>CM024554.2:26918814-31718814 GCA_014182405.2 Eucalyptus sideroxylon | reverse complement strand
TTAAATAGCTCTTGGTGGCCGTATATAGAGTCCAGAACTCGGGAATGACCTGATCGGGAGAGAAAGGTTTAGTTGTCGTTTGGGTCCAAATGTGTTGTTGTAGGAACAAACTAGTTTCCATAGGCGTGCACTAAAGAATTTAGGCTACGACGTATCGTTTAATAGTGTTTTCTTGTACGAACTAGTTGGTACGAACGGATTTCCCATAGGACAGCAAGCTGATCAGTGAGAAACCAAAGGATCTTAGAATGTTCCGAGAATTTTCTGCACTTTTTGGGACTCAGTTGGGACTTATACCCTTCATGAAAGTTGTATAGCACATTCTCTGGGATAACATATCAAAATTTAAGAACAAATGGTTGAGATTTCAACAGCAAGATGACTTATCTTCTGTAAGAGCTAGTTCTGGAAAACTGCTGCAGCATTTAGGGGTTGATACAGCAAGTTGCTGCCCTTTATACAATGAGAAATAGGGTTAGATTTCTTCACGGAAAATGTTAATCTATGTTTCTTCTACAATATATTAGAATTTCGTAATTTTTCAATAAGGTTAGATACACTTTTTGCTTTTGTGTTTGAAACTGCTCGAATCAGTCCTTGTTCTGTCTTGGTCCGAAATTATGCACTTGATGGTAACCCTCTTGTTTATTATTCTAATGTTTTTAAAAAGTCTAATAGTCTCTCATTTATTGTTAATTGCTGCACAAACATACCTCTTTCATATTTGAAGTGAGATAATTGAGTGGTTGCAAATCATGTCTCGTGAATGCAATGAGTGCGGCATGTTTGAGGTGATGTGTGTGAGCATTGGATTCTGCTTTGAAATGGTTTTGTGCACTTGAATAGATATGCATGCTGTTGTGATGTTGTGATTCAAAGGTGTGATGGGTGAAATGTGTGGAATAAAATGATTTTAAGAGATTTCCATCAGTCTTGAGATACCAATGATGCCCCAGGGAGTGGGATGCCCATGTATGTGATCTTAAATGCCTCGGTTGAGTGAGATACCTAGATTCTTTGGAGTGAGATGCCCTTGTATGTGAAGGGATGTCTCGGAGTGAGATGGCCCTAGTTATCATAAGATGCCTCAGTTGTGTATTTTGTAGGGGTGAGTGCAGTTCCCGATTCTATAGAGACCGGTTCCGATTCCCAGTTCCTTTTTTTTGGGAACCAGCGGTTCCCGGTTCCAAAAAAAAACCCTAAATCAATTTTAATGTTTACCCTCCTTAGTTCACACTTCACAGTTCTCCTTTGTCCTCTCTTGTTCTTTGCCTCTGCCTCGTCGCCAACGCTGCTCGCCCTCGATGCCACTACCGGACGTTGCTCGCCCTCAACGCTGTCGCCGGAGATCACTGACCCTTGACGCCACCGCCAAATGTTGCTCATCCTACCGCTGGATGCCAATTGGCCCACGCTCACCCCGCCTTTGCGTGCCTCAATGCTGCCACTGGACGCCATCACCCCTTGCTTACTTCGCTGCTCGCTATCGACGCTACCATTGGACACTGCTCGTCCCCTCGGTGGAGGCCGCTCGCTCACCAAGCCGCCTTGACGCCGCTCGCTGCTTGCCCATCCACCTTGACGCTGTTCGCCGCTCACCCAGCCGCCCCCCGACGCCGCTCGCTGCTCGCCCAACCGATAAATTTGAAGGTATCTAGATTCAGCAACTTAGCTATATTCCTTAAAATAGAGGGCATTAGACTCTGAAAAAAAAAAAAAACAAGAAAAAACTTCAAAAAAAAAGTAAGCAAGAAATAAGAAAATCAAAATTCTCAACATAGAAGGGGACAAATGCATCCTCTAGCTATGGTTTCCCTTAATGGTCCTCTAAAGTTATATTTTGTGGATGCATTATCCCTCCCTCCTTTGTGACATCTATTAACTATCTCTTTGAAGAATCGGTGTTACTTTTCATGCTGCTATGGTAGGCCTCCATAGAACCATTTCTTGTTTGTATTGAGCCACATCTTGCATCATCTATTAGCTTTCTCTTTGAAGATTTGGCGTTACTTTTCATGCTGCTATAGGAGGCCTCCATAGAACCATTCCTTGTTTGTATTGAGCCATTTCCAAGGTCAAAATTTAATCATGTGATCATGTCTTTACCGTTATGTAAAGTTTAAATTTTCTGATTTAGGATGGTTATTATTTATGAGACATTCATGAGCATTATACATCGAAAGTTATTGTTTAGGGGTAATTTCATTTCTGGTCCTATGGCTTAGGTGGATTGTGTAATCCAAGTCCTGTAACTCTTAATTTGTGCAATCGAGGTCCTCGAACTTCGGTCCACTTTTCAATGCAGTCCTCCGATGACCAAAGATCAGAAACTCCAGTCATCGATGACACGGGCTTGTATGTACAAAAAAAAATGATGTGGAAAGTATGACAGCAGTAGTACAATCTTTTAAGTACATCCATATGCTGACCCTGTCTTTCTGAATTTTTTGCAGTTGCCATATCTTTGTAAGAAAAAAAAAATTTGTATACCCTGAATTTTCCTAAGGATTTATATTCCATGTTTCATAAAAATCTTAGTTTTAATCTCTAAAGCGTGAAGGATCTCCTATAAAGTGTTTAGATATAAAAAAGATGAACGCGCTGATAGTATCTTGGATGATTTGTCTATTTTCATCCTCAATGCATTGGTCATATTCATCTATTTTATGCATTTAATAGATTAATTTTTTGTTCATTAGATAAATAATTATCCCACCAGTCTTTTAGTTGTTCGGTCAAACCAGTCACTAAAAGAATTAGCAAGGACATGCATATGCATACCTGAGTTCTTCCAACATCAGTGACTACAAAAATTGAAAGGTTGATGCTCTCGGCAGCTTCTCTTAGCTAATTCTTGGTGAAGAGCAAACCTCAATATGGAATAGCTCCAGCTTATAAGTGCAATCTTTTCAATATGAGAGAAAAATTCACCTACTTACATTTCTTGTTGATTCTTGCATGTACAGACAATCTTAGGCTGCGCGCATTGCTCTTGATGTCTTAAAAGAAACGGATTGCTGCAAAAGAGAATGAATCAATAAACTCAACTCGCTCGCATTGAACAAAAATAGAGTTGTCATTTGGAAGCAATTCTCCGTGAAGGAAATTCTTCACAACCAACCTCTGCATCAGTTCCGCATACATCCCCAAGGCAACATCTACAAATTAGTCAGAGGAATAAGAGAAACAACCGTATTAAAGTTTCAATAACATCATCGGAAGGAGCACAAGTCAATTTCCCAGCATCCTGTGAAATTAAGGTTAACTCACGAGCACATTGAGATGCCACTTTTCTTGGTCCCATCTTCAAATCTTGCCTAACAACCAGAACCTACCACAAGCGTTTCATCCCAATTAGAGCAGACTACGTACAGACTAATCTCCAAGGTAAAATAAGTTCTCTCAGTATCTCCAATTTTCCTTTTCCTTTTTCAACAAACAAAAAAGAAGCAATTCCCTCGCCTCCCTCCTTAAAAATTAACTCTGGAAATTCTTCTAACGAAATAATATGTTAAGCAGCAATTTTGTATCTTTCAACAATTCTGTATTTTATATATTTTGTGTCACATTTAGAAATTCTTGGCCAATGGGTATCATTATATGAGTTGCATTGAAATAAATGGGTTCATTGTGGTGTTTCATTTCTAATTTGCTATTTATTTTGAAATTTCTAATTATATTCTATTATTGTTGTGTAGTGTGAAATTAATGTATCAAGATAACACGTCAATGGAGGTGGAGGAACATGAGGAGATGACTCCGATCATAGAATTGGAGTATTCTGGCGATGAAAATGAAGAAGAGACACCTCCTACCATGAGTGTCACAAATAAGGTACCTGATTCTCATCTTCCTCATGATAAAAAAAATATACATCTGAATGCTAGAATCATTATACGAGAGTCAATGATAATGATGGAAAAACATATCAAATAAATTGTATTTATTGTAGATCTGTGCTTAAGTACTAGGGGTGAGCATCGGTCTAAGGTCAACCTTGTACCAACCCTGGACTGGCCTAACCCCGTCGATCCTGGTTCAGTTCCCAAGGAGACAAGGTTTGTCCTCAATCCTTGGAATTTAGGGTCGGTCCAACCCGGATCAACCCTGATTTTATATATATTATTTATCTAACATATTATTTATAATTTTTTTTATAGAAAAAGCCATAAAATAAACGATGTCAAGAACATTAAATAGCTCCTTAGTGAGGAGTTCAAGTAATTTTACACTATTTTTTAATAACTGATATCTTTTAATGTCTTTTACGGTGTTAACAACCATAATTTACAAAGGAGGAGAATGTTTTTGTGAAGAGTCCTCACAGCATTCAAAATGGCATAAATAGCTCCTCACGGCATCTTCATTTAGTACTTGTTTTCTTCGGTCTTATTTGTCTTCTTAGTCTTTAATTTGCCAAAATTGAAAGAAACAACTTTTCCGCTCACCACTCAATACTCGCCTCACTCACTTTGGGTCCCTCGGCCGCTCACCGCTCGATGCTCACCTGGCTTGTTGCTCCCTGCTCAACGCTCAACAGTCACCCCACTTGACACTCATCGCTCGCCTCTCTTAGCTGACCTCGCTTGTCACTGAATCTATAGGGTCGGTCCAGTCCTTGCTTACCTTTTTAGGAAGTACAAAAAATGAAACAAAAAACTATCGATTGGTCTTAACTTGACCTTGGAACCCAACCAAATCCATTGGGTTGGTCCGGTCCTCGGTTGTCTTTTTAGAGAGTACAAAAAATAAAATAAATAAATTATCGATTGACTCTGGAATTGGACCGAATCCACTAGGCCGGTCTGGTCTTTGGTCCCAAGCTCAATAGGGTCGGTCCTTGGTCCCAAAAATTAAGGACCAGCATTATGCGGGTTGGTCATAGGATTAGAGGGTGGGCTGGCTCAACCCGGATTATACTCACCCCTATTAAGTACCGTGTTGCTAACGGTACTTCTGCAATGAGGAAGCACTTGACTACATGCAAGAGGGTTCCCCGTAATGTAGATAAGAGGTAGAAATTCTTTGTACCACGTAATGTAGACATGACTTGTGACATCTTGATTTTTCAATTCTGTTTTCAATTGAATAAGTTGGGCAGTTTATCTTCACGCCTATAGCTCTCTTCTCTGAGTTGGCTACTCACGAGATAACTAGTCTATCAGGTGAAGCCGTTAAGGAATCTAAAAGCAATAAACTTGAGAATTCGATCAGGAAACAACTACTCGACCGTACGAATCTGCAAGGATCATTACGGCACAGACCGATTAGAGATCGGAGATAGGTCAACTTGATAAAGGCATGTGATTAAGTCTGATCACACAAATCTTTTCGATCGGCACTAAACCGATTTCTCTATCGTTTTGGTACCCTGTGTCCGTATTTGAAATCTTGAGATTTCTACGACAAACGAGAGTCATTAATGTGTTAAAGATGCACTATGTGGCTTGAAAACAATTGACCACAGATCAATTGCACGAAAAATTCCTAAAAGCTACCCGGTAGATTAGTACGCACTAAAGTCGCGCCCAATTGAAATTAACCGAGAAATTGAATCCAATTTCAAAAATTGGATGTTCTGTCATGTGACAAATTATTTTAGGAATGTCTGCTCATCCTTCAAAAAATTTTCTACAAACCGAGTTTTTTGGCGAAAAATCAAGAATTGATGGAATTGGATCGGAAAAGTTGAAGACCATTCTTCAGCACACTTTTGGCATCCAAGATGGATTTATTGGCATGGAAAAATGTGGATTCAAGTGTGGACACATGGGATGAATTTTTGGGACTTCAAATGAATTGAATTGAAGAGGATTGAAGAGGAATTGAAGACTTTGATGGCCAAATTGCACCAAATTCGTATGCCATGGGGGAGGAACATTTTCGACCCATTGGAAGCTTGCTAAGGAAAATTTGAGGAGAGAGAAAGCTGCTGTAGGGGCTGATGGCTGGTGGGGCAAGAGAGAGGAGAGAGTGACATGTGTTGAAGGCTAGAAGGCCACCAAGGGGACCCCCCTCTTCAAGAACCTTCTTCTCCTTCAATTTGTGGCTCTCTCCATTGTTGTTGAAGAAGAAAAGCTCAGCAAAACTAGAGGAGATCAGCCAATGGCCACCCAAGACTGTCGCATGCACGCCGGACCCCTTTTTCCTTATGTTTTCTCCTTGTTCCAGTTTCTGCTTCAACTGACCTTTAGCCAAAGATCCGAGTTAAAAATTGCCTTCGCCTAAATTTTTTAGATTGCATATTTTTTGCATCCGCATTTACTACATTTAGATACTACCAGCATTTTGTTAGGAATAACTTATTCGCGCCAAAGAAAACATGAGACCTGACTATGAATTTCATTTAAATTAGTTCGGTTGTGAATTGATTTCGAGTCAGTCTCAACACGCAAAACGAGCCATGAACTCATTTGAACTTCCGAGTCCCAGCCCGCACGAGCCTGGCTCCCTTTCATGGGCTCGACCAAGAGGGAAATATGCGACAGACTTACCCGGCCAGCAGAAGTGAAAAGGAATTTTGCTGTAGCTGTGGAAAGTAAGAAGATAAAAAAGAAGAAGAAGAAAGGAAACAAAATCAAGCACTTTTTATGTTAGCTCATATTGATTGTTCCTTGTGTTTCAGTAAGCATAAACATGGAAATAGAAAAAATTCTGCATGACTGACGTAGTTCAATTTGCACACTAATCTTATTTCAGTTCAGACCGGGACCAGTATAGGAAAAGAAATAAATTTTTTTATTTTTAATTAATAGTTAATTTTGGCCTTTAGTATAGATGTATTCATCCACCGTTGATTTTCGCATAGTGTGGATTAGTTTCGCTGTAAGTCATAACATTATATCGCTTTAGTTTTCTTTATTTTCTGGTGTTTACTAACTCGTTCTCGCAAGAAGTTTAAGGTTGAAATCCCTAGGGAACGTGGTGCAAAATTTTCAAGAAAATCCTCTCATGGTCGAGGCCATCATGGTCTCCCTTTCTTTCCACGCTCAAAGCAACACCATAATTGGATGGTATCATTGCCATGGACAGGCCATCATTGCATTTCCTCTCACCACTCTTGAATAGAGATCGAGCATCCCTAATTTTCGTCCGGTCTGATTTGATTGGCCTCCGGCTGGAGATATACTTCCACATTTATATAATTCGGTTTGGCTGATGGCACGAACTACACCATGCTCACATTCTTACAGTTCTCAATAAGTGTTGTAAAAGATCGGCTTTTTAATATAAAGGCACATTTATGATAATATTTGAGTGGTTAAAGACAATTAATTATGATAAAAGGTAAGACTATGAGACGAAGAGATCAAAACAAATATTTTATAGGGAGTATCAAGTATATGCTTAGGTATTGCTTCAGAGGAGAATTTTTTATAGTGAATGCAGAAAATCCTATCTCAATAGTATGAAGGAAAATCTTCTAATTATCCATAGTCTCATGTGGCATAATGTGAATGATTATTTAGGAATATTTTGTTATATTGCATTTATATTGAGATTTTATCATTATAAATATGTTTCACCATAGATATAGCTATAGAATAATTATAAATGATTTGAACTTTTCAAAATCAGTTTTTTTTTTTAATTCAAAATTTCAAAGGCACCATGATAAACTCCAAAGAAATTGGGCCTGCGAAAGGTACACCTCCATAATTGTCCTCCATCTCATTTTTTTCTAAAGCCAACAACTTTATTGACCATAAATTCAAAGCTGCACCTACTGTGAAGTTACCTGTTCGTAACTTTTAATTAAATCCCGTGAGTCACGCAACACAAACGTCCAGAATAATGTCTCTCGCTAACGAAAGTGGCATCAGGCTTCGCTTGTTCAAATCAAGAATTTTATTGGATGTCCTTTTCTCTTTTCCTAATGAAACGCACTTGTTCTTCTTTTGTAAATTTTTGAAGGAGGGTTCTTGTGAAGAAACTCTTTACGTTAGGAATGTGACAAAACTCTTCCCATTAACGAATGTAATGTTATTGTTTCTAAAAGATGCAATCCAAAAGAACGGCTGAAATTTGACAAACAACAGTTGCACATTCGAAATGAATCAAGGCAGATTTGATCTCTGATATATGTGAATGGTTTGTCAATCAATTGAAATTGTCTAACATTGTGGCAGCTATGGGAATCTTATTGAGTCATTTGTCAATGAGATTAAGACAAGACAAAGACAAGTGATCGAAGATTTAGTTGGAATGGAGGATCGAATAGCAGCTATAAACAATTTATTAGACATCGGTTCTGTTTGTGTGCGGTCCACTGAAATCTACAAGATGGGCAGCATTGCTAAAACAGCACCCCCCAAGGTTATCTTCAACCAGCTATATCATTGCTTTTGGAAAAACTGCACCTTTCTTGATGACGTGAGGGAAATTTCAAAAACCGAGGGTGTAGTCCAGCTGCAAGAAAAATTATTGTCTGATATCTCTTATTCTAGAGGACTCGTGATATCGAAAGATGCTAATTGTAATGGATGATGTCAATGAGGGCACCCATTTCCAAAAACTAATTGGAGTGAATGCTTTTGTGTCATGGTACTAGGATACTTGTTGCCGGTAGAATATAAGCCATGGAGACACACTTAACCTTTTTGTAGGCATGCCTTCAGTTAAATGTAAAAAATCGGAAGAGAGAAAAATGGGGAATTTGTAAAGAAGTATTCATCCACCGTTGATTTTCGCATAGTGTGGATAAGTTTCGTTATAATTCATAGCATTATGTCCCTTTAGTTTTCATTATTTGCTCACTGACTCATTCTTGGAATTCCATGTGAACGTTTCGACCAACAAAAAAAAAAAATCCAAGTAAACGAAGGGCAAATTTTCATGAAAATCTGGGTTTATATTTTTGGCATATAGAATCTAGTTCAGCGCTTAGTAAATTTTTAGTTTAATTTCGTTTCACTATAAAATATATAGAATGGAGAACTGCGAAAAAAATAAAAATAAAAAGATAAACTGCATTTTCATTAGAAAAAAATACATATGGGAGTGTATTTTAGTAATCATGTATATTCATAAACGGATTTTGTTTTCTCAACATTGCATCGCACTTTAGATTGCATTAAGTGGATTTTACTTCTAGATGCAATGGTGCATTTTAGGAAAGTAGTTTATACAGTAGATGGGTATTCATGAAGTATCATTTATTTACTTTCCGGTTTTGAGCCATACTTTATTTTGGAAATTTTACATTGAGTTTCTACTTATAGCTTAAGGGGTCCTATCTGGGAACTTAATAACAAGGCTTTGTATTTATTATTTTCCCCGGCTCGAGTTCTTTATTTTCCTACCTTTTTTTTTTTTTTTTTTTTTTTGCTCTATTTGTTTCAGTATTATTGGATTTTATATGTGTTTGCTTGAGTGAATTTATGCAAGATCACTTGCCTTGCTCAACATTGAGAATAAAATGGGTAACTAAGATTGGGAAGACTGCATAAATAATTGTTTTCATAAAAGATAGAAAAAAAGATACCAAATTGGGCGTTAGAATCATCGAATTCACAAATCTCTGGTTCGCAGAAGCAATACGGGTTCCCGCGTTTTACTTGACTTCTAATCACTTCATAAAAAATCAGTTGTGACTTTTAATCAAATAGCCAAAGTTGAGATCGATCATGCCAAGAGCAAGTGTCGCCTTGCAAGAGGGACCATTTGCACTTCCTTGGTAATCCAACAACTTCTTCGGGATCTCGCCTGGGAAGGGTTGCGACATAGAATTTGGTCCTTTCTCATGAAATTACAAATGATGAAAAGATAAAATAAAAAGAAGAAAGAACAATTAAGCCAAATCAAGCTGAAAAAATAGTTTGGCTTGGGTTGATCTTGACTATAATATGGTTTAGTTTAGTTTCACTTTTTTTTTCAAACCATATTTATTGTTGAAAATGAAACAAGTGCTCGAATAAAATGCACAAAATAAGGAAATGAATTAGACATCAAATTTACGTAGTTCGACCGTGTAGCCTGCATCTACAAGGAAATGAGCATACAATTCCTTTATAGATGAAATGATGCAATGAATATTATAATCATATTCGAATCACTCAGATATCGTTGGTGTTTTTCATCTCAAAAATACAATTAATAACTCCATCTTTAATCCTCATAATTTTGAAATAATTTCTCAATCTTATACGGGATGACATGAATATTAACACAAGATTTAATGGGCTTCATTTTGTGTAGTTTCACAAAGAAAACCTTTCCGATTAATGCCCGTTAGAGGAAAATTTCAGTCTCCTCGGTGCAGTCGTCGGAGCTCCCATCTCTTCGAATTTAAAGAGAAAATTCTCTAGTAGCAAATAAAGAAAAAGAAAGGAAACAATGAGTGGCCATAGTCAAACGACACCATTATTGCAAATTTTTTCGTCGTTTTCCTCGCTCTTTTGTCCCAACGTCAATCTCTCTTTTCTCTTTCTTCAGCCGAGCAAAGCTGTCTTCTATGGTCGAGACCATCATGGTCTCCCTTTCTTTCCACGCTCAAAGCAACACCATGATGAGATGGGATCATTGCCATGGACAGGCCATCATTGCATTTCCCCTCGCCACTCTTGAATAGAGATCGAGCGTCCCTAATTTTCTCCGGTCTGATTTGATAGGCCTCCTGCTGGAGATATATTTCCATATTTATATAATTTGGTTTGGCCTTAGGTAGTGCTTCAGTGGAGAATTTTTTATAGTGAATGCAGCAAATCCAATCTCAATAGTATGAAGGAAAATAATTATCCATAGTCCCATGTGTCATAATGTGAAAGATTCTTTAGGAATATTTTGTTATATTGCATTTATATTGAGATTTTATAATTATAAATATGTGTCACCATAGATACAACTATAGAATAATTATAAATGATTTGACCTTTCGAAAATCTGATTTTTTTTTTTAATTCAAAATTTCAAACGCACCATGATAAGCTCATCTCCATAATTGTCCTCCATCTCATTTTTTCTAAAGCCATCAACTTTATTGACCATAAATTCAAGCTGCAGCTATTGTGAAGTTGCCTGTCCAAAACTCTCAATTAAAATCTCGTGAGTCACGCATTACAAACTTCCAAAATGATGTCTCTCACTAACGGAAATGGCATCGAGGCTTCGGTTGTTCAAATCAAGGATTTCATTGTATGTCCTTTTCTCCTTTTCTAATGAAACGCACTTCTTCTTCTTTTGTAAATTTTTGAAGGAGGATTATCTTGTGGAGAAGCTTTTCACACTAAAGATCATTCGTTTAGCAGAAAATATCAAATTCTCGGAAAATATTTTCTAAGAAGTCATTTTTTGGAAAATGATTATATTTTTCGGTATTCAGCTAAAACCTGAATTTTGAGTGGAAAATATTTTCTACCGTTCGTTAGCTAATTTAATTTTTAGGAAAAATTATCAAAAAATTGAATTTTAATATTTTTAATTGACCAAAAAATTAGTTTTATTTTTTTTTTTTTTAAAAATGAATATTTAATTATTTGTATTTTAAAAAAATCGAAATTTTTATTTCTTTTTCCTTTTTCTTTTTTCCTTTTTCTTTTCCTTCCTCCTTCCTCCGCCGCCACGGGCCGACGATGGCCGGCTACCCGGCAACCGACCAAGACGCGTTAGCTAGATCCAACGAGCTCAAGGCTCGGCCGATCTCGCCCAAGCTCGCCAAAGGTTCGCCAAGCTCTGGCGAGCCACGAGCTCGCTGGATCTAGCGGCTGAGCTTGGGCTCGCCTAGATCGAGAGCCTGAGCTCCGCCGCCAGATTCGGTGAGCTCATGGCTCACTAGAGCCCGGCGAACCTTTAGCAAGCTCGGGTGAGGCCCGAGCCCCACCTAGCTAGCCGAATGCGGCGAGGCCCGAGCTCCACCCTAGGCCGGCGGGGCTCGCCTCACCCGATTTGGCAAGGCGGCCTGAGCTTGCCGGGCTCGGGCAAGCTTGGCTTCGCCAGATTGGGCTAGGTGGAGCCTCGCCGGCTTGGGGCGAGGCTTGAGCTGGCTTGCGGCCAGTGGTCGGCCCCCCGCCATGGTCGGCAACCGGCCAAGGCCAAGGAAGAAGATGAAAAGGAAAGAAAGAAAAGAAAAAAAGAAAAGAAAAAAAATTAAAAACTCGATTTAAAAAAAAAAAAAGAAAGCATAAAAACGAAAATGTGTTGGTGAAAAGAAGTAAGGTGGAAGAAATTATGGAAAATGTTTTGTACTTTTGAAAAGTGGAAGACATTTTCCTCACCTTTAAAGGTTGTTTTTTTTTCCAATAATGGAAAACATTTTCCTTGACTAGTTCATTTTCCATGAAATGAACGCTAGAAAATGTTTTCTTAGAAGTCATTTTCCATGAAACGAATGGAGAATATAATAAAACTCTTCCCATTAATGAATGTGATGTTATTGTTTCTAAAATGTGCAATCCAAAAGAATGATTGAAACTTGACAAACAACAATTGCACATTGGAAATGAATCGAGGCAAATTTGAGCTCTGATATATGTGAATGGTTTGTCTACATGCAAATTTGTTACATTTCTCAACTGAAATCTTTTGACTTTGTGGCAACTATGGCAATTTTAGAGTGCATTTGGTAACACTCCTAGGAACAAGTGTTGTTATTCTTTTCTTCATTGGAACATAAATAGAACAGAAATGCATTTAGTATTTTTTTTGTTTCTAGGAATGGATTTGGAACAGAAACAAGAAACAATTAGTTGCTTCTTGTTTCTGGAAATAACTCAGAGACAAGCATTTTCTCTTTTCTTTTCTTCTTTTTCTCTTCCTCTCTTCTTCCCCTTAGCCGATCACCAGCCTCAGCAATGGTCAACAACAGGCCAAACTAGGCTTAGGGACCTCGCCGAAGCCTCGCCAACCCATGATGAGGTCACCCTGAGCTTGTCAGCCATTGACAAGCCCCCTCCCTCTCCGCTCGAGCCTCATTGTGGTTGGTCAAGCTCCCCCCAAGCTCACCATGGTTGGACAAGGTCGACCTTGCCGGTGGCATGGCGAGGCTAGGCCTCGCCCCACCTCAGCAAGGCTCCCCCAAGACTAGCAACCTCGTTGACTCTCGTCTACCAACTAGAGAAAGGAGAAGAAAAATAAAAATAAAAAAAGAAAAGAAAAAAGAAAAATGCAATAAAATTATTAATAAATTAAAAGAAATTCTAAGGCAAAAAAATATTTGTGGTCGTATCAAATGCATTTATGTTCAGAGAATAGAAATTTTGTATAGTTACTAAATGTCTTAAAATGTTCGGAAACTGTTCCAAGGAATAGAAATAGAAATAAATATTTCTAAACAAAAATTGTTTCCGGAAACTGAAACATCACCAAACACACCCTTATCAAGTTAGTTGTCAATGAGATTGTGGTTAGGCTCAAGACAAGACAAAGATAAGTGATAGAAGATTTAGTTGGAATGCAGGATCAAATAGCCACCGTAAACAATTTATTAGACATCGGTTCCGGTGGTGTGCGATTCACTAGAACCTATGGGATGGGCAGCATTGCTAAACTAGCACCTCCAAGGTTACCTTCAACCAGCTATATCCTCGCTTTTGGAAAAACTACAGCTTTCTTGATGATGTGAGGGAAACGTCAAAAGCCAAGGGCTTAGTCCAGCTGCAAGAAAAATTATTTTATGGTATCTCTAATTCTAGAGTGAGCCGTGGCATCGATAGCATTGATATATGCTAATTGTAATGGATGACGTCGATGAGGGCAACCATATCCAAAAACTAATCAGAGAGAATTTTTTGTGTCTTAGTGCTAGGATACTTGTTGCCACTAGAACATTAAGTCACTTAAGTATAAAATTAAGGATTGTGAATTGGTGGGTTGAGCGATGAACACGCACTTAACTGTTTTTTTGCAGGCATGCCTTCAGTTAAATGTAAAAAAGCGGAAGAGAGAGAATGGGAAATTTGTAAAGAGGTATTCATCCACGGTTGATTTTTGCATAGTGTGGATCAGTTTCGCTGTAATTCATAGCATTATTTTCTAGTATGCACTGACTCATTCTCGGAAGAATTTTAAGGTTAAAATTCCAGGTGAATGTTTCGACAAAAGAAATATTAGTGAATATAGTGCAAATTTTCATGAAAATCCAAGTTTATATCACATGTTATTTTGGCAGGAATAAGTACATTAGTAGTGTCAAAAATTGTATACAACACTCACTTTAGTACCCAAAATTTTCACTGGCTCACTTAAGTGCCAAATCAAAGAAAAAAAACGACCATTTAAGTGCCTTCGGCAAGATATTCCGGCTAAATTGATTACATGACATTTATAATTAAAATTTTAATATGATTTACACATTTTTAAAAAAAATTCCAGTACACATGAACGTCTAAAACAATGTCGCACAATGATTACCTTTTAAATGAGATTGGTACTTAAGTGATTATTTTTTAACAACAACTAGCACTGAAGTGATCATTTTTTACTAACGACCGACACTTAAGTAATCACTTTTAACAATAATTGGCACTCAAATGATCCATATTTACAATTTTTTACACTCAAATGATCTCGTGTCAACTTGTCTACACGGCGTCGTTTATGCATTATATGCTGACTGGGCATACCACGAGCCACGGAGGATAGAGAAATTAATAAGATATGGCAACGTCAAATTTCTAGCAACCTTGATTAGAGTTGGCACTTAAGTGATCATTTTTTTTTAAAGTAGCATTTAAGTGATCCAAATGAAATTTTTTATGCCAAAGTGAGCGCTGTATACAAATTTTGGCACTTTTAGTGTATTTACCGTTATTTTGGCATATAGATTCTAGTTCGGTGCTTAGTAAACTTTTAGTTTAATTTCATTTCACTCTAAAATATACAGAAGGGGGAAATGCGGAAAAAAATAAAAATAAAAAGATAAACTGCATTTTCATTAAAAAAAAAAAAAAAGATACATCTGGGAGTGTATTTTAGGAATTATACATATTCATAAATAGATATTTTTTTTCCTTAACATTGCATTGCACTTTAGATTGCATTACGTGGATTTTACTTCTAGATGCAATAGTTCATTTTAGGAAAGTAGTTTATATGGTAGATATTCATGAAGTATCATTTATTTACTTTCCAGTTTTGAGCCATAGTTTATTTTGAAAATTTTACATTGAGTTTCTATTTATAGCTTAAGAGGTCCTGTCCGGGAACTTAATAACAAGGCTTTGTATTGAATATTTTCCCTGATACGGCTTGAGTTCTTTATTTTCCTATATTTTACTTGCTGTATTTGTTTCGGTATTATTGGATTCTATATGTGTTTGCTTGAGTGAATTTATGCAAGATCACCTGCCTTGCTCAAACATTGAGAATAAAATGGGTAACTAAGATTGGGAAGACTGCATGAATAATTGTTTTCATAAAAATAGAAAAAATTACCAAATTGGGCGTTAGATATATCTAGCTTAATCAAGTTCTTGGACTCACAAATCTCTGATTCGCAAAAGCAAGACGGGCTCCGGCATTTTACTTGACTCCTAATTGCTTTATAAAAAATTAGTTGTGACTCTTAATCAAATAGCCAAGTTGAGATCAATCATGCCAAGACCAAGTGTCACCTTGCAAGAGAGACCATTTGCACTTATTTTGGTAATCCAACAACTTCCTCGAGGATCTCGCCTTGGAAGGGTTGCGATATAGAATTTGGTCTTTTCTCATGAAATTACAAATGATGAAGAGATAAAATAAAAGAAGAAAGATCGATTAAGCCCAATCAAGCCGCAAAAAATGGTTTGGCTTGGTTTGATCTTGACTATAACACAGTTTAGTTTGGTTTCACTTTTCTTCAAACCATATTTATTGTTGAAAATAAAACAAGTGATCAAATAAAATAACAAGATAAGAAAATAAATTAGACGCTAAATTTATGTGGCTCGATCGTGTGACCTAAGTCCACGAGAAAATGAGCATACAATTTCTTTATTGATGAAATGATGCAATGAATATTATAATATTTGTGTCATTTAGATACTTTTGATGTTTTTTGTCCCTCAAATACGATAATAACTCCGTTTTTAATCTTCACAATTCCTCTCTAATAATTTTTCAATCTCATAAAAAGATGACATGAATATTAACAAAAATTTAATCGGCTTCATTTTGGGTAATTTCACGAAGAAAACCTTTCCGATTCAAACCCCTAAGAGGAAATTTTCAATCTCCTCAGCGCATTCATCGGAGCTCTCATCTCTTCGAATTTAGAGACAAAATTCACTAGAAGCAAATAAAGAAGAAGAAAGGAAACAATGACTAGCCATCGTTAAAGGACAGCATTATTGCGACTTTATTCGTCGTTTTTCTTGACCTTTTGTCCCATCATCAATCTCCCTTTGCCCTTTCTTCAGCTGAGCAAAGCTGTCTCTTATGGTCGAGACCATCATGGTCTCCCTTTCTTTCCACGCTCAAAGCAGCACCATGATGGGATGGTACCATTGTCATGGACAGGCCATCATTGCATTTCCTCTCACCACTCTTCAATAGAGGTCGAGCGTCCATAATTTTCGCTCGGCCGGGATATATTTCCACATTTATATACTTTGGTTTGGCTGATGGCACTAACTACACCATCCTCACATTCTTATAATTCCCAATAAGGAAATGAGTGTTGTAAAAGATTTACTTTTTAATATAAAGGTACATTTATCACAATATTTGAGTGGTTAAAGGTAATTAATTATGAAGGTAAGCCTTTAACACGAAGAGATCAAAACAAATATTTTATAATGAGTATTAAGTATATGCTTAGGTAGTGCTTAAGTGGAGAATTTTTTTATAGTGAATGCAGCAAATCCAATCTCAACGGTATGAAGGAAAATATTTTAATTATCCATAGTCCCATGTGTCATAATGAGAATAATTCTTTATGAATATGTTGTTATATTGCATTTATTAGGGGTGAGCATGGTTCGGGTTGGACCAGTCCACCCCCTAACCCTAGGAACAACCCGCATAGCGCTGGTCCTCAATTTTTGAGACCAATGACCAACTCTATTGAGCTTGGGACCGAGGACCGGACCGACTCAATGGATTCGGTCCGGTTCCAAGGTCAACCTTGGATCAACCGATAATTTTTTATTTCATTTTTTGTACTCCTTAAAAAAATGATTGAGGATTGAACTGACCCAATGAGTTTAATTCGATTTCCAGGTCAACCCAAGACCAACCAATAATTTTTTATTTCATTTTTTATATTCCTTGAAAGGGCAATCGAAGATCGTACTGGCCCAATGGGTTCGATGATGAGCGAGGTTAGTTAAGAAAGGTAAGCGATAAGGGTCAAGTGGGGTGAGCGCTGAATAGAATGAGTATCGAATGTCAAGCAAGGAGCAACAAGCCAAGCGAGCATCGAGCGGCGAGTGGCATAAATGACCCAAAGCGAGCGAGGCGAGTGTCGAGTGGCGAGCAGAGAAGTTATTTCTTTCGATTTTGGCAAATAGAAGACTAAGAGGACAAATAAGACAAAAGAGAATGAATACTAGAAGAGAATGCTATAAGGAGCTATTTATACCTTTTTGGACGCTGTGAGAACTCCTTACAAAAACATTTTACTCATTCGTAAATTATGACTATTGACATTGTAAAAGACATTAAAAATTTAAGTTATTGAAGAATAATGTAAAATTACTTGAACTCCTCACTAAAGAGCTATTTAATGTTATTAATGCTATTTATTTTAAGGTTTTTTCTATATAAAAAAGTTATATATATATATAGAGTTGAACTGACCCGGAACTCTTATGATCGAGGACCAACCCGTACAGTGCTGGTCCAGGGATTCTAGGACCAAGGACCAACCCGGTCTTCCTGGGAATTGGACTAGGACCGGCAGGGTTGAGCTAGTCCAAGGTCGGTCCAGGGGATTCATTTATATAGATAAATTGCAATTTTTATCATTATAAATATGTTTCACCATAGATATAGCTATAGACTAATTACAAATAATTTGAACTTTTGAAAACCAGATTTTTTTTTTTTTTTTTGGAGGTAACTCTTTTACACGGAGAGATCAAAACAAATATTTCATAGCGAGTAGTAAGTATATGCTTAGGTAATACTTAGGTGGAGCATTTGTTGTTGGGAATGCAGCAAATCCAATCTCTGTAGTATGAAATAGATTTTTCTAATTATCCAAAGTCCTAATGTCAGAATGAGAGACCGTATTTTAGGGATATTTTGTTACACTATATAAATAAATTGTTATTTTGCAATACTAGATGGGGATTTTAAATATGTCCAACTATAGATATAGAGAATCAAATATTTTTAGGCCAAAGTTCAAAGGCGCAAAGTGAAAAATCATAAAGGAGAAACTCGAAAGAAATTGGGCGTGTAAAAAGGTGCACCTCCATGGACCATTATTGTCCTCCACCTTATTTTTCTTTTTTAAAGTGATCGACTTTATTGACTATAAACTAGCAACTGCACCTGCTACGAAGTTGCCTATACACGTTTAGGATGGCAAATGGGATCGGATTCAAATATGTGAAATGTCATATTGCGAACTCAGAGACCAGGTGAGAGGGCTGACCTTGTTAAGTGCGAAGTGAGCTCCTATGGCAAACTCAGGGATAGGAACAAGCACCGGCAATATGTTAGTAGGTGAATACCAGGTCTTTCTAAGTTTTAGAGGGCCTGATACTCGTTCATTTGCTAATATCCTCCATCAAGCCTTGGAAGATGTAGGGATTCGTGTTTTCATTGATGATGAAGGGCTTCAACCTGGTGATAAAATTAGTGACCTCTTGCAAGCGATCGACAATTCCCAACTCTACATACCCATCTTCTCGAAAGGTTATGCTTCAAGCCACTGGTGCCTTGATGAACTTGCGAAGATGGTGGAGAACACTTCTAAACATAAAGAAGATGGGAAAAAGAAGGTCATATTGCCCATCTTTTATGATGTGAAACCCAATGATGTGAAGTTGAACACCTCGTTGTACAAGGACGCCATATTGAATTTGAAGAAACAGATGGAGGATCAGAAGCGTAAGTTGAGCTCCAAGCATATAAAGACGTGGCCGCGGGCTCTCAAAGAAATTGGTGGCACCAAGGGACTGGAGCTGAAGAAATTAAGGTAACAATCTAACCATGATTGCAGAAATTATCTTGTACAATCGGGCCATTTTTTCCTTAAGTAAATACTCTATTGCATTAATTCATTAGATGTTTATATTTTGATTCTTCTACCCTTTTTTTGCCAGAAATTCTGATTCTTCTACGATAAAAAATTTCTCTTCTATATTTTTTAAACTTGATCGCGTTCCCACCTGGTTGGTTAGTAGTGGTTGGTCAATATGCAAATTTGTCACTTTTGCTCAGTTGAAACTGGTTAACTTTGTGGCAGCCCTGAAAAACTTATCCAGGATGTTATTGACACGGTTATAGCCAATCTCAAGACAAGACGGAGACGTCTAACCGAAAATTTAGTTGGAATGGAGGATCGAATAGCAGACATAGAAAGATTATTAGACATTGGTTCTGGTGGTGTGCGGCTCATTGGAATCTACGGGATGGGCGGCATCGGTAAAACAACACTGGCCAAGATTATCTTCAATAAATTATTTTGTCAATTTGGCAGGAACTGCAGCTTTCTTGATGACGTGAGGGAAACGGCAAAAACCAAGGGCTTAGTCGAGTTGCAAAAAAAATTATTGACCAGTATCTCTAATTCTAGAGTGGCTCATAATATTAATGACATTGAAACTGGGATCAATACGATTGAAGAAACAATTTGCAACAAGAAGGTGCTAATTGTATTGGATGATGTTGATAACGCCGATCAGATCCAAAAACTAATCGGAGAGAAACCTTTTTGTCCAGGTACTAGAATACTTGTTACTACTAGGGACCGGGGCATTCTAAATGCCAGGGAATTGAAGTATGAATTTGAGAAATATGAAATGGTGGGGTTGAGCGGCGAAGACGCATTTAGACTTTTTAGCAAGCATGCCTTTGATGACGACTCTCCTCTAACTAATTACTACACTCTTTCAAAGGACATTGTCTCTACTGTAGATGGACTACCTTTGGCTCTTCAAGCAATAGGTTCATCGCTTTATGGGAAAGAGAGAGATATTTGGGAAGAGATGCTACAGAAGCTCAAGGAAGCACCTCATGATGATGTCTTGGCAAAGCTAGAGAATAGTTATGATGGCTTACAATGGAGAGAACAACAGATATTCCTTGATATTGCATGTTTTTTCGCTGGTAAGGATAAGACTAATCCAATGTACATGTGGAAAGATTGTAAGTTTTACCCAGTGAGTGCCATCGAGGTCCTCATTAACAGATGCATGATAAAGGAGTTAGACAATAATAGCCTTTGGATGCACGATCAGTTCAGAGACCTTGGAAGGGCAATCGCCAAAAGAGAGCGTATCGGATTGTGGGATGAAGAGGACATCATTGGCGAATTAAGAACAATAAAGGTAAATAATGGCGTAATTTATACCCTCATCTTAATTGAGGACTCAAGTTTTTTATTTGGGAGCTACTCTTCTGTTTCGTTTTTTCTTCTCTTTTACAAGATAAAATAGTGGCATATTGACAAATTCCTACTCCTGCTCCTCAATGTCGTTGGCAGAACAAGGAGAGCTTTCAAGCACTCTATTTCTCAGCATCGTGGGATCGTAGAACTGTCACTTCGGAGCAAATTAAGTTGTTCCCGCATTTGCGGATTCTTTGGTTGTATGGTGTAATCTGCCAAGGTGACTTCACGGACTGTCTCTCCGATTTGAGATGGATCAATTTGCGTTACCCTTTTAGTGGTATCGACCGAGCCGGCCGTAATCAACGTTTAGAGGCAACCAATTTGTTGCATCTAGAAAAGGCGGTTGTGGTGAATCTTTCTGGGCTTGATATCACAGAAGACGTGTTCCAGAGCCTAATCAAGGTATACCGGTTTCCATCTGAGTCTAATTTTCTCATTCAATGAAGGACAAAATTTGATGGATTTATAATCTAATTTTCTCATTGGTAGCCTACATCCATATTTATTTCTTTTCAGTCCTGATTATTCTTTGGCTTTTGTAGGGGGCAAGGAAATTGAAGGTTCTTACTATTAATTATAATGAGTCGATAAATAGGTTGTCAACCTTTCCCGAGCACTCAGTTTTAGAGAAGTTGGATATTAAGGAATCAATTTTGAAGGAAGTTGATTGCTCTATTGGGAAACTGAAGTGGCTAACTGACTTGAGCATTCAAAGCTGTCTGCTAAGAAAATTGCCTAAACAAATTGGAGAGTTACAGAATTTGCGGCACCTCTCTCTTAGATCATGTATTAACTTGATTAAAGTTCCCAACTCAATTTTGAAATTAAAGTCGTTAACGAAGCTGGATGTATCATTGACGAAAATTACAAGATTACCGGATTCCATTGGTAGACTACCAAGCCTATCATTTGTTGATGTAACATTCACACCAATTGAAAAATTGCCCAGTACAATAAGCAAGTTTCGTCAACTCAAAACACTGAACTTGAGGCTTTGTGATCGGATACAAGAGTTGCCGAAACTCCCCAGATGTTTGACCACTCTACAAGTGACATCTATTTCGTTACTGACTGTCCCTAACCTCTCATACCTTTCTAAACTAGTTGAGCTGTACCTATCCGATGGCTCTGAACATGGACGCATATCAGATATAATTTAAACTTGCGACTTGTGGTGGATTGGGAAATTATCCAAACTGAGAAAGCTGCGCTTTTGCTTTCCAAGTGTCCACGCACCAACTACAGAGTTGGGTTTCCTTTCTCAGCTGAAAGAACTTGCTCTACATGGACTAGACTTGCCAACTTTCGAGCAGCTTCCGTCAAGCTTGATAGTTTTAGCACTCTACGAAACTCGAGGGAAACAAGAACACCTTGACGAGCAACATGATGTTCAATTTCCCGATGTCTCAGAATCGCCGGAGAGATCAAGCATTCGGGACCGCAGATCTTCCGAGAGGTTGGTTTGTCAGCTGGAGGAGCCAAGGTGCAATGAACAACAAGCTCCCAAGTTAATTGATCATCGGAGGGAAGCCTTCCTTTTCCCAGGCTCCCTAAAGATGCTTGAAAAATTCCTTCTGTCAGGGTTCCCAGAGGTGCAGGATATTCAATTTGTTGCTGCGTTCGAATCATTGGAAGAATTTTCTATTAAAGAGTGCTCTTCTTTAAAAAACTTAGGCGGTTTGTCAAACTCGAAGAACTTGAAGCGGCTAGAGATTGACCAGTGCCCGAGCCTGAAGGTTGTCGAGGGCATTGATGAATTAGAGTTTTTGCATAGGTTGGTAATTAGTGGGTGTAGATCAGTGGAAAGGATTTTTGATGCATCGAGCTCGAAAATACCAAATAAATGCTGGATACTCATAACACGTAGTGGGGAGTTACCCGACTGTGGTCATACTTTCGACACTTGGGAGTCTTACAGAGAGAAGATTCTGAATGGAGCAAAGCGAGCGTGGAGCTCTGAAACTGACACAGAGGACTCTAAAACAGAAACAGGGGATTCTTTGCAGAAAACGGTGTGCCTTCTTTCTATTCATAGATCATCGCTGTTTCTTCGGCTTTCCTCGCTTTCTATTTCTGCTTTATTCTAGTGGAGAGAGACAATGAACTGATTCTAAAATGTGCAACCAAGGACAATCTTATTAAAATTCCCCAACTTACTGGGAATCTCCATATTCTGTGCGTGTGTCAACTTCGGTGGTGAGGTTGGGGATATTACATCCTTCACCATGTATAACAAAAGGGGCCTTTATTAAGAGAAATTTAGGAGCAAGAGACCTTAACTCACCTTATTATATTTCCTTCTGCAGGGCCGGGAAAATAAAGAGAAGAAAAGGAAGAGAAAGACAGAGTCGGCAAAACAACAAGGAAGAAGAAAGAGGAGAAAACTTCAAAAAAAAAAAAAAAAACTTGGGTGCGTTTGTTTCACCCTATTATTTCCCTGTGCAGAACCAGGAAAATGAAGAGAAGAAAAGAGAGAGCAAGACAGTCGGCAAAAGAACTGGCAAAAAGAAAGAAGGGCAAAAGTGCCTGGAGTGGATTTTAGGACCGAGGTGGCTAAGTCGGTCTCAAATTGCGACTCGAATTGGGATTAGAGTTCTTCCTTTCTCCCCCCACTGCTCAAGCAAATCGCTGTGGCTCGCTCCTCCGTGACTCCACACCCAATCCTCGCTTGCTCCTTGCAAGCTTAAGTCTGTCGTTCGCTGTCGCCTCTCCTTTCCCAGGTTCCATTGTCCGTGAGCTTGAAGCTCGTATTCCACGAGCTTCAAGTTCCATGTCCGTGAGCTTCAAGTCCTTCTCCAGTGCCACTTTTCACTCTCTGCACATTTTCTTCTTCAGTGCCGCTCAGCAGGAGGAATTTAGTGCATTCATTACTTCATCAGTGGCGGGAGTCATGGGCTTGAACCAAGCTCTGGATCACTAGCTAATCGCTGAAGAACAGGTAAGAATGGTGTGGCAGTTGGTGTGTTTTCTTTTTTTGGTCAGAGTGGCAGTTGGTGTTTAGTTGAATGTAATCGTGTGATTTATCTTTTGCGTAGAGCATGAGCTCGAGCTTCATATGGTAATATTTGTATAGGGTCTGCTTTCTTGCATTTGTCTGACTGTTTGAATACCTAGTCTAGTTATGTTGCTATGCTTTTGTGGACTGCTCGATTGAGTGTAATCATGTGTAGAGAATGTTGTGCATGTTCTCGTGAAGAGTTTATGTGTATGTATATTTTAAGGTTTGGATAATGGTCACTTTAATTAGAATCCACTGTCTCTTTATTACAGAAAATTAAAAAT
The DNA here is from genome assembly GCA_014182405.2 of Eucalyptus sideroxylon. Classification (NCBI taxonomy): domain Eukaryota; kingdom Viridiplantae; phylum Streptophyta; class Magnoliopsida; order Myrtales; family Myrtaceae; genus Eucalyptus; species Eucalyptus sideroxylon. The sequence goes on along the minus strand of CM024554.2, from coordinate 31,695,053 downwards.
TTGACTTTTTGAAAAGAAAATAAAAATAAAAAAGAGAAAAACGAAATAGTTGAAAATTTCAATTTTTCTAAAAATTAAAAAAAAAAAAAATCGATTTTTTTACTAAAATAAAATAATGAGATTGAAATCATTTTGCAATAGTATCCAAACATTGAAAAACTTTTTCAATTATATATTATCAAATAAGGAAAAATTAACCGTATTCCTAAAAAATGTTTTACTAGAAAGCTTTTTCCTATATCCTTAAGATTTCGCTAAACAAACACAGCTTAAAGCAAATCAGACCCGAAAATCACCGGTCCAAATACAATGAACTAGACCCAAACTCAATAAATCCTAGTTGACCCCAAAATCAATGCACTTTTTAACTCCCATGAAAACAGAAACGAACCTAAACCCACTAAACTAACTTAAGCCCATGCTAATTAAACCTAATTAAGCCTTCTAACCTACTTGCTTCTGACCTCCCGCTGCCACCGTCTTCTCCAAATGGCCGTGAGCCGACGAAGTTGTCGCCCTTGGCCTGACCGTGCTCTAAGTCCAATGGCTCTGGACTCTTGGCGACGGCCAGCATGGCCGAACCACTGTAACGAGCCTCCATTATTGCCGGCCACAAAGCCCGAAACACAAAACAAAGTAAACAACGGCGGTGGCGGGGGCAGCGAAGCGACCAAACGGCCGCGGCCATAACGCCAAAAATCACGAGGACATAGCAATAGAACGCAACAGTGCGGACGACTCGATTTCGGCCAAAAAAGGAGGAGACGAAAGTTAGATCTCGTTGAGGCGTTTCATCGAGCGGGCGGCGCGGGACACTGAACGAGAGGCTCCCGGCTTAGCCGGGACTCAAACTCGCACGGTCTACTCGACATACGACCCACCAGACTGACAATGTCAAAACACGAAGCCGAAGGGGCCGGAGTTCGCGTGAGCCGGGTAGCCGCGAGCTCCGGCTCGACGCGCCCGAAACAGGGCAAAGACAGAGCAGTAAAGAAAGGACAAAAAAGGGGCGCCGGAGCGCGCAACCGCGGGGGCCTTACCCGGCTTGGCGACGACGGCCGGAAGCCGGTCTCGATACGAATCGAACTATAGCCGGTCATCTCAGTTTTGCCAAGCCGGAGCGAATTTTCTGCTCTCTGACTCGCGGTCTCCCTCTCGGCCGGATCCCCTCTGTCTCCCCCTTTCTCTCTCCGTCCATTTCTCCCTCTGTCCGAGCCCCCCGAATCCCCCTCTAACGCCCGGCAGGCGCGCATCGCCTCTGCCACCGCCGGCTCGCCGTGCCGGCCTGCCCCCGACACAAAAGGCGCGCTCCTCACTCCCCGTCCCGCCTCTGCTTCCATCCTTCGTCCTCCTTTTTCTGTTTTGCAGAATGCAAGAGCGTGAGGGAAAAGATGAAGGACGAGGTTGGGCTTGGGGAAAAAAAAGAAGGAAAAGTGGGCCGGGCTGGGCCTAGGCAAAAAGAAAAGGCAGAAAAGAAAGGGAAAGAAGGCCGGGCATCACGAAGGCAAGGGTTCTGGAAGGAGATGCAGGGTCGATGGTGACGCGCTCGCTGTGGTCACCGGGATTTGTTAAGGTAGTGGAAGAGGTGGCGATGCTGGGTGTGGTGGGTGGTGGCTCTATGGGCGACGGTGAAGAGGATGGTGAAGGAGGAGAAGAAGATGTAAAAAGAATTTCAGAAGAAGGCGTCGTTTTACACAATTATCTGTCCGTGTGGGGCTATTTTTTTTTTTTTTTTTCAAAGCCATATTAAATTAAAATTTTAATTATAAAAATCATGTAACTTCTCTAGATGGAATTGTTGTATATTATTTTTCTATCGGCCAACACAATGCGACGAGAGCATCATTAGAGAAGCGACGAGAGCATCATTCAATGGAGCACTTCTGGAGTTAACTGCATCACAAAACATTTTTCTTGTCATTTAAACCTAAATTGGGAAAATACAGAGAATTTCTATGTGTATCACTATCAAGAACCCGAATATGTCTGAACAGCTTCTGTTTTTTTTTTTTTTTTTCTTTGGTTGGTCAAATATGTCTGAATAGCTAATTTGAAAAGACACTTTAAGCGGACAACGGCCAGAAGAGGCTTCCATTGCATAACAGTAAAGCATGTAAAAATCCACGAGGATGAGGTAAAGAGAGGGAAAGATGAGACAGGGAAACAAAAGTTCGTCTGATGTTGGCCAGTTTACGTGAGGTATAAACCAACGATGGATATAACCATCGATCCATCTCGCGATGTCGTTCTCCCGGTGAGAACCCAACCGCCCGCCACCATTGATGGATCTTGGATAGTGGCTGGGCGGCACCGCCGCCGCCGCTGGTCCGCCCTTCCCCTCTATCCTCTCTCTCTCACTATCTTTCTCTGGGTTGCAATTTTGGATTTTTTAAATCTTTAGTTCCACCTAAGAAATTCGTTGGAGAAGCAGTCTGACATTGTGGTGACATAGACGGCCATGTCAACTTATGCTCTAACTCTCTGAAGTATCAACTCAAACAAATAAATACATAGTTCGAGGATACGATTACACTAAAAAAATGATGAAATTGTACAATAAAAAAAAAATTCAAAAATCTCTGGTGGCTTTATCCCAATAGACTAATATGAGTATATACAACGGAGAAAATTTTAAGCATGTACAATCTCATCTGTTGTGAGCCAAATTTTGTTTAGACTAGAGTCCACATAAACAAGGTTAATTATAGCCGTTGATTATGTGCGTTCCATGTATAATTCTCACATGATCGACAGCTATAATTGCTTTGGATCCATAAATCCGGGTTCATGCAAGGTTTCTCCTAAATCGAGGGGTATGATGGAACTTTAAAACTTCACTGGTCACATTTCAATCTTGAAGTCAAGAAATCATTTGCAACTACGTTTACGTATTAATGGCATATTTATTTTGAAAAATATTGATGATAAAAGAAAATAATTTTTAAAAATAAAAGTAATTGCTCATTTTCAGGTTAGAAAGTTCATTTTCTTAAGTATACATGTTTTTTCTGACTATTTTTCTTAACTAATAATTTTCAACAAATCAAATGCACGAAAGTCTAGAGAACTAATTCACGGGAAATTCTTTCACTTGAACAACCACAACCTAAAGATGCATTTGTTTTACTAGAAACTTTATAATAGAGAAAAATATTTTCCATAAAAAATAATTTCAAGGAAAATAATTAGTTTTCATTTGTTTTGTAATTTTTGGAAAGTGATTTTCCTTTTTATAAGAAAGAGAAGTCATTTTCTCCTAATCTAAGCTTGTATTTTTCAGTCCTGGAATATGTTTTTCATAAGGTCGATTAGTTTTCCGTCATCTAAATATCAAAAAGTTGGAAAACTATTTTTGAAAAACAATTTTCCTTCAAATAAATGGATGATACTATTAATTTAATTATAACACATTTATTCAAATGCTTGCTACATCACATAGCATACCAATTTGTCCCCCAACCAAGGTTAGAGAGACTTTCCTCCAATCCTCTAATTAAAGATGGAGGGAAACACAACTCCATTTCTAAATCGATGAAGGTATCCTTGATTTCGCTCAAAGATCGTAGTGTTCTCTAGGGAAAAATATTTATATTTATAGAAGATAAAAAAAAGGGTTAAACTTACATGATTTTCGCTAATATTTTGTCCCTTTTATTTGTTCAAGACCCCAAGATGAAATTTTTAGTACGTCCCTATCTTTGGGACGTAATTCTCCATTTATTAGATGGAAACAAGTTGCCAAAATGTCCAAGTTGAGTTTCAGAGAATATCAAACACTTAACCCTCTTTGGCCGAAAGGAAACTCCTACACTCCTCAGAAAAAGTCGTTTGCCTATGTAAATATATAAATAGGAGGACTTCACCCACCACCAATGCCCACAAAACCACCGTCACATCCTCCGACGACCGCCAGCAACTCTGGATGAGCAGGCTCGCCAGACCCGACCCAGTAATCCACCAACATCCCTGCTCCATTTCTCTTCACAGAGATGAGCAGCCATTTCATCACTAGAACCAGGGTCGAAGAACTCATCCTCGTTCTCTCCTTCATGGCGGCTTTCTTGCTTCTCCAACTTCCCTTCGAGGAAGTCGATTGAAACCCGGTTCCAAGAGTTGTATTCTCAAAGAGACCCGCGTGCTTCCATGCCTACCTCCTGGCTCTCAACTTCGCGTTCACAGGGGCTGTGATGACCATGTCGTTACGCAAAAAGTGCCCCAAAGCCGCTGCCCTGTGCCGGAGGCTTGCTTGCTTGGCTGCCACAGCGGCAGTTGGAGCTTTGGCTTGGTCTGCAGCAGCAGCGAGCTTAGGACCTGTTAACTTTCCTGTGAGTCAGGTGGCAGAAGCTTCCGGGCTTTGAGTTCACCGGGAATATAGAGGAGAATGAAAGGTGAAAGCTGATGATGTTTGTAGTATTTGCAACGCTAGCCAGTTTTTTCATGATCAGTGACACTATAAATAGTCCAAAGTGCAAAAAGGAAATAAATTCACATGTAAGTTAATTTGCCTAGGCATATACATCTATATACACGCACTAATTACGAAGATTGTGACGACACATGCAACCTTCTCCTTTAATATCCAAAGCTGTAGCAAATTAATGAGGATAGTAACAAGATATCAGAGAATGTAGGAGGGAGGAAATATCTGATATACTACACAAATTGCACCAAAATTAAGCACTAGTGTCTGGGTAACAAGATCAATCAGAGCAAGAGTAAAATCACATGGAGTTTCAGATTTGAGGATGACATCTACTTCAACCGTATGCGTTAAGAGAAGAAAATGCAACTCGAGCTCGATTTAATATTTACGTATCTTGCTTGCACTCGACTAGAAAAGTAATTGAGAAATTCAAACTTGACTGGACAACTCTGCTGGAGTAGCTTGAACTTCAACTTGACTTGGAATCTATCGAACCAAATTCAAGAACTTGAACTTGACTTGGAATCAATCGAGTCAAATTCAAGTATTTTTTAAGGTGAGCCCAAATTACTTATGCGTAGTTCAACTCACTCGCACTCCTAGTTAATCAAATTTTAGGATGAAATATCATTAAATTAGCTTTGAAAAGCTTTAAGAGATGCTCCATGAAAAAATAATTATCTTAATTTTCACATAGATGATTACTTATGGTTGCAGTGATGTTGTAATGATGTAATCCAATAGTCATTACATACGGCATAGGCGGGGATGAAACTTCTACATCATATACCTTAACAGTAAAATAATGAAGAAATAGAGATAGAAAACCGATAATGCCATGTCTTCTCTCTCTATCAAAGTAATCATAATCATGCGACAACTGGTCTAATGCATTAATGTCAGGGTGATAGCTTGTGGAAGTTTTTGCTCTTTGTACGGTTCTAGGCATGGTTCTGATGGACCTCTTGTACTCTTGTTCACATTGATTTGATTAGGAGATTCTGACACGTATACATCCATCATATCCGCCTCAAATGCATCTGCTTATTGCTGATAAAAGCAAGACAGAAAAAGAAATTTCACCATTTTTGCTCAAGCACGCAAAAAACCAATCAATCAGCAATGAGTATCGTTATCTATATCCAAAAATAAATAAAGCTTCTTCATTATAAGTGTGATTATACGTATATAATCCGTCTATGGCTATCGTGTACAAAATACGTGGCAGAAAAGTGTCCCAAAACGTGTCCTCAAAGGGCAGGCGTTTTAACTAAATCAAATGCATTATCATTCGAAATTCTTATCAACCAGTCAAGACTCAAGACTAGGAAAGTGACACACCAACAGCCATGTTAAATTTGATGGCCAATAAAAATAAAAATAAAAATAAAAATAGAGCAACTCTATATTAATATTTATTTGGAATCAATGCCGTTGTTTTTTATTATTTTTCACCAAAAAGAACGGCTGGTCCAACAGAAGAGGACGGGTGGAAAATTTCTTGAAACTTCTCCACACTGAGTTGCCGCATATACTTGAAACTTCATGGTCTTATCAAGATCAGCCCTGAGGTCACTCAATCTCGATTCAGACTCAATTCGCATATAACTAAAATGTTTATTCCTTTTTTTCTTTATATATGTATTGCAAATACAATGTATATAAAGGACTCTAAAAGATAAGATATAAATGGCAACAGAATAACAATTATTCCCTAAATATTTACTAGTTCTAAGAGATAAAATACAAAAGATAACAAAATAACAATACTCCCTAAATATTTGCTGAACAAGTCACAGGCGTTTTATTTGGAAAGCATGGAGCAATTCAAATGTCGTGTTCTTGGGGAGTGTAATGAGCTTGAAGTGCTTATAGATGATGCTGAAATCATCCATGAAGTAGAGCAAAATAAATCACGAACTGAAACAAACAACAATTCTTGCTTGGATTGAAGGATTACACAAATTAGTTGAGACCAAACCAAAACCAAATCCAACAATAGATCACTTAGAATAAAGTGAAATCTAGTTCCAACCACAAGACAACTATAGATGACATACTCCTCTTATTGTAACAGAATTTTGCTTAGTTTGAGGAACACCAAATTGATGTTAAGCATTGCTTTCGTCAGCACAAGGGGCATTATCAAAAACCTATCAAGAACCTATAGAGAAGAAAATGAAGCCATATTAGATACTCTAAAGAAGCACTTGTGTATTAAGATTTATTTTGAAGTAAAACAGCCTCTCCCTCGCCCTCTCTTTAAGCAAACATCTCATGGTCATGGTCGGGGGCATCATGGTCAGCATCATGGTAAGGGGTATCTGCAATACTTGTATAGAATCTTTGTCTCCGCTCGGCAAATGCGTTGTTTGCATTCAGTGTCATCGTAATAGTCGATGTCACACCCCCATCCCCTCCTCTTGTAGTGCTCGGTTTGCATCTCGCAATCATAACTTCGCCCTTCTCTAAAGATCATCGTATTGTTCCATCACATACTGCGAACGATGTTCAAATACTTATCACGGCATTCCACCACTTGTCTACTCGAGTAGACTTTTCTTAGCAAGCCGACTCCTTCCTTCTTCTTCAACTCACCACCCTCGCACACAAGGAGGAGCCTAGCCATATAGGAAGCCCCAAGGTGGCCAAATTGTGCGGGTCTCTTAAGTAGCTTCATTCCTAACTCTACATTCATGAAACTTACATATTTATACTACAACATACACAAATTGTTAATGTTCAATTTCTAACTTTGAATGAAATTATATTGAAAATATTAGAGGTATAAATCATATAATTAAACACAACACGTACCAGTCCTTGTCTATACAAAGCTTCTAAATTATCGGATTTAATGCACCTCTGAATAAAGGCATTCACCTCTTCCTGGTGCCACCACAATAAATTTGGAATTTTGTGTAGTGATATTTGTCAATATATGCAGTCCTCTTCAGCTAGAGAGAAGAGAAGAGGTTGGTTCGTGTTTTTAAATGCAAGTAGCGGCAACACTTTAAGACTGCTGCAGTGGATATGATAGGTGGATAGGGGAAGATCACGTACAGAAAAAAAAATTGTCTTCAGCAACTTAATGATTATAAATGGGTGTTGATTACAAAACTCTTTTTGGCTTTGCTTTTTTTAATAATTTGTATTTTATTTTATTATTAGAAGACATGGCCAGAGATGGTCGTATAGTCGTGCATGTGCGCCTAATGAGGTGCTCCTTAAATAAATAAAAATGACTCCTGCTGGTGGAAATTCCTTAAGCTATTGCACGTTGACGAGATGGGGTGAAATGTTATCATGCGGCGATTGTGCGACAGTCGTGTGACAATTGTGCGACGATCGTGTGGTGGCTATAACTATAGAAAGATGTGCTTTAACGCTATAACTATAACTATAACTATGTTACACACACACACACACACACACACACACACACACACACACACACACACACACACACACATATATATATATATATATATATATATATATATATATTAAGATCGTTTGTTTACATTTTATCTTGCCCATGAATTTTAGTTTTTCCTCGTCCAATTTAAGATCTGCAATACTTGTATAGAATCTTTGTCTCCGCTTGGCAAATGCATTGTTCACATCAGTGTCATCGTAATGGTCAATGTCACACACCCATCCCCTCCTCTTGTAATGCTCGATTTGCATCTCGCAATCATAGCTTCGCTCTTCTCCAAAGATCATCGCGTTGTTTCACCACATACTGCGAATGGTGTTTAAATACTTATCACGACATTCCACCACTCGTCTGCTCGAGTAGACTTTTCTTAACAAGCCGACTCTTTCCTTCTTCTTCAACTCACCACCCTCGTACACAAGGAGCTCAACCATATAGGAAGCCCTAAGGCAGCCAAATTGTGCGACTCTCTTAAGTAGCTTTATTCCTGACTTCACATTCATGAGACTTACATATTTATACTACAACATACACAAATTGTTAATGTTTAATTTTTAACTTTGAAGGAAATTATATTGAAAATATTAGAGGTATAAATCATATAATTAAACACAACACGCACCATACAAAGCTTCCAAATTATCGCATTTGATGCACCTTTGAATAAAGGCATTCACCTCTTCCTAGTAACACCACAATATATTTGGAATTTTGTCTAGTGATATTTGTCGATCTATGCAGTCCTCTTCAGCTAGAGAGAAGAGAAAAGAGAAGAGGTTGGTTTGTGTTTTTAAATGCAAGCAGCGGCAGGACTTTAAGTTAAGATTGTTATAGTGGATAGGATAGGTGGATAGGGGAAGATTATGTACAGAAAAAAAAAAAATTATCTTCAGCAACGCAATGATTACAAATGGGTGTTGATTACAAAACTCTTTTTGGCTATGCTTTTTTTTTTTTTAATAATTTGTATTTTATTTTATTATTAGAAGACATGGCCGAAGATGGTTGTATGGTCGTGCATGTGCGCCTAATGAGGTGCTCCTTCAAAAAAAAAAAAACTCTTGCTGGTGGAAATTCCTTAAGCTACTGTACGTTGACGAGATGGGGGTGAAACATTATCGTGTGGCGATCGTGCGGCGGTCGTGTGACGATCGTGCGACGATCGTGCAATGGCTATAACTATAGAAAGATGTGCTTTAACACTATAACTATAATTATGTTATATATATATATATATGTGTGTGTGTGTGTGTGTGTGTGTGTGTGTGTGTGTGTGTGTGTGTGTGTGTGTGTGTGTGTTTGTGTACATTTTATCTTGCCCATGAATTTTAGTTTTTCCACGTCCAATTTAAGATCATGTCGTCAGGGGTATCTGCAATACTTGTATAGAATCTTTGTCTCCGCTCGGTAAATGCATTGTTCATATCAGTGTCATTGTAATGGACGATGTCACACACCCATCCCCTCCTCTTGCAGTACTCGGTTTGCATCTCGCAATCATAGCTTCACTCTTCTCTAAAGATCATCGTGTTGTTCCACCACATACTGCAAACGATGTTTAAATACTTTTCTCAGCAAGCCGACTCCTTCCTTCTTCTTCAACTCGCCACTCTCACACACAGGGAGGAGCCCAACCATATAGGAAGCCCCAAGGCGGCCAAATTGTGCGACTCTCTTAAATAGCTTCATTCTTGACTCCACATTCATGAGACTTACATATTTATACTACAACATACACAAATTGTTAATGTTCAATTTTTAAATTTGAAGGAAATTATATTGAAAATATTAGAGGTATAAATCATATAATTAAATACAACACGTACCAGTCCTTGTCTATACAAAGCTTCCAAATTATCGCATTTGATGCACCTCTGAATAAAGGCATTCACCTCTTTCTGGTGCCACCACAATAGATTTGGAATTTTGTCTAGTGATATTTGTCGATATATGCAGTCCTCTTCAGCTAGAGAGAAGAGAAAAGAGAAAAAGTTGGTTAGTGTTTTTAAATGCAAGCAACGGCAGCACTTTAAGACTGTTGCAGTGGATAGGATAGGTGGATAGGGGAAGACATGTATAGTAAAAAAAAAATTATCTTCAGCAATGCAATGATTACAAATGGGTGTTGATTACAAAACTCATTTTGGCTCTGCTTTTTTTAATAATTTGTATTTTATTTTATTATTAGAAGACATGGCCGAAGATGGTCGTATGGTCGTGCATGTGAACCTAACGAGGTGCTCCTTCAAAAAAAAAATGACTCTTGCTGATGGAAATTCCTTAAGCTATTGCACGTTGATGAGATGGGGCTGAAACATTATCATGCGGTGATCGTGCAACAGTCGTGTGACGATCGTGCGATGATTGTGCGGTGGCTATAACTATAGAAAGATGTGCTTTAACACTATAACTATAACTAAATATATATGTATATGTATATGTGTATATGTATATGTATGTGTATGTGTATGTGTATGTATATGTTGTATACATATACATACACATACACATACACATACACATATACATATACATATACATATACATATACATATACATATACATATACATATACATATACATATATATATATGTATGTATATATATATATATATATATATGTTTTTGTACATTTTATCTTGCCCATGAATTTTAGTTTTTCTGTGTCCAATTTAAGATCATGTCATCAGGGGTATCTACAATGTTTGTATAGAATCTTTGTTTCCGCTTGGCAAATGCATTGTTCGCATTCAGTGTCATTGTAATGGTCGATATCACACACTCATCCTCTCCTCTTGCAGTGCTTGATTTGCATCTCGCAATCATAGCTTTGCTCTTCTCTAAAGATCATCGTGTTGTTCCATCACATACTATGAATGGTATTTAAATACTTATCACGGCATTCCACCATTCGTCCGCTCGAGTAGACTTTTCTCAGCAAACCAACTCCTTCCTTCTTCTTCAACCCACCACCCTCGTACACAAGAAGGAGCCTACCCATATAGGAAGCCCTAAGGTGGCCAAATTGTGCGGCTCTCTTAAATAGCTTCATTCCTGACTCCACATTCATGAGACTTACATATTCATACTACAACATACACAAATTATTAATGTCCAATTTCTAACTTTGAAGGAAATTATATTGAAAATATTAGAGTTATGAATCATATAATTAAACACAACACGTACTAGTCATTGTTTATACAAAGCTTCCAAATTATCGCATTTGATGCACCTCTGAATAAAGGCATTCACCTTTTCCTGGTGCCACCACAATAGATTTGGAATTTTGTCTAGTGATATTTGTCGATATATGCAGTTCTCTTCAACTAGAGAGAAGAGAAAAGAGAAGAGGTTGGTTCATGTTTTTAAATGCAAGCAGCGGCAGCACTTTAAGACTGTTGCAATGGATAGGATAGGTGGATAGGGGAAGATCATGTACAGAAAAAGAAAATTTGTTTTCAGCAACACAATGATTACAAATGGATGTTGATTACAAAACTCTTTTTGGCTTTGCTTTTTTTTTTTAATAATTTGTATTTTATTTTATTATTAGAAGACATGGCCAAAGATTGTCATATGGTCATGCATGTGCACCTAATGAGGTGCTCCTTCAAAAAAAAGAAAAAAAAATGACTCATGTTAGTGGAAATTCCTTAAATTGTTACACGTTGACGAGATTGGGGTGAAACGTTATCGTGTGGCAATCGTGCAGCGGTCATGCAACAATCATGCGATGATCGTGCGCCGATCGTGCGGTAGCTATAGCTATAGAAAGATGTGCTTTAACACTATAACTATAACTATGTTATATATATATATATAGACACACGCACACACACGCACACACACAAACATTTTATTTTGCCCATGAATTTTAGTTTTTGCGCGTCCAATTTAAGATCATGTCGTTTCCGAGCGAAATAAATACACAGCGGACGAAATCATGAAGTCAAGACCAAGACCAAAAATTGGGGTGGGCGTCTTTCAAAATGAAATACTCCTCTAATACCTGTCCTCCACCTTCTTTCTTCTTCTTTTTTTGTTTCTTTTGAAATCTATTATAGAAAAGATAATATATGAAAGATAGAGACAGGAAAAAAAAAAAAAAAAACCAACGTCTGAAAAATATGTAGGAACCACCTTTAGAGAACTTTAAAATTTACAATGTGGAGGTTAATAGAAAGACAATCAAAACATGAAAGTCATCCATTTCTGTAAAATTGAAAAAAGAAAAGAAAAAGAACCTATCTTTTACGTAAAAACAACTCGTTTTAACTACAAAATCCTGTACAAATAAATTTAGAGAAAAGTAAAAGTAACATCCATTACCTAAGAATATTTAAGGATAAGTTCACGAGCAGAATCCAAAAACTTGTGACAAAGATGCTACTTAGGTGCAATTGATTCTAAATTTTAAATTTATTTCTTTCTTCTAGTTGACATTTTTTTTATTGTTTTTTCGTTTTTGAATCTTATTTAATTCAGCTTAAAAACTAAAAAAATGCTAATATTTTATTTTAAAAATAAAACTGAAAAGAGAGAGAAGAGAGAAGCGCACCACTATTGCTGCCAATACCACCCATCGCCGGAGGAGCCGGTGGAGGTCACCGGCCCGGGGGCGAGGGTGGCCAACCCTCGCCAGCTCCAAGCAAGGGTAGGCGACCCTTGTCGACTCGGGCGAGGGCACCTATATCTAGGCAACGCCGGCGGTCAACTAGAGCCGGCAAGGCTCGCCAACCTTGGGTGAGTGCTGGCATCACCCAAATCTGGCACCCGAGCGCGAGCCCAAGCCTAGCGAGGGTCACCGGCCCTCACTTGGGGCCGTGAGGCCTCACTTGGGACTGGCGAGGGCCGGCTAGCCTTGCCTAGGGTCGGTCCTTCCTACGGCAGTGGCGGCGCCCCACCTCCCCATCTCTTTTCTCTCTCTTTTTTTCAGTTTGTTTTTTATTTTTAAATAAAATTTTAGCTTTTTCAGTTTTTTAATCTCATTTGAATAAGATATTAAAAAGAAAAAAATAAAAAGCCAAGGAGAGAGAAATTAATTTAAAATTGCCACTTCATTAAATAAATTAATAAATTGAAATTTTAGGACTTTTAGGAATGTTATGGACTTTTCTCATATTTATAATAGAAAATTTCGGGAGTTTAAAGCAAAACAGGAAATGAAGAATAAATGTAAAATATGCCTTGCCTAAGAATGGATTTTTAAGAGAAAAGGAATAGACAGTTACTGATGCAAAGATTTTTTTTTTTTTTAAACCCAGCTGTGATGGTGACTTCTTGGTGCTTGTTATTCCTATTCACTATCAGGCTATTTTCCAAGAATCCATTCACATGAACTTGGGTGTTTTAGCTACTTCGGTTAATTTTGGCATTTCACGTTTTCACTTGGCATAAAATTTCAACTCATTGCAAATAAATCACCTAAAACACTAACCAAAATACAAAGAAATGATTTTGTATTTCAATTCTTAGGAAAAAAAAATTATTTCCTTGACAATTGATGTTTCATGGAGTTGTGCTTTATTGTTTGTATTTATTTATAATCTTGTATCATAAAAGCACGATGGCAAAATAGTGCTTGATCAGGTTTTAAGAAGCTATAAATCACTTTTTAATATATTTATTGAAATTTGATTAATATAAATATTGATTTATTAAAAAATATTTAATAATTTATTACTTTATTAAACATTTGTCATTTAAGTTGGCTTTTTATTATTAATTTATGTAAATATATTATTAAAATCACAGTATGACCATCTCTAAATATTAATTATCAATCCTGACTAATAATCTGTTTTGATCCAATTTATATACAATATAAATTTAGTGATGAATACTTGATCCGACCCATATCAACTCCATACTTCACTTAGTCGACATTACTAAAACACATAAAATTTAAACACAAAGGGAACTTTAACGTGCATATAGCATGTAAACGATATTTTTAATAGTTTTATAAGATTTTAAATAACATTTTCAACTCGTTTGTGAAACCTTTTCTTTGTTGTAAATTTTTCGAGGTCCACAATAAAGAATAAATGCCAACAAGTAAAATCATTAGGGGTGAGCATATTGAACAAACCAAATCGAGAATTGTCGAGGGGCGTTGGTCTAATCTTGGTTCATCTATTTTCAGTTTGGTTTCCGATTCCAAGAGAAAACCGGACCGGACCAGACCAACATTTTTTTTTTTATAAAAATATTTTCTATGTTCTTAAAAAATGTATTAAACTCTAAAATAGTAACAACTCTAGTATTTTTTTTTTTTTTTTCAATTTTTTTGAATTTGTTTTGCTAAGTGGCTGATTCCATTGGCCTAGACCAGTTAGTTCGGCCAATTCTCGATCCCAAAAAATGGGAATCAGTCCTCCCAATTGGGTTCTCGGTTACTAGGTGTGACTGAATCGGAATCAATCACCCCTAAAATCATATACTAATTTTTACAATTTTCAAAACTTGAGAGATTATGAATCATTTATTATTTTTCAATTTGAAAAAGAAAATACCATAAATAAGAGATAAAAGTAAAAAAGAAGTTGCCCGAGAACTCCATTTCATCAAGGTTAAAATGAGAGGAAGCCATTCTCGTCGGGACTAATCGCACTCACTCTCCCATCCCACCATTCACTTTTTTCCCCAAACATACAAAACTCCAGCCCACACGCCTACTCTTTTAGATCGTCTCCTACTTGACATGCACATTGATCTCTACTTCATCAATTATAAAATATCCTTTGCAGTTGGGGATCGTGAATGCATAGTCACTCTCCCAACCCACCATTCTTTTTTTTTAAGATTTACTGATTAATAATTATTTATAACAAACAATAAGATATAATAGGATAAGAATATATCTCATATTATTGCTATGATTCACCCAACATTGGATAAAATATAGCAAAATTTATGAATTTCAGATCTTATCCTATTCATAATTTGATCTTAATGTTGAGGATGATGAACAACAATATTCTCTCTCCCATCATTATTATGAATGAATTCACAAGAAAGAACATTTCAACTTTCTTTTTTGTTTTTTGGGCCTACACCATTTAGTTCTTGTGCCTTTTATTAATTGATCATTTAGATGATTAGTTTTGACATGTACCGCACATTTATCTTTATAATCTATCTTTGTAATATGGTAATTATAGCTAACCACCAACCTTGATGTTATTCTTGAATTATTTGACTATTTGTATTTTTTTGGTAAGGATTATTTGACTATTTGTTAAGACTAGACAATATTAGAAATTTTTTAAATAGGGTTAATACCATGATAAATTCCAAATTGGTAAACTAATCCCAAATTGATATTCGGTTTAATACTTTGATAAGTAAGGCACCAACCTTTCCCGAGTACTCAAATTTAAAGCAGTCGATTGTTAGTTCATTTGACTCTTTAATGGAAATTGATTGTTCTATTGGGAAACTGAGGTGGCTAACTTACTTGAATTTTCAGTTTTGTCAGTCAATTGAAAAATTGCCTGAACAAATTGGAGAGTTACAAAATTTGCAGTGCCTCTGTCTTAACCATTGTTCTAGCTTGATTGAACTCCCTACCTCTGTTTCAAAAATAAAGTTGTTAACGGAGCTGGATGTATCATACACAGAAATTATGAAATTACCGGATACCATTGGTGAACTACCAAACTTGTCATCTCTCAATGTATCACGCACCCCAATTGCGGAAATGCCCAGTACAATGAGCAAGTTTCGTCAACTCCAAACACTGCACTTGTATGGTTGTCATGAGATACGAGAGTTGCCAAAGCTCCCCATAAGTTTGACCACTTTACGGCTTAGATCTTTTTCCCTGCAAACTGTCCCTAACCTCTCATACCTTACTAATATAGTTGAACTGCTCCTATCTGATGGCTATGAAAATAGAGACCCATCAAATGAATTCCAAACCGGCGACTTGGGGTGGATTGGGAGTTTAACCAAATTGAGCAACCTGCAAATCTGCTTTAAAAATGTCCGCGCCCCAACTGTTGGGGTTTCATGAATCATGTATAAGAAAAATCAACAGAATAAATGCAGCGGAAACAAAGATATATTTTACACATGATTCTCCTTAGGCGTTGTTCGTGCGTTTTAATCAAAAATCTATACATAAAAGGGAGTTAAACGAAATACCTCTTGAAGCGCGCTTTGAAACAAGTCGGTTCGGATGTTCTACGGTACGAGTCCCACAAGCGTCGGACCTCTAGTTCAGACACACCAACAACGAACGTCGAACGGAAGAGAGAACTGGATATTCACCACTTCGATTGTGCTAGCAATCACGTGGAAACAAAACGTCGTATCCTTGATGTATAATAGTCACGGCCCGAACGAGATAATGCTCTTCTTTCTTACGTCTCAAAGACACAAGAACACGCACACACGTTTGCTCTCTATTTGAAAAGAAATTACTCTCGTATGTTTCTAAAACACAAGAAGCACGCCCACACTTTTCTCTGTTTTTCAACAACACCTTTTTCTCACATCCTTAATTGCCTTTTATATTTAAAAATGACCAGCAACGGTTGCTGATCAATGGACGATCAGCAACCGTTGCTGATCATCCATAGTGGACGATCGTGCATGAGCGGTTGCTCATGCACGATGGTCGTGCATGAGCAACCGCTCATGCACGAACGTGGCATGATGGTCAGCGGTTGCTGACCATCCATGCTACGTGCATAATGGTCAGCAACCGCTGACCATTATGCTTCGTGCATGTGCACGAATTCGTGCACATGCACGAACCTTTAATTTTTTTTTTAATTAGTTAATTAATTTTAGGGCATACTTCTAACAATCTCCCACTTGCACTAAAACCAACTTGTTTGGTATGTTAATATATATCCACTTTGGGCATGCGTGTGCATCATATCCAAGTAGGCTCGTGACTATAATACAAATTAAATTAAATCTCATTTAATTTAATTTCAAATCGACTCAATTCGATTGCAGTAATTGCAAACATATTTGCAATAATATTTCTCTCTTGTTCCACGTCATCCTAGTTGTTTATGGTGTGTGACATCCCTAGGTTCATCACTAAGCTGGTAGTAAGACTTGTACTAACACATTAGTACTTCCAAAAGAATTAATTGTCCCGATTAATCTTTTAGGTCCTACAAGCCACGATTGACATCTAGCAATATGTCATGGCTACCCAGATAGTGTGAATACTTTAAGAACATAATGAACCTGTCAGCTTTGGCTACGGTGTAATTCAATCCCTCTGTCTTACTATGTCCCGATCAAACAAAGACCATGGAATATTTGTCAAGTCATTAATTCGATCATATGCACAAATCTAATTTACATACATTTTATTCGAGACATAAACAATTTATTCTCGATTACAACCCCGGCCGAGGATTTCAACGCAGTGTCACAATTAGATCGCATAGGACATCATTATCATACCTTGCATATAACAAGGAGACAGATTCCATATTGCGCACACGTGTAACTTCGTATATGAACAAACTATGACCATCAGGTATAAAGACAGATCGACGACCCGGCATTATGTGCACCCGTGAACCATAGTTGTTCGATACACAAGTTAACACTGTGCCTCAGGTCTAAGGATTATTTACACAAAACCAAAGCATGAACAATTAGACATTGACCACGCTAAAAGCTTCCATGTCGCTAATCGTTCCATATGCGTCACGTTCAGTGAATTTGTCTAATACAAAACACCTGTGTTCTAACTCGGCATCATAATACCCAATGACATGTGACTCATCATTCCCTTAAGTATCTAATACTTAATGGCGAAGTTAAGAACACACGGTCTCAACAGGATTATTAATATCCACTTAATAATCCATCGACCGGGAACAATTTAAAGATTCAGTCTAACTATGAACCCGTCACATATATTCTTGACGTCTCAAGAATAGGTCTAGTTGCAACTGATCTTATGGAATCATTCATCAATATAAAATAATTGGACAAATGAATGAATACGTCGTTGCCATTAATTAAATAATAATAAAGAAAGTACAACTGAAATCCCTAATATGTAACTATTACATAGTAGCTTTAAGGCATACATCCAACAATTTCCCAGTTGCACTAAAGCCAACTTGTCTGGTACCTCAAACCCATTTTGTCAATATGTCTTTCAAAAGAAGACTGAGAGTAAGGCCTTAGTGAAGGGATCTGCCACGTTTTCTGCTGAGGCAATTTTCTGCAAGGCGATATCACCTCTCCCAACAATTTCTCGATGAGATGGAAGCGTCTCTCAATATGCTTGGACTTCGGTGAGACCTTGGTTCCTTAGCTTGAGCTATCGCCCCATTGTTGTCACAAAACAATGTGATCGGTTGCTCAATTGAAGGAACGACTCCAAGTTCTGAAATGAACTTCTTCATCCAAGCGGCTTCCTTTGCTGCTTCGGCGCAGCTACATACTCGCCTCGGTGGTGGAATCGGCGGTTATGCTTTGTTTGGAACTTTTCCAACTAACCGCACCACCATTGAATGTGAAGACAAAACCAGACGTAGACTTATAATCATTAGGATCCGATTGAAAATCGGAATCGGTATAAGCTACAACTTTAAATTCTCCTTCTCCATATATCAAGAATAAATCTTTAGTCCTTCGCAAGTACTTAAGAATATTCTTGATTGCTATCCAATGCTCTTCTCTGGATCGGACCGATATCTGCTAGTAATACTTACGGTATGCGCAATATCGGTCTAGTACATAGCATAGCATACATTATGCTTCCAATAGCGGATGCATATGGTATCTTTGCCATCCGCTCTCTTTCTTCAGGAGTGTTGGGACACATCTCCTTAGAAAGACGGATCCCTTGCCTAAAAGGCAATAATCCTCTCTTGGAACATTGCATGTTAAACCGTGTTAACACTTTGTCTATGTACGTAGATTGTGAGAGGCCAATCAATCGTCTTGATCTATCTCTATAGATCTTGATACCTAAAATGTAGGTTGCCTCTCCTAAATCTTTCATGGAGAATTTCTGTGACAAGAATAGTTTTATCGATGATATCATTGGTACATCATTTCCAATCAAAAGTATATCATCGACATACAAAACCAGAAATGCAATTGCACTCCCACTGATCTTCTTATATACACAAGGTTCATCTGGATTTTTGATGAAGCCAAACGATTTGACTACCTCATCAAAACGGATGTTCCAACTTCTGGAGGCTTGTTTGAGTCCATAAATGGATCTCTTAAGCTTACACACCTTATGTTTTTCACTATTGGATTCAAAACCCTGTGGCTGTTCCATATAGATGTCCTCATCGAGAAATCCATTTAGAAAAGCCGTTTTGACATCCATCCGGAATATCTCATAATCAAGGTGTGCAGCTATAGCCAACATAATCCGAATGGATTTTAGCATGGCCACAGGTGAGAAAGTTTCGTCATAATCAATTCCTTCCTTTTTTACGATATCTTTTCGCCACCAACCGTGCTTTGTAAATTCCAATTTGACCTTAAACATTCATCTTCCTCTTCAAGATCCATTTACAGCCAATTGGTACAATACCATCGGGCAGGTCGGTCAAGGTCCATACCTCATTGGAATACATTGAGTCCATTTCGGATTTCATGGCTTCTAGCCATTTACCGAATCGATGTCCAACATCGCCTCCTCATAGGTTTTAGGATCACCGGGTTGATCACTATCATTCACAATGAATAATGGTTCAATATGATCAACCGAGTGTCTATAACGAGCAGGTGGGCGAGACATTCTCGCACTTCTCCTAAGAGGTTGTGTATCGAAGCTCCCACTTGAATCGAGATTGGTATCGAACTCGGTTGTTTGATACTTCACTATTTTCTTCTTGTAAGACTATTTTCCGCCCAAAGCACCACTTTCTTGGATGAACTGATTCTCCAAGAAAGAAGCGTGCTTGCATACCAAAATTCTTTGGTCTGAATGAAAATAGAAATAATATCCAAGAGTTTCCTTTGGATATCCAATGAAGCGACCTTGTTCAGATCTTGCCTCCAATTTTTCCACTTTCAGCTTTTTCACAAAAGCTGGACAACCCCAAATCTTAATATGATTAAGACTAGGTTTCCTACTATGCCATATCTCATAGGGCGTAGTTGGAACAGATTTGGACGGCACTCTATTCAGTATATATGCAGCAGTCTCAAGGGCATATCCCCAAAGGGATATTGGCAAATCGGTGTAACTCATCATAGATCGTACCATATCTAATAAAGTACGATTTCTTCGTTCGATACACCATTATGTTCTGGAGTTCCAGGAGGTGTCCATTGTGATAAAATGCCATTCTCTTTAAGAAAGTCCAGGAATTCAGTACTAAGGTATTCACCTCCTCGATCTGATCGAAGAGCCTTAATACATTTTCCTGTTTGTTTCTCAACTTCAGTCTTGAATTCCTTGAACTTTTCAAAGGATTCAGATTTATACTTCATGAGGTATAAATAACCATACCGTGACTAATCATCGGTGAAGGTAATGAAGTAATTATAACCACCTCTAGCAGTTTCATTAATTGGTCAACATACATCTGTATGTATTAATTCTAATATGTCGCAGCTCGCGCACTTTGTCCCACAAAAGGCGCTTTGGTCATTTTCCTAGAAGACATGCCTCACAAGTTGAGTATGATTCAAAATTTGAAGGATCAATGTATCCATCATTACTCAACTTGTTAATTCTGTCTTCTCAATATGACCTAATCGGAGATGCCAAACATACTTTTTATTTGGACCGTCTCTAAGGCGTTTATTAGTTATGGCATTTATATCAATTCTATTTTGCTTATTGACATTGGTAATCGCATTACCGGACATTGTAATGGTATAAAGATTGTTGGTTAATAAGCTAGAACCAACACATATTCTATTATGATAGATAGAACATACATCATCAACAAAAGAAAATTCATAATTCTCTTTACCCAAACGAGGTACGAGATGATGTTCCTAACAGCATTCTTATAATGCAAACAGTTCTTTAAAACCAATACATGTCCAGAAGGCAAACATAAACGAAAAGTCCCTATAGCTAATGCAGCAACTCTTGCTCCATTGGCAAACGTCGACAATCTCATTTCGCCCTAGCATCCTGCTTATTTCCAGATTCTGCAAAGACATACAAATATGTGAAGTTGCAGCAGAATCTAGAACCCATGAGCTGGATTCAGCACTAACCATAAAATTGGTTTCAATAAGCATAGACACCATACCTTCATAAGGTCGGTTCTTGGGCTTGACCTTCAAGCTCGCGAGGTACCTCTTACAGTTCCTCCTCCGTGCCCTTTGACACCACAAAGAATGACATTTCCCTTTATCAATCATGGGCTTTGGTTGCACAACAGGTTTGGCAGGCCTCTTCCATTTATTCTTCTTTAAAACAGTCTTACCCTTTGAAGAAGAAGCCTTAGCCATAGCCACTACATTTGGCCTCGTGTTATGCATTTCCTTCTCATAAACTACCAGCATGCTATGTAACTCCGCAAGAGTTTTATCCATCTTATGCATGTGGAAGTTTTGGACAAAACCAGAGAAGGAATCGGGTAAAGATTGGAGGATCAAATCCACAGCTAACTCATTATCCATAACGAGATTCAGCCTAGCCAATTCTTCAATGTGCCAAATCATTTTCAAAGCATGATCATTAACAGATGATCCTTCAGCCATCCTCATACGGTACAATGCCTTAGATATCTCATATCTAGAGGTTCGACCATTCTCATCAAAGTATTCCTTTAAGTGCAAAATGATCGACCCAAAGATCTTCCATAGATTCATACTTCTTCGTAATTCATTATTCATAGAAGCAAGCATATATGACCTAACTTTTAAGTCATCATCACGCCACTTATCATAAGTGACACGCTCCTCTTGGGTCCCACCCTCAAGAAAGGAGGTTGGCATCTTTTCATCAAGCACATACCCAATTTTTCTGAATTGAGAACAATTCTCAAATTCCTCACCCAAATCGGTGAAATTGGGTCCAGTCAAACAATTCTTGTCAAGTATAGAAGCGAGTGGGTTTGTGGTCACCATTTTCAGAGTAATAATATATCTGTTGCAGAAAATAAATTGTTAGCCGTTGTATCTTTCAAAGTAACTATTTCATTTTGGCCTTTAAATGAAATAGATCCTCCCACTAAATTTATATTCGAATCCCATACTCCTTAAGATGGGAAGCGGTAATCTTTGTTGGGTAAAGATTACTAGTGGGGATTGAGTCCCACCAGTCCAAAGTCCACCTCACCTAACAGTTATTGGTGTCCTATGAACTTAGTGAGTGAACCAGCTTGTTCAACGCATCATATGCGAGTCCCAATCATAACTTCGGCCTCTAGACCATGAAAGCCTCACCTAACAGTTATTGGCATCATGATCATAGTTAAGTCTAGCCCATCGTCTCATGCAAGTATTGAAAACACAAATGATTCCCTCACCGACAGTTATTAGAAATCATTTGGCTCCAACCCCACAGCATCATATGCATAATGGAGTGGTCCAATATTATAAATGGTAATTAACCCCTATGTATCCATAACCGGTTAGTTAACCACTATAATATTGGATCAAACCACGACAATGGAAGGCCACGAGTCCGAAACCCGTTTCGACTTAATATTCTTTGTAAGGAGATTTGGGTCGTTATTAACGGTCTCACTTTGCACATTAACCGGTTTAACATGCACGATATTATAAACACAATAAATAAATAGATATCACATAATATCTATCCTATGTGGTGATAATGGAATTATGGTTCAATGGGTCTCGAGCCAAAAAGACCCATTTAGCCATTTTAATGTTTTAATTATATGGACCTGCTCTTCACTTTTTCTTCAATCTTTGAACTCTTCAAAGACCGGGCCCAAAGAGCTCACCGGTTTGATAGCTCCTCCAATGGCTCCTCCTCTCTTGTAGTATTTGCATCAACAATTGAAATACTAAACTATACTAAAATTACATATCAAGAAATTAAAGTAAAATAAAAGGAAGGACGCAGCCTCCATTTAATAATTACATCCCCAAAAAGAATACCTGTAATCATCATACATTCATCCATACAACAATCACAACAATTAGGGATTTTTCCATGATCACCACCCTTCCTTACGAGCCATAAATTCAAAATTTAAAGCTCTGGAAGGCATGCATAAAATTCTGCATATCGTTTGTAGAATATAAACACGAAGTACAACAAGTTATGGATTTTTGATTCAAAATTGATTTAGTTCTAATTTTTGCTTAGTTGATTAAATTTATCACATAAATCAATCAACTTCTATAGGCCACATAAGAGCAAGAGAACCAATTCTCTTAACAAAAGTAAATTGGCCATTAGAACGCAAAAATATATTTGAACTATAAATCAATTAAACGCACGAAACGCCTAAGGTTGGCTCTGATACCACTGTTGGGGTTTCATGAATCATGTATAAGAAAAATCAACAGAATAAATGCAGCGGAAACAAAGATATATTTTACACATGATTCTCCTTAGGCGTTGTTCGTGCGTTTTAATCAAAAATCTATACATAAAAGGGAGTTAAACGAAATACCTCTTGAAGCGCGCTTTGAAACAAGTCGGTTCGGATGTTCTACGGTACGAGTCCCACAAGCGTCGGACCTCTAGTTCAGACACACCAACAACGAACGTCGAACGGAAGAGAGAACTTTCGGATATTCACCACTTCGATTGTGCTAGCAATCACGTGGAAACAAAACGTCGTATCCTTGATGTATAATAGTCACGGCCCGAACGAGATAATGCTCTTCTTTCTTACGTCTCAAAGACACAAGAACACGCACACACGTTTGCTCTCTATTTGAAAAGAAATTACTCTCGTATGTTTCTAAAACACAAGAAGCACGCCCACACTTTTCTCTGTTTTTCAACAACACCTTTTTTCTCACATCCTTAATTGCCTTTTATATTTAAAAATGACCAGCAACGGTTGCTGATCAATGGACGATCAGCAACCGTTGCTGATCATCCATAGTGGACGATCGTGCATGAGCGGTTGCTCATGCACGATGGTCGTGCATGAGCAACTGCTCATGCACGAACGTGGCATGATGGTCAGCGGTTGCTGACCATCCATGCTACGTGCATAATGGTCAGCAACCGCTGACCATTATGCTTCGTGCATGTGCACGAATTCGTGCACATGCACGAACCTTTAATTTTTTTTTTTAATTAGTTAATTAATTTTAGGGCATACTTCTAACACCAACTACAGAGTTGGGTTCCCTTTCTCTGCTGAAAGAACTTACTCTATATGGACTAGACTTGCCAACTTTCAAAGACCTCCCGTCAAATTTGATAGTTTTAGAGCTCTACGAAACTGGAGGGAAACAAGTACACCACGATGGGCTTCCTCCATCGGAAAAGGAGACTCCATTCCTTCCAACAAGTTTGGGAAAATCGAAAGAAAACAAGGTGTCCGAGCAACTTGATGTTCAATCTCTCGATGTCTTAGAATCGTCAGAAAGATCACGTATTCAAGACTGCAGATCTTCCGAGAGTTTGGTTTGTCAGCCGGAGGAGCCGGGGTGCAATGGACTACAAGCTCCCAAGTTGATTGATCATTGGAGGGGAGCGATACTTTTCTCAAGCTCCCAAAAGACGCTTGTAAAATTTCTTCTGTCAGGGTTCCTCGAGGTACAGGATATTCAATTTGTTACTGCGTTCGAATCATTGGAAGAATTTTATGTAGAAAATTGCTTTTCGCTAAAAAGCTTAGGCGGTTTGTCATTCACCAGTGCCCGAGCCTACAGGTTGTTGAGGGCATTGACGAACTAGAGTTTTTGGGTGAGTTGCAAATTCGGGGCTGCAGATCAGTAGGAAGGATTCTTGATCCATTGAGCTCAAAAATACCAGATAATTGCTTGATACGCATAACAGGTAGCGGGGAGTTACCCGACTGTCGTTGTAGTTATGACACTCGGAAGTCTTACAAAGATAAGATTCTAAATGGAGCAAAGCAAGCGTGGAGCTCTGAAACTGATTCAATGTACTCTGAAACAGAAACAGTGGACTTTGAAACAGAAACAGGGGATTCTCCGCAGAAAACGGTGCGCCTTCTTTCTATTCATAGATGATACGTTTTTTCTTCTGCTTTGCTTGCTTTCTATTTTTGCTTTAGTCTAGTGAAGAGAGACAATGAACTGATTCTAAAACGCGCAACGAAGAAAAGTCTTATTACAATTCCCCATCTTACTGGGAATCTCCATATGTTGTGTGTGTCCACTTCGGTGGCGACATTGGGTATCTTACATCCCTCACCATCCTTAACGAAAGGGCCTTTCTTAAGAGAAATTTAGGCGCAAGAGACCTCAATTCACTTTATTATTTCTTTCTGCAGAACCGGGAAAACAAAGGGATGAAAAGGAAGAGAGAGACAGAGTCGGCAAAAGAACAGGGAAAAAGAAAGAGGGGAAAACTTCAAATGGAAGGATTGGTTCGGCTGTTTGACGAAAAACTAAAAATTTAAAAAATATTTTTAAAAGAGGATTGTTTGTATTTTTACAAAAAAAATGAATGAATGAAAATATATTTATCATCAAGAATATAACTAGGCATAAATTATTGGTGTTAAAGAAAATATTTTTCTGTAGGTTAATTTTTGTAACTGATGTGACCAATAATCTTTTAAAAAATGTTTTTCCAAATTTTGAGTTTTATGTTTTTTTTTTTGAGCAAGGAGTTTTATGTTAAATAAATGCATCTTTAAAGTGGAGTCATTTTTCAAGTGAGTAAGTCAATCTCAAATAAAATCTGAGCTTTCAGTCGGCGGCTCATACTTTTCGGCGGCTAAAAGAAGAGTAATTTTGTCCAAAATCGGTAATTGGGTAAAAAATTGAAGAAAATCCCGAATTGAATTGGGATTAGAGTTCTTTTTCACGTTTTCTTCTTGTCTCCCGCTGCTCAAGCAAATCGCTGTCGCTCGATCCTCGGTGACTTTGCGCCCAATCCTCGTCGCTACTCATTTGCTCCTCCCAAGCTTCAGTCCGTCGTTTGCTGTCGTCTCTCCTTTCCCAGGTTCTGTTGTCCGCAAGCTTCAAGTCCTTAGTCCGCGAGCTTCGAGCTCGATGTCCGTGAGCTTCAAGTCCTTCTCTAGTGCCACTTTTCACTCTTATGCACATTTTCTTCTTCAGTGCCGCTCAGCTGGGGGAATTTGGTGCATTCATTAACTCCATGGGTGGCGGGAGTCATGAGCCTGAACTCAAGCTCTGGATCACCAGCTAAACGTTGAAGAACAGGTACGAGTGATGTGGCAGCTGGTGTTTAGTTGAATGTAATAGTGTGATTTATCTTTGTGTTGTTAAGCATGAGCTCGAGCTCTAGCTCTAGCTTCATATGGTAATAGTTGCATAAGGGTCTGCTTTCTTGCAATTGTTTGACTATTTGAAAGCCTGGTCTTGTTTTGTTGCTATGCGTCTCTGGACTGCTCGATTGATTATGATCATATGCCGGCGTGTTGTGCATTTGTTAGTTGGGTGTTACAAGAATTGCGTGTATTTGGTGAGCTGACTTAGGATTAGAAAGCTTAAAAATTCGGGAAACAGCTTTGATGGAGAATGGCGATGTAAACGTTTATAGTCGGCCATTGGACAATTGAACCTTTCCCATGAATGTTATTGCAGAGTGCACAAAACTTTTTACACATGAAGAGCTCGTCTATATGTATATTCTAAGGTTTGGATAATGGTCGCGTTAATGAGTACCCACTCTCTTTATTACCTGTGAGGAACTCTTAATGATTGGGAATGAAGCAAACAATGCTCCTATTCTTGGTTCATCTTATGAATAAAATGGGATATCCAGTTTTTTTTTTTTCCATATTTTGGGCAGTTGTATTTTCCATTGGCAATTTGAGGTCTGCTGCATACCGTTGAAGGGACTAGAAGTTTGGGGGTTGGTTGCACAGAATGTGCCTGAAGTGACTGCTGTGAACATGCGCACTATTAAGAGACTTTGCTAGTAATAATCAAAAAATATTTTATACAACTAGTGGTGGCTAATGTGAATCAGCATTTCTTTTTATTCTTTTCACGTTGATGCTAAGTTTATAATTTCAGGGGTGTAAAAGATGATTACTTTGAGGTACTCATGCTTGTAGACAGACCACCGCTATTTCTAGTGTAAGGATAGAAGAGCTTCAGATATGCATCAGTGTGCTGTTGCTAAAAATCTAGAGTACAATTTCCTTTTTTGGGTATGCCGTCATGGCAAATACTTGGATGGTGTAAATGATTGCACCTTCTCTGCTCAGGGATACGTAAAGGAAAACTGATCGTCAATCATTTACCTTATTTTACAATAGTCTAACCATTAGAATCTCAACTCAGGTTCACCTTATTGAGGGCATAGTCGATGGGACAGTATACGTTTCATTGGTGCATCCACGAGTTTTGGGATTCCACAGGTCAAATTACTGTGTGATGGACGGAACAATTCGCTGGACAAAGTATACATGGATTTGTTATTTGTTGAAGCAGAAACACCAGATCTTGTCACTTCCTGATTACTCCCACGTTCCCGTTGTCCGTTTGTGACAATCTTCTGATTTGAACTTAAAGGAGAGAAAAATGACCCACTTTGTAGCAAGGTGCTTGGTCAGGCAATTGTGCATTTTAGTTTATTTCCTTGGTGCTTCATTGTTTTATGCCTAATTTTCCTTTGGAATCAGTGTTTCCTACTTTCTCACGTCTAAGACAAGGCCTAAGGAACGTCTTAAAACTGTGGCAACTCGGTTTTATCCTTTGGATGTGGTCCCTGGAACATTTGCTGCTTTCTTTTCCTCAGTTGAGTCAATTTTGATCCACCATCATGTGGATTGACGAATGCTGTGGGAGAATTTTTGTAGCTTTTATGACTTCCGGAATGAATATATTTAAATGAATGCACTCCCTCTTCAAAGCTGATTTGTGGGGGTTGCTTCCCTGTGTACTGATGCATTGAATGGTAACTTCAATGTGCCCATCGCTTATAACCACACAAGCTTTGTGTGGCTATATGAGAAACGACGAATGCTGGGAATATAGAACTGACTCGAAGAAATGTGATTCTAGTCGAGTAGTTAAATATTGTTCATTTGTTAAATATTCAGCTTTTTTTTTTTTGTCACAATGTTAAATATTCAGCTTTAGTTTGTCAGATTATTTTGCAAATCAATTTGGTATATCAGCCTTTGGACTCTTGGACTACTGTAAAATAAGCTAAATTGACGGTACACCTATAAGAACAAAATAAGTCGCTCAACCTTCTTGGCAGTTGTCTGCTATCAAACCAAGAGTGCCGCCATACGGATCACTGTGAGTCTCAGTAATTTCTCAGGATGCTGTGTAACCTCTGTAGCTATCTGCCTTAATGTTGAAGGTGAGATTCTTAATTGCTTGAATGGGCAAGATCTTGTCCATTATCTGTTGAATTCAGCAACAAAAGAAACCATTTGGAGTACGATTGATTATCATCTTTTGACCATTCCCTTTCAAACCATTGACCAGTTGAAACTATCTTTACAATCAGGAAGCTTGAACGTAGAGTTAGTATCAAATACCAGCATTTGATCTTGCAGAAAGCATGACTTGCTGTACTGGTATTTTTTTAGCATAATGTCTCATCGTGCTCAGCTAAATCTAGATACCTCAAAATAGGGACATCGAATGGAAGTATTCTGGCTATTTGGCTCCTTTTCCTTCTTACCAGTAACAGTAGTTCTCTTAGTCCGTTAGGGAGAGTGGCTGCAAAATCCAAGTCAGTACCGAAAAATATCAACAAGGATTGCAGAATAAATATTTGCAACATCCCCATATCAATAAGCTCAATATACTTTGCAATCATATTACCACAATCCATTCACTAACCGGTATCTACATCAAAATTTGGCTGCTAAACAGCACGTACTCAAAGCCCCAAATTTGACATTTTTCGAGCTACTGAATCTTACATGTGATGGAAAACACAGATTAAAGTATTTCGAGGCCCTTTTACTAAATCTACCCACCAATGCTACTCCATAAAAGAAAATGGCAAGTGCATGATCGAAGTTTGGTTGAACATGAGATGGAAGCTGGGAAAGGAGACAATCGACTCAAGCTCGTGAAGCCACAAGGATCGGGCAAGGAGTGGGCGAGAACAATTAACCATACAACTTCAGGTTAAAGACCAGCAGATCAGCATAAACAGTCACAATCGGTAGGAGTTGTTGCTAAAAGCAAGGTCCTTTCGTTGCTAAAACAGACTTCTATTTGGTCTGTTATTCCTAAAAGTAACTCACCTATACTTGGAGGAAGCTGCAAAAAGTTAGGTCCATTCTTAAGCGATATACTTGACAGGTGATTCGCAATGGATAAGACAGTTCATTTGTGGTGTGATCATGGCACCCTCATGGCATTTGTAGGGGGTGTTTATTCTCAGAGAGTGATTCATGATACTGCTCTAGATATATCAACTCTTTGGTAGCTACTGTTACTAGTCGGAGATTAGTGGTCTTGCCTCCAACAAGATCAGATCTATTCGTACAAATACAAGACAGCGTTATGCAGGATGCTTTAGCGTTGTCATATTGCTGACAATCAGAGTGATGTTCACTGGAATTGCATATGGTTGTTTTACTTGGACTGAGTCTTGGAACCTGGTTAGAGAAAGAAGGCCAAAGGTTGTATGTCATAAACTGATTTGGGTTAATCCGAACACTTCCAAGTTCTGTTTCGGCCCTTGATTAGCAATCTTGAATGGGTTGCAGACCTTTGGGAGGATGAAAAAATGGGGCTTCTGCAGTTGATCGATGTGGCTTGTGCTCAGCTGCTCTTGAATCTAGACAACATATGCTTTTTGAGTGTGCTTTCCCAAAGGCAATCAGGTGCTCCTTTCTAGAACTGATCGGTATGAGGAGGCCTGTCGGAGCTTGGGACATGTAATTCGCTTGATTGTTGCAAACTCTGATAGAGTGATTCGCATGGTAATGTTTTGCCACGAAAGTTTGTATCCTGGCTATGTAAAAGGAGAGGAATGCTTGTTTGTCTACTGTAAATATATTATTGCGTGGGAAATGGCATATCATGATGTGAGCTTGCAAGCTGCTTTTCAAGTTGCTTTTCATTTAAAAGCAGCCCCGACCCGATTACATCAGGCCTAAACAAATCCTATGGGCTCGGCATAAATTATTTTGAGCTCGTCTGGTTCGATCTAGGCCAAGCCCCAACTATGACTGACTTTTTATTTTATTTTTTTGGTCGGAAATGACGAGAGAAAAAGATGTGAAGAATCTCTAGTCATCTTCGGTCTCCACGAATCCCTTGAAAATCAATGCAGCATCATCAATAAAGCCATCAAAGGTTGGAGGAGAGCCTCCCAATTTGAGCTATCACCACCTTGCCCAGATGCTGCTGCTGTCGCCGCTTCGAATGGCAAAGCCGATCAAGGGAGCTTCTATTGGGAAAGATTCCAACCTCTGTCCTCGCTCCATTGATCAAACTCGAACACAACCGCTAGTTGCTTGAGGGCTCAAGCCCGCAGTGACGTGGTTGCACCAAATTTCCTTTAGGAACAAAATTTAACTTTTCTCATCTTTGGTTTTTCACGAATAGCACGTAGGAGCCATGTGGCCATCGTGAGCCTTAACGGCCACATAAACATTTTCATTTTTTCCCCCTTGATGGAAGGTCCAATTGGAGCGAACACATCATAGTTTAAGAATTTGATTGCAAAAAATGAGGATTCAGAGGCAACATTGCACAAACATTAAGAATTTTTAATAGCTTTATTCCATAATAAGATGATAACTTGTGAACGATAAGTAGTAAGTTTTTGGGATTTGTTGTCTAAACCTTGGCATCGCTATAAAACATTTCTCTCAATGCCTAAGAGATAATAATATCTCACGTACGTTGACGTCATTTTATTATGTGGAGGGCACAATCTGCAATCATTGGTCTGATTAGGTCAATAATACAAACTTTAGGCAAAGCAATAATTAAAGATACGTTTGCACTCGAACAGAATCGTCAGAAATATCACATATTCAAGACTGCGGATCTTCCGAGAGTTTGGTTTGTCAGCCGGAAGAGCCGGGGTGCAATGAACTACAAGCTGCCGAGTCGATTGATCACTGGAGGGGAAAGATCCTTTTCCCAACATCCAAAAAGATGCTTACGAAATTGTGTCTGTCGGGGTTCCCAGAGGTACAGGCTATTAATTTTGATTCTCTGTTGGAATCATTGGAAGAACTTACTATTAATAAGTGCTCTTCATTAGAAAGCTTGCGCGGTTTGTCAAACTTGAAGTACTTGAGGTCGTTAGAGATTGAACAGTGCTCGAGCCTGATGGTTGTCGACGGCATTGATGAATTAGAGTTTTTGTATGAGTTGCATATTGAATACTGCAGATCAGTGGAAAAGATTCTTAATCCATTGAGCTAAAAAATACCAGATAATTGCACGATACTCATAATAGGTAGCGGGAAGTTACCCGACTGTCGTATTAGTCCCGACTATTCCGACGATGTGATGGTGGACGATTGGAAGTCTTATAGAGAGAAGATTCGGAATGGAGCAAAGCTGGCGTGGAGCTCTGTAATTGAAACAGCGGACTCTGAAACTGAAACATGGGATTCTATGCAGAAAACGGACTCTGAAACTGGAACAGGGGATTCTATGCAGAAAACGGACTCTGAAACTGGAACAGGGGATTCTATGCAGAAAACGGTACGCCTTCTTTCTATCATAGATCGTCGCTATTTATTCTGCTTTCCTTGCTTTCTATTTCTGCTTTATTCTAGTGAAGAGAGACAATGAACTGATTATAAAACGTGCAACCAAGGACAATCTTATTAAAATTCCCCAACTTTCTGGGAATCTCCATATGTTGTGTGTCCACTTCGGTGGTGACGTTGGGTATCTTACATCCCTCACCATCCATAACGAAGGGGCCTTTCTTAAGAGAAATATAGGCGCAAGAGACCTCAACTCACTTTATTATTTCTTTCTGCAGAATCAGGAAAATAAAGAGAAGAAAAGGAAGAGAAAGACAGAGTAGGCAAAACAACAGGGAAGAAGAAAGAGGAGAGAACTTCAAAAAAAAAAAGCCCTGTGACAGAACTAGGAAAATGAAGAACAGAAAAAAAGAAAGAAGACAGGGCAAAAGAACTGGCCTGTGCTTGAAGTGGATTTTAGGACCGAGGTAGCTAAGTCGGTCTCAAATTGCGAATCGAATTGGGATTGGAGTTCTTCTTCCTTTCTCCCGCTGCTCAAGCAAATCGCTGTCGCTCGCTCCACAGTGACTCCACGCCCAATCCTCGCTCGCTCCTTGCAAGCTTAAGTCTGTCGTTCGCTGTCGTCTCTCTTTTCCCAGGTTCCATCGTCCGCGAGCTTGAAGCTCGCATTCTAGTTCCATGTCCGTGAGCGTCAAGTCCTTCTCCAATGCCACTTTTCACTCTCGTGCACATTTTCTTCTTCACTGCCGCACAACCGTAGGAATTTAGTGCATTCATTAACTTCATCAGTGGCGGGAGTCATGGGCTGGAACTCAAGCTCTGGATCACTAGCTAATAGCTAAATAACAGGTAAGAAGGATGTGGCAGTTGGTGTGTTTCTTTTTCTTTTTTTTTTCTTTTTGGTCAGAGTGGCAGTTGGTGTTTAGTTGAATGTAATCGTGTGATTTATCTTTGCGTAGAGCATGAGCTCGAGCTTCATATTGTAATATTTGTATAAGGGTCTGCTTTCTTGCATTTGTCTGACTGTTTGAATACCTAGTCTAGTTATGTTGCTATGCTTTTGTGGACTGCTTGATTGAGTGTAATCATGTGCAAAGGATGTTGTGCATCTTGTCATGAAGAGTTTATCTATAAGTATATTCTAAGGTTTGGATAATCATCGTTTTAATGAGTGTCCACAGTCTGTTTATCACCTGCAAGGAGCTCTTGATGATTGAAAATGAAGCAAACGGTGCTTCTCTTCTTGGTTCATCGTGCAGAATTAAAATGGGATATCCATTTTTTTCTTTTTTCAAATTTTGGACAGTTGTGGTTTCCATTGGTTTGAGGTCTGCTGCATATGGTTGGGCATTCCGCATGTCAAATTTGCTATGTGGCCGACTAGACAATTGGCTAGACAAAATACACACGGCTTTGTCATCTGTTGAAGCAGGAACACCAAATCTTGTCGCTTCAGGATTACTCCCACGTTCCAGTTCTCCGTTTTGCAAATATCTTCTTATTTGAATTGAAAGAAGAGAGAAAAGTGAGTAACTTGTGGCAAGGTGCTTGGTCAGGCTCTTGTGCTTCTTAATTTACTTGTTTGGCGCTTCATTGTTTTATGCCTAATTCTCCACTGGAAATCATCAATTCCTCCCTACTTTCACACGTTCAGGATGAGTCCTAAGGAATGTCTCAAAACTGTGGCGACTCGATTTTATCCTTTGGATGTGTTCATTGGAGCACAATTAGAAGACCCCATGTATTAAGCAGATACATGACTTTACTATGCACCAATCAGAAATTAGAAACCAGCGAAAGAGCTCAGCATGAGGTTATGACATATTTGCTAGATTTGGTTGGGTTGCTAGATTTGCTCTATATTATTCAAGGGTGGGACGGTGGACTGGAGAAACTTTCGTTATTGCTTAGCTAGGAGAGGAAAGAACTGCAATTCATTGAGGCCCTTTGTGGCTGCTTATGAGAATGCATTTTTCGATTGTTGCTCATTGCGGGTTTCACGCGTTTGAAGTGTGCTTACTTGCTCAGTTAGCAAAGCATTCTAGGATTCAGCGGTTCTGTTAATCTCCTGATTACTACTTTACTAAGTCCGGAGGTTTTTCAGATTGGAATACTTGCAATCAATTGTGAACCTGCTGTGTCCCCGAATATAGACTTCTAGAACTGCACATTGTAGGATCCTGGGAATTGGAAAGAAAAATTATTCAAAACTGATGATTTATGAAATTCAGTAAGTATGCCTTGAGGTCGAGTTTACATTCTCAAAATATATCGCCAAGATTATACTGTATTGAATTTATATGAGACTATAGTCTTACTAATCCAAAGGAGATCATTGTCTTGTGAAGATCGTAGCTTAATAATATTTTAGGCAACTCTGAAGTTTCTTTACCTTTTGTGATAGTACGCGAGATCTGGAATCTTTTGGTTGGCATTTTGGTGACAAATAGTTCCTTGTAGATATAGATAGAGCAGATGGTTTTCTCCAACTGTTAACTACTACCAGCTAGATTAGTAAACAGAGCAAGGACATTAGTGCGTTGTCTTAGGATATCTTATATAGACATCAGTGATGCACACAATGATTAACCATCAAGATGGAAGCGAAGGCTGTTTGCGATGGTATCATTTCAGGTGAGACCCTGCACCGGGATTGCAACCAAACCCGCCATCCAGAGTTTTGCAACTCACTATATATCTGACAGCATTCTCCACATTTATCGAATCCAACCGTTTTAGTATCGCAAGATGGCATATAGCACAATAAGAGAACCGTCGAAGGGAAAAAAGGATTGAAGGGATGTCAATAATTTAAGAAACATCCTCAAGAAGAACAAAAATTATAATTGATCCAAGATGAGGACAAGACACCGAGTATAAACTTCTCCCCATGTATCCCCAGAGAAATATCCATCTTCGTTTCGCACTGCTCTGATGGTTGAATCCTGGTTCAGGCACAACAATGTAGAACATTTGACACCAGGGATTATCCGACAGTAGCAACTTCAATCTCCATATAGAGAGCCCCCTTCATCAATGTCTGGCTAGCCTAAGGTAAGTTTGCCACTCGTGATGTTGAAAACTTAAAAACATAAAACAACACCAAGGAACTTGCATCGATGGTAAGAGTTTGCAAATCTAGGAACCTTTATTCCAAACCAGCACAAGCAGCCGTAAGTGAAATTCACATTTTGTTCTTTAGAGTGAAGTTTAAAAAATAAATAAAGCAACACTAATCACTTCTAAGGCGCAATCATTATTGTAACAGATGGAATTGTTAATCCCAAGCTAAAATCTTAATCATCCCGTCAAATAAGAAATATTTGATTGAATGTGGAATGGAGGTTCTGTTAGCCGCATGTTTTTCGTGGGTAATCGCAAAAAAGAAGCTGAGAGACAAATAAATACAAATGAGACTCGTGCTGGCATTGCAGGATCCAAGAAACAACTTCATTTGAATCCACATTGCCAAGTTTTCCAAGAAGACCTAGAATTGTCAATCCCCAATATGCTCCATTCAATCTCTAGCACTCCAAAACCACCGACTTTTTTTTTTTCTGAGTGCTATATCAACCCAAAATCTCAAATCAGTAAACTCTGAAATGCTGAATGATAGATCCAGATAAACAAGTCATTTTCAGTAACTGGCAGAAAAGTGGACAAGAGAACAAGAAGGGGATTGTTAAAATTTCATCCCTACCTTTTCATCAGACAATATGTACCCGACATGTTTATCGCCAGCGAGCTCTCCCATCAGTCAATAAGAGACTACATATCAATGAACATGGTATCAAATCTCACACATGCCACATAAGAACTTAGCAACTCAAGCGCAAAAAAAGTATACAATTACGAAATTTCGTGAGGTCATCAAGGATCATAATGATCCTATAAATTTAACAACAGATTATGTTCAACTTCCTTTTGAACAATCACATGCACATTAACATGGAAAAAAGGGAATTAAGCACATCTCTCTTCCCAGTTGGAGAAGATAGGTCCATGCTCAAATTGCTCGCATTCCCAATTTCTGCCTCGAGCACAAAATAATCTCCAGTTCAAAGAAAGCACGCCATTTCGGCAGACAAACAAGCACGTCCAACGAAAGTAATTCCCCGGACACCCATCAGCAATTACGGCTCGAACGCAACTACGGCACAACATTTCTTAAATCTTCATCTCACCTTCTTACACTACTATTTATTCGAGTCACCACAAGAGATCTTCGACATTTTCTAGCTACCGGAGCCAGAAACCAGCCAGGCCCAGGTCAAAGACGATCTAATCAGCGAGAAACAGTCGCGACATCAACGGAAACTAGCTCAAAAAAGCAAAATAGATATCAAATTGAATAACAGAAGCGGCGGCGTGACGATTGGTAGTGCAAAACGCTCGCAGTAGCTCCCCGAAGACCTTAGCAGTCGATCGATCGAAGGTGAATTAGAGCGCAAACGAAGGTTTGAGGTCGATTCAGAACCAAAAATGCTCTTCAAGTCGACTGAAAGAAAGATGAAACTTTATTTCGTTTTTCTGAGGAACGAAGGTTTTAATAAGCCCATAAAGCTTTTTGGGCTGGCGAAAAATGAGCCCAATTGTCCTTTTTCTTCTCCTGATTTTTTTTTTTGTTATCCTCCATTTATTTTTGCGAAAAATGAATGATTTGAAAAATAATTTTTAAAAATATTATTTACATCATTTAAAAAAATGGATGATCGGGAAATATTTTGATCATTCACCAAAATGTTTAAACATAAATTGTTATTAATAATGAAAATATTATTTATTAACTAATTATTTCAAACAATATAATGATCATTTTTTAAAAAATGGTTTCGGGATCATTTTTTTTTTTTTTGTGAAACAAACACGACATAATTATTGTCAAATGCTTCACCTGAAATTGACCAGCTGCATTTGGCACCACAAAATAATATCTAACCTAATATGATTAAAGGAAACTTTATATTATTATTGGGCCCGTCGTCAGTATGGAAAAGAAAAACGGAGAGAGCTTTGGCTAAATTTCTTAATCATCAAGTCTCTCTACCGGGCAGTATTTCTTAAGAGCTTAGCATTTGATTGCGTTGAACTTTAATTTAGTCGATCGATATTTCATTAAATTCCCTCTAAGCTATGCACCAATGTAGTCTCGAACAAACACAACCCTGATATAACCTAATATCGTGGCTGCAAAAGTGCCTTTGAAGTCAGTTTAGTATGTTTCGAAAAAATTCCCTATCAAAACAAAAGATTAGATAATAAAAGAGACAATACTGTAGACACACATGTTTTAGCAGCTTGAAATTTAGGCTTGTCAGATTACTCCATTAATCTCAACCACCATCATTTACGGTTTGCAAGCAAACTAAACAAGACATAGGGGAACTGATATCTCCATTTCAATATTATATTTTCACCGTTTGAAAAGGGATATTAAATACAAGTACAAACTCGTTATAACACGACCCTTAATTTTATAACATGTGAAGGTGGTTTAGGCTTGAAGAAGCTACAAACACAAAATCAAGATTGCGCTCTCAGGAATTTGTAGAAGTTGTTGCTAGGAGCAGAGTCCGTTTTGGTTACTTGGGTTATTACTTACTTGCTGTAACAGATTTATGTATGGTCTGTTACTACTAAAAGTTAGGTCCATTCTTAGGCAACATGCGATTGGTGATGGACAAGGCACTTCATCTGTGGTGTCATCGAGGCACCCTCATGGCATTCCTAGAGGGTGTTTATCCTTAGAGAGCGATTCATGGTATTGCCCTAGATATATCAACCCTTTGGTAGCTGCTGTTATTAGTTAGAGATGAGTGGTCTTGTCTCTAACAAGATTAGATCTATTCGTGCAAATACAAGACAGCTTTATGCGGGATGCTTTAATCCTCGTCATGGTGCTGAAGATAAGATTGATGTTCACTAGAAAGTGGGTATGATGGAACTTCCCTAGTGAGGCAAAGGGGGAGATTTGCTGGGCTGGATCCACCTCTTGCGAGCCCCATCTCATCATCTTAAATTCAAAAAGAAAAGAAAAAAAGATAGGGTTGAATGTTCTTGATTTAGAAGATAGAGAAGAGCAATTCAATGTTACAAAGAGAAAGAGGCGGAGAGCTTTGATTTGAAAAAGAGAAGAGGCAGTTCGGATTTTTTTTGGTCGAAAGAAAGTTCGGATTTAGTAGTGTAACTTTAATGGAATTGGTGGAGAGTTCGGTATGCTATACATGAGTCCAAGATCTACAAGTTGATTGATTTTGTTTGTTAAAATCTTCTCCAAATTGTCTCTTAATTTTCTCTGCAGCAGTTAGATCTTTCTTGCTTCTTTGTATTAATTCACCTTTGCCACGATGATGTTTTGCTAATGTGAAGAGCCTCTAGCTGTGTCATTAGAGATAAACTATTATGTATTTTGCTATTATTAATGATTAGTGGAAGATTTTGACTGGCCCAATGATTTTTCATGTAATGAGTTTTTCACGTAAAATATGTGGGTGTTGGTTTTGCTTAGCTTTAATCTTCAGCACCATATTCACTACTTTAGGGTTAATATTGTTGTGATATCGTGACCGGTTGCTATTGGGGCTAATTTAATATGAGTTGGTTGATTTTTGGGAAAAAATTGATCCTGAAGAGGCATAAGCAATAAATTGTTGCCATTTCCATGTTACAGAATAGGATTGCTTGTTTGTCTATCGCAAATAAAGAATGGTGTAGCAATGAGTTCGCGAGTTCCTTTGGTGTCTAGTAATTGGAAGTACAGTTGCAAATGGGTGGCTTTTCTATTGAAAAATATGTCCCACCCGATCAACTTCAGGCCCGGTTGAAAGGTTCGGGCCTAAACAAGTCCTCTTGGATTGGCATTAATTTAATTTTGGGCTGGGTTAGGCCCAGAATATGACTGACTTAAAATATGAGAGAAAAAGACACGAAGAATTTCTAGTCATCTCCGATATCCACAACGCTGTTGGAAATCAACGCAACACCGTTGAGAAAGCCACGGGCGGCTGAAGCCACCGCTCTCTGCTTCAAAAGTCGAAGCCAATTGGGTGGGCTTCTATTGAGAAGTGTTCCGACCTTTGTCCTTACTCCCCTCATCAAACTCGAACACTATCGACAAATTGCCTGTGGGCTTGGGCTCAAGATGGTGTTGTCGCTCAAAATTTTCTTCGATGAAGAAAATTTACTTTTTTTGTTTCTTTAATCTTTCTGATAAGGACACAAGAGCCACATTGAGTCAACTTGGCATTTAACGGTCACATAAGCATTTTTTTTCATCTTTTAATGTAAGATCCAAAGTGAATGGATAAATCATAGTTCGAGAATTTGATTGCAAAAAAAAAAAAAAAAAAAAATCAAAGACGGCATTGCACATAATTATAAAGCTTAAGGGTTTTTGGTAGCGTTACGCCATATCAAGAAGATAACTTCCAAAAGAAAAGTGGGAAAGTTTTTGGCATCGGTCATCTAAACTTTAGCATCGCTATAAAACATTTCTCTCAATGCCTAAGAGATGGATTATATCTCATGTATATTGTGTCATTTTACTATGTGGAGGGCACAATCATTGGTTTGATTACATCGATAATACAAAGTTTAGGCAAAGCAATAATTAAAGACATGGTCGGACTTGAACAGGACTTTATGATAAAGCACCGCCTTCTTCCCAATTTTCTCGTTCCCTCATTTTTCAAATGTAGAATCGCAATGTTCTAGTAAATTTGATATCGTTCTCGCGTCTTGTATTACGTCATGATTACAAGTGAACCGTGATATGGATCAAATCATGTATTTACCATTTCTGTAAGGAATTCGATAGATTGAAAAAAGGAGACTTACTTTTCCAACTTTTCGGCGATCGGTGCCCACACGTGCGACTCGCGCGCTTTGGGAAAAAAGAAAACTCACAAGGAGACAACCGACCCTCGCTAGACCGCAAGCCCAACTTGTCCAGTTGCGCGCTCGACGGTGAGCACCTCCCTCGCCATCACAAGTGGCGAGGTGGGTCCCCCGCCACGTGTAAAGAGGGATGTGCTGTGAGCCTGTGAGGTCAGGATTGTAACCGCATATCCGATTCCCCAAAAAAGCATACTTGCCCAATGCGTGCACACAAGAATGTGAAAGAAAAGGAGTAAAAAGGCACACTCAAGCTCTGGATCACTAGCTAATCGCTGAAGAACAGGTACGAGTGATGTGACAGTTTTTTTCTTTTTTTTTGCTGTATTTTTGGTGTGGCAGTTGGTGTTTAGTTGAATGTAATGGCGTGATTTATCTTTGCATAGTTAAGCATGAGCTCAAGCTCTAGCTCTAGCTTAATATGGTAATAGTTGTATAAGGATCTGCTTTCTTGCATTTGTTTGACTATTTGTATGCCTAGTCTAGTTTTGTTGCTATGCTTTTGTAGACTGCTTGATTGAGTGGAATCATGTGCCGGAGTGTTGTGCATCTGTTAGTTAGTGTATTAAAAGAATTATGTCTATTTGGTGGGCTGACTTGAGATTAGAAAGCTTTAAAATTCTAGAAACAGCTATGATGGAGAACGGCAATGTAAATATTTGCAATCGACCATATGAGAATCGAACCATTCCCATGAATGTTATTGCAGAGTGCACAAAACTTTCAACGTAGGATGTTAAACATATTTTCGTGAAGAGTTTTAATGTAAATATATTTTAAGGTTTGGATAATGATCGCATTAATGAGTATCAATTGTCTCTTTATTACTTGTGAAGAGCTCTCAATGATTGAAAATGAATCAAACAATGCTTCTCTTCTTGGTTCATCATCCATAATTAAAATGGAATATTCAGGTGCGTGCGTGGGTGCGGGTGCGTGTGCGTGCGTGCGTGTGTGTGTATTTTTTCCATTGGTAATATGAGGTCTGTTGCACATGGCTGGGGATTCCGTAGGTCAAATTTACTACGTGGCCGACTGGACAATTGGCTAAACAAAATACACACAGCTTTGTTATCTATTGAAGCAAGAACACCAAATCTTATCGCTTCATGATTGCTCCTACATTCCTGTTCTCTGTTTTGCAAATATCTTCTCATTTGAATTGAAAGAAGAGAGAAAAATGAGCCACTTTGTAGCAAGGTGCTTGGTCAGGCTCTTGTGCATCTTAATTTACTTGCTTGGTGCTTCATTCTTTTATGCCTAATTCTCCTCTGGAATCATTATACTTCCTCAAGTCTAAG
The DNA here is from genome assembly GCA_014182405.2 of Eucalyptus sideroxylon. NCBI lineage: Eukaryota > Viridiplantae > Streptophyta > Magnoliopsida > Myrtales > Myrtaceae > Eucalyptus > Eucalyptus sideroxylon. Next base: position 31,654,268 of record CM024554.2, on the reverse strand, counting down.
ATTAGTCCTAAGGAATGTCTTAAAATTGTGGCAACTCAGTTTTATCCTTTGGATGTTCATTGGAACATAATTAGAAGACCACCATGCATTTAAGCAAATACATGATTTACTAAGCACCGATCAGAAATTAGAAACCAGCGAAAGAGCTCCGGCGTAAGGTTATGACACACTTTGCCCTTCATGAGACTCTGCACCAGGAGTGCAACCAAACCCGCCATCCAAAGTTTTGTGACTCACTATATAACTTATAGCCTTCTCCACATTTACTGAATCTTCGGAGGGAAACGAGCATCAACTTCGCCCCATATATCCCTAGAGAAAGATCCATCTTCGTTTTACAGTGCTTTGATGTCTGAATAATTGTTCTGGCACAACAATGGAGAGCATTTAATACAAGATATTATCCAACAATAGCAACTTCGATCTCCATAGAGAGAGCCCCCTCATCAATGTTTGGCTAGCAATACTCACACTATAAAGTAAACTTAATCAAAATTTTACAACATTTAAAAAGTTGACATAATCTGAGCTCTTACATGGAAAACAGAACCTAAGGTAAGTTTATTACTCTCATGATGTTGAAAACATAAAAACATAAAATAATACCAAGGAACTTGCATCTATGTAAGAGTTTGGCAAATTAGGATACTTCATTCCAAAGGATACAATCTGTCTCCTTGTTGATGTCAAGAACATGTAACTTGTCAAAAAGGGGCCAGAACTTGCACGGCACTGAGCGTATACAGCAGATGCGGAACATGTCCCGTGTTTCCACCAAAGACACTTGTAAAAGCAGCCGTAGGTGACATGCACTTTGTCCCTTAGAGTGAAGCTATAATAAAAGATGAATAAAACAACACTAATCACCCCTAAGATGTGGTCATTATTGTAATAAAGGCAATCTGTTAATCCCGAGCTAAAATGTTGATCGTTCTTTCAAATACTGCATGTTTTTCGTGGGTACTTAAGAAAGAAGCCAAGAGACAAACACCTACAAACCAGACTCATGCTAGCATTACAGGTTCCAAAAAAAAACTTCATTTGAATCCACGGTGTCAAGTTTTCAAGAAGATCTAGAGTGGTCAATCCCCAATATGCTCCATTCAATCTCAGGTGCTCCATAACCACTAACTCAAAACTATCCTTTTTCTGAGTGTAAGATCAACCCAAATACTCAAATCAGTAAACTCCGAAATGTGAATAGCAGGTCCAGATAAGCCAAGTCATTTTCATTAACTGGCAAGAAGTGGACAAGAAAACAAGAAGAGGATTGTGAAATTTCATACCTACCTTTTCAACGGACAATATGTACTTGACATGTTTATTGCCAGCGAGCTCCCCCATCTGTCAATAAGAAACTAAATATCTTTGAACATGCGATCAAATCTTGCACATGCCACGTAAGATCTCAGCAACTCAAGCGCAAAAAGTATACTATTTCAAAATTATGTGAGGTCAGCAAGGATCGTGAGGATCCTATATATTTAACAACACATTATGTTCAACTTTGTTTTGAACAATCGCATGCATATTGAAAATGAAAAGTGGAAAAGAAGCTCATCTCCATTTCTAATAGGAGAAGAGTTGTCCTTGCTCAAATTACTCACATCACGAGAAGGTCTCGTCTGACAACGAGCTGCTTCGCTTGCCCGGTCTGCCGGACGAGATCACGATGATGAGGTCTCAGCTCTTGGATGAGCTAAAGATCAGGGTCGAGACTGATTTCACCAGGTTGCTGAAGAGATCTCATGAATCTCCGGATCGATGTTTTGGGATGATAGTGAACAGCTTCTATGAGCTTGAGCCGAGTTATGTGGATCACTACCGGAATGCTCTCGGCAAGAGAGCTTGGCACATAGGACCTGTCTCGTTGTGCAATAGGAACTTGCAGGAGAAGGCCCAGAGAGGAGGGAAGGGAGCCTCTATCGACGGGCACGAGTGCCTCAAGTGGCTCGACTCGAGAGGGCCCAGCTCGGTCGTCTACGTCTGCTTCGGCACAACGTCCAAGTTCTCGGATGCGCAATTGCGAGAGATCGCCACGGGATTGGAGGCCTCTGGCCAGGACTTCATCTGGGTTGTGAGCAGAGACAGAAAAGAAGAGAAAGGAAATGACGGCGAAGGGCAGGACGATTGGCTGCCCGAGGGGGTTCCAAAAGAGGATCCAAGGCAGAGGGCTGATCGTTCGGGGATGGGCCCCGCAAGTCCTGATCCTCGATCACCGGAGCGTCGGGGGCTTCGTGACGCACTGCGGGTGGAACTCGGTGCTCGAGGGGATCAGCGCGGGGCTTCCGATGGTGACTTGGCCCATCTTCGCGGAGCAGTTCTACAACGAGAAGCTGGTGACCGAGGTCCTGAGAATTGGGGTCGGGGTCGGGGCCCGGCGGTGGGCAAGGTTAGTGGGGGATTTCGTGAGGAAGGAGGCGGTCGAGAGGGCGGTGAAGGAGATAATGGTAGGGGAAAGGGCAGGGGAGATGAGAGGCAGAGCAAGGAGCTTTGGGGTTATGGCCAAAAGGGCAGTTAAAGAAGGGGGTTCTTCGTACAATGATTTGGGGGCTTTGATAGAAGAATTGAGGACATATGGCTCAGGTTGAAGAACTATGGTTTTGTGAGGAATAAGTAAGGTGGTGACATTCGTGGTGTGTTTTAAGGAACCAGAGATTCAGATTTAAGTGCGAAGTATAAGTCTGTGGTGACGATTTCAATGCTCATTTTAGATATTATTGATTTGCTGGCTATAAGTTTCAATCCCCGATTCTTCTTTTTGTCCCCCTCCAACAAAACAAGATTTAGTTCTCAAGGCACGAATTTATGAACAAGACGGCAAAACCAGAGGGTTGATTGGTAAGAATTGAGGAAAAGGATCGAATCAAGAACATATAACTTGAGAGATGCCAAATTCACATAGAAGTTTACATAAACCATGTATCTTGTACTATTTACCAAATGGACTTTATTGCACTTTCTAAAGAATGTTTAGCACCCGATTATAATGCTGAGAAGTTTAGAATTTCATAAAGTACACACAAGATTTGGGACCTCTGCTGAGTTTTCTCCCCTTAAATATATAGGATTAAGGACTTTTACCAAACCTTTTTTGCACAATGTCTTTCAATCAAGGGTATTGGCCCAAAAAGTTAGTTGAAAGACACTTTGTGAAGCACAGGTCGACTTTGTAGGAATTCTTGCGAGTTCCACTACCTCACTCTAGGCATGGAAAGCTACTATATCTGTCTATCTAGTAGTAACCTTTCTTTTGGGAGAAAGATGGGGAGTCTACTATCCCCCACGGCCCCTATGTTCCTCAGTGAATCTTTATCTTCTTTGCTTAAGCGAGAATCCCTCCGAATTTTATGTCTCAAAGTTCAGATAGAACAATTTAAGGACATACTCAGGTCCATTCTCTTCTTAATTATACAAGTTTGAGGACTTTTACCAAAACTTCTTCCTTAATATATATATATATATATATATATATATATATATATATATATCTAAGAATTAACTATATAAATTTGCACTAATTGGTAAGGACGATAGTAAACTCTCACGGGTTGTAGCCATAAGAGGATAACATTGTCAAGAGGATTCTTGAATTGAACGACAGATGATTCACCATATCAACATCAAAAGGTTAGGTCAACATGAACGTTGGTCAATGAGATGGACCCCTTCGATGGTAAAGGGATCATAGGCTTCTTGGGGTCCCAATAGATCATAGTCATCCAGACTTTTTCTACCTTAACCACACCAACACAACCCAATCCACAAGAAGACATTTGACATTCGACAGTTGATTAGCGACGGTCGTGTTGTGCTGAGGTTGATGCGTTGTGCTGAGGTTGATGCACTAAGAAAAAGAAAAAGCATACTATAGCCCAAACTTGGAGATCAAGTTAGGGACGGTGCATCGTTAGTTCTGCTAAGTAGGGACAACCATCTATTATATGTCCCCATGCTGTGCACATGCAAGACAAATAGAAAATAAATCAAGAAAATTGTTCAAAAAGTCTTAAACCTATTATATTTTTACTGATTCAATCATAAAATTTTCAATTTTATCAATTAAGTTTTAAATCGTTTTACTTTTTTTGTTCACTTGAGTTAATCTAGTCAATTTTGGCCGAAATTTTTTATATGAATGCTGGCCATTCTACATGGCACACGATGGTTGCTAATGAAGACAATTTTTGATAATATTTTCATATTTTTAAAAATTATTTATTTATTCCTTTTCTTTTGTTTTTCCATTTCTTCTTTCTTTTTCCTTTCATTTTCCTCTGCCAGCCATCAATGAGGGAAGCCTGGGCCAGGTTGGTGAGGGCCGCTCTGTCACATTGAGTTGGGGCCAGGACCGGCCCGCCCCACAGGGGGCTTCGGTTTCCATGGCTACCGTCCATGAGAACTGAAGCATCGCAACCCCTGATGAAGCAATCGTGGAAGAGGAGACGGAGAAGCGCAGGGGCAACTTCGGGGCGTTGGGAGTAGACTCTGGACATGGATGACCTCACGATTTCTTTAGTAGCAGGGCACGTGTGGCGGTAGAAGTCGTATTCGAGCCCGATCGCGGGGTCTTCTTGGTCGATGACGCCATCATTGTTCCTCTGAAGCAGGGCGGGCGAGAGGGAATCCAGAGAAAAATGGAGGGTGAAGGGCCGTCCATGCTGATCTGCACATGAGCCCTTGTGATTCCTGAGCGAGACGAGGAAGGAGACGAAGAGAACGAAGATGACGAATGACGATCCACTTGGTTAGGGAGTTGGCAATGGCTTCAAACCTTCTGATCTTGTTTTCTTTTGGAGATATTCTGCAAACGAGGGACCCTCGCCCTCGCCCAGGCCCTCGCCCAGGCGAAGGCTGTCCTCGCCAACGTCCACCGAAGATCTCGGAGGGAAAAAGGGAAACAAAAGAAGAGAAAGAATAGGTTAAAAAAAAAAACAAGGAAAAGAGAATAAAATAAAAAATATTAAAATATAATTAAAAATTGTCAACTTTAGAGTCAATTGTTTTAGGGAAAAAGCCACCAAAAACCCCAAACTTTCTATTGAAATGACAGATTTACCCCGAACTTTATTTTGTGACGTGAAAAACCCCGAAGTTTGTTAAGCTGTGACACATTTACCCCAAACTTTTATTTGCGACACAAAAATCCTAATCTTTCATTTGTGTGACACATTTACCCTAAATCATAAGGGCATTTTGGTCTTTTTATTTTTAAAAACTTTTTTTTTTTTTTTTCTTCTTCTTCTTCTTCTTCTTCCCTCCGCCGCCATGGCGGAGCCGGCGGAGGAAGCCGGCGTTCGGCGAGGGCCGCCCTCGCTGCGTCGAGCGAGGGGGATGCCGGCGAGGGCACCCTCGCCCGACGCGGGCCGCCCTCGTCGGCCGGCGAGGGCCGCCCCGCTGCGTCGGGCGGGGGGGCGGCGAGGGCACCCCTCGCCGACGCAGCGAGGGCGGCCCTCGTCGGCGTCGGGCGAGGGCCTCCTCGCCGGATCCGGCAAGGGCATCCTCGCCCGACGCAGGGTGAGGGGCGGCCCTCGTCAACGTCGGATGAGGGCCTCCCTCGCCGATCCGGCGAGGGCACCCTCGCCGACGCGCCGCGAGAGCACCCCGCGCCGGATCCGGCGAGGGCACCCGCCGACGCCGGCGAGGGCACTCCTCGCCGACGCAGGCGGGCGGCCCTCGTCGGCGTTGGGCGAGGGCCTCCCTCGCCCGGATTTGGCGAGGGCACCCTCGCCCGACGCCGGCGAGCACCCCTCGGCGGCGTCGGGCGAGGGAGGCCCTCGTCCGACCCAGTCGAGGGCCTCCCTCGCCCGACGCCGCGAGGGCGGCCCTAGCCGCGCCTAGGCGGGCGACCCTCGCCGGACGCGGGCGAGGGCAGCCCTCGCCGGATGCCGGCTTCCTCCGCCGGCTCCACCATGGCCTAGCGGAGGGAAGAGAGAGAAAAAAAAAAAGAAAAAGAAAAAGAAAAAGAAAAAGCAGAACAAATATGACGAAAATACCCTTAATGGGGTAAATGTGTCACAATTAGCAAACTTCGGAGTTTTTCACGTCACAAAATAAAGTTCGGGGTAAATCATCACTCGGAGCAAAGTTTGGGGTTTTTGGTGGCTTTTTCCCATTGTTTTATATGACACGATCAACATCCACACTAACGATTTTCGGCCAAAATTAACTAAACGGACTTAATTGGTAAAAAGTGAAAATATTTAAGACTTAATTTGCAACATTAGTAAAATTTATGACTGAATTGATCAAAGTACAATATGTTTAAGACTTTTTGGATCTCACAATAAATCAATGCACATTGGAAAATGATATTTCGCAATACTATGAAAGTGATTCGATGGTTAAGGGATGTATCGTTATGGGTAATTTGCACATACGACATACATTAGATTCTCCACGTAAGCTTGTACAAATGTTTCTCTCTTTGGGCTAGTATGCCAGAAATCATCTTGTCTCTTATCTGGTTTATGAAATAAACTTGACCTTTATTTCCTTTCAAAGTAAAATTTTGAATCTAAGGAAGAGTATATTGTGGTTCGAAATCCAATTACGAGATGTTAAGTAACCATTAGGTAACCATCATTCGACTCCTAAAGGTGAAACTATAGCTTGAGAGAGACAGAGGCACAAAAAGGAGAAACTATAGCTTGAGCCTCAAGAGAGATGAAGGTACATAAAGGTGAAACTATAGCTTGAGAGAGACAGAGGCACAAAAAGGATTACAAGAAGTTTAGGTTCTCCCAGGGTAACAAATGGTTCACTAGAAAAGTTGTGTCGACCAACAACTATCTCAATTTTTGTGGAATTCGGTATACAGTGAAGTAGAAAGTTGGTTAATGATGCTAGTATGTTTACTCAGAAAGTCATGAAAATGTAATAAATTGTGTGGTCTGCGGTCAGGTTGAACATCTGCCAAAGAAAATCCTATTAACAACATCGACTGGCAAGGCATAGGCTGGGTCTGTGGCTTTAAGTCCTGGGTATTCAAGAAGGGAAAGACCTGAAATCACCACCAAGAAAGAAAAACCGTAAGAATTCAATGAGCACCGTATGTCACCAGTTACAATTTACATTCTTCACCAATAAAGACAACCTCATATCCTTCAGGGATGACTTTGAAATTAATTAAATATAATTCAGATAATATATTTTGTCAGGTAACAATTTAAAATCAATGGATGAACAGACATCCATTTCCGCTTTCAGCATGATATTACGAACTCCTATCCTGAATTCACTGCTAATTTAATTTGATAAAGCCAATTCAACAAGGAGGAGAAGGCAAAGGAACACAGCAAAATCCAACTATTACTTACCAGCCACTCCAAAATATGTATGGAAAATGTCCACGGCATCATCTGGTCTATCAGAAATTCCACCATTTTCAGTGTCCTGAAAGAGAAGGTCATAAATGAAAATTATTTTCCCAAACTCAACATTCAGGTAGTAACTCAAATCCAAGAAGTTTTCAATTCAATCATAGAGGAGCAGTTAAAGAACCTGACAGTCTAAGATGAATTTGATAAGCTTTTCTTTGTCAATCCAGTGAACTCTGTCAATCATAATCAAGCTAGAAAGCACCCACCAGGAGTAGCAGACCTGAAACCATGCAACTAGTTCAGTACATAATTTGACAAAATGGTCCGCATATAATAGCTTAATCTCATTTGATACCCACGTCAGCAAGTTTTTCAGGGCGGCCATTTAAACCTCCAGATTTGACTTGTCGTTCGCATAACCACCAGCCAAGAAGGTCCTTGTCAATGTGATGTAGTGAGCCCGTGATAGCCAGAGCACCCACACAACAAAATACTGCAGATGTAACCAAGTAAATCTCCACTGCAGATTGTACTCTAGTTCCTAAACTCAAATCATTAAAACAAAGAAGGTAGCCACTTCAATGTTGGGCTTTCTAAGGAAGGGAAGGATTGGGGTGGATTTGCCTCGAACTTGTGCTTCTACCTTTAGGGTCTTCAACCATTTTGTCATTTGGCATCAGGAAGTCAAAATCCAATTTTTGAAAGCTAGAAGTAGACATAGAAGCTCATTCCTCTAGTTTTCAGCTTGTAACATTGAGGACAATCAAAGTAGAATATGATAAGAGAGTAGCCTACCAAAGCTAGGCTGATAACCAACATATCTATCTCCATTAAAACAATAAGTAACTATTTTCCTTTTAAATCCATTAAGACTTCTCTCTTCCCTTCATTTTTCATACTCCATATCCTCTCATCTTTCTCATATTTCAATCATCTCTCCCTAACAGTGAAGATGGACATACTTTGATGCAGAAAATCGGGAATAACCAAACTTTTGGGAAGGAAAAACCTACTGCATTTAATGGTGGAATAAAGTCCAAGCCAGCTCATTCGTTTTGAATAAAATCCTTGAAAAGATATCCAGCTTTGCAACCATTTTGCAGTGCATATTTAATTACCAAAGGCCCAGGTTTCCTTCTCACTCTAAAACAGTATGCAATATTGGTTAGATAGGACCTAGAATGGAATCCTTCACCAACACAATTAGGAGATGACCTTTTTATATAAGCAAAAACATAACTTAATAAGCACCAATCAGAAATTAGAAACCAACGGAAGAGCTTGAGCGTAAGGTTATGACATACTTTGGCCTGCATGAGACTCTGCACCAGGAGTGCAACCAAACCCGCCATCCAAAGTTTTGCAACTCACTATATATCTGACAGCCTTCTCCACATTTATTGAATCCAACCATTTTAGTATCGCAAGACAACATATGGCACAATAAGAGAACCTTCGAAGGGAAAAAGGGGTGAAAGGGATTTCAATTATTTAAGAAACATCCTCAAGGAGAATATAAATTTTAATTGATCAAAGACAAGGACAAGACACCGAGTATCAACTTCTCCCCATATATCCCCAGAGAAAGATCCATCTTCATTCTGCAGTGCTCTGATGTCTGAATCATAGTTCAGGCATAACAATGTAGAGCATTTAATACCGCAGATTATCTAAAAATAGCAACTTGGATCTCCATAGAGAGAGCCCCCTTATCAATGTTTGACTAGCAATACACACACAATATAGTAACTCTAATCAAAATTTTTTAACATATGAATAGTTAACATAATCTGACCTCTTACATGCAAAACAGAGCCTAAGATAAGTTTATTAATCTCATGCGAAAACTTAAAATTATAAAATAACACCGAGGAACTTGCATCTATGGGAAGATTTTGTCAAACTAGGACACTTCATTCAAAGGATACAATCTGTCACCTTGTTGATGTCAAGAACATCTAACTTATCAAAAAGGGCCAAAACTTGCACGGCACTGAGTGTATACAGCAGATGCGGATCGTGTCCAATGTTTCCACCAAAGCCACCTGAAAAAGCAGCCCTAGGTGACATTCGCACTTTGCCCTTTAGAGTGAAGTTATCAAAAAATGAATAAAGCAACACTGATCACCCCTAAGATATGGTCATTATTGTAATAGAGAGGATTTATTAATTACAAGCTAAAATGTTTATCATTCTTTCAAAAAAGAATTATTTGATTGGAAAATGTGGAGCAGAGGTTCTGTTAACTCATGTTTTTCGTGGGTAATCAATAAAAGAAGCCAAGAGACCAACCAGACTCATGCTGGCATTGCAAGATCCACGAAACAACTTCATCTGAATCCACTGTGTCAAGTTTTCCAAGAAGATCTAGAGTGGTCAATCCCCAATATGCTCCATTCAATCTCAAGTGCTCCATAACCACTGACTCAAAACTATCCTTTTTCTGAGTGCAAGATCAACCCATAAACTCAAATCAGTAAACTCCATCATGCTGAATGGCAGGTCCAAATAAACCGAGTCATTCCCAAAAAACTGGCAGGAAGTGGACAAGAGAACAAGAAGAGAATTGTAAAAATTTCATTCCTACCTTTTCAACAGACAATATGTACTTGACATGTTTATCACCAGATGGGCTCCCCATCTGTCAATAAGAGACAACATATCTATGAACGTGGAATCAAACCTTACACATGCCACATATGATCTCAGAAACTAAAGCACAAAATGTATACAATTACAAAACTTTGTGAGGTCATCAAGGATCATAAGGATCCTATAAATTTAACAACAGATTATGTTCAGCTTTGTTGTGAACAATCGCATGCATATAAAAAATGAAAAGAGGGAACGAAGCTCATCTCCATTTCTAATAGGAGAAGATGGGTCCATGCTCAAATTACTCGCATTCCCAATATCTGACTCAAGCGTAAGATAATCTCCAGTTCAAAGAAAGGAGGCCATTTAGACCAACAAGCAAGTTCAACTGAAGCAATTCAACGGACACCCATCAGCAATTACGACTCGAAACCAACTACGACATAACATTTCTGAATCTCAACTTCACTTCTTATACTACTATCTATCTTGATTACCACAAGAGATCTCCCTTATTTTCTTGTCACGTGAGCTAGAAACCGCACAACTCCAGGTTAAAAACGATCTAATGAGCAAAACAGTCGCAACATCGACGAAAATCAATGCAAATTGACTTAAACGGAACAAAAAGAATCAAATTGAAGAACAGAAGCACCCGGCGCGAAGATTCAAGGCTGAAAAACACGCAGAAGTTCCCAGAAGACCTTACCAGTCGATCGAAAAAGATGAAGTGGAGTGAAAATGAAGATGTGGGTTCGATTCAGAAACCCCGAAACGCTCTTCGCTCGACTGAAGATTCCGATTCTTCCGACTCCCCTGACCACTGGCTTCCTTTTGTGACGATCTTCTTGAGGAAAGAAGGTTTTCCTTTCGGGCCCAACCTCCTTCTCCTTTCGGCCCGGCCCACGCCTTGGCCGCTCGACCCCCCTGCAGATCCCGCGCCGCCGCACCAGCCACTGCGCCTGCAGATCCCGCGCCGGCCACCGCGCCTCCACCCAACGCCGGCAGCTGAACCGCTGACCACCGCCGCTCCGCCAGCTGTCCGCGACCGCCTAGCGCCGACCCGCATCTGCTCCGCCTTCGCCTGGGGATCTTATAAAGTCGGTTGTTGAAGAGGTTTTGATCAATCTCAAGACAAGACAAAGAGACGTGACTAGAGATTTAGTTGGAATGGAGGATCAGATAGCATCCATAAGCAATTTATTAGACATAGACTCAGGTGGCGTACGGTTGATTGGAATCTACGGAATGGGCGGTATCGGTAAAACAACACTTGCCAAAATTATCTTCAACCAACTATGTCCCCAATTTGGCAGAAACTGCAGCTTTCTTGATAACGTGAGGGAAAAGGCAAAAGCCAAAGGCTTAGTCACCCTGCAAAAGAAGTTATTGTCCGACATCTCTTATTCTAGAATGGTTCGTGAAATTGATAGCATTGATGATGGGAATATGATTAAAAAAATAATTTGCAACAAGAAGATGCTAATTGTATTGGATGATGTCGATGAGGGCAACCAAATCCAAAACCTAATTGGAGTGAATTCTTTGCATCCTGGTACTAGGATACTTGTTACAACTAGGGACAAGAGCATTTGGAATATCAGGGGATTTAATTATAGAATTGAGGATTATGAAATGGTGATGTTGAGTGATGAAGATGCACTTAAACATTTTAGCAAGCATGCCTTCAATTGCAACTCTCCTCTAGCCAATTACAACACTCTTTCAAAAGACATTGTCTCTACCGCGAGGGGGCTACCTTTAGCTCTTCAAGCAATAGGTTCATCTCCTTTTGGTCAGGAAGACAAAAAAAAATATGGGAAGAGAGGCTAGAGAAGCTAAAGAAATCACCTCACGAGGATGTCTTGGGAAAGCTAAGAATTAACTATGATGCCTTAGCGCTAGATCAAAAAAAAAAAAAAATATTTCTCGATATTGCATGCTGTTTCATTGATATAAAGAAGAAACATGGAATGTACTGGTGGAAAGATTGTGAGATTGGCCCAGAGGATGCCATTGATGTCCTTATTAAGAGGTGCATGATAAAGGTTGTCAATGATAGATTTTGGATGCATGATCAGTTTAGAGATCTTGGAAGGGTAATTGCCAAACAAGAGCATACCGGGTTGTTGTCTAGTTTGTTGGATGAAGAGAAAATCATTTGTCAATTAAAATCAACAGAGGTAAAGTATGATCAAATTTGAATAAGAAATTGCTCACCCTATTCTTAATTAAGGATTCGCATTTTTGAATTAAATTGCGCGATACTGACAAATTCCTGCTTCTTCTCCTCGATGTCATTGGCAGATCAAGGGAAGCATTCAAGCACTCGGTTTGATTGTCTAAACCTTCTATAACCATCACTTTGGAGCAAATTAAACGTTTACCACATGTACGGTTTCTTAAGTTGGGTCGTACAAATTTCGACTTCCAGGGCCGTCTTTGCCATTTGGGAAAGGCCGATATTCTTTGCCCTAAATATCCTCGATGTTTGGAGCCACCCAACACGTGGCATCTAGAAAACTTGGTTGAGGTGCAGCTTTTTGGCCTCAAATTCACAGGGCAAAGGTTTTGGAGCTCTCCGGTCCATGGGCTAATCGAGGTATGCTGGTTTTCCTCTTAGTCTAATTTTCACTTTCAGTGAAGGACAAAATTTGATGGATTTATAGTCTAATTTTCTCACTTAGTAAAAGGATTAGATGACATATGACACGAGGCGGGAGCCTAAATCCATAATTACTTACTCTACAGACATCTAATGGTCTGTCCTGATGTTTCATTGACTTTTGTAGGCAGTAAGGAAATTGAAGGTTCTCTCTCTTAGCTGCATTACGTCGGCCAATGAGTGTCGGATCAATCTAACAGGAACCTTTCCCGAGAACTCAGTTCTTGAGGAGTTGAGTATTTTTGAGTGCCAATTCTTTACGTATGCTGATAGCTCTATTGGGAAATTGAGGCACCTGACTCACTTGAGCATTGCATTCTGCAACTACTTTATATCATTGCCTATACAAATTGGAGAGCTACAGAATCTTTAATACCTCTCTATTAGGAGCTATGCTAGGTTCAGATTACTCCCCGACTCAGTTTCGCAATTAGTGTCATTAGCAAAGCTGGATGTATCATACATGGGAATTACAAGGTTACCGGACTCCATTGGTAGACTACCAAAACTATCATATGCCAATGTATCACACACACCAATTGCGAAACTGCCCAGTACAATGAACAAGTTTCTTCAGCTCGAAACACTAGACTTGGATGCTTGTGATAAAATACAAGAGTTGCCGAAGCTCCCGTAAGTTTGACCACTCTACGGCTAAGATCTACTTTGTTGATGACTGTTTCTAGCTTCTCACACCTTACTAATCTAGTTGAACTGCTCCTATCTGATAACTCTGAAGAAGCTATGGCCAAATCAAATGTAATTCAAACTCGCAAGTTGAGGGGGATTAGGAGGTTATCCAGACTGAGAAAGCTGCACTTTTGCTTATCAAATGTCTGCGCACCAACTAGAGAGTTGGGTTCCCTTTCTCTGTTGAAAGAACTCACTCTGTATGGACCAGACTTGCAGACCCTCGAGCAACTCCCACAAAACTTGACCGTTTTAGAAGTCAAGCGCACTCGAGCGAAACAAATACATCTCGACGGGCTTCCTTCTTTGGAAAAGGAGACTGCATTCGTTTCATCAACTTCGAGAAAATCAGGAGAAAACAAGGTGGACAAGCAACTTGATGTCGATGTCTTAGAATCATCAAAGAGATCCCGTATTGAGGATTGCAAATCTTCTAAGAGGTTGGTTCGTCTGCCGGAGGAGCCGGGGTCCAATGAGCTACAAGCTTCTGAGTTGACTGATCGTTGGAGGGGAGAGTTACTTGTCCCAAGCTCCCTAAAGAAGCTTCGAGAATTCCATATGTGCGAGTGCCCGGAGGTACAGGATATTCAATTTGTTTCTCCATTGGAATCGTTGGAAATATTTTCTGTTGGAAAGTGCATTTCATTAAAAAGGTTGTGTGGTTTGTCATACTTGAAGAACTTGAAGCATTTGCGAGAGCCTACAGGTTGTCGAGGGCATTGATGGATTAGAGTTTTTGCATGGTTTGAGATTACGTGGGTGCAGATCAATGGAAAAAAAATTTTATGCATCGTGCTCAAAAATACCAAATGAGTGCCTGATAGATATAACAGATAGTGGGGAGTTACTTGAGTGTGGGGAGGTATTCGACACTGATTCAAATAGTGGATATCCTACTTGTTATCTCAATTGGGAGTCTTACAGAGAGAAGATTCTAAAGAAGCGTAAGATGCGTCGGATTAAGAAATGGAAACGACTGATTCTGAAGCAGAAACGGTGGATCCTCTATAGAAAACGGTGCGCCTTTTCTCTAATCATAGATCATCGATGTTTCTCCTGCTTTATTCACTTGCTGTTTTTGGTTTATTTTAGTGGAGAGACAATAAACTCATTATTTCCTTCTGCAGAACCAGGACTATCAAGAGGAAAAGAGAGAGCAAGACAGAGTTGACAAAAGAACAAGTGAAAAGAAAGAGGGGAAAAAGGGCCCGAATTGGATTTTAGGACTAAGTTGGCCAAAACAGTCTTCCTGAGCTCACCGATCGATTAAATGTTCGCTGGCTGATATTTTGTTCATTTAATGGAGCTTATATGAGCCAATCATACCCTCAGAACACATTGCCCTCGGCTTATTTGTTCATTTAATGAAGCTTTCCCGTCTTCCATTTTTTTTTTTATGATAGTTCATAATAGACTCTTTATACTTCTTAGCATCACTAAAGCACATTTCCAACCCGAAGATAACATTCTTAATATCAACTCTAGCATCAAACTTAGGATGTGTATGCTAATTTGAGTTTCTCATACTCGAGATATCTACATTATTAGCTAAAACATATACATACTCATCACTCTCTCCAGACTCCCTATCTCCATCCCTCTCCACTGAACCATCACCATTGACACCCTCATTTTAAAAAAAAATTATCCAAATAAGTCATCCGAATCAATAATGGCAAACTCATCTTCTTCAACACCTTCAGCTCCTTTATTATCAAAAATAAAATAATTTACTTCTTCACATCTCTCATTTGATACAAAATGGAATTAAAAATAATATGAATATGTTTCTGTGCAATACATGACAAAACATACCCCCGAAAAAATAAAACAAAAACAGCAAAAAACTACAAAATACGGACCATTGTAGCACTCAGGTATCACAATGACACCATTTGCAATTACATAATGCACACGTAGATACCACTTGCAATTAGAAAATGCAACTCACATGCATCGATTCGCACAAAAGAAGAAATGATGCAAAGACAAATCTAACCAAACAAACCAAAGTAACTCTATAATAACAACATAATTCTCATAACATCACTGTCATCAATCCATGCGACATGTGCCCAAGTTGTCGAAATGTAGCTTCAACTAGTTGCAATCGCTTTCTTTCTAGGTGAAGGTGCAAATAGTTGAAGGTAGGACTTGCTGCACTCCTAATTGGAATATTACGAGGATTTGGAGATTTGAGTCTACTTAAGGGAATCGAACAATTTTAGGTTCAAATTTGGGAGAAACAGTTTAGATTTAGAAGATTTCAAACGAAGATGCCCTTCCGAAAATAGCAGGTGAGATGCACGTGGTTGTGCGACGAAATTTGTGCTGCCGGTGATCTAGGAGGTCAATTGAGACGAAGTCACCAACTTCAGTGACTTCTATGAGACAAACACCATTTTGGAGGTTACTTTGCAAATATTGCCTTCAGGGGCTCTTTTGAAAGCTTTCCCTAGTTCTGTAAAAAAGAACACTTTCGATCCTTGTGCTTTCATGGTTGTGTTCCTTACCTAACAAGATAACACCTAAGCCCAAGTGTTTTCCAGTTTGGAACAAGAAAGAAAAATTGCACTCATCAGGACCAGATCTGGGAAACCAACTGATTTTCTACTTGAAATTGGCCTGAAATTGAACAGACTAGACCAGCCTGGTTAGTCCTCGGTTCTACCCTAGACCGTTGCCCAACCACACTCATACACCAAGCAACCGTGTCCATGAACGATGCTGGCTATGCAATTGTCATCAAGTTTCCAATCGTCAAAGACTTAGATTATTGCCAAAGAAAAGCACAAGAACCAAGTTTATAATAAAAAGAATCCTAGGGATCAAACTGAACTCCCCAACTATTGAGTTGTGCTCATGAATATTGAGGTTGCCACCATGCAAACCACAACCGATATGCATCCTGTCTTTTTGTGCTAAATTCTGCACAGACGGTTTCAGCATACAAAATTTTATAGGAGATAGACTAAGGTACAAAAAGGCGAAACTATAGCTTGAGCCTCAAGAGAGATGAAGGTACATAAAGGCGAAACTATAGCTTGAGAGAGACAGAGGCACAAAAAGGATTACAAGAAGTTTAGGTTCTCCCAAGGTAACAAATGGTTCCCTAGAAAAGTTGTGTCAACCAACAACTATTTCAATTTTTGTGGAATTCGGTATACAGTGAAGTAGAAAGTTGGTTAATGATGCTAGTATGTTTACTCGGAAAGTCATGAAAATGTAATAAATTGTGTGGTCTGTGGTCAGGTTGAACATCTGCCAAAGAAAATCCTATTAACAACATCGACCGGCAAGGCATAGGCTGGGTCTGTGGCTTTAAGTCCTGGATATTCAAGAAGGGAAAGACCTGAAATCACCACCAAGAAAGAAAAACCGTAAGAATTCAATGAGCACCGTATGCCACCAGTTACCATTTACATTCTTCACCACTAAAGACAACCTCATATCCTTCAGGGATGACTTTGAAATTAATTAAATATAATTCAGATAATATATTTTGTCAGGTAACAATTTAAAATCAATGGATGAACAGACATCCATTTCTGCTTTCAGCATGATATTATGAACTCCTATCCTGAATTCACTGCTAATTTACTTTGATAAAGCCAATTCAACATGGAGGAGAAGGCAAAGGAACACGGCAAAATCCAACTATTACTTACCAGCCACTCCAAAATATGTATGGAAAATGTCCACGGCATCATCTGGTCTATCAGAAATTCCACCATTTTCAGTGTCCTGAAAGAGAAGGTCATAAATGAACATTGTTCCCCCAAACTCAACATTCAGGTAGTAACTCAAATCCTAGAAGTTTTCAATTCAATCATAGAGGATGCAGTTAAAGAACCTGACAGTCTAAGATGAATTTGATAAGCTTTTCTTTGTCAATCCAGTGAACTCTGTCAATCATAATCAAGCTAGAAAGCACCCACCAGGAGTAGCAGACCTGAAACCATGCAACTAGTTCAGTACATAATTTGACAAAATGGTCCGCATATAATAGCTTAATCTCATTTGATACCCACGTCAGCAAGTTTTTCAGGGTGGCCATTTAAACCTCCAGATTTGACTTGTCGTTCGCATAACCACCAGCCAAGAAGGTCCTTTGTCAATGTGATGTAGTGAACCCGTGATAGCCAGAGCACCCACACAACAAAATACTGCAGATGTAACCAAGTAAATCTCCACTGCAGATTGTACTCTAGTTCATAAACTCAAATCATTGAAACAAAGAAGGAAGCCACATCAATGTTGGGCTTTCTAAGGAAGGGAAGGATTGGGGCGGGTTTGCCTCTAACTTGTGCTTCTACCTTTAGGGTCTTCAACCATATTGTCATTTGGCATCAAGAAGTCAAAATCCAATTTTTGAAAGCTAGAAGTAGACATAGAAGCTCATTCCTCTAGTTTTCAGCTTGTAACATTGAGGACAATGAAAGTTGAATATGATAAGAGAGTAGCCTACGAGGGTTGATAACAACATATTTATCTCCATTAAAACAATAACTAACTATTTTCCTTTTAAATCCATTAAGATTTCTCTCTTCCCTTCATTTTTCATACTCCATATCCTCTCATCTTTCTCATATTTCAATCATCTCTCCCTAACAGTGAAGATGCACATACTTTGATGGAGAAAATCGGGAATAACCAAACTTTTGGAAAGGAAAAACCTACTGCTTTTAATGGTGGAATAAAGTCCAAGCCAGCTCATTCGTTTTGAATAAAATCCTTGAAAAGATATCCAGCTTCGCAACCATTTTGCAGTGCATATTTAATTACCAAAGGCCCAGGTTTCCTTCTCACTCTAAAACAGTATGCAATATTGGTTAGATAGGACCTAGAATGGAATAGGACCTAGAATGGAATCCTTCACCAACACAATTAGGAGACAACCTTTTATATAAGCAAATACATAACTTAATAAGCACCAATCAGAAATTAGAAACCAACGGAAGAGCTTGAGCGTAAGGTTATGACATACTTTGGCCTGCATGAGACTCTGCACCAGGAGTGCAACCAAACCCGCCATCCAAAGTTTTGCAACTCACTATATATCTGGCAGCCTTCTCCACATTTATTGAATCCAACCGTTTTAGTATTGCAAGACAACATATGGCACAATAAGAAAACCTTCGAAGGGAAAAAGGGGTGAAAGGGATGTCAATTATTTAAGAAACATCCTCAAGGAGAATATAAATTTTAATTGATCAAAGACAAGGACAAGACACCGAGTATCAACTTCTCCCCATATATCCCCAGAGAAAGATCCATCTTCATTCTGCAGTGCTCTGATGTCTGAATCATAGTTCAGGCATAACAATGTAGAGCATTTAATACTGCAGATTATCTAAAATTAGCAACTTGGATCTCCATAGAGAGAGCCCCCTCATCAATGTTTGACTAGCAATACACACACAATATAGTAACTCTAATCAAAATTTTATAACATATGAATACTTAACAAAATCTGACCTCTTACATGCAAAACCAAGCCTAAGATAAGTTTATTAATCTCATGCAAAAACTTAAAATCATAAAATATCACCGAGGAACTTGCATCTATAGTGTTAGACAAACAGTGGTTCACTAGGAAGCAAGGTGGAAAAAGGAATACCACCTTGCAGAATAGAAGAAGGCATGCGATTAATAAGATAACATGCAGTTAGAACAGCATCAGACCAAAAGGTTTTCGGTACCTTCATCTCAAATAACATGGATCTAGTTACTTCCAATAAATGCCTATTCTTCCGTTCAGCAATACCATTCTGTTGTGGGGTATCAGGACAGGAAGATTCATGGATCATACCATGTTGAGTCATAAAATCAAAAAAGGATGTGGAAAAATACTCCTTAGCATTATCGGAACGCAGAACTTTAACACGAATGCCAAATTGAGTATAAATTTCAGATATAAATGCACGAAAAATAGAAAATAATTCTGAACGATCTTTCATTAAATATAACCAAGTAACTCTGGAATAGTCATCGACAAAAGTAACAAAATATCTGAAACCCGAATTGGAAACCACACGACATGGACCCCAAATATCTGAATGAACTAATAAAAAAGGAGATGCTGATCGTTTAATAACTCGAGGTGTATAACTAACACGATGTAATTTGCCAAGTTGGCATGACTCGCACTCTAGACTAGAAAGAGATTGAAAACTAGAATCTAACTTTTGAAGACTACGTAGAGAAGGATGACCAAGACGACAATGGATTTGATGTGGGGACGCAACACTTGTGCAAGCAACTGAAGAAGCATCTTCAAGTACATACAGCCCCCCTTCCTCACGTCCTCTACCAATCGTCTTCTTCGTAGCCAGATCCTGGAAGACACAAGAATCAGGATAAAAAGTTACTGAACACTGAAAGTTTTTGGTTAACTTACTAACAGACATTAGGTTAAATGGAAATTGTGGAAGATAAAGCACTGAGGACAAAGGTAATGAAGGACTTGGGTTAATCACCAATTCCCCTAACATGTGTAGGTGACCCATTGGCTAGAGTAACTATGGATGAAGATGGAGAAAAAGAGGAAAATATACCGAAAGACGACATGTGATCGAAGCCCCTGAATCAATGATCCAAGGACGAGAAGTAGCCGAAAGACATGCGGTAGCATTACCATGTCGAGCCAAAGTAGCGATAGAAGAAACAGGCTGTGAGATTTGAGACGTGTGTACCGAGCATATTCCTCACCAGACATAACCACCACCTTGTCTTCGATGACTGTGGAGTAGGGTCAATATTAGACGCCGTATTAGCAAACCGGTGCCGCTGCCCGGTCTCCCATGTAGCTTGTAGCAAAATTTTTGAATATGACCAGGTTTGCCACAGTAATGACAAACTCGTGTATTTCCCGAATTATCAGTAGATATATGGAATTGTCCATAAGGTTGCTGATTACCTTGACCTCTCCCTATTCCAATGCCTCGGCCTCCTCCTCGGACACCACGCCCACTATACCCGCCACGGGTTCCTCCATCACTCCTATTACCACTACCAGTTCGAGTCTGGGACACAAGGGCTGAACTCCCCACCATAGATGTAGTATCCTGAGAGGACTCACGAGATACTCGAAGAACTCGAGCAAATGTATCCGTGAGTGATGCTATATTCTCTCCTCCAAGAATCTGAGACCTAACATTTTCACATTCAGAACCAAGACATCCTAAGAATCCCATTACAGCCAATTGTTCCCTTTGACGTTGCATTTGTTGAACATCAGCTGTAATAGGGAGAACAGCATTCAACTCCTCATACAATCTCTTAAAGTCTGCAAAGCACTGAGTAATAGAGCGCCCCTTTCTTTCAAATCGATAAAACTCCTGTGATAGCTCATAAATCCGTGACAAATTATCTTAGCCAGAATACAGCACATTCAAATACTCCCATAGTTCTCTGACTGTATCAATATGAGTTACCATGTCAACTATATTACTCTCCATAGAATTCAGCATTTGACCAAGAATACGTGCATCAACACCATCCCAAGTTACATCATCTCTAGGCTTAAACTCAGTTAAGTGTCTATGTTGATTCCTGCCCGTCAAAGTAAGCTTCACAATTTTCTTCCATTGGTGGAAGTTAGCACTACCTGTGAGCTTCTTATCAGTAATTCGATTAGATGAAGAGGAAATCACCTCACTCATCACAGTATTATTCCTCTCATCGCCCATTTTCCAAATAAGAATAAATAAACTCTGACCTTAGCTTCCGTCAAACAACTCAGCCTCAACAATTCAATAACCCAATATTACCACTATCAAATATAGTGACAAAAGCTACCACACAACTTTCAAATCATCAAATAAATAACTGCACTATACCCAAGCAGCAACTTGCTTCATTAATAAGCCAAATCAGCAACTAAATCAGCCAACCCAAGCAGCAACTTGCTTCATTAATCAGCCAAATCAGCCAAATCAACAACTTTAAAGCAAATTCTAACCCACAAAATCATCCTATTGCACTCTGTCGCTACTGCAACTTGTCTTCTTTCTCTCTAGGGTTACAAGAAGCGGGACAGCTACAAGTCGCTCGAGCAAGCCGTGCAGGCAGCGTGAGCAGCGCGAGCCGAGGGAGCCGCGCGACAGAGCCCCGCGAGCGAGCCGCGCGAGCCACGCGAGCGAGCCGCGCGAGCGACGCGGCGAGCCGTGCGAGCGAGCTCCGCGAGCAAGCCACGCAGGCGAGCTGTGCGAGCGAGCCCCGTGAGCAAGCCGCGCGAGTGAGCCGGGTGAGCAACGCGAGTGAGCTTCGCGAGGGAGAAGCTCTCTTCCGGTGAACGGTGGTGGCGAGCCGACGGCGGTCCGGCGAGTCGACGGCGGCGGGCGGCTGCTCCGTCGTCTAGGGTTAAACCCTAAGCTCTGATACCACGTAGAGAAAAGTTAATACGTATTATTCAATAAACTTTAATATATATACATCAAAAATAAACCCTAAAAGTGGTAAAGACTAATTTACCCTTCTTACTCCTAACAGTAAGATTTTGTCAAACTAGGACACTTCATTCCAAAGGATACAATCTGTCACCTTGTTGACGGCAAGAACTTCTAACTTATCAAAAAGGGCCAAAACTTGCACGGCACTGAGCGTATACAGCAGATGCGGATCGTGTCCAATGTTTCCACCAAAGCCACCTGAAAAAGCAGCCCTAGGTGACATTCACTATTTGCCCTTTAGAGTGAAGTTATCAGAAAATGAATAAAGCAACACTAATCGCCCCTAAGATATGGTCATTATTGTAAATGAGAGGATTTCAAAAAGAATTATTTGATTGGAAAATGTGGAGCGAGAGGTTACATTAACGCATGTTTTTCGTGGGTAATCAATAAAAGAAGCCAAGAGACAAACCGGACTCGCGCGGCATTGCGGGATCACGAAACAACTTCATCTGAATCCACTTTGTGTCAAGTTTTCCAAGAAGATCTAGAGTGGTCAATCCCCAATATGCTCCATTCAATCTCAAGTGCTCCATAACCACCGACTCAAAACTATCCTTTTTCTAAGTGCAAGATCAACCCAAAAACTCAAATCAGTAAACTCCAACATGCTGAATGGCAGGTCCAAATAAACCAAGTCATTCCCAAAAAACTGGCAGGAAGTGGACAAGAGAACAAGAAGAGTATTGTAAAAATTTCATACCTACCTTTTCAACAGACAAAATGTACTTGACATGTTTATCGCCAGCCAGCTCCCCCATCTGTCAATAAGAGACAACATATCTATGAACATGGAACCTTACACATGCCACATAAGATCTCAGCAACTAAAGCGCAAAAAGTATACAAGTACGAAAGTCTGTGAGGTCATCAAGGATCGTAACGATCCTATAAATTTAACAACAGTTATGTTCAACTTTGTTGTGAAACAATCGCATGCATATGAAAAATGATAAGAGGGAACGAAGCTCATCTCCATTTCTAATAGGAGAAGATGTGCCCATGCTCAAATTACTCCCAATATCGACTCAAGCGTAAGATAATCTCCCGGTTCAAAGAAGGCGGGCCATTTAGACCAACAAGCAAGTTCAATCAAGCAATTCAACGGACACCCATCAGCAACTACGACTCGAAACCAACTACGACATAACATTTCTGAATCTCAACTTCACTTCTTATACTACTATCTATCTTGATTACCACAAGAGATCTCCCTTATTTTCCTGCCACCAGAGCTAGAAATCGCACGACTCCAGGTTAAAGACGATCTAACCAGCAAAAACAGTCACAACATCGACGAAAATCACTGCAAATTAAATTAAACAAAACAAAAAGAATCAAATTGAAGAGCAGAAGCACCTGGCGCGAAGATTCAAAGCGGAAAAGCATGCAGAAGTTCCCAGAAGACCTTACCAGTCGATCGAAAAAGATGAAGTTGAGTGAAAATGAAGCTGTGGGTTCGATTCAGAACCCGAAAACGCCCTTCGCTCGACTGAAGATTCCGATTCTTCCAACTTCCCCAGACCGCAGGCTTCCTTTCGCAACGGGCTTCAATTTTCTTAAGGAACGAACTTTTCCTTGTTTCGGGAATCAAAGCTTAAGAGGCTTTGGAGCTAACAGAATTTGGGCCCATTTGATTGGCTGGATTTTACGGTCTATTATTAATAAAAGTATAATATTTTTGTTCGGTCCGCTCAACTAAGTATTTTTCTCAAGAGAGGCTACTACTGGTTGCATCGAATTTTAATTAAGTTCGATCGAGTTTCGGTATAATTTTCCCTGTTCTATGTACCGACATAGTATAGTACAAGCACAACACTAATTTAACCTAACCTTTGATATCACTTCGTATTGGAAATTGACGCTAAGGGTCCGTTTATTTCGCGGAGAACATTTTCTTCATTTTTGGTGTTTGGCTCGCTTAGGAAAAATGAGTCAACAAAGAAATTTACATACCAAAACTTTAATTCAGAAAAATTATTTCCTTTTTGAAAGAGCCAAAAAACATTTTCCAAAAGATGATTAGGTATTGGCATTTGGACCCGAATCTATTTGCTTGGGCATAGAAACCTTGTTGGTTCCTATGTCTCGATATTGAGGACCAAGTCTCTTGACGGTCGAGCTCAAGACCTCGATGGTCTGTCTTGGGCCCTCAACATCCACATTCGGGTCCATCAAGGCGGTGCCCAAACCCTTAGTGCCTATACCTGATACTCCAGTGTCCAAACTTGGGTCCATAAAGGCTATACTCGGGTCCCCGATGCTCAAGCTCTAGTCTAAATTGTTAGGGCCCAATCCACAAAGACCATGTGTGGGTCCTTGAGTTCGAATCTTTGGTTAATGAAACATTTATTTTTATAGAAATATTTGTTAAAAAAATCAAAATTTTGAATTTTTGAAAGATCTAATTTTTTATTATTTTATTCTTTTTTTCCTTCTTTCTCTTTCTTCTTCTGCTGGCACTTGCCTTTGCAATAGTTGACGGCCCGATGATCGGCCACAACGTGGGCTAGTGAGCTCAAGGCTCAATGTGATAAGCTTGGGGTTCACGATCTAGGTGAGCTCGCAGCTCACCTGATTTTAGCAAGCTTGAGCTCAACTTAGGTCAGTAAGCTCGTAGCTCACTCAATCCCGATGAGCTCAAGCTTGCTTGTGGCTGTCGTTAACCATTGTCGAGGTTTGATAATAGCAAAGGAAGAAGGAAAGAGAAAATTAAAGCAAAGAAAATAGGAAATAGAAAATAGAAAATAGAAAAAAATTAAAAATAAAGAACTTAAAAAAATTGATTTTTTTTTTTGTGCCTAAGATAAAGGTATGAGAATCATTTTTGAACGAGATCCAAACACTAGAAAATGTTTTCAATAACATATTACCAAACAAAAGAAAACTAACTATTTTTTCTTGAAAAATGATTTTTCAGAAAGTATTTTTCTTGATCATGAAGTTTTTTCACAAACATACGCACCTTAAGAGTTCCTAAACTTTGGCTCAATGCGTAGTGTCATCTTTGGACTTTTAGTTCATTCAGTTTGGTCCTTGAACTATTGCTAAATGTTTAGTGCAGTCTCTAAATTTTCAATTTCTTCAATCCAATCTCTCAATTTTCTATAACAAGTTCAAGTTTTCAAAATTACACAATTGCTTGGATTTTAAGACATCTTATGATTTCAATCATTCAAAAAAAAAATCATTACACTTTTACCTTTTTGGTCTTTGTAAATGTCATAATGATTTCATTTAAGTAAATTTTAGCTTCTGATGTCTATAATAGTAAAAACCTAATTCTTTTATCGGGTTGTTGTTCCTACTGTTTTAAGTCTAAATGTTTTAATAAGGATATGTACAAACGACATTAATTTATATATAGATTTGTTCCTTAATTTGTAGATTGATAAAAATTTCAAAAATCCAAATCATGTTCCTAATTTTTAAGATTGATAAATTTTTCAATGTTTTGTGTTTTCTAAACAATAAGGATGAATATAAGTACAAATATCTATAAATTAATTATTTTCTGTTTTAGATAATCTTATGAAAATACCTAAATGTCAAACTTCAGACATATTAACTTGATGCAACTCTAAATGAAGTTCTACTTGTATACCATGGGGATCACAACTAAAATTTGCTTAAATTGAGCTATCGCAATGGTTATAAAGACAAACAATGGAATCAAAAAGATGGCATACTTGTTGATATAAGAGAATGATTGAAATAAAAAGATATTATATAATATGAATAATAATGTAATTATGAAAACTTATGAATAGCATCAAAGGACTGATTTGACATTATTGGAAAGTTGAGGAACTTGATTGAATAAATCAAAAGTTTAGAGACTACATTGAGTATATATAAATAATTCAATGACCAATCAAAATTCCAAATATGACGTTGCATATTTGGCCAAAATTTAGTAATTACTAGCATCATTTTCCTCTTTTAACATCTTTCGAACAAAAGCCATAAAAAAAAAAAAATCTTTCGAACAATGCCCTATCAAATCAAATGATTAGCTAATAAAATAAATAAAACTATGAACACACATAGGGAAACCAACTTCTCCATTGAGCAAGTTGAGAAATAAGAAAGATATGTAGAAGAGCACGTGTATATTTTAATATATCATAATAAAAATTACATCAGCTTATTTATAGGCTTTATGAGAAATTAAATAAGATAACATATCAATCAAGATATGCACAATCACAAAAAAATAAAAAAAAAATAAAAACTTTTGTAGAATCATTGGAGATGCAGAAAACTATCAGAATTATCCTAAACATCTAACATCCCCTCAAAGTTGAGGTGCATTAAAGATGTC
Source organism: Eucalyptus sideroxylon (assembly GCA_014182405.2). NCBI lineage: Eukaryota > Viridiplantae > Streptophyta > Magnoliopsida > Myrtales > Myrtaceae > Eucalyptus > Eucalyptus sideroxylon. The sequence continues at coordinate 31,628,219 of CM024554.2, read as the reverse complement.
AATTTCAATTTAAATACAAATTTGAATAGTATCCAATGACTAAGATATGGTAGATGAGGTGGCGTCTAGTAGCTATTCATAGCAAAACTTCCAAATTTAACTAGTCTGAGAGTGACCAGTTTGGTGGCAGTGTTCCTTCTCAAAACCACACATGAAACATCAAGAAACAAAGGAGAACAGGAATGTGGCCTATGTGGCTAGCTTGCGAAACAATAACTAAGCAATGCAATCTATATGGCTGGCTTGAAAAAATAGTTACTAAGTGATGCGGCCTCTAAGGTTGGTATTGAAAGAAAAATTGTTGGAAGTTTATTTGTAAAGCAAACTGAGTGTATATTTCCTTGTCCGGCATAAGAAAAGTGGGAAGAAATGTGCCAGTTAATAAGTATGGGGTTTCTTTAGTGCATCTAAAGAAAACATCGAATGTGGGCTAGACTCTACCATACCCGCGTGGGGGAGAGAGAGTGCGAATAATTGTGTGATGGCATGATTATTAGATGCACTTAGCACTTTGCACGCCCGCAGTTTAATTAGCACTAATCTTATTATTTTTTATTTTATTTTATTCTATATGATTATCTTATTAACTTTAATTAGTTCAAAGGTTGTTTTTTGTTCATTGAGAATTTTCAGAAATTATGAAAATTCAAAATTTCATTTATTAAAAAAAAATAATAAATATTATTTATTAATTCGAATTTTTTATTTGTGTATTTTCAAGACAATCTTTGGCAATGATGCTTGTTCGGTTTGCAACCTTTCACAAAGGGTTGCATTTCTTCATTTTTCAAAATTTTTTTTTTAATGGACACCTTTGTTCATTTTGGCAACTTCTTTTGAAAGGATACATTCGTTTACTTTGCAATTTTTCATGAAGAGTTGCTTATGCTCCTTAAGACCAATATACATATATATATATGTGTGTGTGTGTGTGTGTGTGTGTGTGTGTGTGTGTGTGTGTGTGTGTGTGTGTGTGTGTGTTTTCTAGAGGAACAAATTGAAATCAATTTTTTGAGTCTTATTTCCAAAACTATAGCTATCTTTTCAATTGTTTCCTAAAGAGACATTGGAAAAATACTAGAATTGCTATATAATATTCTCATTTTGAGACTTTGTTGTATTCTGAAGGGTATTTGTCAGTGACCATTAGCAACTTTATGGGGCAAATAAATCCTTAAAGAAAGTGATATCACACCTTAAAGTCTGACTTAATTGTTCTATTGATTTGAAGCCACATTTTTCCAACAATTTTAAAAATATATTTTGTTCAACAATGGAGTCGGAGACAATCAAAGTCATGAATCAAGACATGGTCAAACTAGACCGGTTTGATGGGAATAATATTTACTCGTTGGAGGGACAAGATGATGTTCTTACTCACTGCCTTGAAGATTTCCTACATACTAGATCCTAACTTGGCACTTATAGAAGATCCGAAGCCTACTAGCGAGGGAGGACAACCAAGTGTGAAAGCCATTAAAAGGATTAATAAAGAGAAGAAGAAACATGCAGAGGACGAATTACTTTGTCGAGGACATATTCTGAAAACACTGTCTGATTGTTTGTACAACTTATCCACTAAAATGAAGTCAACTAGAGAAATTTGGAATGCACTAGAATTCAAGTACAAAGCGAAGGAGTAAGGTACCAACAAATATCTAATTGCAAAGTATTTTAATTTCAAGTTTATTGATACTAAACCTTTGATGGAACAAGTCCATGAATTGCAAGTGCTAGTGAATAAAATTTGTGTCATCAAGATTAATATTCCAAAAGTTTTTCAAATTTGAGCAATTATTGTGAAATTGACTCCAAGTTGGAAAGACTATGGAAAAAGACTGATGCACAAGTCAGAGGACTTTACCTTGGAGTAAATATGGAAACATCTTCGCATTGAGGAAGATTCACGTTCACGTAATAATTCTATTTTGTACAATTTCAAGATGAATGCTATGGAAAGAAAACGGAAAATCAACCAGAACTTCAAAGTAAAAAGTGGGCTATTTTATTTGTGGCAAATAGGGACACTACGCCAAGGATTGCATTCACCGCAATAGCATTTCAAAGGACAAAAACATTTCGACGATGAAGGAAGATGCAAATTTGGCTGAAGAAAATTATGTGACATGATTTCAACCATGTTTTCGAATATGAAAATTTATGAAATTAATGATGCGATGACTATGGTTTTTGAAATCAACTCTACCATTATCCAATCTGGTTGGTAGTTAGATTCTAGAGCAACGGTCCATGTGTGAAAAGCAAGCAATTTGAAGAGACTGTTGACTCAAATGTTCAAGAGGTCCTAATGGCAAATAATGCTCTTGCAAAGATTGTTAGAAAAGGCATGGTGGAGATAGACTTCACTTCTGGAAAGAATATTACTCTTCTCAATATGTTATTTATACCCAAAATCAAGGTGAGTTTGTCTCACAAAAAAAATAAATGATTTAAAAATATTTTTTTCCAAAATTGATCACTCGTATTACATACAAAAATAAATGAATAAAAAATATTGCTATCATTTACAAAAATATTTAGATATAAATTGTTATCAATCATAAAAATGTTTTTATTGACTAATTATTTAAAACAATACAATCAATCATGTTTAGAAAAACATTTTTCAAATCAATTATTTTATACGAAATAAATGAAGTCTAAGTTCATTCAACTACTTCGCTTTGTGGGGACCTTTGTAGTCACCACTCAGTGAGGACGAGAGCTTACAAAGCCCTTGCTCTTTACCCTCTACTTTTTTTCTTTTCGCTGGGTAAAAGTCACTTTGCATTTTCAAAACGAAAAATGGAAGCAATAAATGCAATTGAGTTTCTTGAGTCAATGAACAATAGAAAAATTTATGGTGTATTTGGTCAGGATTCATGGTGAGGTGGTGATATCGAAGCAGACCGGGTGGATTCACGAGGCAAGTGCCTTATACTTAAATTCTATTCGGATGAAGGAAAAAAAAAAAAGAAGAAAAAAAAAGGAAAAAATAATCAACGTAGGATGGCCAGTGCTGACTAGATTAGCACATCAATGATTTCTAATCAAAATTGACAAGATGATTTACATTAGAAAATCGGTAAAAGAATGAACTAAAATTATCAAATTGAAAAGTTTATGATTGAATTGATCACCATATAATAGGTTTATGTATTTTTGAACAATTTTCCCATTTAAAAATAAGACTAGAATCCACTAATGCAAAACTTGAAGCCTTTAAAAGCAATTACAAATGAAATTGCCTCTCTAAGAGGAATTGAAGCTCACTCTAACTTCAGTCTAGACTCAAAGCACTCTTAACAATAATAACATCAATACTCTCTTAGAGAATTACTAGTAGAATCGTGATATATATATATAAAGAATAACCAAAGAAGTGAAAAAAAAAAAAAAGAAGCTTTGAGAACGTTCTGATCTTCTTGGCCAACATTCGACAACCACTTCGATGCAATATATAGCCCTCCAAACTTGATCAGCACGTTGGAGTCTTCATATAGGTCATGTAGTGCCTTGCCCTACGCTCTTGAGATCCAAGGTTTTATTCAGCAAAAAGAGCAACTATGTGGTTGGAAAAGAAGTTTCTAAATTTTGGGCCAACTCTAGGTTTTCTTTAAAGTATGAGATGGAGTTACTACCAATCAATTTTAAAAAAACGAGGCGGATTGGAAACTAGGTACATGTATGAAAGCAATGGTCATTTGTGAAAGCCAATGCAACTTGTGGTCCAGAGATTCATTTATGAGTGGGAGGGGTTAGACTCCCTACAACGTTCTTTTGTTACCATAATTTTCTATTATGTCCTTTAAATTCAATTCTCAAATAATTCCTAACATCACTGATGTGACATTATTTTTTTTTGGAGACATAATTAGGGAAATTCCTATGTCACTTTACACCCTGCCATGACTTCATGTGTCATGTCTGTTTGTGTTTTAAAAGTATGTAATGATGTGCAAAAATATGCTTCATAGTATAATCTTTTTAAAAGTATTCTAGAAAATCATGATATCCGAGAGGCTTCGGGTCGTGATTCGGGGCCTTAGTCTCGAAAGAGTTTGCCTGGATCAACTCTCACGGCATTTCGATCTATGGGTTGAGGGTATGGCTTACCCCATCCATCTCGATGGAGGCAGCCTTGCCTTGGTCCTAGCCCCACGATGTTGTTGGCGAGCGAAAGCCCTTCCCTTTAAGCGGACGGCCCTAACAATGTTCATGTTGCCCATGAATTTTGTGGTTTGGTTTGGTTTCAACTTTTTCGAAACCAAACTAAGGGAAGTGATACTGTGATCGAGGAGTGATTTGCGACCGAGTTTGAGTGATCTGCAAGATGGTAATGATAAGAGCGTGGAGACGCAAAGTGATGGTTTTTCCATCGTCGATGTCTTATCGGGCCGGGCCCACAGCCCATGGGCTCTCCGTAATACGATTGAAGATTTCTGTGCCGAGTATTAAATTCCTTTTATGAATAAATAACAACTTGACAGATGATATCATTTGATATTTTTTTTTCTGGCAGAAAATTTCCAAGGATACCATTGTAAGTCAGAGATACCATTTGATTATCAAAATTAGAAGAACTTCGCTAATTATTTTTACCATTTATACACGAAATAACTATTTAATTAGGTTTGATTTTCATTTTGTGTGAATTATGAACTATTGTTAACACAGAATACTGATACCCAAATTTTCGAGATTGTTAACACATTTGCACCAAAGAAAACATTAGACCCGGCTATGAATTTCCTTTAAATTAGTTCAATTGTGAATTGAATTCAAGTTGATTCCGACATGCAAAATGAGCCATGAATTCATTTGAACTTCCGAGTCTAAGCCCGCACGAGCCTGGTTCCCTTTCATGGGCTCGACGAAGAGGGAAATGTGCGACAGACTTACCCGGCCAGCACAAGTGAAAAGGAATTTTGCTGCAGCTGTGGAAAGTAAGAAGAGAAAAAAGAAGAATAATAAGAAGAAAGGAAATAAAGCAACCACTTTTTGTGTTAGTTCATATTGATTGTTCCTCGTGTTTCAGTAAGCATAAACAGGGAAATAGTTAAAATATCTGCATGACTGACGTGGTTCAATTTGCACACTAATCTAAATTTAGTTCAGACCGGCACCAGTTTCGGAAAAATATTTTTTTTAATTTTTAATTAATAGTTAAATGTGGCAATTAGTATAGATGTATTCATCCACTGTTGATTTTCGCATAGTGTCGATTTGTTTCGCTGTAGGTCATAGCATTATATCGCTTTAGTTTTCTTTATTTTCTGCTGTTTGGTAACTCGTGCTTGCAACAAGTTTAAGGTTGAAATTCCAAGGGAACGTGGTGCAAATTTTCAAGAAAATCCAGGTTTATATTACATATTATTTTGGCATATAGATTCTAGTTCAAAATTATTTTAGCACTTAGTTTATTTTTAGTTGAATTTAGTTTCACTATAAAAAAAAATATATAAAGAAGGGAAATGGGGAAAAAAAAGAAACAAATAAAAAGATAAAATTCATTTTCATAAATAAATAAAAATTATACATATACATCTAAGAGTGTATTTAGGAATCATGCATATTCATAGTTTATGTAGTACTTTAGCTGGTACATCCATGATGGGGTGCGATTAGAATGCACAGTTTCGTCTTGATGCGTTACGATGGAAATACACTAATGGAGGGGTACGAAGGGAGACATATAAAAGCCTCCCGAACACAACCATTGGAATGGTTGGCAAACATACGCACCAGATTTCTCTCCATTTCCATCAAAGAAAAAGAAGGCATTCCATTTTCACTTTTGCAAGAACAATCGGCATTTACGCCGTGGAAATTGGGTGTTTTTCCTTGTGATTGCATCCAGACTAACGTGAGGAAGTGTTGTTCATGTTTCATTGGCAATTCAACGTTCGTTCTGGGGCTATTTGCTGTTTGTGCATCGGAATCCGGTAAGTCATCTTCCGCCGACTTGAATTCCAATATTGGTATCAGAGCCCGGCCATGATTTCTGCCTTGTTTTTCATTGAGTTTTTTCTTTTACCATTTAATATTGAGATCAAGAGATTGTATTCTACACTGTTTTTGATATATATTGGTCGAAATTGCAATCTGAAAACTCAAATTCGAACCGAAGTGAAGAACGGGTTCGGGGTTGCGTTCATCCGTGAGGTTTTGGCCGTTTTTCGAATTATTTTTTTTGGCAAAAATCAACTTTTGAATATACAGGATGAAAGCACTCGTTGAGATGAGTCCGACGGTGATTCGAGCGCAACCGGAGGATGCCGGATGCGCCCACACACGCGGCTAGAAGTTACTGCGCGTGGGCCTCACGCGCCTGAAGCACTAGGGACACCAGTGCGTGCGTAACACGCACCGGTTGGTGAACCGACGTGTGCGCGTTGTGCGGAGCGACGCGACGCTTGATGACGTCATGAATGACGTCATCAACGACGTCAGCGCTAGCGGCAATTGGCCGGCCAGTGACCCGACTCGACCCGAGACCTGAACCGATTCGAGATCCAACCTGGCGACTCGACCCGACCCGACCGTTGACTGGTCAACCGGTCCAGCGGTCAAACCTGTCGGATCGGTCACCGGTCGGCCGATTGGACAGGTTGGACCAATTGGATCGACCAGGAGCCGTTTGGCTTGCTGGCACGTGCGCCACACGTGCTGCGTACTCGAGCAGCGCGTGGGGGCGCATGCAAGCTCCGATTGGCGCATAGTCGGAGGCGTTGGGTTCGTATGGATGTGCTTTACACAGTGGTATAATTATTTTATACTTTTGAATTTTATAAATGTATGAAAATGCTTAGGATACCCTATGTACGCGTATTTTTTGGGGTTTAATGCAGTTGATTTATTTGTAGCTTGTATTTTCATGTGATTTAGGAAATACAGTAGCTAACTTGTGTGCAAATAATGTTATATATGCTGTGTAGAGCTTAATTCAATGATATTATGTATATATTTTAATATATTTATAATTTTCTAGTTGCTAGAAAATTAGAACAATGGTAGGAAATCCATTACATGTTGAATTGCAATTTTGATTATAGTTGAAGCATGATTATTGTTTATACATTGGTTATTATCATGATATGTTTTTGTGTTAAGGAAAAATGTAGAAATTATATAAGGTTATGTAATTATTTTTCCTAGTGGGAGTTCGTAGGTTGATAGAATTTGAAAGAATTCTCACCTAGAACTTAAAATTTGCGCAAATTAAACTAATTAATGATAATAGAACAATTGTACATAGAAGTTGATTGGGAACATAGTGAACTTTTGCCTTATGTCTTTTGTTGAATTATCATTAATTTAGTTTGTCTTTGTTGCAAATTAAATATGTGTGTTACTTTGTAAAGTGTGCTAGTATTGATTCTGTATTTATTATGTCAATGTGATATAGCAATTGATTATGGCATCGGCATCCAAGATCATTGTGGCTGACCTCAATAAGGGTGAGAAGCTGAATGGTGACAATTATGATATTTGGCATCGAAAGGTTTAGTACATCCTTGAGGAGTAAGAGGTTTTGGAAACCCTTAACCATTCCATGGATGAACTTGAACATGGAACTTCAGCTCAACACATGAGAGATCTGAAAGCTTATCGAGCTTGGAAAAAGAAAAATAGCATTACTCGCTGTATGCAAGATGATCTCATGTGTGAGTTTGAAAGTTATGATAAAACTCAAGCTATGTGGGTTGCCTTGAAAGATAAGTTTATGGGTACATCTGCTACTGAGCTGAGGAGACTCACCATCAAGTTTGACACATTCCGAAAGCACTCAAATGTATTGATGAGGCAGCATCTTCGGGAGATGTCAAACATGATCCGTGAGCTGAAGTCGGCAGGTCACTCCCTCACTGATGAACAGCAAGTTCAAGCTGTTATAAGGTCTCTTTCTGACAATTGGGAGCATATGAAGATCAATATGACGCATAATAAGAATATTGTTACGTTTGATGATATTGCGTGTCACTTGAAATTAGAGGATGAGCACCTAGAGGCTGCGAGATCTTCTACCCATGCTTATGTTGCTGAATCGAGTTTGCGCAAAGCTTCGGGCTTCAAGCGCAACAGGAATCTTCAGTTCAACAACAAAGGGAAGAAGATTGATCAGGCACCCAAAAGGGCTAAGACCTTTCGACGCAAAAAGCGTGGTGGGAAGAAGGATAAGGCCAAGATGGAGTGCCACAATTATGGCAAGATGGGTCACTTTGCTCGTGAATGCACTGAGCCGAAAAAGGTACCCTATTACTCAATTATTTTGAGTAATACTTTTGTTTCTAGTACTGTAATGCTTGCTAAATCTCATCCAATATGGACTGTAGACTCAGGAGCAACAGACCACGTAGTTAGAGACCGAGAAGCATTTGTGGAGTATCGTTGGATATCGTCTAGAAGAAGATAGATATATGTTAGGAATAACTGAAGAGTTGAAGTGAAGGGTGTCGGCACATGTAGATTAATCTTACGTGGTGGTCGAAACCTATTCCTGCATGATATCCTTTATGCTTCAGATATTCGACGAAACTTGGTCTTTGTAGTTGTTCTTCTTAACTTAGGTTATATATTGAATTTTCATGGTGATTGTGTTGACATTTTGTATGGAACAATTTATTATAGTTTAGGTCATGTATCAAATGGTTTTATAGTGTTAGACATTTACTATGATCAGTACAATGTTAATGTTGATTGTTTTTTTTTTCTTTAATTGCATCTTCTAATAACGTTGAGATTGATGCAAGTACTTGGCATGCTAGATTAGGTCACATTGGATTGCAAATAATGCAAAGATTAGCTAGAAAAGACCTTTTAGAGTCACTCACTAATGTTAGTCTATCCGTACGTGAACATTGTCTAGCGGGAAAAGCAACTAGAAAACCATTCGGTAAAGGGACTAGAGCTGAATTTCCATTGCATCTCATATATTCTGACATTTGTGATCCTTTGAATGTGAGGGTGAGGCATAAAGCCTCATATTTCATCACTTTCATAAATGACTTCACACGTTTCGGCTATGTCTTTTTGATCTTCTATAAGTCAGAAGCATTAAACTGCTTTAGACGATATATAGCGATTGTAGAGAATCAGTTGAACAAAACTATAAAGACATTGAGAACCGATCGTGGACGTGAGTATCTATCGGAGCAATTCAAGGCTTTTTGTGATGAAAAATGAATTGTACGACAATTAATTATTCCTGGTACTCCACAATAAAATGGGATAGCTAAGAAAATGAAGAGAACCCTATTAGAAATGATTAGGTCTATGATGGCGTAAGCAAATTTACCTATCTCCTATTGGAGAGATGCGTTATTGACTGCTGTCTATATACTTAACCGTGTGCCCTCAAAATCGGTCACTTCCACCCCTTATGAATTATGGACTGGTAGGAAACCAAACTTGAATAGTCTACGTCCATGGGGATGTGCAGCTTATGTTCATGATTTTTCCCATAAACATGGCAAATTAGGTCCTAGAGGGAAGAAATTTATCTTTATAAGATATTCCGAACACTCCAAAGGGTACGTGTTCATAGGTGAACAAGCTGATGGAAGTGTGACCGAAATGGAGTCACGAGATGTCACGTTCTTGGAGAACGATTTTCCTAGTAAATGTGAGATTGATAAGGACTTCCAATTATATGAGATGGAAGATCCTGATAACACACCCACTGATATTGTAGAAGGAAATGAAGATTTACCTCAACACACAAGACCTAGTGGGAGTGTTGCATCGCCTGATGAATTGAATTCAAGAGAAATTCAATTGCGTAAAAGTAATCGTAAAAGTATTCCCTGTCGTCGTTTTGAGATTGAAGGGGAAGCATTTATGATTGCTCAAAAGAACGATGCTGAGCCTAAGACTGTCCAAGAGGCTCTCTCATCCTCTGATAAGGAAAAATGGAGAAAAGCTTTGGAAGATGAGATTGAGTCAATAATGGCAAACCATGTTTGGGACTTGGTTGATCTACCACCCGATTGTAAGGCCATTGGAAACAAATGGGTCTTGAATATTAAGCGTAGGGCGGATGAATCCATGGAAAAGTATAAGGCTCGCCTTGTGGCAAAATGTTATACTCAACAAGAGGATATAGACTATGAGGAAACTTTTTCACCAGTTGTAAGGTTTGCCTTAATACGCCTTATTCAAGCCATCATTGCACATTTGGATCTTGAATTACATCAAATAGATGTAAAGACGGCATTTCTCAATGGAGAATTGTATGAGGAAATCTATATGAAACAACCAATATGTTTCATAGTTAAAGGTCAATAGCATAAAGTTTGCAAACTTCATCGCTCAATATATGGCCTCAAGCAATCATCTAGACAGTGGTATCTTCGTTTTTATCGAGCCATAACCACTTTTGGTTTCACAATGATCGAGGAAAATCACTGTGTATACGTCAAGCGATCCGAAGATAAATTTGTGATTTTATCACTTTATGTGGACGATATTTTATTGGCTGAAAATGATAAGGTTTTGGTTATCACCATAAAAGAATGGTTGTTCTCCAATTTTGAGATGAATGACATGGGAGAAGCTGCTTATATATTAGGAGTTAAGATTGAAATAGATCAATCAAGGAAACTTCTTTCTTTATTACAAGAGTCTTATATTATGAAGATTCTTGAGCGTTTCAATATGCAGCATTGTAATCCCATTGATACTCTTGTCATGCAAGGTGAAGGCCTAAGTACTGAGATGTATCCTAAGACTCCAGAAGAAATTAAAGTAATGGAAACTGTTCCTTATGCTAGTGCGGTCGGAAGTTTGATGTATGCTATGATGTGTACTCGACTCGACATATGTTTTGCCGTGGGATTGGTGAGCCGATATCAATCAAATCCTGGTCAAGCACACTGGAAAGCAGTGGAGAGGATCCTAAGATACTTGAAGGGCACCATGGACTATCGACTTTGTTACCAAGGGAATGATTTACGCTTATTGGGTTATTCAGATGCCGATTGGGATAGAGACCTGGATGAGCGTAAATCGACTTCTGGATATGCGTTCTTGCTCAATGGAGGTGCAATTTCTTGGAATAGCAAGAAACAGACATGCACGGCCTTGTCTACGATGGAGGCAAAATTTATTGCATGTTCTGCCACAGTGCAAGAAGTAGTATGGCTAAAACGTTTCTTGGAAAATTTAGCCACTGCCACTAAAGTTCCAAGACCGGTGACAGTTTATTGTGATAGTCAAGTAGCCATTACCTATGTGAAAGATCCAAAGTATCATGGAAGGACAAAACACATTGACATAAAGAATAACTTCATTAGAGATATTATAGTGCAGAAAGAAGTGATCCTGCAATACATTTCAACCAATAGAATAGTTGTTGATCCATTTACGAAGGCTATTCCTAGAGACATATTCTTGACCCATAGGATGCCACTAGGATTACGTAGAATGTGATATCTGTTATTATAGAGGATCATTTGTTTATGTATTTATGGACATATGTATTGTACTTGTTTGTTTATTAGTGATTTAATGTTTTATCAATAAGTACAAATCCACTATGAGACTAGCACAAACACACATATATTATTAAAAAAAATATATATGTCAGCAAGCAATAATTGGCTCACTCACACGAGCAATCGCCTTAAGTATTGTAGTTAGCACGTTGAGATGAGACGTTAGGTACAAATAAATGCTAAAGATCAAGTCTGGTACATAAAATATGTCGCATTGATTGGAGTCAAGATGAGGTCTGTGATTTGTTTATAACAAGACTGAACATGATATTCCCACAATCATGTATGCTTGAAAGATGCCGGATGTGAGTACTTAATTGGACGCTATAGAAAGCGAGTTGATATAGCACTCGAGCTAAACATGAGTACATGAGAAGCATGTGACTATGTTTAGGCTAAGATCTGTATGGTGGATATATTTGATAAATGACATACGCTCTTATAGAAAGAGTGATTCACTATAGTATGTAATTCATACTACATGTGCATTGTACAACCAATAAGAGAAGATGAGTTAAATTATCCCTATTTACTCATCATGTAAGCCCTTGAGGTAATTTATAATTTACCTCAATTTTGTGCCCTATGTTATTTCTGACTATGTTCTCGAAGTGAAAAATCAATGTTGTTACTTTAGCATGTTACGGGCGGTCATGAATAGATATGGCCTATGGGACATGTTTAGGAAAACAGTTGTTCTGAAATTGAGAGGGACATGGGCGCGAAGGAAGACTGTTGTTGTTTTACATCTATCACATGTATTTACTGGTCGACCAATTATATCACCCTATGTGGTTGCAGATGTAATTGTAAATACATGGTGTTTTTTAGAATAGTCAAGTATGGCCTTTAAGGGATATGTATACTTGGACTAATGTAACAAAATATGTTTGGGGCACTGTGAGACATCGATTGTTTATTTCTTTTCAGGGTTGTAGCCATTATGTCATCTCTAACAGGTGCATAATTTGAGCTCCCAAGTACAAGTGTACTCACTGGTCGCACGGCTTATTTGCGAGTATGAATTGTTTTGTAAAGTTGATGAATGTTGAATGCCTTATATTCTTAATAGAGTGCTATCAAGTCCATCATGTCCGAGTGGGAGATGTAGTACTTTAGCTGGTATGTCTATGATGGGGTGCGATTGAAACGCGCCGTTTCGTTTTGATGCGTTACGATGGAAAGACACTAATTGAGGGGTACAAAAGGAGACATATAAAAGCCTTCCGAACACAACCGTTGGAATGGTTGGCAAACATATGCACTAGATTTATCTCCATTTCCATCAAAGAAGAAGAAGGCATTCCATTTTCACTTTTGCAAGAACAATCGGCATTTATGCCGTGGAAATTGGATGTTTTTCCTTGTGATTGCATCCAGACTAACGTGAGAAAGTGTTGTTCGTGTTTCATTGGCAATTCAACGTTCGTCCCGCAGCTATTTGCTGTTTGCGCATTGAAATCCGATAAGTCGTTTTTCGCCGACTTGAATTCCAACAGTTTCTATTTATAGTTCAAGGGGCCCTGTCCAGGACTTAATAACAAGGCTTTGTATTGACTTTTTTTTTTTCTTGATAAGGCTTGAGTTCTTAATTTTCCTACCTTCATTTGCTCTATTTGTTTCGGTATTATTGGATTTTGTGTGTTTGCTTGAATGAATTTGTACAAGATCACCTGCCTTGCTCAACATCGAGAATAAAATCGACAGCTAAGATTGGGAACACTGCACAAATAATCGTTTTCATGAAAAGAGAGAAAAAAAAATCAAATTGGGCGTTAGATATATCCAGCCTAATTAAGTCCTTGAACGCACAAATCTCTGATTTGTAAAAGTAAGATGACCTCTCGTGTTTTACTTGACTCCTAACCGTTTCATGACAAATTAATGGTGATTCTTAATCAACTAATATAATTAATAGAAACAGAGTTGAGATCAATCATGCCAAGAGCAAGTGTCACCTTGCAAGAGGGACCATTTGCACTTGCTTGGTAATCCAACAACTTCAAAAGGGATCTCACCTCAAAAGGGTCGAATTTGATTTTTGTCTCATGAAATTACAAATGATGAAGAGATAAAATTAAAGAAGAAAGAACAATTAAGTCGAATCAAGCCGTAAAAAATGGTTTGGCTTGGTTTGATCTTGACCATAATATGATTTAGTTTGGTTTCATTTTTTTTTCAAACCATATTTATTGTTGACGATAAAAAAAAGTGATCGAATAAAGTACACAAAATAAAGAAAATGAATCAAACACCAAATTTATATGATTTGGTCATACTACCTACGCGCACAAGGAAATGAACACACAATTCCTTGAAGACACAATTCCTTTATAGATGAAAAAATGTAATGAATAGTACAATCATACTCAAGTCACTTAGATACTCTTGGTATTTTTCATTTCTTAAATGTAATTAATAACCATCTTTAACCCTCACACTTTTTTCAAAATAATTTCTTAATCTCATACAATAATGACATGAATATTAACACAAGATTTAATCGGCTAAATTTTGTGTAATTTTACCAAATCAAACTCTAAAGAGGAAATTTTCAATTTCCTCTCTGCGATCATCGAGCTCTCATCTCTCCGAATTTAAAGAGAAAATTGACTAGAAGCAAATAACGAGGAGGAAAGGAAACAATGAGTGGCCATCGTTAAAAGACGCCATTCTTGCAACTTTCTTGGTCGTTGTCCTTGCCCTTTTGTCCCATCATCAATCTCTCTTTTTCCTCTCTTCAGCTGCCAAAATGATGTCTCTCGTTAGCGAAAGTGACGTTATACTTCGAGCGTTCAAATCAATACAAATAGCCTTTTCGCCTTTTCTACTGTAACGCGCTTGTTTCTTCTTTTGCAAATTTCTGAAGGAGGATCATTTGGTGGAGAAGCTTTTCACACTAAGAATGTAATAAAGCTCTTTTCATTAATGAGTGTAATGTTATTGTTTCTAGAATGTGCAATCCAAAACAATGGCTGAAATTTGAGAAACAAGAGCTGCACATTCGAAATGAATCAAGGCAAATTCAGGCTCTCATATATATAGATGGTTTGTCAACATTCAAATTTATCACCTTTTCTCAATTGAAACTATTTAACTTTGTGGTAGCTACAGGAATCTTATGAAGTCGGTTGCCAACGAGAGATTGTGGTTAGGCTCAAGACAAGACAAAGGCAAGTGATCAAAGATTTAGTTGGAATGGATCATCGAATAGCAGTCATAAACAATTAATTAGACACCGGTTCTAGGGGTGTATGGATGGGCATCATTTGTAAAATAGCACCCTCAAGGTTATCTTCAACCAGCTATCCTTACTTTGAGAAAAACTGTAGCTTTCTTGATGATGTGAGGGAAGCGCCAAAAACCAAGGGCTTAGTCCAGCGGCAAGAAAAATTATTATTCGAATCTCTTATTCCAGAGTGACTCGTGACATTGATAGCATCAATAGACGCTAATTGTAATGGATGAAACTAATCAGAGTAAATTCTTTTGTATCCTAGTCCTAGGATACTTGTTGCCACTGGGGACAAGAGCGTTTTGAATATTAGGGACTTATGTATAAATTTAAGGATTATGAATTGGTGGATTGAGCAATGAAAATGTACTTAGCTTTTTTGTGGGCATGCCATAAGTTAAATGAAAAAAAGGGGAAGATAGAAAATGGGAATTTGTATAGATATATTCATCCACCGTTGATTTTCGTACAATGTGGATTAGTTTCGTTGTAATTCATAGCATTATGTCGCTTTAGTTTTCTTTATTTTCTGGTGCGCACTAACTTGTTCTCGCAAGAATTTTAAGGTTAAAATTCCAATTGAACATTTCGACAAAAAATAAAAAATCCCAAGTGAACACAGTGCAAATTTTCATGAAAATCAGGGTTTATATTACATATTATTTTGGCATATAGATTCTAGTTCAAATTTGTTTCAGCACTTTGTACATTTTTAGTTTAATTTCATTTCACTATAAAAATATATCTAAATAAAGAAGGGGGAAATGCGAAAAAAAATAAAAAGATAAACCGCATTTTCATTAATATATATATCGACACATATCTGGGAGTGAATTTTCAGAATTATGCATATTCATAAATAGATTTTGATTTCTTAACATTGCTTTGACTTTAGAGGGAAAATCACAAATAAAGACCCAAAGTGCTTCCATTTTCTCAAAAGATGACCGAAAGTGAAGTATGTCTCAAATAAGGACCCAAAGTGGTAATTTAGGGCATGCATGGTTGCACTTTTATTTTTTTGTTCACAAATTTTCTGTTTTTTTGTTCCGGGAACAAAAAAAACAACAGAAACGCGTTTGTTTGCGTTTTTGTTCCAAATCTGTTTTTTTGTTCATGGGAACAAAATTGAAACAGAAACAAAAAAAAAAAAAACTCGTTTCTTGTTTTCGGAACAATTTTTAAAAACAAATTTTCTCTCTCCTTTCTTTTCTTCTTTTTTTTTTTCTTTTTCTTTTCTTGTTCTTTTTTCTTTGGCCGGTCGCTGGCCTCGGCCATGGTCGACAATTGGTTGTTTGGGCCGGTGACGCCGTCGAGGGCCGACGAACTCGCCTAAGCGTTGCCGGCCCTTGGCGAGGCTCGGCCTCGCCTTGGCTGGGCGAGCTCAAGCTCACCCAGATTCGGCGAGGCTGAGCTTGCCCGGCCACGGGTGAGGCTCGGCGTCGCCAGACCACCGCTAGGTCGGCGTCGCCTAGCGGTGGCCCGCGAGGCTGAGCGTCAACAGTGGCTGGGCGAGCTCGGCCTCGTCGGATCTGGGTGAGGCTGAGCTCGCCCGCCAAGGCGAGGCCGAGCCTCGCCCGTGCCGTGACGCTCGCCTCGCCTTGGCTGGGTAAGCCCGAGGCCGAGCCTCGTTGGTGGCCGGGGCAAGCTCCGCCTCGCCGAATTTGGGCGAGCCCGAACTCGCCCGGCCAAGGCGAGGCCACCGGCCCTCATTGGTCGGTCGCCGCCATGGCCGAGGCCGAAACCGGCCAAAAGAAGAAAAAAGAGAAAAATAAAAAAAAAGAAATAAAAAGAAAAATTAAATTAAAAAAATTAAAAAACACAAATTTATCAAATATATTTCTATTCTTTTTTATTCCCAGAACAAGTTTACCAAGCGTGTTTTTCTCGGTAAAAAATTGTTCCTTGAAATAGAAATAATTTTTTCTATTTCTGTTCTCCGGAACACTTTTTGAACGAAACACAAACAAACGCGCCCTTAGTCTCAAAGAAGGACCTCACTTGCCGGTTCGTTAACAAATGCATCTTTGATGCATATTCCTAAGTGACTCGATCGGGGGTATTTTTGTCCAATTATTATTTTATTTTATTTTTAGTTGTCTTGTTATTTATTTATTTATTTGGGTCAATGGTTGCATTGTTCATCATCTTCTTTGTCCCATGTTCATCTTCTTCTCAAGAACATTGGACTTGGGAAGGGCGGCAAGCGCCTGGTCGTTGGTGAGGGCCAGCAATGGGAGGGTTGGCAAGGGCTGGACACCCATCGTTGGCGGTGGGTGAGGGCCGCCAAGCCCTCGCCAACCATGAGCGAGGGCTTGTAGGCCGACCCTCGCCAGATCTAGCGAGGGTGGCCTCAGCCACGGCTGGTGAGGGCTGTTGAGCCCTCACTTGCTGTAGGCAAGGCCTTGCAGGCCCTCGCCAACCTTTATTAGTGGCCGGTGAGGTGGGCGACCCCTCGCCCAGGGTTGGTGAGGGGTGACCTCACTGATGGCCACGAGGGGCAACCTCCCTTGCCTCCGCCCGCCGCTCCATCAACAACCTCGTCTTCTGCTAGGACTACGACTAGGACACTCATGTCGCCTTCTTCATCCCTTCCTCCCACCACCGCTCCCAGATTGACAACTTCTTCAGCTACCCCTTTTGCCTTTGAGGACCTCCTTGTAGGGCCTCAATTTGAACGGCCCCCTCCCTCACGGCCAATGAGGGCTCGATGGCCCTCACCCGCTGCCAGCGATGGGTGTCGAGCCCTTGCTCGCTACCAGGGATGGGTGTTAAGCCCTTGTTGGCCCTTACCAATGGCCGGCGCTCGCCGGCCTTTCCACAAGTCCAATGTTCTTGATTTGGGAAAGAAGAAGCAAACAAGAGACGGAGAAGACAATGAACGGGGCAACCAAAAATGAAAAAAGAAAAATTGGACGAAAATACCCTAATCAAACCACCGGAATGTACATCGGAGATGCATCTATTCACCTGCTAGCAAGTGAGATCCTTCTTTGAGACTAAATGACCACTTTGCGTCCTTATTTGAGACAGACTTTACTTTAGGTCCTCTTTTGAGAAAATGAGGGCACCTTTAGTCTTTATTTGAGATTTTCCCTACTTTAGACTGCATTATAAGTAGATTTGACTTCTAGACTTAATAGCTCATTTTAGTAGTAGATATTCATGAAGTATCATTTATTTACTTTCCGGTTTTGAGCCATGGTATATTTTGGAAATTTTACAATGAGTTTCTATTTATAGCTGAAGGGGTCTTGTCCGGGAACTTAATAACAAGGCTTTGTCTTGATTTTATTCCCCGATACGGCTGGAGTTCTATATTTTCCTACCTTTTATTTGCTCTATTTGTTTTGGTATTATTTGCTTTTATTTGTGCTTGCTTGAGTGAATTTATGCATGATCACCTGCCTCGCTTAACATTGAGAATAAAATGCGTTACTAAGATTAGGGAAGATTGCATACAATAAAACGAGAAAATATACCAAATTGGGTGTTAAATATCTAGGTTAATCAAGTTCCCAAACCCACAAATCTCTAGTTTGCATAAGTAAGATGGGCTCCCGTGTTTTACCTGACTCCGAATCAGTTCATAAAAAATTAGTGGTGACTTTTTATCAAATATTATAATTAATGGAAACTAAGTTGAGATCAATCATGTGAAGAGCAAGCGTCACTTTGCACGAGGTACCATTTGTGCTTACTTGGTAATCTAGCAACTTCTTCAGGGATCTCGCCTCGGAAGGGTCTTGACATAGAATTTGGTTTTTTTCTCATGAAATTAGAAATGATGAAGAGATAAAATAAAAGAAGAAAGAACGATTAAGCCGAATTGAGCCACGAAAAAAATGGTTTGGCTTGGTTTGATCTTGAATATAATACGGTTTAATTTGGTTTCAATTTTCTTCAAATATATTTTCTGTTGAAAATAAAACAAGTGATTGAATAAAATACACAAAATAAGGAAGTTAATTGGATTCAAAATTTACATGGTTTGCTTGAGTGACTTACGTCCATGAGGAAATGAGCACACAATTCAATTATAGATTAAACGATATAATAAATACTATAATCATACTCGAGTCACTTATATGTTCTTTGTATTTTTCATCCCTCAAATATAACTAATAACTCTGTCTTTAACTCTCACAATTTCTTTCGAAATAATTTTCCAATCTCATACAAGAATGACATGAATATTAAGACAAGATTTAGTCAGCTCTATTTTGTGTAATTTCACGAAGAAAACCTTTCTAAATCAAACCCTTAAGAGGACATTTTCAATCTCCTCTGTGCAGTCCTTGGAGCTCTCATCTCTACGAATTTAAAGAGATAATTCACCAGAAGCAAGCAAAGAAGAAGAAAGGAAACAATGAGTGGCCATCATTAAAAGACATCACTATTGCAACTTTCTTCGTCGTTTTCCTTGCCCTTCCGGTCCATCGTCAATCTCTCTTTACCCTTTCTTCAGCTGAGCAAAGTCGTCCCTCATGGTCCAGACCATCATGGTCTCCCTTTCTTTCCACACTCAAAGCAACACCATGATGGGATGGTATCATTGCCACCGACAGGCCTTCATTGCATTTCTGTCACCATTCTTGAATAGAGGTCGAGCGGCCATAATTCCCGTCCGATCTGATTTGATCGGTCTCCGGCTGGAGATATATTTCCTCATTTATATAATTTGGTTTGGCTGATAGCACTAACTACACCATACCCACGTTCTAATAGTTCTCAATAAGGAAATAAGTGTTGCGAAATATTTAGTTTTAAATATAAAGGCGTGTTTATGACAATATTTGAGTGGTTAAAAGTAATTAATTATGATAAAAGTTAAGTCTTTAAGGCGAAGACACCAAACAAATATTTCACAGTAAGTCTATGTTTAGGTGGATCACTTTTTTGTAGTGAATGCAGCAAATCCAATCTCAATAACACAAAGAAAAATCTTCTAATTATGCATAGTCCCATGTATCATAATAAAATGGATTCTTAAGGATTTTTTTTTATTATGCATTATATAGTTAAATTATGATTTTATCTATATAAATATATTTAACCATAGATATAGCTATAAAATAATTATAAATGATTTAAACGTTTGAAAATCAGATTTTTATTTATTCAATAGTTCAAAGGAACCCAGAAGAAACTCGAATGAATTTGTGCCTGTGAAAGATACACCTTCATAATTGTCCTCCCTCTCATTTTTTTCTAAAGCCATCAACTTTATTGACTATAAATTAAAAGCCGCGGCTACAATTGAATTGCTTGTCCGTGACTTTCGATTAAGTCCCGTGAGTCACGCAATACAAACGTCCAAAATGATGTCTCTCACTAACTAAAGTGGCATCGGGTTTCGAGTGTTCAAATCAAGAATTTCATCGTATGTTCTTTTCTCCTTTTCTAATGAAATGCACTCGTTCTTCTTTTGTAAATTTCTGAAGGAGGATAATCTTGTGGAGAAGCTCTTCCCATTAAGAAAGTAATAGAACTCTTCCCATTGATGAATGTAATGTTATTGTTTCCAGAACGTGCAATCCAAAAGAACGACTGAAATTCGACAAACAATATTTGTGCATTTGAAATAAATCGAGGCAAATTTGAGCTCTAATATATGTAAATGGTTTGTCAACATGCAAATTTGTTACGTTTTTTCAATTGAAACTGTCTGACTTTGTGGGAGCTATGGGAATCTTCAAGTCAGTTGTTAATGAGGCTGTGGTTAGGCTCAAGACAAGACAAAGACAAGTGATCAAAGATTTAGTTGGATGGAGGATCGAATAGCAGCCACAAACAATTTATTAGGCATCGGTTCTAGTGACGTGCAGTTCACTTGAATCTATGGGATGGGCAGCATTAGTGAAATAGCACCTCCCAAGGTTACCTTCAACCAGCTATATCCTCACTTTTGAAAAAACTACAGCTTTCTTGATGACATGAGGCTCAAAAACCAAGGGCTTAGTCTAGCTACAAGAAAAATTGTGGTCTGATATCTCTTATGATAGAGTGACTCATGACATCGATAGTATTGATAGATGCTAATTGTATTGGATGATGTCGATGAGCGCAACAAGATTCAAAAACTAATTGGAGTGAATTTTTTTTTGTATTCTGGTACAAGGATACTTGTTGCCACTAGAGATAAGAGTATTTCAAATTTCAAGGGACTTGAATATAAATTCAAGGATTATGAATTGGTGGGTTGAGCGATGAAGATGCACTTAACTTTTTTGCAGGAATGCCTTCAGTTAAATGTAAACAAGCAGAAGGGATAAAATGGGGAATTTGTATTGATGTTCTCATCCACCATTGATTTTCGCATAGTGCGGATTAGTTTCGATGTAATTCATAGCATTATGTCGCGCTTTAGTTTTCATTATTTTCTGGTGTGCAATGACTCATTCTTGGAAGAATTTTAAGGTTAAAATTCCAAGTGAACATTTCGACCAAAAAAAAAAAAAAATTCCAAGTGAAAGTAGTGCAAATTTTCGTGAAAATCCGGGTTTGTATTACATATTATTTTGGCATACAGATTCTAGTTCAAATTTATTTCAGCACTTAGTAAATTATCTGGGAGTGTGTTTTAGGAATCATGTATATTCATAAATAAATTTTGTTTTCTTAGCATTGCATTGCACTTTAGATTGCATTAAGTAGATTTTACTGTCTATATGCAGTAGTTCATTCTAGGAAAGTAGTTTATATAGTAGATATTGATAAAGTATCATTTATTTACTTTCCGGTTTTGAGCCATATTTATTTTGGAAATTTTACATCGAGTTTCTATTTATAGATAAAGGGGTCCTATCCGGGAACTTTATAAACAAGGATTTGTATTGATTTTTTTCCCAGCTCGAGTTCTTTACTTTCGTACCTTTTATTTGCTCTATTTGTTTCGATATTATTG
The DNA here is from genome assembly GCA_014182405.2 of Eucalyptus sideroxylon. Taxonomy (NCBI): domain Eukaryota; kingdom Viridiplantae; phylum Streptophyta; class Magnoliopsida; order Myrtales; family Myrtaceae; genus Eucalyptus; species Eucalyptus sideroxylon. The sequence continues at coordinate 31,606,582 of CM024554.2, read as the reverse complement.
GATTTTATATGTGTTTGCTTGAGTGAATTTATGCAAGATCACCTGCCTTGCTCAACGTTGAGAATAAAAATGGTGACAAGATTGGGAAGACTACATGAATAATTGTTTTCATAGAAAGAGAAAAAAAATATTAAATTGGGCTTTAGATATATCCAGAGACTTGATTACAAATCTCTGGTTTGCAGAAGTAAGATGGGCTTCCATGTTTTACTTGACTCCTAATTGCTTCATAAAAAATTAATTGTGACTCTTAATCAAATAACCAAGTCGAGATCTATCATGCCAAGCGCAAGTCTCGCCTTGCAAGAGGGACCTCACAGGGGTAGCGACATAGAATTTTCTTTTTTTTTTTTTTCTCATGAAATTACAAACGATGAAAAGATAAATTAAAAGAAGAAAGAACGATTAAGCCAAATCAAGCCGCCAAAAATGGTTTGGTTTGGGCTGATCTTGACTATAATATGGTTTAATTTGGTTTCTATTTTTTAAAACCATATTTATTGTTGAAAATAAAACAAATGATCAAATAAAATGCAAAAAATAAGGAAATGAATCGGACATTCATGAGAAAATCAGTAGACATTTCCTTTATAGATGAAATAATATAATGAATATTGCAATTATATTCGAATCACTTAGCTACTTTTTGTGTTTTTCATCCTCAAATATAATAAAATGCAAAAAATAAGGAAATGAATCGGACATTCATGAGAAAATCAGTAGACATTTCCTTTATAGATGAAATAATATAATGAATATTGCAATTATATTCGAATCACTTAGATACTTTTTGTGTTTTTCATCCTCAAATATAACTAATAACTCTACTTTTAACCATCAAAATTTCTCTCGAAATAATTTATCAATCTCATAATAGAATGATATGAATATTGAGACAAGATTTAATCAACTTCATTTTGTGTAATTTCACGAAGAAAACCTTTCTAAATCAAACCCTTAAGAGGAAATTTTCAATCTCCTCTGTGCAGTCCTTGGAGCTCTCATCTCTACGAATTTAAAGAGATAATTCACCAGAAGCAAGCAAAGAAGAAGAAAGGAAACAATGAGTGGCCATCATTAAAAGACATCACTATTGCAACTTTCTTCGTCGTTTTCCTTGCCCTTCCGGTCCATCGTCAATCTCTCTTTCCCCTTTCTTCAGCTGAGCAAAGTCGTCCCTCATGGTCCAGACCATCATGGTCTCCCTTTCTTTCCACGCTCAAAGCAACACCATGATGGGATGGTATCATTGCCACCGACAGGCCTTCATTGCATTTCTTGTCACCATTCTTGAATAGAGGTCGAGCGGCCATAATTCCCGTCCGATCTGATTTGATCGGTCTCCGGCTGGAGATATATTTCCTCATTTATATAATTTGGTTTGGCTGATAGCACTAACTACACCATACCCACGTTCTAATAGTTCTCAATAAGGAAATAAGTGTTGCGAAATATTTAGTTTTAAATATAAAGGCGTGTTTATGACAATATTTGAGTGGTTAAAAGTAATTAATTATGATAAAAGTTAAGTCTTTAAGGCGAAGACACCAAACAAATATTTCACAGTAAGTCTATGTTTAGGTGGATCACTTTTTGTAGTGAATGCAGCAAATCCAATCTCAATAATACAAAGAAAAATCTTCTAATTATGCATAGTCCCATGTATCATAATAAAATGGATTCTTAAGGATTTTTTTTTATTATGCATTATATAGTTAAATTATGATTTTATCTATATAAATATATTTAACCATAGATATAGCTATAAAATAATTATAAATGATTTAAACGTTTGAAAATCAGATTTTTATTTATTCAATAGTTCAAAGGAACCCAGAAGAAACTCGAATGAATTTGTGCCTGTGAAAGATACACCTTCATAATTGTCCTCCCTCTCATTTTTTTCTAAAGCCATCAACTTTTTTGACTATAAATTAAAAGCCGCGGCTACAATTGAATTGCTTGTCCGTGACTTTCGATTAAGTCCCGTGAGTCACGCAATACAAACGTCCAAAATGATGTCTCTCACTAACTAAAGCGGCATCGGTCTTCGGGAATTTAAATCAATCAACTTTATTGACTATAAATTAAAAGCTATAGCTACTGTGAAGTTGCCTATCTGTAATTTCCAATTAAATCTTGTGAGTCACGCAATACAAACGTTCAAAAATGATGTCTTGCACTAACGAAAGTACCATTGGGCTTCAGGCGTTCAAATCAAGAATTTCATCGTATATCGTTTTCTCCTTTTCTAATGAAACACATTTGTTCTTCTTTTGTAAATTTCTAAAGGAGGATGATCTTGTGGAGAAGCTTTTCGCATTAAGAATGTAATAAAAATCTTCCCATGAAGGAATGTACTGTTATTATATCTAAAATGTGCAATGCAAAAGGACGACTGAAATTTGACAAACAAGAGGTGCACATTGGAAATAAATGGAGGCACGGTCGGGCTTCGATATATGTATATGTTTTTCTCCTTTTCTCATTTGAAATTGACTGACCTTGCGGCAGCTATGGGAATCTTATGAAGTCAATTGTTAATGAGATTGTGGTTAGACAAAGATAAGTGATTGAATATTTAGCTGGAATGGAGGATCGAATAGCAGCCATAAACAATGTATAAGACATCAGTTTTGGTGTTGTACAGTTCACTAGAACCTATAGGGCGGGCAACATCGGTAAAACAGAACCCGCCAAGGTCATATTCAACCAGCTATATCCTCGCTTTTAGAAAAATTGCAGCTTTCTTAATGACGTGAGGGTAATGCCAAAAACAAAGGGCTTAGTGCAACTGCAAGAAAAATTAATGTTCGATATTTCTTATTCTAGAGTGACTTGTGAAATTGATAACATTGATAAATGCTAATTGTCTTGGATGATGTCGATGAGGACAACCATATCCAAAAACTAATCCGAGTGAATTCTTTGTATCTTGGTACTAGGATTCTTTTTGCCACAACGGAGAAGAGCATTTCGAACATTATGGGACATAAGTATCAATTCAAGGATTATAAATTGGTGTGTTGAGCGATGCAAATGCACTTAAATTTGCGATTATGCATTTATATATATATTGTGATTTTATCTATATAAATATATTTAACCATATATATAGCTAAAGAATAATTATTAATGATTTAAACGTTTGAAAATCCGATTTTTTTTTTTTTAATTCAAAAGTTCAGAAGCGCCAAGAAGAAACTCAAAAGAATTTGGGTGTATAAGAGGTACACCTCCATAATTGCCTTTAATCTCACTTTTTCCGAAGCCATCAACTTTATTTACTATAAATTGAAAGCTCCAGCTGCTGTGAAGTTGGCTGTCCATGACTTTTAATTAAATCAGGTTAGCCACGCAATACAAACGTCCAAAATGATATTTCTTACAAACGAATGTGGCATTTAAGTTCAGGTATTCAAATCAAGAATTTCATCGTATATATCTTACAATAAACATCCTTTTCTTCTTTTCTAATGAAACGAACTTGTCCTTCTTTTATAAATTTCTAAAGGAGGATGATCTCGTGGAGAAACTTTTCACAATGAGAATGTAATAAAATTCTTCTCATTAAGGAATGTGATATTATTGTTTTTAAAATGTGCAATGCAAAAGAATTCAAAATAAATTGAGGTAGGTTCGGGCTTTGATATATGTAAATGGTTTGTCCACATGCAAATGTGTCACTTTTCTCAATTGAAACCGTTTTGACTTTGTGGCAGCTATGGAATCTTGTCAAGTCAGTTGTTGATGAGATTGTGGTTTGGCTCAAGACAAGACAAAGGTAAGTGATCAAATATTTAGTTGGATTGGAGGATGAAATAGCAACCATAAACAATTTATTAGACATTGATTATAGTGTTGTATGGTTCACTGGAATCAACGGGACAGGCAGCATCGGTAAAACAACACCTTCCAAGGTTATCTTCAACCAACTATATCCTTGCTTTGAGAAAAAAATGCAGCTTCCATGATGACATGATGGAAATGCTAAAAATCAAGGGCTTAGTCCAGCTGGTAGAAAAATTATTCTGTCATATCTCTTATTCTAGAGCAACTAGTGACATTGCTAACATTGATAGATGTTAATTCTATTGGATGATGTTGATAAAGGCAACCATATCCAAAAAAACTACTCACAGGGGATTCTTTGTATCCTGATACTAGATACTCTTTGCCACAAGGGAGAAGAGCATTTCGAATATCAAGAGACTTAATTTTAAATTCAAGGTAAGTCTTTAAGGCAAAGAGATCAAAACAAATATTTCATCGTGAGTAGCAAGTATTAGCTAGTGCTTAGGTGGAGCATTTATGGTAGCGAATGCAGCAAATCTAATCTCAATAGTTTGAAGGAAAGTTTTCTAGTTATTCATAGTCCCATGTGTCGATTCTTTGGTAATATATTGTTATTATGCCTTAAAAGACTTACCTTTAGCTCTAAAATTCAAAGGTGTAAAGAAGAAACCCGAAAGAAATCGGGCATGTGAAAAGGTACACCTCCATAATTGTCCTCCATCTCTTCTTTTTTTTTAAAAAAAATCCATCAACTTTATTGACTATAAATTGAAAGCTGCAGCTATTGTGAAGTTGCCTGTCCATAACTTTCAATTGAGTCACATAATACAAACGTCCAAAATGATGTCTCTCCCTAACGAAAATGGTGTCGGGCTTCAATCATTCAAACAAAGAATTTTATATTTATATCTTATAACAAACATCGTTTTCTCGTTTTCTAATGTAATGCACTTGTTCTTCTTTTGTTAATTTCTGAAGGAGGATGATTTGATGGAGAAGCTTTTCACATTAAGAATGTAATCTAAGCTCTTCCCATTAATGAATGTAATGTTATTGTTGCTAAAATGTCCAATCCAGAACAACAGCCGTAATTTGACGGACAAGGAGGCAAGCACTCCAAATAAACGCACTTCAACTTTTTTTTGTAAGCATGCCTTCAATGACAACTCTCCTCCAACCAATTAGGGCGCTCTTGGTAACGATTTTATTCTCAAGAATAAATTCTTATAAGAAATGATTCTTTTTTATTCTGTTTTCGGAAACAATTTCTAAGCATTTTAAGTCGTTTGGTAATTGTCCAAAATTTCTGATTCTGAAATAAAATTGCTTTTGTATTGTGCTTAAAATTTCTACTCCAAATAATTTTCTTTTAATTTTTTAATTTTTTTTTCTTTTTTTTTTTTTTCTTCCCTTTCTCTTTCCCCGTTCTTCTTCAAGTGTTTGATTGCCGGTTTGGCAACCAGCTAGAGAAGGCCGGTGACCTCATTGGAGCGTCATTGGCCCTCAGCGAGGTTGGCCCTCGTCGACCGAGCCTCACCGGCAGCTGGGCGAGGCAGCCCTTGCCGGGGCTGGGCGAGGCCTGCCTGGCCACCGGCCAAGCTTGCCCAACCCCGTCGAAGCTCAACCTCACCAGATTTGGCGAGGCCGAGCCTCACCAATGGCCAGGTAGCCCTTGCCAGGGTTGGGTGAGGCCCACCTGGCCATTGGCGAGGCTCACCCGGCCCCACCGAGGCTCGGCCTTGTCGATCGCGATGCTCGGCTAGCCCTGCCAGATCTGGCCAGGCCGAGCCTCGTTAGTGGCTGGCCTTGCCTCCGCCGAGCTTGTTGAACTTTGCCCTGGCTTGGCGAGCTTGTGGACCGATTGCCAACGACCGAGGCGATGGGCCGCAGACAATGGAAGGCGGCAGACAAGGCGGTGGCAGTAGATGAAGAAGAAGAAGAAGAGAATATGCGTTTGATTTTTAGATTTGTTCTTGGAAACAAGAATCAACCTTTTTTTCATATATATATTCTCGATTCTATTCCAAATCTACTTTCGAGAACAAAAAAGTAGAATTTTATTCCTGGGAACAAAAATTTTACCAAACACAATTTTGTTCCAAAACTACTCCTAGAAACAAAAAATCAAAATTAGGCACTGTTTGAATGGTTACCAAACAGGCCCTTACTCCACCCTTTCAAAAGGCATTGTTTCTACTATAGATGGAATAGCTCTTGAAGCAATAGGTTCAAAAACTAAAAATCTGATAACATCAATTTCCACATGCCAAAAACCATTCGATTTATTAAAGTTGTATGCAGCACACGTGACTAATTGAAAGGTAAATTTGTGATTTTGATGAATGGCATTTTAGCATCTTTTGGGGATCTTGTAATATGGTATCACATGATCTTCCAATTTAATTAAAAGTAAGCATGCACGTGTTTAATGTATTCCAATCATTTGAGTCAATGGCTTGAAAGCATAGGATGTACATCCTCATAGCATTTCCATAAGGTGTTGCTAAGTTGTATGAAGTAGTGCATCAAAGATAATTATGGTATCTGATTGCCATATCTTTTGAAGGATTGCTGTTTTATACATAATTTGTGCAAAGTTGGGTTCAATAAACCGTTGTGAATGCATTATGTGCATTTTGAATGCTACTTTTGAAATAACATTTTGTTCAGATTTGATCACGGTGTCTTTACTCATTACCCGGAGTGTCTCGATAGCCATCCTATGAATGGAGCTAACTTGATGTACATGGATAGAGCGATTCATGCGTATAAATCAGTGTTAATTGAGTCGAATAATTTGGATACCGTGGACAAGTCATGCTCTGGAAGACTTCAGCACCAATTTAGTAGACAAGTCAAAGCAGTAAATAAGGCAACAAGAAACATTTATATAAATAAAACATGACAAAAATAAATAATTACGGCTAGGCTTCATCTGATCTTTATTACTGCTACTATGACCATTCAAATTCCAAAGGATAAAATTCATAGGGATTTTCAATTTCGCATGAAAATTTTATTAAGAGATGCAATACGAAAATGATTTATGTTAATCATGTTAATAAAAAAATATATAACTAACAAATGTTGTGAAAATCTAGGTAAGTAAAAGGTATGCACGGGCTGGCGTGACTCAATGGCAATAAAGAACATCACTATGTTTGCTTTTGCCAATTTGGAGATGCATTGTCAGATGGATCTTAGAAGAAACGGGTTGAATAGATGCTTTGAATACGTCTTTATGATCAGAGCTAATGTTAAGCAGGTGAAGGAACAATTTTATCATCAAGCATGAGTTTGAGCTTGTTATCGATCGACATCTTAAAAAAGTAAAAGATAAGTTTTTATGCATTTGTTCATGAATGACTAATGCTGGTCATATAGAATGTCTTTAAGTTTGGTTTCAATTTTGTTCGAACCATATCCCTTGTTGGGGAAAAAAAACAATAGGATATGGACCAAACATCAGATTTACGTGGTTATGTCAATGGGGAGAGCAGTACAAAATTTTATTACAGATCAAACGTTATGATGAAAATTACTACCGCAAGTGAGTCATTCAAATAATTTACATGTTTTCTGATTTCCAATTATATCAGTAACTCATTTAGCCTTCATAATATCTTTCGAAATGACATCTCAACTTCATGGAGGAATGACATAAATATTAATATAAGATTTAACTAGTTTCAACGCAAAAATATTTGCCGTAATTTCACGAAGGAAACTCTCTTAATCAAATCTCTCAAGAGGAACTCTCGGCGCACTTTCCAATATGCTCTGTTCAGCCTTCAGAGCTCTCTTTTACATTAATAGCTCTTCATCTTCGTATTCAAAGAGGAAATTCAGCAGAAGGAAATGAAGATGAAGAGAAATAACGAGTGGCCAACATAAAAAGACAACATCATTGTAACTTTTCTTTGTCTTTTGCCTTCTCTTCAGCTGAGCAAAAGTCGCCTCTTATCGTCATGACCATCGTGGTTTCTTTCCCTTTTCTACGCTCGAAGCAACACCATTCATGGCCATTGACAGGACATCACTGCATTTACTCGCCTATAGGTAGTCCATTTGGTTCAAAGTCAGATTTGAGCAATCATTTGCTGTATAATATAGAGTCACATTCTATGATAATATTTAAGTGGTTTAAATTAATTAAAATAAAAGATAAGTGTTTTAAGGTGATGAGATCCAAACAAATATTTCACCGTGAGTAGGAAGCATACGCTTAGGTAGTGCTCAGGTAGAGCATTTTCTACGGCGAATGCAGCAAATCCAATTCTTAGTAATATGAAGGAGATTTTTACTTATGCAAAGTCCCATTAAGAATATTTTGTTATTATGCATTTATATAGATAAATTGTGAATTTACAATACTGGATTGAGATTTTAAATATGTCCAACTATAGATATGTCCATAGAATAATAAATGTTTGAGAATCAAACTTTTTTAAATCCAAAAGTTCAAAAGCAAAGAGTGAAAAGCACGAAGAAGAAACTAGAAAGAAATTGGGCATGTTAAAAGGTACATATCCATAATTGTCCTCCAACTTATCAATTGTAGACCCACCAACTTTATTGACTATACATTGGAAGTTGCTCTGAAGTTGCCTGTATGCGTTTGACTTTCGATTAAACCTCGTGCGTGACCCAATACAAACGTCTCTATAATAAATAGCCTTTTTCTCCTTTTTCTGATGTAACGCAGTTCTCCTTTTGTAAATTCCCGAGGGAGGATGATCTGGTGGTGAAAGTTTTTCACATTGAGAATGTAATAAAGGCTTTTCACATCCGAGAACCGCAAGGCTTTGTGCGTACTTGCCTGGAAAAAATATTTCAATAGTGTATATTAGAGAGAGAGAGAGAGAGAGAGAGAGAGAGAGAGAGAGAGATTGACTCTGCTAAGTGCAAAGTGTGCTCCTATGGCGAGCTCAAAAATCGGAACGAGTACTAGCGATACATCAGGGGGTGAGTATCTGGTATTCCTAAGTTTTAGAGGGCCTGATACCCGTCATGGATTCACCAACTGCCTCTACCATGCCCTGGTAGCTGTCGGGATTCATGTCTTCATGGATGATGAAGAGCTTCGACCGGGTGAAAGACTTAGCGATAGCCTTCTGCAAGCGATTGATGATTCCAAGTTATACATACCCATCTTCTCCGAAAGGTACGCTTCAAGTCATTGGTGCCTCCGTGAGCTTGCAAAGATGGTGGAGAACGCTAAATCAAACAAAAATGGGAAGGTCATATTGCCCATCTTCTATGATGTGAAACCCGATGACGTGAAGTTGAAAACAACGTTGTACAGCAAAGCCATATCAGATTTGGCGGAAGAGATTAAGGATCAGAAGAAGAAGTTCAGCTCTGAGGATATGGAGACGTGGCGGCAAGCTCTCAAAGAAGTCAACGACACCAAAGGATTCAAGCTGGAGGATTATTCATGGTGACCATCTAACTACGACTGTGAAAATTATTTTGTACAATCTGGCCATAGTCCTTATAAAAATTCATTAATTGTATTCCAACTCTAATTTCCTTAAATTTTAACAGAAAGTTTCAAACTCAATTTTTTAAAAAAATTTCAAATTTTTTTAACAAGTATTTTGTACAATCAGGCCATAGTTCTTTTATTTTTATTTTTTAAATCACGACATTTCCAATTTTTTTTCTGACATAATAGGGTTATTATAATTCCGTTTTTCACCTATTTTCCACCGTATAAAAAGATTGGCTTTGCTTCATCTTTTCATACTAATTTGATCCTTATATATAATAATATTCATATTGTATGCTAGCGAACTTGATTAAGGTATTGTTGCCTTTGCGAGGTTCTTTTCCACGCTGAAAAAATTAAGTAAATCTACTATTACAATAATTCATCCTACATCTATATTTTGATTATTCTATCCTTTTTTGCCAGAAATTTTGATTGTTCCACTTGATATAAAGATCAAGCATTTCTCTTCCTCTATTTCTTTAACTTAAACTTGTAATGGATGTTCAAGTTAGTAATTTGTCATGTTCCTGAAGCTTTCGGGGTAACGTTAAATTTTTATATATCCTAAGCTTGATTGCATTCCCGCTGGTTAAGTGGTCTATGGTTAGTTAGCATGCAAATTTGTCACCCTTTCTCAATTGAAATTGTTTAACTTTGTAGCAACCATGGGGATCTTATCAAGGCGGTTGTTGACGAGGTTCTAGACAGGCTACAGACGAGACAAAGACAGGAGCCTAAAAATTTAGTTGGCATGAAGGATTGTATGGCTGCCATGGACAAATTATTAGACATCGACTCCGATGATGTGCGGCTCATTGTAATCTATGGGATGGGCGGCATCGGTAAGACAACACTCGCCAATATTATCTTTAACAAACTACGTCATCGCTTTGGGAAAAATTGCAGCTTTCTTGGTGACGTGAGGGAAACGGCGGAACAAAAAGAAGGGTTGGTCAAGCTACAAAAAAAATTATTGTCCGATATTTCTTATTTTAAAGTGGATCAAAATATCGAAAGTACTTATCATGGGATGAATAGAATTGGAGAAACAATTTGCAACAAGAAGATGCTAATTGTATTGGATGATGTTGATGAGGCCAACCAGATCCTACAACTAATCGGAGAGAAATCTTTGCATCAAGGTAGTAGAATACTTGTTACTACTAGGGACAAGAACGTTCTGACAAGTATGAAATTTGAGTATGAATTTAAGGATTATGAAATGATGGGGTTGAACGGTAAAGATGCACTTAAACTTTTTAGTAGGCATGCCTTCAATGAAGACTCTCCTCCAACTGATTATTGTGCTTTTTCAGAGGGCATTGTCAATACTACACATGGACTACCTTTAGCTCTTCAAGCAATTGGTTCATCGCTTTTTAGGAAAAAGAGAGAGATATGGAAAGAGTGGCTAGAGAGGCTAAAGGAAACACCTCATAAGGATGTCTTGGCAAAGCTAAAGATTAGCTATGATGCCTTAGATCGGAATGAAAAACAGATATTCCTGGATATTGCATGCTATTTCGCTGGTAAGAATAAGACTAATCCAATGTACGTGTGGAAAGATTGTAATTTGTACCCAGAGGATGCCATGGATGTCCTCATTAATAGATGCATGATAAAGGAGTTAGACGATAATAGTCTTTGGATGCACGATCAATTTAGAGACCTTGGAAGGAAAATTGCCAGAGAAGAGCGTATTGGATTGTGGGATGAAGACGACATCATTCGCGAATTAAGATCAGCGAAGGTAAAGTATGGCCTATATTGAATAGAAAATTGCTTATACCCTCTTCTTATCTCAAGATTCACTTTTTGATTTGAGAGCTACTCTTTTGTTTCATTTTCTCTTCTCTTCTACGAATTGGCAGATCAAAAAAAGCGTTCAAGCACTCAATTTGCGATGGCGTTATTCTCATACTGGTAGGATCGTCACTTCAGACCAAATTAAACGGTTTCCACGTATGCGGTTTCTTTGGTTGCCTAATGTAACTTACCGAGGTGACTTTATGGGCTGTCTTTCTGAGTTGAAATGGATCGATTTGCGATACACGTATGATGCACGTTTGGAGGCAACCAATTTGTTGCATCTAAAAAACTTGGTTGTGGCGAATCTTTTTGGGCTTGAAATCACAAAAGATGTGTTAGATAGCCTAATCAAGGTATGCCAGTTTCCCTCTTAGTCTAATTTTCTCATTCAATGAAGGACGGAATTTGATGAGTTTATTATCTAATTTTCTTATTGGTAGCCTAAATCCATATTTATTTCTTGTATGTCCTACTGTTTTATTGGCTTTTGTAGGGGGCAAGGAAATTGAAGGTTCTCACTATTCATCTTAGTACTTTGATAAGTGAGACACCAACCTTTCCCGAGTACTCAAATTTAGAGAAGTTGACTATTAGTGGATTTGAATCTTTAATGGAAATTGATTGTTCTATTGGGAAACTGAGGTGGCTGACTGACTTGAGTTTTGAGGATTGTCCATCAATTGAAAAATTACCTGACCAAATTGGAGAGTTACAAAATTTGCAGTGCCTCTGTCTTAAGCATTGTTTTAGCTTGATTGAACTCCCCGCCTCAATTTCAAAAATAAAGTCGTTAAGGGAGCTGGATGTATCGGACACAAAAATTGCGAAAATGCCCAGTACAATGAGCAAGCTTCATCAACTCCAAACACTGGACTTGGATGGTTGTCAAGAGATACAAGAGTTGCCAAAGCTCCCTATAAGTTTGACCACTTTACGGCTATGTTCTTTTTCCCTGCGAAGTGTCCCTAGCCTCTCATACCTCACTAATCTAGTTCAACTGCTCCTATCTGGCTCTATACTTAAACACCGATCAAATAAATTCCAAACTGGCGACTTAAGGTGGATTGGGAGTTTAACCAAATTGAGCAACCTGCACGTCTGCTTTAAAAATGTCCGCGCGCCAACTACAGAGTTGGGTTCCCTTTCTCTGCTGAAAAAACTTACTCTACAGGGACAAGACTTGCCAACTTTCAAACACCTCCCGTCAAATTTGATAGTTTTAGAGCTCTACGAAACTGGAGGGAAACAAGTACACCTCGATGGGCTTCCTCCATCGGAAAAGGAGACTCCATTCCTTCCAACAAGTTTGGGAAAATCGAAAGAAAACAAGGTGTCCGAGCAACTTGATGTTCAATCTCTCGATGTCTTAGAATCGTTAGAAAGATCACATATTCAGGACTGCAGATCTTCCGAGAGTTTGGTTTGTCAGCCGGAGGAGTCGAGGTGCAGTGGACTACAAGCTCCCAAGTTGATTGATCATTGGAGGGGAGCGCTCCTTTTCCCAAGCTCCCAAAAGATGCTTGTAAAATTTCATCTGTCAGGGTTCCTCGAGGTACAGGATATTCAATTTGTTGCTGCGTTCGAATCATTGGAAGAATTTTATGTAAAAGAGTGCTTTTCGTTAAAAAGCTTGGGCGGTTTGTCAAACTCGAAGAACTTGAAGCGGTTAGAGATTGAACAGTGCCCGAGCCTGAAGGTTGTCGAGGGCCTTGATGAATTAGAGTTTTTGCTTTGGTTGGATATTCAAAACTGCAGATCAGTGGGAAGGATTCTTGATCCATCGAGCTCAAAAATACCAGATAATTGCTGGATACTCATAACAGATAGCGGGGAGTTACCCAACTGTCGTCGTAACGGCAATTGGTCGTGTGACACTTGGGAGTCTTACAGAGAGAAGATTCTGAATGGAGCGAAGCAAGCGGGGAGCTTTGAAACTGAAACAACGGACTCTAAAACAGAAACAGGGGATTCTCTGCAGAATCTAAATGGAGCAAATCAAGCGTGGAACTCTGAAACTGAAACAACGGACTCTGAAACAGAAACAGGGGATTCTCTGCAGAATCTGAATGGAGCAAATCAAGCGTGGAGCTCTGAAATTGAAACAGCGGACTCTGAAACAAAAACAGGGGATTCTCTGCAGAAAACGGTGCGCGTTCTTTCTATTCATAGATCATCGTTGCTTCTTCTGCTTTGCTCGCTTTCTATTTCTGCTTTATTCTAGTGAAGAGAGACAGTGAACTGATTCTAAAACGCGCAACCAAGGAAAATCTTATTAAAATTCCTCATCTTACTGGGAATCTCCATATGTTGAGTGTGTCCACTTCAGTGGCGACGTTGGGTATCTTACCTCCCTCATCATCTATAACAAAAGGGCCTTTCTCAAGAGAAATGTAGTCCCAATAGATCTCAACTCACCTTATTGTTTCCTTCTGCAGGGCCTGAAGTGGATTTTAGGACCGAAGTGGGTTGGTCGGTCTCGAATCGTGAATCGAATTAGGATTAGGGTTCTTATTCCTTTCTCCCGCTGCTCAATCAAATCGCTGTCGCTCGCTTCTCGGCGACTCCGCGCCCAATCCTTGCTCGCTTCTCGCAAGCTTAAGTCTGTCGTTCGCCGTCGTCTCTCCTTTCCCAGGTTCTGTCGTCCGCGAGCTTGAAGCTCGTCATTCGTGAGCTTCGAGTTCGATGTCCACGAGCTTCAAGTCCTTCTTCACTGCCACTTTTCACTCTCGTGCGGTCGTGCACACTTTCTTCTTCAGTGCCGCTCAGCTGGAGGAATTTGGTGCCACATGAGGCTCGAACGGTTGCATTCATTAACTCCATGAGTGGCGGGAGTCATGGGCCTGAACTCGAGCTCTGGATCACTAGCTAATCGCTGAAGAACAGGTAAGAAAGGTGCGGCAGTTGGTGTTCTTTTTTTCTTTTTTCTTTTTTTGGGGCGTTTTTTTGGTGTGGCAGTTGGTGTTTAGTTGAATGTAATCGTGTGATTTGTTTTTGCATAGTTAAGCATGAGCTGTAGCTCTAGTTTCATATGCTAATAGCTGTATAAGGGTCTGTATGCCTAGCCTAGTTATGTTGCTATGCTTTTGTGAACTGCTCGATTGAGCGTAATCCTGTGCACAGGATATTAAGCATCTTCTCGTGAAGAGTTTGTCTATAAGTACATTCTAAAGTTTGGTTAATGGTCGCTTTAATAAGTATCCACTGTCTCTTTATTACCTGTGATGAGCTCTTGATGATTGAAAATGAAGCGGCCAGTGCTTCTCTTCTTGCTTCATCATGCAGAATTAAAATGGGATATCTAGGTTATTTATTTATTTATTTATATTTTGGGCAGTTGTGGTTTCCATTGGTAATTTGAGGTCTGCTGCATATGGTTGGACAGGTCAAATTTACTACGTGATCGACTGGACAATTGGCTAGACAAAATACACACCGTTTTGTTATTTGTTGAAGTAGAAACACCAAATCTTGTCGCGTGATGATTGCTCCCACGTTCCTGTTCTCCCTTTTGCACATATCTTCTAATTTGAATTGAAAGGAGTGAGAAAAATGAGCCACTTAGGAAGGTGCTTGGTCAGGCTCTTTTGCATCTTAATTTACTTGCTTGGTGCTTTATTGTTTTATGCCCAATTCTCCTCCTGAATCAGCAATTCCTTCCTTCCGACTTTCTCACGTCTAAGATGAGTCCTAAGGAATGTCTTGAAACTGTGACAGCTCGGTTTTATCCTTTGGATGTGTACATTGGAACATAATTAGAAGACCACCATGTATTTAAGCAAATACATGAGTTTCTAAGCACCAATCAGAAATTAGAAACCAGCGAAAGAGTTCCAGCATGAGGTTATGACATACTTGCTAGATTGGGTTGGGTTGCTAGATTTGCTCTATATTATTCAAGAGTCGGACATTGGACTGGAGAAACTTTCGTTATTGCTTAGCTAGGGGAGGAAAGAACTGCAATTCTTTTGGGGCCCTCCGTGACTGCTTATGAGAATGCAATTTTCGATTGTTGCTCATTGCGGGTCTTACGCGTTTGAAGTGTGCTTCATTGCTCAGTTAGCAAAGCATTCTAGGATTTAAGCGGTTCTCTTAATCTCATGATTACTACTTTACTAAGTCCTGAGGTTATTCAGATTGGGATACTTGCCGTCAATTGTGGACCTGCTGTGTCCCCGAATGTAGACTCTGAACTGCACATTGTAGGATCCTAGGAATTGCAAAGAAAAATTATTTGAAACAGATGATTTATGAAATTCATTAAGTATGCCTTGACGTGGAGTTTACATTCTCCAAATATACCGTTACAAAGATTAAACCGTATTTAATTTATATGAGACTATAGTCTTACCGATCCTAAGAAGATCATTGTCTTGTGAAGATCGTAGCTTAATAATATCTTAGGCAACTCTGAAGTTTCTTTATCCTTTTGTGATGGTACGGCGAGATTCTGGAATCTTAGTTGGCATTTTGGCGACAAATAGTCCCTTGTAGATATAGCTATTAGACCGAATGATTTTCTCCAACTATTAAATACTACCACGTAGATTAGTTGAGAGAGCAAGGACATTAGTGCGTTGTCTTAGGATATCTTGGACGTCAGTGGTTCACACAGTGATTATACCATCAAGATGGAAGCCAAGGCTGTTTGCAATGGTATCATTTCAGGTGAGACCCTGCCGGGAATGCAACCAAACCCGCCATCCAAAGTTTGGCAACTCACTATATATCTGACAGCATTCTCCACATTTATCGAATCCATTTATCGAATCCAACCGTTTTAGTATCGCAAGACAGCATATAGCAAAATGAGAGAATCTTCGAAGGGATGTCAATTATTTAAGAAACATCCTCAAAAAGCACAAAAATAATAATTGATCAAAGATGAGGACAAGACACCGAGCATCAACTTCTCCCCATATATCCCTAGAGAGAGATTCATCTTCATTCAGGTACAAAAATGTATAACATTCGATACCAGAGATAATCCAACAGTAGCAACTTCAATCTCCATAGAGCGCCCCCACCCCCCCCACAACAATCAATGTCTGGTTAGCAATATACAGCTATAAAATTCCATAACATAACGTAATCTGACCTTTTAAGTTCATCAAGGAACCTGTGAATCTAAGACACATTATTCCAAAGAATACAATCTGTCCCTTTATTGATGTCGAGAACACCTAACTTGTCATAAAGGGCCGGTACTTGCACAGCTCTGAGTGCATACAGCAGATGCAGATCACGTCCAATATTTGGCAACAAAGCCACCTGCACAAGCAGCCCTAAGTGTCATTCGCACTTTGTTTTTTAGAATCAAGTTTTAGAATATAAATAACTAAAGCAACACTAACCACTCCTAAGATGTGGTTATCATTGTAATAGATGGAACTTGTTATTCCCAAGCTAATATCTTAAGCATACTGTCAAATAAGATATATTTGATTGAATGTGGAGTGGTGGTTCTGTTAGCTGCATGTTTTTCGTGGGTACTCGTGAAAAAGAAGCCGAGAGACAAATAAATGCAAACCAGACTCATGCTGGCATTGCAGGAAACAACTTCATTTGAATCCACAGTGCCAACCTTTCCAAGAAGATCTACAGTGGTCTATCCCCAACATGCTTCATTCAATCTAAAGTGCTCCATAACCAGCAACTCAAAAACTATCCTTTTTCTGAGTGCAGGATCAACCCAAAAACTCATATCAGTAAACTCTGAAATGCTGGATAGTAGCAGATCCAGAACAACCAAGTCATTTCCAATAACTGGCGGGAAGTGGACAAGAGAACAAGAAGAGAATTGTAAAAATCTCATACCTACATTTTCAACATACAGTATGTACTTGACATGTTCATCGCCGGCAAGCTCCCCCATCTGCCAGTGAGACGCCACATATCAATGAACATGGAATCAAATCTTAATCATGCCCCATAAGAACTCAGCAACTTGAGCGCAAAAAGTATACAATTATGAAATTTCGTGAGGTCATCAAGGATTGTAACGATCCTATAAATTTAACAAAAGATTGTGTTCAACTTCGTTTTGAACAATCGCATGCATATTAACATGGAAAAAAGGGAATGAAGCACATCTCTCTTTCCAGTTGAAGAAGATGGGTCCATGCTCAAATTGCTTGCACTCCCAATTTCTGCCTCAAGCACAAAATAATCTCCAGTTCAAAGAAAGCACCGCCGTTTATACGAACAAGCACGTCCAACAGAAGTAATTCCACGGACCCCCATCAGCAATTACGGCTCGAACACAACTACGGCACAACATTTCTGAAATCTTCATCTCACCTTCTTACACTACTATCTATCTCGATCACCACAAGAGATCTCCATTATTTCCTTGCTACCCGAGCTAGAAACCATCCGGCCGCAGGTCAAAGATGATCTAATCAGCAAGCAACAGTGGGGAAATCAACAGAAACTAGCTTTAAAAAGCAAAATAGATATCAAATTGCAGAACAGAAGCGGCGGCGTAACGATTAGTAGTGAAAAACGCTCGCAGAAGCTCCCCGAAGACCTTACCAGTCGATCGATTGAAGATGAATTAGAGCGAAAGCGAAGGTTTAAGCTCGATTCAGAACCAAATATGCTCTCGAGGTCCACTGAAAGATGTGACTTTCTTTCGCTTTTCTAAGGAACGAAGGTTTAATTAAGCCCAAGAGGCTTTTTGGGCCAACGAAAACTGGGCCTAATAGTCCATTTTCTTTGGTTGAATATTTTTTCATTATGCGCAGTTTGTTTCCCAACGAATGACTAGAAAAATATTTTCAAAAAGATATTATAATGATCAAGAAATTCTTTTTATCAAAATATTTAAACATAAATCGTTATCGACAATGAAAGTATTGTTCATTGATTAATTATTTCTAAGCAATATAAGAGATCATTTTCTAAAAAATGTTTTTCGGATCATTCATTTTCCGTGAAATAAATAGAACATAATTATTATCAAATGCTAAATCTGAATTTGACCAAGTGCATTTGGTCGCCAGGAGATCTAACATGGTATGATTAAATGAAACATTATATTATTATTATGCTGGCCGTCAATGTGTAAAAGAAAAACAGAGAGAGCTTCGGCTAAATTTCTTAATTGACAAATCTCTCTACTGGGCAGTATTTCTTAAGAGTCTAGCATTTGGCTGCGTTGAACTTTAATTTAGTTGGTCGATATCATGTTAAATTTCCTCGAAGCTATGTACCAGTAGTCTTGGACAAACACAACACTAATATAACCTAATATTATTGCCGTTAAAGTGCCTTTGATGTCAGTATTAGTATGTTTCCAAAAAAATTCCCTATCAAAACAAAAGATCAAATGATAACAGAGACAATACTGTAAATACACATGTTTTAGTGGTTTGAAACTTAGGCTTGTCAAGTTACTCCATTGATCTCAACTTCCACCATTTATGGTTTGCAAGCAAATTAGACAACATATAGGGAAACTGATCTCTCCATTTCAATGTTGTATTTTCGCCGTTTGAGAAGGGATATTAAACACCAGTACGAACTTGTTATAACATGACCCTTAGTTATGACATGTGAAGGTGGTTTAGGCTTGAACAAGCTAGAAACAAAAAATCAAGCCTGCGTTCTCAGGAATCTGCAGAAGTTGTTGCTAAAAGCAGAGTCCACTTTGGTTACCTGGGTTAATGCTTACTTGCTGTAACAGATTTCTATTTGGTCTGTTACTGCTAATAGTTAGGTCCATTCTTAGGCAACATGCGAATGGCGATGGACAGGGCGCTTTGTCCGTGGCGTCATCAGGGCACCCTTGTGGCATTCCTAGAGGGTGTTTATCCTCAGAGAGTGATTCATGATAGTGCTCTAGATATATCAACTCTTTGGTAGCCGCTGAGATGGGTGGTCTTGCCTCCAACAAGACCAAATCCATTCGTGCAAATACAAGACATCATTATGCAGGGATGCTTTATCCTTGTCATATTGCTGAAAGGTAGAGTGATGTTTAAATGCATCTGATTGCTTTACCTAGACTGATGTCTTATCCTTGTCATTGGATCCAAGATAAATTAGAAGAGAAACTCTTTTTATTTGAGAAAGTCTACACTGCTGATAATAGATATGATATGACGACTAAAGTCTTACCAATGGTGAAACTTGATTCTTGTGAAGGGGGAGACTTGCCCATCTTATCATCTTAAAAAAAATATAGGGCTAAATGTTGTTGATTTAGAAGAGAGAGAGAAAGAGAGAGAGAGACAAGCAATTTGTTGTCATAGAGAAAAGGAGGCAGAAACCTTTGCTTTGAAGAAGAGAAGTTGTAGTCTAGATTCGATAGTGAAACTTTGTCAGAATTGGCGGAAATTTCAATAGGTTGTTTGTGAGTATAAGATCTATAAATTGATTGGTTTTGTTTGTTAATCCTCTCCAAATTGTCTCTTAATTTTCTTTGGCAGCAGTTGTACCTTTCTTGCTTCTGTGTTAATCCACCTCTGTGGTGCTGATATTTTGCTAATCTAAAGAGCCTCTCACTGTGTTATTAAGGATAAACTATTGTGTATCATGCTATTCTTAG
The DNA here is from genome assembly GCA_014182405.2 of Eucalyptus sideroxylon. Taxonomy (NCBI): domain Eukaryota; kingdom Viridiplantae; phylum Streptophyta; class Magnoliopsida; order Myrtales; family Myrtaceae; genus Eucalyptus; species Eucalyptus sideroxylon. Next base: position 31,586,936 of record CM024554.2, on the reverse strand, counting down.
TTATTAGTAAAAGTCTTTGAGTGATCCCGTGATTTTTCCTATGTTGTGATTTTCATGTAAAATTCATGAGTGTTGGTTTTCCCTTGCTTTAATATTCAGCACTATCTTCACTGCTTTAGGGTTAATATTGCCAAAATAGCGTGACTGGTTGCTGTTGGGGTTAATTTAATATTAGTTGGTTGATTTTTGGGAAAAATATTGATCCTGAACAGGGATAAGCAATAAATTGTTGCCATTTCTATGTTACAGAATAGGAATGCTTGTTTGTCTTCTGCAGATAAAGATTAAATTAGCAATGAGTTCGCGAGTTCCTTTGGTGTCTAGTAATGGGAAGCATAGTTGCAAATGGGTGGCTTTTTTATTGAAAAATATGCCCCACCCGATCAACTTCAGGCCCGGTTAAAAGGTTGGGGCCTAAACAAGTCCTCTTGGATTGGCATTAATTTAATTTTGGGCTGGGTTAGGCCTGAAATATGACTGACTTAAAAAGTGAAGAAGAAAAAAAAAGACACAGGAATTTCCAGTCATCTCCAATCTCTTCAACGTTGTTGGAAATCGACGCGACACCTTTTAGAAAGCCAGGGGCCGCCGAAGGGGAGCCTCTAGTTCCGAGCCATCACCACCTCACCCTGGATGCCACCGCCTTTGCCAAAAAAGTCGAAGCCGATCGGGCGGGCCTCTATTGAAAAGTGTTCCGACCCATCCTCACTCACCTCATTAAACTCGAACACTATCGACAAATTGCCTGTGGGCTCCGGCTCAAGATGGTGTTGTCGCTCCAAATTTCCTTCGATGAAGAAATTTTGATTTTTTTTTTTATTTCTTTAATCTTTCTAATGAGGACGTAGGAGCCACATTGAGTCAACTTGGCATTTAACGGTCACATAAGCATGCTTTTTTTTTTTTTTTTGGTCTTTTAATGGAAGATCCAATGTGAACGAATAATCATAGTTCAAGAATCTAATTGAAAAAAAATAAATTCAAAGACGATATTACACAAGCTGATAAAGTCTAGGGGTATCCTGTAGTGTTATTCCATATCAAGATGATAACTTCCCAAAAAAAAGTGGGAAGTTTTCGGCATTTCTCATCTAGACTTTAACATCGCTATGAAACATTTCTCTCGATGCATAAGAGATGGATTATATATCCCGTACATTGACATCATTTTGCTACGTGGAGGGCACAATCATTGATTTGATTATGTCAATAATACAAAAGTTTGGGCAAAGCAATAACTAAAGACATGTCTGAACTTGAATAGAACAGGAAAAGTATTAAAAAAGTCATAAACCTTTTGCATTGGTACCAATTTAGTTATGAACTTTTCAATTAGACCAATTTAGTCATAAATATTTTCACATTAGTACCAGTTTAATCCATCCGATTAATTTAAGTCGGAAATCACTAACGTGGCTGTCGATAATTTTATGTGGCATTGCATGAACAAATTTTATAAGTTTTGATTTTTTTTTATAGATTTTTTAATTAATTTTTCTTTTTCTTTTCTCCTTACCCCTTGGCCAATGAGGTCGCCGGTCGACAATCGCCAACCATAGGCTGGTTGAGGCAATGGCCCTTGTGCCCTCGTCAGCCACTCGCAAGGGCCGTCGCCCCCTTGCTGGCCATAGGCAAGGGCCAAAACCCTTGCCCGTTGGCCAGCAAGGGTGAGGGCCTTCATGCCCTCGTCAGCCACAAGTGAGGGCACAAAGGCCCACACTCATGATGGGCGAGAGCCACGATGCCTTAGTCGAGGCCATCGTGGCCCTCACTTGGATCTAGGCAAGGGCCCAATGATCTAGGTGAGGGCACAACACCCTTGCTCGCCACGAGCGAGGGCCGCCACGTCCTTGCCTAGATCTGGGCGGGGGTTGACGCTCTTAGTTGTGGTTGGCGAGGGTGTAGGGGCTCTCGCCCTGACTAGCCTGTGGTTGGCGATGGTTAGCTGGTGAGGGGTCAGGAGAAAGGAAAACGGAAAAAAAAATGGAAAAAATTATAAAATTTATCCACGTAGTACCACATAAGATTGGTGTAGCCACGTCAGTAATTTCTGGCTTAAATTAACCGAATGGACTGAATTAGTACAAATTTGAAAATGTTTAGAACTAAATTGGTTTAATTGAAAATTTTATGATTAAATTGGTACCAATGCAAAAAGTTTATAACTTTTTTTATTCTTTTCCCTGAACAGAACATTATGATTAAGTAGCGCGGTCGTGAGAATAGAACTTGGAATTATCCTAGATACAGAATTGGTGGGGCAAACGGGAAAGTTGACTTTATGACTTTTGGGGGACAAACGTGATGATCAACATCGCAAATTTCGAGCTACTAACAAAATGAAAACCAATTGGGCATAAGATATCACATCTCTTTTCCGTTAGTTGTATACTTTATTTTGATTTATATATGAATATATATTTTTTATTCTCCTATTTAAACAGACTATAAGAGAAAAGAAAATAATGGAATAGTTAATCCTCAAAAAAATTACCCAATTAATCCTAAATATTGCACAAATATCAATTTGGTCATAAATGTTTTAATTTTACTAATTGGATCTTGAACCTTTACACAAACTTCCAATGCAGTCCTTTCGACAAATTTTAGTTAGAAATTACTGACGTGATTAAAAAGACTATTAGAATTTCACGTAAATGTTTAATACTAAATTGATAAAATTGGAAAGTTAGGTATGAACTAGCATCCATAAAATAGATTTAGGATTGATTGAATTTTTTTTTTTGTTAGTCCTTTTATTTGTACTTCCTATGTGGCTCAACTACATTTTTTATCATGCAGAAAAAATACCAAAAATCATTCTTGGCTTTTTATTATAATTTATTTCGCATCTTCTATTACTTCAAACATGTGTTTTGCGCCTTGATGTTGAAAAAGGTCTAAATTTTACATCTTTAAGTCTAAGAGACTATGAAAATTAGATTATGCTAAGCGTAGATTTTCTGAAACCTCTTGTTTGAAAGTGTGGATAAATTTCGGAATTAGCAAATGCAAAGTTAGTAATTGAGGTGAAAATCCAAGATTGGTTTTTGTAATTTACAAGAAAACGTTTACACTATTTTTCATAAGGGAGATTAAAACAATCACTCAATTGTATTGGATGACTGAATGTAGGGGTAAAACATACATTATTCACTTCCATCTGCAAATATGATTCCCATAAAGGACCTTTCTCTGTAAATTAACTTTTCTCATTAATATACCCAATTGACAATGTTGATGATTTATATTATCTTCTATTGTTTTGGGTAATAGTATGGGCGGTACCTAAACTTTTCCCTGTCATGACAATGTTGTGCTGGAAATATTTTGCAATTCCATAGTATTTGCATATTTTGAATTTGACTCGATATGATCATTACTTCCAGAAGATTAACAAAAATTGCTGATATGGCAATTAATACCATTAACTAGACGTCTAATATGTTGACGAGGACACCTACATGGACATCGAAGGCTGGTTGCTCAATTTAGACTGGATATGACATCAGGTCGTGCGACCTAGATATGAAGTTGAGCACCATCATCAATGGAGGTTATGTGCCTAGCCTCAGTCTCCATCAGAAGTCAGAGAGAGGGGGCTTGGGGGGTTGGAGGGGAGGGGGGTTTGAGCTAGGCGTGGAGGTTCAGCATGAGGAGCGACGGCGGTGAGGCACAACAGGACCACACCAGTGGTGATTACACCAGCGGTATTGGCCAGCCTTGAATACCGAGCAAAATCGGATGCTACTATTACCTTGGTCTTTTAGTTAGGAGACGATTTGTATTATTTGTCACCGACATCAACGAACCCCAAAAGACATGACGTGGCCTGATGTCCATGTCCAACAGCAAATCCCTCCATGATTGAATCAATCAGACCTTCTTGCGGCCCAAATATATAACGACAATATGGAGTTAATGGTGCGCACGAGCGAGTGAAGTCGAATGACTGTGATGCCCCACCTTTCTTCATCTCTTTACTGTTTCATCATGATGATCAAATTTTTACGATAACTTTAAAAGGCCAATTTTGTTTTCATCGATATGATGTGGTTCCTTAATTCCTTAATTGAAAATGCTTTTAAAAGAAATTACATAACATAGTAGAAACGATAAAAACACGGATAATTAGATCCACAAATATAGATACAAATGCAAACACACTTGCGTGTGCAAATTTCTAAAAAAAATAAAAAGAAGAAGAAGAAAGATCTCTCATAATTCTTTCATCAATTCAAAGTAAAAAGATGTTTTGCAAAAGAATGAAATGTATATATTAATCTAGAAAACTCAATCTGGCAAATATTTTCTAGGATTATGATTAAGTTTATTTTTTTTATAATCATTGTATTTTAGAAATTTTGTTGGGATTTTAGGTGATTTATTTCAATTTTTAGTAATTATCTAGTTAGATATTTTTGCACCATGAGAATTATGTGACGTGATTTTCATTTGTCAATGGTGCGTTTATTTTATGGGAAATTGATGATTTTAAAAATATTTTTTCCAAGAAACAATTGTTTGTATTGTTTAAAATAATTAGTCAACAGAAGATTATTTTCATTATTAAAAAGCTCTATCCATTTTCGTTCATATTTATCATTGATTCTTAATTTTGTGCAAAACAAACCCCTAAATTTTTGTTCATTAATTTGTCCTTCTACCTGCATCAATCACATTCGAGCTATTTTTCTTTTAATGCTATAAACTAGACTTGTGCAGGGGATAAAGTAGTACCCATCGATAAGAGGTCAATATGGAAGGTAGGCTCTTTGGGCAAGAATTCTTTCATCTTAGTGATTTCCCCATTATCTAGTCACACTAATATATACAGTGCCCGTTGCAATTCTCTGACTATGTTAAATGAAATGAACAAATTACTTAGAGAGAGAGAGAGAGAGAGAGAGAGAGAGAGAGAGAGAGAGAGAGAGATTTAAGAGAAGAAAAGCACAAAGTTAATACTCCATCCCCTGGGTTCGAATTCCGGGGTTAGGACGATTAGTTTCAGGTGTTGAGGGTTTCAATTTTTACGTCTTACAAAAAGGTAAGATAAAAGTTTAAAAGTAAATTGAAAGTTAGAGTAAAACCGACAAATAAAAAAAGCAAAAAAAACTGCTCCATCCCACGATCCAAAATCAATCATCTTCAAACACCAATAGCTTGTGGCTCATCTTCATCATCACGCTCTTCACCAACGCCGTCATTCTAACCCTACTCACCACCTACACTAACACAAGCACTCCCACGGGTTCTGCCGCCTCTTCAGTCCCGCTTCCACTTTCCATATCCGCTACCCTCCTCCACTATGCCGCCACTGCCAAGTCCACCCACATGATGATGTCCGCTGAGCTTGCCACCGTAACCGCCGCAGTCGCCCGTTGTGCCGCTGCTGCCTTCCACGGCAACCTTTTAGTTTTCGGCCTTACCGCGAGGCTACAAAGTTCTCAACTTTGACGGTCGCACCATCTTCCTGGACGAGAATGAGAACCTCGTCTCGAAGTTTGAGCAGCAACACCCAGGATTCAAGGCCTACAATGTACAGTACGAGACGGGCTGGCGAAATGAAGAGGCTGCTCAAGTCAGCTAATGGTGAGTTCCGCAGTGAGTGCCGGCCAGTGCAGAACCTGCTCTTCTCGGAATGCAAGCTCTCATTGAACAGCTTGCCCAACCACGTGTATCAATTGAGTTGGGATGCGATACTGATTGACGGGCCGAGCGGGTACCACGAGGAGGCGCTGGGGAGGATGTCAGCAATATTCACGGTGGCGGTGCCGGCGAGGAGCAAGAAGGGTGGTGGGGCGGAGACACACGTGTTCGTGTATGACTTCGACAGGGAGGTGGAGAGAGTTTATCGCGACAAGTTCTTGTGCAGGGACAACTTGGTGGAGATTTTTGGTAAGCTTGGCCATTTTGTTGTGGAGAGAGTGAGTGACTAATGATTGAGTTTTGTAGGGTTTCGGCTTCGGCCAATTCATCTTCGTCGTCAACATCAATGGCGTAATTGAGGGATTCACAGGTGGATGATAAAGAAGATGATGATTGAGCAGGGGATTGTTACTAATAATTTTCGCCTATCTTTTAGATGCCCTGTAATGACCATTAGAATTAATAAACGGACATAAGAATCGCAAGAATAGATCAATTATATTAAATAAATCACTTGAAAAAAAATAACTTTATCAAAGAAATTAATCAAACGAAAGAACTCAAACCATCTGTAGGACTATTTACCGTAGAAGCCGCAGCGTTCCTTGGCCTTCTATTTTATTTTTCATTCATGCTTTTTTGTTTTAAGTAGATTTGGGGTCTGCTGTGAATTTTCGTTTAATTTAACATTGGAATTTGGTACTTTTTCATTTTTTGGGCTTTTAAAACTCAAATGGCTTTGAAGCTGAAGCCTTAACTCAAATGTTGCTATATATTTTGGGGCCGTTGTGAATATTTGCTGATGTGGTGGAAACGTCGTTAATTTCTCTATATTATATATTTTTTCTTTATATTAAAAAATTGACTCTATTTTTGACCTGGATTCTTCCTCTAGCCATGGCTGCAGCTCAAATGCTCGAGTAGCCATGGCGATTGCGAGCTCGTAGATGAGATCTACGACCTTTAGATCTCAACCCCATGGCCGCTCGATCTCTACCCTGGCCACGAGCTTAACTAGACAATCATGAGGGGAGTGAACTATTTATTTTGCAATTTTTAAGCTGTTTTAGCGCAAAACAATGTGGGGAGGATGAAACGGTATTTGTAAACAAAATATGCTATGAATATCTTCAATCATTAAAATTGTAAAGAGGGTAATGGATAAAAGAGACTACAAATCAATTTATATTTGTCGCGACCAAATTTTCGGGTGAACCACGTAGGGTTTGGCTAATGGATTGTTAAGCCTAGACTTAGTTCAGGCTCTCCCAAGCCCATATCAATTCGCGACTTAGGTTCAAGTTCTTAACATGCAATTGATTTTTCAATTAGAGTCGCCACTAATATATTTTTGGTGAGTCGATTAGAAACCCAAGTAAAGTCACTTTACTCCTACAAACAAGAGATTTATGAGTTCGGGGACTTGGTTACGCTAGATTTCTCTAACGCCCTTTCGGTACCTTTCTCTTTTATTTCGAAAAATGTTTGGCAAGTAGCTTGAATGATTTTAATTTATCTCCCTAACATGTGAGGTTGTCATGCTGGTGCGCAATCCACCAATTTAACACCCAAGAAAAACAAATAAATAGAAAAAATGCAGGGACTTATCTGCGTTTTTAGAGCAGAATTCACATCAACAATCCTAGATAATGATTTTTACTTAATGGGCAATCACTCAATTTTTGTTATCAATTTATTTAATGAGAATCAAATCTATATGCAATACAATGTTACTAATTTAACATGAAACGATATGGCATGACAATATGACCTAAATTATATGAATAAGTAAAGTAATTTTTTTTTGTGTTTTCTTAATTAACATGCAATAATTAAACATGCAATCTAAATTAACCAAAATGACCTAATCCTAATGACGGGCAATTTCTAATTAAATGAACCTAGCAACAATCACTAAATGGCATCCATTTCATGAACCTAACGCTATATGACGTGCACATGATTTTTTATTTTCTTAATAAGCATGCAATCTATCATAATATGCAATGATGTGCAAATAATGCCCTCATTCTAATTTTTCTTTTTTATTATGAAATTCGAAATTTAAAATTGCTAAATAATTAAACGTGCAATTTAAATTAATGAGAAGAAAATATGATATCCTAAATTAATGTTTTTGGTCTTTTTATTTAAGAAATTCGAAATAAATTTCCTATCCTAAACAACCTTAAAACCAGTAATATATATTGGGTTTTTCCTTTATGGGAGCAATCAAATAAAGGCATCGAGAACAGCACAACAACAAATCAAGCAAGATATCATCTATGTCCATTTAATTGTGGAAATAAATTGATGAGTTGTATCTTGCACATGAGATTGGATCGGCCAATTTTTAAATAAAATCATGAATCGTATCTCGAGCATGAGATCGGATTGGTGATTTTTCCGTGCGATTGTGGGTTGTATTTCAAGCATGAAATCGGACCATCAATGATATCCATGTTGCGAAATTAAGAAGATTTCCTAATCTAGAAGGCTACTCGAGTTTACGAACACCACCTCGACGAAATTTTCGGAAATCAAATTAGATAAAATTCTTACCTAATCCGAATATTGGCTTCCAAATTTGGACTTTGCGCAATCGGACCAGGATCGCAATCGGGAATGGCGGTGCCTAGTGATCGATGAAGTGCTCACGTGGTGATTTGGCCGCAATGCTCAGCGATTTGGGCCATGGAAAGGCTTGCGGGCCTCGGTGATGGAGTTGCAAGGTGGACCCGTGCTATGGACAGCCGGGCATCGGGATGTCCAGAACCGAACGAGAATCCGAGCCCTTTCAGACTTCTCTTTATATCTGTGCACCAAGATCTATGGTGGAGGATGATGACTCAGTGGAGATTCCCGGCTCACTTCCCCAGGTTGTCTTCTTATAATACGCCTGCTATGTGTACCCTTCTCAAGGTCCAGGCGGTGGAGAAATTTTGACTGGCTTCGTTCGCCTAATTCGGTCGTAATCTTCTCCTGTGGAGAGAGAGAGACCGTAGGGGCTATTGTTGGTGAAGACCCCAATTGCGGAGAGCGATACAAAGACTTATAGCTTCGGGATGCAGGGTACTGCTCGATCAGCTGGTGTTGTCGTCAAGGGGATGGCTGACTTGCAACTACAGGAGGGCGATGCATGGTGTCCGCTCACGCAGCAAACAGCGTGGTGGATGGCGAGGGCGAAGCGAGACCAGCATCTCGACCAAGGGTTGGCCACGGGAGTCCCCTCTCTCCTCTCAATTGTGGCCGTGTAATTTAATGTGTGGCCCGTGACTGGCACCACAACCAGCAGGTTGTCATGCAATGCAGGGGTCAACACTTAGGAAAGGCTTCTCATGTCTTTCTCCAAAAGACGAGGGGATGACCTGCAACACAAAAATTACGAGGAAAGAAAGTCCTCGTTGAAAGCCTAGCAGCAAGACTTCACCTGACAACGTGAATGGCCTGCACAGAAAAAGAAAGTGATATTTTTATCCTTTTTTTTATTTGCTCTTTATGTGCCCCTCTTTCTCTTCGTTGGCGGGCTTCATAAGAACGGTGATTCGCCGGTACTGCAACTTCTCGGTTTGGAATGGTCAGGCTCGAGCTTGGACAGCAGCTCGCCGTTATTGCTAGGGATTCCGCGATGGCTTAACAGGCCGTATGAATGTGGCTCATGTCGGGGAATGACAGCTCGGATTCGGAGGAACGTTATGGCTGCAACAGGATCGCCATGGTTCATGGGGGTGGAACTCGACGTCAAGGCAACGCGGGCAGCAAATCCACGACAGTGAGCGGCAGCAGCAGGTCGACAACGAAGGGTTCGGGTGCGGTGCAGCAGGCAACGATATGGCAACGGCACGGCGTTGGCAAGGGTGGCGCGTCCTGGTGCACTCGGAACAAAGAATGATGAAGTGCAACAAGCCTGGACGTTTGCGAATCCAGTATCTTCGTAGAGTGGTGGCCAACAAGCAAATTGGACGATCACATGGCTGAGGTAGGTCAAGCACCGAAGAAGAAGACCATCCTTCGTGCTTTCTCTCTCTCGTCTCGATTCTCACGTTTGTTTGCCTTCTGAGATTCTGAATTGCCACCCCCTTACATACGGCCGTGTGTATCGATATATGTAGCCTGCCTCCCTATTCTTCGTCTGCGAAGGTCCTTTATAGAGAGAGGGTTTGAACTATCATGGGAAGAAAGCATATTTTGTTTCCTTCTGTGCATGCTTTGAAATATATTCTATTTCCTTTTTTTTTCCTCATTGACCGAATGCCTTCTCTACAGGGGATATATCCTTTTTGCAAATCCGTGTGCCCGCAGTGTAGAACGTGCCCAACATTCCCTTCTCATGCTGATCTTTCGAATTTCCTTTGTGCATATTGTATGAATCGGACCAGAGAATCATGCATAAATTCTTTCCTCTTAAAATAATGCTGGTCAATTTCTTGCTCCCCACGTTGACTGAATTATGGCTAAGCGCATAATTTTCCTAGACGTGGATGGGCTTCTCCATGTACGAATCGGTGGCCGCTTACACGCTGTCCTTCCTTTGCATTCGTTCCCTTAAATGCACAAATATGTCGGTGCCAATATGCTGGAAATTTCTTAATTGACTTTTAACAATTTAGGACACCCATGTAATATCGATCACCGTGGAGGAATTATTGACTTATCCAAAGTTTAATGCTCTTGTGGGCTTCAGTATTCAAAGCCATTCACCAAAATCCATTCACCGCCGGCCCAGCAAATATGCAATTAAATGAAATATACTCCTAATGACCATATGTTATGCAATTAAATTATATTTTTTAGGGGTTAAAATTAATCCATAATTTTTTAATACGATAAATGAATAAATGGGTCACCAAAATTTAGGTATCAACAATATTGGTTTTAGCGAGCAAGTATTCAACTCTGTTGGTGGGGAGGCGAGGTGATTAAGGATGCACGTAGGATTTGACTTTAGCACTTTACAAAGAGACAGATCAAGAATATAAATAAGGAAGGAGAGAGTTAGAGGTGGGGCCGACAAAAAATGAAAATTGTAGTGGTTCACCCTATCCACATAGCCTCTTCCATTATCCCTATGCCAATGGTTAGACAAAGGAGAAATTATCCAAAAAGTTCTAAATGTATTATACGGTGGTTAATTCAGTTCTAAAATTTTCAATTTAGCTAATTTAGTCATAAACCTTCGCACAAAGTTTCAATATAGTCCATGATCAATTTTATCCGAAGACCACTGACGTGGTTATTTAGTCATCGCGGGTGCCTTATATGGCACAACTACTAACATAGTCCATCAATGATCAAAATGTCTTTTTGAGAATTTTTTATTTTTGTTTCTCCCTTCCTCATTGTTTACCTTCCTAAAAGATAGACGGGGTTGCCAGTGCCTTAGCAATGGCCAGCAAGGGCAAGGGTGTGGCAGCCCTTACCCAAATCCAAGCGACAGGAGTGACCCTTGCTTGTGGTTAACAAGGGCCACGACGCTCTTGCGCAAATCCAGATGAGAGCTAAGGAAGAAGCGAAAAGCAAGCAGATCTTCATTTATTTTGTCAAGGTATTGGGAAAGAAGCAAGCATCAACCATGAGAGCACTTCAAAGGTCGGTCGAATAGTTGACACCTCCAGTCGTCTCAATGGCTTGGGACTACATTGTCATCTGGAAGCTCCGTGATGACCCCTCCATGTACTCACTTTTGACCTTGTTTCGATTCTAAACGAATGCTCTTTGTTCTTGCTTTGCGACTCGCATCCCTCTTTACCGATTCATCCCAAATGGTAATGTTTTTCTTTTCTTTTTCTTTTACATTGCAGGTTCATTAAATAAGTGGGTGTTGTCACTGGGGAGGAACGAACTTCGATAGTGTCAAAGAGGAAAAACAAGAAGTTAAGGATGAGTTTGCCTCGCGGAAAAGTAAACAATTTGAAAGACTTTTTCTTAAAATTAATCATTTGTGTTGCTTATAAAACTAATTCAATGAATAATATTGTCAATATTTATGAAAATAATTAAACATAATTTGTCGTCAATCATGAAGACATTTTTCATTAATTAATTATTTCAAGCAATATAAGTGATTATTGATAAGAAAATATTTTTAAAATTTGAAATAAATAGAGTCGAAGTTTAATCATTCAACCGCGAGTTGCAGGCCTAACAACATGTCTTTTCCTGCATTGTTTTGTGCAGTGAAGGTTGGGAGACCGGAGTTTTGCAGGGTATTGGCGGAGGAGTTGAAGTCCCTGTTGCCAGCTTGAGTCTGAGATTGGTGACTTCAATAGGTTAATTGTTTCCTGCACGCTTAAGCTCAAGAAACTCAACATCCCTCAAGAACACGTAAACTGTCTTTCCCTGGATCATTGCTCATTCATCTTTCTAACACTGCCTTTTTTTTTTTTCTTGTATATGCAAAAGCGTGGACATGGCACTACTCAATTTTCGCCCTTCATATGACTTTGAGGCATTTCACTGGCAGAAGATGATCTTCTGGCGTGTTTTATGCATTAATGATCTGGAGTTTGTCTACGGTTTCAACTTTCAAGATTATTGGAAATGATTTTTAATAATTTTCTCTCTTTATTTGACTGTAGATTTTGGTGAACCCATTGTTTGTGACCTATAATTGGCAAAGGCATGAATTGTTGCTTTAATTGGGGTATGTTGAAGTTAAATGCTTTGTGCAGATTAAAAATGCGTGATGTTACATCCTGACAAACGGTGAAAAAGAAAGTTACATTTCAAATTCCTTGTCTCTAGCTAGACAATAGATAGTAATCAGTTTCATGCTTGTTTGGATGAAGTATAGGTTCCTTCCGACAAGAAGTTTTTCTTGGGGTCAAGAGACTTTGCTTCAACAAGATTGTATATAATCAATCTTTAACTGATCTCATAGACATGGTGACTAGTAAAGTCAATTAGAATCACCAATCTTTTGGCATGTGTTTCATTCTGTTCTATATTAGGTTATGTTATCGCATTCTCTAGCTCTTTGGGAATTTCATTACAGTGCATATTTAGTTTCTAGTCATTGTTTAAGTTGTCCACGCTGTGGCATAGATGACAATATGTTCTTTAATCATCTATCTGGTTTCCAATTAATACTCTCTTTTCTTGATTGAGTTCTCTAGGTAATCTCTTTTATCCTCACTTTTCTTAACTAGTTCATCTATAATTATAGGAACCAGGACTACCAGGTACCTGAATGTGAGTAAGCAAAAGAGGTTTGGACTTTTTTGGCCCCTCATCCGCTGGTGTAGACAAAACGAGAGGATAAAACAAATTGCTTTTGCTAAGAAGAGCTTTGAGAAACTTAAGAATCAACCGAAGTTCAAGATGAGTAACTCAGGTTGTTTCAAAAGTATGCAAATCTCTACTAAGTTCCATTCTAGTTGCTCGGAGTATCTGAACTCACAATGTTGTCTTTATGGCTTATTAGGTTAAAAAAAACAATAGACTATATAGCAGCTTGGAGACGCGACACAGATGAACTCGCATTCAATTTGAGGGGAGGCCTAGATGTGCATTTGCTTGCATGACTATTGTTGGACATTCAATCTGACCTTCCTCGAAGATCAAAGGATTACTCCTATATAGCCTTCCTTTAAGATCCAAGGATCAGTCCATCATATTACTTCGAACAATTTAGAAAGACTTCTTGGCGGTCGTGTAAAAGATATTGTGACAAATATTATTATGCTTTACCTAATTATTCTTAAGCTTGTCTATTGTCCTGTCAAGATACAATTTTTGCTCTTCAATGGGTTTAGTTTATTAAGCTAGAGCACCATTAGACATGGGTTGCGTGTCTCTTGTCCCACATCGCTTATGGGGGAGTCATGGGGCTAGTTTATAAGACTTTAGGTCCCTTTAATCTGTGTAACGCGTTTCACATACGCTTCCGCTGCACTGAAAACAAAGCCGTGAGGGAGGACGGGCCGGTGGGCTGTGCCTCCAAAGCGGACAATATTATGGCTTGGGAGAGGGAAGGCTCGAGGGATGACCCACTGTCCCTGCATAACGCGTTTTAAAGCAGTGAGAACTCAGTATCCAAAGTAGATAATATTATACAGTGGGCCCAGGTCGTTACATGGATTATATTCCATATATGCTTTGACAAGCACTATTTAAAGCTCTTAGTTGACTTTGTCCTATATAATATTTGCCCAAAAGAAGTCAATTTGCAACCATATATCGGGAATGAATGGACAAGTGATTCTTGATCGCACTAGCATATGAAACACAACAAGAGCAACTATTTTCTTTTCCTTAGCAAAACATCAACTCCCTCAACTGATTCCATAATCTACACCACAGTAAAACTTGGCAGATTAATGTTGCTTGAACAGTCTAAATCAAATTGATTGTTTCCTAGCTAGAAGGCAGTAAACGAAATACAATTTCATCTGAACTGAACTACGAAGAAGCTGTCCATGGAAATAAAAGTTTAATCATATCATTTCTAATAGGAAAGCCCTCCGGCAGTTGCCAACCGTAGCAATTTTTTCAAAACCGCTCTTAAGCTTTCATGGGTGCAGCTTTGGGTCTCGATAGTCCAAGCCTGTATTTGTGGGCATACTTCAATATCAACTTCATATGCAAAACCAAACAAAAACTTAGGCACTCTTCACAACGAAAGTGGAATGTCCTTATAAGTGGTCCAACTAATGTCATTTGAGATCAACCCAATGATAGACCTTAGTGGATGGAGCAACTATTCCCCTTATTAATCTTAATCAAAAAGTTTCCAATAAAGTTACTACTACATGCACACTTGGCAATGAGCTCAGACAATTTCCAATCAACTTTGAAGGTAGAAAGATCAGTTTTAGATGCACTAATTTTGGGGAGTGTCGAAAAATTCGACGGTGTTGAATAATTCAATTTCATCTACCAATATATGTTCAAAGCATGCCTTGCAAATACAACAGATGTTTGGCTCCTCACCATTATGCAAATAACACAAACATATTTAGCTTATTTGATAGACCATAGTCATTGTAGAAAGTTTTTTTTTTTCCTTGGGTATCCCTAGATAAAAAAGACTAGCCATCGAAGTAAAATCTACAAACAAATTAGTTTTTATTTATTTATTTATTTATTTTTGGTGTTGGAGGAACTGCCTTAGCCGGTAGCCAAAGCGTAAACCCCCAGGTGCTACGTAAGCGGGAGGACCCACCACCCTCAGCAGCACATTTAAGTCACCAAGTAACTCCGCCAGAGTCTTTGCTTCGCAAAGGTTTCGAACTCCTCACCTCTCTGGCAAAGGTTCATTGAAGGTTACAAAACAAATTAGTTCCAGTCTTCTAGATGAAAAAAAAAAAAAAACTATATATGGGGAGACTTTAGAGCAAGACTATGAACCTAGTCAATACTTCACATATATAATGACTTTTGTCTGGATCATTAATGCATAAAACATGCCAGAAGATCATCTTCTACCAGTAAAATGCCTCAAAGTCATATGAAGGGCGAAAATTGAGCAGTGCCATGTCCACACTTTTGCATATACAAGAAAAACAACAGTGTTAGAAAGATGAATAAGTAATGATCCAGGGAAAGCCAGTTTACATGTTCACAAAGGATGCTAAGTTTCTTGATGCTAAGTGCGTAGGAAACAATTAACCTGTTGAAGTCACAAATCTCAGACTCGAGCTTGGCAACATGGGCTCCAACCCTCCACCAATACCCTGCAAAAACTCCGGTATCCCAACCTTCACTGCACAAAACAATGTAGGAAAAGACATGTCATTAGGCCTGCAAATCGTTGTTGAATCGGCACGATTATGAACTTTTGCTTTGACCAAATGAAGATTTCTAGAGTATCGATTGTCATTCACTCCAGCATAAAGTGAAAATAATACCAAACATTCTTCGAACCTACAGCTACACAGACATGGTAGGACATCACACCAGAGCTATAGAACCACTCATCTTGAAGACTGAAAACTAATTGCAACATAATCAACTCATTGTACTAGCGGCGGCCACTTTAGCTAACATACACTATAAATGGCACGGCAACAATGCATGGCACAACAACCCCTATCCATCGCCCAAAACACATTTCTCTTGTCACTGTGATTAACCTCATTTACCCACTATCACAAACAGACCCATCATAAGTTACCTACCTCCAAACACAATATAATTCAAAAACCCATCTCAAAGCACATGTTTCTCTACCTCATTTAGCTAACCAGCACGAAGAAAAAACAAACCTTTTGCTCTCCAAATGCTTCTCTCAGCAACTCTATGCGGTACTAGAATTACGTAGCCAGTAAAAACCGAAATTTAACATACCCGCGTACAAAGCGGATTTGGAGAAGAATTTGGAAAATGCAGGAGCGAATGAATCCGATTGAGCTCACAAAGGTAAAGCATCTTGAGCTTGCGTAGGTTTGAAATTAAGGGGTTTTTGAGCTCGAACTTAAAACGGGGCGAAGAAGAGGGAAAAGAAAACAAGAGTGTTCGTATAGTTTCAAAAGAAATGAACTCCTATAGAGAATGTGATAATAAAAGAACAAGAGCATTTTGCACTTACCAATGGCAGAGGAACTTTTCAAACAGCGGTGTCGAAATAGGGATACAAGTTGGGCGCATACAAGAAGAAATGTCGCTAAGAAAAAGCAGAAAGAAATGGAGAAGCTTCTTCTTCGTCGCTTGATTTCTCAAAACCTAGGTGAGAGAGAGGAGTGAAGCATGTGCAAGGTTCAACTCGAGCTCGTTGGAGCTGCCGATGGAGCTCCGAGAGGCAACGGTGGAGGTGAAGGCGGGAACTAGCTGCGACAAGCAGAACTCTCGGGGGAAGCGACATGCTACAGGCATATCTAAGTAGCAATTGTGACCGGCAAGGCTTCTGGGGAGGTGGAGGCGGTGGACGTGCTAGAGAAAGAAAGAGGAAAAGTGTTTGGGTTATTCTGTTGGATGCAAAACGTGTAACCCCAAGATCTCCATAACCAGAACAAGAACATGCATAATTGAGTAAAAATATTAATGCACCTTTGAGATCCATCATTCTTGAAGCGGAAGCGGAAAAACCGATATTCCACGCGCAAGTTCTTCTCCTCTATTGCCCTCCGTATCACTAACTCAATGAGATGGCCCCCTTACCCTTTAGCGCTTAACGCTCCTTATGTGAGAATACGTGTGATAATTAAGGTTAGAAAAGAAATTTGAGCACTATTTATAGAGTTTCCAACCAAGCCCTCTCATTACGAGCCAAGCTCAACTCGGCCCATACTAGCTAGCCTCATATTAGACTAATTAAGAAACTTTCTATCTCACCTTAGACCAACCCCGTAAAACAGTAACCGTAAAACGGTAAATTATAATATTAATTAATGTAGTCCACAGTAGGAAAACTCTTACATTCTCCCACTTGAACTATATTAATTGAAATTATACTGTATGTGCGCACATTGGTCTAAAGATAATTCTTAATAGTCAATTTTATCCCATAAAGTCTCAAACACCGAATCATGGTGTAACTGCATGTATACACACAGAGCATTCCATGGTCATGAGTGCTTTTAACTTTATTGATATGGATTCAATATAGTAGTGTGGCAAATGGATAACATCTCTCATAGAGAGATTCCATTTGTCAATCACCACTCTCTAACCTTAAGTTTTACAAAAAACTTGTGCCACTAGAGAATGTCTTTATGGTTCTAATGAACCCACATATGCATTGTCCTTACGGTTAACATTTCTTTATGTGTAATAAGACATATGTTCAAGGCTAATAACTAGATGCCCCTAGCCTTCACTCAAGGTTTAAACAATACCTTGAGACTTTTAGCAATATGTATTCAACATAATAACAATACATTCAAAAATATTTTATTGAATGCAAAAATTGATACATATCAAACTGTTACTAAGTGTAACAAACACAAATGTAAACTTTATTAGATAGCCAAAATAGCTCCCACTAAATAATATCATCTCATGATGCTCTTAAGCTCATATTAATGACATGTCATTCAAGAACAGATGAATAAAGTCATTTAGTTAGTGGATCTGCAACCACATAATCTGTGGAAATATACTACATTAAAATGTCACCTTTATATACCGTTTCTTTATGGTAAAAAATTTGACTGCCAAATATTTAGATCCATTGAGATCTCTATTGTTAATAATTAATACAACAAATTTATTGTCTCAATACAATCGTATGGGTCAATCCATAAAGTTAAAAATTGTCAACTCATTAATGAGGTTCCAAAGCCTGATAGACCAAGTAACAGCCTAAAAGAATATCACAAACTCTACTTACATAGTAGAAGATGACATAGAACTTTATTTACTGCACTTCTTAATAACATAAATATGTATTATGTTATTGATCTCATGTCATCCTAACAGCCAGTAAAGTTTACATCTAAATACCTTATTAACTGCAAGAACTGAACATGTCTATAAATTAGTATATAATTTTTTATCCTCTTTAAGTACCTTAAAACATTCTTGGTAGCAATCCAGTGATTGCGTGTTGGATTTGACTAATTTCTACTTAGAAGTTTCGTCACAAAAACGACATTTAGTCTAGTGCAAATTTGAGTATATATTATACTTTTAAGTACATTGACACAAGGTACACCATTTAACTGGATTTTCTCAATATCTAAATAAGGACAATGTAATGGATTCGGTCTATCATCCTTAATGGCAGGAGCAACTCCTTACTTGTAGTGATGTATGTTGAATATTTCCAACAAATGTCCTCTAAGATAAATCCGATATATATGGCGAAAATAATCCTTACGGACCTCAATGCAAAGAACAAAAGATGCATCAAGGTCACTACTTGTAAGCAAAATATGATGTACATAGAGTGTGAGAAAAATAAATTTCATCTCATTGACCTTGCAGTATATATGTATTGAATTACTTTATTCCCAACTGAACGAAATGACAACACTAAGAAACTTTAATAATATTATCTAGAAATTTGCTTAAAACTATGAATAAGACTTTTCAGTTTACACACACGTTTACTTAAATCTGTTACAACATCCTCTAATTGCACTATATAGATTTTGTATCTATTTGGTGTAACTCCTTATCAAAATATGAGCTACTAATGCCATGTTCACTCTGAAAGAACTTTAAAAACACTAGAAAGAAATAATTATTTCTTTACACCACCGGTCGCAGTGGCTCCACTGGATAAGGCTCTGCTGATCTTCAACGAAGAGGTGAAGGGTTCAAAACCCAGGGGAGGCGCTAGGTGTATTAAGTGTGACTTAGGGGTGGTGGGTCCTCCTGTTTAAGTGTCACTTGGGGGTTTACGGCACGGCTGTTGGCTGCAAGCCGGTTCCTCCAATATCCAAAAAAAAAAAAAATTATTTCTTTACTATTAGCTATCTACCTCTCTTTCAGAGTGAAAATTTTAGCTATCAGTTTAGCTTTAAACTCCACAATCTTTCTTTGAAATCTTTTTAGTTTTGTACATCTATAAGTCGCTAAATCAATTATATAGTGGATATTGCAGTCATACTCTTACGGATAGACTAGATAATTTGATGGTATAACTTATCATCTTTCCCTAATAGATTTCTTGAGTAAAGTTACAACCACTTCATTCTACACTTGAAAGATTTGAGAAATTTCATCATAAATTATATCAATAATAGTATCTTGAACCTCAACAAGTTTAGTTTATGGTATAGGAGATTTCACAATTGTCTGTATAAATAAAGATAGACACATTAATCTCCATTGTACTATTATCCTTAATAGTCTAAGAGCAGCTATTCTTTACAACTATGTCGAACTCTAGAAACTTTACTGCCCGTGATTCTATAATTCTTATACCTTCATTAGGGTCATAAAATCAATACCCCTTTGAACAATCTACGTAAAAAACAAAATAATTCCTAGTGGATCTAAATTCCAACGTATTTAATATTGGATTAGATAATCTCATTTCTACATGACACCTCTAAATTTAATATGATTTAAGTAATTTATGTCTAGTCTATAACTTAAAAGAAGTTTGTGAAATAACTTTGGTAAGAAACACGTTTTGTAAGTGAAAATGTTGTTTTTAAAATATCGACTCACAAAAGATCGGATAAATTAGTCTTACTCATCACCATATTGATTATGGTGCAATTATGCCTTTTGACAAAATCATTTTGTCAGGATTTGCAGACATAGCAAATTAATTTACCATCCCAGAATTTACCAAGTATTAGACAAATGGCCATTTAAGCTATTCAGCATTGCTATATTTGCCAAAATACTCACCGTCACTATTAGGCCTGACAACCTTTAAGACTAATTCTAACTGATTTATTCTTTACCTCGGTCATTTTACTTGAAGTCCTTAAATAACCACTAAGAGTAGACATGATGTCAACATTATCACATATTCTACTATTTCTTTAAACATGTGTGAAATTATTCCTTAAATAGAAAACTTTTGGGAACAACCTTTTCAACCGTATACGAGATGTAAGATATAATTTCAAGCCACGAAGGCTTCCATCATCTTTTAGCAGTACAGTCGACTGGTAAACTACTTTTCAAGTGTTCCTGAATGAAACATTTCATGGACAATAGGCAAATTCTATTGCTATTTTCCCAAGCAACAAAGCATATGTCCATAACTTAAAATTTGAAGTGGTAAAAACCTCAATAATAGTAGAGTTATTAATTACAAAAAAGATGACTGAAAAACAAGCAATATATATAATTAGCATCATGTGAGCACTGTGTAACTTGACGTACAAGTACACATTTAGAAAGTTATACACATAATCATATAATCACCTTTGGACAAAATACATGACATGCAGTTGTACACTCCCCACATGATAGCAATTATGAGAATGTATTCTAATTTTCGTGAATTCATCACATTTGAGCATATGAACCACTAAGATCAGTCACTCCTTCACCACACCATCATGTATCTCTTCATGAACTAATACACAATTATCTCATTTGAGAGTATGACTACGCATTAGACTAAGAGATATCTCAATTAATATACAAGACCAAAATTTCTCAAACCCAATCAAGTGTGCCACTTTGGCGGTCACTATTCAATTGAATTTTTGAAACTCTCTCATACTAGAAATATAAACTTTACTTCTCATATACACCATATACATGTGATTTTTAACTTTAGTGATAGGGGTAATAAATCACTAAAATCACATATCATGCTAATTACATTACCTTATTCAATAACCCAACACTTGCATTCCCAAAATCACATAAAAATACAATAAAAATATGCAAAAATACACCAAAAATACACGTATTTAGGATTACCTATGTATTTTGACATCAAGAAAATCATCAAATATATAAAATAGATATACCACAACATAGAAAATGAATATTAAATCCAATGTTGCCAACCACGCATCGATCGGCCACTCCACGCGCCCGCATGCGCTACTTGAGTGCGTGGCGCGTGGAGCTTACGAGCGTATGAATCTGACTGGTCAAAACTGGTCCGACCGGTAGCGGTCTGATCGGTTCCCAGCTCTACCGTTCGGTCCGATCCACTATTGACCGGGTTGGGTCAAGGTCAATGGTCATCAAGTCGGGGCAGGTTAACGGTCAACGGGTTGAGTCGAGGACAACGGTCAATGGTCGAATCTAGTTGCTGATGTCAGCCTCCACATGTGCGTTGCACACGAGCCGCACTCCGTGCGTGGGAGCACGTGATGGCACGTGGCCATGTGTGTGGCACGTCTCTGACACCCTGGCGGCGTGTGGGGGTGCGTGCGGCCTCCCCCGGCTATGCGCTGCCCATGGATTCGCTTGTCTCGATGAACCCAGTCCGAATTTGTGATTAAATTTGATTTTTATTGAACAAAAAATCACGAAAATCACAAAATTATGGCAAAAATTCTATGCGTTCGAGTTCTAGGGTTATGGTTGCTCTGATACCACATGTTAGATGCAAAACGAGTAACCCCAAGATCTCCATAATCAAACAAGAATATGTATAATTGAGTAGAAATATTAACACACATGTTTTGTGATTTATCGTTCTTGAAGCGAAAGTGGAAAAACCGATGTTCCGCGCACAAGTCATTCTCCTCTATTGCCCTCCGTATCATTGGCTTAATGAGACGACCCCCTCACCCTTTAGTGCTTAACGCTCCTTATGTGAGGATATATGTGAGAATTATGGTTAGAGGAGAGACTTAAGTACTATTTATAGAGTTTCCAACCAAACCCCCTCATTACAGGTCAAGCTCAACTCAGCCCATACTAGCTAGCTTCATATTAAACTAATTAAGAAACATTCTATCTCACCTTAAACCAACCCCGTAAAATAGTAAATTACAATATCTATTAATGTAGTCCACATTAGGAAAACTCTTACATGTTCTTCTCCAAGAAAGAACGCAAAGAGCTCTAAAAATTGAAAAGAGGAGAGAGAATTTTTTAAGTGGGAGTCTAAGCATTCATTGTTCCGTCTTTTTTTGACAACTAGAGGAATGCGAAAAAGAAAACTTACCCTTTACCTTTTAGACTTTTCCATTTTGTGGCCGGTCTAGACAAATGCCACGTGTCGACTTTCAATGGAGCTACTTCAGCTCATGCGCTATGTAGGACGATGACCTGGTGCTTAGCAACCATTGAATATTTTCTCCATCGAAACAATGCAAAACCCTCACTTAAGCCCCGTATTTCCCTTCTTTTTTTCCTTTATTTTTTCTTCTTCTTCCCTCTCTTCACGTTCTTCCTCTTTCTCTTTCTTCTTTGCCTGCCTCATGTTCCCTTCTCCGACCACAACCTCAAGGTCGACCTTAGGCCCGTTACTACCGCCTTTGGCGCTTCACCTTATCTATGTGTAACATCCTGATTTTTCGGATCCTGTTTTCAATTGACTAAACTAGGCTTTTCATCGACGCGCCCATAGTTCTTTTCTCTGAGTTGACCACTTATGAGATAACTAGCCTATCAGGCGAAGCCGTTAAGGGATTCTAATGCAATAGACTCGAGAATTCGACTAGAAATCGACTGCTGGACCATGCTAATCTGCTAGGATCATTACGGCGTTGTCAGAATCGACCAAAGATTAGGGATATGTCGATTTGGCTGAGATATGTGATCAAAGTATGGGTGATTCCACTTGATTGTAAAATTCTCGTTAATCGACACGAGATCGATTTTTCTATTTTTTGGTACTTTGTGTCCGTATTTGAAACCTTGAGATTTTCATGACCATCGAGAGTCATCAATTGTTGAAGAGGTATATTGTGGCTTGAAGAAAATCGATCACGAGTCAATTACACTAAAAATTCCCAAAAGCTACCTGGTAGGTTAGGTCACGTTAAAATCGCATTAGATTGAAATTAACCACAAATTTGAATTCGATTTCAGAAATTGAAAGTTCTATTATGTCACGAGTCATTTTAGGAACGTCAACTCATCTTTCAAGGAATTTTCGGCGAGTTCGGGATATTTTTTCGGAAAATCAATTCGGACAATTTGGAAAAGAATGGAAATTCGGATGGGCCAAATTGAAGGGATTTTTGACTTCTAAACCGAGCTACTTGGTAAAGGGGACTTGCAGAAATTGTATGGGCTTTCTTTTTCATCAAAATTGGACGTTGAATTGGGGAATTTTGTTAAGGAATTAAAGTCCAAATTTGAGTAAATTCGGAGTTAGGCTTTGGGCTTACAACATTTGGCTTCAAATTTAGTTACTTGTGGATTTATTCTTGTTAGAAAGAATTAGGGGGACCAAGCATTAAAGTCTAGATATTTAATCTTGACTCTTGGCCCCCTCTTCAATCTTCTCTTGCAAGCTTGGCCAGCTGCTTCATTTCTTTGTGCGCCTCACCTTCGACGAAACAAGAGCCTGTCTCTCCCTCTCTCTCTCATCCCTCTCTTCTCTACAACTTCACCAAGAACCAGTAGTCGAAGCCCTCCATTTCTCCTCTCATGCTGCCACACGCCATCAATTCTCTCCACCGAAGTTGATCGAGGCAACGCCACTCTTCGTCTGTGTCTCTTTCTCTCTGCACATGTCTTTTTCCCCCACAGAATCCAACCTGCTTTCCCTTCCCCATTTTTTCTCCTTGCTCGGCCCAACCCCACACGTCTCTGCCTCAAGACTGAAGTAGCCCATCTCCACTTCCTCTCTCTTGTTGCCGCCTCACCCAACCCCTCCGTGTGTCTTCATTCGGCTCAATCAACTGCCAGCTCTCCACTCACCGAAGCAGCTTCTTTGACAACAGCTCCCTTGCTCCCCTCCAACAGCACATCCACGAGCCAAACCGCAGTCCGTTTTCAGCCGCTGCAACCCACAAACTCAGCAGTCCAGCCTAGTCAAGTGTTCCCTGCCGTCACGACCTCTTTTTTCGTCTCTCAAAAAAGAAAGAAAGGTTTAGGGGTATTTACCTAAAGAGGCGGACCAATGGCCCTAGATTAGGCGCAGACTCTCCCAAGCCCATACCTCGCGCGACGTTGGATTTCATATTTCAATTCTTAACAACTTAAATATTTCTAAGAGTCGCCACTAGCTTATTGGGGTCAGCTAGAAACCAATCAAGACACGAGAGTGGTGTCTCGATTCCTACGCAACCAGAGATTTCTAGGAACGGGGACTTGTTTACGCCAATGTTTCTATGAGCGCCTCTGCGATACCACTAACTTGGAAAGTTATTTATCTAAATGGCCACACATTCTTGATTACCAATTATAACCTTTATGAAACCACTAAGTGTCCATACAAATGTTTTTGTAGGTTCTTTTTTTTTTTTTTAAATCTCTAGACTAATCCTAACATAATTTAGAAGAGAAATTTACACTCAAATTATTGAAAAGCGGTGCAGTAAATAACATCCAAGAAATTGAAATGACTTGAAAGTAATGTGGAAAAGAAAGACCCGATACAAGTCGAACAAATAATATTACATGGCCTTGTTATCACGCCCCGGGACAGGACCCCCGTGAGCAAAATGAGAAGTTAAATATACATGAAATTACTCTAGATGCATGAAATCACTCTAATTAATTTTAACCTATGCAAAATAGATTATTTACAAAAATGGTTATAAAATACCAAAATATCATTAAATTAAGAAAATGACCTTTTAAAATTAGGAAAATTTCCTAGATGTCATTTCTATCATAATTTGATATCATCCATCATTTTTATAATTTTTTTTTTTTGAAATTTTCATATTTTTTAAATTTTTAAATTTTTAATTTAAAATTAATTCCCTAAACCGATATATGCCGATTTACACTAATATGGGACTGCCCAGTACATGAATATAACAAGAACCAAGCTCAAATCGACAGTTTTAAGATCGAAACTTGGTTTGCGCATTTCGTCAAACACTTGGCGTGCATCAAATCATCCCAAATCAGCTTCCTCGGGCCATGTTTGCGGCCTTCAATCTCAACGCATGAGCAATCTTATGTGGAACTAAAGTATCAAGATCATATTACCATATGCAGGGAGCAAGATCAGATAGAAATAATAACTTAAAACACAAAAGAACTAGGTTGAAATCGGTCTCAAATATGCAAGTCTGAACTGATTTTACAAATCTAGGTTTGAACCCAAATCAAACAAACAGGTTGCATGCCCATATTCAAGCCCTGTCACTTATCACATGCAAGATCTAAGGGAAACATTACTTAGTCCAAGTGAAAGTAGGTAACATGAGCTTTCAAATATAACGAGCATCACAGAGAATGACCGAACGAACGCATCAAAACGACCTCTCCAAAAAGCACACATGCAAAACTCTTGAAGAAATTTCAACACTTAGAAAAAATACAGCCTCAGAAATTAGTTTTCCGGCTGGTTTTCCTCTTGACTTTTCACTATTAAAACACTTTCAAACTCAAACAAAAATACATTTAGGATACTTACCTTGCTTCCTAGTTTCGTTTGCAAGTGGTTCTTAGCCGAGGAAACGAAGAACTTATCCTCGGGAGGCACGTGGAAATTGGCTTCTTCAATTGGAAAACAAGATCTGCAAAGAAAGAACTGATAACAAAGGTTTTCATTGACCTCTAAAATAAAGCTTTAGGACCTCTTTTGTTGAAAAAATTGACACAAATCCAAACTATATGTATTTTAGTTTGGGTTTGAACTCATGGTTTTCCTCATTTGTCTCTCAACTTTCTCAAAAACACTCGCTTTCTCTCACTCGTGACCAACCGGGCTCAACACTTAGAAAAATTTTCAGACTTTCTTTGGCCCGCTAGGAGGGCACTGTTTCGGGGGGCTTTAGGAGGCTTTCCCGATCTCCATTTTGGACGTGCGACCTATGGATGGAAAGATCTTTGAGTGAAGTTTCACTCTCTAGTTTAAGACTTTGGCTAATTGTGGCTGAAAGCTTACAAAAATTTCCCTTTTCTCTCCAGAGGTTGATCTGAAATTTCTAGGTTTGCTTTTCTGGAGTTACTTCTGAGGGCCTCTTTGGGGATCGATTCCGAGCTCTCTCCTCTCCGTCTCGTCTCCTTTTTCTCATCCCTTGAAAGACCTTGCTTTAGTGATCTTATCCCATGAATTAAGGGATTTTTGGTCAGTCTTTTGTCCACCTACCAAGCCTGCCAACTGAGCTAGTTCACCTACTCTTCTGACAGCCAATTTTTTAGCTTTTGCAGTTGTTGAGTGTGTGGACTTTGCTGCGATTTTCCTGTGCTTTCAGCAGCTTATCCCTGGCAAATTTTCGTCCACTTGTACTACTATATACGGTCTCCCACCACGTACAAAGATCAACCTAAATGGGTGGCTGAGTGGGATATGGTGGGGCCACAAATATGGCTACTTAGCAGCTCCGAATTAAGACTTAATCGTGGACTGAGATTTGTCAGCTGGTTTGGGTGCTTTAATCTATCACTTTGGCTGTGGTTTTTGATCAATTAGCAAGTTCATGTATAGTAGTTTAAGATCTCGACCAAATTTCGCAATTGTGCTCACCCAATTTTGCAAAAAAGTCCCTCAAAGTTGGCCATTTTCTTATTCGAAAATACCCGATTCAATACAAATGTGGTCTTTTTGGCTCAATTTGATTGATTCGACTTGGCCCAAATTCAATTTCAACTTAATTGATGACCAAGATGATGATTTAAGGGCTCGGACGCAAATTTTGCAAATTTTGCGAATTGGTCCCTCAACTTTTGGAAATTGTATTTTGGCCCCAACTTGCCATTTAAATTCTAATCTGACCTCCTGGGCTTGGCTAGTCACATTTAGATCATTGGCCCCAACTTGCTCTTTTTTTTTTTTTTTTTTTTCTTTTTTCTTCTTTTTTTTTAATTATTATTATTTTTTTAATAGGAAAAACATCTTTCATTTAAAACACTATATTAAACACCTAGATAATCTATATACAGGAATTTGACATGAAATATTTTTCGGCAAAAATTTAGGTGTCAACACCTGCCAGGAGCCCACACCAATTTTCAACTCGTGAACTTCAGCCTCGAAGCCCACAGTTCAGCCCAGAACCAAGCCTAGCAGTCCGTTGTGGGCTTGCAAGGCTTCTCGGCCCGGTCTAAGCTCCCCTTAGCGTTGCCGTAGGCTCGAGTTTTGACCGTCGTCGAGCCGCCATCGTGGTGAACCGGTCTTTGTGCTAAACCGGTGAGTCTATGCACTAAACTCTACTTAGTAGGCTAATGACGTTTAATGTGTGTTTAATTTAAGTTAATTAGAGATTAGGTGGTTAGTTAGATAAGATTAGTTATTTAATTAGTTGATTATGCATGTTAGGTGGTTAGAATGGCTAAATTAGAGACTAGATAAATTATATTATTTATCTAGATTGGTTCTATAATTTTCCGGGCCCGTTTCAGCATTTAATTGGGCATTTCTGCCTTAAGTTAGCCTTTTTGGTGTTTAAATTAATTAATTTAATTACTTTTGGTAATTATTTAATTATTAAATAATTCCCGGAAATTAAACCGGGATAACCGGTGACCGGAATTTCGTGCTGATTGCAATGGTATGTTCAGTTTCTGCAATCAAGTGTTAATTTATACAAATTGAGTGCTGATTGAAATTTTGGTTATTTATTCCAAAATTTGTGAATTTCAATATTTATTTAAAAAATCCCGGATGTCGGATTTTGACACCGAAAATGGTTTTACATACTATATAAAATAGTGGGATTTTAAAAAGGAAGTATATCAGTTTTTCCTGTTCGATCTGACCATGTACCCACACACGACTATTATCACCGGGTGTTTTTAATATGAAGAAAATAGGCCAGAATCACTATTTTAATGGAGGCATTTGAGTGCAATGCACGGTGTCCTAGGCCGAGATTGAGTGGTCGTATGTTGGTTAAGAGAACCCGTCCCAAGCGTTTACGCCGGATGGTACCTATTCATTTGGGACTCGGGTCGCAGTAGATTTTGGACCTACGCTCCTTCGAGAAAACCGTATTTGAGAGACGTAGCCATGCTCAAAGGAGGTGAGACAACGCCTAGCAATGCCAGAAGACTGCCAAACCTAGAGTTGGTCGTACCATTGAGAGGTGTAATTAACAATTGGAACGCATAGTTGGTTGAGTTAGCTTAGCCTGATTATGAGACAAAACTGTGTGATATGGTATGGGACGTGTCATAACGGTTTAGCCTTATAATCGGGACCCTTGTGATTTATTGAATTGAGTGAGGTGTTTCAATTGTTGTGTGCATCGATTTTATGCATAGTGTATATAAATTATGCTGACCTGCCATGGTGGATCTGAGATGAGGTAAGTCTCTGTGGTTGTATGATTGTGTGGTTAGGACGCCTCTTGGTGTATTACCCTCATAATCGGGGTTTAAAGTGTGAACTCGCTGAGATTTATATCTCACCCCATCGTGGGCTAAATTCTTTTCAAGGCCGTAGAGTGGAGGATCTAGAGTCGAGCTATGATGATCTGAAGTGTAGGTTAGATAGGACAGTTCCTTTTTGTGAGGCAGTCTTTTGAAGTCTTTTGGTTATAGACTTTTGTATATGACTCGTGTGTATATATATAAAAGCATGTTTTGTTTGTGAATTTGTTTCCTGCTTTTCTATCCCAAGCTGTTGATATTAGGGGATTAGTAATTTGCTTCCGCATGTGCATTAAAATGAATGGGTTGGTGACGCGGCCTGGGAACATCACATTTGTATCGACCATAGAGAGATGTGCGCGCGCTCTAGGATCGGGGGGTGACATTATGCCTCCATCTTCGCCCACTTTTTCTCCAACCTCTAGTGCCACGGCCTCCTATCCCACTCCTCCCATGCCCTATGTGTCCGCACACATGTTGGCCAGGAGGTTGAGGTCCTACACCGCATCAATGAACCACACTGCTGCTTTTGCCTCCTCTCGTTCGTTGTCTAAGCAGACCTCAGTCAACTATGAATCAACTCAGATTTTAAGTCAAGTTGAGCTCTAGATCACAATATTTAAGGCTCAAGTTCGCCGGTTGAGCTTGAGCTTGACAATGGAGGGCTAAAACGGCAGTGAGGTGGTGGACGAAGATGGTGGTGGGGTGGTAGTGGAAGGAGATGTTGTCGTCCCCATCGAGTGAAAGGGAAGAAGAAGAAATAAAAAAGAAAAAAGACGACGGTGACCAACGCTAGTCGAGTAGACGACTGGCAGGTGGTCGTGTTTCTGCGACGGTGAAGGATGGTAGTTGGCAGCTAGAGTCGTGACGTCGAGCAATCCTTGCTTCGGCTGGCTACAGGCGCTGGAGGTGTTCATGTTTGGGGAAGAAGAAAGCTTAAGGTTTAAGATGAAGAGGAAAAAGACAAAAACAGAAAAAGAAAGGAAAGAAAAATAGAAAAATAATAAAAAATTCAAAAAAAAAAAAAAAAAAAAACACCTTTCAAAGGGAGGAGAGAGGTGAGGGTGTTAGAAGTTTTGCCAACAGTGAGGCCTGAGCGACACGTGTTACCTGATGAGTGCACTGAAATTTTCACATGCTTGGATTAGACTCATACCTAATATTTTCTACATCAATAGATAGTCCATTGTCGCAAAAGTAAAAGATTTGAGCAATCATTTGCTTTTTAATATAAATGCACATTTTATGAGGATAATTGAGTTGTTAAAGGTAACTAATTATAATAAAGTGTAAGTCTTTAAAGTGAAGTGATCAAAACAAATATTATATAGGGAGCGGGAAGCATATGCTTTAGGTAGTGCTTAGGGGAGCACTTTTAATAGTGAATGCAACAAATCCAATTCTCTATAGGATGAAGCAGATATCTAGAGTCCCATGTGTCATAATGAGAGAGGATTCTTTAGGAATATTTTGTTATTATGCATTTATATAGTAAATTATGAATTTACAAAATTTGATTGGGATTTTAAATATGTCCAACTATAGATATAGCAAAAGGTTAATCATAAATGATTTAGAAGTTTGAGAATCAAATTTTTTTTTTATGCAAAACTTTAAAAACACGGAAGAAACTGGAAAGAAATTGGACGTGCGAAATGGTGCACTACGTCATTGTCCTCCACCTTATTTTTTGTAAAGCCATCAACTTTATTGAATATCATTGGAAGTTGCACCTGCTGCGAAGTTGCCTGTATGCATTTATTCAACAAGGAAATGTGATGTTTTTTCAACAAGGATCTTACTGACAAGTTTCCTACAGGCATCGGCTAAATTGAACATCCACACATACTATTTTCCCTATAAGTCTCAAAGCTCTTCATCGTGACTTGCATTTGAGAAATGCGAAACATCTTCAGCTTTGTGAAAAATTCCCTCTAAGTGCGAAGTGGGCTCCTATGGCAAACTCAAAGATAGGGACAAGCACCATGAATACATTAGGATGTGAGTACCATGTCTTCCTAAGTTTTAGACGGCCTGATACTCGTCGTGGATTCACTAACAGCCTTTATCATGCTCTGGTGGATGTCGGGATTCATGTTTTTATTGATGATGAAGAGCTTCGATCGGGTGAAAGAATTAGTGACAGCCTTCTGCAAGCGATCAACAATTCCAAGATATATATACCTATCTTTTCCAAAAATTATGCTTCAAGTCATTGGTGCCTTCGCGAGCTTGCAAAGATGATGGAGAACACCTCTACATCTAAAGAAGATGGGAAGAAGAAGGCCATATTGCCCATCTTCTATGATGCGAAACTCGATGACGTGAGGCTCAAAACTGCGTTGTATAGTAAGGCCATAATGAATTTGGAGAAAAAGATGGAGGATCAGAAGAAGAAGTTTAGCTCCGAGGATGTAGAGATGTGGCAGCAGGCTCTCAAAGAAGTTGATGGCACCAAGGGATGGGAGCTGGAGAAATATTCAGGGTAACAATCTAACCATGATCGAGAAACTTATTTTGTACAATAGGCCATAGTTCCTATAAAAATTCGTTAATTACTTTTCAACTCTAATTACCCTAAATTTAAACAGAAAGTTTCAAATTCTTTTTTATTTTTTCTAAATCATGAGATTTTCAATTTTTTTTTTATCTAATAGATTTATTGTAATTTCGCTTTCACCTAATTTCCATCGTATAAAAGTTTAGCTTTGCTTCATCTTTTTTATACTAATTTGATCCATGAATGTCTTAAGATTCCTGTTGTACGCTGGAGAACTTGATTAAGGAACGGTTGCCTTTGCAAAGTTCCTTTTCACATTGAAAGAATTGAGTAAATCTACTATTACACAAATCATCAGTTGTTTATATTTTGATTCTTCTACCTTTTTCTGGCCAGAAATTTTAATTCTTCTACTTGAAATATAGATCAAACATATCTCTTCCTCTATTCCTTTAACTTTAACTTGTAATGGATTTTCAAGTTTGTAATTCATCATGTTCCCCATGCTTTGGGGGTATTGAATTTTTATATATCCTAAACTTGGTCGCATTCCCGCTCAATTGCTTAGTCGATGGTTGGTCAACATGCAAATTTGTTGCCTTTTCTCAATTGAAATTGTTTGACTTTGTGGCAGCCATGGGGATCTTATCAAGTCGGTTGTCAACGAGATTATAGTCGGGCTCAAGACAAGACAAAGACAGGTGACTGTAGATTTAGTTGGAATGGAGGATCGAACAGCAACTGTAAATAATTTATTAGACATCAACTCCACTGGTGTGCGGCTCATTGGAATTTACGGGATGGGTGGCATTGGTAAAACAACACTTGCCAAGATTATCTTCAACCAACTATGTCCTCGCTTTGGGAAAAATTGTAGCTTTCTTGATGATATAAGGGAAATGGCAAAAACCAAGGGCTCATTGGTTGAGTTACAAAGAAAATTATTGTCCGATATCTCCAATTTTGGAGTGGCTCCTCACATTGATAACATGGATCAGGGGATCACTATGATTGGACAAACCATTTGCAACAAGAAAATGCTAATTGTATTGGATGATGTCAATGAGGGCAACCAAATCCTAAAACTAATTGAAATGAACTCTTTGTGTTCTGGTACTAGGATACTTGTTACCACTAGGGATAAAAGCATTCTAAAAATAAGGGGATTTAAATATAAAACCCTGCATTACGAAATGGAGGAGTTATGCACTCCAGCTTTTTAGTAGGCATTCATTTGATGACAGTTCACCTCCTACCAATTATTACACTCTTTCCAAAGGCATTGTCTCAACTACAGGTGGACTACCTTTAGCTCTTGAAGCTATAGGTTCATTGCTTTTTGGTCAGAAAGAGGAAACAATATGGGAAGAGACGCTAGAGAAGCTAAGGAAAACACCTCATAGGGATGTGTTGGGAAAGTTAAGGATTAGCTATGATGCCTTAGAACCGGATCAACAACACATATTTCTTGATTTTGCATGCTTTTTCATCGGTTGGAAGAAGACTAATCTAATCTACCAGTGGAAATATTGTGGGTTAAGGTGGAGTATGCTATTCAAGTCCTTATTAATAGGTGCATGATAAAGTTTTTAGAAGATGATGAAATTTGGATGCATGATCAGTTTAGAGATCTCGGAAGGGCAATTGCTATACAAGAGCATACTAGGTTGTGGGATAAAGATGACATTATTTGCAAATTAAGATCAATAGAGGTAAAGTATGACCAAATTTGAATAGAAAATTGCTTACCCCGTTCTTAATTGAGGATTTAATCACGTTTTTGTATTGGGAGCTACTTTACCGTTTAATTTCTTTTTTCTTCCCTTCGACAAATTAAATTGTGGGATTATTGACAAATTCCTGTCGCTGCTCCTCAATGTCATTGGCAAATCAAGGAAAGCGTTCAAGCACTCTGTTTGCGATCGACCTCCAGCAACCCTACAACTATCACGGTGGAGCAACTTAGACGGTTCCCACATCTCAAGTTTCTTTGGTTGAGTAATGTCGTCTGCCAAGGTGACTTTACGGGCTATCTTGCCAAGTTGAAATGGATAATTTTTTGGGGCACTAAAAGTTATTATGGAAAACATGATTCGCTAACCAATTTCGGTCTAGAAAGCGTGGTCCTGATTAATATTTGTTTCTCTAGACTCAACGAAGATGAGAACAGTTACGTAATCAAGGTACGTGACTTTCCCTCTTGGTCTAATTTTCTCATTCAATGAAGGACAGAATTTGATAGATTTATTGCCTAATTTTCTCAGTTAGTGAGAGGATTGGATGACATAAGGTCCAACTTGGGAGACTTCTAATTGTTTGTCTTGATGTTTCATTGGCTTTTGTAGGGGGCAACGAAATTGAAGATTCTCACTCTTGAATATAATAACTTCATTCATGAGACACCAACCTTTCGCAAATACTTAGTTTTAGAGAAGTTGACGATTTATCATTGTCCATCTTTGAAGAAAATTGACCGCTCTATTGGGAAACTGAGGTGGTTGACTAACTTGAGTATTGAGTTATGTTTGAAACTTGAAAAATTGCCTGAACAAATTGGAGAGCTAAAGAATCTTCAGCACCTCTCTCTTAGTAAATGTGATAGCTTGAGCGAGCCCCCTGACTCAATTTCGAAATTAGAGTTGTTGATGAAGCTAGATAAATCACACACGAGAATTACAAGATTACCAGATTCCATTGGTAGACTACGAAACCTGTCATTTGCCAATGTATTAAACACACCGATTGTAGAAATGCCTAGTACAATGAGCAAATTGCTTCACCTCCAAATACTGAACTTGGAACATGGTCATAGTATAAAAGAGTGGCCAGAGCTCCCTAGAAGTTTGACCACTCTATGGCTAATATCTATTTCGTTGTTGACTGTCTCTAATCTCTCAAACCTTACTAATCTAGTTGAATTGTTCCTATCCGATGACTTGGGAAAATTCTAAATAAGGACCTAGAGTGGATCAATTTTCTCAAATAAGGACCCGAAATGAACTTTGTATCAGATAAGGACCTGAAGTAAACTCATTGTCTCGAATAAGGACCTGAAGTAAATTTTGTGTTAAATAAGGACCCAAAATAATCAACTTAATCTCTATTGAGGACCTTAGCTCACCGGCGAACATTTTCCGGCGATTAAACTAGGGGCAATTTTGTCATAAATTTATGATTAGAAAAAAAAAAGAAAATTCTAAATTAATTTAGTTTAGGTTATCATGTTGATGCTTATGTTTCCTTCTTTCTTTTCCCTCGCCACTCTTCAACCAAATCGCTGCTTGATCATCATTGCAACGTGATTCTCGTCGCTCCTCGCCCTGCTCAATTCTCGTCGCTTCTCACCTGCCCCTTGCAAGCATCAGTCTATTGTTCACCATCGTCTCTTCTTTCTATCGGTAGCCTCTTGTAAATTTTGTCAAGACGGCTCCCTGCGCTGGTAAGCTCGGCAGAGTCGCGGAGGTGATGGCCATCGGAATCTGCACCGCGCACAGAACGCTACCTTGGGGCACAGAACGCTCCCTTGGGGCCGTACTGTCTCTCCTCTCTCTTCTTTGTTGCGGTCCCACTCCCGGTTCTTGCTCAGGGGTCGCCGGGACTCGTTTTTTTCTGGGTCAGAGCCGAGATGGTTCCAAGGTCTCTGCTTTTCTTTCGATACAATCTCTGTTATGAGAAATTCCGTCTGGCTGTTTGTTTTCGCTGTACTTGTAGCTTATTGGATCGCTAACAGGTCAGTGTTTTGTGTCTTTGTGCATAAAGTCCGTGTCTCTGTGTGTGTGTGTGTTCGGCACTGGCACTTAGGTGTTTGCTGAGTTATCATCTCATAGTTTCCGTTGTTGTGCTTTCGCCATTGCAACTTTGGCGGAAATTGTTGCTAGTTCACTCGTGTGCACGCGTATTGTAGTTTTGTGGCGATTTGTGGCCTGGAAATTTTAGGATGACAGGACAGTGCGGTTCTTGCTGTGCTGTTGGATTTGAGGTTCTCGGGGCGACGTAGATGTATGTGGGAGGAAATTGCGTATCTACGTACTCTTTTTCGTATCCACACTGCAAGTTGGCTTGTGCAATCTTTGAGTGAAATGCTAGAGTATTAAAAGTATTTTAGGCAGGCAGGAAAACTTTTGAGGACAGGCTTTGGAGCAGTCATCCCCGTGGATTGGTAATTAAGTTGTTTCTTTTTGTTAACTATAACCTAGCTGCTTTGCTAGTCAAGCAAAAAAAGAAAATAAGAAAATTTTGAAGGGACCTAATAAGAGAAGGAAAATCTGGATGACCGGAGGTAGGGATGATATTGCTAAGACACCGGGGTTTGCAATTGATTCGTAATATTATAGATGAAATCAAAACTCCGGCTGTCTGTCTGTGGTGATTAGTTATGAATTCAACAAGTATTGGCTAATTTCTCGTTAAATATGGTGAGACATGCTCTCTAGAAGGTTGGGTGGAGATTCACATTCATCCAAGTTTGAAGCAAACTGCTAAAGGACTAACTCTTGTGCACGAGGAATTTAATTTCCTTTGATAGGTTTCTATCTGTTTTGAGGATGTTCTGTGGATAATGCATTGTCCTATTTGGAGATGGTTACTTGATATGGCTTGCTTTTTAAAATTTTGTCTCTATTAACCCTAAAGCACCACTTAATACTATCAAAACAAAGTTTTTACATTGAGCTCGAAACTTATTTATACTAATGAACCAAATCCCTCAAATCCTTCATTTCTCTGGTTTTTATGAAATAATTTGTGACGTTCACATAAAAAAAAATTGAACTTAATTCAACTGTCCTATATTTTGTGGTGATTTAATATTCATTGATAAATGATAAGCAACTATATTCTCATCACTTATCAGGGTTCTTTATTTTTATGAGTTTAGGCTTATGTGATGCAAGACGATGGATTGATCTCAATGCTACTGTGAGAGAAGTTGTTTACTACACAGCTCAACTACATTGGCCAAACTCCATAACAGTATCTGAGAAGAGGGAAATGGCAAAAATGGCAATAAGGGCAATGGGACTGCAAATGCCATGGACATAAAAATTTGAGGTTGAGGGACCAAAGGACTAAGTGATGGTCAAAAGAGAAGAGTTAGCATTTGCCCGAAGCTTGTCACCTGTTTGGAGCTTCTCTTCCTTGACGAAACCAACCAGTGGACTCGACCATCCTATTATGTCTTGAGCAGAATAACCATCTTTGACCAAAGAGATGGAACCCAAAGAACTATAATCGCATCAATTCATTAGCTCAGTAGTGGAGTCTTTCAACTTTTATTGGGTGCTTTAGATTGGTTGAAGAAGATGATGGGATGTGATAACATATGATCAGTAGGAGTTTGTTTTGTAAATTCAATTGTTTCTTCTCTTTCTTGTAGTGTTGGGCGCGTTATATGTGCACATATTAAAGTTGTAAACTCATATTTTGTTATCTCTTTTTGTAATGGAAATATTGAAGTTCAATTAACTCAAGTGTTCAATGATGAATTAATGGTGATGCTTTTTGGTACTACAAGCTGTATTTGGTTTCATTTGAGTCGGATATTCTATATTTTGTTGTGTATAGAGCTCAAGCTTTGAAAAGCCCATTGACGTTCCATATTTTTCTTTGGCCTATACTATAGTGCATTTTAAGTGGGTGTGTACTTAGACTGCTGTGTTTGTTGTTCTTCACAGGTCATTTTTTTATGCTATTGTTTTATATTTTCCTTTGTCTCATTGGATTGATAAGCTCATGTAGATTTGTTGTGAGTACCCCCATATTACAATGAAGTGCTGGGACATTCCATAGCAAAGTAAATTGCACTAGATAAACTTGAATTGAGACATCCCAACACAAGAAATCTTTTCAACAAAATTTATCTACACATATTTTAAGATGCTTCCAAAATAGATCCATCCATATCAACCAACAGTAAAACAAAAAGAGTTTGTGTTTATTGGTCTTGTTGCACTTGTGTATCTCCAAAAAAGCTGCTCATCTTTGACCACTTAAAAGTTGAGGTCCTTGCATCCTTCTCTTTACCTGAACTTGAAACACAAAATAAATCATCAGTTAAAATAAAGTGGAAGCAAACAATAACATCAATATACTCTTATACATAATACGCACCGGGGAAAAACAAAACAAAAACTATAAAAAATTGCAATACATCTATACCACACTACTATTAATGAAAGAAAATTAGTCACGCTAGTGACCACGTACCACACTTTTATTAGATACCATTTGTCACAAAAAAAAAATGTGCACTATTGACTTAAAATGTTTTTTGTGCTAATGATTTGGTAATACACATTAGGACTCATGTGGGCATGAAAGTGCTACTGCTATGGTGAGGGTAAAAAACCTGCACCTTTTATTAGTGATTTATCCTTGGTATGATCAATGTGTTATAGCTAAAAAATCATCGAAAACTAACGTTAGATTTTAGGACATGCCATGAGCTCTAGCTATTAACGATAAAGTATACACCAAAAAAATAGAAACAACAGAAAAGCATTAAAAAATTGCAATAAAGACCACCGCCGCTGGCACATAGGATCACAACATAGCATATCCAATAAAAAAAATCATAGTGGACGCAACTGATATGCATTGATTCGGACAAAATGAGACATTCACTAAAAAAATCCATCAAAACAGGTAAAAACAATACTATAAAACAGAACTATCTTGTACCATCATTGTCGTCGCTGCCATCCGTGTGATATTCTATCACATGTCCACACCTTGTCACCATGTTGCTTCAATGAGCCACAAACACTTTCTATTCAATGAACGAATGATTGGGTACACCAATTTGAACGAAACTAACCATGGTTGAATGTGAGTGCAAATTGAAATAAATGATTAACCTGGAAAAAGATGATGGAGAATTGGGTTTTATACACAAGCTTTGTTTACATTTTGCTGGTTTAATGTGAGTGAATTCTAAGACAAAAAACCTAACCTTGATTGATGGGGAGGTGGGCCTGCTCGAGATTTGTGCTTTGTGCAAGGGAAAAATGGAGGATTTGCGGGCGAAGGCCTACTTTGATGCGGCTGCCGAGAACGTCAAACAGTTGGCACAAGACTTTATCACCGAGATGGATCACGACCGCGACAGCGTCGTGTGCCTCTCGGAGTTTCTTTCCTTCACGAAGATCAAGGGCTATGGGAGGATGAGCAACCCTTACTTGTTCAAGAAGCTTAACGCGAGTGGCACAGGAAAGCTCAGCTTCGATGAGGCCATCACGTTTTTCTACATCGCCATGAGCGTTAGGCCTCTATGTGATGGGCGTGGGTGCCTCGCACTGGGGGTGTTCTTCACGGTGTGAATTGATTCAAGGACTCCAGTGAGGCCGAGACGTTCAATCTATGTAGCGATTGCTTCTTCCATAGGATACCGTAAACCTAGGGTTTTTTTGTTTCCATTTTAGGATTTGTTAATTTTTCCCTAGATTTTTTTGGGACAAAATTGCCTAAACTCCGGTCGTCGGAAATGTCACATGCTTGATAGCCGGCGAATATTTGGTTGACCAGCAAGCTCGGGTCCTTATTTGGAATTGATTTAACCAATTTGGGTCCTTATTTGAGACAATGAATCCACTTTAGGTCCTTATCTGACACAAACTTCATTTCGGGTCCTTATTTGAGAAAATTGATCCACTTCGGGTCCTTATTTGAAATTTTCCCCAATGACTTTGACGATAGGCTGTGCAAATCAAGTGTAATTCCAACTGGTGAATTGAGGTGGATTGGGAGATTATCCAAACTAAGCAAGCTGCACTTTTGCTTATTAAATGTCCACGCACCAACTACAGAGTTGGGTTCCCTTTCTCTGCTGAAAGAACTTACTCTATCTGGACTAGACTTCCGAACCCTCAAACAACTTACCCCAAACTTGATAGTTTTAAAGATTGACCACGCTCGAGTGAAACATGTACATCTCAGTGGGCTTCCTCCGTTGGAAAAATCAAGAGAAAACGAGGTGTACGGGCAACTTGATGGTCAATCTCTCGATGTCATTGACTCGTTGGACGAACCAAGTCTTTATGACATCTTATGTGTCAAGAGCAGGCGTTTTGTGCCAGAGGACCCAGGGTACAACGAACTACAAGCTCCCGAGTTGATTGAACCTTGGAGGGGAAATTTCCTTGTCCTAAGCTCTCTGAAGATGCTTCGAGAATTCCACATGCGGAGGTGCCGGAAGGTAGAAGTTATCGATTTTGTTTCTCCGTTGGAATCATTGGAAGCATTTACTGTCGAATTCTGCTGTTCATTACGAAGGATAAAAGGTTTGTCAAACTTGAAGAAATTGAAGAGGTTACATATTGAATCCTGCTGGAGGCTGCTGAGCATGGAGGGCATTCACGAATTAGAGTTTTTGCGGCTGTTGAGAGTTCATGGGAATATATACTTTAAAGGTATTTTTGATGCATCGAGCTCAAAAATTCCGAATGAGTGCCAGACGGACATGACATCTAATTGCAATCTCAGCGGCAAATGTGATACTTATCACGGCAATTGGGAGTCTTTTAGAGAGAAGATTCGGAATGATGAAGAGGAAATTACGGGACGCGTCAACTGAATTCGGATTCTATGAAACCAGCGAATCTGAAACATAAAGAGATCCTTGGTGCGCCTTCTTTCTCTTCTTAGATCATCGCTGTTCTGCTTTATTTGCTTTCCATTTCTGCTTTCTTCTAGTAAACAGAGACAACAGACAGATTCTAAAATGCGCACCAGCGATTAAGAGGGTTCTCTTTTACGTTTTCTTCTTCCTCCTCTCTTCCCGCTGCACAGCAAATCGCTATCACCCAGTCCTCACTGCTGTTCGCTCGCTCCCTGCGAGCTTCAGTCCATTGTCCGCTGTCTCTCTTTTTTCCCAGGTTCCATCGCGAGCTTTAAGTTCCATGTCCGCCAGCTTCAAGTCTATCTTCTTCAGCGCTGCTCGGCTGGAGCATCAAGTTTTTTGAGGCTCCGATGGTTGCGTTCATTAACTCCATCGGTGGCAGGAGGCATGGACCTGAACTCAAGCTCCGGATTACCAGCTAATCGCTGAAGAACAGGTACGAGCGGTGTGGCAGTTGGTGTTTAGTTGAATGTGATCGTGTGATTTATCTTTGCGT
The DNA here is from genome assembly GCA_014182405.2 of Eucalyptus sideroxylon. Taxonomy (NCBI): domain Eukaryota; kingdom Viridiplantae; phylum Streptophyta; class Magnoliopsida; order Myrtales; family Myrtaceae; genus Eucalyptus; species Eucalyptus sideroxylon. Next base: position 31,546,919 of record CM024554.2, on the reverse strand, counting down.
AGTTAAGCATGAGTTTGAGCTCTAGCTTCATAGGGTAATAGCTTCATAGTTTATTTATGTTGGTATGCTTCTGTGGACTGCTGGATTGAGTGGAATCATGTGCCCGCAAGTTGTGAATTTGTTAGTTGGGGTATTACAAGAATTATGGGTATTTGGTGAACTGACTTAAGATTAGAGAGTTACAAAATTTGGGAAACTGAATTTACAGCCTTGTTGGAGAACGGTAATGTAGATTTTTGCAGTCAACCATCTGAGGATCGAGCCATTCCCATGATTGTTATTGCAGAGTGCACAAAACTTTCTGCACATTGGATGTTGAGCATCTTATCATGAAGAGTTTGTCTGTTAAGTATATTCTAAGGTTTGAATAATCATCATCTTAATGAATATCCACTGTCTCTTTATTACCTGTGAGGGGCTTTAATGATCGAAAATGAAGCAAACAGTGCTTCTCTTCTTGGTTCTTTTCTTGAGCAGTTGTATTTTCCATTGGTAATTTGAGGTCTGCTGCATATGGTTGAAGGGACTAGAAGTTTGTGGGTTGGTTGCACAGAATGTGCCTCAAGTGACTGCTGTGAACATGCGCACTATTAAGAGACTTAGCTCGTATTAATCAACCTTAAATATCTTCATACGACAAGTGGGGGCTGATGTGAATCAGCATTTCTTTTTTTTTCCTTTAATGTTGATGCTATAACGACCTGGCCCCACCGTGTGATATTGTCCGCTTTAGGTCACCCGCCTTGGCACGGACGAACCGCCATCCCAGCTACGGTCTTTTCCCTCACGGTTTTAAAACGCGTCACACAATTAAAGGGACCCAAGCCTTATAAACAAGGCCTAGGACTCCCCCCTAAGCGATGTGGGACAGGAAAAATGCCCTTAGCCTTGCCCGCATACTGCCGAAGCGATCTTAGTCCGTCCCTCCGTACTGCCCTGGGTCTGGGTCGTCACATTCTCCCCACTTAAGGCACAGCGCCCTCGCTGTGGCCCCACACGCTGCGAGAGTCGGCTCTAATACCATTTATAATAACCCGGGCCCCACCGTGTGATATTGTCCGCTTTGGATCACCCGCCTTGGCGCGGACAAATCGCCATCCCCGCCATGGTCTTTTCCCTCACGGTTTTAAAACGCGTCACACAATTAAAGGGACCCAAGTCTTATAAACAAGGCCCATGACTCCCCCCTAAGCGATGAGGGACATGAAAAATGCCCTTAGCCTCGCCCGCGTACTGCCAATGCGATCTTAGTCTGTCCCTCCGTACTGCTTCGGGTCTGGGTCGTCACAGATGCTATGTTTCGCAATCCCTTGCACGCCCCACCCCCGGCGGGGGGGTGGGGGTGGTGGTGAGTGATTACTTGGAGTTATTCATGCTTGTACATTGCCCTCTGCCACTATTTCTGGTGTAAGAATGGAAAAGCTTCGGATATTGCGTCAGTTTGCTGCTGCTAAAAATCTAGACTACAGTTTCCTCTTTTGCATAAGCCATCATGGCAAATACTTCGGTGTTATAATTGCTTGCGCCTTCGCTACTCTAGCATACATAATGGAAAACCAATATTCAAGCATTTACCTTATTTAATGGTAGTCTTACCATTGGAATTCAGGTTCAACTTATTGAGGGCATAATGGATCAAGTTGAGGGGACAATAATTGTTTCATGGGTCAGCCAAGATTTTTGATGATTCTACAGGTCAAATTACTGCGACAAAGTACATCTCTTTTGAGAGCATAAACACCAGATCTCGTCGCTTCTTGATTACTCCCATGTTACCACTCCCATGTTCCTGTTCTCTGTTTTGCATCTATCTTCTGGTTTGAACTTAAAGATGAGAGAAAAGTGAGCCACTTTGTAGCAAGGTGCTTGGTCAGGCAGTTGTGCATCTCATTTTACTTCCTTGGTGCTTCTTTTTTTTTTTTTTTTTTTAATGCCTAATTCTCCTTCGGAATCAGCAATTCCTTCTTACTTTCTCACGTCTAAGATGAGTCTTGAGGAATGTCTTAAAACAGTAGCGGCTCGATTTTATCCTTCGGATGTGGTCCCTAGAACATATACTGCTTTCTTTTGCTCAAATTTGTCTATTTTGATCCACCATCATGTGGATCGACGACCGCTGTGGAAGAATTTTTGTAGCTTTTATGACTTCCAGAGTGAATATATTTAAATGAATGCACACCCTCTTCGAAGCTGATTTGTGGGGGCTGCTTCCCTGTGTACTGATGCATTGAATGGTAAATTCAATGTGCCCATCGCTTAAAACCATACAAACCTTATGGGTGACAAATGCTAGGAATATAGAACTGACTCAAAGAAATGTGACTCTAGTCGAGTAGTTAAATATTGTTCATTTGTTAAATAATTGGCTATAGTTTGTCAGATCATTTTGCAGATCAATTTGGTAAATCAGTCTTTGCACTCTTAGACTACTGTAAAATAAAGTAAAGTGACAGTACTCTTATAAGAACAATACGTGTCGCTCATACTTCTAGGTCGTCATCTACTATCAAACCAAGAGTGCCATACCGATCACCCGAGGAGTCTCAGTATTTTCTCAGGATGCTGTGTAACCTCTCTAGCTATCTGCCTAATGTTCAAAGTGAGACTCTTAATTGATTGAATAGACTAGATCTTGTCGATATTCTGTTTCATCCAGCAAAAAAGAAATCACTTAGAATACTCTTAAGTGTCATCTTTTGATCATTGCCTTTCAAGAATTCAAGCCATTGATCAGTCGGAGCTATGTGCATCAGGTCTTTACAATCAGGAAGCTGGAATGCAGAGTTAGTATCAAACACCAACATTTGATAAGCATAACATGGCGTGTGCCAATATATTTTAAGCAAAAGGTCTTACCATGCTCATCTAAATCTTAACTCCTGAACTAGGCACATCGAATGAAAGTATATTAGCTATTTGGCTCCTTTTCCTTCTTATCAATAAGAATAAATCTCTAAGTCCGTTAGAGGGAGAGGCTGCAAAATCCAAGTCCGAGGGGAGCTTACCGAAAAATATCAAAAAGGATTGCATAATAAACATTTGCAACATCCCCATATCAATGAGCTCAATATGCTTTGCAGTCAGATTACCACAAGCCATTCAATAAACAGTATATATAGCGAAATTTGGCTGCTAAACAGCTCGTATTTAAAGCTCCAAAAATGACATTCTCGGAGCTACTGAAACTTACATGTGACAGTAAACACACATTAACATAATTCTCGAACTTTTACTATACCCACCCTCCAATGCCGCTCCATAAAAGAAAATGGCAGGTGCATGATCGAAGTTCGGTTGAACGTGAGATGGAACCCGGGAAAGAAGGAGACGACAGACTGAAGCTCGCAAGGAGTGGGCATGAAGTGGCCAAGGATTGGGTGAGAAGTGGGCGAGAACAATTTAACCCTACAACTTCAGGTTAAAGACCATCATCTAATCAGCATAAACAGTCGCAATCTCAACGAAAATTCTCGCAAAATAACATAAAAACAGGAAAAAAAAAAATCAAATTGAAGAACAGAAGCAGGGGCGAGATGATCAAGAGTGAAAATGAAGATTTGGGTTCGATTCAGAACCCTAAAACGCTCACTGAAGATTCCGACTCTTACGAAATAAGTTAATTTCAGCTTATGGTCTCCAAAATAAAAAGAGTTTTAAGTGCTTTAATAAGGGCGTGTACACGATGTTAATTTATTTATCCACATTCATACTTTCGTCAATCTAGATCTCGTTCCTTAGTTTTTAAGGTTGATAAAATTTTCTGTAATCTAAATCTCATTCCTAACTTTTTGAGGTCGATAAAATTTTTGATGTTTTGTGTTTTGTACTCTCTGAACAACCAAGATCAATATAACTACGAATATCTATAAATTAACTAATGTTGTTTCTAGATGTCCTAATGAAATTACTTAAACATAAAATAACAGAATTATCAATCCGATTTAACTCTAAATGAAGTTCTACTTTTCCTTAAAGTGAACTATTGTAATAGTTGTGAAGACCAAAAAAAAATGTAATAAAAAGATGACATGTTTTTTTTTGTTGATTTAGGAAAATGATTGAAATGAAATGATATTCCAAAATTCGGATAACAATGTAATCATGAAAACTTATGAATAGTACTAAAGGGCTTATTTGACTTAGTTGAAAAGTTGAGAGACTATATTGAACAAATTAAAAATTTAGGGACTACATTAAATATTTAGGAAAAGTTCAATGATCATTTTAAAAGAATCAAAATTCCGAATATGACATTGTACATTAGCATCATTTCTGCCTTTTTACATCTTTTGAACAACACCCTATCAAAACAAAAGATTAGATAATGAAATAGACAATGATGTAAACACACATATTCTATTGGCACGTGACTTACATTGATCTAACTTCCACCATTTATGGATTTCCAACAAATTAAACAAGACATAGGGGAACTGGTCTCTCCATTTCAATGTCGTATTTTCACCTTTTTGAAAAGGGAAATCACTCATGCGTTCAAGCGCACAGGTAGTGAGTTTTAACACCAACACAAACTTAGGTATAACACGACCTTAGTTATTTTCTGGAGAAAGTGAGAAGTTTTGCTGATGATTTTCTATAAATGGGATGAGAAGTCCTGGCAAGAAATCTTATCCTTGTTTCTGGAATTCAAGGAACTTTCACTTTTGGAGTTCGGTTCCCTGAAAACTGAGCTGTTTTTGGCAGGCTATGGTACTGACCGAGTAGTTCAGAAGAAGAAAACTTTGGATTAGACTGAGGGACATCCTCCCTATCCAGGAAGATTTAGTTAATCAAGGCTGAAATCTATAGCTTGGTCAAGTTTTCAAATTGACCGGCCATAATGCTTGCTTACCCAAAAACATCGATTTTGCCTTGAAGAGCCTCATCATGTCACGTTAGTGGAAAGGAAATCTTGAGAAAGCAGAGTCCTAAGGTGTCTCAGGATAATTTTTGCGCTCCAAAATGTGAGGGTGGTTTAGGCTAGAAGAAGCTGGAGACATGGAATATAGAGAAGTTGTTGCTAAAAGCAGGGTCCATTTCGGTTACTGGTTTATGCTTGCTGAAACAGATTTCTATATGGTCCTGTTACTCCTAAAAGTAACTCATCTGAGCATGGAGGAAGCTGCTAAAAGTTAGGTCCATTCTTAAGCGACATACTCAACATGTGTAATTGGCAATGGATAGGGCACTTCATTTGTGGAGTGATCATGGCACCCTCATGGCATTCCTCAAGGGCATTTATCCTTAGAGAGTGATGTTCTCAAGCAAATCGCTGTCGCTCAATCCTCATGACACCACGCCCAATCCTCATTCGCTCCTCGCAAGCTTAAGTCCGTCGTTTGCTGTCGTCTCTCCTTTCCCAGGTTCCGCCATCCACGAGTTAGAAGTTCATCGTCCGCGGGCTTCAAGTTCGATGTCTGTGTGCTTCAAGTTCTTCAGTGCCACTTTTCACTCTCGCGCACATTTTCTTCTTAATTGCCGCTCAGCTGGAGGAATTTGGTGCCACATGAGGCTTGGATGGTTGCATTCATTAACTCCATCAGTGGTGGGGGGGGGTATGAATCTGAACTCAAGCTCCAGATCACCAGCCAATCCACCGTCTTCTCCTAATGGCCAACGACATTGCCACCCTCAGCCTGACCACACTCTAGCTCCGACGGCTCTCGACACTTGGCGACGGCCAGCATTGCTGAACCACAGTAGCAAGCCCCCATTATCGTCGGCCACAAAGCCTGAAACACCAAACAAAGTAAACAACTGCGGTCACAGGGGCAGTGAAGCGACCAAACGGCCATGCCCGTAACACCAAACATCACAGGGACATAGCAATAGAACGCAACAGTGCGAACGACTCGATGTCGGCAAAAAAAAAAAGGAGGAGACGAAAATTAGATCTCGTTGAGGCGTTTTATCGAGCGGGTGGCGTGCGACACTGAACAAGGGGCTCCCGGTTCAGCCGGGACTCAAATCGCACTGTCCCATCGACATACGACCTACCAGACCCGCATTATCAAAACACGGGGGCGAAGGGGCCGGAGTTCGCGTGAGCCGGACGGCCGCGAGCTCCGGCTCGACGCGCCCGAAATAGGGCAAAAACAGAGCAGTAAAGAAAGGACAAAAGAGGGGCGTCGGAGCGCGCGACCGCGGGGGCCTTACCCGGCTTGACGACGACGGCCGGAAGCCGGTCTCAATGCTAATCGAACTATAGCCAGCCATCTCAGTTTCACCAAGCCGGGAACCACGGGAAAACGGCGGATCGAAAACGAAACTCAACTCACCAAAAATCGGACGTCGTGATAGATGGGGACCGCAGGCTTCGTGGTACCGGCTAGGGGGCGCTGGTTTGTGTCGAGGATGGCCGAACGGCGCTCAGCCGGGGCGAATTTTCTGCTCTCTGACTCGCGGTCTCCCTCTCGGCCGGATGCCCTCTATCTCCCTGTTCCTCTCTCCGTCCATTTCTCCCTCTGTCCGAGCACCCCGAATCCCCCTCTAACGCCCGGCAGGCGCGCATCGCCTCAGCCACCGCCAGCTCGCCGTGCCGGCCTGCTCCCGACCCAAAAGGCGCGCTCCTCACTCCCCTTCCCGCCTCTGCTTCCGTCCTTCGGCCTCCTTTTTGTTTTTTGCAGAACGCGCGAGAGCGTGAACGAGTGGGAAGTTCGTGAGGGAGAAGATGAAGGAAGAGGCTGTGCTTGGGGAAACGAAAAGGAAAAGTGGGCCGGGCTAGGCCTAGGCAAAAAGAAAAGGTAGAAAAGAAAGGGAAAGAAGGCTGGGCCGGCCTGACCCCGGCCCGATCTCCCTTTTTCTTTTCTTCTTCTTTCGTTTTTAAATAATAATTTTTTAATCAATTAGTTAATTTTTTTTTTTATCTTTTCCAATTTTTAAATATTTTCTTATAAATTATATACATCGTAATGTAAATGCTCATAATGTCTATATACTATGCAATTCTAGTGAAAACTATTTTTATTTAGGGATTAAAAATTAATTCCTAATTTTCTAGACAATTAAATCCTATATGAATAGGAAAAATTTAGGAGTCAACATTACGATTCGCATTATTTTGTCTTAATTGATGAGGACTATCATAAAGGCACAAATTTCAATTACTAGATTTTTAAGTAGATGAATGCTAAGTTGCTTGGTGCATTGGCGTATTTTCTTTAAGTGAGAGATTGTTCACAAGTGAAGCCAAATTTTTTTTTAGAGGCTTTTTTTTTTTGTCTTTCCTATTAGTTTTGCTTTTAGGTTTAAAGCTACACTTTACATCAGCGATAGTCAAAAGCTAGCCATCAAAGGGCTAAAAAAGAAAATAGAGAAAAAAGAAAAAAGAGAGAAAAAAAGTGAGTTTTTTCTTTGAGAACTCTATTTGTGTTCCGATCTTACGAAAGATCAATCGCTGTATTTCAACTTTATTTAACTTTTGTGTTCTTTCGATTATGTTATTTTATTATTATATTTAGTCTTGGTGGACGGTTTGTTTGCGTTACTCTTTTTTTTTTTTTTTCCTGAAATCAACACATGATTTCCTAACATAGCGCTGGTAATTTGGGCGGCGATGACTAGCCAATAGGGAGGAGTAACCCATGAATCGCGGGGTGATGCAACGAGTACGCTGCTGATGGAAGGCGAGGATTTATCTGGACAGGTGGGGAAGCGATGAGCTCATCAAGCGATGGCTCAGTCCAAAGATTTGAGAGGAGACAATTGTTTAGGCCGTGCAGGGTCAAAACGACTATTGTGAAGGGGGGTTTCAAAACGAATTGACTTTGATGGCAGCAATGAATGGTCAGTACGCGAGATTAACGGAGGAACAGGCGAGAAAATGATAAACATTCCCCGCTATTGGAATTCGAGTCAGCGGAAGACGACTTACCTGATTCCGATGCGCAAACAACAAATGGCCTCGGAAAGAACGTTGAATTGCGAATTTATCACGAACAATACTTCCTCACGTTAGTCTGGATGCAATTACGAGGAAAACACCCGATTTCCACGGCGTAAATGCCGATTGTTCTTGCAAAAGTGAAATGGAACGCCTTGATCTTCTTTGATGGAAATGGAGAGGAAATTTGGTGAGAATGAATTGCCAACTGTATCAATGGTTGTGTTCGGGAGGCTTTTATACGTCTCCCTTCGTACCCCTCCATTTGTGTCTTTCCATTATAACGCATCCAGACGAAATGGTGCGTTCCGTTCGCACCCCATCATGGACGTACCAGCTAAAGTACAACATCTCCCACTCGGACATGATGGGCCTAATAGCGCTCTATTAAGAAAATAAAATATTCAACATTCATCAATTTTACAAAATAATTCATACTAGCAACTAAGCCGTACGACCAGTGAGTACATCTGCACTTGGGAACTCAAATTATGCACCTGTTAGGGATGACATAATGGCTACAACCCTGAAAAGAAATAAACAATCGATGTCTCACAGTGCTCCAAACATATTTTGTTACATCAGTCCAAGTATACCTATCCCTTAAAGGCTATACTTGACTATTCTCAAAACACAATGTATTTACAATTACATTCGCAACCACATAGGGCGATATAATTGGTCGTCTAGTAAATACACGCGATAGATGTAAAACAACAATAGTCTTCCTTCGCATTCATGTCTCTCTCAATTTTAGAACAACTACTTTCCTAGACACGTCCCATAGGCCATATCTATTCATGACCGCCCGTAATATGCTAAAGTAGCAACATTGATTTTTCACTTCGAGAACATAAGGCACAAAATTTGAGGTAACATAGGGCACAAAATTTGAGGTAAATTACAAATTACCTCAAGGGCTCATACGATGAGTAAATAGGGATAATTTTACTCATCTTCCCTTATTGGTCGTACAATGCATATGTAATATGAATTACATGTTATAGTGGATTACTCTTTCTATAAGAGCGTATTTCATTTATTAAATATATCCATCATACAGATCTTAGCCTAAACATAGTCATGTGCTTCTCACGTACTCATGTTTAGCCCGAGTGCTATATCAGCTCGCTTTCTATAGCGCCCAATTAAGTACTCGCATCCAGCATCTTTCAGGCATACATGATTGTGGGACTATCATGTTCGGTCTTGTTATAAATCAGTCACAGACCTCATCTTGACTCCAATCAATGCGACATATTTTATATACCAAACTTGCTCTTCAGCATTTATTTGTACATAACGTGTTATCTCAACGTGCTAACTACAACACGTGAGGCGATTGCTCGTGTGAGTGAGTCAATCATTGCCTGCTGACATACTTTTCAATAATATATGTGTGTTTGTGCTAATCTCATAATGTATTTGTACTTATTGATAAAACATCAAATCACTAATAAACAAACAAGTACAATACATTTGTCCACAAATACATAAACCAATGATCCTCTACAATAATAGATATCACATTCTACGCAATCCTAGTGACATCCTATGGGTCAAGAATATGTCTCTAGGAATAGCCTTCGTAAATGGATCAACAACCATTCTATTGGTTGAAATGTATTGTAGGATCACTTCTTTCTGCGTTATAATATCTCTGACGAAATTATTATTTATCTCAATGTGCTTTGTCCCTCCATGATACTTGGGATCTTTCACATAGCCAATGGCTGCTTGACTATCGCAATAAATTGTCACCGGTCTTGAAACTTTAGTGACAATGGCTAAATTTTCCAAGAAACGTTTTAGCCATACTGCTTCTTGCACTGCGGCTAAACATGCAATAAATTCTGCCTCCATTGTAGACAAGGCCGTGCATGTCTGTTTCTTGCTATTCCAAGAAATCGCACCTCCATTAAGCAAGAACGTATATCTAGAAGTTGATTTACGCTCATCCAGATCTCCACCCCAATCGGTATCTGAATAACCCAATAGGCGCAAATCATTCATTTGATAACAAAGTCGATAGTCCATGGTGCCCTTCAAGTATCTCAGAATCCTCTTCACTGCTTTCAAGTGTGCTTGACCAAGATTTGATTGATATCGGCTCACCAATCCCACGGCATAACATATGTCGGGTCGAGTACACATCATAGCATACATTAAACTTCCGACCGCACTTGCGTAAGGAACAGTTTCCATTACTTTGATTTCTTCTGGAGTCTTAGGACACATCTCAGTACTTAGGCCTTCACCTTGCATGATAGGGGTATCAATGGAATTGCAATGCTGCATATTGAAATGCTCAAGAATCTTTATAATGTAAGACTCTTGTGATAAAGTAAGGAGTTTCCTTGATCGATTTCTTTCGATCCTAACTCCTAATATATAAGTAGCTTCTCTCATGTCTTTTATCTCAAAATTGGAGGACAACTATTCTTTTATGGCGATAACCAAAACCTTGTCATTTCCAGCCAACAGAATATCGTCCACATAAAGTGATAAAATCACAAATTTATCTTTGGACCGCTTGACATATACACAGTGATCTTCTTCGATCATCGTGAAACCAAATGTTATTATTGCTCGATGAAAACGAAGATACCACTGTCTAGATGATTGCTTAAGGCTATATATTGAGCGATTAAGCTTGCAAACTTTATGTTTTTGACCTTTAACTATGAAACCTACTGGTTATTTCATATAGATTTCCTTATCTAATTCTCCATTGAGAAATGCCGTCTTTACATCCATTTGATGTAATTTAAGGTCCAAATGTGCAACGATGGCTAGAATAAGGCGTATTGAGGCAAACCTTACAACTAGTGAAAAAGTTTCCTCATAATCTATACCCTCTTGTTGAGTATAACCTTTCGCCACAAGGCGAGCCTTATACTTTTCAATGGATCCATCCGCCCTACGCTTAATCTTAAAGACCCATTTGTTTCCAATGGCCTTACGATTGGGTGGTAGATCAACCAAGTCCCAGACATGATTTGCCCTCATTGACTCCATCTCATCTTCCAAAGCTTTTCTCCATTCTTCCTTGTCAGAGGATGAGAGAGCCTCTTGAACAGTCTTAGGCTCGGCATCGCTATTTTGAGCAATCATAAATGCTTCCCCTTCAATCTCAAAACGACGACGGGAAATACTTTTACGATTACTTTTACGCAATTGAATTTCTCTTGAATTCGATTCATCAGGTAATGCAACACTCCCACTAGGTCTTGTGTGTTGAGGTAAATCTTCATTTTCCTCTACAACATCAGTGGGTGTGTTATCAGGATCTTCCATCTCATATAATTTGAAGTCCTTATCAATTTCACCTCTATTAGGAAAATCGTTCTCCAAGAACGTGACATCTCGTGACTCCATTTCGGTCACACTTCCATCAGCTTGTTCACTTATGAACACGTACCATTTAGAGCGTTTGGAATATCTTATAAAGATACATTTCTTCCCTCTATGACCTAATTTGCCATGTTTATGGGAAGAATCATGAACATAAGCTGCACATCCCCATGGACGTAGACTACTCAAGTCTGGTTTCCTACCAGTCCATAATTCATAAGGGGTGGAAGTGACCGATTTTGATGGCACATGGTTAAGTATATAGGCAGCAGTCAATAACGCATCTCCCCAATAAGAGATAGGTAAATTTGCTTGCGCCATCATAGACCTAACCATTTCCAATAGGGTTCCATTCCTTCTCTCAACTACTCCATTTTGTTGTGGAGTACCAGGAATAGTCAATTGTCGTACAATTCCTTTTTCATCACAAAGAGTCTTGAATTGCTCCGATAGATACTCACGTCCACGATCGGTTCTCAATGCCTTTATTGTCTTGTTTAACTGATTTTCTACCATCGCTATATATCGTCTAAAGCAGTCTAATACTTCTAACTTATGGGAGATCAGAAAGACATAACCGAAACGTGTGAAGTCATCTATGAAAGTGATGAAATATGAGGCTCCATGCCTCACCCTCACATTCAAAGGACCACAAATGTCAGAATGTATGAGATGCAATGGAAATTCAGCTCTAACCCTTTACCGAATAGTTTTCTGGTTGTTTTTCCCGCTAGACAATGTTCACATACGGATAGACTAACATTAGTGAGTGACCCTAAAAGGCCTTCTCTAGCTAATCTTTGCATTCTTTGCAATCCAATGTGATATAATCTAGCATGCCAAGTACTTACATCAATTTCAACGTTATTTGAAGACGCAATTAAAGAAAAGTAACCATTAACATTAACATTGTACTGATCATAGTTAATGTCTAACACTATAAAACCATTCAATACATGACCTGAACCATAATAAATTGTTCCATACAAAATGTCAACACAATCACCATGGAAATTCAATACATAACCTAAGCTAAGAAGAACAACTATATAGACCAAGTTTCGTCGAATATCCAGAGCATAAAGGACATCATGCAGAAATAGGTTTCGACCACCACGTAAGATTAATTTACATGTGCCGATAGCCTTCACTTCAACTCTTGAGTTATTCCCAACATATATCCATCTTCTTCCAAGCGGTATCCAACGATACTCCACAAATGCTTCTCGGTCTCTAGCTACATGGTCCATTACTCCTGAGTCTACAGTCCACATTAGATGAGATTCAGCAAGCATTACAGTACTAGAAACAAAAGCATTACTCAAAGTAATGGAGTAATATGGTACCTTTTTTTGGCTTAGTGCATTCACGAGCAAAGTGACACATCTTGCCACAATTGTGGCACTCCATCTTGGCCTTGTCCTTCTTCCCACCACGCTTCTTGCGCCGGAAGGTCTTAGCTCTCTTGGATCCCTGATCAGTCATCTTCTCTTTATTGTTGAACTGAAGATTCCTCTTGCGCTTGAAGCCCAAAGCCTTGCGCGAACTCGATTCAGCAACATAAGCATGGGTAGAGGATCTTGCAGCCTTTAGGCACTCATCCTCTAATTTTAAATGACGCGCAATATCATCAAAAGTGACGATATTCTCATTATGCATCATATTGATTTTCATATGCTCCCAATTATCAGGAAGATACCTTATAACAGCCTGAACTTGCTGTTCATCAGTAAGGGAGTGACCTGCCGACTTTAGCTCACGGATCATGTTTGACATCTCCCGAAGATGTTGCCTCATGGTTACATTTGGGCGCTTTCAGAATGTGTCAAACTTGATGGTGAGTCTCCTCAACTTAGTGACAGATGTACCCCCAAACTTATCTGTCAAGGCAACCCACATAGCTTGAGCTTTGTCATAACTCTCAAACTCACACATAAGATCATCTTACATACAGCTCAGCAACGTGATGCAAGCAATGCTATTTTTCTTTTTCCAAGCTTGATAAGCTTCCAGATCTCTCCTATGTTGAGCTGAAGTTTCACGCTCAAGTTCATCGATGGTATGGTTGAGGGTTTCCAAAACCCCTTGCTCCTCAAGGATGTATTGAACCTTTCGGTGCCAAATATCATAATTGTCACCGTTCAGCTTCTCACCCTTATTGAGGTCAGCCACAATGGTCTTGGATGCCGAAGTTATAATCAATTGCTATAACACATTGACATAATAAATGTATAATCAATACTAGCACACTTTACAGAATAACACACATATTTAATTTGTAGCAAAGACAAACTAAATTAATGACAATTCAACAAAAAACACAAAAGCAAAAGTTCACAATGTTCCCAATCAACTTATATGTACAATTGTTCTATTATCATTAGTTAGTTTAATTTGCACAAATTTTCAAGTTCTATGTGAGAGAACTCCTTTCAATTCTACCAACCTACGAACTCCCACTAGGAAAAAATAATTACATGATCTTATGTAATTTCTACATTTTTCCTTAACACAAGAACATAGCATGGCAATAACCAACGTGTATAAACAACAATCATGCTTCAATTATAATCAAAATTGTAATTCAATGTGTAATGGATTTCCTATCATTGTTTTAATTTTCTAGCAACTAGAAAATTGCAAGTATATTAAAATATATACTTCATATCAATGAACCAAGCTCTACACAACATATATAACTTCATTTGAACACAAGCTAACTACTGTATTTCCCAAATCACAAGAAAATACAAGCTACAAATGAATAAATTGCATTAAACCCCAAAAAATACGCGTACATAGGGTGCCCTAAGCATTTTCATACATTTATAAAATTCAAAAATATAAAATAATTATACCACTGTGTAGAGGACACTCATACGAACCAAACGGGACCGATCACGCTCCAATCGGAGCCCGCACGCGCCCCCACGCGCCACTTGAGTGCGAGGCGCATGTGGCGCACGTGCCAGCGAGCCAAACAGCTCCTGGCCGGTCCGATCGGTCAGACTGGGTCTAGCTGGTGATCGGTCTGACCGGTTCGACCGGTCCAACCGGTTTGACCGCCGGACCGGTTGACCGGTCCGATCGTTGACCGGTCAACGGTCGGGTCGAATCTCGGGTCGGGTCGGGTTGCCGGCCGGTGACCGGCCGGCCAACTGTCTTCGACGGTGACGTCATCGATGACGTCATCCCGGCGGTTATCGACCATTGGGTGACATCATGGTGACGTCACCACGCACCGGTTCGCCGACCGATGCGTGTCGGTTCATCGGCTGGCGCGCGTCGTGCACGCGCCGGTTAGCCGACCGGCGCATGTAGCGCATACGCTGGCTTCGCTAGCGCTTCAAGCACATTGCACCCATGCACAGCGGCTTCTGGCCGTGCGTGTGGGCGCGTTCGACGTCGCCCGGTGACGCTCGACCCATCCCTTGACTCGTCTCGACGAGCTCTTTCACCCTGTATATTCAAAAATTAATTTTGATCAAAAAATTATTACGAAAAACGGTGAAAACCTCACGGATCACGCGACCCGAACTTGTTCTTCTCTCCGGTTTAATTTCGAATTTTTCATATGGCAATTCCGACTATCAGAGATCCAAACAGTGTAGAATACAATCCCTTGATCTCAATCTCAAATGGTAATCAAGAAAACTTGATGAAAAATAAGGCAGAAATCACGATTGGGCTCTGATACCAATGTTGAAATTCGAATCGGCGGAAGACGACTTACCTGATTCTGATGCGCAAACAGCAAATGGCCCCGGAACGAACGTTGAATTGCGAATTTATTACAAACAATACTTCCTCACATTAGTCTGGATGCAATCACGAGGAAAACACCCGATTTCCACGGCGTAAATGCCGATTGTTCTTGCAAAAGTGAAATGGAATGCCTTGATCTTCTTTGATGGAAATGGAGAGGAAATTTGGTGCGAATGAATTGCCAACCGTATCAATGGTTGTGTTCGGGAGGCTTTTACACGCCTCCCTTCGTACCCCTCCATTTGTGTCTTTCCATCGTAACGCATCAAGACAAAATGGTGCATTCCGTTCGCACCCCATCATGGACATACCAGCTAAAGTACAACACCCGCAATCCTCGGGCTGTTCACCTAATAATTCACTTTCAATATGCAGCGAGATAAACTGTCTGAACATGTCCTACTCTTGCTATTTCCTCCTATTGCCAAGACTGCCCTCTGCTCTTCTTTCTTTTCTTTTTTGTTTCGCACGCTCTCGCTCTCTGGTCCCAGGTGTAACTCTTGGTCGATTGTTGACTAGATGGCCCATATGTTGACTTAGTTTCATGTCCCCAGTAAGGCTAAAGTGATGAGGTTAGCTAAGGTTTAATGGTACGCACAAAAATGGATCAACTTAGAAGGAGAAAATCAATTGAGTAATGTTGAGTGGCCTTGAATATTTCTTCAGAGATTGGAGGGACTCGAAAGTGCCTGTCATCTTCGTCGGTCCAAGATTTGTTTTGATGCCAGGCCCAAGGTATCGAAGTCAACATGCCTCTAGTCATGAATGCGAGGAACGAATGCAAAGAACCGTGCGTTGTAAGTGTTTTTGGTTAGGGATCGAATCATAGCATTGTTGGCAAATTCGGTCCCTAAATGTTTTTTAAGAAATGCAATGATCTAAGGAAATAAGTGTTGAAAAAGTTTTGCACAATCATTTGCTATTTAATATAATGGAAAATTTAATGAGAATACTTCAGTGGTTAAAGGCAATTAATTATAGTTAAAAGGTAAGTTTTTAAGGTGAAGAGATCAAATCAAATATTTCATACTGAGTAGTAAGTATATGCTTGGGTAGTACTTAGGTGGAGCATTTTTTTTTTTTTTTTGTAGTAGTAGTGAATGCTGCAAATTCAATCTCTAAGGTATGAAGGAAATTTGTCTAATTTTCCAGAGTCTCATTTGTCATAATGAGAGGCGATTCTTTGGAAATATTTTTTTATTATGCATTTATATAGATAAATTGTTATTTTACAATATTGGATTGGAATTTTAAATATGTCCAACTATAAAAAAGTTACACCTTCATGATTGTCCTCCACCTTATCTTTTAATAAAGCCATCGGCTTTAGTGACTATAAATTGAAAGTTGCACCTGCTGTGAAGTTGCCTTGACGTGTTTTTGATGTCAAAAGGGACCATAATATATAATGTTTTCTACACCTGCTAGGAAGTTGGCTATGCGTGTAATTGATGACAAATGGTTGTGGAAGATGATTTTAAAGTAATATTTGTTCCCCTTTAAAATTTTGGCAATTTTGATATTTATTTGAAACCTTTTCGCTTCCACCCGACAAAACCCTGTGTGTTACGCGAATGGAATTAAGAGTCTATCCGTAATTGTCAATTAAACCCCGTGAGTCACGCATTACAAACGTCCAAAATGATGTCTGTAATTGACGAAAGTGGCATCGGGCTTCATCGTTTATATCTTATAATTAAATATCCATTTCTCCTTTTTTCTAACGTAACGCAGTGGTTCTCCTTTTGTAATTTTTTTAGGGAGGATGATCCGGTGGAAAAGCTTTTCAATTGAATCACGTGAGTTACACGATACAAACGTCCAAAATGATGTCTCTCACTAAAGAAAGTGGCATCAGACTTCGGGCATTCAAATCAAGAATTTCATTGTTTATTTCTCATAATAAATATCCTTTTCTCCTTTTCTAATGTAACTCGTTGGTTCTTCTTAAGTAAATTTCTGAAGGAGGATGATTTGGTGGAGAAGTTTTTCACATAATTGTCCTCGATTTGATTTTTTTTAAAGCCATCAATTTTATTCACTATAAGTTGAAAGCTGCAATTGTTGTGTCAAGTTGCCTAGTCCGTAACTTCCAATTTTATCCCCTGAGTCATGCAGTATAAACGTCCAAAATGATGTTGCTCACTAATGAAAGTGGCATCAGGCTTCAGGCGTTCAAATCAAGAATTTCATCGTATGTCCTTTTCTTCTTTTCTAATGTAACACACTTGTTCTTCTTTTGTAAATTTCCAAAGGAGGATGATATGGTGGAGAAGCTTTTCACATTTAAAATGTAATAAAACTCTTCCCATTAATTAATGTAATGTTATTGTTTCTAAAATGTGCAATTCAAAAGAACGACTGAAATTTGACAAACAACAATTGCGTTCGAAATGAAACAAGGCAGATTCGGGCTGTGATATATGTAAATGGTTTGTCAACTTGCAAATTTGTCACAATTTCTCAATTGAAACTGTTTGACTTTGTGGCAGCTGGGGAATATTATCAAGTTGGATTTTAATGAGACTGGCAAAAGTGCCTGTCATCTTCGCCGGTCCAAGATTTGTTTTGATGCCAGGCCCAAGGTATCAAAATCAACATGCCTCTAGTCATGAATGCGAGGAATGAATGCAAAAAACCGTGCATGGTAAGTGTTTTTGGTTGGGGATCGAATCATAGCATTGTTGGCAAATTCGGTCCCTAAATTCTTTTTAAGAAATGCAATGACAATCTAAGGAAATAAGTGTTGAAAAAGTTTTGCACAATCATTTGCTATTTAATATAAAGGCACATTTAATGAGAATACTTCAGTGGTTAAAGATAATCAATTATAATAAAAAGGTAAGTCTTTAAGGTGAAGAGATCAAATCAAATATTTCACACTGAGTAGTAAGTATATGCTTGGGTAGTGCTTAGGTGGATTTTTTTTTTTTTTTGGTAGTGAATGCTGCAAATTCAATCTCTAAGGTACGAGGGAAATTTGTCTAATTTTCCAAATTCTCATGTGTCTAATGAGAGGCGATTCTTTGGAAATATTTTTTTATTATGCATTTATATAGATAAATTGTTATTTTACAATATTGGATTGGAATTTTATGTATGTCCAACTATAAAAAAGTTACACCTTCATTATTGTCCTCCACCTTATTTTTTAATAACGGCATCGACTTTAGTGACTATAAATTGAAAGTTGCACCTGCTGCGAAGTTGCCTTGATGTGTTTTTTTATGTGAAAAGGGACCATGATATATAATGTTTTCTGCACCTGCTGGGAAGTTGGCTATGCGCGTAATTGATGGCAAATGGTTGTGGAAGATGATTTTAAAGTAATATTTGTTCCCCTTTAAATTTTTGGCAATTTTGATATTTATTTGAAACCTTTTCGCTTCCACCCGACAAAACCCTGTGAGTCACGCGAATGGAATTAAGAGTCTATCCGTAATTTTCAGTAAAACCCTGTGAGTCGCGCAATACAAACGTCCAAAATGATGTCTATAATTGATGAAAGTGGCATCGGGCTTCATCGTTTATATCTTATAATTAAATATCCATTTCTTCTTTTTCTAACGTAATGCAGTGGTTCTCCTTTTGTAATTTTTTAGGGAGGATAATCCGGTGGAAAAGCTTTTCAATTGAATCACGTGAGTTACACGATACAAACGTCCAAAATGATGTCTCTCACTAAAGAAAGTGGCATCGGACTTCGGGCATTCAAATCAAGAATTTCATCGTTTATTTCTCATAATAAATATCCTTTTCTCTTTTTCTAATGTAACTCGTTGGTTCTTCTTAAGTAAATTTCTAAAGGAGGATTATCTGGTGGAGAAGTTTTTCACATAATTGTCCTCGATTTGATTTTTTCTAAAGCCATCAATTTTATTCACTATAAATTGAAAGCTGCAGCAGTTGTGTTGAGTTGCCTAGTCCGTAACTTCCAATTATATCCCACGAGTCATGCAGTATAAAGGTCCAAAATGATGTCACTCACTAACGAAAATGTCGCTCACTAACGAAAGTGGCATCGGACTTCAGGCGTTCAAATCAAGAATTTCATTGTATGTCCTTTTCTTCTTTTCTAACGTAACACACTTGTTCTTCTTTTGTAAATTTCCAAAGGAGGATGATCTCATGGAGAAGCTTTTCACATTTAAAATGTAATAAAACTATTCCCATTAATTAGGCTACGTTCGTTTCACGGAAAATGTTTTCCAGAAAAACGTTTTCCGGATTTTCCGTGTTTGTTTCACGGAAAATGAATTCCCGAGGAAAAATATTTTCCATGAAAGGAAAAAGGTATTCTAAATTAGGGAAAAATGTTTTCCACTTTTGAAAAGTGGAAAACATTTTCTTCACTTGATCTCTCTTATCTCACACATCTACAAATCCTCATTTCCTCCTCCCATTTCTTCTTCTTCTTTTCTTTTTTTATTCGAATTATTTTTAAATTATATTTTTCTTTTTTTTAATTCGAATTATTTTTAATTTCCTTTCCTTTTTCTTTTCTTTTTCTTTTCTTTGTTTCCCATCTTCTTCTTTCTTGGCTAGTCGTCGGCCGTCACCGGGTGAACCTCAAGCTTGTCGATCTCAAGCTCGTGCTTGTCGATTTGGCGAGCCTCGAGCTTGACACTCACGCTCGCCAATCTAGGGAGCGGAAAATATTTTCCGAAACATTTTTAAGTTTTAGCCGAACACCAGAAAATATTATCATTTTCCTGGAAAATGACTTCTAGTAAAATATTTTCTGGAAATGGCCCATTTTCCGCGAAACAAACGGACCTTTAATGTAATGTTATTGTTTCTAAAATGTGCAATTCAAAAGAACGACTGAAATTTGACAAACAACAATTGCGTTCGAAATGAAACGAGGCAGATTTGGGCTGTGATATATGTAAATGGTTTGTCAACTTGCAAATTTGTCACAATTTCTCAATTGAAATTGTTTGACTTTGTGGCAGCTGGGGAATATTATCAAGTTGGATTTTAATGAGACTGGTAAAAGTGCCTGTCATCTTCTTCGGTCCAAGATTTGCTTTGATGCCATGCCCAAGGTATCGAAATCAACATGCCTCTAGTCATGAATGCGAGGAACGAATGCAAAAAGACGTGCATGGTAAGTGTTTTTGGTTAGGGATCGAATCATAGCATTGTTGGCAAATTTGGTCCCTAAATTTTTTTTTAAGAAATGCAATGACAATCTAAGGAAATAAGTGTTGAAAAGGTTTTGCACAATCATTTGTTTAATATAAAGGGACATTTAATGAGAATACTTCAGTGGTTAAAGGCAATTAATTATAATTAAGAGGTAAGTCTTTAAGGTAAAGAAAGTGGCATCGGACTATGGGCATTCAAATCAAGAATTTCATTGTTTATTTCTCATAATAAATATCATTTTCTCCTTTTTTAGTTCTAATGCTTATTTTAGAATAGGTTTTTGAACAAGTATATATTCTTAGCACTATCGAGGATCTTTGCCAAAGTCTATTATATTCAAGAAGCACATATACAATATCCCTTTAACCACCGGCCGCAGTGGCTCTACTGGATAAGACTTTGCTGATCCTCAATGAAAAGGTGACGGGTTCAAAACTCAGGGGAGGCGTTAGGTGTATTAAGTGTGACTCAGGGGTGGTGGGTCCTCCTGCTTAAGTGTCACTTGGGGGTTTACGGCGCGCCTATCGGCCCGCAAGCCGGTTCCTCCAATACCCCAAAAAAAAATAAAAATCCCAACTCTGACGGGTTCAAATCATATCAAGGTCCAAAACAAGACTTATCAAGAATACAACATGGAACCAAAACAAGAGAAATTCAGAATATAAACAACAACGACTATTGATCTAGCTAAGGATTCTACTTTCCATAAATATATTGATCGAGTTAATCAAACTGATTAGTAAAATCAATCCTAAAGACAAGTTCCAAATGAGAAAAGCTATATTTATGGAAATCAAGGTTTTGATTGTGTGAGCGACCATAATCAAGTGGAAATTTTCAGTCCTCAATGGCCACAAGATCTTCTTTGAATCTTTATGTCCAATGGGTAGATTGGAAGAAAATCCTTCGATGATTGACTAAATGGCTGGTAGCATAGAAGAGTATTTAAGGAGATTAATCGGTCAATGAGATAGAGACGCAAACTTGAAATTCCAAAGTCTAATTGTCTTCGTTTGTGAGCTCTATAAATTGTGATCAAGAGAGAAAAACACAACAAAAAGAATGATTTGGTGTGATAATGTGATCTGCCACTTAGTATATGTACTCAAAGTTGTAATTTCTTGTTGATCCTATAGTGGAATCCAACCAGTAGGCCATCAACGTGGGAGAGTGGATGAGAGCTTAATCTAAGCCAAACCACTTGTCTGTAATTTTCTCTTCCCTTAACTCATCTTACTTAAATCTATTGCATATTTACAGGTTATCTCAAAAGTATGGTTATTTTCATAATAGATTCTGATATTTATTCAGACTTTAATGTCGACTTATTTCATTTTGCATTTACTTGTCAAGATTTTATTTTAACACATATTCACCCCCTCTAGATGTTTGTATTAGCTTTATCACCTTTACCTAGTTAAGAAATAGGTCCCAAAACTAATCATCCGAAAAGATTGATTTCCGCATGCCTAAAACCTTTTGGGTTTATTAATGTTGTATGTGGCATGCATGATAATTAAAAGGTAAAAACATGATTTCGAAGAATGTCATTTTGGCATATTTTGGGGATCTTGTAATATGGTATTGCATGATCTTCCAATTTACTAAAAAGCAAGTATTCACATTTGTTATGTATTCCAATCGTTTGAGGCAATGGCTTGAAAACGTAGGATGTACATGCTCATGGCGTTTCCATAAGGCGTTGCTAAGTTGTATAAAGTAGTGCATCAAAGATGACCATGGTTATGATCCGATTGCGATATCTTTGGAAAGATTGTAGTTTTATACATTATTTGTGCAAAGTTGGATTCGTATAAACCGTCGTGAACGCATTATGTGTATTTTGAATGCTATTTTTAAAACGACGTTTTGTTCAGATTTGATCTCAGCGTCCTTTACTCATTAGCCTAGAGTGTCTCCCTAGTCATCTTATGAATGGAGCTATCCTAATGCATGTGAATGGAGCGATTTGCGTGCATAAATCGGTGTTTTTTTTTTTTTTATCGGTCTTACTCTATTTTTATTCTAACTCTTACTCTCAGACTTTCGAAACCCATACTTGAAACTATATTGTCCCCACCCCAACCCCTCGAGAAGGTGGGAATTCGAACCTTCTATCTTCCCTTTAGGGTGGTCATTGGGGCAAACTCCAGTCGGTATTAATTGAGTCAAATGATTTAGATACTCGTGTTCTAAATGAGATAAAATAAACGTGGACAAGTCATTCTCTTGAAGACTTCGTACAATGCGCCAATTTAGTCAACAAGTCAAAGCAACCAATAATGCCGTGAAAATCAAATATAAATAAAACAAACCATAAAATAAATAATTGCAGCTAGGCTCTATCTGATCTTCATTAATTTTCCTACAGCGGTTCAAATTCCGATGTTCATAATGGTTTTCAATTTCTCATGAAAATTTTATTAAGAGATGAAATATTAAAATGATTTATGTTAAATCAGGCTAACAAAAAAAGTGTATCCCTAACAGATGTTGTCAAAATCTATGTCAAATCGTGCAAAACAGACTTATTTAATATGTCATGATTGTAGTTGCAAATTTATGGTTTTCTTGATATGTTGCGTGCAAAACTAAAAAATAAAATATATGCAACCATAAAATCATGGAAAATGAAGGAAGCAAAGTGAAAGGCACATGGCCTGGAGCGATTCAATGGACAAAATAGCAATAAAAGAACAATACCCCCTAATGCTGATCATATTGAATATCTTTTAGTTGGGTTTCACTTTCCTTCAAATCATATTCCTTTTTGGAAAAAAATTGAATAAAATGAACAAAACAAAGAAATGAATCAGATATTAAATTTACGTGATTCAATTTATGACTTACATTCATGATAGAGTAGTACAAGATTCAATTATAAATCAAAAGATATGACGAAATTTACAATCATCCTTGAGCCATTTAAACGCTCTTAATATTTTTCAAATCCTAGTTATACTCAATAATTCATAAAATGTTTAGCCTTCAAAATTTCTCTTGAAAAAATTTCCCAATCTCTTAAAAGTATGAGGCAAATCTTAACAAAGATTTAATCCTCTTTAGAACATAAATATTTGGTGTAATCGAGAGGAACTCTCGACACGCTTTTCGATATGCTCTGTGCAGCCTTCAGAGCTCTCTTTGACTTTAAGAGCTCTTCCTCTTGGTACTTAAAGAGGAAATTCAGCGGGAACCAAATAAAGCAGAACCAAGGAAACAATGAGTGGCCAACATGAAAAGACACCGTCCTTGCAACTTTCTTCGTCTTCTTCCCTTTCGGCCCATTATCGACAATGGCCATCATTAATCTCGTTCTCTCTTCTTCAGCTGAGCAAAAGCCGTCTCTTGTGGTCAGGACCATCATGGTTTCGCTTTCTTTCTTTCGTGCTCAAAGCAATACCGCAATGGACTGGCGTCATGGCCATTGACAAGCCATCACTGCACTTCCTCTCACCAATTTTGAACAGTGGCCGAGCGCCTAAAATTCTCATCGGGCTAATTCCATAAAAAAGCATCAATTTTAGGTCGATGGACAAATCTAGCCAAAACTTTTTTTTATCTCATGAAAAAACACAAACTTTAGGTCGATGGACAAATCTGGCCTGAACTTTTTTTTGTCTCGTAAAAAAGTACAAACTTTAGGTTAAGTGACAATTCTGGCCCCATTTTTATTTTGTCTCATAAAAAATAACAAACTTTCACTCCTATCCAAAATCTAACATTTATTATTAATTTTTTATTTGAAGTTAACCTTATTTCAAGAGAAAAGGTTCTAGTTGTGAGGTTGGTGAATCTCATTTATGGTTTCTCTTGACAGGCAGGTGATCTACAGTTTCATATTACGACAAAAAATAAAGTCTAGCGAGAGAAATTCAATCATGAGATTTTTTTACTTGCTAATGAAGTATAGGAGATAACATAGTTTCACTGTTATTCTTCAAGCTATGGCTCAAACAAGAAGAAAATGGATGATGTTAGCCAACAAGTGCACATGGATTAAGGACAATCAATGAATATAAGTTAAGGGTGGCCAGATTTAGGATTTAAGTGAAAGTTGATGATTTTTTTGCAAACAAAAAAAATTTGGGCCAAAATTGTCACTCGACCTAAAGTTTGTGCTTTTTTACGAGACAAAAAAGAGTTTAGGCCAAATTTGTCCATGGACCTAAAGTTGGTGCTTTTTTACGAGACAAAAAAAAGTTTGAGCCAGATTTGTCCATCAACTTAAAGTTGGTACTTTTTTTTTGGAATTAACCCAATTCTCATTTGATCCTATTTCATCCGAGGTGCTCAAACTCAAAATATATTTATATAGTTTGGTTTGATTTGACATCCACATTGCACTAACTACACCATGCTCACATTCTAATAGTTGTTCGTAGGAAATAAATGATCATTTACATTTTAATATAAAGTCACATTTTACACAATAATTGAGTTGTTAAAGGAAATTGATTATAATTGAAGGTAAGTTTCAAGACGGAGAGATCAAGACAAAGTGAAAAGCACAAAGGAGAAACTCGAAAGACATTGGGCATGCAAAAAGGTGCACCTCCATTATTGTCCTCCATCGTATTTTTCTTTTTCAAAAGCACAAAGTGAAAAGGACAAGGGAGAAACTCGAAGGACATTGGGCGTGTAAAAAGGTGCATCTCCGTTATTGTCCTTCGCCTTATTTTTCTTTTTTGAAGTCATCAAATTGATTTGACTGTAAACTAGAGACACTGCGGAGTTGCCTATGCGCGTTTTGGATGGCAAATGGGATCGGATTCAAATATGTGAAATGTCATATTGCGAACTCAGAGACGAGGTGAGAGGGCTGAACTTGTTAAGTGCGAAGTGAGCTCCTATGGCAAACTCAGAGACAGTGACGAGCACCAGCAACACGGTAGGAGGTGAATACCAGGTCTTCCTAAGTTTTAGAGGGCCTGATACTCGTCTTTCATTCACCAATATCCTCCACGAAGCTTTGGTAGATGCCAGGATTCATGTTTTCATCGATGACGTAGGGCTTCAACCTGGTGAAAAAATTAGCAACCTTCTGCATGTGATTGACAATTGCAAGCTTTACATACCCATCTTCTCCAAAGATTATGCTTCAAGTCACTGGTGCCTTGACGAGTTTGCGAAAATGGTGGAGAACACCTCTGAACGTAAAGAAGCTGGGAAAGAGAAGGTCATATTGCCCATCTTCTATGACGTGAAGCCCAAAGATGTGAAGCTGCAAACACCGTTATACAAGGATGTCATATCAAATTTGGAGCAAGAGATGGAGGATCAGGAGCATAAGTTCAGCTCCGAGAATATAAAGACGTGGCGGGAGTCTCTCATAGAAGTTGGTGGCATCAAGGGATGGGAGGTGGAGAAACATTCAAGGTAACAATCTAACCATGATTGTGAAAATCATTTTGTATAATCAGGCTGCCATTTTTTTATTTAAGTAAATATTCCAGTACATTAATTCATTAGATGTTTATATTTTGATTCTTCTACCCTTTTTTGCTAGAAATTTTGATTCTTCTACCTGATATAAAGATCAAACATTTCTCTTCTACATTTTTTGAACTTGATCACGTTCCCACCTGGTTGGTTAGTAGATGGTCAACATGCAAATTTGTCACTTTTGCTCAATTGAAACTGTTCTACTTTGTGGCAGCCCTCTAAAACTCATCCAGGCGATCGTTGATGAGGTTGTGGCCAAGCTCGAGACAAAACAGAGACGTGTAACCGGAGATTTTGTTGGAATGAAAGATCAAATAGCATACATAAATAAATTATTAGACATTGATTCTGATGATGTGCGGTTCATTGGAATCTATGGAATGGGTGGCATCGGTAAAACAATACTCGCCAAGACTATCTTCAACGAACTATGTCCCCGATTTGGCAGAAACTGCAGCTTTCTTGATGACGTGAGGGAAATGGCAAAAAGTAAGGACATAGTGGAGATGCAAAAAAAATTATTGTCTGATATCTCTTATTCTAGTGTGGCTCACAAAATTAAGAAGATTGATGAAGGGACTAATACGATTGAAGAAATAATTTACAACAAGAAGGTGCTAATTGTATTGGATGATGTTGATGAGGCCAACCACATCCTACAACTAATCGGAGAGAAATCTTTGCATCAAGGTAGTAGAATACTTGTTACTACTAGGGACAAGAACGTTCTGACTAACAGGAAACTTAAGTATGAATTTAAGGATTATGAAATGATGGGGTGGATCGGTAAAGATGCACTTAAACTTTTTAGTAGGCATGCCTTCAATGAAGACTCTCCTCCAACTGATTATTGTGCTTTTTCAAAGGGCATTGTCGATACTACATGTGGACTACCTTTAGCTCTTCAAGCAATTGGTTCATCACTTTTTAAGAAAAAGAGAGAGCTATGGGAAGAGTGGCTAGAGAGGCTACAGAAAACACCTCATGAGGATGTCTTGGCAAAGCTAAAGATTAGCTATGATGCCTTACATCGGAATGAAAAAAAGATATTCCTTCATATTGCATGCTTTTCCGCTGGTATGAGTAAGACTCATCTAATGTACTTGTGGAAAGCTTGTAATTTGTACCCAGTGGATGCCATCGATGTCCTCATTAACAGATGCATGATAAAGGAGTTAGACAATAATAGCCTTTGGATGCATGATCAATTTAGAGACCTTGGAAGGAAAATTGCCAGAGAAGAGCGTAGTGGATTGTGTGATGAAGACGACATCATTCGCAAATTAAGATCAAGAAAGGTAAAGAATGGCCTAATTTGAATAAAAAATTGCTTATACCCTCATCTTAATTGAGGACTCACATTTTTTATTTGGGAGCTACTCTTCTGTTTCGTTTTTTCTTTTCTTTTACGAAATAAAATAGTGGGATATTGACAAATTCCTGCTTCTGCTCCTCAATGTCGTTGGCAGAACAAGGAAAGCTTTGAAGGACTTGGTTTCTCAGCATCGTGGGATTGTAAAACTATCACTTCGGAGCAAATTAAGTGGTTCCCGCATTTGCGGATTCTTCAGTTGTATAAGGTAATCTGCCAAGGTGACTTTACGAGCTGTCTTTCCGATTTGAGATGTATCGATTTGAGATACGCTTATACTGATTGTACCCAAGCCCCCTATAATAAACGTTTGGAGGCAACCAATCTGTTGCATCTAGAAAACGCAGTTGTGGTGAATCTTAGTGGGCTTGATATCACAGAAGATGTGCTTCAGAGCCTAATTGGGGTATGCCAGTTTCCCTCTGAGTCTAATTTTCTCATTCAATGAAGGACAACATATGATGGATTTAACCACCGCCTGCGGTGGCCCAATTGGATAAGTGCTCCCATGATCCTTTGCTAAAGGAGAGGAGTTTGAATCCCGCTAGCCACACGGGATCTTAAGTGCAACGTCGGGGTGGTGGATCCTCCGCCAGCGTCGTTCCAGGGTTTACCCCCCGTTACCCCGGGCTTGTCGGGCTATCCGTGTTGGTACGGTGCGCGGGTTCCCTGGGTCATCAAAAAAAAAAAAATTGATGGATTTATAATCTAATTTTCTGGTTGGTAGCCTACATCCATATTTATTCTTTTCGGTACTAATGTTTCATTGGCTTTTGTAGGGGGCAAGGAAATTGAAGGTTCTCACTATTAGGTATAAGGGGTTGATAAATGAGATACCAACCTTTCGTGAGGACTCAGTTTTAGAGGAGTTGGTTATTTCTTCATTTTGGTCTTTGATGCGAATTGACCACTCTATTGGGAAGCTAAGGTGGCTGACTCACTTGATAATTAAATCTTGTTATAGACTGAGAAAATTGCCTAAACAAATTGGAAAGCTACAGAATCTGCAACATCTCTCTCTTAATAGTTGTTTTGACTTGATTGAACTCCCCGACTTAGTTTCAAAATTAGAGAAGTTAATGAAACTGGATGTATTTGGCACGGGTATTTCTAGATTACCTGATTCCATTGGTAGACTACGAAGCCTATTATTTATTGATGCATCAGCCTCAAAAATTGAAGAACTACCGGAACTCCCCATAAGTTTGACCACTCTACGATTGGCATCTGATTCATTGCTGACTGTCCCTAACCTCTCATACCTTACTAATCTAGTTGAACTGATCCTATTTGGTCACTATGAACATAGACACCCATCAAATGAATTCCAAACTGGTGACTTGGGGTGGATTGGGAGTTTAACCAAAGTGAGCAAGCTGCACATTCGCTTTACAAATGTCTGCGCACCAACTATAGAGTTGGGTTCCCTTTCTCAGCTGAAAGAACTTACTCTACATGGACTAGACTTGCCAACTTTCGAACAGCTTCCGTCAAACTTGATAATTTTAAAGCTCTACGAAACTCGAGGGAAACAAGAACACCTTGATGGGCTTCCTCCATTGAGAAAATCGAGAGAAAACAAGGTGTGCGAGCAACATGATGTTCAATTTCCCGATGTCTTAGAATCGTTGGAGAGATCATGCATTCAGGACTGCAGATCTTCCAAGAGGTTGGTTTGTCGGCCGGAGGAGCCGAGGTGCAACGAACAACAAGCTCCCAAGTTAATTGATCATCGAAGGGAAGCCTTCCTTTTCCCCAGCTCCCTTAACATGCTCATAGAATGCTGTCTGTCGGGGTTCCCAGAGGTACAGGATATTCGATTTGTTTCTCCGTTAGAATCATTGGAAGAATTTTCTGTTAAAGAGTGCTCTTCATTAAAAAGCTTAGGCGGTTTGTCAAGCTTGAAGAACTTGAAGAAGTTAGAGATTCACCAGTGCCCGAGCCTAAAGGTTGTTGAGGGCATTGACGAACTAAAGTTTTTGCGTTGGTTGACAATTGGGGGGTGCAGATCATTGGAAAGGGTTTTTGATGCTTCGAGATCAAAAGTCCGCAGATCTTCCAAGAGTATGGTTCGTCACCCGAAGGAGCGGGGGTGCAGTGAACTACAAGCTCCCGAGTTGACTGATCATTGTAGGGAAGCGATCCTTTTCCCAAGCTCCCGAAAGATGCTAAAAAGTTTTTGTCTGTCGGAGTCCCATGAGGTATAGGATATTCAATTTGATTCTACGTTCGTATCATTGGAAGAAATTTCCGTTCGTGAGTGCTCTTCGTTAAAAAGCTTAGGCAGTTTGTCAAACTTGAAGAACTTGGAGCAGATAGAGATTGACCAGTGCCCCAGCCTGCAGGTTATTCAGGGCATTTACGAACTAAAGTCTTCATGTTCCTTGGAAATTAGTGGGTGCATATTCGAAAGGATTTTTGATGTATTGAGCTCAAAAGAACCGGATAATTAACAGATACTCATACCACGCGAGAAGTTATCCGACGATAGTGAAGACGATAGTGAACTTTTCAGCACTAAATATTTCGACACTTGGGAGTCTTACAGAGAGAAAATTTTGAGCAGAACAAAGCAAGCGCCGTGCTCTGAAATTGAAACAACGAACTCTGAAACAGAAACAGGGGATCCTCTACAGAAAACGGTGCGCCTTCTTTCTATTCGTAGATCGTACGTTTTTTCTTCTGCTTTGCTTGCTTTCTATTTCTGCTTTAGTCTAGTGAAGAGAGACAATGAACTGATTCTAAAACGCGCAACCAAGAAAAATCTTATTAAATTTCCCATCTTACTGGGAATCTCCATATGTTGTGTGTGTCCACTTCGGTGGCGAGGTTGGGGATCTTACATCCCTCACCATCCATAACAAAAGGGCCTTTCTTAAGAGCCCAAGAGACCTCACCTCAACTCACTTATCGTTTCCTTCTGCAGACAGAGTCGGCAAAACAAAAAGGGAAAAGAAAGTTGGATGATTATTCGTGAACGATGGATTGAATTGGGATTAGGGTTCTTTTTCATGTTTTCTTCTTCCTCTCCCTCGCTGCACAAGCAAATCGCTGTCATTCAATCCACGATGCTACTCGCTCCTCTCGAACTTCAGTCCGTCGTTGGCCGTGTCGGTTGCCATCGTCTCTTCTTTCTTCGTCGTCCATAAGCTTCAAGTCCTTCTTCACGAGCTTCAAGTTCCAGGTCTGTGAGCTTCAAGTCCTTCCCCAGCGCCACTTTTCACTCTAGTGCACATTTTCTTCTTTAGTGCTGCTCAGCTGGAGGAATTTGGTGCATTCATTAATTTCATCTATGGCGGGAGTCATGGGCCTGAACTCAAGCTCTGGATCACTAGCTAATCACTGAAGAACAGGTAAGAGTGGTGGGGCAGTTGGGTTTTGTTTTTGTTTTTTTTTTTTTTGGGTGTTTTTTTTTGGTGTGGCAGTTGATGTTTAGATGAATGTAATTGTGTGATTTATCTTTAAATATTAAGCATGAGCTTGAGCTCTAGCTCTAGCTTCATATGCTAATAGTTGTATAAGGGTCTGTATGCCTAGTCTAGTTATGTTACTATGCTTTCGTGGACTGCTCGATTGAGCGTAATCATGTGCGCAAGATGTTGAGCATCTTCTCTTGAAGAGTTCGTCTGTAAGTATATTCTAAGGTTTGGTTAATGATTGCTTTAATGAGTATCCACTGTCTCTTTATTACATGTGAGGAGCTGTCTATTACTTGTGAGGAGCTCTTGATGATTGAAAAAGAAGCAACTAGTGTTTCTCTTCTTGGTTCATCATGTAGAATTAAAATGGGATGTCCAGTTTTTTTTTTTCTTTTCCATGTTTTGGGCAGTTGTGGTTTCCATTGCTAATTTGAGGTCTGCAGCTTATGGTTGAGGATTCCACAGGTCAAATTTACTACGTGATCGACTCGACAATTGGCTACACAAAATACACACGGGTTTTGTTATCCGTTGAAGTAGAAACACCAAATCTTATCGCTTCATGATTACTCCAACGTTCCAGTTCTCTGTTTTGCAAATATTTTCTTATTTGAATTGAAAGAAGAGAGAAAAGTGAGCCACTTAGTAGCAAGGTGCTTGGTCAGGCTCTTGTGCTTCTTAATTTTCTTGCTTGGTCCTTCATTATTTTATGCCTAATTCTCCACTGGAAATCATCAATTCCTTTGTACTTTCTCTCTTCTAAGATGAGTCCTAAAGAATGTCTTAAAACTGTGGCGACTCGGTTTTATCTTTTGGATGTGTTCATTGGAGCATAATTAGAAGACCACTATGTATTTAAGCAAATACACGACTTACTATGCACCAAACAGATATTAGAAACCCGTGAAAGAGCTCAGCATGAGGTTATGACATACTTGCTAGATTTGGTTGGGTTGCTAGATTTGCTCTTCAAGGTAGGACAGTGGACTGGAGGAACTTCCGTTATTGCTTAGCTAGGAGAGGAAAGAACTGCAAGTCATTGAGGCCCTCCGTGGCTGCTTATGAGAATACATTTTGCGATTGTTGCTCATTGCGGGTTTTACACGTTTGAAATGTGTTTACTTGCTCAGTTAGCAAAGCATTCGAGGATTTAAGCGGTTCTGTTAATCTCCTAATTAGTACTTTACTAAGTCCTAAGGTTATTCAGATTGGAATACTTGCCATCAATTGCGGACCTGCTGTGTCCCGAATATAGACTTCTTGAACTGCACATTGTAGGATCCTGGGAGTTGCAAAGAAAAATTATTTGAAACAGATGATTTATGAAATTCAATAAGTATGCCTTACGGTTGAGTTTACATTCTTGAAATACACTGTCACATTCAATTTATATGAGACTATAGTCTTACCAATCCTAAGGAGATCATTGTCTTGTGAAGATTGTAGCTTAATAATAACTTAGGCAACTCTGAAGTTTCTTTACCTTTTGTGATAGTACGGTGAGATTCTGGAATTTTAGTTGGCATTTTGGCAACAAATAGTTCCCTGTAGATATAGCTAGACCAGATGTTTTTCTCCAACTGTTAACTACTACCAGCTAGATTAGTTGAGAGAGCAAGGACATTAGTGCGTTGTCTTGGGATATCTTAGATAGATGTCAGTGGTTCACGCAGTGATTATACCACCAAGATGGAAGCGAAGGCTGCTTGCAAAGGTATCATTTCAGGTGAGACCCTGCACCAGGAATGCAACCAAACTCACCATCCAAAGTTTTGCAACTCACTACATATCTGTTAGCATTCTCCACATTCATCGAATCCAACCGTTCTAGTATCGCAAGACAGCATATAGCACAATGAGAGAACCTTCGAAGGGAAAAAAGGGGTGAAGGGATGCCAATTATTTAAGAAACATCCTCAAGAAGCACAAAAATTATAATTAATCAAAGATGAGGACAATACACCGAGCATCAACTTCTCCGCATATATCCCCAGAAATAGATTCATCTTCGTTCAGGCACAACAATGTAGAACATTTGATACCAGAGATAATCCAACAGTAGCAACTTCAATCTCCATCAATGTCTGGCTAGCAATATACACACTATAAAATTCCATAACACAACATAATCTGACCTTTTACATGCAAAACAGAGCCTAAGGTAAGATCATCAAGGAAGTTGCGAATCTAAGACACTTTATTCCAAAGGATACAATCTGTCACCTTATTGATGTCGAAAACATCTAACTTGTCATAAAGGGCCAGTACTTGCACGGCCCTGAGTGCATACAGCAGATGCGGATCATGTCCAATATTTGGCACCAAAGCCACCTGCACAAGCAGCCCTAAGTGTCATTCGCACTTTTGCTCTTTAGAGTCAAGTTTTAGAATATAAATACATAAAGCAACACTAATCACTCCTAAGACGTGGTCATCAATGTAATAGATGGAACTTGTCAATCCCAAAGCTAATATCTTAAGCATACTGTCAAATGAGAAATACTTGACTGAATGTGGAGTGGAGGTTCTGTCAGCCACATGTTTTTGGTGGGTAATTGCAAAAAAGAAGCCGAGAGACAAATAAATACAAACCAGACAGATGCTGGCATTACAGAATCCAAGAAACAACTTCATTTGAATCCACAGTGCCAAGTTTTCCAAGAAGATCTACAGTGTTCTATCCCCAAAATGCTCCATTCAATCTCAAGTGCTCCATAATCAACGACTCAAAACTATCCTTTTTCCATGTGCAAGATCAAACCCAGAAACTCAAATCAGTAAACCAAGTCATTTTCAGTAACTGGCAGAAAGTGGACAAGAGAACAAGAAGAGAGTAGTAAAAATTTCATACCTACCTTTTCAACACAGTATGTACTTGAGATGTTCATTGCCAGCGAGCTCGCCCATCTTCCACTAAGACGCCACATATCAATGAACACAGAATCAAATCTTAAGGATGCCCCATTACAAAATTTCGTGAGGGCATCAAGGATTGTAACGATCCTATAAATTTAACAACAGATTGTGTTCAACTTTGTTTTGAACAATCACATGTATATTAATATGGAAGAAAGGGAACTAGGCAAATCTCTTTTCCCAATTGGAGAAGATGAGTCCATGCTCAAATTGCTCGCATTCCCAATTTCTGACTCAAGCACAAAATAATCACCAGTTCAAAGAAAGCACGCCATTTAGACAGACAAACAAGCACGTCCAGCGGAAGTAATTCCACGGACACCCATCAGCAATTACGGCTCGAACGCAACTACGGCATAACATTTCTGAAATCTTCATCTCACCTTCTTACACTACTATCTATCTCGATCACCACAAGAGATCTCCGACATTTTCTTGCTACCGGAGCTAGAAACCATCCAGCCCCAGGTCGAAGACGATCCAATCAGCAAGAAACAGTCACGACATCAACGAAAACTGGCTTAAAAATGCAAAATAGATATCAAATTGAAGAACAGAAGCGGCGGCGTGACGATTAGTAGTGAAAAACGCTCACAGAAGCTCCCCGAAGACCTTAGATGAAAACGAAGATGAGTAGCGAAAACGAAGGTTAGAGCTCCATTTAGAACCAAAAATGCTCTTCAAGTCGACTGAAAGATGAGACTTTATTTCGTCAGTGTGAGGGACGAAGGTTTCATTTAGCCCAAGAGAATTTTTGGGCCAACGAAAGCTGAGCCCAATTACCCATTTTCTTCGCCTAAATATTATTTCGTTATATTTTTTGTTTCGCGAGAAATAAATGATTTGAAATATAAAAAAATATTATTTATATCACTTGCAATCACTTATAAAAATAAATTATAGGGTTTTTTTTTTTTCATCATTCACCAAAATGCTTAGACATAAAATTATTATTAATAACAAAAACATTGTTTATTAACTAATTATTTCGAGATACAATGTAATTATTTTTTGGAAAATTTTTTCCAAATTATTTATTTTTCATGAAACAAACAGAGCATGATTATTATCGAATTCGTCACTTGAATTTGACTGGCTTCATTTGGTCACCAGGAAATAATATTTAACATAATATGATTAAATGAAACTTTATATTTTTGTTAAGCATGCCGTTAGTGTAAAAGAAAAATGGAAAGAGCTTTGGTTAAATTTCTTAATCAACAAGTCTCTCTACCAGGCAGTATTTCTTAAGAGCCTAGCATTTGGTGGCGTTGAACTTTAATTTAGTTGGTCGATATTTCATTAAATTTCCTCGAAGCTCTATATTAACATAGTCTAGGATAAAAACATCACTAATATAACCTGATATTATTGCTATAAAAGTGCCTTTGATGTTGGTTTTAGTATGTTTCGAAAAAAATGCCCCATCAAAACAAAAGGTTACATAATAAAAGAGACGATACTGTAAACACACATGCTTTATTGGCTCGAAACTTAGGCTTGTCAGGTTACTCCATGGATCTTGATGCGAATCGTTGCGGAAAGATCGTTCTACGAAGGCTTGGATGGTGCGAATTGTGAACCTCGACCTCCAATCAAACTTGTGATTAGCAACCTTGATATAAACGTGACTTGTTGACAAACGCGTGTCAACCAACCAATATTATAGACGCTACGAGCGAAAGAATTCGCTATCTCGCTCAATAAGTCAAATCGATCGCCACAAGATAATCTTGATAACGTCAAATCCTCAAAAGAGCAGTAGAAGAGAACCTCTCAATTCTTTTCCTCAAAAAATAAAAAAACATTTCTGTCTCCAAAGAAATTTGGCAAATCCTTTATATAGGCTTTCTAGCTGCCACACAAACCCTAAAACCAACCCTAGAGATATAATGCATCATATTCTAGAATATTCCTGTAAAGAGAT
Organism: Eucalyptus sideroxylon; assembly: GCA_014182405.2. Taxonomy (NCBI): domain Eukaryota; kingdom Viridiplantae; phylum Streptophyta; class Magnoliopsida; order Myrtales; family Myrtaceae; genus Eucalyptus; species Eucalyptus sideroxylon. Next base: position 31,511,688 of record CM024554.2, on the reverse strand, counting down.
AATTGTTTTTTGATAATCTAAAATGAAAAGGGTTACAAATATATATATATATATATATATGTGTGTGTGTGTGTGTGTGTGTGTGTGTGTGTGTGTGTGTGTGTGTGCGCGCGCGCTTAACCCTACTCGTAACTAAGTTACTATTTTACCCTTATTACTCACAATATTTCTCAACACTCCCCCTCAAGTTGGGATATAGATATCAAATAATTTCAACTTGTTACATAAGACACTCACTCTATTCCCCCACAGAGATTTTGTAAAAAATGTCTGCAAGTTGATCCTCCGACTTTGTGTGTTGAAGAATAATGTCACATTTCTGAACTTTTTCTCACACAAAATGACAATCAACCTTAATGTGCTTAGTTCGCTCGTGGAAGATTGGATTAGATGCAATATGAATAGCGGATTGATTATCACAATACAACATTGATGGATTTGACGGTGACATTCCAATCTCTGATAGTAACATTCTCAACCATAGTAATTCATTTGTCACATGTGCCATAGCATGAAATTCAGCTTCAGCGCTTGATCGGGAAACTACATGCTATTTCTTGCTTTTCCATGCAACTAAATTACCCCCAAGAAACACACAATAACCTGAAGTAGATCTCCTATCCACAAGACATCTAGCCCAATCAGCATCAGAAAAGCCTACAGTGTTTAGATGGCCATAATTCTTGAACTGTAGTCCTTTAGTTAGCGCTCCCTTAAAATATTTGACGATCTGAAGTACAGCATCCCAATGAGTGGTATGAGGAAAACTCATGAACTGACTCACTACACTAACAATGAAGGATATATCAGGTCTTGTAATAGTAAGATAGTTTAACTTACCAACTAATCTTCGATACTTTGCTGGATAATGTAGTAATTCTCCATGTTCTGCATCAAGTTTCATGTTGGGATCCATAGGGGTATCGACTGGCTTTACTCCAAGAAATCCAAACCTCGCCAAGGATGTCCAGTACATACTTTCGTTGCAATAAATTGATACCAACATATGAATAGGATACTTCAATACCAAGAAAGTATCAAAGACGTCCCAAATCTTTAGTATTGAATTCTTTATGTAGAAATTGCTTAAGTTTTTGAATACTACATGAATCACTGTCAGTAATGATGATATCATCCACATATACAACTAGAAGGATACAACCAGTCGAAGACACAGAGCTGAAAACTGAATGATCTACCTGACACCGCTTTAATCCAAATTTGATAACCGCATCACTAAATCTACCAAACCAAGCACAAGGAGATTGTTTAAGTCCATACAAAGCTTTGTGTAAACGACATACCACATTCTCCCCCTGAGCAATAAATCCAAGTGGTTGCTCTATGTAGACTTCCTCAGCTAGATCACCATGTAAAAATGCATTTTTGACATCCAATTGATGAAGGATCCAGCCAAATTGCACAGCCGATGAAATGAAGACACGAGAAGAGGGAATTTTGGCAACGGGAGAGAATATGTCATTATAGTCAACACCATAAGTTTGAGTATACCCCTTCGCAACTAATCGTGCCTTCAATCGATCAGGAGTACCATCCGGGTGACTTTAACAGTGAAAACCTAGCGACAGCCAACGGGTTGCTTATCAGTAGGTAAGAAAGTAAGCTGCCAAGTTTTGTTCTGAATTAGTGCTTGCATTTCATCTTCCATGGCATGACGCCTGTCACGCCCCGATCCTTAGGCACGCGCACATCCTTCACACTTGGTCGATTTTATAATGCGATATCCTAGGACTATGTATCGCCGACCCTTTCATTGATTAAGCACATGCGGAAGCAGTTAAAATCCCCAGACAATAAAACGATAGGATAGAAAAGCAGGGCCATATTTTTCATATTGAAACTTATAACCAAACTTTTATACAAAACACAAACCAGAACACTTCACAACTTTTTATTCTAAACTCTATTCACATCAAAATGGAGATATCAAAGAAGATAGAATCTCAGTCCATCTGGGCCGTACTCAAGGCCCCTCTCAGGATTATCTTCTTCTCCCAAAAATCCTTCTCCGACTCTTCCTCCTCAGCTCCTATTATATGCAAATTCAACATGTGGCAGACAATCTTCCCAAGATTTTATGTTCTTTTTAATAATAGCACGCAATAATACCCCTAAAGTTCTATTAACTACCTCGGTTTGACCATCAGTTTGTGGATGACAAGTAGTAGAAAATAACAACTATGTTCCTAGTTTTTCCATAATATTTTCCAAAAGTAGCTAAGAAATTTAGAATCTCGATCTGAAATAATCGATTTAGGCATGCCATGCAAACGTACAACCTCCCTAAAGAACAAATCAGCAACATGAGATGCATCATCAGTTTTATGACAAGGTATAAAATGAGCCATTTTTGAAAACCGATCAACAGTCACATAAATAGAATCTCTACCATACTTAGTGTGAGAGCTAGTATGTGCACTTAGAGGAGAATGAATAGGTGCAGAAACAATTTTGCGAGATAAGTGCAGCACAAATCAATAATAGATTATGAAAAGGAAATTCCTCTCTTTTCAAATAAACAAGTTACGATCAAAGTAAAAGAGTGTAGGGAAGATAATTTGAACACAGAATTTATAGTGGTTCGGCTTAATCCAAGCCTACGTCCACTCTTCCGCACTGATAGTCCACCGGCTGGATTTTACTATGAACAAAAGAGTTGTTGCAGTAAAGCTCTCCCTTGATTCCACAGTGTAGAGACTCTACTATACTTCCTCAAGGTTTCTCAAAGATATAGACTCTCTTTTGCATACAAGATTTCGTTCAACAAATGAATTGACTAAGAACAAGGAGCTTCAGACTTTGGAATTCTTCTATCGCGCATACACTCAAATAACTGGAATGTCTTCCTTATATACTCCTTTATGCCATCATACCCGTTGGCACTTACCAAAAGAATTCTTCCAATCTACCCATTGGACAGAACCAATTAGGAAGATCTTCGAGCTATTTAAGGAACATGACGATAGCTCATCAATCATGCTCGCCCATACAATCAGGATCTCGATTTCCATAAGTAGAATCTTCCAAGTATACTTCGCCAATCAACAGATCCACAATCCTTGAATCAATCTTGATTTGAATAAAGGATTCCGACATGCTATATCCAGCCAAGAGATCTTTTCCAGTCGATAAAGTCAAATCCTTAACGAAACATCCAATTCTGGATAAGTCTTCTTTGATGGACTAGAAACTGTCAATGAGGATAGACTTTGAGTCTTGAGTTTGGCAGTTCGAAGGTCTTCAGACTTTGATGAAAGAGTCTGCAAGTCTTCAGACTAGATTGATGAAAACGTTTTGTCAGTTTCAAAACACTCAAGAAAGTTTTCTCCAACACTTAGATCTAAGCAATCCTAACACAAAATTCATAGAAATATCAGTCCGCGGATGCGTTGGAATATGTAATGGTGTATACAAGCCATGCGGTTTAGTTGTAGATTTCGATTGCTTACAAGCAATGCATCTCTCTCAGACACATGTGACATCTCTCTTCAGATATGGCCAATAAAAATGTTCATGCAACACTTCATAAGTCTTATTAATGCCAAAATGCCCCATTAAACCACCACTATGCGCTTCTCGCACCAACAATTCACGCAAAGAACACTTAGGTAAACATAGTTTGTTTTCACAGAAAAGATAACATTCACACCTATAGAATTTATCAAATGTAGTATGTTCACATGCTTCAAATACTCTCCCAAAGTCATCATCATCAATATATAAGTCCTTGATATGCTCAAACACTTTGCTTCTAAAGTAGTTAGAATCGCATACCTTCAAGAAAGTGCATCGGCTACCACATTCTCCTTACCTTTCTTGTACTTGATCACATATGGAAAAGTCTCGATGAACACCATCCATTTGGCATGTCTTTTATTCAACTTTTGCTACCCTTTCAAGTACTTTAAGGTCTCATGGTCAGTGTGGATCACAAACTCCTTCGGCTATAAATAATGTTGCCAAGTCTCTAAAGCTCGCACTAAAGCATACATCTCCTTATCATAGGTAGGATAATTCAATGTTGCTCTACTCAATTTTTCACTGAAATAAGCTATGGGATGCCCTCCTTGCAACAACACGGCTCCAATTCCTAAACCAGAAGCGTCGCACTCTATCTCAAAAGTAGCACTGAAATTCGGCAAAGATAACAAATGAGCATTAGTCAAGTTATCTTTTAGCATATTAAATGATTTCTCTTACTTTTCTCCCCACATGAAACCCACGTGCTTCTTGATAACCTCAGTTAAAGGTGTGGCAATGGTGCTGAAATTTTTCACAAATCGCCGATAAAAACTCGCCAATCCATGAAAGTTACGCACCTCTCCCACGGTCTTAGGCATTGGCCATTCACAGATTGCTTTGACCTTTTCTTCATCAACCTGTATACCATCAGCACTAACAACAAATCCTAGAAATACTAATTTGTTGGTAACAAAAAAACACTTCTTTAGATTAGCGTATAATTGCTCGGCCCTTAAAACCTACAAGACAGCTCGCACATGCTCAATATGGTCATCAGGGCTTTGACTATATATCAAGATGTCATCGAAATATACAACCACAAATCGACCAATAAAAGCACGCAAAACATAATTCATAAGTCGCATAAACATGTTTGGTGCATTAGTTAATCCAAATGGCATAACTAACCACTCATACAATCCATACTTGGTTTTAAATGCAGTTTTCCATTCATCTCCTTCTTTCATCCTAATTTAATAATAGCCACTTTTCAAATCGATCTTAGTGAAAATGCAGGAACCATGCAACTTATCCAACATGTCATCTAACTTAGGAATAGGATGTCAATACTTTACCGTAATATTATTGATTGCTCAGCAATCGACATACATTCGCCAAGTTCTATCATTCTTTGGCACCAACAAAATAGGGACGGCGCACGGGCTAAGACTCTCTCTCACATACCCCGTTCCAATAGTTCGCTAACTTGCCACTGAAGTTTCTTTGTTTCCTTGGGATTGCTTCGATATGTGGGTCAATTAGGTAATGGCGCACTAGGAATCAAGTCAATTTGATGTTCTATGCCTTGAATCGATGGTATCCCTTGAGGAAGTTCATCAGGAAAGACATCTTCAAATTCCTGCAATAAAGACACAATAGGACTAGGCAAACTTGGGTCAAGATTATTAGTAGAAAACAAAACCTCATTGTACAAAAGTACAAACATCGGTCGGTCTAGAACTAAAGCTCTCCTCACCTCACTCGATTTTGCATAGAAATTCTTTTGTCTATTTTCTTTCCTCTCTTCATTTCCCTCGTTTTTACCACAATTCTTCTCTCGGCCTCTCCTTTTCCTTGCGTCTCAGACACACCATGCAAGCCCTCGGATTTCTCACATTTTCTCTCTCTCTCGGCTTCTCGTTGTAACTTTAACTAATCTTGATACACCTCACTTGGTGTCATTGGTACCAAGGTATAAGTCTTTTGATTCATCACCAATGAATAACGATTAGTATACCCATTATGATGTACCTTTCGATCATATTGCCATGGTCTTCCAAGTAAGATATGACCCACTTGCATACGTACAACATCACACTCTACCTCGTCCTTATATCTCCCTATCTCAAATGGGATTCAAACTTGCTTTGACACTTTTACCTCTCCACTATCATTTAACCATTTCTATAAGGCTTAGGGTGCTTTGTCATCTTCAAACCCAACTTATCCACCATAATACAACTTGCCAAATTTGCACAACTACCTCCATTAGTTATCAAACTATAGATCTTACCATTTACCACACATATTGTATGAAACAAGTTATTTCTTTAGTGATGATACTCCTCCTCCTTTACTTGCACACTAAGAGAATGTCTAACCACCAATAAGTCTCCTTTTATAACTATTTCTCCATCACTACAATCCTCCAACGGTGGCATCTCATCATCCTCTTCTTCCCTTTCACTTTTAGACTCAATAATACCATGTCCGGTCATGATTATCACCCTCCTATTAAGGCATTAATTCGTCATATAACCCCTGCCAAACACTTAAAACATTTAATCTCACGAGTTCTAGTGTTAGGGTTTTCGGTTTTACTTGAAGCCAAATTCGTTCCAACTTTACCGTCCCTCTCCTTCTCCTTTGAGGTTTCGGTTTTGGTGTTGTTTCCTCTCCAATTTGGCTTCTCATCTCTCTTCCAATTAGATCTCCAATTTTGATTTGAACCTCCTCCACTCTTGTGGTTTCGGTCCAACTTCAATTGCTGCTCAACTTTGATGGCTTTGTCCACCAATTCCTCCAATTCAACATAGTGTTGCAGCTCCACCACCCTTGCTATGTCTCGGTTCAAACTACTCAAAAATCTTGACATTGTGGCCTCACAATCCTCCATCACATTAGCACAGATCATAGCAATCTCCATCTCCTTGTGATACTCTTCCACGCTCTTATTGTCTTATGTGAGATTTTGTAACTTTTGAAACAAATCTCGATGGTAATGACTTGGTACAAAACACCTCCTCATCACCGCTTTCATCTCATCCCATGTCTTTATCAGTCTTTCACCATTGTGCCTCCTACTAGTCACAAGTTGATCCCACCAAATTATAGCATAATTAGTAAATTCAACAGCTACAATTTTTACCTTTTTTGAGCTCCGAGTATCGTTGGCAATCAAATACCATCTCCATGCGTTTTTCCCATTCTAGATACGCATCAGGATCATTCTTCCCTTGGAAAGAAGGAATCTTCATCTTGATATTGCCAATTTCATTATCTTCTCGGTGTCTAAACCATCAGGCTCTATTCCATCTTTCAAATCGAGCATCTCGATTATCCTCCATGTTAGCCTCATCATCATCATAATGTCGTTGCCTTCTATGTCGCATTCTAGAGGTGTCTCGTTGATGTTGCGGCCTTCCTCGGGGTAGCTCTTGGTCACCAGTCCCCATCATTTAGCCATTAAGCTCCTCCACTATGGCCCTCAATTGCTGGATGCTTTCCACGAGTGCTTCATCCCTTCGTATTGAGTCAACCTCCCTTTGATTCACGCTTTTTTCGCGCGACATACTTTAGACCTGCAAGTAAACGTTAATAATAAAAATCCTCACCAATCGCTCCCTCACGTGTTTCTCTCAAGGTGTTTGTCACTCCCCTCGTGTTTAACTCAAGTTTAGGCTTTTTCCACCCTCAATTAAGCTTACACACTCTTGCCTTTTCCCTCTCGTATTCTCTTTTCACAAGCTCTTTATTGGACTTAAAAACCTGTCTCTCAATCCCCTCACGACAATCAATCGAACTAATCAAACAAGATTAGATCACTATTGATTTTGTTTCAACAAGTAACAATTTCAAAACAAGTACAACTTTCGAAATTCCAATTGAAACGCAAATCACTACCGATTTTTGTTTCAATTCGATCTACTAACAAACGAGTCGCCTTCTTGATTTTTTTTTGTTCGGCCAATTTTTTTTTGCCGAATCTTTTTTTTTCTTTTGCGCACTTTTTTTTTTGTGCGTTTTCTTTCTCTTCTTTTTTTTTTCTTTTTTTTTTTACTAACTCAAATACAATTTAAGATGCTAGAAAGGAAAATTTAAAACTAAGAGCAAACAACTGCGTATGGAAGCACAAAAGCAATCGGATCCCAAAATTAGCTAGAACCGAAACCCTAGCTCAATAAATTTCAAATTGCTGAATATCAACAGAAAATTAAAGATAAATAAACCTTGTAGAAGCAAGCTCTGATACCAACTAATGTGAATCATTGCGGAAAGATCGTTCTACGAAGGCTCGGATGGTGCAAATTGTGAACCTCGACCTCCAATCAAACTTGTGATTAGCAACCTCGGTATGAACATGACCTATTGACAAATGCATGTCAACCAACCAACATTATAGACGCCACGAACAAAAGAATTCGCTATTTCGCTCAATAAGTCAAATCGACCACCACAAGAGAATCTTGATAAGGTCAAATCCTTAAAAGAGTAGTAGAAGAAAACTTCTCAATTCTTTTCCTCAAAAAATAAAAAATATCTCTATCTTCAAAGAAATTTGGCGAATCCTTTATATAGGCTTTCTAGCCGCCACACAAACCCTAAAACCAACCCTAAAGTTATAATGCATCATATTCTAGAATATTCCTAAACAAGAAGATATATATTTGACTTTGTCAAATATTTGGTGACCAGATAATTAAATTGCGCCAAGATTTCCAAGATTCTTCAAGATTTGATCCAAGGTCATCTCCACGCCAAAGATCACGAACCATGATGCCAACAGCTTGCCTAAATTGCTTAGCCCGCACTCGATTGATCGAACCAGTAGGAATAGACAATGGGTCCTTAGCACCTCCTCCTTGATATGGCTCGATATCCACATCAGATCTCAGCTTCCACCATTTATGGTTTGCAAGCAAACTAAAGAAGATATAGGAAACTAATCTCTCCATTTCTAGAGGGTGTTTGTCCTTAGAGAGTGAATCATGATACTGCTCTAGATATATAAACTCTTTGGTAGCTACTGTTATTAGTTAGAGATGAGCAGTCTTGCCCCCGACAAGATCAAATCTAGTCATGCAAATAAAAGACAGCATTATGCGGGATGCTTTATCCATGTCATATTGCTGAAGATAGAGTGATGTTCACTAGAATTGCATCTGGTTGCTTTACCCAGACTGATGCTTTATCCTTGTCATTGGATCTGAGATAAATTAGATGAGAAACTTTTCTTACTTGAGAAAGTCTACACTAATGATAATGGATCTAATATGATGAGTAAAACCTTGCCAATGGTGAAACTTGATTCCTGTATAGATAACGATGGCATAATGAAACTTCTTCGTAAGGTGAAGGGGAAGTTTGTTGGGTTGGGTCCACCTCTTGTGGGGCTCATCTCATCATGTTAAATAAAATAAAAAAGAAAAAGAATAAATAGGGCTGAATGTTCTTGATTTAGATGAGAGGGATGAGCAATTCGTTGTTATAGAGAAAAAAGAGGCGGAGAGCTTTGCTTTGAAGAGGAGGCAGTCTAAATTTGATAGTAAAACTTAGTTGGAATTGGCCGAAATTTCATATGCTGTTCGTGAGTCCATGATCTACAAGTTGATCGGCTGTGTTTGTTAAAATCTTCTCCAAATTGTCTCCTGATTTTGTCTAGCAACGGTCAGATCTTTCTTGCTTCTTTATGTTAATCCACATTTGTGGTGATAATATTTTGTTAATGTGAAGAGCCTCTAACTGTGTTATTTGAAATGAACTATTATGTATCATGCTATTCTCGGTGATTAGTGGAAGATTTTGACCGGTCTGGTGATTTTTTCTGTATTGTGTTTTTCACATAAAATTTTACGAGTGTTGGTTTTCCCTTGCTTTAATATTCTGCACTGTCTTCACTGCTTTAGGGTTAATATTGCTGGAATATTGTGACTAGTTGTTATTGGGGTTAATTTAATAATAGTTGATTGAATTTTGGGGAAAATATTCATCATGAATAGGCATAAGCAATAAATTGTTGCCATTTCTATGTTTCAGAATAGGAATGCTTGTTTGTCTACCGCAGATAAAGAATGGTGTAGCAATGAGTTCGTGAGTTCCTTTGGCCTCTAGTAATCGGAAGTACAGTGGCACATGGGTGGCCTTTTTATTGAAAAATATGCCCCGCCCGATCAACTTCAGGCCCGGTTGAAGGGTTGGGGCCTAAACTAAGTCCTCTTGGATAGGCATCAATTTAGTTTTGGGCTGGGTTTGGCCCGAAATATGACTGACTTAAAAAATGAGAGAAGAAAAAAAAGACACAGAAGAATTTCCAGCCATCTCCAATCTCTTCAAAGTTGTTGGAAATCGACGCAACACTGTTGAGAAAGCCACAGGCGGCCGAAGGTGAGCCTCCCATTTCCGAGCCATCATTTTCGCGGTATTGTAAAGTTACCTATCCGTAACTTTCAATTAAATCCCGTGAGTCACGCGATCCAAATGTCAAAAATGATGTCTTGCACTAACGAAAGTGGCATTGGGCTTCGGGCATTCAAATCAAGAACTTCTTTGTGTATCTTTTCTCTTCTTTTTTTTTTTTTTTTAATGTCACTTATATGCTCTTGGTAATTTTTCATCTCTTATATATAATTAATAACTCTGTCTTTAACTCTCATAATTTCTTTCGAAATAATTTCTCAATCTCATACAAGAATGACATGAATATTAAGACAAGATTTAATTGGCTTCATTTTGTGTAATTTGACGAAGAAAACCTTTCTGAATCAAACCCTTTAAGAGGAAATCTTCAATCTCCTCTATGCAGTCCTCGGAGCACTCCTCTTTTCGAATTCAGACAGAATTTAAGAGAGCCAAATAAAGAAGAAGAAAGGAAACAATGAGTGGTCATCACTAAAAGACACCATTATTTCAACTTTCTTCGTCGCTTTCCTTGCCCTTTTGTCCCATTATCAATCTCTCTTCCCCCTTTCTTCAGCTGAGCAAAGCTGTCTGATGGTTTTAATTATTAATGTGATGGGCCTAAGTTGGCCCGTCCGCCCATGTTGGGCCTAAAAGCCCGGCCCACAATATTAGGGCCCATGGATAGAGGAATATGATGAAGAGACACGTTTTTGTTTTAGGGGACGTATATAAGGGGGAAATAAAGAGGGAGGAACGCACATTTTGGCAGTACGTACATTCCTCCTCCCTCTTTCCTTCCAAAAGAAAGAATAAAGAAAAGAGACAATACTCTCTTTCCTTCATGGCCAATTGACGTCATTGGATCGAACGGAATCAGTTTCTCTTCCTCATATCGGCGTCGGTGTTTAATCTGTGGCTAACAAGGTACGTTTGATTCTGTGATGTGCCTTAGGATCGGTGATGCATGTGTTTTTCCTGAACTCGTCTTTCGTACAAGTTTATGGGTTCGATTTAGTGTCGAATTCGGTTTTTGGGAACCTGACAAACCGAACATTGGTATCAGAGCCAGGTTTTTGTTTCCCGATCCTTTTCCATGTTTTTCCCGATCCCTTTCATATTTGTGGATGATTTTTTATTGATTTTTCGTGAAATTAATCGGCCGACACCGATCAGGGCGGAAAAATCCCAACACCCGAGCACTGTTCACCCGTTTTTTCGATTTTCTGTAAGTCAAAATCAGTTTATGATGGCGTAGGGTCAAAGGTCTCATTGAGACGAGCATGACGAGTGGTAGAATGCCGCCAAAGGCCACCGGACGCGCCCCCACGCGCAGCCGGAGCGAAATGACGTCTTCGGTGCGTGCATCGCATGCGCACGTGCGACGCACGTGCGCATGTGCCGTCATTGGTGCGTGCGAGGCACACGCCAGCTGACGTCATCATGAGGTCAGCTGCACGCATGTCGTACGTGCCGGGTCGGTCCATTCGACCCGGCCCGACCCGACCCGATTGACCTTGACCGTTGACGACCATTGACTGATGTTGACCATTGACGACAGACGTTGACCGTTGACTAACGTAGTAACCTTTTGATTATGAAACTCTACTTGAAATTGTTCATTAATATGATGGGTCTGTGCAAAATGGATGCATAAATGGTAGGCATTAATAATTCGTGCATATATGTCTAATGTGTTCAGATCAATGGCTTCAGCCACAAAGAGCATAGTTGCCGAGCTGAACAAAGGTGAAAAGCTCAATGGCGATAACTATGAAATCTGGCATATGAAAATCCAATATGTGCTGGAAGAGCAAGAGGCACTAGAAGCTCTTAACCTGACCATGGTAGAACCTGAAGAAGGAAACACAGCACAGCACAAGAGAGATAAGGAAGCATTTGTTGCATGGAAAAGAAAGAACTCTTTTGCTCGCATTATGTTGCTGAGTAGCATGGAAAATGACGTCATGCGAGAGTTTAGGTGTTTTGAGAATGCCAGGGAAATGTGGGAAGCGTTGGCAATAAGGTTTGGTCATACTTCAGTGACTAGACTGAGACAACTCACTATTAGGTTTGACTCTTATAAGGTGTTACTTCATGGTTATACCATGAAGTAACACCTTAGAAAAATGTCAAACATGATTAATGAGCTGAAAGATGCTTGCTATGTCCTAACTAATGAGTAGCAAGTGCAAGCAGTGATTCGTTCCTTACCTTAGAGTTGGGAGTATATGAAGGTGCACCTGACCCATAATGAGAATATCAAAACCTTTGAGGATGCAGTGCGTCATCTTGAGCTGGAAGAGGACCACCTCTTAGCGGCTAAGCCGGAAGCTGAAATCTATTATGCTGGTTCTAGCTCACATAAAGTTTCGAGCTCCAAGCACAAACGTTCTAACTGGTTCGATAAAGGGTAAGGCAAGGAAGTAGGTCCTTCAAGGAAGAAACCTAAGCTTAACCAACATGAAAGAGGAAAGCGTGCTCGAATGAAGAAGCTTACAAGGGTGAAGTGTTACAATTGTGACAAGAATGGTCACTATGCTCGCGACTGTCGTGAGCCAAAGAAGGTATACACCCCTTGTACTTTTAAGAACTTTGCTTATGTGTCGAGTTCTGTATTCTTAACTGAGTCTAATCCTTTGTGGACTGTGGATTTAGGAGCGACAGACCATATAGTGAAGGATAAAGAATCATTCGTGGAATTTCGACGAGTACTAACTGGAACTAAGTGGATCTATGTGGGAAACAACTCCAGAGCTGAAGTAAAAGGAATTGGCACCTGCCAACTAAACATGCATGGTGGACGCACTTTGTTCCTACATGATGTATTGTATGCTCCGGAAATTCGTTGGAATTTAGTGTCTATTTTAGTGTTGGTCAAGCTAGGTTTTAATATGAACTTCCATAATAAAGGTGTTGATTTGTTTTTGGAAACAAATTTCTATGGCTGTGGTTATTTTCTGGATGGTTTCATTGTATTAGATATTGACTATGTTAATGCAAATGTTTGTTATTCCCTTCTCACGTCTCCTAATTCATATGATAATGATATGAATGTGTGGCATGCTAGACTTAGTTATATTGGCCAACAACGTATGAATAGACTAGCCAAAGAGGGCTTGTTGGGTAACATTGAAAAAATCGATTTACCCATATGTGAGCATTGTTTAGTAGGGAAAACGACAAGGAAACCATTTGGAAAAGGTAAAAGAGCTGAATTTCCTTTGCATTTAATCCATTCTGACGTTTGTGGTCCAATGAATGTGAGAGGAAGGCATGGGGCTATTTATTTCATCACTTTTATAGATGATTATACTCAATTCAGATATGTCTATTTGATTTCTCATAAATCTGAAGTATTAAGTTGTTTCAAAAGGTTTATGAACTTGGTAGAAAATCAATTAGACTAGAAAATAAAAGTATTAAGATCCGATCGAGGTCGAGAATATTTATCTGATGAGTTCATAAAATTATGTGATGAAAAAGAAATAGAAAGATAGTTGTCTATTCCATATACTCCTCAACAAAATGGTGTTACGGAAAGAAAAAACAGAACCCTACGGGAAATGGTTAGGTCCATGATGGCACATGTTAACTTACCTATCACTTTTTGGAGTGATGCGTTGTTAACTGTTGCCTATATACTTAACCGGGTGCCTTTCAAATCAGTTATTTCCACCTCATATGAGTTATGGACAGGTAGAAAACCGGATTTAAGTTTTCTTAAGCCATGGGTTTATACTACCTATACTCATGAGTCCTCTCACAAGTTTGGAAAATTGGGTCTCAGAGGAAAGAATAGTATTTTCATAAGATACTCCGAACACTCGAAAATGTATGTGTTCATAGGTGAGCAGGAAAGTAAGAGTATAACTGAATTTGAATCATGATATGTCACATTCTTAGAGAATGAATTTTCTAAGAATGGCGAAATAGGTGAAGATTACTCCCTATTTGAAACCTTGGATCAAGATAATGATATTAGTGGAGTTCGTCTAAGTGGGAGTAATATGAAAAGTGATGAATTGAACTCAACTCATTCTCAATTACAACCACATGATGAGACAATATCATCATTATCTAATCCTAGTGGGAGCTTAATGGGAAATGATGTGCAAAGTGTACAATCTCCCATATGGCGAATAAATTGCAAAAGTATTCCCCGTCGACGTTTTGACATTGAAGGGGAAACTTTTATGATTGCTTTGCAAGATGAGGATGAACCGAGAAATATTAATGAGGCTCTAAATTGCCCTAGTAAGGAAAAATGGATTCATGCAATGGAAGAGGAGATTGAGTCAATGAAGTCAAACCAAGTTTGGGAATTGGTTGATCTTCCAAAAGGACGCAACCTATTGGGAACAAGTGGGTTCTCAAAATAAAGCGAAAAGCTGATGGCTCGATAGAAATGCATAAAGCTCGCCTTGTGGTAAAGGGGTATAACCAACAGGAAGGAATTGATTATGAAGAAACATTTTCTCCTGTAGTGAGATTTACCTCGATTCGTTTTATTCTGGCACTAGTGGCTAGTATGAATCTTGAGTTACATCAAATGGATGTAAAGACTACTTTCCTCAATGGAGAATTAGAGGAAGAAATATATATGGAGCAACCTGCTGGTTTCATTAAAGAAGGCCAAGAAGGAAAGGTATGTTGACTTTTGAGATCGATATACGGCCTTAAGCAGTCATCGAGACAATGGTATATACATTTTCATAATGCCATAATGGCATATGACTTTACAATGATTGATGATGATCATTGTGTATATATCAAAAGATCCAAGGATCACTTTGTGATCATATCATTATATGTTGATAATATACTAATTGCCGGAAGTAATAGGGAGTTTGCAAATACTGTGAAGAGTTGGTTATCTTCCAACTTTGAGATGAAAGATATGGGTGAGACTGCATACATTCTTGGAGTTAAGATTTCAAGAGATCGTTTGAAGATGTCATTATCTCTTTCGCAAAAAACATATATAAATAAGGTTATTGAACGATTTCGTATGCAAGATTGTAAACCCATAGACACTCCTATTGCAAAAGGTGAAGGATTGAGTCATAGACTGTGTCCAATGACTCCACAAGAGAAGGTGAGATAGCTAGTATAAGCACCTAGATGGGGTGAATAGGTGTAAAAATAAATTCTCGAGATAAGAGAGCAATACTAATAGAAAGGAAGTTCTCCTTTGGTTAACAAAACGAATTATAATCAAAGTAAAGCAGAGAGTAAGGAAGAGAAAATGAACACATAAATTATAGTGGTTCGGCTTATTCCAAGCCTACGTCCACTCTTCCGCACTGACAGCCTACCAGCTGGATTTCACTATGAACAAAAGAGTTGTTACAACAAAGTTCTCCCTTGATTCCACAGTGTAGATACTATACCACACTTCCTCAAGGTTTCTCAAAGATATAGACTCTCTTTTGCGTACAAGATTTTGCTCAACAAATGAATTGACTAAGAACAAAGAGCTTCAGACTTTGGAATTCTTCTATCGCGCACACCTCGAACAATTGGAACGTCTTCCTTGTATACTCTTTGATGCCATTATACCCGTTGGCACTTACCAAAGGAATTCCTCCAATCTACCCGTTGGATAGAATCAATTAGGAAGATCATTCGAGTTATTAAAGGAACATGTCAATAGCTCATCAATCCTGCTCGCCTATACAATCAGGATCTCGGTTTCCATAAGTAGAACCTTCCAAGTATACTTCGCCAATCATCGGATCCTTAATTTCTCAATCAATCATGATCAAATAAAGGATTCCGTTATGTCATATCCAGCCAAGAGATCTTCTCCAGTCAATAAAGTCAAATCCTTAATGAAACACCCAGTTCTGGATAGCCATTCTTCAACGGATTAGAAACTGTCAATGAGAATAGACTTTGAGTCTTGAGTCTGGCAGTCCGAAGGTCTTCAAACTTTAAGTAGTAGAGTCTGCAAATCTTCAGACTAGACTGATGGAAACGTTTTGTCAGATTCAAAATACTCCAGGAAGATTTCTACAACAATCTCCTCCTTTTTGATGGTGACAAAACTTTCCTGCAGATTTGGATAACTTTGACCTGCAAAACATTACTCAAGCAAATATGGATATCTCATAAAGATAAATGGCTTAATGATAACACTAGAATCTGCAACCACAGAAAATAGGTTAGTCTTTTATGTGAGTAAAGCCATTCATAAGATATCAATAGTACTTAATATAAGCAGTCAAACCCAAATCCCAAATTCAGTCCACATCCAGACACAAAAGTCAAGTCAAACATCAAAACAAAATAAATCAAAAGTTCAAGTTCAAGTTCAAAGTTTCAAATCTCTCATCTCTCCCCCTTTTTGTTATCATAAAAAAGGTTGAGATGGAAAGAGAATGGATTCAAGAATGCTTGGGAACACGAACAAGCTGGAAATCTCCCATTAACTGGACAATACCTTCCAGCTTTTTCAACTCTTCCTTCAGTTGTGCCACATCTTCACCCTTAGCATTTGCTTGAATTTGAAGAGAAAGGGCTTGGATCTGATTATTCAAAGAAACTGAAGAAGCTTGACCTGCAGTCTACAAATTCTGAACTTCGCATCCCATAGCATATATCTTACCTCGCATTTCTAAGAGAATATCAAGAATTCTGCGAAAATCTGTTGAATTATCAGTCTGCGTACTGGCTTGTGCACGATCAGATGGAGTAAAGGCAGACAATGACAAATCAGCATAGTCACGCAGATTGGGTAATGAAACATCATGTCCCTCTTCAGGAAATTGAGAGGCATAGATGTCCTCTGGATCTGCTGGAGAGCTACTGACTCCTTCACTGGTAGCAGGATATGAGGACATTCCTCTTTTCTCATGGTCTCCCCCTGTTTCCATGCTTTCAGGTGGAGAAGAGAGTTCCTCATGCTCTCCTTCCTCTTGATTTCCTCTTTCCTCTTCTTCTTCTTCTTCAAATCTTTCCTCCTCTGCATCTCTTTCTTCAGCTTCTCTCTCCTCTGTTTCTTTCTCCTCTTCTTCCAAATCTTCTCTTTCTCCAGTCCTCTGTTCTGAGTCTTTCTCTTGTCGTTCCATTGATTCTGGAACAGAACGACTCAGGTTCTTCAATGCCATAGCAGAAATGGTGATGTCTTCCTCATCATATTCATCCTCAACGATGAGAGCTCTTCTTTTCTTGGATGGAGCAACCATGGGCTCCTTCCCTTTTCTCTTTGCAGCTGAAGAGATTTGATGAGTCTTGACAGGGGTTTTCTCCTTGAATTTCCCCAATGCCTTGTTGAGTTCCTTCAGATGCATTTTAGACACCATTTTCAGTCCTACCACCATTTGACACAAGATCGAACACAGAGAATTCGTGGAGGCTGAACATTCAAATGTCTGAATAACTTTGTCACAAGAGCTGGATAAGGAAGTTGACATTTGTCCTTCACCACTGCTCTATACATGTGGAACATAATAGTGTGAGGAAGAGAAAACTTTTTCCCAGCATTGATGGCATACATCAGTGTCGAGACCCAATTTTTCGGATTCACCACCTACAACTAGGTTAATGGATTACTAAGTTTTTAAGCTTAGCTCAGACTCTCCCAAGCCCATACCAATGCGTGACTTAGGTCTGAATTCTTAACATGCAAATGATTTTCAATCAAGAGTCGCCACTAATCTATTTTTGGTGGGTCGGTTAGAAACCCAAATAAAGTAACGGGAGATTTACTTTACTCCTACGAACCAGAGATTTATGAGTTCGGGGACTTGGTTACACCAGACTATCCTAGTGCCCTTTCGGTACCTTTCTATTTCATTTTAAAAAAAAATGTTTAGCAATTGAATTGATTTTAATTTAACTTCCTAACATGTGAGGTGATCATACATGTCCACATACCACCAATTTTACATTCAAGAAAGCAATTAAATAATGCAAAACATGCTTCGAAGTAACGAAAGCATCTGCATTATTAAATCAGAATTCACATCAACCATCCTAGATATGATTTCTAATTAACACGCAATTTTAATTTTTGTTTTTCGCTTTTCTTAATGAAAATCATGCGATGCATGTTAATAATCTAATATGACATGGCAGCGTGACCTAAACTATATGACATGAAGAAATGCAATAATTAAATGCAATCTAAATGACCTAATTTTAATGACATGCAATGCGATGTAATGACATACAAAATTATTAAAACTAAAATGATATGCAGCATATAATTTAGTATGCGAGTTATATGTAATGCAACATTTATTAAATGACTTAGTCTAATGACGAAGGAGTTCTAATAAAAACTAAATGACGTGCATTTGATATTTCTATTTAAAAAAAAATGCAAAAATGATCTAGTTAGATTAAAATTTTATCTAGTTTAAACTAAGAATTAAGTCACATTAAATCCTAATTTAAATTAAGACATTATCTTAATCTAACATGCAATCTATCTAATATGCAATGACGTGTGAGAATGCCCTAATTCAACATGATATATGCATGATAGTTTTTTATTTATTAAAAATTCGAAATTTAAAATTGCCACGTAATTAAACATGCAACTAAAATCCTAAATTAATGCATTTTTTATATTTTTCGAATTGAGATCCCTATCCTAGATATGCAAGATAATAAAAAATATTCTAAAACAAACTGAATCTTAATTCAAATATTTTTTTTGGATTTTTTTAGTGGTTTTCCAAAATAAGCAATTATCAAATAAACATTGTATTTAAACTAATCAGGGCATCCAATCAAATAAAGAATTACAATGATCGAAAAAAATAACCTGTCATCTCACAGGTCAAATTAACGATTACTATAATCCTGAATGTCACAACAAGAAGATCAAAATAACTAAAAATCTAATCCAAATTCTTACGGATCAAATTAATAGTTATATTGATTCAACAATTAATATGCTATCAACCAAAGTCCCAAGAATTAATATAATTAAAAAATGACCCGATATCTTTCGGGTCAAATTAATAATTACAATAATCTTAGGGAATACCCTTATGGATAATGCCTGTAAGATATTTTGAAATAAGCATCAACATCCGATATTACAACATCCGATATTACAATGTAAATGAATTAAAGAAAGCTATCAAATAAAGCACAATAAATAAACGAGAATAATAATAATACTAATAATAATAAACTAATCTTCCTAATTGGATTTCCTTTTTGCTTTTTGTTTTTTCTTTTCCTGCTTGTAACCATGGGTCT
This sequence comes from Eucalyptus sideroxylon, assembly GCA_014182405.2. NCBI lineage: Eukaryota > Viridiplantae > Streptophyta > Magnoliopsida > Myrtales > Myrtaceae > Eucalyptus > Eucalyptus sideroxylon. The sequence continues at coordinate 31,492,590 of CM024554.2, read as the reverse complement.
CCAAGGTAGCAGGTCAATCGGCACGGCAAAGGCGATCACCGACGAGGGGGATTCCGGCGAGGCAAGGCAGGTGGGCGTTTGGGGGCAGCGAAAATTGACACGAGCAAGGGACTTCGGCGAAGCGGGGCACCGGCGAGGGGGTGTCGCAGGCGCGGGGCCTGCTGTTGGGCACCGAGGAGACGCGAGCAACAGCGATGTGGGCTCGGCGGCGTTGGGTCGCGGCGAGGAACAGCGGCACGACGGCGGCTGAGCGTCGGGTCTCGACGCGGTTCGGCAGCGCGTCGAGACCAACGGCGTCGGCGGGCGCTCGGGCGAAATAAACGCGAGCGGAGCAGGGACGGGGCTCGGCGCGGCACGGTGGGCTCGGGCGGAGGAAGACTCAGGCGTCGGGGACTCGGGGCGGCGCAGCGGTTGCAGCGGATGGGACTGGCTTCGAGCTCCAGGCGGTGGCGACATGTGCGGTGAGGCGGTTCGCAGACGGAAGCTACAGAGGGGCGAGCGGCGAGGAGACGATGAACAGTGTCCCTCGCCGCTTGTACTTTTCCCCTCTACTTTTCTTTTCTCTTTCTCTCACCTGTCTCTCTCACGTCACCTTCCCTCTTTTCCTCTTTTCCTTTGACTTTTCCTTGCACTCTCTCTCTCTCTCTCTCTGCAGAAGCAAAACTTCCCTTCACTTTTTCCTTGTTCTTTTTTTTTTCTTTTTCCCCCCACACCTCCACGGACGGCTTCCTTTTGGCCTTTTTTGTGTTTTTTTTTAGTCTCCCCTAACGAAGAGAAGGCCACCCCTATTTATAGAGTGAAAACCTAGTCTGTTCTACCCACGAAGATTTGCATAACAACCCAATCGCTGAAGATCATCCTTCGAAAAGACGAGATGTGCTCAGCCAAAAAGTAGCTCTAAAAATCTAAAATCATCAGTTAAAATCTTCCAAGCTGACTCACTCGACCATTGAAGATTATCTTTTGATAAGGCTTCGTTATCCAAATTCTAAAATCTTTCAAAATCTCATTCCATAACAAAATATATTTTTTAACAACTTTTTTTTAAAAGATAAGTTAAATATCAAATTTACCCTAAAAATAAATAATAAAAAAACTAAAATTTAGGTGTCGACAGCTGCCCCTCTTTGAAGGTGAGCTCGAAGAGGTTGCCTTCAAAGAAAAATTGAGACCTAAATTTTGACTATGCACATGCATTAAATGATTTCTTGATTTGATTTGATTTTTTTTGTTGTCGGGAAATGAATCTCATTTAAAAAAAAAATGCAACTCATATGATGCATGTAAATGCTAATGCAAATGCATGATGTGAAAGGAAAGAGTGTACCTACAATTACTTACCAGTCAGTGTAGTAGAGCATCTTAAGGTACATGATAAGTCCCTGTTTACTCTACAAGTACCCAACTCTCACTCAGGTTCCTTGAAAAGCGTAACAGGTAAGAACATTCACATCCAAAGTGAAATGTTCAACGGAAGAAATTGAGACATCCAGATCCAAACTGAGATGTCAAGATTTTTGGAAAACTCAAAATACCTAGATCCAAACTAAGGTATAATGAGAAGGATTGCCAAAAACATTCACATCCAGAGTGAAATGTTTGAATGAAAATAATCAAGACATCCAGGTCCAAACCGAGATGTTAAGATTTTTGTACTCGAGATACCTAGATACAGACTAAGTATAACGAGAAAGGTCGAAAAAACATTCACATCTAGAGTGAAATGTTTAACGAAGAGAATTGAGACATCCAGATCCAGACTGAGATGTCAAAATTTTGGAATGCAATTTGTATGCAAATGGTAAAGGAACCTACCTAGAATATCTTACCTTCAAGGAGGGTAGAGTGATTCAAGATAGTTGGTGTTACATGTTCAGGACCCGTACCTTTCTACGGTCGCCTAGTAGGGCAACAAAGTTTTGTAAGGAAACTACTTTCCTAGGACCCGTACCTTTCTACGGTCGCTTAGTAGGGCATTGTTTGGTTGTGTCTAGGACCCGTATCTTTCTACGGTCGCCTAAACGGGGATTCACTTTCCAAGACCCGTACCTATCTACGGTCGCCTAAATAAGGAATCATTTTCCAGGACCCGTACCTTTCTACGGTCGCCTGAATTGAGGTAATTGCTTTTCCAGGACCCGAACCTTTCTTCGATCACCTTAATCAGATTGAATCTGGAGGAAAATTTTTGGGGGACAACTCAGTCGAGTGTCGATTAAAAGGGACTCTAGGCTACAAAAGCACGCCAAGTCGATATAACTGAATAGCTTGACCAAGTCAAGTGTCGATGCACTTGAGAGAGAATACCTGCACAATGACAAGTATTTTAGAGTATGGTAGAGATATACTTACCTGGTGATATCTCTAATTCTTGGGGATATGTCTTTTGGAATTTAGATATCCTGTGGAGGTCTTTCACCTCCTGGTAGAGGTTTCTCATCTTCTAATATCATGAAACATTATGAAAGGAACTTGAATTACCTGTCAAACATGATTTAGAGCAAAAACTTATATGCATTCATCAAAGAGATAGACAATCTAAGCTACTCTAGAATGCACATTTCAAAATTCAGTGAGGTTTTCATCAACTCAATCAGGGTTTATGTATAATGACATTTGCATCACCCAAATTTCCACTAGAGAGAATTATCATTCAAGACAATCTTCACTCATGATATGGATTTCTTAAGAATACTAAATGAGAGACTTTCGGTTAGAAAGGACTTTCACTCACTCTCATTTAGAATGTCTATTTTATGTAGATCACTCAATTTCATCATATCGACATGGGTCTGAGTATTCTTGCAAGTGATACGATCTTACCAATCTGAGGGGTCTTCAATGGGGACCATAATGAGGGCTTGGTCAATGGCTTAACAAAAAGACTCTTTGAGTCAAAGCTATTGAATGAACTGTCTTGTAACCATCTCTGGGTTTACAAGTCAAGAACCCTGCAAAATGAAAAAGAAATAATCGTGCTCGCACTTCTTCGAGCAATGCTTATAAACATATGAACTCTTACGTTAATTCAAATGCCCTAATCTGAAGAGACTTTGTAAGGGACGTAACGTAGGTTGGGTTCATGGGTTGAGAAATGAAAGGATCATTAGGCTCAAATTGTGTGTAAAAGGTGAGAGTTGATGATCATCTTGGCATTGCCATCAATTTTCTTTTTCACCATCAGGGATTGTGTTCATGAAGTGCCCCATTGATTGTGAAAACTCAGCATTTGAGTTCTTTGACTATTGCTCCATTGGGATTCAATTTTGGTAATTGACAGTCACCTATCTTGACTCTTTTTTCATCCATGGGCATTGGCCTTGCTTTTACCAGGCACACCGCTTTTTCATGCCCCTAGTTTTCATGCATTTTTTCTTCACTTTTTCGTGGGCATTGGCCTTGCTTTTACCAGGCACACTGCTTTTTCATGCCCGTTAGTTCTGTTTTGATTTCAATTCTTACGCATAATGCGTAAATGAATTACACTTTGAATGACATTTGAACTTTCGGGGTCTTCATCTACCTTTTGCCTTGCCCCAGTGTAGGGGATGATCACCAACTGGGTTTAATGTGAAATGAATTCATAGGCTCAAATGGGCTATGTAATGGATAAAAGTGTGTACGGTAGAGAAAACACTGCTCTTCGTCATTCTAAGGCACTTAAATTACCACATGAATTCAATGTAATAGCATGACTAAAAGATTGATGCAAGTGAGAGTAAGAAAATTTCCATTCATTTTCCTCACCTCATGATGCCATTTGATCTCTTAGTTGCCCCGATGTGGGGTGATTCTTGACAGGGGTGATTTGAAAAGAATATTCATAAGTGTATGGGCTCAAAAGGGTTAAGCAACAGATCACCTGTAGTGTTTGTGATAGAGATATGAATTGCCTCTCATCATTTCGGTTGCTGTACCTTTTGCGAGAGAACTTTTTACCTTATGATATGAACCTTCCTACACTCATCTCACAAGTGTATGAATATGGGACTGTGTATAGGATAGGGTTTGCCTTTCATCATCCCGACTCGTCTCATTTAGTATGCTCAATCAATTCCACATCATTCATTAAATTAGTCCATCTTGATATTCTTTAGTGGAATTGGTGGATAAAACATGTAAGAGTCATCATGCAAAACCCTTTTTAAAAAAGAACTCAACAGCTTTAAGCATGTCAACTTCAAACAGTTTTCTATATTGCAAAATGGTTTTAAGTATTCATTCAAGGATTCCTCTACAATGGGAATTACCTCAGCAGTTGATGTCTTTGGATTGTTCCTATCATTCAAGACTGAAAATCCACTTTTGCCCATCGATTTTGGCTCGGGTCAAGACTTTATCCCAATCGAATCACTACCAAAATCTGTTATGTCCCAAATTGGTCATCTCTTCCTCTAGGGAATGATGGTCCTCTTTTACTTGCCCCAAATATGTTTTTTCACCGCAAGTGCGCTCTAAGCCCGTTGATCACAAGTCAAGTTTATGATCGTTGAAACTTGATACGCTATTTTCAGATGTCCCTTGTCATAACAAGTGATAGAATTATGCACTGAGACAAGAAGCAAATGAGTCAGATAAACAAACAGGTTTAATCTGCTACAAGCTTTGGGAAAATATATTTTTTTCTTTTTAACAATGAAATGCTTTTGTTTTCGAAAAAGTTTTTGGGAGGAAGTATGAAAAAGTCCAACCCTCAGGATTCCTCGTTAATGTTAGTTTCTTTCATGGTTGGATATCGTCATTGGACTGATTTGGAGTATCCCGTCATGTCCTCAAAATTTGAAATAAAATTGTAATTTCATTGAATTGAATCAAATGAATTACATTATTGGAATGAAAATTGTGATTCCTAAACCTAAGAAATGATTCCTAGAAAGCGAAAACAATTCCTAAAAAGTAATAAAAATTTCCACGCAGGGGAGGTGCAACCGAGCATGCCCCTAATTAAACAAGGAAAGTGAACTACTTATAACCATGAATTATGTATGCTTGAGTTCTTCACACTCCTTGATTGTGTCATGCGAACCCTTTAGGTCAGAGATTCTTCCTTCTAGATATGTCACTAATCTCTTCATGGTGGCATCAAATTCCGCTACTTCGGGAAAATGAGACGATTCAAAAGTTCTCTTGGCTCTCTTCTTCGAGTCGTAGATTCTCACTGAAGATAGAGTACCTATGTCATCACGGCCCTTTTGCTTAGTGAGAAAAGCCATAGTAGCAGACAATTCGTCGATTTGACTTTGGAGGTGTGCAATTCGCTTATTTATTGATGCGGTCCAGCACCTCGTTTTGATCCGCCATTTTAGATCTCGACCGTGTACGGATGGGTGAGAGAGATCGCTTCATAATCACCTAATTTAAATAAATAGGAACGTGTAAGCATGAAGTGTAAATAAAGAGCTAGTCCATGACAACAATTTATTTTTAGTCAAGAAAAGTCCACATATGAAGAAGATTTCCTAAAAATGAACTAAGAAAACAAAGATATGGGATGCTCCAGTAAGGATGAAATTTCCTAAACATAAATTAGGAAAAGCCAAGATAGAAATTGAAAACAAATTTCCAATTTTTTATTTTCCAAATGATTCATTGTATGGCAATTCATTTCATTTCTAATTGACAAAGGAATTAAATCAATGATTGACCTAGATTGTCATGGACCGACCAAGAGTTTGACAAAGTAAGTAAATTGCATTAATATGGGAATAGAAGACTTACTTCACCAAGGAAAATCGATGGTAATCACATAGACATGCACCATGAGATGTGAGGCTCGATTTCTACTCTAGACAGGCTTAACAAAGTGGAGCTAAGAGGATGATTTGACCGTTGCAGTCTCGCATTAACGTGTCAGGTCCCCCTAACTCCGGCTCAGTCGAATGGAATACCCAATAATCACGCAGTCTCGCGGATATGGACAAACACATTTGACACCATGAAAGAAATTTCGGGGAAGAGAAGGTCAACCTCTACATAGCAGTCTCGCTTTGGAGGAAGTATCATTCTCAACACCATCCTAGAAATTCTATCGCAGCCCAAGTCCGACCGCAGGTTGTGTGTGCAAATAGTGTGGTGCTAAAGCAATAAAGTATGCACAACAGTTTAAATGCAAACAATACTTCTAATCAGGAAAAATAAATCATTAATCTCAACACCTCTACGCAAGACAAGGGTTAGCAAAGACTACTCTCCTTATATCTCCCATCTGCAAAAACATTTAACACCTTAGAAATGTTAAAGACACACCTGGGATCCTTGCTGCCAAAAATATTTTTTAAAAAAAATTGGCCTAAGTCCACTAAGTGTTTTAACACAGTTCCCCAGCGGAGTCGCCAAGTTGTTGCGACCCAATTTTTCGGGGTTTGGCCTACCTAAAACTAGGTTAATGGATTACTAAGTTTTTAAGCTTAGCTCGGACTCTCCCAAGCCCATACCAATGCGCAACTTAGGTCTGAATTCTTAACATGCAAATGATTTTCAATCAAGAGTCGCCACTAATCTATTTTTGGTGGGTCGATTAGAAACCCAAGTAAAGTAACGGGAGATTTACTTTACTCCTACGAACCAGAGATTTATAAGTTCGGGGACTTGGTTACACCAGACTATCCTAGTACCCTTTTGGTACCTTTCTATTTCATTTTTTTAAAAAATGTTTAGCAATTGAATTGATTTTAATTTAACTTCCTAACATGTGAGGTGATCATACATGTGCGCATACCACCAATTTAACACTCAAGAAAGCAATTAAATAATGCAAAACATGCTTCGAAGTAATGAAAGCATCTGCATTATTAAATCAGAATTCACATCAACCATCCTAGATGTGATTTCTAATTAACACGCAATTTTAATTTTTGTTTTTCGCTTTTCTTAATGAAAATCATGCGATGCATGTTAATAATCTAATATGACATGGCAGCGTGACCTAAACTATATGACATGAAGAAATGCAATAATTAAATGCAATCTAAATGACCTAATTTTAATGACATGCAATGCGATGTAATGACATACAAAATTATTTAAACTAAAATGACATGCAGCATATAATTTAGTATGCGAGTTATATGTCATGCAACATTTATTAAATGACTTAGTCTAATGACGAAGGAGTTCTAATAAAAACTAAATGACGTGCATTTGATATTTCTTTTTTTTTTTTGAAAATGCAAAAATGATCTAGTTAGATTAAAATTTTATCTAGTTTAAACTAAGGATTAAGTCACATTAAATCCTAATTTAAATTAAGACATTATCTTAATCTAACATGCAATCTATCCAATATGCAATGACGTGCGAGAATGCCCTAATTCAACATGATATATGCATGATAGTTTTTTTTTATTTTTTATTAAAAAATTCGAAATTTAAAATTTCCACGTAATTAAACATGCAACTAAAATCCTAAATTAATGTATTTTTTTTTTTTTAATATTTTTCGAATTGAGATCCCTATCCTAGATATGCAAGATAATAAAAAATATTCTAAAACAAACTGAATCTTAATTCAATTATTTTTTTGGATTTTCTTAGTGGTTTTCCAAAATAAGCAATTATCAAATAAACATTGTATTTAAACTAATCAAGGCATCCAATCAAATAAAGAATTACAATGATCGAAAAAAATAACCTGTCATCTCACAGTCAAATTAACGATTACTATAATCCTGAATGTCACAACAAGAAGATCAAAATAACTAAAAATCTAATCCAAATTCTTACGGATCAAATTAATAGTTACATTGATTCAACAATTAATATGCTATCGACCAAAGTGTCAAGAATTAATATAATTAAAAAATGACCAGATATCTTATGGGTCAAATTAATAATTACAATAATCTTAGGGAATACCCTTATGGATAATGCCTGTAAGATATTTTGAAATAAGCATCGACATCCGATATAAGAAAGCTATCAAATAAAGCACAATAAATAAACGAGAATAATAATAATACTAATAATAATAAACTAATCTACCTAATTGGATTTCCTTTTTGCTTTTTTTCTTTTCTTTTCCTGCTTGTAACCGTGGGTCTCCAAGGTAGCAGGTCAATCGGCATGGCAAAGGGGATCACCGGCGAGGGGGATTCCGGTGAGGCAAGGCAGGTGGGCATCTGGCGCGGGGCAGCGAAAATTGACGCCGGCAAGGGACTTTGGCGAAGCAGGGCACCGGCGAGGGGGTGTCGCAGGGCACGGGGCCTGCTGTTGGGCACCGAGGAGACGCGAGCAACAGTGATGTGGGCTCTGGCGACGTTGGGTCACGGTAAGAACAACGGCACGATGGCGGCTGAGCGTCGGGTCTCGGCGCGGTTCGGCAGCAGCGTCGGCGGGTGCTCGGGCGGAATAAACACGAGCGGAGTAGGGGCAGGGCTCGGCGCGGCACGGTGGGCTCGGGCGGAGGAAGACTCAGGCGTTGGGGACTCGGGGCGGCGCGGTGGTTGCGGCGGACGGGACTGGCCTCGAGCTCCAGGCGGTGGCGGCGTGTGCGGTGAGGCGGTTCGCGGACGGAAGCTACAGAGGGGCGAGCGGCAAGGAGACGATGAACAGTGTCCCTCTGCCGCTTGTACTTTTCCCCTCTACTTTTCTTTTCTCTTTCTCTCACCTGTCTCTCTCACGTCACCTTCCCTCTTTTCCTCTTTTCCTTTGACTTTTCCTTGCACTCTCTCTCTCTCTCTCTCTCTCTCTCTCTGCAGAAGCAAAACTTCCCTTCACTTTTTCCTAGTTCTTTTTTTTTTTCTTTTTCCCCCCACACCTCCACGGACGGCTTCCTTTTGGCCTTTTTTGTGTTTTTTTTAGTCTCCCCTAACGAAGAGAAGGCCACCCCTATTTATAGAGTGAAAACCTAGTCTGTTCTACCTACGAAGATTCGCATAACAACCCAATCGCTAAAGATCATCCTTCAAAAAGACGAGATGCGCTTAGCCAAAAAGTAGCTCTAAAAATCTAAAATCATCTGTTAAAATCTTCCAAGCTGACTCACTCGACCATTGAAGATTATCTTTTGATAAGGCTTCATTATCCAAATTCTAAAATCTTTCAAAATCTCATTCCATAACAAAATATATTTTTTAACAACTTTTTTTTTAAAAGATAAGTTAAATATCAAATTTACCTTAAAAATAAATAAATAAAACTAAAATTTAGGTGTCAACAATCAGCTTTGTCTCTGAGTTTGAAACATCATTCTTTGAAGTAGATTTTGGTCCGAGGCAATTAATCACAATCTGTGAAGCAGAATGTTAAATGCACTCATCCTCGAGTAGGAAGCCTTTACCTTTGTCCTTCTATTTTTAACAAGTTCCAACGTAGCACGAGCAATGGAGACATTGATAGGTTGATATCTTCCTCTCTCAACCCCAATGACATCAGCCAACATATCTACATCCACCACATAGTCCTGATCTTGAACACTAAAAGAGAATCTATTCGCATCCAAGAAATTGAGATTCGAATAGAAATATGCAGTGAGTTCAGCATAGGCTTCTATAGAGTTAGAACAGAACTATTCAAGTTGAAGAAGACTGAATTTTTCCCTTAAATTAACATTCACAACGTCAAGGAAATCAAAATCCACACTTCTAGGGTTTATCACCCCATGCTTCAACAACTTAGAGTATATATATTTGTGCTCCTTCAATCGAAACAAGTATGTCCTTTTTCCCTGAATTTTTGCCGCAACACCCATTCTCGGTTGAAATTGACTGTACAACTTATCATCATCATTCCCATCTATCTGATTCAGCCCTCCAACACGAGGATCGATTGGAATATTTGCCATTGCTTCTTCTGCCAATCCAGCGGGGGCAATTCCCAATCATTCCATTGTGCGTAAAAAGAATGTTTCATTTTTGTACCCTTTATCTTTCAGAAATTCGTCAATATGGTTCAAAGGAGTTCCATCCCTTTTCAAAGCACGATAAAACTTGTAAATAAAAGAGGGCTTAGAAGATCTTACGGGTTATGCATCTTCGATTATTTCTTCCTCTTCTCGACAAGCAACATCCTGTGGTCTAGATGGAGTAGATGGACGTTGCTGAGAATGTTGTGAGCTTTGTTGCTGTCTAGGAAACTCTTCTTCCTCGGTGAGATCAAAGTGCGTAGGCCCCTCACGCATTCGCTGCGGTCCCCTGTTTGCGATCCTCGAAGACTTCCTTTGAGACGACATCTTTCACAGTCTTTGAAAGATTCCAAACTTGACTTTCCTAAGAAAGATGACAACTTTTCGAAGATTAAACAAGAGAAGAATACAGAAATGGAAGATCAGTGCTCTCTTAAGGTTTTTGAGAGTAAAGCGAAGAAGAAACAACAGTATATAAGACAGTTGAAGAGAGGCATACGGAACGCCATAAAAGAAAGTAAAAAGATGCCTTTTATAAAATAACTGCATTTTTCAAAAAAATTAGATAATTGTCATTTCAAAAATAACTCTTTTTTCGAAAAGGAAACGTTGCAATAATCATGTTAATTAAAGATAGCAATAATCAAACATGGTTGATGATCGTACCTTTTCGAGATGAGATTCGAGAGATAATAAAGTAAAATAACTTACGAAAGAAAAACTTGATCGTCTAAGTTTGGGTATCTTTAGACTTTCAGTCCTGAGTCTGAATTTCCTCAGACTTTAAGATTTTGAGTATGGAACGAATAGCTTCAAATTGATTTTTCTCCAAAGGCTTTGTAAAAATATCCGCCAGTTGGTTCTTTAGGTCAACAAACTGAATCGAAACTTCTCCATTCTAAATATGATCTCTAATGAAATGATGTCGAATCTCTATATGTTTTGCTCTTGAGTGAAAAATTGGATTCTTAGTTAAATTGATTACGCTGGTGTTGTCACACTTGATTTCCGTGCATGAATCTTCAATTCCAAAGTCTCTTAGCTGTTGTTTTATCCACAGAATTTGTGAACAACAACTCCCAAGAGCTACATATTCTGCTTCTGTTGTAGAGAGGGCTACTGTACTTTGCTTCCTTGAAAACCAATATACTGTTATGCTTCCAAGTAGTTGACAGGTACCTGAGGTGCTCTTTCTATCAACTCTGCATCCGGCTAGGTCTGCGTCTGAGTATCCAAGAAGAGTAAAGTCTCCCTTTTTAGGATACCAAAGACCAAGGCTCAAAGTTGATGCAAGATATTTGATAATACACTTAGTAGCACTTAGATGAGATTCTTTAGGGTCTACTTGAAATATGGCACAAATGCAAACACTAAACAAAATGTTAGGTCTAGAAGCAGTAAGATAAAGAAGTGAGCCAATAATACTCCTGTATAACTTATGATCAACTTTCTTTCCTCCTTCATCTTTGTCTATCTTCAATGAACTTGACATTGGTATATCAGCCTTTTTGCAATTTTCCAGTCTAAACTTTTTGACAAGATCATTAGCATATTTTTCTTGATGAATAAAAGTTCCTTCCTTCAGTTGTTTCACTTGAAGCCCGAGAAAGAAGGTTAACTCACCCATCATGCTCATTTCAAATTCATCATGCATAGACTTAGAGAATTTCTTGCACAGACTTTCATTAGGGGATCCAAAAATAATATCATCAACACATATTTGAACAAGCATAAAACTTTTGCTTTCTCTTTTGATAAACAGAGTAGTATCTACTTTACCTTTGACAAAGCCATTTTGAATTAAAAACTTACTCAGCATGTCGTACCAAGCTCGAGGTGCTTGCTTTAGACCATATAAAGCCTTTTTGAGTCTGAATATAGAATCTAGTTTTCTTGGGTCTTCAAAACCTGGTGGTTGTTCCACATAGACTTCCTCTTGGATAAATCCATTCAGGAAAGCACTTTTGACGTCTATTTGGAATAACCTGAAACTAATTGCTTCTAACCTTGCTATTGGTGCGTAAGTTTCATCATAGTCTATCCCTTCTTCTTGTGTATATCCCTTGGCCACGAGTCTTGCTTTGTTTCTTACGACCTTTCCTCTCGTTCATCTTGTTCCTGAAAACCCATTTAGTTCCAATAATAGATTTACCTTTTGGTTTAGGAGTTAATTCCTAGACATCATTAATACTGAATTGACTGAGTTCTTCTTGCATAGCTTCAATCCAGCTTTCATCAGATAAAGCTTATTCTATGCTTTTGGGTTCTATTTCAGAAATAAGAGCCACAGCACTAGACTTTTCGCGCCTTTTGGATCTTGTGTGAATTCCTTCATTAATGTCGCCAATAATAAGATCTTTGGGATGACTGGACTTATGCTTCCAGTTGCTGATTGATTTGTCAGGTTGATGATCACTTTCTTCATTTGAATCTTCAACAATCATTTGTTGTTGGTCTTTCGAAGTTTGAGTTGCTTCCTGAGATTTAGACTTTGTAGAGTCTGGAGCAGGTTCAGATTCTTCAAGATGAGTCTGAATATATTCAAACACATGAAAGCATGAAACAATAGGCTTCTTTTCTTTCAATAATTCATAGGGGTTTTTTTTTTTTTCTAAAATAGGCCTTAGAAAAACTCTATTAATAATATAACATGCTATAGAAACTGATTCAGCCCAAAAACGTGAAGAGATGTTACTTTCAATTAAAAGAGTTTTAGCCATTTCTTGAAGCGACCTATTCTTTCTTTTCACAACTCCGTTTTGCTCTGGAATATATGGAGAGGAGAACAAATGCTGAAAACCAGATTTATCACAAAATTTTGTAAAATCTTGATTTTCAAGTCTGTTCTTATATTTGAAATAACATACCATTTTTCATTTTGGACCTTTTTAGCAAACTTTTCAAAGTAAGAAAAGGTTTCGGACTTACTTGCCAGGAAATATACCCAGGTAAATCGTGAGTAGTCATCCACAATTACTAGGCAATATTTTTTTACCTCCAATGCTTTGATTTCTGGTTGGTCCAAAGAGATCCATATGCAGGAGCTGCAGTACACGATTAGTGGAAACTTGATTTATTGGTTTAAAGGAATTTCTTACCTGCTTTCCCAATATGCATGGTGTACATAGATCAGACTTTTGGTATGATAGATTGGGTAAATCACGAACAAGCTTCTTTGCTGAAATTTTAGCTATCTGCTTCATATTGATGTGCCTAAGCTTTCTGTGCCATAAGTTCGCTTCGTCTTGAATTGAGATTAGACATTGCGATTCATCTGATTTCACATCTAAGAGGTAGATATTTCCATGTCTTCGACCCATGAATGACTTAGTAGAATCTTTACGGGTTCCTGAACATATTCCCTCTTGAAAGTTGATTTTGAAACCAGTATCACACAGCTGACTGATACTAAGTAGATTGTAGTTGAGTCCTTCCACTAAGGAAACATTGCTTATTGTGAGGTTTCCAATCTTTACAGTTCCAAATCCCACAATTCTTCCTTTGTTGTTTCCTCAAAATGAGACTTTTCCATTATTTACTTGAACGAGCTTTATGAAGCAACTTGAATCTCCTGTCATATGTCTTGAGCATCCACTATCTAAATACCATTTAACCTTTTTCTTGATAGTGACCTGCATTTAGAAAAGAGACTCAAGCTTTCTTTGGTACCCATATTTTCTTGGGTCCATTGGTGTTAGTATAATATGGGGTTTTTGCCCAAACTTTCTTAACAGGTTTCTAAATCATAGGACATTCTTTTTCAAAGTGATCTGCACTATTGCACTTTGAACATCTGAGAGCATTGCGACCTACTGGTTTTACAAAGATCTTTTTAAAATGATTTTTGTAAGCATCTCTTATGGGTTTTTACTTAATTCTTTCCTTCACTTTAGGAAAATCAATTAAAGGAATGGTTTCCACAGTCATTCCCAAACCAGATTTATTGAAATAAGGTCTTTGAGCTGAAATAATTTTCTCAAGTTTCTCAGATCCTATTGAAAATCTTTTGGAAATATTTGATATGTCATTTTTAAAAAATACATTTTCTTTCAAAAGATTATCTTCACTTTCTTTAAGAGTAGAAGCATTCATGTCTAAGCATTTTACTTTATCTTTCAAAACATTTTCCTGTTGTTTCAGTGCAGAGTTTTCATTTTTAAGTTCGGAAATCCTTTTAAGAGAAGTCTTAAGACTAAAACACAACTCATCAATGTATTTAAAAACTTTAATAGGGATTTTGAAGTTACTCACCTTAAATTCATTGTCTGAATCTGAGTCTGTCTCGGAGTTTGAATCTGAATCCGATTGTGCCATCAAACATATATTGGCATAATCATCATTACTTTCTTCACACTCTGTATCATTTCAGGTTTTTACTTTAAGAGCCTTTCGATACTTTTCAGCTTTTCCTTTCTTCTTGCTCAGAAGAGGACAGTTGGGTCTGATGTGTCCCTTTTTCTTACATTCAAAGCAGACTACATCTTTGTTTGATTCATCATCTTCAACAGACTTAGTCTATTGCTTTTGAAAACTCTGTTTCTTTGGATTTAATCTTCTTCCTTTTATGTTTAGCTTTCTGAATCTTCTTATCATGAGAGCAAGCTCCTCATCATCCGTATCGTCTTCAGAATCTGTAACATCAGAATCATCATTGGGTTTTAATGCAAGGGATTTCTTACCTTTAGGATCTTCGTCTTCATTGATTCGTTCCACTTCATAAGACTGAAGAGTCCCAACCAACTCATCAACAGATAGTGGCATGATTCTTTGTGTCTCTCTTATTGAGGTCTTTATGTGATTCCAATCCTTGGAAAGTCCACGCAGTAGCTTGTTTACCTTCATGGGATCAGAAATTGGTTGACCTTGATTTTTAAGACCATTCACGATTTCTGTAAAACGACTAAACATGTCAGTTATAAATTCTCCTGATTTCATTTTGAAGGCTTCGTATTGACCGAGGAGAATGTTGATTCTGGTCTCTTTCACTTGATCGATTCCTTCATAGGTAATATGTAATCTATCCCAGACTTCTTTCGCTGTAACACAAGAAGATATTCTGTTATATTCAGTAGGTGACAAAGCACAATATAAAGAATAAATTACTTTTGCATCAAGAGCTTGTTTCTTGATTATCTCTTCCTGAGTCATTTCACTAGACTCAACAACTTCTTTTCCTCTCTCTGAGACAAGTGCAGCTTTATGAATGATTCCTTTTTCTACAACATCCCATTCCAGAGGATCCTTTGATCTTAGGAACGCCTTCATCTTGTTTTTCATATGTTGTAATCATTTCCATCAAAATAAGGCGGTCTGGTATTGCTTTGCCCTTCTACCAACCATGGAGCCAACATACTAGTCATGTATCATTAACTCTGAAGTAAAACACTTCAAAATAAGTGAGTACACAGGCTCTGATACCAATTGAGATAGCTAGTATAAGCACCTAGAGGGGGGTGAATAGGTGTAAAAATAAATTCTCGAGATAAGAGAGCAATACTAATAGAAAGGAAGTTCTCCTTTGGTTAACAAAATGAATTATGATCAAAGTAAAGCAGAGAGTAGGAAAGAGAAAATGAACACAGAAATTATAGTGGTTCGGCTTATTCCAAGCCTACGTCCACTCTTCCGCACTGATAGCCCACCGGCTGGATTTCACTATGAACAAAAGAATTGTTACAACAAAGCTCTCCCTTAATTCCATAGTGTAGATACCATACCACACTTCCTCAAGGTTTCTCAAAGATATAGACTCTCTTTTGCATACAAGATTTTGCTCAACAAATGAATTGACTAAGAACAAAGAGCTTCAGACTTTGGAATTCATTTATCGCGCACACCTCGAACAACTGGAATGTCTTTCTTATATACTCCTTTATGCCATCATACCCGTTGACACTTACCAAAGGAATTCCTCCAATCTACCTGTTGGACGGAATCAATTAGGAAGATCATTCGAGCTATTAAAGGAACATGTCGATATCCCGTCAATCCTGCTTGCCCATACAATCAGGATCTCGGTTTCCATAAGTAGAACCTTCCAAGTATACTTCGCCAATCATCGGATCCTTAATTTCTGAATCAATCATGATCAAATAAAGGATTCCGTTATGTCATATCCAACCAAGAGATCTTCTCTAGTCGATAAGGTCAAATCCTTAATGAAACACCCAGTTCTGGATAGCCCTTCTTCGACTGATTAGAAACTGTCAATGAGAATAGACTTTGAGTCTTGAGTCTGGCAGTCTTAAGGTCTTTAGACTTTAAGTAGTAGAGTCTGCAAATCTTCAGACTAGACTGATGGAAACATTTTATCAACTTCAAAATACTCCAAGAAGATTTCTCCAACAGAAGGAACAAATGAAACATATTCCTTATGCTAGTGCTGTTGGGAACTTGATGTACGCTATGATGTGTACAAGACCTAACATATGTTTTGCAGTTGAAATGGTGAGTAGATACCAATCCAACCCAGGTCAAGCACATTGGAAGGCCGTTAAGAGAATACTGAGGTATCTGAAGGCAACTATTGATTACAAGTTGAATTACCAAGGAAATGATCTACGACTTGAAGGCTATTCAGATGCTAATTAGGGAGGAGATTTAGATGAAAGGAAATCTACCTCTAGCTTTGCTTTCTTACTGAACAATGGCGCCATATCATGGAGCAATAGAAGTAAATGTGTATAACCTTGTCCACGATGAAAGCTGAGATTGTGGCATTATTAACAGCAGTACAAGAAGAAGTTTAGCTTAAGAGATTTTTGGATCATTTAGGTGTTATTGAGAAAGCTGCAAATCCATTATTGGTTAACTGTGATAGCCAAGGAGCTATAGCGTACACCAAAGATCCAAAATATCATAGCAAGACCAAACATATAGATAACAAGTATAACTTTGTCAAAGATATGGTTGCACGAAAGGATGTGAACTTACAGTACATATCTACGCATAAAATGGTAGCAGATCCTATGACAAAGCCAATACCTAAAGATGTGTTTTGTGGTCATGTAAAATCTCTAGGATTGCGTAGAGTCTGATGTACTGGATTGTAATTTCCCTGAGTTGTTCACATTTATGAAATAATGTTTTTTCATTATTAATGCCTATGAATCTTTGTTTGACCTTTATGCATCTTGATGCTCAATGCATTACATTAAGTTAAGAAAGTATGTCAGACAGATAAAATATTAGCCCATTCACACGGGTAATCGCCTCTATTTACTATGTGATAAATAGAGATGAGACGGTTTTTAAGCTTATTATCTAGGTGATAATCGAGAGCTCAAGCTTAAAATATATTTGTCGCCTTAACTGGGTGTTAAGATGAGGACAATATTTACTATGTCCAAAAGTAAAATATCCCACATATTTTACTTTATCTGTCTAAGATGCCAAATGTGAGTTCTGATGAATTTTGTGAATGAGTAGATATGTGAACTCAAGTTAGACATTAAGTATGTTTGAAATATCATCTGTACGGTATTGAAGGTGTAGACATATGCTCCATGGGAAATGAGTTAATGCTGTAATACGTATTTCATACTACATATGCATGAGACGACCAATAAGAGCGGCAAAAGTTTGATCTCAACTTTTATGCCGTGTGAGACTCTTGAGGAAAAGAGTTCCTCAATTTTAGTGCCCTCATGACTTTTACTTATTCTCAAGATTTCTATTTGATGTTTACTATCTTAGGATGTTGTCAATGGTCATGAGTTGATTCGATCTAATGGGACATTTCTAGAAAAGCAAGTTGAACTGAAATTGAGAGTTTGAAGGAAGGAGGAAGATCGAATTTGGATAATCAAATTGTAGTTTTGTATTCACCGGTCGACCAATTATGATTGTCTTTGGAATAATCATAATTGTGAATACAATATATATAATTGTTTAAAAGAGATCAAGAGAGATATAAATGTGATCGATCGATTTAGGGTACTGCATACTAAATCTACTCAGAGTATGATACCCATTATGAGCTGCTATATATTCTTAACAGATGTATGGCAACGAGCTCTCAAAGTATGCTGGTAGCACGGATTATTCATCGGTATAAATGTTGAAGAGAGGTAAAGAGGATCCTGTTCGGCCCACCATGTGTGAGTGGGAGATGATGGTTTTAATTATTAATGTGATGGGCCTAAGTTGGCCCGTCCGCCCATGTTGGGCCTAAAAGCCTGGCCCACAATATTAGGGCCCATGGATAGAGGGATATGATGAAGAGACACTTTTTTTTTTTAGGGGACGTATATAAGGGGGAAATAAAGAGGGAGGAACGCACATTTTGGTAGTACGTACGTTCCTCCTCTCTCTCTCCCTCCAAAAGAAAGAATAAAGAAAAGAGACGATACTCTCTTTCCTTCAAGGCCAATTGACATCATCGGATCGAACGGGATCAGTTTCTTTTCCTCATATCAGCATCGGTGTTTAATCTGTGGCTAACAAGGTACGTTCGAATTTGTGATGTGCCTTAGGATCGGTGATGTATGTGTTTTTCCTAGGCTCGTCTTCCGCACAAGTTTAGGGGTTCGATTTAGTGTCGAATCCGGTTTCAGGGAATCCAACAATCCCAACACTGTCTCTTATGGTCGAGACCATGATGGTCTCCCTTTCTTTCCACGCTCAAAGCAACGCCATGATGGGATGGCATCATTGTTATGGACAGGCCTTCATCGCATTTCCTCTCACCACTCTTGAATAGAGTTCAAGCGTTATAATTCTCCTCCGATCTGATTTGATCAGGCTCTGGCTCGAGAAATATCTCCACATTTACACAATCGATTTGGCTAATGGCCCTAACTACACCACGTTCACATTCTAATAGTTCTCAATAAGGAAATATTTGTAATAAAAGATTTGTATTTTAAATATAAAAGCACATTTATGACAATATTTGAGCAGTTAAAGGTCATTAATTATGATAAATGGTACGTCTTTAAGGCAAAGAGATCAAACAAATATTTCATAGTGAGTAGTAAGAATAAGCTCAGGTGGAGGTTTTTTTTTTTTTTTTTTTGGAAAACACCATAAAAGCCTCCAAACTTTGCCCAAAGTGACAAATTTACCCCAAACTTTTTTTGATGACATGAAAAACCTTGAACTTTGCCAACCGTGACACATTTATCCCAAACATTTTTTTATTATACAAAAAAACTTGAACTTATATTTTCGTGTGACACATTTACCTTAAACTATAAACCATTTTGGTATGTTACCTTTTCTCTTTCTTTTTTTTTTTTTCTTTTTCTCTCTTCCCTCCGCCAGCCATGGCGGAAGGAAGCCGGAGTCAAGCCAGGGCCTCCCTCGCCAAGCCCTTGTTGGTGTCAGGCGAAGGCCGTCCTTGCCAAACGCAAGTGAGGGCAGCCCTCGCCTAACCCAATCGAGGGCCACCCTCACTTGACACCAACGAGGGCGGCCCTTGCCTAACTCCGGCTTCCCTCCATCGGCTCCGCCATGGCCGATGGAGGGAAGAGAGAAAAAGAAGAAGAAGGAAAAAAAATGGAAAATAGAAAAAATAAAAAGACGAAAATGCCCTTGGTGGGTTAAATGTGTCACGGTTTGCAAAATTTGGGATTTTTCGTGTCACCAAAAAAGTTTAGGGTAAATTTGTCACTTTGGGCAAAATTTGGGGTTTTCAGTAGCCTTTCCCCTCTCTTTTTTGGGTGGTGAATGCAACAAATCCAATCTCAATAGTATGAAGAAAAATCCTTTAATTATCCATAGTCCTATGTGTCATAATGAGAGGGACTCTTTAGGAATATTTTATCATCATGCATTTATATTGATAAATTATATTTTATCTATATAAATATATTTAACCATAGATATAGCTATAGAATAATTGTAAATGATTTAAACGTTTGAAAATCAGACTTTTATTTATTCAATAGTCCAAAGGCACCGAGAAGAAATTTGAAAGAAATTGGGCCTCTAAAAGCTACACCTTCATAAGTGTCCTCCATCTCATTTTTTCTAAAGCCATCAACTTTATTGACTATAAATTAAAAGTTGCAACTACTATGAAATTGCCTGTCTGTGACTTTCAATTAAATCCCGTTAGTCACCCAACCCAATCGTCCAAAATGATGTCTCTCACTAATGAATGTGGCATCTGGCTTTGAGTGTTCAAGTGAAGAATTTCATTGTGTATTATTTCCTCCTTTTCTAATGAAACACACTTGTTCTTCTTTTGTAAATTTCTGAAGGAGTATAATCTTGAGGGGAAGCTCTTCACATTAAGAATGTAATAAAACTCTTCCTATTGATGAATGTAATGTTATTGTTTCTAAAACATGTAATCCAAAAGAACGGCTAAATTTTGACAAACAACGTTTGCGCTTTCAAAATGGATCAAGGCAAATTTGAGCTCTAATATATTTAAATGGTTTGTCAACATGCAAATTTGTTACATTTTCTTAATTGAAACCATCTAACCTTGTGGCACCTATGGGAATTTTATCAAGTCAGTTGTTAATGAGGTTGTGGTTAGGCTCAAGACAACACAAAAACAAGTGATCAAGCATTTTGTTGGAATGGAAGATCGAATAGCAGCCACAAACAATTTATTAGACACCGGTTATGGTAACGTGCAGTCATTCGAATCTAGGGGATAGGCAGCATTAGTAAAACAGCACCCCCCTGGGTTATCTTCAACAAGCTATATCCTCGCTTTTGAAAAAACTACAGCTTTTTGATGACATGAGGGAAACGTCAAAAACTAAGGGCTTAGTCTTAGCTACAAGAAAAATTATTCTCCAATATCTCTTACTCTAGGGTGACTTGTGACATCGATAGCATTGATAGATGCTAATCATAATGGATGATGTCGATGTGGGCAACCATATTCAAAAACTAATCAGAGTGAATTTTTTTTTGTATTATGGTACTAGAATACTTGTTACCAGTAAGGATAAGAGTGTCTCAAATTTCAGGGGACTTAAGTATAAATTCAAGGATGACGAATTGGTGCCTTGAGCGATGAAGACGCACTTAATTTTTTTGCAGGCATGCCTTCAGTTAAATGTAAAAAGCGGAAGAGAGAAAATGGGGAATTTGTATAGATGTATTCATCCACGGTTGATTTTCGCATAGTGTGGATTAGTTTCGATGTAATTCATAGCATTATGTCACTTTAGTTTTCATTATTTCTGGTGTGCAATGACTCGTTCTTGGAAGAATTTTAAGGTTAAAATTCCAAGTGAACGTAGTGCAAATTTTCATTAAAATCCGGGTTTATATTACATATTATTTTGGCATACAGATTTTAGTTCAAACTTATTTCAGCGCTTAGTAAATTTTTTGTTTAATTTCGGTTCACTATAATATATATAAAGAAGGGGAAAAGAAAAGAAAAGATGAACTGCATTTTCATTAATATATATATATATATATATATATATATATATATATATATATAACTATCTATCTATCTGGCAATGTATTTTAGAAATCATGTATATTCATGAACAGATTTTGTTTTCTTAACGTTGCATTGCGCTTTAGATTGCATTAAGTAGGTGTTACTTTCTAGATGCAATAGTTCATTTTAGGAAAGTAGTTTATATAGTAGATATTCATGAAGTATCATTTATTTACCTTCCATTTTTGGGCCATATTTTATTTTGGAAATTTTACAATGAGTGTCTTAACGGGTCCTATTCCGGAACTTAATAACAAGGCTTTGTATTGATTTTTTTCTCAGCTCGGGTTCTTTATTTTCGTACATTTTATTTGCTAGATTTGTTTCGGTATTGTTGGATTTATATGTGTTTGCTTGAGTGAATTTATGCGAGATCACTTGCCTTGCTCAACATTGAGAATAAAAATGGTAACTAAAATTGGAAAGACTGCATGATAATTGTTTTTTAAAAAAGAGAAAAAAATACTAAATTGGGCTTTAGATATATGCAGCCTAATCAAGTCTCTAGACTCACAAAGACTCACAAATCTCCGATTTGTAGAAGTGAGGCGGGCTCCTGCGTTCTACTTAACTCCTATTTGCTTCAAAAAATTAATTGTGACTCTTAATCAAATAACCAAGTTGAGACCTATCATGCCAAGAGCAAGTGTCCCCTTGCAACAGGGACCATTTGCACTTGCTTGACCATCCAACAACTTCCTTGGGGATCTCACCTCGGAAGGGTCTCAACATAGAATTTGGTTTCTTCTCATGAAATTTCAAATGATGAAGAGATAAATTAAAAGAAGAAAGAACAATTAAGCCGAATCAAGCCGCAGAAAATGGTTTGACTAAAATATGGTTTGGTTTGTTTTCTATTTTTTTTTAAACCATATTTATTATTGAAAATAAAACAAAGGATAAAAAATGCACAAAATAAGGAAATGAATTGGACGTCCACGAGAAAATCAGTATACATTTCCTTTATAGATAAAACAAAGTAATGGATATTATAGTCATATTCAAAGCACTTAGATATTCTTGGTGTTTTTCATCCTCAAATACAACTAATAACTCTGTCTTGAACCCTCACAGCTTCTCTCGAAAATAATTTATCAATTTCATAAGAGAATGATATAAAAAAATTAAGACAAGATTTAATCGGCTTCATTTTCTGTAATTTCACGAAGAAAACCTTTCTAAATCATACCCTTAAGAGGAAATTTTCAGTCTCCTCTGTGCAGTCCTCGGAGCTCTCATTTCTTCGAATTTAAAGACTATAAGCAAATAAAGAAGAAGGGAAACAATGAGTGGCCATCGTTAAAAGACACCATTATTGCAACTTTCTTCGTCGTTTTTCCTTACCCTTTTGTCCCATCATCAATCTCTCTTTTCCCTTTCTTCAGCTGAGCAAAGTCGTCCCTCGTGGTCCAGACCATCATAGTCTCCCTTTCTTTCCACGCTCAAAGCAACGACACGATGGGATGATATCATTGCTATGGACGGGCCCTCATTGCATTTCCTCTCACCACTCTTGAATAGAGGTCGAGCCTCTATAATTCTCGTCCGATCTTAACTTGATCGGGTTCCGGCTGGAGATATATTTCCACATTTATATAATTTGGTTTGGCTGATAGCACTAACTACACCATGCCCACGTTCTAATAGTTCTCAATAAGGAAATTAGTGTTGTAAAAGATTGCTTTTTAATATAAAAGCACGTTTATGACAATATTTGAGTGGTTAAAAGTAATTAATAATTATAAAAGGTATGTCTTTAAGGCAAAGAGATCAAACAAATATTTCATAGTAAATATATGCTTAGGTGGAGCACTTTTTTATAGTGAATGCAGCGAATCCAATCTCAGTGATATGAAGAAATATCTTCTAATTATCCATAATCCCATGTGTCATGTTGAAAGGGATTCTTTAGACTTTTTTATTATGCATTTATATAGATAAATTGTGATTTTATCTATATAAACATGTTTAACTATAGATATAGCTATAGAATAATTATAAATGATTTAAACGTTTGAAAATCAGATTTTTACTTAATTCAAAAGTTCAAAGGCACCGAGAAGAAACTCAAAAGAAATTGGGCCTGTGAAAGGTACGCCTTCATAATTGTCCTCTATCTCATTTTTCCAAAAGCCATCGACTTTATTGACTTTATTGCCTATCCGTAATTTTCAATTAAATCCCGTGAGTCACGCGATACAAGTGTCCAAAATGATGTCCCGCACTAACGAAAGTGGCATCGGGCTTTGGGCATTCAAATCAAGAATTTCTTCGTGGGTCCTTTTCTCCTTTTCTAACGACGCACACTTGTTCTCCTTTTGTGGCAGCCATGGGAATCTTATCAAGTCGATTGTAAATGACATTGTGGTTAGGCTCAATGCAAGACAAAGACAAGTGATCGAAGATTTAGTTAGAACGGAGGATTGAATAGCAGCCATAAACACTGTATAAGACATTAGTTTTGGTATTGTGCAGTTCACTAGAATCTACAGGGTGGGCAGCATCGATAAATCAGAACCCACCAAGGATATCTTCAACCAGCTATATCCTCGCTTTTGGAAAAACAGCAACTTTCTTGATGACGTGAGGGTAACGCCAAAAACAAAGGGCTTAGTCCAACTGCAAGAAAAATTACTGTTGAATATCTCTTATTCTAGAGTGGCTAGTGAAATTGATAACATTCATGCATGCTAATTGTCTTGGATGATGTCAATGAGGGCAATCATATCCAAAAACTAATCAGAGTGAATTCTTTGTATCTTGCTACTAGGATTCTTTTTGCCACAAGAGAGAAGAGCGTTTCGAACATCAAGGGACGAAAGTATCAATGCAAGGATTATGAATTGGTGTTTTGCGCAACTCAGATAGACTTAAACTTATGATTATGCATTTATATAGATAAATTGTGATTTTATCTAAATGTATTTAACCATAGATATAGCTATAGAATAATTATAAATGATTTAAACGTGTGAAAATCGGATTTTTTCAATTCAAAAGTTCAGAAGCACCAAGAAGAAACTCGAAAGATTTTTTTTTTTTTTTTTTTTTCACTAGAAACTCGAAGGAATTTGGGCGTGTAAAAGGTACACCTCCATAATTGTCTTCCATCTCACTTTTTCTGAAGCCATCAACTTTATTTACTATAAATTGAAAGCTGCAGCTACTGTGAAGTTAGCTGTCCATAATTGTTAATTAAATCGGGTTAGTCATGGGATACAAACGTCCAGAATGATATCTCTTACAAACAAAAGTGGCATTTAAATTCAGGTGTTCACATCAAGAATTTCATCATATATAACTTACAATAAACATCCTCTTCTTCTTTTCTAATGAAATTAACTTGTTCTTCTTTTATAAATTTCTAAAGGAGGATGATCGGGTGGAGAAACTTTTCACTATATGAATGTAATAAAATTCTTCATATTAATGAATGTGGTGTTATTGTTTCTACAATGTGCAATGCAAATGAATTCAAAATAAATGAGGAAGAAATAGGAGCAAGGTGAGGAAATGGGAAGGGGCTCCTCCTATTTATAGCCCTTAGTGTCATCATTACTAAGCCAACCGGTCCATTCCAATGCTTCCAAGTGTCCCGCCTAATTTCCTTGGGTGGCAAGCCAACTTTGCCTCATGATTATATCTAGAAGATGAGTTGACCAAGCTAAAGGCCTTGCTTGGCAATCTAAGCTCCTAGGCATCATCGATGATGGCCCACTTTTCACTCTTCCATTGGTCCACCTATATGCCGCATTTAATGGACATTCAATGAAGTTTGACAATAATTGTACCATAGTTGCCAACTTGGCAATTCTAGATCTTTCGGTCATTAATGAGGGCTCGTGTATCATTCTCTAATTGGTCTATATATGTACCATCTTTTTCTAGAATCTTCAAAGATATTTTGACCACCATCATGAATTTTGACTATACAAAGAACAACTTACCCCTTCATTTAATGAAGGGTTTCTAGAATTTTCCTTACTTTTGTATTTTTCTTCATTAATAAGATGGTCTACAAAATTCTATCATCCAAGTTGGTTCCGGGGCTAGAGAAGGGATCATTAGCTACACCTCAAAAAATCGAATCACGTACACCTGAGTTCAACCATTACATCCCATATTCGCCGAAATCATTCCTTTGGACGGTTGGTCAACCAATAGGGTCAATTGTCATTTGATTGGTTCGAGACCAATCCTAAAGCTACCCATGGCCAAGCACTAAGCCAAGGCACTCATGGACCTTAGAATTACTGACGGAATAGCCGGGTCTATCCCTGGGCTCATTCCGGTCAACACCCAATCCACCGGTAGCGTTCATGGTCGAAGCATTACCAATCCATGATTGGATATCACCAATTCGAGATTCCATTCTAATCACTAAGAGATAAATAGGGGATGATGTTTTTTTTATCAGAAAATGGTCACATTTGATCAATTCGAATCGTTCGTGTATTAGTGCATAACTGGGTAGAATCACCCGCAACCAAAAACTACGACCTTTTAGATCGACCCATTACCATCCGCTGATCCAAAATCATTCCGTGACCAATTCTTGTGATCAAAAAGTTATCTTATGAGTTGTTGATCCTATCCCATCGATATGGTCGGTAGAAAATTCAGGGCCAACACCTCGACCGATTCATGACTAGTTGGTCTGTCGGTCAATCGATCGGTTGGTCGGATCATGACCGATCCGTGATTCTTTGTCGATTGAATTGATCGATCTGTGGTCAATGGCCCATGATTGATCTTTTTAGGACCTTATGGCTGATCCTTATTGTGTCAGAATCAAGGATATTACAATTCTCCCCCCTTTAAAAATTTCATCCCCGAAATTCCATAACGTACCTAGGCACTCAAAATAAGTGAGGGTACTTGCGCCTCATAATTTTTTCACTTTCCCAGGTAGCCTCTTCCATTCCATGGTGCTTCCATAGGACCTTGACTAAGGGAATGGCTCTATTTCTGATTACTTGCTCACGTCTGTTCACGATCCGCACTGGCTCCTCAATATACAACCCATGGTCGTCTACCTCAATCTCTTTGAAGTTGAGCACATGTGCTAGATTTGGCTCAGATTTTCTTAGCATGGACACATGGAATACATTGTGTACTTGAGCAAGTTTCGGTGGCAAAGCCAACCGATAGGCCATATTCCCTATCCTTTCTAGGATTTCAAAGGGTCCTATGTGCCATGGACATAACTTACCTTTCTCCCCAAAACGAGACACACCTTTAATGGAGACACTTTAAGAAATACGTGATCTCCTACTTGGAATTCTAGAGGCTTTTGTCTCTTGTCTGCATAACTATTTTGTCTATTTTGGGCGGCTCTAAGTCTCTTTCTAATTACCCGCACTACCTCAGTAGTAAGCTACACCAACTGAAGACCAATAAATTTCTTTTCCCCGACCTCAATCCAACAAGTTGGAGTTCTGCAAGTCTGATCATATAATGCTTCAAATGGAGCCATACCAATGCTTTGCTAATAACTGTTATTATAAGCAAATTCAACGAGATGTAAATGCTTGTCCCAACTTCCTTTAAAATAAATTGTACAAGCTCTTAGCATATCTTCCAATGTTTGGATAGTTCTCTCTGTTTGGCCATTAGTTTAGGGGTGAAAGGCAATACTATATTGTAGTTTTGTTCCTAATGTGGCTTGAAGACTTTGCCAAAATATTGCCGTGAATTTAGGATCTCAATCAGAAGTGATTGTCATTGGTACTCCATGTAGGCGTACTACTTGTCGTACATACAAGTGAGCATAATCTTCCAATGAGAAATCCTTCTTTACAACTAGGAAATGACCCGACTTTGTCAATCGGTCGACTATTACCCAAATTGAGTCATTTCCTCTTTGACTCCTTAGTAGTCTCAAAACAAAATCCATGGAAATGTGTTCCCATTTCCATTCGGAAATTTCAAGTGGCTGTAGTAATCCACCAGGCTTGCAATGTTGAGCTTTCACTTGTTGACATGATAAGCACTTGGCAACATGCTTAGCAACATCCACCTTCATGCCATTCCACCACTAGTTTTGTCGAAGGTTTTGGTACATCTTCATATTACCAAGGTGGATACTATAATTGCTTCGGTGTGCTTCCGCTAGAATTTCTTCCTTAAGCTTATCATCATTGGGTACGCACCAACACTCATGAAATTTCAAGGTTCTGTTTTCTGCAATGCGAAAATCACTTCATTTCTTGTCTATGGCTTGTTTTTGAAACTTTTGAATCTCCGAGTCAACTTTCTATAATGTTTTTATCTTCTGTATTATTTCTAGCTCAATTTTAAGTTTAGCCAATAAACTTGCAAGTTGTCCTATCTCGAACTTGAAGTCAGAATCTCGGACTTCTTCTAGGAGATTCCGTTATTGAGCCGTCATTTGTGCAAGAGAGGACTTACGGCTAAGGGCGTTAGCAACTCGATTTGCTTTGCTAGGATGGTATAATATTTCACAATCATAATCCTTCAAAAGTTTCATCCATCACCTTTGCCACATATTCAACTCTTTCTGGGAGAATAAGTACTTCAAGCTTTGATGGTCGGTGTATATCACAAACTTTTCTCCGTAGAGATTGTGTCGCCAAATCTTCAAAGAAAAATAATTGCAGCTAGCTCCAAGTCAAGTTGGGTAATTTAACTCATAGGGCTTCAATTGCATGGACGCATATGCCACAACTTTACCATGATGCATTAACACGCAGCCAAGTCCCTTATGCAAGGCATCACTGTATATTTCAAAACCTCTTGATCCAGATGAAATTGTGAGCATCGAAGCCGCTGTAAGTCTCCATTTTAATTCTTGAAAACTCCATTCACATCTATTTTGCACACGAACTTCACATCCTTCCTTAGTAATTGAGTGAGTGGAGCATCAATACTAGAGAGTCGTTCTACGAATCTCCTATAGTACCCATCCAAACCAAGGAAACTCTGTACTTCAGCAACTGTAGTTAATCTTGGCTAATTTATTATTGCTTCCACCTTAGCAGGATCTATTGATATCCCTTCACCAGTCACCACATGGCCCAAAAATACCACACAATTTAACTAGAACTTGCACTTACTGAATTTCGCATATAGTGCGTGTTCTTGAAGTGTTTGTAACACCATTCTCAAGTGTTGCTCATGTTCTGTCGTATTCTTTGAATATACCAGAATATTGTCAATATATACTATGACGAAGTGATCCAAATATGATTTGAATACTTGGTTCATGAGATCCATGAAAACTGCTGCGGCATTCATTAACTAAATGGCATAACGGTAAATTCATAATGCCCATACCAAGTTCTGAGGCCGTCTTCAGAATTTCTTATTTCTTGGTTCTCAGTTGATGATATCCTAAACGTAAATCAATCTTGGAAAATACTGCCGCTCCTTGAAGTTGATCGAATAAGTCATCAATTCGTGGCAGTGGATATTTGTTCTTGACAGTAACTCAATTCAATTGTCAATAGTTGATATAAAGGCATAATGACCCGTCTTTCTTCTTTACAAACAAGACTGGCGCACCCCAAGGTGAGGCACTAAGGCGTATCAAACCCTTACCAAGTAACTCTTGTAATTGCACCTTCAACTCCTTAAGCTCCGCCAAAGACATTCAGTACGGTGCTTTACAAATAGGTTCCGTTCTCAAAACCAGCTCAATAACAAACTTTATCTCTCTTTCAAGTGGTAATCCCGGTAGCTCTTTAGGGAATACATTAGGAAACTCCTGTACCACCGAGATATCATCCAACTTTGGTTCTTCAATTGACTCATTTTCTACGGTTGCTAAGTAACCTTTGCAACCTTTCTTAAGAAGTCATGCCGCTTTCGTTATGGAAATTAGAGGCGTTGAGGGTCCTCCTCCATTTCCGATGAATTGATGGTCAATTCCATTAGGTGGACTAAACTGGATTATCTTGCTATAGCAGTCCACTTTGGCTCGTTGTTTATGAAGCCAATCCATTCTGATGATAGCATCGAAATCACACATATTCAATATGGCTAAATCTATTATTCCCTCTTGTCCACTTATGACAATTCTACACTCTTTACATCCCATAGTGGACAACATTTCATGTTACATCGGGGTGGATATACTAAGAATCATCCTAAGGGGTTCGGGATTCAATCCTACTATATGCACGAACCTCTCTAATACGAAAGAATGCATTGCAGCCGTATCAAACAAGACATAGGCCGGATGACTGTGTAAAGAGACCGTACCTGTGATAACGGTCTTGAAGTTCTTCGCTTCTTCTTGTGTCACCGTGTACACCCATCCTTGAGGTGAAGGACGATTATCTTGTGTAGAAACGCCACTGGATGTCATCGGTTGTTGTTATGATGGCAATAAAATTTGTCTCCTTTGAGGGCAATCCCTAAACATATGGCTGGGTTGTCCACAGCCATAACATACTCCTTTTCCAGCTAAACAGGGGGCATTACCATGCCGTTTTCCACAGTTACGGCATACTTCAAACAACACCACACTCGTTTTCTACTTCTTATTCTTTTTTGAATATGCACTTTCCTCCTGGCATGAACCTTTTGCCTTGTTGTTGGCTAGGACCAAAGGTCGGATAAGAAGACCTCCCTTAGAAATTTGATGCCGCAATGCGTTCTTGCCAATCCTTCTCAACCAACTGAGCTCGTTCATACAATTCATTATAATCTTTAAGATTTAAGGGCACCAGCTGACTTTGAATGTTAGGTCTGAGGCCATCCCTGAATCTTTTAGCTTGATCAATTGGACTCTCAATCAATCAAGGAGCATACTTTGATAATTCGGTAAATTTGGCCTCATACTGATCAATTGTCATGTTTTGCTACTGCAAGTGTAGAAATTCGGCCATCTTTCTATCTCGAGCACTTTCAGAAAAATACTTGTTGTTAAAGGCCTGCACAAAGGTATCCCGAGTCATAGGAGCACCTTTAGAGAGTATGATCCTCTTGGTGGCTCTCCACCAGTGACTGGCGTTACCTTGTAATCGGTACATCACCAAAATCACTTTATCCTTGTTAGAACATCTGAAATGATCAAAGATCTTCTTGAGCTCTTCAATTCAGGACTCAACCTCATCAATGTTTCCAATTCCAGCAAACTTTGGAGGCTTTGTGGCACCCCTCGACGGTCCTCAATCTGTTAGGGTCACCATAGGTACTAGTCACTCATGCTACTACATACCAGCCAGGTAACTTTTAATCAAAGCGAAACCATAGTTCATAGGGGTTGATCAATAGAATACTTTTCCATTTTTTTTTAAAGGTCCCAGCGTAGTTCATAAGCGGAAGCATAATCGTATCTCACCATTTCTCACTTCAATAACCATAATGCAATGCACACCACTACGCACCAATGAAAAGATGAAGCCGAGTCACTTTTATTTATATTTTCACGATGGATATTTCGGGTCGGTACAGCAAAAAGGCCAAGATTTTAACTATACTTGGCTATACTCAAAAGAGAATTCGACCCTACATCGAACATATGCACCCCTTCGTCAACAAGCATCGGCTATCCCCAAAAAGTGTTAGGTCCCACCAGTTATACGTGCCATCACACCCAACACGGTGCATCGGGTAGGGGCGGCGGCAGCATCCCTAGCATCACTCCACCACGCCGGATATGAATAAACAAAAACTCCTAGATAACCGGGCCATCGGCAAGACCCACATCATACATCACTAAGACACGGACTCGGACATACACCAAACCAGGCAAACTAACACAAGAATGCTTTGTGCACTCCACCTCGACATCAGATGGCAATCCATAATAGGTACTGCGTGCAATTGGTAGCAACGGCATCTTTCTAATCTGAAATGTTAATCTCCAAAATGGGTGAGTACAACCACTCAGTAGTAAAGATCCACCAAACTACACAATGCGTCAAACAGAACAATTAAAGTATCATGAATAAAACACACATCATTAATGCATTCAAGCATACCTCACCTTACAGCCATGCATATATCACCATGCAACGTGCATATACCACCATGCACTTATCATCAAGCAGCCATGCATATATCACCATGCAACGTGCATATACCACCATGCACTTATCATCAAACAGCCATGCATATATCACCATGCAATGTGCATATACCACCATGCACTTCATGCTTGCATTCTCATGAGGTTCATCCCATGCCATATGTACACATCCATGTGCATGATACAGTCTCAGTTTTTATCTTTCTAGGGACCAGTGTTTGTGTCCTGCAATTTATCGCTTGCATCTAACCTGGCATCGCGAGGAGCCTCCGGTACACACCTCCGGGCGTCCAGCACACACACTCCGGGCATCTCGTACCCCAACTAGCATCACGAGGAATCCCCCTTGGCACACACCACCAGGGCTTCCGGGACACACCTCCGGGCATCCCAACACTCCCGGGGCATCCAGGACACACACTCCGGGCACCCCAACACTCCCGGGGCATCGTTGGCTCACACCTCCGACGGTCTCGCTATTATCTCAATTTATATTCACACATGTATCTCAATTTCAACATGGCATTTGATGCATCAATATCAAGAGTCTCAACCAGCTTTTGATGTCATATAACATGCCATATATCACCACATATGCAGCATAAACAACCACTCAAGACATCATATCACATGGAGTAATTTCATTTATTTTTGAAAATATAACAAAATTTCGTATAAAAACAAATTGCACTCCTTTGGTCATAATTCTTGAAAAATTAGTAAACAGCCTTATTAAATTCTAAAAATTTGACATGTTATATACAAGATCTAGAGGAAAGCATTCCATGAAGAACACCATATCAAAAGAATATCACACAAATCAGTACAATCCACGCATCACAGTCCTTAAAATTTCAGGATATTGCCATACACAGTTTCTCTCACAAATTCGGTAAAAATCCTAAATCAGCTCCAAAAATTCTAAATTTTTTATATGTTATATACAAGGTCCAGAAGTAAATATTTCATGCAGAACTCGAAATCATAATTGTGATAGATTAAAAACTATAATCACCGTAGCCGTCTCTAACCCTCGGCGAAAATTCCCAGATCTGACCATTTCAAATAAAATCATTTCACCAACATAAACTCATCCATTTCCTCTAAAATTTTAGTATGTTACTCCTTAACATATCATCTTCAACTTTCATTCAGAACACAAGATCAAATTTCTATCGGAGAATTTTATAAAATTCACAGAATCATACTAGGTCAGCATTTCGATTCCAGATCTGACTTCTCCAAAGAAAAATAGTTTCACCGGTATATGCTTGTTTATTTCTTCTGAAATTTTGATATGTTACTCTCCAAGAAGTTATCTACAACTTTTATCAAGGAGTCAAAATAAGATTCCAACTAAAAAGTTTCATGCAGCTCGAGAATTCATCAAAGGTCGGACTGCCTTCCTAAAAAACAGAATGCAAGACTACCATATTTCTCTCTAGAGCTCCGAATTTCTTCACTTCTACCAGAACCAAAGTTTACCATCCCTTACAACACATATCACAGCAAGCAAAGGGTAGGTTTTAGGACTCTACTTGCCTCAAATCCGAGCACAAACACAGCGACAAACGGCGGGCAAGGCGGTGAACGAATGGCGGCGAACTAGGCGGACGATCAGCAGCAGCAACCTCCTCCTCCTTCCTTTCGCACGCTCGCTCTCCCCCCTCTCTCTCTCTCTCTCTCTCTCTCTCTCTCTCTCTCTCTCTCTCTCGGACGGTAACTCCCCCCTCAATCCGCTCACTCTCCCTCTCTTTCTTTCCCTTCATCATTTGGTTTGCATGCAATGCCACTTGGCCCTAGGGGAAAGACACTTGGCATTTCTCCTATGCACATGATGGGCTAGAAGATGGGCTGGGCCTCCTCCCCCCTTGGTCGACGGCAGCTCCTTTCTCCCTTAGGCTTCGCGGGCCAGGCCTAAATGGCCGAATAGTGGGGGCTTATGGGCTGGTCTTGGCCTAGTATTTTGGCCCGCCCTTCTCTAATTACTCCCATTTATTTACCACCTAATTACCCATCATATAAATACTTAATTTCCCTTATTCACTTGGCCATAAAACTTGCAACATTAATCCATATAAATCAAACCCACAAAGTGCATAGCCAAGAACAAAATTCTATTATCAAATTATCCTATAGCACCAACTTTGATAACTCAAGAACATAAGATACCTTTCCATAGGTCGTAATGCTTCTAGAAATTACCATGAAATTTTAGGATGCCATAGGCTTTAATTTCAAGAACTATTTGACCAATCCACTCTTTGGGACGGTCTCCATTTCCATCTCCATTCGAGGCGTTAGTGGAAATAAAGGCTTGCTGCTGTTGAACCTGCTATTCTATCAAGCTCCCAACATTGGTCAGAACTTGCATAATTCCATCAAATCAGGGATTCTATCTTGATTTTCCTTTTGAAACATTCGAGTCTTGAGCTGATTTTCCATGGGCAATCATTGGGTCTTGGCAACTCATATTGGCTGCTAAGGAATACAACTATAGAGTTCTAGGGAAATTATCTACAATACAATCAAAATCAGTAATCATCACTTCCATAAAGAAAGAACATCAAGCAAACAATCACATATCGTGCATGTGATCTTCCTGATTTTCTATCCCATGATTCCCAGCACACCTTATGACTTCCGATAAAAACCCTTGCTCTGATACCAAAAACTGTCACAACCCTTTTACTCAAAGGTTGAGCTACAAGTTATTTTGCGACATCCCAGGCTATGTCACCGTGCCGAATTCATTTGCTTCTTATTTACGCACATGCGGAAAGCGTAAACATACCATCCCTGACACAAATAACATGGAAACGTGAGATACAAACAACACTAAAATACTTCATATTTTACATGAGTAGTGATGATATCTTACACACAAAAGTGGCTTGGGGTATCCATGTCTCCGCCATGGTGGGTACTAACCAAAATGGGGAAGCCTTGTTCTATTACATAGGGCCGGTATGCTTAACTTAGCCCGAATCCTCAAATGGTTCATCCATATCGCTAAGGTTCGAGTTCGGGTTGTCAAACCCGCGGAGAGGTCTTATCCATATGTCCTCGTACCTCCGGTACCAAGCTTCGAAATGCATCGAGACAAGCTCACCTAGGCCCTTTTCTATCCATACAATGAATGACACTTTACAATAAGTAATATAAGTTTCTACTATTAGTTATATGCTCTAAAGCAACCATGTAATAGTTACATGTTAGGAATTTCAATTGTGTTGTCAAATTAATGGCAAAGATGTATTCATTCATTTGTTCAATTATCTATATGAATGATTCCATAAGATCAGTTATGACTGGACTTATTCTTGAGACGTTAAGAATATGCATGACGGGTTCACAGTTAGACTAAATCTTTAAACCGTTCCCGGTCAATGGATCATTGAGTGGACATTAATGATCTTGTTGAGATTGGTGTGTTCTTAGCTTCACCATTAAGTATTAGATGCTTAAGGTAATGACAAGTCACAAGTCATTGGATATTATGATGCCCGAGTTAGAACACAGGTGCTTGTAGCAGACAAGTTCTTTGAACATGACATATATAGAACGATTGGCAACATGGAAGCTTTTAGCAGGGTCAATGACTAATCGTTCCTGCTCTAGTCTTGTGTAAATAATCCTTAGACCTGAGGCATAGTGTTATCTTGTGTGTTTGATGGCTATGGTTCATGGGTACGCGTATTGGCGGCTCATTGATCTGTCTCTGTACCTAATGATCATTTCTCGTTCATATACAAAGTTACATGTATGCGCAACATGGAATCTGTCTCCTTGTTACATGCAATGTAATATAATGATGTCCTATGCGATCTAATTGTGACACTACATTGAAATCCTCAGCCGAGGTTGTAACTGAGAATAAATTGTTTATGTCTCGTATAAAATGCAAGTCAATTAGGTTTGTGCATATGATCGAATTGGTGACTTGACAAATATTCCATGGTCTTTGTTCGATCGGGACATGGTAAGATAGAAGGATTGAATTACACTATATCTAAAGTTGACAGGTTCATTATGTTCTTAAAGCATTCACACTGTCTAGGTAGCCATGACATATTGCTAGATGTTAATCATGGCTTGTAGGACCTAGAGATTGATCAGGACAATCAATTCTCTTGGGAGTACTAATGTGTTAGTGCAAGTCTTACTGTCAGCTCAGTGATGAACTTAGGGATGTCACACACCATAACCAATTCACTCGATCAGACACAACCCACTCACGAGAACTATTCTCTTGCTCACCCAACTTTTGGAGAAAGTAGTCAATAACTTATTTAAGAAGTTATAGACTAGCTTCTAGAGGAAGTGGTCAATAACTTATTTGAAAAGTTAAAGACAAGCTTTTGGAAGAAGTAGCTTCTGGAAAAGGTAGTCAATAACTTCTTTGAGAGGTTAAAGACTAGTTTCTAGAAGAAGTTAAATGTTGACTTCACCTAGACATTATAAATAGAGCATAGAGAGAGAGTGAGTGAGTTATGTTAAGAAAAAGAGGGAAAGTTCAGAGAGAGGACTATATGGTTAGCAAACTGTTGCTAACCACGTGCAGAAGATTGTCTCCACAAGATTGCTAGCACAATTACAGTGGTGATAACCTGCGAGCTCTTTTTTCGTGCGAGGTGCGTTGGTGGTGTGTCTGAACTAGAAGCCTGACATTTGTAGGGCTCGAATTGAAGAACATTTGAATCAAGTCATTTAAAGCATGCTTCGAGAGGTAATTCGTAAAACCCCCTTTGATATTCTGATTTTTTATTAAAACGCACAAACAATGCCTTTGGAGGAACATGTATAGTAGAATTTTATCTTTCCTTCTGCTGCGTTTATGTTTATTTAGCCTATATTTGTTCCATAAAATCCCAACAATGGTATCAGAGCCAATCAACAATAAATAGTCATGACTGTTAAGGAAATCCCTTATGATATTTTGAAGATAACAAAATAAATCAAAAGCCACTAATGTATTTAATGGTTGAGTAATAGATTATGCAGATGATAGAATGTATAAATAATATTACCAAGGTTTATATTTGGAAGAACTATAAGATAGACTCTATACTAAAACTGAACTTATTCAGATTGTATCTAGACTTTGAGGCTAAATATGTTCAGAAATAGAATATGTTTAAACTTATATCTAGATTGTAAAGTCTACTTCAAACGGAAGATACGTAGACTCTACTTCAGATAGAAGAAACTTAGAATTTACTTTCGACAAAACACACTTAGACTTTACATACAGAACGAGACACAAATCTAGAACATGACAAGGTTCAGAACGAGACACAAGTTTAGAACATGACAAGGTCCAGAATGAGATACATGTCCAGAACGTGACAAGGTCTAAAACGAGACACAAGTTCAGAACATAGTAAATTTAGAATGAGACACATGTTCAGAACGAGACTACTCAACAGAATGTAACAGAAGCCCCGAACATATAACGGTTAGTGATCTGGTTTCGATTCTACATCAATATAGATTGAACTAGAACTTGCACTTACTAAACTTGGTGTAAAGTGGGAGTTCTTGAAGGGTCAGTAATACCATTCTCAAATGTTGCTCATGCTTTTCTGAGCTCCTCGAGTACACCAGTATATCATCGATGAAGACTATGACACATTGGTCAAAATATGCCTTGAACACCCTGTTCATTCAATCCATGAAAGCTACTGAGGCATTGGTCAACCTGAACGGCATCACTTTAAACTCATAGTGGCTGTATCGTGTTCAAAATGCGGTCTTCGATATATTCTCATTTTTTATCCTCAACTGGTGATAGTTCGCCCTCGGGTCTATCTTCAAGAATACCAAAAATCCTTGAAGTTGATCGAACAGGTCGTTTATCCTTGGCAACGGATACTTGTTCTTGACCATCACCTGATTGAGCTATCGATAATTGATGCACAGTTGCAATGATCCATCCTTCTTATTTACGAATATCATAGGTGCTCCCCATGGTGATGCGCTGTGGCGAATAAATCCTCTATCCAGCAACTCTTGCATTTGCACCTTTAGCTCCTTCAACTTAGGTAGTGACATGCGAAATGATGCCTTGGAGATCAGTTCCGTCCCAATGGCCAACTCAATGACGAACTCAATCTCCCGCTCTGGAGGCAATCTTGGAAACTCTTTAGGAAAGACATCCGCAAATTCTTGTACCATAAGGATGTCCTCTAACTTTGGCTCCTCCATCGTCAAATCCTCAACTATTGCCAGATAGCCTTGGTGACCTTCCTCAAGTAGCTATTCCGCCTCAAGCAACAAAATCAAGGGTGTAGACGATCCACCTTTTTGTCCTATAAACTCATAACCAAAGCTACCGACTAGATTGAACTGTATGGCCTTACTATAACAGTCAACCGTAGCTCGTTGCTTATCGAGCCAATCCATCCCAATTATAACATCAAAATCACATATAGCTAAGACAACTATATCTATCAACTCCTTTCACCCGTTAATAACTACCTCACACCCTTGACAGCTGAAAACAAATAACACCTTATTATCGATAAGGGTGGAGATACTAAGGACCATTTCCAATGGTTTCAATTCTAACCTAGCTAACTTAACAAATTGGTCAGCTACAAACGAATTCATTGCCCCCGTATCAAACAAAGTATATGCGGCATGCTGGTGTAAGTAAACCGTACTCGTAATTACGGCCTCGGAATCCTTTGCTTCCTCTTTGGTCATCGCATACACCTTACTCTGGGCTGGGGGTCGGTTCAAATTGTCTTGCGGCATAGCTCCTGACCTCTGTCCCGTGAATAGGGGTCATGGGTGTGCTCCAGGTGGTTGTCTTGGGCAATTTTTAACACGGTGGCTTTGCTGGCCACATCCAAAGCATGCACCCATTTTGTGGCACCCCTCAACACGGCCCTCGATTCGTTAGGGTCACCAACAGTTCGCTTACCTTTCACTTGTCCTAATAACATGTCATTCTGATACCATTGAATTATAGTGGGTCCATATGTCCTAGGGGTTTATATTATCTCAATCAGTCCCAGCACAGTTCATATAACGGAAGCATATTCGACATCTCCCTACCCCATGCTCAACAGGATAATGCAATACACACCAACTACACATCTCATATAAGTTAGAGCCGAACCACTTT
Source organism: Eucalyptus sideroxylon (assembly GCA_014182405.2). Lineage (NCBI taxonomy): Eukaryota > Viridiplantae > Streptophyta > Magnoliopsida > Myrtales > Myrtaceae > Eucalyptus > Eucalyptus sideroxylon. Next base: position 31,454,201 of record CM024554.2, on the reverse strand, counting down.
TATTTACATAACTATGATGGACATCATGAGTCGGTACAACAAAAGGCCAAGGCTTTACTAAGCTCGGCTATAACCCAAAAGTACCCGACCCCACATCAGACATGTACATCAATCCATCATCCAACGTTGGCTATCCAAAAAGTGACATTCTCTGCCAGTCACACGCGCAATCACACCTAGCCTGGTGCATCGGCCGGTGGCGGCGGCAGCATCCCCATCATCATCCCGTTGCGACGAACATGCATGGACAAGAACTCTTGGACTACGAGGCCATCAGGTAGACCCATGTCATACATAACTAAAACTCGAACGCGGATAAGCACCAGTCCACGAACACCAACACAGGAATGCTCTGAACACTTGACCTCAACATCAGACGGTAAGCCATAGAAAGTACCACGTGTGACCAATAACAGAGGCATCTCTTAATCTGAAATGTTAGTCCCTAAAGGGGTGAGTACAACCACTCAACAATAAAAGATCCATCAAACTACACAATGCAACAAGCAAAACAACCAAGATTTCATGTGGAATGCACATATCATCCATGCAATTATGCATATATCTCCATGAGATTCATTCATTAAGGTAATTTATGTTCCATGCCATATGCACATACATGCGCATGATTCATATCACCCATACAATATGTTGGAGAAATCTTCACGAAGTGTTTTGAAGCTGACAAAACGTTTCCATTAGTCTAGTCTGAAGTGTTGTAGACTTTGCTATTTAAAGTCTAAAGACCTCTGGATAGCCAGACTCAAGACTCAAAGTCTATCCTCATTGACAGTTTCTAATCCGTTGAAGAAAGGCTATCCAGAACTGGTTGTTTCATTAAAGATGTGACCTTATCGACGGAAGAAGATCTCTTGGCTAGATATGACATAACGGAATCCTTTACTTGATCGTGATTGATTCGAAGATTAAGGATCTGATGATTAACGAAATATTCTCAGAAGGTTCTACTTATGGAAACCAAGATCCTGATTGTATGGACAAACAAGATTGATGGGCTATCGACACGTTCCTTTAATAGCTCGAATGATCTTCCTAATTGATTCCGTCCAACGGTAGATTGGAGGAATTCCTTTGGTAAGTGCCAACGGGTATGATGTCATAAAGGAGTATATAAGGAAGAGATTCTAGTTGTTCAAGAGGGTGCGCGATAGAAGAATTTCAAAGTCTGAATCTCCTTGTTCTTACGTCAATTCATTTGAGCGAAAACTTGTACTCAAAATAGAGTCTATATTCGTGAGAAACCTTGAGAAAGTGTGGTAGAATATCTACATTGTGAAATCAAGGGAGAACTATGCTGTAACATCTCTTTTGTTCATAGTGAAATCCAGCCGGTGGGCTGTCAGTGCGGAAGAGTGGATGTAGGCTTGGAATAAGCCGAACGACTATAAACCTTGTGTTTGATTTTCTCTTCCCTATTCTTTATTTTACTTTGATCGTAATTCGTTTTTGTTATTCAATCGAGAACATCTTTTCTATTGTAAGGTTATTACTGCTTGCATATTACGAAAAACTATTATACACCTATTCACCCCCCTCTAGGTGCCTATACTAGTTATCTCAATTGGTATCAGAGCTTGTGTACTCACTTTGTTTGAAGTGTTTTCCTTCAGAGTTAAAGATCCATGGCTAGTATGTTGGCTCCAGGGCTGGTAGAAGGGCAAAGCAATACCAGACCACCTTACTTTGATGGAAATGATTACAACATATGGAAAAACAAAATGAAGGCGTTTCTAAGATCAAAGGATCCTATGGAATGGGACGTTGTAGAAGAATGAATCCTTCCTAAAGCTGCACCTATCTCAAAGAGAGGAAAAGACACTGTTGAGTCTAGTGAAATGACTTAGGAAGAGATAATCAAGAGACAAGCTCTTGATGCAAAAGTAATTTATTATTTATATTGTGCTTTATCACCTATTGAATATAACATAATATCTTCTTGTGGTACAGCAAAAGAAGTCTGGGATAAATTACATATTACCTATGAAGGAACCGATCGAGTGAAAGAGACCAAAATCAACATTCTCCTCGGTCAATATGAAGCATTCAAAATGAAATCAGAAGAATCTATAACTGACATGTTTAGTCGTTTTACAGAAATCGTGAATGGTCTTGAAAATCAAGGTCAACCAATTTCGGATCCCATGAAGGTAAACAAGCTGCTGCGTGGACTCTCCAAGGATTGGAATCACATAAAGACCTCAATAAGAGAGACTCAAAGAATCATGCCACTATTTGTTGATGAGTTGGTTGGGACTCTTCAGTCTTATGAAGTGGAACGAATCAATGAAGACGAAGACCCTAAAGGTAAAAAAATCCATTGCATTAAAATCCAATGATAATTCTGATGTTATAGATTCTGAAGACGATATGGACGATGAGGAGCTTGCTCTCATGATAAGAAGATTCAGAAAACTCAACAGAAAATGAAGAAGATTCAATCCAAAGAAACAAAGTTATTAAAAGCAACAGACTAAGTCAGTTGAAGATGATGAATCAAACAAATATGTAGTTTGCTTTGAATGTAAGAAAAATGGACACATCAGACCCAATTGTCCTCTTCGAGGAAGAAGAAAGGAAAAGCTGAAAAGTATCGAAAGGCTCTTAAAGCGAAAACCCGGTGTGATACGAGAATGTGAAGAAAGTGATGATGATTATGCCAACATATGTCGATGGCACAATCGGATTCAGATTCAAACTCCGAGACAGACTCCGATTCAAACAAAGTGAATTTGAGGTGAGTAACTTCAAAATCCCTATTAAAGTTTCTAAATACATTGATGAGTTGTGTTTTAGTCTTAAAACTTCTCTTAAAAAGATTTCCGAACTCAAAAAGGAAAATTCTGCTTTAAAACAATAAGAAAATGTTTTGAAAGAAAAGGTGAAATGTTTAGATATGAATGTTTCTTCTCTTAGAGAAAGTGAAGATAATCTTTCAAAAGAAAATGCATTCTTGAAAATGATATCTCAAATATTTCCAAAAGATTTTCTAAAGGATCTGAGAAACTAGAAAAAATACTTTCTGTTCAAAGACCTTATTTCAATAAATCTAGATTGGGAATGACTGCTGAAACCACTCCTTTAATTGATTTTCCTAAAGTGAAGGAAAGAATCAAACAAAGACCCACAAGAGATGCTTACAAAAATCATTTTAAAAGGACCTCTGTAAAACCAGTAGATCGTAATGCTCTCAGATGTTCAAAGTGAAATAGTGCAAATCATTTTGAAAAAGAATGTCCAGTGGTTTGGAAACCTGTTAAGAAAGTATGGGCAAATACAGCATATTATACTTACACCAACGGACCCAAAAAAATATGGGTACCCAAGAAAGTTTGAGTTTCTTTTTTAAATGCAGGTCACTATCAAGAAAAAGGTAAAATGGTATCTGGATAGTGGATGCTCAAGACAAATGACAGGAGACTCAAATTGCTTCATAAAGCTTGTTCGAGTAAATGGTGGAAAAGTCTCATTTGGAGGAAACAGCAAAGGAAAAATTGTGGGATTTGAAACTGTAAAGATTGGAAATCTCACAATAAGCAATGTTTCTTTAGTTGAATGACTCAACTACAATCTGCTCAGTGTCAGTCAGCTGTGTGATACCGGTTTCAAAATCTACTTTCAAGAGGGAATATGTTCAGGAACCAGTAAAGACTCTACTTAGTCATTCATGGGTCGAAGACATGGAAATATCTACCTCTTAGATGTGAAACCAGATGAATCCCAACGTCTAATTTCAATTCAAGACGAAGCAAGCTTATGGCACAGAAAGCTTGGGCACATCAATATGAAGCAAATAGCCAAAATCTCAACAAAAAAGCTTATTCGTGGTCTACCCAATTTGTCATACCAAAAGACTGATCTATGTACACCATGCATATTGGGAAAACATGTAAGAAATTCCTTTAAACCAATAAATCAAGTTTCCATTAACCGTGTATTGCAGCTTCTGCATATGGATCTCTTTGGACCAACCAGAACACAGAGCATTGGAGGTAAGAAATATTGCCTAGTAATCGTGGATGACTACTCATGATTTACTTGGGTATATTTCCTGACAAGTAAGTCTGAAATTTTCTCGTACTTTGAAAAATTTGCTAAAAAGGTTCAGAATGAGAAAGGATATGTTATTTCAAGTATAAAAACAGATCATGGAGGTGAATTTGAAAATCAAGATTTCACAAAATATTGTGATGAATCTGGTTTTCAGCATTTGTTCTCATCTCCATATACTCCAGAGCAAAATGGAGTTGTGGAAAGAAAGAATAAATCGCTTCAAGAAATGGCTAGAACTCTTTTAATTGAAAGCAACATCTCTTCACGTTTTTGGGCTGAAGCAGTCTCTACAGCATGTTATATTATCAATAGAGTTTTTCTAAGGCCTATTCTAAAAAAAAAAAAAAACCCCTTATGAGTTGTTCAAGGGAAAGAAGAAAATGCAAATGATCGAGTTGGCAAGTTTGAAGAAAAGACAGATGAAGGCATCTTCCTTGGATATTCAACCACAAGCAAAGCCTACAGAGTCTACAACAAGAAAACTCAAACTGTGGAAGAATCAATGAATGTTAAATTCCAAGATTCTATGCAAAATGAATCTATTCAGACTCATCTTGAAGAATCTGAACCTGCTCCAGACTCTACAAAGTCTAAACTACAAGAAGTAGCTCAGACTTTGAAGAACCAGCAACAAATGACTGTTGAAGATTCAAGTGAAGAAAGTAATCATCAACCTGACAAACCAATCAACAACTGGAAGCATAAGTCCAGTCATCCCAAAGATCTTATTATTGGCGACATCAATGAAGGAATTCACACAAGATCCAAAAGGCATGAAGAGTCTAATGTTGTGGCTCTTGTCTCTGAAATAGAACCCAAAAGCATAGAAGAGCTTTATCTGATGAAATCTGGATTGAAGCTATGCAAGAAGAGCTTAGGCAATTCAGTGTTAATGATGTCTGGGAATTGACTCCAAAACCGAAAGGTAAATCTATTATTGGAGCTAAATGGGTTTTCAGGAACAAGATGGACGAGAAAGACAAGGTCGTAAGAAACAAAGCAAGACTCATGGCCAAGGGATATATGCAAGAAGAAGGGATAGACTATGACAAGACTTATGCACCAGTAGCAAGGTTAGAAGCAATTCGTTTATTACTTGCATTTGCTTGTCATAAAAATTTCAGGTTATTCCAAATAGACGTCAAAAGTGCTTTTCTGAATGGATTTATCCATGAGGAAGTCTATGTGGAACAGCCACCTGGATTTGAAGACCCAAGGAAATCAGACTTAGTTTTCAGACTCAAAAAGGCCTTATATGGTTTAAAACAAGCACCTTGAGCTTGGTACGACAGGCTGAGTAAGTTTTTAATTCAAAACGGCTTTGTAAAAGGTAAAGTAGACACTACTTTGTTTATCAAAAGAGAAAGCAAGATGCTAGTTCAAATATATGTCGATGATATCATATTCAGATCCTCTAATGAAAATTTGTGCAAGAAATTCTCTAAGACTATGCAGGATGAAGTTGAAATGAGCATGATGGGTGAGTTAACCTTCTTTCTTGGGCTTCAAGTGAAACAACTGAAGGAATGAACTTTTATTCATCAAGAAAAATATGCTAATGATCTTGTCAAAAAGTTTGGACTGGACAATTGCAAAAAGGCTGACATTCCAATGTCAAATTCCTTGAAGATAGACAAAGATGAAGGAGGAAAGAAAGTCGACTAGAAACTATATAGGAGTATCATTGGCTCACTTTTTTATCTTACTGCTTCTAGACCTGACATTTTGTTTAGTGTTTGCATTTGTGCCAGATTTCAAGCAGACCCTAAAGAATCTCATTTAAGTGCTGCAAAGCGTAGTATCAAATATATTGCTTCAACTTCAAGTTTTGGTCTTTGGTATCCTAGAAAGGGAGATTTTACTCTTATTGGATACTCAGACGCAGACCTAACCGGTTGCAGAGTTGATAGAAAGAGCACCTCGGGTACCTGTCAACTACTTGGAGGCAGGACAGTATCTTGGTTCTCAAGGAAGCAAAGTACAGTAGCTCTTTCTACAGCAGAAGCAGAGTATGTAGCTCTTGGAAGTTGTTGTTCACAAATTCTGTGAATAAAACAACAGCTAAGAGACTTTGGAATTGAAGAATCATGCACGGAGATTAACTGCGACAACACCAATGCAATCAATCTTACCAAAAATCCAATTCTTCACTCAAGAGTAAAGCATATAGAGATTCGACATCACTTCATTAGAGATCATGTTCAAAATGGAGAAATTTCGATTCAGTATATTGATTCCAAAAACCAACTGGCGGATATATTCACAAAGCCTTTGGAGAAAAATCAATTTGAAATTATTCGTTCCAGACTCAACATTTTGAGGTTTGAAGAAGTTAAAGTCTAGAGACTCTCAGACTCAGGCAAACAAGACTTTGACTGTAAGTTATTCTCTCTCTAGAATCTCATCAGAAAAGGTACGATTATCAACTATGTTTGATTATTGCTATCTTTAATAGACGTTATTATTGCAACGTTTCCTTTTTTGAAAAAGAAGTTATTTTGAAATGACTATTTTCTCGAAAAAAAGGTAGTTATTTTTTGAAAAGGCATCTTTTCACCTTCCTTTATGACGTTCCGTATGCCCCTTTTTAACCGATTATGCATTGTTGCTTCTTCTTCGCTTTACTCTCCAAAAACCCTAAGAAGACGCCGATCTTCCATTCCTGTTTTCTTCCCTTGTTTAATCTTCGAAAAAGTTGTCATCTTTCTTGGGAAAGTCAAGCAAGGAATCTTTCAAAGACTGAGAAAGATGTCGTCTTCAAGAAAGTCTTCGAGGATCGCAAGCAGGGGACCACGACGAATAAGTGAGGGGCCTACGCACTTCGATCTCACCGAGGAAGAAGAGGCTCCAAATCAGCAACAGAGCCCACAACATTCTCAACAGCGTCATTTTCCACCAACTAGTCCACAGGGTATTGGTCATCAATATGAGGAAGAAATCGTTGAAGACGCAGATCCTGTAAGAATTCAAAGACCCTCATTTATTTATAAGCTTTACCGTGCTTTAAAAAGGACTGGTACTCCATTAAACTACGTCGATGAATTCCTTAAGGACAAAGGATATGGGAATGAGTATATCTTTTTGCGAAAAATAGAGGATTTGGGAATTGCTCTTAAATGGGTGGCAGAAGAAACCCTTGCGAATATTCCAAGTGATCTGCGTGTTGGGGGATTTAATCGATAGATGGGAATGATGACGACAAATTGTACAGCCAATTTCAATCAAGAATGGGTGTTGCAGCGAGAATTCGAGGAAAAAGGGGAGATTTGTTTATATCGAAGGAATAGAAGGTTCTATACTCTAAGTTGCTAAAGCGTGGGGTGATAAACCCTAAGAGTGTGGATTTTGATTTCCTTGATGCTGTAAATGTCAATTTGAGAGAAAAGTTTAGTTTTCTTCAACTTGAGCAGTTTTGTTCTGACACCACAGAAGCATATGCGGAATTAACTGCATATTTCTATTTGAATCTTAGTTTCCTTGATGCGAATAGATTCTCTTTTAGTGTACGAGATTAGGACTTCGTGGTGGATATGGATATGTTGGCGGATGTGATAGGGGTTGAGAGAGAAAGATATCAACCAATCAACGTTTCTATTGCTCGTGCTACATTGGAACTTGTTAAGGATAGAAGACCAGAGGAAAAGATTTCCTATTTGCAGATGAGTGTGTTTAACATTCTGCTTCACAAGATTGTGATCAATTGCCGAAGACCAAAATCGACTTCCAAGACTGATGTTTCAAGCTCAGAGGCAAAGCTGATGTATGCCATCATCATTGGGAAAAAGTTTTCTCTTCCTCACACTGTAATGTTCCACATGTATAGAGCTGTGGTGAAGAACAGAGGTCAATTTCCTTATCCAGGTCTTATGACGAAGTTATTCAGACATCTGAATATTCAGCCTCCACAAATTCTTTGTACTCGATCGTGTGATCATATGGTGGTAGATCTGAAAATGGTGACAAAAATGAGTCTGAAGGAGCTGAGTAAGGTGTTGGAGAAATTCAAGGTGAAGACTCCTGTCAAATCTCATCAAATCTCTTTTGCAGTAATGAGAAAAGGAAATGAGCCCATGGTTGCTCCATCCAAGAAAAGAAGAGCTCTCATCGTTGAGGATGAAGATGATGAGGAAGACATCACCATCTCTGCAATGACGTTGAAACACCTGAGCCGTTCTACTCCAATGAAAGAGTCAGAACAGAGGACTCGAGAAAGAGAAGAGAAAGAAGCAGAGGAGAAAGAAACAGAGGAGAGAGAAGCAGAAGAAAGGGATGCTGAGAAGGAAAGAGATGAAAAAGAAGAAGAAGAGAAAAGAGATCAAGAGGAAGGAGAACCTGAAGAATACTCTTCTCCTGAAGGCATGGAAACAGGGGGAGACCAAGAGAAAAGAGGAATGCCCTCCTATCTTGCTACTGGTGAGGGAGTCAGTCGCTCTCTAGCAGATCCAGAGGACATTTATGCCTCTCAATTTCTTGAGGAAAGACCTGATATTTCATCGCCAAATCTGCGTGATTATGCTGATCTGCCATTGTCTGCCTTCACTCCATCAGATCGTGCCGAAGCTAGTATGCAGACCGATAATTCAGCAGATTTTCGTAGAATTATGGATATTCTCTTGAAAATGCGAGGTCATATTTATGCTCTGAGATGCGAAGTTCAAAATTTGCAGAATGCAGGTCAAGCTTCTTCAAGTTCCTTGAATAATCAGAACCAAGCCCTTTCTCTTCAAATTCAAGCTAATGCTAAGGGTGAGGAGGTTGCACAACTGAAAGAAGACTTGAAAAGGCTGGAAGGCATTGTTCAGTCCACGGGAGATTTCCAGCTTTTTCGTGTTCCCAAACAATCTTGATTTTATTCCATTTTCATCTCAACCTTTTTTTTATGCTGACAAAAAGGGGGAGAGATGCGAGATTTGAAAACTTTGAACTCAAATTTGTCGAACTTTTGGTTTGTTTGGATTGCTTTGGTGTTTGACTTGACTTGTGTGTTTGGTTGTGGACTAAACTTGGATTTGGATTTGACTGTTTGACTGCTTATATTATTAAGTACTATATTGATATCTTATACACTCTTGAAGGTCTAACCTATTTTCTATGGTCGCAGATTCTAGTGTTATGAATAAGTCATTTATCTCTATAAGATATCCATATTTGTTTGAGTAATGTTTTGCAGGTCAAAGTTATTCAAATCTGCAGGAAAGTTTTGTTACCATAAAAAATGGGGAGATTGTTGGAGAAATCTTCACGAAGTGTTTTGAAACTGACAAAACGTTTCCGTCAATCTAGTCGAAGTATTGCGGACTCGCTATTTAAAGTCTGAAGACCTCCGGACAGCCAGACTCAAGACTCAAAGTCTATCCTCATTGACAGTTTCTAATCCATTGAAGAAAGGCTATCCAGAACTGGTTGTTTCATTAAGGATGTGACCTTATCGACGGAAGAAGATTTCTTGGCTGGATATGACATAACGGAATCCTTTACTTGATCGTGATTGATTCGAAGATTAAGGATCTGATGATTGACGAAATATTCTTGGAAGGTTCTACTTATGGAAACCGAGATCCTGATTGTATGGGCGAACAGGATTGATGAGCTATCGACATGTTCCTTTAATAGCTCGAATAATCTTCCTAATTAATTCTATCTAACAGTAGATTGGAGGAATTCCTTTGGTAAGTGCCAACGGATATGATGGCATAAAGGAGTATATAAGGAAGAGATTCTAGTTGTTCAAGAGGGTGCGCGATGGAAGAATTTCAAAGTTTGAATCTCCTTGTTCTTACATCAATTCATTTGAGCGAAAACTTGTACTCAAAAGAGAATCTATATTTGTGAGATACCTTGAGAAAGTGTGGTAGAATATCTACACTGTGAAATCAAGGGAGAACTGTGATGTAACATCTCTTTTGTTCATAGTGAAATCCAGCCGGTGGGCTATCAGTGCGGAAGAGTGGACGTAGGCTTAGAATAAGCCGAACCACTATAAACCTTGTGTTTGATTTTCTCTTCCCTACTCTTTATTTTACTTTGATCGTAATTCATTTTTGTTATTCAATCGAGAACATCTTTTCTATTATAAGGTTATTACTGCTTGCATATTACGAAAAACTATTATACACCTATTCACCCCCCTCTAGATGCCTATACTAGCTATCTCACAATCATGTATATATATATTCCTATGAGATCCATTGAATGCCTTCATGACCGCACTCTCAATGCCAAATAGTACTAACTCAATTTTATAGGCAATTTATGCACCATGTCATATGCACACACGCGCGCATGATTCATTTCCCATTTTGATATTCAAAAGGATCTCATTTTTCTCCAGGGACCAATCTTTGCATCTTTTGTGACTCTCGCACCCAACCTGGCATCGCGAGACCTCCGGCACACACCTCCGAGCATCCGGCACACACCTCCGGGCATCCTGTACCCCAATTGGCATCACAAGGCTTCCGGCACACACCTCCGGACATCTCGAAACTCCCGAGGACATCTGACACACACCTCAGGGCATCCCAACACTCCCAGGGCATTGTCGACTCAAGGGTCTGATGGTATCATCAACATCACAATGTATATTCACATATATGTCTTACTTTCAAAATAGCATTTGATGCAATAATGTCAAAGGTTTCCAATCAAATTTTAATGTCATATGATATGCTAGATGTCACCATATATGATGTATAATTAACAACCCAGGATATCACATCTCATAGAGCAATTCATTTGTTCTTGAAAATAAAACAATTTTCGGATAAAACAGAATGCACTCCTTTAACTAAAATTCTGGAAAAATTAGCAAACAATCTTAATGAATTCTGAAAATTTAACATGTTATAAAAAATATCTAGGGAAAAAGGTTTCATGAAGAACACCACGTCAAACGAACTTTGTACGAGTCGCTATAGTCCATGCATCACAGCCTTAAAATTTCAAAACATCACCATTGCACAGTTTTATTCATAAATTTGGTATAAACCCTAAATCAACTCAGAAAATTCTAAAATTTTGATATGTTATAGAAAAAACCTAGAGATAAAATTTTCGTGAAGAACTCAAAGTCAGATTCATGATAGATCAAAAGCTATAATCACCATAACTCTCCCTAACCCTCGGTAACGATTTCCAGATTTAACAATTTCAGAGAAAAATCATTTTACCGACCAATACATGTCCGTTTCTTCTCAAATTTTAGTATCTTACTTCTGAAGATGTTATCTACAACTTTCATTAAGGACACAAAGTCAAAGTTCGGCTAGATAATTACAGAAAATTCACGGAGTCGCCAAAGGTCAAGCTGTTTTTCCATGAAACAGTTTACTAGCTTGAAGAACTACTCCTATACTTTCGAAATTTCAAAATTCAGCATCACAACTCAAGCATCTCCAAAATCCATTATACTTCACACACAACCACAGCAAGCAAAGTGTAGATCAATGGACTCTCACTTGCCTTAAGTTCACACAAACACAGCAAGCAAACGGAGACTTGGGGACTTCGGGCGTGGCTCAACCAACAGCGGAGCTAGGCGGCGTCAACAGCGGTAGCTGGCACACGCACGGCGGGGCTGGTCTCCTTCTTCCCCTCCTCTCTCGCTTGCTCGCCCGCTCGAACTCTCTCGGTCTCACTCTCTCTTTCTCTCGGACTCTCTCTCTCTCACGAACACTCCCTCGGTTGCATGCCTCGCCCATTCCGCCCCTCTCTCTCTCTCTCTTTTTCTTCCTTTCACCCTCATGATTACTAGCTAATCATGAGGTTTTGCATGGCAATGGACACTTGGTTCCAAAGGAAGGACATGTGGCTTCATCCATGGGACAAGTGGAGAGGGTGGCATGGGCTTCTCCATCCGGTCCCTCCTCCCTTCGGTCGACGGCCTTGTGGGCCTCCATGGGCCGCTCGAGCCCAAAAGTCTTGGGGCCAAAAGAAAATCCAAGTAAAAGGCCCCCAAACTTTAGAATATAAACCCATAATCTTTGCACTATTATGAAGCATTTCTTTATTTTTCTTAAAGAAATAAATTTTGCATTCTCATAATCCAATTGCTTCATATACAATTGCATAGCCAAAGTTCCCGCGTGTAGTCCCACTCTTCAAAATTTTACTTTTAATTTTTTAGCAGGCATGTGCCTCACGCATGGCTGACTTCCATCCCTTTGGCACAAAATTAATTTACCAATGTCCAAATTCCTCTCTTATTCCATGTCTACTTAATTGGTATGGTTGGGATTTTTGGATGCCACACATTTGGGCGTGCATAGTACAAATCCAAGAAACTTGCCACAGAATAGGCAACTTTGGCTCATATGGTGTGCCAATTTTCCAACATCGTTCTTCCTATTGGGATGGATAGGATGCTTTCCTCTTGACATCGGCTTCTTCCCAAACTGACAGTTATCCTTGTTGGCAACGAACCGCAATCTAGATGTGACTGCTCACTCGGCCATATCTCTCTCAATCAGCTAAGCTCTCTTGTAGAGTTCATCGTAGTCCTTAAAGTTCAGAGGTACTAGTTGGCTATTAATTTCCGGTTTCAATCCATCCCAGAACCTCCTTGCTTAATCTACAGGATCCTTTATCATCATTGGAGCATACTTCGACAGCTCCGCGAACTGGGCCTCGTACTAGTCCACGGATAGGTAATTTTGGCGAAGTCGCAGGAACTTCAACACTATCAGTTCTCAGGCGCACTCGGAAAAGAATTTTCCATCAAACACTTCCACGAACGCACCCCGTGCTAGATGGTACCTTTAGGAAAGACTCTTTTCCAAGTGGCCTCCCACCAATCATTAGCGTTACCTTGCAGCTAGTAGACTGCTAGGGTCATTTTTTCCTCCTCTATACACTTCAGCGAGGCGAAGGCCTTCTCCAACTCTTAAAACCACAAATTGCAACCTCAGGGTCACCCATCCCTATGAACTGGGGTGGCTTCAGCTTAAGAAACTGATCTATCAACCTCTGATTCTCATTTCCAGCTAGCGGGTCATTATGGTGAGCAGTGGCAACGGCAGCCTACTGCTGAGCCTGCTGCCCATCAAATTCCCTATGGTCTTTAGGGCTTGCAGAATCCCATTAAACTTGGGATTTTCGTGCGCCCTGCCTTAACCATTAGTCGGCCCAGGAGCTGCTCTTTCTCGCAGCATCCTTGATCTTAGGCTAGACTCCACTCACCGTTGATTCCACAATCCCCAACAATACAGTTAGGAATTCAAAATCACAAATCAGTAAGATAATCAGCTATCACATGCATTTTGTTAATGTTCCTAGCTAACTATCCCAAGGTCTCAACATGCCTTATCACTCTAGGTAATGACCATGCTTTGATACCAACAAAGTAAGGATGTCATGCCCCAATCCACGTACGGCTACCTGACAACCCACACTCAACACTACTTTCTCTTTTGGTCATGTGATTACAACATATCAGGAGACGTCGCCGACCCAAATCGTAATGACATTAAAATGCACAAGCATAAACGTGAGCAAATCTTCAATCATCAAACATCAGTGATAGTTAAAACATAGTTATATATATACAGACAAACTTCGTGAGTCATCATCTCATACATAGTGAGTTCAAAATTAAACAACCAGCTACAAATATCCGACATGCCTAACCACTTCACCATGACCTCCTCCAAAAAGGGCTCAGGGGTATACTTATGCCTTTAATACTACAAGGGTGGTTCAAAAAGTGCTAACGCCCCACATTTACCTAAGCCCTAATGGCCTTCGAGGTCCAAGCCTCCCACATGGCAACCAGCATGGGGTTGATCTCCGGGTCGAACACCTCCCCATCAAGAACGTCCCCATCCTTGGCATCCCAGCTAATGCCGCCCCTAAATCCTCAAACACCCGACGAACTATCGAAGTTGCGGATGGGACTGTGGCACTCGCCTCCTACCAAAAAGTACTAGGCCACGAATTAGTGCAGCATGAGGTTAGACAAACCCTCATCGACGCAAATGGTCGTGACAAATTGCAAATAGTGCGCATCGGCTGTTCCTATTACCAAGTACTTTGTCACCTCCTAACTATGCTCAATAGGGAGGCCAAACAAATTTGACTGAATGGTTCAGCCATTCTTAGGGCTTGAAAACATTTCAACAAACAAATATGAGAAAATCTCAATGAGTGAACTTCCTAGACGTCGTGTAGGGAGGCCGTTCACCTTGGAAGCGCCCTAAATGTGCAATTGTCTATCAACGACAAAACATGGCAATGCTTCTCTCGCTTTACTCTCATCGATCTCATAACAACAAATCTATTATTCAAAGCCATCAATATAGACACATAGGCAATTCCATAACACGTAGGCCATGCTCTTGAGCTAAACATACGAATGCACATTATGGTTCAAATCATGCGTTCATGCCATGCAATAATCCAAACCCGACACATACGTATCTCATGCACTTTCCACAAGTGGCGTTTCGAGAATCGCATATCATCCCATATTACCATGCAACCCTTCAGACCATATTTTCAAATTATTACGGCCACTTAGGACCCAAAGAAGCCGAAGGTTCGCAAATCATCTGGCATAACTGTGCATCGTGTCACCCCATCAAGCACGGCATCCCTTTGACTTGGGGGCATTTCTATAAGGAGCTTTGTTTCGAAATCCATCCATGAACGGCATCCCATTGACTTGGGGCATATGAACTTAATCAAGCATCGTCCCACGTAGAACACTCAGGACGGGTTCACACCCCGCATAGAATGCTTAGGGTCTTAGGTGATCACACAAGCATACCATCACATACTTCAATTCTTATCTTTCTCATTTAGCCCATGTGACATTCATGCGACATGCACTTCACTTGTCATATGCCATCATTCGCTTCACAAACTCAAAACACATAATCCACATTTCATGTTTAACTACTAATTCACATGGCACATATTCCTATTGATATGAATAACCACTAAATCACATGTCACATAATCCAAACAACATGTTTACCCATAGAACTACATATCACATAACCCTATTAACATGTTTAACCATAAAACGACATATCACATAACCCGATTAACGTGTTTAACGACAAAAATACCTATCACATAACCCAATTAACGTGTTTAACCACAAAACTACATATCACATAACCTGATTAACATGTTTAACCACAAACTACATATCACATAACCCGACTAACATGTTTAACCATAGAATCACATAGCACATAACTTAAATAGCATATTTAACCATGGAATCACATAGCACATAACCTAAATAGCATATTTAACCATGGAATCACATAGCACATAATCTAAATAGCATATATCATCATTAAACCCCATGGCACATAACCTAGATGACATGGAAAATCACTAAACCACATACCACACAACCCAAATAACATATAACATGCTAATGAACCATTATCAAGTCCTAATACACTCTAAAGTGCAACAAAAGCCCTAAATGAAGGCTAGAAAGCCACTCACAAATGATCCGGGCTTCAAAACACGTCGGGGGAAGGAAAAACAAGACTGGACAACAGCTAAAGACTGCTGGTCGCGCATCCTCTGTGCTAGACGGTGGCTGGTCGTGGCTTCGGTGGTGGCTCAGCGATAGTCCGACGGTGGTTCGGCAGTGAAGGAAATAAGCAAAGAACAAGCTTGAATGAAGATGAAAATGGCTTGGGGGTTTGGCTATCCATGGTGAGGGAGAGAAATGAGAGTTCAAGAGGGAAAATGAAAGTGAAAGTGAGAGAGAGAGAGAGAGAGAGAGAGAGAGAGAGAGAGAGAGAGGCCGGATGTGAGGGGGGAAAGAGGAGGAGAGAGAGATCTTATCCCTCATTAATGCTTTGCCCTCCAAATCTTCCATATCTCTCAACCCTACCAACATGGAATGGGGAGGTGAGGGGTTCAAATCCCCACCTTCTCAGGGAGGGATGAGGTGGGGATGCGTAAGTTTCAAGAGTGGGTTTCGGCTCTCACGCCCTACAAGAGGCAGGGCAAAAGTCTGAGAGTGAGTGTAGCGTAAGAATAGAGTAGGATTGACCACAAAAAAAAAAAAAAAAAAAAAAAAAACCCTAGGCTTCCATTAAATGAAGATGTGACCTTTTGAAGGAGGAAAAGTGAGAGTGAGGGGAGAGAGGAGAGGTGGCCAGTGGTTTGGAAAGGAAAGGGAGGAGAGAGAGTGGTCTTGTCTCTATAAATGCCCATCAACTCCTTTGTCTCTTGTCCATCAATGGTGGCTTGTAGAATAAGTAAGATCTTAGCATTAAATGGGAGGTAGATCACACTCAAGTACATAGGTTAGGTCTAGATTAGACTAGGTAAGCCTGTGGTCTCCCATTTGGGCCATCCATCAAAGGCGTGGGCCCAATTAAACCTTGCATAGCGGGCTTGGGCCCATTTGGCATCCCCAACATGGGCTTGGCCCACTTGGGCCCTTTGTGACATCATGATTTTCAGATTCTATTTTCAATTGAATAAGTTGGGCTTTCCATCGACGTGCCTATAGTTCTTTTCTCTAAGTTGGCCTCTCACAAGATAACTAGCCTATCAAGTAAAGCCACTAAGGAATCTAAACACAATAGACTCGAGAATTCGACCAAGAATCGACTACTCGACAGTGCAAATCTGCAATGGTCATTACGGCACCATCAAAATTGATCAAAGACCGGAGATAGGCCGGTTCGACAGAGGTATGTGGGTGATTCCACCTAATTGCAAAATTCTCGTCGAACGGCACTAAACCGATTTTTCTGTCATTTTTGTACCCTATTCCCGTATTTGAAACCTCGAGAATTTCATAACAATCGAGAGTCGCCAATGTGTCGAAGATGTACGGCTCGAAAACAATCGTCCACAGTCAATTGCACTAAAAATTCTTAAAAGCTACATGATAGGTTAGGTCATGCTAAAATCGCGCCAGGTTAAAATTAATAGCGAATTTGAACCCGATTTCGAAAGTGAAAGTTCTGTCATGTCACAATTCGTTTTAGGAACGTCTACTCACCTTCTAAAGATTTTTTTTGCAAACCAAGATTTTTGGTGAAAATTCAAAGTAGAGCCGTTTTGGACCAGAAAACTCAAGGGACCGTTTTTGGTTGCATTTTTGGGATTCAAGTTAGTTCAACTAACAAGGAAAAATCCTAAGAGGGACGATGGCACCTTGGTTGATTTTATAGGGACCAAATTAAGTTTAATGGGAGGAGAATTGAAGGGGAATTGAATCCAATTTGATGGCCAATGGTCCAAATTCGTAGGCCATAGGGGAGACCACATATTTGACGCATTGGGAAGCTTGTTTGGGAAGCTTGAAGGTTGCAAATGGCTATGGATGACAGCCAAGGGGTGGTGGGGCAAAAACTCAAGTGTTTTGGATATTTGTGTGGTCCCTTCCATCTCCAACAGCTTCTCTTTCCTTCAGCAGCTCCTTTCCCCATTGTTGTGGCAATTTGAAAGCTTAGAGAACCAAAGGAACCGAGCCAAGCTTCCCCCTTCATCGTCGACCACCGCTCGGAGCCACCGAAGCCACCACACACTGCTCACAAGCCCGTTGCACCACCATTGTCCCACACATGTCGTCCCACTTGCCTGCACCATCTATCACACTCAACCGTGTCCTCCGACCCTCCCTGGTCATCGTCGTGGTCGCCTAAGTTGTCTCCGCTGCCGTCCAGCAACTACTGTCGCCCCTGCCTGCCCACTTGGTTGCGCTTTGGCCGTTCCAACCCCAAATAGCCCTCCTTCGACTTAGAGCAAAACCGAAGCTTTAGCTTCGGGCTGAACCTTCGTGTGGCGTTTCCAGGCCCGTCCGGACCCCACTTGGTGTCACCGCACAGTTGTTTGTTGCTCGTCTCCTCGTCGCCCTTGTCGTGGGCTCACCAGAACGCTAAATCGGTGAGTTTACTTGCTAAACTTTGCTCATGGAGTTAATTATGCTTAGGGAATGATTAGTTTAAGTTAATTAAGGATTATGTGGTTAGTTATATTAGATTAGTGATTTAATTGTGTAATTATGCATGTTAGGTGGTTAGATTAGATTAATTAAGGACTAGATATGATGTACTATTTATATAGATAGGTTTGGAAATTTTCCCGGCCCGTTCGGGTAGTTAATTAAGCATTTCTGGCCTAAGTTGGTATTTTTGATAATTAATTGCAATTATTTAATTATTTTTTGTATTTGTTTAATTATTTAATATTTTCCATAAATTTTACCGGGATAGTTGGTGACCAAAATTTCGTGCTAATTGCAATTGTGTGCTTGGTTTATTTAATTGAGTGTTGATTCATGAAAATTGAATGGTTAATTCGCCAAAAGATCGCCTAACATCGAGTAGGCCGTGCCCATGGGGCCGAGATCAAAATTAGGAATGCATGACTGATTGAGTTAGACGTGTCGGATTATAGGACAAAATCGTGTGGCACGGTATGGGACGTGTCTTAACGATTTGGCCCTATAAGCAAGATCTCTATGGTCGTTTGAGATTGAGTGTGGCGTTCCAATTGTTTGAGATTGTTTACTGCTCATGTATGCACTATGAATTATGCTGACCTGTAGGGTGGATCTGAGATTAGGTAAGTCTCTATGGTTGTGTGGTTGTGTAATTAGGACGCCACTAGGCATATTACCCTCATAATTGGGGTTTAGAGCATGAACTCGCTGAGATTTCTATCTCACCCTATCGTGGGCTCAATTCTTTTGTGGACCGTAGAGTGGAGGACTCGGAGTCGAGGACTAGAGAACTTAGAGTTTATAGTCTCCGTAGTCCCTTTTTGATCTAGACTTCTGGGCATAGATCTTTTTGTAGACTTTTGTATATGACTCAGTGTGTATATAAAAGAGTGTTTTGTTTGTGAATCTGTTTTCCTACTTTTCTATCCCAAGTTGTTTACTGTCAGGCAATATTTATTCGCTTCCGCATGCGCAATAAAATGAATGGGTTGGCGATGCATCCTAGGACGTCGCAAATTTGATCGACCACCAAGGGATGGGCACACGCTCGAGGATCAGGGCATGACATCCCCACCCAGAGTGGTATCAGAGCTGGTCGATAATTAGAGTGATAAGGTGTGAGGGCTCATGGGATAGTTAGTAGGAACAGCTTATATTTTATGCTAATGTAACTCAGTGGTAACTATTTGGTAGTGTGTTTGGTGTGATCACTCAATTTCTAATTCTGTATGGAATTGAGAATAGGTTTTGTAGAAAGTCTACATTATGAGTGATCAAGAGCAGAGGACTCTTAGGAAGAGAACCATTGGACCTACTACTCAAGGTAAGACGCCGACCAGGGTCGGTATCCGAGGAGGTCGTGGTAGAGCGTCTACTCAGGCTAGCGCTAGTGGAGTAGCACCGCCTTTTGTTGGTGCTAGGTTAACAACCTCTAATGATCCAAGGTTCGACGGGATCATGCAGGCACTAGAGACTCTCGGGAATGTGGTCAGGCAACAGGCCCAGAATCAAGCCGGCGCCACCACCACTTCAGCTACCACTACCACAGTCACCACTATTGCCTCCAATGTCGCTGCTGATGCTGCTACTGCTGCCTCAGCTGTTGCCGCACTTACCGCCACACCTGCCAAAGTTACACCTGGGAACGTGGTTGTGGAGAGAGAGAGGCATATGCATAAGCTTGTTGAGTAGTTTTTGAAGTTGAACCCGCCAAGGTTCACTGGCACAGGAGATCCCGAGGCTGCAACACTCTAAATCCAGGACTTAGAGAAAATGCCTTTGCACTGTTGAGGTGCACTGAGAAGGAGAAGGTTGTACTTGTAATCTATCAAATGCGGGATAACTCAAGCACTTGGTGGAGGGCCACTAGAGGAGTTGTGTTCTCAGAAGATGTGGTTCCAGAGTGGAACGCCTTCGTTGAAGTATTCAACAGTAAATACTTTTCTGATAGTGCTAGGGAACTGAAGATGGCGGAATTCCAGCGCCTTTGCCAAGGTACGATGACTATAGATTAGTATGAAGCGAAGTTCGTTGAACTGTCACAGTAAGCCCCTAGACTAATCAAGGATCTGATGGATTAAGCTAGAAGGTTCAGAGATGGGCTCAAACAGGAGTTGAGGAGTCCACTGGTGCCATTCAATTTGAAGGATTACAACGACTTGTATGAACGAGCCCAGCTGATAGAGAGAGACCAGAACGAGCAAGCTACCGCATCTGGGTCAAGGTTCGAGTCAAGCAAGGATGGAAATAGGTTCGGGAAAAGACTTATGACTGGAGGAAGGTACCTTATTCTACCTAACAAGAAGGATGGGATAAGAAAGTCAGTGCAAAGATAGAATGGTGCGTGTCATTTCTGTGAAGGACAACATGGGTCAGCCCCGTGCCATTCTAGGTTGGGTGCTTGTTTTGAGTGTGGCCAACAGGGTCACATGGCCAGGAATTGTCCTAAAAGACTGATGTGACTGCCACAGTTGCCCACCACCACCAATGGGTCAGAATCGAGGATACGTGCCCCCGAATGCACAGCTTGGTGGACTGATCATACCTCCAGCTCAAGAAAGGACGTACACTACCACTAGAGGACAGGCTGAGGACTCACCTGATGTGATTACAAGTACTGTTTCGATGAACGACCATGCTACTTATGCTTAATTGGACCTGGGTGCAACTCATTCATTTATAGCTGAGCAGTTTATTAAGCTAGTAGGATTAATTCCTAAGTTGTTGGAGTCAATGGTTAGCATATCTACACCGTTAAAGGATAAGGTGTTAGCTATAGTGGGTTGTCCTAGTTGCAACTTAGCGATTGGTGAGCGAGAGGGGAGGATAGATTTGATAGTCCTAGCCATGTATGATTTTGATGTGATAATTGGCATGGACTAACTCACCAAGCAACGAGCTAAGATGGACTGCTATCGTAAAGCGAATTTAGTTTAACCCGTTAGCAGGTGAAAGTTTTAAGTTTATTAGGAGTCGAGGAGGATCCTGGATCACCTTAATTTCATCGCTTGAGGCAACCCGTTTGTTAGACGGGGGTTGCCAAGGTTACTTAGCAATTGTCGTGGATACGACAGTTGACGAGCTGAAGATCGAAGACATTATTATGGTACAAGAGTTTCCATGTGTGTTTACAAAGGAATTGCCAGGCCTACTGCCTAAGAGGGAGATTGAGTTCGTGATCGAGTTAGTACCCGGGACAAAGCCAATTTCTAAGGCTCCTTACCAGATGGCGTTGTCTGAGTTGAAAGAACTAAAGATGCAGATGCAGGAGTTGTTAGATAAGAGATTCATACGTCCCAGTGCATCACCTTGGGGAGCACTAGTTTTGTTTGTGAAGAAGAAAGATGGTCAGTTACGCTTGTGCATCGACTATCGTCAACTCAATCAAGTGATGATCAAAAATAAGTATCCATTGCTGATGATCAACGGCTTGTTTGACCAGTTGCAAGGAACGTCGATATTCTCTAAGATCAACCTAAGGACGGGATATCATCAGCTAAGGATCAAAAATGAGGACATACCGAAATCATCATTTCATACTCGATACGACCATTATGAATTTACTGTAATGCCATTTGGTTTGATGAACGCCCTAGCTGTTTTTATGGATCTAATGAACCGAGTGTTCAAGGAATACTTGGATCAATTTGTGACCGTGTTCATCGATGATATCCTGGTGTACTTGAGAAGTCCAGAGGAACACGAAAGGCATTTGAGGATGGTACTACAGACACTAAGGAATCATGGATTGTACGCTGAGTTTAGCAAGTGCGAGTTTTGGTTGACTCGTGTTGCGTTCCTAAGTCACGTGATTTCAAGCGAAGGAATCTCTGTGGACTCGACTAAGATTGAAGCAGTTATCAACTGGCTAAAACCGACTACAGTGACAAAGATCATAAGCTTTCTGGGTTTAGTAGGGTATTACAGAAGGTTTGTGGAAGGGTTTTTAGCTTTAGCCTCACATTGACTCGACTATTGAAGAAAGAAGAGAAGTTCATGTGGACGGATAAGAGCGAGTGTAGTTTCCAAGAGCTTAAACAAAAGCTTACTACCACACTTGTGCTGACCATACCATCTGGTCTTGGAGGATACGAGATCTATAATGATGCATCGTTCAGAGGGCTGGGTTACGTGCTAATGCAACATGGTAGAGTTGTTGCATAGGCTCTAAAGATTTTGAGACATTATTTATGCAGAGAAAGATTCCAAATCTTCACTGACCATCAAAGTCTCAAGTATCTATTCTCTCAAAAGGAGTTGAATATGAGACAGCGTCGCTAGATGGAACTCCTAAAAGACTATAATTGTGATATCTTGTATCACCCTGGAAAGGCGAACAAGGTCACGGATGCACTAAGTCGGAAGTCTTTAGTTGCACAGATGATGGTCAAGGAATGGGTTTTACTCGAGAGAGCTTGAGATTCGATTTTCAAATTTGAGGTAGGCCACCTTTCAAATCTAATGGCCACCCTTAGAATTGAACCGAAAGTGCAGATAAGGATTAAGACGCTTTAGCCAACAGACCTAAATGTTCAGAAAATTCTGCAAAGCTTAAAGAAGAGATCTTATCAGAAGCTCATCGTAGCAGTTACAACATTCATCCTGGCAGTACGAAGATGTATCAGAATCTGCGTCAACATTATTGGCGGACCGGTATGAAGGCAGATATCGTTAAGCATGTCGCCAAGTGTCTAACATGTCAGCAAGTGAAAGGCACAACATTGTAAGCTGGGAGGACTTCTGCAACCTCGTGAGATTCCCAAGTGGAAATGGGAGCACATCACAATGGATTTTGTGATAGGCTTACCAATGAGTTAGAGGGGTAATGATTCTATTTGGGTAGTGGTCAACAGAATGATGAAATCGGCTCACTTCACGTTGTACGAAAAGACCTTGATTTGGACAGGCACACAGAGTTGTACGTGTGTCAGATTGTTTGTTTGCATGGAGTGTCGATAACGATTACATTAAACCGAGACCCAAGGTTTATAGCTGCCTTTTGGAAGAGCTTACAGGCTGCCTTAGGAACGAAGCTGCAGTACTGTACGGCTTATCATCCTTAGACGAATGGCCAGTTTGAGAGGACGATTCAAACCCTCGAAAATATGCTGCGAACTTGCGTGTTGGATTTCAAGGGAAGCTGGGAGGAACAGCTTCATCTTGTCGAGTTTGCTTAGAACAACAGTTACCAATAGATCATTCAAATGGCTCCTTTCGAAGCATTGTATGGTAGAATATGCAAAACGCTAGTGTATTGGGATGAGGTTGGAGAATGAAAGATCACAGGCCCAGAGTTAATCCAACAGTCAGTGGATGTAGTTGCCATTATCATAAACAGATTAAAGACTGCTCAGAGCCACCAAAAAAGCTATGCAAGTAAGTATCGAAGGCCTTTGGAATTCCAAGTTGGTGAGCACGTCTTTTTAAATGTGTCACCTTTGAGGGGTACTTCACGCTTCGGCAAAAAGGGAAAGTTGAGTCCAAGATACATAGGTCCCTTCGAGATTCTGGAAAGGATAGGGACTTTAGCGTATCATCTTGCATTATCACCGAGGTTGGTGTAAGTGCATGATGTCTTTCACGTGTCGATGTTGAGGAAATATGAACCCGACCCGACCCACATGCTAAATTTTGAAGAATTGGACGTGGACAATAGGGTGTCGTATATGGAAAGACCGGTTTAGATTGTGGATTGGAAAGAACAGATTCTGTGCACCAAGACAATCCCATTGGTTAAAGTGGTTTGGGAACACCACAGCACAGAAGGAGCAACCTAGGAAACTGAAGATTCGATGAGACGACAATACCCCTACCTTTTTGTTTCAAGATTGTAACTGTTTAAATTTCGATGCTGAAATTTTAATAAGAGGGGAAGAGTTATGACATCTTGATTTTTAGGTTCTGTTTTCAATTGAATAAGTTGGGCTTTTCATCGATGCGCATATAGTTCTTTTATCTAAGTTGGCCACTCATGAGATAACTAGCTTATCAGGTGAAGCCATTAAGGAATCTAAACGCAATAAACTTGAGAATTTGACTAGGAATCGATTGCTCGACCGTGCTAATCCGCAAGGGCCATCACGGCACCATCAAAATTGATCAGAGACTGAAAATAGGTCAGTTCAACAAAGGTATGTAATTAGTGTGTGGGTGATTCCACCTAATTGCAAAATTCTCGTCGAACGCCACTAAATCGATTTTTCTATCAATTCTATACCATATCCCCATATTTGAAACATCGAGATTTTCACGACAACCGAGAGTCGCCGATGTGTCGAAGATGTACAATGTGGCTCAAAAACAATCATCCACAGGTCAATTGCACTAAAAATTCCTAAAAGCTACTCAGTAGGTTAGGTCACGCTAAAATCGCGCCAGATTGAAATTAACCGTGAATTTGAACCCGATTTCAGAAATTCAAAGTTCTGTCGTGTCACGATTCATTTTAGGTACATCGATTCACCTTCCGAAGATTTTTCTGCAAACCGAGATTTTTGGCGAAAATTCAAAGTAAGGCCATTTTGGGCCGGAAAATTCAAGGAACCGTTTTTGGTCATGTTTTTGGGATTCAAGTTGGTTCAACTGACAAGGAAAAATTCTAAGAGGGACAATGGCACCTTGGTTGATTTTATAGGGACCAAATTAAGTTCAATGGGAGGAGAATTGAAGGGGAATTGAATCCAATTTGATGGCCAATGGTCCAAATTCGTATGCCATGGTGGAGACCACATTTTGGACCCATTGGGAAGCTTGTTTGGGAAGTTTGAAGGCTACAAATGGCTGAGGATGATAGCCAAGGGGTGGTGGGGCAAAAACTCAAGTGTTTTGGATATTTGTGTGGTCCCCCTCCATCTCCAACAGCTTCTCCTTCCTTTAGCAGCTCGTTTCCCCATTGTTGTGGCAATTTGAAAGCTTAGAGAACCAGAGGAACTGAGCCAAGCTTCCCTCTTCATTGTCGACCACCACCTGGAGCCACCGGAGCCATTGCACGCCGCTCGCAAGCCCGTCACGCCACCGATGTCCTGCATGCGTTGTCCCGCTCGCTCGCGCCTCCTGTCATGCCCAGCCGCGTCCTCCGAGCCTCCCCGTTCACCGTCGTGGTCGCCTAAGCTATCTCCGCCGCCGTTCAGCAGCCGTCATCACCCCTGCCCGCCCGCTTTGGCCGTTCCAACCCCAAGCAGCCCTCCTTTGGCCTAGAGTAGAACCGAAGCTTTAGCTTCGAGCCGAACCTCCGTGTGGCTTTTCCGGGCCATCCGGACCTCGACCGGTGTCGCCGCGGGGTTGTTTGTTGCCCGTCTCCAAGTTGCCATCATCGTGGACTCACCTAAACGCTAAATCAGCAAGTTTACTCACTAAACTCTACTTATGGAGTTAATTATGCTTAGGGGATGATTAGTTTAAGTTAATTAGAGATTATGTAGTTAGTTAGATTAGATTAGTGATATAATTGTGTAATTATGCATGTTAGGTGGTTAGATTAAATTAATTAAGGACTAGATAGGATGTACTATTTATTTAGATAGGTTCAGAAATTTTCCCGACCCATTCGAGCAGTTAATTAAGCATTTTCGGCCTAAGTTGGTATCTTTGGTAATTAATTACATTTATTTAATTATTTTTTGTAGTTATTTAATTATTTCATATTTTTCGGAAATTAGACCGGGATAACCGGTGACCGGAATTTCGTGTTGATTTGAATGGTGTGCTTGGTTTATTTAATTGAGTGTTAATTCGTGCAAATTGAATGGTGATTGGAACTTTGATTATTTATTTCAAAATTATGAAATTTTGGTAATTATTTAGAAATTACCGGGTGTCGGGTTTTGACACTGAAAATGGTTTTAAATACTATATTAAATAGTGGGATTTTAAAAAGGAGTATGTCAAATTTTTGGGTTCAATCTGACCGTGTACTCACACACGATTATTTTCATCAGGTGTTTTTAATACAAAGAAAATGGGCCAAGTGCATTATCTTAATTGAGACATTTGAGTTCAATGCACGGTGTCTTTGGCCGTAATTAAGTGATCATGTGTTGGTTAAGAGGACCCGTTGCGAGCGTTTATGCCGAACATTGCCCTTATATGGGATGCCTCTGGACAACGGAAGTCGATCACAGTAGATTCTAGACCTATGCTCCATGGGGAAAGTCGTCTAGTAGAAACGATGCTGTGCTCAATGGGGTGAGATGATGCCTAGCCACACCAAAAGACCGCCGAACATCGAGTAGGCCATGCCCATGGGGCCGAGATCAAAATTAGGAACGCATGACTGACTGAGTTAGATGCACCGGATTATGGGACAAAACTATGTGGCACGGTATGGGACATGTCATAACGATTTGGCCCTATAATCAGGATATTTGTGGTCATTTGAGATTGAGTGTGGCGTTCTAATTGTTTGAGCTTGTTTACTACTCATGTATGCAATATGAATTGTGCTGACCCGCAGGGTGGATCTAAGACGAGGTAAGTCTCTATGGTTGTGTGGTTAGGACACCTCTAGGCATATTACCCTCCTAATCAAGGTTTAGAGTGTGAACTCTCTGAGATTTATATCTCACCCAGTCGTTGGCTCAATTCTTTTCAAGACCGTAGAGTGGAGGACCCGAAGTTGAGGACTGGAGAGCTTAGAGTTTAGAGTCTCCACAGTCCCTTTTTGATCTAGACTTCTGGGCATAGATCTTTTTTGTAGACTTTTGTATATGACTCAGTGTGTATATAAAAGAGTGTTTTGTTTGTGAATCTATTTTCTTGTTTTTCTATCCCAAGTTGTTTACTATCAGGGGATATTTATTCGCTTCCGCATGTGCAATAAAATGAATGGGTCGGCGACGCGTCCTGGAACGTCGCAAATTTTATCAACCACTGAGGGATGGGCATACGCTCGAGGATCGGGGCGTGACACCCTCCCTCGTGGTCCGCTTCCATTTCCCTGAGCTCGAATGCCCTTATCGAAGAAAGACTGAGTTTTTCCCCCAAATGGCCTATCCCGATGTCCTCGGTGGCCTATCGATCCTCAAGACACTTTCATTCGGCGATCACTTGCTAGAATAATTCTGTTCTTAAAAACCGGGTCGGAACGAGGATGTCATAAGGGAAATTGACGCAAATAATCCTTGAACTTTGGTTCAATGTGTAATTTGATTCCTAAACTTTTAATTTATTAAATGTGGTCCCTAAACTTTTAATTTGTTCAATGTAGTCCCTGAAATTTTGATACATGTTCAATCCAGTCCCTAAACTATATGAAAATATTCAATGTTTGGACATTTTCATACAGTTCAAGGATTGGATTAAATATGTACCAAAATTTAAGGAACTACATTGAACAAATTAAAAGTTCATAAACCACATTGCACCTTAGGTTAAAGTTCAGGGATTATATTGAATAAATTAAAAATTTAGGGATCAAATTGCATATTGAACCAAAGTTCAGAAACTATTTGTGTCATTATCCCAAAATAAAACAAGTGATCGAATAAAATACACAAAATAAGGAAATGAATCAAACACTTAATTTATGTGATTCAGTTGTATGACCTACGTCCACAGGAAAGGAGCCCACAATTTCATTATAGATGAGATTGTGCAATGGAGATTGCAATCATACTCGACTTCATTTTGTGTAATTTTTCTGAATCAAAACTTTTAAGAGGAAATTTTCAATCTCCTCTGTGTAGTCCTCGGAGCTCTCATTAAGAGCTCTTCCTCTTCGTATTCAAAGAGAAAATTCTCTTGAAGCAAATAAAGAATAAGAAAGGAAACAATGAGTGGCCATCGTTAAAAGACACCATTATTGCAACTTTATTCGTTTTCCTTCCCCTTTTGTCTCATATCAGCTGTGGCCATCATCAATCTCTCTTTTCCCTTTCTCCTGCTGAGCAAAGTCGTCTCTTATGGTCAAGACCAGCACGGTCTCTCTTTCTTTCCACGCTCAAAGCAACACCATGATGGGATGGCATCACTGCCATGGAGAGGCCATCATTGCATTTCCTCTCACCACTCTTGAATAGAGGTCGAGTGTCCACAATTCTCATCCAGTCGGTTTTAATCAGGCTCCGGCTCGAGATATATTTCGGCGTTCATATAATTTGACTACACCACGCTCACATTCTAATGGTTGTCAATAAGTGTTGTAAATGATTTGCGACACACTTATGGCAATGAGTGGTTAAAGGTAATTAATTATGATAAAAGGCAAGTCTTCAAGGCAAAGAGATGAAAACAAAAATTTTATAGTGAGTAGTAAATATATGCTCAGGTGGTGCTTATGTGGAGTATTTTTTGTAGTGAATGCAGCAAATCTAATCTCAATAGTATGAAGGAAAATCTTCTAATTATCCGTTAGTCCCATGTGTCATAATGAGAGGGATTCTTTAGGAATATTTTGTTATTATGCATTTATATAGATAAGTTGTGATTTTATCTATATAAATATGTTTAACCATAGATATAGTTATAGAATAATTATAAATGATTTAAATTTGAAAATCAGACTTTTTTTATTTCTAAAGTTCAGAGGCACTGAGAAGAAACTCGAAAGAAATTTGGCATGTGAAAACGTACACCTCCACAATTGTCCACCATCTCATTTTTCCCATAGCCATCAACTTTTTTGACTACAAATTGAAATCTGCAGCTGTTGTGAAGTTGCTTGTCTTTCAATCAAATCACGTGAGTCATGCAATACAAACGTCCAAAATGATGTCTCTCACTAACAAAAGTAGCATCGGACTTCGGGCGTTCAAATCAAGAATTTCATCATTTATATCTTACAATTAACATCATTTTCTCCTTTTCTAATATAACACACTTGTTCTTCTTTTGTAAATTTCTGAAGGAGGATGATCCAGTGGAGAAGCTTTACACATTAAAAACGTAATAAAACCTTTCCCATTAATGAATGTATTGTTTCTAAAATGTGCAATAAAAAAATGGCTGAAAATTGACAAAGAAGAGCTGTGTATTCGAAATGAATTGAGGTAGATTTGGGCTCTTATATATGTAGATAATTTGTCAACATTGCAAATTCGTCGTCTTTTCTCAATTGAAACTGTTCAATTTTGCGGCAGCTATGGGGATCTTATCAAGTCAATTGTTAATGAGATTGTGGTCAGGCTCAAGACAAGACAAAGACAAGTCACCAAAGAATTTGTTGAAATGGAGGATCGAATAGCAGCCATAAACAATTCATTAGACATTGATTATGTGGTGTGCGGTTCACTGGAATCTATGGGATGGGAAGCATCAGTAAAACAATACCCACCAAGGTTAACTTCAACCAGCTATACCCTCACTTTGGGGAACGCTGCAACTTTCTCAATGACATGAGGGAAACACAAAAAACCAAGGGCTTAGTCATGCTGCTAGAAAAATTATTGTCTGATATCTCTTTTTGTAAAGTGACTCATGACATTGATAACATTGTTAGATGCTAATTGTATTGGATGATGTCGATGAGGTAACCATATCCAAAAAATAATCAAAGTGAATTCTTTGTATCTTGGTACTAGCCACTAGGAACAAGAGGGTTTCAAATATCAGGGGACTTAAGTATAAATTCAAGGATTATGAATTAGTGGGTTGAGCGATGAAGATGCACTTAAAATTTTTTGTAGGCATGCCTTCAATTAAATGTAAAAAAGCGGAAGAGAGAAAATGGGGAATTTGTTTATATTACGATATATAGAAAAGAGGATATGGAGAGCTTATTTATAGGCTTAAATAAATGATTATTTACATAAATCAAAGGAATTTAAATCATATATGCATAATCAAAGTAGATATACAAAATCAGAGGAACTATCCTAAATTTCTGTAAAAGATGTCTATATATATCTAATATCCTCCCTCAAACTCAGGGTAACTAAGGCTGAAATTAAAATCAAGTCAAACAGCATCTAGCATTGAGATGTGACGGGTGAGGCAGCATCCGCCGTTGTTTGGGGCAAAACTTTTACATCTAATTTGTTTTGAGGGTGGTGAGTCTGACAATGGTGTTGACTTCTTGAAACAATTTGTGAAAGGTCGAGAACCTTAGGGAAAACAGCAAGCAGCCGATTTGGCTGTCTTGCCTTGCAAAATAGTAACCAAGCGACATGATCTATATGGCTAGCATCGTAGCATCAAATGGGCTATACAGCTAGTGTCGTAGCATCGAGCAGCCTATAATAATTATTGACCAATGTGGCCTATGTGGCTAGCATCAAAAGAAAAGCCACATTTGTGATAAAGCCTCAACTAGGCAACGCGAATGGTATAGTTGGCATCTAAACATGATCATTGTGAAATGGATTCAATTTAGTGCTTTCTCATATTAGACTTGTGTGCATGATGTGAATGCTATATAGACTGTGGAGTGGCGGGGATGGAGGATTTAATTGGGTGTGAATTTAGGTACTCGGGGAGCATCCGGCCATGCCTAAAACCTTTTGGATTCATTAAAGTTGTGGGCGACATGCTTGATTAATTAAAAGGTAAGAATGCGATTTTGATGAATGGCATTTTGGCCTCTTTTGAGGATCTTGTAATATGGTTTCGCATGTTCTTCCAAGTTACTAAAAAGTAAGCATGCACGTGTTTTATGTATTCCAATTCTTTGAGGTAATGGCTTGAAAGCATGGGTTGTACATCCTTGTAGTGTTTCCATAAGGTGTTGCTAAGTTGTATGAAGTAGTGCATCAAAGATGACCATAGTTATGATATACGATTGCCATATCTTTGCAAGGATTTTTGTTCTATACATAATTTGTGCAAAGTTGAGTTGGTATAAATTGTCAAGAATGTATTATGTGTATTTTGAATGCTATTCTTGAAATAATGTTTTGTTCATATTTGATCACGGCGTCTTCTTCTCATTACCCTTGAGTGTCACGCTAGCCATCCTGTTAATGGAGCTAACTTAATGCACGTGGATGGAATGATCTCCTTTGATAAGTTAGTGTTAAATGAGCCGAATGATTTGAATACTAGTGTTTTAAATGAGATAGGAAAAAAATGTCAACAAGTCATGCCCTCGAAGACATCGTACACTGTTCCAATTTAGTCAACAAGTCAAAACATCGAGTAA
Organism: Eucalyptus sideroxylon; assembly: GCA_014182405.2. Taxonomy (NCBI): domain Eukaryota; kingdom Viridiplantae; phylum Streptophyta; class Magnoliopsida; order Myrtales; family Myrtaceae; genus Eucalyptus; species Eucalyptus sideroxylon. The sequence continues at coordinate 31,423,131 of CM024554.2, read as the reverse complement.
CTTGGCAAAAAACAGATATAAATAAAACAAGCCAAAAATTAAATAATTGCGGCCAGGCTCCATTTGATCTTCATTGATGCTACTATGACCATTCAAATTCCAACAGGATAATATTCATAATGATTTTCAATTTCTCATGAAAAATTTATTAAGAGATGTAATATGAAAATAATTTATGTTAAATCATGCGAATTAAAAATATATCACTGACAAATGTCGTCAAAATCTATGTCAAATCTTGCGAAACCAACTTATTTGAAATGTCAATATTGTAGTTGCAAATTTCTTGTTTTCTTAATATGTTGCATCCAAAACTAAATAAATAAAATATATGCGACCATAAAAATCATGGAAAATAAAGGAAGGAAAGTGAAAGGGACGCAAGGGCTGGCGTGATTCAATGGACAAAAAGGCAATAAAAGAACATCACTATACATTGTCACAGGGATCTTAGAAGAAACGGGTCTTGAAGATTGCTTCGAAACTCGTCTTTACGATGGGAGTTAATGTTAAGAAGGTGATGGGACAAATTTTATCATCAACCATGAGTTTAAGCATGTAAATATCTATCGATATCTTAATAAAAAAAAATACTTTTTTACACATTTATTCATGAATGCCTAATGCTGGCCATATTGAATATCTTTTAGTTTTTTTTTTTTTCACTTTTCTTCAAACCATATTTTTTGTTGGAAAAAAAAAAAACAAGATATCAAGTAAAATACACAGAATAAGGAAATTAATTATATATCAAATTTATGTTGGTCGGTCACGTGACTTACGTCCACAAGAAGGAGTGCATGACAAATTGTAGTTAAGATCAATTGATATAATAAATATTACAATTATATTCGAATCACTCAAATATTCCTGTTGTATCAAAATCTTTAATTATCCCCAATAATTTACACAATAATTGTAATTTCTTTCAAAATAATCTTAATAAGAGATTTAATTGGTTTCAACGTAAGAATATTTTCTATAATTTCACGAAGAGAACCATTTGAATCGAACCTCTCAAGAGGAAACCTCGGCACACTTTTCAAAATGCTCTGTGCGTCCTTCGGAGATCTCTTTGACATTAGGAGCTCTTCCTCTTCGCAATTAAAGATCAAATAAAGAAGAAGAAAGGAAACAATGAGTGGCCAACATGAAAAGAAATCATTATTGCATCTCTCTTCGTCCTTTTCCCGTTCAGCCCATGTCGAAAATGGCCATCATTAATCTTCTTTTCCCTTTCTTCATCTGAGCAAAGTTGTCTCTTATGGTCAAGACCATCATGATGGAGTGGGATCAATTGCCTTTGACAGGCCATTGTTGCATTTTCCCTAAAAACTCTTGAACGACGAGCGCCCACAATTCTCATCGGATCATCCAAATTCGAAACGTATTCTAACATTTAGTTTGGTTTCATTTGACCTCCAAACCGTACCAACTACACCATGCTCACATTCTAATAGTTGTCAATAAGAAGAAATGTGTTGTAAAAGACTTGCACGATGGTTTGCTTTTTAATATAAAGACACATTTTATGAGAATATTTGAGTTGTTAAGGGTAATTAATTATAATAAAGGTTAGCCTTTAACGTGAAGAGATCAAAATAAAATATTTTATGTATGCTTAGGTAGTGCTTAGGTGGAGCATTTGTTGTAGAGAATGCAGCAAATCTAATCTTTGTAGTATGGAGGAAATTTTTCTAATTATCTGAAAAATTGAATGCGGCAAAACCTGCTTTAATTCTTTAGGAATACTTTCTTACTTTATACAGATGATTAGTGATTTTACAATGATGGACTGGGATTTTGATTATGTCCACTTATTGATATAGCTATAAAATAATCATAAATGATTTAAATGTTTGAGTATCAAATATTTTTTAATCCAAAAGTTCAAAAGCACATAGTGAAAAGCATGACAAAGAAACTCGAAAGAAATTGGCATGTTAAAAGTTGCACCTCCATAATTGTCCTCCACCAACCGACCAACTTTATTGACTATAAATTGGAAGCTGCACCGAAGTTGCCTGCACGCTTTTAACTTTCGATTAAATCTTCTGAGTCACGCAATACAAACATTCTTAATTTCTTATAATGCACATCCTTTTCTCTTTTTCTAATGTAACGCACTGGTTCTCTTTTGTAAATTTCAGAGGGAGGATGATCCGGTGGAGAAAGCTTTTCATTTTAAGAATGTAAGAGAGGCTTTCACATTCGAGAACCGCATGGCTTTGTGCAAATTTCCCTAGAAGAAGTACTTCAACGGTGTCTAGTAGAGAGGAGAGAGGGCTGACCCTGCTAAGGGTGAAGTGAACTCCTATGGCAGACTCTGAGATAAGAACGAGCACCAGCAATACATCACGATGTGAGTACCAGGTCTTCCTGAGTTTTAGAAGAACCTCTACATGTCATGAATTCACCGATATCCTCTACCAAGCCTTGCAAGATGCCGGCATTCATGTTTTCATTGATGTCGGAGAGCTTCGACTAGAAGAAAGAATCAGTGACAACCTTCAGCAAGCGATAGACAATTCCAACCTCTATATACCTATCTTCTCCAAAAACTATGCTTCAAGTCACTTGTGCCTTTTTGAGCTTGCGAGGATGGTGGAGAATACCTCTAAATCTAAAGAAGATAAGGTCATCTTGCCAATCTTCTACGATGTAAAACCCAATGACGTGAAGCTGAAAACTAAGTTGTACAATGAGGCCATATCGAATTTGGAGCAAAAGATGGAGGGTCAGGAGAAGTTCAGCTCCGAGGATATTAAAACGTGGCGGCGGGCTCTCAAAGAAGTTGGTGGCACCAAAGGATGGGAGTTTGAGAAATATCTACGGTAATAATCTAACCATGATTGTGAAAATTATTTTGTACCATCAGGCCATAGCTATTATAAAAACTCATTAATTACATTCCAACTCTAGTCACCTAAATTTAACTAGAGAGTTTCAAATTCTTCTTTTATTATTTTTAAATCACGAGATTTCCAAATTTTTGCTGACCTAATAAGGGTTATTATAATTTCGCTTTCACCTATTTTCCATCGTATGAAAAATTTGGCTTTGCTTCAACTCTTTTATACTAATTTGATCCATGCATGTATTAAGATTCCTATTGTATGCTAGAGAACTTGATTAAGGAACTGTTGCCTTTGAAGGTACTTTTCGACGTCGAAAGAAACAAGTAAATCTTCTATTACAGTAATTCATTAGATGTTTATATTTTGATTCTTCTACCCTTTTTGCCAGAAATTCTGATTCTTATACTGGATATAAAGATCAAACATTTCACTTCCTCTATTCCTTAAACTTGTAATGGATGTTCAAGTTTGTAATTCTTCATGCTCCCAGAGCTTTAGGGGTAACGTTAATTTTGATATATCCTAAACTTGGTCGCGTTCCCACCTGGTTGCTTGGTAGATGGTTGGTCAACATGAAAACTTGTCACCTTTTCAAAATTGAAACCGTTCAACTTTGTTGCAGCTATACGGAACTTATCGAGGCGGTTGTTGACGAGGTTGTCGTCAAGCTCGGGACAAGACAAAGACAAGTAACCGAAGATTTAGTTGGAATGGAGGATCAAATAGCAGCCATAAACGAGTTATTAGACATCAACTCTGATAGTGTGCGGCTAATCGGAATCTATGGGGTGGGTGGCATCGGTAAAACAACACTCGCCAAGATTATTTTCAACCAACTATGTCCTTGCTTTGGGAAAAATTGCAGTTTTCTTGATAACGTGAGGGAAACGGCAAACACCAGGGGTTTACAAGTATTGCAAGCAAAATTATTGTCCGATATCTCTCATTCTTGTGGGGCTCAGACAATTGATAACATTGATAATGGGATCGATATGATTGCAGATACAATTTGCAACAAGAAGATGCTAATCGTATTGGATGATGTTGATGAGGCCAAACAAATCCAAAAACTAATCGGAGAGAAATATTTATATCCAGGTACTAGAATACTTGTTACTACTAGGGACAAGAGCATTTTGACTATCAAGAGATTTCAGTATAAATTTGAGAAGTATGAAATGGTGCGATTGAGTGAGGAAAATGCACTTAAACTTTTTAGTAGGCATGCCTTTGATGACAACTCTCCTCCAGAAAATTACTACACTCTTTCAAGAAGGATTGTCTCTACTGCAGATGGACTGCCTTTAGCTCTTGAAGCAATAGGTTCAATGCTTTTTGGTGAGGAAGAAAGAGAAAAATGGGAAAGGTATCTGGAGATGCTACGGAAAACAACTCATGAGGATGTCTTGAAAAAGCTAAAGATTAGCTATGATGCCTTAGATCCGAATGAAAAAGAGATATTCCTTGATATTGCATGTTTTTTAGTTGGTGAGAATAAGACTAATCCAATGTACATGTGGAAAGATTGTGGGTTTTACCCAGAGAATGCCATTAAGGTCCTTATTAACAGATGCATGATAAAGGTGCTAGATGATAATAGTCTTTGGATGCACGATCAGTTTAGAGATCTTGGAAGGAAAATTGCCAAAGAAGAGCATACCAGATTGTGGGATAAAGATTACATCATTGACAAATTAAGGTCAATAGAGGTAAAGTATGGCCAAATTTGAATAGAAAATTGCTTATACCCTCTTCTTAATTGATGATTCATGTTTTTGATTTGGGGGCTACTCTTTTGTTTCGGTTTTTTTTATTAATCTTCTACGAAATAAAATATTGGGATATTGACAAATTCCTCCCTCTGCTCCCCAATGTCATTGGCAGATCAAGGAAAGCGTTCAAGCACTCTACTTGCGAGGGGAGTTTGGCGATCCTTTAATTGTCACTTCGAAGCAAATTAAGCGGTTCCCACATATACGATTTCTGTGGTTGAATGACGTAATCTGCCAAGGTGACTTTACGGGCTGTCTTTCCAAGTTGAAATGGATCAGTTTGCATTACCCTTATAGTATTCCTCCTGGACCTACCGCTCGTCATCAATGGTTTGAGGCAACTGATTCGTTGCATCTAGAAAACATGGTTGTGGTGAATCTCTCAGGGCTTGATATCACAAAAGATGTGTTCGAGAGCCTAATCAAGGTATACCAGTTTCCCTCTTAGTCTAATTTTCTCATTGAATGAAAGACAAAATTTGATGAATTTATTAGCTAGTTTTCTCATCGGTAGCCTAAATCCATACGTATTTCTTGTATGTCTTGATGTTTCATTGGCTTTTGTAGGGGGCAGGGAAATTGAAGGTTCTCACTCTTTGTTATAATACATTGATACATGGGACACCAACCTTTCCCCGAAACTCAGTTTTGGAGAAGTTGACTATTTCTGAATTTTTTTCTTTGATGGAAATTGATTGCTCTATTGGGAAACTGATGAAGCTGACTGAGTTGAGTTTTGAGTTATGTGTCGAACTTGAAAAATTGCCTGAACAAATTGGAGAATTACGAAAACTGCAGCACCTCTCTCTTAGGCGTTGCGATAGCTTGAGGGAACTCCCCGACTCAGTCTTGAAATTAAAGTCATTATTGAAGTTGGATTTATTAGGCACGAGAATAACAAGATTACCGAATTCCATTGATAGACTATCAAGTCTGTCATCTGTCAATGTATCATTCACACCTATTGAAAAATTGCCTAGTACAATGAGCAACCTTCTTTGCCTCCAAACACTGCATTTGAATCATTGTGATCAAATACGAGAGTTGCCAGAGCTCCCTAGAAATTTGATCACTCTACAGTTGACATCTACTTCGTTGGAGACTGTTCCTAACCTCTCATACCTTACAAATCTAGTTGAACTAGCCTTATCCGATGGCTCTGAATCAATGGCCAAATCATATGTAATTCAAACTTGCGACTTGCAGTGGATTGGGAGTTTATACAAACTGAGCAAGCTGCAATTTTGCTTTTCAAATGTTTGCCTTTCAACTATAGAGTTGGGTTCCCTTAATCTGCTGGAAGAACTTATTCTACATGGACTAGACGTGCCAGCTTTCAAACAACTTCCAACAAAGTTGATAGTTCTAGAACTCTACGACACTCAAGGGAAACAAATATGGCTTCCTCCATTGGAAAAGGAGACTGCAATCGTTTCATCAAGTTCGAGAGAATCGGGAGGAAGCAAGGCGTTACGGCAAATTGAAATTACATTAATCGAAGACCGTAAATCGTCAGATGGGTTAGTTCAACTGCTGGAGGAGCCGGGGTGCAATGAGCTACAAGCTTCCGAGTTGATTGATCATTGGAGGGGAGACTTCTATTTCCCAAGATCTCTAAATATGCTTCGAAAATTCGTTCTGTGGGGGTGCCCAGGGGTTCAGGATATTCAATTTGTATCTACGCTGAAATCATTGTCAGTATTTTCTGTTGGAGGGTGCACTTCATTAAAAAGGTTAGGCGGTTTGTCAAACTTGAAGCACTTGATGGAGTTGACTCTTAACCGGTGCTGGAGCCTACAGGTTGTCGAGGGCATTGACGAACTGGAGTTTTTGCATCAGTTGAAAATTGATCGGTGCAGATCAGTGGAAAGGATTCTTGATCCATCGAGCTCAAAAATACCAAATAAGTGCATGATGCTCATAACACGTAGTGGGGAATTACCCGACTGTGGTCAAACTAACGACACTTGGGAGTCTTATAGAGAGAAAATACTTCACGGAATAAAGTACGCGTGGGGCTCTAAATCTAAAATGGAAATAACGGACTCTGAAACAGAAACGGGGGATCCTCTGCAGAAATTGGTGCGCCTTCTTTCTATTCATCATCGCTGTTTCTTCTGCTTTACTTGCTTCCTTATTCTGCTTTATTCTAGTGAATAGAGACAATAACTGATTCTAAAACGTGCAACCATAAAATATGAGGCCATGCTAAGTGGACAACATCACTTGCGAATTAAGATCAACAGAGGTAAAGTATGGCCTAATTTAAATAGAAAATTGCTTGCCCTCTTCTCAATTAAGGATTCACGTTTCTGAATTGGGAGCTACTCTTCTGTTTCATTTTTCTTCGCTTCTACGAAATAAAATAGCGGGATGTTGACAAATTCCTGCTTCTGTTCCTCACCACTCCGTTTGCTGTCGAGTTATTTGCCTCAACCTCCTATAATTGTAACTTCCAAGCAAATTAAGCGATTCCCACATTTACGGTTTCTTTGGTTGTTTGATATAATCTGCCGAGGCGGCTTTGCGGGCTGTCCTGGAGTAAAACTTTAACTCCCCCAAAGAAGATTCCTACTCTTTTCAACCTGGCAGCAAGTTTTACCTCATTCCGTTAGTCATCTTTTATTCCTTCAAACGTGGGTGCCTACCACTCACCCACATACCAACCATTTTCCATTCTTTCTCACTTGTTGATTTTTGTCAATTTGTGCGTCTCATAAGAGGCAACACATTAATTGAACAAGAAATTGGCAAAGTTTAGCGAAGAGACAATATTTTTAAATGATAATTGATATTCAATTTAAGGATAGGATTGCATGTAGAAGTAACCAAGTGACCCGAGGAAACCAATCAAGAAATGATCACTACCTGTAAACGAGAGTGTGATATCGGAACACACTTATATTTGGAATTCAGTCAGAATTTTTAAGCATTGCTTTCACTTAATCCAGGATCACTATCACCAAAAACTGAACGTAGCTGATTCAACTTGGAAATAGCAACACCAAAAAAATATGAGAAAATATGATGCAGAAGAACAAAAGAAAATTGTATGTATTCGAAGATAATATGAACTTAATATGAACGTAGCTCAATTGTTGTTTGGAACTTATTTACACTTCCGAGGTAAGAAATAATTAATTTAATTAGAGTGACCATTGTTGTGATGTGCATATCAAGTTCTCTTGAAAATTGAAATAACTGGTCAGAAAACAAGTAGATCCAACTTCCAAGATAGCAAAGTCACCGAATTAGATTAAATTACCAGCTAAGTTTCATTGTTAATAGTGGGAATATGTGTATTAGAAGTGTCAAAAATTATATGTGACGCTCACTTTAGTGCCAAATTATTATTATTTTTGGATTACTTAAGTGCCACTTAAAAAAAAAAAAAACCAACTCCTACGTGGCTCGCCAACATGCCTAGTCAGCATATGATCCCTAAACAACGTCCTTTAAAAGTTATAAATAGTGAACATTTGAGTGCTTCAATGCTAGTCGTTGTAAAAAAAACAATCACTTCAATGCCAAACACATCACATGAAAATGCCACATGGACTGGAGTTTTTAAGATTTGCCAAGTCATATTATAATTTTAATTATAAATGCCACGTAATCAATTTGACCAGAATTTTTCACTGTTGGAACTTAAGTGATCGTTTTTTTCTCTGATTTGGTACTTAATCAAGCCAATGAATACTTTTGGCACCAAAATTAGTACTATACATAACTTTTGACACTTCTAGTGTACTTATCCCATTAATAGTGTATCAGATCAGATATTAGAGTATGCTAGAATAACTTTATGCATATTTTTGCGTCAACAAGAAAAATTTAATGACAAATATCTTGTATCTATATGTGGAAGTGAAGCAATGTTACAAGAGAGAGACCGATCAGGTGATGTTTGTTCTTTTCTCTGTCTACGATAATACTTTGGTGAAAAATTCTGTTTTTCTTGCAGAGCATGGAGAAAATGAAAGATGAAGCGAGACAGCGACCAGCAGACATGGAAACCTCAGATAGGAATAATGCAATTGAAGCTGTTCAAAATGTAATTGGAATTGATGATCGTGTAAAACAAATCACCGACTTACTGGAGATAGAAGTCAATGATGAGGTGAGCATTATTGGAATCTATGGAATTGATGGAATTGGCAAGACAACACTAGCCAAGCTGTATACGATGGCATTTCTTCTTGTTTCGACAGTTGTAGCTTTCTCGCAAAGGTCGAAAAAACCACACAAAATCCTAGTGGTATTCAGTTTTTGCAAACTAAGTTGATACGGATGAGTACACTAGAAGTGCCAAGCACTTCTAGTGTACTTATCCTGTTAATAGTGTATCAGATCAGATATTAGATTATGTATTAGAGTATGCCAGAATAACTTTATGCATATTTTTGCATCAACAAGAAAAATTTAATGACAAATATCTTGTATCTATATGTGGAAGTGAAGCAATGTTACAAGAGAGAGACCGATCAGGTGATGTTTGTTCTTTTCTCTGTCTACGATAATACTTTGGTGAAAAATTCTGTTTTTCTTGCAGAGCATGGAGAAAATGAAAGATGAAGCGAGACAGCGACCAGCAGACATGGAAACCTCAGATAGGAATAATGCAATTGCAGCTGTTCAAAATGTAATTGGAATTGATGATCGTGTAAAACAAATCACCGACTTACTGGAGATGGAAGTCAATGATGAGGTGAGCATTATTGGAATCTATGGAATTGATGGAATTGGCAAGACAACACTAGCCAAGGCTGTATACAACCGCATCTCTTCTTGTTTCGACAGTTGTAGCTTTCTCGCAGAGGTCGAAGAAACCACACAAAATCCTAGTGGTATTCAGTTTTTGCAAACTAAGTTGATACGTGATATCCTTGAACGAGATCATGAAGATCCTTCTTTTGGTGAAAGAATAGAAGATTTCCTGGATATATTTCGTGAAATGAAAATTCTAATACTTATCGATGATGTGGAAAAGCAATCCCATCTTCATGCTATTGTAGGAGACCTGCACTGGTTTGGTCTAGGTAGTCGAATAATCGTGACTTCTCAAAATGAGGAAATTCTCGAAGTGTATGATCCCGAGAAGGCTCGCACCTACATGGTTGGTAAGTTGGATGATGATCAAGCTTTTGAACTTTTCTGCCAGCATGCATTCGGCAAGAAATCTCCCATACCTAGTTATGATGGACACGCAAACTGCATTGTCAATGCTACAGAGAAACTTCCATTAGCAATTGAAGTTATCGGTTCATTTTTGCGGGGAAAATCAATAGGAGAATGGGAAAAGATGGAGGAGTCAATAAAAAAAATTATGAGTAGTTCTGAAAAGACTACGGTTTGCTTTGCAGAGATATTGGATTTATGTTACAAAGGATTAGATCCAAAGCAAAAACATATATTTCTTGACATAGCATATTTTATCTCTGGTGCGGATGCCCGAGTTGCTTCATACATGTGGACCAGTTCTTACCTTCCATCTTCTGATTGCATTCTGATGCCCCTCGCAAAAATTGGAGAAAACAATGAATTACAGATGCACAGATTGCTAAGATCTGTTGGCCGAAGAATTTTAAATCAAAAGGGATCTGGAGATCCAATTCGGAGAAAATTTTACATACCGGATATGGTTCCAAAGGCAATAAGCAATGTTAAGGTAAAACCTTTTATTTTTTTTGCTTGTATTTTCTAAAGGATTCATATAGTATATGTACTCTTTAGCATATAGGGCAAGGAAAGCATCCTTATGTTGATGGCTATTTGGGTGTACATCTCCTGATGATTTTGTTACTTATGTCAAATGTAGGGAATGGAAAACGTTGAAGCTCTCTGCATTGACCTAGATGACCATGATTCGTGCAAATTCACAGCTGGAGATTTTGAGAGGACGCCAGACATAACTTTTCTCAAGTTGGATAATGCAAAAGTTTTCGGAGATTTTACAGGTGCATTTCATAGTGTAAAGTGGCTCTGTTGGCAAAGGTGTCCTCCGGATTTTAGTGCGGAAAATTTTGTATTAAGAGAGTTGGTTATTCTTGATCTGTCTGGAAGCAAAGTCACGGAAGACTGGCGAGGTTGGAGTCAAATCAAGGTGGTTTGGTATTTGGTTGTTTTATATATTCTTTCTTGAATTAAATATCTGCAAATTGACCATGTGTGGATTTCTGTTTTGACTTTACAGATGGAGAAATTGAAAGTCTTGAATCTTACTCATTGTTCTGACTTACTGATCACTCCCAACTTCTCTGGTTACAAAAATCTGGAAATCCTGATTCTTGAACGATGTTCCCGTTTGGTGAAGCTAGATCCTTCAATTGGCGATTTGAAACGTTTAGTTTCCCTGAATCTGAAGTCCTGCTCCCAATTAAACAGGTTGCCAGTACAACTAGGTCATGTGACAGCTCTGGAAGAGCTTTTTATTAATGAGACTTCTGTACGGGAGATCCCCATCTCCATAGGCAATTTGAAAAAACTCAAATTTCTCAGTGGCTACAAGTGCTTCCGATTAACTCACCTGCCCAGTTCGATTAGTTACCAGACTGCTCTCTCCGTACTCTCACTGGATGGCACCAAAATTTCTGAGCTCCCAAGCTCACTGGGGGAGCTGCTTACTCTAAGACGTTTGTCATTGAGGGATTGCCATTATATGCAGGAACTTCCAGACTCTATCGGTAAAGAGGGAAGCTCATTGGAGGAGTTGGATATATCGGCAACTAGTATCTCTAGACTCCCCAATTCGATAAAAAATCTGCAAAATTTGAGAGTGCTGAGAATGGATTATTCTTTCATACGAGCATTTCCTGTGGAGATTGGGAATCTGACCAAGCTCGAAGAGCTACGTGCTTCCTGGTGTCGGAGTTTGAGGGGGGCCATTCCCCGTGATATTAAGAGACTACATCATCTGAGATCATTGACGCTGGGGCATTCCAGTATTTCTAGCCTACCCTCTGAAATCTCTACCATCTCTAGTCTTCACACCCTCGATTTACTTCAGTGCAATGAAATTGAAGTGTTGCCCAAGCTTCCCCCTTCTCTAATTTGTCTGCGTTTGAGTTCTAAAAGGATGAAAGCCATACCCCTTCTTAAGGGTTTGAAGGAATTGGAGGAGCTGTACCTAAGTGATGAGGACCCGCAGGAAAGCCAACCTCCCTCAAAACAGCTAACGCCAGAATCCAAAGTGAAACAACTGTCTACATGGTTTTCAAGACTCTGGAACCTAGAGTTGCGCCAAACACAATGGATTGAAAAACAATCTTTCACAATATCATTTCCTAAACTGAGGAAACTAGAATTGTCTCTTTCGCGAATTATAAAGCTGCATATTGTGTATGAGCCGACCGATATTCCTCAGCTCAAAGCACTTACCCTTTCTGGTTTGAGCCTTGAAGAAGTTTCAGAGCTTCCCAAGACATTGTCAGTCTTATCAATTCGAGGTTGTTCATCATTGAAAATATTGCCAATTGTCCAGTCCTTAACCAATATATCAGCGTTTGAGCTCTACCACTGCTCCATAGAAAAGATTGAAGGGCTTGAAGGGCTTAAATCATTGAAGAGGCTGGATATATCAAACTGCAAAATACAAAATCTCAAAGGAATTGTCCAGTTAACCTCATTAAGGAGTTTGATTGTATCCGGCTGTGATTACCTTGATAGTTTACCTGATCTTTCAAACTTGAAGTTGCTGAAAGTTTTAGAGATCAGACAATGCAAAATGATCCTTAAAATTGAAGGCCTGGAAGAATTAACATCTTTAGAAAAGCTCAAGATCAGTGAATGTCCGGCTGAGAACTTGGTGCAAGTACAGAATGTGTTGGAGCATGTAAAGGCACATTCAGTGTTTACGTGATACTGGATGCTCCTCAATCTTACCTGATGTATGTGCAACGCATCTGCACTGCTAAGTGACAACAGAGGAGCTGCCTCCCAGAAAAACTTAATGGAAAAAGAGGAAGAAGCGAAGAAGGCAAATTTATTAAAGTCACTTTCAAGTTTGACTGTTGAAGTCCCTTTGCAGACAAGTCAAGGCCTGATCAACCGCCATGAACAAAAAGCAGCCCCTCCAAGTGATCACTCTGGTCTCTTCCAAAAGGAAAGATGTTCACAGGTTGATTTTCTTTTCAAAGTTCAGCTTGCAAAATCTTTAAGGGCTCAGGTATATGCAACTTTCTGGCAGACTGGACACAAGAAAACTGGTCATTTTCATGTTTGGTCACAGCAGAAAGGAAGACCCGTTGGCTTCAGCAAAATTTGACGGGCTACTGACGTACCAATAGGGTTCTGATTTTCATTTACCTATGGTTTATAACTTTATACCTCTAGTGGATTGGACAAGCTTTTAGTTAGCTTGTGCCTCCTCAATTCTAGGTCAAACTTTTGAATTCCCTACCAAAATCAAGGCTGTCATAGGCTCATCGGAAGGAAAAGGACAGTTTGCATCATTTAACATGATAGACACCGTTAATTTTTCCATTAATCTTTCATTAAATGCTAGTCATCTTTTCTTGTTCTTCTTTCAATTCTAGGAGAAAATTCTGTCCATGTCTCTATTCTCCATATTCCTTTCCTTCTGTCTGTTCAAATAACTTTTTCTTCCCCAATCCTATCTCCAGGCCATGGAATCCTGGAAATAACCCTGTGCAAATGCGTTTGCAAGCCCTAAACCTTGGATCGAAGTGACAACTCAGAACCAATGCAAGTCATAAATCAGTATGAGCGTGACTACTATTTGGTAAAGTACTCTCATTCCCCCCTATCTATTGGTGTGCGCGTGCATGCATGCCAAGAAGATTTCCAGGTAACGGGTTCTGTTTTCATTTCAGGACCGTCTGGTGATTAAAGAAAGTGGTTGATGATGCTACTGTATTCCCTGGGGAAGTAAATGCATAATCTATGTTAGCATTAACTTGGAGTGGCTATTCCACAGCCGTAATAATGCGGAAGTGAACATAATATGATGGGCTCACTTCTTCCATATAACGAGAGTGACAGGTAATTAACAAGACGGGTCTAAAAGATTGTCATAAGCTTTTCCTCCTGAATCTTATAGCTGACCATTTCTCTCTCCACTGCATTCAGGACATTATAAACTCTAAAGCCCGTAAGTACAGAAGGCAAATTGCATACAGATTAGAATTAAAATGGTCATAATCTGAGCAATTACTTCATGTATGAGCAGAGTTACTAATGGGGTGTCACCCATTTCCACTTCTTTTTTTTTTTTTTTATCCTGTTTTTCTAATCGTCATCCACTCTTTCCTTTGCTCCTATTTATTATAGTAGGTTCAATTTTATCATTGGAACTTAGGTGCGGGAGAAAACCACTAAGGTAGAAAGATGTCCATCTTGGTGGTGTTTTCTTTTTTCTAATCAGGCCTATCTTAAATATAAGTGTTCAAAAGAAAGGATAAAATATTTTCTACAAATTTCAAAAGAGAAAAAAGGGGCAAGGAAAACATTCTATTTTAACACTCTTTTTAATTTGTATTGTTAAGAAACGTACACCTTTGTCCTCTGTCAAATCTTCAGTTCCATGAGATTTTTACCAACTAACAGATAGGTTGTGTTATATCGCAGCATGGCTTCTTTCTTGAACGTTCCATTCCTGTCCAAGGGTGACCATCACTGAAGCTGTCAATTGCGAATGTGCTCTGAGGTTTTTCTAGTCCCAAAGTAGCACTAGAAGTAGACAAGGGCAATTGAAGAAATTAGGAAATCTAGGATGATAACTGAACAGCAATCCTATATGCAGCCAACTTGAGCACTCTTTTTAGGCCAATATGCAAAGAACTTGTTTTTCTTGAGGTTGCTATGTCTTATAGGTGAAGTCTCAAGCTTGTCTTAGTTCAGTAATAAAGAACCAGTTCATAGATCGTACGAGTGTGTTCTCCAGGATCATGTCTTATTTTCAGATTTATCCTTACTGCATACAGGAGCTGTGGCTTAAATGGGGGAACATATTTTGAGATATTTTCAGTCTGGTAAATAACTATGTTTGGTCATTTGGTTTATTGGGTGCTCAAGAAAGAATAAAAAGAATCATCTCCCATGGTGCTAGCTTCACTTCTTCCAATTTTCAATCCGCGACTGGCTTCATCTGTTGTGAGCGTTCTGTGGGTCAGTGCAAAAGATTATTAAGAATAGCTGAGTCGGAGAGCTAGGTAGGGTACATGCATTAACGAGGAAGAGAGAAGATTTTGACGTTTGGCTGTTTTGGAGCGAAAGAAACGAGAGAATTGTTTTATAATAGATGCGAGGAGGATATTAAAAGTGTCAAAAGTTATATATTGTGCTCTCTTTACTATCAAAAGTATTTGATGGCTTACTTAAGTGCCAAATTGGATAAAAAAACAATCACTTAAGTGCCTCTGTTGAGAAATTCTGACCAAACTAATTACGTGGAATTTATAATTAAAACTTTAATATGATTTGACAGATTTTGTAAAATATTCAGTCCACGTAGACATCTAAAATGACGTCACACAATGATAATTTTTTTAATTGAGATTGGCATTGAAGTGATCATTTTTTAATAGTGACTAGCACTTAAGTAATCACTTTTAACAATTATTGGCATTCAAAAGATCCATAATTACGATTTTTTGCACTCAAATAATCACTCATCAACTTGTCTGCATGACATCATTTAAGGGTTATATGCTATTAAGCATGTCGACAAGCCACGTAAGACTAAGAAATTAATAAAATAAAACCATGTCGGGTCTGTGGTGACCCAAATTCGGAGTTGGCATTTAAATGATCCAAAACAAAAAAAAACTTTTAGCATTAAAATAAGCGATTTACACAGTTTTTGACACTTCTAATATCTTTCTCTTTATAATAGATTGTGAAATTAGAAACTTTGGCATATTTACTTTAATTTAGCAAGATGCCCGTACATTGCACAGATTTAAGTCTATATTTTTTTATATTATTTTTTCAATTAAATTATTAGATATACTAACCAGTATAGTTTATCGCTTTCCAAAGTTCATCGAAATTGCCTCATTTTTCCATCATTGAGTCCAAACAAGTACTCGTTTATTTGATATTTCTTGGGCGAAGCAACACCTATCATAAAAAGTAACGACCCGAAGTCTAAGTTAGCATTATTAATGTGGCTAAGCTTATTAGATGCCAATTAAAATTTATTTATCTCATCTTTCTGGACGAAGCAATACCTGTAACTTGTTTTTTTTTTTTTTATAAATAATTTTTAGAAATCAATGGTAACCTTTCTTTCGTTGATTTGGTAATCTTCATTTTCATCGTTTTATAATATCTATTTATTTAAAATAAGCGTGCGCCATTAATTTTTGTGATCGATGGATCACTTTCTTAAATATACTTAAATATAATGTATTCGTGCAGTATACTTTATCCTGAGAATTTCTTCAAGAGTTATGGTAAGCAATATAGCAACGAAACTCCTTCAAAAGTTTGCTAAAAAAGTTACCGTAATTTTTAATTTAAAAGTTGTTCTTATCAATTATGAAGGGATATAAATTATCTTCATAAAAAATAAATCAATAACAATCATCTTTAATAATTCATTTTACAATTTCCCATACTTAATCGGTATATAGTGATCACTCTTATGATTAAATGCCTTATTATTTGCTAAAATTCATTTTTATGGTGTGTGTGTGTGTTCTAATTATCATCTAACACCATCTATATATGCATACATTTGATTTTATTGCTTATCTAGATATTATTAAACGATTTCACTGATATCTAAATTGCAAAGTGATAACAGTTTTCTCTAATTATACATTTATTCATAATGGTCATTAAGTTCATATTATCAATGAATTATACATAATCATGTAACGTGACATTTAAAATTATATTATAAATTTATTGTAATGGCGGATTTTGTTGTTTAGTTGATAGAAATCGGTTTATATTTCATCTATTTGAAGATTTGAGTTTTAATTCATTTTTTAACTGATCCTCTAATATCACGTTGATAACTTTTCACACGATCCTCTGAGATCCTATATGTAAAAATATAATGTACGATGTTATAGAGCAGTATAGAGTAATTGTTTTGTTCAATGAGCTATTGGTGTTAATGCGTAATCAATTATTAATTGCTAATTATCAAAATTTATCTCATCACCTTTTCTGATTATATTTATATCATTTCTTTGTAAATTTTGAGCTATCATGTCACGTTATGGTTTATTGATATTTTAATATCCTTCATTAGTGAAAGAGGGCAAATTCTTTTTGTCATTCATGTGACCACACATTATTTATATACTTTGTTCTAGTCAACTTATAGGAATGACAACAAATGTAGTACTTCATTTTCTTCCTAACAAAATGGGAAATTTTCTTGTATAAAATGAGGTCATTTTTTCATGAAGAAGTTGGAAATTAAATCTGATCTCAAATAAAGATATTAAATTGCCGTTTAATTTCAAAAAAGAGCTTAAGCTCATTGGCTGGCTAAATCTTCGTTGGATGGCAAACTTCAATGACATCGCCAGGGCATTTTCTTCCACCTCCTCTTCCTTCTCGGCCGGGCATTGCAAGACGATCCTCTTCATCTCCATTTTTTTTTTCCTCCCAAGATCTCCAGGCCCTCCCTTCCTCTGGATATTGCCTTTTCCCTCATTTCTTTTAGCGCCACACACGCAAAAGAGCTTGTGACATCCTGAATTTTTCCAACCCTACAAGTGTAATCGGACTATTATGTGCTTGGATTATTTTAAAGTGGGCCAGATGACAAGCCCGATGGGCCGTGAGGAAAGTATGGGCTTAAGTAATTAATGGGCTACACGAAGATATCGAGCATGGGCTCGATCGATCAAAGGATAGGATATGGACTTGGGTTTGGCTTGGAGTGAGCCAAGAGTCGGGTTCATTAAAGTTGTGAATTAAGTGTAGTGGGCCGTGAAATGTCATGGGATGAGCCCGGTGGGCCAGAGACGGGTATTTAGGCTTGAGTGCTTTAATTTTTTATTAAGATTATAGGTTACCGTTATGAGAGATTTAATTAGAATTTTATTAAAACTTATAAGCGATTGTAATTTTATTATCGAATGCTAACTTAGTAATTTCTCGCAATTAATTCTCATTTGTATCGTAGATTAGTATTGAGATGTTAATGCATCAATTCGATTCGTGCGAACTCATGGACTCGTATAGTTACAAAAGGATTGAAAATTTTGTGGATTCGAAAAGAAAGTAAGTAGAAGACGTTAGAAACTATTGGACTAATTAACAACATGGATCAAAACTTAATCTTAACCATTCTCGAGCGTCAGGTGTCAGAAGAATGTGTGCATGGGAGCCACGACTTTCATCTCTTCCCTCTCTGTTTCTCTCCAACCCAAAGCCTTCAGACGTGACATCATCATTTCTTCCTAATAATATATATTCTTGGGATTTAAAATAAAATCTATACACTCATATTTGATTTTCCTCAAAACTAACGCTATTTCTTCTCCCTAAACAAACCCAAATCCTCTCTCTCTACTTCTCTCTTTTCTCTCTTGCACAGCTTGCACAGAAGTAAAGCCTGATGACCCTAACTTCTTCTTCTTCTTCTTGTGTGTGTTTAAGGGCAGAATTCTGAAGAGCAATGAGCCACCAAAGAATCCAAGCCATATGTAAGGAAATGATGAGGTCATAAACTAGAATTTATCTGTTGTTTGTCGAGGGAACTTGCGGAGCATGCTGGATGGTGGGTCTTGATGCTTCTGTTTTGAGTAGGAATAGGTTAGATGGGCACTCAAATGGAGCTGTTGGTCTTTGCATGTGATGATCGAGGTTCGGATGGTCAAAGAATCGAGCGTGAGGGAGCTGCATTGGTTGAGATTGTCACACCCCCTTTTATCAAAGGTTGAGCTACGGAGTATTTTCGCGACGTCCCAAGCTTGTCGCCGTCCCGATTCTTTTTATCTTGTTATCATGCACATGCAGAAACGTGAATAAACAATTCCCCAAACAAACAATAGCTGGAAGACTAGGACATATATTACACAGAACACACTAATTTATATTATAACAATACTTTTACAAGCCATTTCTACATGGGCCCTCTTTTCCTTTTACATCATACTACAAGTATTCCACATAGGCTAAGGGAAATCCTATCTCCTCTAGTGTGACTGCAGCTCCCAAAACTGACGCGAGACTTCCATGCCTACAAGACTGAAAGATGAGGGGTGAGTTTTGGGGAAACCTAATAAGAAAAATTCCTAGTTATCTACTAGGAAAGCTTCTCATCATCAAAACCTAGCAAGTACAGCACTCGCAACAGTGCCAATGGTAGATCAATCGCAAGTCTATTGCTACCTCTTGACTATCTGTATGTGATCTACTTTCAACTTACCAAATAAGTCATTTCACCAAACAATCTTATCAACAGCACATAGTAACATGTTCAATAAGTTCATTAATTACATAAACGATTCTTCCTATACTTTTAGGGGCTTCCAGCTGTGAGCTGGGCATCCGACCTCAGGCCAGGCATCCCATACTCTCAAGGACTTCCTAGCTCAACTAGGGCGTCCGGCCATCAAGCCAAACATCTCATACTTTCAAGGGCTTCGTGGCTCAACTAGGGCATCCACCCATCAAGCCAGGCATCTCTTACTTCTAGGGGCTTCCTGGCTCAACCAGGGCATCCCGTTCTATGAACGAGGCATTACTGCCAACGCTATGTGACGATGGACACTTTTTCCTCTTTAAGTGCATACATATAGATGCATCACACAAGTCTATTTCAGAAATTGAAAGTTCTGTCATGTCACAAGTCATTTTAGGAGTGTCGACTCAGCCTCCAAAGATTTTTCTGCAAACCGAGATTTTTGGCGAAAAGTCGACATAGGGCCATTTTTGTTCGGAAAACTCAGGGGACCGTTTTTGATCGTGCAATTGGGTTGCAAGTTGGTTCTATTGGTGAGGAAAATACCAATTTAATCGAGAATATGATGGTGGAATTTATAGAGGCCGAATTGCATCGATTCAAGAAGGAATTGAAGATGAATTGAGTGAAATTGATGTGCAAGTGTCCAAATTCGTATGCGATGGTGGGGTGCAACATTTGAGACACTTGGGTGGCTTCTTGAGGAAAATGGAAGAGTGAGAAAGTGGCTAAGGATAGGGCTAGGTGGTGGGGGCAAGTGTGATGAGTGTTTGGAGACTAAGGTGGCCCCCTCAACTTGCTTGTCCCACTTTTTCTCCTTGTTGCCATCGACCCCTCCAATTTCTAGCTGCTTGAACTCTCTAAGAACCTAGAAAACCGACCAGCAGCCAGCCCTTGTTGTTCGACCACCCCTGTTGCCCACTCAACCGTCGTCGTGCATCGTTGCACCAACCGCAAGCCAGCTGTGCCTCTTGCTCACATCCCGCCATTCCGCACTTCCTCTCGCATCCAACAGCGTTCCTTGAAGCCTCTGGTTGCTGTGGTGGTCGCCTAAGCCACCGTGAGCCATCACCTACCATCGTGAGGCCTCGCCTGGACCCGCAGCAGCTCCACCGCCCACCCTTGGCCGTTTCAGTCTCAACCAGCCACCAAAGCAGCTCCTTCGGCCCCCGACCAGAACCGAATAGCCGTGGTCCAATTGGATCGTTAATCAAGTGAGTTTACTCACTAATCCCTGTTATGCTTAAGGGTTGATTAGTTTAAGTTAAGTATAGATTAGGTGGATAGTTAGAATAGATTAGTGAATTAATTGATCGTTATTGCATGTTAGGTGGTTAGAGTAGTGTAATTAGAGCCTAGATAAGCTCTAGTATTTATCTAGAGTGGTTCGGAAATTTTCTAGGCCCGTCTTGACTTTTAATTAGGCTTTTCCGGCCTAAGTGTGCATTATTGGTGTTTATTAATTAATTTTCATAATTATCTAATTAATTATTATTTTCCAAAAATTAGACCGGGATAGCTGGTGACTAGAATTTCATACTGAGTGCAATGATGTGGTTGTTTTAATTAATTGAGTGCTAATTTGTGCTGATTGAGTGTGATTTGCGATTTTAGGGATTTATCACAAACATTTATTAATTTCAATAATTAATTAGAAAATACCGGGTATCGGTTTATAGCGCCAAAAATGTGTTTTTGGATTGTTGGAATTAGTGAGATTTTTAAAAAGGGAAAATATTGTATTTTTATCGGGTATAATAAAAATGGTGAAATCCTTAGTTTGTGAGAAGAGTATATTATATCAGCTTGAGGGCTTTGATATGTCAGCTTAGCGCAAGCAGTATACTTTATCAGCTTAGAGTAAGTATCGGGGATATACTATATCAGCCTGCAGGTTCGATATGTCAGTTTAACGCGAGTAGTATATCGGTATACTATATCAGCCTGAGGGCCTCGATATATCAGCTTAGTGCGAGTAGTATACCTATACTAATTATTAGCTTAGTGCGAGCTATACTATCTATTTTCAGCTTAGAGCGAGCAGTTCTTGATGGGATTGAACTTGATAGATAGTATTGAATGGAATGACCATGAGCTGGTATTGTTGACATGGAATCAATTGAGTCGATTGATCAATGTTTCGATCTGTTGTAACAATTTAATTTGTTGATGTGATTCAGTGAATGTTTGAATTGTACTGATTTGCAGGACGGAACTGAGGCAAAGGTAAGTCATCTGACCTATGCTTGTGCTTAAGCAGTCCTTGGGGCGTATGTTCTTCCTAATTGGGTCTTAGCGGGTGAACTCGCTGAGATGTCATCTCACCCCGTTGTGGGATAACATTTTTCAGGTCCCTAGATGGCAGCTCCTCCCGAGCATTTTGGACAATCGAAGAAGGTCACAGAGCAGGTATCTTACATCCTGCTTCATGGGAGCCCAAGAGGATGGGTCTATGAGCTCATAAGATCCGTGGTCTGGGTTGATGAGGCTTTTCCCCATAAGATACCCTATCAATACAGATCATGGTACCGACGTGCGCGGGATGGACAGAGAGAAGGTCCCATACCGAAATTTGAGATACATGTGTATGTGCTGGAGGTTGCTTTTGGAAAAGGTACGACAGATCCTCCGGGTGGTTCAGTGGTGGACCCATATCTGTCGGATCCAGGATCCCCGGTGTATTTAGCTTAAGGCTCCAATGAGAATGAGGAAGAGGATCTATAGTTCTATGAAACCCCCCTATTTTACAGACCTTTTTATTTATAGGTATTGTATATGACATGGCTTAATATATGTATATATAAGTGTGTTGTGGGTTGAAAAATTTATGGCCTTACTTTTCTATCCCATTGTGTTGTTGTCTAGGGATTATTTATTTGTTTCCACATGCGCATTAAAATGAATGGGTCGGCGATGTGTCCTAGGACGTCGCTAGTTAATTGACTGTAGAGGGATGGGCTGAGATAGCTAGTATAAGCACCTAGAGGGGGTGAATAGGTGTAAAAATATTTTCTCGAGATAAGAGAGCAATACTAAGTAGACAATAGATAGGAAGTTCTCATTTCGTTAACAAGGCGAATTATGATCAAAGTAAAGCAGAGAGTAGGGAAGAGAAAATGAACACAGAAATTATAGTGGTTCGGCTTATTCCAAGCCTACGTTCACTCTTCCGCACTAACAGCTCACCGGCTGGATTTCACTATGAACAAAAGAGATGTTACAGCAAAGCTCTCCCTTGATTCTATAGTGTAGATACTCTATCACACTTCCTCAAGGTTTCTCAATAATATGAACTCTCTTTTGTGTACAAGATTTTGCTCAGAAAATGAATTGACTAAGAACAAAGAGCTTTAGACTTTGGAATTCTTCTATCGCGCACACACTCGAACAACTGGAACGTCTTCTTTTTATACTCCTTTATGCCATCATACCCGTTGGCACTTACCAAAGGAATTCTTCCAATTTTACCGTTGGACAGAATCAATTAGGAAGATCATTCGAGCTATTTAAGGAACATGTCGATAGCCCATCAATCATGCTCGCCCATACAATCAGGATCTTGGTTTCCATAAGTAGAACCTTCCAAGTATACTTCGCCAATCATCAGATCCTCAATCTTTGAATCAACAAAGGATTCCATTATGTCATATCTAGCCAAGAGATCTTCTCCAATCGATAATGTCAAATCCTTAATGAAACATCAAGTCTTGGATAGCCCTTTTTCGACGGATTAGAAACTGTTAATGAGAATAGACTTTGAGTCTTAAGTCTGGCAGTCTGGAGGTCTTCAGACTTTAAATAGTAGAGTTTGCAAATTTTCAGACTAGACTGATGGAAACGTTTTGTCAGCTTCAAAATACTCTAGGAAGATTTCTCCAACAATCTCCCTATTTTTGATGGTGACAAAATTTTCCTACAGATTTGGATAACTTTGACCTGCAAAACATTACTCAAGCAAATATGGATATCTCATAAAGATAAATGGCTTATTGATAACACTAGAAACACTAGAATCTGCAACCACATAAAATAGGTTAGTCTTGCATATAAGTAAAACCATCCATAAGATATAAATAATACTTAATATAAGTAGTCAATCCAAAATCCCAAATCCAGTCCACAGCCAGACATAAAAGTCAAGTCAAACATCAAAACAAATAGTTCAAGTTCAAAAAAGTTCAAGGTTCAAAGTAGGTTCAAAGTTCAAATCACATCTCTCCCTATTTTTGTCAGCATAAAAAGGTTGAGATGGAATCAAGAATGCTTGGGAATACGAACAAGCTGGAAATCTTCCATTGACTGGACAATGCCTTCCAGCTTTGTCAAATCTTCCTACAGTTGAGTCACCTCTTCACTCTTAGCAATTGCTTGAATCTGAAGAGTAAGGGTTTGGACCTGATCATTCAAAGAAACTGAAGAAGCTTGACTCGCATTCTGCAAATTCTGTACTTCGCATCCCAAAGCATATATCTGACTCCGTATTTCTAAGAGAACATCCAAAATTCTGCGAAAATCTGCTGAATTATCAGTCTACGTACTGGCTTCTACATGATCAGATGGAGTAAAGGCAGACGATGGCAAATCAGCATAGCCACGCAGATTAGGTGATGAAACATCATGTCCCTCCTCAGGAAATTGAGAAGCATAAATGTCCTCTGAATCTCCTGGAGAGCGGCTGACTCCTTCACTAGTAGCAAGATATGAGTTCATTCCTCTTTTCTCACGATCTCCCCCTGTTTCCATGCCTTCAGGTGGAGAAGAGTGTTCCTCATGCTCTATTTCCTCTTGATCTTCTCTTTCCTCTTCTTCTTTTTCTTCAATTCTTTCCTCCTCTGCATCTCTTTCTTCAGCTTCTCTCTCCTCTGTTTCTTTCTCTTCTGCTTCCAAATCTTCTCTTTCTCCAGTCCTCTGTTTTGAGTCTTTCTCTTGTCGTTCCGTTGATTTTGGAACAGAACGACTCAGATTCTTCAATGCCATTAATGGTGATGTCTTCCTCATCTTCTTCATCCTCAACAATGAGAGCTCTTCTTTTCTTGGATGGAGCAACCATGGGCTCTTTCCCTTTTCTTTTTGCTGCCAAAGAGATTTGATGAGATTTGACAGGGGTTTTCTCCTTGAATTTCTCCAATGCCTTGTTGAGTTCCTTTAGACGCATTTTAGACACCATTTTCAGTCCCACTACCATTTGATCACAAGATCGAACACAGAGAATCCGAGGAGGCTGAACATTAAAATGTCTGAATAACTTTGTCACAAGAGCTGGATAAGGAAGTTGACCCTTGTCCTTCACCACTGCTCTATACATGTGGAATATAATAGTATGAGGAAGAGAGAACTTTTTTCCAGCATTGATGGCATACATCAGCTTTGCCTCTGAGTTTGAAACATCAGTTTTTGAAGTAGATTTTGGTCTAAGACAATTGATCACAATCTTGTGAAGCAGAATGTTGAACGCACTCATCCTCGAGTAGGAAATCTTTCCCTCTGTCCTTCTATCCTTAACAAGTTCCAACGTAGCACGAGCAATAGAGACATTGATAGGTTGATATCTCCCTCTTTCAACCCCAATCACATCAGCCAACATATGTATATTCACCACATAGTCCTGATCTCGGACACTAAAAGAGAATCTATTCGCATCTAAGAAACTGAGATTCGAATAGAAGTATGCAGTGAGTTCAGCATAAGCTTATGTAGATTCAGAACATAACAGTTCAAGTTGAAGAAGACTGAATTTTTCCTTTAAATTAACGTTCACAGCGTCAAGGAAATCAAAATCCACACTTCTAGGGTTTATGACCCCACGCTTCAACAACTTAAAGTATAGATGCTTGTGTTCCTCCGATCGAAACAAGTCTGTCCTTTTGCCCTAATTTTTGCCGCAACACCCATTCGGTTGAAACTGACTGTACAACTTGTCATCATCATTCCCATCTAGCTGATTCAGCCCTCCAACACGTGGATCGATTGGAATGTTTGCCATTGCCTCTTCTGCCGACCCAGCAGGGGCAATTCCCAACCGTTCCATTGTGCATAAAAAGAAGGTTTCATTTTTGTACCCTTTGTCTTTCAGAAATTCATCAATGTAGTTCAAAGGAGTTCCACCCCTTTTCAAAGCACGGTAAAGCTTATAAGTAAAGCTAGGCTTAAGAGTTCTTACGGGTTCTGTGTCTTCGACGATTTCTTCCCCTTCTCGATGAGCAACATTCTGAGGTCTAGATGGAGGAGATGGACGCTGCTGAGAATGTTGTGGGCTCTGCTACTGACTAGGAGACTCTTCTTCCTCGATGAGATCAAAGTGTGTAGGCCCCTCACGCATTTGCTGCGGTCCCCTGTTCGCGATCCTCGAAGACTTCCTTTGAGATGACATCTTTCACAGTCTTTGAAAGATTCCAAACTTGACTTTCCCAAGAAAGATGACAACTTTTCGAAGATTAAACAAGAGAAGAAGACACAAGTGGAAGATCGGTGCTTTTTAGGGTTTTTGGAGTTAAACGAAGAGGAACCGGCAGTATATAAGTTAGTCGAAGAGAGGCATACAAAACGTCGTAATGGAAAGTAAAAAGATGCCCTTTTAAAAATAACTGCCTTTTTCAAAAAAATTAGATAACTGCCATTTAAAATTAACTCCATTTTCGAAAAAGAAAAATTGCACTAATCACGGAAATTGAAAGTAGCAAAAATCAATTATGGACAGATGATCGTACCTTTTCAAGATATAATCTCAGAGAGAATGAATAACTTATAATCAAAAATCTTGATTGTCTGAGTCTGAGAATCTCTAGACTTTTACTTCTTCAATCCTCAAAATGTTGAGTCTGGAACGAATGATTTCAAATTGATTTTTCTCCAAAGGCTTTGTAAATATATCCGATAATTGGTTCTTTGAGTCAACAAACTGAATCGAAACTTCTCCATTCTGAACATAATCTCTAATGAAGTGATGTCGAATCTCTATATGCTTTGCTCTTGAGTGAAGAATTGAATTCTTTGTGAGATTGATTGCGTTAGTGTTGTCACAGTTAATCTCCGTGCATGAATCTTCAATTCCAAAGTCTCTTAGCTGTTGTTT
Organism: Eucalyptus sideroxylon; assembly: GCA_014182405.2. Taxonomy (NCBI): domain Eukaryota; kingdom Viridiplantae; phylum Streptophyta; class Magnoliopsida; order Myrtales; family Myrtaceae; genus Eucalyptus; species Eucalyptus sideroxylon. The sequence continues at coordinate 31,397,037 of CM024554.2, read as the reverse complement.
TATCCACAGAATTTGTGAACAACAACTTCCAAGAGCTACATACTCTGCTTCTGCTGTAGAAAGAGCCACTGTATTTTGCTTCCTTGAAAACCAAGACACTGTCCTGCTTCCAAGTAGTTGACAAGTACCCGAGGTGCTCTTTCTATCAACTCTACATCCAGCTAGATTTGCGTCTAAGTATCCAAGAAGAGTAAAGTCTCCCTTTTTAGGATACCAAAGACCAAGGCTTGAAGTTGATGCAATGTATTTGATAATACGCTTTGCAGCACTTAGATGAGATTTTTAGGGTCTGCTTGAAATCTAGCACAAATGCAAACACTAAACAAAATGTCGGTCTAGAAGCGTAAGATAAAGAAGTGAACTAATGATACTCCTGTATAGCTTCTGGTCAACTTTCTTTCATCCTTCATCTTTGTCTATCTTCAAAGAGCTTGACATTGGTATATCAGTCTTTTTGCAATTTTCCATTCTAAACTTTTTTACAAGATCATTAGCATATTTTTCTTGATGAATAAAGGTTCTTTCCTTCAATTGTTTCACTTGAAGTCCAAGAAAGAAGGTTAGTTCACCCATTATGCTCATTTCAAATTCATCTTGCATAGACTTAGAGAATTTCTTGCACAGACTTTCATTAGAGGATCCAAAAATAATATCATCAACATATATTTGAACAAGCAAAAAACTTTTGCTTTCTCTTTTGATAAACAGAGTAGTGTCTACTTTACCTTTGACAAAGCCGTTTTGAATTAAAAATTTACTCAGCCTGTCGTACCAAGCTCGAGGTGCTTGCTTTAAACCATATAAGGCATTTTTCAGTCTGAATACTGAGTCTGGTTTCCTTGGGTCTTCAAACCCAAGTGGTTGTTCCACATAGACTTCCTCATGGATAAATCCATTCAGGAAAGCACTTTTGACGTCCATTTGGAATAACCTGAAATTTTTATAACAAGCAAAAGCAAGTAATAATCTAATTGCTTCTAACCTCGCTACTGGTGCGTAAGTCTCATCATAGTCTATCCCTTCTTCTTGCGTATATCCTTTGGCCACGAGTCTTGCTTTGCTTCTTACGACCTTTCCTTTCTCGTCCATCTTGTTCCTGAAAACCCATTTAGCTCCAATAATAGATTTACCTTTCGGTTTAGGAGTCAATTCCCATACATCATTAATATTGAATTGCCTGAGTTCTTCTTGCATAGCTTCAATCCAGCTTTCATCAGATAAAGCTTCTTCTATGCTTTTGGGTTCTATTTCAAAATAAGAGCCACAAAGACTAGACTCTTCGCGCCTTTTGGATCTTGTGCGAATTCCTTCATTAATGTCGCCTATAATGAGATCTTTGGGATGATTGGACTTATGCTTCCAGTTACTAGTTGATTTGTCAGGTTGATGATCACTTTCTTCATTTGAATCTTCAATAATCATTTGATAATGGTCTTTTGAAGTCTGAGCTACTTCTTGAGATTTTGACTTTGTAGAGTCTAGAGCAGGTTCAGATTCTTCAAGATGAGTCTGAATAGATTTGTTTTGCATAGAATCTTGGAATTTGACATTTATTGATTCCTCCACAGATTGAGATTTCTTGTTGTAGACTCTGTAGGCTTTGCTTGAGGTAGAATATCCAAGGAAGATGCCTTCGTCTGATTTTTCTTCAAACTTGCTAACTCGATCATTTGCATTTTTCAATATAAAGCATTTACATCCAAACACATGAAAATATGAAACAATAGGCTTCTTTTCTTTAAATAACTCATAGGGGGTTTTTTCTAGAATTGGTCTTAGAAAAACTCTATTAATAATATAACATGCTGTAGAAACTACTTCAGCCCAAAAACATGAAGAGATGTTACTTTCAATTAAAAGTGTTCTAGCCATTTCTTGAAATGACCTATTCTTTCTTTCCACAACTCCGTTTTGCTCTGGAGTATATGGAGAAGAGAACACATGCTGAAAACCAGATTCATCACAGAATTTTGTAAAATCTTGATTTTCAAATTCACATCCATGGTCTGTTCTTATACTTGAAATAACATAGCCTTTTTCATTTTGAATCTTTTTAGCAAACTTTTCAAAGTAAGAAAAGGTTTCAGACTTACTTGTGAAGAAATATACCCAAGTAAATTGTGAGTAGTCATCCACAATTACTAGGCAATATTTCTTACCTCAAATGCTCTGAGTTCTGGTTGGTCCAAAGAGATCCATATGCAGAAGCTGCAGTACACGATTAGTGGAAACTTAATTTATTGGTATAAAGGAATTTCTTACCTGCTTTCCCAATACACATTGTGTACATAGATGAGACTTTTGGTATGACAGATTGGGTAGACCACGAACTAGCTTCTTTGCTGAAAGTTTGGCTATTTGCTTCATATTGATGTGCCTAAGTTTTCTGTGCCATAAGTTCGCTTCGTCTTGAATTGAGATTAGACATTGCGATTCATCTGGTTTCACATCCAAGAGATAGATATTTCCATGTCTTCGACCCATGAATGACTAAGTAGAATCTTTACTAGTTCCTGAACATATTCCTTCTTGAAAGTTGATTTTGAAACCGGTATCGCACAGCTGACTGATACTGAGCAGATTGTAGTTGAGTCCTTTCACTAAGGAAACATTATTGATTGTGAGGTTTCCAATCTTTACAGTTCCGAAAATCCCACAATTCTTCCTTTGCTGTTTTCTCCAAAAGAGACTTTTCCACCATTTACTTGAATGAGTTTTATGAAGCAATTTGAATCTCCTGTCATATGTCTTGAGCATCCACTATCCAGATACCATTTTACCTTTTTCTTGATAGTGAACTGCATTTAAAAAAGAGACTCAAACTTTCTTTGGTACCCATATTTTCTTGGGTCCATTGGTGTTAGTATGATATGCGGTTTTTGCCCATATTTTCTTAAAACGTTTCCAAACCATAGGACATTCTTTCTCAAAGTGATATGAACTTTTGTACTTTGAACATCTGAGAGCATTGCGACCTACTGGTTTTACAAAGACCTTTTTAAAATGATTTTTGTAAGCATCTCTTGTGGGTCTTTGCTTAATTCTTTCCTTCACTTTAGGAAAATCAATTAAAGGAATGGTTTCCACAGTCATTCCCAAACTGGATTTATTGAAATAAGGTCTTTGTGCTGAAAGAATTTTCTCAAGTTTCTCAGATCCTATTGAAAATCTTTTGGAAATATTTGATATGTCATTTTTTTTAAAAATACATTTTCTTTCGAAAGGTTGTCTTCTCTTTCTTTAAGAGTAGAAACATTCATGTCTAAACATTTCACCTTTTCTTTCAAAACATTTTCCTGTTGTTTCAGTGCAGAATTTTCATTTTTAAGTTCGGAAATCCTTTTCTAAAACACAACTCATCAATGTATTTAGAAACTTTAATAGGGATTTTAGAGTTACTCACCTCAAATTCACTGTCTGAATCCGAGTCTGTCTCGAAGTTTGAATCTGAATCCGATTGTGCCATCAGACATATGTTGGCATAATCATCATCACTTTCTTCTCATTTTGTATCACTCCAGGTTTCTACTTTAAGAGCCTTTCGATACTTTTCAGCTTTTCCTTTCTTCTTCCTCAGAAGAGGACAATTGGATCTGATGTGTCCCTTTTTCTTACATTCAAAGCAGACTACATCTCTATTTGATTCATCATCCTCAACAGACTTAGTCTGTTGCTTTTGAAAACTTTGCTTCTTTTGATTGAATCATCTTCCTTTTCTGTTCAGCTTTCTGAATCTTCTTATCATGAGAGCAAGCTCCTCATCATCCATATTGTCTTCAGAATCTGTAACATCAGAATCATCATTGGATTTTAATGCAATTGATTTCTTACCTTTAGGATATTCGTCTTCATTGATTCGTTCCACTTCATAAGACTGAAGAATTCCAACCAACTCATCGACAGATAGTGGCATAATTCTTTTGTCTCCCTTATTGAGGTCTTTATGTGATTCCACTCCTTGGAGAGTCCACGCAGTAGCTTGTTTACTTTCATAGGATCATAAATTGGTTGACCTTGATTTTCAAGACCATTCATGATTTCTGTAAAATGACTAAACATGTCAATTATAGATTCTCCTGATTTCATTTTGAAGGCTTCGTATTGACCGAGGAGAATGTTGAATCTGGTTTCTTTCACTTGATCGGTTCCTTCGTAGGTAATATGTAATCTATCCCAAACATCTTTCGCTGTAACACAAGAAGATAATCTGTTATATTCAGTAGGTGACAAAGCACAATATAAAGAATAAATTGCTTTTGCATCAAGAGCTTGTCTCTTGGTTATCTCTTCCTGAGTCATTTTACTAGACTCAACAGCTTCTTTTCCTCTCTCTGAGACAGATGCAGGTTTAGGAATGATTCCTTTGTCTACAACATCACATTCCAAAGGATCCTTTGATCTTAGGAACGCCTTCATCTTGTTTTTCCATATGTTGTATTCCTTTCCATCAAAGTAAGGCGGTCTGGTATTGCTTTGCCCTTCTACCAGCCTTGAAGCTAACATACTAGCCATGGATCTTTAACTCTAAAGTAAAACACTTCAAAAAAAGTGAGTACACAGGCTCTGATACCAATTGAGGTAGCTAGTATAAGCACCTAGAGGGGGTTGAATAGGTGTAAAAATATTTTATCGAGATAAGAGAGCAATACTAAGCAGACAATAGATAGGAAGTTCTCCTTTCGTTAACAAGGCGAATTATGATCAAAGTAAAGCAGAGAGTAGGGAAGAGAAAATGAACATAGAAATTATAGTGGTTTCGGCTTATTCCAAGCCTACATCCACTCTTCCGCATTGACAACCCACCGGCTGGATTTCACTATTAACAAAAGAGATGTTACAGCAAGGCTCTCCCTTGATTCCACAGTGTAGATACTCTATCACACTTCCTCAAGCTTTCTCAGTAATATGAACTCTCTTTTGTGTACAAGATTTTGCTCAGAAAATGAATTGACTAAGAACAAAGAGCTTCAGACTTTAGAATTCTTCTATCGCGCACACACTCGAACAACTATAACGTCTTCCTTTTATACTCCTTTATGCCATCATACCCGTTGGCACTTACCAAATGAATTCTTCCAATCTTCCCGTTTGACAGAATCAATTAGGAAGGTCATTCGAGCTATTTAAGGAACATGTCGATAGCCCATCAATCTTGCTCGCCCATACAATCAGGATCTTGGTTTCCATAAGTAGAACCTTCCAAGTATACTTCGCCAATCATCGGATCCTCAATCTTTGAATCAATAAAGGATTCCGTTATGTCATATCCAGCCAAGAGATCTTCTCCAGTCGATAAGATCAAATCCTTAACGAAACATCCAGTCCTGGATAGCCCTTCTTCGACGGATTAGAAACTGTCAATGAGAATAGACTTTGAATCTTGAGTCTGGCAGTCCAGAGGTCTTCAGACTTTAAATAGTAGAGTCTGCAAATCTTCAGACTAGACTGATGGAAACGTTTTGTCAGCTTCAAAATACTCCAGGAAGATTTCTCCAACACGAGCATGCGCTCGGAGAATTGGGGCGTGATAGTCGGCAACTTGGCCAGCCCTTCGGTCAGCACGGCTGCATCTGTCTAGTTCCAAGACTGGCTCTCAGGTCAGTCCTTGGCCTCTCGTTGAACTTGCCGCAACCGATTTCCTTTATTTTCAGTCCTTGGTCTTTCGGTGGGTTTAAGGCCAATCCTAAGGCTACCATGGCTTAGCACTAAGCCAACGCACTCATGGACCTTAGAATTTGTGACAGAATAGCCAGGTCTATCCCTAAGCTCATTCCGGTTGATACCCGATCCATCCGTATGGTTTGTGGTCGATGCATTACCGATCCACGATCGGACATCACCAATTCAAGATTCCTTTCCGGTCACTAAGAATTAAATAAGGAATGATGCATTTTTGGTTGGAAGTCAATCACATTTGATCAAGTCAAATCATCCGTGCATTGGTGCATAGTCGGGCGGAATCACCCGTGGCTTGGTACTATGATCGATCGTGACCATCCGCCAATCCAAAATTATCTTGTGACCAATTCTCGTGATCAAAATGTCATCTTATGAGCTGGTGATCCTATCCCGTCAGTATGGTCGGTAGAAATTCACAGTCGACACCTCGACCAATTCATGACCAGTTGGTTGGTTGGACCATGATTGATCTGTGATTCATTGCCAATCGAACCAATTGATCCATGGCCAATGGCTTATGATTGATCCTTTTTGGACCTTATGGTCGATCCTTATGGGGTTGAAATCGAGGATGTTATAGAGATGGTGGGTAGATGACTGCTGAGTGATAGACGGGTGTTGCATGTTGGTTTTGAGGGGTTGAGAGGCAAATTCTCGCCTCAGGTTGAACTGTAGGTTGTTGTGTGTAGTCTATGAGCTATTGAGATCACTTTTGGGTTCTATTAGAGTGACATTGAGGTACTAAAAGAGGTTGTAGAAAAACTAAACAATCTGATATAATTGTAGATGGGGATAGTGGCTCGGGATGCTCTGTTTGGGAGAGGCAGTGTTCACACCTAAATTTATAATTTTCTTTAGGATTTAATCTTTTACAAAATTAGGAATTAGTTGCTAAAAAAAAAGAGAAAAAAAAACCAAAACAACAATAAAAAAGAAAAGAAAAAAAGAAGAAACAAAAAAAAAAAAAACAAAAAAGAAGGGGGATGCGAGGGGGTCGGTCGGGCCGAATCTGGCCTTGGCCTGACTTGGCCCTCCTACTTTCCTCTCTCCCCTCGGCTCGGCCTGTGCCGAGTCTTCTTCCTCCTCTACCCATCTTCGAAGCAAGGAAAAGGAGAGTGGATGGAGGAGGAAAAAACACAAAAACACCGGAAGAGAGAGAGGGGAAAGGGGGAGAGAGCAAGAACAGAGGAGTGAGAGAGAGTGAGAGGGAGTTGGAGAAGACTTGCCGTCGCCATCCAAGCCGCCACCGCCCTCCGTCCCCGACGCTGTCCGAGCTGCCCTCCGACCTTGACGTCGTCCGAGCCTCCGCCGCCTTTCGTCCCAATGCGCTGCGTCCTTGCCGAGCCGTACCGAGCACCCCCGCCACGAGCTTTGCTGTCCCGAGCTCGCCGCCTCCTGCCGGCGCCAACAGTCTAAGCCTCCTGACGTCGTTGCTGTACCAGATCTCCGCCATTGAAGCTTCGGTCGCGGGCCCGACGCTTTTGCCACCAAACGTCGTCCCTCAACCGAGCCCCACGCCGTTAAGCTTGATGCCCATCCCGAAGATCAACCTGCTGCCTCCTTGTATCGTCCCGGTCACCTCCGGTGACCGCTGGCACTGCTCATAGGATTTCCTCCTCGCGACACCAACAACTTGCGAAGCCGAGCCCCCTCGCCGCTCCAGCCACGATCTGCTCGTCCCCTCCCCCCCGGTGAAGCCGCCGTTGCCTCGCCGCATCACCGCCATCGCCAAGAAACCCTAGGGTTTCGACCATGAACCGGGTCACGCAAGCAGGGCCGGGTGAAATTTCAAGTAGGGTTTCTATTCGCTTTTGGGCCTGTCACGACGGGCCTTCTGATTGTTGGGCTTTAGTTGGGCTCCTTTTGTAAAAATCATATCTTGTTAGGTCGTGGGGCCGCGGGGGCCCTTTTGCAAAAGGGTTGGGCCTGTCGATTGGGCCCAACCCACAATTAAAGAAAGGCCCGACTAGATGGTTAGGCTTTTCCCTTTTTTGGGCGAGCCGAGGCCCGGCCACCCCCAATCGACCCAACTCGGGTCCGGTCTTCGACCGGACCCGATCTGCGCCGACCGTGTCTAGTCGACCGGACTCAACCCGGTTCACTTTTTTTTTTTTTAAATTAAAAAATTAAAAAATAATTTCTTTTTAAAAAGAATTTAAAAAATTTAAAAATTTCGAAAGTCCCAAATTGTAGAGCTTGGGTTAGGAATTGCTATGTATTGCCATTTTAGTATAATTACGCATTTATTTACTTATCCCAATTGGGATTTTGGTAGCTGTGATTGTTACCTTAATGATTGTGCACCCGCATGATCACCTCATATGTTAGTCGATAGGTATAAAATCAATCCAAATTACTTGTAAAAAAAATCATTTTTGAAAATGAACAAGATTATGTACTGAAAGGGCACTAATTGGTCAATTAGTGTAATCAAGTCATCGACCCTAGATTCTCTAGTTGCATAGGAAGTGAGGTGCACTCTCATGCCTCACTTGGTTTCTAGCCGACCCCAATAGGTTAGTGGCGACTCATTTTATGCAAAAATCTTAAAAAAAATATCCCAATGTCACGTGGGGTATGGGCTTGGGAGAGCCCGCGCCTAATCATAGGCCTTAGACCTGTCCTTTAGGCAATACCCCAAAACCTGTTCCCTCCCCTTGAGGGTAGGTCGCGACAGCTTGGCGACTCCACTTGGGACGCAATTATATACTTTAGAGAACTTAAGCCAAAATTAATCTTGTTCAGAAATATTTTTTATTTGGCAGCAAGGATTCCAGGTACGTCTCTAACATTAAAGGTGTTAAATGTTTTTGTAGAATGAGTGGTATAAGGGGAAGTGTTTGCTCACCTTTGTCTTGTAGGGAGGTGTAGGAATGTATGGTTTATTTTTATGTATGGAGTGTTGTTTGCCTATAAATTGTTGTGCATGTATCATTTGCATTGCACTACACCCTAGCACACACAACCCGCCGCCGGACGTGGACCGCATAGGATCACCTAGGATGGTGTTGAGGTGGATACCACTCCGATTACAACCATGTAGTACGAGTCGCCCATCTCAACCCCGAAATTTCTTTCTTCATGTCGAAGGTACCCACCTCGGTCTGCAAGCGCGCGACACGGGTTGGCTCTTTGATAAAGCCGGAGTCATGGGTAACACGACCTAGCCGTGAGCTTGTTGGTTCAGTCTTGTGATCCTATGGCTTCATTTTGAGCCGTATAGAGTAGAAATCGAACCACATCCCATGTGCATGTCTATGTAGTTGACAAAAAAAAAAAAAAAAACAGAGACAAAGGTCGGCACCTATTGTGAGTATTGTTTTCCTTTTTATTTGCTCATTTTGTATTGAACTTCCATCTTAAAATTCGTGAACATTAATCGATTGCCCTTGGTGCTGTAAACTTATAATTGAAAAAATTGGCAATCACTTTTGATAAGTGAACATTGAATGTAAATTCTAAACACTTTGATTTGGCCTTGTTGAACACATGGTTTTGTTTAAATTTCTAGTTATGGGCTCAAAATCATTTAAAAAAAAAAATTTCAAGTTGTGATTTTATATTGGGGCACAAAAATTGAAATTGCATTTTTATCAAATTCTCTCATTCTCACGTTTCGGGACTAAAATGCAAATCATTTTGTATGCAAATTTCTCAAAATAGAAGTCACTTCATTTTTCTAGGAGTAAAATCACAAATCAATCTTTCAAAAATCAATGTCACTTTTGCATACGAAACTTTTAGAATAAAAGTGGACATTCAATTGATGGCCGTGGATTGGTAGATTGATTATTTTAATGATGTATTTTCCTATGATAAAATCTTGGCGAAATACTAAAACCTCGTAATAAGGACTATGGGGGCATGTACTGTCGCCTCGATTTTATTGCAAGAAGCGACCTCATTGAGATATCATTTTCTCTCATTTATGTACTGACATTGTTGTCTTTCTTGCAGGTTATGCACGATGCTCCATGACATTCTCGTGTTGGGCCTCATAGAGAAGTGAATTCAAGAGCTAGGACAGGAGTGGATTTTTACTTTCATCCGTGCAAGAGTTTTTATATTTTATCATTATCTTTATTCTTGTCAAGAACCATGTTTTCCATTTTGGGTTTTGATTGTGAATCCAATTGTTGCTTTTGTAAATCACGCGACTCATTTTTTTTTCTAATGATGAAATTTAGTTTCGTGAAAATCATTTAAAAAAAAAACCAAAACAAAACAAACTCGTAAGTGTTTTAAATGAACATTTATGTCTACCCTCAAAATACTTTGAAAATGAATTTCAAGAAAACTTTGCTAAGGGCCCTCCCTTCACATGGTCGCTTTCGCGGGTAGAATGAAGAGTTTATTTGAGACCGGCATCTGCCTGTTCTAAAAGATAAAAGTGTAGGCCCATGGAACTCGAGGAGCAAGCGTGCGTTGGGGTTTCGTCAACGCCAATCTTCCTTAGAGGAGGAACGAAGTTGAATTCCGTTATAAGAAGTTGAGGAAATGACGCAAATCCCTTAGGTGCCAAAATAACCCATTGATCTTGTTCACTTTACATGACGAGACAAATGAAGAGACGTGCCAAACATCCAAAAGGGCAAATTCAAAGGATGGTTCGAACAAGATAAAGGGTGATAAATGGGGGAAAATGTGCACATTGACTGTAGAAGTATCATCTTCTAACAAGAAAGCATGCTGAGACTTGACCATCCATTTAGTGTAAAAGGATGTATATAGTTCCTAAATGATTTCCAATCGAGCATGGAAATAACATGTTCAATCTTTTCTTTGTAGGTAATAAATGGGGCAAAGCATCTAAAGAGCAATGTCCCCAAGTGTGGAAACATGGAGCACCCACTCTCCTTTCAAAGAAGACTTCAAACGCTTAAAGGCAAATGCAAGTGAAGGGTAATGTTGAGTTACCAAATATCCATGAAGATGAATCCAAGAGATATTAGCACCTAAAGGATGAAAGCGAATGAGGGGTAAAGTGTATCGCTTGCAACATTTCAATCCCTAAAGGTTTTTGCACTAACATATTCTTTTACATTCTTTACAGGGCTACCGGGTCGCCATGCCACAAGTAAGTACTCTTCTTCTAAAAAAAAAAAGGAGAATTTCCATAAAAAAAAAAACCTTTTGCGCTTTCCTAGAGATAAGCACAAAAATGGATAATTGAGAAAAAATTTTACAAACTTTTTTAGCATCATTTTTATCTCAAAATTGTTTTCTCATTTGGTGAGTTATTCATTTTGAATCAAATTTCCCTATGGAGATTGATCTACTCAGATGATCTCGGCAGAGTAAAATGGAAACGTTAACCATGCCAAGCAAGAAGTTCTTAGGATGAAGAAAGGTAAGCCATTTCCAAACACGTCATTCTAACACTTTTGAGAGTTGAGTGAAAGGCAACCTTTTCTTAGGACGAATGATTCACTCGCATTGAGTGCAAAGATCGAAATGATAAATGCGTTTGTTTCATCAACCGAAAGCACCAAGCTGACATCTTGCTAGCCCTTCGGGCCAAATAAAGATGATCTTTCAAAGTACCCCTATCAAGAGCGACCCTACATTGAGGTAGCATTGTAGAGCGAAAGACTGAGAAAGATTCTATTACTTTCACTTGCATCAATCTTCTAGTGATAGCTTCAAAGGAATTCTTATCAAAGTTTGACTCATCCCAAGGTGAAGAAGAGCATTTCCTTCTCTACCCAAACACTGATATCTATTGCTTTAACCAATTTGGGCCTGATTATTCATTTCTGAACCCCAAGTGATGATTATCTCCCTTCACTGGGGCAAAGCATAAGAATTGACCAAATACAATTGATAGTCACGAGAAAATGTGAAAAACATCTCGAAAGTCATAAGAGCTACAAAAGTTCAAAAAGCAAAAAGTTCGACAAACTAGGGGGCATGAAAAAAAAGTGTGTCTAGTAAAAGTAAGGCCAATGCCCATCAAGAAAAAGAGTCAAAAGGCTGCATCTTATGTGAAAGAAAAATTATCAAAGTCCAAGTGCCTGTGTAAAAAAAAAAAGATCATCGCAATAGCAAAGGAAATTAAAGAAATGAGCAAAGCTCCCCTGCGGAAATGATTAATCAAGGGACTTTCGAGATGTGTTGTGTTTCAAAAGCCAAATGTTTTTGAAAAGTTGTGTGACTTGGTCACGATGCCATGATGATTACCGACTCTTTAAAAACCCTATTGAAAATTTTAAGCCTTTCGAGTCTCTCCTGAGCCAACATTACAACCCTTTTCTGAAGTCTCTCCTGATTGGGATGGTTTGAGTGAAAATGAGAAGGCCACATAGAAGCTATTGCTTGAAGGAGTGGAAGTAATTCTATATTGTCTTATCTTCCAAGTTCTCGACTTGTAAATCTGATGAAGATAGCGACAAATGTTTCTTTACTGGCCTCAAAGCAACAATTCCTTTGTGTAAGCCCTAACCGAGCCTATATTGCGATCTTTCAAAAGACCTTTTTGATCGATCAAATTGTGCTCATCGCGAATGTTTTTGAAAGACTTGGACATGGGTTATGTGAGATACCCTTCATAATCAGTTATTTCCCACGCAAATGGATGGGATCAAGCAGCCATTTTTATCGAGAGTGTGTGAGAAGCCATTTCTGACTGAGAAACTCTTGTTTGGCATGATTAATGAGTCATTTTCACGAGTCATAACCGTTCTGATAAGAACTTGTCTCTCGGAGAATTTGATGATTAATGATACATCCCTGAGCAAGATGACAGTTTTGCGTTACATGATGTTGATTGACATCGAATATTTTTCAGTCAAATTTAGCTTGATTAGCTTGTTTAATTAATGATGTAATATTGCCAATATGTCTCTTGATGACGGCTCTAATGACATTTGCTCAAGTTGAGTTTGACAGGATTCCTCAGTGAAGCCATACAGTTTTCAAGGGGTTAGCAGGTGCTTCCCTAAAAACACAAGGTTCGTGGGTCTATCCTTAAACCACGGGGTTGGTGGCTTTTCCTAAACCATACGGTTCGTGGGTCATCCTTAAACCACAAGGTTGGTGGATCTATCCTTAAAACCATAGGGTTGGTGGCTTTTCCTAAACCACACGACTTATGGGTTCATCTGTAAACCATGCTTGTCCGCATCCAGTCGAAACTTTGTACACAGTGAGACTATCATACCCGGTCGAAACCCGTTTGTACATGGTGAAACCTTTCTCCTAGTCGAAACTTGTTTGTACATGGTGAGACTATCATACCCGGTCGAAACCCATTTGTACATGGTGAGACCTTTCTCCTAGTCGAAACCCGTTCGTACACGGTGAGACCTCATTCCCCTCTTCTTATGACTCGGTGGGCTTTCTGTAGCCCTGAGTCTTCCTCTCTCTTCTTATGACCAAGTGGGCTTTCTGTAATCCGGAGTCTTCCTCTCTCTTCTTATGACCCGGTAGGCTTTCTGTAGTCTGGAGTCTTCTTCTCTTCTTATGATTCGGTGGGCTTTTTGTAGCCCGGAGTCTTCCTCTCTCTTCTTATGACCCGGTGGGCTTTCCGTAGCCCGGAGTCTTCCTTTTTTCTTATGACCCGGTGGGCTTTCTGTAGCCCGGAGTCTTCCTCTCTCTTCTTATGACCTGGTGGGTTTTTCGTAGCCTAGAGTCTTCCTCTCTTTTTATGACCCGGTGGACTTTTGTAGCTTGGAGTCTTCCTCTCTTCTTAAGACCCGGTGAGCTTTTTGTAACCTAGAGTCTTCCTCTCTTCTTATGACTCGGTGGGCTTTCCATAGCTCGGAGTCTTTTCTCTTCTTATGACCCGGTGGGCTTTCTGTAACTCGGAGTCTTCATCTCTTTTCTTAGAACCCGGTGGGCTTTTCGTAGTCTGGAGTCTTTCTCTCTTCTTATGACCAGGTGGGCTTTCTGTAACCCGGAGTCTTCCTCTCTCTTCTTATGACTCGGTGGGCTTCTGTAGCCCGGAGTCTTCCTCTCTTCTTATGACTCGGTGGGCTTTTGTAGCTCGGAGTCTTTCTCTTCTTCTTCTTATGACACGACGCGCTTCCATAATTATGAGTCCTTTCCGTCGACTTGATACGTACCTATGCACCTAGGGTCTCTCTATCATCGAAATAAATTAGGTGTCTTCTGTTTTTGAATGCAACCTCTTCGAAGCTACATTCAAAGAGGGGCAGCTATTGACACATAAATTTTACAATTTTATTTAGGATTTAATCTTTTACAAAATTAGGAATTAGTTGCTAAAAAAAGAAAAAGAAAAACAATAAAACAATAAAAAAAGAAAGAAAAAAAGAAGAAGAAAAAATTAAAACAAAAATAAAACAAAAAAAAGAAGGGGATGCGTAGGGGCCGGTCGGGCCGAATGACCTTGGCCCAACCCGGCCCTCCTACTTTCCTCTCTCCCCTTGGCCCGGCCCATGCTAAGTCTTCTTCCTCCTTGGCCCATCTTCGAAACAGGGAAAAGGAGAGTGGATGGAAAGAGACTAAACAGAGGAGGAAAAAACACAAAAACACTGGAAGAGAGAGAGGGGAAAGGTGGGGAGAGAGTAAGAATAGAGGAGCGAGAGAGAGTGAGAGGGAGTTGGAGAAGACTCGCCGTCGCCGTCCGAGTCGCCGTCGCCCTCCGTCCTCGACGCCGTCCGAGTTGCCCTCCGACCCCGACGCTGTCCGAGTTGCCCTCCGACCTCAACGTCGTCCGAGCCTCGCCGCCTTCGTCTTGACGTGCTGCGTCCTCGCCAAGCCGTACCAAGCACCCTCAGCCACAAGCTCCGCTGTCCCGAGCTCGCCGCCTCCTGCTGGCGCCAGCAGCCCGAGCCTCCTGACGTCGTCGCTATACTAGATCTTCACTATCTCAGCTTCAGTTGTGGGGCTCGACGCTTCCGGCACCAAACTCCATCGCTCGGTCGAGCCCCACGGCATCAAGCTTGACGGCCATCCCGTAGGTCAACCTGCTGTCGCCGTCCACTGTGTTGCCACCACCTTCAACAGCAAGCCGTTTCCTCCTAGTATTGTCCCGGCCACCTCTAGCGAGCGCCGGCACCGCTCGTCGGATTTCCTCCTCGCGACACCAACAACCCGCGAAGCCGAGCCCCCTCGCCGCTCCAGCCACGATCTACTCGTCCCCTCCCCACCTCATGAAGTCGCCATTGTTGCCACGAACCGGGTCGCGCGAGCTGGGCCGGGTGAAATTTTTGGGTAGGGTTTCTATTCGCTTTTGGGCTTGTCACGACGGGCCCTCTGATTGTTGGGCTTTAGTTGGGCTCCTTTTTTAAAAATCAAATCTTGTTAGGTCGTGGGGCCGCTAGGGGCCCTTTTGCAAAAGGGTTGGGCCTGTCGATTGGGCCCAACCCACAATTAAAGAAAGGCTTGACCAAATGGTCGGGCTTTTCCCTTTTCGGGCGAGCCGAGCTCGGCCAACCCCCAATCGGACCCAACCCGGGCCGGTCACGCCAATCGGGTCGGGTCGGACAAGACTTGACCCGATTCACCTTTTTTTTTAATTAAAAAATTAAAAATTAATTTCTTAAAAAAATTAAATAAAAATTCATAAAAGTTTTAAAAAATTAAATAAAAAATTAATAATTTTTTTAAATTTTTTAATAAAAAAATGTAGAGCTTGGGTTAGGAATTGCTATGTATTGCCATTTTAGTGTAATTATGCATTTATTTGCTTATATGTTGACTATATTGCATGTTTAATTCGCATATCTAATTATGTTTAATTGCACGTATTTAATTTTATTGCAATTGGGATCTTGGTAGCTGTGATTATTACCTTAATGATTGCGCACCCGCATGATCACCTCATATGTTAGTCGATAGGTATAAAATTATTCCAAATTTCCTGTAAAAAAAATTATTTTTGAAAATGAACAACATTAAGTACTGAAAGGGCACTAATTGGTCAATTAGTGTAATCAAGTTCCTAACCTTAGATTCTCTGGTTGCATAGGAAGTGAGGTGCACTCCCATGCCTCACTTGGTTTCAAACCGACCCCAATAGGCTAGTGGCGACTCCTTTTATGCAAAATTCTTAAAAAAATATCCCAATGTCATGCAGGGTATGGGCTTGGGAGAGCCCGCGCCTAATCATAAGCCTTAGACCCGTCCTTTAGGCAATACCCCTAAACCTATTCCCTCCCCCCAAAGGTAGGTCGTGATTGGCAGGGATAGAAAATTACCGGTACATGCATCACTTTGGGGTTTTAAATTTGTAGTTAATGGAAATAACTAATTTTCTTAAGAGCACACAAACTATTTTAGGCTTCAACTTCTGGTTGTTAGAGATTTTCTTGTGGAAATTAGCTGGCGAGAACATTCCTCCCTTAAAACAACAAATTGACTTGTAGAAAACATCAGAACCTCTCTGAATTTTATGAATTTTTTTAGATGGAGTTGGTTTAGGAACAACATATCAAAATTTGAGAACAAACGATCAAGATTTGGGTAGTGAAATGATCCTTCTCCAGTAGGCACTTAATCTGAAAGTTGCTGCAGAATTTAGGGTTAAAGACAGCAAGTTACTGCTATTTATACAATGAGATATAGGTTTAGGTTTCTTTGTAAAAAATGTTAATCTATGTCTCTTCTATAAAAGACTAAAATTACTTAGCATTTCGATGAAATTTGATGCACTTTTTGCCTTTGTGATTAAAACTGCTCATGTTAGTCTTTATTCTGCCTTGATCCGAGACTGTGTAGTAGATGTTGTGCCTCTTGTACTTGATTTTCATGGAATATAGGGAGTCTAATGGCCTTGTAATAATGGCTAGTTTGTGCATGAGCATGTCTCTTCCATAATTCGAAGTGTGGTCATTGTATGGTTATTAATTGTGGCATATGTGTGCAATGGGTGCGGCATGAATGAAATGCTGTGT
Source organism: Eucalyptus sideroxylon (assembly GCA_014182405.2). Lineage (NCBI taxonomy): Eukaryota > Viridiplantae > Streptophyta > Magnoliopsida > Myrtales > Myrtaceae > Eucalyptus > Eucalyptus sideroxylon. The sequence goes on along the minus strand of CM024554.2, from coordinate 31,380,499 downwards.
GAGCATTGAGTGCCGCTTGAAGTGATTGTGTGCTCTTGAGGTCTTATGCATGCAATGATGTGATATAATTCATAGGTGTGATGTGTGGAATATGTGAATTAAATAAGTAAGAGATTTCCATCGGTAGTGGGATACCGGTAATGCCCCGAGGAGTGGGATGCCCATGATGTGTGATCTTGGATGCCTCAGTTGAGTAAGATATCAAGATGCCTCAGAGTTGAAATGCTTATGTGTGTGATGAGGGATGTCTCGGTTGTGGGATACTGAGATGCCTCGGAGTGAGATGCCCCATGCTGTGTGATCTTGGGATGCCTCAGTTGTGTGATACTGGGATGCCTTAGAGTGAGATGCCCATGATAGCAATATCGTGGAAGTTTGGATGTGGGATTCCAGAAGTGACGGGCTTGCTTGAGTTCCGGTGGGTAAACCGATTGAGGGTGGACCTTGACATACACACTATAATATAATTCCACTTGGCGTGTGAATTCGCCTATTGTTGTTTCATCTCATCTAGGTTTTGGTTAGAAAAAGAGGCATACATGCATATTTCGTGTGCTTGATATGAAGTGATCATTTGTGCGACATCTTAGCATTCATTTAGCTATACCTGGATGATTTAGTCTTAGTAAGTATATGCTATTTGGTTATGTTCTCTTGTTTTCTTTGGCAACTATGGATTATCTAGCTTAGGTCTTATTATTTCTTTACTGGGTGTTACTCATTCCTTTCTATTTTTTAGATCGTTAGTATGGACGTACCATCCCTCACACGATACAAGGTGATAGCATACATTGATGTTTCTTTTCATGACGTATATGACCCCGATATTAAGCTAACCTATACGACATATAAGGCTACGCTTTGGATGGATGATGGCAGGATAGATTGGATCCTAATGAGGTTCGTTGCTTGGTTCATAAACAATGAAGGGGAGCTGTTTGGCCCTCTTTAGTTCATCGTTGAAGGACCTGGAGTCGAGGCAAGAAGTGCTTAGGCGCCTAGTTCATGATGTAGCCGGAGAAGATGTCTTTTGTTTTTTGAAGGATATGGGCTAGTGTGACATCCTCAATTTCGACCTCATCCCGGTAATACGAAATGGGCATTTCGTCGACACACCTATGGTCCTTTTTCTTGGAGCTGATCACTCTCGAGTTAACTGATCTATTAGGTGAAGTCGTTAAGAAATATAAATGCGGCAAACTTGAGAATTCGATCAGAAATCGATTGCTCGACCGTGATAATTGGCAAGCGTCAATACGACACTGTTATAAGCGATTAGTGATTGGATATAGGTTGATTCGACGGAAGCACGCAATTGAATTGTGAGTGATTCCACCTGATTGCAAAATTCGCGTCAAACGGCACTAATCCAATTTTCTGTCGATTCGGTACCCGATATTCGTAATTGAAACCTTGAGATTTTTATGACAATCGAGAGTCGCCGACCAGTCAGAGATGCACAAATGTGGATCGAAATTATCGACCACGGGTCAAACGCGCTAAAATTCCTAAAAACTACTTGGTAGGTTAGGTCGCGCTAAAATCGCGTTCGGTCGATTTTAACCACAAAATTGAATTCGATTTTGGGAATCAGATGTTCGAGCATGTCATGATTTATTTTTAGGATGTTGTCTCATCTTTTGGGGAAATTCCGTCGAGTTCGTGATTTTGCGGAAAAATCAGTTTTTGGCAAAAAAAGAAAATAATTGTGAAATTCGGATGGGAGGAGGTGTGGGCTATTTTGCTGCCCAAAAATCCTTAATTTTGGGATATTAGGCTCAAGAAAGTAATTGGGGACAAGAAGATGAGCATAAGAAGACTTTTGTGGCATTTTGATCATGACATAGGATATTTTCCCTTGACTAAATGGGTCTCTCTCTCTCTCTCTCAAATCCCTCTCTCCTCCCTCTTGTACGTGTGTTCTTCCCCCTCCCCTTTGCTACCTACCATTTCTCTTTTGCCCATCTTCTTCCCCTGCCTCTTCTTTTCTTTATTTCCCTCATGCTCATCCCCTATTGCTGCATGCCTCTATTTCCCCTCCCTTCCACTTCTCCTTTAGCCACCATCCACTCATCCTATTTCCCCTCCTCCCGCCGGCTGCCACCTCAAGCCCCCAAGCTACTCCACTCTCCATTGCCCAACATCACCAACACCCTCACTTCTCCACAAATCCAGCAGCCACGCCAGCTCTTCACCGAGATTCGACCATAATCGCATGCCTTTGTCCAGCAGCCCATTCACCGACGTGCAATCCAGCGGCCACCATGTTCAGCAGCTCATCGAACCGTCTGACCATTCACGCGCCACCATCAGCCACCAACGGCCAGCAAGCTCAGCCAAGCGGAACCACTTACCAGCCAAGCTGTGAGCTTTGAGGGCTGATTTCAGCCTCATCCGAGCTAACGTAGGAGTCATCATAGTCACATGATCCCACCGCCATCCCGCTGCTGTCGCCATGGACTCGTTATTTTGCTAATCCGGTGAGTTAATTCCCTAATTCTTGATTAGGTTGTTAATTACACTTAGGAGGTTCGTTTAGTATTAATTAGCTTAGTTAGATTAGTATTAAGTGAGATTAGCACTAATGAGGTTGGATTAGCCCAATTCAGTGGACTTTCTTTAGTTTTGATTTTTGGACCCTTGTCATTTGCCAATTTTGTAGATCAAAATGTGTTAAGATTTTGAAGTTCATTCCTACTTGATAAATGTTTTAGACATCTTTAGATATAACATATATTTTACTCAAGATTTTTAGGGATTTAAAAGAAAGAGATATTAGCTTTGTCATTTGAAAACAGAACCTCTGTTTTTGCTGGAACTGGTGACCTTTTGGGATTCACTGGATTTTTATCAACTCTTAGGGTTTGAATTTCAAAATGGTTTCTTCAAAAACGTTGTTTTTCACATAGTTTAGTTTAACATACTCAAATTTTAGATCAAATGGACAAGTTTTGGGTCTCGAACCAAACTAATTTCGAAAAACAGACTTTCTGGAAACAAACGTAGTTTTTTGTACTGGATTGAGCGATTTACTACTCTTAATCTAGAAAGATCTGGGTCAAGATGTCTCATAAAAAATGTTCGTTTATGTGTCCTTTACAACATTTTAAAATGTGAGAATTTTCCGAACTCGTTTGATTAAGTTTCTGGATTTAAACTTGGAGATGCGCAAGTGGACCATTTTTGCCGGTTAGGGCTGGTAATGGTTTTGTAGTGTTCTTGGTGCAATGCTTGCTGGTTTGCGCATATTTAATGATATGGTTGGTTTGTGACATGCTTGGAACTTGGGCATAATGATGTGTGAATGGTTGTGCCATGGCAATGGTTTATGGTCATGGCAAAAGATGGCTGTTGAAAGGTGATATGTGAATATGCGATTATGTGAGGACTATTGAAAGATGAGGTGATGTCTCAAGGCAATCACATGTGTTGTGTGGAGGAAACCGAATGGGTGGTGAGCCAGTAAAGGACTAAGTGCTACATGATAATGTAACCTCACATGAATTATCTCTAGAATCTTGTATCGTTGCTTATTGTAGTCAAGGGCTAAGTTCTACATGGTGAATTGAGTCACATGGGAGGCACCTCTAGAACTTTGCACTACTGTTTTGCATAGTCAAGGTCTAAGTGCTACACGATAGCGTGACTTCGTGGGAGCCATCTCTAGAATCTTGTACTGTTGATATATGTGGAAAAGACTAAGTGCTACATGATAGCGTGATTTCATGGATCACCTCTAGAATCCTGTACTGTTGCTTATTGTGGTCAGGGACTAAGTGCCACACGATAACGGAACTTCGTGGGGGTCACCTCTAGAACTTTGAGTTTGAATATTTGATATTGAATTTGGATATTGAGTTGGAATGTGGAGTTTGGATATTGAGTGTGGATTGAACCATCGATATGAGTTATCTGCGCCTGATGATGGGATGAAATTGTGTGGCATGGAATGTGATGTGTCAAAATGATTTGGCCTTATAATTAGGACTTCAGTGAATATTTGATGAGTATTATGAAGTGCTCCAATTGCTGTTTACGCATGTTGCGTTTATGATTGCATATGAGATGTACTAATGTGCAGGGACATGCCCAAGCGAGGTAAATTTGGATGGCGCATGTTTATGATGCCTTTGAGTGAATTCTTTCCCTAGTTGGGGTTTAGGGTTTAACTCACTGAGATTTTTATCTCACCCCGTCGTCGGTTACCATTTTTCAGGGCCGTAGCGTAGAGGATCTAGAGCTTGAGGCTGAAGGGACCAGAGTGTAGATGGCCTAGTGGTTTCTTTTTGAGTCAGATCTTTGTATATGAAACTGTAGGTTTAACTCGGTTACTTTTTTTTGATGACCCGAGAACCTCTGTATAGCCAGCAGCCGGCGAGGTAAACTCGGGGCGACTGAGTCACCACCACAGACCCAGCCACGGGTGAGTCATGCAATGGGGACACGGGGTTTCGAACCCCTCCCTTCTCAATGAGGGAGTAGGGCTCTAACCAACGCGGTCATCGCGGGCGGTGGTATTAACTCAGTTTGTTTATAAAGTGTGTTTTGAGAAAAATTGGTTGTCCTGATTTTCTATCCCATGTATTTGATTGTTGTCTGGGGTTTATGGGTTCACTTCCGCATGTGCATAAAATGAAAGGGTCGGCGACACGTTATGGGACGTCGCAATTTAGTCGACTGTCAAGCGATGTGCGTGTACCCGGGGTTTGGGGCGTGACAGCTAGTGTACGGGGTAGTGAAGTTAGGAAACACTCTCACCCTCTCCCTAGCTAATTACTTGCACTTTTGTTCAAGAATATGTAAATACATGTTGTACATAGGTGAAGGACTTGTAAGTAATCCAGGTCGATGTATGTAAGCCTAAATGGTTTTCAATAGGAAAGTTAACAAAGCTTTTCACAATCCTTATGTATGTTCTTAGTTGGATTGTCTAATGTAGGTGACACGATTGTTACAGGGTGATTGTGTGTTAGAAAAGCTTTAGACCATAAAATATCCATGTTATACATGCTAACCAATTAGGTTGGGATACTATAGTGCGATAATTGAAACCAACAGACCTTGTCATAATGATAATCCGTATAATTTCCGCTTGCGCTTAGTATGTGATGCTGCCTAGACATCACAAAGCTCTCTTCTCAATCCCTTTCCATTTCTTCTCCTTCAACGGACGCCCTCTCTACCATCTTCTAACTGGAGCGGACACAAACAAGCGAGCTCTCTTGTCACGACCCCAACCCCATCTCTAGGGTCACAAGTGACATGGGGTTATTTTTGCAATGTCTCAAGCACATTGCCGTCTCATTCTTTTTATCTTTAGTTAAGCACATGTGGAAGCATACATACAACACCCGGACAACAACAAGCAGTCATGAAAACAACCATTTACAACATACAATTACGTTAACTACGTTTACAAGACCTTCTATCATGGGCCGTTATATTTATAACTACCACATCTTCAAAAGGTCGGCGTAAACCTTAGCTCCTCTAGCAAGATTGCAACTACCAAAATTAACATGAGACTTCCATGCCTACAAGACTGAAAGGATGAGGGGTTAGTTTTGGGAAACTCAGTAAGTAAAACCCACCAATTTCCGGGTAGGAGATGCATTGCCCATCAACAAACACATAACTCATCCAAAACATTAGTTGATGACAGATCAATAACAAAACAAAAGTTCTATCTTGAGTGAAACATGAGGAATCCTCAATCAACGATATGCAAGCATAAACCAGGCCGATAGTTTCCCACACACGAGGAACTTACACCTCACTCAATATTATACAAGTATAACAAAATCCATTCCAAAAGCATGAGGAACTCACGCCTCACTCATATGCAACCATAACCGAAATCCATTTCAAAATATGAGAAATTCATGCACACGAGGTTCATTTATTAACAGTCAAAATCTATCGACTCTTCCGGAATCCACTGAGCATCTAAAATTAATTGAGCAACGTCCACTAATCGAAGGGTGATGAGGGTGACGACAATCCTCCGACGATGAGTCCGTCGGGCAACGTTGCCGAAACCCATTGGTCAACGGCTAGAAATTAGTCCATCGTGTGACCATGCATCAAGCATCACAATCCGATTCTTATCTTCACTTTTAGTTAAAGAGCCTGAAGGCATGCCATGCATAAGTGCGTGAAATGACTTACCGAAACCAAGAAGTTAAGCATGCCGAGCATGAATCAAGGATCGTGACTTGATTCGACACGTTTGAGCACTGATCTAGTACCCAACTTGGCTTGGGAATGACAAATCTAGATATCGCACCGAGACCATGATATGACCGGCCGGTCATGACATGTTCACCGACCTAGTACCAGACTTGGCTTGGGAATGATACACCTCAATACCGCACCGAGACCATGAAAGGACTAGCCCGTCATGACATGTTCACCGACCTAGTACCAAAGTTGGCTTGGGAACGATATGTCTCGACATCGCACCAAGACTAAGAAATGACTAATTGTTGTGATCCTACATACGTCAAGGCCGACAAAGCCCTTTTTTCGAAGCTCGGGGCGTGAACTAGAACATGCACTTGTGAAAATGGTTTGAAATAGTTTTGTGAGGAAATAGCAAATTTTCACAAAAACGTTTTTCAAATCAATTTGAGTCAAAGCATGACTGAAGCATACCAAACAAGTACACAAATTGAACTTCTTTCAAAGAAATTCAAGCCAAAGCATGAGCCAAGCTCGACAAACAAGAACCGAACTCAATCAAGGAACAAAGTCTAAACCAATCCAAGCAAATACAACCCAACCTCAAGCAACAACAAGCCAATCAACTTCACTCAAGGACTCGTCACACGCTTGGATTAGCGTAACACAACACCTTAACCATATATTAGTACGTTCTACTTACAACACTTAAAGGAAAGGCCTAGGTGACTGAGCAACGTGCGGGCGAATAAACGGGCAGAAGAAGCGCGTTGCCACAAGAGAGAGAGAGAGAGGGTGATGGTGAGGGTGAAGTTGAGAGAGTGAAGAAGGAAGAGGAAGTGGTGTGTAAATGAGGGGAGGGAATGCCTCTATTTATAGGCAAACCCCTCATGATAATCTTTCCAAATGGACCAATCATCTTCATGTAGGTGGACAATCTAGGTTGAGGAGCTGGCAAGCTAAAGAGATGGGTGGCAAGTCTAGTTCCTAGGGGCGACACTTGTTCATCTTTCCATTGGTCCATCTAAGGGGTTGAGTCAACATGAAATAATTACACATAATTATTATGGGGACACCTAAGCCAATGACTAAGCCTCTCCCATTTAATTTTTGGATCTTGAGTAATCATTAGGCTAGATATCTTCATATTATAAACTCGCTCTCCAAGTTTTTAGGTTATGAGGCCTTATGGCCTATTCCTTTGAGGGACACCTCAATGAAGAACTAGAGTCCAAGATATTTAATGCATCCTTATCCTAAAATAAGAAGACTATAGATTAGCCTTGCTCCTTAAGTTGGACGTGCAACCCTTTCCCCTTCCAAGTTGGGCGTATGGCCCTCTTATCCTGGGGTGAAAATAGTTTTGAGCATTTTTCGAAATCAGTGTCAATACCTTATCAAATGGGCTCGAAAAATTATAAAATTTTAGTATGTTGTAGATAAGACCCCAAATGAATTTTTTCATGAAGGAATCCAAGTCCAATTCGTTCTATGGAAAAAGCAGAAAATCAATGAACACAACCTAAAAATTCGTCCGTTGAGCAGATTCAATGGTCGGAGAGAGAGAGAGAGATTCATTTCGAAATCCAAATCTTTACAAAACTCTTTGAAATTTCTATATGTTATAGAAATGGATGTCCTTTAAAACCTTTTATGAAGGAAGCATGGTTAAATTTGAAAGGGAAGATTTTATAAAAATTCGAGAAGGCAACCAGGTCACCGTTTTCACTACACGAGACAGGTTCCAGATGGTGAATGATTGGGCCTTTGTCCCTACAATTTCACCTCATAAAAATATGAAATTTAAGTATGTTTTATATAAAGATGTTGAGAACAACATTTATGAAGAAAGTTTCTTTAAATTCGCACCACAAAAATCTGTGTAAAATTGACAAATAGCGGAGGTCCAGAAATTTCGAAAATCAAAGGTGGCAACCTTTGTTAGGAAAAAGGAGGCGTCCCACTTGGTCAAGAAGCATTAATTGTTGGGCATCTTTACCTTCCAAGTTTTTGACTAGGTCTTAGGTTAGCTTAGACACTTCATCCTTCTTCATTTAATGAAGAGATTCTAGAATCCTCTTTTACTTTATCCTTTCCTTCTTCAAGAAGGTGGTATTCCTTCCTCAAGAGGGTGGTCTTCCTTCCTCAAGAAGGCAAGCTAGAGAATTATATTGTCCAAGTTGATTCTGGGGCTGAGGAAGGGATCATTAGGCACACCTCAAAAAACCGAATCATGTACACCCGGGGTTCGGCCATTACGTTCCATATTAGCCCAAACTGTTTCTTTGGATAGTTGGTTAGCCAATAGGGTTATTTGTCCTTCGATTGGTTCGAGGCCAATCCTAAGGCTACCCATGGCCTAACACTAAGCCAAGGTACTCACGGACCTTAGAATTAGCAACGGAATAGGCGGGTCTATACCTGGGCTCATTTCGATCGGCACCCGATCCACCGGTAGGGTTCATGGTCGGTGCATTACCAATCCATGATTGGACATCACCAATTTGAGATTCCGTTCTAATCACTAAGAATTAAATAGACAATGATGCATTTTTGGTTAGAAGGAATTTGCATTTGGTCAATTCAGATTGTCCGTGTATTGGCACATAACCGGACGAAATCACCCACGACCAGAAACTGCGACCGATCGGATCGACCCATGACCATCCACCGATCCAAAATCATCCCGTGATCAATTCTCGTGATCAAAAAGTCATCTTATGAGTTGGTGATCCTATTCCATTGGTATGGTTGGTAGAAAATTTGAGGCCAATACCTCGACCAATTCGTGACCGTCGGTTGGTCGGTCGGACCGTGACCGATCCACGATATTTTGCCGATCGAACTGATCGATCCATGGCCAATGGCCCATGATCGATCCTTTTAGGACCTTAAGGTCGATCCTTACGGGCCGGAATTGAGGATGTTACATCTCTCTTGAATTTTCAATTTTCATCAGTTTCTTCAGTTTGCTAGGTTGGGATTCTACTGATGGAACCATTCCAGAATTTTCTCTCAAGTCTGTGTCGTCCTCTTGCAGTTGCAATGTCGGCGAACTGCACGCCCTGTGTTTGATTAAATGTTTTCCACATCACTACGAGACGAAGAGAACGGCACAAGCTCTATAGCCTCCACAATGCACGATCTCCTCTTCTCGCTCATATTCATGTCAATTCATGCGTCTTCTATCTAGTATCTTCTGTTTGATTCCTCTCTCTATGTATCTCGCTACTCAAAGTCTCAAATCTTGTGTCACTGAGCGTTATGAATTGTTGGGACAGTCGCTTGATGTAGGATCAAGAAAAACATGCACAAGACGCCAGAGAGTTTCAAAAGGGAGGGTGCTCAAACTTTTGAGACCGCCTTTCTTGCAAGAATAGATATATCCCAGAGGGTTTTCTACGTGAATGGTGGTGATAATCTATGAAACGTTCATGGCAAAACAGCCAAACAATGGGATTTTCTCAGGAAGTTCTCCCCTTATGAAAAGAGGCGCACACAAGGAGAAAAAGAGAGAGATTGATCCAAGCATCGTTCATAAATTTTCAGTCACATTTAATAGTTAATGATTCCAATTTCCAGAAAGGAGAGTCGTGAGCAAATGTGTCACACCCTGAATCTCACCAGAATAAGGATAATGACATGGCCATCTTTCTATTCACCTGAATAACGCAATCTCAAAGTCAAGACAATATATCAGAGTTCCAATAATCCAACTCAACTAATCCAATAAATGTCATCTTAGACAAATATACAACTCCCTCAAACCATACTTAAAATCAAATTCCCAAAAGTCCTCGTCAATAGCACTCTCAAACTATTGGTCACTAAATGAGGAACCTAAAAATATTTATGAGGAGTGGTTTTAGCAACCATAGTTTAGTAAGTAGTACATCTATTCTAAGAAAATCAAGTAATCACTATGCATATATACAAACCAACACCGGAAAACTCGTACTTTAATCCGAAGAAATAATATACATATCAAATGAAATATGAGTTGTTTCATTTCAACAAATCTTTGTACAAGTCAAAAACACTTATTTAAATCATTTGTCTCGATTCAAATATTAATGATCAAGTCCATTGATCAATCTCTATAAAAATAAAAATCACATCAATGGTTTATTCCATTGACCAATCTCAAATCACATGTCAATGGTCTATTCATCAATGAATTTATTGTTCAATATACTACCATGGTCACGAACAACACCTAGTGACAAGACAGCTAGGATTTCTTCCATCACAAGATCTCTCTACCTACAAGACCGGTGGCTTAACCTAGAAGGATATCCTAAAACTAGTATGCATTCCTAGAAACCCCTAACTAGGTTCATAGTCATATTGAGCATCAAAACAACCATCCTCAGATACTGGAATTTCCATCCATAATCAATCTCATATACCATATTAAATTATATAAACCAAAACAGGCAACTTTTTTGCAACACATCTCATCCATTAGAAATACTTTTCTTAAAGCATTTCTCATATAATTCAGAAACCCTTTCATAAACCAATCGCAAAATAATACATATAAATTAAATTTTACACTACCATGCATAACATAAAATTTGTAAATAACTAAAGAGTAATAGATGATTGATCTAGATTTTATGCAACAAACATGCTTTAATAACTCATACGGTACTCAAATCTTTACTATTTTCAAGACATGAGTTTACATACTCATAGAAGAGATAGCACCACTCACCTAGGACACCTACGATCAAACAGCGTAGCTATACATGCCAACAATATTGTAATTCTATTGATTAAATGAGAATTGACATCAAAATTAAGTAAAACATTACTTAAACTAACAACTTGACTAAACTACGTTATTTTGTAGTTAAAACACTTGATATTCTAACTACCATACGTATGACGAGCAGCTTCCTGCACGACAAACTTTCTCATGCCATGTCTCTTTCCTCCGAACTTCGATTGAAGAGAGCTTACAGGCAAAAGAAAGCGCCTTCAAAGTACTACAAAACTTATAGCTCAAAGTCTCGCTGGAAACTAATGGAATTTGGGTCGAAATGCTACTGGTTCCGCATTGTTTATCACGAGTGCTAAATTCGAAAATTCATTCCAACAAAACCATGATCTCAAATCCAGTTCTATCAAATGCTATAACTTCATAGCACCCTAAATTATTGTTTCTACAAATGCTGTAACTTCATAGCACCCTAAATTATTGTTTCTACAAATGCTGTAACTTCATAACACCCTAAATTATTGTTTCTATATATATACGCAGACCAACAACTCTTAATCAAACCTCACAGCTCAAAAACAACCTAAACTCGAATTTGTGCCTTAACTTTAAAAACTATTCCGGTTACAAAAATGAAGGGATTGAATCCTTACATGGCGTTGCAATCCGGAGTTGAATCAACTTGATGAGGCATTTGTGGCGTATAACCTCTCCCTGTCTTTCTACTTCTCCTTCTTATTTTCTTCTTCCTTTTCCTCTCTCTATTTTCTCTCTTCTCAATGTGCTCTCCATCGAGCATCCATCTCTCTCTTTTCTTTTATCCTCCCCCCTCTCTCTCTCTCTAATGTTATTGTCCCCTCCTTTTGATCAATTCTTACATTCCACCCTCAAAAATCAATTTCATCCTTGAAATTTTGACATACATCAATTATCAAATAAGTGAGGGTATTTGTGTTTCACCTCCTTCTCAGGCTTCCAAGTAGCTTCTGTCATGTGGTTTTATCATTAGATTTCACATATGGAATGGTTCGCCCTCGCAATACTTGATTTTTCCCATCAATGATAGAAAAAGGTTTCTCCTCATATGTTAATTTTTCTCTTAACATTAAAGTTGTAAGATCCAGCACACACATATCTCCGCAATAAAGAACACAGAACACATTGTATACGCCCAATAGCAATAGTGGCAAAACTAGTTGATAAGCAACTTCACCAACCTTCTTTAAAATAAATTAACGAAAATGGTCCCCACCTATCTTGGACTCAATTTGCCATGCATGTCTAATCTTATAACACCTTTCATAGGAAAAACTTTCAAGAATACATGATCTCCCACCCAAAAGTCTACTTTACTCATTTTAAGGTCTACATAACTTTTTTGACGACTTTAAGCCAATTTGAGATGTTCTTGAACCAATTTAACTTTCTCTTTTGGTTATCAAATGAATTGTGGGCCAGTTAAACTTTTCTCACCAATGCCATCCCAACATACAAGACTTCTACATTTTTGGCCATACAAAACTTCAAAAGGTGCTATCTTAATGTTGGAATGATAGCTATTATTATTATAAAAAAAATAAAAATTGCCAAACATAGATGTTCATCCCACAAACCACCAAAGTCAATAACATAGGACTTCAATATATCCTCTAGTGTCTGAACCATATTCTCTAATTGTCTATCTATCTGCGGGTGAAAAGCTATACCGAAGTTAAGTTGAAAAGCTGTACTAAAGTTAAGTTTAGTACCTAATACTTCTTTTAAACTCTTCCTGAAGATTTACATGATTCTAGGATTCCTATCAGAAATGATGCTTATTCTCTAATTGTCTATCTTATTGACATGTCGCTTTACCATGTCTTTGAGTGAAAGGCCAAAGTCGTGTGACAAAAAGTGTGCGGGCTTAGTCAATAGGTCAACAATCAACTATATGCTATTCAAATCCAGCTTGCTCATCCTCAAGAATAAACTTCCAAGTAGCGAATGTAGTTGTCACTTCTAGAAGACTTACAAGCATTTGCTACTATGTTTGTATTGATTGTATTAATGGGCGGACAAACCATAATCTTTTAGAGGTTTTTGCCATCTCCTTTGCCTCATGTTCAATTCTCCTTGATTAAAATAAGTATATATATTAAGCTCTTCCCATCCATAAAGACTTCCTGTTTTTTGTCATACAAGTAATGCCAACATGTGATTTCAACTATCTACAAGCATAAGCCCAACTTTACCATGTTGCATCATCAAAATTCTGAAATTCATTTTCGTTCACTTCTACTAGACGTTTCCTAATCTTGCATCTACCTTAAAATCAATAACGAGAATAGGTTGTGAGTCAATCCTAGGGATTGTTCCCAAGCCAACTAGCTGATTAGGTGCAAGGCAACTCTAGATCAGGGATACATTAGACTAGAGCATTCGACTATGAAAAGACTATTCGACCGTAAGGATCAATGTGGACAATCACGTACCGTCACGAGTCGATCAATGGACGGATATAGATCAATTCAGTTTGAGTATATATCGATTGTGGGTGACTTTGCACAGTCACTATACCATCCATGAACAACACTAATTCAATTCCATGTGACCGTGAGCCAAGACAAGTCGATCGATCCTACACGATTACATGACAACCGAAGGTCATTCATGGATTGACCGGGCCCAAACATAGGTCACGCGTAGAACCCCAGACAGGCGCTGAACTTAGTTCACGTCTGGCCACACGAGCATTGCCAATGCCGCCTAATTAGCGTAGGTTGTATTAAGGCCATTTTCGATCAAAACTTAGTCAAAAATCTAGCTTGATTTTGGGTGTCAATCATAAGTGATCCCGAGTTATTCCTGTCCTATTAAGACAATAATTATTTAGTCTTTTTTAGTATATCATATCCTCTCAAATTTGGATTAATTGAGAGTGAAATTGGAAGCCAATAGGACCCCCTCTTACACGCCTAAATAGAATGGGCTTGTGAGACAAGTTGTCTTGCAAGGCCTAAACCTATTCATAGAATTTTGAAAGTTAGAACAATAGTGCATTAATTAGAAACATGTGCTAATTTATTACCATGAATCTTAATAACAATAGAGGTGAGATCAATTTAGCTTCTTGAGATTAAATTGAGAGAAGACCAAATTTTGGAGGCCATTCAAGAGGGGTTGGATGCCACTTTAGGAGGGGAATTAGAAGAGAACAAACCTACCTTGGGTAACTAGACTGGTTGTTCTTATAACTAAGCATTCAATTGGACATAGAAGGTCGAAAGTTGTTGATACTTGATTTTTAGTTGACGCGTTAAAAAGATAAAAAAAAAAAAATCAAGATTTGTTTTTTTGATCATGATGGAGCACAATGTCGTTTTTCATTTTTCTCTTATGCATTCTTTTTTAAAAAATTTCCAATCCATTAAAAAAGAAAAACAAAAAAGTCAAAGGGTTGACTTTTTGGTCAACCTAGGTAAAAAATCAGCTTTTCACCCAAAAAGATGTCATTTAATTTTAATTTCACTCTTCTCAAATCAGTTTCTTGAAAATCTAGATATTTGACCAATAAATCAATCTTTTAGGAAAGTCAACTAAAGAGATAACTTTTCGTCAACCTTTAACAAAAAATTAGAAAAAATCAAAAGCCCTCAAAACATTTCTTTTAGTGTCAATTTGATTTGTATGTCAAAAATTTCACAAGATTTGATTAAGAACCTTATTTTCCGAATTTTTCAGTTTTAGGTTTTAAATTGACCAAAAATAAAACTAATTTCATTTTAGTCATAATTAGATACTGTTCCTTCTTCAATATTTGGTCTAGGGACTATTTGAAATCCACTCATGTGCTCAATTTTCCGAATTGCAGTGTCGAAATACAGATTGCTGTTTTAAACCCTAATTAGGAGGTGATTTTTCACGATTTATGAACATATGATTATTTTCCACTCGTTTTCTTAAGATAAGTTTAAATCTGAAGTTAGTTTTGAGAAATTCTAGAATTTCGTAATTTAAGGGATTTTGTCTTCTTGAGGGTAAGAAAATCAAACCACCAAGCTTCAATCATAGAATTTGAGTTGACCCATTCAAGACTAAAGTCCAATTGCATGAATCTAGGTCCAATTTTAATATTAGACCCTGATTCATTTTTTACCTAAGTTTTAGCACTTCAATTCAAGGTCAATTTGAATTCATTAGATGGTCTTATACATGTGTAATTAGTTGGATGGGCAATTGCAACATTAATTGGACTCAATTTCAATTAATTTGTAATTTTGACCAATGAATTGCAAAATTTAGCATTTTAGCCCTTTATGCTTAATCTTAAGTACCCATGATTTTAGTCCGTTGTTTTTTCATATTAGTTACTCAATTAGATCACATTTATAAAATTTAATTGGCTTAGTTGAATCAAAATTAGACAATTTCCTTTGAAATTGAGAAAATTTTCTTTTCAATTTGATCCTTAAGGGACCAAATTGCATAACTTTTAAACCCACAAGGGGCAAAAGCACATGAACCAGCTAGAACCAGTCTGAACTAGTCAAGAACCGATCAAACCGACGCTAACTGGTCTAATTGGATTAACCAGTCGCTGGAGGGGTAGGCTGGTTCGGCCCTTTGCCGGCTGGTTCTAGACCTTCAGTGAGTATGTCTGGAACCCTCATTATTCCAATTTCACTTCTAGACCATCAATTTCCCACAATTTTGTAGATTGACCCTCGGATTTCGCAAAATTGCAATTTGGTCCCCAGTTGGACCTTTTAATGCAATTCTAGATTTTGGCTTGGGTTTTCACAAATCCAACCCATTAGATTGATTATCGGACACCTCTAGATGATAATCAAACTTCCGAAATCAAGTTTTGACATTTAGATTAGGATTTCAACTGTCAGATCAAACCAACGGCTGAGATCAACCGATATGGGGATGGTATAAATACAAATTTTCCCTCTAAAAGTGAAGGGGGCTCATTCTACACTAAACTCTCTCTCTATAAACTAATTTTCTCTCTCCTCTCTGCATTTTCCCCACCCAATCTCTCTATTTTCTCTCTCCATTCGCCTGCTCGTAGTTCTACTTGGCCATGCGAAACACCGCCTGTTGTAGCCCTACCGACGATGTCTATACTCCGATCAGTTCCCCCACTCTGTCCTCTACATCATTGCAATAAAGCCTCATCCAAGAGAAGGCTCTTGTGGCCCATTCAAACTTCTTTCCATTGATCGGATCATCACCAACATTTCTGTTGATGACTTGATCTAGTCCTATTTTGAGTCAGACTGGATGGTCCAGTAGCTCTTTGAAGCTTCGGAGTCTCTCAATTTGATCCTACAACTTGTCCTTGAAGAACATCAAAAGGCTTCAAAAAGATTTTATACTCTAAAAAAGAAAGTTCATGATTTTACCCTTGAAAACCTCACTGGCAAAACTCTCATTGACAACCTGAAGAAAGACCTCGATCTTCAAATAAATCAGGTAAAGCTCTTGTAGGTTGAAAATGAGAAGTCAAGAACGAAATTTCAAAAATCAGCACCAAATTCTCTCTTGGTTCAAAAACCTTACAGCACATTCTCTCTATTCAAATTCCTCACAAGAGTGGTCTTAGATGTGAAGGAAATGAAAACAAGGTGAATTCTTTTCCCAAAACAAAAGATAAATTAAAGCACATACCTCATGTACACCATTACAGGTTCTATTTTGTTAAACATTTCACCGAGGCTACTGGCAAGAAATTTCCTGAATGCTCAAACTGTGAAGGATATAGTCATTTTAAAAAGGACTGTCCAAAATGGCAACAAAAATTCAGGAGGATTAGTTGGTCTCTTGATCTTAAATCAAAACCTAACCATGAGGGACCTAAGCTCATGCGGGTACTAAAGAAAAGATGAGATTCACTTTGATTTCAGGTTGTCTTGAAGAAAAACAAATGGTACTTAGACAGCTGGTGTTCTAGACATATGACTGGAGACAATAGCAAGTTTGTAACATTAATAACCATAGATGGAGGCACAGTCACATTTGGAGGAAAAGACAAATGAACAATCATCAAGAAAGAAAACATCAAGTTGGAAAACCTAGTTGTTGAAGATGTCTCACTCGTACAGGGCCTAAAGCACAATCTCATAAGCATAAGCCAACTCTGTGACAAAGGATACAAGATAAAATTCAAGAAAGGTAAATGTATTGGCATCAGCAAGGACAAATCACAAACCTTTACTGGGAATGGGTATGGCAACATCTACTTACTTGATATCAATTTTGAGGAATCATACTACTTAATGTCTATCAAGGAAGAATATGTCTATGGTACAAGAAATTAGGTCATATCAATGCAAAGCAGATCCAGAAGATATTATCTAAAGATTTAGATCGTGGCTTACCAAAAATCATTTACAGCAAGTGTAACATATGTAATGCATGCACACTGGGAAAACAGGTAAGAAACTCTTTTAAATCCACAAAAGCTATTGCCACTAATAGATCTCTATAATTATTGCATATGGACCTGTTTGGACCAACATAAACAACAAGTCTAGGACGAAGAAAATATTGTCTAGCCATAGTGGATGACCACTTAAGATTCACCTGGGTAATATTCTTATCACATAAGAATAAGGCATTTCATTTTTTAAAGAAATTTGCTCGACAAGTTCAAAACGAAATGGGATACAACAGCACCACCATTAGATTAACCATGGGGGAGAATTTGACAACCAAAATTTTGCTGATTATTGTGATGAAAATGGGGTAGAACACAACTTCTCCATAGCTTATACTCCTCAACAGAATGGGGTGGCAGAAAAAAGAAATGGATCACTACAAGAAATGGTCAGAACAATTTTGATCGAAAGTAGTGCACCTACTTATTTCTGGGCTAAAGCTATTGCCATCGCATGTTACATACTCAATAGAGTATTACTAAGATCTATGAAAGAAAATACTTTATGCGAAATATATAAAGGAAGAAAGCCTACTCTGCATTACTTCCATGTATTTGGATGCGACTATTTCATTCTCAAAAATACAAACGACAACATCTGGAAGTTTGATGCACGAGCTAATGAAGGTTTTTTTTTTTTTTTTTTTGTTATATCAAAGAAAAAATGTATGTTGAGTAGCCACTGGGATTTGAAGAAACAGGAAGACTTGATGATGTCTATCGACTCAAAAAAGGCGCTTTATAGACTAAACTAAGCACCTAGAACCTAGTATGAAAGATTAAGTAATTTCTTGACATATCATAAATTTGAAAAAATATTTTGCAAAAATGATGAAGAGTGACTTTGAGATGAGCTTGATTGGTGAGCTAAACTTCTTCCTCGGACTTCAAATCAAGTAATTTCCTAAAGGCACCTTTATACATCAAGAGAAATATGCAAAAGAAATAGTAAAGAAATTTGGTATGGAAGGATGCTAGAAAATCAAAACACCCATGTCATGTTCCATTAAGTTGGATAAAGATGATAAAGTTAAGCTTGTCAACTCCAAGCTGTATAGAAGTATGATAGGTTCACTTTTATACCTAACAACATCTAGACCTAGTGCTGAAAAAAAAAAAAAAAAAAAAAAAACATCTAGACCTAGTATTTTATTTAGCACTTGTTCATGTGCTCAATTTCAATAAGATCCAAAAGAATCACATTTATCAGTTGTCAAACGAATCATTCAATACATTGGATCCACTCAAAAATTAGGGATCTAGTATCCCAAAAATAGAGAATTTATACTGCTTGGATACTCAGATGCTAGCTCTACACGTTGTAAGGTAGATAAAGAAAAAAAAAGTACATTTGATACTTGCCAACTGCTAAGAAATATGCTAATTTCTTGGTTCTCAAAGAAAAATAATTCAATCACTCTTTCAACCATTGAGGTTGAATATATTATCCTTGGAAGCTATTGTGCTCAACTTACTTAGATGAAACAACAACTAAGCGATTTTGGAAAAGATGATAAATGTATTCCTATTATGTGTGACAACATAGATGCTATAAATCTAACTAGGAATCCAATCCAACATTCAAGAGCAAAACACATTGAGGTAAGATATCACTTCGTTAGAGATCATGTTAATAATGGTGATATATGTATACAGTTTGTAGAATAAAAACAGTAGTTCGTAGACACTTTCACCAAGCTAGTAGATAAGCCAGCCTTCGAATACATTTGTGATGAATTGGTGTTGACACATGATTTTTAGTCGACTTGTCATTATAAGGTAAAAATTCGAGATTTGAGTTTTTGATTGTGACGGAGTCTCATTTCTCAGCCAAAAAGTGTTTTTTTTCATTTCTTTCTTTCGCATTGTCAATCTTAAGCAATTTCTAGTTCATTTTCAAGAAAAACTCGAAAAGTCAAACGATTGATTTTCGGGTTAGCTTTTTGGTCAACCTTTGACCAAACGTCAACCCAAGTCAAAAATTGACTTTTTACCCAAAAAAGATCCCATTTAGCTTTAATTTCACTTTTGTCAAATCAATTTCTTGAAAATTCAAAGATTTGATTAAAAATTAACATTTTAGTAAAACTCAACTAAAATGTTGACTTTTGGTCAAACCTTCCCAAATAAATTGAAAAAATAAAAAATGCGCAAAAACATTTCTTTTAATACTAATTTGACTTTTGTGTTGAAAATTTCACAAAACTCGATTAAGAACCTTGGTTTCTGAATATTTCAGTTTTAGGTTTTAAGTCTACCAAAAATAAAATTAATTTTATTCTAATCATAATTAGGCATAGTTCTTTCTTCGAAATTTGGTTTAGGGACTGTTTGAAATCTATTTGTGCATTCAATTTCACGATTTATTGAGTCAAAATGCGAATTGTCATTTTAAGCCCTAAATAGGGGACTAAAATTGATCCTTCATGACTTGCGAATGGATAATTGTTTCTTACTCATTTCCTTAAGATAAGTTCAAATTTGAAATTGATTTTGAGAAATTCTCACCAGAACTTATTAATTTAAAGAATTTTATTCTCCCAAGCATAAGAAAATCAAGTAATTAGGCTTCAATCATCAAAATTCGAATTGAGCCATTCATGGCAATGGTTTAACTTCATAATTCTAGGTCCAATTTTGACATTTGGCCTAGATTCATTTTTGAGATAAGCTCGAACGCTTCAATTTAAGGTCAATTTGAAAGTGATGAGTGATCTTGCACATGGGTAGTTCATTAAATAGGGCAATCGTGACATTAATTGAACTCAATTGTGGTTAATTTACAATTTTGCCCATTGAATTGCCAATTTTACCATTTTAGCCATTTAGGCACAATTCAAAGCACCCATGGTTTTGACTCATTGCCTTTCGCAATAATGATTCAACTAGGTCAATAAAAGACCTTTAGATCACGTTCATAAGGTTTGAATAGCTTAATTGTACCTTAATTGACCAATTTCTTCTTAAATAGGATAAAACTCTTTTTCAATTTGGTCATTTAGACCAAATTGCATAAATTTTGGATCCACATGAGTCCCAAGTGGGCAAAATGGTGAGAACTGAATCAAACATGTCAAGAACCAGTCAAAAACCGGCCAAATCAAACCGAATCGGTCATACCAGTGTGATCGGCCGTTGACGAGGCTAGCTGATTCAGCCCTTTGCCGACCGGTTCTTGACCTCTGACGACCGGTTCTAGAATCCTCTCAATGTCAATTTGACTTATGCACCTTTAATTTCTCAAAATTTTACAGATTGACCCTTGAATTTCATCAAATTGTAAATTAACCTCTAATTGGACATTTGGACGCAATTCTTGATTTTGGCTAAGGTTTTCACAAATCAAATCTACTAGATCAATTACTGACACCTCTAGATCATATTAGATCCTTCGAAATCAATTTTTGATCATTGGATCAAACCAACGACCGAAATCGCTTAACTTGGGGGAATATATAAGTCTAATTTTCCCTCCATTTTAGGGGAGTTTCATTGTGCACGAAATCTTTCTCTCATCAGTCTCTCTCTCTCTCTCTCTCTCTCTCTCTCTCTCTCTCTCTCTCTCTCTCTCTCTCTCTATCTTCTCTCTATTTTGGCACCAAAACCATATCCTTCTTTCTCTCTCTAGCTCAGTCCGACTAGACCTCTTTCTAGCGACTCGATCGCTGCCGGTTTAGCCCCCATCGGTGACGATTCACCCTCACAAGTGACCTACTCATCCTACTTGAGCTGCTAAGAGTTGATTTCACCTTTAGCAACTCCATGATCTGCCTTTCCAAGCTCGATCCTCTTTGCCGACATGAAGATTGATCCATCTCTTGGATCGTTTTTGAATTTTTTTTTTATGCAAATCAACAGTAGCCGAAGCTTCTTGGAGGTGCTTATCACTTCGGATCGAATCCTTAAACTATCCTTGGGATGATCATCATTAGAACCGGGCAGATCAATCATCGGATCTTCTTCGGCAACTTGATTTTTTTCTGACAGCATCAAGACTGGTCCAGTTTTGGACCAATTCTGGTTACCCTTGCTGCAGGTGGTTTGATCGAAGTTCTAGTAAAAACTTCGATCGATTTCAATCAAAATTGACAAAAAAACCCAACAAAGATAACGATCTCGATCTCGAACTGTGGCATCCCAAAATTTCATGGCAACCTCTGGATGCATTACGACCTATGAAAAGGTGATGGAAGTGTTATTGATTTATGTTATGGCCTTTAGACCAAAGAATTTTAATACATTAATGCCGAGTATTTTAATGGAGAATTATTTGGGTAGAAATACATCTTATGTTAATGGATGATCAAGGTTGGTGCTATAGGACAATTTGATAAAGAAGATGTTGTTCTTGACTATGCACTTTATAGATTTGATTTTATGGATTAATGTCACAAAGTCTTTTGGCCATTTTATTATGCAATTAGGTATTTAGTTAAATGAGGATTAAGATGTATGATTAAAAATAAACTTGGGCCATTTAAGTTTGGACTTTAGGCCCAAGAGTGTTGGCCTAAAGTGGGCCAAGAGGCCTGGCCCAAGGAGCCCATGAAGTGGTCAACCAAGGCTGGCCCAAGCCCGGCCCATTGAAGGCCCATCATGTGCATGGCAAAAATGCCAAGTGGCAAGAAAAGCTTGCCAAGTGTTGCCCCTTTGTAACAAAGTGTCCCTCCAGGCAAAAAATGGGAGCATGCAAGGGTTTTAATTTGACTAAAAGGAAAAGGGGGAGGGGGATTTCGACCAGAAGAGAGAGAAGAGAGAGAGTACCGTCCAAAGAAAGAAGAGAGAAAGAGAGGAAGAGAGGAAGAGAGGAAGAGAGGAAGAGGAGACGCCGTCGAGCCCGCTTAGTCCCGCCGTTGTTCTTGCTGTGTTTTCGTTTGATTTGAGGCAAGTGAAGTCCTAAAACCTACTCTTTGCATTGCTGTGTGTATGTGTAGTAGATGGTAAGTCTTGGTTGTGGTAGATGGGATGAGATTTTGGAGCTTTGAAGAGAGATTCGTTGGTCATGCATGCTGATTTCGGAAAGACCAGTCCGACCGTTCGCGAGTTTATGTGTTCCATGTGACTTTATAGTTGGAATCTTGTTTCAACCACTTCATGAAAGTTGTAGAGAACATATTTAAGTATAACATACTAAAATTTGAGACAAAATGGACAAGTATTGAGGGGTGAAACCCTTTTTCTACGAAAACATTTGATCTGGAAACTGTTTTGTTGACCTCTTGGTGATTTCGTGTGTTGCATGTGACCATTTATTTGGAATTTCACTTTGACCTCTCATGAAAGTTGTAGAGAACATCTTGAATAATAACATACTGAAATTTGAGATGAAATGAACAAGTATTTCTTGGTGAAACGATTTTCCTTTGGAGAGACTAGATCTGGAATTCGTCGTGATGACCTTCAGTGGTGTCGTGGTCTGTAAAGTAACTTTCTTGTTGAAATCTCACTTTGATTTCTTAAAAAAATTTGTATTATACTTCTTGAGGTAGAACATATCAAAAATTTAGAGGAAATGAAAGAAAATAGGTCGGTGAAACCGTTGTCTTTTGAAGAAACTGGATCTGGGAAAAACGCTACTTCGACCTAGTATGTTTTCGGGATTTTTATAAAATCATACAGTTAATATTTGATCATGTGTCCTTAATGAAAGTTGTAGGTAATATTCTAAGGAACAACATACTGAAATTTCAGAGTAAATAGACCAGTAATTACCAAGGAAACGATTTTCCTTCAACACGGGTAGATCTGAAAAATGATACCGAGAATAGGAAAAGTAAATCGATTTTATCTTTTAATCCAGAATGAATTGGACTACCAAGTAAATCGATTGTATCTTTTAAATACAGCGTGTCCAAATTTCAGAATTTTCTGAGTTTATTTAAGGGTTTAATCGAAATTGTTTTCAAAACTGTGCATGAATGATGTTAAAATTCTTTTTCGGTGATGCATGGACCTGTACGTTTTCTGTGAAGCCTTGTTTGATATAGTGTTCTTCACGAAATGTGTTTTCTTGGATATTATCTACAGTGTGTTAAATTTTCAGAATTAATTTCCATCGTTTACTAATTTTCCAGAATTTTTCATGAACAGCATGCATTCTGTTTAAGCTGAAAAACTGTTCTATTTACAGGTTATTGATTTGCTATATAAATTGTGATATCTTGGATTATCATTCGTGCAATGATGTGGTGACATTCATGCATACCATATGACATCAAAAGATTCAAGGATTTTCATGAATTCAATGAAGTTTCCCAAAACCATTGCATCAAATAATATTTTTCCCAATGCATATTATATGATTTAAAAAAAAAAGGCTGATTCCAATCATTGGCATTATTACATCATGTGCCATCTTGATATTGAGACACAAATGTGAATATAAATTATGATGATGATGATACCGTCAGAGGTGTGAGCCGATGATGCCCCAGGAGTGTCGGGATGCCCAGAATGTGGGGGTGCCGGATGCCCAGTGGCCTAGTGGCGTAATTCCGGAGGATCCTCGGGAGTTTCGAGATGCCCGGTGGTATACGGTACGTAATTCCAGAGGGGGGGAATCTTGGTGGTATGTCGGTACGTAATCCCGGAAGCCCTGGAGGTGTGTGCCCAAGGGGATTCCTCATGATGCTAGTTGGGATGCGAGATGCGTGGAATGTGGGGGGCCGGATGCCTGGTTGTATTTTGAATACATGCTCGGAGGTTCCTCGCGATGCCTGGTTGGATGCAAGCGATAAATTGTGGGATGCAAACATTGGTCCTTAGAAAGAAAGACTGATGAGATCCTTGTGAAAGATAAGAACTGAAAATGAATCATGTGTATGGGTGTATGCATATGGCATGATGCATGATTTGCTTATGAAAGTAAATTAATGCTATTTGATATTGAAAATGCGATCATGAAGGCATGAATGGATCTTACGGTGATGTATGCTTGATAGCATGGATGATATGAATCATTGTGGTATATGCATGATGGCATGGTGATATATGCATGAATGCTTGATGATGAGTGCATGGTGATATATGCACATATGGCATGGTGATATATGCATGAATGCTTGATGATGAGCGCATGATGGTATATGCACATATGGTATGATGACATATGTATGGCTGCAAGGTAAGTTATGCTTGAATGCATGAATGATATGTGCTTTGTTATGATGCCTTGATTGTTCTGTTTGACGCAATGAGTAGTTTGGTGGACCTTTATTGCTGAGTGGTTGTACTCATCCCTTTTAGGGAATAACATTTCAGACTAGATAAGATACCTCTGCTACCATTGCCATCGATAGATGGATCAAGTGGTTGGATATGATCGCGAGAAGGAGGATAGCAAAGGAACTTTTGGACGCCGATACTGATCGATGGACTTTAAATATATGACCGTTGGAGGAGATGTCGGTCATCTTTTGAAGTATAGCCAAGTATAGAAGACTACGGCATTTTGATGTACCGATGAATGATGTCCATATGGTTTAAGTAAATAAAAGTGTTCGGCTTTTACCTATAAATGTTTAATTGGTGTGCATTGTTTTCTGAATATAAGGAAGGGAGTTGTTAGATGTGCTTCAATATATGAACTGCGCAAGGGACTGATCTAAAAGATGTAAACCCCCATGGTTGTATGGACCTGCTGCAATTGAATTGGTATTGGAGTGACATGTTATTAGGGAAAGTGAATGGTAAGCGAACTGTGGCGACCCTAACGGATCGGGGGCCGTCGAGGGGTGCCACACGAACCCCATGAAACAAGGCCGGATTCACAGGCCGAGGTTAGGGTTCAAGTTTAAGTAATTACATAATGATTAGATATTAGATAATGGATTTGAATGATGATTTGCTGCAATTGAGTGTTCTTGAATGATTGTAGTTAATTTAGCTTAAATCTGCAATTTTGTAGCTATAAGACTAATTTGACGATTTGGCCAAAATAAGGTCCGAAATAACCTTATTTCAACTCAAGTCCTCTTAGGCTTAGATAACACACATCATAAGCTTCAAATTGATAGGTTGCATGTCCCAATTGAGTGTTGTTTGAATTTCAAAAAAGATCTCCAAATATGAGCAATTCGGCAATAGTTCAAGTGGATTTTCAGTTTTGTTCTTGTTCCGAAATGAGATTTTACTATTTTTGTGTAGCATTCTGTGATGAGTTCTGGACAATCTTGCCTTCACAAGGTTTGTTCCAAATCGTCGTATGCATGTTCCGAATTTTGTTTGTGATTTTTAGATGTCTAGGTCAAATCTACTCAGCTCCAAGCCTTGGTCAATCTATTCCATACTGATATCTGATTTTGTCACTTTCCTTCATGAAAGTTGCTTGTATTAGTGTGAAGCATGCTCTGTATTTTCTTTTATTTTTGGAATTTTTAGACATGATTAACTAGGTGAAAATCACTTAGATCCGAACATAGGATAGTATGACTTGAATTGCTCCAAATTCTATTTTGATAAAATTGAGTCCAAAAATGAGCTTGTTTGGTCTCAAATCCTTCATGAAAGTTGAAATACATACTATATGTATTCAATTGATGCATGATTTACAAAGTCTTGATGTTGGCAAGTGAGTCAATTGCATGAGTTAACGTGAAAAGATGCTGCAGCAATATATAGCTTTGATATACATCATTGTTTTGCTATTTTTTCTATGATTCATGTGATCAGATCTAGGTTTTGAACTCTTAACAATAAATTATCATCATTTCATACTCAGTATGTAGGATTTTTCATAGGATTTCTGTATATATTGAGATGGCTGAAATCATGCTCAATCTATGAAGTAAATGCCGAAACAAAATTTTACTGTATATGCATCTTGCCATGCTTGTTTAGGTATTTTAGAGACCAAATCTTGTAATAATGCCTGCTTGACACTTAAACTATATGTTACAAGGTTTAAGTACATGTCCACATCATTGCATTTGAGTGTCATTTGACATGTTAAATTTGTGTTGCAAGAGCGCATATTCACCTAACAACCCTCAAGCATTTCATCATGAATCTTGAGTCATCTCATATTGTCATCAAGTTGTATGACATCTTTTCAAGCTGACTTAGGGTTAAATGATCACCCCAATTATTTCTCGCATCCAATTCTATGTTGCATGCAATTTTTTTTTAATGCCATTTGTGCTTGTGTTTTGGTTTTTAGTTACTATCATGTGCACCTTTAGAGATCTTGATCTTAGGGTACAAAATTGACCTAGTTTGGATTCGAGCCCTTCTAGGAAGTCATAAGGCACACTTAAAGGGTCCCAATGCTGGTGATTTCATGTAAATCGCTCATCATTTGGACTGCTTTCCATTTTTTTTTTCAAACTAGATTGGAATCTGGACATTGGATCAAATTTGGACACATGTTCTAACCCCTGTTTGGATAAACCTTTGACATTTTTGTTCTAAGTTTTTTGTAAGGATTTTGCATTTGACCTCTCAACAAAACTTGCTTGTCGACATGTTGGCTATGTTATGTGTAAATTTGGCAATTTTTAGACTTGTTTTGTAGGACAAATCCTTGTGATATTGGCTGAGTGTCCCGCTATTATGACAATTTTCTAAATGCTGTTGATTGTCGTTTGTTTTTGTAAAATCATGTGTAGCTTGTTTGATAAAATTTTCTTCACGAAAGGTCTTAGTTATCCTATCATGTATGTTAGGGAATTTTTTTTCGTTATAAAATTGTCATTAGGTATTGCCCAAATTCGCTCTCTTTATATGTTTGTTTTGAAATTCCCTAATATAAATTTGATTGTGATTGTTTACATAAACTTCCTAGGTTAGCTTGTGCATGAACATAGACCATTCATGTTACATCCTATATTTTTCAATTCTACTTTCAATTAAATTAATCGGGTCTTTCATCGACGCGCCTATAGTGCTATTCTCAGAGCCGATCACTCGTGAGATAACTAGACTGGCTAGGGAGGTCATTAAGAGATTTTAATGCAATAGATTTGAGGATTTGACCAGGAATTGACTACTTGACCATGTTCATTTGTCGAGATCATTTCGACATAGTAAGATCGATTAAAAAAAATTAGAGATAGGTTGGTTCGACGGAGATGTGTGGTTAAACATGGGTGACTCCACCAAATTGAGAAATTCTCGTCGATCGGCACTAGACTGATTTTTCTATTGTTTTGGTACCTTGTGTCCGTATTTAGATCATCAAGATTTTTATGACAATCGAGAGTCGCCAATGTGTTGAATAGGTTCATTGTGGCTCGTAGAAAATCAACCATGGGTCATTTGCACTAAAAAATTTCTAAAAGCTACTTGGTAGCCTAGGTCATGCTAAAATCGAGCCAGATCGAAATTAACTGCAAATTTAAATTCGATTTTAGAAATTGAAAGTTCTATCATGTTACAAGTCATTTTAGGAACGTCGACTCAGTCTCCGAAGATTTTTCTGCAAACCGAGACTTTTTTGGGAAAAAGTAGAGGTAGGGTCGTTTTTGTCCGGAAAAGTCAAAAGAGCTTTTTTTATTGTGAAATTGGGGAGCAAGTGGAATCAATTGGTGAGGAAAAATACCAATTTGATCATTGGCTCGATAATGGAATTTATAAGAGCCGAATTTAATCGATTCAAGGAGGATTTGAAGTCCAATTGGAGAGAAATGTGTACAATTCGTATGCCACCAACACCCATGACATTTGGACCTCTTCAAAGGCTTCTAGAAGGGGCATTATGGTCTAGAAATGGGCTAAGAGGCCAGCTGGGCTTGGTGGGCCAAGGTGAAGAGACAAAGAGATGAGGATGAGGCAAATTGTGGCCCCCTCCCGCCAGCTAATCTCCTCCTCTCTCCCTCATCCATCGACACCCCATCTCTCCTCCTTCTTCTTCACACTTTAGCTCAGCAAACTGTAGAGAAACGACCGAGCTCTTCACCCCTCCACTGCCGCACGTCCGCTGCAGCCCGGAGCCACCGCCTGCGCTACCCAAGCGTGCATGTTTGCCAACCGTTGTTCGCCATAGCCGCGCCTAGCTCATTGCCATTCCTTGCTGTCCAAGCACCGTCCAGCGTTGTGAGGCTCAACAGGAGCCCATTTAGCCACCTCTGACCACCATGAGGCTCCTCCTCAGCTCCCCTGGCTCCATTGCATTGTTGCCGTCCATCCTCGCCACCTCCAGTTGATCGACCAGCCCTTTCTTAGCCCCGACTAGCACCGAACAGAAGCAAAGTCCAGTGGATTTTTGGCTGCTATTTAGGCCCTCTGTGGTACCTTCCGGACCTTGTTTGATAGGCTCGCTTTGGAGATAATTGATCCTTGCCGCGTCCCCATCATTTTGAATCGAGCGGTTCGTTAATCAAGTGAGTTTATGTCACTAATCCTCACTTAGTAGGTTAATGACGCTTAAGGGTTGATTAGTTTAGACTAAGTATGGATTATGTGGATAGTTAGATTAGATTAACAATTTAATTAGCCGTTAATGCATGTTAGGTGGTTAGTTTAGTGCAATTAGCGAGTAACTAGGCTCTAGTATTTATTTAACGAGTCTCAAAATTTTTCTGGGCCCGTTCTGGCATATAATTAGGGTTTATGGGCCTAAGTATGCATTTTATACATTTATTAATCATTTTTCCTAATTATTTAATTAATTAATTAATTTCTGGAAATTAGACCGGGATAGGTGGTGACTGTAATTTAGGATGATTGCAGTGGTGTGATCTGTTTATTTAATTGAGTTCTAAATTGTACTGATTTTTGTGTGAATTGTGATTTGAGGAATTTATTCCAAAAATAATTAATTTCAGTAATTAATTGAAAAATCACTGGGCGTTGGTTCATTACGCCAAAAATGAGTTTATCAATCGGTGAAATTAGTAGGATTTTCAAGAGTGAAAATATTGTATTTTGGCTAGGGCCGACCGTGTACCTACACATGAGTATTTTTTATCGGGTATGATAAAAATGATGATTTGATCAGATGATCAGAATCGATAATGGGGGCAGCTTTTGGCGAGCATATTTAATATACTTTTGAGGTAGCTTCTCGTGAGCTATAGAATACTATATGGATAATTGCGACAGCTTTTGGTGAGCTATAACATACTATATCGATAATTGTGGCAGCTTCTGGTGAGCTATAGTATACTATATCGATAATTGCGGCAGCTTCTAGTGAGCATAAATAGTATACTATAATGTATTGAGGCAGCTTTTGGTGAGGTATACTACCTATTATCGGTTTATAATAAGCAGTCCTAGGTATGATTGGACTTATAGGTAGTATTGATTGAGATGACCGAGGAATGGTCTCGATGACATGAAATCGACTGAGTCAATTGATCAATGATTCAATCTGATGTGATGAATTGATTTGTTGATGTGATTCGATGAATTATTAATTGTATTGACTTGCAGGAAGGAAACCGAGGCTAAGGTAAGTCCTCTGACTCGTGATTGTGCCTAGGCAGCCCTCGGGGCGTATTTTCTTCCTAATCGAGTCTTAGGAGGTTGAACTTGTTGAGACGTCGTCTCACCCTGTTGTGGGATAACATTTTAGGTTCATAGATGGCCACTCTTCGATGCATTTTGGGCAACCCAAGAAGATCACAGAACATAAGTACTATGTTCCGATAAATGGGCACCCTGAGGGGTTGGAGTACAAACTGGTGAAGTCCATAGTCTGGGTTGATGCTAGCTTACCCAAAAAGGTGCCCCATCAATACATGGCATGGTGTCGCCTGTATCGTAATGGATAGAGAGAGGGCCCCATACCGCAATCCGAGGCACCTTTGTATGTGATGGAGGTTGTTTTTGGAAAGGGCACTGTAGACCCTCCAGGTTGTTCGGTGGTCAACTTGGTGGACCCTGATCTTGAAGAGCCAAAATCTTCTATGTATTCCGCTGTAGGCTCTAGTTGGAGTGTGGAAGAAAGAGAAATCAAGGATGATGACTCGTAGTTGATTTGAAACCCCACCCCCTGTTTGTAGACCTAGTTTTATGGACTGGTTTGTGTAGGACCTGACTTCTATAGTTTGGATTGTTATATATGCATTTGGTTTGCTATGTATATAAAGGTGTGGTTGATGGTTTTGAAAACTTATGGCCCTACTTTTCTATCCCATTGTGTTATTGTCTGGGGATTATTCTTGTGCTTCTGCATGCGTATTAAAATGAATGGGTCGGCGATGCGTCCTGGGACGTTGCTATTTAATCGACCAAGCCAGGATGGGCGCGTGCTTGAAGATTGGGGCTTGACATCCTTTAGTGGTATTAGAGCCCAGTTTAGACATTGGAGTGATAAGGTGTGATGGTCTATGAGATGTAGTAGGAAAGGTCTTTAAATTCATGCTAGTGCATGTCTATGATAGCTGATTGGTAGAATTATATGTTTGTGTGGATCGCTCGGCTTCTAATTCGGTGTGGAATTGGAAGCAAGTTTCTTTAAGGAACCTTAAGCGTGAGTGATTAGGAGCAAAAAACTCCTATTAAGAGAATTGTTAGGACTGTAACTTGGGGTAGGACGCCGACGAGAGTCGGTGCCCGAGGACGGGTAAGGTGTCGGTAGAGGCTAGCGCCAGTGGTGAAGCACCACCTCCTGTTGGTGCTGGGGTAGCAGCCCTAGGTGATCCAGGTACCATCGAGATCACGCAAACATTGGATGTAATGAAAGAAATGATGGGGCAACATGCCCAGAATCAAGTTGCCGCCTTCACCACCGTCATTGCAACCGCCGCTACTACTGCTACTAATGCTGTTGTTATTGCCGCACCTGTTGTCGCACCTCCTAAAGCCCCAGTGGAGAATGTGATTGTGGAAAGGGAGAGACCGATCCACAAGTTAGTGGAACAATTCTTGAAGCTGAACCCGCCGAGGTTCATGGGTACCGGAGATCCAGAGACTGCCTTTCTTTGGATTTGGGATTTAGAGAAGGCGTTTGCACTTCTGAGGTGCAATGAAGAGGAGAAGGTAACCTTGGCAGACTACCAACTGTAGGGTAATGCCAATACCTGGTGGAGAGCTGCTAGAGAGACTGTATTTCTGGGAGGAGTAGTCCTGCTGTGGGATGCCTTCCTCAGGGCATTCAATGAGCAGTATTTCTCGAGGAGCACCAGAGAGCAGAAGATGGAAGAGTTCCAACATCTACGCTAGGGGATAATGACTGTTGACCAGTATGGGGTGAAATTTGTGGAGCTTTCGCAATATGCTCCGAGACTGATTGAAGATCCAGAAGAAAAAGCTCGAAGGTTCAGGAATGGCCTTCGACTAGAGCTGAAACGACTGCTGGTGCCGTTTGACTTGAACTAATATCGAGAAGTTTATCATTGAGCCTAGTTGTTGGAGAGGATTTTGAACGAACAAGCTAACTCGTCTGGGTTGAGATTTAGCTTGCATAGAGAAGGGATCCAATATGGGAAGAAGCCCATGATTGGAGGAAGATTTCAAGTCCTACCCAATAAGAAGGGTGGAATTGGGAAGACAGGGCTTGGTGAGAATGGCCCGTGTTGCTTATGTGGAAGGCGACATGTTACAACCCCGTGCCCTCGATGGACGGGCGCTTGTTATGAATGTGGCCAGCAGGGTCACCTGGCTAGAGATTGTCCAAGGAGACTAAGAGGACAACTGTAGTTACCGTTGCCACCATAGATGGGACAAATTAGGGGGTACCCACCTCATAATGCACTGCAAGGAGGACAGCTCAAACCCCTAGCTTAGGGAACAGTGTACGCCATCACCCAAGGTCAGGTAGAGGCTACACCTGAAGTTATTACAGGTATGGTTTCATTGAACGACCATCCTGCTTATGCTTTATTTGACCCTGGAGCAACTCATTCTTTTTTTGTCAAGTAGTATGTTAAGTTGATAGGATTAAGTCATGTATTATTAGAGTCGGTTGTTAGCATATCTACACCATTGAAGGATGAGGTGTTAGCTACTTTAGGTTGTTCTGGTTGCAATGTTAGCATTTGGTGAGCGAGATGGGAAAATAGACTTATTAATCCTAGCCATGTACGACTTTAATTTAATAATTGGCATGGACTAGCTCACCAAACAACGAACTAAGATGGACTACTATTGCAAAGCAATTCAATTTGCCCTGTTAGAGGGTCAGAGCTTCGAATTTGTTGGGAGTCGAGGAGGACCCTCAATTTCCTTGATCTCGTTGCCTGAGACAACCCACTTGTTAGATGAGGGTTGTCAATGTTACTTGGCAACTGTCGTGGATACGAAAATTGAGGAGTTGAGGATGAAAGACATCATTGTGGTACAAGAATTTCCAGATGTATTCCCGAAGGAGTTGCCAAGTCTACCATCAGAGAGAGAGATCGAGTTCGTGATCGAACTAGCACCCGGGATAGAGCCAATCTCTAAGGCTCCTTACTGGATGGCATTATCTGAGTTGAAGGAACGAAAGGTACAGATGCAAGAGTTACTGGATAAGAGATTCATACATCTCAGTGCATCACCTTGGGGAGCACCAGTCTTGTTTGTAAATAAGAAAGATGGTTCGTTGCGCCTGTGCATCGACTATCGTCAAATCAATCAGGTGACAATTAAAAATAAGTATCCACTCCTGAGGATCGATGACTTGTTTGATCAGTTACAGGGAGCGTCGATATTTTCAAAGATCGACTTGAGGGCGGGATATCATCAACTGAGGATCAAGAAGGAGGACATCCCAAAGTCAGCATTTCGTACTCTATATGGTCATTGTGAGTGTACTGTAATGCCGTTTGGGTTGACAAATGCTCCAGCTGCGTTTATGGATCTGATGAACCGAGTGTTCAAAGAAAACTGGATCAGTTTGTGATCGTGTTCATCGATGATATTCTGGTGTATTTGAGAAGTGATGAAGAATATGAGAATCATTTGAGATTAGTATTGCAGACTCTGAGAGTCCATCACTTGTATGCCAAGTTCGGCAAGTGCGAGTTTTAATTGACTCGTGCTGCTTTCTTAGGCCACGTGATTTCAGGCGAAGGAATCTCTGTGGACCCGAGCAAGATTGAAACAGTGATCAACTGGCCAAGATCGACTACAGTGACCGAGATCAGAAGATTTTTGGGTTTGGCAGGTTATTACAGAAGGTTTGCACAAAGGTTCTCATCATTAGCGTCGCAATTAACAAGACTCCTGAAGAAAGAAGAAAAATTTGTGTGGATAGACAAGTGCGAGTGTAGTTTCCAAGAGCTGAAGCAAAAGCTGACTACCATACCTGTGCTGACCATTCCATCTGGTCTTGGAGGATAAGAGATCTATAGTGATGTGTCATTCAGAGGACTGGGTTGCATGTTGATGCAACATGGTAGGGTTGTTGCATATGCCTTCCATCAATTAAGGCCTCGTGAACTGAATTACTTGACGCATGACTTAGAACTTGCAGCAATTATTTTTGCCTTGAAGATTTGGAGACACTATTTGTGTGGGGAAAGATTCTAGATCTTCATGGACCATTAAAGTCTCAAGTATCTATTCTCTCAAAAGGAGTTGAATATGAGACATCGCTGATGGATGGAACTTTTAAAGGACTACGACTGCGATATCCTAGGAAAGATGAATAAGGTCGCTGACGCTTTGTGTTGGAATTTAATCGAGAGAGCTCGAGATTCGGTGTTCAAATTTGAGGTAGGCCATCTTTTGAATCTTATGGCCACCCTCAGAATTGAGCCGGATGTCCAGATTAGAATCAAATAACTCTAACCGACAGACCTAGATGTTTAGAAGATCCTACAAGAGGATGTCGATAAGAGAAAAGCTGGCTTTCAGATTTCCGATGACGGAACACTAAGGTTCCGAGGACGTTTAGTTCTACCTGATGATGTAGAGCTTAGAGAGGATATTTCATCTTAAGCATATCGTAGCAGTTATAGCATTCATCTTGGCGGTACGAAAATGTATCAGAATCTGCGTCAACATTATTGGTGGTCAAATATGAAGGCGGACATTGCCAAACATGTCGCTAAGTGTTTGACGTGTCAATAGGTCAAAGCTCAGCATTGTAACCGGGGAGGACTTCTGCAACCTCTCGAAATCCCAGAGTGGAAGTGGGAGCATCTCACGATTGATTTTGTGATTGGTCTACCGAGGAGTCAAAGAGGAAATGATTCCATTTAGGTAGTGGTCAACAGATTGACAAAGTCGGCTCACTTCATAGCAGTACAGAGGGACCTAAGTTTAAATAGACATGCCGAACTGTATGTGCGTCAAATAGTTCGTCTGCATGGAGTGCCAGTGACGATAACTTCAGATCGAGACCCGAGATTCATTGCTGCCTTTTGGAAGAGCTTACAGAGTGCCTTAGGTACAAAGCTGCAGTACAGTACGTCATATCACCCTCAGACGAATGGCCAGTTTGAGAGGACAATTCAAATCCTCGATGACAAGCTGCAAGCTTGTGTGCTAGATTTTAAGGGAAGTTGGGAAGAACAGCTTCATATGGTGGAATTTGCCCACAACAACAATTATTAGCAGAGCATTTAGATGGTTCCTTTCGAAGCGTTGTATGGCAGAGTGTGCAAGACAATAGTGTGTTGGGATGAAGTTGGGGAAAGAAAGATCACAGGCTTAGAGTTGGTTCAGTAGTCAATGGATGTCGTTATAGTAATGAGAGGCAAATTAAAGACCACTCAGAGTAGATGCAAAAGTTACGTAGATAAGTGCCAGAGGCCATTGGAATTCCAAGTTGGTGATCACGTTTTTCTTAAGGTGTCACTAATGAGGGATACTTCGCACTTTAGCAAGAAAGGGAAACTGAGTCCAAAGTACGTAGGTTCATTTGAAATTCTAGAGAGAATTGAGACCCTAGCGTATCATCTTACGTTGCCGGCGAGAATTGAGACCCTAGCGTACCATTTTTTTATTGCGAAATTAGGGAGCAAGTGGGATCAATTGGTAAGGAAACATACCAATTTGATCGATGGATCGATAATGGAAATCATAGGAGCCAAATTTCATTGATTCAAGTAGGATTTGAAGTCCAACTGGAGAGAAATGTGTACAATTTGTATGCCCCCATCACTCATGACATTTAGACCTCTTCAAGGGCTTCTAGAAGGGGCATTATGGTCTGGAAATGGGCTAAGAGGCCAGCTAGGCTTGGTGGGCCAAGGTGGAGAGAGAAAGAGATGAGGATGAGGCAAATTATGGCCCCCTCCAACCATCCAGTCTCCTCCTCTCTCCCTCATCCATCGACACCCCCTCTCTCCTCCTTCTTCTTCACGCTTTAGCTCAGCAAACTGTAGAGAATTGACCGAGGTCTTCACCCCTCCACCGCCGCACGTCCGCCACAGCCCAGAGCCACTGCCTACGCCACCCGAGCGTGCATGTCCGCCAACTGCTATTCGTCGTAGCCATGCCCAGCTCGCTGCCATTCCTTGATGTCCGAGCATCGTCCAGCGTTATGAGGCTCAACAGGAGCCCATTTAGCTGACTCCGACCGCCGTGAGGCTGCGCCTCAACTCGCTTGGCTCCGCTGCATGTGGCATCCCAAAATTCAAAGTCAAGTTATAAGGTGTGTTAAAGGCTCTAATTAGGTAATGAAATTACCTATGGTTTATACTTTAGCCATTAGTCTCTTTTTAAGATTAGGTGAATTGTGCTTGTGATTATGAGATTTTAAATTTGATAGATTAATGATGATAATCTATGCTTGGCCATGCACCTTATGAATTAAATAAAATGTCACAAGACTTTGGCCATGTGGAATTTAAAATTTAAAATTCATAGAAGAAATATAAAAGGGAAAATTTAAAATTTAATTAGGTTGGGCCTTAGGCCCATTGGCCTAAGCTTTAGTGGGCCAAGCAAGTCGGCCCAATTAGGCCCACAAAAGGGGGCTGTCGACCGGCCCATTGAGGCCCAAGGAGGTGTGGCCGTCAGCCACAAAGGAGGCCCAAAAGGAAGGCCCAAGCCCAAGCCCAAGCCCATGCATGAGCTTTGCCAAGTGGCAAGAAGGAGCTCATGCATTGGCCAATTGAAAGGAAATCTCATGATTGCAAATGATGAGGTTTGGAGGAGATAAAAGGGAAGAGAGAGAGAGATGGCCGGTTGCCTTATTCGGCCAAGAGAGGGAGAGAGAGAGAGAGATTTTGCGAGAGAGAGGGAGAGTGGCCGAGAGGGAGGAGAAGCCGAGGAGGAGTCGTCGCCGTCCGTCCGCCGTGCTCGCAGCCGTGTGCCGTCGTCCGTTCAGTCTAGAGGCAAGTTGGAGTCCTCTTGCTGCTCTTGCATGTGTGTGTGTGTTACATGTATGTCGAATTTTGGGTGATTAGGAGAGGAAAACCGAAGCTTGGATGACTTGTTCTTGAGCAAGGTTGCTGTTTTCGTTTGAATCCGCTCGAGTCAGAATGTTGTGAGAGCTTGCATGCATGTTTAGAGTCAGATTTTGGCTTTGATCTCCTCATGAAAGTTGTAGATAACATCTTAAAATACAACATACTAAAATTTGGTGGAAAAAGATGGAGATTTGAGAGGTTAAACTCTCATCCTACGGAGACCTCAGATCTGGAAAGATTTCACTGACCTTTTGATGGATTTGTGGTTGTATGTTGAGTTGTGCTAAGAATCTCTCTTCTATTTCTTCATGAAAGTTCTAGGGGACATCCTAAAGTACAACATAATCAAATTTGAAGTGAAATGAACAAGTATAACCTAGTAAATCGACTAGATCTTGAAGACGGTAATTCTGGAGATGTATTACAAGACATCCGAGACTTCATGGACCTAAATGACGACTATGCTCTGGATATTTGACTTGGATCTCTTCAGGAAAATTGTAGAGAACATCTTGATGTAGAACATATCCAAATTTCAGAGGAAAATAAGAAGAATAGGTAGGTGAAAACTCAGTATTTTGGAGAAGCATGTACTGGACGATTCGGTGTTGGATCCAGAAGCTTCGTGAGACTGTAGAAATTTATCTATAAAGAATCTGACTTGGAAGTCTTCATGAAAAATGTACTTTAGTGTCTTAGATATAACTTGGTAAATTTCGTAATTTTTGGAGGTCGTATGGATATTTTAATCGAATTTCTTCGGAAACTGTGCATTCTGATTTCATCCGAAAATTACATGCTATTTTGTGTGAATTATGAAATTATGTGAAATTCTATTTGGCCATGTATTTTGCATGAAATCATTATCCTATTGTCTTGATTATCACTTGCCTTAATTTTTATGATTTTCGAGAATTATATAGATATTTAAATTTAATATTTTTGAAAGTGGCACAAGCTGGAATTTAAATAAATGTAAAAAGGGCATGATAAATGGATTATTTTAATTGGCATAAATTCCATAATTTTTTTATGAATAATTGTACCATGTTGCATGTATAATGTGGTCTTGATGTATGCATGACAATGAATTGAGATGCATGTCGGAATTCAAATGCTGAACATGATTGTTGATTTACCAATACATCATATGCCATGCTAAATTAAGACCAAAAAAAAAAAAAAATTGGTGAACATGAATAATGTTAAATGAGGAGATTGTTGTGGTGGATGATGATGCCCGAAATGTATAGAGATACATTGCCGGATGGCCTTGGGAGTTTCGGATGCCCAGAAAATTGGGGGTGCCGGAAGCCCTGGAGGTTTTTGCCCAGGGGGATGCCTCACGATGCCAGTAGGGGTGCCGGATGTGCCACCCCTCGACGGCCCCCGATCCGATTAGGGTCGCCAGAGTTTGCTTACCTTTCACTTCCCTTATTAACATGTCACTCTGATATCCTTTCAATTGCAGCGGGTCCATACAACATAGGGGGTTCACACTTTTTTTTTTGATAGGTCCCTTGCGCAATTCATATACGGAAGCACATCCAAAAAACTCCCTTCCATATATTCAAAAAACGATGCACACCTACTAAACATCTTATATAAGTTAAAGCCGAACATATTTATTTACATAAAGCAGATGGACATCTTTAGTCGGTACATCGAAATGCCAATGTTTCTAGACTCAGCTATACTTCAAAAGATGACCGACATCTTCTCCAAAAATCGAATACTTAAAGTCCATCGATCAGTGTCGGCGTCCAAAAGTTCCCTCCTTTGCTATCCTTCTCCTTGCGGTCATATCCAACCGCTCAATCCATCTACTAATCTGAAAATGTTGGTTCCCGAAGGGGTGAGTACAACCACTCAGTAGGTAAAGGACCAATAAACCACTCAATGCATCATACAAGTCATACATGCATTTTAGGCATTACTTACCTTGGAGCCATGCGCATACTATCATGCATCATCATCACAATCATAACACATACATGTGTATCATCATGTCATACTCATATAGTCGTCATCATGACATTATTATATTACACACATGTCATCATCATGACATCATCATACCATACATGTCATCATCATTATATTATACACATGTCGTCATCATCATGACATCATCACATCACACATGTCATCATGCCCTATCATATGTAATCATCATCATCATCATACCATACATGTCATCATCATTATATTATACACATGTCGTCATCATCATGACATCATCACATCACACATGTCATCATGCCCTATCATATGTCGTCATCATCATCATCATGCATATCATCATGCCATGTCATACATCATCATCATCATCATCATGCATATCATCATGCATATCATCATGCCATGGGGTGATCATCATCATGGTTTAATTTCCACTTTTAACTTTCAATTTGATCACCACATCATCCTTCCTCGGATCATCAATTTCATCTCATATTACACACTCGCATCCCATGCGAGAAAAACCTCCGGCATTCAGCCATTCCAAGCCACCGGGCATCCGCCCCCCCCCACATTCTAGGCATCTCACATCCCAACTAGCATCACGAGGCATTCCCCTCGGGCAAAGACCTCCGACAGGGCTTCCGGCATTTACACTCCCTGGCCGGGCATCCCGCACCCCAATCTTGGCATCACGAGGCATTCCCCTCGGGCAAAGACCTCCGACAGGGCTTCCAGAATTATGTACCGACATACCACTAGGCCTCCCCCCTAGAATTACGTACCGTATACCACCGGGCATCCCGACACTCCCGGGGCATTATCATCCGCCACATCAATTCCCTCATTTAACATTACTCATGTTCACCAATTTCGGTCTTAATTTAGCATGGCATATGATGTATTGGCAAATCAACAATCATGTTCAGCATTTGAATTCCCACATGCATCTCAATTCATTGTCATGCATACATCAAGACCTCATCATTCATACTACATGGTACAATTATTTATGAAATAAAATTTATGGAATTTATGCCAATTAAAATAATCCATTTATCATGCCCCTTTTTACATTTATTTAAATTTCAGCTTGTGCCATTTTCAAAAATATTAAATTTAATATCTATATCATTCTAAAAAATCATAAAAATTAGGGCAAGTAATAAACAAGAAAATAGGATAATGATTTCATGCAAAATACATGGCCAAATAGAATTCCACACAAATCCATAATTCACACAAAACAGCATATAATTTTCGGATGAAATCAGAATGCACAGTCTCCGAAATAATTTTATTAAAATATCCATACAACCTCCAAAAATTACGAAATTTTACCGAGTTATAGCCAAGATACTAAAGTACACTTTTCATGAAGACTTCTAAGTCAGATTCTTTTTATATTATTTTCTACAGTCACACGAAGCTTCTGGATCCATTACCGCATCGTCCAGTGCATGCTTCTCCGAAATACTGGGTTTTCACCTACCTATTATCATTCGTTTCCTCTGAAATTTGTATATGTTATAAATCAAGATGTCCTCTACAAGTTTTATGAAGAGATCTAAGTCAAATAACCAGAGTATAGTCGTCATTTAAGTCCATGAAGTCTCGGGTGTCCTGTAATACATCTCCAGAATTACCGTCTTCAAGATCTAGTCGATTTACTAGGCTATACTTGTTCATTTCACTTCAAATTTGAGTATGTTGTAGTTTAAGATGTTCCCTACAACTTTCATGGAGAGATCGAAGAAATATTCTTAGCACAAATCAACATGCAACCACAAATCCATCAAAAGGCCAGTGAAATCTTTCCAGATCTGAGGTCTCCGTAGGATGAGAGTTTAACCCCTCAAATCTCCATCATTTTCCACGAAATTTTAGTATGTTTTAGATCAATATGTTAGCTACAACTTTTATGAATAAATCGAAGCCAAAATCGCACTCTAAACATGCATGCAAGCTCTCACAACATTCTGTCTCAGGCGGATCTCACGAAATCAGCATGCAAGGTCAAGAACAGCCACATTCTAGCTCCTATTTTTGCCTTCCCTATAATCCGAAACCTACCACAAACAAATCATACATGCAAGGCACACATGCAAGGGTGGAAATCAGTCCCAACTTGCCTCTAAACTCAAGAGAACAACGGCACACAGGCGGCAAACAGGCGGCGATGGCTCCTTCTTCCTCGGTTCCTCTCTCCCTCTCGGCGACCCTTTCTCTCTCTCTCTCTCTCGTAACCTCCTCTCTCTCCCTTTGGCCGAATTCTCCACCAGCCACTCTCTCTCTCTCCTTCTTTTTGGTGGCTTATATATTGCATGCCTTCTTCTCTTGCATGGGGGACACTTGTCCCTAAGAAGGAGACAAGTGTCTCCCTTGTTGAAGACACTTGGAGGCCATGCATCGGCAGCCCAATGGGCTTCATGGGCCGGGCCTCTTGGCCCACTTTAGGCCAACACTCTTTGGCCTAAAGTCCAAGCTTAAATGGCCCAAGTTAATTTTTAAAAGTACATTTTAATCCTCATTTAAATAAATACATATTTGCATAATAAAATGGCCATTAAATTTATATTCACAAATCCATAAATTCCAATTTATGATGCACATGGCCAATGATAGAATTTTCTTTCCTATCACATAATTATCCATTGAAAACTTGGCCATGAATCTTATTGCAAATTATGGACTTAAATGGCTACAATACATCTTGATGGTACTCCCATCACCTATTCATAGACCTTAATGTAACTAGAGGTCATTACGAATTTTGGGATGCCACACGGGATGCCCGGCCAGGGAGTGTAAATGCCGGAAGCCTTGTCAGAGGTCTTTGTCCGAGAGGATGCCTCGTGATGCCAATTGGGG
Organism: Eucalyptus sideroxylon; assembly: GCA_014182405.2. Classification (NCBI taxonomy): domain Eukaryota; kingdom Viridiplantae; phylum Streptophyta; class Magnoliopsida; order Myrtales; family Myrtaceae; genus Eucalyptus; species Eucalyptus sideroxylon. The sequence continues at coordinate 31,339,113 of CM024554.2, read as the reverse complement.
TGTGAGATGCCCGGAATGTAGGGGGCCGGATGCCCGGTGGCCTTGAATGGCTGAATGCCGGAGGTTTTTCTCGCATGGGATGCGAGTGTAAAATATGAGATGAAAGTGGTGATTCAAGGAAGGGTGATGTGGTGATCAAATTGAAAGTTAAAAGTGGAAATTGAACCATGCATGATATGATATGACATGATGATGATCAACTATGGCATGATGATATGCATGATGATAATAATGTATGATGTGATATGATGATGATCACCTATGGCATGATGATGACGACATGTGTATAATACGATGATGATGATATGTGTGATATGATGATGTCATGATGATGATGACATGTGTGATGTGATGATGCCATGATGAGGATGACATGTGTGATATGGTGATGTCATGATGATGATGACATGTGTGATGTGATGATGCCATGATGATGATGACATGTGTGATGTGATGATGCAATGATGATGATGACATGTGTATGGTATAATGATGTCATGTATATGGTGATGATGACATGTGTGCGATATAATAATGGCATGATGACGATGATATGAGTATGACATGATGATACACATGTATGTGTTATGATTGTGGTGATGATGCATGATAATAGACGCATGGCTCCAAGGTAAGTAACGCCTGGAATGCATGTATGACTTGTATGATGCATTGAGTGGTTATTGGACTCATTTACTTGCTGAGTGGTTGTACTCACCCCTTTTGGGGACCAACATTTCAGATTAGTAGCATCCCGCTCCCTGCCGTCACGCGGGGTGTGTTTTATGGTCTATCATTCGATGTCGAGGTCGAGTGCGAGGAGTTTGGCTGTCCTTCTGTTCCTGGATTGACGTATATTCGAGTGCGCTGTTTAGTCATGTACGACGTAGGCCTGGCTGGGGGCCCGGTTGTCCAGGAGTTCATCTCCGTCCACATTCGTCGCGATGGGGTGATGCGAGGGATGTTGCCACCGCCACCGCCACCGCCTGATGCACCGGGTTGGGTCTGAGGGCCCGTGCGTGACGAGTAGGAGCTGGATCTTTTTGGGATAGTTAGCTGACACTGATGATGGGGATTTAGCAAGTGAGTTGTAGCGGGTCGAGGGTTTCTTTTTGAGGTTTTAGGCCGGGCGTGGCTGAGTCCTGGCTTTTCCTTTTGATGTACCGACCCGAGAAATCCCATCTTGAAAATATGTAAATAAAGTGTCATGGCTGTCTTTTATTATGATGTTTAGTGGTGTGCAATTGTATCATGGTTGTTGGAGGGAGAGACGACAATGTTATATTTTGCTTCCGCTAATGAGTCACGCTGGGACCGTTTTCAAAAAAAAAAAGTTTGTCTATGATTTACGATGCTTTGGCTAAGAGATGTAATTAGGTGTAACGCCGGGTGCCTGTGACGACCCTAGGTGGTTCGGGGTGTCACACTGCATCGTTGCCGTCCATTCTTGCCACCTCCAGTCGACTGACTAGCCCTTTCTCAGCCTCGACCAGCACCGAATAGAAGCAAAGTCCAGTGGGTTTTCGGCTGTTGTTTAGGCCCGCTTTGGTACCTTTCGGACCTCAGTTGGTAGTCCCGCTTTGGAGATAGTTGATCCTCACCATGTCCCTGTCGTTTCGAACCGAGCGGTTCATTAATCAAGTGAGTTTAACTCACTAATCCTCACTTAGTAGGTTAATGATGCTTAAGGGTTGATTAGTTTAGACTAAGTATAGATTAAGTGGATAGTTAGATTAGATTAGCATTTTAATTAGCCGTTAATGCATGTTAGGTGGTTAGTTTAGTGCAATTAGCAAGTAACTAGGCTCTAGTATTTATTTAACGAGTCTCAGAATTTTTCTGGGCCCGTTATGGCATATAATTAGGCTTTACGGGCCTAAATATGCATCTTATGCATTTATTAATCATTTTCCGTAATTATTTAATTAATTATTTATTTTTCGAAAATTAGACCGGGATAGCCAGTGATCGGAATTTTATGCTGATTGCAGTGGTGTGATCTGTTTATTTAATTGAGTTCTAAATTGTACCGATTTGTGTGAATTGTGATTTGAGGAATTTATTCCAAAAATAATTAATTTTAGTAATTAATTGGAAAATCACCGGGCGTCAGTTTACAACACCAAAAAAGAGTTTATGGATCAGTGAAATTTGTGGAATTTTCAAGAGAAAATATTGTATTTTGGCAAAGGCCAACCGTGTACCCACACACGAGTACTTTTATTGGGTATGATAAAAATGATGATTTGATAAGATGATTAGAATATATAATTGTGACAGATTCTGGCGAGCACATTTATATACTATTGAGGCAACTTCTGGTGAGTTATAGTATACTATATGGATAATTGCGGCAGCTTCTGGTGAGATATAGTATACTATAACGATGATTGTGGCAACTTCTGGTGAGCTATAGTATACTATATCGATAATTGCGGCAGCTTCTAGTGAGCATAAATAGTATACTATAATGTATTAAGGCAGCTTTGTCTCAAAACCTTTTTTGAACGATTTCAAAAGATGTATTTGAAATATCACATGTGTTGGAGAAATCTTTCTAAAGTGTTTTGAAGCTGACAAAACGTTTCCATCAGTTTAGTCTGGAAGCTGTGCAGACCCTTGTACTGTGAGTCTGAAGACCTTCAGATCACCAGACTCAACTCACAAGACTCAAGACTCAAGACTATTCTCATTGACAGTCTCTAATCCAGCGATGAAGGCGATCCAGAACTAAAGTGTTTGGTTGAGGATTTGGTCTTATCGATGGGAGAAGATCACTTGGTTGGATTTGATATAACGGATTATTTATTCAAATTCAAGATCGTTTGAAGATCCGATGATTGACGAAATATTCTTGGAAGGTTCTATTCTTAGAAACTAAGATCCTGATTGTATAGGCGAACAGGATTGATGGGCTATCGACATGTTCCTTTAATAGCTTGAATAATCTTCTTGATTGATTCTGTCCAACGGGTAGATTGGAAGAATTCCTTTGGTAAGTGCCAATGGGTATGATGGCATAAAGGAGTATAAAAGGAAGATGTTCCAAGCTATTCCATAGAGTGCTCGATAGAAAAATTCCAGAGTCTGAAGCTCCTTGATTATTAGTCAATTCATATTGAGCAAAACTGTATACACAAAGGGAGTCTATACTTAGTGATACCTTGAGAAAGTGTAGTAGATCTTTTACACCGAGAAATCAAGGAAGATCAGTGCTGTAACACCTCTTTGTTCATAGTGGAATCCAGCTAATGGGCTGTCAGTACAGAAGAGTGGACGTAGGCTTGAAACAAGCCGAACCACTATAAACCTTGCGTTCAATTTTCTCTTCCCTACTCTCAGTCTTATCTTTATCGTTGCGTGCTCATTATCAAAGATAAATTGTCTCATTTCTAGCGACTGTTTAGCATCGTGCGATTATTGTGAGAAAATATTCTTTATACCTATTCACCCCCCCTCTAGGTACTTGTACTAGCCATATCAATTGGTATCAGAGCTTGTGTACTCACTTTATTTGAAGTGTTTTACTTTAGAGTAAAAGATCCATGGCTAGTATGCTAGCTCCAGGGCTGGTGGAAGGGCAAAGTAATATCAGACCACCATAAATTGATGGAAAGGATTACAACATCTGGAAAAACAAGATGAAAGCGTTCCTACGATCGAAGAATCCTCTGGAATGGGATGTTGTAGAAAAAAGAATTACTCTTAAAGCTGCATCTGTCTCAGAAAGAGGAAAAGAAACTGTTGAGTCAAGAGAAATGACTCATGAAGAGATAACCAAGAGACAAGCACTTGATGCAAAAGCAATTTATTCTTTATATTGTGCTTTGTCACCTACTGAATATAACATAATATCTTCTTGTGATACAGCAAAAGAAGTCTGGGATAGATTACATATCACTTATGAAGGAACAGATCGAGTGAAGGAGACTAGAATCAACATTCTCCTCAGTCAATACGAAGCCTTCAAAATGAAACCCGGAGAATCTATAACTGACATGTTTAGCTGTTTTACAGAAATTGTAAATGGTCTTGAAAATCAAGGACAACCAATTTCTGATTCCATGAAGGTAAACAAGTTACTGCGTGGACTCTCCAAGGATTGGAATCACATAAAGACTTCAATAAGAGAGACGCAAAGAATCATGCCACTATCTGTCGACGAGTGGGTTGGAACTCTTCAGTCTTACGAAGTGGAACGAATTAACGAAGATGAAGATCCAAAAGGTAAGAAGTCCATTGCATTAAAATCAAATGATGATTCTAATGTTACAGATTCTGAAGATGATATGGATGATGAGAAGCTTGCTCTCATGATAAGAAGATTCAGAAAGCTGAATAGAAAAGGAAGAAGATTCAACTCAAAGAAACAAAGCTTTCAAAAACAACAGACCAAGTCTATTGACGATGATGAATCAAACAACGATGTAGTTTGCTTCGAATGTAAGAAAAAGGGACACATCAGACCTAACTGTCCTCTCTTCTTCTTTAAGCTGGAAAGTCTCGAAAGGCTCTCAAAGCCGAAACCTAGAATGATACGAGTGTGAAGAAAGTGGCGATGAGTATGCCAATTTGTGTCTGATGGTGCAATCAGACTCAGACTCAAACTCTGGATCAGACTCAGACAGTGAATTTGAGGCAAGCAATTTTAAAATTCCTGCCAAGGTTTCTAAGTATATTGATGAGCTGTGTTTTAGTCTTAAGACTTATCTTAAAAGGATTTCCGAACTTAAAAAGGAAAACTCTGCTTTAAAACAACAGGAAAATGTTTTGAAAGAAAGAGTCAAATGTTTAGACATAAATCTTTCTACACTTAAAGAAAGAGAAGAAAATCTTTTGAAAGAAAATGCTCTTTTAAAAATTGACTCATCAAATATTTCAAAGAAATTTTCAATAGGGTCGGAAAAACTTGAAAAAATTCTTTCAGCTCAAAGACCGTATTTCAATAAATCTGGTTTAGGTATGACAGCAGAAACTATTCCATTGATTAATTTTCCTAAAGTAAAAGAAAGAATTAAGCAAAGACCCTCAAGAGAAGCTTACAAAAATCATTTCAAGAAGGTTTTTGTAAAGTCTGTAGGTCGTAATGCCCTCAGATGTTCAAAGTGCAATAGCCCGGATCACTTTGAAAAAGAGTGTCCTATGGTTTGGAAACCTGTTAAGAAAACTTGGGCTAATACAGTTTATCCCACTAACACCAATGGACCCAAGAAAATATGGGTACTAAAGAAAGCTTGAGACTCTCATTTGATTGCAGGTCTCCATCAAAAGAAAGGTAAAGTGGTATCTGGACAGCGGATGTTCAAGACATATGACAGGAGACTCAAATTGCTTTACAAAACTCATTCAAGTAAATGGTGGAAAAGTGTCATTTGGAGGAAACAGCAAAGGAAGAATTGTGGGATTTGGAACTGTGAAAATTGAAAATCTCACAATAAGTAATGTTTCCTTAGTAGAAGGACTCAATTACAATCTTCTCAGCATCAACCAATTGTGTGATACTGGCTTTAAGATCTTCTTTCAAGAAGGAATATGTTCTGGAACCAGTAAAGACTCTACTCAGTCTTTCATGGGTCGAAGGCATGGAAATATCTATCTTTTGGATGTGAAACCAGATGAATCGCAATGCTTAATTTCAATCCAAGACGAAGCAAGCTTGTGGCACAGAAAGCTTGGTCACATCAACATGAAACAATTAGCCAAAGTCTCAGCAAAGAAGCTTGTTCATGGTCTACCCAATTTATCATACCAAAAGTCTGATCTATGCACTCCATGTATATTGGGAAAGCAGGTAAGAAATTCATTTAAGCCAATAAATCATGTCTCTACTAATCACGTACTGCAGCTGCTGCATATGGATCTCTTCGGTCCAACCAGAACCCAGAGCATTGGATGTAAGAAATATTGCCTAGTAATCGTGGATGATTACTCCCGATTTACTTGGGTATATTTCCTTGCAAGTAAGTCCGAAACCTTCTTGTATTTTGAAAAATTTGCTAGAAAAGTTCAAATTGAAAAAGGATGTGTTATTTCAAGTATAAGAACAGACCATGGAGGTGAATTTGAAAATCAAGATTTTTCAAAATTTTGTGATGAATCTGGCTTTAAGCATGTGTTCTCCTCTCCATACACTCCTCAGCAAAATGGAGTTGTGGAAAGAAAGAATAGATCTCTTCAAGAAATGGCTAGAACTTTTTTCATTGAAAGTAAGATTTCTTCACGTTTTTGGGCTGAGGTTGTTTCAACGGCATGCTATATCATGAATAGTCTTTTGAAGACCTATTCTAGAGAAAACCCCTTATAAGTTATTCAAAGGTAAGAAGCCTATTGTTTCATACTTTCATGTATTTGGTTGCAAATGCTTTATATTGAAAAATGCAAAAGATCGAGTTGGTAAATTTGAAGAAAAATCAGATGAAGGCATCTTCCTTGGATATTCTACATCAAGCAAAGCTTACAGAGTCTATAACAAGAAGAGTCAATTAGTGGAGGAATCAATGAATGTCAAATTTTAAGACTCAGTGCAAAATGAATCCAGTCAGACTCAACATGAAGAATCTGAATCTGCTTCAGACTCTCCAAAGCTTACAACTCAAGAAGCATCTCAGACTCTGGAAGACCAGCATCAAATTGTTCGTGAAGATTCAAGTAAAGAAAGAGATCATCAACTAGACAAATTAACCAGTAACTGGAAGCATAAGTCCAGTCATCCCAAAGATCTCATTATCGGTGAAATTAATGAAGGAATTCGCACCAGATCCAAAAGGCGCGAAGAGTCTAATGCTGTGGCTCTCATCTCTGAAGTCGAACCAAAAAACATAGAAGAAGCTTTATCTGATGAAAGCTGGATTGAAGCTATGCAAGAAGAGCTCAAACAGTTTAACATTAATGATGTCTGGGAATTGACATCCAAACCAAAAGGTAAAATTGTTATTGGAGCTAAATGGGTGTTCATGAACAAGATGAATGAGAAAGGAAAAGTTGTAAGAAACAAAGCAAGACTCGTGGCCAAAGGATATACGCAAGAAGAAGGGATAGACTATGATGAGACTTACGCACCAGTAGCAAGGTTAGAAGCTATTCGATTATTGCTTGCTTTTGCTTGTTATAAAAATTTCAGGTTATTCCAAATGGACGTCAAAAGTGCCTTCCTAAATGGATTTATCCATGAGGAAGTTTATGTGGAACAACCACCAGGGTTTGAAGACCCAAAGAAGCCAGGCTCAGTCTTCAGATTGAAAAAGGCCTTGTATGGTTTAAAACAAGCACCTCGAGCTTGGTACGACAGACTAAGTAAGTTTTTAATTCATAATGGTTTTGTCAAAGGTAAAGTAGATACTACTCTATTTATCAAAAAGGAAAACAAAATCTTTTTACTTGTTCAAATATATGTGGATGATATTATTTTTGGATCCTCTAATGAAAGTCTGTGCAAGAAATTCTCTAAGACTATGCAAGATGAGTTTGAAATGAGTATGATGGGAGAATTAACCTTCTTTCTTGGACTTCAAGTAAAACAATAGAAGGAAGGAACATTCATTCATCAAGAAATTATGCTATTGATCTTGTCAAGAAGTTTGGACTGGAAAAGTGCAAAAAGACCAACATACCGATGTCAAGTTCTTTAAAGATAGACAAAGATGAAGAAGGGAAGAAAGTTGATCAAAAGCTGTACAGGAGTATCATCGGTTCACTTCTTTATCTTACTGCCTCTAGACCTGACATTTTGTTGAGTGTTTGCATCTGTGCTAGGTTTTAATCAGACCCTAGAGAATCTCATCTCAGTGCTGCGAAACATATTATTAAATACGTTGCTTCATCTTCAAGCATCGGTCTTTGGTATCCTAAGAAGGGAGACTTCAATCTTCTTGGATATTCAGACGTAGATCTAGCTGGTTGCAGAGTTGATAGAAAGAGTACCTCAGGAACTTGCCAATTACTTGGGAACAAGACAGTGTCTTGGTTTTCAAGGAAACAAAACACTGTGGCTCTCTCTATGGATAAAATATGTAGCTCTTGGAAGTTGTTGTTCGCAAATTCTATGGATAAAACAACAACTACAAGACTTTGGAATTGAAGACTCGTGCACGGAGATTAGATGTGACAACACCAGCGCAATTAATCTTACAAAAAATCCAATTCTTCACTCAAGGGCAAAGCATATAGAGATTCGACATCACTTCATTAGAGATCATGTTCAGAATGGAGAAATCTCAATTCAAATTGTTGATTCAAAGAGCCAACTAGCGGATATATTCACAAAGCCTTTGGAGAAAAATCAATTCGATACTATCCGTTCCAGACTCAACATTTTGAAGCTTGAAGAAGTTAAAGTCTAGAGACTCTCAGACCCTCAGACTCAGACATTCATGACTATAGACTGTAAGTTGTTTCTATATTCAATCTCGAAAAGGTACGATGATTCGTTCGGTTATAATTAATTTATATTATCTTCCGTGAAAATCTGGAAACTTGCCTTTTCAAAAAGATAACTTCTATTTAAAATGGTAGTTATTATTTTTAAAAGAGACAATTGTTCACTTTCCTTTATATCGATTGGTTTTTACCTTTTTAAAAACTGGGTTATATATAGTCGCTTGTCTTCTTGCTTAAACTACAAAACCCTAAAAAGGCATTCTCCTCCCAATCCTGTCTCGACTTCGTGATCATCCTCGAGAAAGTTGTCATCTTTTCTTGGGAAAGCGAGTAAAAGCATCTTTCATCGACAAGAAACGATGTCTTCTTCAAGAAAATCGTCAAGAATCGCGAGTAGGGGACCACCGAAAATGAAGGAGGGTCCTACCCACTTCGATCTCACCGAGGAGGAAGAGTTACCGAGACAGCGACAGAGTCCAATTCACTCTCAACCACGTCACTCTCCACCATCTACCCCACAGGGTGTGGGTCATCATCCAGAGGAAGAAATAATCGAGGAAGCAGATCCTGTAAGAACTCAAAAACCCTCTTTTATTTACAAGCTCTATCGTGCTTTGAAAAGCACTGGTACACCCCTGAACTATGTAGATGATTTCTTTAAAGACAAAGGGTATGGAAATGCGTATATCTTTTTGAAACGGATGGAGGATTTGGGAATTGCTCCCAAAGGAAGGGCTGAGCAAGCACTTGCGAACATTCCAAGTGACCCTCATGTAGGTGGATTGAATCCGATTGACGGGAATGACGATGATAAAATGTTTAGTGAATTCCAACCCAGGATGGGTATTGCTGCGAAGGTAAAGGGAAAAAGAACGGAGTTGTTCAAATCAAAGGAACAGGAGGAACTGTTCTTTAAATTGTTGAAACGTGGGGTGATAAACCCCAGAAGCGTCAATTTTGATTTTCTGGATGCCATCAATCTGAACTTAAGGGAGAAGTTCAAACTGCTTCAACTAGAGCAATTTTGCTCTGACACCACAGACGGTTATGCACAACTGACAGCATACTTCTATTCGAATCTTAGCTTTTTAGATGCGAATAGAATATCCTTCAGTGTTCGAGACCAAGATTATGTGGTGGATGTGGACACGTTGGCAGACATAATTGGAGTTGAACGAGGACGATATCAACCGGTCAAAGTTTCCATTACTCGTACCACACTGGAACTTATCAAAGATAGGAATACAGAAAAGCAAATTACCTACACAAGAATGCATGCCATCAACATCTTGCTGCACAAAATCGTGATCAACTGTCTTCGGCCAAAATCAACATCCAAGACGGACGTGTCTAATTCTGAGGCAAAATTGATGTACACAATCAATGCTGGAAAGAAGTTCTCTGTTCCTCACACCATTCTCTTTCACATGTATAGAGCGATGGTGAAGGACAAAGGCCAGTTGCCTTATGCAGGTCTTGTGACCAAGATCTTCAGACACTTGAACATTGACCCTCCCCAGACTCTTTGTGTTCGACCATGCGACAAAATGGTGGTGGGGTTGAAAGTGCTGACAAAGATGCGTCTGAAAGAGCTTGATAAGGCAATGGAGAAGTTCAAAGTGAAAACTCATGTATCTTCTGCATCTAAAAGGAAAGGGAAGGAGCCCATGGGTGCTCCATCCAAGAAGAAAAGAACTCTTATCTTAGAGGATGAAGATGAAGAGGATGAACTCACTATCTCTGCCTTGGCTTTAAAAAGGCTCAGTCGTTCTGTATCTGAATCAACTGAACAACAGGGGAAAGGAAAAGAAGCAGAGGGAGAAGAATAGAGAGAAGTAGAAGAGAAGGAGAAGGAAGTTGAAGAAGAAGAAGAAGCAGACAAAGAAAAGTCTGTAGATTAAGCTGGAGAGGAAGGCAATCAAGACTCTACCGAGCATGATCATCACTCTTCCCCAAATGAAGCCTTAGAAACAGGGGGAGATGGCGAGAAAGGAAGGACTATACCTGTCCACAGTGAAGGTATGAGTCACTCGCAAGCAAATCCAGAAGATATTCAGGCTTCTCAAATGCCTAAGGAAGGACATGACACCTCAACGCCAAATCTGCATGATTACACCGAAGTTCCATCATCTGCCTTTGCACCATCCGATAGAGCAAATTTCAGCACGCAGACAGACAATACAACAGATTTTCGTCGCATCCTTGATCTTCTTCTGGAAATGCAGGGTCAAATATACGCTTTGGAATGTGAACTTCAAGTCCTGAAGAATGCTGGACAAGCATCTTCTGTTACCCTGTCGAATCAAATGCAAGACATCACTCTTCAAATTCAAGCAAATGCCAAAGGAGAAGAGGTGACTCATCTGCAGGAAGACTTGAAAAGGCTGGAAGGCATTATACAGTCGATGGGAGATTTCCAGCTCGTGCACGTTCCCAAGCAGACTTGACTCTTTCTCACCTTTTTAATGATGACAAAAAGGGGGAGAATTGCCAGCTTTGAATTGAACTGAACTCAACTTTGACTTTATTTGTGTTTTAACTTTAGTTTGTTTATGTGTTTTGAGTATGACTTGAGTGTGGTGGACTTGGTGAAATTGACTGACTTGGGTGTGGATTTGAAATTGACTGTTGCATTTACATCAAGTGTTATTTTATGGCTTTACTCATGAAAGACTAACCTATCTTTCTGTGGATGCAGAGTTTAGTTGAATGATTAATCTTTATGAGATATCCATATTGCTTGAGTAATATTTTGCAGGTCAAAGTTCAAATCTACGGGAAAGTTTTGTCACCATAAAAAACGTGGAGATTGTTGGAGAAATCTTTCTAAAGTGTTTTGAAGCTAACAAAACGTTTCCATCAGTCTAGTCTAGAAGCTGCACCCTTTGTACCGTGAGTCCAAGACCTTCAGATCACCAGACTCAACTCACAAGACTCAAGACTCAAGATTATTCTCATTGACAGCCTCTAATCCAGCGACGAAGGCGATCTAGAACTAAAGTGTTTGGTTAAGGATTTGGTCTTATCGACGGGAGAAGATCACTTGGTTGGATTTGATATAACGGATTATTTATTCAAATTCAAGATTGTTTGAAGATCCGATGATTGACGAAATATTCTTGGAAGGTTCTATTCTTGGAAACCAAGATCCTGATTGTATGGGTGAACATGATTGATGGGCTATCGACATGTTCCTTTAATAGCTTGAATAATCTTCTTGATTGATTCTGTCCATCGGGTAGATTGGAAGAATTCATTTGGTAAGTGCCAACGGGTATGATGGCATAAAGGAGTATAAAAGGAAGATGTTCCAAGCTGTTCCATAGAGTGCTCGATAGAAAAATTTCAGAGTCTGAAGCTCCTTGATTATTAGTCAATTCATATTGAGCAAAACTGTATACACAAAGGGAGTCTATACTTAGTGATACCTTGAGAAAGTGTAGTAGATCTTCTACACCGAGAAATCAAGGAAGATCAGTGCTGTAACACCTTTTTGTTCATAGTGGAATCCAGCCAGTGGGCTGTCAATGCAGAAGAGTGGACGTAGGCTTGAAACAAGCCGAACCACTATAAACCTTGCGTTCAATTTTCTCTTCCCTACTCTCAGTCTTATCTTTATCGTTGCGTGCTCATTATCAAAGATAAATTGTCTCATTTCTATCGACTGTCTAGCATCGTGCGATTATTGTGGGAAAATATTCTTTATACCTATTCACCCCCCTCTAGGTACTTGTACTAGCCATATCAACATGTACCTTCATGCACATAATTATGCCATTCATTAGAAATGTTGTGTTGAGATTGGTGCATGCTTTTGGTAATGAGTGACCCACCGACGGTTCACTATACTATTTGATTGTTTGAGAAATAGGGTCCAAAAAACATCCATACATGTTTAATTCCTGCAAATGCATGTGTTTTTAAGATTTTTGATAGGGTCGATACATGATATTGAGGGAAAACCCTGGAATCACATAGATCGCTTAATTAGGAGACTTATAAGTGTTCTTGGCCATACGCGATCACAATTGGTCAATAATAGCCATAGGTCATAAAATGAATCGGGTAGGCATTTTAGAGGAACCTACGCGTGAATTTCAAAGGCCAATCCCGATGCTCAAATCTTCTTTTTGCATTGAATTTCTTTCCAAAGATTGATTTTGGCATGATGTTGTGTTTTTGATTGTTTTGATGCGTATACTTGTTTCTTTCCATTGTATGTACCTAGTTATATAATTTTCTAGTCTAAGTTTATATTAGGATCTTGAAAATGGAGAAAACATGAAGAGGATGGAGGTCGATGTCCATTTTGACCATAATCATATACTATTCATTTCCCCGACATATGTCTCGAGTTCTTATTGTCTATATAAAAGCCCGACGGGTTGTAGGTTCCCTCTACCTCTTACCATTTTCAATTGTGTTTCTCTTGTATATTTTCTAGGATTGCATGGTAGATTTATAGCTTTCCTTGATTGTTTACTTATTATTTTGTAATTTCAATTCTATTAATTACTTTCTTTTCTCATTTTCCTTAGGAATAAATTAGTATGAAAATGACTAACCATGCATGATCGCTTAGTTTAAGACTAATGATCCAAAAAATGTAAAAAGAAATGCATGGACACATTAGGTAAACACAATATACTGTTTAGGTACCAAAATTGCACTAATAGAAATATTGGTGTAACTCAAGTCCTCAGACGTATGTATCTATTTGCGTAAGAATCAGGGGAACACTCCCGACTCTCGATTGGGTTTTTAGCCGACCCCCACAAACGAAGTTAGTGGCGACTTCTGTCATATTTTTAGGTTGTTCTAAACAACTAAGCTGTAAAAATGAACCTATTGCGCGGGGTATGAGTCTTGGCAAGACTCACCATGATTTAGCATACTATATGTGGCAGTACCCCAAAGGATGAAGTGATGCCATGCTTCTGGGTGAAGTGTACTATCGAGAAGGCTATCATGGTAAAGATACACTTAAATCCAATATCCACACCCGACCTCTTCTCTCAAGGTGTGTCGCCCGTGTAGGTATGGATCGCGATACTTCACTGTCATGTGGGATACGAGCTTGGGAGAGCTCACGATCTTATGGAGGGAACTCATGAAAGGCTTGACCCAAAAGGCGAGGGGATGATGTCTTTTGGAATGCAAGCCATGAGGGAACTTTTGTGATCAAGTATCCCTAAATTTGACATTAGCCCCCTTCCTCTCCTCGCGAGAGGGATTAAGGGCGGCGAGATCGGATCACAACAGGCTTGGCAACTCCGTTAGGGACTAGTTACTAAATTAAGAGGACTTGAAGCCATTTTAAAAATGGTTGTTATGTTAAACTAATGTGTTTTGTGTAGGATCGCCTGCATGTCAAAGTCACGTGGAAAATTAGGTTAGTCGCTATCCTCGTGTTAAATGGTCTTGTAGGTGGGAGTTATAAGGGGAGGTGTGCTTGTAAACCCTTTGTTTTGCAGGTGGTGTAAGGATGTATGAATGTATGAGGGTTTATATAGAAGTGCTGGATGTTTAAGTTCAAACGCATGTTTACAAGTTTTAGCACGACACCGCACACACAACTGTGGTGTAAAACCTTGATCACCTAATTTAGGACCTTAGGAGGGCTATGGGTGGAATCTACGAGTGAATACTTGTGGTAATCCATTACTTACATAAACCTGCTCTTCCCAACCGATAAAAGTAACATTGATCGACGATAGTAGTGATAGGTAAACTATTTTTATCCTTTGAGATAGGGACCTTGAGCCTTTAGAACCCTTGCCTTAGGCATCAAAACCTCACAATTTCATGTGACATGTGATTTGTGCTTGCCATGTGTTTGGTGGATAAGATATCATTCCATTCTTATTGTTATTATCTTCTTACTTTCCATATTTCAATTATGTGCTTTATATTTCAACGATGATACGTTTTAATCATTTGTACCCCTTTAGGTTTAGGCTTAGATGGGTAAACCTGAATTGGACGTTGTCCATGTGTCGAGGAATCTCAAGACTCTATGGGAGAAGCTCAACCCAAGACATCAAGATTACATGGAAAAGCGTATAGGCTTTCTCCCGACTTTATTAAAAGTCGAACCACGCATTGTGATGGTAAAAGCATTGGCTCATTTTTGGAATTCCATGACTTCCACCTTCATCTTTAATCAATATGAATTGACTCCTACAATTGAGGAGTTCTGGAAAGCCATCAGGATAGGCAAAGCTTCCTTAGGTTTCGTCACTTCTTCTATTGGTCAAGATCCAATATCTCTCTTAAGTCATTTCCTCAATATCCCTATCGACAAAATTATGGCTATTCTTAAAGGGAATTTGCCTTATGCTTTTTTTGAACAACGTGTCCTTAGCCTTAAGCCTAAAGCTGGGAACCAAATTCCTCTCACTTTCATTCTCATATTCTTTGGCTTTATAGTGTTCCCACATACCCGAAAAAAACAATGGATCCTTTAGTCATTCACATTGTCAATCAAGTGTGTGCCTTTAGTTGTTTTACACACATGATTCTTGCCGAAACTTTCGTGTCTCTTGATCATTTCAAAGCAAATGGCCGAGGAATTCTTAGAGCCCCATTAGGACTTCTCCAAATTTGGCTCTTCTCACACATCAAAGAATTTTCCCCTCACATAAAAATTGTTGATGTCACGAAATATCATCATCCTATTCTTAGATTTTGCCAAAGGAATGAATTCTTTCCCTTATGGTCTTTCTCTATGTGGTTTCATTTCCTCAAAAACCTCAACCCTAGCTTAATCCAATGGCATGTTTGGTGGCTTGGGAATCCTAAAGTGCACCTTGTTAGTGGAGTTGACGACCCACTCCCCCTCATTGGATTAACGGGTTTAATGTTGTATTACCCTTTAAGGGTGCTTCGCCAATATCATGTGCTTCAAATGATCCAAGTAATCCTCAAGCTAGGGTTATATCGTATTGATTATCACAATGAGGTCATCAAGGAAAACCAAATTGGCCATGTCAAGGTTGTGAATTGAGCCGCTATCGGAGTTTGGTATTCCCACTCCTCACATTACGTCGTCACCGTAGATGAAGCCGACTTGGAGGAAGAGATGAGGACTCATCACACTACCATTGATTACATCTACTATCAAGTAGAACCTGAGCTTGAGGTTCAATTACCTGATATTCCCGAGCCTCAAGGTTTTCGGCGAGCTAATATTGAGCAGCAAGAAGATGATGCCTTGATCGATGAGGAACGCTTTTCCCATGATAACAAGCCTTTCTGCAAAATCCCATCTAGTCCTTAGGCTTCCACCTTATATTTTTTTTTCTTGTAAAGGGATTTCCTTTATGTTTCCCTCCATTCCATCAAGATTTCCCTGTATTCATTTTCATGTTATATGTAAAATCGAACTCGCTTCATAAGTTTCAAAAATGCAAAGTTTTGTTTCCCTTGTACTTGTTCGATGTAATCAGTAAAAATTCATGAACATTGTTATGTAGTTTTTAGAAAAAGGGCATTCTGATTAAATATTTGTCGTCATTCCTTTTCAATTGTATAATTTCTTTTGAAGAAATTTTGATGAGAGGATGCTATATGATACGAGGATTATATACACTTCTTATCATTATTTCATCTCAAGAAAATATAAAATTGATTAGGTTTTGTATTTTCTTGATTTCTTTTGACTTATACTAATTTGAGTCATCTTCTTTTGAAAGGTACTAAAAAATGGCTGAGAAACGGTCTATTACACGTACTCGCCACCAAGCAAGAATGGAGAACGAAGATACACGTGGTGGCGCAGATGATGGCGCTATTAGCTAATCTCTCCAACCAAGTCAAAAACTTAACTCTTGTAGCTCTTGTTGCTCCTACCATCAATCCTCCTATCGTGACCTCTGATGTGCCGATAATTGAACTTGTGGGTAAATGGCTTGCTGATGAGGTTCCCACCACTACCTTAGCGGTTATCAATCTAGAGGTTCCGTCTAAGGAGACCCCAACTCCATACTTAGATGAAGAGAGTTCGAGATGCAAATATCGAGTAGCGCCTATGCATGTTGCAAGGCTATCAACTATAGGGGTTCGATTAGCTATCGCCCTTCGCCAAGGTTAAGGTCCCTGAATTCTACAAAGAGCCCGAGTTTACAAGGAAGTATGACGGCATTGGATACCCCAAGACCCACTCAAAATACTATCTTGGCAAGATGACTCGTTACTCATACAATCCTCTACTCCTGATTAACTCCTTTCAAGATAGCTTGGTTGGCCTTGCGTTGATGTGGTTTATAGAGTTGGACTTAGAGAAGATCTATACTTGGGAGGATCTCGCTGACGAATTCCTCCAGCAATATAAGGTCAACACTTAAATCGCCCCAACTTGAGAAGAGTTGGTTTGAGTCAAAAAAAGGAGAACTGAAACGTTTACGGCTTATGCTCAAAGGTGGAGAGCCACTATGTCTCAAGTAAAACCACCCTTATTTGAGAAAGAGGCTATGAAATTGCTTCTTCAAGCCATGCCTCAGGACTTCTTCAAGAAAATGTACAACCACATCTATATCAACTTTGCCGCATTGGTAGAGTTAGGTGAATACATTGAGGGCATCATGCATTAAGGAAGGTTGATCAAGATCATGAACCGTCGTTATTGCCCCGAAGAAAGATAAGGGGTCAATTGTGGAGATTGCTTATATACAAAACTCCTCTTCTCGGAAAATGTACAACCCTCAGGCTCATAAACCTGTTGTGGAAATAGGGAGCTCTTCCCGAAATTTCAATTAAAAAGGAAAAGCCCCACAAAGGCAATTTACTCAATTGCCTAAACCCATGTCTTAGCTACTTTTGATGCTAATTGAAAGGCATCTGGTGGTGAGAGAAATCTCGAGGGATAATCCATCAAAGTTTCCTGAGTTTGACCTTGATAAGACGTGTGAGTATCACATGGGAGAGAAGGGTCGCCATGTGGACAACTACTTTGTGCTCCGTTCTAAGATCCAGATATTGTTGGATAAGAAACTACTCACCTTTAAGGATTCAATACCAAATGTTCAACAAAATCCCCTTTAGAAACACTCTAAAGACGTCAACATGATTTTTGGGGATGATGACAATCATATTCATCTGATGGATGTTCAAAGGTTGGAACAAATAACACCCTTTGCCGATTGCCAATTGAAAGGTAACATCACTCATAATGAGAAGATAGCTTGCTTAACAAAGCTTGCTTAGCTGGTAATTCTTCAATATGAAGATGGTGAGCCATCTCCAGGATGGATGTCTTTGGTTGAGGTTGACTTGTTTGGTGATGACATAATCTCAAAACTCATAAAGAAGACTGGGAATCCAAGTCAGGATGACACTCGAAAGGAGGATCGTCGAGCCTTGAAAAACAAAACCCTTATGTACCAAAACTTTAACACCGAAGTAAGGATGAATGTAAAGCTTTTGCATGGACCGTGAGTTTGTTCGAAAAGCTCGCGAAAATGGTGAAGTTGTTGATATCATTGGCCAACCAAGTGGCAAATACGACTTTAAGGTGAAGTTACACACTGCCACCAAGTTTCTTCATTGACATAAAAGATATTGTCTTGAGCAGACGGGATGATGAAGAAGACCTTACTCTATATTTGTCGAAAGATAAAGAGGTCTAGTCCAATGACAAGGATGAAAATGAACACAAAACTTCTCGTTGGATCGTGAGTTCATAAGGAGAGCCCGTGAGAGAGGTGAAGTTGTGGATACTTTAGGACAACCAAGTAGAAAGTATGATTTTACGATCAAGTATACTCCTACTCCAAGTTATTTCCAAAAACCAAAAGACATCGTCCCTAGTGGATGGGGAGATGAATTCGGGGACAACTTCATGGCTATGATTGAGCTTATTGTGATTGATCTGACTAAGGAGAAGATTCCTCGTAGGGCTGGTGCAACCGACAAGGATGTCATCAAAGTTGGCTCATTGATTGACAATTTTGAAGTCATGAAGATCTCAAGCACAGGTTTTGGACTCATTGTCATTGAATTGCCACAAGAAGTTGGTGAATACTCCAATATCAAGGTGTCTCCTACTTATGATACCAAGGCAGTCCCTTGAAACTATAATACAAATGAAATCGATGCCATCACCTGATCGGGTTGGATCTATCCATCATGTGAAGGTGTGGAAAAGAAGGATGTAACTAATGAGGAAGTCGAATGACTCCTCAAAACACTCAATTGCACAAGATGCCTACTCAGTTTCCTTACTGTAGCTTTTCAAGACCTCCGAGAAGCATACAAATGCCCTCCTCAAGATCTTGAACGAAGTTCATGTGTTCAAGACCATTAGAGAGGTACAGTCAGAGGAGTTTGTGGGTACCATACTTCTTAGAGACCAGATTACCTTGTTTGAAAAAGATCACCCTCTTGAAGGCTAAGCATACACTAACGCGTTATATGTGTCCGCTCAACATTTTGGAACCAGGATTTTGAGGATACTAGTTGACAATGGTTTTGCATTGAACATTTGTCATTTGTCCACCCTCCATTAATTAGGGATAGTAATGGAAAATGTCCACCCTCTAAAGATTCCCATCCGACCCTTCAATGGAATAAGAAATGAGTCAATAGCGGAAATCGACCTACCTCTAACAATCAGCCCGATTACCATTACTAAAAAATTCCAAGTGCTAGATATTCCGAGCAATTATAGCCTGCTATTGGGACGACCTTGGATCCATGTTGTGAGGATCATTCCCTCTAGTCTTCATAAGATGATGAAACTTCCCATCGATGGAAAGATCATGACTATCCAATGCGAAAGAGATGTGGAGACTTTCCAAAACACCGCCATACCTTTCATCGACCCGAGGTCAAAGGAGAGTCAAGCTACCACTCGTTTGAGTTGGTGTCTGTCACTCTTGTGCTTACTAGGTCAATCATTAGGAAGCCTCAATTCTCAAAGGTATCCTTAATATCAAGTAAAAATTGCTCGAGAATGGTTTTGCTATTAGAAAAGGTTTGGGTAAGCTCACCCAAGATATGCCAAATCCCATTGAGGTGATCAAAATGAACAAGTACAAAGGCCTAGGTTATCAGGGCGACCATAAGAGTCAAAGAAATCATAAAGGCCCAAACATTAAAGGTAAGAGCAACCAACTATCTCCACCATTGAAGGATTTTTTTCATGAACCACCAAAGCTCTTGCAAGAAGAGGAGGCCAATATCTACCACTTCACTGACTTGTTCGAAGATGGTTTGGTTGGCACCGTTAGTGAAGATGAAGAGCCTACAGTTCCTGTTGTGTAATGGATGTTTCTAATTCATGCATTTCATTTTAGTTGTATTCCATTCATTTCTCCCCTGTGACGGAATTCCATTAATTTACATTTGTAATAATCTGGTTCACAAATTGTATGGATCCAAGATGATATACGTTGTAATGCGGTTTTTGTATATCAATAAAATTCATATTTTGTTAATAGAAGTATGAGGTTTCCCAAACCAGACCTATGATGATGCTTTGAGGCCTGGGCCTCCGCATGATCTATATTTTCAAAATGTTTTAGTGGAACAAAGACGTTTGATGACATGAGGGCTAGTTCCCCAATAAATTTTTCTGAAACTCGAAATTTGAAAATAAGTTTTTCATGGCATTTGCATGTATTGTATTCATTTATATTTATATACTAACCATTTTTTTATTGCATCTCAGGCATGACATTTCACATCATGATAGTCATTTGCATGGCTCGGATTTGCATTCAAGAGACTTGGGTGAACCTGATTATTTTGACTCAGAGAATGAGGATCATCCTTGAGTTATTTAAAGGGAATGGCTTAGACATGAAGATTCCAAACCTTCTACCACCGAGCAACCAATCATTGAGAACTTAGGAGATTCAGATAACCCTAGAGAAATCAAGATTCGGGTAGGTCTCTCTCAAGCGGATGCCGATAGATCAATTGGACTTTTGAAAGAATACCAAGATGTTTTTGCTTGGTCATAAGCTGACATGTCGGGTTTAGATCCCAAGATAGTGGAACAAGCGTTACCATTCGATCCTAATATGCTACCCAAGAAGCAAAAGCTCATAGTGACAAAACCTAAGTTATCGAAAAAGATTGAAGAAGAAGTCATAAGCTTTTAAATGTTGGTTTCATCGATGTCACTCATTATGTTGATTGGATTGCTAATATAGTCCCGGTTATGACAAAAGATGGACGGGTCCGAGTCTTTGTCGATTGCCGTGACCTGAATAATGCAAGTGAGACATCCTAAATTTTCAATTATGTTTTCCATTTAATAAATTGGGCATTTCATCGACGTGCCTAAAGGGCTGTTCTCAGAGCTGATCACTCTCGAGATAACTAGACTATCAGGGAAAGCCATTAAGAAATTTTAATGCAATAAACTTGAGAATTCGACCAAGAATCGGCTACTCGACCATGCTCATCTTTAGAGGTCACTACGGCACAGATATAAGTTGATTAGGAATCAGATATAGATCGGTTCGACTGAGATGTGTGGCTAAACGTGGGTGACTTTACTAAATTGGAAAATTCTCGTCGACCGACACTAGACTAATTTTTCTATCATTTTGGTACCTTGTGTCTGTATTTGAATCTTTGAGATTTTCATGACAATCGAGAGTCGCCAATATGTTGAGTGGATTCATTGTGGCTCAAAGAAAATCGACCACGGGTCATTTGCACTAAAAACTTCTAAAAGCTACCTGGTAGCCTAAGTCACGCTAAAAATGTGTCAGATTGAAATTAACTACGAATTTGAATCTGATTTCAAAAATTGAAAATTCTATCATGTCACTAGTCATTTTAGGAACGTTGACTCAGTCTCAAAAGATTTTTCTACAAACTGAGACTTTTTGGGAAAAAGTTGTCATAGGATCGTTTTTGTCTAGAAATCGTTGGGGATCGTTTTTTATCGCGCAATTGGGATGCAAGTGGAATCAATTGGTGAGGAAAAATACTATTTGGATCAATGAGGTGTTGGTTGAATTTATTGAGACCAAATTGGATTGATTCAAGAATGATTGAATGTCCAATTAAAGTGAAACCGAGCCAAATTTGTGTTCCCCCACAACCTGTGACTTTTGGACCATCCCGACCTTCTAGAAGAGAGTCTTGGTGGCTGATTATGGGCCATGGGACCAGCTGGTGGTGGAAGAATGGTCAAGGGGACAAGTTAGGAGAAACTAAGGCCAAGTGGACCCCTTGCCCCCTCTTGTCTCCTCTCTCCCTCTTTCTCCCTCAACCGGCCGACCATCCTCATTTCCCTCTCCATTGTGTCGTGCGAAGACCAAAAATTCTAGAGGAGAAGCTGAGTAGCCAGCCAACATGGCGCCAGGATTGCTCGCCACTGCTGGACCGCCGTTCGCCGTCCTCACGCTAGTCCGTGCGACCCCAACCCCTCAACCGCATCTCTCGCCATCCTAGCTGCTGTCTCATGCTTTGTGGAGCTCAGTCGGAGCTATACAGCAATTGTTTCACTATCGTGAGTCCCTCTGCCTAGGCCCGGTTTGGTTCCCTCAACCTTCCTCAACCCGTTGTCGCCTCAAATCGAGCTTGTTTCCCTCTATTTCAGCCCAAAACAGAACTCGAAAGAGTGGGTTTTTAGCAGCACCTTGGGCTCGTTTTAGAAGTGTTCAGAGCCCCGAAAGCTAAGCCCTCTTTGGAGAGAATTGAGCCTCATTGTGTCTCCGTCAATTTGCACCGATCGAATCGCCGAACAAATGAGTTTAACTCACTAATTCTCGCTTAGTAGGTTAATTACGCTTAAGGGTTGTTTAGTTTAGGCTAAGCTGGATTAGGTGGTTAGTTAAATTAGATTAATGAATTTTATTAATTGCCGATGCATGTTAGGTGGATAGTCAGTGCAATTAGCGAGTAAATAGACTCTAGTATTTATTTAACAAGTCTCGCCTTGTTGGGCACGGCTTCATCTAGAACTCCTGTTTAGATGGTATCCCAAAGAGGGACATTGGTCCAGAATCTACTGTGATCGGCTTTCGACTCCCATTAGGTATCGCCCCTAAACTTCCATTGGGTGATGGATTCCACTTCTTAATCATGCAAGCACACCATTAAGACTCTCTTCTTATCTTTGAGCATTAAACCAATGCATTATGCTTGCAAATACAATTTCAATTCATTTTCCCCTAAAGGCGGTCCATTTCCAACATCCCTCAAACTAGGTATATTTCCCTTTTTGTGAAAATCACTCAATTTATGCAGATGCCCATGCATTTATACACTCAAATGACCTCATAAGATCAAAACACATGAAATTAGGCACTTTTCATTCTCGGGTGAACAGTGCACATGAATAGTGTTTCGTGAACAGTGTCGCATGAACAGTGAATTTCCAAAATTAAATAACTAATAAATTAAATTAAAAATTAATTAAAAACACTAATTAAAGTAAACAAAGCATCAAGAACAATGACGAACTACTACTGGTCCTAACCGGCAAACGGTCCACTCGCACGTCTCCGAGTTTAAATCCAGAATTCTAATAAATCGAGTTCGGAAAATTTTCAAATTTGAATATGTTGTAAAGGACACATAGACAAACATTTCATGAAGACACCTTAACCCAGATCCTTGTAGATTAAGCTCAATAAATCGCTCAATCCAGTACAAAAACTGGATCCGTTTCTAGAAAGTCTGTTTTCCGAAATCAGTTTTGTTCGAAGTCCAAAACTTGTCCATTTGATCTGAAATTTGACTATGTTAAACTAAAGAGGTGACAAACAACTTTTGTGAATGAACTATTTTGAAATTGGAATCCAAAGAGTTGATAAAAACCCCTCGAATCCCAAAAGGTCACAAATTCTAGCACAGTCCGAGATTCTATTTGTAAATTACGGAGCTAAAATATTATACTTTTAAATCTCTAAAAATCTTGAGAAACATATATGTTATAGCTGAATATTTCTAAAACATTTGTCAAGGAGGAATCAACCTCAAATTCGCAACCCATTTTTATCTACAAAAATGGCAAATAGTGAGGGTCCAGAGATCAGAACTGTAGAAAGTCCACTAAATTGGACTAATCCGACTTCAATGGTGCTAATTTCACTAATTAGATTAACACTAATCCATTTTAAGGCTAATCTAACCATTCTAGATTATCACTAATCCATTATTAAGCTAATATAAACAACACTTAAGCATAATTAAACCTCATAAGCAAGTTTAGGCACTAATAAAAGGATTATGAGCTAAACTCACCAGTTAAACAGGCTGAAGACACTACGCGACGACGACTACGGAGGTTACACTTGAGAACCTCAACCACGACGATCCAAGGCAGTCCCGAGGCTAGAATAGCAACAACAAACTCGAACTTCCACTAAAACACTGAAAACTGGACTGCCGGAAGAGAAACAGAGCTGAATAGGCTTGGTTAGAGCTTTGGCGAGGGGTTGGTCGGCAACTGGTGGCACCTGGCGGTCGAGGGGGACTTGTTGGTGGCTTGGATGGGTGGAGGCTAGGTCAAAATGGGAGGAAAATGGCTGAAATAGGCGAAACAAGTGAAGCAGTGTAGGCTGCCAAGCAGACCAATGGACCGGCGAGCGATTTCTTCTGGCCGGCCGACGGGTCAGTAAGCGGCTCTATTCAGCGAGCGGCTAGGTCCTCCTAAATGGTTTGGGCCTTGTGAGCACGATGGTGGGTGGCATGAAGGCTAATTCTCATGAGAAGATAACTTTTAACTCATTTTTTCACACGAAGGTTAGCTGGAGCAGAAATAGGCAAAAGAGGAAAACAGGGGAGAAAAGGCTACGAATTTGCTTGGGGCTGAAGAGGGGAGAGAGAGAGATGTGAGGGATGGTTCCTCTGGTTCTCTCAAGCTTTCCAAAGCTTCAACAATGGATAAAGTGAGGAGCAAGGAGGAAGAAGGGGCTGCTGAAGATGAGGAGGGGCCACAAATATCTAAAGCACTTGAGTTCTATGCCCCACCATGCATGGCTATCTTCCTTAGCCAATTTGCAACACCTTGGCTTCCCAAACAAGCCTCCCAAGTGGTCCAAATTGTTGAGTTCCCCACGGCCTACGAATTTGGACCTTAAGCCATCAAATTTCATTCAATTCCCTTTTCCAATTTCACTTTAATCCTTCTCCATTTGAGCTCAATTTGACCCCCATAAATTCAGCCAAGATGCCATCGCCCAAGATGACAAGGAACCAACTTCATGGCCAACGGTGCATTAAAAAATGGTCTTCCAATTTTCCCGGTCCAAAACGGCCCCACTTTGAAATTTCGCCAAAATCTCAAGTTTGCAGAAAAATCTTCAGAGAATGAGTCGATGTTCCTAAAATGAATCATGACATGACATAACTTTCAATTTTTAAAATCGGATTTAAATTCGCGATTAATTTCAATCTAGAGCGATTTTAGCATGACCTAGCTTACCGAGTAGCTTTTAGGAATTTCTAGTGCAATTGACTTGTGGTCGATTATTTTCCAGCCACTTTGTACATCTTCAACTCATTGGCAACTCTCGATTATTGTGAAAATCTTGAGATTTTAAATACGGGCACAGGGTACAGAAATGACAGAAAAATTGATATAGTGCCGTTCGACGAGAATTTTGCAATTATGTGGAATCACCCACACACTAACCACATACCTTTATCAAACTGACCTATCTCTAGTCTCTGATTGATTTTGACAATACCGTAATGACCCTTGCAAATTAGCATGATCGAGCAGTTAATTCCTAGTCGTATTCTCGAGTCTATTGCGTTTAGATTCCTTAATGACTTCACCTGATAGGCTAGTTATCTGATGAGTGGCCAACTCAGAGAAAAGAACTATCGGCATGTTGATGAAAAGCCTAGCTTATTCAATTGAAAATAGAACCCGAAAATCAGGATGTCACAATTACTCTCTAAGTTTGATATCCGAAGCATGGCATAGGAGTCCGTCAAAGGGCAAGCCATAGCTGATATATTGGCTGAAAATTCCAAGAATTCTAATGATTAGGATGAAGTTGATGAACAAATCCATCTGGTCACGCTTGACAAGTGGACCATGTATTTTAATGGTGCTGTTAACCTTTCTAGTTTTGGCACTAGGGTAGTCTTAATATCCCTAGAAGATCAACATTACCCAATAGTTGCAAAGTTGGTATTCCCTTATACCAATAATATTTTTAAATTTGAAGCTTGCATCCTCAATCTACAATTAGTCATCAATATGAAAGTTAGAAAACTCTAGGTTTATGGTGATTCTGCACTCATCATCCTCCATATGGGAGGTGAATAGCAAATGCAAAATGTAAAGTTGATTCCTTACAATGAATATCTCAAGACTTGGTCAAGGAATTTGATGAAATATCTTTTGATTATCTACTAAGATCACAAAATCAATTTGTTGATGCCCTAGCAACCTTATCATCAATGTTACAATTAACCAACGGCTTGAGCATTGATCCTTAGCAAATCGATGTTTTGAAGAAGCTTGCTAATTATTTGATGATTGAAGAGGAACCTGATGGTCAATCCTAATATTATGACATCATGAATTACCTTTAAGAAGGCAAATTTCCCCAAGGGAGTCAAGCCAATGATTGAAAATACCTAATGAAGTTGGCATTCAAATTCTTCATCAGTGGAGGAGCCATTTATAAAAGGTCTTTTGATTCGGTTTTACTAAAGTGCGTGGACACACAAAAAGTTAAACTCCTTATGAAAGAGATACATGAAGGAGAATGTGGCCCTCATATGAATGGTCATCTCTTGGCAAGAAAAATCATGAGACTTCGTTAACTACTAGTTGACCATGGAAGCCAATTGTCTTCAACATGTGAGATGCTATCACAAATGCCAAGTCTATAGAGACAAAATCAATGCTCCACCTAATAAATTGCATCAAATGTCCGAATCCTGACCTTTCTCATTGTGGGGCATCGACACCATCGGATCAATTAATCCTAAAGCATTCAATGTCCACTGTTTTATCTTGGTGGCTATTGATTACTTCACCAAATGGATTAAAGCCAATTCTTATGCCCATGTCACTACAAAAAGCATGGCAAGGTTTATCTGTCGTGATATCATCGCTTGATATGGAGTTCCCAAGGCAATTATCACAAAATAATGGATCAAACTTGAATAACAAGATAGTAGATTAATTATTTGGAGAGTTCCACATTCGCCACTTGAATTCTTCTCCTTACCACCCACAAATGAATGGAGTTGTGGAAGCAACAAATAAGAACATTAAGAAGATTTTAGCTAAAATAGCTTAAAACTATCATGATTGGCATGATCGATTATCTTATGCTTTGCTTGCTTACCGAACTTCAAGTCACACTTCAGCTGAGGTAACACCATTCTCATTGGTCTATGGAATGGAGGCTATGCTACCTGTGGAAGTGGAAATCCCTTCACTGAGGGTATTTTCTCAAGTCAAGCTCTCCAAAACTGAATTGGTTCAACAAAGGTTTGAACAACTCAACATGATTGATGAAAAGAGGGTAAAAGCCCTATGTCATGGACAAAGCTATCAGAAGAGGGTAGCTAGGTCGTTCAATCGCAAAGTCAAACCAAGGCATTTTGAATCAATGATCTCATCTTGAGAAAAGTTTTACTTATCATTCCAGATCCTCGTGGGAAGTTTATTCCAAACTACAAAGTCCATTTATTGTAAGGAAAGTGCTACCTAGTGGAGCATTGATCCTTGTAGAAATGGATAATCAATAATTGGCAAGACCTATAAATGTTGATGCTGTTAAGAAATATTACACATGAATAAAATGAAAGGCCTTTGAGCTGCTTTTGGATTAAATTCGAGTTACTTTAGGATATTTGCATCATGCAACTTATGCATATATATTGCATCCACATGTTTGTTCATTTTGTAGAATCTCTTAAAAAAAATTCTACCTATCCATAGGAGGTTGATCTTAGAAGTGCAAAATCTCTAAAAAGTGATCATCTTCTTTAAAACATAGAAGTGACCCTTTCCCTTAGAACACAAATAAAGTCAGTTAGAACTCTAGAAGTGAACCCCTATGCTGAGCAAAACCTGTTTTGTCCACAAATTTTATTCAACCTTATTTTCAAAAGTCTCCCTAGTGAGGTCAAAGGAGCATTTTTTTTTTCAAAACTTTTCGATACATTCTCATTCCCCAACGAGTGGAACTTAATCATAATGTGTTTTGAAAAAACCAAAAATGATTGTTAAATATGCCAAGTGGTAGTGCCTAAAATGATGAGAGGCAACCCCTTTGCCAAACACGTCATTATACACTCTTTGAGATAATTAAGTGAAAAGAACCATGTCCTAGGGGAGAGAATTCATTCACATTGAATTCATGATTTGAGATGATAAAGGTATTTTCTATCTCAATCTCAAACACTATTGATGTCCCTTGTAAGCCACTTTGAGCCAAATATGGAGCATTTTCAAAATAACCATGTCAAGAACAATCCCACATTGGGGGAAAATAGGGGGTCTTTGTTGAAAATTATGGAACAAAAGATCAATAAAGATTTTATTACTTTCACTTGCATCAATCTTCTTGTGCTAGCTTTAAGTGATTTCTTATCGAAGCTCAAGGCATCCCAAAGTGATGAAGATCATTCCATTCACTACCCTAAACACAATTACCTTTTGCTTAGCCAATTTGAGCCTTATGCAATTCCTTCATAACCTCAGGTGATAATTTTCTCCCCACACTGGGCAAAGCATGTGATTTACCAATAAAATTGAGAATGTTAGTCATATTTGTAAATACCACTCAAGAGTCCTAGATACTCAAAAGAGATTGAAAACTATGGAGCATGAAAAAGCAGTGTGCCTGGTAAAAGTAAGGTCAATGCCCACAAAAAAAAAAAAAATGCAAAGAAAAGTAGAATTAATGGTCATGCAAAAGATCATTTACAAAAATAAAAGAAATGCTTTGCAAAGCATATCTATTGCAAGCAATGTCATTAGAAAAGAGAGCAAAGCTCTCATGTCTCAAGATAAATAGTCAAAATGACTCTCGAGATAGGTTAAATTTCAAGAGTTAGATTTCTGAAAAAGTTGTGTGATGGTAATGGTGTCAAGATAATCGCTCATTTTTTACCCCTAGATATCTAAAATTTTTCAAGCCTTTTTAAGTCTCTTCTAAACCAACATTACAACCCTTATTCCGAAGTCTCTTTTGATTGGGATAGTTTGAGTTGAAATAAGAATCTCACAAGAGATATCACTAGAAGGAGTTGAAGCAATTATATCTTATCTTATCTTCGAGGTTCTTGACTTGTAAACTTGATAAAGATATTGTTTGAATATTCATTTCTTGGCCTCAAAGCGCATACCCTTTGTGTAAGCCCATGACCAAAACATTATTATGGTCCTTTCAAAATATCTTTTAATCAATGAATTGTATTTACTGTTAATGTTTCTGAAAGCCTTAGACATGAGTTGAGTGAGACATCTCCAGTGAGATTTAAGCAGTTTTCCCACATCAAAGATTGGGAATAAAAACCATATTTGAGAGCCAGTGTGAAAGACCTCTTTTGATTAGGCTATTTTCACTTGGCGTATTTGATTTAACCCTTAGGTGGTTAATCAAATTACATTTTGTTAAAATCCTCTCCGAAGGGATTTGACAATCAGTATTGTTTACCAATATTTCTTGAATGATTTCGCAAGATTGGCTCTCAAGCAATCTCAAAACCTCTTTCCAAAATTTGTGTTCCTTAGTGAACTAGTTTTTGGGAATCCTAAACCATATCATTGTTTTTGGTTTTTCGTCATCCTAAGACATGACTCTTGTTTTCATTTTTTGGTTATCCTAAATCATAGCTCGTCCCTTAGGTTTCTGGTCAACCTTAAATCTCATCCCTTAGGTTCCTAGTCAACCTTCAATCTCATCTTTTAGGTTCATGGTCAACCTTAAACCTTGTCTTTTAGGTTCTACATTATCTTTAAACCTTGTCTTTTAGGTTCTATGTAAACCATAAACCTTGTCTTTAGGTTCTAGGTTATCCTCATAAACCTTATCTTTTAGGTTCTAGGTTATCCTTAAACATTGTCTTTAGGTTTTAGATTATCCTTAAACTTTATCTTTAGGTTCTAGGTTATCCTCATAAACCTTGTCTTTTAGGTTCTAGGTTATTTTTTAGGTTTTAGGTTATCCATAAACCTTGTCTTTTAGGTTCTAATTTATCCATAAATCTTGTTTTTAGGTTTTATGTTATCCTCGTAAACCTTGATTTAGGGTTCTAGATGATCCTTAAATCTTGTCATTAGGTTAGTGGTTATCCTTAAACCATTCATTTTTCATTGGTGATTTCATTTTCTTCATTCCATTCCACAAGAAAGAGACAAAGTGAAGAAACCACAATAAGAGTTCAGATACCCCAATGAGTGAAGGTAAGTGTCAGGTATGTCCCTAACCAAATATCATTTCCTTTGTCTTTTTTCTATTCCCAAAGTAGAGTTGACTAAAAATTACATGTATCAATTTTGTCTTTGAATGGAACCTTGTCAAACTCTCACTTGAAGATGGGTAGTTGTTGACACCTAATTTTTAGTCGACGCATTATTAAAATGTAAAAAATCAAGATTTGAGTTTATGATCATGATGGAATCCCATTTCTCAGCAAAAAAATGTGGTTTTTCATTTGTTTCTTATACATTGTCATTTTAAAGCAATTTCTAGGTCATCTTCATGAAAAATTGAAAAGTTAAAAGATTGACTTTTGGGTTGACTTTTTGGTCAACCCTTTGACCAAAAGTTGACCCCAGTCAAAAATTGACTTTTTATCCAAAAAGATTCCATTTAGCTTTAATTTCACTTGTGTCAAATCAATTTCTCAAAAATTCAAAGATTTGACTAAAAATCAACTTTTTAGGAAAAATCAAATAAAGAGTTGACTTTTTGTCAAACCTTTGATCCAAAAATAAAAAATAAAAAATACACAAACAAATTTCTTTTAAAGCCAATTTGACTTATGTATAAAAATTTCACAAAATTCGATTAAAAACCTTGGTTTCTCAATTTTTCAGTTTTAGGTTCCAAGTTGATAAAAAATAAAACTACTTTTATTCTAGTCATAATTAGGTGTAGTTCCTTCTTCGACATTTGGTTTAGGAACTGTTTGAAATCTACTTGCATATTCAGTTTCATGATTTACTGAGTCAAAATGCAAATTGTCATTTTGAGCCCTAATTAGGAGACCAAAATTGATCATTCATAAATTGTGAACGGATGATTGTTTCTCATTCATTTCCTCAAGATAAGTCCAAATTTGAAATTAATTTTGAGAAATTCACACCAGAATTTATCAATTTGAAGAATTTTATCCTCTTGAAATTTGAAAATCTGAATTGACCCATTCATGGCTATGATTTAATTTCATAATTCTATGTCTAATTTTGACATTAGGCCTAGTTTCATTTTGGACATAAGCCAAAACGCTTCAATTTAAGGTCAATTTGAAGGTGATATATTGCACATGGATAGTTCATTAATAGGGCAATTGTGACATTAATTGAACTCAATTTTGGTTAATTTGCAATTTTGCCCATTGAATTGCAAATTTTACAATTCTATCCCTTTAGGCCTAATTCAAAGCACTGGTTTTGGCTCGTTGCTTTTCATGATAATCACTCAATTAGGTCAATAAAAGACACCTAAATCAAGTTTATAAGGTTTGATTAGCTAAATTATACCTTAATTAGCTAATTTCTTCTTAAATAGGATAAAAATCCTTTTCAATTTGGTCCTTAGGGACCAATTTGAATAAATTTTGGACCCACAAGGATCCTTAGAGGGAAAAATGGTGAGAACTAGATCAAACCAACCAGGAATCGATCAAAAACTAGCCGAACCAGACCAAATTGATCTAACCGACCGCCGGCAAAGCTAGCCGGTTCAGCTCCTTGCCGGCTGGTTCCTGACTTTCGGTAACCGATTTTGGAATCCTCTCAATGTCAATTTCACTTATGCACCTTCAATTTCTCAAAATTTTATAGATTGACCCTCAAATTTCATCAAATTGCAACTTAATCCCTAATTGGATATTTCGACGTAATTCTCGATTTTGACTTGGGTTTTCGCAAATCAAATCCACTAGATCAATTACCCGACACCTTTGATCATATTAGAGCCTTCAAACTCAATTTTTAACCATTGGATCAAAATTTCAACCGTTGGATCGAACCGACGGCCGAAATCACTTAACTTGGGAGAGTATATGTGTCCAATTTTCGCTCCATTTTAGGGGGGCTTCATTGTGCACGAAATCTCTCTCTCTCTCTCTCTCTCTCTCTCTCTCTCTTCTCTCTATTTTGGCGCCAAAACCATATCCTTCTTTCTTTCTTTAGTTCAGTCCAACCGACCTCTTTCCAACGAACCCGATCGCCACTAGTTCAGCCTCCACCAGCGATGATTCACCCTCACTAGCGATCAACTCATCCTACTTGAGCTACTAAGATTTGATTTCACCTTCAACAATTCTTTGATCTACCTTTCCAAGCTCAATCTTCTTCTACCAATGTGAAGATCGATCCATCTTAGGACCGATTATGATTTTTTTTATGCAGATCAAATCAACAGTCGAAGCTTCTTGAGGTGTTGATCACTTTAGATTGAGTCCTCAAACTATCCTAGGTGTGATTGTGATCAAAATTGGGTGGATCGATCATTAGATCTTCTCCGGCAAATTGATTTCTTCCGATAGCATCAAGACCGGTCCAATTTTGGATCGATTCTAGTTTTCCTTCTAGAGGAGGTTCAACCACCTTTCAAAGCTCTTCCTTATTGTCCAAATCTAGTCTTTAGTAGTTTGTGGAGGTTTAATCAAAGTTCTAGGAAAACTTCGATCAATTTCAATCAAAAACAACAAAAAATACAACAAAAATAACGATCTTAGTCTCAAACCCTGTGAAGTGAGGCCGGATTAATCGACCGGGGCTAAGGTTCAATTTTAAGTAAATACATGATTATTAGATGTTAAATGATGGATTTGGATGATGATTTGCTACAATTGAGTATTCTTGAATGATAAACTTGAATGATTGTAGTTGATTTTGCTTAAATATGCAATTTCATAGCTATAGGACTGATCTAATGATTTGGCCAAAATGAGGTCCGAAATGACCTTGTTTCACCTAGAGTCTTCTTAGACTTAGATAATACACATCATAAACTTTGATAGGTTGCACACCCCAATCAAGTGTCGTTTGGCTTTCGAAAAATATCTCCAAAAGTGAGCAATTTTGCAGTAGTTGAAGTGGATTTTCAGTTTTGTTCTTGTTCCAAAATGAGATTTTACTATTTTTATGTAGCATTCGGTGATGATTTTTGGACAATCTTGCATTCACAAGTTTTGTTCCAAATCATTTTTGCAAGTTCTGAAATTGTTTCGTGATATTTAGATGTCTAGGTCAAATCTACTTAGCTCCAAGCCTAGGTCAATATGTTCCATTCTAATATTTGATTTCTCATTTTTGTACTAATTTATGTGTTGATTTCTAGAAGAAATTTCCTCATGAAAGTTGCTCATATCAGTGTGAAGCATGCTCTGTATTTTTTTTTTTTTTTGGGAATTTTTAGATATGATTAACTAGGTCAAAATCACTTAGATATGAACATAGGATAGTTTGACCTACATTGCTCCAAATTCTGTTTTGATAAAATTGAGTCAAAAATTTAGCTTGTTTGGTCTCAAATCCTTCATGAAAGTTGGAATACATACTATATGTATTCAATTGATACATGATTTGCAAATCTTGATGTTGGCAAGTGAGTAAATTGCATAAGTTACTATGAAAAGATGCTACGGCAATATATAGCTTATATATGCATCCCTATTTTGTTATTTTTTTTTTTTTTTTTTGTGATTCATGTGATTAGATCTAGGTTTTGAACTCTTAACAACAAATGTTCATCATTTCATGCTCAGTATATAGGATTTTTTTGTAGGATTTTTGCATATAATGAGATGGTTGAAATCATGCCCGTTCTATGAAGTTAATGCTGAAACAAAATTTTACTGTATATGCATCTTGCCATGCTTGTTTGGGTCTTTTAGAGACCAAATCTTGTAATAATGCCTTCTTGACACTTAAACTACATGTTACAAGGTTTGATTACATGTCCACGTTAATGCATTTGAGTGTCATTTCACATGTTGAATTTGTGCCGCAATAGTGCATGTTTACCTAAAACCCTCAAGCATTTCATCATAAATCTTAAGTCATCTTGTATTGTCATCGAATTGTATGACATCTTCTCATGCTGAATTAGGGTTAAATAATCACCCAAATTTTTTTTTGTATCCAACTCTATGTCACATGTGATTTTTTCATGCTATTTGTGCATTACTTGAATGGTTTTGAGATTTATTAATGTATGTTGTATTTTGGTTTTTAGTTAATGACATGTGCACCTTTAAAGAACTTGATCTTAGGGTACCAAATTGACCTAGTTTGGACTCAAGCCCTTCTAGGAAGTCATAAGGCACACTTAGAGGATCCCAATACCATTGATTCATGCAAACTGCTCATCGTTTGGATCACTTTCCATTTTCTTTTGAAAAACTATATTAGAATCTGGACATGGGATCAATTCAAACCCTTGTTCAAACCTCTATTTGGACAGACCTTTGACATTTTTATTTTATTTTTTGTAAGGATTATGCACTTGACCTTTTAACAAACTTGCTTTCCAACATGTTGGCTATGTTGTGTATAAATTTGGTGATTTTTAGACTTGTTTCGATAGGAAAAATCCTTGTGATATTGGTTGAGTGTCCTGCTGTTTTGACAATTTTAATACATGTTGTTGATTGATGTTTGATTTTTATAAAATCATGTGTAGCTCGTTTAGGAAAATTTTCTTCACAAAAGTTGTTTGTTATTCTTTGTCATGCATGTTAGGGAATTATGTTGTCACTAAATTGTCATTAGGTATTGCCCAATTTTGCTGTCTTTATATGCTTGTTTTGAAATTCCCTGATATGAACTTGATTGTGATTGTTTAGATAAACTTCCTAAATTAGTTTGTGCATGAACCTAAGCCATTCCATCTTCATAAAAGTTGTTTTAAATACCTTGATATTTATTGTTAAATGATTTTGGACAAATCTTCTTTTCAAATCAAATTTAATAATATTTTTTGGTACATATGATGTTTCCCAAAAACAATTTGTTAAAAAGTCCTTTTTCAAAAGCTTGATTTGACTTAAGAAAGAGTCATATTTGGACCATATTCAAAATGCCTATGACACTTGTGAGTGCATTTATACAAGCCCCGAGCTAGCCTTGGCAATTGAATGTGTTCCATAGCCTAGATATTTCTCAATCCGAAATATTTTCAAAATCTTTCTTAAATCCTAATTTGACAATTGTGAACATCACGGTTTGAATTGTATTTTAAAATGCCTATGATGCTTATGAGTGCATTTATGTGAGCCCCGGGTTAACCTTGGCAATTGAATACTTTTCATAGCTAAGACATCACTTTGTCTCAAAATCTTTGTGAACGATTTCAAATGATGTCTTTGAAACATCACATGTACCTTCATGTATATAATTATGCCATTCATTAGAAACATTTGTGTTTGTGATTGGCGCATTCTCTTGGTAATCAATGACCCACCGATGGTTCACTATACTATTTGATTGTTTGAGAAACAAGGTCCAAAAGACCTACATGCATGTTTGATTCCTGCAAATGCACGTGACTTTTCGATGTATGATAAGGTCGATGCATGATATTAAGGGAAAACCTTGGGATCACATAGATCGGTTGGAAGGGAGGAAAGGTCAGATTTAGAGGGACATGGGCGTGAATTTCAAAGGTTGATCTCGAGGCCCAAATCTTCTTTTTGCATTGAATTTCTTACGAAAGATTGATTTTGGCATGATGTCATGTTTTTTATTGTTTTGATATATATGCTTGTTTCTTCCCATTATAGGCACCTAGTTGTATAATTTTCTAGTCTAGGTTTAGAGTTGGATCCTGAAAATAGAAGACATAAAAACGGTGGAGGTCAATGTCCATTCCGACCATAATCAAGTACTTTTCATTTCCCCGACATATGTCTCGGGTTCCCATCGTCTATATGAAAGCCTGACGAGCTATGGGTGCCCTCTGCCTCTTATCATTTTCAATTGTGTTCCTCTTTTATATTTTCAAGGATTGCATGGTAGATTTACAGCTTTCCTTGATTGTTTACTTAATATTTCGTAATTTCAATTCCATTGATTGCTTTCTTTTTTCATTTTCTTTAGATATAGATTAGTATGAAAACGACTGACCACAGATGATTGCTTAGTTTAGGATTAACGATCCTGAAAATGTAAGAAGAAATGGATGGACACGTTAAGTAAACACAATATACTATTTAGGTACTGAAAGGATGCTAATAGGTATATTAGCGTAATTTAAGTCCTTGAACATATATATTTGGTTGCGTAGGAATCGAGGGAACACTCACGACCCTTGATTCGGTTTCTAGCTGACCCCTAAAAACGAGGCTAGTGATGACTCCTATCTTATTTTTAGGTTGTCCTAAACAACTAGACCGTATAAATGAACCCATCACACGGGGTACGAGTCTTAGTAAGACTCATCACCATTTAGCATACTGGATGTGGCGGTACCCCAAAGGATGAAGTGATGCCATCCTTTTGGATGAAGTGTACTATCGAGAGGGCTATCATGGTAAAGGTACCCTTAAATCTAATATCCACACCTGACCTCTTCCGCTGAAGTGTGTCGCCTGTGTAGGTATGGATCGCAACACTCCGTTGTCACATGGGATATGAGCTTGGGAGAGCTCGCAATCTCGTGGAAGGAACTCATGAGAGGCTTGACCCAAAAGGTGAGATTATAACATCTTTTGGAATGTAAGCAATGAGGAAACTCTTATGATCAAGTACGTCTAAATCTGATCTTTCTTCTCTTCCTCTCCTCGTGAAAGGGATCGAGGGTGGTGAGATCGAGTTGTGACAATCAGGGTTATGCAATGCTCTAGAATGACATTATCCAAGTAATGTTTCAATTATGTTAAAAACATTAGGTATGGCAAAAACAACAGGTACACACCTACTGTCTTATTTCAAAAAGTTATCATTATAGTACTACTTTTATTACTGTTCTAACTACCTATATACCCTATCTAGAGTTGTTACGGCTGTTATAATGGAATTTGCAAACTCAAATTTACTACTTGTTTAATTGATAAAATTTGAATTTTAAATAACTACAGGTAAGTAAGTTACTGTTGAAAGACAACAGCTAACTCTCTCACTCTATGTGAAATATGCTGCTCCTATTTATAGAGTTATTATACACATCTTCTCTCACACCATTCATACTTACCCTCTCGTATCTCCTCGACATCATCTACTCAAAATTCTTGTTCTTTCTACACACAAACTCTTCTACACTTAAAAATCATGGCGCCCAAAGCTTGCCCTTCTTCCAAGGTCATAAGGAAATCACCACATACCACTAGCCAAATGTCCAAAACCTCTAAAGAGGAGGTCACTCAACAAGAAGAGTCTTTGGAGGCCACTCAAATCAGAGTGTGGCTCAAGCTGGTGGGTCAACTACTGCTAACACCCCACTACCTGCAACAACAAAAAAAGAAACACCCATGGGAAAAACCCCAAAATCTCGAATGTCAGCAAAAAATGACATAGACGTTATACCACCTATGGCACATTTGGTCATAGCCATTTCATCACCATCAACTCCTGCCCAAATCACCTTCAAGAGATCTATTGAAAGTCTTGACCGCTCTCATGGAAACTCATGGATCGAAGATAAAGAAACTCCTTAAGTTTGAAGTCACAAGGTCACAAACCCTACAACTTGAACAAGCATTAACTACTCAAGAAAAACCAGCTGCTGAACCATCACATTCAGTTGCTCAGCCCTCTTAGCTCTCTCAACACTTGCCTTAGAAATCCTCAACTAAAGATGAAGGCACATCTAAACCTGTTGCTCCCAAAGACAAAGGAAAACAAATTGTCAAAGAAGTAGTGATCATCCCTGAGCCTAACACTTCACAACCTGAGAGAAGTGAAGCCATAAAAGAATCGGGAGAAGTCGTGGGAGACAAACATGGAGAAGATGACGACCAGGTATTTCAAAACTTTGAACCCACCGTTGGTTTTGAAAAGGATGAGAATTTCAAATCCAATTTCTTTCTTTCATTGGAACCTGAACTTACAAACCATCACTTCTATGATCGAGGCATTATTTATCATCACTATGTTGATTTTGAGTTTTTAGAAAATCATGGAATTTTTCTCTGAGCTTTTTGAAGCACTACGACTCAAATTCTTTACTCCTTGAAAGAGGAGGTTCACCCTACCCTTGTGGCAATGTTTTACTCAAGTCTAAATTTTCCAAACCAAGGCTTTATTAGTATTGGACTTAAGGCCTGTCCGCCCAAGTTGGGCCTAGAAAGCCCGGCCCACGGGAATAGGGCCCGTGGAAAGAGAGAGGTATAAAAGAGAGGAGAGAGAGAGAGATTGCACCTGTTGGAAATAAACGTACGTATGCTTTTCTCCCGCGCTCTCTCTCTCTCTTCAAAAGACAAAAAGAAGAACAATAAGGCTCCCGCAATTTTTCTTCCCTTCATTACTTCATCGGATCGAACAGGGCTAGATTTTCTTCCTCTAACGGCGTCGGTGTCTAATATGTGGCTAAAAAGTACGCTCGAATCCGTGGTGTGCTTTAGGATCGGTGATACGTATTGTTTTTCCCGGGCTCGTCTTCCGCATTGATTTAAGGGTTCGATTCAGTGTCGAATCCGCGTTTTCGGGGATCTGTTATTCCCAACATTGGTATCAGAGTCCTAGTTCACGTTTTCCCGAATTGTTTGACATTTTTTTTATTGATTTTTCGCAAAAACAATTCGGCCGTACGGATCAGGGCGAGAAATCCCGACACCCAAGCACTATTCGGCCATTTTTCCGAGTTTTCGTAAGTCGAAATCGAATTCTAATGTCATAGGAAGAAAGCCGACGTCGAGACGAGTCTGGCGATATGTCGAGTGCCACCGTGAGACGCCGCACGCGCCCATACGCGCGGCCGGAAGCCGCTGCGCGTGAGCGCGACACACCCGGAAGCTCTGGCTCGTCCAGCGCGTGCGACACACACGCCCGTCGGTGAACCAGCACGTGCGACACACGTGCCGGTCCACGGACCGACGCATGCTGACGTCAGCATGACGTCACCCAACGGTCAGTAACTGCTAGGGTGACATCATCGATGACGTCAGCATTACGACGTTTCGCTGGGCGATCACCGGCCAGCGACCCGATCGGCGACCCGACCCGAACCGACCCGAAGGACGCCAGCACGCACGCGGCACGTGTCGGATGACGTCTGCGTGATGTTATCCCGCGCACGCGTGCAGCACGTGCCGTCGGTTCGCACGAACCGACCGGTCGACCGGGTCGGCCGACTCCGACGACCGTATGACCACCATTGACCGTTGACGACCGTTGACCGACGACCGTTGACCGTTGACCCAAAAAAAAAAAAAGGGAAAAGAATGTGTTTCTTTTTCAATTAAGTCTATGTGGATTATAATGCGATCCCTTATTTGTTCTGCATTTGTTGCAGGAACAATGCCTCCTCTGAGATTGCGCACACCTATTCGCGCAGTTACCGATGAACAAAAGGAAAGACTATCTAAGTTGATAGCTGAGCTGACTGATCATCGATGGGAGAGTGGAGACTTAATTGATCATGTCCTTGAAGTCAACGGGAAGATTCAACAGGTCATATGGAATGGTCGTCCTATGCCACAGTCAGAGATGGTGCGATTTTTCATAAACACTCTTCCACCTGAATGGCAAGATGTGTTGAATCGCATATGGGATGTCAATGGAGCTGCTTCATATAAGAAAATTGTGATGGATTTTGTAAATGAATATTACTGTATTGTTACAAGGGAAAAGATCAAGAAATTGAACAAAAGAGGATCTTTCCCAGTTCGTGTGCTGACTTGGTGTTAGTTGTATTGGCTGATCTTAGTTAAGTGTGCTTTGTGGACATCTTATGTATTGTTTACTACCTAATTGTGTTAATTGAAAGCATTATTGTTTTATTGGATGTCTATTATATGTTGCTTTCTGTTATTGCTGGTTGCTGTGGGTAATTAGCTGTAGGTAGTTTTTTTTAGAAGTTTTTGTAGCTTCATAGAATTGATTTTGCATAAGACAATTATATTGATGATAGTTTTAAGTTAGGATTTTGGAGGATGATTGGAAACATAGTGACCTTTTGATTTTGAAGCCTTACTTGAAATTATTCATTAATATGATGGGTCTATGTAAATAGGGATGCATAAATGATAGGCATTAATAATTCGTGCATATTTGTCTGATTTGTTCAGATCAATGGCTTCAGCCACAAAGAGCATAGTTACCAAGCTGAATAAAGGTGAAAAGCTTAATGGTAACAACTATGAAATATGGCACATGAAAATCCAATATGTGCTGGAAGAGCAAGAGGCACTTGAGGCTCTTAACCTGACCATGGTAGAACCTGAAGAAGGAAATACCGCACAGCACAAAAGAGATAAAGAAGCTTTTTCTGCATGGAAAAGAAAGAACTCTCTTGCTCGCATCACGTTGCTGAGCAGCATGGAAAATGACATCATGCGAGAGTTTAGGCGTTTTGACAATGCCAAGGAAATGTGGGAGGCATTGGCAACTAGATTTGGTCATACTTTGGTGACTAGACTGAGGTAGCTCACTATCAAGTTTGACTCTTATAAGAAGCCTCATGGTCAGACCATGAAGCAACATCTTAGAAAGATGTCAAACATGATAACTGAGCTGAAAGATGCTGGCCATGTCCTCACAGATGAGCAGCAGGTGCAAGCAGTGATTCGTTCCTTGCCTCAGAGTTGGGAGCATATGAAGGTGCACCTGACTCATAATGAAAATATCAAAACCTTTGA
This sequence comes from Eucalyptus sideroxylon, assembly GCA_014182405.2. Taxonomy (NCBI): domain Eukaryota; kingdom Viridiplantae; phylum Streptophyta; class Magnoliopsida; order Myrtales; family Myrtaceae; genus Eucalyptus; species Eucalyptus sideroxylon. Next base: position 31,298,823 of record CM024554.2, on the reverse strand, counting down.
GGATGCAATGCGTCATCTTGAGCTGGAAGAGGACCGCCTCTTGGCGGCTAAGCCGGATGCTGAACTCTATCATGCTAGTTCTAGCTCAAATGGAGCTTTGAGCTCCAAGCGCAAGCGCCCTAACTGGTTTGATAAAGGGAAAGGCAAGGAAGAAGGTCCTTCAGGGAAGAAACCCAAGTTTAACCAACATGAAAGAGGAAAGCGTCCTCGCATGAAGAAGCTTGCAAGGGTGAAATGCTACAACTATGACAAGAAGGGTCACTATGCTCACAACTGTTGTGAGCCAAAGAAGGTATGCACCCATTGTACTTTTAAGAACTTTGCTTATGTGTTGAGTTTTGTGTTCTTAACTAAGTCTAATCCTTTGTGGACTGTGGATTCAGGAGCGACGGACCATGTAGCGAAGGATAGAGGATCCTTCGTGGAATTCCGACGAGTACCAACTAGAACTAAGTGGATCTATGTGGGAAACAACTCCAGAGCTGAAGTGAAAGGAATTGGCACATGCCAACTGAATATGCGTGGTGGACACACTTTGTTCCTTCATGATGTGTTGTATGCTTTAGAGATTCGTCGGAATTTAGTGTCTGTATTAGTGTTGGTTAAATTAGGTTTTAATATGAACTTCTATAGTAGAGGTGTGAATTTGTTTTTGGATACAAATTACTATGGTTGTGGTTATTTTCTGGATGGTTTTATTGTATTAGATATTGATTATGTTAATGCTAATGTTTGTTATTCCCTTCTCACGTCTCCTAATAAATATGATAATGATGTGAATGTGTGGCATGCTAGACTTGGTCACATTGGCCAACAACGTATGAATAGACTAGCCAAAAGAGGGCTTGTTGGGCAATATTGAAAAAGTCGATTTGTCCATATGTAAGCATTGCCTAGAAGGGAAAACGACAAGGAAACCATTTGGAAAAGGAAAAAGAGCTGAATTTCCTCTGCATTTAATCCATTCGATGTCTCTGTGGTCCAATGAATGTGAAAGGAAGGCATGGGGCTGTTTATTTCATCACTTTTATTGATGATTATACTCGATTCGGATATGTCTATTTGATTTCTCATAAATCTGAAGCAATAAGTTGTTTTAAAAGGTTTATGAACCTGGTAGAGAATCAATTAGACAAGAAAATAAAAGCATTGAGATCCGATCGAGGTCGAGAATATTTATCTGATGAGTTCAGAAAATTATGTGATGAAAAAGGAATAGAAAGACAGTTGTCTATTCCATATACTCCTCAACAAAATGGTGTTGCGGAGAGAAGAAACAAAACCCTACTGGAAATGGTTAGGTCCATGATGGCGCATGCTAACTTACCTATTACCTTTTGGAGTGATGCGTTGTTAACTGCTGCCTATATACTTAACCGTGTGCCTTCCAAATCAGTTACTTCCACTCCATATGAGTTATGGACAGGTAGAAAATCGGACTTAAGTTTTCTTAAGCCATGGGGTTGTGCTGCCTATACACATGAGTCCTCTCACAAATTTGGGAAATTGGGTCCTAGAGGAAAGAAGAGTATTTTCATAAGGTACTCTGAACACTCGAAAGGATATGTGTTCATAGGTGAGCAAGAAAGTGGAAGTATAACTGAGTTTGAATCACGAGATGTCACATTCTTAGAGGATGAATTTCCTAAGAAGGGCGAAATAGGGGAAGATTGTTCCCTATTTGAGACCTTGGATCAGGATAATGATGTTAGTGGAGTTCGTCCAAGTGGGAGTAATATGAGAAGTGATGAATTAAATTCAACTCATTCTCAATTGCAACCACATGATGAGACGACATCATCATTACCTAATCCAAGTGGGAGCATGATGGGGAATGATGTGCAAAGTGTACAATCTCCCATACGGCGAACAAGTCGCCAAAGTATTCCCCGTCGACGTTTTGACATTGAAGGGGAAACTTTTATGGTTGCTCCACAAGATGAGGATGAGCCAAGAAATATTAATGAGGCTCTGAATTGCCCTAGTAAGGAAAAATGGATTAATGCAATGGAAGAGGAAATGGAGTCAATGAAATCAAACCAAGTCTGGGAACTGGTTGATCTTCCAAAAGGACGCAGAGCTATTGGGAACAAATGGGTTCTCAAAATAAAGCGAAAGGCTGATGGCTCGATTGAAAGGCATAAGGCTCGCCTTGTGGCGAAGGGGTATAATCAACGGGAAGGAATTGATTATGAAGATACATTTTCTCCCGTAGTGAGATTTACCTCGATTCGCATTATTCGGCAATAGTGGCTAGTCTGGATCTTGAGTTACATCAAATGGATGTAAAGACTGCTTTCCTCAATGGAGAATTAGAGGAAGAAATATATATGGAACAACTTGCTGGTTTCATAGTGAAAGGCCAAGAAGAAAAAGTATGTCGACTTTTGAGGTCGATATATGGTCTTAAGCAGTCATCAAGACAATGGTATATACGTTTTCATAATGCCATAATGGCATATGATTTTACAATGATTGATGAGGATCATTGTGTATATATCAAAAGATCCAAGGATCAATTTGTGATCATATCATTATATGTTGATGATATACTAATTGCCGGAAGCAATATGGAGTTTGTTAAGACTGTCAAGAGTTGGTTGTCTTCCAACTTTGAGATGAAGGACATGGGTGAGGCTGCATACATTCTTGGAGTTAAGATTTCAAGAGATCGTTCGAAGAGATCATTGTCTCTTTCACAAGAAACCTATATAAATAAGGTTCTTGAACGATTTCGTATGCAAGATTGTAAACCCATAGACACTCCTATTGCAAAAGGTGAAGGATTGAGCCATAGACTGTGTCCAAGGACTCCACAAGAGAAGGAACAAATGAAACATGTTCCTTATGCAAGTGCTGTTGGGAGCTTGATGTACGCTATGATGTGTACAAGACCCGACATATGTTTTGCAGTTGGAATGGTGAGTAGATACCAATCCAATCCAGGTCCAACACATTGGAAGGCCGTTAAGAGAATACTGAGGTATCTGAAGGGAACTGCTGATTACAAGTTGAATTACCAAGGAAAGGATCTGCGACTTGAAGGCTATTCAGATGCTGATTGGGGAGGAGATTTAGATGAAAGGAAATCTACCTCAGGATTTGCTTTCTTACTGAGCAATGGCGCCATATCATGGAGTAGTAAGAAGCAAACGTGCATAGCCTTATCCACGATGGAAGCTGAGTTCGTGGCATTATCAGCAGCAGTACAAGAAGGAGTTTGGCTTAAGAGATTCTTGGATCATTTAGGTGTTATTGAGAAAGCTGCAAATCAATTATTGGTTAACTATGATAGCCAAGCAGCTATAGCATACACCAAAGATCCAAAGTATCATGGCAAGACCAAACATATAGATACCAAGTATAACTTTGTCAAGGATATGGTTGCACGAAAGGATGTGAACTTACAATACATATCTACGCATAGAATGGTAGCAGATCCTATGACAAAGCCAATACCTAGAGATGTGTTTTGTGGTCATGTAAAATCTCTAGGATTGCGTAGAGTCTAATGATACTTGGATTGTAATTTCCCTGAATTGTTCACATTTATGAACTAGTGTTGTTTCATTATTAATGCCTATGAATCTTTGTTTGATCTTTATGCATCTTAATGCTCAGTGCATTATTTTAAGTTGAGAAGTATGTCGGACAGATAAAAGATTAGCCCACTCACACGGGTAATCGCCTCTATTTACTGTGTGATAAATAGAGATGAGACTGTTTTTAAGCTTATTATCTGGGTGATAATCAAGAGCTCAAGCTTAAAATACGAATGTCGCCTTAACTTAATGTTAAGATGATGACATAATACTTACTATGTCCAAAAGTAAAATACCCCACATGTTTTACTTTATCTGTCTAAGATGCCAGATATGAGTTCTGATGAATTTTGTAAATGAGTAGATACGTGAACTCAAGTTAGACATTGAGTATGTCTGAACTATCATCTGTACGGTATTGAAAGGTGTAGACATACGCTCCATGGGAAAGGAGTTAATACCGTAATACGTATTTCATACTACGTATGCATGAGCCGACCAATAAGAGTGGCAAAAAGTTTGATCTCAACTTTTATGACGTGTGAGACTCTTGAGGAAAAGAGTTCCTCAATTTTAGTGCCCTCATGACTTTTACTTATTCTCAAGGTTTCTATTTAGTGTTTGCTATCTTAGGATGTTGCCAATGGTCATGAGTTGATTCGATCTAATGGGACATTTCTAGAAAAGCAAGCTGAACTGAAATTGAGAGTTTGAAGGAAAGAGGAAGATCGATTTTGGAGAATCACATTGTAGTTTTTGTATTCACTGGTCGACCAATTATGATTGTCTTTGAGATAACTGTAATTGTGAATACAATATATATATATATATATATATATATATATTTATCATGTTTGAAAGAGATCAAGAGAGATATAAAATGTGATCGATCTATCTAGGGTACTGCATACTAAGTCTACTCAAAGTGTGACGCCCATTATGAGCTACTATATATTCCTAACAGATGTATAGCAACGAGCTCTCAAAGTATGTTGGTCGCACGGATTATTCACCGGTATGAATGTTGAAAAGAGATAAAGAGAATCCTGTTCAGCCCACCATGTGCGAGTGGGAAATGAAGGCTTTATTAGTATTGGGCTTAAGGCCCGTCCGCCCAAATTTGGCCCAGAAAGCCCGGCCCACGGGAATAGGACCCGTGGAAGGAGAGAGGTATAAAAGGGAGGAGAGAGAGAGAGAAAAAATGCACCTGTTTTTTAAATGGAAAAAAAATAAACGTATGTACGTTTTTCTCCCACGCTCTCTCTCTCTCTCAAAAGACAAAAGGAACAACAAGGAAGCGCAAAGGCCCTTCATTTTACTTCATCGGATCGAACAGGGCCAAGTTTCTCTTCCTCTAACGGCGTCGGTGTCTAATCTGTGGCTAAAAGGTACGCTCGAATCCGTGGTGTGCTTTAGATCGGTGATACGTGTTGTTTTTCCGGGCTTTCTTCCGCATTGATTTAGGGGTTCGATTTAGTGTCTCCAAAGAATCCGGTTTTTTAAACGGGATCCGTTATTCCCAACATGATGTTCGTTAGGTCAACTAAAGAGCCATTGAAAGATTTGGATTCACACAGCAATAGAATCAAAATAAAGCATGTAGTAGGGTAGCTAGGTTGTCTAACAAGTCAGTTATAAACTACAGTGAAAAGACAATAGCAGTTGCTATTTTTGGTTAGCTTGTAGAAGTCCAAGAAAAGAAGTTGTATGGGCAACACCTTCCTGGACAGCAGCTCAATGGAAAACTTTCCAACGATCACCTATTTCTCTAAACCATCCTCAACGGATAGATTAAGGAAGAGTATAAAAGAGAAGACATTGAGGAACCAAAAGAGAGTGCGACATATAAAAGATCAAGTACCTTCATATTGTTGTTCTTAGCTAAAGCTCTCTAACTTACTGTTTTGATATTCATGTTGTTTAGCAATTATGCTAAGGTTTAAGTGTACAAATTTAAATGCTGCAACTGAGTCCAAATAGTGGGATCTGTTGCGTAAAGGATCAGTGCTAGCCGTTTGTAACTTTTCAAGTAGATTTGTTAGTAAAATCCAGCTCGTCTTGAGGCTATTAGTCTAAAGAGTGGACGTAGGCCTAAGGATGAAGTCGAACCACTATAACCCTCTATGTCACATTGTTTTTTATCTTCTTATATACATTGGCATACAGCTAGTGAGTTTTACGTAAACATTAAGTTGAGAAGATCTTTACTTAGTAATCAACTAATTTACGCGAAAGATCATCAAAGTTTGAAAACAACCTATTCACCTCCCTCTAGGTTGTATTATTAGCCACAATAGATTTGTCGTAGCTTTTTGCTTTTGAGCTTTTTCAATAAACACCTGGGTTTTGAGATGGCCAAAGATTAGAGCTAATGCCTATTCTTCGTGATGACATCTAAGCTTGAAAGAAAGACAGAAAGGTACTTGTCGCAGTTAGCTCGGAAGGCACGACACCTAGTAGAAGCAGGATCAAAATAGAATGATTGCAAGAGTGCTTTGACTTGTACCTCAAGTTGAGGGTAAGAAAAAAGTCTAATGAGGCCATCTCCAGATATCTTCAAGAATGGGTGGAGCTGTTCTTCTGGGGTAAGCTTAGAAAGTTCTTCTAGACTGAACTAGAAAGGGGTGATAAAAGGCGGTGGCATAATCTTACAAAGGGCTTGCTTAACGCTCTCGACCACCTCAAAAGGAGGAAGGGAAGACTTGCTAGGGTCAAGCTCATTCGTTGACCCAATGATCAAAGGAACATGTCCACAACAAGGAATCTGATAAAGTAACGATTAGAAGTATCAAAGTAAACAAAGCAAAAACAAAAGGAAAACCGTACTCACATCAGTAGGAGTAGCATAGTCTGATCTACTAGATGACAACATGACAATGGAGGATGATGAAACTACAGTCAAGGTAATGGCTGAGAAGAAGATAGCTTCTAGAGTCTTTGGGGCTAAAGACGAGATAATAAAGTCCCGAGTTGGAGACAAAGTATTCTCTCTTTCGTCATTGGCATGGGAGGTCAAAACGACAGGTAGCTCATGGGAGAGATCCGATGTACAAGCAAATGAGACGTGTGCTGAAGTAGGATCACTTGTTCTCTCTAGAGAGAAGGATGTCAAACCTACGGAAGGAGGGGAGTTTACTTCCAAATCTTCTGGAGTTGATGACAAGAGTGATTCTCCTTGGGGCTCATCAGGATCATGTTCATTAGCAATAGGAGAAGCAAAATCTTGAAGAAGGATTGGTTCCAACGACGTTTCCTCTAATGTCAAAGGGGATCCACTTGCTCCATGAAATGATGAAGAAGCAAGCTCTGTAGTAGGAAAGCCTGTAAGACTTGGAGAGTTAACAATGTCGATCGGGGCTAATGTCGAAATTCAATACTAGGAGGAATCGAAGATGTAGAACTATCAGCGAGAGGATGGCCTTGAACTTGTAATGGTGCCACATCAATGATATCGGAAGCAAAAGAGATAGAAGTTAGACGTGCCAGTAGTGCAAACTGTGTAGTTAGGATATATCTTGGACAAATGCATCCTGGTCTAACGTGTAGACACTCACACAGAAGCTGCTGTACACGAAGCAACAAAAACATATGTTGTACTTAATTAGTACATCCATGATGGGGTGCGATGAGAACGCACCGTTTCGTCTTGATATGCTACGATAGAAAGACACACTTTGAAAGGGTTTGAGGGAGTCATATAAAAGACTCCTAAAGACAACCGTTGATGGGGTTGACAGAACATACGCTCAGAAATTCCTCTCCATTTCTTGTCCCATTTCTATCAAAAGCAAGAAGGCGTTCCATTTCTCTTTTACAAGAACAATTGGCATTTACGCTGTGGAAATTGGATGCTTTCATTGTGATTGCATTTAGACCAACGTGAAGTAATTTTGTTCATGATTCATCCACAATTCAATGTTCATTCCGAGGTAAATTGTTGTTTGTGCATCAGAAAGAGGTAAGTCATCTTCCGTTGACTTTATTTTAACATTGGTATCAGAGCCCGGTCGTGATTTCTGCCTTGTTTTCATCGAATTTTCTCGTTTACCACGAGATATCAAGATCAAAAGATTGAATTCTACATTGTTTGGATGTTTATTGCTCAGAATTGCAATCTAAATCGTCGAAAACGAACCGAAGCGAAGAACGGGTTTGGGGTCGCATACACCCATACTGTTTTGGCCATTTTTTGGAATATTTTTTTGACCAAAATAATTTTTTAAATATATAGGGCGAAAGTATTCGTTGAGACGAGTTCAGCGATGGGTCGAGTACCGTCGAAGGACACCGGATGTGCCCACCCACGCGGCCAAAACCCACTGCGCGTGGGGGCCACGTGCTTGACGTGCTAGGCACGCCAGCGCGTGCGCGTCGCACACGCGTCGGCGAACCGACGCATGCTAACTTCACCATGACATCATCCAATGGTCGGTAACCACTGGATGACGTCATCGATGACGTCACCACCGGCGGCGGTTGGCTAGCAACTCGACCAGCAACCTGACCCGACCGTTGACCGGTCAACCGGCCGGACCGATCAATTGGTCGGCCCGGTCAACCGAATCGGTGGTCAAATAGGACCGGTCTGACTGGCCAAGATCCTTTGAGGATTGTTGGCGCGTGCGCCACATGCGCCGCACACTCAGGTGGTGTGTGTGGGCACGTGGGTGGTCGGATTGGAGTGTGGTTGGTGGCGTTTGGTTCGTATGGATATGCTCTACACCGTGGTATAATTATTTTTTATACTTGAGTTTTATAAATGTATAAAAATGTGTAGGGAACCCTAAGTACGTGTATTTTTGGGGTTTAAATGCATAGTTTATCTGATATCCCAAATTTCATTGGCCTTCATTAGTATAATCAGAATCATTAGGAACATAGATTAATTTAGATTGGGCCAGAAAGTGAACCTGATGGACCATGAGGAATGTGTGGGCTCGAGAAGTAAGTGGGCCACACAAATTTTAGAATTGAGTTGGATAAGCCGAATGGAAGAGCTGGGCTTGGGCTTAGCTTAGAGCGGGCGAAGATTTAGAATTGTTAGATTAGTAAATTTAGTTTGATGGACCGCGATCGTTGTAGTTTGAGCCTATTGGGCTAGAGACAGATATTTAGGCCCGAGCGATTTTATTTTCGATTAAGTTCATAGATTATAGTTAGGATGATTGGATTAGTGATTGTAATATCAATGTCAATTTCTAAGCTTAACATTTCTTGTGATGAATTCTCTATAGACTAACACTAAATAGTTAATATGTCATATAATTTCATAACTTTGTATAATTACGAGAGGATTAAAATCAAGTGAAATCAAAAGGGAATTAAGTGAAAAACATTAGATACAAATGAACTAACTAACGATATGGATTAAGGGTTAATGGATGGCGAATGACAAATGGCAAAGGAAGCCGTGCATGGAAGCCACGCCACCCCATCCTCTCTTCGCATCACCCACGGTTTTCCTATTTCCACTCAACCGAAAACAAGCAAAGGAGACATCATCATAAAATTTGCTAATGATTAGCCTAGCCTAGGGATGAGACCATTTCCCCTCTTAACTCTCCTAACCCCTCTCTCTCTCTCTCCAAAAACCGAAACCCATCTTCTTCTTCTTCTTGATTTCTCTCTCAGACAAGTAACGACAAGTGAGAGAGAGAGAGTTCTTGCGAGAGGGTGAATGGCAAGAGGAGAAGAGGAGAGAAGGATCGTCCTCAGCCGTGCACGCATGCTGCCGCCGTCGATGCCATTCGTGTTCGCCGTCGCCGAGCCATGCCCGAGACCCCGCAAGCTTCCTATTCACACTTGCCTTCGACACTTAGGACTTGAGGCAAGTAAAAGTCCATTAATCCATATAATGCAAGACTATTATTATCTAAAGTAGTGCAAGTAGACCGGAGAAGGTCTGAATTTGATATTGCATGTTGCTTTTGAGGCTTGCATGTCTTGAAAATCTAAGTGTGAGTGAGCTGTGATTGTTGAGTAAGGTGTGATGGTGTGTGCCGAGAGAAGAAAAGGTGATGCATGTTGAGTTATAAGAGTCGAGATGCAAGTATGTGCTTTGTACCGAGTTGTGAAGGATTCTAGGTGAGTGAAAATGTACTATGACTACTCCTAGATGCTGTGTAAGTGTGTCGAGATGTTACATGATGAATTTGTAGTAAAACAAACAGTTTGATTGAGCTGCAAATGAAGAAAAAGCCATTAGATGTTTTCTGTCTTAGAGGAACATGGATAGAAAGTCATTTATATTGTGTCGCTTTAATTTCTAGAGATGAAGATGAGGAACACAATCATTTTACGTAAGATAACATCCTTTAGATTGAGTTTAACTCATAATTTTAGCTATAAGAATACAAGAACATGTAGATAGAAACAATTACTTTTAAAACAGAAATACTGTTCCGTAGAAACGGCCTGACCTTTGATGATTCCACGAATTTTTTGTATTTATCTAGATAGAGTTGAGCTTTGAATCCTTAATGAAAGTTATAGGAAACATCCTTGGAAATATCATATCAAAATTTGAGAATAAATGGACAAGGTTTCGTTAGTGAGACAAATTTTTCCTTATAGATGTAAAATCTGGAAACTATTACAGGATGCTAGTAAAGATTATAGCGATTACTACTCTTAATACAGTGAGATATTGACTTAGTTTTCTTTACAGAAAATTTCAATCTTTGTCTGTAATTTAACATATTAAAATTTTAGAATTTTCTGAGTTTGTTTAAGGGTTATTCCAAAATTTTTGCTAAAACTGTGCATTCTGATTTTTGAGTTGTCTTTATTCCGAATTTACTCAATTCATCCCAAAAATGAATATATCATGAGTTATCATTTGACATGGTGGTTTTTGGCATTCTACATGGCATTCAATACTCGAGGTTTTCAATAAAAATTCATGAAATTTCAAATGTTTTTGCATTGAAAAATGTTTTGGTATTGAAATAAATTAAAATGTTAATGTTGCTGTCGGACCTTTGAGTCGACGATGCCTTGAGAGTCGGGATGCCCAAAGGTTCGAGTGAGTCGATGTCCTTTGGATGCCTGGGGTTAGTAGTGCCCCAGAGGTTTTCCTCGGGAGTTTCAGGATGCCCGGTTGTATGCTAGTCGATACGTAAATCCGGAGGGTAGGGGTAACCATTTTTATGGCCCCGGCAATTCCTCGTGATACTAGGTGGGATGCGAGATGCCCGGAGGTGTGACGTAACATGCTCTGAATGCCCGGTGGCCCTGAGTGGCTGAATGCCGTAGGCTTTCGCGATGCCAGGGTGAATGCGAATGCCCAGAGGGACGCAAACATTGGTCCTCTAGGGGGTGAAACCTTTTTGAAAATTAAAACTGATGGATATACTAAGTGTGTGTGTGTGTGTGTGTGGTTTGGTTATAGGACTAAATTGTATGGCATGAAATGGGACGTGCTATATCAGTTTGATTCCATATTAGGGCATGTGTGATTGAAACAATGCATTTGGTTTTTTTCTTAAAACTGCATTACCATTACTTTGAAAAATTTTACTGATTTGATGCATACTCATTCATTTCTTGATCATATGTTTTGTCTATTTTGTATGCAATTGGATGGTGGTAGTTAGGCACAATATGGCTTAATGGATCTTTTATTGCTGAGTGATTGTACTCACCCCGTTTGGGGACTAACATTTCATATTAGAAGATATGCCTCTGCTACCAGTCACCCCCGGTACATTTTACGGTATTCTGGTCGACGTTGAGTGTGAGTGTTCAGAGTATCACAACCCCGAGATACGAGGATTGGTTTTTGTTTGAGTGTGAGTACTGGTTATGAATGACGTTGGTTCGCCCACCGGCCCAGTGATTCAGGAGTTCCTGACTATGTTTTTCTGCCGCGATGGGATCTTGCTGGGGATGTTGCCGCCGCCGCTAGCTGACAGATCGAGCTGGGTGTGACCGAGAGTGACGGTTAGTAGATGAAGCATTTTTGGACCGCTGTCACTAACTGATAGACTTATGTATATGGCTGTTTGGAAAGAAAAGAAAAAGGGAAGTGGATTGTCTTCTGGTATTTAGCCGAGTATAGAAAACCGTGGTAAATTTTGGTGTACCGACTAATGATGTCTATCAAGTCTATGTAAATAAAAGTGTTCGGCTTTGACTTATAAAAATGTCTAGTAGGTGTGCATCGTTTCTAATTTTGAGATAAGGATATGCTGATTTTTTCTTCCGCTATATCTATTACGCAAGGACCGATTGAAATGATATAAACCCCCAATACTCTTAGACCTATTAGAAATTTTTTTGGTATTAGGGTAATGTCGTATCAGGTCAAGAGAAAGGTAGGTGTTTTGTGGCGACCCTAATGGATCAGGGGCCGTTCGAGGGTGCCATAGCAGTTGGTATCAGAGCAAAGGTTTATATGGATTGATAAGGAGCCTCAGATGGAAATGAGGATAAAATGATGCACACCATAGGATACTAACCAAGGGTAGTTGACTAACTATAAACAACGGGTGATGGGTATTCACTCGTAGATCCTTGGTAACTATTGTGAGTTACCTTTGTACGTTAGCAACATTTTTATGTTACTTATGTGACTTTAGTAATCCTTTTGTTTTAGTTATTTGATCAGTGACATCCTGAGGTGAATGCTTGGAAAACTACAAGAAAATCATGGTATGAACTGGGAGTTCTCATCCATCGAGGGCTGAAGCCTCTGCCGCAAGGGCTGAACCCCGGATGGAAGATATCCTACAGGCATTGGCCAATATAGGAAATCTAATGGAAAGACAAGCTCAGCAACAATAGCAACAACCCGGAGTAGAACGCCGTACTCAGAGACTGGTGGAACAATTCCTGAAGTTGAAACCACCTAAGTTTAGTGGAATGGGAAATCCTTAGGAGGCGGAGCATTGGATTGATGGAATAGAACAGATTTTCTGGTTGTTGAACTATAATGATGCTGAAAAGATAACTTTGGCAGAGTGCCAACTGGAGGGAAATGCAAAGTTTTGGTGGAGAGCTTCAAGAGATATGATCTTTCCACCAGGCACTGACGTAAACTGGGATGAGTTTGTTAGAGCTTTCAATAGATAGCATTTCTTTGACTGTGCCAAGGATAAGAAAATCACAGAATTTGTTCAGTTAGAACAAAGGGAGCTGATAGTAGACCAATATGAAGAGAAATTCTCTGAATTGTCTAGGTATGCTCCTAGGTTAGTTGAGGATCGTGAGGAAAAGGCTAAGAGATTCCTGAAAGGGTTAAGGACTGATATTGGGAAACAACTGGTGCCTCTGAATATAAGGGATTATAATGAGATCTATGAAAGGGCACAGTTGGTGGAAAAGGAGTTAATGAGGGAGCAATCAGAAGTTGGAAGGTAGTCAACCTTTAGTAATATTAGACAGGGTAAGAGGCCCTATCCTAGTCAAAGTCAGCCTTGGGAATCTAAGAAAAAGAGTAACTTCGGAAATTTTAGAAGAGCTTGGAGTGGCCCAACTTTTGGGAAAGCACCCTACCAGGATAACGTTTGCCAGAGGTGTGGTAAATGACATGGACTAGGGCCCTGTGGTGATCGACTAAAGTGTTTTGGATGTGGGTAGATAGGACATATTAGGAGAGATTCTCCACAAGGGAGATTGCAGCAGAATGTCAGTTCAATGCGACAGGTACAACAACGTACTCCTGGACCAAATCTACCAAGGATTCCACAGAGGCCATCAGCACAAGGAAGGATGTATACGGTCACCCAAGAGGAAGCGGAAGCTTCCAAAAATGTTATATCAGGTACGATCTCTATAAACGGCAAGAAGGCATATGCATTATTTGATACGGGTGCTACACATTCTTTTGTGTCTGAGAGATATAGACAGTTGAGTAAGATAGAAACTACTTCTCTTGAGATGCCTCTTTGTGTTTCTATGCCATTAAAGAATATGGTATTGTCTATGTTGGTATGTGAAAAATGTAAGATAACTACAGGAAGATGGGATATGGAAATAGACCTAGTCGTGATGGCTATATATGACTTCGACATTATCATCGGAATGGACTGGCTCCATAAGTATCAAGCCAAGATGGATTGCTATAGAAAAGTGATCCAGTTTGTCTTACCTGACCAATCTAGTTTTGAATTTTTCAGAGGACAGACAAACCCCTCTATAGCACTTATTTCAGTAATGGAAGCCTATTCACTACTTGACAAAGGATGTCAAGGATACTTGGCAGTAGTAAAAGACTATACTAAGGAGGAGTCTAAGCTCGATGAAATTCGAGTGGTTAGGGAATTTCAGGATGTATTCCATGAGGAACTGCCTAGGTTACCACCGGAACGAGAAATTGAGTTCGAGATTGAGCTGATGCCTAGAACAAGACCGATATCGAAAACCCAGTATAAGATGGTCTTAATGGAATTGAAATTGTTGACAGTGCAACTACAAGAGTTGCTTGATAAAGGATTTATTAGGCCAAGTGCTTCTCCTTGGGGTGCACCATTCTTGTTTGTGAAAAAGAAAGATGGGTCAATGCATTTATGCATTGACTATAGACAATTGAATCAAGTGACTATTAAGAATAAGTATCCCTTACCTAGAATTGATAACCTATTCGACCAACTGCAAGGAAGTTCGGTCTTTTCTAAGATTGACTTGAGGTCAGGATACCATCAATTAAGGATTAAGAAAGAAGACATTCCTAAGACTTCATTTAGGACTTGCTATGGACATTACGAGTTCCTAGTTATGCCATTTGGACTGACGAATGCTCCAGCTACATTCATGGATCTAATGAATAGGATATTTAAGCCTTATTTGGATCAATTTGTGATTGTCTTCATTGATGATATTCTGATATATTCTAAATGACCTGTAGAGCATGAGCGACACCTAAGGACAGTTTTGCAGATCCTTAGAGATCATAAGTTATATGCCAAATTCAGTAAGTGTGAATTTTGGCTAGACCAAATAATATTTTGGGACACGTGGTGTTAGGAGGAGGAATTGCAGTGGACTCGGCAAAAGTTGAGATGGTAATAAATTGGCCAAAACTGACAATGCCAACTGAGATACGGAGTTTCTTAGGACTGGCTGGTTACTATAGAAGGTTTATTGAAGGATTTTCACGACTTGCAGGACCTTTGATGAAATTGACTAGGAAAAATGTAAAATTTGAATGGAATGGAGATTGTGAAAGGAGTTTTCAGGAACTCAAAAGAATATTGACTACGGCTCCAATTCTAACTATACCATCCGGATCTAATGGATTCACGGTGTATAGTGATGCGTCTCACAAGGGACTGGGATGTGTTTTGATCTAGCATGGCAAGGTCATAGCCTATGCATCCAGATAGTTGAAACCTCATGAATTGAACTACCCAACCCATGACTTAGAATTGGCAGCTATAGTTTTTTCTCTGAAAATATGGAGACACTATCTATATGGAGGGAAATTTGAAATCTATACAGATCATAAAAGCTTGAAATATCTGTTTTCACAAAAGGAACTAAACATAAGATAGAGGAGGTGGATGGAATTGTTAAAAGATTATGATTGTGAAATACGGTACCATCTTGGTAAGGCAAATAAAGTGGCAGATGCTCTTAGTTGTAAGTCGACTATGGATATGGCCGTATGAGAATAACAAAATGGAATATGTTAAAGTCAATAGCAGACTTAGAGTTTAAATTGGAAGTAGATCATCTTACTGGTATGCTTACTGCATTAAGGATTGAACCTGAAATTATTCAGAAAATTAAGATGCTGCAAGAATTTGACCCGGAAATAGTGAAAGTGCGAAATGCTGTGTCTTTAGGAAAAAAGACCAAAATTTCAAGTCTCTGAAGATGGAGTGGTAAGATGTCAGGGACGACTTTGTGTTCCCGACAATAAAGAAGTGAAGAAAGAAATCCTGTTAGAAGCACATAGGAGTAACTATAGTATTCATCCGGGTAGTACAAAGATGTACAGGAATTTACGCCAACAGTTTTGGTGGAATGGCATAAAAGCAAATATAGCTAAACACGTTTCTCAGTGTTTAACATGCCAGCAAGTGAAGGCGGAACACCGCAAACCCTCAGGACTATTAAGACCATTGGATATACCATAATGGAAATGGGAGCATGTGACGATGGATTTTGTGCAAGGATTACCAAGGACATCAAGTGGTCACGATTCTATCTGGGTGATAGTAGATCGCTTGACTAAGTCTACTCATTTCCTAGCAGTCCGTATGAACTATCCAATGGACAAATATGGTGTTCCTATAACTATTACGTCAGATCAAGACCCAAGATTCACTTCAAACTTTTGGCAAAATCTTCAAAGCGCCTTAGGGACCAAACTCCAATTTAGTACTACTTTTCATCCACAGACAGATGAACAAACTGAAAAAGTGATCTAGACACTGTAGGACATGTTAAGAGCTTGCATTATTGATTTTAAAGGAAGATGGGATGGAAAGTTACATTTAGTAGAATTTGCATATAATAATAGTTTTCAGAAAAGTATAGGCATGGCTCCCTATGAAGCATTGTATGGGAGTAGATGCAAGACCCCTGTCTATTGGAATGAGGTAGGTGAAAGAAAACTGACTGGACCTAAATTGGTACAAGTTACTACAGAGGCTGTTGAGTCCATCGAGAAAAGACTTAAAACAGCCCAAAGTCGACAGAAAGACTACG
This sequence comes from Eucalyptus sideroxylon, assembly GCA_014182405.2. Lineage (NCBI taxonomy): Eukaryota > Viridiplantae > Streptophyta > Magnoliopsida > Myrtales > Myrtaceae > Eucalyptus > Eucalyptus sideroxylon. The sequence goes on along the minus strand of CM024554.2, from coordinate 31,282,627 downwards.
CATATAGGCGTAGAAGACCTTTGGAATTTAATATAGGAGGCCATGTATTCTTTAAGGTATCCCCGATGAAAGGGATATCACGATTTGGAATAAAGAGTAAGTTAAGTCCCGGATTTGTTGGACCCTTTGAAATACTCGAGAGGATAGGAGATGTAGCTTATCGATTGGCGCTACCTCCTACACTGGAAAATTTACATGATGTGTTCCATGTGTCGATGCTGAGGAAGTAACAACCGGATCCTGGTCACATACTCGATCATGAAGCCATCAAAGTGGATGAGAAAATGAGATACCTGGAAGAGCCAATCTAAGTATTGGATTGAAAGGAACAAGTCCTTCATACAAAGAAAATTCCTCTAATTAAGGTGTTGTGGCAACATCATGATATGCAAGAGGCCACATGGGAAAGTGAAAAAGAAATGAAGGAAAGGTACCCTCATTTGTTTTCAGAGACATGAGTAATGTCTAATTTTGAGGACGAAATTTTCGAAGTGGGGGAGAATTGTAACGTTCCAAATTTCATTGGCCTTCATTAGTATAATCAAAATCATTAGGAACTTAGATTAATTTAGATTGGGCTAGAAAGTGAACTTGATGGACCGTGAGGAATGGGTGGGCTCGAGAAGTAAGCGGGCCACACGAATTTTAGAATTGGATTGGATAAGCCGAATGGAAGAGCTGGGCTTGGGCTTAGCTTAGAGCGGGCCAAGATTTAGAATTGTTAGATTAGTAAATTTAGTTTGATGAACCGTGACCGTTGTAGTTTGAGCCTATTGGGCCAGAGACAGATATTTAGTCCCGAGCGATTTTATTTTCGATTAAGTTCATAGATTATAGTTAGGATGATTGGATTAGTGATTGTAATATCAATGTCAATTTCTAAGCTTAACATTTCTTGTGATGAATTCTCTATAGACTAACACTAAATAGTTAATATGTCATATAATTACATAACTTTGTATAATTACGAGAGGATTAAAATCAAGTGAAATCAAAAGGGAATTAAGTGAAAAACATTAGATACAAATGAACTAACTAATGCAAGACTATTATTGTCTAAAGTAGTGCAAGTAAACCGGAGAAGGTCTGAATTTGATATTGCATGTTGCATTTGAGGCTTGCATGTCTTGAAAATCTAAGTGTGAGTGAGCTGTGATTGTTGAGTAAGGTGTGATGGTGTGTGCTGAGTGAAGAAAAGGTGATGCATGTTGAGTTATAAGAGCCGAGATGCAAGTATGTGCTTTGTACCGAGTTGTGAAGGATTCTAGGTGAGTGAAAATGTACTATGACTACTCCTAGATGCTGTGTAAGTGTGTCGAGATGTTACATGATGAATTTGTAGTAAAACAAACAGTTTGATTGCACTGCAAATGAAGAAAAAGGCATTAGATGTTTTCTGTCTTAGAGGAACATGGATAGAAAGTCGTTTATATTGTGTCGCTTTAATTTTTAGAGATGAAGATGAGGAATAGAATCATTTTACGTAAGATAACATCCATTAGATTGAGTTTAACTCATAGTTATAGCTATATGAATACAAGAACGTGTAGATAGAAACAATTCCTTTTAAATTAGAAATATTGTTCCGTAGAAACGGCCTGACCTTTGATAATTCCACAAATTTTCTGTATTTATCTAGATAGAGTTGAACTTTGAATCCTTAATAAAATTTATAGGACACATCCTTAGGAGCATCATATCAAAATTTGAGAATAAATAGACAAGGTTTCGTCAGTGAGACGAATTTTTCCTTGAAGATGTAAAATCTGGAAACTATTACAGGATGCTAGTAAAGATTATAGCGATTACTACTCTTAATACGGTGAGATATAGACTTAGGTTTCTTCACAGAAAATGTTAATCTATGTCTCTAATTTAACATATTAAAATTTTAGAACTTTCTGAGTTTGTTTACGGGTTATTCCAAAAAAATTTCTAAAACTGTGCATTCTGATTTTTGAGTTGCCTTTATTCCGACTTTACTCAATTCATCCCAAAAGTGACTATATCAAGAGTTGTCATTTGACATGGTGGTTTTTGGCATTCTACATGGCATTCAATACTGGAGGTTCTCAATAAAAATTCATGAGATTTCAAATGTTTTTGCATTGAAAAATGTTTTGGTATTGAAATAAATTAAAATGTTAATGTTACTGCCGGACCTTCGAGTCGACAATGCCCTGGGAGTCGGGATGCCCAAAGGTTCGAGTGAGTTGATGTCCTTTGGAAGCTCGGGGTCCGTAGTGCCCCAGAGGTTTTCCCCGGGAGTTTCGGGATGCCCGGTTGTATGCTAGTTGGTATGTAAATCCGGAGGGTAGGGGTAACCATTTTTATGGCCCCGGCAATTCCTCGTGATACTAGGTGGGATGCGAGATGCCCGGAGGTGTGACGTAACATGCTCTGAATGCCCGGTGGCCCTGAGTGGCTGAATGCCGGAGGCTTTCGCGATGCCAGGGTGGATGCGTATGCCCAGAGGGACACAAACATTGGTCCTCTGGGGGGTGAAACCTTTTCGAAAATTAAAACTAATGGATATACTAAGTGTGTGTGTGTGGTTTGGTTATAGACTAAATTATATGAAATGAAATGGGACGTGCTATATCAGTTTGATTCTATAATCAGGCCTGTGTGACCGAAACAATGCATTTGGTTTTTTTTCTTAAAACTACATTACCATTACTTTGAAAATTTTTACTGATTTGATGCATACTCATTCATTTCTTGATCACAAGTTTTGTCTATTTTGTATGAAATTGGATGGTGGTAGTTAGGCACGATATGGCTTAATGGATCTTTTATTGCTGAGTGGTTGTACTCACCCCGTTTGGAGACTAACATTTCAGATTAGAAGATATGCCTCTGCTACCAGTCACCCCCGGCACATTTTACGGTATTCCGGTCGACGTTGAATGTGAGTGTTCAGAGTATCACAACCCCAAGATACGAGGATTGGTATTTGTTCGAGTGAGAGTAGTGGTTATGTATGACGTTGGTTCGCTCGCCAGTCTAGTGATTCAGGAGTTCCTGACTGTGTTCGTCCGCCGTAATGGAATCTTGCTGGGGATGTTGCCGCCATCGCCAGCTGACGGACCGAGCTAGGTGTGACCGAGAGTAATGGTTAGCAGATGAAGCATTTTTTTTTGGACTGCCGACATTAACTGATAGACTTATGTATATGGCTATTTGGAAAGAAAAGAAAAAGGGAATTCGATTGTCTTTTGGTAGTAGTCGGGTATAGAAAACCACGGCAAATTTTGGTGTACCGACTAATGATGTCTATCAAGTCTATGTAAATAAAAGTGTTCGGCTTTGACTTATAAAAATGTCTAGTAGGTGTGCATCGTTTCTAATTTTGAGATAAGGAGATGCTGATTTTTGCTTCCACTATATCTATTGTGCAAGGACCGATCGAAATGATATAAACCCCCAATACTCTTAGACCTATTATAATTTTTTTTGGTATCAGGGTAATGTCGTATCAGGTCAAGAGAAAGGTAGGTGTTTTGTGGCGATCCTAATGGATTGGGGGCCGTTCGGGGGTGCCACAATTTATTCATTTGTAACTTGTATTTTCTTATATTTTAGGTAATACAATAGTCAGCTTATATGAAAATGATGTCATATATGTTGTGTAGAGCTTGGTTTGATGGTAGCATGTATATTGTTTAATATACTTTCAATTTTCTAATTCCAAGAGAATTCGAACAATGGTAGGAAATCCTTGTTTTTCCATTACATGTTGAATTGCGGTTTTGATTGTAGTTGTAGCATGATTGTTTTTGTACGTTGGTTCATATCATGCTATGTTTTAGTGTTAATGGAAAAATGTAGAAATTACATGAGGTCATGTAATTATTTTTTTTCTAGTGGGAGTTCGTAGATTGGTAGAATTCAAAGGAGTTCTCACCTAGAACTTAAAATTTGAGTAAATTAAACTAATTAGTGATAATAGAATAATTATACATAGGAGCTGATTAGGAACATAGTGAACGTTCGTTTCTGCGTCTTTTGTTGAATTATCATTGGTTTAGTTTGTCTTTGCTGCAAATTAAAAATGTGTGTTAATCTGAAATATGTGCTAGTATTGATTTTGCATCTATTATGTCAATGTGCTATAGAAATTGATTATGGCTTCAGCATCCAAGACCATTGTGGCTGATCTCAATAAGGATGAAAAGCTTAATGGTGAAAATTATGATATTTGGCATCGAAAGGTTTAGTACATCCTTGAGGAGCAAGAGGTTTTGGAAACCCTCAACCACACCATGGATGAACCTGAGCATGGAACTTCAACTCAACATAGGAGATATCTAGAAGCTTATCAAGTTTGGAAGAAGAAAAATAGCATTTCTCGCATCACGTTGCTGAGCTGTATGCAAGATGATCTTATGTGTGAGTTTGAAAGTTATGATAAAGTTCAAGCTATGTGGGTTGCCTTAAAAGATAAGTTTGGGGGTCCATTTGCCCCTAAGCTGAGGAGACTCACCATCAAGTTTGATACGTACCAAAAGTGCCCAAATGTAACGATGAGGTAGCATCTTTGGGAAATGTCAAATATGATTCGTGAGCTAAAGTCGGTAGGTCACTCCCTTACTAATGAATATCAAGTTCAAGCTATTATAAGGTCTCTTCTAGATAATTGGGAGCATATGAAGATCGACAGGACGCATAATGAGAATATTGTCACTTTTGATGATATAATGCATCATTTGAAATTAAAGGATGCGCGCCTAGAGGTCGCGAGATCCTCTACCCATACTTATGTTACTGAATTGAGTTTGTGCAAAGCTTCAGGTTTCAAGCGCAAAATGAATCATCATTTCAACAACAAAGGGAAGAAGACTAATCAGGCACCTAAAAGGGCTAAGACCTTCCGACGCAAGAAGCGTGATGGGAAAAAGGGCAAGGCGAAGATGAAGTGCTACAATTGTGGCAAGATGGGTCACTTTACTCATGAATGCACTGAGCCAAAAGAAGAACTGTGACATCCCGATTTTCCAATTCTATTTTCAATAAATTGAGACGGGCATTTCGTTGGCACGCATATAGTTCTTTTCCTTGAGTCGGCCACTCATGTGAAAACTAGTCTATCGGGTGAAGCCGTTAGGAGTTTCTAATGCATCAGACTCGAGAATTTGACCAAGAAGCGACCTTTCGACCGAGCTAATCTGCAAGGGTCATTACGGCACAATTAAAAATTGATTAGAGACCGGAGATAGGTCGACTCGACAGAGGCATGTGATCAGGTGTGAGTGATTCCACCATATCGCACAATTCTTATCGATCGGCACTGAACTAACTTTTCTGTCGATTGGGTATCTTGTATCCGTATTTGAAATCTTGAGATTACCCCGACAACCGAGAGTCACCAATGTGTTAAAGATATACATTGTGGCTTGATCAACCACAGGTCAAATGCATGAAAATTTCTAAAAGCTACCAGTAGATTATAATGCGCTAATATCGTGCCATAGTGAAATCAACCGTGAAATTGAGATTGAATCAGAAATTGGAAGTCTAGGTGTGTCACAAATCATTTTAGGAATATTGACTCATCTTTGGAAGATTTTTCATGCAAGCCGAGTTTTTTTAGCAAAATAATCAGAGAATGGCTAATTTGGCTCAAGAAATTAGTAGGCCCACCTTTGATCGTGTTTTTGAGATCAATATGGTTCTACAGTCAAGTAAATTTGTGAATTGAAGTATGATGACATTTGATTAATTTATGGACTTCAAGTTGATTCAATTGGGAGGAAATTGAATGAAATGGAAAGAATGTGTTGTACAAGGTTTTGGAAATTTCATGCCACGGCGGAAAAAGAAATTAAACCTATTGGAAGATGTTGTGGAAGATTTGAGATAGTGGAGTATGACATCATGTGGTGTCATGGTGGGGCCAAAGTGGAGAAGAATTGACAAGTGGCAAGTGTTAATTGGCTCTCAAAAAGTGTGGCTCTCCCATCAATCTTCTTCTTCTTCCTTGAGAACCAAATGGGAGGGAGAAAAAAAAGGGGAGAGGAAAACCAGTGACCAGCCGACCTCCCCTCTTCGCTTGATGCTTGCTCGCATGCCATCGGAGGCCCCACCGTCGCTACTCGTCCGCGCTCACCGTCGCCGCTCACCTGCGCACACGCTGCCCTGCTTGCCTACTCGCTGCTCCACTCCTTCTGTGCCTGTCTCGTTCGTCGTCCAACATTGGCGTCCGTTTGTCCAGGCCGCATCTCAACCTCTACGCTGTCGCTTGAGGAGTCGTGGTGGTTGTCCAACTCGCTAGAGAGCCACCGCGAGCCAGCCGTGTCTGCTGCTGGTTTAAGCTCCTTGGCTGTCGTCCCCTACAACCCATGCATCCAAGTCGTCGTCCGACGTCTCCAGCAACTGCTCACTGACGCCAACGCCGCCGTGAACCACCACTAGTCACCGCCTGAGCTGCCACCATCCATCCCCGCCTGTTCCCTACCCAAGCCGACGCTGGATCCGCCCTCTATTGGTAGCGAACAGCAGCTGATTTTGTGGGTATTTCAGCTTAGTTTTGACCCGTTTTGGCCGGCTTCCCGACCCCGAATGCTCGGCTCGCTTTGAGGAAAGTTGTTCCCCTCGGCGTCCCCGTCGTTTTGGTCCGCTCGGCTCGCTAATCCGGTGAGTTTAGCTCACTAAATCTTGATTAGATGGTTAATGATGCCCTAAGTGTGCTTAGTCTAAGTTAAGTAAGTTTAGATTGTTAGATTAGTTTATTTGGTTGATGATTATATTAGGGTGTTTAATTAAGTTATAGTGTGTTTAGTTTAAAGTTAAGTATGTTTATATTAATATAAGCTTTTATGTGACTTAAAGGAATTTATTTTTGATTTATTTAAGTATTCTGAAATTATTAAATAATTTAATAATATATATTTATTCGAAATTATTAAAATATTATTATTTAAATAAATTTCGGAATAAAATTAATTATTTAATAAATTCCGAAAATTATCTCGGGACCTTATTTGCTCAGAATTTCGTGCTGATCGCCGATGTGTATTCGGATTTTGAAATTGATGATTGGATATTATAAATTGAGTGTGGATTGCGAAAAATATGGATATTATTATTTAATTAATTTTCGGAATAAATTTAATTATTTATTAAATTTTGAAAATTTCGTCGGGACCTAATTATCTCATAATTTCGTGTTGATCGCCGCTGTAAATTTAGAATTTGAGTTTGGTGAATCAATGTGGCAAATTGAGTGTTGATTGTGAAAAATAGGGATTTTATTCATAAAAACCCAAGTGTCGGGTTTTGATGCAAAAATTAGATTTTAATAATTATATTAAATAGTGGAGTTTGAAAAAGTGAGATATTGGCTTTTTGGTTCGAAATTAGCGTGCCCCCACACACGTGAGTAATTTCTGGAATATTTTTAATATGAAGAAAAATGGCCGGGATCACTATTTTAAGTGGAAGCATTGAGTGAAATGCAAAGTGTCTTGGGGCCGAGTATGATTTGGCTGTGTGATAATTAAGAGGAATCGTCTTGGGCTATTGAGCTGAACTTGCCCCTATATGGGATGCCCCTTACATCGGATGCGAGTCACAGTAGAGGCTAGGCCGACTGGACCTATGCTCCTTCGGGAATGCCGTCGACGTAGTGACGAAGCCGCGCTCCAAGGGGGGAGGCGATGCCTGGCTACGTGCCAGTAGTTAGCCGAACTGCGAGTAGGCTATGCCATTGTGTGGCAGTGAATATCAATTGGATCGCATGCTGAGTGTTATTGACGGGTCGGATTATGGGATGAAATCGTGTGGCATGGCATGGGACGTGTCATAATGGTTTGGTCTTATAATCCAGACTCCTGTGGTCGTTCGAAATGATATTGTTGACATTCCAGTGGTTTAAGTTTTTTATTACTATCCATGATTGAGTGATTTGAATAGTGCTAACCTACAAGAAGGAACTGAGATGAGGTAAGTTCTCTGGGTGATGTGGCTATGCCACCCTTGGGTGTATTTTCTTTCTAATAGGGGTTTAGGGGGTTGAACTTGCTAAGACAATGTCTCATCCCGGTTGTGGGATTAAAATTTCAGGTCCCTAGTGGACGAAGTGGCCAGATATCTTTGTTTGGCCTTGAGGAGTTGCAGAAGTGAAGTCATAAGGATTGGCGAACGTGTCCGACTTGTAGGTTGTAGGACAGTTCCTTTTTAAAAGCCGGTCTTTTGTAGACTTTTGGTTGTAGGCCTCTGTTTGTAATTCTGTTGAATTATGAAAGTGTTATGTTGTGGTTTTGCTTCCTGCTTTTCTATCCCGTATTTCATTGTCAAGGGTTTTTATAATACGTTCCGCTAATGCAATAAGAAATGAATGGGGTCGGCGACACTACCTGGGAATGTCGCATTTGCATGACCATGGTGGGATGTGAGTGCTCTCGAGGTTCGGGGCGTGACAAGTACCCTATTACTCCATTACTTTAAGTAATGATTTTGTTTTTAGCACTTAATGCTTGCTGAATCTCATCCAATGTGGACTATGGATTCAGGAGCAACAGACCACGTAGCTAAAGACCGAGAAGCATTTGTGGAGTATCGTTGGATACAGCCTGGAAGAAAATTGATATATGTTGGGAATAACTCAAGAATTAAAGTGAAGGGTATCGATACATGTAAATTAATTTTACGTGATGGTCAAAGCCTATTCCTACATGACGTCCTCTATGCTCCAAATATTCGACAAAACTTGGTCTCCGTAGTTATTCTTCTTAGCCTAGCTTATGTATTGAATTTCCACTATAATTGTGTTGACTTTTTATTTGGAACAGTTTATTATGGTTTAGGTAATGTATTGAATGGTTTTATGGTATTAACCATTGACTATGATAAGTACAATGTTAATGTCGATGGTTGTTTTTTCTTTAATTGCATCTTCTAATAATATTGAGATTGATGCAAGTACTTGGCATGCTAAATTAGGTTACATCGGGTTACAAAGAATGCAAAGATTAGCTAAAGAATGCCTTTTAAGGTCACTCATTAATATTAATCTACACGTATGTGAACATTTTCTAGTAGGAAAAGCAACTAGAAAACCATTCGGTATGGGACTAAAGCTGAATTTTCATTGCAACTCATACATTCTGACATTTGCGGTCCTTTGAATGTGAGGGAAAGGCATAGAGCATCATATTTCATCACTTTCATAGATTACTTCACGTGTTTCAGTTAAGTCTTTCAGATCTCCCATAAGTCGGAAGCATTAGACTGCTTTAGATGATAAATAACGATGGTAGAGAATCAGTTGAACAAAACAATAAAGACATTGAGAACCAATCACGGATGTGAGTATCTATCGGAGCAATTCAAGACTCTTTATGATGAAAAGGGAATTGTATGACAATTAACTATTCCTGGTACTCCACAACAAAATGGGGTAGCTAAGAGAAGGAATAGAACCCTATTGGAAATTGTTGAGTCTATGATGGTGCAAGCAAATTTACCTATCTCCCATTGGGAGATGCGTTATTGACTGCTGCTTATGTATTTAACCAAGTGCCCTTAAAATCAGTCACTTCCGTCCCTTATGAATTATTGACTGATATGAAACTAGACTTAAGTATTCTACGTCTATGGGGATGTGCAGTTTATGTTCATGATTCTTCCCATAAATATAGCAAATTAGGTCCTAGAGAGAAGAAATGTATATTTATAAGATATTTTAAATACTCCAAATGGTACGTGTTCATAGGTGAACAAGCTGATGGAAGTATGACCGAGATGGAGTCACGAGATGTCACGTTCTTGGAGAATGATTTTCCTAGTAGATGTGAGATTAATAAGGACTTCCAATTATATGAGATGGAAGATCCTAAAAACACACTCATTAATGTTGTAGAGGGAAATGAAGATTTACCTCAACACACAAGACCTAGTGGGAGTGTTGCATCGCTTGACGAATTGAATTCAAGAGAAATTCAATTGCGTAAAAGTAATTGTAAAAGTATTCCCTGTCATCGTTTTGAGATTGAAGGGGAAGCATTTATGATTGTTTAGAAATATGATGCTGAGCCAAAGACTATTCAAGAGGCTCTCTCAGCCTCTAATGAGGAAGAATGGAGAAAAGCTTTGAAAGATGAGATGGAATCTATGAGGGCAAATAACGTCTGGGACTTGGTTGATCTACCACCCAATTGCAAGACCATTGGAAACAAATGGGTCTTTAAGATTAAGCGGAGGGCGGATGGATCTATTGAAAAGTATAAGACTCGTTTTGTGGTGAAAGGTTATACTCAACAAGAGAGTATAGACTATAAGGAAACATTTTCACCAGTTGTAAGGTTTACCTCAATACGCCTTATCCTAGCCATCGTTGCATATTTGGACCTTGTATTACATCAAATGGATGTAAAAACGATATTTCTCAATGGAAAACTAGATGAGTAAATCTATATGAAACAACCAATAGATTTCATAGCTAAAGGTCAAGAGCATAAAGTTTGCAAGCTTTATCGCTCAATATATGGCCTTAAGCAATCATCTAGACAGTGGTATCTCCGTTTTCATCGAAACATAACAACTTTTGGTTTGACGATTATCGAAGATTACTATATATATGTCAAGCGGTCTGAAGATAAATTTGTGATTTTATCTCTTTATATGGACAATATTCTATTGGCTGAAAATGACAAAATTTTGGTTATTACCATAAAAGAATTGTTGTCCTCCATTTTTTAAATGAATGACATGGGAGAAGCTGCTTATATATTAGGAATTAAGATTGAAAGAGATCGATCAAGAAAATTCCTTGTTTCATCACAAGAGTCTTATATAATTAAGATTTTTGAACATTTCAATATGCAGCATTGCAATCCCATTGATACCCCTGTCATGCAAAGTGAAGGCTTAAGTACTAAGATGTGTCCTAAGACACCAAAAGAAATTAAAGTGATGGAAACTATTCCTTACACTAGTGCGGTCGAAAGTTTGATATATGCTCTTATGTGTACTCGACCTGACATATGTTATGACATAGAATTGGTGAGCCAATATCAATCAAACCCCGGTCAAGCACACTGGAAAGTAGTGAAGAGGATCCTAATATACTTGAAGGGCACCATGGACTATCGACTTTGTTACCAAGGGAGTGATTTACGACTATTAGGCTATTCAGATGCTGATTGGGGTGGAGACCTAAATGAGTGTAAATTGACTTTTGGATATGTGTTCTTGCTCAATGGAGGCAGAATTTATTGCATGCTCTGCCGCAGTGCAAGAAGTAGTATGGCTAAAATGTTTCTTGGAAAATTTAGCCACTATCACTGGGGTTCCAAGACCGGTGATAGTTTATGGCGATAGTCAAGCAACCATTGCCTATGTGAAGGATCCCAAGTATCATGAAAGGACGAAGCACATTGACATAAATAATAACATCATCAGAGATATAATAACGTAGAAAGAAGTGATCCTACAATACATTTCAACCAATAGAATGGTTGTTGATCCATTTACGAAGGCTGTTTCTAGAGACATATTCTTGACCCACAAGATGTCACTAGAATTGTATAAAATATGATATGTGTTATTGTAGATGATCATTGGTTTATGTATATGTGGACATATGTATTGTACTTGTTTGTCTATTAGTGACTTTGATGTCTTATCAATAAGTACAGATCCATTATGAGACTAGTACATACACACATATATTATTGAAAAATATGTCGGTAAGCAATGATTGGCTCACTCACACGAGCAATCAACTTAAGTGCTATAACTAGCACGTTGAGATGAGACTTTATGTACAAATAAATGCTGAAGAGCAAGTTTAGTACATAAAATAATATATCGCCTTGATTGGAGTCAAGATGAGATATGTGATTTGTTTATAATAAGACCGAACATGATAGTCCCACAATCATGTATGCCTGAAAGATGCTGAATGCGAGTACTTAATTGGGTACTATAGAAAGCGTGCTGATATAGCACTCGAGCTAAACATGAGTATGTGAGAAGCACATGACTATGTTTAGGCTAAGATTTGTATAGTTGATGTATTTAATAAATGACATACGCTTTTATAGAAAAAGAAATCCACTATAACATGTAATTCATACTACATGTGCATTGTTCGACTGACAAGGGAATGTGAGTAAAATTATCCCTATTTACTCATTGTGTGAGCCCTTGAGGTAATTTATATTTTATCTCATTTTTTGCTCTATGTTACTTTTGACTATGTTCTTGAAGTGAAAGATCAATGTTGCTACTTTAGCATGTTACCGGTGGTCATGAATAGATATGGCCTAATGGGACGTATCTAAGAAAGCATTTGTTCTGAAATGGAGAGAGACCTAAGTGCAAAGGAAGACTATTGTTGTTTTACATCTATCACATGTATTTACTGGTCGACTAATTATGTCGTCTTATGTAATTGCGGATATAATTGTAAATACATAGTGTTTTGAGAATAGTTAAGTATATCCTTTAAGGGATATGTATACTTGGATTGATGTAACAAAATATGTCTGGGGCACTGTGAGACCACAATTGTTTATTTCTTTTCAGGGTTATAGCCATTATGTCATCCCTAACAGGTGTATAATTTGAGCTCCCAAGTGTAGGTGTACTCACTGGTCGCATAGCTTACTTGCTAGTATGAATTATTTTGTAAAGTTAATGAATATTGAATGCCTTATATTCTTGATAAAGAGCTATCAAGTCCATCAAGTCCAAGTGGGAGATGTTGTACTTAATTAGTACGTCCATGATAGAGTGTAATGAGAACGCTCCGTTTTGTCTTGATATACTACGATAGAAAGACACCATTTGAAAGGGTGCAAGGGAGTCATATAAAAGACTCCTGAAGACAACCGTTGATAGGGTTGGCAGAATGTACGCTCAGAAATTCCTCTCCATTTCTTGTCCTATTTCCATCAAAAGAAAGAAGGCATTCCATTTCTCTTTTACAATAACAATTGACATTTATGCCGTGTAAATCGGATGTTTTCCTCGTGATTGCATTTAGACCAACGTGAAGTAATTTTGTTCGTGATTCATCCACAATTCAACGTTCGTTCTGGCGTAAATTATTGTTTGCGCATCGGAAAGAGGTAAGTCGTCTTCCGCCAACTTTATTCCAACAACATCAAAGACCGAGGTATGACAAAGGCAAAAATTGTAACATAAAGAGTACTTGGGTGTAATGCCCTTTTCAGCACTTGGTGAGTCGGAGAAAAAGGTAAACTAGACGAAGGTTCAGTGGCCTCAACCAAAAGATCTTGGAGACAATCTTGCTGAGAATAGCATCGAAGTCTTCATTGAAGAAAGAGTCTCAGTAAGTCCTCCACCACGTGGTAAAACTCTTAAGGACACTAGGGGCTGGGCAAACTACTTGATTGTAAAATAATGATGTGTTTTGTTGGTGACTGTATAGCTACAGACGAAGGGATCGGATGTCTTAGTTACCCCAAATAATGCTTTCCATCAAAAGGAAAGTCCAAGGAGTAAGGGACCACAATCGAAATGCCTTAAGACAAGCCAAGCTACCAAGTATAGTATTGAAGGGAATAAACTTCCACACCTGATTTCGATTTTCTTTTAAGAGATAACCTTAATGTCAAATCAAACGTAACCAAGACAAAATGCCAAAATCTAAAATAGAGACAAAATTTGGATCGGAGAGTGGGCAAAAATCATCAATGTTCAGGGAAGTATGGTAGAACCAGTGAAGAAAATGCTGAAAGTATGATGACCCTTCAGGGGCAAGATGAAGGCGGAAGCTCAGTAACTGCGCCCCCTTTACTCTCAGGATAGAACGGCTCGAATTTGGCCCCTTGCAGAAAAGGGATTTTGGCGTCTGAGAATAAGGACGGAAAATACAGTCTAACCCATGCTTGAAGAATCCAGATTGGACCGTGGAAGACCCCAATAATGGGTACACCCATGGCAACAGACGAAAAACCCATACCATGGTAGAGTACAACAAGGGCAAGACGACCCATAACTATGTGCTTACCTTGGGAGAGGTAAGAAGCCAAACCTCTCAGCTCCCGTGCCACTTGAAGAGAAGGATGGCAAACGACGAACTTAAACAGCTAGTAAAACAAAAAGTCACATGCTCTTCATCATCGACACCTTCAGTCTAGCGAGCGTAGGTGGTTTGAAAGTGGGTATAAGAAAGATTAGTTTCTTTTTTGAAAAAACTACAAGCTGCAATATCAATAGCACTGGCATCATCGCCATTCAAACTTAAAGCTATGATGGCATACACATCCAAAAGGGTTACAAACATAGGGCCAGACCTGAAAAAGAAGCAATTGACGGACGGAGACCAAAAGCTGGCGAGGCTCCCCAAAAGCTTATGGTTAAGCTTCCAGTGGAAGGTGAAAAACTCTAAAGCGTGTCAATTCAGGATCTACGCCATATCTCATGTTTGACAGTCTTCAGTCGAAAGTACCAATCAAAGAAAGCACATTTGAAAGGGTAAAAAGCCCTAAGCTTTTGAGAAGAAGGATTCAAGATATACTCTAAAAGGTGGTCCCTTTGAAACAGGAGTGGTTCTTCCACATGCTGAGAAAAGCATTCAACATGAAAGGGAGAAGGAATTGGTGACCGTAAACATGGACCAAGGTCTATCTCATCAATTGTCTCTTTTGTAGAACTTTGAGGTGACAGGAGGACATTGCCTGCATGCTTCAGCAACTTGATTTGCTTGAAACGGGCAAGGAAAGTGTCAAGATCGTATGATCAAGACATGGTAGGACCAAAAGAGGACCAGGGAAGATTGAAAACGACAAAGAAAAAGGATAAAAATTGGATCTTGAAAGTGAGCCTCAATGGGGTTGAAAGAAAGCTTCAATGGCGTTGAAAGCAACAAAATAGAAAGTCAAGAGCTGCGCATTTATAAAGGAGAAAGAGTAATGAGCAATTCAAAAGGATGTGAGTTCGAAACCCTAAAAGACAATAGTCTAGGTACGGAGGATAAGACATCGAAGTGACATTGTGCAAGAATCAAGATGATAAAGCCGGTCTGTACGGTCATTAAAATGGTTAAAAGAATTAAAATATCTTTTAATTCGTTTAAAGAGGCCATTTGTTGGCACTCAAAATCGGCTTATTGGCCTTCCGAAGTACACAAGAGCAAAGCAAGCCCAACACGCGAGAATTCATGGATAACGGGCCAGAAAACCAGTAGTCGGCAAAGAATATTTTGAATGATGCAACAACAGAGCCTATCAAAACGAGTGAGATAAGAACGAAAGCAGTTATGGGAATCGGCACCAGTGAAAATATTGGCAAGGCAGAGTAATTATCAGTAAGGAGCTGAAGCTTCCGAAAGATTTTAAACATCGAAATGGTAATAGCCAAAGAGTGGTTACCCATAGACTACCATTGTAAATTGGCAAGGAGGCATCAATGTAAAAGACCCTTTTGCTAAAATCGACAATTGAACACATGTTTTCATTTGCTATCTTTTCTTTTATCGCACTTTTACATTCAATCATACCTTTACTTTTCTCATATTTTACTGCATTTACGTTTTCCTGTAGTTTAGATGAGGAGCTTCCTTTTTGGAACGGCACAGAACCCATTTCAAATAGAAAAGCTGAAGCATTGCCCCTCCAATGAAAAATATGTGTCAAGGGAACTTTCCCCAGTGAACCCTATCTTTAAATTTGGTAAGAAAATAAACCAATGATCATATCCAAGTGATTATGAATATTGATGAAAGGTAATCCATTAAAAGAGTAAATCAACAATTCATGCTACCGGGCATCGTATCTCATAGTTAAGATCGAACAGCCATCCAAATGTGTTGTTAAGTTAGGAAAATTTCCTAACTTGAAGTGATTTTTGTCACACCTCGATCCTTGAACGCGTGCTCATCCCTCGGTGATCGATTAAATTTGCGACATCCCAAGACGTATTGCCAACCCATTCATTTTAATGCACATGCGGAAGTGTATAAATAAATCCCCAGACAGCACAAATATTGGATAGAAAAGCAGGACCATCATTTCACAACCACGACAAGCCTTTATACATAGCTCAGTAGTTTATATACAATACTAGTCTATGGACAAAAGTCTACTCAAGCAGAAAGTCTACAAGTCATCTAAGTGTTCGAATCCTCAATTGAAAACCCTGAGCTCTCCAGGGGACTTGGGTCCACCACTGTGCCACCAGGAGGGTCAATTGTACCATCGCCAAAAGCAATTTCTAACACCGACACTAGGACCTCACACTCCTGCAGGGGACCTTCTTTGGGTTCACTTCGCTTGCGATGATACCATGCCCTGAATTGATGAGGTACCCTCTGAGATAGACCCGCATCGACCCAGATGATGGTCCTCACGAGTTCATAGACCTACACTCTTTGGCCCCCGGCAATAAATCTCGGTGACCTGTTTAGTGACACTCTTAGGCTGGCCAAAATGTTCCGGAGGAATAGCCATCTAAGGACTTGAAAAGATTGAGCCCACGACGTGGTGAGACAATGTATTAGCAAGTTCACCCCCTGAACTTCAACTAGGAAGGAAATATGCCTAGAGGCAGTCTACGCACACAAGTTAGAAAACTTACCTTGCCTCAGTTCCCTCCTGCACGTCAGTATAGTCATAAACTAAAACAATCAATTCTAACCAATCGATCACATGCCTATCCCTTGGTGGTCGATTAAATTTACGACGTCTGAGGACACATCGCTAACCTATTCATTTTAATGTGCATGTGGAAGCTTATAAATAAATCCCCAGACAACACAAAGATGGGATAGAAAAACAAGACCATAATTTCACAACCACGACAAGCCTTTATACACAGCTGACTAGTTTATATACAATTCTAGTCTATGGACAAATGTGTACTCAAGCAGAAAGTCCACAAGTCCTCTAGGCATTCAAATCCCAACTGAAAACCCCGAGCTCTCTTAGGGACTTGGGTCCACCACTGCACCACCAGGAGGGTCAGCTGTACCCTCACCAAAAGCGATTTTTAACACCGACACTGGGACCTCACACTCCTGCAGGGGACTTCTCTAGGTCCATTTCGCCCGCAACGATACCATGCCTTGAATTGATGGGGTACCCTCTGAGGTAGACCCGTATCGACCCTAACGATGGTCATCACGAGTTCATAGACCTAGGCTCCTTGGACCCCGGGAAGAGGAATCTCAGTGACTTGTTCGATGACCGTCTTGGGCTGGCCAAAATGTTCCGGAAGAACAGCCATCTAAGGACCTGAAAAGATTGAGCCCACGACGTGGTGAGATAATGTCACAGCAAGTTTACCCCCTAAAATCTTACTAGGAAGGAAATACGCCTAGAGGCAGTCTACGCACACAAGTCAGAAAACTTACCTTGCCTAAGTTCCCTCCTGCACGCAGTACAATTTATATAATCAAACAATCAATTCCATTCAATCGATCAATTCGATACAATCAATACCATCTATCAATCAATTCATCGATATGATCGCTGCTCACACAAGCTAAAATAGATGGTTATAGCTCTCACAAATTGATATATAGATTGTAGCTCATACTAATTGATATATATTATAGCTCACCCAATCTGATATAGTATACTCCTCTCACAAGCTGTCATATCAATGCGCATATAGGCTGATATAGTATACAGCTCTCACAAGCTGAATGCAATAATGCTCACATAAGTTGATACACGATAAATCAATCCCAGCACAAGGACCTTGTGCTTTGCACACCAATTCCTCTATTAAAATAATGAACTTGGCCTGATTTCATCGTGTTAAAAATACCCGATAAAAGTAATCGTATGTGGGTACACGGTCGGTCTGAGCCAAAATGCTATATCTTTCTTTTCAAAATAGTGCCTAAATATGTTTTTTGGCATTAAAAACTGATGCCCCTATATTTTCTGATTAAATACAGAAATTACATAATTTTGGGATAAATACCCAAAATTACAATCACCACTCAATTTACAATAAATTGCATTCAATTAAATAAACCAAGCACACCATTGCAATCAGCACGACATTCCGGTCATCAGCTATCCCGGTATAATTTTGAAAATAATAAATGATTAAATAAATATAAAAAATAATCAAATAAATACAATTAATTACCAAAAATGAAAACTTAGGCCGGAAATACTTAATTAAACATTGAAACGAGTCCGGAAAATTTTTGAACATATCTAGATAAAAAGTACAACTTACCTAGTCCTTTATTAAGCCGTTCTAACCACCTAACATGCAAAATCGAATAATTAAATCGTTAATCCATTCTAACTAACCACCTAATCTCTAATTAGCCTAATCTAAACAACCCTAAGCATCATTAACTCCCTAAGTAGAGTTTAGCAAGTAAACCCACCGTTTTTGCGATCCGGTGAGTCCACGACGATGGCGACGCGGAGACGGGTGACAAACCTCCTAGCGATGGCACCAAACAAGGCCCGAAAGAGGCTTAAAATGGGCCACAAGTTCATAGGCCTTACTGGAACCTTGGCTACTTATCTTGGGCTGGAGGGACCGGTTGAAGGGGTTGGATGGTGCAGAAATAGCAAGGCTGGAGACTAGGCGGGCAGGCGAAGCTACGACGGACTAGGTTGAGCTGGACGGCAATGGAGGCGAGCTCAAGTAGCGATCAAGGCTTTAGGGCATCAGGTTGGCTCACAAGCAACGCGGGATGAGCAAAGCAGCGTGCGAGCGGGGGTTGCAACGACAGGCTCAGGTGGCGGGCGGGGGAGCTCCAACGGGTGTACGACAGCTAAGGGGCTAACTGGTTTCTCTGCAACTCTAAGCTTTTAAAACACTCTAAAATGGATAAAGTGGCCCCTTGGAGAAGAAGAAGATAGCTGAAGACTTGGAGGGGTCCTATAAGGCCACCAAAGTCTTCCTCTTTATCTCTTTTTACCTTGGCAAGGCCCCACTAGCCTTGGTTGTCTTCCTTGGCCAATTTGCAGCACAAAAATCCCCCTAGAAGCTTCTCCAAATGGTCCAAAATGTTGAGGGACCCTTGGCCTACGAATTTTGGCCAAACTTCCCCAAATTGAACCAATTCTCCTTAAATTGAACTCAATTTGGTCCCCATAAATTTAACCAAGGTGTCCTTGACCAATTTAACATTTTTCCTCACCAATTGAACTCACTTAAATCCCAAAGACACGATAAAAAATGGCCCTCTGATTTTTCCGATCCAAATGGCCCTATTTTGAATTTTCGCCAAAAATCTAGGTTTGCAGAAAAATTTTCGGATGGTGAGTCGACATTCCTAAAATGAATTGTGACATGATTGAACTTTCAATTTTTGAAATCGGGTTCAAATTCACGGTTAATTTCAATCTAGCGCGATTTTAGCATGACTTAGCCTACTAGGGCCCCGTTTGGTTCAACTTTGGGGAAATGGCTTTGCATTTCCCCAAGTACTTTGAGAGAATGAGCATTTTGGAAAGGGAAGTGTGTTTGGAAACTAATTTTTTGTGTATGTTTTCCAAAGCTATTTCAAAGTAAAAAGAATAATGAAAAAAAGAAAAGGGAGGAGCAGATGCAGCTGGTGATCGTGGGGGTGCGGCTGGTGGCGGTGGCGCTGGTGGTGGCAGGGAGGTAGTGGCGATGGCGGGGAGCACGTCGCCTGAGGTCGTCTCGGCGACGCCCTGAGTCGCGCGACCCAGGGCATCGCCTGAGATCGCGCAGCCATAAGCGGCAACGCCTAAGGTCGAGCGACCCAGGCGACGCCGCCTGAGGTTGAGCGACCCAGGCGATGCCCGAGGTCGTCGGACCTCAGGCCACCTAGCCTGAGGTTGCGAGACCTCAGGCGAGGCATCCAGACAGCCCGCTTACGGCTGAGCGCCGTCAACCGCGAAACTCGACCGACTCTCAGGCGGGGGAAGAAGAACCGAATGGGGAAGAAGATGGTGGGGAAGAAGAATGAACAGTGACTCTCAGGCATTTTGGAAATGCCAAAGCTGAAAGCAACCCTACCCCAACATTGGGCTTTCAGCATGTGGAATGCCCACATTCCACCAAGGAGCATTCAAAAGTTTTGCCAAACACAAAAATTTTCTCCCAAGAGGTTTTCGGGGCCCAAAGCCCCTTGGGAAAGTCCAACCAAACGGGGCCCAGGTAGCTTTTAGGAATTTTTAATGCAATTGACCCCTGATCGATTATTTTCGAGCCACAATATACATCTTCGACACATTGACGAATCTCGGTTATCGTGAAAATCTTGAGATTTCAAAGACGGACACAAGATACCAAAACGACAGAAAAATCAATCTAATGTCGATCGACGATAATTTTGCAATCAGGTGAAGTCACCTATGGTTAATCACATGGCTCAGTCGAGTCAACCTATCTCCAGTCTTTAATCGATTTTTAACTATACCATAATGACCCTTGTAGACTAGCACGGTCGAGCAGTCGTTTTCTAGTCGATCTCTCAAACCTATTGTGCTAAAATCCCTTAACGACTTCACCAAATAGATTAGTTATTTCGTGAGTGATCAGCTCAGAGAATAGAACTATAGGCACATCGATGAAAAGCCCGATTCATTCAATTGAAAACAAAACCTGAAATTCAGGATATCATAATTCTTCTTCTCTTATAAAAATTTCGTTCTCGAAATTTAAATCATTACAAATCTTTAAACAAAAAAGGTGGGGGTACAATCATCTCATCGAATCTTCACTTTCCCAAGTTGCTCCTTTTGTGCCGCAGTATTGCCAGATCACTTTAGCCAACGTGCATAACCTGTTCTTTTCGATCTATAATCTGAACTGATCTTTCCACGTAAGACACCTTGTCATCCATGTCAAATTCTTCAAAATTTAGCATGTGGGTCAGGTCAGGCTTATACTTCCTCAATATGGACATGTGAAAGATGTCATGCACTTGCGCCAACCTTGGCGACAATGCAAAATGATACATTAGAGTCCCTATCCTTTCTAGAATCTCAAAGGGACCTACGTACCTCGAACTCAGTTTTCCTTTCTTATCGAAGCACGTAGTACCCATCATTGGTGACACCTTAGAAAGACGTGCTCACCAACTTGGAATTCCAATGATCTTCGGCACTTATTTACGTAGCTTTTCTAGCGGTTTTGAGCAATCTTTAATCTGTTCCTAATGATGACAACTACATCCACTAACCGCTGGACTAACTCTAGGGGCTGTGATTTTCATTCTCCAACCTCATCCCAACACACTAGTGTTCTACATGCTTTGCCATGCAATGCTTCGAAAGGTGTCATCTGAATGCTTTGTAGGCAAACTCAATAAGATGAAGCTGTTCCTCCTAGCTTCCCTTAAAATCCAACACGTATGCTCGCAGCATGTCTTCGAGGGTTTGAATAGTCCTCTCAGATTGGCCATCCGTCTAAGGAGGATAGGTCGTATTGTACTACAACTTTGTTCCTAAGATAGCCTGCAAACTCTTCCAAAAGCCAATTGTGAACCTCGGGTCTTGGTCTAATGTAATCATTACCGACACTCCATGTAGGCAAACAATCTAACTCACATACAATTCTACATGCCTATCCAAATCAAGGTCCTTTCTTACAACGATAAGGTGAGCCGACTTCATTAGTCTGTCAACCACTACTCAAATGGAATCATTACTCCTTTGACTCCTTGGTAAGCCTTTCACAAAGTCCATTGTGATATGTTCCCATTTCCATTCGGGAATCTCGAGAGGTTGTAGAAGTCCTCCCAGCTTACAATGTTGTGCCTTTACTTGCTTACACGTCAGACACTTGGCGACATGCTTGGCTATGTTTGCCTTCATACTAAACCACCATTAATGTTGACGTGTATTTTGATACATTTTTGTACTACTAAGATGAATGATGTAACTACTATGATGAGCTTATAATAAAATCTCTTCTTTAAGCTCTGCATCGTTGATAAACACAATCGTCCTCAAACCTTAGTGTTCCATTTTCATAAATCTGAAAGTCAGCCTTCTTCTTTTTGGTATTCTCTTGTAGGATCTTCTGAATCTCTAGATCTGTCCACTGAAGCGTCTTGATTTTGATTTGCACTTCCGGCTCAATTTTGAGGGTGGCCATAAGGTTCAAAAGGTGGCCAACCTCAAATTTCAAAACCGAATCTTGAGCTTTCTCAAGTAAAGTCCATTCCTTAACCATCATATGCACAACTGAAGACTTTCGACTCAGCACATCTGTGACTTTGTTCGCCTTTCTAAGGTGATACAAGATATCACAATCATAGTTCTTCAGAAGTTCCATCTAGCGACGTTGTCTCATATTCAACTCCTTTTAAGAGAATAGATACTTGAGACTTTGATGGTTAGTGAAGATCTAGAATCTTTCTCCACACAAATAATGTCTCCAAATCTTCAGAGCAAAAATGATTGTTGTGAGTTCTAAGTCATGCGTCGGATAATTTAGTTTATGAGGTCTCAATTGATGGGACGCGTATGCAACAACCCTACCATGTTACATTAGCACGCAATCCAATCCTCTAAATGATGTATTAGTATAGATCTCATATCCTCTAGGACCAGATGGTATGGTCAGCACAGGTGCAATAGTTAGCTTCTGCTTAAGCTCTTGGAAACTACACTTGCACTTGTCTATCCACATGAACTTCTCTTCCTTCTTCAATAGTCAAGTCAACGGCGACACTAAAGCTGAAAATCCTTCCATGAACCTTCTATAGTAACTTGCCAAACCCAAGAAGCTTCTAATCTCTATCACTGTTGTCGGTCTTGGCCAGCTAATCACTACTTCAATCTTGGTCGGGCCCACGGAGATTCCTTCACCTGAAATCACGTGACCTAGGAATACAACACGAGTCAACCAAAACTTGCACTTACTGAACTTGGCGTACATCTCATATTCCTCAGGGTTTGCAGTACCATCCTCAAATGCCTTTGTGTTCCTTTGAACTTCTTGAATATACCAAAATATCATCGATGAACACGATCACAAACTAGTCCAGATACTCTTTGAACACTCGGTTCATCAAATCCATAAAAGCAGCTGGGGCATTCATCAAACCAAATGGCATTATAGTGAACTCATAATGGCCGTATTGAGTATGAAACGCTGACTTCGGTATGTCCTCATTTCTAATCCTCAGCTGATGATACACT
The DNA here is from genome assembly GCA_014182405.2 of Eucalyptus sideroxylon. NCBI lineage: Eukaryota > Viridiplantae > Streptophyta > Magnoliopsida > Myrtales > Myrtaceae > Eucalyptus > Eucalyptus sideroxylon. Next base: position 31,259,561 of record CM024554.2, on the reverse strand, counting down.
GTCCTTAAGTCGATCTTTGAAAATATCGACACTGCTTGCAGTTGGTCAAACAAGTCATCGATCCTCGGGAGTAGATACTTGATCTTGATTGTCACCTGATTTAGTTGGCGATAGTCGATGCACAGACGCAACGAGCCATTTCTTTTCTTCACGAACAAAGTTGGTGCTCCCTAAGGTGATGCACTTGGACGTATGAATCCCTTATCCAACAATTCATGCATCTGCACCTTCAGTTCCTTCAACTCAAATAACGACATCCGATAAGAAGCCTTAGAGATTGGCTTTGTCTCGGGTGCTAACTCGATCACGAACTCTATCTCTATCTTTAGCGGTAGGCCTAGCAATTCTTTCAAAAACACGTCTAGAAATTCTTATACCATTGCGATATCTTCCATCTTTAGCTTTTCAACTATTGTATCCACGACAGTTGCCAAGTAACCTTGACAACCCCCATCTAACAAATGGGTTGCCTCAAGCGACAAGATTAAGGAAATCGAGGGTCCTCCCCGACTCCTAGTAAAATCGAAACTTTCACCCTCTAACGGGTTAAACTAAACGATAGCAGTCCATCTTAGCTTGTTGCTTGGTGAGCTAGTCCATGCTAATTATCACATCGAAATCATACATGGCTAGAACTATCAAATCTATCCTCCCATCTCGCTCACCAATCACTAACTTGCAACTAGGACAACCCACTGTAGGTAACACCTTATTCTTTAACAGTGTAGATATGTTAACCACTGACTCCAACAACTTAGGAATCAATCTTATCAGCTTAACAAATTGTTCAACTATAAACAAATGACTTGCATCAGATCAAATAAAGCATAAGCAATGTGATTGTTTAGTGAAACCGTACCTGTGAATCACATCAAGCGCGTCCTCAGCCTATCCCTCGTGATAGCATACGTCTTTCCTTGAGTTGGAGGTCTTTTTTGTCCTCCTTGTTGTGCAATCTACGGCACAAACTCTCTATTTTGACCCATTGGTGGTGGTGGTGGTAACTGCTGTCATCCCCTTAGTCTTCTGGGACAATCTCTGGCCAAGTGACCATGTTGGCCACATTCAAAACAAGCGCCCATCCTAAGATGGCACGGGGCCGAACCATGTCGCCTTCCATAGAAACGACATGTGCCATTCTGATTCGGCACTGACTTGCCAATTCCACCTTTCCTATTGGGCGGAACATGGAACCTTCCTCTGGTCATGGGCCTCTTCCCAAATTGGTTCCCATCTCTATTCGAACTGAACCATTTTGACCCATCGGTGGCGGCGGCGGTAACTACTGTCGTCCCCTTAGTCTTCTGGGACAATCTCTGGCCAAGTGACCATGTTGGCCACATTCAAAACAAACGCCCATCCTAAGATGGCATAGGGCCGAACCATGTCGCCTTCCATAGAAGCAACACGCGCCATTATGATTCGTCACTAACTTGCCATTTCCACCCTTCCTATTGGGCTGAACATGGAACCTTCCTCCGGTCATGGCCTCTTCCCAAACCAGTTCCCATCTTTGTTTAAACTGAACCTTGAACCAGACACAACAGTCTGTTCACTCAAGGTCCTCTCTACCAACTAGGCCTAACTATAAACCTCATTGTAATCTTTCAGGTCGAATGGCACTAGTGGGTTTCTTAGCTCTGGTCTCAGGCCATTCTTGAACCTCCAAGCTTTATCTTCAGGATCCTCTATTAGACTTGGAGCGTACTATGATAGCTCCACAAATTTGGCCTCATACTAATCTACTATCAACATTCATTGGTGGAGGCACTAGAATTCCTCCATCTTCTATTCTTGGGCGCTACTCGAAAAATACTTGCCATTAAAGGCTTTGAGAAAAGCATTCCACACTAGGGCTACACCTTTTGGGAAATCTATACCTCTGGTGGCCCTCCACCACGTATTCACGTTACCCTATAGCTAGTATACTACTAGGACAACTTTCTCCTCCTCATTGCACATTAGAAGTGCAAAAGCCTTCTCCAAGTCTTGGATCTAGAGCGATGCAATCTCGGGATCTCCTACGCTAGTGAACCTCGGCGGGTTCAGCTTCAAGAACTACTCCACTAGCTTATGAATCGGTCTTTCTCTCTCCATAACTACGTTCCTAGCTAGAACTTTGGCAAGTGCGACAATGGCGGCGGCCTCAACGGCGGCGGCAATGACAGTAGTAGTGGCAGCGATAGCTTGAGCAACGGCGGTAGTGGCAGCGGCTTGATTCTAGGCTTGTTGCCCCATCAATGCTCCCATCGTCTCAAGCGCCTGCATAATCCCTTCGATCCTAGGATCATTAGGGGCTGCTACCCTAGCACCAACATGAGGCGGTTTTACTCCACTAGTGCTAACTTGAACTAGCACTCTACCACGACCCCCTCGGTACCGACCCTTGTCGGCGTCCTACCTCGAGTAACAGGTCAAATGGTTCACTTTCTAGGAGTCCTCTATTCCTGATCACTCATAGCACAGATTCTATACAGAATTAGAAGCTAAGCGATCCCCACAAAACAATTTACCAATCAACTATCACTTAAATGCACCAGCATGAAATAAAGGCCATCCTACTAACTATCCCATAAACCATCGCACTTTATCACTCCAACTATCAACCAGCTCTATACCACTCCCAAGCGGGATGTCACACCCGATCCTCGAGCACATGCCCATCCCTTGGGGGTCGATTAAATTTGTGACATCTGAGGATGTGTCGCCGACCCATTCATTTTAATGTTCATGCATAAGTGTATAAATAAATCCCCAAACAACACAAAGATGGGATAAAAAGCAAGACCATCATCATTTCACAACCATGACAAGCCTTTATACACATTTGACTAGTTTATATACAATACTAGTCTATGGACAAAAGTCTACTCAAGTGGAAAGTCTACAAGTCCTCTAGGCATTCAAATCCCCAACTGAAAACCCCGAGCTCTCTTGGGGACTTGGGTCCACCACTGCACCTCCAAGAGGATCAGCTGTACCCTCACCAAAAGCAATTTCTAACACTAACACTAGGACCTCACACTCCTATGGGGACTTTCTATAGGTCCATTTCGCCCGCGACGATACCACGCCCTGAATTGATGGGATAGCCTCTGAGGTAGACCCGCATCGACCCAAACGATGGTCATCACTAGTTCATAGACCCAGTCTCCTTGGCCCCTGGGAAGAGGAATCTTGATGACTTGTTCGGTGACCCTCTTGGGCTGGCCAAAACATTCCGGAGGAACAGCCATCTAAGGACCTAAAAGATTGAGCCCACGACATGGTGAGACAATGTCTTAGCAAATTCACCCCTTAAACTCCGAATAGGAAGGAAATACGCCTAGAGGTAGTCTACGCACATTCAAAATCGTGGTGTAACATGTATTCCCCCCTGTTCCGGTCATGGAACCAAGTCAAAAAACTTACCTTGCCTCAGTTCCCTCTTGCACGTTAGTACAATTCATAAACTCAACCAATCAATTCCATCCAATCGATCAATTCGATACAATCAATACCATCTATCAATCAATTCATCGATACGATCGCTGCTCACACAAGCTGAAATAGATGGTTATAGCTCTCATAAGCTTATATATAGATGGTAGCTCGCACAAGCTGGTATATTTTATAGTTCACCCAAGCTGATATATATTATAGCTCTCACAAGCTATCATATCAATATGAACATAGGCTGATATAGTATACTGCTCTCACAAGCTAACATACAATACTGCTCACACAAGCTAATACACGATAAATCAATCCCAGCAAAGGACCTTGTGCTTTGCACACCAATTCCTCGATTAAAGTAATGAACTTGGCCTGAATTCATCGTGTTAAAAATACCCAATAAAAATAATCTTGTGTGGTACACGGTCGATTTGAGCCAAAATGCTATATCTTTCTTTTCAAAATAGTGCCTAAAAACATTTTTGGCATTAAAAACCAACGCCCCAGTATTTTCTGATTAAATACCAAAACTACATAATTTTGGGATAAATACCCAAAATTACAATCACCACTCAATTTGCACAAAATAGCATTCAATTAAATAAACCAAGCATACCATTGCAATCAGCACGACATTCCAGTCACCAGCTATCCCGGTATAATTTCTAGAAAATAATAAATAATTAAATAAATACCAAAAATAATTAAATAAATACAATTAATTACCAAAAATGCAAACTTAGGGCGGAAATGCTTAATTAAACACCGAAACGGGCCCGAAAATTTCTAAACCTATCTAGATAAATAGTACAATTTATCTAGTCTCTAATTAAGCCGTTCTAACCGCCTAACATGCAAAATGGAATAATTAAATCCCTAATCCGTTCTAACTAACCACCTAATCCTAATTAGCCTAATCTAAACAACCCTTAAGCATCATTAATTCTCTAAGCAAAGTTTAGCAAATAAACTCATTGGTTTTGCGATCCGGTGAGTCCACGACGATGGCAACGCGGAAATGGGCAACAAACCTCCTAGCGACGGCACCAACCAAGGCCCAAAAGAGGCCTAAAACGGGCCACAAGTTCACAACCCTTGCTGGAACCTTGGCTACTAATCTTGGGCTGTAGGGACCCATCAAAGGGGTTAGATGGTGCGGAAATAGCAAGGCATGAGGCTAGGTGGGCTGGTAGAGCTACGGCGAACTAGGCATAGTTGGACAGTGGCGGAGGTGAGCTTGAGTAGTGACTAAGGCTTCAGGGTGTCGGGTTTGCTCCCCAGCGATGCGGGACAAGTGTGTGCGACGCGTAGAGTAGCGCGCGAGCGGGGGAGGCAGCGACGGGCTCGGGCATCGGGCGGAGGAGCTCCGGCGGGCATGCGATGGCTAGGGGGCTGGCTGGTTTCTCTACAACTCTAAGCTTTCAAAACACTCTAAAATGGATAAAGTGGCCCCTTGGAGAAGAAGAAGACAACGTTGAAGACTTGGAGGGGTCCCATAAGGCCATAAAAGTCTTCCTCTCTATCTCTTTGTCCCTTGGCAAGGCTCCACCAGCCTTAGCTGTCTTGCTCAGCCAATTTGCAGCACAAAAATCCCCCTAGAAGCTTCTCCAAATGGTCAAAAATGTTGAGGGACCCTTGGCCTACGAATTTTGGCAAAACTTCCCTAAATTGAACCAATTCTCCTTAAATCAACTCAATTCAGTCTCCATAAATTTAACCAAGGTGTCATCGACCAATTTAACTTTTTTCCTCACCAATTGAACTCACTTAAACCCAAAAATGCAATAAAAAATGGCCCTATGATTTTTCCAATCCAAAACGGCCATATTTTGAATTTTCACCAAAAATCTCGGTTTGCAAAAAAATCTTTGGAGGGTAAGTCGACGTTCGTAAAATGAATCATGACATGGTAGAACTTTCACTTTCTAAAATCGGGTTCAAATTTGCGGTTAATTTTAGTCTGACGTGATTTTAGCTTTTAGGAATTTTTAGTGCAATTGACCGTAGTCGATTATTTTCAAGTCACAATGTATATCTTCAACAAATTGAATACTCTTGGTTGTCGTGAAAATCTTAAGGTTTCAAATATGGATACAAGGTACCAAAACGATAGAAAAATCGGTCTAGTGCCGATTAACGTTAATTTTACAATTAGGTGGAATCACCTACACTTAATCACATGGCTTAGTCAAGTCAACCTATCTCCGGTCTCTAATCAATTTTTAACTGTACCATAATGACCATTGCAGACTAGCACAGTCGAGCAGTCGATTTCTGGTCGAATTCTCAAATTTATTGCATTAAAATCCCTTAACGGCTTTACCAGATAGACTAGTTATCTCATGAGTGATCAGCTTAAAAAATAGAACTATAGGCGCGTCGATGAAAAGCCCGATTCATTCAATTGAAAACATAACACAAAATTCAGGATGTCACAATTTTTTAGAGTTTTGTGAATATACTTCATCTAACGATATATTTAACAAAATTTATCACATCACTCAAATGAGCAGTAAAGATAATATAAATCTACTAGAGATATGCATCTAACCTAATTTGAGAATTTTATTTTCAAACTTGAATCAAATGCAATCGGACCAGATCAGCAACGGCCCATTGACGGTGAATGGCAATGATGGTGGTGAGTGGCGGCAGCATGGCAGTTCACAGCTAAAGCTGGCACTGATCAATGAGCCTCCGTTCAGCTCAGCAGCTCGTGGTGCACGGTCAAGGAAAACCTGGAAAATCTACAAGAAAATCGTCAGACACGGTTGCGCAACGTGCACACGTCAGAAAGAGAAGCACTAGCGTTGCAAAATTGTCCGAGTGTTGATTTTTGCTTTAAATAGAAATATATTATTTTTTCTTTCCATATTCCTTGTTGATCTCTAAATGTCGCCAAGTGGATTTTTGAGAGAGCCACGAAATATGATTGTTGTTGGCTTTCTTTCGAAGTAACCAGCGATGTCTTCTCGATCGAGACTCCTTGGCGATTGATTGTCGTCAAAGATCGTACCTTGGCTGGACAACAAATCGTCGGGGTCACGAACAGGGACTGAAACAGCTCGTCAACAGTAAGGAGGAATGGACAAGGCTGGAACTGTTTTGTTATTTCATCGTCGGAAGGGATCGCAGCAAGGCTAGTCGTCATTGGTGCAGCAGACAATGGGAATCAGTAGTGTCGAGCTCGGCTGGGCAAGCAGCTCGATTGTTGTTGGAGCGTACAGCAGCTTCGTTGTCAACACAGTGAGACTAGAACAACAGCATCGTCAAGGTTATGGACAGCGAGCTCAGCACGGCAGGGCACAGAACACATTGTTGGGCTCAGGATGGTTGGCTTGGAGCAGTTGGCTTGGGCAGCAGCTTGGGCGGTGGATTGGCATGATGGAGTGGCATGGAACGGAGCCTGGTCAGCAACCAAGCGCAGCCGAGAATGGAGCCTGGTCAGGGACCAAGCGTGGCCAGAAACGTTGATAATCCTTTTCTCTCTTCTCTCACTCTTTTTTCTCTCATTTGTCTCTCAAGTGATCTCTGAGATTTTAATTTCCAACCTCTTAACTTGTGAGGCATAAACATGTTTATATAGCGCAAAATCTAGGTTTAACCTCAATATTATGGGCTTAACTTAAGCCTTTTAATGTGACGGGCTCTAATAAGCTAAGCTTGTTCCTAGCTAAACTCTCAATGAGCTGGATTAAGCTCAAATTAGGCCAATTAAAGCTCCTTCTCCCCATAAATTTCGGCCACACCTACTCCCTAGGCTTAACCGAATTTTGGTCCCACTCATGGGCTCAACCCACTCAATTTTAAGCTCAAAGCCATTCACCGTTAGTCCAATGCTAATGCAATTAATGAAAATATAAACTAAATAATAAATGCTCCTAAAACTATATGCTATGCAAATTAATTCATTTTTTAGGGGTCAAAATTAATCCCTAATTTTCTGTGCAATAAATGAATGATTGGATCACCAAAATTTAGGTGTTAACAATGCATTTTTGTGAATTATCTCTTTTGTTTTTCCTTTGCAGATCAGGCGAGATCTACTGACTCGAAGTGTGGTATTGAAGAAGACCAAAGGTTAGTGAGTGCTCTTCTTTCTTTAGTGGTAGTAGGAGCCGGGAAGATCTGGTTTGGTTTTAATCTTTAATTTGAAGATCCTTGTTTTACAAATTTTTTCGTTTATTTTTCTCTTTCATTGGCAATTTTTCTTACATTTGATTTTGGGCCAAACTTTAAGGTTGAAAGTGAGTTTGCTCTATTACATGGATCTAGTAATCACATCCGGTTTGTCTCATCATTTTCAGGATATATTAAAGACTTAACTCACTTTCTTTTGCATGGCATGTGCATATAGCCTTTTTAATGGTATGATAGCACTATATAATGTTTGAACAGAACTCTACTATAGTTATCAATTTCCATTTGGACATGCTTTTACAATATTGTCATTAAAGAAGTTTTCTTTTATGCTATTTCTCTACTAACTGTTCAATTTATTAATTTTTTTACCATTAAATCAAAGGTCTGTTGGGTATATTTTATTATTTGAGAGGAAAAACGAGTAGCACAGTGGTTTGCAGAAGACAAAATGGCCCTTGAACTGCAATTTCTGTTTTTTTTTTTTTTTCCACTTACATTAAGAGATAACCTGTTCTTACTTGAACCGTTATATATGTACACCGTCCTCTTTCCTTAGAGTTAGCTGTCTCCTTTATATTTTAACATTTGAATTAATTTGTATTAGTATGTTTTGATGGAGTTGCAAAGTCTGATAGGATAGATATGTATTAAAGTTGAGAGCTTTTTACTACTAATGGTATGCATGCAATATTTGCTATAACTTTGTATGACTTAGACTCTTGCTTTACATTGGAAGTGACAAATATGAACAAAGGGAAGGTGAAGATTAATTGATTCAGTGGCAGGACTTTCGTTTTTAGAAAATACAATCAAGGATCTACTATATCAGAAGAATTTGCATCAGATTGCTCAAGCAAGGAGATTGAGAATTATTAGACCAATAAGCTGTGGGTGTGATTTGTCTCATGTTGGCACGGAACGTTGCCTTAAACATCGCCAACAAAAGACAATGGTAGACTTGATGAGGGCGTTGTCCAACATATACAAGAAACCTTCTGCATTAAACAAGGTATATTTGATGCATTGTCTTTTCAATTTGAAGATAGACTAAGGTGTTTCTATGACAAATCACGTCAACAAATTCAACGTGATCACAACTCAGCAGAGTTCGATGGAAATCAAATTTGATGATGGGGTAAAAGCTTTAAATTTGTTATTTTATCTACTTGAAAGTTGGAGTGCACCAGTAACTGCACTTTGTCAAGTTGGAAAAAGTTGAAGTTTCAGGAAATTTGAGATTTGATTCTTAATGATGATATTGCAAATTAGAGTCAGGTGAATCATTGGGACTCTGCCTTGAATACCGACAACAAAGGGAAATGCAATCAACAAGGTCAAAACCAATACAATGGAAGATCAAAGTTTAAAGGGAGAAGCAAATCAAGACCCCATCGCAAAATAATTTGCTGAAAATGCAAGGATAAAAAAGCCATTTGAGACGAGATTATAAAGCCCCATAAAAGAAAATTCAGTGTCGAGATCAAAATCCAAATGAGGAGGAATATGTGAAAGCAATCCTTGAAAAGACTCTTGACAATGATACCTTAATTTTAAGCTTTGATTGTCCAATTAAGTCTTGGATTCTAGATTCAGGTGCGTTGATTTACTCTACTTTGTCCAAAGAATTAATACACGGTTTTAGTGCTAGAAAGTTTGCAAATTTTTTTTTTTTTTTGGTAAAAGTAAGCAATATAATGGGGAAGCCAAACTGTACAAATGAGACGGCTTCAAAATCTTGCACTCATGAAGAACAGGCTCTAAATGAGTGAAAGGAAGCCACAAGAAAAGCCAAACGTTTACAACAAGAACATCAAAGAAAGGCCTAGGCGGCAAGCACAACCAGCAACCAAAGGCAACCAAACCAGCCAAAAACTCTATGACTAATCCATAGAGGAGAAGATAATGGGGTCAACATCCCAAGAGCGTTGCAACCTTCTATTCCTAATGGAGTCCTCCATGTTCCTGAAGGTGACCACCTTGCCTTTAACAACTTGAAGGAGATGCTTTTTCATGGCCGGAACAGAAAGCTGCTCCCCTCGTAAAGAATGTCGTTCTTGTTCTTCCAAATAATATGGCACATCACACCAAAAGAACAGTGGGCAACACACTTATAAAATTCCTTGCCCGAAAGCAAAGTTATGGCCCAACACAGAATTTTCTTGCCAAGGTCTATTCCACTAAGGAAGATTACACCTAGCCACCCAAAAGAAAGCAATACTAGTTGTAATGCAACATCCAAAAGAGAGATGATCTATAGAGTCAAGCATATCATTGCAAAAGGGGTAGGAAGCAGCATCAATCCTACCATAAGACATAAGGAAAGACTGGGTAGAAAGCCTACACTTGGTGATGAGCCAAAGATGAAATTGGTACCGAGGCAAGATAGCATTGTTCTAGATGAAAGAATGCCAACTGACACGTGCCTTCTTCCGCCTTAAAGCCTCCCAAGCCGAGCCGACCGAAGAACATGTCGACAAGCTCTCTCTCCAACAAAAATGATCTTGGTCCCTAGACAAGAAAGGAAGTGACGAACCCCAGGACTCCAACACCGCCCGATAGTCTTGCCATCTTTAGAGAAAAGGTTAGCCATCGAGGCCTGTCTAGCGAGACCAGAGCTATAGATGAGCGAATTTGAGAAATATAAGTTCAAGGGCCCCTTGGGTGCTAGTTGTCGAACTAGTGACACTAATAGGCCATCACCTATCCTCTAAAAGAAGCTAACCCAAAATTCTATCTTAAGTTGTAGAATCTTCTTCCAAGCCCAAGAACAACAAGTCGGCTTCATAATGACTCAAAAATTCTTTCTTTTTAAGAAGGTTGAATGGACCCATTTGCACCAGTGACTCCTTATCTGAAAACAAGATCCAGATATGTTTGAGCATGGCTGCCTTGTTGCACTCATGCAATTTGCGGATGCCAAGACCGCCCTCCGCCTTAGGAAGGCATACATCATCCCAAGAGACCTTAGCACCCCATTTGCCCAACTCAAGACCTCTCCAAAGGAATTGTCTAAGAATACATTAAATTTGGGGGAGCACTACCGTAGGAAGAATAAAGACACTCGCCCAGAAGGCCTAAATGGCATGGAGAACTAACATGAACATTTGAAGATGGCCGGCAAAAGATAGAAACCTATGAGTCCAAGACTGCACCCTCGAGGTGATGCGTCTAACCAGAGCAACACAATTTGTCTTCCTCAGCCTCGAACTAATAATTGGGACTCCCGGTACCGAATTGGTAAGCTCCCTTCTATGAATCCAAGAACGTACAGGATTTGGTTCCTTAAGGAAGGCGAGCCTCCCGATAGGAACACCTCACTCTTCCTCGGATTCGGCAAAAGACCACTCCAAGTAGAGAACATTTGTAGACCTTCCTTGAGGAGCATCACATATGGCACATGTCCTTCACAAAAAGGAATACATCATCTGTAAAGAACAAGTGTGAAAGGGAGGTAGACCTACATCTCCAAAAGAAACTGAAGTCCGGCTAAAGCGAACACCTCCTGAGAATCCCCGAGAGAACCTCCATAACTAGAATGAATAAATAGGGAGATATGGGATCACCCTAGCGTAGGCCACACCCATTAGGGAAGAAGCCATAGAGCTCCCCATTCAACGCAATAGAAAACCAAGGAGTCCGCACACAAGTCATGGTGAGCTGAACCAGACGATCAGGGAAACAAAAAGCAAGGAGAACACTCTCAAGGAACCGTCAATCTATGGTATCATAGGCCTTCCTAAAGTCAACTTTAACAACACACTTACGTGAGTAAGGCTCCAAATGGAAGTTAGAAAAGAGTTCCTGAGCCAAGAGGATGTTATCCCTAATCCTGCGCCCCTTAACAAAAGCACTTTGACATGGGCTCACTAGATCCTTCAGCACAAAAGCAACCTTGTTCACCAACAATTTTGTAATTAGTTTGTAAATAGTATTACAACATGCAATAGGCCTAAAGTTGTTGCCAGTAGTCGCATTCGCCACCTTCAACACCAAGACCAAAATGGTGTTGTTGATTTCCTTAAGGAGTCTCCCCGAGGTGAAGAAGTCCATAATGGATGTCATGACCAGCTGACCAATGGTCCCCTAGTTCTCCTTGAAGAACTCAACCATGAAATCATTCGACCTAGGGCCTTACCTCAAGCAAGAGAGAACATAATGTCCCAAATCTCCAAGTCGGTGACCAGCCGAGCAAGAAAGGTGATCTAGTCATCATTAAGCTGAGAGCTGATGATTTGCCGAATCTTTGAAACTTGAGGAGTATCGTGTTCCACTCGAGGCATAAGGAGGTCTTGGTAATACTCCATAAAATGATGTGGGTCACTGATTTGGTTGCCGAAAGAATTTGCCACAGAAAGAATTCTGTTTCTCAACTCTCTCTTGCTGACATAATGGTGGAAGAACTTCGTATTACGGTCTCCCTCCTTCAACCATCTATTCTAGCTTTCTGCCTGAAGAAAGACTCCTCCTGAGAGCGAAGTTCCAAGAAGGCTCGGCATTGAATCCTCTCCATGTCCGCAAGTGTGACACTAGATGGATCTTGAAGGAGGCCAAGCTGAGTCTAACTTAAAGCCTCCCTCGCTTCTGCAATCCTTGCGGAAATATTAGAAAATAAATCTCTATTGAGCTATTTGAGCCGACACTTTAGGGCCTTCAGCTTGCAAACAAGCCTGTACATAGGAGTCCCTTCTCCCGACGAGTCCCAAACTTGCTTCACAATTGTCTCAAAAGTCTAGGTGCTTCATCCATAAATCAAAGAATTTGAATGGCCTCCTCCAAAACATTGGGTTCTCGGCCTTGACCACCATAGGAGAGTGGTTGGAAATCCCAGGAGAGAGGAAGGAAGCCTTTGAGAAGGAAAACACCTGGCTCCAATAGGGGTTCACTAGGACCCTATCAATCTTTCTGGTCTTGCAAGAAGGACCCATAGAAGTAGACCAAGTGTATCGGAACCCCACATACCCGAGGTCTTCCAATTTGGCCTGATCTAGACACTACCCGAACTCATCAAAGCATGGCAACCATAAGTCCGAACCTCCAAGCCTGTCCGAGGGGTCCTTAATAGCATTAAAGTCCCCCATAACAAGCCACGGCACATTCTGTAAAGTAGAACTCCTATGCACAAGATCCTCCCAAAGAGGTCTCTGGGAAGTGAAGAGTGCTCATCATAAATGATAGTGACACAATAGATAGCTCCCAAATCCAAACACTTGAGATTCCCATGAATCATTTGGTACGAAAATGAGAAGGGTTCAAAGGAGACAATGGAAGGGTTCTAGCCAACCTAGATCCTTTCCCGATAAGAGTGCTCAAGATTAGCCACCCAACACCAGTTCGACATCAAACTACTAGAAATAACTTCAAATAGATTATGGGGAACTTTAGTCTCAACTGAACCGATCAAAGCCAACCAATTTGCCAAAAAAAAAATTTCAAACCTATGCTTGTCTAAGAGGGGCAACAAGACCCCCATTATTCTAGCAACCTATGTACATATTTACAAACAAAAGGAAGGAAGGAGGGTTACCTCCTTTTGTTGGTGCTTTGCCACGTGGATGGCAAAGCAGCACGGACCGTCAAATGGGGAGGGTCAAGAGTGAGAGCGAGTAGCTTGTCCTGTAAGATCTCAGGCATGTTGTTAGCAATAAATGCCTTTGGAGAGGGGCTTAGAGAAAGCATATCCTCATCCGAAGAACAACCCACCTCATCCGAGTTGCCTACCACCTCTCTCGAGCTAAGCAACTCAGGATAGCAATTCTTCAAAGGGCTACCTATCTCATCCGTAGCAGTAAGGGTGGCTTTAGCCTGATTCGGACTAATTTTGGGGCCTCTGGGGGCTTTGCGAGAAGTAGAGGGCAGCCCTTTCTCCACTACCGCAATGTTAAGCTTTAGAGCATGGCCCTCATCACTTGTATTAACCTAGGAGGTCAAGCTGATATCCACCGGGGGAGGGGGCTTCTTCTTCTTGCTTCTAACTTGCTTCCAAGCTTGCTCATGTACCATAGAAGCATTTGAAATAAGGGCATGGGGCTAGACAGGGTTTGAAGAAGCAGGGGCCATATTGGCCTACACTAGCGACATCCTCGGGCCAGAGGGATTGGGAGAGATCTCACACTTGTGGCCAAACATGCCACATTTGAGGCACTCCACCAGCCTCCACTCATACTTAATGGCAATCAAACGAGAAACTCCATCCACATTCACAACAACCTCTAAGACTCTCGGTTGTTTTTCTTGGATATCCACACATACTTAGGCAAAAGAAATCATCCTCATTCCCTTCGTACGTTGATCCACATAAAGGGGCTTATCAACGGAGCTTGCTATGACACTAATAGAAGGCACAGATCATAGGTCAAGAGGAAGATTATTGAGCTTGCTATGGTTTCCACTATTGCAAGATAAGAGGCACTCGTGCTACGGTTAGAGGCCCCTCTTCCAAAATCTTCCTACGGAACAAAGGGTCCAAGACATGAAAGAAGAAGAACCCTTAGTAATTGGCTAGTACATCAACCAGCTTAGTCCCCTAGGTATTCTTCAACACTTCCTCAATGAGCTAAAATGGGAGCCTTTTCCTTACAAAGTAACCAACCAAGTACTCGCTCCACTTGGGGTCCACAACCTACAGCATTTCGCTTGATAAGTTCACAGCAGGTTTCCCACCCACAAAAGAAGGCGGGACAAAAGACAGCTTATAGCTCATTGTTGCAAGCCATGCCACATTGGCCCATGGCCCAACTTGGGGAGGCCTCGAAGAGCTAGCTAGCTTAGTCGGGGCCTAACGCCGCTTAAAAGGGGCACAAGCATGACTGTGACCCCTAGATTGCCTATCACTAGGCGGCCTCGACCATGGTCCAAGTGTAATCCCATCACCAATCGGCGAAGGCTCAACACCGGGTTGAGAGGAGTTCCCAGTAGGCTGGCCTTCTACAACATGAGAAGGAGGGCTAAGCCCCTTACCACTAACAGCATCACGGTGGGCCTCACCTAAGAGGCCACTCCTCTCGACCTAGGTAGATGCCATAACAGAAACAACCCTCCAACCCCCCAACAACTCTCCAGCACATCCTCTATAGCAAAGGAAGAGAATCCATACTAGGGCAAGGATGTAAAGGGCCGAGGAGGGGTGGTGAGAGCCAATAGAACCATCGCTGGCCCTTGAAGCGGCACCAAAGCCCGCACGAACAGCACCAGTTAAGAATAGAGCATCGAATCGGGCGAGAGAAAGGGTTTCTTCAAGCACGTCTTGGGGAGCAAATCGGATGAAATCGTTCGATGGAAAGATGGATGGCAAGCAGAGGAAAAAGCCCAAAAATTGAGCCAAACCAACGGTAGAATCTCATGGGACAAGCAGAGGAGGAGATGGTATGAACAATGAGCAGATCGCCCAATAGAGAAGAGAAAGGAATAGTAGCTGAGAAAGAAACAAATGACCCCCTAAAGTTTGCAAATGTTTTTTTTTTTTTTGGTGAAGGGTAATAATATATTGAGCTATAACCAACAATTTACACAAGATTCAGCACCACAAAACTTGCACTCAAGAAGACAACAAGTCAAATTGAGTGAAGGGAGTCGAATGCAAAAAGCCACTAAACAAAAGAGCGGCAAACAAGGAAAAGGCAGGCAAAACCAGCACTACCGAAAACCAAAGACAAGAAAAACAGAGAGCTCAAAGGAGATGCCTCCACTGTAGTCAAACCGCAATCATTTCAATGCATCGAGGACAACGGCAAAGAGAACAGGGTCAGTAGACTATGAAGCAACACACAACCAAGGAGTCAACTGGCCTCCACTCCAAGGATAACTAAGGATCCATAAGAGTAGAATAGAAGATGCAAGGATCAATCCCCCAGTTATGTTGTAATCTTCTATTTCTCGGGTTGTCCTCGACATTTTTGAACATTAAGGCCTTGTCCTTAACAACTTTAATGAGATGATTTTTAATGGCCAGAATCACCAAAATATGGTTTCTGAACAGGATGTCGTTCTTGAACTTCCAAATAAGGTGGCAAAGAGCACCAAATGAAAAACAGGCAATTGAACGATAGAAATCCTTACTAACGAGAAACATCATCGCCCATTGAAGGTTGTCAGACCAAGTCCCATTGCGCCAAGGGAGATTGCATCTAGCCACCTAGAAATAAGCAAAGCTAGTCGTGATGCAACACCCAAAGAAGAGATGATCGATGGAATCAGGTGTCAGCTTGCAAAAAGCACATACTACATCCCTAATCATGTCGTATGACAAGAGCAAGGCTTGGGTGGGAAGACGGTTCTTGATAATAAGCCAGAGATTGAATTGATATCTCGGAGTGATAGCATTGTTCCAAATGAAGGGAGCCCAATCAACCCTAGCCTTCTTCCTTTTGATAGCATGCCACGCCAAAGCGACGAGAAAAGACTAGAAGAGCTATCAATCCAAATAAAACGATCCGATACCTGGGAGAGGATAGGAAGAGGTTGATCCCAAGAATCTAACACTGTCCTCAAGGACTGCCCAGACGGTGAAAAAAGATCAGCCATCGTAGCCTACCTGGATAAACCAAAGCTATATATCATTGGGTCCGAGAAAATAAGATCTAACGGACCTCTCCAGTGCTAGTGATCAAACCAGAAGGAGATTGACTGGCCATCCCCTATTCTCCATTGGAAGAATAATCGGAATTCGGTCCTAAGGTGGAGGATTCTCTTGCAAGCCCAAGAGCATAAAGTAGGTTCCTTAACCACCCAGAAACTCCTTCTTTTTAGGAATGTGGAATGAATCCATTTGCACCATAAGGATTCCTTATCTGTAAAGATGATCCAAATGTGCTTAAGCATCCACTTTGTTACAATCCCTCAATCTACAAATCCCAAGCCCACCTTCCATCTTCGGAAGGCATACGTCCTCCCATGAAATTTTCATTCCACCCTTTCAAAGAAACTGTCTGAGGATTTGCTCAATGTGGTTCAAAACTGCAAAGGGAATAGTAAAAACACTCACCCAATAAGCTTGGATTGCATGAATGACTAACCTTATCAATTGAAGCCAACCAACAAAGGAGAGAAAGCGCTGAGTCTAGGATTGAACTTTGGCCATTATCCGATCAACTAGGGACACACAGTCCGCCTTGCCGAGCCTAGAGGATATAATAGGAACACCTAAGTAATGCACCGGCAGCTTCCCTTCAATGAAACCAAGGGCACGAATAATCTCACTCCGCAATTCATCCGATCCTCAACAATAAAGATCTCACTTTTGTTATTGTTTGGCTTTAGTCCGCTCCATGCCGAGAAGATGTCCAGACCGTCCTTTAGAGAGAGATCGAGGTCATATCCGCTTGGCAAAATAGAAATACATCGTTTGCAAAGAACATATGAGATAACCTCATAGCCTTGCATCACTAGAAGAAATTGAACTCGGTTGCATAGCACGAGCACTAAGGATCCCATAAAAGACCTCCATGACCAAAGTGAAGAGGTAGGGAGACATGGGATCCCCCTGATGAATGCCTCGGCAACTCAGGAAAAACCTATGTAGTTCCTCATTCAAGGAAATAGAAAACTTAGGAGTGCACACACATACCATTATAAGCTGTATAATGTGGTCTGGGAAGCCAAACATACAAAAAACCAGTTCAAGAAAGTCCCAATCTATTGTATCATAAGCTTTCTGAAAATCCACTTTAAACGCACATTTAGGAGTATAAGGTTGAAGATGGAAGCTAGCAAATAACTCTTGGGCAAGGAGAATATTGTCTCTGATACATTGCCCTTTGACGAAGGCATTCTGAGAAGGGCTAATAATATCCTGAAGGACTACAGCTACAAGGTTAGCTAAGACCTTGGTAATGCATTTATAAATAGTATTACAACAGGCAATAGACCTGTAGACGATGACTGAAGTTGCATTGGGGACTTTCAAGATCAAAACACGGATTGTGTTGTTGATCTCCCTTAGAAGTCTCCCCATGGCAAAGAAATCCTTCACCACTTCAATGATCATTGGCCCAACCAGCTCCCAATTATTCTTAAAGAACTCAAAACCAAATCCATCCGATCCTGGAGCCTTCCCACGAGCTAGGGAGAATAAAATATCATGAATCTCCTCATCTGAGAAGGGACACAAGTGCAAACAAATATGATCCTCGTTGAGAGGGCACCAATAACTTGCTGAAGGTCCGGTAAGGAGGGTCTGGATGATCGGGTGCACGGTTGGAAGAGCTCCTAAAAGTGAGAGACAAACGTGTGATGCACTAGGCTTGGTTTGGTGACCAGATTACCAGAGGCATCAAGAACCAAAATAATCATGTTGTTGAGATGTCTTGAAACGACAAAATGGTGAAAGAACTTGGTATTCCTGTCGCCATTCTCCAGCCATCTGATCTTGGATTTTTGCAAAGATTCTTCCTGGCTCCTCAACTCCACAAAAGTCCTTCAATGAGTCTTCTCTAACTCTGCTAAGAGTTCGCTAGTCGGGTCCTGCTATTGAGGGCAATCTAGGCTAGCCTAAAAGCATTCCTTGACTCAGCAACCCTTTTAGAAATGTCAGAGAAAGGATCTCTATTGAGCTGTTTTATACGGCCTTTCAGGGCTTGTAGCTTGCTTACCAATATATACATAGGAACCCCTTCACACGGGCTTTCCCAAACTTGCGACACAATGTCAAAGAATGACGGGTGCTCCATCTAGAAGTCAAAGAACTTGAAAGGCTTCCTCTAAAATCTGGTTGTAGCACTTTAACCACCATCGGCGTATGGTCAGAAATGCCTGGAGTCAGAAAAGACGCTTCCAAGTAAGAGAACTCCAGCTTCCATTTAGCATTCACTACCACCCGATCAATCTTCCTAGCCTTACGGTTAACCTCGGAAGAAGTGGACCAAGTAAAGCAAAAGCCAACATACCTCAGGTCCTTTAACTCCGCCTGAAATAAACACTAATTAAACTCATCAAATGAAGGGATCCAGGTGTCAGAGCTCCCAATCCGATCAGATGGGTCCCTGATGGCATTGAAATCCCCAACCACCAACCATGCCACATTTTGGAGGCAAGCACTCATTTGAACTAGGTCTGCCCCCAAAGTGGCCTTCTAGAAACAAAAGTATGTTCCACATAAATCATCGAGGTGCAACAACACAATCCAGACATAAGGAGCTTCACTCTACCATGGATAGCTTGACTATTGGAAGAAATCACTTCAAACTTCACCAATGAAGGGTTCCAACCAACCCAAATCTACCCCTAAGAGAGGAATCATAATTGGCAATCCACTTCCACCCCGACAAGAGCCCAGCAGAAATGGAACAAAACCGAAACTCTGGCTAATCCAATCAAATAAAGCCCATTGGAATAAACAAGGTTTCTAGCCTTGGCTTGCCTTAAAGGGTCAACAAGACCTCTTATATTCAAAACACCAAAATACACACATATAATAACACACACAACACAACACAGAAGTAGGAGAAAGGAAGGTAGGATGCCTACCTCCCCTTGGGATTTCGGTAAGAAGTCACCGGTTCCGCAGGAGTGATCTCAGGAGGCGGATCTGGGGTGATAGTAAGCAGTCCGTCTTGGATCGTCTCCAGCTTCGAGGAGACATCCCTAGGGGATGGGCCGGGAGAAAGTGGGTCCTCATCCATACAAGAGAAACTGGCCGAGACATCTGAATCCAAGCCTTGATCGTGGATCAAGATTGGGGCTTTGACTGGCTTAGAAGACTCCACTCCTAGGCTAGAAAGAGAGAGCACCACCTTCGGAGGGGCACTCAATCCCCTCAGCGACTTCCTAGAGGAACGGGGATGTACAGCCTTTGACGGACCAGGGGTCTTCACCCGTCAAGAGTGTCCCTCATCGCCTGAAATAACATGGCAGGATGACTCTCCTTCCTTTAAAGGCAAATGCTTCTTCTTTTTTGCCTTCACTTGTTTCCAAGGCAGCTTCGATACTACATGCAAATTCGCCAAAACCGGCTTAAGGACGAGTGTTGCAATACGGGCCGAAGGTTCTAGACCGGCGTGGGATTGTTGCTGACCTCTTTCCGCCTTAATCGGGTCTAGGATAGGGGCCGCAGTAGGGGTCAACAGACCATAAGTAGGCTAGGAGCGCCTTCGAGCTCTGGCCGGTCTAGCAATGGACGCCCCGTGAGGATGGTCCTTGCATTTATGGCCAAAAGTCCCACATTCCGGGCATTTGGGTGGCAACCATTCAAAATCAATGGAGATGGATCTAGATACCCCCTTCAAGACCACTTCAATGGACTTGCATCTCGATTGGTTTATTTGGATTTCAACACACACCCTAGCAAATGAAACCATCTCCATTTGGTCCATTCGCTCATCTAACATAAAGTGGCTTACCCACCACACTAGCAATAGCACTCATCGCCGGCACCGACCAGCAATCGAACGGTAAGTTTTTCAATCGAATCCACACCGGGACTAAGGTTTGGTTTTCCTTCTTGAGATCCATGAGCGGCTGCCATTGACGAAGGATGAAGGGAACCCTTGCCACCGTAATGGGTCCTTCCTCTAGGATCTTTCTTTGAAACATCGGATCCGATATATGGAAGAAAAAGAAGCCTTGATCATTGGCCAAGACTTCCATGATCTTGGGACCCATGCTCTCTTCAAAGATTGCTCGGTAAGCCCGAACGGGAGTCTTCTCCCTACATAGTACCCTACTAGGCATTCATGCCACTTAGGGTCTATCGCATCCAACACCTCATCGGCAAGATTAACTACCGCCTTGCCATACCGGATTTACGCGGTTCAGTCATAAAAACCTATGTCCACAAGGAGAGCAGTAGCGAATTTCACTATAGATCAAGCGATACAAAGAGGTTACACACTCAAGTCACTCAAACACTCTGTCGGTGTTTCCTAAGCCCCAATTTAACACCAAACCCAAGTGTTTATAAATAAACAACTCACTTGGCGATAAACTCACGGCACAAAATTACCATGCATTCAAGCTCGAATGAAAATGCTCTATGTACGTCAAACAAGAACAACGTCTTCACATACGTATCCTCTTCGTAGGGCTTTTGCAAGCGGTGCGGACGTGCGGCTACATTGATCGTCGAACGTACAACTTCATACATAGGGTTTTCTTTTCTTTTAAACCGACTTCACGTGCACGCCAAAGAAGGAAATCGTGTGCCCATGGTCAAATAGTTGACCTGCAGAGAGCTTCCCCTGTTTATTTATCCATCAGCCCATCCTTGTAATATTGAGTGTGCGTGTGTGCCCAAGGTCAAACTTTTGACCTTGGGCCCACCACATTAACAAATCTTCACATGCAGGGCTTCTTGTGACATCCTAGAATTTCATGACAACCTCTAGATGTGCTATGAGCCATGGATAGGTGATGGAAGTACCATCAAGTTATGTTGTAGCTATTTGATCCATGATTTGCAATAAGTTTAAGGCCAAGCTTTTAATGGATAATTATTTGATGGAAAGAATTCCATTCTTGGCTATGTGAATTATAGATTGGATTTTATTGATTTATAATATGGCCATATGAATTGGTAATTAGGTGTATACTTAGGTGATGATTAAATGAGAAAAATTAGAGAAGAATGGGTTGATTTTCTTAGGACAAGACCAGCTCACAAGAGCCCCACCATTTGGCCATTTAGGCCTGGCCCGCAAAGCCCAAAGGAAAAGAGCTGCCATCAACCAAGGAAGAGGAGGGACGGATGGAGAGGCCCGGCCCAAAAGGAAGGCCCATCATGTGCATGGCAAGATTAACAAGTGGCAAGAGAAGCTTGCCAAGTGTCTTTCCCTTAGAGCCAAGTGGCATTAGCCATGCAATACCAAATGATTGCAAAGCATTGAGGGGGAAAGGAAAGAGAAGGGGGTGGATTGAGAGAGAGAGAGAGAGAGAGGGAAATCGAGAGAGGGAGAGCAAGCGTGCGAGAGAAGAGGAGGAAGAAGGAGGCCGTTCCTGCCGATCATCCGCCTAATCGCCGTCGTTGAGCCGCTTTGCCCCGCTGTGTGCTTGCTATGTTTTTGCTTAGATTAGAGGCAAGTAGAGTCCATTGATCTACCCTTTGCTTGCTGTGTTTTGTGTGTGATGAATGGTGAATTTTGGATGTGAATGAAGTGTGAAATTTCAAAGTTATAGGAGTTGTGTTCTAGCCTAGTATTCTGTTTCTAGAAAAATAGTCCGACCTTTGATGATTTCGTGAGTTGCATGCAATGTTCTAGTTGAAATCTGACTTCGAATTATTGATGAAAGTTGTAAAGGACTTCTTGGAGAATAACCTATCAAAATTTGAAAGGAAAAGGACAAGTATAGGTCGATGAAACCATTTTTCTTTGATGAAGCTAGATCTGGATACTGTTATGATGATCTATTGTGATTCTGTGAATTTTGTGCAATTATCTAGTCCGAATTTGATCTCATGTTCTTGATGAGAGTTGTAGATGACATCTTAAGGAGAAACATACTAAAATTTGAGGATAAACGGACAAGTAATGGTCGGATCTTCTCCCTCCTCCACTACCTCAGACATCTATTTTTGCTGCTATTACAGATACACCTGTCAAACAGGACATGACAGACGTGGCTGAGATGAGGAATCGTCTCAAAGAACTTGACCGCATAAGGAAAGAAAAGGGAAAAGAAAAAATGCCTGAGAAATCCTCTCTTATCATAAGGGAGCCTGATCAAATGATGTTGTCAAACCCATTGGAATCCTTTTTAAGAGATTTAGGTAATCAAGAACCACAGCCTGATCCTGATTCTGTTATTCCACAACCTCCACCCCAAATTGATCCTGTTATTCCAACAGATCAAATTCTATTTCCAACAGAACCGGCTTTTCCAAATATTTTTGACACGGAATCAGACTCGGTATCTCTTTCATCATCATCATCATTTTCAATCCCTACCATTGATTATTTTCCTATAGCAACAATAACTTCATCAATATTCATGGCCGATCCCCTAGATCATGTTATGGAATCAAATCCTTCTGAACTAGAAGTTGTTCAGTTAAATGGTCACTCTCAGAGTATGTCTACTTCATCAAAGCAGTTTTTCACTATTGATGATATACCTTACCACAAATGGCTAGAAAGACTTGAGGAATTTCATACTTGGTTGAATACCCAAGCTATTACCAACTAGGACAAGTATGACGTTCTTTTCAATTTTGTCACAAGGTTCACAGGTAGCCTTAAACTTTGGTGGGCATCTCTAGTAGAACAAGATCAAATACATTTTTTGCTCTCCCCAAATTTTAACAAGGCCATTACCCTTCTATATCACTTCTTTGTGGGAAAACCTGTTGATCTCATAGAACTCAAAATAAGAGAATTTTTCGAAAGAAAATGTTGCTCTCTTCAGAAAAAAAAAAAACACCTTGATAAGCATTATCGTGAAATGCTCAAGCTCTTCTACCAAATTGGAGCTGATGCAAATTTGAAGCATGTTTTCTTGACCTCCATTCCCAAAGAATTATCTCAAACGGTGGAAAGAACCTTTCTGTCCAGACAGAGAAGGATCCAAGATGTGCCGTTGGGAGAAATCCAATAAGAAATTCATCTACACCTCGAAGAACTATGTATCAAACGCCAATTGATTCAGTCCTATGTTAAAGACAACAGAGAGCTTGACAGGGCCTGTTCTCGCCAAAACTTATAAATCAAATGTTCCAAAAAAGATTGTGATGGTTCTTGCGGAAAATCTTCCAAAAAGAAGAAGCACTTCAAGAAGCTTTAGATAAACAAATCCAGACATGGCTCTAAGCACTTCCGAAGAAAGAAGAAATGGAGATACCTATGAAAAAGGAAAGATCATTCAGGCCACAAGAAATCAAAAAGATGCTTCATCTGCAACCAAAAGGGACATTTTGCCAAAGCCTGTCCTCGGGCGAAAAAAGGTCAGAACCATTTGATACATCATATAGAGAACGAAACTGGTATTTCTCTTGAAAATGATGATATTGAATCTTTATTCTCTGCGGACGAAGAACCATGCGAACAAACTCTTTGTGTCATTCCTTGTTACCAAACTCCTAGTGAAACTGACTCAGATTCAGATCCCGAAGATATCTTCCACATATCTTTGACTCCTTCAGAGGAAAGCACTAACATATTTTCGAGCCAAACTCATTGTCCTCATTTTCCCGTAAAAATATTCACTTCAAGGTTTGCTAAGCCAATCACTGTCATTGCCCTTATAGACACTAGAGCTGCCTCTTCCATCTTAGACACTAAAGTTCTCCTTGAAGAATATTGGACTTCCTATGTCCGATATTTCAATTCCGCTTTAGGAGATACATTCTCTACAAATGTCAGAACCACTCCGATCACCGTCCAGTTTTTTTCACAGTGTTCTATAACCACAAAGATTTTTGGCTCAAGTCTTCCTAACAAAGACTTAATCATTGGCTGGAACATTATGACTCAAATTTCTCAACTTCACATCATTCCTAGAAAAGGTCTTAAGTTTAAAGACCAATTTTCTGAATTTGTCAACATCCAGAGACTTTTTTCCATCCAAATGAGTCTTTGTTCGGAATTGTTAGAATCCTGTTCGGAATCTCATTTTGAGTTCGGTTAGAAGTGTTCCCATCCTTTATGGAAAAATCAAGAATTCTTTGTTCGCCTTCCTTTCAAAAAGAATGAAAACATCAATCCAACCAAGTCGAGTCAAATGGGAATGAATCCAGAACATCTAATTTTGGCTCAAAGGGAATGTTCATAACTGCTGCAACAAGGTCTTATAGAGGTCTCACATTCTCAATGGGCATGTGAAGCCTTCTATGTTAACAAACTTGCTGAGCAAAACTGAGGGAAGATGAGATTGGTAATTAATTACCAACCCCTTAACCTTTTCCTTCAAGATGACAAATTCCCTCTACCTTCGAGAAACTCTCTTTTTGCTGGACTATCCAATGCCTAAATTTATTCCAAATTTGATCTCAAAGCCGGATTCGGCGTCGGGCAATCATCCTAAGGATAGACCCAAGACAGGGTTTTGTATTCCAAATTAGCACTTTCATTGGAAAGTTCTTCCTTTTGGATTAAAGGTTGCACCATATCTTTTCCAAAAGGCCATGTGTCAAATCTTCCAACCAATTCTCTCAAGTGCAGCAATATACATTGATGATATCCTGCTCTATAATCCTGATGAGCAGTCACATTGCCAACTTCTTGAGCAGTTTGCTTAAATTGTGAAAAAACATGGAATTATGCTTTCTCAAAGAAAGATGAACATTGCTAGACAGAAATTGAATTTTTTGGTATGCACCTTAACAAATGGACATACTATCCAGGGCCACATATTGCTCAAGAATTGCTAAAATTTCCTGAAGAAAATTTCACAACAAAACAAGTTCAACAATTTCTTGGGATAATTAATAATCTCAGAGATTTTGTTCCAGATATTGCAAAGCTACTAATCCCATTGTAGACAATGCTAAAAAAGAATCCTCCACCTTGGGGAAAATCTCAGACTATTGTAGTTGCTGAACTTAAAGAAATTATGCAGTCTTTTCCTCCGTTACAGATCCCATCAACCGGGAAGAGAATCCTCCAGATTGACACCAGTGATGAATACTAGGCTGCCGTTCTATTCAAAGAAATTGATGGTAAGAGACATTTATGTGCCTACTAAAGTGGAAAATTCTCTCAAGCTGAAATGCATTATCATTCCACTTTTAAAGAAATCTTGGCAGTGAAAAATACCATAAAAAAGTTTGAGTTTCATCTCATTGGCCATCACTTCCTAGTAGAAATGGATATGACATATTTCCCTCAGATGACCAAATTCAAACAGAAGCAGATCCCAAATTCCTAGCTGCTTCGATGGGCTGAATGGTTTTCAAAATATTCCTTTGAAAGCAAACACATTGCTGGAAAGAAGAATGTGCTTGCTGACTTTTTGTCAAGACCAAAAGCCCCTGCAGAAATCAACATGTACATCATGAAGCATGTTTTTCGTACTACTCATCACAATGAGAAGTACAAAATTGAGAAGGTTAAAGACTGGCCAAGCTAGCAATACCCCCCGAAGATCATTAAACAAATCTTGAAAAACAGTCTTACTGAAAATCTGGATAAACTCATGTGGCAATGCCATGCGGACTTATTCAGACGCAATGGAGGTTCAATTTTTTATCCTTTTGGATTAAATGCAGATTATCCGTTCATACATCCTTTGAATTGGAAAGAAGATAATTTTCCTAATCAACTTCGATGGTTATTATGGTACTTAACCAATAAGTACTTAATAACTATTGAAATTCCAACCAAAAGATTCATTGCCAATCTCACCATGATATTTGGACTTGGCAGAGGTGAGATTGAAAATGAGAATGATAAAAACCTTTTTAGATTTTCTTAATTGGTTTTATCCTCCAACTCACTGGAAATGGCTCTTAGAAAAAGAATTGAGAACTACACAGCCAAACCCTGAAGTCCATACCATTCTGTTTTTTTCGAAGACCATGGGCTTTTCTCACTAATAATGGTAACATCATCAAAGCTCCCCTAAGTACAGGAACCTCATCTTATAGACTTGCTCCACATAGTATAGAGGCTCGAGTTCACAAATCTTATTCAAGACTTGTTGGTTGCTGTGAGCACCAGTATTGAGAACTCTAGAGAATCCTATGCCAAGAAAACAAGACCATTCCTCCAGATGCATGGAATTATAATATACCCACTACATGGAATCATTATGACCTAGCAACAGAAGCCAAAGAGCACTCGAAGAATTCAGACAAGCTGCATCATCCGAGGAACATGCACAAACCTCTCAAGACCCCTATGCTAGATGGGGAGGTCCTCTCTCTCAAGACCCCTACATCCAAGGACCCTTGTCCTTATCTCATGACATGGACACATCTTTTTATACACAACCATCCAATTAACCACAGCCAAGCATTCCTGTCAACACTGCAGATGATGAAAATACAGACTGGGCTCAGGAAGAAGCACCCCACTGGGCTCATGAGGAAGCATCTTCATCTAGAACACACCAGCTGAACCAGATTCTCACACCAGAAGACCTTGAAGCCCTTGAACAAAAATATGATAAACATATTCTTGAAACAGTCTACAGCTCGGATGACTCGGACTATGACTACAATACTCGTGACGGATGAGACCACTGAAGCAAGATCGTTGTTTGTACAAGTTTACTGTAGCAAGTTACTATTCACTTTTACTATAGTGTGGCATCCCAAAATTCAAAGTCAAGTTATAAGGTGTGTTAAAGCCTCTAATTAGGTAATGAAATTACCTATGGTTTATGCTTTAGCCATTAGTCTTCTTTTTAAGATTAGGTGAATTGTGCTTGTGATTATGAGATTTTAAATTTGATAGATTAATGATGATAATCTATGCTTGGCCATGCACCTTATGAATTAAATAAAATGTCACAAGACTTTGGCCATGTGGAAATTAAAATTTAAAATTTATAGAAGAAATTTAAAAAAAAAAAGGAGGAAAAGTTAATTTTTAGGTTGGGCCTTAGGCCCATTGGCCAAAGCCTTGATGGGCCAAGCTAGTCGGCCCAATTAGGCCCACAAAAGGGGGCTGTCGACCAGACCAAGAGGAGGCCCAAGAGTGGCCGGCCCAAGCCCAAAAGCCCATTAAGACAAGTGGCAAGAGGCCTTCATGCATTGGCTTAGAGAGGGATAGCATGCATTGGTCAATTGAAAGGCAAACAATGATTACTAATGATGAGGTTTAGGGGAGATAAAAGGGAAGAGAGAGAGAGAGATGGCCGGTTGCTTCATTCGGCCAAGAGAGGGAGAGAGAGAGAGATTTCGCGAGAAAGAGGGAGAGTGGCCGAGAGGGAGGAGAAGCCGAGAGGAGGAGTCGTCATCCGTCCGCCGTGATCGTCGCCGTCTGCCGTCGTCCGTTCGGTCTAGAGGCAAGTTGGGGTCCTCTTGCTGCTCTTGCATGTGTGTGTGTTACATGTATATCGAATTTTGGGTGATTAGGAGAGGAAAACCGAAGCTTGGATGACTTGTTTTTGAGCAAGGTTGCTGTTTTCATTTGAATCCGCTCGAGTCAGAATGTTGTGAGAGCTTGCATGCATTTGTATAGTCCGATTTTGGCTTCGATCTCTTCATGAAAGTTGTAGCTAACATCTTAGGCTACAACATAATAAAATCTGGTGGAAAATGATGGAGATTTGAGGGGTTAAACTCTCATCCTACGGAGACCTCATATCTAGAAAGATTTCACTGACCTTTTGATGGATTTGTGGTTGCATGTTGAGTTGTGCTAAGAATCTTTCTTCGATTTCTTCATGAAAGTTGTAGGGGACATCTTAAACTACAACATACTCAAATTTGAAGTGAAATGAGCAAGTATAACCTAGTAAATCGACTAGATCTTGAAGACGGTAGTTCTGGAGACGTATTACAAGACACCCGAGACTTCATGGACCTAAATGACGACTATACTCTGGATATTTGACTTGGATCTCTTCATGAAACTTGTAGAGAACATCTTGATGTAGAACATATCCAAATTTCAGAGGAAAAAGAAGAAGAATAGGTAGGTGAAAACTCAGTATTTCGGAGAAGCATGTACTGGACGATTCGGTGTTGGATCCAGAAGCTTCGTGAGACTGTAGAAATTTATCTAAAAAGAAACTGACTTGGAAGTCTTCATGAAAAATGTACTTTGGTGTCTTGGCTATAACTCGGTAAAATTTCGTAATTTTGGAGGTCGTATGGATATTTTAATCGAATTTCTTCGGAAACTGTGCATTCTGATTTCATTCAAAAATTACATGCTGTTTTGTGTGAATTATGAAATTATGTGAAATTCTATTTGGCCATGTATTTTGCATGAAATCATTATCCTATTGTCTTGATTATCACTTGACTTAATTTTTATGATTTTTGAGAATTATATAGATATTAAATTAATATTTTTGAAAATGGCACAAGCTGAAATTTAAATAAATGAAAAAGGGCATGAAAAATGGATTATTTTATTTGGCATAATTCCATTAAATTTTTATTTCATAAATAATTGTACCATGTAGTATGAATGATGAGGTCTTGATGTATGCATGGCAATGAATTGAGATGCATGTGGGAATTCAAATGCTGAACATGATTGTTGATTTACCAATACATCATATACCATGCTAAATTAAGACAAAAAATTGGTGAACATGAATAATGTTAAATGAGGAGATTGTTGTGGTGGATGATGATGCCCAGAATGTATAGAGATACATTGCCGGATGGCCTTGGGAGTTTCAGGATGCCAGGAAAGTTGGGGGTGCCGGAAGCCCTGGAGGTTTTTGCCCAGGGGGATGCCTCGCGATGCCAGTAGGGGTGCGGGATGCCCGGCCAGGGAGTGTAAATGCCGGAAGCCTTGTCGGAGGTCTTTGCCTGAGAGGATGCCTCGTGATGCCAGTTGGGGTACGAGATGCCCGAAATGTGGGGGGCCGGATGCCCCGGTGGCCTTGAATGGCTGAATGCCGGAGGTTTTTCTTGCATGGGATGCGAGTGTAAAATATGAGATGAAAGTGGTGATCTGAGGAAGAGTGATGTGGTGATCAAATTGAAAGTTAAAAGTGGAAATTGAACCATGCATGATATGATATGACATGATGATGATCACCTATGGCATGATGACGACGACATGTGTATAATACGATGATGATTACATGTGTGATGTGATGATGTCATGATGATGATGACATGTGTGATGTGATGATGCCATGATGATGATGACATGTGTGATGTGATGATGCCATGATGATGATGACATGTGTATGGTATAATGATGTCATGTATATGGTGATGATGACATGTGTGCGATATAATAATGGCATGATGACGATGATATGAGTATGACATGATGATACACATGTATGTGTTATGATTGTGGTGATGATGCATGATAGTATACGCATGGCTCCAAGGTAAGTAACACCTGAAATGCATGTATGACTTGTATGATGCATTGAGTGGTTATTGGATTCCTTTACCTGCTGAGTGGTTGTACTCACCCCTTTTAGGGACCAACATTTCAGATTATCAGCATGCCGCTCCCTGCCGTCACGCGGGTGTGTTTTATGGTCTACCATCCGATGTCGAGGTCGAGTGCGAGGAGTTTGGTTGTTCTTCTGTTCTTGGATTGACATATATTCGAGTGCGTTGTTTAGTCATGTACGACGTAGGCCTGGTTGGGGGCCCGGTTGTCCAGGAGTTCATCTCCGTCCACATTCGTCGCAATGGGGTGATGCGAGGGATGTTGCCGCCACCACCGCCTGATGCACCGGGTTGGGTGTGAGGGCCCGTGCGTGACGAGTAGGAGCTAGATCTTTTTGGGGATAGTTAGCCGACACTGATGATGGGGATTTAGCACGTGAGTTGTAGCGGGTCGTGGGTTTCTTTTTAGGGTTTTAGGCCAGACGTGGCTGAGTCCTGGATTTTCCTTTGATGTATCGACCCAAAGAAATCTCATCTTGAAAATATATGTAAATAAAGTGTCGTGGCTTGTCTATTAATTATGGTGATTAATGGTGTGTATTTGTATCATGGTTGGTAAGGGGAGAGATGGTGATGTTTTATTTTGCTTCGGCTAATGAGTCGCGCTGAGACCGTTTTAAAAAAAAATGTCTATGAATTACGACGCTTCTTCTAGAGAGAGATAGTAAGGTGATACGTTAGTGCCAGTGGCGACCCTTGAAGGGTTCGGGGTGTCACATATAGCACTAGGCTAAGGAAGTTATTGTTCACTGTCACTATTCATATCGTGAGAATAATTCCCTACCGAGATTTTCGGAAGCCTTTCTTTGTTCCCAGACCCGTGAGCTTGGTCCTTGTTTGTATGTGACCCTTTTTTGCCTATAAAAGGCGAGGAGGGTGTATTGTGTTGGGCAGAGTCCCTAAAGTAAAGTGAGTGCTTTGTGAAATTCTCTCATGGCTTTCTAAACCCATTCTTCTTCTCCAGCCTAGTAGGATCCTTTGAGAAATGTAGGTCAGATAGTTAGAAATGTTACCATCTTGGTTCTATCTAGGTGTCTCTAAGCTCTGAACTAAAGGGCAGAGTGGTTCTCTGCTAAAAGACTGTCCCTGAAGGGCTTGATTGTTGGTCGCCCACTGTGGTAAGGCATATCTGCAGATAACTAACCCTGTCCTCCCTGGTTCTAAGTCTAGGTGCATGCTAAAGGGATCTTAGCTGTCCCACATCGCTTCAGAGAAGCCCTCTGGCCTGCTTTATTGGCATGAGAAAATCACGTCAGATTGAAATTATCGCGAATTTGAACACGATTTCAAAAATGGAAAGTTCTATCATGTCACGATTTATTTTAGGAATGTCTACTCATCATTTGAAGAATTTTCAGAGATTCCAGGATTTTTATGGAAAATCAATTCGAACGTTTCTGAAAAGAACGGAAATTCGGATTGGCCGAATTGAAGGGATTTTTTACTTGCAAACAAAGCTACTTGGTGAAAGGGAATTTTAGAAATTATGCCGACTTTTTCTTCATCAAAATTGGACATCAAATTGGAAAATTTGTCAAAGAAATTGCAGCCCCAAAAGTGTGAAATTCGTATGCTTGGTTGAGGGCAGCATTTTTGGCATCAAATTAAGTTATTTTGGGTAATTTACAAGAAAGTATTAAGGGACCAAGGGATTTGTTTGAGGGCTTTAAGGGAGACCAAGCATTTATGAGTTTGGATAATTCCTTTTGACTTTGACCTTCCTCTCCCTCAATCTTCCTCGACACGTCTTCATGCCGCCCTTCCCCCCCGGCCCCCTTCTCCTTTTCATTTTCACCTTCGCACTTCTGCTTCTCCTTCATCTTTTTGCTTCAAGATTCCTCCTCATCCACTGAAATTCTACAACCACTCCCTCTTCGAAGACCGCCCCATCTCCACCAAGTTTTGTCCCCTCTTCCATCGACACTCCGTCTCTCTCTCTCTCTCTCTCTCTCTCTCTCTCTCTCTCTCTCTCTCTCTCTCTCTCTCTCTCTCTCATTGCCATCCCCATGTTTGGTCAACTTTAGCACCCAACGAAGCTTTGTTGTTGACCCTAAGTAGCGACCTAAGCTGCTGCAGCTGCTGTGCAAGCCCACACGTCCCACTGAAGCTACTTCGCTGAGTCAACTCCAACAACACCCCACGCGATTGAAGCCGCCTATTCCTCCTCTGCTAGCTCAAGTTTCCAGCGAATAGAGCCCAACATCCCCACACAAAATCATCCGCAAATTCCAACCCTTGGCTGTGACTTGCAGGCTATTTTTTCGGGCCCGGTCCGTGCCCTGTTGGCGTCGCTGCTTTGGAATTTATTGCTCGCCGTTGCCGTGAACTCACCAACTCACAAATCCGGTAAGTTAACTCACTAACCATCGCTTAGGAGGTTAATTATGCTTAGGGGGTAATTAGTTTAAGTTAATTAAGGTTTAGGTGGTTAGTTAGACTAGATTAGTGAATTAATTATCCAATTTTGCATGTTAGGTGGTTAGAGTAGATTAATTAAGGCCTAGATAGGTTGTATTAATTATCTAGATTGGTTCGGGAATTTTCCGGGCCCCTCTCGATATTTAATTAGGCAATTCCGGCCTAGGTTAGCAATTTTGGCGTTTAAATTGAATTATTTAATTAATTTTAATAATAATTAATTATTAAATATTTTTCAAAAATTAGACCAGGATAGTCGGTGACCAAAATTTTGTGCCGATTGCAATGGTGTGTTCAGTTTATACCATTGGATGTTAATTTTTGCAAATTGAGTGTTGATTGGATTTTTGGTAATTTATTCCAAAAATTGTGAATTTCAATATTTATTCAGAAAATCCCGGTGTCGGGTCTAAACATTGAAAATGGTTTTATATAATATATAAAACAATGGGATTTTTAGATTGGAGGATATGAATTTTTCGGGTTCGATCTGACCGTGTACCCACACACGACTTTTTCACCGGGTATCTCTAATATGAAGAAAATATGCCATGATCAATATTTTAATGGAGGCATTTGAGTGCAATGCACGGTGTCCTGGGCCGAGATTGATTGGTCGTGTGTTAGTTCAAGAGTATTTGTCTCGAGCTTTTAAGCCGAACGTTACCCTATATGAGATACCCATTCATTGGGACTCAAGTCACAATAGATTCTGGACCTATGCCCCTTTGTGAAAGCCATCTAATTGAGAGACGTCGCCATGTTCAATGGGGGTGAGACGAAGCCTGGCTATGCTAGAAGACACCGAACTTTGGAGTAGGTGGTACCTTTGAGGGGCAAAATTAACAATTGGAACGTATGGTTGATTGAGTTCGATGTCCCTAATTATGAGACAAAAGTGTATTGCTTGGTATGAGACGTGTCATAATGGTTTGGCCTTATAATAGGGATCCCTGTGATTGATTAAGTGTTTCAATTGTTGTGTGCATTAATTATATGCATTTGGGATATGAATTGTGGTGAGGTGCAGGAAGGAACTGAGGCAAGGTAAGTCCCCTGTTCTCATTGTATGATTGTGTGGTTAGGGTGCCCTGACGTGTATTTCCTTCCTAAAAGGGGTTTAGAGGGTGGACTTGCTGAGACATTTTCTCTTTGGTTATTATATAACCATTTTCAGGTCCTTAGATGGTGGTCATGGAGGACCGAAGCCCTGGAGTCTGTGGAGGTGGAGTCTGAAGGATCAGCGTATGTGTCCTACTAGTATGTTATAGGATAGCTTCTTTTGAGAGTTGATCATTTTGTAGTCTTTTACCTAGACTCTTTTTGTACCTAAACTTGGTTGTATATAAAAGTGTGCTCTTGTGAAATGTTGCCCTACTTTCCTATCACATGTTGGTTGTTGTCAAGGGTTATTGTTCCCTTCCACATGTGCATTAAAAATGAAAGGGTCGGCGACTAATCCAGGGAAGTCGCAATTATATCAACCGCAGTAGGATGCGCGCGCACTCGGGGGTTGGGGTGTGACATCCCCGTTCGAGTGGTATCAAAGCAAGGTTTGTGTTTGAAGTGATAAAGTGTGATGAGTCATGGGATGGTTAGTAGGAAAAACCACTTTTAATTTGCTGATGCATGTGAGTGATAGCTGATTGGTAGCTTGTTTATGGGGTCACTCAAATTCTAATCTGGTATTGGAATTAGAAAGTAGGTTTCTATGAAGAATCTGCGGGATGAGTGACCAGGAGCCGAGGACTCCCAGGAAAATGGCAGTAGGCCCTATGACTTGGGGTAAGATGCCAACAAGGATCAGTACCCGAGGTGGTCGGGGTAGAGCGCAGGCTGAGGCCAGCACAAGTGGAGTAGCACTACCGCCAGTTCTGCCGGTTGGTGCTGGGGTAGCAGCCCTTGGTGATCCTAGGTTCGAAGGGATCATGCAGGCATTTCAGACGATTGGAGATCTAATGGGGCAGCAGGCCTAGAATTAAGCCACCGCTACTGCCGTAGCCGCTGCCGCACCTGCTGAGGTTCCACTAGGGAACATGGTTGCCGAGAGACGAATTCATAAGCTCGTTGAGTAATTTCTGAAGTTGAACCCACCGAGGTTCACAAGAGTGGGAGATCCCGAGGCTACAACCCTCTGGATACAAGACGTGGAGAAAGCATTTGCACTGCTGAGGTGCACTAAGGAAGAAAAGGTCACCCTTGTAGTGTATCAACTGCAGGGCATTGCTAGTACTTGGTGGAGGGCCACCAAAGAAGAAGTATTCCCATAAAGTGTGGATCCGATGTGGAACACCTTCGTTAGAGTGTTCAATAGCAAGTATTTCTCCAGTTGTGCCAAGGATCAGACGATAGCGGAATTTTATTGCCTTCCTCAAGGTCTGACGACTGTGGACCAGTACGAGGTGAACCTCGTTGAGCTATCATAGTATACTCCAAGATTAATCGAGGATCCTAAGGAAAAAGCGAGGAAGTTTAGGGATGGCCTCCGACCGGAGCTGAAAAATCCGCTGGTACCGTTTGATATAAAGAACTATAATGAGTTGTACAGACGAGCCCAACTGATTGAGAGAAATCTAAACGAACAAGCCGCCACATCTGGGTTGCGATTTAGTTCTAATAGAGATAACAATTGGTTTGAAAAAAGACTGATAATTTGAGGAAGATATCATGTTCCACCCAACAGGAATGTTGGAATAGGAAAGTCATTGAATCGGTTTAGAGTGTGTTGTTCCTGTGGAGGACAGCATGGAACAGCCCCATGTCCAGCTAGGAACTATCACAAAAGACAAACGGGACTGCAGTTACCGCCACCGCCATCGATGGGTCAGAGCCAAGGAATTGCGCCATTGAATGCACCACAGGGTGGTTTGAACCGACCTCCAGCTCAAGGAATGACATATGTTATCACGAGAGGATAGGCAGAGGATGCGCCTAATGTGATCACAAGTACGGTCTCGTTGAACGATCACTCTGCTTATGCTTTATTTGACCCTGGAGCTACTAATTCATTTATAGCTGAGCAATATGTTAAGTTGGTAGGATTGATTCCTGAGTTGTTGGGGTCAGTGGTCAGTATATCGACACCCTTAAAGGATAAGTTGTGAGTTTCCGTGGGTTGTCCTGGTTGCACATTAGCAATTGGTGAGCGAGAGGGGAAGATAGACTTGATAGTCCTAGCCATGTATAACTTTGACCTAATTATTGGCATGGATTGGCTCACCAAGCAACGAGTTAAGCTAGATTGTTATCACAAGGCGATTCAGTTTAACCTGATAGAGGGTGAGAGCTTCGAGTTTATTAGGAGTCAAGGAGGACCCTCAATTACCTTAATCTCGTTGCTTGAGGCAACCCGTTTGTTAGACGGGGGTTGCCAAGGTTACTTGGCGATTGTTGTGGATACAACAGTTGAGGAACAAAAGATAGAAGATATTGCAGTGGTTCAAGAATTTTCAGATGTATTCTCGAAAGAATTGACAGGTCTGCCACCAGAAAGAGAAATTGAATTCATGATTGAGTTAGCCATTGGGATAGAGCCAATTTCTAAGGCTCCTTATCGGATAGTTTTGTCGGAACTGAAAAAACTGAAGACACAGATGCAAGAATTGTTAGATAAGGGATTCATACGTCCCAGTGCATCACCTTGGGGAGCACTGGTTCTATTTGTTAAGAAGAATGATGGTTCGTTGCGCTTGTGCATCGACTATCGTCAACTCAATCAAGTGACGATCAAGAACAAGTATCCACTGCCAAGGATTGATGACTTGTTTGATTAGTTGTAAGGAGCGTCGATATTTTCTAAAATCGACCTAAGGATGGGATATCATCAGCTGAGGATCAGAATGGAGGACATTCTAAAGTCAGCGTTTCGTACTCAATACGACCATTATGAGTTCACTGTAATGCCATTTGGGTTGACGAACACCCCATTTGCTTTTATGGATATGATGAACCGAAGTTTTTAAGGAGTACTTGGATCAGTTTGTGATCGTGTTCATCGACGATATCCTGGTGTGCTCGAAAATCCATGAGGAACATGAAAGGCATTTGAGGATGGTACTTCCAACTCTAAGGACTCATGAGTTGTATACCAAGTTTAGCAAGTGCGAGTTTTGGTTGACTCGTGTTGTTTTCTTAGGTCACGTGATTTCAGGAGAATGAATCTCCGTGGACCCCGCCAAGATTGAAACAATGATTAACTGGCCAAGACCAACAACAATAATAGAGATCAAAAGTTTTCTGGGTTTAGCAGGGTACTACAGAAGGTTTGTAGAAGGATTTTCAGCCTTAGCTTCACCCTTGACTTGACTACTAAAGAAGGAAGAGAAGTTTGTATGGATAGATAAGTGCGAGTGTAGTTTTCAAGAGATGAAACAAAAGCTGACTACTACACCTGTATTGACCATACCATCTGGTCTTGTATAATACGAGATCTATAGTGATGTGTCATTCAGAGGACTAGGTTGCGTGCTGATGCAACATGGTAGAGTTGTTGCATACGCGTCCCATCAGTTGAGACCTTATGAGCTTAACTACCCGACGCATTACTTGGAACTCGCGGTGATTAATTTCGCTCTGAAAATTTGGATACACTATTTGTGCGAAGAAAGATTCCAGATTTTCACTTACCATCAAAATCTAAAGTATCTATTCTCTCATAATGAGTTGAATATGAGACAGCCTTGTTGGATGGAGCTCTTGAAGGACTATGATTGTGATATTCTGTATCATCCTGAAAAAGCGAAAAGGT
Organism: Eucalyptus sideroxylon; assembly: GCA_014182405.2. NCBI lineage: Eukaryota > Viridiplantae > Streptophyta > Magnoliopsida > Myrtales > Myrtaceae > Eucalyptus > Eucalyptus sideroxylon. The sequence goes on along the minus strand of CM024554.2, from coordinate 31,222,860 downwards.
CGCTGATGCACTAAGACGAAAGCTTTCGGTAGCATAGATGTTGATCAAGGAATGGACTTTACTTGAGAAGGCTCGAGATCAGTTTTCAAGTTTGAGGTAGGTCACTTTTCAAATCTTATGGCCACCCTCAAAATTGAGCCAAATGTTCAAATCAGAATCAAGGCACTTCAGCTGATAGATCCAGATGTTTAGAAAATCCTACAAGAGGATACCGAGAAGATGAGGACTGACTTTCATAGTTCTAATGATGGAACATTAAAATTCCGAGGACGATTGTGTGTACCTGACGATGCAGAGCTTAGGGAGGAGATCTTATCATAAGCTCATCGTAGCAATTACAGGAAAAATGTATCAAAATCTGCATCAACACTATTGGTGGTCTGGTATGAAGGCGGACATCGCCAAGCATGTCGCCAAGTGTCTGACGTGTCAGCAAGTGAAGGCACAACATTGTAAGCTAGGAGGACCTCTGCAACCTCTCGGGATTCCCAAGTGGAAATGGGAACACGTCACAATGAACTTTGTAACGAGCTTACCAAGGAGTTAGAGAGGAAATGATTCCATTTGGGTGGTGGTTGACAGATTGACAAAGTCAGCTCACTTCATAGCAGTACAAAAGGACATTGATTTGGACAAGCACGCAGAGTTGAACGTGCGTCAAATAATTCGTCTGCATGGAGTGCCAATGACGATTACATCAAACCAAGACCCGAGGTTCATCGCTACCTTTTGGAAAAAGTTTGCACAATGCTTTGGGAACGAAGCTGCAGTACAGTACGGCCTATCATCCTCAAACGGATGGCCAGTCTGAGAGGATTATTTAAACCCTCAAAGACATACTGCAAGATTGCATGTTGTATTTCAAGGGAAGTTGGGAGGAGCAGCTTCACCTTGTTGAGTTTGCCTACTATAACAGCTACCAGCAAAGCATTAAGATGGCTCCATTTAAAGTGTTGTATGGCAGAGCATGCAGATGGCTAGTTTGTTGGGATGAAGTCGGGGAAAGAAATATCACAGGCCCAAAGTTAGTTTAGCAGTTAGTGGATGCAGTTGCCGTCATCAAAGACAGATTAAATACCGCTCAGAGCTGTCAGAAAAGCTACGCCAATAAGCGTCGGAGACCATTTAGAATTCTAAGTTGGTGATCACGTCTTTCTGAAGGTGTCACCAATGAGGGGTACTTCACACTTTGGCAAGAAAGGAAAGCTGAGTTCAAGATACATAGGTCCATTTGAGATTCTTGAAAGAATCGGGATCCTAGTGTATCCTCTTGCATTACCACCGAAGCTGGCGTAAGTGCATAACGTCTTTCACATGTCGATGTTAAGGAAGTATGAGCTCGACCCAATCCACGTGGTTAATTTTGAGGAATTGGACATGGACGACAGAGTATCGTACGTTGAAAGCCCAATTCAGATTATGAATCGCAAAAAGCGGGTTCTGCGCACCAAGACCATCCCATTGATCAAAGTGGTTTGGCAACACCATGGCACTGAAGGAGTAACCTGGGAAAGTGAAGATTCGATGAGATGACTGTACCCCCACCTTTTTGTTTAAAGTTTATAATAGTTTAAATTTCAAGGACGAAATTTTTATAAGAGCGGAAGAGTTGTGACATCCTGAAATTTCAATCATATTTTCAATTGAATAAATCGACCCTTTCATCAGTGTGCATATAGTGCTATTCTTTGAGCTAATCACTTGTGAGATAACTAGACTATCTGGGGAAGTCATTAAGGCATTTTAACGCAATAAACTTGAGAATTCGACCAGGAATCGACTGCTCGACTGTGCTAATCTGCAAGGGTCATTACGGCACAATTAAAAATCGATCAAAGATTAGAGATAAGTCGATTCGACAGAGGTGTGTGATTAAGTACGGGTGATTCTACCTAATTGCAAAATTCTCGTCGATTGGCACTAAACTGATTTTCTATCATTTTGGGTACCCTGTGTCCGTAATCGAAACCTCAAGATATTCACGATAACCGAGAGTCACCAATGTGTCAAAGATGTACGCTGTGGCTTGAAAACAATCGACCACGTGTCAATTCCACTAAAAATTCCTAAAAGCTACTTGGTAGGTTAGGTCACACTGAAATCACGTTAGATTAAAATTAACTGTGAATTTGAACTAGATTTCAAAATTTGAAAGTTCTTTCATGTCACGATTTATTTTAGGAACGTCTACTCATCATTCGAAGAATTTTGGAAGATTCCTGAATTTTTATGGAAAATCAATTCGGACGTTTCAGAAAAGAACAGAAATTCGGATTGGTCGAATTGAAGGGATTTGACTTGCAAACCGAGCTACTTGGTGAAAGGGAATTTTAAAAATTATGTGGGCTTTTTCTTCATCAAAATTGGACATCAAATTGGGGAATTTGTCGAAGAAATTGAAGTCCTAAAAGTGTGAAATAAGTATGCTTGGTTGAGGGCAGCATTTTTTGCATCAAATTAAATTATTTTAGGTATTTACTTTACAAGAAAGTATGAAGGGGCCAAGGGATTTGTTTGAGGGCTTTAAGGGGGACCAAGCATTATTGAGTTTGGATAATTCCTTTTGACTTTGGCCTTCCTCTCCCTCAATCTTCCTCGGCACGTCTTCATGCCACCCTCCCCCCCTCGCTGCTTCTCCTTCATCATTTTGCTTCAAGACTCCTCCTTATCCACAGAAATTCTACAGCCACTCCCTCTTCGAAGACCGCCCCATCTCCACCAAGTTTTGTCCCCTCTTCCACCGATGCTCCGTCTCTCTCTCTCTCTCTCTCTCTCTCTCTCTCTCTCTCTCTCTCGCTGCCATCCCCACGTTCAGTCAACTTCAGCACCCAACGAAGCCTTGTCGTTGACCCCAAGCAGCGATTGATGCTGCTGCAACTGTCGTCCAAATCCACACGTCTCACCGAAGCCGCTTTGCTGAGTCAACTCTAGCAACACCCCACGCGATCAAAGCCACCCATTCCTCCTCTGCCCAGCTCACGTTTCCAGCGAAGCGAGCCCAACATCCCTACACAAAGTTAGCCGCAAATTCCGGCCCTTGGCCATGACTTGCAAGCCATTTTTCAGGCCCAGTCCGTGCCCTGTTGGCGTCACCGCTTTGGAATCTATCGCTCGCTGTCGCGCCGCCATCACCGTGAACTCACCAACTTACAAATCCGGTAAGTTAACTCACTAAACCTCGCTTAGGAGGTTAATTATGCTTAGAGGGTGATTAGTTTAAGTTAATTAAGGTTTAGGTGGTTAGTTAGACTAGATTAGTGAATTAATTATCCAATTTTACATGTTAGGTGGTTGAGTATATTAATTAAGGCCTAGATAGGTTGTATTAATTATCTAAATTGGTTCGGGAATTTTCCAGGCCCCTCTCGATATTTAATTAGGCAATTCCGGCCTAGGTTAGCAATTTTGGCATTTACATTGAATTGTTTAATTAATTTTGATAATTAATTAATTATTAAATATTTTTCGAAAATTAGACTGGGATAACCGGTGACCGAAATTTTGTGCTAATTGCAATGGTGTGTTTAGTTTATACCATTGGATGTTATTTTATGCAAATTGAGTGTTGATTGGATTTTTGGTAATTTATTCCGAAAATTGTGAATTTCAATATTTATTCAAAAAATCCCGGGTGTCGAGTGTTAACACTGAAAATGGTTTTATATACTATATAAAACAATGAGATTTTTAAATTGGAGTATATGAATTTTTCGGGTTCCATCTGACTATGCACCCACACACGACTATTATCACCGGGTATTTCTAATATGAAGAAAATATGCCATGATCAATATTTTAATGGAGGCATTTGAGTGCAATGCACGGTGTCCTGGGTCGAGATTGATTGGTCGCGTGTTAGTTCAAGAGAACCCATCTCGAGCTTTTAAGCCGGACATTACCCTATATGGGATACCCATTCATTGGGAGTCGAGTCGTAGTAGATTCTAGACCTACGCTCCTTCAGGGAAGCCATCTAATTGAGAGACGTCACCATGCTCGATGGGGGTGAGACGAAGCCTGGCTACGCCAGAAGACATCGAACTTTGGAGTATGTGGTACCTTTGAGGGGCAAAATTAACAATTGGAACGTATGGTTGATTGAGTTTGATGTCCCTGATTATGAGACAAAAGTGTATGGCTTGGTATGAGACGTGTCATAACGGTTTCGCCTTATAATCGGGACCCTTGTGATTGATTAAGTGTTTTAATTGTTGTGTGCATTAATTATATGCATTTGGGATATGAACTGTGGTGACGTGTAGGAAGGAACTGAGGCGAGGTAAGTCCCCTGTTCTCATTGTGTGATGTCTGGTTAGGGCATCTTGAGTCGTATTTTCTTCATAGTAAGGGTTTAAAGGGTGGACTTACCGAGACGCTGTCTCATTGGTTATTATATAACCATTTTGAAGTCCTTATATAGTGTTCATGGAGGACCAAAGCCCTGGAGTATGTGGAAGGGGAGTCTGAAGGATCGGCGTATGTGTCCTACTAGTATGTTGTAGGATAGCTTCTTTTGAAAGTCGATCATTTTGTAAGCTTTTACCTAGACTTTTTTTGTACCTAAACCCGATCGTTTATAAAAGTGTACTTTTGTGAAATGTTACCCTGCTTTCCTATCCCATGTTGCTTGTTGTTAGGGGTTATTGTTCGCTTCCGCATATGCATTAAAAATGAAAGGGTCAGCGACTAGTCTTAGGAAGTCGCAATTGTATCGACTACAGTGGGATGCACGCGCGCTCGAGTATCGGGGCGTGACAATGATATACATTTATCAACTTTGGCGAGCTACTATCTATCTATATCAACTTTGGAGAGCTACTATCTATCTATGTCAGCTTTGGCAAGCTACCGTCTATTTATATTTTAGCTTTGTAGAGCAGTTATCAAATCGATGAATGAATTGATAGACAGTATTGACTGATAGATAGTAATGGTTAATAGATAGTATGGATTGATAGATAGTATTAAATTGATTGATTGATCGGTGGAATGTTGGAATATGATTTAAACTAACGTGCTGAAAGGAACTGAGGCAAGGTCAATCATCTGTATTGTGTGGTTAGGCCACCCTTGAGTGTATTTCCTTCCTAACAAGGGTTTAGAGGGTGAACTTGCTGAGACAATGTCTCACCCCGTTGTGGGCTTAAATTTTCAGATCCTTAGAGGATGGTTTTAGAGGACTCGAAGCCCCGGAGTCTGTGGAAGTCGAGTCTGAAGAATCGGCATATATGTCCAACTAGTATGTCGTAGGACAACTTCTTTTTTAGAGCCGATCTTGTGTAGACTTTTGACTAGACTCGTTGTGACATCCCAGATTTTCAGTCATGTTTTCTATTAAATAAATCGAGCATTTCATTGACGCGCCTATAAGGCTGTTCTCAGAGCTGGTCACTCTCGAGATAACTAGATTATCTTAGAAAGCCATTAAGGATTTTAAGGCAAATAGACTTGAGAATTCGACTAGGAATCGGCTTCTCGATCGTGCTCATCTTTATAGGCCATTACGGCATAGTATAAAATTGATACGAATGAGATGTGTGGCTAATCGTGAGTGACATTACTAAATTGAAAAATCCTCGTCGATCAGCACTAAACAAATTTTCTTATTGTTTTGGTACCCTATGTCCGTATTTGAATCATCTAGATTTTTATGACAACCGAGAGTCGCTACTGAGTCAAGTGGGTTCATTGTGGCTCGAAGAAAATCAACAACGGGTCATTTACACTAGAAATTTCTGAAAGTTACCCGGTAGCCTAAGTCACGCTAAAAAAGTGCTGAATGGAAATTAACCGCAAATTCAAGTCCGATTTTGTACAGAAAGAGCCGAGGACCATTTTACATCGTAAAGTTAAGCAAGTGAGTTGTAGTGGTGAGGAAAATGCCAAGATGATTAACAATAAGTTAATTGACTTTATGAGGTCCAATTGAGATCAAATCAAGTGAGATTAGTGGTCCAATTGAAGCCAAAATTGAGAAATTCGTAGCTCCCCACTCGGCCTAGCCAAAATGCACCATCTCAAAGGTTGTGGGTGAGCATTGGTGGTTCATTGTGAGCCAAGGAAGCACACTTGGCCTAGGAATGGTCAAGGGAGACAATGGTGTGGAAAATAAGGCTTGGTGGAGCCCTTGTCTCCCCACCTCCTTATCCATCCCCCTCTCTCTCCCTCAGCCGGCCAGCATCCCATCCCCTCCACCTTGTTTTCGCACCACCAAACCAAGGAACCGCCAAGGATAGTAGCTCGGCCATTGGAGCAAGCCAGGACCGCCTGTCGACACCTCACGCTACCGAGACGCCATCCCGCCGTCACGCAAGTGCCCGCGCACGTCTGCCTCCACTGTGTGACTCACGTTGTCCCAGCCTCTATCCAACAGCTTGTGGAGCTCAACCAAAGCTCTTGTTGCCGCCGTGAACCGCCCCTCCAAGCTGCCTAATCCCCACTGGTCCAGCGAAGCCCTCACCGCACCAAACCAACCTTGTTCTTTCTGTTTTACAGCGAAGAACAGAAGCTTTCTTAGTGGGTTTCCAGCAGGCTTGTAGGCCTGATTTGAGAGTGTTCTAGGCCTCGAAACCTAGGCTCGCTTTAGAGAAAGTCGGCCCCCGTCACATTCCCATCATTTTGATCTGAACGGATCTCGAAACAAGTGAGTTTAACTCATTAATCATTGCTTAGTTTTCTAATGATAATTAGGGGTTGATTACATTTAATTAAGTACAATTAGGCAGATAGATTATATTAGAATAATTAAATTAGGGATTTACCTATGCATGTTAGGCAAATGGTTAGTGTAATTAGCGAGTATATAGGCTTGGGTAATTATTGCATGAACCTCGGAATTTTTCTGGGTCCGTTTCGGCTTCCAATTAGGCAATACGAGCCTTAATTGGATTTATTGCTATTTAGTAATTAATTTTCATAATTATTTATTTATTTATTTATTTTCTGGAAATTAGACCGGGATGGTCGACGACAAGAATTTTATGCTGATTATCGTGGTGCAGTCTATTTATTTATTTGAGCTGAATTGAATGATTTGTGATTATAGGATTAAATTCCTAAATTACTAAATTTTGAGTAATTAAATGGGAAATTGATTATGCAATGTATCATGTCGGCTCAATGACTAAGAATGTCGTCTCGGAGAAAAACATGGTAGTACATTGGCTTGATGATTCAATCTATCGCCTCGGAGAATGCATGTGGCTCGGTGACTATGAACATCACCTCGGAGAATGCGCATGACTCGGTGACTAGATATATCACCTTAGAGAATGCACGTGGCTTAGTGATAAGTTATATCACCTCGAAGAATGCGCATGGCTCGATGATTAGTTATATCACCTCGGAGAATGCACGTGTCTCGATAACTAAGCATGTCATCTTGGAGAATGCACTTGGCTCGGTGATTAGAAATATCAGTTGAGAATGGATAGAAATGGCTAGAATGACCGAGGAATGGTCTGATTGACATGTAATCAACTAAATCGATTCATCGATGTTTCGATCCATGGCAATTGATTAGGTGCCTATTGAACTGTGTTGAATTGCAGATGGAATTTGAGACCAAGGTAAGTCCTCTGTCCCGTGTTGTGCATAGGCAGCCCTTATGGCATATTGGTTTACTAATCAGGTCTTAGTGGGGTAAAACTTGTTGAGACGTAGTCTCACCACATTATGGGACAACATTTCAGGCCCCTAGATGGTAGCACCTCCATCTCCTCGTCCTCCCATGCATTTTGGCATCCCTAAAGAGGTCATTGAGATAGCGTATAACTTTCCGATACACCCCCACCCCGAGGGACTAGAGTACGTACTAGTTAAGTCCACTATTTTGGTTGACGTGGGTAATGATAGCTTGAGGCCCCACGAGTATCAATCGTGGTATCGTGAGTATCACGATGGAAGAAGAGAAGGTCCATGCCGAAAGGTGATGTGCCTATGTTTGTTTTGGAGGCAGCCTTTGGGAAGGGGACAACAGATCCTAAGGATGGATCAGTAGTGGATGCAAAAGACCCTAATCTTGAGAAAAATTCTGGTACTCCTGTGTACTCAGCCGGGGGCACTAATTGGAGCGAAAAGGAAGGGGAAATCATTAAACAGGATGAGCCATGGGAAGAAGAGCCGAAGGAGGAGCCTGAGGAGGAGGAACCGGAGGAGGATCAGGAGTTGGAAGACCCTAATGAGGAGTCTGAAGAAGAGGAACCTAAAGAGGAGTCAGAGGATGATTCAGAGGAGGATCCCGAGGATGATCCAGATATGACCCGAATAAGGACTGAGATCCCATCCCATTTTGCAAACCTGAAGTTGTGGACTGATATATGACAAATCAAACTTCTGTGAATAGTATTGTATTATATACTATGTGGTTTGTATTGTATAAAAGTGTGGTTATGGTTTTTCAGTTGTAAAAATATAGCCCTACTTTTCTATCTCATTGTTTTATTGTCTGGGGATTTTCTATATGCTTCTACATACGTATTATATATTGAACAGGGTCGGCGATGCGTCCTAGAACGTTGCTATTAATCGATCAAGCGAGGAATGGGCACGCGTTCAAGGATCAGGGGCATGACACTCGTTTTGTATCTAAACCCATTTGTTTATAAAAGTGTGGCTATTGTGAAATGTTGCCCTACTTCTCTATCCCATGCCGTTTGCTGTAAGGGGTTTATTGTTTCACTTCTGCATGTGCTTAATTGGTTGAGTCGGTGACGCGTCCTGGGAACGTCGCATTTGTATCGACCACGGTGGGATGTGTGCGCGCTCAAAGATCGAGGCATGACATAAAATCTGTTCGCTCACCTGCTTAATATTAACTCCGATCGCAAGGACGAGATTCGAAGCAATCTCTACCATCCGTTCCATCTAAGATCCCTCTAATAATGAACAAATTGGAAACGCTAGGGATTGTCAAGGTTAGAAACGTACCTCATAAGAACAAGCCGGCAATGAGCCAAAATCCTTTCTCAAGTTTACTCAGCACCTCCACTATTTCACGCCAGCTCATTCCATGTGCATTAAATTCTTGTTATTCTTTCCCTCAAGTCTTGCCAATCTTGCTTCTTGCCTGCCATATTTTAGGGGTAAAAATATCCCATTGACTTCTCCTCTTGGCTGGCCAAGATCTAATTCACGATTATACTTCCTCAAATCTCCAAAATTTTCTCAATATAGATTTCAAATAAAATCTCTTAAGTTGACACTAAAGAGAAACATGGTAGAACAGAGCTGCTCCTCTATTGCTTTGAGATGACAAATGGCGAAGGTCGGAAGTGGCTCCGGCAACTTGAAAATGGGGAGGAAAGCCATCATTGGTGGTTGATGCCAGTGAACGAGCTTCAGGCAAAACTATAAACTCTTTAAGCCTTCTTCATCGGAAAACAGAGCAAAAATGAGATGAATTGATCACGGCTTTGCTAGCGACTAGCGATGGTACTGAACAGTAGGCAGCGTCGGTCTATGGCCGACCTAAGATATTGGTGACCAGTGTTGATGAAAACTGACTGCCCATGTCTCTACTCATGCTCAATTAGGTGATGCCTTTGGGAGAATGGCCGAGGCAGCATAGTGATCGATGGTGGCCGTGCGCAAGAATGATTGTAATAACGAGCAATGGCGAGCAAGTGGTGGTGACAAGGAGAGTCATGCAATGGTCGACCAATGTTGAAGACAATCGAGCCCTGTAAACTTCCTTGGGTGCAATATCGTTTTTGCTTGGTTGGATTGAGTGACTTCATTTATGCCTTACCTAGCAACGTCGGATTGAGGGAGACGTCCATGTGGACTAAATTTAAAAAAAAAAAAATGCCAACTCATTTTAATATATTAATTATAATGCCATGTCATACTTTTGGTCGAAATTCTCGCCGGAGACACCTAAGTAATTATCATTTCTCTGATTTGACACTTAAGTGAGCTGGCGAAATCTTTTAGCACTGAAGTGAATACCATACACAATTGTTGGCACTACTAATGTCATTTTGGTTAAGAGATGGTATACTGGAGCTAAGGAGAAAAATAATGCATATTCCTTGGCTAAGCAATATGAGCGAAAATTTTATAAATTGTAGTGTTTAGATCGGCAATCCAATCAACTAAATTTCTTGCCAGCAGAGACTTCAAATTCAACGTGTAGACAATGCTACAAGGTATTAACATAACTGTCCAAAAGCTAAGTAAAAGGGGGAGCTTTAGACTGAGACTCGACAATCGCATTTGCAAGCACAAGCACCTAATAACGGTTGGTATTGTAATATATGGGTGACAAAACCGTGAAAAAATGGGAGCCTCGCCAAGCCGATTGTGGCATCCCAAAATTCAAAGTCAAGTTATAAGGTGTGTTAAAGCCTCTAATTAGGTAATGAAATTACCTATGGTTTATGCTTTAGCCATTAGTCTTCTTTTTTAAGATTAGGTGAATTGTGCTTGTGATTATGAGATTTTAAATTTGATAGATTAATGATGATAATCTATGCTTGGCCATGCACCTTATGAATTAAATAAAATGTCACAAGACTTTGGCCATATGGAATTTAAAATTTAAAATTCATAGAAGAAATTATAAAAAGGAAAATTTAAAATTTAATTAGGTTGGGCCTTAGGCCCATTGGCCTAAGCTTTAGTGGGCCAAGCAAGTCGGCCCAACTAGGCCCACAAAAGGGGGCTGTTGACCGGCCCATTGGGGCCCAAGGAGGTGTGGCCGTCGGCCACAAAGGAGGCCCAAAAGGAAGGCCCAAGCCCAAGCCCATGCATGAGCTTTGCCAAGTGGCAAGAAGGAGCTCATGCATTGGCCAATTGAAAGGCAATCTCATGATTGCAAATGATGAGGTTTGGGGGAGATAAGAGGGAGAGAGAGAGAGAGAGAGATTTCGCGAGAGAGAGGGAGAGTGGCCGAGAGGGAGGAGAAGCCGAGTAGGAGTCGTCGCCGTCCGTCCGCCGTGTGCCGTCGTCCGTTCAGTCTAGAGGAAAGTTGGAGTCCTCTTGCTGCTCTTGCATGTGTGTGTGTTACATGTATGTCGAATTTTGGGTGATTAGGAGAGGAAAACCGAAGCTTGGATGACTTGTTCTTGAGCAAGGTTGCTGTTTTCGTTTGAATCCGCTCGAGTCAGAATGTTGTGGGAGCTTGCATGCATGTTTAGAGTCCGATTTTGGCTTCTATATCTTGATGAAAGTTGTAGCTAACATCTTAAACTACAACATACTAAAATTTGGTGGAAAATGATGGAGATTTGAGGGGTTAAACTCTCATCCTACGGAGACCTCAGATCTGGAAAGATTTCACTGACCTTTTGATGGATTTGTGGTTGCATGTTGAGTTGTGCTAAGAATCTCTCTTCTTAAATTTGAAGTGAAATCAACAAGTATAACCTAGTAAATCGACTAGATCTTGAAGACGGTAATTCTGGAGATGTATTACAAGACACCCGAGACTTCATGGACCTAAATGACGACTATACTCTGGATATTTGACTTGGATATCTTCATGAAACTTGTAGATAACATCTTGATGTAGAACATATCCAAATTTCAGAGGAAAAAAAAAGAATAGGTAGGTGAAAACTCAGTATTTCGGAGAAGCATGTACTGGATGATTCGGTGTTGGATCCAGAAGCTTCGTGAGACTGTAGAAATTTATCTAAAAAGAATATGACTTGGAAGTCTTCATGAAAAATGTCCTTTAGTGTCTTGGTTATAACTCGGTAAAATTTCGTAATTTTTGGAGGTCGCCACAAGCGCCGATGTTACATCTTATTACCCTTTTGTTCTACACTTAGAAGAAGCGTCGTTATTCACAGGCATTTTTTTTTTTTAAAAGCGGTCCCAGCGCGACTCACTAGCGGAAGCAAAATAAAGCATCACCATCTCTCCCCCTACCAACCATGATACCAATACACACCACTAATCACCAAAATTTTATAGACAAGCCACGACACTTTATTTACATATATTTTCAAGATGGGACTTCTTTTTGGGTCGGTACATCAAAAAGGAAAAGCTAGGACTCAGCCATGTCCAGCCTAAAACCTCATAAAGAACCCTCGACCCTCTACATCTCACATGTACAACCCCCATCATAAGTGTCGGCTAACTGTCCCCAAAAAAAAACACAGCCCCTACTCGTCACACACAGGTCTCACACCCACTCCGGTGCGTCAGGCGGTGGCGGTGGTAGCATCCCTCTCATCACCCCATCGCGGCGAATGTGGACGGAGACAAACTCCTGGACAATCGGGCCCCTAGCCAGGCCTATGTCGTACGAGACAAAACAGCGCACTCGTATATACGTCAATCCAGGCACAGAAGGACAGCTGTACTCCTCACACTCTACCTCGACGTCGGATGGTAAACCGTAAAATGCACCCCACGCAACGGCAGGAAGCGGCATACTGCTAATCTGAAATGTTGGTCCCCAAAAGGGGTGAATACAACCACTCAGCAGGTAAAAGAATCCAATAACAACTCAATGCATCATGCAAATCATACATGCATTGCAGGCGTTACTTACCTTGAAGCCATGCGCATACTATCATACAACATCATATCATATACAAGTCCTCATCATCAAGACATCATCACATCACACATGTCATCATCATTATCATCATGCATATCATCATGTATATCATCATGCATATCATCGTGCCATGGGTGATCATCATCATGCATATCATCATGCATATCATCGTGCATATCATCGTGCGTATCATCGTGCCATGGGTGATCATCATCATAGCACATCACATATTGTCATCATCATCATGCATATCATCGTGCCATGGGTTTAATTTCCACTTTTAACTTTCAATTTGATCACCACATCACCCATTCCTCGAATTCATCAATTTCATCATCCCCTCGGGCAAAGACCTCCGAGGCTTCCGGCATTCAGCCATTCCAAGCCACCGGGCATCCGGCCCCCCACATTCCGGGCATCTCGCATCCCAATTGGCATCACGAGGCATTCCTCTCGGGCAAAGACCTCCGACAAGGCTTCCGGCATTTACACTCCCTGGCCGGGCATCCCGCACCCCAATCCTGGCATCACAAGGTATTCCCTTCGGACAGAAACCTCCGACAGGGCTTCCGGCACCCCCACGTTCCAGGCATCCTGAATCTCCCAGGGCCATCCGGCAATGCATCTCTATACATTCCGGGCATCATCCTCCACCACAACCACCTCCTCACTTATCATTATCCACATTTACCAATTTCAATCTTAATTTAGCATGGCATATGACATGACATCAAACAAGTCATTCTTGGCATAGAATTCACACATGCATCTCAATTCAATGTCATGCATACACCAAGACCTTATCATACATGCAACAATGTATAATTATTTATTAATAAATTTAATGGAATTTATGGCCAATAAAATAATCCATTTTATTTATTTATTTATTTTTAAAAAAATTTCAACTTTTGCCATTTTTCATAAATATTAAATTTAATATCTATAAATTCCCAAAATTATAAAAATTAAAGCAATTATCAAACAAGCCAATAGGATGATAATTACATGCAAAATACATGGCCAAATAGAATTTTACACAATATCACAATTTTCACAAAACATCATAAGATTTTCGGATGAAACCAGAATGCACGGTTTCCGAAGAAATTCGATTAAAATATCCATAAGGCCTCCAATAATTACGAAATTTTACCGAGTGATAGCCAAGAAATTTTCGTACAACTTTTATGAAGACTTCCAAGCCAGATTCTTTTTAGATTATTTTATACAGTCTCACGAAGCTTCTGGATCCATTACCGCATCGTCCAGTGCATGCTTCTCCGAAATATTGAGTTTTAACCTACCTATTCTCTTTTGTTTCCTCTGAAATTTGGAGATATAGTCAAATAACCAGAGTATAGTCGTCATCTAAGTCCATGAAGTCTCGGGTGTCCCAAAATACATCTCCAGAATTACCGTCTTCAAGATATAGTCCATTTACTAGGCTATAATTGTTCATTTCACTTAAAATTTGAGTATGTTGTAGTTTAAGATGTCCCCTACAACTTTCATGAAGAAATTGAAGAGAGATTCTTAACACAAACCAACATGCAACCACACATCCAACAAGAGGTCAGTAAAATCTTTCCAGATCTGAGGTCTCCGTAGGACGAGAGTTTAACCCCTCAAATCTCCATCATTTTCCACGAAATTTTATTATGTTATATTCCAAGATGTTAGCTACAACTTTGATGAAGAAATTGAATCCAAAATCGGACTCTAAACATGCATGCAAGCTCACACAACATTTTGACTCACACTGTTCGAGCGAAAACAGCCAAACCATTCAAACACAAACCATTCATACTTCGGTTTTTCTCACCTAAACACCCAAAAATTCAACATGCAAGTAACATACACACATGCAGGAGCAGCTAGAGGACTCCCACTTGCCTCTAGACCGGTCGGTCGACAGCGTAAGGCAGCGAGCACGGCGGCACACGGCGGACGGACGGCGGTTCCTCCTCCTCTCTCTCTCGGCCACTCTCCCTCTCTGTCGAAATCTCTCTCTCTCTCTCACTCTCTCTCTCGGCCGAATGAGGAAAAACGGCCACCCCTCTCTCTCTCTTCCCTTTTATCCCCCCTAATTCCCATCATTAGCAATCATCACATGCCTTTAAACTAGCCAATGCATGGCATTCTCCTTTGTGCCACTTGTCCTATTGCATGCATAATGGGCCTTGAATTTGGGCTTGGGCTTTGGGCCTCCTTTGTGGCCGGTCGACCACTCCCTCTTGGGCCTCCATTGGGCCGGCCAACTTGGCCCATCAAAAGCTTAGGCCAATGGGCCTAAGGCCCAATCCAAAAAAAAATTGACTTTTCCCTCCTTTTTTTTTTTTGAATTTCTTCTATAAATATTTTTAAATTTTTAATATTCAATATGGCCAAAGTCTTGTGACATTTTGTTTATTGAAATTTAATTTATAAAGTGCATGGCCAAGCATAGATTATTATCATAATCCATCAAATTTAAATTCTCACAAACATATGCACACATCATCTATTCTAAAAAAAACTAATGGCTAAAGCATAAACCTTAGGAAATTTTATCACCTAATTAAAGACTTTAACACACCTTATGGCTTGACATTCAATTTTGGGATGCCACAATTCTCCCCTCCTTAGAGAATTTCGTCCTCGAAATTTAAACAGCACTCGCGCCTTCTTGAAACAAATAAGGGTACTTTTCCTTCATCTGATCCTCACTTTCCCATGTGGCTTCCTCCATATCATGATGTCGCCATAATACCTTAACCAATGGGATCTTCTTGGTCCTAAGAATTTGCTCCTTTCGGTCCAATATCTGCACAGGTTCTTCAATGTACCTTACTCTCTCATCCATTTTGATGGCTTCATGATCGAGTATGTGACCAGGATCTAGCTGGTACTTCCTCAACATCGATACATGAAACACATCGTGCAGATTTTCTAACTTAGGAGGTAACGCTAAACGATAAGCTACATCCCCTATCCTCTCGAGTATTTCAAAAGGTCCAACAAATCTAGGGCTTAACTTACCCTTCATCCCAAATCGAGATATTCTTTTCATTTGAGATACCTTAAGGAATACATGGTCTCCTACACTAAATTCCAAAGGCCTTCTACGCCTATCTGTGTAGTCTTTCTGTCTACTCTGAGCTATTTTAAGTCTTTCTCTGATAATTTCAACAGCTTCAGTGGTAACTTGTACCAGTTCTGGTCCTGTCAATTTCCTCTCACCTACTTCATTCCAACAGACAAGAGTCCTACATCTCCTTCCATATAATGCTTCATAGGGAGCCATACCTATACTTTTCTGAAAACTATTATTATAGGCAAACTCTACTAAATGCAATCTTTCATCCCAATTTCCTTTAAAATCAATTACACAAGCTCTTAGCATATCCTCTAATATCTGGATCACTCTTTCGGATTGACCATTTGTCTGGGGATGAAAAGCAGTACTAAACTGAAGCTTAGTTCCTAATGCAACTTGAAGACTTCTCCAAAAATTCGAAGTAAACCTCGAATCCCGATCTAAAATAATGGTCACTGGAACACCATGTAAGCGTACCACTTGACTTACATACAGGTCCGCATACTTATCCATTGGGTAGTCCATGCAAATCGCTAAGAAATGAGCCGACTTAGTCAAACGATCCACTATAACCCAAATTGAGTCATGACTACTTGACGTCCTTGGCAATCCTTGCACAAAGTCCATCGTTATATGTTCCCATTTCCATTCGGGAATGTCTAATGGTCTCAAGAGTCCTGCGGGTTTACGATGTTCCGCTTTTACTTGCTGGCACGTCAAACATTGACATACGTGCTTAGCCGTATCTGCCTTCGTACCGTTCCACCAAAATTGCTGACGCAAATTTCTGTACATCTTTGTACTACCTGGGTGGATACTATAATTACTCTTGTGTGCCTCTAACAAAATTTCCTTCCTCAATTCCTCATTGTCGAGAACACAAAGTCGTCCTTGACATCTTACTATTCCATCATCAGAGATTTGAAATTCTGATATTTTTCCTAAAGATACAGCATCTTTCACTTTCAAAATCTCTCAATCGATTCTTGCAGGATTTTAATTTTTTGGATAATCTCCGGCTCTATCCTTAATGCACTAAGCATGCCAATAAGACAATCCATTTCCAATTTAAATTCTGAGTCTACTACAGACTTTAACAATTCCCATTCTGCCATCCTTAAACTAGCCATTTCCATATTCGACTTACGATTAAGAGCATCCGCTACTCTATTCGCTTTCCCTGGATGATATCTTATCTCACAATCATAATCCTTCAACAACTCCATCCATCTCCTTTGTCTCATGTTTAACTCCTTTTGTGAGAACAGATACTTCAAACTCTTATGATCCGTATAAATCTCAAACTTCTCCCCATACAAATAGTGTCTCTATATCTTCAAGGCAAACACTATAGCTGCTAGTTCTAAATCATGCGTCGGGTAATTCAGCTCATGGGGTTTCAATTGTCTGGATGCATAGGCTACAACTTTGCCATGCTGCATCAACACACATCCTAGTCCTTTTGTGAGATGCATCACTATACACTGTGAAACCATCAGATCCAGTAGGTATAGTCAGAATTGGAGCTGAAGTCAATTTCCTTTTGAGCTCCTAGAAACTTCTTTCACATTCCCCATTCCATTCAAATTTTACATTCTTTCGAGTCAACTTAGTTAAAGATCCTGCCAATCATGAAAATCCTTCAATGAACCTCCTATAATAACCGGCCAGCCCTAAGAAACTTCGTATTTCAGTAGTTGTCGTTGGTTTCGGCCAATTTACTACCATTTCAACTTTTGCTGGGTCTACTACAATTCCTTTTCCTGACACCACATGTCCTAAAAATATTATCTGGTCCAACCAAAACTCACATTTACTAAACTTAGCATACAACTTATGCTCTCTTAGAGTCTGCAAAACTATTCTCAAATGTTGCTCATGCTCTTTAGGCCCTTTTGAATATACCAGAATATCATCAATAAAAACAATCACAAACTGGTCTAAATAAGGCTGAAATATTCTATTCATCAAATCCATAAATGCAGTCGGTGCGTTAGTCAATCCAAATGGCATAACAAGGAACTCGTAGTGTCCATAACGAGTCTTGAACGCAGTCTTAGGAATGTCCTCCTTCTTAATTCTTAACTAATGGTATCCCGACCTCAAATCAATCTTAGAGAAGACCGAACTTCCCTGGAGTTAGTCAAACAAGTCATCAATTTTAGGCAAAGGATACTTATTTTTAATGGTCACCTGATTCAACTGCCTATAGTCAATACATAAGCGCATCGATCCATCTTTCTTTTTCACAAACAAGACCGGTGCACCCCAAGGTGAAGCACTTGGTCTAATGAATCCTTTGTCAAGCAACTCCCGCAGTTGCACTTTCAACTCCTTCAATTCAACTAAGGCCATCCTATATGGGGCTTTTTATATTGGTCCTGTTCCAGGCATTAATTCAATTTCAAATTCAATCTCCCGCTCTAGCAGCAATCCAAGCAATTCCTCAGGGAATACATTTTGAAATTCGTTAACTACACGAACTTCCTCAAGTTTAGGCTCCTCCCTTGCATAATCTCTAACTATGGCTAGGTACCCTTGACATCCTTTGTCGAGTACAGGCTTCTACTGCCAAAATAAATGCTACAAGAAAATGGGTCTGACCTCCTAAAAATTTACAACTAGACTGATCAGGTAAAATGAATTGAACCACTCTTCTATAACAATCCATTCTAGCCCGATACTTACGAAGCTAGTCCATTCCTATAATAACGTCAAAATCATACATAGCCATTACAACCAAGTCTATTTCCATATCCTTTCCTCCCATGGATATCTTACAATTTCCACACACCAGCGTAGACAATACCATATCCTTTAAAGGCGTGGAAACACAAAGAGGCATCTTAAGAGGCATAACTTCTATCTTATTCAAACGTCTATATCTTTCAGACACAAACGAATGCGTTGCACCCGTATCAAACAATGCATATGCCTTTTCACCATTAATAAGGATCGTACCTGAGATAACATTTTTGGAAGCTTCCGCTTCCTCCTGGGTGATCGCATACACCCTTCCTTGTGCAGGTGGTCTCTGAGGATTTCCTTGTGGGTTTGATCTAACAGCACTCTGATATCCCTGTCGCACCGAGCCAACACTCACTTGCGACCTCTCTTGTGGGCAATTTCTCCTAAGATGACCCACTTGTCCACAACCAAAACATTTCGGTCGTCCATTGTAAGGTCCTGGGCCATGTCGTCCATTACACTTTTGACAAACACTAGGCTGATAGGGTGCTTTCCCTATATTCGGACCACTCTTTGCCCCTCCAAAATTCCCAAAGTTGCTTTTCTTCTTCACATTCTAGGTCTAACCTTGACTAGAATAAGGTCTCTTACCCTTTCTCACATCATTAAAATTCAACGGTTTCTTAAACTCCGACCGTTCTCTCAACAAGTCCTACTCCACTAACTGCGCCCTTTCATAAATCTCATTATAATCTCTTATATTCAAAGGCACCAGTTGCTTCCTAATGTCAGTCCTCAACCCTTTCAAGAATCTCTTAGCCTTTTCCTCCTGATCCTCAATCAATCTAGGAGCATATTTAGACTATTCAGAAAATCTAGGCTCATACTTATCTACTGTCAACCCCCTTTGTTCTAGCTGAACAAATTCTGTAATCTTCCTATCCTTAGCACAATTAGAAAAATGCTTCCTATTGAAAGCCCTAACAAACTCTCCCAGCTCACATTAGTACCTGGTGGAAATATTATGTCCTTCGAAGCTCTCCACCAAAACTTTGCATTTCCCTCCAACTAGTACTCCGCTAAAACTATTTTCTCAGCATCAGTGCAGTCCAACAGCCGAAAAATTCGTTCCATCCCATCAATCCATTGCTCCGCCTCCTCAGGACTTCCCATTCCATTGAACTTAAGTGGCTTCAACTTCAGAAATTACTCCACCAGTCCTTGAGTACGGCGTTCTGCTCCGGGCTGTTGCTGCACCTGCCTTTCCATCAGATTTCCAATATTGGCTAATGCCTGCAGGATGTCTTCCATTCGGGGTTCAGCCCTTGCAGCAGAGGCTTCAGCCCTCGATGGATGAGCACTTCCAGCTCGCACCATGACTTTCCTGCAATTTCCAAGCATTGCCTCAGGAATAATCTGAGACCCACTGCCTCCATTCAAAGCAACTACTAGTACTATATAAGTATCATATACATGTTACTGGTACCTAAAGGCAACTGAAAATAAACTACTAGGGATCTACGAGTGAATACTCATCACCCGTTATTCAATTATTTCGTTTTAGATCCTATGGTGTGCATTGTCATCATGTTCCTCAATTTCCAAATGAGGCTCCTTATCACTCCATCTATAACCATTCGCTCTGATACCAAAAAGGGGCGTTGTAGCACCCCGAACCCTTCAAAGGTCGCCACAAGCACCGATGTTACATCTTATTACCCTTTTGTTCTACACTTAGAAGAAGCGTCGTTATTCATAAGCAATTTTTTTTTAAAGCAGTCCCAGCGCGACTCACTAGCGGAAGCAAAATAAAGCATCACCATCTCTCCCCCTACCAACCATGATACCAATACACACCACTAATCACCAAAATTTTATAGACAAGCCACGACACTTTATTTACATATATTTTCAAGATGGGACTTCTTCCGGGTCGGTACATCAAAAAGGAAAAGCTAAGACTCAGCCATGTCCAGCCTAAAACCTCAAAAAGAACCCTCGACCCTCTACATCTCACATGCACAACCCCCATCATAAGTGTCGGCTAACTGTCCCCAAAAAAAAAACACAGCCCCTACTCGTCACACACAGGTCTCACACCCAGTCCGGTGCGTCAGGCGGTGGCGGTGGTAGCATCCCTCTCATCACCCCATCGCGGCGAATGTGGACGGAGACAAACTCCTGGACAATCGGGCCCCCAGCCAGGCCTATGTCGTACGAGACGAAACAGCGCACTCGTATATACGTCAATCCAGGCACATAAAGACAGCTGTACTCCTCACACTCTACCTCGACGTCGGATGGTAAATCGTAAAATGCACCCCGTGCGACGGCAGGAAGCCGCATACTGCTAATCTGAAATGTTGGTCCCCAAAAGGGGTGAGTACAACCACTCAGCAGGTAAAAGAATCCAATAACAACTCAATGTATCATGCAAATCATACATGCATTGCAAGCGTTTACTTACCTTGAAGCTATGTGCATACTATCATGCAACATCATATCATATACATGTCCTCATCATCAAGACATCATCACATCACACATGTCCATAGAAACGTTGGTGCCTGTGGCGACCCTTGAAGGGTTCGGGGTGTCACAGCGCCCCTTTTTGGTATCAGAGCGAGTGGTTATAAGTGGAGTGATAAGGAGCCTCATTTGGAAATTGAGGAACATGATGACAATGCACACCATAGGATATAAAACGAAATAATTGAATAACGGGTGATGAGTATTCACTCGTAGATCCCTAGTAGTTCTTTTTGAGTTGCCTTTAGGTACCAGTAACATGTATATGTTACTTATGTAGTAATAGTAGTTGCTTTGAATGGAGGCAGTGAGTCTCAGATTATTCCTAAGGCAATGCTTGGAAATTGCAGGAATGTCATGGTGCGAGCTGGAAGTGCTCATCCATCGAGGGCTGAAGCCTCTGCTGCAAGGGCTGAACCCCGAATGGAAGACATCTTGCAGGCTTTAGCCAATATTGGAAATCTGATGGAAAGGCAAGTGCACAAAGAACAGGCCGGAGCGAACGTCGTACTCAAGGACTGGTGGAGCAATTTCTGAAGCTGAAGCCACCTAAGTTCAATGGAATGGGAAGTCCTGAGGAGGCGGAGCAATGGATTGATGGGATGGAGCGAATTTTCCGACTGTTGGACTGCACTAATGCTGAGAAAATAATTTTGGCAGAGTACCAGCTGGAGGGAAATGCAAAGTTTTGGTGGAGAGCTTCGAAGGACATAATCTTTCCACCAGGTATTGATGTTAACTGGGAGGAGTTTGTTAGAGCTTTCAATAGGAAGCATTTTTCTGACTGTGCTAAGGATAGGAAGATTACAGAATTTGTTCAATTAGAACAAAAGGAGCTTACAGTAGACCAGTATGAGGCTAGATTTTCTGAACTGTCTAGATATCCTCCTAGATTGATTAAGGATCAGGAGGAAAAGGCTAAGAGATTTCTGAAAGGGCTGAGGACTGACATTTAAAAAACAACTGGTGCCTTTGAACATAAGAGACTATAATGAGATTTATGAAAGGGCACAGTTAGTGGAGTAGGAGCTATTAAGAGAACGGTTGGAGTTTAAGAAACCGCTGAATTTTAATGATGTGAAAAGGGGTAAGAGACCTTATTCTGGTCAAGGTCAGACCTGGAATGTGAAGAAGAAGAGTAATTTTGGAAATTTTGGAGGAGAAAGTATGGTCTGAATATAGAGAAAGCACCCTATCAGCCTGGTGTTTGTCAAAAGTGTAATGGACGACATAGCCCAGGACCTTGTAATGGACGACTGAAATGTTTTGGTTGTGGACAAGTGGGTCATCTTAGGAGAAGTTGCCCACAAGAAAGGTCGCAAGTGAGTGTTGGCTCGGTGCGACAGGGATATCAGAGTGTTGTTAGATCAAACCCACAAGGAAATCCTCAGAGACCACCAGCACAAGGAAGGGTGTATGTGGTCACCCAAGAGGAAGCGGAAGCTTCCAAAAATGTTATCTCAGGTACGATCCTTATCAATGGTGAAAAGGCATATGCATTGTTTGATACGGGTGCAACGCATTCATTTATGTCTGAAAGGTATAGACGTTTGAATAAGATAGAAGTTATGCCTCTTGAGACGCCTATTTGTGTTTCCATGCCTTTAAAGGATATGGTATTGTCTACGTTGGTGTGTGGGAATTGTAAGATATCAATAGAAGGAAAGGATATGGAAATCGACTTAGTTGTAATGGCCATGTATGATTTTGACGTTATTATAGGAATGGACTGGCTTCGTAAGTATCGGGCTAGAATGGATTGTTACAGGAGAGTGATCTAAATCGTTTTACCTGATCAGTCTAGTTGTGAATTTTTAGGAGGTCAGACCCATCTTCCTGTAGCACTTATTTCAGCAGTAGAAGCCTGTAGGTTACTTGACAAAGCATGTCAAGGGTACCTGGCCATAGTTAAAGATGTTGCAAAGAAAGAACCTAAACTTGAGGAAGTTCAAGTAGTTAATGAATTTCAAGATGTATTCCCTGAGGAATTGCCTGGATTACCACCAGAGCGGGAAGTTGAATTTGAAATTGAGTTAATGCCTGGAACAGGACCAATATCAAAAGCGCCATATAAGATGGCCTTAGTTGAATTGAAGGAGTTGAAAGTGCAACTGCAGGAGTTGCTTGACAAAGGATTCATTAGACCAAGTGCTTCACCTTGGGGTGCACCGGTCTTGTTTGTGAAAACGAAAGATGGATTGATGTGCTTGTGCATTGACTATAGGCAGCTGAATCAGGTGACCATTAAGAATAAGTATCCTTTGCCTAGAATTGATGACCTGTTTGACCAACTCCAGGGAAGTTCGGTCTTCTCTAAGATTGACTTAAGGTCGGGATACCATCAGTTGAGAATTAAGAAGGAGGACATTCCTAAGACTGCCTTTAGGACTCGTTATAGACACTACGAGTTCCTTGTTATGCCATTTGGATTGAATAACGCGCCGGCTGCATTTATGGATCTCATGAATAGAATATTTCAGCCTTATTTAGACCAGTTTGTGATTGTATTTATTGATGATATTCTGGTATATTCAAAAGGGCCTAAAGAGCATGAGCAACATTTGAGGATAGTTTTGCAGACCCTGAGAGAGCATAAGTTGTATGCAAAGTTTAGTAAGTGTGAGTTTTGGCTGGACCAGATAATATTTTTAGGACATGTGGTGTCAGGAAAAGGAATTGCAGTAGACCCGGCAAAAGTTGAAATGGTAGTGAATTGGCCGAGACCGACGACACCTACTGAAATACGAAGTTTCTTAGGACTAGCTGGTTATTATAGGAGGTTCATTGAAGGATTTTCAAGGCGGGCAGGACCTTTAACTAAATTGACCCGAAAGAATGTGAAATTTGAATGGAATGGGGAATGTGAAAGGAGTTTCCAGGAGCTTAAAAGGAAATTGACTTCAGCTCCAATCCTAACTATACCGACTGGACCTGATGGTTTTATAGTGTATAGTGATACATCTCACAAAGGACTAGGATGTGTTTTGATGCAGCATGGCAAGGTCGTAGCCTATGCATCTAGACAATCGAAACCCCATGAGCTGAATTACCCGGTGCATGATTTAGAGCTAACAGCTATAGTATTTGCCTTGAAGATATGGAGACACTATTTATATGGGGAAAAGTTTGAAATTTATACGGATCATAAAAGTTTGAAATACCTGTTCTCACAAAAGGAGTTGAACATGAGACAAAGGAGGTGGATGGAGTTGTTAAAGGATTATGATCGTGAGATAAGATATCATCCAGGGAAAGCGAATAGGGTAGCGGATGCCCTTAGTCGTAAGTCGGCTATGGAGATGGCTAGTTTGAGGATGACATAATGGGAATTGTTAAAGTCTGTAGCAGACTCAGAATTTAAATTGGAAATGGATTGTCTTACTGGTATGCTTAGTACATTAAGAATAGAACCCGAGATTATCCAGAAAATTAAAATCCTGCAAGAATTTGACCCAGAGATTTTGAAAGTAAAAGATACAGTATCTTTAGGAAAAAGACCGAAATTTCAAGTCTCTGATGATGGAATAGTAAAATGTCAAGGACGACTTTGTGTTCCCGACAATGAAGAATTGAGGAAGGAAATTCTGTCGGAGGCACATAAGAGTAATTATAATATCCACCCAGGTAGTACAAAGATGTACAGGAATTTGCGTCAGCAATTTTGGTGGAATGGTATGAAAGCAGATACAGCTAAGCATGTTTCTCAATGTTTGATGTGCCAGCAAGTAAAAGCGGAGCATCGTAAACCCGCAGGACTCTTGAGACCATTAGACATTCCAGAATGGAAATGGGAACATATAACGATGGACTTTGTGCAAGGATTGCCAAGGACATCAAGTGGCCATGATTCTATCTGGGTAATAGTGGATCGTTTGACTAAATCGGCTCATTTCTTAGCAATTCACATGGACTACCCAATGGATAAATATGCAGATATGTATGTAAGTCAAGTGGTACGCTTACATGGTGTTCTAGTGACTATTACTTCAAATCGGGATTCGAGGTTTACTTCGAACTTTTGGTGAAGTCTTCAAATTGCATTAGGGACTAAGCTTCAATTTAGTACTGCTTTTCATCCCCAGACAGATGGACAAACAAAGAGTAATCCAGATATTAGAGGATATGTTAAGGGCTTGTGTAATTGATTTCAAAGGAAATTGGGATGAAAGATTGCATTTGGTGGAGTTTGCCTATAATAATAGTTTTCAGAAAAGTATAGGCATGGCTCCCTATGAAGCATTATATGGAAGGAGATGTAGGACTCCTGTCTGTTGAAACGAAGTAGGTGAAAGGAAATTGACAGGACCAGAACTGGTACAAGTTACCACTGAGGCTGTTGAAATTATCAGGAAAAGGCTTAAAACAGCTTAGAGTAGGCAGAAGGACTACGCAGATAAGCGTAGAAGGCCTCTGGAATTTAGTATAGGAGACCATGTATTCCTTAAGGTATCTCCAATGAAAAGGATATCTCGATTCGGGATGAAGGGTAAGTTACGCCCTAGATTTGTTGGACCTTTTGAAATACTCGAAAGGATAGGGGATGTAGCTTATCGTTTAGCGCTACCTCCTAAGTTAGGAAATTTGCACGATGTGTTTCATGTATCGATGTTGAGGAAGTACCAGCTGGATCCTGGTCACATACTCGATCATGAAGCCATCAAAGTGGATGAGAAAGTAAGGTACATTGAAGAGCCTGTGCAGATATTGGATCGAAAGGAGCAAATTCTTAGGACTAAGAAGATTCCTCTGGTTAAGGTATTATGGCGACATCATGATATGGAGGAAGCCACATGGGAAAGTGAGGATCAGATGAAGGAAAAGTACCCTTATTTGTTTCAAGAAGGCACGAGTGGTGTCTAATTTCGAGGACGAAATTCTAAGGAGGAGGGGAGAATTGTGGCATCCCAAAATTCAAAGTCAAGTTATAAGGTGTGTTAAAGCCTCTAATTAGGTAATGAAATTACCTATGGTTTATGCTTTAGCCATTAGTCTTCTTTTTAAGATTAGGTGATTTGTGCTTATGTTCATGAGATTTTAAATTTGGTAGATTAATGATAATAATCTATGCTTGGCCATACACCTTATGAATTAAATAAAAATGTCACAAGACTTTGGCCATGTGGAATTTAAAATTTAAAATTCATAGAAGAAATTATAAAAAGGGAAAAATTGATTTTTATTTAGGTTGGGCCTTAGGCCCATTGGCCTAAGCTTTAGTGGGCCAAGCTGGTCGGCCCAACTAGGCCCACAAAAGGGGGCTGTCGACCGCCCAAGAGGAGGCCCAAGAGATGGCCGGCCCAAGCCCAAAGCCCAAGGAAGTGCCCAAGCCCAATGCATGCATTGGACAAGTGGCAAGAAGAGCATGCATTGGTCCATTTGAAAGGCAAACAATGATTACTAATGATGAGGTTTAGGGGAAATAAAAGGGAAGAGAGAGAGAGAGAGTGGCCGGTTGCTTCATTCGGCCAAGAGAGGGAGAGAGAGAGAGAGATTTCGTGAGAGAGAGAGGAGAGTGGCCGAGAGGGAGGAGAAGCCGAGGAGGAGTCGTCGCCGTCCGTCCGCCGTGCTCGCCGCCGTGTGCCGTCGTCCGTCTGGTCTAGAGGCAAGTTGGGGTCCTCTTGCTGCTCTTGCATGTGTGTGTGTTACATGTATGTCGAATTTTGGGTGATTAGGAGAGGAAAACCGAAGCTTGGATGACTTGTTCTTGAGTAAGGTTGCTGTTTTCGTTTGAATCCGCTCGAGTCAGAATGTTGTGAGAGCTTGCATGCATGTTTAGAGTCCGATTTTGGCTTTGATCTCTTCATGAAAGTTGTAGCTAACATCTTAAAATACAACATACTAAAATTTGGTGGAAAATGATGGAGATTTGAGGGGTTAAACTCTCATCCTACGGAGACCTCAGATCTGGAAAGATTTCACTGACCTTTTGATGGATTTGTGGTTGCATGTTGATTTGTGCTAAGAATCTCTCTTCGATTTCTTCATGAAAGTTGTAGGGGACATCTTAAAATACAACATACTCAAATTTGAAGTGAAATGAACAAGTATAACCTAGTAAATCGACTAGATCTTGAAGACGGTAATTCTGGAGATGTATTACAGGACACCCGAGACTTCATGGACCTAAATGACGACTATACTCTGGATATTTGACTTGGATCTCTTCACGAAACTTGTAGAGAACATCTTGATGTAGAACATATCCAAATTTCAGAGGAAAAGAAGAAGAATAGGTAGGTGAAAACTCAGTATTTCGGAGAAGCATGTACTGGACGATTCGGTGTTGGATCCAGAAGCTTCGTGAGACTGTAGAAATTAATCTAAAAAGAATCTGACTTGGAAGTCTTCATGAAAAATGTACTTTAATGTCTTGGCTATAACTCGGTAAAATTTCGTAATTTTTGGAGGTCGTATGGATATTTTAATCGAATTTCTTCGAAACTGTGCATTCTGATTTCATCCGAAAATTACATGCTGTTTTGTGTGAATTATGAAATTATGTGAAATTCTATTTGGCCATGTATTTTGCATGAAATCATTATCCTATTGTCTTGATTATCACTTGCCTTAATTTTTATGATTTTTGAGAATTATATAGATATTAAATTAATATTTTTGAAAATGGCACAAGCTGGAATTTAAATAAATGTAAAAGGGCATGAAAAAATGGATTATTTTATTTGGCATAAATTCCATTAAATTTTATTTCATAAATAATTGTACCATGTAGTATGAATGATGAGGTCTTGATGTATGCATGACAATGAATTGAGATGCATGTGTGAATTCAATGTTGAACATGATTTTTTGGCTACCAATACATCATATGCCATGCTAAATTAAGACCAAAATTGGTGAACATGAATAATGTTAAATGAGGAGATTGTTGTGGCGGATGATGATGCCCGGAATGTATAGAGATACATTGCCGGATGGCCCTGGGAGTTTCAGGATGCCCGGAAAGTTGGGGGTGCCGGAAGCCTTGGAGGTTTTTGCCCAGGGGGATGCCTCGCGATGCCAGTAGGGGTGCGGGATGCCCGGCCAGGGAGTGTAAATGCCGGAAGCCTTGTCGGAGGTCTTTGCCCGAGAGGATGTCTCGTGATGCCAGTTGGGGTGCGAGATGCCCGGAATGTGGGGGGGCAGATGCCCGGTGGTCTTGAATGGCTGAATGCCAGAGGTTTTTCTCGCATGGGATGCGAGTGTAAAATATGAGATGAAAGTGGTGATCCGAGGAAGGGTGATGTGGTGATCAAATTGAAAGTTAAAAATGGAAATTGAACCATGCATGATATGATATGACATGATGATGATCACCCATGGCATGATGATATGCATGATGATAATAATGTATGATGTGATATGATAATGATCACCTATGGCATGATGATATGCATGATGATGATAATGTATGATGTGATATGATGATGATCACCTATGACATGATGATGAGGACATGTGGATAATATGATGATGATGACATGTGTGATATGATGATGTCATGATGATGACGACATGTGTATAATACAATGATGATGACATGTGTGATATGATGATGTCATGATGATTATGACATGTGTGATGTGATGATGCCATGATGATGATGACATGTGTGATATGGTGATGTCATGATGATGATGACATGTGTAATGTGATGATGCCATGATGATGATGATGACATGTGTGATGTGATGATGCCATGATGATGATGACATGTGTATGGTATAATGATGTCATGTATATGGTGATGATGACATGTGTGCGATATAATAATGGCATGATGACGATGATATGAGTATGACATGATGATACACATCATGTGTTATGATTGTGGTGATAATGCATGATAATATACGCATGGCTCCAAGGTAAGTAATGCCTGGAATGCATGTATGACTTGTATGATGCATTGAGTGGTTATTGGATTCCTTTACCTGCTAAGTGGTTGTACTCACCCCTTTTGGGGACCAACATTTCAGATTAGCAGCATGCCGCTCCCTGCCGTCACGCGGGGTGTATTTTACGGTCTACCATCCGATGTAGAGGTCGAGTGCGAGGAGTTTGGCTGTCCTTCTGTTCTTGGATTGACGTATATTCGAGTGCGCTGTTTAGTCATGTACGACGTAGGCCTGGCTGGGGGCCCGGTTGTCCAGGAGTTCATCTCCGTCCACATTCGTCGCGATGGGGTGATGCGAGGGATGTTGCCACCGCCACCGCCTGATGCACCGGGTTGGGTGTGAGGCCCGTGCGTGACGAGTAGGAGCTGGATTTTTTTGGGATAGTTAGCCGACACTGATGATGGGGATTGTGCACGTGAGATGTAGAGGGTCGAGGGTTCTTTTTGGGGTTTTAGGCCGGACATGGCTAAGTCCTAGCTTTTCCTTTGATGTATCGACCCAAAGAAATCCCATCTTGAAAATATATGTAAATAAAGTGTCGTGGCTTGTCTATTAATCATGGTGATTAGTGGTGTGTACTTGTATCATGGTTGGTAGGGGGAGAGATGGTGATATTATATTTTGCTTCCGCTAATGAGTCGTGCTTGGACCGCTTTCAAAAAAAAAAAAAAAAAATGAATTAATTCTTCTAGAGAGAGATGAATTACGAAGCCTAGCCACCGTCGGGGCTGGGTATCACCAGGCTCACCCAGCCACCGGCGGGGCTGGGCATCGCAAAGCTCGCCCGGCCACCGACAAGACTCGGCCGGTGGCTAGGCGAGCCTTACCGGGCAAGATGAGGCCCGCCTGGCCACTAGCAGGGCTGGACGAGGCCTGCCCGACCACCGGTGGGGCTAGGCGATCCTCGCCGATGGCTGGGCTTGCCTCCGGCGAGCTCGCCAGACCTCGCCTTAGCTTGGCGAGCCTCCGGCGAGCTCACCGAACCTATTGCAAGCAACTGCCGGCGGCAGACAGCGGCGGGCAGCGGTCGTGGGATGGCGGTCGATGAAGAAGAAGAAAAGAGAAAATAAGAGTTTTGATTCTCAATTTTGTTCCCGAACAAGAATCACATTTTTTTTATTCTCAATTATTGTCCAAAACTATTCCTATGAACAAAAATTTTATCAACCGCGATTCTGTTCCCAAACTGATTCTGGGAACAAAAAATCAGAATCAGATACTGTTTGGATGGTTACCAAACACTGCCTAAATTAATGCAGTGTATGAAGTCTTCAAGAGGATGAATTGTAGACAATTTTTTTTCCTTCTCAATGACAACACTAGTATCTAAATCATTCGACTCAATTAACACCGACTTATACACACAAATCACTCCATCCACGTGTGGTAGATTTGCTCCATTCATAGGATGACTAGTGTGACATTCAGGGGCAATGAGTAGAAGACACCGTGATCAAATTTGAACAAAATATTGTTTCAAGAATAGCATTCAAAATACACATAACACATTCATGACGATTTATACGAACCCAACTTTGCACAAATATGTACAAAAAATAATCCTTCCAAGGATATGGCAATTGTATATCATAACCATGATCATCTTCGATACACTACTTTATACAACTAGGCAACATTTTATGGAAATGCTATAAGGATGTACATCCTATGCTTTCAAGCCATCGCCTCACATTATTGGAATACATAAAACATGTGCATACTTACTTTCCAATAATTTGGAAGATCATGCTATACCATACTACACTAGTATCCAAATAATTCGACTCAATTAACACCGAATTATACACACAAATCGCTCCATCCACGTGAGTTAGATTAGCTCCATTCATGGGATGACTAACATGACATTCAGGGGTAATGAGTAGAAGACACCGTGATCAGATCTAAACAAAATATTGTTTCAAGAATAGCATTCAAAATGCACATAACACATTCTTGACGGTTTATATGAACCCGACTTTGTACGGATTATGTATAAAACAACAATCCTTCCAAAGATATGGCAATTGGATATCATAACTATGGTCATCTTCGATGCATTACTTTATACAACTCAGCAACACCTCATAGAAACGCTATGAGGATGTACATCCTAAGCTTTCAAGCCATTGCCCCACATTATTGGAATACATAAAACAAGTGCAGATTGATGTTACCTTCTTAGTAAATTGAAAGATCATGCGATACCGTATTAAAAGATTCCCAAAAATGCCAAAATACCAAAATGCCACTCACCAAAGTCACATTGTTACCTTCTAATTAATCACGCATGTCGCCCACAATTTCAATAAATCCAAAAGGTTTTAATCATATAAAAATCAATGTTATCAGACAATTAATTAAGAATTAAGCAATCTCACATAAATCAAAGCCTGATTCTGCTCCAGTTAATTTCGAGTGCACGGTTCCTTGTGCATCAAATTCCATCCGTCTTTTTGGATTGGACATTTTGGCAACAATAATATTACATTCATTAATAAGAAGAGTTTTAATTACATTATTAATGTGTAAAGCTTCTCCATCAGATCTTCCTCCTTAGAAATGTACAAAAGAAGAACCGATGCATTACATTAGAGAAGGAGAAAAGCATGTTTACTATAAGAAATAAACGATGACATCTTCTTCCACAAGCATTTGCCATAAAAAACGCGTACAGGCAACTTCACGGGAGATGCAGCTTCCAACTTATAGTCAATAAAGTTTATGGCTCTAGAAAAATAAGGTGTAGGACAATCATGGAGGTGCCTTTCGAAAGCCCAATTTCTTTCAAGTTTCTTCTTGGCGCTTTTTCATTTGCGCTTTTGTAATTTCGGATAAAAAAAGTTTGATTCTCAAACATTTAAATCATTTATGATTATTCTATAGCTATTTCTATACTTAAACTCATTATATAGATAAAATTACAATTTGTCTATATAAATGCGTAATAACAAAATATTCCTAAATAAATCACCTTTCGTTGGGACGCATGGAACTTTGGATTGTTAGAAAATTTTCCTTCATACTAAAGAGATTGGATTTGCTGCATTCACTACAACAAATGCTCCACCTTAGCACTACCTAAGCATATAATTGCTAGTCACTATACAATATTTGTTTTGATTTCTTCCCCTTATAAACTTACCTTGGATTATAATTAATTACCTTTAACAACTCAAATATTCTCATAAAATGTGCATTTATATTAAAACACAAATGATTACGCAAATTGTTTACAACACTTATTTCCTTATCAACAACTGTTTGAATGTAAGCATGGTGTGGTTGGTGAAGTTTGGACTTCAAAACAAACCAATCTATATAGATGATAGAATGTGTCACGGGTTTGAGTCTGTTGGATGAAACCGAACCAGGTGAAAATAATGGACGCTCTGACCACTGTCCAATTTGGCCTGTCAATGGCCATGATGCCACTCCATTATGGTGTTGCTTTGGACATGGAAAGGAAGAAAGAGAGACTATGATGGTCTTGATCATAAGAGACAACTTGGCTCAGCTGAAGAAAGGGACAAGGAAAGAGAGATTAATGTAGCCGTTGCTGACGTCCCCCCTTGCCGCAGCCCTGCCGCCCCCGCGGGAGTGAAGAGGAAAGTTGCAATAATGATGTCTTTTCGCGATGGCCAGTCATTGTTTCCTTTCTTCTTCTTTATTTGCTTCTGGTGAATTTCCTCTTTAACAAGCCTGCACAGGGGAAATTGAAAATTGAACCGAATGAGATTTGATTGAGAAAGCTTTTCGTTAAATTACATCAAATTCTTATGTTAAAGTCAATTAAATCTTGCTTTAAGATTTGTGTCATTCCATTGTGAGATGGAGAGATTATTTTGAGAAAAATTGTAAAGGCTAAACACTATGTGAATTATTAGATGTAATGAGGGGCTAAAAAACACTGAGAGTATTTGAATAGCTCTAATGTATTTGTAATCTCCATTTTATCATTTGATTTATAATAAAATCTTGTACTACTTTTCCATTGATGCAATCGAACCACATAAATTTGTTGTGCATTTTAATCGATCGCTTGTTTTATTTTCAACAATGAATGCGGTTTGAAGAAAAGTGAAACCAAACTAAACCATATTATAGTCAAGATCCAACCAAGGCAAACCATTTTTTTGTAATTTGATTCGGATTAATCAATCTTTCTTCTGTTATTTTCTCTTCATCTTTTATAATTTCATGAGAATAAACCAATTCTATGTTGCGACCCTCTTGAGGCAAGATCACTGAGGGAATTGATGGATTACCAAGAAAGCACAAATGGTCCCTCTTGCGAGATGACGATCACTCTTAGTACTGACTCAACCTGCCCCCCCCAAATCTCAACAAAACAGGAACCTTTGAGCTATAAATTGAAAGTCCTACGAATAATAATATTTTTTGGAATTTGAATGGCCGTAGTAGCAGTAATGAAGATGAGACAGAGGCTAGCCTCATTTATTTATGTTTAGGCTTGTTTTATTTATATATGTTTTTGAGGCCTTATTCATTGCTTTGACTTGTTGACCAAATCGGTGCTGTGTATGAAGTCTTCGAGGGGATGACTTGTTGACATTTTATTTCTACCTCATTTACAACATTGGCATCCAAATCATTCAGCCCAACCAACTGATACATGCAAACCAGTCCATTCATGTGCATTAGGTTTGTTCCATTGGATGGCTCGCGTGATACTCAGGGTAATGAGTAGAAGATATTGTGATCAAATCTGAACAAAATATTATTTCAACAATAGCATTCAAAATACACATAACACATTCATTATGGTTTATACGAACCCAACCTTTCACAAATTATGTATAAAACAACAATCCTTCCAAAGATATGGCAATCGTATATCATATCTATTGTCATCTTCGATGCACTACTTTATACAACTTAGTAACACCTTACAAAAAATGCTATGAGGATGTATATCTTATGCTTTCAAGTCATTGCCTCGCACTATTAGAATACACAAAATACTCGCATACTTACTTTCTAGTAAAATGGAATATCGTGCGACACCATATTATACGATCCCCAAAAGATGACAAAATGCCACTCATCAAAATCACGTTTTCATCTTTTAATTAATTACGTGTGTCGCACACAACTTTAATAAATCAGAAAGGTTTGAGGCATGTGGGAATCGATGTTATCAAATGATTAATTAAGAATTATGCCACCTAACTAGTCTTGTGGTGGCTAAACATGCTGATCAATAAGGTAATTTAGAAGGGCACAATTATAAATATTTACTATTCTCTTATTATTAGGTGGAGTTACAATGCACGTAACGGTGACGTCCGCTTCACTCAAAAGAGAGATCCCTTCTTATTTAATTCCAAGCCGTAATGGTAGGTAAATCATGCATGAGCTCACTGCATGATTCAATATTGGCCTTGGTTTTTTCTTTTCTTTAAATTTCATTGTATGTTGACTCCAAAATGAACTGGCCTTACCCAATTGGTCATGGATAGCAAAACTAGCAGATAAGCAACTTTGCCTTGGTGTAGGTCCAAATAAGTGCAAATGACAAATGTTTGGACCGGCTAGGTTGAGACAACAACTAAAAAATTCTTCATGCACGTATTATTTGCATATACATATATGAGACAAATTTCTTCAGAGAGTACAAGGGAAAATAGACGAGTAAATCCGGGACTCATCAACAAGTGCTCTTGGATAACGTTTCATGTTTTGAAATACCGAATATATTTTCAACATTAATTTTTTTTTAAAGAAGTTTCCAATTCTCTTAATTAACTCTGATTTTATCATCAATCATGAGTTTAAGGTTGTTAACATTGGTCAATATCTTTAAAAAAAAGAATAAGATATTTTTAATGCATGTATTCATGAGTGCCTAATGCAAATTTCTTAACTTATCTTCTCATCTTTCAGAATACTTCATATTTGTTCCACATTTTAGATATTTCGCCATTTTTTGTTGCATGAAGACCTCTTTTTGGTATATGTTACGCGCTCTCTTATTTTAGAAGGTGATAATCCTTGCCTACAAAAAGATAGTGCATACGAAAATATTTGTTTTTCCCAAAACTCTCATAACTCTTTTTCCAATCACGTAACTGCTTCTCCTGCCAAATAATTCCAATCTCGTGACTGCTTCTCCTGCCAAACGAGTCCCCCGATCCTCGAAGGGTCAGGCGAGGCACTACATGACCTATTTGAAGATCATGTCAATCAAGTTTTGAGGGCTATATATGTATCAAATTGGCCAAATTAGCAAAACGCTCTCAAAGGTTGTTATTTATTCTTGTGGTTATTCTTTCAAAAAAAAAATCTCATGATTCTAATCATAATTTCTCTAAGAGAGTTTTAATATAATTATCATAAAGAGAGCTTTGAGTGCAGATTGAAATGAGTGTCCTCGTACATTGAGCTATTGTCTATTGTGGAGAGGCAACTTCATTGTAAACAGTTTTAAAGTATTCAAGGATTGCATTAGTGGATTCAATCTGGTATTGGGCTATTAGAGCTGGGATAATAAAGGAGGCTAAGTAGATAGGTCGAACCACCATATATTGCTTTGTAGTCTCTTCTATCTATTGTTCCATTTACGTTTTTGTTGATAAAAGTTATTTGCTCTGCGGTGCATATTTTGTCTACAAACACTGTTTCATCCTCTACACATAATTTTGCACAAAAAAATTCTAAATATCTTACAACAACCATTTTATTTGTATTAAATCGGGTGAAATGTCACCAGTTGTCGCTGTACTCTTGCCTAAAATTCAAAACTATCCATGTACCTTTTTTTTTTAATCCAAAATCATCCTTGTTTTTTTTAGAAAGGTACATCCCTCGACTTGCTATCATGTCGCTCTTGTTTTCTTCGATCAATTTGTGCTAATATGGACAAGTGAAACCTGAGTAGAAGCTATAAGAGTTTTTATAATGTGGGTTACATTAGTTGATGTTGTAATTTACTATTTTACGGGATTAGTCTAATAAGATGAGGTAGGAGGTTTATTAATTAGTCTAATACGGGACTGGTTAGTGGAGGTCAAGTTGAGCCCGAGTCATAATGAGAGGGCTTAATTGAAACTTTATAAATATTGCTCAAGTCTCTCCTTTAACCCTAACACACGCAATTATCCTCATATAAGGAGCATTTACTAGACTCTAAGGGTGATGTATCGTCTTATTAAGCTAGTGATACAAAGAATAATAGAATAGAAGCACTTATGCTTGGATAGTCACTTTTCCGCGTCAATAACAATGGATTCCAAAACAAGTACATTAATCTTTCTATTCGATTATATGTGTTCTTATTCTAACTATGGAGATCGTGGGATTGCATTTTCGTGACTAACATGTGGTATTAGAGCCTTCATAGACTAGAACATGAATGTATAGTTTTTTTCCCTTTTCGTGATTTTTTGTGTAGTAAAAATTGGTTTTAATTATATAAACAGAAAGAGCTCAATAAGACAAGCAAAACTATGGGTGGTGCACCACTAGGGAAGGCCACATGCGCCCCTATGTGCAGCCATGCACCGCTTGGTGGCGGTGTGCTTTGAGCACGCGCCCTCATGCGCGAGCGAAGTTGGCGCATGCATTGCACACGCTAAGGCTGACGTCATTGTGATGTCAACAATCCAACAACTCGAGCGACCTGACCCGACCCGGTTGACCCAACCCAAGATCCGACTCATTGACTCGCTCGAATCGATTTACCATTGACTGGACTAGTCAACTAGTCGAACCATATGGTCGAACCGAGAATCGATCGGATTATTATTGCTTGAATTGGAAAATAGGCCTAGTAGCCACGTGTGTGCTTCACACGCCACGCACTTAGGTGACACATGTGAGCGTGTGGAGCCTACGATCGGCACGTGGTCGACAGTGACATGCCCATATGGTGATTATCTACACTTTGTTATATTTATTTTACATGTTTGATGATTTTATGGATGTGAAAATACAAAGGGAATCCTAAATACATTTATTTTTAGGGTATTTTCACGTATTTTCTTGTATTTTTCTATGATTTTGGAAATACAAGTGCTGGTTTATAGGTATATCATTACATAAATAATGTTTAAAGTGTGATTCATTGATAATATGTATAAAGTTTAATGTGTAGCAATGAATAAAGTAATGTAATCGGCACGATATGTGATTTTAGTGACAAATTACCCTAAGTTTAAAATCACATGCGTGTGGTGTATGTGAGAAATAAAGTTTATATCCCCAATATGAGAGAGTTTTAATGATTTAATCAAGTTATGACCATCAGAATGACACACTTGATTGGATTTGAGAAATATCGTTCTCGTATAATGATAAAATGTCTCTTGTTATGATACATGATCATACTCTCAAGGGAGTTGATTGTATATTAGCTCATGGAGGAGTACATGAACAACATGTGGTTGAGGAGTGACTAATCATAATGGATCATACACCCAAAGGTGATGCAATCATGAATATTGGAATATATCCTCATGACCACTGTCATGTGAAAGGTATACAATTATATGTCATATATTCTGCCTAAAGATGATTGTGTGATGTGTATGTAATTCTCTAAATGTGTACTTATACTTTTTTGAGTTACACAGTACTCACATCATGTTAATTATATACATTGCTTGTTTTTTCAGTCGCCTTTTTCTATAAACGGTAACTTCATCACTATTGATGTTCTTACTAGTTCAAACTTTAAGAGATTGAGAAATGATTTTCTATTTGGTATGGAGATGACAGATATTCATATTGCTCTTACTGCTGATAAGTCGGCAGATTTTACTGTTGAAAGTACGGAAACTTAAAAAGCACAATTTACTACTTGGAAAAAGAGCAATCGAATTTACTTGTTGTCCATGAAGCGTTCCATAAAAGAGCACCTGAAAAATGGTTTACTAGCTAACTACATTGCTAGACAGATTTTGGAAGCCTTGGTTGCTAGAAACCGTGTCTCATCTAATGCCAAGATATGGACACACCTACATGTACTCTTTAATATGAAATATGATGGTTCAAGTGGAGTTAGAAATTATATTCTAAGGATGGTAGATCTACATACAAAACTTCAGGTTCTTAATGTTGCTACTCCTACTGCTTACATTTTGCATCAAGGTTTAAATACTATTCCTCATGATTTTGGGATAATCAAGACCAATTATAATTTTCAATATGAGACCTGGTCAATTAATGACTTGATTCTAAAGGTGGTGACAAAGAAAGATAAATTGAAGAAAGATAAAGGGTACATTTGTGACATCCCAGATTTTCAGTCATGTTTTCAATTGAATAAATCGGGCATTTCATTGACGCGTCTATAGGGCTATTTTTAAAGCTGATCACTCTCGAGATAACTAGACTACCTGGGGAAGCCATTAAGGATTTTAAGGCAAATAGACTTAAGAATTTGACCAAGAATCGGCTTCTCGACCGTGCTTATCTTTAGAGGTCAATACGGCACACTATAAAATCGATTCGAAATCAGAGATAGACTGGTTCGATTGAGATGTGTGGCTAATCGTGGGTGACACCACTAAATTAGAAAATTCTCGTCGACCAGCACTAGACTGATTTTCCTATTGTTTTGGGACCCTATGTCCGTATCTCAATCCTCAGGATTTTCACAACAATCGAGAGTCGCCAATGAGTTGAGTGGGTTCATAGTGGCTCGAAGAAAATCGACCACGAGTCAGTTGCACTAAAAATGCTTGAAAGTTACCTGGTAGTCTAGGTCATGCTAAAAACGTGTCAAGTGACATTAACTATGAATTCAAGTCCGATTTCATAAATCGAAAATTCTGCCATGTGACAATAAATTCTAGGAGTGTCGACTCAGTCTCAGAAGATTTTTATGACACCCGACACTTTTTGGGAAAAAAGTTGTCGTGTGGCCATTTCATTCAATTAAAGCCGGGAATTATTTTGTTGGTGAAATTGAGGAGCATGAGGGATTCTTGGATAAAGAAAATAATCAATTTGATTAAGGAAATATCAATTGATTTGGGGAGAGTTATTTGAGAGAAATTTAAGAGGGAATTTGAATGCAAAATGCAAGTGGGGACCAAGAATTCTAAGTTGAAATTCCTTTGAGAATCTATGAGCTTATTTAAAAAAAATTGGGATTAGAATTTCCTATTTGAGAAAATTCTTTTATTTTTGTGATCTTCCCATTTCTTTTTCATTTTTTAGCCAAACACCTTTTCCCCCTTTCTCTCTCCCTCTTCCTTTCTTTCTTTTTCTTTTTCTCTCTCTCCCTCTCCCTCTCTTTTTCTTTTTCTCTCTCTCCCTCTCTTTTTCTTTTCCCTCGTGCGTAGCCCCTCCCCCTTCCACCGAATGCTTGGCTGGCTTCCACTTTGCTTTTCTTCTTTGACCATTCAAACTTCTTCACTCTTATCTCTTCTTCTCTCTCTTTCCTCTCTCCCCCTCTCATTCGAACGAAAACAGAAGCCAAGCAGAAGCCGCAAGCGCATGAAGACAGGAGCTGCTCGCTACCGCTCGCGCTCCGCCGCTCGCCTTCGTCTCTTCCTCATCCCCTCAGCCGTTGTCGCCGCTCCCTTCTCTTCCTCTCTGTTTTTGTACAAAGACAGAAGACAGCAAAAACAAAAGCAGCGGCCATCGTCATCTGAAGACCGGAGCTGCTGTCACTGTCAAAGCTACGCCGTACAACCCTCCGCTCCACCCGCACGACGCCGCCCACCGCCGTTCATCTTTAGCTCACCCGCTCGTGCGCCATCCACCTCGTCTAGCTGAGCTGTCGCCTCTGCCCAGCTCGTCCCGGCCATCATAGGCCGCGACCCGACCCCCTCCGGCCGCCGCTGAGACCCACCGGAGCCCCTCTCGCCCTCCACCGGCCTCGCCCAACCAGCTCAGCCACCAGACGAGCTTCGTCCAGCCAAGAACAGTTGCTGGAAAATGGGTTTCCAGCACTATTCCAGGCCCGCTTTTGGCCGTTTACGGGCCCCAAACCCGAGCCGTGCTTTGGGGTTTATTGTTCCTCGCGCCGTCCCCGTCGGATTGATCCGATTTGTGCGCGATTCCGGTGAGTAATCTCACTAATCCCCGCTTAGTTGGCTAATTATGCTTAGGGGTTGGTTATGTTTAATTAAATGTAATTAGGTGGTTAGATTAGAATGGATTAGTGTTTATTAGTCAATTGTGATGCGAATTAGACAAATTGAGTGCGCATTTAGCAAGTAGACGTGGTCTACTATTTATTGAAAGTATATCGGGATTTTTCCCGACCCTTAGTGGGCTTCAATTAGGCTTTTCGGGCCTAAGTGGAGTTTTTGGTATTTAAATATTAATTTTCTGAATCAAATTAAATAATTATTTACTTTCCGAAAATTCAACTGGGATAGCCCGTGACCGGAATTTTATGCCGGTGACCGTGGCGAAGTCCATTTATTCAATTGGGATTTATTTTTAGCTAAATCAAATTATAAATATTTATTAATTAATTTTCGAAATTAATTAGTTAATTAATTAATTTTCAGAAATTAAGATTTAGATGGCCGACGACCGAAATCTCGTGCTGATCGTCGTGGCGTAGTCCGTTTATTTAATTGAGCTACAATTTGTATGGAATTGATTTAATTATGGACTTTTAGGAGTTATTCATATTGAGTTGATTGTTAATTATTTGATTGAGAAATCGTTGGGTATTGGTTATCACCTGAAAAAAAATACGTGGGCTCGGTGAATTGGAATATCACCTGGAGATTGCACGTGAATTCAATGGTTGAATATGTCATCTTGGCGAAGAAATCGCCTTAGAGAATGCACGTGGCTCAGAGACTTGGTATGTCCAGCTGGAGAATGCACGTGGCTCGGTGATAGAGTTTGGCATCTAAAAGGGCACGTGGATCGGTGATCTGATGCGTCACTTTGGCGAACTAGTGCCTTAGAGAATGCACGTGGGCCCGACGTTCCAAAATGGTATCTAAAAGGGCACGTGGGCCCGGGCATCGTAAAAAGGACACGTAGCTCGATGATTTGATGCGTCACCTTGGTGAACTAGTGCCTTAGAGAATGCACGTGGATCCAGTTTTCAACAATGGCATCTAAAATGGCACGTGGCTCGGTGACTTGATGTACCACCTTGGCGAAGAGGTCGCCTTAGAGAATGCACGTGGGCCCAAGGTTTGAGGCACGTGGCTCGGAGACTTGGGATGTCGTCCTGGAGAATGCACGTGGCCTAGCTTTTAGATGTTCCTCAGTGGAGAATGATTTGTGTGACATGTAATCGATTGGTTCGATTTGTTTGAAGTAAATGGGTACCTATTGTGAATTGTACTGACCTGCAGGTGGGATCTGAGGCCAAGGTAAGTCATCTACCCTGTGCGTGTATAGGCAGCCTATAATATAATGGTTTACTAATCGGGCCTTAGTGGGGTAGAACTCGCTGAGACGTATTCTCATCCCAGTTTGGGGAAAACATTTCAGGCCCGTAGATGAACCCAAGGAGGAGGAATCGGAGAAGGAGAACACTGAAGTGAAACCTGAGGAGGAGGAAGATTTTTGAAGAAGAAGATGACCCAGAAAGGGATCCTGAGTACGACCCGAATGGACTGAGATTTCATCTTCTTTTGGAAATCCTGTTTTGATGTGAATAGAGTCAAAGTAAAAAGTTGTGAAGTAGTCTGGTTTGTGTTTTGGAAAAAAGTTTGGTTATAAATTTCAATATGAAAAATATGGCCTTGCTTATCTATCCCATCGATTTACTGCCTAAGGATTTATAACTGCTTCCGCATGTGCTTAATAAATAAAAAGGTCGGCGATATATAGTCCTGGGATATCGCATTATAAAATCGACCAAAAGAGAAGGATGTGTGCGTACCCGAGGATCGAGGCGTGACAACATTGCCCTTTATGCCTCTGGTTCCGATAGTGACAAGGGTAAGAGGTTCGAAAATACTTATTAAGAAATTTTTTAAGCCACTGGTCCTTCTAGCAATCTAGGTCCTAAGATAGCACCCTTCAAGAAAGATGGTGTCATTTACTATTTTTGTAGGCAAAGAGAATACGTAAAGAAATACTACAATATATATAAACCTTGGTTGTCCAAAAGAACCAAGAGTGAGCCTAAGGATAATGATTCTTTGGCATTTGTTTGTGAATCCAAGCTATCTGAAGCCCTATCCTGTTCTTGGCAGCTAGATAGTGATGCAACTAATCATATTGCATTTACCATACAGGGATTCATAAATTGAAGGGAGCCAAGTCAAGATGAGTCAAAACTCACTATGGGCAACATTAAAGTCAACATCGAGTTTGTGGGAGATGTCATTTTAATTCTATGAGGCTAGTTTGTGGGAGATGTCATAAATTTATCCTTCATAAATTGATTTTAGTTTGATGTTAAGAAACACTTTTTATGTGCCTTCCTTTAGACAAAACTTACTTTTCGTGTCTTATCTGGACATATGAGGCTATTTTGAAATAAAGAGTAATAATATTTCTGTGGCATCTGAGAATTTTGACGACCCTCGAATATACAACTGTCCATGATTGATCGATGGAAGTGTCGTCGGACTAAGTTACTGACACTATCTACGGACATCGTTTTGTTATCATCATCGGACTATTATGCCTTGTTTAGTAATGGATCAATTGTCGAATAAACTATAATCTTGTCAAAATTCCTTTACTTAACGTCATTGGTGAGACCAACCTCATCAGCATTTTTGCCGACCTCAGAAAAAAAAAATGACGATACATCGCGGATTGACGAAATTGTTATCGGACTTCGTCGTTGGCACCGGTGTTGGACCCCGTCGTATCATCGGCACCACATTCGACCCCACTGATTCATGTACATTTTTCGATGGCACTACACAACTATACCACCTAAGTGTATATGAAATGAGAGGGGAATTTGGACTTTGATCAATTGATTTCTTAAAGAGCCGAAGGAATGAAATTCGGCCATGCAT
This sequence comes from Eucalyptus sideroxylon, assembly GCA_014182405.2. NCBI lineage: Eukaryota > Viridiplantae > Streptophyta > Magnoliopsida > Myrtales > Myrtaceae > Eucalyptus > Eucalyptus sideroxylon. Next base: position 31,180,227 of record CM024554.2, on the reverse strand, counting down.
GAGGAACATGCATGCCCGATTGGAGAGGAGAGATCGTCCACGTCCAATGCCGCTCCAAGTTCTTCCCCATTTAGTCGACACATTAGTCAACCATGAAGAGTAAACGTTGACTGAAGCAAGGCCAACGATGGCCACGTTGCTTCGGTGTGGGGCTGCCAACGAAGTCCAAGAAACCTCCAGCTGAAGACACGCTTCCCCCATCTGCCTTCTTCTCGTGCAGCCACCGCAACCTACATGCAAGTAATTAGTTTAATTAATAATTAGAAGGAGCAAAGTGCTCGTGAGATTGAGCGAGAGAGAAAGACTGACCGAACAAGTGTGTGAGAGAGTGAGATACCGAGTGGGTGAGTGAGTGATAGAGAGAACGAGCGAGAGGGTGAACGGCAAGAGGAAAGAAGGAGGTCGTCCTCTGCTGTGCGCACGTGCTGCCGCCGCCGACGCCGCTCGCAATTCCGGTTGCCGAACCGTGTTCTTGACCACGAGTTTCCCAAGTTCTTGCCATCAACACCATCAGATTTAAGGTAAATAAAAGTCTACTAACCTATGTAATGCAAGGCTGTTATTGTCTGAGGTAGAGCAAGTAGACTTCAGAAATGTCTGAATTGGATGCTGAATGCTAGATTATTGAGTGATTGCAGTAGATTGGAACTAAAGAGTTGAGGAAATGCTTTGGACATCTCTATGCATATTAATTTTGTTGAATTATGATCGAAAGAACAATCTGTGGTGAACTCTTGGAAGTGAAATAGTCGTGGTATAGGTGTGGTATCCTACTGAATCCGTGCTGTCCAATATAGGTCAGGTTTAACTCAGCAATTTTGTAGATTTTTTTTTGAGACAGTTCTAGGGTGATTTTGGTCCCGATTTCTTCATAAAAGTTGTGAGGAATTGTTTAAACTAAGACATATGTTTTTGGTCGGATTTTTTGAAATTAATACAGAGGCATAAATTTCTTGTAATGTGAGGTGCTTTCTGCCAAAGTATAGATTCTGTTAAAAGAAGAAATTTGGGGCCGAGTTGTGCGATTTGTTGCGATTTATACATGACTAATTTGGCTTAGTGTTCTTCATGAAACTCTTTCCTTTAGATCTTGTTTATAACATACTAAAATTTTAGAATTTTCTGAGTTTGTTTAGAGGTTATTCCAAAATTATTACAAAAACCGTGCATTCTGATTTTTGGGTTGTTTTTATTCCGAATTTGCTCAATGTATCTCTAAGGTGAATGCGTCTTGGTTTATTATCTGATATGATGGTTTTGGCATCCAACATATTATACAACACTGATATTTTGATGAAAACTCATGGGATTTCCGATGTCATTGCATTGAAAATGTTTTTATTGAAATAATATGAGATGATATTGCTGCCGTTGGACCCTCAAGTCGACGATGCCTCAGGAGTCGGGATGCCCATAAGGATCGTAGGGGTCAATGCCTTTGGATGTCTGGGGTCTGCAGAGCCCCAAAGGTACCCCGGGAGTGTCGGGATGCCCGGTTGTATGTCGGTACGTAATTCCGGAGGGTAGGGGTAACCATTTTCATGGTGCGCCCCGGAGATTCCTCGTGATGCCAGGTGGAGTGCGAGATGCCTAAGAGGTGTGACGTAACACACTTTGGATGCCCAGTGATTGAAAATCGAAGGCTTTCACGATGCCAGGTTGGGTGCGAATGCCTAGAGGGACGCAAACACTAGTCCTCTGGGAGAAAAATCTTTTTGAATATTAAAATTGATGGTTCTGCTAAGTGATGCCTGTTTATAGGACAAAAATTGTGTGGCATGGTATGGGACATATCATAACAGTTTAGTCTCATAAACGGGGGGGCCCATGTGTTTGAAATGATGTGTTTTGGGTTTTAAAACTACATTCACTATTACTTTGAAAAGTTCTACTGGTTTGATGCATACTCATTCCTTTGAATATCTATTCTGTCTATTTTGCATGAAATTGGATAGTGATGGTTATGCACGATATAGTTTAGTGGATCTTTTACTGCTGGGTGGTTGTACTCACCCTTTTTTGAGGACTAATATTTCAGACTAGATGAGATGCCTCTGCTGCCTATACCTCCCGGCACATTTTATGGAGTCCCGGTCGACCTACAATGGGAATAGTCAGAACATCATCACCCTGAAATTCAAGGACTGGTATTTGTACAGGTGAGAGTGATCATGGTGTTTGATATTGGTCCTCCCGTCGGCCATGTACTTCAGGAGTACATTGCCGTTTTCGTTCGTCGAGATGGACGCACGCCGGGGCCCCTGCAACCTCCACCAATAGATGGACTAAACGGATGGGTGTGACTGCGAGCCAGGGACAATAGAGGAAGGAAATTTTGGACACCGACACTGATAGATGGACTTTATGTTTATGACTGTTGGAAACGTCGAATATATTTTTGAAATATAGCCGAGTATAGAAAACTTCGGCATTTTGATGTATTGACAATCAAGTGTCCATCTAGTTTATGTAAATAAAAGTGTCCGGCCTTTACATATAAAAGTGTTTAGTTGGTGTGCATCATTTCTGAATATGGAAAAGGAGATGTTGGATACGCTTCCGCCATATTTTGCGCAAGGACCAATGAAAAACAAATATAGACCCCCAGACCTCATGGGCTTATCGAAATTCTATAGCATCATAGTAATAGACTATCAGGTCAAGAGAAAAGGTAGTGATCTGTGGCAACCCTAACGGATCGGGGGCTGTCAGAGGGTGCCACAATTCCTATGTTTTTTTTTTAAATTTAAATAAGGTTCAGCTGAAAATGTTGTTTCCAAAATGCCTCTACTTAATGAACAGTCTTATGTATTGTGAGATAAACATCTTGGTCACATCTTTAAAGAGAGAGTAGAAAGACTGATAAAGGTTGACATCCTACCTACACTTAAAAGTAATCTAGAGATTTGCGTAGACTATTGTAGAGGTAAGATGACTAAGATAAAGAAGAAAATCACAGTTCGAAGTTTTGATCTATTGGAGATCATTCACACTGATATTAGTGGACCATACACGACAACTTTGTATAGAAATTTTTATTTCATCACATTTATTGACGACAATTCCCGATATGGATATTTATACTTGATTAAAGAAAAGTCTAAGTCTCTTGACAAATTCAAAATTTTTCATATTGAAGTAGAGAAACAGTTGGAAAAAATAATAAAGATTAGCAAATTTGATCGCGGTGGTGAGTATTTTGGCAGGCATGATAATGTTGGACAACTTAAAGAGCCATTTGTCAAATACTTGGAGAATTCTGGAATAGTAGCTCAATTTACTATGCTTTGGAGTTTAGAACAAAATTGCCATGCCCCGATCCTTCGAGCGCGTTCCCATCCCTCAGTAGTCGATTAAATTGCGACATCCCAGGATGCGTCACTGACCCTTTCATTTTAATGTGCATGTGGAAACGAATAAATAAATCCCCAAGCAACACAAATATGGGATAGAAAAGCAGGGCCACAAATTTTGAAAACCACAACACACTTTTATACACATCAAACTAGGTAATCTACAATACTAGTCTATATTTACAAGTCTACATAAGGTAGAAGAGCTACAGGTCCTTTAAGCATTCGAACCCTCAACCAAAGACTTCGAGCTCTCTGGCTCCGGTGAACTCGGGTCCACCACTGCACCACTGAAAGAGTCAGCCATACCCTTGCCAAAAGTGATCTCTAGCATCGACATAAGGATCTCAGATTCAGGTAGGGGATCTCCTCTGGGTCGATTTCGCCCGCAACGATATCACGATCTGTATTGATGGGGTACCATTTGGGATAGACCCGCATCAACCAGACAATGGATCTCATGAGTTCATAGACCCAGGCTCCTTGGCCCCCAAGAAGAGGAATCAGAGAGACCTATTCGGTGACCTTCTTCAGCTGGCCAAAATGTTTGAGAGGAACCGCCATCTAAGGACCTGAAAATGTTAGCTCACGACGGGGTGAGACGATGTCTCAGCAACTTCACCCCTTAAACTCCAACTAGAAAGAAAATATGCCTAAAGGCCATCTAGTCACACACAAGACAGGGGACTTACCTTTGCCTTAGTTCCTTCCTGCAAGTCAGTACAAATCATATATTCAATCAATCACTTTAACTCAAATCAAATCATCGATCAATCGATCCACCCGATTCCATCCATAAAATTCGATCGATTCAAACACTGCTCACCCAAGCTGAAAACAGATGGTATAGCTCACTAAAGCTGATAGATATATAATAATGCTCATTGAAGTTGATATATAATAAATGCTTACCAAAGCTGATAGATATCTATAATGCTCATTGAAGCTGCTAGATAATATAGCTCACCGAAGCTGATAGATATCTATAATGCTCACCAAAACTGCTAGATAATATAGCTCACCGAAGCTGATAGATATCTATAATGCTCACCAGAGCTACTATAGTATACTGCTTACCAAAGCTGACATATCAAGGCTCACAGGCTGATATAGTTTATTGTTCTCACTAACTGACAATTCACCGTTTTTTGTAATACCCAATAAAAATAATCGTGTGTGGGTACACAGTCGACTTAAGCCAAAATAAAATATTTTCCTTTTTAAAAATCTCACCATTTAATATAGTCCACAAATATATTTTTAGCATTATAAACCGATGTCCGGTGTTTCCCAATTAAATACTTAAATTACTCAATTTTGGGATAAATTCACAAAATTACAATCATCACTCAAATAACACAATTTAGCATTCAATTAAATAAATCAAGCACACAATTGCAATCAACACGAAATTCCAATCACCGGTTATCCCGGTATAAATTTCGGAAAGTAATAAGTAATTAAATAAATACCAAAATTAATTAAATAAATACAATTAAATGCCATAAATGCAAACTTAGGCCGGAAAAGCCTAATTAAATACTGAAATAAGCCCAGAAAATTTCCAAACCTATCTAGATAAAGAATACAACATATCTAGTTGCTAATTAAGCCAGTCTAACCACCTAACATGCAATAACGAGTAATTAAATTGCTAATTAGTTCTAACTAACCACTTAAACCATACTTAAACTGAACTAATCAACCCTTAAGCATAATTAACTCCCTAAGCAGAGTTTAGTGAGTAAACTCACTGGTTTTGAAATCCAATGAGTCCACGGCGACGGCAATGTGGAGACGGGCGACAAACTCCGAAGCGGCAACACACTACGAGGCCCAAAAGCGGTCCAAAGTGGGCCTCGAAGCCCACGGTTCCCTGCTGGCTTCGGCTTCTGGTTGATGGGCCGAGGGGTTGGAACGGAGATTGATTGGGATAGAAATGGCGAGAGACGGGCGGACGGGCTACAGCAGTGGATGGCAAAGGCGGATGGTGACAAAACAACGACGACGAGGCTCCGACTGAGCTCGACGTGGCCTGAGGAAGCTCGGGGGACGAGCTGGGCTCGCGGGACGAGCAAGACAAGTGAGCTAGCATGCGAGGCTCACGAGTAGCAAGATGGCGACGCGGTGGCTTCAAGCGGATGGCGGCGACTTGCGACGGCAAGGGAGGGTGGCTAGCTCAATTTTTCTACAACTTTGGGAGCTCAATAAGGCCATTAATGGTGAAAGCAAGCTCTGAAGAAGAATGAGAAGCTACCTGTCATGTGGAGGGTCCCTCCAAGCGCAAATATCCATCAATTGATCATTGCAAGGCCCCCACTTGGTTTCAGCTCTAGCCTCAACCAGAATTGTAGCCCACAAGCTTCCCTTAGAAGCTTCCTTGATGTCCCAAATGTGACATCTTGAAATTTCAATTATATTTTCAATTAGATAAATTAGGCCTTTCATTGATGCGCCTATAATGTTATTCTTTGAGCTGATCACTCCTGAGATAACTAAACTATTTGGGGAAGTCATTAAGGAATTTTAACGTAATAGACTTGAGAATTTGATTAGGAATCGACTACTTGACCGTACTCATTTGCAGAGATCATTATGGCACAGTAAAGATCGATTAGAGATTAGAGATAGGTTGGTTCGACTTAAATGTGTGACTAAACATGAGTGATTCCTCCAAATTACAAAATTATCGTCGATCGGCACAAGACTAATTTTTCTATCGTTTTGGTATCCTGTGTCCGTATTTGAAGTCTCGAGATTTTCACAACCACCAAGAGTCGCCAATGTGTCGAAGAGGTACATTGTGACTAGAAGAAAATTGACCACGGGTCAATTATACCAAAAATTTCTAAAAGCTACCCGGTAGGCTAGGTCACGTTAAAATGGGCCAAATTGAAATTAACCACGAAATTGAATCCGATTTTAGAAATTGAAAGTTCTTCTATGTCACGAGTCATTTTAGGAACATCGACTCATCCTTCGAATATTTTTCTGCAAACCGAGATTTTTGGCGAAAAGTCAAAATAAGGCCGTTTTCGTCCGAAAAATTCAGGGGACCATTTTTTTTTTTTTTTTTTGGGATGCAAGTTGGTTCTATTCACGATGAAAAATTTCAATTTGATTGAGGACACGTTGGCAGAATTTATGGTAGTCGAATTGATTTAATTCAAGTGGGAATTGAAGTGAACTTGGGAGAAACCAACTGCAAATTCGTAGCCCCCATGCCCTCAACCTTTGGACCATCTTATTAGCTTTTAAGGGAAGCTTTGGGGCTGGAAAATTGCTGAGGAAGCCAGCTAGCCATGGTGGGACCATTTCAAGGGGACAAAGGGGTAAGATTGAAGCATTGGAGGGACCCTCAAAGCTTGTTGTCCCCCTTTCTCCTTCCCTTCCGTCGACCCCCCATTCCCAGCATGCTTGAAGCCTCAAAAAACTAGAGAACCGAACCAGCAGCCTCCCCCTCCACCGTTGACACCCCTCGTTGCCCATTTGGAGCCCCCGAGCACCGTTGCTACCACCGTGAGCCCCAGTGCGAGCACCGTGTCCTTGCTAAGTCGTCCAGCCCTTCCCGTTGCCATGCCGCCCTGTTCGAGACTACTTAGGCCGTCGTCCAGCCCGTCGAGGCTCCTAGCCGCCCGTCCCGCCACTGTCGACCTCCGCCAAGCCCCGCCACAACCTGTCCACCTCTCCCTACCCATTTTCCGCCACAACCAGCCACCAATTCCTACTTTCTTGGCCAAGAATAGAACCGAGAAGCCCTAGGTCGATCGTGCATTGTTTGGCCCGTTTCCAAGCCCTTCCGAACCTTGAAAGGTGCCCCCGCTTTGGAGTTTGTGGCCCGTCTTCCCATCCCCGTCAAAATGAACTCACCGACTCACAAAACTAGTGAGTTTACTAACTAATCTATGCTTAGGAGTTAATTATGCTTAACGGTTGATTAGTTTAAGTTAATTATGGATTAGGTGGTTAGTAATGGATTAGTAATTTAGTTAATCGTTATTACATGTTAGGCGGTTAGAGTAATGTAATTAGAGACTAGATAAGTTGTAGTATTTATCTAGTTAGCTTCAGAAATTTTCCGGGGCTCATTTTGGTATTTAATTAGGATTTTTCAGCCTAAGTTGCATTTATTGGTATTTATTAATAATTTTCGTAATTATTTAATTCATTATTATTTTCCGGAAATTATACCGAGATAGCCAGTGACCGGAATTCTGTGCTGATGGTAATATTGTGGTTAGTTTATTTATCTAGATGATAATTTGTGTAATTTGTGTGTTGATTGTAATTTTGGGTATTTATCCCAAAATTTAATAATTTTAATATTCAATTAGAAAAGTACCGGGCATCGGTTTACAGCCCCAAAAATGTGTTTATCGACTATATAATTAGTAGGATTTTATAAAGTAAAGATATTATATTTTTTCCCGAGACCAACCGTGTACCCACACACGATTATTTTATCGGGTATGCTAAAAGTGGTGAAATTGGTGGTTGATTAGAATTGTATACTATATTAGTCTGAGGGCTTCGATATATTAGCTTAGAGTGAGCAATATACCCTAAGTATCGCACAACTTCGGTGAGCATTAAGTATCGCACAGCTTTTGTGAGCATTATAGATATATAGCAGCTCTAGTGAGCATTATTATATAAATATTATCAGGTTTTGGCGAGTTATACTATTTATCATTATCTTAGGGTGAGCAATCCTTGATGTGATCGGACTTAATAGATAGTATTGAATGGGTTGACCAAGAGATGGACTTGATGATGTGGAGTCGAGTGAGTCGACTTATCGATGTTGATCTGAATTGAAATGATTGATTGAATAAACAAATCATACTAACTTGCAGGAATGAACTAGGCAAAGGTAAGTCATCTGACTTGTGCATGTGCTTAGACAGCCCTTTAAAGCGTATTTCCTTCCTAGTCGGAGCTTAGGGGGTGAACTTGCTGAGACGTCGTCTCTCCCTGTTGTGGGATAACATTTTTAGGTCCTTAGATGGTAGCTCCTCCCGAGCATTTTGGACAGTTGAAGAAGGTCACCGAGCAGGTATCTTACATTCTGCTTCATTGGAACCCAAGGGGATGGGTCTATGAACTCGTGAGGTTTGTACTCTGGGTCGATGCGAGTCTACCCCACAAGGTACCCCATCAATACAAATCATGGTATCGTTGCGAGCGGAATAGGCAAAGAGAATGTCCCATACCAGAATATGAGGTTTCCCTGTCAATGCTGGAGGTTGCTTTTGGAAACGGTACGGCCGACCCTCCAGGTGGTTCAGTGGTGGACCCGGACCTGCCGAATTCAAGGTCGTCGGAGTATTCAGTTGAAGACTCGAATACTTATGAGATCTGTAGCTTTTCCACCCTTTTTGCAAAACTTGTTTATATCGGCTATTATTATATATGACATAGTTTAATATGTATATAAGTGTGTTGTGATTTTGAAAAAACTTTATGGCCCTACTTTTCTATCCCATCTTTGTGTTGTATGGGAATTTAATTATTCGCTTCCGCATACGCATTAAAATGAATGGGTCATCAACTCGTCCTAGGATGTCGCTATTTTAATCAACCACGTGAGAGATGGGCACGCGCTCGGAGGATCGAGGCATGACACCAAATGTTGCACACCATGGGGCTACAAATTTTGAAGCATTTTCCCCCAAATCCACTTCAATTTCCTCTTGAATTGATTCAATTCGGCCCCCCATAAATCCAACTGAGATGCCCACACTTCAATTCACATATTTCCTCGCCAATAGAACTAACTTGCATCCCAAAAATGTGATAAAGAATGGTCCCCTGAATTTTCTAGTCGAAAACGGCCTTATTTTGAATTTTCGCCAAAAATCTTGGTTTGTAGAAAAATCTTTGGAGGGTGAGTTGATGGTCCTAAAATGAATCGTGACATGAAAGAACTTTCAATTTCTGAAATCGGATTCAAATCCGCAGTTAATTTCAATATGGCGCGATTTTAACGCGACCTAGCCTACCGGGTAGCTTTTAGGATTCTTTAATGAAATTGACCCGTGGTTAATTATTTTCAAGCCACAACGTACATCTTAGACATATTAGCGACTCTCAATGGTTGTGAAAATCTCAAGGTTTTAAATACGAGCACAAGGTACCAAAACGATGGAAAAATCGATCTAGTGTCAATCGACGAGAATTTTGCAATCTGGTGGAATCACCCACACTTTGATCACCTATCTCAATTGAACTGACCTATCTCTGATCCCTGATCAATTTTTAAATGTGTCGTAATGATCTCTGCAAATGAACACGGTCGAGTAGTTGATTTCTAGTCGAATTCTCAAGTATATTGCGTTAAAATCCCTTAACAGCTTTCCCAGATGGACTAGTTATCTTGTGAGTGATCAGCTCAGAGAATAAAACTATATGCGCGTCGATGAAAAGCCCAACTTATTCAATTGAAACCATAACTCGAAATTCAGGATGTCACAAAAGTGGTGTGGCCAAAAGTCGTAATTGCACTCTTATAAATATGATGATTAGGATGACCAATTTACCTAGTTTTCTAGGTAATGAAGCTTCGAAAATAGCACTTTATAATCTAAATCGTATTCCTACTAAAGCGGTTCCATTGATTCCTTTTGAGTTGCGCACTGAATGTAAACCTAGTTTGCATCATCTTAAGGTTTGGGAGTGTCCCGCATAAGTGAAATTATATAATCCAATGTTGAGTAAGTTGAATTCCATAACTACTCGGTATTACTTTGTATTTTACCCAAATCATTCAAAGGGGTATCAATTTTATAACCCCAATGGAGGTACAAAAGTTATAGAATCGCAGGTAGCAAAATTTCTAATGTTTGATGTAGCCGAAAAGGATAGCTGCTCACAAACTATTGAAGATGACAGTATGGTGGGGATTACTGGATTCATGTCTCTTCCTGTGCAAACAATTATGGAGCCTCATGCGCCATAAATTGAGCCTATCATTACCCAAGATCCTATTATTAAGGTAGTTCTTGATGAAGTTCTTTCTAACCTTCTAGGTTTAGAATGAGGTTGCAATAGCTTCACTTGGGAGATCAACTAGGGAAAAACGTTCAATTATACCATCAGACTATGTATTCTATCAGGGAGAGCATGATTACGATATCGGCTACATTGTTGATCCAATGACTTATACAAATGTTGTTTATTATCATTAATCAAAATTGTGGTTAGATGCGATGAAAGACGGTATACAGTTTATGAAACATAATGGTGTTTAGGAGCTTGTTAAATAGCATGAAGGTTACAAGCTCATTGGCTGCAAAAGGTTGTATAAGACTAAAAATAATTTCAAATGAAAGATTAAGAAATTTAAAGCTGGACTAATAGTTAAGGGTTTCACTCAAAGAGAAAAAAATAGATTATGAAGCAACATTTTCTCTAGTCTCTTCTAAAGATTCTTTTAGAGTGATTCTGGCATTGGTAGTTCATTTTAATATGGAGCTACATCAAATGGATATTAAAACTGCTTTTCTAAATAGAGACCTTAATGAAGAGATCTATTTGATGCAACTTGAAGGTCTTGCAGCAATGATTTAGGTAAGCTTGTATATAGATTGAATAAGTATATTTATGGCCTCAAGCAAGCTTCTAGACAATTTGTATTTAAAGTTTCAAGTATTGTTACTTCATTCGAATTTGTTGAGAATAAAGTAAATCAATGTATATATTATAAGGTTAGTGGGAGGAAATTTATCTTTCTCATACTTTATGTAAATGATATCTTGCTTACAAGCGGTGATATTGGATTACTATATGAGCAAAGTAGATGTTGTGAAAGAATTTTGATATGAAGGATGTAACATCCTTGATTTCAACCCTTATTTTGATCCCAACTAGGAGGCTAAGCTAGATAGGTCTTGGATTAGTCAAACCTTCCTAGAAAAAAAGTTGGAATAAGTGTGAACAAATGTGAAAAACATTAAATGAGGATGATGCGTGTGGAGGCTTATGTGTCCCAAGTAATTTATGAAGGGATGTGACTCATGACCTAAGGAAATGATAGCAAGTGATCTTGCAAGCCAAGTAGAGCGCCACCTCTCCTCCATAGGCTTGCCACCTTGAGTTTCAAAGTTTTGACTTCTCAATTTTTCGAAACTGTTGGACCTTTCCTACTTTCCAATTTTATAGAGCTCTTTATGCTTTGAATTTGGAGAAAATTCCTTCATGAAAGTTGTTCAAAACATCTTAATGTATATCATACTTAAATTTCAGATTTTTTTTAGGTGAAATGATTGAAATGAAAGGCTAAATCAATTACCATATAGAACCTGCTCAGTATAGTGAAAACGGTAATCAAGTTGCTTTCTCAAATTTTTATAAAATTTTCCTTTTCTAATTTGGACATTCTTCCTTCACAAAATTTTTAAATAACATCCATATCTACAACATATTAAAATTTCAAAGAGTTTTGTGAATATTTGGATTTCAAAATGAGTCTCTCTCTCTCTAATAGTTGAATCTGCTCGATGGATGAATTTTTTGGTTGTGTTCATTGAATTGCTGATCTTTACGCAGCACAAATTTGGCTAAGTTTCCTCATGAAAAAAATTTTGTTGAGCTCTTCTCTACAACATATCAAGATTTTATAATTTTTCGAGCACATTTAATAAGGTAACGATGCCGATTTCAGAAATTACTCGAAACTGTCCTTCACCCCGGGACAAGAGGGTCACATGCCCAACTTGGAGGGAAAGGGGGTTACATGCCTAACTTGAGAAGCAAGCTAATCTAGAGGCTTCTTGACTTGAAGATAAGAATGCATTAAATGCTTTTGGACCTTAATGTGTTAAAGAGAAGAAACTTGGATAGCAAGTTGGCTTAAGTGAACCATGCCATGGAAGGTTCTAGAATGCTTGGCTTAATGAGCAAGAAAAATCATAAAAAATGTGCCAAAAATCCAAGACTTATGATGGACATATCTTAAGCATTAAATGACAGGATGAATCACTAGCTTAGGTGGCCATTTGAGAATTTGATCATCATTGCATAAGATCTTCCTTGGAGATTAAGTTAGGCCAAGTAATGATTAAATGGTGACTCACAAGCTTAGATGGACCAATTAGGAGTGGCTTGGAGAATAAGTAGCATGTGTTCCTTGGAGGTTAGTCCTTAAATGAAGGTAAAACTCACTAACTTAGGTGGCAAGGAGAAGAGTTGGTAATCATGACATAAGAATAAGTTGGGGCCATTAATGAAGCCTGGCCTATAAATAGGAGAACCACCCCTATCCATTATCTTCGACCTTTGGCTCACTTATTTTCCTCCTCCTTTCTTGCATGTCCTCTCCCTCTCTCGGCCTTGCTCGCCCACCACCTCACAATAAGACCCTCTCTTGATAAAATCACATATAGTTCTTTGAGATTTATTGAAGGTAAGTAGAATCTCTAACTCTTGGTTAGGGCGATAGCCTATATCGTCAAGTTTAGTGGTGTGATCACCCATGTAAACCGTGTGTATGTTGTAATGTTTTTTTGTGTGTTTGCTCATATTTGCATTCTTGAGTGTGTTCACCCCCTTGAAGGTTCGCTCGGCTTGGAATCGACATCAAGTCGCGATAGCCTAAGCATGGGACTCAAGCCATGAACCAAGAATCATTCCTAGCATATTTTATAATATGATATTGAGGGTCATGGCACACTCACTTGAATGAGCACGCCCTCGGGCCTTGTATGCATCGTCTAAGAAGAAAAGTAAAAATTGGCTTGTGTGATACACGTATATGATGCACTTAAAAGGAAAAAGTGCCTGTTGCCTTATAGCGTTTGCGACGATGCCTCATTCATTGAACAGGATGCCCTGATTGAGCCCAAATACCTCAAGTAAGCTAGCCCCGAGATACCCTGATTAAGCCAGGATGCTTGGGTTGAGCCTAGATGCCTTGGTGAACTAGCACTAAGATACCTCGGTTGAGTTGGGATGCCCTAGTTGAGTCAAGATGCCTAGCTTGAAGGTGGATGTCTCAGTTGAGCCGGGAGGGCCTAGTTGAGCCAAGACGACGGTAAATGAATTTGCATAAGTGTCAATATATGTATAAGCATGATATGTTGATGTGTTCATTGATATGCTAAAGGTAAGCATGCATTGAAGTATGCGGTAATGGACATCTACATGTAGTCGAGGATAGTAATAAGTTTGCTATTAATATGTTACTGACATAACATTGCGAGTGTTGTACCTACTGGATTTTGATGATAAGATATCTTCCTAGTAGAGAAGTAAGGATTTTACTTACTGAGTCCATGACTAACTCCGTTGTTTTTCATAATTGTAGGCATGGAGGTCTCATACTAGTTCTAGAGTTATAGTCTCGCTAGAGGAGCTAAGATTTACTCCAGCCTATTTGAGCATAAAGCATGTAATGATTGTAAACATAACGGTCCATGACAAAAGGGCTTGTAAATATAAATTGATGTAATTGTGTATTTTCAAGTAGTTGTTTTCTTGGCTGCTTGTTGTTGTTGAGATGTTATATGTATGCTTCCGCATGTGCTTAACAAACATATGAAAAGGAATGGGATGGCGATGCGCCTAGGACGTTGCAAAAATAACCCCCATTACTCGTGACCTTGGAGATGGAGTTGGGGTCGTGACAAAGGACCTCGATGAGGCATCTTTTATTCTTGGCATTGAGATCCATAGAGATTGTTCTTGCCATATATTGGATTTGTCTTAGAAGGCATGTGACATCCTGATTTTCATGTTCTGTTTTTGATTGGATAGGTCGTGTTTTTCATCGACGCGCCTACAATGCTATTCTCGGAATGGCCACTCACGAGATAACTAGCCTATCAGGTGAAGCCGTTAAAGAATATAAATGCAATATACTTGAGAATTTGACCAGAAATCAACTACTCGATCGTGCTAATTTATAAGGGTCATTATGGCATTGTCAAAATCGATCAGAGATCAGGGATAGGTTGATTCAACTGAGATGTGTGATCAAATTGTGGGTGATTCCACTTGATTGCAAAATTCTCGTCAATCGGCACTAGACCGATTTTCTGTCCTTTTGGGTACCTTGTGCCTGTAATTGAAACCTTGACATTTTCACGACAACCGAGAGTTGCCAATGTGTCGAAGAGGTACGTTGTGGCTTGAAGAAAATCGACCACGGGTCAATTGCACCAAAAATTCCTAAAAGCTACCCGATGGGTTAGGTCACGCTAAAATCACGTCAAATTGAAATTAACCATGAATTTGAACTCGATTTCAAAAATTTGTGTCACGATTTATTTTAGGGATGTCGACTCATCTTTCGAGGAATTTTCAACGAGTTCGGGACTTTTACGAAAATTCAATTCGGACGATTTGGAAAAGAACAAAAATTCGGTTGAGCCAAATTGAGGGCATTTTTGGCCTTCTAAGTGAGCTATCTAGTGAGAGGAAATTGTAGAAATCGTGTGGGCATCTTTCTCAACAAAATTAAACGTCAAATAGGAGAAATTGGCGAAGAAATGGAAGTCCAATTGAGTGAAATTCGTAGGCTAGAGGGGATGTCTTAATTTGGTCTTCATTTGGACTTCAATTGGAGCAATTTGGTGTGGAAATTGGCCTTGGGTGACCAATTGATTTTGTTGGTTGAAGGTGAGCTGAAATTGAGGATGATTAATCACCCATTCAAATTATCTTGTGGACTTCAAACCCCCCACCATCCATAGCTTCTTTGGACATAGCTGGCCCCCCTCCATCGCACGTCTCTCTCTCTCTCTCTCTCTCTCTCTCTCTCTCTCTTTCGCATGTTTCTTCCCTTTTTAGGACAAACCCTACTACCTTATCTTTATCCCTTCTTCCTTCTTCGGCATTTCTCTGGGCCTACCCTAGCTCCGTTGACATCCCTGGGTCTAAGCACATGGCAGTGAAGTTTTTGACCATAAGGAGACAGTACAGAATGGTGACATTATAGTTAAACATGTTTTTACAGATAACGTGGTTGCAAATCCACTAACTAAAGACCTATGCCCTTGTGTGTTTGCATGACATATCATTAGCAGGAGCTTCAAAACATTATGGGATGTTGTTATTTAGTGAGAGCTACTTTGTTTTTTGTTTTTTTTTTTTGCTCTAATAAAGTTTACATCTATGTTTAGTACATTCATTAACATTTTGGTATGTATCGATTTTTGCATTTAATAAAGTATTTATGAATGTATCGTTATTATGTTGAATATAATTAATGAAATCTCAAGGTATTGTGTAAACTTTGATTAAAGGCCGAGGGCATCTAGTTATTAGCTTTAAGCATATATCTTGTTACATATAAAGAAATGTTAACCATAAGGATAAGACATATCTGGGTTCATTGGAATCCTAAAGATTTTGTCTAGTGGCACAGGTTTTTGTGACGCTTAAGACTAGAAAATGCTAACTGACAAAGGGGATTGCACATAAGATATTACTCTCTATAAGAGGTGTTATACATTTGTCATACTACTATATTGAATCTATATTAATAAAGTTAAATGCACTCGTAATTATGGAAGATTCTGTGTGTATACATGCAGTTACTGTCATGTTTCGGTATTTGAAACTTTATGAGATAAGATTGACTATTAAAAATTATCTCTAAATCAAAGCGCGTACATACAGTACAATATCAATTAATAAAACCTAAGTGGGCAAATGTAAGAATTTTTCTAATGTGGGATACATTAATTGATATTTTATCATTTTACAGGATTGGTCTAATAAAGTGAGATAGAAGGCCAAGTTGAGACCTGTAATAAGAGAGCTTGGTTGTAAACTCTATAAATGGTACAAAAGTTTCTCATTTAACCCTAACACATACAATTATCCTCACATAAGGAATGTTTACTAAAAGCTAAGGGTGAGAGGACACTTCATTGAGCCAATGATATAAAGAGCAATAGAGGAGAAGCACTTGTGCTTGGATTGTCACTTTTCCGCATTAAGAATGATGGATTCCAAGACAGATACGTTAATCTTTCTAATCGATTTTATGTGTTCATGTTCTAACTACGGAGATCGTGGGATCGCGTTTCCACAAATAACATGCCATATTGCAGTCAGCTAATTTTGGCATATCATATCTCCATATACCAAATCGGTTTCAAGTGAGCTTATTGTTAAAAAAAAATAAAATCATTTGAAGTACTGAAGTTGGAGTAGGACAGACAAAAGAAAAATATTGGATACTCAAAACTCCTCCTACTTCTTGTTTATAGTCAATAAAATTGATGGCTTTACAAATAATAAGGTAGAGGACAATAATGGAGGCGTACCAAAATTAGGCAACGTCGCAGCAGCAGCAGGTGCACCTTTCTGTTTATAGTCAACAAAGTTGATGGCTTTACAAATAATAAGGTGGAGTACAATAATAGAGGTGTACCTTTTCACAAGTTTCGCCTTTTGATTTTGAACTTTTGGATTTAAAGAAATTGATTCTCAAATATTTAAATCATTTATGATTATTCTATAGATACATCTATATTTGGATATATTTAAAATCCCAATCTAGTATTGCAAGTTCACAATTTATCTATATAAATGCATAATAACAAATATTCCTAAAAATTCGCCTCTCATTATTATACATGGGACTCTGGATAATCAGAAAAATCTCCTTCACACTAGAGAGAAATGGATTGGTTGCCGTCATTACAAAATATGCTCCACCTAATCACTACTTAAGCATATGCTTCCTTGTCATATGAAATGTTTGTTTTGATCTCTTCATCTTAAATACTTACATTTTATTATAATTAATTACCTTTAATCATTCAATATTATTATAAAATGTGCTTTATATTAAGAAGCAAATGATTGTGCAATTTTTTTTCTTTTAAACTTTTGCGCAAATGGGACTATCTATATGTGCGGAAACACAATTATGGCCTGTGAATGATCATGATGCAAATCCATCATGCTGTTGATTTGAGCGTGGAAAGAAAGAAAAAGAGACCACGATGGCCTTGACCATCAGAGACACCTATGCTTAGCTGAAGAAAGGGAAAAAGAGATTGATAATGGCCACTGCTGATATGGACCAAAAGGGCAAAAGGACCAACGAAGGTTGCAATGATGGTGTCTTTTCATGTCGGCCACTCATTATTCCTTTCTTCTTTTGCTTATGCTGAATTTCCTCTTAATGCCATATTGTGAGGGCTGCACAGAGGAGAATGAAAGTTGTGCGGAGAGTTCCTTATAAAGGTTTTGTTCAGATAGGTTTTCTTATTGAAATTACGCAGGGATCATAGTTCCACTTTTTGACGCTTGTATCTGCGGTTTGGATTGTAAATGGGATGTTCTACTTGTGAAGGCCCGGGTGAAAATGGGTTTATAATATTAAAGTCTGAAAATTAGTTTGTATGACCAAGGCGCATTGTTTCTGAGACTCTGCTGTGTAACCTCAGTTAACGAGGGAGCCCTCCCTGGATCACTGATGTGATCAACGGCGGTTTACCTCACCAAAGAGAGGAAGCCGAAGCTTCTGCTGGGGCCTTCGACGCCTATCCAAAAACTCAGCAAACTGCCTGAATGTGTTCATTATTTTAATGTGTTGCATCCACACGCCCACTCCCTACTATCTTTTTCTTGTGGAGGAAATGCTGGGAAGACTTACGGAGCCTCTTGCATCCTGTTAAGCCTTTGTAGGATTTGCTTAGATCCAAAATCGGGTTGCCTTCTGTGGACTGGGCTTTTCACACCCACGCGCTTCGACGGTGGACGCTCAGCAGGCGCGCATCTTATCCCATCAACTATTGGACAGATAATTTACACTTCCTTATTTTAATCCTAGGAAAATATAATCGCACATTATAAAAGAAGGTACACAAATTCGGACTCACAGCATAACTGCATTTCAGTGGTATATTTTAAAGGCCTATTAATTTTTTTAATCGTGGGCCCTTCCTTTTTTTAAAAGGATTTTTAAGAAATTATTTTTTTCTCAACAAACAAGCAAGAGAGAGGACCCTTTTTATTTCCATATAAACGAATAAAGAGAAGACGACCAGGTTGATTTTATTTGAAGTATAAAATTCAATTTGAAACTAATCTTTCCATCTGCTATACAAATATCGGCATATCTTAACATTTTATTAATGGCGACCTTGTAGAATGATGTTATGTCCCATCCAAACTTTTATTTCATCTCCAAGATATACATTTCTCAAACAAACTATTGCGATTAATATCTTGAATGTAAATACAATTTATCAAGGCCTAACTCAAAGTTGGAACTCATTTAATTATTTATGGATGACCAAAATCTGTTTATATATAACTCGAAACCAAAACCTGAATCCTTCTCATGATTTATGGATGGCCTGAGCTAGACTTTCTTTAGGAAAAATAATGATTAATTGGGAAGAGTTAAATTAGACTTTAAGGCGTGAATACACTATCTTAAAGTAATTATTTATCTCACAAGGTTACTAATGGTTACTAACAAATATCCTCCACGACACAATAAAGTCTCAAAATGAGAGTAAATGGAGAATAATTGATTTATATTTTAGGATGAAATGAAAATTTGAAAAAAGTGAAAAAATATTGAATGAGAAATGAGGTATATATAATAGCGAAACCGTTTTGTGAATAGACATATTGTTTTAAAATGACGCTGAAAACAAATTACCATTTTTATAGTTTTACAGACAATAAATTCGCGCCAAGCAACTCACTTATTCATGATCTTCATTTGTAAGGTAGAAAACTTCCATTTTTATATATTGCCCCACAAATCATATCTTTTTCTATGTGAGAACGTATTTTTATGTTTATTTTACAAACAAACTATGAACACTCTCACCATCAAATTCACGCCCTTGTCCATAACGTGACCATCTAACTCGACAAATCAATCTATGAAGCTATCGATTCTTCAAAAGCAACAATATAAGTAGAGAAAAAAAAAAGCTAAAAATGAATAGAGACGGGTCAAGTATAAGTCAAGAAATTTACATTGCAAAATAAATGTGCTAAATAGATCAATTTGAATTGAACCATTTATGACCCCGACCAAAATTTGACGGGCTTAGTTTATTTGATGTAATTGAAGATTGTGAAATTCTAAGAGTAGTGTGGTTGTAATTTTCATCACATCATTCGATTTATAGTGAAATCTTGTGTTGCTTTTCTTTTTTTGTGAATGTAAGTCATATAACTGAACCATGTAAATTTAGTTTTTGATACATTTTTTATTTAATCGCTTGTTCTTTTTCCCTCAATAAAAGAATTGGTTTGAAGAAAAGTGAAACCAAACTAAAAGATATTGGAAAATTCTATATAAGAATTCGAAATGCCCTCAATTTTTCAATTAAAAATTTAAAGTGAATATTGCCTCAAATAAAAATATGAAATGTTATCATTTTCTCAAATAATAATATAAAATTCTCTTAAAATTTCTTCCGTTATATTCTATCTTTTTTCCTTTTTCTCGGAAGACAAACCATAAAAGAAAAAGAAGACTAAAACCTAAAAAAAAAAAAAAAAAAAAAAATACACATACAATTTAAAAAAAAAAAAAAAAAAAAAAACTCCGGCGGAGCTGGTCCCTGCCTGTGGACCTGTGGTCACCGCCCATCGCCGGTGGGGCGTCGGCCACGGCCGGCGGCGTTGCTGGTGCCTCGGCGAGAGCCAGCGGGCCATTTTAGAACCGGGAGAGGGCTGCAACCCTCCCTCAGATCTGGGCGAGAGGCAGCAACGATGGACAGGCCTACTGTTAACTAAGATTACCACGCCGATCACCTTTCTCGAGGTGTTTCAGGCGATGCGGGCACAGGCCACAATGGAAGTAGGTCAGGGAAGGGATCAGGAGGAGATCGCAGAGCACCGAATTCATGGTGAAATGCTCTTTGAAACCGCCGGCTCACGAACCCCGACAACGAAATGCCGTGGTCAGCGCGTCGCCACAGTGACCGCCGGCGTATCGAGACGAGCCTACGGCGAATGGGACGAGGGATGGGAGGGAAAAGGGCCCGAACGAGGCGGCGATTGCCCGTATCGAGGCTACGATTCGGCGGCTCTTCAGGTGACAGACGCTCATGCCTGGCTGATTCGAAAAGGTGTCGAAGCTAGATGATGAAAAAGAATATGAAGATGATGCGGAGAGTGAGAGGGGATAGTGACAAAGCGCGTGATGGGAGAGGACAGGGGGGTCAACAAATCGGCAGGCGAGATGGACGGCGATCTGTCAAGAACGAATCTGGAGCGTACACGTGTTTACAGCAAGGGGGTGTGTTTACTTTTTTTTTTTTTTTTAACAAAAGGGCGTGTTTACTTTACTCGTGTCTACTTTATTTTAAAAGTTAAAGGCACTTTTGTCTTATTCGGAATTTTCACTAAAATTCAATATATATTGCTATCTAGTGTGTATAGACCTCCTATGCCTCTGCGAGAAGGAGAGGGAGAGAGAGAGAGAGAGAGCGAGCGATGGCTTCAACAGCGACAATACTGGCTGTGGTGAATCCGCATCTTGCAATGGCTTCGAATTGGTCCATGGCGTTTCTAATCTTTCTCGGAGTGATCGGTTTTGCAGTTGTTGCTGCTGGAAAGAAGAGAAGAAACCCGGTTTGTTTTCTCTGCATCTATGGAATTCGTATTATTATTTAGAAGTTCCTGGACATGAATCGGTGGAGTCGGTCCTCTGCTTGTGCTTCGACCTAACAAATGCTTAAAATCGTCCGGAATGTTGCAAATCTTCTTTGACTTGAACGATTGAACCACTGAATGTCAAGAATCACGAGATCCCATAAAAAAATTCAAGCACTATTGATGTCGTACGCTGGTCCTGTCAAGTACTGTTTTGCTTTCCTCTGAAATTTTAAATCTAATTTGGATTCCAAAAATTATGAAAAATTAAGTGTGAATTCGTGTAGGTGTTATGAAATTTTCGAGAATTTTCAATTTAAAAAGTGTAAAGAAGGCGTTAAAAGCAAGATTCAGTTGCAGTCTGCTTGCTGAGTTAGGTTCGTCTCCATCGAGACCTTTTACCCTTTTTTATTTTGTTTGCCAAAAGCATAAGACTTGGTCTGAAATACTATGTGAAGTGCTTTAGTTTCCTTGATTTGACAGAAATCGTCTTCAACCTCATCGTCGTTGTCTGGAATCAATTATGAAGTATTCTTGAGTTTTAGAGGTGAAGATATTCGCAAAACGTTCTTGGGTCACCTTTACAGCAGATTGGAAGATGCAGGGATCAAGGTCTTTATAGACGACAAGAACATCCGGGCCGGAGAAGAGATTGTGCCGGAGTTAAAAGAAGCGATCAAGCGGTCAAAGATCTCGATAGCCATCTTCTCCAAAGATTATGCTTCCAGTAAAAGTTGCCTCATGGAGGTGGTACAAATGTGGGACTGCAGAAAATCAAATGGACAGACCATTATCCCGGTTTTCTATGGTATCAGTCCCTCCAATGTAAAAAACCAGGATGGGGATTTTGGAACGTCCTTTGAGAAACATGAGAAGAACGGAGTCAACCCAAATACCATCAAAAGATGGAAGCAGGTTCTTCAAGATATTGGGGGATTAAGCGGATATGTTCGGGAAAACATTGATGGTGGGTAATTCTTTTACTTCTAGTTTCTTTTTTCTTTCCAATGGAAATGACAAATAAATGTTGTAGGATGATGTGGAAATGAACCCAAACCTTTTCTAATAAATGTAAAAGGTAATCATATTGATGGTGAGGCATGCTAGAGATATCTTTAAGGTTATTCTTTCCAAAAGGATTGATAATCCAACAGGTTGAAGTTCTATATGCCTACTGATAAGCAGTGACTCGACTTATGACATAACTGTGACTTAGACCAGCCGACCTGTTCCACCATGTTCTGTTCGTTCCCACTTGGCTGGAACTTTAGTTTTTTAGAGAGCATGATATCAATGTCAAAATTGCTATGTGCACAAAAGTAAAATAGACCGCGCAAGCAAACTTGCTGTCCATTTTAATTGAAGATCCCCCCTACCCTCGTTGGTTGATTTAAGTTTTGTCAGTTCATTCCCCACTTGCTTTTTGTCTGTCATTAATACTTTTGGTGATTCTGTCGTCATCGTTGTGCTTCATCACTTATGCTTTGCAGGCATGAATTCAAGCTTGTGAAAAAAGTTCTTAGACGTGTCAGGCAGGTGTTGAAGAAGGATGACCAAGATGTAACCGACAAACTAGTTGGAATTGATCTCCATGTTCAAGAGGTGATGAGAAAGCTTGATGTCTACAACGATGGACAAGCAATTGAATCGTGTGGAAAGGACATACGTGTGGTCGGAATATGCGGTATGCCAGGTGTTGGGAAGACTACACTTGCAAAGGTTGTCTTCAACAAGATTAATATGTTGTTTGATGAATGTAGCTTCCTTGAAGATATTGATTCGAATGGAGTCATATCTTCACAAGAAAGGTTGATTACTGACCTTCAGAAAGAAAAATGTGTATCACTTAAATCTTGTGGTGAAGGTACTAGAGAAATAGCTAGGCTATTTGATAACATGAAGGTTCTCATTGTGCTTGACGATGTGCGTAAGGATGAACAAATTGAAGCATTAGCTGGGAAGCTTGCTTGGTTTGGTCGAGGAAGCAGAATCATTGTGACCACAAACAGAAAAAATGTTCTAACGCATTTTGACTTTGGAGCAGCCAAAGATAGAAAAGCTGAAGTATATGAGGTTAAACCAATGAGAGATCAGGATGCTCTTCAACTCTTTCGTCAGCATGCATTTCAAGCGGGTCCTCCCCAACATGTCTCTGAGTATGATTCCCTGTCCATAAAAATCGTCAATGCCAATGGACGACTTCCTTTGGCTATTGTGCTTACCGCTTCAAAGTTATCTGGCTATAAGGATAATATACAAATATGGAAAGACACCTTGGAATTCTTAGAAGAAAACCAAGAAGAACGTGTTGAAGCTGCCTTTAGGGACAGTTATGAATCTTTAAAGAATCCTACAAAGGAGATCTTCCTCGACATAGCTTGCTTTTTTATTGGAAAGGATGAGAAGATTCCCTCTTACATGTGGAAAGCTTGTCATTACCATCCTTCTTTAAGAATAGAATGCCTTCGTGACATGCATTTGTTAGAAGATGGAGGAAATAATGAATTGAGAATGCACAATCTGTTAAGAGACTTTGGCAGGAAGCTTGTCGAGAGAAAGCTCTTCATGAGCGCTGCAGGTTTTGGAATCACAGTGATGCACTTGCCATTATACAGGATGTTAAGGTAGGTTTTCAAAGCCTCTAGAAATATTTTTAGTGGGTTACAAAAGCGTTCAGATAATCCTTCCATTCCCATTAACAGAAACATACTCTTCTTTATTCAATGTTGAAGGGAAAAGAAAGGGATTTGTTCTTAACTCTATTTAGAATGCATAGTGGATAACCATTGATTTTGTAAATTTGATTTGTCATGTTTCTTTTAAAGAGTAAGAAATTAAGTTCTCAACTTATACGATTTTCCCCAATTGAGACTTTTCAGGGTACTGAAAATGTCAAAGGCATTGGTCTCACAGTTGAAAAGGGTTGCACCATCCGTTTTACATGTAAAAAATTTCTCAAAATGTCGAATTTGAGGTACCTCAGACTGGACCGGGCTAACATCCAGGGAAATACTAAGAATCTTCTTCCAAGTTTGAGGTGGCTTGATTGGCGAGAGTGCCGTTTGATTCCTGAGCTACGTATTATGCATTTGAAGAAGTTAGTTATTCTTGATCTATCTGGGAGTTTAGTCACCGGTGATTCGCAAATCTGGAGTCAAATCATGGAGGTATGGCCGATATTTGCTTTTTCAATCCACTGGGATTTTGCGCAAGCGTGTGTGAATATTGTGTGTAAGTAGAGAAAGGATCCGCAAGTATTGGCACAAGGAATAGAAATTTTTATTGAGTAGTTGTGTAGTACACGTGATAATGGAGGAGCTCTCTCTTAGTTTCTCTAGTTGATCTAGTTCACAATATAACTGGTCGTGCATCTAAGCCATATGTATAGGCTTGTTTACCAACTTTGACGAGGCAACTGCCTAAGACTTTCTAATATTTTATTCTACTTGAAAGTTAATTTACAGGACTTGCTCCTGACGTCCATAATTTCCAGCATGTTCTTCAACTTTGTCTTCACTTCTTAACCGACTTTATCAGCACCATTTCAACTTGGACTTCTCTTTGCGAGCTGTAGTTGATGAAGCAAAGTTACTTAGTTATTTCAGCTGCGTGTTTCTCAAGTTCTCTAGAATCTAGTAGCCATAGATCTCTCTAGAAAAATTGGTCAAACTTCAACAAAATCTTGTGTTAAGATGATAGATATGAGCAAGCAAAGTTTGATTTCTTCTTTTGCGCGTTGCAGAAAGTGGAGGAATTGAAAGTCTTGAACCTAAAAGGATGCATTCTGTCACGTGAATTGCTGAAGAATCCAGCTCCAATCAAATTGGAGATATTGATACTCGAAGATTGTTCCCTGTCATCTAAAATTGGGACATTCATTAGTAAACTGGAGCTTTTGAGTTCCCTAAATTTGAGAAACTGCAAGGAAGTCAAGCAGTTGCCTGCCGAACTGCGCCGCATGAAAGATTTGGGGGAACTTCTGGCTGATGGAACTGACATTGAAATAATTCATTTCCAGGAAGGTTCTTTGAAGAATCTAAAAAGACTTAGTGCTTGTGACTGTAAAAAGTTGCGAGATATATCCACAATTGGCCACCTAACCAATCTCTTGAGTCTTGCTCTGGATGGTGCTAATATTAATGAGCTTCCGGATACTTTTGAATTTCCGCAGAAACTTGAGAGACTTTCTTTAAAGAATTGTTGGCAGTTGGGTGTACTTCCAGCTTCCATTGGGAAGCTAGAGCAGCTGGAGGTGATGGACCTTTCACACACTGGCATCACAGAAATGCCATGTTCAGTCAAGGATTTGAGGAAGCTGAAGATGCTGAAGATGGCGCACACTTACCTACGAAAATTTCCTGAAGATATTGTGAACTTAGAGAACCTGGAGGAGATAGATTTCTCCTTTTGCAGAGATTTGGGGGCAAAGTTCGTTGTGATATTTCAGGTCTATCCTCTTTGAGAATTTTGAGATTATCATCATCAGATGTTTCTGAGCTTCCTGAGAGCATTTGCCATCTCTCTCACCTCCAAACCCTAGACATACTCGACTGCAAACAACTTCGCACGGTACCAAAGTTGCCCTCCAGTTTACTCAGTCTCCGCTGGGGATCCAAAAAATTGAGGGTCCCCGACTTGTCGTATCTGACAAATCTAAGAGAGCTAATCTTGAAAGATGTTGAGCAGCCAAAAGCTGGATGGCTTGCGAGGTTATTGAATCTAATGACACCAAACATTGGGTGGATCACAACTTTACCAAGTCTAGAGACCTTGGCACTGTCCCTTCCAAAGGTCACCATTCTCCCTGGGAATTTTAGAGCCCTTACTCAGCTCCAGAAACTCTCTTTATCCTACATGAAGGAGCTAGACCTCACACAACTTCCCTCGACCTCAAGCTTATTGACTCTGTGTCTCAAACACTGCAAGATTGAAGAGCCAATAATTTCTAGTCTGAAAAATCTGTCTGAACTTGAACTAGATCACTGCGTTTTAGCAAAGATTGATGGTCTTGAAGATTTAAGGCTTTTGGAAGTCCTGAAAATTTCTCACTGCAGCAGTATAGCAAACCTTAATGAGCTCAGAGAATTACCACGTTTGAGGAAGGTGGAATATTTCTTTTCTCCTCTTGCCAGTCTACCAGTATTACCTGAATGGATTGAAGTGGACATATGCAGTTAGGCTATGTCTGTATTTTTCATTTTTCTCGGTTAGTGGCTGGGCAGTCTCTGTCCTGTACGAACTACCTTTGGATTTTCTGGTCTTTGACAGGACATCTCTTTTATGTCTAAGAAGCTGGAGGACGACCTATCTAAGGTACATGCTCGAATTCTGTTTATAATTCTTTTTTACCCGAAAATAAGTTGGATGTCACGGTTGCCATGAATTCTTTATGCATATATTGCATAGGATCAGCACAGAGCCACAAAATACCCGAGCCAAATTACTCTTTCCCGCCATTGGTAATGGAATCAAGAATCTCGAGTCAAATCCATTGCTGAAGGTTGCTGAAGGTAGTGCCTACACTTGAATTGCTGCATATTTTGTTGGTGTTCAATGTGTACTGTCTCTATAGCGGACAACGTCATTTCTGCTGATAAAGGTGTGATTTGCCAAAACACCATTAACTGTTATTTGTAGCCGATGACATGCATCCAAAAGCCATCCAGTGCCAGTCAGCCCTTAAATCATGATGAGGGAAAAAAAAAAAAAAAAAAAGAAGAGAAATAAGCAAGGAGTTGCAAGCCATCATGGGCCTGTTCATTCGTGGGTTCTGCTGTGAAAGTTCATCCTTAACACCGCCTTTAGCATTGCTATTCTTCATTTTAATTAATCATGCGTCAGGGTCCCCAGAGATGGTGATCCGAAATGGATATGATGGAGATCTAATTGGAAGGTATTACAGGATGGTGCCCTTGTGATTGTGAAATTGAATAGGATGATTGCAAGTCTTTCAATTGATCTGCTGCTTGGAGAGGGAACTTTTGTCCATCGTTCTCATCGCCTCTTCTTATTCGATTTGCATTTGCACTGGTGTTAACTCAAGTCCTTCAGTGCCGCTCAGGTGGATGAATTTGGTGCTACATGAGGCTCCAGTGGTTGCATTCATTAACTCCATCAGTGGCGGGAGTCATGGGCCTGAACTTAAGCTCTTGATCACCAGCTAATAACTGAAGAACAGGTATGAGCAATGTGTCAGTTGTTGTTTAGTTGGATGTAATCATGTGATTTATTTTTGTGTTGTTAAGCATGAGCTCGAGCTCTAGGCTCATATGGTAATAGCTGTATAAGGTCTGCTTTCTTGCAATTGTTTGACTATTTGAAAGCCTAGTCTAGCTTTGTTGCTATGCTTCTGTGGTTTGCTCGATTTAGTGTAATCATGTGCCGGTGTGTTGTGCATTTGTTAGTTGGGGTATTACAAGAATTATGCATATTTGGCGAGCTGACTTTAGATTAGAAAGCTTCAAAATTTGAAAAACAGCTTATCTGAGAATTGAACCATTCTCATGAATGTTATTGCAGAGCACACAAAACTTATACGCAGGATGTTGAGCATCTTCTCATGAATAGTTTGTCTGTAAGTATACTCTTAAGGTTTGGATAATGGTCATTTTAATGATTACCGATTGTGTCTTCATTACCTGTGAGTAGCTCTTGATGATTGAAAATGAAGCAAACAACGCTTCTCTTCTTGATTCATCATATAGAATTTAATGGGATATCCAGATTTTTTTTCCCGTATTTTGGGCAGTTGTATTTTCCATTGGTAATCTGAGGTTTGCTGCATATGGCTGGGGATTCCACCGGTCAAATTTACTACGTGACCGACTGGACTAGACATAATACCATGGCTTTGTTATCTATTGAAGCAGAAACTCCAAATCTTGTCGCTTCATGATTACTCCCGTCCTCTTCTCTGTTTTGCATACATCTTTTCTGAATTGAAAGAAGAATGAAAAATGAGCCACTTTGTAGCAAGGTGCTTGGTCAGGTTCTTGAGCATCTCAATTTACTTGTTTGGTGCTTCATCGTTTTATGCCTAATTCTCCTCCAGACTCAGCAATTCCTTCCTGCTTTCTCACGTCTAAGATGAGTCCTAAGGAATGTCTTAAAACTGTGGCGACTCGGTTTTATCCTTTGGACGTGTTCATCGGAACATAATTAGAAGACCACCATGTAATTATGCAAATGTATGACTTACTAAGCACCAATCAGACATTAGAAACCAGCGAAAAAGCTCCAGCATAATGTATGACATACTTTGTCCTGCATGAGACTCTGCCCCTGGAGTCAAACCTGCCATCCAAAGTTTTGCAACTCACTATATGTATCGGACAGCCTTCTCCACATTTATCGAATCCAACCGTTTTAGTATGGCAAGACAGCATATAGCACAATAAGAGAACCTTCGAAGGAAAAAAAAAGGGTGAAAGCGATGTCAATTATTTAAGAAATACCCTCAAGAAGCACAAAAATTATAATTGATCGAAGACAAGGACTTCCCCCAATATATCCCCACAGAAAGACTCATCTTTGTTTTGCAGTTGCTCTGATGTCTGAATCATTGTTCGGGCACATCAATGTACAACGTTTGACACTAGAGATTATACAACAGCAGCAACTACAATCTCCATAGAGAGAGCCCCCCTCATCAATGTCTGGCTAGCAATACACACACTATAAAGTAACTGTAGTCAAAATTCCAGAACATGACATAATCTGACCTCTTACATGCAAAACAGAGCTCGAGACAAGTTTGTCACTCATGAAATTGGAAACTTAAAAACATAGAACAACGCCAAGGAACTTGCGTCGATGGTAAGAGTTTGCAAATCTAGGACACTTCATTCCAAAGGATACAATGTCACCTTATTGATGTCAAGGACATATAACTTGTCAAAAAGGGCCAAAATTTGCACGGAACTGAGCGTAAACAGCAGATGCGGATCATGTCCAACATTCCTACCAAAGCCGCCTGTAAAGCAGCCATAAATGTCATTCGCCCTCCTAAGACGTGGCCATCATTGTAATCGATGGAATTTGTTTAATCCCAAGCTAAAATCTTAATCATACTGTCAAATAAGAAATATTTAATTGAATGTGGAGTGGAGGTTCTGTTGGCCGCATATTTTTCGTCGTACAAACCAGACTCGAGTTGGCATTGCAGGATCCATGAAACAACTTCATTGGAATCCACAGTGTCAAGTTTTCCAAGAAGAGCTAGAGAGGTCAATCCCCAATATTCTCAATTCAATCTCAAGTTGTCCACGACCACCGACACAAAACTATCCTTTTTCCGAGTGCAAGATCAACCCAAAAACTCAAATCAGTTAACTCCAAATGCTAAATCGCAGATCTAGATAAACCATGTAATTTTCAGTAACTGCGGGAACTAAACCATGTCATTTTCAATCTTAGCGGACTATATGTACTAGACATGTTTTTCGCCAGCGAGCTCCCCCATCTGTCAATAAGAGACTACATATTCATGAACATGGAATTGAATCTTACACATGCCCCCTAAGAACTCAGAAACTCAAGTGCAAAAAGCATATCATTACGAAGTTTTGTGAGGTCATCAAGGATCGTAACGATCCTATAAATTTAACAAAAGGTTATGTTCGACTTCATTTTGAACAACCGCATGCATATTAACATTGAAAGGAGGGAATGAAGCTCATCTCTATTTCTAATTGGAGAAGATATGTCCGTGCTCAAATTGCTTGCATTCCCAGTTTCTGAATCAAGCATGAAACAATATCCTGGCATATAGTTTAAAGAAAACACGTCATTCGGACAAACAAGCAAGGTTCCATCACAAGTAATTCGATGAACACCCTTCAGCAATTACGATTCAAAAATCAACTATGATATAACATTTCTGAAATATCAGTTTCACCTTCTTATACTCCTATCTGTCTCGATTACCACAGAAGATCTCCCTTAATTTCTCGCTAGCTCCGAATTGAGTTTGTTCTTTTGTTTTTCTTTGCCAAATTTTTGTTTATGAAATTAATTTAACTTTTGTTCCTAGTTTTTCCGAAATCAAATGAGCACGTAGGAGCCATGTGGCGGTGACGTGGGAGCCAGCATGACATTGAATAGCTACTTAACAGCCACATAAGCATTGTCGTTTGTTTTGTTGACGGAAGTACCGATGTGAACAAACAAAACATAATTTAAGGATTTGATAGCACAGATAAAAAAATTCAAGGATTGAATTACACAAACCGACAAAGTTCGGAGACTTCGGGTAGCTTTATCCCATGATAATATGATAACTTGCAAAAGAAAAGTGGGAAGATTTTGTCATTTATTGTCTAAACTTCAGCACCACTCCGAAACATTTCTCTCAATGCTTAAGAGATGATTATATCTCACGTACATTGACGTCATTTTACTATGTGGAGCGCACAATGATTGGTCTGATTACGTCAATAATACCAAGTTTAAGCAAAGCAACGATTAAAAGCATGTTCGGACTCGAACGGAACATCGTGATCCAGCACCGCTTTCGTGAGAAGAGAACTTGGGATTAACCTAAATACCAAATTAGTGGGGCAAACATGAAAGTTGACTTTGTGACGTTTGGTGGACAAACGTAATGATCAACATCCACAAATTTCAAAACGTAAGACAGAAATATATACTTCTTTTATTCGCGCTTCCTACGTGGCTCAACTAAATTTTTCTTTATGCGGGGTAATTAACATAAATCATTCTTGAGTTTTTATTATGAGTTATTATGCATCTTCCATTATTTTGAGCGCGTGTTTTTTTTTTTTTTTTTTTTTTGGTAAAGATTTTGAGCGAGTGTTTTGCGCCATTATGTCGAGAAAGGTCTAAATTTTACATTGGAGTCTAACAAGCAATAAATGATTGTGTAGAGAGAATGTTTGAAACCTCTTGTTGCGAGGTTGGAAATCTCATGAGGATGTAAATATAGATTTCGGAATTAGCAAAAGTAAAATTATTATTTGAGGTGAAAATCGAAGATTGTTTTTTGTAAATTTATAAGAAAACGTTTCTAGCAGTTCCCACAAAAGAGATTGCAACATATTAACGAAATAGCATCTTGACATCACTCAGTTGCATTGGATGACCTATTGAGGTAAAACTTACACGTTTGACTCCCATAAAGGATCTTTCTAAGTTAATTAAGCTTTCTCACTTATGTACTTTATCGACAATCTTGATGATTTGTATTATCTTCTTTTGTTTTGGGTAATAATATGGGTGAATTAGTGAATATTTTCTTAGTATTCAATTTCGTTTGAGAAACTTTTGCGTTTCAATTTAGTCCTTATACTTTTTAATTTGACTCACTATGGTCATTCCATTATGTAGACTAACGAAAATTGTAAGTTAATATTACAAAATAGCCATTTAAAATGACGAGGACACCAACATGGAGACCGTTAACATGAGGCGAGGTCTTGCAACCTAGATATAAACTTGAGCATCTCCCTCAAGGGAGGTTACATGCCTAGTCCCAACCTCCATTTCATATTACAAACATACACATGGAGAGAGAAAGAGGGTTGAGCTTGTAGGAAGTAATATGTGTAACCCCAAGATCTTCATAATCAGAAACAAGAGCATAGATGATTGAGTAGAAAAATTATCGCATCTATTTTGGGATCCATTATTCTTGATACGGAAGCAGAAAATCGATGATCCACGCATAAATCCTTCTCCTTTATTGCCATTTGTATCACTGGCTCAATGAGATGACCCATCACCCTTTAGCGCTAGGTAAACTTTCCTTATGTGAGGATACTAGTAAGAATTAGGGTTAGAGGAGAAATTTGAGTACTATTTATAGAGTTTCTAATTATGCCTTCTCATTAAAGGTCAAGCTCAACTCGACCCACGCTAGTCAATCCCATATTAAACTAATTAAGAAATGTTCCATCTCACCTAAGACCAACCCCGTAAAACGGTAAATTACAATATTAATTAATATAGCCCATATTAGGAAAACTCTTACATTCTCTCACTAGGGATATATTAATTGAAATTGTACTGTATATGCGCACATTGGTTCAGAGATAATTTTTAATAATCAATTCTATCCCATAAAGTTTTAAATACCGAATCATGGCGGTAACTACATGTATACACAAAGAGCCTTCTATGGTCACAAATGCTTTCAACTTTATTAATATTCAATATGGTAATGTGGCAAATAGATAATATCTCTCATAAAGAGATCCTATTTGTCAGTCACCATTTTTTTACCTTAAGCGTCACAAAAAACTCATACTACTAGAAAATGTCTTTATGGTTTCAATGAACTCACATATGCTTTGTCCTTACGGTTAAGTTTTCTTTATATATAACAAGACATATGCATAAGGCTAATAACCGGATGCCCCTAACCTTTACTCAAGGTTTATACAATACCTTGAGACTTCATCAATATGTATTTAACATAATAACAATACATTTAAAAATATTTTATTGAATGTAAAAGTTGATACATATTAAACCGTTACTAAATATAACGAACACAGATGTAAACTTTATTATAGCAAAACCGAAATAACTCCCACTAAATAATAGCATCTCATGATGCTCTTAAGCCCATATTAATGACATGTCATTCAAGAACAGAATATCAAAGTCCTTTAGTTAGTGGATCTGCAATCATATCATTTGTGAAAATATGTTATATTGAAACGTCACATTTTTATACCGTTTCTTTATGATAAAAAATTTGACTACATTCTTACCTTTTACCAAAAAAAAAAAAAATTGACTACCAAACATTGAGACCCATTGAGACCTCTGTTATTAATAAATAATACTACAAATGTATTGTCTCAATACAACTGTATGGGTCAATCTATAAAGTTAAAAATGATCAACTTCTTAATGAGGTTCCGGAGCCTAATAGCCTAAGTAACAGCCTAAAAGAATGTTATCAACACTGCTTACATAATAGACGATAACATAGAACTTTATATACTGCATTTTTCGCTAACATAAATATGTATTTTGTTATTGATCTCATGTTATCCTAATAGTTAGCAAAGTTTACATCTAAATACTCTATTAACTGCAAAAAATGAACATGTTTGTAAATCAGTATATAATCTCTTATCTTATTTAAGTATCTTAAAACCTTATTGGTAGTAACCCAGTGATCGCATCCTAAATTTGGCTGATATCTGTCTAGAAGTCCCATTGCAAAGACGATATTTAGTCTTGTGGATACCTAAATTTTGGTGACCAAGTCATTTATTTATTGCATAAAAATTAGGGATTAACTTTTAATCTCTAAAAAAAAAAAATTGCATAGCATATAGTTTTAGAGGCATTTTTTATTTATTTGCATTTGCATCGGATTGGTAACAGATGGGTTTGAATCGGTAGTTTTAAGCTTTAAATTGATAAATTGAACTAAGCCCACGAAAAGAGTAAATTAGCCCAAGCCCATTTTTTTATGACTGAAAATTATTTTGTGAGAAATAGAAATTTGATATTCTCGGTAATATGATGGTGGATTTTTCAATATTCTCGAATAGGGCAAACATAACAAAGAGATATTGCGAGCTCATCTTTCCAAGATTTGGAATTTGAGAAAAATCTAAATCTTTAGCAATATGTGATAAAATCAATAGAGAATATTCGGGAGGAAATCTTTGTATAAGCTAAAAAAAAAAAAAAAAAACCCTAAATCTCTTTTTGATCACTTCGTAAGGGGGGAAGAATTCCTTTAGGGTTTTCTTCTTCTTGGGGGATTTTTTCTATTTTTGTTTTCTTTTGTTAAGGGGTCAAAGTCAACAGGAGAAAAAGGGGGTTTGCTTTTCAAAAGTGTGCAAAAAGGGAGCTGCAGAGAAGGGGACAGGTGAGAGAGAGAGAGAAAAAAAAAAAAGAGAAAAGGAAAAGGAAAAGGTTGCCTTCTTCACACGGCTCCCTCGCCCTTTGTCGGTCTCTGCCCGCCGCGACCAGCTCTGTCGCCGACGCCCCCACCGTTGCTCCTGCTCCGCCCGACCTGCAGCCGAGCTCCGTCGCCGATGCCAGCAGCCGCCAGCCTCGTTGCCAACGCTTGCAGCGTCCTCGACTGGGCTCCGCTTGTTGATCCCCCTTGCTTGCTCATTCCCTCGCGCCAGCCATCGTCGCGAGGCACCGCTGCTCGTTCCCTCGCGCCGGCCACTGCATTAGCACCGCCGCTCATCGCCCCTGCTGCAGCTGCGACGGCCCGACGCCCGCGCCTGTACCCCTGTCACCGCACCTCGCCTACCTGCAGATCTCGCGAGCACCCGCACCGGTCACTGCTACTGCGGCAACCGCCGAGACGTCTGTAGCCTGAAGCTTCACCCCCTCTTCGCCCAGCTCTGCCAACACCAGCAGCCAAGCTCCTCGCCGCGCGACCTGAACTCTTGCCGTCGCTGCTACCGGCCACCGTTGCTCGCCCGCGCTTCCCTCTGCTCGAGCGCAGCCTGCCTGAGCACCGCCCCTATTACCATGCCTTCCTCTGCCCGGTGCCCGACGCCCCATGCTCACCTATCACCACAACAGCTTCACTTGAAGTCAGCCTCGCACTAGCAACCGCGAGTGACTCCGGCTCCCCCCTCGCCGTGCATCCGCCGGTCCCCTCGCTGGAGCTCTGAACGGCTGCTCCACTACCCATGGCTGCCCACCACCGCAGCGATCCATCTTCGTGCCGTCATGCCGAGCCTCCATCGTGGGTCACGAGCCGCCGTTTGCAAAGCCTTGTTTGGAAGCGGAAATTCAAATTAGGTAGTTTTTTTTTTTTTAATTTTGTTTCTTTATTTGAAATATCTCTTGATGTACACGATTGAAAATCCCCAAGATGCCATGGTATTCGCAATTTAAGTAGCCTTCTAAGTTGGGAAATTTTCTCAATTTTATAATGTGCGTATGATTGATCGATTTAAATGTCTTACGCCGAAATATGACTCACAAACGCATGAATAAATCACAAATCCGATCTCATGCTTGAGATATGATATGTGATTTTGTTTAAAATTGGCCAATCCGATCTCATGCACAAGATACGATTCATCAATTCATGGATATCAATCTTATATTGCATGATTTGATGTCGTGTTGTTTGAATCGATTTTGTTTTCATAAAAGAAAAACGAAAAAAAAAATACATTTGAGTTAAAGATTAGGTTCATCTTAGAATATTTCTTGTTTGAGGGTTATTTTGCATATTTCGAATATGAAATTTATTTAAATCCAAAAAAATTAATTTAAGGTGTTAGATTTTTGTCTCATTAATTTAATTGCATGTTTAATTATGTGACAATTTTAATTTCGAATTTCATAAATAAAAAAAAAAAGAAAAAAACTAGAATAGGATAGGATTGCACGTTTAATTTAATTCTAGATAATGTTTATAAGTTTAGATAAATTTTTTTAGATAGATTGTATTTTAGGTTAGGGATTACCAAGTTAAGATAACATTATAGTTTAAATTAAATTTGGCCTAACCTAATTCTTAATATAAGTTGGATGGTATTTTAATTTGAATTGATAATTTTTACAATTTTTTAATTTTGAATTTCATGGAAAATACCAAAAAAAAAATTGTCTTAGAATAAATTAATTTCATTATCTAGGATAGATTACATGCTTATAGGAAAATGCAAAAATATTATACTTACATCATATAGTTTAGGTCATATTATTATGTCATATCACTTCATGTTAGATTAGTAGCATGCATTGCATAAAGCATGATTCTAATCAAATAAGTAAAAACAAAGATTAAGTGATTGCGTTTTAATTATAAATCATATTTAGGACTGTTGATGTAAGTTATGATCTAATATTACAGATGCTTTTGATGCCATAAGTTAAATCCTACAATTTATTCACTGTTTTATTTGGGTGTTAAATTGATGGTTTGCGTACCCGTATGATCACCTCCATGTTAGGGAGATAAATTAAAATCAATTCAAATTGCTTGCAAAATATTTTTTAAAATAAAATAGAAAGGTACCGGAAGGGCATTGGAGAAATTTAGCGTAACAAAGTCCCCGAACTCATAAATCTCTAGTTCGCAGGAGAAAAATAAATCTCTCGTTACTTTACTTGGTTTTTAATCGACTCACTAAAAATAGATTAGTGGCGACTCCTAATTAAAAATTAATTGCATATCAAGAACTTGAACCTAAGTCGCGAATTGATATGAGCTTGGAAGAGCCCGAGCTAAATTTAGGCTTAGTAATCCATTAGCCAAACCCTAAGTGGTTCACCTGAGATGAGGTCGCGACAGCTTGACAACTCCGTTGGGGACTTGAGTTAAAGCTCTTAGTTGACTTAAGCCAATTTTCTCTTTTTAAAAAAATATATTTTTGTTTGGCAACAAGAATCAATGTTAAATGTTTTTGCAGGATGGAAGATATAAGGGGAAGTGTTTGCTGACCTTTGTTTTATAGGGAGTTGTAGGGATGTAAGGTTTACTTTCATTTATGAAGTGTTGTGTAATATAAAGTATCATGCATGCCTTGCATTTAGCACCACACTATTGCACACACAACTTACCGCCGGACCCAAGCCACACAGGATCATCTAGGATGGTATTGAAATGGATACCACTCCAACCGTATGCCCGCGGTACAAGTCACCCATCTCAATTCTAAAATTTATTTTTTAGTGTCAAGAGTATCCACCTCGATTTGCATGCCCGCGACCCAAGTTGGCTCTTTGATCAAGCCGGAGTCATGAGGACCCGACTTAGTCCGCACGCCCATAGCTAGTTTGATCATCCTTGTGGCTTCACTTTTCTAAGCCTGTCTAGAGTAGAAATCGAGCTTTACATTTCATGTACATGTCTATGTGATTGCCGTTGATTTTCCTTGGTGAAGTAAGTAATCTATCATTTGCTTCGCAATTTGCCGTTGATTTTCCCTGGTGAAGTAAGTAATCTATCATTTGCTTCGCAATTTACTTACTTAATTGTGCTTTTGTCTTATCTTTTACTAAGTTTGGGCTTACTCCTGTTGCATTACAAAATTTCAAATAATTAGGAAATGGATGTACCCCGGTCAGCTATATTATTTTGAGTGCAGTTTAGAGGGCTTACATTTCTGGGGTCCGAGCGAGTGTACATGCGTCAAAACTCTACGATTTGGATAGACATAGGGCGTATCCAAATGATCCGATTCGCTTTGTAGCTTGGTTTATCCAAGAAGGCGTGAGCTGAAAGGACCCCTTCGCTTCTAGGACGACAGCTATAGTGGCCCTTCAAACTAGGGGTGTCAAAATGGGTCATGGGTCCATTTTTGAACTCATATTTTATTTGTATAGGTTCTATATGGGTCAGACATTTTTAAAGACCCAACTAAAACTCAGTCCAAAAAGTGAGTCTGATTCAAATGGATTGAAAATGAATCATAAGTTCTTACTCATTTTCGATCCATTTAAGATATTAAGCGGCCCACTTAACGGAAGTGCAAGGGAGATAATGACCCATTTTCTTCATCCTCAATGACCTAAAGCTTCCATGACGCAAGCAATCGGCTACCTCCGCCACTCGCCTCCGCGCTGCCTCCATTGCATCTCCCTTCTCCTCACTTTGGTCTAATAAGTAACCCATTTCCATCTCTGCCTTCGCTTTTTTTTCCTCGCCTTGATCTTCACCGTCTCTTTGTTCTTGACACAAATCCTTCCCGCCTCACAATTGTCGCAATCCCTGAGATAAAGTCGACTGGCGTGTTCGTGTCGAGTCGTTGCGATGATTGGGTTTGCGAATCGATGGAATTTGCGGTGGAAATTAAGGTGCGTTTGGTCATCGGGTGAGTTCGCAAAAAGAGGGCATTGAGATAAGAAAAGGACAAAACAAAACCGGAGTCTGAAAGTGTGTTTTATGCCGAGGAATCGTCGTTCGTTCTTGTTGACAGAGTAACTATGGGGTGGCCTTTGATTATTTATGTAAAGTGCGAGGGCTCATCTCGCTCGCCTTTTTATCGGTTAATTAATTAAATCGTCGCCTTTTGCTTTTTGTTTATCTTAAATTGTTACTGTTAGTTGTAGGGTCTACCTATAAAAGCTTGTCCTTTTCATCTCTCTGCGCTTGCACATGAAATTTCAGTCAGGACTCCGTTTTCAGTCGTTTCGTTGATTAGAGCTACCTTCTATCCCAAGTTTGAAAATGAGAAGTCTGATCAGGAGGTAGTCTTTTCTCGCAACAGTCCCCTGTTATTTTGCTTTATCGGGATGTATGCTTTATTATGTGCTTCACATTGGGGCCGTGTTAGCTCCTCGATTGAACCGGAAAGTGCCTGAGACGTTAGATATCGTTTGGGCACTTGGCCAATATTGGTCGGGTGCCCTCCGGGTGTCTTAAGCGAGCCAAATATATATTTAAGTGGTCAAATTCTTTATAAATATTTTAATTTATAGATTTTTTTACATTTTTTATTTTATTTATTATTTTTTAATTGTTTAATTTTCTTTTTTAATTTAATTTAAATTTTTATCCAATTAGCATGTAGCTTAAAGTGCGCGTGGGTTTTCCAAAAATATTAGTAGGTTTTAGTAATATGAATCGAATTGGATATGTGTTAGGTATGAGTTGAGTTGGGTAAGAGTCACTAGATTTATACTATATGAATATAGGTCAAAAAGGTTATATGGGTCAAATGAATTAAATGGGTCAAATATGAATCTAACTATTTTCAACCCGACCCACTCACTTAATGGGTCTGCTTTTGATGACAGCAGCAATAGCAAAGCCTAAGAGTACAGTGACCTAGGGGAAGAACAGGACAACGATGGTTGGGAGTGATCGTTGATCAATAGGCTAGTAGGCTAGTTGGTTTCTATGAGCATGATCCGTGACGGTCTCTTTTTGGTGTAGGCCATGACGACGGGCGTGCAGTGGAAGTTATACGTAATTTGTGTAAAATTGGGTTCGTATAAACTGTCATGAATGCATTATGTGTATTTTGAATGCTATTCTCAAAACAACATCTTGTTTAGATTTGATCAAGGTGTCCACCTCGGAGCGTCTCGCTAGCCATCCAGTGAATGGAGCTAAACTAATGCATGTAGATGGAGCGATTTGCCTGTGTGAACTGGTGTTAATTGAGTCAAATGATTAAGATACCAGTGTTGTAAGTGAGATAAAAAAAATGTGAATAAGTCATCATCTTGAAGACTTCATACACTATACCAATTTGGTCAATTAGTCAAAGCGGCGAAAAATGCCACGAAAAGCATACATAAATAAAACATGTCAAAAAATAATTGGGGCTAGGCTCTATCTGATCTTCATTAATGCTACTACGACCATTCAAATTGCGAAAGATAATATTCATAAGGATTTTCAGTTTCGCATGAAAACTTTGTTAAGAGATGCATTATGAAAATGATTAGTGTCAAATCATGCTAATAAAAAAGAGGTATAACTAACAAATGTCGTAAAAATCTTTGTGAAACCGAGTTATTTAATATGTCAAGATCGTAGTTGCAAATTTATGGTTTTCTTAATATGTTGTGTCCGAAACTAAATAAATAAAATATAAGTGACCATAAAAGCATGGAAAATGGAGGAAGGAAGGTGAAAGCCACACACGCCCTAACCTATGTTTACTTTTGCCAATTGGAGATGCATTGTCAGAGGGGTCTTACAAGAAACATGTCGAATCAATGCTTCGAATCACTTCTTTATGATAAGAGTGTCATACTAAATCTAAAGAATAAACTAGCAATCTCGATTTATTATTCATAAATAAATTTGTATAAAATTCGGGATTGATTTGCAGAAATATAAAGAATCGACATATCTCCAGTCATTGATGATAATCTACAAATATGGAAAACTCCAAGACCTTGAATGGATGAGCGAAGCATGGATCGATTAATCTGCAAATATGAAATCATCATATCTAAATGTTCTGTTCCACTAGCCAATACCATTCAAAACTCAATGGTGTGTAATTTGTACAGATCAAGTTAGGTTTAGACGACTTGACCTTTTTTATTCCGTTTCTTACATTATCAATGTCTTCCATCAAAATTGTTACATTAACATATTAGTGACTAGTTACTGTGCAATTAATGTGGGTAATAAATTGGGAAATGAATCAGAAGTGTCGCGACCAATTTTTCGAGGTGTGAACCGCCTAAAATTTGGCTAATGGATTATTAAGCCTAGACTTAACTCGGGCTCTCCCAAGCCCATACCAATTCGCGACTTAGGTTCAAATTTTAACGTGCAATTGATTTTTAACTAGGAGTCGCCACTAATCAATTTTTGGTGGGTCGACTAGAAACCTAAGTAAAGTAATGAGAGATTTACTTTACTCCTACGAACCAGAGACTATGGGTACGGGGACTTGGTTACACTAGATTTCTCTAATGCCCTTTCGGTACCATTCTTTTATTTTCAAAAATGCTTTTATAGGCAACTTGAATTGATTTTAAATTTATTTTCCTAACATGTGATGCGATCATGCGGATGCGCAAACCACCAATTTAACACCCAGATAAACAATAAATAAATTGCAAAAACTTACCTCAAAGCAACGAAAGCATCTGCAATGTGAAGTTAAAAACCACATCAACAACCCTAGATATGGTTTCTAATTGCCACGCAAGTTTTTTTGTTTTCACTTAATTAATGGAAATCATGCAATATGCAATGCAATATTAATTAAATGACCTAATTCTAATGACATGCAATTACTAATTGAATGGACCTAGCAACAATCACTAAATAGCACGCATTTCATGAATCTAATCCTAATGACAAGCGCATGACATCTTTTATTTTCTTTTTCCTTAAAAGAATGCAATCTATCCTAGAGATTGAAACTAATTTATCCTAAGACATTTTTTGTATTTTTTATGTGAAATGTGAAAATTACCTAATTAGATTAAGATCCTATTTAATTTATATTAGGAATTAGGTTGAGCCAAATCCTAATTTAAACTAAAACATTATCTTAACCTAAATAATCCTAAAATGCAATATATCTAAAAGATATCTAAACTTATAACAAATTAAGAAAAAAATATTATCTAGAATTGAACTAAGTGCAATTTTGTCCTAATATGCAATGACGTGCAAAATATGCTTTAACACTACATGACATGTATATGATGATTTTTTTTGTTTTTGTTTAATTTCGAAATTAATAATTGCCAAATAATTAAACATGCAATCCAAATTAAAAATCTAGCAACCTAAATTGATTGATTTGATTTTTTTTTTTTTTGATTTTAGAATTCGAAATAAGATTCCCATTCTAAATATGTAAATCCTAAAACATGCAATATTATAACCCAAACACATTTCAAGATAAACAAAGCGATCATGACAAGCTAAACGAAGGATATCACACATCATTCAGATCAAGGGATAATATTTCCCTGATAAAATCGATAATTGATCTTAAGCCTTAAAGAATATCAATTTTATTCCGCTTGATTAATTATTTCATCTAAGGCCTTATAGATGAAATAAAAAAATCATTGCGCGGTTGCGAATCAGGTGATATGTTGGAATTTCCAATCATATACTAAAGACTAATTATACTAAAAAAAAAAGATAAAGTAAAATAAAATAAACTAAAGAAAACTACCTAATGTGTTTTTTCTTTTTCTTTTTTTTTTTTACTCAAAAATTGGGCTTGGCAGCCGTGGGGCTTGGCCAAGGGTGGCTAATCGAAGGTCTGGCAGGGGCGTCACGGTCGGAGCTCCGGCGAAGCTGGGCGGTGACGAGGGGAGCTCCGGCGCCTGGATCTCGGCTTGGCAGCGGCTGCAGCTTCGCGAGCAAAGGAGGGGCGACAGAGCTGGAGCGCGGATCGCGGACCACAGGTCGTCAGGTTGCGTGCTTCGAACGGTGGGGTGATGCAGGGACAGCAGGAGGCCTTGGACAGCTAGTGCGGCGGCGTCGGGCTCGCAGTCGCGGCGTTCGGTGAGCGGAGATGGGCGGCGAAGGCACCGGGTGTTGGGCTGAGGCGAGCGGCGCGGTGGCGCGGCGAGGTCAGGATTGGCAGGCTTCGGAGCTCCAGCGTCGGCTGGGCAGGAGTGCGATCGTCGCGGTGGGCTTCGGCTTCGAGCGGCGTCGGAGCAGCGCGGGTTTTGGGCGTCGGGTTGAGATGCGGATGGAGCGGCGAGACCGGTGGCGCAGCGTGGCGGAGCGAGCTCCGATGGCGTTAGGTTGCGGGCAGCACAGCGAGATCGGCGGGCGGCGTCGCGGGTGGAACAGGGGGCGACGGCTCGACACAGGCTCGCGGGTGGAGGCTCGGAGCGGCAGTCTGGTGTCGAGCTTTCGGCACGAGCTGAGGTGCAACCGTGGAGGTGGGCTGAGCGGTGGCCGGCGCAGAGGACAGCAGACGGTTGCTGCAGGCGTCGAGCGGCAGTGGACACCGGCTGAGGAGTTTTCACGAAGAAGATGAACAGTGATTCATCTTTTTCCTTTTTCTTTCTTTCTTTTTTTTTTTTCTTTTCACTACTGCAGCACGTCCCCTCAGACGAGCTTTCTCTGCTGCTAACCCCTTTCTGCAGATGTAGCTTTTCACCTAAAAAAGAAAAGAATTTTCCCTTCATTTCTTTTGTATTTTTTTTTAGAACTTTGTCATGCACGAATTTTTTTGCTCAACGGATTCACTCTCCATTTTTTTTCGAAAATCCTTGCCAAATTCCTCTCCTTGGCTCACGAAAATTATGGCTCCTTTTATAGTGATTTTCAGATGGCCATTTTTATAGCAAATTTCAACTTTCCATCTTTTGTTGCATTAAATCAAGCCTGCAAATCGGAACGTGATTTCGCAATCAGCTCGATCCTACTCAGATTTCTTCCATTTTGCAAAATTCTCGCCTCTTATTCACTTGATTTTTAAATTGCTTATGCATTTAACGAAATCCGAGTGATCATCAGAATTCAAATTTCCATGCATAATCAATTAAATAAATTTCCCCCATTTTTTCATTTTATTTGTTCCAATGCAATTGTTATTTTCCTTATTTTCCTAGATTTGCTAAAAATAGGTGTTAACAGCTGCCCCTCTTTGAAGGTGAACTTGCAGAGGTTGCATTCAAAGACAAGTTAAGACCTAAATGTTAATCATGCAGATGTTTTTTTTTTTTGGGAAGATGAGTCCCATTTTGAAATGAAATTTATATGATGCATGGAAATGCTAATGCAAATGATAAAAGAACTTACCTGGAATTACTTACCTTTGGGGATGGTAGAGTAACTCAAGATAGATTGGTGTTACATGTCCAGGACCCGTACCATTCTACGGTCGCCCAGAATAGTAACATGACTTCACAAAGTGACTGCTTTCCCAGGACCCGTACCATTCTACGGTCGCCTAAACGAAAAAATGATTTTCCAGGACCCGTACTATTCTACGGTCGCCTGAATGAAAAAAGATTTTTCAGGACCCGTACCATTCTACGGTCGCCTGAGTTGAGGTTGTCTAGGACTGGTACCATTCTACGGTCGCCTAAATGAAAATATGATTTTTTAGGACCCGTACCATTCTACGGTCGCCTGAACTAAGGTTGTCTAGGACCCGTACCATTTTACGGTCGCCTAAACTGGGATTCATTTTCAAGACCCGTACCATTTTACGGTCGCCTGAATAACGAATAGGTATTGTCAAGGACTCGTACCATTATGGTCGCCTCGATGAAGAAAATTATTTTTCCAGGACCCGCACCATTCTACGGTCGCCTGAATGAGGAAATTGTTTTTCCAGGACCCATACCATTCTACGGTCGCCTGTTAGAGCAATAAATGTTGTCTAGGACTCGTACCATTCTACGGTCGCCTAGACTAAGGTTTTGCTTAGCTAGGACTTGAACCATTCTTCGGTCACCCAGCCTTGCGACAGAAATCATCCGACCAGGACCCGAACCATTCTTCGGTCGCCTTAATCAGATTGAATCTGGAGGAAAAATCTTTGGGGGACAACTCAATTGAGTGTCGGTATGCTTAAAAGGGAATACCTATGCAATGAAAAATATTCAAGGTATGGATAGAGATATATTTACCTGGTAACATCTCCAATCTTTGAAGATACTTCTCCTGCAAAGCATGGTCATAGGAGAGGCAACATGCATTTGTAATCATAAACATGCATCAATATAATAGAGGTTCATGATGATTTCCATTAATCTTGCATCACCTAATTTCCATTGGGAAGTATCTCAAAAGAAAATTCCAATCTGAACACATGTGTTATGGATGTGTCAAATGAGGGATCTTTTGGTCTGAAAGGACTTTACACTCATCCTCATTAAAAATGGTTGTTTCATCCTGACCTTTGACGCAAGATTTTGACAATCACTCTATCTCACTGTCATCACGCTAAACAATGTTTTGTGCAATCTCGCAAGTGGTACGACCTTACCAAACTGAGAGGTCTTTAACATGGACCGTAATGTGGGCCTGGTCAATGGCTTAACAAAAGAGGCTCTTTGAGTCGAGGCTTTTGAAAGAATGAGTGATATTCTGTAATCATCTCTGGGTTTACAAGTCAAGAACCCTGCAAAATGAGAAAGGAATAATCTTGCTCGCACTTCTTCGAGCGATGCTTAAACATGTGAACCCCTAGGTTAATTCAAGTGCCCTAATCAGAAGAGACTTTGCAATGGACGTAACGTAGGCTTGGTTCATGGGTTGAAAAATGAAAGGATCATTAGGCTCAAAAAGTGTTTAAGAGGTTAAAGTTGGTGATCATCCTGACATTTCCACCACTTTCCTTCTCCACTGTCGAAATTTTTTTTATCATAACTCCATTGATTGCAACATCATTTGAGAGTTTTTTTGGTATCACCTTGTTGGGGATACAACTTACTATATCAAGAGTTTGATTTTTTTTTTCTTTTCTTTTCTTGGCATTGGCCTTACTTTTACCAGGCACACTGCTTTTTCATGCCCCATTATTTTGCACCATCTTTTGTCAGCATTCTAAGCCATGTTACTTGAAT
The DNA here is from genome assembly GCA_014182405.2 of Eucalyptus sideroxylon. Taxonomy (NCBI): domain Eukaryota; kingdom Viridiplantae; phylum Streptophyta; class Magnoliopsida; order Myrtales; family Myrtaceae; genus Eucalyptus; species Eucalyptus sideroxylon. The sequence continues at coordinate 31,135,363 of CM024554.2, read as the reverse complement.
GGTTCTTTTTGCCTTGCCCAAGTGTGGGGGATGATCACCAACTGGGTTTAATATGAAATAAATTCCTAGGCTCAAGTGGGCTATGCAATGGATAAAAGTGTATAGGATAAATAAAGAACTACTCTTCGTCATCTTAAGGCACTTCAAATTACCGTAAGAGTTACACTGCAAAAGCAATATTCGAAGATTGATGCAAGTGGGAGCAAGAAGATTCCTACCATTCATTTCGAATTTGTCCCAATGTGGGATGATTTTTGACAGGGATAATTTTAAAAAAAATCTCCATAAGTGTATGGGGCTCAAAGGGATTGAACAATGGATCACCTGTAGTGTTTGGGATAGAGAAACGAATGCTTCTCATCACCTCGGTTGACGTACCCTTTGTGAGATCACCATTTTCCTTGCCGACATGGAATTTTTCACACAACTCACCAGGGATTAGTGTATGAAACAGTGTATGGAATAAGGCTTGCCTTTCATCATTCCAAAGTATCCCATTTGACACATTCAATTTATCTCACATAATTCATCAAGGAAAAAAATATGCAAGATTTGCAATAAATTTGAACAATTGAACTCAGTGAAGCAATTTATTCATCATTGAAATGCTTGCAGTTCAAAACATGACATATCAAATTCTATCATGGGTAATATTTCTTGACAGCATCTGAATTAACAAGAATGGAAAACTCACGACCATGCATTTCTGCCAAGATAAGGCACCTTCGGGAAGTATCTTCTTTACCACATACTGGCCACTGTAATTCAGAGCGAACTTGCCCCTAGGATCTGGAATTGGATTGGACCATTTCCACACCGTTACATGCTATAAGACCGTCTCTGAAACACATAGTAGATGGGTTAAAAAGACAAATAGAGTAAATCAAGTTTTTTTTTGTTTTTTTTAAAAAGCATTTGGAAAAGCATTTTTTGAAATATTTTGACACGAGAAAGCATGATGAAGCCCAGGCCTCAGAATTCTCCTCGGATTTTTCTTTTCTTTTATCAGTTGGATATCATCACCGGGCTGGTTTGGTATACCTCATCATGCCCTCAAATTAAAATTTGTAATTTCATTGAAATTCATCAATCAATTATATTTATTGAATGGAAAAATGCCACACTTAATCACTGAAAACATCTCTCAGAAAATAATAGAAATTCCCTCGCAGGGGAATATGCAAAAGCAGTAAAAAAAAGTTACTCTTGTGGGCCGAGGCCCATCTCTTCAGGGGGTCCTTCATCAACAGCTCCTATGATGAGGTCGTCGAACAAGTTCGTAACCCCTTCCAGCACATCATCTAGGTTCTCCATCTCCTGGGGTGTCGGCTCATCCATGCCACCCCATCCATCATTCGGCTGCCCCAGGGTGTCCATCATATGCACCTTCAAGCTCTTGATTCGACCGGCATCATGTTCCAAGATAACTGTACCCTCATGCTCCGGTAACTGATTTTTTTGGACATTCGGCCGAGCAGTTTGAAACGAAAAAGCCTTCGTGTCCAAGAGGTTTTGGATCTTGTGCTTGAGGGTGAAATATTCATCAGTTGAATGCCCCAGTTCACCGCTATGGTAGTCACACTTCTTCATCGGGTTGTAACCTCGATTGCTTTCGCGGTTAGGACGCTTCGGTTCCCTAGAAAGCGAACCTTTCTTTCGGAGAATTGCTAACACTTGAGATAGAGATCCAGGGAGAGAAGAGAATTGCCTTGTATTATATGCTTGAGCAAATGATTGACGACCAGCAATTTGTTGTTGCCTTTGATTCATTTGGATAGCCGGGGTGCGATTAGTACCTTCTGGGCTATAGGTCACATTCACATCTTCAACAACTTCCTTATCTTTCTTGGCAAAGAATCTTTTAGTAGATGACTCAGAAAACCATCCTTCTCGTATCCCCATCTCGATTTGTTCTCCTATAGGAATAAGCTGGTTGAAGCTCTCGACATACGTACTGGCCATTCGGTTACGAAAATAAGATGGAAGGGTCTTCACAAACAACTTCATCAACTCCTTGTTGGTGGGCTTAGGAGTAATTTAGGCCGCCAAGTTTCTCCATCTCACGGCATACTCTTTAAATGACTCGCTTTTTTTCTTTTCCATCCGCTCCAGGTCTTCTCGGGAAGGCGTGATGTCCATATTGAACTTGTACTGTTTGAGGAACGCGTCTGCCACTTCGTTCGAGGTTTCAAGGAGGTTTACGCTCTTCATCACGTACCAGTTTAGTGCGGGCCTGGTCAAACTCGCATGAAACGATTGGATCATAAGGGGCTCATTTTTTACGTGCTGGGCCATGCGCACGTGGTACATCTGCAAATGAGATTTTGGACAAGATGTCCCGTCATACTTCTTGAACTCCGGCATTTTGAACTTGCTCGGCATTTTGACCTTCTCATAGACCGAGAGGTCGAACGAGAGTGAGCTTTGAGACTTATGCAGCTATCTCACTTTCTCTTCCAGCTTTGCAACGCGCTCATCCTGATTTGTCTTGGGAATACTATCTAGCTTAGCCTTTCCAACAAGGACCATGTCATCTTCCAGCCTGGGCATTTCGTCATCATTCATTTGGGCCCTATTTGCCTGCCTCGGGACTGCTATCTCGGGGAGAGCGGATGGAGGATTCGAGTTCACTTGGAGGGATTGAAGTTGAGCTGTTATAAGCTGCATGGAAGCGGCTAACTGTTTGAGTTGATCTTCCACGGAGGACATGCGATCACGCATCTTGCCTTGGTCGGCCATTCTTGCTCTTAATTGTGTGATGATGGGTGAGCGTGGAGGATCCGTTGCCACCTAAAGGAAATAAATGGGAACATGTAAGCATGAGGTGTAAATGGAGAGTCAATCTATGACAATGATTTGATTTTTTTTATTTTCATTTATTCATGAAAAGTTCGTACAATAAAGGAATTTCCTTTAAAAAAAATGCTAGAAAAATAGACACCCTAGCAAGATCAAATTTCCTAGACATGAATTGAAAAAAAATTCTCCAAAGTTTTTTTTTTTAAATGTATCATTCCCTAGCAATCTCTTATTTCATTTCCAATTGACAAACGAATTAAATCAATGATTGACCTAGATTGTCATGGATCGACCCAAGAATACGACAAAATAAATTGCAGTGTATAGTGATAGAAGACTTACTTCACCAAGGAAAATTAACGGCAATCACATAGACAAGCGCATGAAGTGTGAGGCTCACTTTCTATCTAGACGGCTTAGCAAAGTGGAGTTAAAAGGGTGGGATGACTTAGTAGTAGCCTCGCATACTAAGCCAAGTCCTCCTAACTCCGGCTCAGTCAAGAATGATACCCCAATGCGACGCAGCCTCGCGGGCAAAGGTAAACATTCTTAACACCAAGAAAAACTTTCGGGATTGAGTTGGGCAACCTCTATTACGCGGCCTCGCGGTCGAAGTCATATCCAGCTCAATACCATCCTATGTATCCTAGTGCGGCCCAAGTTCGGCCACAAGTTGTGTGTGCAATAGTGTAGTGTTAAATGCAAGGCATGCACAACAGTTTATATCAAGCAACACTTGAACATGAAAATAAACCATACATTCCATCATCTCCCTACAAAACAGAGGTTAACAAACACTTCCCCTTATACCTCCCAATCTGCAAAAACATTTAACACCTTAAATGTTAGGGACGTACCTGGGATCCTCGCTGCCAAACAAAAACATTTTTCAAAAAGAAGAAAATTGGCCTAAGTCCACTTAGTGTTTTAACACAAGTCCCCAGTGGAGTCGCCAAGCTGTTGCAACCAATTTTTCGAGGTGTGAACCGCCTAAAATTTGGTTAATGGATTATTAAGCCTAGACTTAACTCGGGCTCTCCCAAGCACATCAACAACCCTAGATATGGTTTCTAATTACCACGCAAGTTTTTTTGTTTTCACTTAATTAATGGAAATCATGCAATATGCAATGCAATATTAATTAAATGACCTAATTCTAATGACATGCAATTACTAATTGAATGGACCTAGCAACAATCACTAAATAGCACGCATTTCATGAATCTAATCCTAATGACATGCGCATGACATCTTTTACTTTCTTTTTCCTTAAAAGAATGCAATCTATCCTAGAGATTGAAACTAATTTATCCTAAGACATTTTTTATATTTTTAATGTGAAATGTGAAAATTACCTAATTATATTAAGATCCTATTTAATTTATATTAGGAATTAGGTTGAGCCAAATCCTAATTTAAACTAAAAAATTATCTTAACCTAAATAATCCTAAAATGCAATATATCTAAAAGATATCTAAACTTATAACAAATTAAGAAAAAATATTATCTAGAATTGAACTAAGTGCAATTTAGTCCTAATATGCAATGACGTGGAAAATATGCTTTAACACTACATGACATGTATATGATGATTTTTTTTGTTTTTGTTTAATTTCGAAATTAATAATTGCCAAATAATTAAACATGCAATCCAAATTAAAAATCTAGCAACTTAAATTGATTGATTTGATTTTTTTTATTTATTTTTGATTTTAGAATTCGAAATAAGATTCACATTCTAAATATGTAAATCCTAAAACATGCAATATTATAACCTAAACACATTTCAAGATAAACAAAGCGATCATGACAAGCTAAACGAAGGATATCACACATCATTCGGATCAAGGGATAATATTTCGCTGATAAAATCGATAATTGATCTTAAGCCTTAAAGATCAAAATATCAATTTTATTCCTGCTTGATTAATTATTTCATCTAAGGCCTTATAGATGAAATAAAAAAATCCTGGCGCGGTTGCAAATCAGGTGATATGTTGGAATTTCCAATCACTAAAGACTAATTATACTAAAAAAAACAAGATAAAGTAAAATAAAATAAACTAAAGAAAACTACCTAATGTGTTTTTTCTTTTTTCTTTTTCTTTTTTCTCAAAAATTGGGCTTGGCAGCCGTGGGGCTTGGCCAAGGGTGGCTAATCGGAGGTCTGGCAGGGGCGTCGCGATCGGAGCTCCGGTGAAGCTGGGCGGTGACGAGGGGAGCTCCGGTGCCTGGATCTCGGCTTGGCAGCGGCTGCAGCTTCGCGGGCAGAGTAGGGGCGACAGAGCTGGAGTGTGGATCGTGGACCGCAGGTCGTCAGGTTGCGGGCTTCGAACGGTGGGGTGATGTAGGGACAGCAGGAGGCCTTGGACAGCTGGTGCTGCGGCGTCGGGGTCGCGGTCGCGGCATCCGGTGAGCGGAGATGGGCGGCGAAGGCACCGGGTGCTGGGCTGAGGCGAGTGGCGCGGTGGCGTGGCGAGGTCAGGAGTGGCAGGCTTCGGAGCTCCGGCGTCGGCTGGGCAAGAGTGCGATCGTCGCGGTGGGCTTCGGCTTCGAGCGGCGTCGGAGCAGCGCGGGTTTCGGGCGTCGGGTTGAGATGCGGATGGAGCGGCGAGACCGGTGGCGCAGCGTGGCTGAGCGAGCTCCAATGGCGTTGGGTTGCGGGCAGCACAGCGAGATCGGCGGGCGGCGTCACGGGCGGAACAGGGGCAACGGCTCGACACCGGCTCGCGAGTGGAGGCTCGGAGCGGCAGTCTGGTGTCGAGCTTTCAGCACGAGCTGAGGTGCGACCGTGGAGGTGGGCTGAGCGGTGGCCGGCGCAGAGGACAGCAGACGGTTGCTGCAGGCGTCGAGCGGCAGTGGACACCGGCTGAGGAGTTTTCACGAAGAAGATGAACAGTGATTCATCTTTTCCTTTTTCTTTCTTTCTTTTTTTCTTTTTCTTTTCACTGCTGCAGCACGTCCCCTCAGACGAGCTTTCTCTGCTACTAACCCCTTTCTGCAGATGTAGCTTTTCACCTAAAAAGAAAAGAATTTTCCCTTCCTTTCTTTTGTATTTTTTTTTAGAACTTTGTCATGCATGAATTTTTTTGCTCAACGGATTCACTCTCCATTTTTTTTTTCGAAAATCCTCTCCAAATTCCTCTCCTTGGCTCACGAAAATTATGGCTCCTTTTATAGTGATTTTCAGATGGCCATTTTTATAGCAACTTTCAACTTTCCATCTTCTGTTGTATTAAATCAAGCTTGCAAATCGGAACGTGATTTCGCAATCAGCTCGATCCTACTCAGATTTCTTCCATTTTGTAAAATTCTTACCTCTTATTCACTTGATTTTTAAATTGCTTCTGCATTTAACGAAATTCGAATGATCATCAGAATTTCAGATTTCCATGCATAATCAATTAAATAAATTTCCCCCATTTTTTCCTTTTATTTGTTCCAATGCAATTGTTATTTTCCTTATTTTCCTAAATTTGCTAAAAATAGGTGTCAACAAGAAGTAATTGAGAAATACTGAATTGGGATCACGTTTAAATATTATAACATTTTCCCATTTGGTCCCAACATTCCATCAAATGAAATATTAACCCAAACCCACATAAATTTAATGCTGAAATAAAGCAAGTGAATTATGGTGATCAATCCTCTTAAAGCGAGTATTATCTTCCATAAATCACAATGTATTTCATCAGTTCATATGTGATAACATAACTTAATGAATAAAACTTATATTCATTCTAGGTCAAATATAATTGTTTTTTTTTAGAATAACTGAATATATACAACTATATTGAGAAAAATATCACAAATGAATAAAAGTCTCACAAATTCTTTCTTAAGAAAATTTACATGATTGGATTAATGTCCATTCTGACCACATGATTCTTATAACTCATTAGTGGTATTCCTTTAGTTAAAGAATCAATTATCATCAATCAGTGCTTGGGTGTTCTATGACCACTTTCTTCTCTTTAACATGTTCTTTGATGGCTAAATACTTGATGTCGATGTACTTGCTTCGATTACCACTTTTGTGGTTCTTAGTCATGAAAATTGCAACTAAGGGCCTGCATGGTTGCACCTTGTTTCGTTCCCGGAACAAAAATTTCTGTTTTTTTCTGGGAACAAAAAGGAAACAAACGCGTTTGTGTGCATTTACGTTCCTTTTTTTTATTTTTTGTTCCTGGAACAAAAAGAAACAAACAAGAAACAAAAAAACTTGTTTCTTGTTTTAAACACAAATCGAAACACTTTCTTTTTTTTTTTTTTTTTTTTTCTTTTATTTTCTTGTTCTTCTTTCACGGCCGAGGCCGGTCGCCGCCCTCGGCCACGGCCGGCGACCGGCCGACGACGGCCGGCGGCGACGACGGCCGGCGGCCTCGCCCGGCCACGGCGAGGCTCGCCGGCCCGGCGAGGCCGACGCTCGCCGTCCCCCGGCGAGGCCGAGGCTCGCCGTAGCCGGGCGAGGGTCGGCCTCGCCATGGGCGGGCGAGCTCGAGCTCGCCCGATCCGGCGAGCCGACCTCGCCCGGCCGGCGGCGAGCCTCGGCCTCGCCGAGCCACCGCCAGTGACGCCGACTGGCGGTGGCTCGGCGAGGCCGAGGCTCGCCCGGCCGCCGGGCGAGGTCGGCCTCGCCGGATCTGGGCGAGCTCGAGCTCGCCCGCCCATGGCGAGGCCGACCTCGCGCCGGCCCGGGCGAGCTCGATCTCGCCCGGATCCGGCGAGGCCGACCTCGCCCGGCGGCCGGCGAGCCTCGGCCTCGCCCGGGCGGTGGCCCGGCGAGGCCGCGGCTCGCGCCGGCCTGGGCGAGCTCGGCCTCGCCGGATCAAGGCGAGGCCGACCTCGCGCCGGCCTGGGCGAGCTCGATCTCGCCCAGATCCGGCCTCGAGCTCGCCCAGGCCGGCGAGGCCGAGCTCGCCCAGCGGCCGGCGAGCCTCGGCCTCGCCTGGCGGTGGCCCCGGCGAGGCCGCGCCTCGCCCGCCGCTGGGCGAGCTCGGCCCTCGCCGGCCGGTCGCCGGCCAAGGCCTTGGCCGGCGACCGGCCAAAAGAAGAAAAAAAAAAATGAAAAAGAAAAAAAAAAAAAAAAAAAATAAAAGAAATAAAAAAAAAATTATCCAAATTTACCAAACATGTTTCTGTTTATTTTTTATTCCCGAACAAGTTTACCAAACGCGTATTTTTGTTCAAAAATTGTTCCCCTAATGTAAATACTTTTTTCTATTTCTTTCCTCGGAACAATTTTTAAACAGAAACACAACCAAACGCGCCCTAAATTATTGTAAAACTTTCTTAATGGCCTAGCAGTGGAATCTATAACTCTAAGCCCCAATATAAAACTTTTTAATCACATACCATGTCAGGTGGCTTCAAAATAGGAAACGAACTCTTTCTTTACAGTGAAAGTGGCAACCAAAAGCCTACTCCGCACTCCTTTAGGACACAGCTTTGCTAGCAAATATAAAAATGTATTCTTATGTTGATTTATGGGAATCAACACTACCGGGGAAGTCTGAATTCAAGTAACCAACTATCTCCAGGCTATCGATCTATCTATACATAAGCATGGGTCCATTTGTACCTTGAAGGTACCTCATCATCTTCTTTGTAGCTCTCTAGTGGTCCATATCTGGATTACTCTAGTACCTTCTCAACATTCAAAAGCAATGTGAGGTCAAGTGTAAACTTGAGCATACATTCAAATTTCGACAATAGAAGCATATGGGTTGTTCTTCAATTTGTCCCCTTTCAAAATCGTTTTACAGGCACTGATTCAAATTAAACCTGCCACCCTTTACAATAGATGCTATATTTGGTGAATAATCTGTCATTCAAAATCTCTATAAGATCTTATTTATATAGGTTTCTTGAGATAGTCCTAATATATCTCAAGATCTATCCCTATGGACCTTAATGCCAATGACAAAAGTTGCCTCACTCATATCCTTCATGTCAAAACTCTTAGAAAAAAATAATTTTACCTCATGTAATAATCTCTTATCATTGGTTGCAAGTAAAATGTTATCCACATATAAGATAAGAAAACAAATCCTACTCTCATAAATCTTCAAGTATATATATTTGTTCATGACATTCTCTACAAAACCGAATAAAAAGATGACATCATGGAACCTCAAGTACCATTGGTGGAATGCTTGTTTCAAGCAATATAAAGTCTTCTTAAGTTTGCACATTAAATGCTCATTAGCATTTGAGAAGAATTCATATGGTTGTTTCATGTAAACTACTTCTTCCAGTTTTCCATTGAGGAATGCCATTTTCACATCCATTTGATGTAACTCCATATCAAAATGAGCAACCAATGTCAAACTAATACGAATAGAATCTTTCTTAGATACAAGTGAAAATGTCTCGGTGTAATCGATTTCCTCCTGTATGAGTGAATCTCTTAGCAATGAGTTTAGCTTGTAATTTTCAGTATTGTCCAATGAATTATTTTTAGTTTTGAAGATCCATTTACAACTAATGGCCTTCACACTATCAAGCAACTCAACTAAATCCCAACATCGTTAGATGCCATAGAACTCATCTCCTTTATCATAGCATTGTATCACAAAATTGGAATTACCACAATGCACGGTTTGTGAAAACATTTCAAGATCATTTTCAATTCTAACATTATAGTAAGATTCTTGCGGATACACAATATAGTCACTAGAGATTGCTGATTTCTTCATTCTAGTAGACCTTCTCTATGTTGCATCAAAATTCTCCTGAAGAGTTTATTGTTCAATTGGATGCTCAACAATATCTGGTAATTGCTGAACAATTGGGTATACTAGATCAATATTAGCAGCTTATGGATCTTCAATTATTAGTTATTCAATGGCCGATTGAACTAAAGGGGCATTGTCAACAATAATCAATCTAGTACTTGAGATGAAAGGTTGAGTATCTGAATGATCTTCTTTAACAAGGTCCCTAAATTGATCACTCCCACTGATCAAGTCATTTTTAAGAAACTTAGCATTTTTCGATTCCACAAACCTAGCGGTGTGACATCGACAATAAAACCTATATCTCTTGAACTTTTTGACATATTCAACAAAATACTTACTCATAGTCCTTGGTCTAACTTCTTTTCCTATGAATTGTAGACTCTTATTTTAGATGAGCATCCCCAAATGTGAAAATGTTGCAAACTTGGTTTCCAACATTTGAATAACTCAACAGGCGTCTTTGGAATGGCCTTGATCGAAACTCGATTTAATATGTATATTACCGTTTTAAGAATCTCAATTCACAAGGATTTAGGAAGTTTAGAGCTATTAAGCATATTTTGCACCATGTCTAATAAAGTTCAGTTTCTTCTTTCTGTTGCACCATTTTGATCCGGAGAATCAAGCATTATGTATTGGGCAATGATCTCATGCTCTTCAAGAAACTTTGCAAATGAACCAGGTGCTTGTCTATATTCAGTGTATCTACTATAGTATTGTTCAGTACTATCTAATCTCACGATCTTAATTTACTTATTGTATTGTTTCTCTACTTTGGTTTTAAATATCTTAAAGGCATCGAGTGCTTCATGCGTATTACGAAACAAGTGTGTGTGAACTATGGCAAGGGAAGTGAGAAATGGAGTGAAAAATAAATGAAAGCACAAACTAAATTTTATTCAAGGACTTTTATGGTACAAAAGATACTGGAGTGGCTGTCTCTTAGTTTCTAGCTTTTGGTTCTCTCAGCTCACGTTCTCTAATTTTGTTCTAGTTGTCGTTCTTACAAATGAACGAACACACCCTCCTTTTACACAGCTTCTTGATTGACTTGGACAGCTCACCAAGCAGTTTTCAACTTGGGCACGCTTATTTGACTCTTCACCGCCAAAGCTTCAACCGACTTTGACATTTTACAAGTAGTCACTCTTTTTAACTTAATTCAGCCAACTTCTAGCTGGCTTTTCTTCCTTCACACGTACACTTGCTACCCATACAGTACCAAAAACTTCTTCAACATATGAGAGTCTTCAACTTGATTTGGACTTGCCTTTTCTTGCATGGACGTGCATTGTTGCCAACTTGAAGCAAATTGTTGCTGCCGACTTGTTCCTTCTCCATTAAGCATACTTAATTCTTAAGCATGTGTAGTCTAGTGTGTTCTAGTGTTTTCCAAAAATGGATCACATTTTAACACTCCTCCTTGATCCATTTTTGTGATACTCCGAGCATGCTTCTCAATATCTCGAAATTTGTTGTAGGTAGTGCTTTAATGAATATGTTCGCAATTTGGTCTTCAATCTTACAATACTTCAGCTCGATTTCTCATTGTTTTGCACTTCACAAATGAAGTGATATTTTATGTCAATATGTTTCGTTCTTCCATGAAAGATTGGATTTTTTGATATTGCTATCACGGACTTGTTGTCACAAAATATTGGCGTTGATTCCATTTGTGGTTCTTTAATGTCTTCTAGAATTCTTCGAAGCCATATTGCATGACTAGTAGTTGTAGCAGCCGCAACATATTATGCTTTTACAGTGGATTGTGCTGGTGAGTCTTGTTTTTTAGATGTCCATGAAAGTATTCTAGAACCTAATGTGAATGTAAAACCGGTGGTGCTCCTCCCGTCATCAGATGATCCTGCCTAGTCGCTATCAGTGTAATCGATCAGCTTAGCTATTGCACTAGGTCGATACCAAATACCATAATCAGTAGTTTCTCGTAAGTATCTTAGAATTCTCTTGGCTGCTCCAAAATGAACTTGGCTTGGACTTTGCATGAAACGTGATAGTAAACTTGTCGCGTACATAATATCTGGCTATGTAGCAGTAAGATATAATAGACTCCTAATTAAACTTATGTAGAGTGAAGCGTCTGCTTTTTCAGCTCCATCTTCTTCCAATAGTTTCTCATTCATCACAAGTGGTGTTGCCACTGTTTTGCAATTATTCATCTTGAACTTTTCAAGGAGCTTTTCTGCATATTTCTTTTGTGAAATGAAAATTCATTCATCTTGATTGACTTCAATACCGAGGAAATAATTCATCAAGCCCAAGTCCGTCATCTCGAATGTCTTAATCATTTCTTCTTTAAATTCTCGAATCATTGTCTCATTGTTCCCTGTATATATGAGATCATCCACATATAGAGAGACAATAAGTGCGTCAGAATTACCTTGGGTCTTGATGTAAAGCGTTGGCTCACTTATGCTCCTCCTGAATCCTTGCTTGGTGAAGTATTCCTCAATTTTACTATACTATGCTCGGGGTGCTTGTTTTAAACCATATATGGCCTTCTTAAGCTTTAAGACCTTTTCTTCATTGCCTTGACAATAAAGCCTTCTGGTTGAGCTACATAAATTTCTTCTTGAAGATATCCATTTAGGAATGCTAATTTTACATCTAGTTGATGGATCTTCCATTCTTTTTGTGCTGCTAGAGCTATGAGTACCCAGATAGTATTAAGGTGAGCAAAACGAGCAAAAGTTTCAGTATAGTCTATACCTAGTTGTTGCAAGTATCATTTCACTACAAGTCTTGCCTTAAGCTTCTGAATTGATCCATCCGCATTAAGCTTCATCTTGCAGACCCACTTTATGCCTATGATTTCTTTGTCTTCAGGACGATTGACAAGCTCCCAAGTTTCATTTTTCTCGATCATTTTAATTCTTCCTCCATGGCTTTAATCAAAACCTCTTCTTTGGAAGCGTCTTCATAGTTTTTTGGTTCTAAAGACATAAAATTGCATGTTTCATAGACTTTCCTTAAAGACTTTACCCTTAGTATAGGAGACTTAGGAGTAGACTCTTCTTGTTCTGGGCTTGGAGAGGATGGCGGTGTTACGTCTTGAGTGGAGGAATCCGATGTTCCGCCTTCTTCTTGTGGTGTTGATTCTTCACGTGCTATGAAAAAAATGAAGTATCTCTAACCATTTGAGTTCATATATGGACTACAAATATCTATGTGTATGATTTCTAATATTTTGGTACTCCTATTGTCATCTTTCTTTGACTTATTAACATGCTTTCCTTATATGTAGTCTACACAAGTGTCATATTCAATAAAATCTAAATTACTATATACTTTATCATTTACTAATCCCTTAATTCTATTTATGGAGATATGTCCCAATATCTGATACCACAACATAGAGGAATCCTCATTCACAACACATTGCTTTATGCTAGCATTATCATGAACATGCATCGCATTATAAATTACATTATCTTGTAAATTAATTCGAAAGAGAGTGTTAGACAAAATACAACTCCCAACAATTTCAAATTTATATAATAAACTAAATGTTGAACTTGAAAATTCAAATAAGTAGAATATATCTTGTTTCCTGAATAAATACTTCGTTCACTTCCTGGTAGTTTTTGCTAGTTTTGAAAACCCTACAAGGAATTCAAAATATGGATTGTGGAATCAAAATCAATCCACAAAGTGTTGTGAGCCACATCAACCATATTTTATTCATAAGGGTTATTTTTTATTTTTTTTGGGCTAGGCTTTAAATTTGGCGTAATCCTTCTTCATGTACCCCTTCTTTTTACAGAAGAAGCATTTGACCACCTTCTTAATGCCAACTTGGGAATGTACATGTATTTTACCTTTTCTCTTATGCTAGTCTTGCCCTTTATACTTGCCTTGCCATATTAGTATTCTTTCCCTTTTTCATGAGTAGCCTCTCTTCCTCTTGAACACACATGGTTATGAGTTAATTGACAACCATTCTTGTAAGAGATCTTGAAAGGGGCATACTCTTGTGGAAGAGTGTTCAAGATATAGTATATTAGAAAGGATCCTGATATCCCAACTTCAATTTCTTCAACTGAGCTGCAATATCCTGCATCTTCATGATGTGCTCACATATTTGTTACATTGGTAAGATTCAATGATGAGAACTTCATAATAAGGGTGATGACATGTGCATTCTCTAAATATTCAAATTGTGCATCAATAGCCTCCAACAATTTCTTGGCATTACTATGATGAATGACTGAATCACGAATGCTAGCAGAAAGTTTTCTCTTTATGTACATTACACTAAGGCGGTTGGACTGCTCTCATTGTGCATAAAGAGTAACTTCAGCCGAAGTGCTAGTCTTAGTAGGAGCAAGTGGTTCGTTCAATCATATAGTATAATCAATATCCATACATTGTTAAACTAGGAAACAATTATATCATAACTAGTCGTACGTGGTAAAATTGCATCATAATCAAAAAGAAAACTTATGCATCAATATATTTGAGGCAAATAAAATTAAATCATTTTATCAATGTAAAAATGTTATAAAATGTGAATCACATAATATCAAAAATTGCCTATGGGCTAAGTTTCCAATTTAAATAGATTCATGATTACTTCATGATGAAACTATCAAATTACATTGCCTTCCTCAATCCATGTGGTAAATCAAGAAAGATAAAATGATATTTCATCCTAATTAATCACATTAATATATTAAAAATTCTTGTGGGATAAAATTCATAATATTAATCACAATTAATGTCTTTGACTATATGTTATCCATAGGCTCTTAATGTATATAATTTAATATAAAGAAAGATGCTAGGGGCTAATCTTCCATTAATTAAATATATACAAATCACTAAACATGTAGTTTCACAAGAAATTATTCATAAATTGCATCTAGGGGCAAAACAGTAAAATCACGTGTAAGGGGGTTAAAATTCGAATTTTACTTGCAAGGCATAATTGGAATTTCACTTGTAAGGGGTAAAATGGGTATTCTACACCCAAAAGGACAAAATCATAAATTTTCACACCCAAAAGGGGGCAAATTTGGAATTTTATGCCGCTAGGGCAAAACCTGCGATTATTTCTAGTATGGAACGAGTCGATTTTCCTTTATGTGAAGGGGCAAAATTGCTATTTATGAGAGCAAAGGCAGAACTATAATTCTACATTACGAGGCCCCACGGTGCGTGTGTAACGCATGCACTTGTTGCTGGGTGCTCAAGCATGTATGACACGCATGCCCGAGTCTTCTCTTCACAATCCAGTTTTGCCCGCTACTCCACTGCAACCGGTCTTCATTCTGCCGCATGGGTCTTCGTCCACAGCCCATATCTAACCAAATTGATCGGTGGGTCTCGAAGAGAATGCCGAGACAAACAAATTGTTCCAAATCCAGTGAAAACAACTAACAATATGATCGGAATTGAACCTAAAACAACATGCCTTAAAACTCTAACCATAAAAAATTTCACTGCTCGATTAGCCTCTGGCGATCGGTGATATGCTGGATTATCTTAAGGTTTTTCTTCCTAACGGCAACGTGACTGTGCAGGTTCGATATCACAGGGTAGGTTGCCCAAATTTGGTTGGAATTTGCAATTATGTTTTTTTTTTTTTTTTGGTAAAGGGTAATAATATATTGAGCTTTAACCACCACATATACAAGATCCGGCACCACAAAACTTGCACTCAACAAGACACAAACGTCTTCTTGAGTGAAAGGGCGCCAGACACAAAACACCGCAAGGCGGTCAAGACAAGCAAGGGCCGAAAAGGAGGCCTAAGAAAACAGCCACGCAGGACCGAGGCAACAAACTATTTCAAGCCACAAAAGATCTTATTTTTACCCATTCATAATCCAATGAAAACATACAAAATTCCAAAGAATTTCACCAAGGCAAGATTATTAAATGCTTTGATACCGACTGTTAGACTAAATCTAAAGAATAAATTGAACATCCGGATTTATCATTCACGAATAAATTTGTAAAAAATTCAGGATCAATATGCGGAAACATAAAGAATCGACGTACATCTAGCCACTAATGAAAATCTACAAATATGGAAAATACCAAGATTCTAAACAGATGCACGAAGCGTGTATTGATCGATTTGCAAACATGGAATCACCACATTTGAACGTCCTATTCTCCTAGAAATACTTCTCAAAACTTGATGATGTGTTTTTTGTATTGATAAGGTTTGGTTTAAACGATCTGACATTTTTATTCCGTTTCTTACATTATTGACATTTTCCATCAAGACCGTTGTAATAACATATTAATTGTTAGTTATCACGAAATTAACGTGAGTAATAAATTGGATAATAAATCGGAATTAATTGGGAAATACTGAACTGGAATCACATGTAAATATTATAACAAAGAGCTAATGTTAAGCAAGTGATGGGACACATTTCATCATCAACCACTAATTAAAGCTTGTAAATATCGATCAATATCTTAAGAAAATAAAAGATAAGTTTTATGCATTTATTCATGAATGCTTAATGCTGGTCATATCAAATAGCTTTTAGTTTGGTTTCACTTTTCTATAAACTACATTCCTTCTTAAAAAGAAAAGCAATCGAATCAAATGCAGAAAACAATGTAATAAATCACGTATTAGATTTACGTAATTTAGTCGTGTGACGGATAACAGCACGAATTTTAGTAAAGATTAAACGATATAATGGAGATTACAACTACACTTGAGTTATTTACATATTCTCTATATTTCCCAGTCGCCAATTATATATAATAATTCACATAGTTACAAACGAGTGATACAAATCTTAACACAAGATTTAATTAGCTTCAACACAAAAATATTTAGTTCACAAAGAAAACTCTTTGAATCAAACCTCTCCAGAGAAACTCTCAAGACACTTTTCAATATGCTCTATGCAACCTTTAGAGCTCTCTTTGATATTAAGAACTCTCCCTTTTTGTATTTAAAGAGGAAATTCTGCAGAAAAAATAAATAAATAAAAAAGCACACTTTCATACAATAACTTAAGGTTAATAAACCACAAAATCTCATAAGATATTAGCAAGAAAAACCGATATTTTTGGTACTAGGCAAAAAGACCAAACTATACATGAGAGGCGGTGATAGAATATTTACATATTAAATCATACATTCATCTAATAACTTAAGTTTTTATGATAGTTAGTAGTATTTCTATAAAATCTCAAAATTAATTTCCTTTTCCCTTTCTTTAGCTGAGCGAAGACTCCTCTTATGGTCAAGGCCATCGTGGTTTTTATATCTTTCCGCGGTCAAAGCAACAGCCATTGACAGGCCACCACTGCATTTCCTCCCACCACTCTAAATAGTGATCGAGCGTCATAATTCTCATCTACTCCGATTTCATCCAATCAGCTCAAAATCGAACATATTCCAATATTTATATAGTTTGATTTAGTTTGATGTCCAAACCACATCAACTACACCATGTTCACATTCCAATAGTTATCAATTAGGAAGTTAGTGTTGTAAAAGATTTGCACAATTATTTGCTTTTTAATATAAAGGCACATTTTATGAGAATATTTGTTGAAAGTAATTAATTATGATTAAAGGTAAGGCTTTAAGGCAAAGAGATCAAATTATATATTTCATAGTGTGAAATCATAAATGATTTGAATGTTTGAGAATCAGATTTATTTAATCCAAAAGTTCAAAAGCACAAAGGGAAAAGCACCAAGAAGAAACTTGGAAGAAATAGGGCGTGTGAAAAGGTACGTCTCCATTACTGTCCTCCATCTCATTAATTGTAAAGCTATAAACTTTATTGACTATATGCAACTGCTGCGAAGTTACCCGTGCGTGTTGTTTATGGCAAACGGGAATACATTTAAATATGCGAGAGGTAATGTTTTTTCAACAAGGATCTTACGAAAGTCTTCGTCATGATTAAACATCCACACAAAATATTTAAATGGTCCCCAATAAGTCTCGAAAGTCTTCGTCATGATTAACGTTAAAAAGACCCCAACTTGTCTTCAAGAACCGCAAAACATCTTCGGCTGTGCAAATTGCCTATCCCCTGTAGAATGTGATAGATGGAAATCTATTTAAACAGTGCCTATTAAAGAGACCCTGCTAAGCCCTGCTAAGTGTGAAGTGAGCACCCGTGGGGAACTCAGTGGCAAGAACGAGCACTGATGATACGTTGGGAGGAGAGTACCAGGTGTTCTTGAGTTTTAGAGGGCTTGATACTTGTCGTGGATTCACTAACAGCCTCTATCATGCCTTGGTAGATGCCGGGATTCGTGTTCTCATCGATGATGAAGAGCTTTGAGCGGTTGAAAGAATTAGTGGCAAACTTCTGCTAGCGATTGACTTGTGCAAGCTCTACATACCCATCTTCTCCAGAAATTATGCTTCAAGACCCTGGTGCCTCCGCGAACTTGCGAAGATGGTGGAGAACACCTCTAAATCTAAAGAAGATGGGAAGAAGGTCATATTGCCCATCTTCTATGATGTGAAACCCGATGATGTAAAGCCGAAAGCCACGTTTTATAGAAATGCCATATTGAATTTGAAGCAGAAGATTGAGGATCAGAAGAAGAAATTTAGATCCAAGGATGTAGAGACGTGGCGGCAAGCTCTTAAAGAAGTTGATGGCACCAGGGGATGGGAGCTAGAGAAATATTCAGGGTAACAATCTAACCATTATTTTGAAAATTATTTTGTATAATCAGGCCGTAGTTCTTACAAAAATTGATCAATTATAGTCTGACTCTAATTTCCGTAATTTGAACAAAAAGTTTCAAATTCTTCTATTATTGTTTTAAATCACGAGATTGCCAATTTTTTCTGACCTAACATCGTTGTTATTATTTTGTTTTTCACCTAATCTCTATCCTATAAGAAATTGGCTTTGTTTCATCTTTTTTATGATAATTTGATCCATGTATGCCTTAAGATTTTTATTGAATGCTAGAGAAGTTGATTAAGGGTGCATTCAGGAGTAGCATTTGGAAGGGACTTTAGACACCCAAAATCCCTAGGGCCAAATATTGGGTGTTTAGCAAAAATTTTGCAAATCCCCTAGAAGAAAAGTGGGCATTTAGAAGGCTAAAAGCCCAAGGCAGGTAGGAGGCTACCTTGGGCTTTCAGCTTTCTAGTCATGCCAGTTGATACTGTGCAACTTTTTTTTCCCGACACTGTCCTCACCAACTTTTTATTTTTCCATTTTTACCCTCGTTTTGTGATGCTATTCATCTTCCCCGTTCCCTGCGGTTGGCTTGGTTGTACCTAGCTACAAGGGGCCGATGATGGCTTGAGAGATGTCAGCATGGTAGCGGCGACACAGGCAATCGTTGCCGGAGGGTCAAGTGACCTCTACGGGTCACCGCGCCACGTGACCATGGTGAGGGCTCGCCGATCTAGGTCATGCAACCCCTCGCGAGTCGCGACGGCCCAAATCTAGGTTCCCACGACTTAGATCTGGGTTGCCCTGGGTCACAACGAGGACCCAAATCAGAGCCATCGAGACCCAGATCTAGGTTTGGGCCACCATAACCTAGTAGCCTGGTTGTGTCAAGCGACCTCTGTGGGTCGTCACACCACGTGACCATGGTGAGAGCTTGCCAATCTAGGTTGTGCAACCCCTCGTGAGTCGCAATGGCCCAAATCTAGGTTGCCTTGGGTCACGGCGAGGACCCAAACCTGAGCCATCAAGACCCAAATCTAGGTTTGGGCCACCGTAACCCAGTAGCTTGGCTGCACTTGGAGAGGTCAAGGGAGCAAAGGGAGTCCTTGCGAGTAGTGGCGACGACAGTGAGGGAGGCGTCAGTGACACAGGGGCAAAGGGAGAGGTCGAGACTAGCGACCTTAGGGTAGCAAGCGAAGGCAGTGGGGAGGTGCTTAACGTAGAGGGGGGCAGAGAGACTTGTGGTGGCAAGATTGATGGCGTGGAAGGAGAGGTAGACGAGAGGGAGGACTTGCAATTAGGGGTGAGCATGGTTCGAGTTGGGTCGGTCCACCCCCTAACCCTAGGGCCAACCCACACAATGCTGATCCTCAATTTTTGGGACCAGTGACCGATCTGATTGAGCTTGGGACCGAGGACCAGACCAACCTAGTGGGCTCAGTCCGGTTCTAGGGTCAATCCCAGATTATCTCATTTTTTGTACTTCTTGAAAAAATGATTGAGGATCGGACTAACCCAATGGATTCAATCTGATTCTAGGGTCAACCCAGGACTAACTAATAATTTTTTATTTCATTTTTTGTACTCTTTGAAAGGGAAATCAAGGACCGAACTGACCCAATAAGTTTAATGACAAGCGAGGTCAGCTAAGAAAGGCAAGCGATGAAGGTAGAGTGGGATGAGCGTCGAACAGAATGAGCATCAAGTGTCGAGCGGGGAGCAACAAGCTGAGCGAGCATCAAGCGGCGAGCGGCATGAGTGACCCAAAGCGAGCGAGGTGAGTGTCGAGCGATGAGCGGAGAAGTTGTTTTTTTCGATTTTGGCAAATTGAAAACTAAGATAATAAATAAGACAGAAGAGAACAAGTATTAAAGGAGGATGCTTTAAGGAGTCATTTATGCCATTTTGGACACCGTGAGGACTCCTCATAAAAACATTTCCCCCTTCGTAAATTTTGACTATTGACGCCGTAAAAAAATATTAAAAATTTAAGTTATTAAAGAACAATGTAAAATTACTTGAATTCATCACTAAAGAGCTATTTAATGTTGTTGACACTATTTATTTTAAGGTTTTCTCTATATAAAAAAAATTATAAATAATATATTACATATATATATAGTTAGGGTTGGTCCAAGTTGAACTAACTCTGAACTTCTAGTACCAAGGACCAACCCGCACAATGCCAGTCCAAGAATCCTAAGACCAAGAACCGAACTAGTCTCCTTGAGAACCAGACCAAGACCAGTAGGGTTGGACCGGTCTAGGGTTGATCCTAGGTTGACCCTGAACCGATGCTCACCCCTACTTGTAGTTGAGCACGTCTTGGTTGAGGAAGATGAGGATGGACACAATCTCCTTGAACAAGAGGTCGAAGAGGGGCGGGCCCTTTGGCGCTGGACTATCGGGCCTCTACTTCTTCATGGTCCTCAAGAAGAGAGATTGAGAGATGGTGCAGAAGAAGATGGAGGAGAAGATGATGGTGGTTAAGATGCAGAGGAGGAGAATATGTTTTGATGATGAATTTGACAATGTGATCTCAGGGGCGCACGATCAGGCGACCTCGCCGAGGTCACGCGACTTCAGGTAGCCTTACAAGACTCTCGTCAGGGGTCGCCCGACCCTAGGAGGCTTGATAGCCTAAGGTCTTCAACCTAAGACGTCGGCCACCGGCGTTAGATTTCAATCGCCGACGACTACTTACCCTTTGCCAACCAACTATTTTTTTTTTTAATCACAAAACTCATTTATAAATGTAAATTTTTCCAAGCACTATTTTACTTAAAGGTACTTTACAGTGGACTTTCAGATTACAGTTTACCAAATGCAATTTGCATTTTACAAAACTCTTTTAATCTAAAGTCCTTTGCATTTTCCAAAAGGCTTTTTCCAAAAGTCCAACCAAATGCACTCTAAGGAACTATTGCCTTTGCAAAGTTCTTTTCCACATAAAAAGAAGTGAGTAAATTTGCTATTACAATAATTCATCAACGTTTATATTCTGATTATTCCACTTTTTTTCGCCATAAATTTTGATTCTTCTACTTGATATGAAGATCAAACATATTTCTTCCTCTATTCCTTCAACTTAAACTTGCGATGGATGTTCAACTTTGTAATTCATCATGCTCTGAAGCTTTGGAGGTAATGTTGAATCTTTATATATCCTAAACTTGGTCGCGTTCCCATTTAGATGCTTATTAGATGGTTGGTGAACATGCAAATTTGTTGCCTTTTCTCAAATGAAACTATTCAACTTTGTGGCAGCCATGGGGATCTTATCAAGTCGGTTGTTAAGGAGGTGGTGATCAGGCTCGTGACAAGACATAGACAAGTGACCAAAGATTTATTTGGAATGGAGGATCGAATAGCAGCCATAAACAATTTTTTAGACATCCACTCTGGTGGTGTGCGGCTCATTGGAATCTACGATATGGGTGGTATTGGTAAAACAACACTCACCAAAATTATCTTCAATCAACTACGTCCTCGCTTTGGAAAAAAACTGCAGCTTTCTTGAAGATGTGAGGGAAACGGCAAAAGCCAAGGGCTCGTTGGTCAAGTTGCAAAGGAAATTATTGTTCGATATCTCCACCTCTAGAGTAGCTCCTAACATTGATAACATGGATCAGGCATCACTATGATTGGACAAACATTTTGCAACAAGAAGATGCTAATTGTGTTGGATGATGTCGAGGACAAGCAAATCCAAAAACTAATTGAAGTGAACTCTTTGTATTCTGGACAAAAACGTTCTAAAAATCAAGGGATTTAAGTGTAAAATCTTGCATTATGAAATGGAGGGGTTGAGCTAAATAGATGCACTCCAGCTTTTTAGTAAGCATGCCTTTCATGACAGCTCTCCTCCTACTGATTATTACACTCTTTCCAAAGGCATTGTCTCAACTACGGATGGACTACCTTTAGCTCTTGAACCTATAGGTTCATTGCTATTTGGTCAAAAAGAGGAAACAATATGGGAAGAGACACTTGAGAAGCTAAAGGAAACGCCTCATAGGGATGTGTTAGAAAAGCTAAGGATTAGCTATAGTGCCTTGGAGCCGGATCAACAACACATATTTCTCGATATTGGATGCTTTTTCATCGGCCGGAAGAAGACTAATCTGATCTACCAATGGAAAAGTTGTGGGTTTAAGGTAGAGTATGCTATTCATGTCCTTATTAACAGGTGCATGATAAGGGTTTTAGAAAATGATCAATTTTGGATGCATGATCAGTTTAGAGATCTTGGAAGGGCAATTGCTATACAAGAGCGTACCAAGTTGTGGGATGGAGATGAAATAATTTGCGCATTAAGGTCAATTGAGGTAAAGTATGACCAAATTTGAATAGAAAATTGCTTACCATGTTCGTAATTGAGGGTTTAATCATGTTTCTGAATTGGAAGCTACTAATTTTTTTCTTTCTTTCGACGAATTAAATTGTGGGATTATTGACAAATTCCTGCTCCTACTCCTCAATGTCATTGGCAGATTAGGGAAATCATTTAAGCACTCTATTTGCAAATGTCCTCCAACAATCCTACAACTATCATGGTAGAGCAACTTAGACGATTCCCACATCTCAAGTTTCTTTGGTTAAGTAACGTAGTTTGGGAAGGTGGCTTCATGGGCTATCTTGCCAAGTTGAAAGAGATCATTAGTTGGGGTGAACATGGTTCCCGGGTAGAACCGGGAACTGGAGAACCGAATCGGAGGTTCCGGTTCGGTTCACGGTTCTAAGGGGACCGGTTAGGAACTAGAACCAGCCAAGTTAAAAAAAAAAAAAAAACCCCCACGTGATTTCCCCCCTTCTATTCAATCTTCCCCCTTTCCCTTTCTCTCTCTCTCTCTCTCTCTCTCTCTCTTTTTTTCCTCCTCACGTCACTTCCTGCCCCCAACTTTTTCTTTTCCTCTCTCTCTCTCTCTCTTTTCTCCCCTTTTTCCTCCTCACGTCACTTCCCGCCCCCAACTCCCAACTTTTTCTTTTCCTTTCTCTCTCTCTCTTCTCTTTCCCCCTCTCTCGGCCGAAACCCCCTTCTTCTCTTCTTCTTCTTCTTCTTCTTCTTCTTCTTCTTCTTCTTCTTCTTCCTTCCTTCCTTCCTTCCTCTTGCTGGCTGCTGCTTCACCCACCACCACACCGCCACCCCATGCCCTACTCACCACCACCTCTTGGCCACTGAACCCCCACCACCCACTGCTCGTCCGATGACCCGTCTCGCCGTTGAGCCCCACGAGCTGTCGCACCGTTCGCGCTGCTGTGAGGCACCGTTGCTGTCCCAAGCCACCGTCACCACCTCTTGCCGCCGCTTGCTCGGCCGTTTGGGCTGTCGTTGCTCCGAACTATCACCACCTCTGCCCGAACCGAGCTGTTCCCCCCTTGGCTGTGGCTTGAGCCACGACTGTTGCCCTCTTCACTGTGCCATTCATGCCGCCGTTGGTGCCGTGAGACTCGTGCCTTCATCGCCGTCGCGCCGCCGCCGTCGCGTGCTTGCCGTCGCCGGACCTCCCTTGACACCGTTGTTGGACGCCGTCACCCCTCGCTTGCCTTGCCGCTCAAACGTAATTCCTATTCCCCATACAGAGCATAAAAGAATTGAAATCTAAGCTACCAGATTTGTGGGGAAAAAGGGTTCTCTTGTCTTTCACAAGGGGAAGTCGCATTTTAGCATCCTGTATGTTCTATTTTAGTGAGCAATTCTAATACTTGCAACAGCTGATGGAGTGAAATACTATGATATCATTGAGGGAAAGGGTCCAGTAGCTACAAAAGGATCGACAGTCTAGGTTTGTTGATGTTGGTTTTCTGTTTATATTTCCTTGAGCAATATATGAACTGGTAAACATTCTGTGTTCAATCCTCTGTTACAGGTGCATTTTGACTGTATTTATCGTGGTATTATGGCTGTATCAAGTCGAGAATCTAAGCTTTTAGCTAGAAATTGCATCATTGCTCAGGTCTTATACTTTGGATTTTCTTTTTTTGTTTCATTTTGTTTTTTGTTATAGAGAAATTTCCCTCATTTTTGACTTGTGCCTTATCTGGACAAATGCTTTGCTAATGTGCAAGCTTACTTGGCATTATTAGCCATATGAATTCAAGGTAGGATCTCCTCCAGGAAAGGAATGTACATTGGCTTGTTAACACTATCATATATCTAACCCAATGCACATTCTGGAATTCCCACTATCATATGTCACTCTTGTCGCCTTTCTTCTCTAATTGGCTTGTTAACAACTTTTCCATCGATTGATGAATAGGGTGCCAAACTTCCTGCTGACGAAGGGAAAAGTGCTGCAACTTTAGTGGCTTGCCGAACTTTGGCTGAAGAACTCATTGATTCACGATTTCCAGCTCCTAGAATACTGGCATTTAAGGTTTCTCCTCCTTCACACTTTTAATGTTTAATTCGTCTTATGTTATTCACGTGATGAGATGCTCATATTGGTTTTCCTGTTGAGGTAAGCTGGTGTTTTCTGTTATGTCAATCGGGGATACCACGAGTCAAAGAACTTGAGGTGGAGACCACCGCCTGAAAGCTTTGTTACTAAAGTTGCTGAAGTCATTGGAAGCTGTAAAACAATGAGGGATATGGCTTTATTTTGGTGTGGGGTTGTTGCTAAGGTAAGGCTGGACTTTTTGTAGTGAATCGCTGGACTTTGCAAAAGAGAAATAGTTCATATTCTAGAAGACTATTAAACGCTTATGAGTATTATAGATTGTGTTCGTGTTATATTCTCTTTGATGAATGTCAAGTTTGTTTATTATTGCTGCATTCATTTCCATTTTTTTAACTAAAAAAGAAAAAAAAAAAAAAAAAAGAAGAACCTGTTGGAACCTGTTGGAACCCGGAACCGACCCGGAACCTGTGACAGGGTAGGTTCCAAGTTCTTGGTTTTGATGGGTAGGTTCCAGGTTCTAAAAAATGAGGAACCTATACCCGAGGGTAGGTTACAGGTTCCAATCGGAACCTATAAGGAACCGGGAACCGCTCACCCCTAATCATTAGGGTCGATATAGGTTATTTGCCATCCAATTTGGCTCTGGAAAATGTGGTTCTGGTGAATATTCATTTCTCTAACCTCGACAAAGATGAGATCAGTTACCTGATCAAGGTTCGTGAGTTTCCCTGCTGGTCTAATTTTCTCATTCGATGAAGGACAAAATTTGATGGATTTATAGTCTAATTTTCTCAGTTAGTGAGAGGATTGAATGACATATGACCCAAGTTGGGAGCCTAAACCCACATCTATTTCTTGTATAGACATTTAATTATCTATCTTGATGTTTCATTGGCTTCTGTGGGGGGCAACAAAATTGAAGGTTCTCAATCTTCAATATAATTACTCCATAAGTGGGACACCTCTCTCTTAGTAAATGTGATAACTTGAGCGAGCTCCCCGACTCAATTTCAAAATTAGAGTCATCGACGAAGCTGGATATATCATGCAAGCGAATTACAAGATTACCAAATTCCATTGGTAGACTACAGAGCCTGTCATCTTCCAAACACTGAACTTGGAGCATGGTCATAGTATAAAAGAGTGGCCCAAGTTTCCTAGAAGTTTGACCACTCTATGGCTGATATGTAAATTGTTGCTGACTGTCCCTAACCTCTCAAACCTTACTAATCCAGTTGAATTGTTTCTATCTGATGACAATGCCAATTGGTTACACGATTCAAATGTACTTCCAATTGGTGACTTAAGGTGGATCAGGGGGTTATTTAAACTAAACAAGCTGCACTTTTGCTTATTTAATACCCGTGCACCGACTACAGAGTTGGGTTCCCTTTCTCTGATGAAAGATCTTACTCTATTTGGACTGGATTTCCGAACCCTCAAACAACTACCATCAAACTTGATAGTTTTAAAGCTTTACCACACTCATGTGAAACATGTACATTTCGGCGGGCCTCCTCCACTGGAAAAATTGAGAGAAAACGAGGTGTACAAGCAACTTGATGTTCCATTTCTCGATATCTCATATGCCCCCAGCAGGCGCTTTCTGCTGAAGGACTTGAGGTACAATGAGGTACGACCTCCGGAGTTGATTGAATCTTGGAGGGGAATGTTCCCTTTCCTAAGCTCCCTGAAGATGCTTCGAGAATTCCATATGGGGAGGTGCCGGAAGGTAGAAGTTATCGATTTTATTTCTCCGTTGGAATCATTGGAAGTATTTACTGTTGAAGGCTGCGGTTCATTACGAAGGATAAAAGGTTTGTCAAACTTGAAGAAGTTGGAAGAGGTTACTTATTGAGTCCTGTTGGAGGCTGCTGAGTATGGAGGGCATTCCCGAATTAGAGCTTTTGTGGCTGTTGAGAGTTCATGGGAATATATACTCAAAAGAAATTTTTGATGCATCGAGCTCAAAAATACCGAATGAATGCCAGATCGACATAACATCTGATGATATTTTCAGCCGCAGATGTGGTACTTATCACTGCAATTGGGAGTCTTTTAAAGAGAAGATTCTGAATGATAAAGAGGATATCCGGCTACGAAACTAGCGACTCTGAAACATGAAGAGGGCATCCTTGGTGCGCCTTGTTCCAATTCATAGATCATGGCTGTTCTGTTTTCCATTTCTGCTTTATTCCAGTAAACAGAGACAACAAACTGATTCTAAAATGTGCACCAGCAATTAGGGTTCTTCTTTCACGTTTTCCTCTTCTTCCCGCTGCTCAAGCAAATCGCCATCACCCAATCCTCATCGCTGCTCGCTCGCTCCTTGCAAGCTTCAGCCCATCATTCGCTGTCTCTCTTCCTTCCCTGGTTCAGTTGCGAGCTTCAAGTTCCATGTCCACAAGCTTCAAGTCTTTCTTCTTCAGGGCCACCCGGCTGGAGGAATTTGGTGCTACATGAGGTTCGAATGGCTGCGTTCATTAACTTCATCAGTGGCGGGAGGCATAGGCCTGAACTCAAGCTCCGGATCACCAGCTAATCGCTGAAGAACAGGTACAAGCGGTGTGGTAGTTGGTGTTTGGTTGAATGTGATCGTGTGAGCTCTAGCTTCATAGGGTAATAGTTTCATAGTTTATTTACATTGCTATGCTTCTGTGGACCGCGCGATGGAGTGGAATCATGTGCCAGCGTGTCGTCCATCTTTTAGGTGGGGCATTACAAGAATTATGGGTATTTGGTGTGCTGACTTGCACCGGCTCACCAACCAGTCCCCTCGAGTCACTTCTAGATCGCCAATCGGACTTCCATGGAATCCTCATCATGGAATCTCATTCCGATTATCTCAGTATTAAACAGCTGAGGCATCCCAATCACACAACGGGAGCATCTCACTCCGAGACATCTCGGTATTGCAAAGTTGAGGCATCCATGATCACACAGCATGAGCATCTCACTCCCCAGGGCATCATCGGTATCGCAAAGCCGATGGAAATCTCTTACACTTGATTCATTTCACACAATTCACACATCCACACCTTGGGATTAATCACACCACATCTGCAAACTCATCGTTCAATATCTCTTGATCATGCCAGTAACCAATCCTCATGCAATTGCACATGTGACTTCTTAGTGCAAATCTATTCAGCAAATAGAGCACCCGCGTGGGTACTAATCTTGCCTCATCCAAGCAACACCACATCACATTAAAAGAGATGCACCAAAGATCAGTTTATAAAGTGCCTGCATGATCATCGAAAGGTCACCAAAAAGATTCAATCAATTTCCCATTAGTATTCGCAAAATTGGACCAAGGCAGAAAATAGGCAGAATTGCCCGATTAGAAATAACAAAGTCAAAACCATAGTAAATCACTTCGAAGAATTATGAAATTTTAGTTTGTAGTAGAGAGGACATTAATTAGTGTTCTTCGTGAAAACTAGACCTATTTCTCATTGTACAAAGAGCACTAACTCACAGACTCAACCTGTAAACCTGTCAAATTTTCCAGAGCCCTTACACACTGAGGAAAGGCATTTCAATACTCAAAACTCAACTAATTGCTACCAAATTTTAGTATGTTATATGTGAGGATATACTCTATGACTTTTATGAAAAGAGCATGACCTGAATCTATCCCAAAAGTTATCAGATAAATCAAAGAGCACATTAATGTCCCCCGGTTTCACAGCAGACCGTCACCGTAGAGAGAAAGCATATTTTCACTGCCTATACTAATCCAGATCTATAGCCTGATAAATTTTGGAAGTCAAAAGTCTGTTTTCCCAAAGTAAGATGGTCGAGCTGGTTGAGAGTAAAGACTAGGTTCATTTGTGGAAAGGAAATCTTGAGAAAGCGCAGAGTAATAAGGTGTCTTTAGATGAAGTTTGCACTCCAAAATGTGAAGGTGTTTTGGGCTTGAAGAAACTGGAAACATGGAAAAAAAAAGCTTGCATTCTCAGGAATTGGTACGAGTTGTTGCTAAAAGCAGGGCACTTTTTTTGCTGAAACAGACTTCTATTTGCTCTGTTACTCCTAAAACTAACTCACCTATACTTGGAGGAAGCTGCTAAAAGTTAGGTCCATTCTTAAGCGACATACTTGACAAGTGATTGGCAATGGACAGGACGGTTTATTTGTGGTGTGATCATGGCATCCTCATGGCATTTCTAGAGGGTGTTTATCCTCAGAGAGTGATTCATTATACTGTTCTAGATATATCAACTCTTTGGTAGCTACTGTTACTAGTTGGAGATGAGTGGTCTTGTCTTCAACAAGATCAGATCTATTAGTGCAAATACAAGACAGTGTTATGTGGGATGCTTTAGCGTTGTCATATTGCTGACGATCAGAGTGATGTTCACTGGAAATGCATCGGGTTGTTTTACTTGGATTGAGGCTTGGAACCTGGTTAGAGAAAGAAGGCCAAAGGTTGTATGTCATAAAATGATCTGCGTTAATCCGAACACCCCTAAGTTCTGTTTCGGCCCTCGATTAGCAATCTTGAATAGGTTGCAGACCTTTGGGAAAATGAAAAAATGGGGCTTCTGCAGTTGATCGATGTGGCTTGTGCTTAGCTGCTCTTGAATCTAGACAACATTTGCTTTTTGAGTGTGCTTTCCCAAAGACAATCAGGTGCTCCTTTCTAGAACTGATGGGTAGGAGGAGGCCTGTTGGAACTTGGGACATGGAATTCGCTTGATTGTTGCTAAGTCTGATAAGAGTGATTCGCATGGTAATGTTTTGCCGCAAAAGTTCATATCCTAGCTATGTAAAGGAGAGGAATGCTTGTTTGTCTACCGTAGATAAAGAATTGTGTGGTAAATGGCATATTAAGATGTAAGCTCGTGAGCTGCTTTTCGAGTTGCTTTTCATTGAAAAGTACCCCGACCCGATTACATCAAGCCTAAACAAGTCCGCTGGGCTCGGCATAAATTATTTCGAGCTCGTCTGGTTCGGTCTAGGCTAGGCCCCAAATATGACTTGACTTAAAAAACGAGAGAAAAAGATGCGAAGAATCTCTAGTCATCTTCGTTCTCTATGAATCCCGAGGAAATCGATGCAGCATCATCGATAAAGCCATAAGAGGTTGAAGGAGAGTTTCCCAATTTGAGCTATCACCACCTTGCCCAGATGCTGCTGCTGTCGTCGCTTCGAAAGGCAAAGCCGATTGAGGGAGCTTCTATTGGAAAAGATTCCAACCTCTGTCCTCACTCCATTGATCAAACTTGAACACAACCGGTAGTTGCTTGTGGGCTCGAGCCCGCAGTGGCGAGGTTGCTCCAAATTTCCCTTAGGAAGAAAATTTAACTTTTCTTATCTTTAATTTTCACGAATAGCACGTAGGAGCCATGTGGCAGCCACTCGCCAGCCATTGTGATCCTTAGCGTCTACGTCAACTTTTTCGTGTTTTTTTTAATGGAAGGTCCAATTGGAGCGAACGGATTGTAGTTCAAGAATTTAATTGCAAAAAGAAAAATTCAAAGGCAACATTTCACAAACATAAGAAAGTTTCAACAGCTTTTACTCCATAATAAGATGATAACTTTCAAACGATAAGTAGTAAGTTTTTGGGATTTGTCGTATAAACTTTGGCATTGCTATAAAACATTTCTGTAGATGCCTAAGAGATAATAATATCTCACGTAAGTTGATGTCATTTTACTATGTGGAGGGCACAATCCGCAATCATTGATCTGATTACGTCAATAATAAAAAGTTTAGGCAAAGCAATAATTAAAGATATGTTTGGACTCGAACAGAACATCTTGATTACATACTGTTCTCGTAAGAATAGAACTTGTAATTAACCTAAATACTAAATTAGTGAGGCAAACGTGCAAGTTGACTTTTGGTAGACAAACGTGATGATCAACATCGACAAATTTCAAGCAACTAATGAGAACTATCTGGGCAACAGATATCGCAAATCTCTTTTCCGTAAGATACAAATATATACTTCTTTTTAATTTATATATATATATATATATGTTTTATTATTTATTGCTTCTTCTCTTATTTAAATGGACTGTTAGAGAAGAGAAGATAATGCAATTGTTAATCCTTGGAAAAGTTACCCAATCAATTCTAAACCTATTTAACGAATACTCCTTTAATTCAAAACTCTTCAATTTCATCAATTTAGTCTTTAACATTTACGCAAAATTTCAATGTAGTCATTCCGGCTAATTTTAAGTAGAAATCTAGAATTTCGTGTAAAAGTTTACAGCTACATTGGTAAAATTGAAAAGTTTATAATAGAATTGATGTCCTTATAATATGTTTAACACTAATTAAACAATTTTGCTATAATCTTTCATCCGGGCTTCCTATGCAACTCAACTACATCTTTCATTATGCAAGGAAAATACAAAAATCATCCTCAACTTTTTATTATGATTTATTCCACGTCTTCTGTTATTTTGAGCATGCATTTTGTGCCTTGTTGTCAAACAAAGGTCATTTTTTTTTTTTTTTTTTTTTTATCATTGAGTCTAACGAACTGTGGAAATTAGATTGTGCGAAGTGTAGATTTTTTTTTGAGATCTCTTGTTGCAAAGTGTAGATAGATTTCGGAATTAGCGGATATAAAATTAGTATTTGAGGTGAAAATGGAAGATTGGTTTTTGTAATTTACAAGGAACCGTTTCCACTAGTCTTCATAATATTTTGTTATTATGCATTATATAGATCAATTTTATTTTACAATATTTGATTGGAATATTAAATATGTCCAACTATACAAAAGTTACACCTTCATTATTGTCTCCACCTTATTTTTTTATAAAGCCATCGACTTTAGTGACTATAAATTGGAAGTTGCACCTGCTGCGAAGTTGCCTTGACGTGTTTTTGATGTCAAAAGGGACCATAATACATAATGTTTTCTGCACCTGCTGGAAAGTTGGCTGTGCGCGATGGCAAATGGTCGTGGAAGAAGATTTTATAGTAATATTTGTTTCTCTTTAAATTTTTGTCGATTCCGAGATTTATTTAAAACCTTTTCGCTTCCATTGACAAAACCCTGTGAGTCATGCAAATGGAATCAAGAGTCTTTATCCATAATTTTCAATTAAACCCCTAACTCACGTAATACAAACGTCCAAAATGATTTCTTTAACTGACGAAAGTGGCATTGGGTTACATCGTTTATATCTTATAATTAAATATCCGTTCCTCCTTTTTCTAATGTAAGGTAGTGGTTCTTCTTTTGTAAATTTTTTAGGGAGGATGACCTGGTGGAAAAGCTTTTCAATTGAATCACGTGAGCTACACGATACAAACGTCCAAAATGATGTCTCTCACTAAAGAAAGTGGCATCAGACTTCGGGCATTCAAATAAAGAATTTCATCATTTATTTCTCATAACAAACATCCTTTTCTCCTTTTCTAATCTAACACGTTGGTTCTTCTTTTGTAAATTTATGAAGGAGGATGATCTCGTGGAGAAGTTTTTCACATAGAATGTAATAAAAGCTCTTCCCATCAATGAATGTAATGTTATTATTATAATGTTATTATTACTAAAATATACAATACAAAAGAATGGCAGAAATTTTGCTAACAATGAGCTGCGCACTCAAAATAAATACATTTAAACTTTTTGTAGGCATGCCTCCAACGACAACTTTCCTTCAGCCAATTACTACATACTCTAAAAAGGCATTGTCTATACCACATATTGACTACCTTTTGTTGAGAAAACTCCATCCATATTTTGAAGTTCACAAATTTTTTTAGTTTTAATGCTTAAGTTAGAACAGGTTTTTGAATAAGTATATATTCTGAGCACTATCGAGAATCTTTGCCAAAAGTCTATTCTATTTGAGAAGCACATATACAATATCCTAACTTTGACAAGTTCAAAATGTATCAAGGTCCAGAATAAGACTTATCGAGAATACAACATGAAACCAGAATGAGACAAATTATGAATATAAACAACAATAGCTAGTGATCTGGCTAAGGATTCTACTTTCCATAAATATATTGATTGAATCAATCAAACTAATTGATAAAATCAATCCTGGAGATAAGTTCCAAATGAGGAAAGCTATATTTATAGAAATCAAGATTCTAACTGTATGGACGACTAGAATCGAGTGGATATTTTCTCTTTGTCTTCAATGGTCGCAAGATCTTCTTTGAATCTTTTTGTCCAATAGGTAAATTAGAAGAAAATCCTCCGATGATTGACTAAGGGGCTGTTTGTTAACATTCTTTTTTTTGTTTATGAACAAATTTTCTGATTTTTTGTTCCAGGGAACAAAAAAAGAATAGAAACGCGTTTGTTTGTGTTTGTGTTCCAAATCTTTTTTTTTTTGTTCCTAGGAACACATTTAGAACAGAAACAAGAAACAAGAAAAACATGTTTCTTGTTTCTGGAACAATTTTTAAGAACAAATTTTCTCTCTTCTCTTTTTTTTCTTCTTTTCTTTTTCTTTTTTCTTTGGCCGGTCGCCGGCCTCGGCCATGGCCGGCGATTAGCTGACGAGGGCCGGCGACCTTGCCCAACCACGGCGAGGCTCATCGTGGTTGGGCGAGGCTTGGCCTCACCTTGGTTGGGCGAGCTTGGGCTCACCCAGATTCGACGAGCCCGAGCTCGCCCAACCACCGGCGAGGCTCGCCGACCTAGCGGTGGCCCGACGAGGCCGAGCCTCACCGGTGGCTGGGTGAGCTCGGGCTCACCTAGATCGGGCGAGCCCGAGCTCGCCCAGCCAAGGTGAGGCCAAGCCTCGTTGGTGGGGGGGTAAGGCTAGGCGAGCTCGGGCTCGCCGGCCTAGCGGTGGCCCGGTGAGGCCGAGCCTCGTTGGCGCCGGCAAGGCCGGGCGAGCCTCGTCGTGGCCGGGCGAGGCCGCCGGCCCTCGTCGGCTAGTCATCGGCCATGGCCGAGGCCGACAACCGGCCAAAAGAAGAAAAAAAGAAAAAAGAAAAAAAGAAAGAAAAATAAGAAAATTAAAATTAAAAAATTAAAAAATTAAAAGAAACAAAAAAAAAAAAATACAAATTTACCAAACGTGTTTTTGTTCATTTTTTATTCCCAGAACAAGTTTACCAAACGCCTTCTTCTGTTAAAAAATTGTTCCCCGTAGCAGAAATAGTTTTTTCTATTTCTGTTTCCTAGAACAATTTTTGAACAAAAACATTACCAAACGTGCCCTAAATGGCTAGTAGCATGTAGGAGTATTTAAGGTGAATAATCGGTCAAGGAAATAGAGACACAAACCCGAAATTCCAAAGTTTGAAGCTGATCTCAATATTACTTATCTTCCTTTGTGAGCTTTACAAAATGTGATCAAGAAAAAAAAAACACAACAAAAAAAGTGATTTAGTGTGATAATGTGATCTATCACTAAGTGTTTGTACTCAATTGTAATTTCTTGTTGATTCTATAGTGGAATTCAATTAATAGGCTATCAACGTGGAAGAGTGGACGTAGGCTTAATCTAAGCCAATTCACTATAAAACTTGTGTGCAATTTTCTCTTACCTAAACTCATTTTTCTTAGGTCTGTTGCATACTTACAGATTATCTTTGAAGTCCGGTTATTCGCATAACATATTCTGATCTTTATTCATAATTTAATCTCAACTTATTTCATTTTGCATTTACTTGTCAAGATTTTATTTTAACACCTATTCACCATCTCTAGGTGTTCGTACTAGTTCTATCATCTTTAGCTATTGAAGAAATAGGTCCAAAAACTAATCATCCGAAAAGATCGATATCCACATGCCTAAAACCTTTCGGATTTATTAAAGTTGTATGTGGCATGTGTGATTAATTAAAAGGTAAAAACGTGATTTCGAAGAATGTCATTTTGGCATCCTTTGGGGATCTTGTAATATGGTATCGCATGATTGAATTAAAATTTATTATTATTTTTTTTATGTATTCCAATCGGTAAAAATAGGATGTATTTTTCGAAGAATGTCATTTTGGCATCCTTTGGGGATCTTGTAATATGGTAAATCTGAAGAATGATCTTTTCCAATTTACTAAAAAGCAAGCATTGACGTTTTTTTTTTTTTTTTAATTAATTAATTTATTATTATTTTTTATGTATTCCAATCGTTTGAGGCAATGGCTTGAAAGCATAGGATGTACATGCTCATAGCATTTCCCCAAAGCCAAATCAAACAGGCCCTTTGTACAATGCGTCAATTTAGTCAACAAGTCAAAGCAACCAATAGCGCCACGAAAAAAAATATAAATAAAAAAATCATAAAATAAATAATTGCAGCTAGGCTCTATCTGATCTTCATTAATTTCACTACAACGGTTCAAATTCTGAAGAATGATGTTCATAATGGCTTTCAATTTCTCATGAAAATTTTATTAAGAGATGAGATATGAAAATGATTTATGTTAAATCATGCTAACAAAAAAAAAGTGTATCGCTAATAAATGTTGTCAAAATGTATGTCAAATCATGCAAAACAGACTTATTTAATATGTCAAGATTGTAGTTGCAAATCTATGGTTTTCTTGATATGTCGCGTTCAAAACTAAATAAATGAAATATATGCAACCATAAAATCATGGAAAATGAAGGAAGCAAAGTGAAAGGCACACACGGGCTGGTGCGATTCAACGGAGAAAATGGCAATAAAAGAACATTACTACGCATGGTCAGAGGGATCTTAGGAGAGACGGGCCGTAGATTGCATCGAATCTCGTCCTTATGATTGGAGTAAATGTTAAGCAGGCGATGGGACAAATTCTATCATCAACCATGAGTTTAAGCTTATAAATATTAATCGATATCTTAAGAAAATAGAAGATACTTTTGCATTTCATGAATGCCTAATGTTGGTCATATTGAATATCTTTTAGTTTGGTTTCACTTTTCTCCAAACCATATTCCTTTTTGAAAAAAAAAAAAAAAAAAGTAGTCGAATAAAATGCACAAAACAAGAAAATGAATCGGACACTAGATTTATGTGATTTAGTCGTGTGATCTACGTCCATTTAGAGAGCAGCACAAGATTCCATTATACATCAAAAGATATAATGAAGATAAAAATCATATCATTTAAATACTCTCGGTGTTTTTCAGTCTGTAATTACACTCAATAACCCATACAATGTTTAGCATTTAAAATTTCTGTGATCAAGAGGAACTCTCGGCACGGTTTTCAACATGCTCTATGCAACCTTTGGAGCTCTCTATGACATTAAGAGCTCTTCCTCTTGGTATTTAAAGGGGAAATTCAGTAGAACAAATAAAGAAGAAGAAAGGAAACAGTGAGTGGCCAACATCCTTGCAACTTTCTTCGTCGTCTTCCCTTTCGGCCCTTATTGGCGATGGCCATCGTTAATCTCGATTTCCCTGTTTCGGCTTAGCAAAGCCGTTTCTAGTGGTCAGGACCATCATGGTTTCTCTTTCTTTCTTTCGTGTTCAAAGCAACACCACAAGGGAGTGGGCATCATGGCCATTGACAGGCCATCACTGCATTTCCTCTCACCAATTTTGAACAATGGTCGAGCGTCTATAATTCTCATCTGATCCTATTTCATCCAAGGAGCTCAAACTCAAAAAATATTCTAACATATTTATATAATTTGGTTTGATTTAACGCCCAAACCACACTAACTACACCATGCTCATATTCTAATAGTCGTTAGTAAGAAATAAATGATTATTTGGTTTTTAATATAGAGGCACATTCTATGACAATATTTGAGCTGTTAAAGGAAATTGATTATAATTAAAGGTAAGTCTTCAAGGCGTAGAGATCAAAGCAAATATTTCATAGTGAGTAGTAAGTATATGCTTAGGTAATGCTTAGGTGGAGCATTTCTGGTAAAGAATGCAGCAAATCCAATCTCTGTAGTATGAATGAGAATTTTCTAATGATCTGGAGTCCCAAGTGTCAGAATGAGAGGCGATTTTTTAGGAATAACTTATTACTCTATATAAATAAGTTGTTACTTTACAATATTGGATTGGGATTTTTAAAATGCCCACCTATAGATATAGAGAATCAAATATTTTTAATCCGAAAGTTCAAAAGCACAAAGTGAATAGCACAAAGGAGAAGCTCGAAAGAAATTCGGCGCGCAAAAAGGCGTAGCTCCATAATTGTCCTCCACCTCATCTTTTCTTTTTTAAAGCCATCGACTTTAGTGACTGTAAACTGGAAACTGAACCTACTGCGAAGTTGCCTATACGCATTTTGGATGGCAAACGGGATTGAATTCAAATGCGTGAAATGTCATATGGCGAACTTAGAGACCAAGTGAGGGGGCTGACCTTAAGTGCGAAGTGAGCTCCTATGGCGAACTCAGAGATAGGAACGAGCACCAGCAATACATTAAGAGATGAATACCAGGTCTTTCTAAGTTTTAGAGGACCCGATACACGTCGTGGATTTACCAATGTCCTCCACCAAGACTTGGTATATGCCGGGATTCGTGTTTTTATCGATAACGAAGAGCTTCGAAAGGGTGAAAGAATTAGTGGCAACCTTCTACAAGCGATTGATCATTCCAAGCTCTACATACCCATCTTCTCCAAAAACTATGCTTCAAGTCATTGGTGCCTCCGCGAGCTTGCAAAGATGGTGGAGAACAACTCTAAATCTAAAGAAGATGGGAAAGAGAATGCCATATTGCCCATCTTCTACGACGTGAAACCCGATGACGTGAAGCTGAAAACTCCATTGTATAGAAAGGCTATATCAAATTTGAAGCAAACGAGGGAAGATCATGAGAAGAAGTTCAGCTCCAAGGATATAAAGACGTGGCAGCAGGCTCTCAAAGAAGCTGGTGGCATCACGGGATGGGAGTTGGAAAAATATCCAGGGTAACAATCTAATCATGATTTGAAAATGATTTTGTACAATCGGGCCTTTTTTTGCTAGAAACTCTGATTCTTCTATTTGATGTATCAAACATTTCTCTTCTATATCCTACACTTGATTGCGTTCCCACTTGGTTGGTTGGTATATGGTTGGTCAACAAGCAAATTTGTGACTTTTCTCAATTGAAATTGTTCCACTTGTGGCAGCTATGTGAAACTTATCCAGGAGGTTGTTGAAGAGGTTGTGGTCAGGCTTAAAATAAGACAGAGAAGTGTAACGGGAGATTTAGTTGGAATGGAGGCTCGAATAGCAAGCATAAAAAAATTATTAGACATTGATTCTGATAGTGTGCGGCTCATTGGAATCTACGGGATGGGCGGCATTGGTAAAACAACACTCGCTAGGATTATCTTCAATCAACTATGTCCTCGTTTTGGGAGAAACTGCATCTTTCTTGATGACGTGAGGGAAACAACAAAAAAGGGCTTAGTCAAGCTACAAAAAAAATTATTGTCTGATATCTCTTATTCTAGAGTGCCTCCTCACATTGCTAACATTGATGATGGGATTAATAAGATTGAAGAAACAATTTGCAATAAGAAGATGCTAATTGTATTGGATGATGTTGATAAGGCCAACCAAATCCAAAAACTAATCGGAAAGAAATCTTTGTATCCTGGCACTAGAATACTTGTTACTACTAGAGACAAGAGCATTCTAACTATTAGGGAATTTAAGTATCAATTCAAGGATTATGAAATGGTGCGGTTGAGCAAGGATGATGCCCTTAAACTTTTTAGTAGGCGTGCCTTCAATGACGATTCTCCTCCAGCTGATTACGACACTCTTTCAAAGGGCATCGTCTCTACTGCAGATGGACTACCTTTAGCTCTTGAAGCAATAGGTTCATCACTTTTCGGCGAGGAAGAAAGAGAAATATGGGAAGAGTGGCTAGAGAAGCTAAAGAAGACACCTCATGAGGATGTTTTGGGAAAACTAAAGATTAGCTATGATGCCTTAAATCTGGATCAACAACAAATATTCCTCGATGTTGCATGCTTTTTCATTGGTGAGAATAAGACTAATCCAATGTACGTGTGGAAAGATTGTGAGCTTTCCCCAGAGATTTCCCTCAAGGTCCTTATTAAAAGGTGCATGATAAAGGTTTTAGATAATGATATATTTGAGATGCATGATCAGTTTAGAGATCTTGGAAGGGTAATTGCCAAAAAAGAACATACCAGATTGTGGGATAAAGATGACATCATTTGTGAATTAAGATCAACAGAGGTAAAGTATGGCCAAATTTGAATAGAAAATTACTTATACCCTCTTCTTAATTGATGATTCACGTTTTTTATTTGGGAGCAACTCTTCTGTTTCATTTTTTTTTCCCTTCGACAAATTAAATTGTGGAATTATTGACAAGTTCCTGCTCCTCAATGTCATTGGCAGATCAAGGAAAGCGTTCAAGCACTCCATTTGCAAACGACCAACAACAATCGTACGACCATCACGGCGGAGCAACTTAGACGATTCCCACATCTCAAGTTTCTTTGGTTGAGTAACGTAGTCTGTGAAGGTGACTTCACGGGCTGTCTTTCCAAGTTGAAATGGATCATTTTGATGGGCAACACACCAACTAATTTGGGTCTAGAGAACGTGGTTGTGATGAATTTTTGTTTTTCTAACCCCAACAAAGATGAGATCCGTTACCTAATTAAGGTTCATGAGTTTCCCTCCTAGTGTAATTTTCTCATTCAATGAAGGATTTGATGGATTTGTAGTCTTTTTTTCTCAATTGGTGAGAGGATTGGATCCAAGTTGGGACCCCGAATTCATATTTATTTCTTGTACAAACATCTAATTGTCTGTCATGATGTTTCATTGGCTTTTGTAGGGCGCAATGAAATTGAAGGTTCTCACTCTTGAAAATAATGGCTTCATATGTGGGACACCAACCTTTCTCGAATGCTCAGTTTTAGAGAAGTTGACTATTTGTCATTATCCATCTTTGAAGAAAATTGACCACTCTATTGGGAAACTGAGGCTGCTAACTGATTTGAATATTGAGTCATGTGTGGAACTTGAAAATTTGCCCGAACAAATTGGAGAGCTACAAAATCTTCGGCACCTCTCTCTTAATAGATGTCATAGCTTGAGTGAACTCCCCGACTCAATTTCGAAATTAGAGTCGTTGATGAAGCTGGATATATCATGCACGAATATTACAAGATTACCAGATTCCATTGGTAGACTACGGAGCCTATTATCTGCCAATGTATCATGGACACCAATTGCACAAATGCCCGGTACAATGAGCAAATTGCTACGCCTCCAAACACTAAAATTGGAACATCGCCATAGGATAAAAGAGTGGCCGGAGCTCCCAAGAAGTTTGACAACTCTACGGCTGATATCTTCTTCGTTGTTGACTATCCCTAACTTCTCAAATCTTACTAATTTAGTTGAATTGTTCCTATCTGATCGCTCTGACGAGTGGTTGAGCCGATCAAATGTAATTCCAACTGGTGACTTGAGGTGCATTGGGAGGTTATCCAAACTAAGCAAGCTACACATTTGCTTATTGAATGTCCACGCGCCGACTAGAGAGTTGGGTTCCCTTTCTGTGCTGAAAGAACTGACTTTATATGGACTAGACCTCCGAACCCTCAAACAACTACCGTCAAACTTGATAGTTTTAAAACTTTACCACACTCAACTGAAATATGTACATCTCGGCGGGCTTCCTATGTTGGAAAAATTGAGAGAAAACGAGGTGTACGAGCAACCTGATGTTCCGTCTCTCGGTGTCTTATGTGCCCAGAGCAGGTGTTTTCTGCCTAAGGACCCGGGGTACAATGAGGTACGAACTCCCGAGTTGTTTGATCATTCGTGGGGAAAGTTCCCTTTCCTAAACTCCCTGAAGATGCTTCGAGAATTCCATATGGAGAGGTGCCAGACGGTAGAAGTTATTGATTTTGTTTCTCTGTTGGAATCATTGGAAGTATTTACTGTTAGAGGCTGCTGTTCATTACGAAGGATAAAAGGTTTGTCAAACTTGAAGAAATCGAGGAGGTTACATATTGAATCCTGCTGGAGGCTGCGGCGTATGGAGGGCATTCACGAATTAGAGTTTTTACAGCAGTTCAGAAGTCGTGGGAGTGTATTCTTTGTAGAGATTTTTGATGCATCGAGCTCAAAAATACCAAATGAGTGCCAGATGGACATAACATTTAACTGCAACTTCAGCGGCAATTGGGAGTCTTTTAGAGAGATGATTCGGATCGATAAAAAGCAAATGCGGGACTTCGGAATCTATGCAACAGTGGACTCCGAAACATTAAAAGGGATCCTTGGTGCGCCTTCTTTCTATTCATTTCTGCTTCATTCTAGTAAGCAGAGACAGCAGACAAATTCTAAAATGTGCACCGGCGATTAGGCTTCTCTTTCACGTTCTCTTCTTCCTCCTCTCTTCCCCTTGCTCAAGCAAATCTCTATCACCCAGTCCTCACCGCTGCTCACTCGCTCCTCGCAAACTTCAGTTCGTCGTCCGCTGTCTCTCTTCTTTCCCAGGTTCCATCGCGAGCTTCAAGTTCCATGTCCACGAGCTTCAAGTCTTTCTTCTTCAGCACCGCTCGGCTAGACGAATTTGGGTGCTACGTGAGGCTCCGACGGTTGCATTCATTAACTCCATCAGTGGCGGGAGGCATGGACCTGAGCTCAAGCTCTGGATCACCAGCTAATCGCTGAAGAACAGGTACGAGCAGTGCGGCAGTTGGTGTTTAGTTGAATGTAAT
The DNA here is from genome assembly GCA_014182405.2 of Eucalyptus sideroxylon. NCBI lineage: Eukaryota > Viridiplantae > Streptophyta > Magnoliopsida > Myrtales > Myrtaceae > Eucalyptus > Eucalyptus sideroxylon. Next base: position 31,094,162 of record CM024554.2, on the reverse strand, counting down.
CCTGTGATTTATCTTTGCGTCGTTAAGCATGAGTTCGAGCTCTAGCTTCATAGGGTAATAGCTTCATACTTTATTTATGTTGCTATGCTTCTGTGGACTGGTCGATTGAGTGGAATCATGTTCCGGCGTGTTGTGCATCTGTTAGTTGGGTTATTACAAGAATTATGGGCATCTGGTGAGCTGACTTAAGATTAGAGAGTTACAAAATTTGGGAATCAGAGTTTACAGCTTTGTTGGAGAACGGCGATGTGGATTTTTGCAGTCGACCCTCTGAGGATCGAACCATTCCCATGATTGTCATTGCAGAGCGCACGAAACTTTCTGCAAAGGATGTTGAGCGTCTTCTCATGAAGTGTTCGTCTGTAGGTATATTGTAAGGTTTGAATAATCATCAATTTAATGAGTATCCACCATCTCTTTTTTATCTGTGAGGAGCTGATTGAAAAGCAAACAATGTCGAGCATCTTCTCATAAATAGCTTCATACAACAAGTGGTGGCTGATGTGAATCAGCATTTTTTTTTTTTAATAATGTTGATGCTGTGTTTCATAATTGGGGGGCTGTAAAAGATGATTACTTTGAGTTATTCATGCTTGTAGATTGTCCTTCGCCACTATTTCTGATGTGAGAATAGAAGAGCTTTGGATATGTGTTAGTGTGTCGTTGCTAAATATCGGGAGTACAATTTCCTTTTTTGCATACGCAATCATGGCAAATACCTGGATTTTGTAATTGCTTGCATGTTCTCTGCTCTAGCATACGTAATGGAAAACTGATATTCAAGTATTTACCTTATTTTACAGAGTCTAAACATTTAGAATCTCAACTCAGATTCATCTTATTGAAGGCATAATCGATCAAGTGGAGGGAACATTATGCGTTTCATGGGTGCAACCAGAGTTTTTGGGATTCCATAGTTCAAATTACTGTGTGACCAACTGGACAATTGGTTGGACAAAGTACACGCGGCTTTGTTTTCTGTTGAAGCAGAAACTCCAGATCTTCTCGCTTCTTGATTATTCCCATGTTCCTGTTCTCCGTTTTGTATTGATCTTCTGATTTGAACTGAAAGAAGAGAGAAAGGTGAGCCACTTTGTAGCAAGGCGCTTGGTCAGGTAGTTGTACATCTCAATTTACTTCCTTAGTGCTTCTGTTTTGTGCCTAAAAAGCTTAGGTGGTTTGTCAAACTTGAAGATCTTGAAGTGGTTAACGATTGACCGGTGCCCGCGCCTGCATATTATCAAGGGCATTGACAATTTAGAATTTTTGTATCGGTTGAAAATTAATGGGTGCAAATCAATGGAAAGGATTTCTGATGCATCGAGCTCAAAAATACCAAGTAAATGCTTGATAATCATAGTATGTAGTGGGAAGTTACTCGATAGGATTCTTACACCACTTGGAAGTCTTACAGAGAGAAGATTCTGAATAGATCAGAGCAAGGGATGGACTTTGAAATTGAAACAAGGGATTCTATACGGAAAAAGGTACGCCTTCTTTCTATTCATAGATCATCGCTGTTTCTTCTGCTTTACTTGCTTTCTATTTCTGCTTTATTCTGATGAAGAGAGACAATGAACTGATTCTAAAACGACAAGGACAGTCTTATTAAAATTCCCCATCTTACTGGGAATCTCCATATGCTCTGTGCGCGCGCGCGCGCGTGTCCACTTCGGTGGTGAGGTTGGGGCTATTACATCCTTCACGATCTATAACAAAAGGGCCTTTCTTAAGAGAAATTTAGGCCCAAGAGACCTCACCTTAACTCACCTTATTATTTCTTATCTGCAGAACTTGGAAAATAAAGAGAAGAAAAGGAAGAGAAAGACAGTCGGCAAAATGAAGAGGAGAAAAGAGAGCCAGACCGAGTCGGAAAAAGAACAAGAAAAAAGAAAGGGGAAAAAGGGCCTCAACTGTATTTTCGGAATGAGGTGGTTAAGTCGGTCTCCTGCTGCTCAAGCAAATCACTGTCGCTCATCCTCGGCGACTCTGCGCCCAATCCTCCTTCGCTCCTCAGCAAACTCAAGTCCATCGTTCGCTGTCGTCTCTCCTTTCCCAGCTTCCGTTATCCACGAGTTAGATGCTCATTGTCCGCGAGCTTCAAGTTCGATGTCCATGAGCTTCAAGTCCTTCAATGCCACTTTTCACTCTTGTGCGCATTTTCTTCTTCAGTGCCGCTCAGCTGGAGGAATTTTGTGGATTCATTAACTCCATCAATGGCGGGAGTCACGGGCCTGAACTGGAGCTCCGGATCACCAGCTAATTGCTGAAGTACAGGTAAGAATGGGGTGGTTGTTGGTGTTTAGTTGAATGTAATTGTGTGATTTATATTTGAGTATTTAAGCATGAGCTCAAGCTCGAGCTCCATATGGTAATAGTTGTACAAGGGTCTGCTTTCTTGCATTTGTTTGACTATCTGAATGCCTAGTCCAGTTATGGATTGAGTGTAATCACATGCATCGAATGTTGAGCACCTTCTCGAGAATAATTTGTCTGTAAGTATATTCTAAGGTTTTGATAATGGTCACTTTAATGCGAATCCATAGTCTCTTTATTAGAGAAAATTTAAAATTCGAATTTTTAAAAAAGAAAAGAAAAATAAAATAATTAAAATTTCAATTTTTCTAAAAATTAAAAAAATCATTGTTTTTTTTTACTAGATTGAAATCATTTTACAATGAAAAACATTTTCAATTATATATTATTAAATAAAGAAAAACTAACCGTATTCCTAGGAAACATTTTTCTAAAAAACATTTTCCTATATCATTAAGTTTTTGTGAAACAAACACACCTTAATACAACTTAAATCTGAAAATCATCGCTCCAAATATAACTAGAACTAGACACGAGTTTAATAAATCCTAGTTGACCCCAAAACCAATACACTTTTTAACTCCCATGAAAACAGAAACGAACCTAAACCCACTAAACTAACTTAAGCCCCTGCTAATTAAACCTAATTAAGCCTTCTAACCTAATTACTTCTGACCTCCCGCTGCCACCGTCTTGTCCAAATGGCCGTAAGCCGATGCCCTCGGCCTCACCACGCTCTCACTCCGACGGCTCTGGACTCTTGGCGACGGCCAGCATGGCCGAACCACAGTAACGAGCCTCCATTACTGTCGGCCACAGAGCCGGAAACACAAAACAAATTAAACAACAAATTAAACAACGGCGGTGGCGGGGGCAGCGAAGCGACCAGACGGCCGCGCCCATAACGCCAAGCGTCACAAGGACATAGCAATAGAACGCAACAGTGTGGACGACTCGATTTCGGCAAAAGAAGGAGGAGACGAAAATTAGATCTCGTTGAGGCGTTTCATCGAGCGGTTGGCGTGCGACACTGAACGAGGGGCTCCCGGCTCAGTCGGGACTCAAACTCGCACCTCGCACGGTACCCTCGACATACGACCCACCAGACCGATAATATTAAAACACGGGGGCGAAGGGGCCGGAGTTCGCGTAGCTCCGGCCCGGCGTGCCCGAAATAGGCAAAAACAGAACAATATAAAAAGGACAAAAAAGGGGCGCTGGAGCGCGCGACCGCGGGGCCTTACCCGGCTTGGCCACGACGGCCGGAAGCCGGTCTCAATGCGAATCGAACTATAGCCGGCCATCTCAGTTTTGCCAAGCCGGGAACCACGGGAAAACAGGATCGAAACCGAAACTCAACTCACCAAAAATCAGACGCCGTGAAAGATGGGGGCCGCAGGCTCGGTGGTACCGGCTAGGGGGCGCTGGTTTGTGTCGAGGATGGCCGAACGGCGCTCAGCCGGGGCGAATTTTCTGCTCTCTCACTCTCGGTCTCCCTCTCGGCCGGATCCCCTCTATCTCCCCCTTTCTCTCTCCGTCCATTTATCCCTCTGTCCGAGTCCCCAGAATCCCCCTCTAACGCCCGGCAGGCGCGCATCGCCTCTGCCACCGCCAGCTCGCCGTGCCGGCCTGCCCCCGACCCAAAAGTCGCGCTCCTTACTCCCCGTCCCGCCTCTGCTTCCATCCTTCGTCCTCCTTTTTCCGTTTTGCAGAATGCAAGAGCGTGAGCGAGTAGGAGTGCGTGAGGGAAAAGTTGAAGGACGAGGTTGGGCTTGGAAAAACAAAAGGAAAAGTGGGCCGGGCTGGGCCTAGTCGAAAAGAAAAGGTAGAAAAGAAAGGGAAAGAAGGCTGGGCCGGCCTGACCCTGGCCCGATCTCACTTTTTCTTTTCTTCTTCTTTCTTTTTAAATAATAATTTTTTAATCAATTAGTTCATTTTTTATTTTTATTTTTTCCATTTTCTGATTTTTTTCTTATAAATTATATACATCGTAATATAAATGCTCATAATGTCTATATACTATGCAATTCCAGTGAAAACTATTTTTGTTTAGGGGTTAAAAATTAATTCTTAATTTTCTATACAATTAAATCCTATATGAATTGGAAAAATTTAGGTGTCAACATTACGATTTGTACTATTTTATCTTAATTGATGAGGACTGTCGCAGAGGCACAAATTTCAATTACTAGATTTTTAAGTAGATGCTAAGTTGCTTGGTGCATTGGTGTATTTTTCTTCAAGTGAGAGATTGTTGGGGGGTGAAGCCAAAAAAATTTTTAGGGGCTTTTTTTAGTCTTTTATATTAGTTTTGCTTTAGGTTAAAAGCTACCCTTTACATCTGCGATAGTCAAACGCTAGCCATCAAGGGATTGAAAAAGAAAATAGAGAGAAAAGAAAAAAGAGAGAAAAAAAAAGGGAGTTTTTTCTTTGAGAACTCTATTTGTGTGCTCGATCTTACGAAAGATCATTGCTGTATTTCAACTTTATTCAAAGTCTAGTAGATTGACAGAGTATTTCTACGCGAAAACATAACCCAAATTTGGATGAACTTCCATAATAAATTTTCTGTTGTGTTTTTCAATTATGTTATTTTATTATTATATTTAGTCTTGGTGGACCGTTTGTTTGCATTATTATTATTTTTTTGAAATCGACGCGTGATTTCCTAACATAGTGTTGGCGAAGAGCAGCCAAGAGGAGTAACCCATGGAACGCGGGGTGACGCAACGACCACGCCGCTGATGGAAGGCGGGGATTTATCTGGACAGGTGGGGAAGCGATGAGCTCATCCGGCGATGGCTCAGTCCGAAGATTCCAGAGGAGACGATTGTTCAGGCCGTGCAGGGTCAAAACGAATTGGCTTTGATGGCAGCAATAATTGGTTAGCACGCGAGATTAACGGAGGAACAGGCGAGAAAATGATAAACATTCCCTGCATGTTGTCCTCTCCTATCCTCGGGCTGTTCACCTAATAATTCACTTTCAATATGCAGCGAGATAAACTGTCTGAACAGGTCCTACTCTTGCTATTTCCTCCTATTGCCAAGACTGCCCTCTGCTCTGCTTTCTTTTCTTTTCTGTTTCGCACGCTCTCGCTCTCTGCTCCCAGGTGTAACTCTTGGTCGATTGTTGACTAGATTGCCCATATGTTAGACTTAGTTTCATGTCCCCAGTAAGGCTAAAGCCATGAGGTTAGCTGAGGTTTAATGGTACGCACAAAAATGGATCAAATTAGAAGGAGAAAATCAATAGAGTAATGTTGAGTGGCCTTGAATATTTCTTCAGAGATTGGAGGGAATCAAAAGTGCCTGTCATCTTCGTCGGTCCAAGATTGTTTTCATGCCGGGCCCTAGGTATCAAAATCAACATGCCTCTAATCACGAATGTGAGGAACGAATGCAAAAATCGTGTGGGCTAGGTGTTCTTGGTTAGGGATTGAATTATAGCGTTATTGGCAAATTTGGTCCCTAATTTTTTTTTAAAAAAAAATGCACAATCTAACCACAAAAATTTAGATGTCAACAACCATGTTCACATTCTAGTAGTTATCACTAAGGAAATAAGTGTTTAAAAAGGTGTTGGAAAAGATTTGCACAATCTTTTGCCATTTAATATAAAGGCACATTTAATGAGAATACTTGAGTGGTTACAGGCAATTAATTATAATAAAAGGTAAGTCTTTAGTATGAAGAGATCAAATTAAATATTTCATAATAAGTAGTAAGTATATGCTTGGGTAGCGCTTAGGTGGAGCTTTTTTTTCAAATGAGAGGTGATTCTTTGGAAATATTTTGTTATTATGCATTTATATAGATAAATTGTTATTTTACAATATTGGATTGGGATTTTAAATATGTGAAACTATAGAAAAGGTACACATCCATTATTGTCTCCACCTTATTTTTTTTTATAAAGCCATCGACTTTAGTAACTATGAATTGGAAGTTGCACCCGCTGCAAAGTTGCCTTGACGTGTTTTTTGTGTCGAATGGAATCAAGAGTTTTTGTCCGTGAAATTTTAAATTAAACTCCGTGAATCACGCTATACAAACCTCCAAAATGGTATCTCTAACTAAGGAAAGTGGCATCGGGCTTCATCATTTATATCATATAATTAAATATTCATTTTTCCTTTTTCTAATGTAATGCACGGGTTCTCCTTTTGTAAATTTTTGAGGGAGGATGATCTGGTGGAGAAACTTTTCACATTAATAATGTAATAAAAGCTCTTTCCATCACTGAATGTATTATTATTGTTGCCAAAAGGTCTAATTGAAAGCCCTCTGATTGAGAGCCGCAAGCTTTATCCGAAATTGCCTTGAAGTATTTCAACAGAGTTGGCGGCGTTTGCGAATTGAGTTCCTATGGCAAGCTCAGAGATAGGCTCAAGCACCATCAATATTACAGGAAGCGAGTTTCAGGTGTTCCTGAGTTTTAGAGGGCTAGATACTCGTCGTGGGTTCACCAGCAGCCTCTATCATGCCTTAGTAGATGCCGGGATTTGTGTTTTCATCGATGACAAAGAGCTTCGACTGGGTGAAAGAATTAGTGACAACCTTCTACAAGCGATCAACGATTCCAAGCTCTACATACCAATTTTTTCCAAAAAACTATGCTTCAAGTCATTGGTGCCTCCGCGAGCTTGCGAAGATGGTGGAGAACACCTCTAAATCTAAAGAAGATGAGAAGGTCATATTGCCCATCTTCTATGATGTGAATCCATATGACGTGAAGCTGAAAATCATGTTGTATGAAAAGGCCATATCGAAATTAAAGCAAGAGATGGAGGATCATAAGAAGTTCAGCTCCAAGGATGTAGAGACGTGGTGCCAAGCTCTTAAAGAAGTTGGTGGCACCAAGGGATGGGAACTAGAGAAATATTCCGGGTAATAATCTAACCATGATTTTGAAAATTATTTTGTACAATCAAGCCATGGTTCTCATAAAAATTCACCAATTATAGTCCGACTCTAATTTCCCTAAATTTAAACAAAAAGTTTCAAAATTTTCTTTTGCTGTTTTAAGTCATGAGATTTCCAAATTTTACTGACCTAATGGGGTTGTTATGATTTTATTTTTCACCTAATATTCCTCATATCAAAATTTGGCTTTGCTTCTTTCTTTATACTAATTTGATCCATGTATGTCTTAAGATTTTTATTGCATACTAATTTGGCTTTGATTAGGAACTTTGCCTTCGCAAAGTTCTTTTCCACGTCGAAAGAAGTGAGCAAATTTGCTATCACAATAGTTTATCAAACGTTCATATTTTTATTCTTCCACTTTTTTGCCAGCAATTTTGATTCTCCTACTTGATATAAAGATCAAACATATCTCTTGTTCTATTCCTTTAACTTAAACTTGTAATGGACGTTGAAGTTTGTAATTCATCATGTTCCCGAAGCTTTTGGGGGTCATGTTGAATTTGTAGATATCCTAAACTTGGTCGTGCTCCCACTTGGTTTCTTAGTAGATAGTTGGTCAACATGCAAATTTGTTGCCTCTTTTCAATTCAAACTGTTCAACTTTGTGGCAGCCATGGGGATCTTATAAAGTCCATTGTTAAGGAGGTGGTGACTAGGCTCAAGACAAGACAAAGACAAGTGACCAAAGATTTAGTTGGAATGGAGGATCGAATAATGGTCATAAATAATTTATTATACATCGATTCCGGTGACATTCGGCTCATTGGAATTTACGGGATGGTGGCATTGGTAAAACAACACTTGCCAATATTATCTTCAACCAATTATGTCCTCGCTTTGGGAAAAACTGTAGCTTTCTTGAAGACGTGAGGGAAATGGCAAAAGCCAAGGGCTCGTTGGTCAAGTTGCAAAGAAAATTATTGTCCGATATCTCCAATTCTGGATTGGATCTTAACATTGATAACTTGGATCGGGGGATCACTATGATTGGACAAACAATTTGGAACAAGAAGATGCTAATTGTATTGGATGACGTGGATGAGGACAACCAAATCCAAAAACTAATTGAAGTGAACTCTTTGTGTTCGGGTACTAGGATACTTGTTACCACTAGGGACAAAAGTGTTCTAAAAATCAGGGGATTTAAGTGTAAAATCTTGTGTTACGAAATGGAGGGTTTGAACAAAAAAGATGCACTCCAGCTTTTTAGTAGGCATGCCTTTGATGATAGCTCTCCCCCTACCAATTATTACACTCTTTCCAAAGGCATTGTCTCAACTACGGGTGGACTGCCTTTAGCTCTTACAGTTATAGGTTCATTGCTTTTTGGTGAGAAAGAGGAAACAATATGGGAAGAGATGCTAGAGAAGCTAAGGGAAACACCTCATAGGGATGTGTTGGGAAAGCTAAGGATTAGTTATGATGCCTTAGAGCCGGATGAACAACACATATTTCTCGATGTTGCATGCTTTTTCATCGGTTCGAAAAAGGCTGATCTAGTCTACCAGTGGAAATATTGTGGGCTTAAGGCGGAGTATGCTATTCATGTCCTTATTAATAGGTGCATGATAAAGGTTTTAAAAAATGATGAAATTGGGATGCATGATCAATGTAGAGATTTTGGAAGGGCAATTGCTATGCAAGACCGTACCAGGTTGTGGAATGAAGATGACATAATTTGCGAATTAAGATAAATAGAGGTGAAGTATGACCAAATTTGAATAGAAAATTGCTTACCATGTTCTCAATTGAGGATTTAATCACGTTTTTTAATTGGGATCTACTTTACTGTTCAATTTTTTTTTATTCCCTTGGACAAATTAAATTGTGGCATTATTGACAAATTCTTGCTCCTGCTCTTCAATGTCATTAGCAGATGAAGGAAAGCGTCCAAGCACTCTATTTGCAAACGACCTCTAGCAATCGTACAATTATCACAACAGAGCAACTTAGGCGGTTTCCATGTCTCAAGTTTCTTTGGTTGAGTGATGTAGTCTGCGAAGGTGACTTCACGGGCTGTCTTCCCAAGTTGAAACGGATCATTTTGACGGGCAAAACAGGTTATTCTGGAGAACTTGATTCGCAAACCAATTTGGGTCTAGAAAACGTGGTTGTGATGAATATTCGTTCCTCTGACCTCAGCAAAGATGAGATCAGTTACCTAATCAAGGTACGTGACTTTCTCTCTTGTTCTAATTTTCTCATTCAATGAAGGACATAGTTTGATGGATTTGTAGTATAATTTTCTCAGTTAGTGAGAGGATCAAATGACATATGATCCTAGTTGGGAGCCTTATTTCATGTTTATTTCTTGTATAGACATCTAATTGTTTGTCCTAATGTTTGATTTGCTTTTGTAGGGGCAACGAAATTGAAGGTTCTCACTCTTGAAAGTAATTACTCAATACATGGGACACCAACCTTTCTTGAGTACTTAGTTTTAGAGAAGTTGACTATTTGTCATTGTCCATCTTTGAAGGGAATTGACCGCTCTATTGGAAAACTGAGGCAGCTGACTGACTTGTGTATTAAGTCATGTCCGAAACTTAAAAAATTGCCTGAAGAAATTGGAGAGCTACGGAATCTTCGACACCTCTCTGTTTGTAAATGCAATCGCTTGAGCGAGCTCCTGAATTCAGTTTCGAAATCTGAGTCGTCGAAGAAGCTAGATGTACCATGCACGACAAGATTACTAGGTTTCATTGGTAGACAACAGAGATTATCCTCTGCCAAAGTATCACACACACACCAATTGTAGAACTGCCCAATATAACGAGCAAATTGCTTCACCTTCAAACATTGAACTTGGAATATTGTCATAGGATAAGAGAGTGGTCGGGGCTCCCCAGAAATTTGACTACTCTACGATTGATATCTAAATCATTGCCGAGTGTCCCTAACCTCTCAAACCTTACTAATCTAGTTGAATTGTTCGTATCTGATGACTCTGACAGTGGGTTATCCACATCGAATGAAATTCCAACCCGTGACTTGAGGTGGATTGGGATGTTATCCAAATTGAGCAAGTTGCACTTGTGCTTATGGTATGTCTGTGCACCAACTACGGAGTTGGGTTCCCTTTATTTGCTGAAAGAACTTACTCTCCGTGTACTAAACTTCGGAGCCCTCTTACAACTTCCGTCAACCTTGATAGTTTTAAAGCTCTCCTGCCCTGGAGTGAAACTTGTACATCTCAGTGGGCTACCTCCGTCGGAAGAATTAAGAAAAAGAGAGGTGTACGAGCGACTTGATGGCTGCCCTCTCGATGAAAAACTCCTTGTCCTAAGCTCCCCTGAAGATGCTTCGAGAGTTCCATATGAGGAGTTGCGAGGAGGTAAGAGCTATCGATTTTGTGTCTCCGTTGGAATCATTGGAAGTATTTACTGTTGAAAGGTGCGGTTCATTAAGAATGATGAAAGGTCTGTCAAACTTGAAGAAATTGGAGATGTTAGATATTAACTGCTGGACGACTTAGAGTTTATGCAGGTGTTGGGATTTCGTGGGGAGTTATACGATGTGGGGATTGTTTTTGGATTCGGCTCAGGACTGCCGAACGAGTGCCAGATAAACAAAAGATCTAGTTGGAGCCCACACGGAGCCCACACGTCAATTGGTTTGCTATAAGAGAGAAGATTTGGAATGAATTCGTATTCTGTGAAACCAGTGACTCCGAAACATAAAGAGGGGATCCTTGGTGCGCCTTTCTTTCTATTGGGAGCCGATTGTTCAGGCCGTGCAGGGTCAAAACGACTATTGTGAAGGGGGGAGGTGAGGGGTTCAAATCCCCACCTTCTCAGGGGGGGATGGGGATAGGGACGCGTAAGTTTGAGAGTGGGTTGCGACTCCCACGCTCTGCAAGAGGCAGGGCACAAGTCTGTGAGTGAGTGTAGAGTAGGAATAGAGTAGGACTGACCAAAAAAAAAAAAAAAAAAGGGGGTTTCAAAACGAATTGGCTTTGATGGCAGCAACGATTGGTTAGCACGCGAGATTAACGGAGGAACAGGCAAGAAAATGATAAACATTCCCTGCATGCTGTCCTCTCCTATCCTCGGTTTGTTCACCTAATAATTCACTTTCAATATGCAGCGAGATAAACTGTCTGAACAGGTCCTCCTCTTGCTATTTCCTCCTATTGCCAAGACTGCCCACTGCTCTGCTTTCTTTTCTTTTCTGTATCACACGCTCTCGCTCTGTGGTCCCAGGTGAAACTCTTGGTCGATTATTGACTAGATGGCCCACATGTTAACTTAGTTTCATGTCCCCAGTAAGGCTAAAGCCATGAGGTTAGCTGAGGTTTAATGGTACGCACAAAAATGGATCAACTTAGAAGGAGAAAACCAATCGAGTAATGTTGAGTGGCCTTGAATAGTTCTTCAGAAATGGGAGGGACTCAAAAGTGCCCGTCATCTTCGTCGGTCCAAGTTTGTTTTAATGCCGGGCCCAAGGTATTGAAATCAACATGCCTCTAATCACAAATGTCAGGAAGGAATGCATAAATCGTGCGAGCTAGGTGTTCTTGGTTAGGGATTGAATTATAGTGTTATTGGCAAATTTGGTCCCTATATTTTTTATTTTTTTTGAGACACGCACAATCTAACAACAAAAATTTAGATGTCCACAACCATGCTCACATTCTAGTAGTTATCGGTAAGGATATAAGTGTTGAAAAAGATTTGCACAATCATTTGCTATTTAATACAAAGGCACATTTAATGAGGATACTTGAGTGGTTATAGGCAATTAATGATAATAAAAGGTAAGTCTTTAAGATTAAGAGATCAAATTAAATATTTCATAGTAAGTAGTAAGTATATGCTTGGGTAGTGCTTAGGTGGAGCATTTTTTCAAATGAGATGTGATTCTTTGGAAATATTTTGTTATTATGCATATATATATATAGTTATCTTACAATATTGGATTGGGATTTTAAATATGTGAAACTATAGAAAAGGTACAGATTCATTTTTGTCCTCCACCTCATTTTTTTATAAAGCCATCGACTTTAGTAACTACAAATTGGAAGTTGCACCCGCTGTGAAGTTGCCTTGACGCGTTTTTTATGTCGAATGGAATTAAGAGTTTTTGTCCGTGAAATTTTCAATTAAACTCCAAGAGCCACGCAATAGAAACCTCCAAAATGGTATCTCTAACTAAGGAAAGTGGCATCGGGCTTCATTGTTTATATCATATAATTAAATATCCATTTTTCCTTTTTCTAATGTAATGCATGGGTTCTCCTTTTGTAAATTTTTGAGGGAGGATGATCTGGTGGAGAAGCTTTTCACATTAATAATGTAATCAAAGCTCTCCCCATGACTGAATGTATTATTATTTTTGCCAAAAAGTCCGATTGAAAGTCCTCTAATTGCAATTAAGAGCCACAAGACTTTATACGAAATTGCCTAGAAGTCCCCCGGCGTAGGGGTTGGCAGCGTTGACTTTGCTAATTGCGCGTGCAGGGAGGGCAGCGTTGACTTTGCTAAGTGCGCGTGTGAATTGAGTTCCTATGGCGAAGTCAGAGATAGGATCAAGCACCGGCAATACTAAAGGAAGCGAGTTTCAGGTGTTCCTTAGTTTTAGAGGGCTAGATACTCGTCGTGGGTTCACCAGCAGCCTCTATCATGCCTTGGTAGATGCCGGGATTCGTGTTTTCATTGATGATGAAGAGCTTCGATTGGGTGAAAACATTAGTGACAACCTTCTACAAGCGATCAACGATTCCAAGCTCTACATACCTATTTTTTCCAAAAATTACGCTTCAAGTCATTGGTGCCTCCGTGAGCTTGCGAAGATGGTGGAGAACACCTCTAAATCTAAAGAAGATGAGAAGAAGGTCATATTGCCCATCTTCTATGATGTGAATCCATATGATGTGAAGCTGAAAACCATGTTGTATGGAAATGCCATATCAAAATTAAAGCAAGAGATGGAGGAACAGAAGAAGTTCAGCTCCAAGGATGTAGAGGTGTGGTGCCAAGCTCTTAAAGAAGTTGGCGGTGCCAAGGGATGGGAACTAGAGAAATATTTGGGGTAACAATCTAACCATGATTTTGAAAATTATTTTGTACAATCAAGCCACCACGGTTCTCATAAAAATTCACCAATTATAGTCCGACTCTAATTTCCCTAAATTTAAACAAAAAGTTTCAAAATTTTCTTTTGCTATTTTAAGTCATGAGGTTTCCAAATTTTTCTGACCTAATGGGGTTGTTATGATTTTGTTTTTCACCTAATATTCCTCATATAAAAATTTGGCTTTGCTTCTTTCTTTATACTGATTTGATCCATGTATGTCTTAAGATTTTTATTGCATACTAGTTTGGCTTTGATTAAGGAACTTTGCCTTTGCAAAGTTCTTTTCCACGTTGAAGTGAGAAAATTTGCTATCACAATAGTTCATCAAACATTTATATTTTTATTCTTCCACTTTTTTTTGCCAGCAATTTTGATTCTCCTACTTGATATAAAGATCAAACATATCTCTTGTTCTATTCCTTTAACTTAAACTTGTAATGGATGTTGAAGTTTGTAATTCATCATGTTCCCGAAGCTTTTGGGGGTAATGTTGAATTTTTATATATCCTAAACTTGGTCGTGCTCCCACTTGGTTTCTTAGTAGATAGTTGGTCAACATGCAAATTTGTTGCCTTTCTTCAATTCAAACTGTTCAACTTTGTGGCAGCCATGGGGATCTTATAAAGTCCATTGTTAAGGAGGTGGTGACTAGGCTCAAGACAAGACAAAGACAAGTGACCAAAGATTTAGTTGGAATGGAGGATTGAATAACAGTCATAAATAATTTATTAGACATCGATTCAGGTGGCATTTGGCTCATTGGAATTTACGGGATGGGTGGCATCGGTAAAACAACACTTGCCAATATTATCTTCAACCAACTATGTCCTCGCTTTGGGAAAAACTGCAGCTTTCTTGAAGATGTGAGGGAAATGGCAAAAGCCAAGGGCTCGTTGGTCAAGTTGCAAAGAAAATTATTGTCCGATATCTCCAATTCTGGATTGGATCTTAATATTGATAACTTGGATCGGGGGATCACTATGATTGGACAAACAATTTGCAACAAGAAGATGCTAATTGTATTGGATGACGTTGATGAGGACAACCAAATCCAAAAACTAATTGAAGTGAACTCTTTGTGTTCTGGTACTAGGATACTTGTTACCACTAGGGACAAAAGTGTTCTAAAAATCAGGGGATTTAAGTATAAAATCTTGTGTTACGAAATGGAGGGTTTGAACAAAAAAGATGCACTCCAGCTTTTTAGTAGGCATGCCTTTGATGATAGCTCTCCTCCTACCAATTATTACACTCTTTCCAAAGGCATTGTCTCAACTACGGGTGGACTGCCTTTAGCTCTTACAACTATAGGTTCATTGCTTTTTGGTGAGAAAGAGGAGACAATATGGGAAGAGATGCTAGAGAAGCTAAGGGAAACACCTCATAGGGATGTGTTGGGAAAGCTAAGGATCAGTTATGATGCCTTAGAGCCGGATCAACAACACATATTTCTCGATGTTGCATGCTTTTTCATCGGTTGGAAAAAGGCTGATCTAATCTACCGGTGGAAATATTGTGGGCTTAAGGCGGAGTATGCTATTCATGTCCTTATTAATAGGTGCATGATAAAGGTTTTAAAAAATGATGAAATTTGGATGCATGATCAATGTAGAGATCTTGGAAGGGCAATTGCTATGCAAGACCGTACCAGGTTGTGGAATGAAGATGACATAATTTGCGAATTAAGATCAATAGAGGTGAAGTATGACCAAATTTGAATAGAAAATTGCTTACCATGTTCTCAATTGAGGATTTAATCACGTTTTTGAATTGGGATCTACTTTACTATTCAATTTTTTTCTTCCCTTGGACAAATTAAATTGTGGCATTATTGACAAATTCTTGCTCCTGCTCCTCAATGTCATTAGCAGATGAAGGAAAGCGTCCAAGCACTCTGTTTACAAACGACCTCTAGCAATCCTACAACTATCACAACAGAGCAACTTAGGCGGTTCCCACGTCTCAAGTTTCTTTGGTTGAGTGATGTAGTTTGCGAAGGTGACTTCACGGGCTGTCTTCCCAAGTTGAAATGGATCATTTTGACGGGCAAAACAAGTTATTCTAGAGAACTTGATTCGCAAACCAATTTGGGTCTAGAAAACGTGGTTGTGATGAATATTCGTTCCTCTGACCTCAGCAAAGATGAGATCAGTTACCTAATCAAGGTACGTGACTTTCTCTCTTGTTCTAATTTTCTCATTCAATGAAGGACATAGTTTGATGGATTTGTAGTATAATTTTCTCAGTTAGTGAGAGGATCAAATGACATATGATCCTAGTTGGGAGCCTTATTTCATGTTTATTTCTTGTATAGACATCTAATTGTTTGTCCTAATGTTTGATTTGCTTTTGTAGGGGGCAACGAAATTGAAGGTTCTCACTCTTGAAAGTAATTACTCAATACATGGGACACCAACCTTTCTTGAGTACTTAGTTTTAGAGAAGTTGACTATTTGTCATTGTCCATCTTTGAAGGGAATTGACCGCTCTATTGGAAAACTGAGGCAGCTGACTGACTTGTGTATTAAGTCATGTCCGAAACTTAAAAAATTGCCTGAAGAAATTGGAGAGCTACGGAATCTTCGACACCTCTCTATTTGTAAATGCAATCGCTCAAGTGAGCTTCCGAATTCTGTTTCAAAATCTGAGTCGTCGACGAAGCTAGACATACCATGCACGACAAGATTACTAGGTTTCATTGGTAGACAACGGAGATTGTCCTCTGCCAAAGTATCACACACACCAATTGTAGAACTGCCCAGTATAATGAGCAAATTGCTTCACCTCCAAACATTGAACTTGGAATATTGTCATAGGATAAGAGAGTGGTCGGGGCTCCCTAGAAATTTAACTACTCTACGATTGATATCTAAATCATTGCCGAGTGTCCCTAACCTCTCAAACCTTACTAATCTAGTTGAATTGTTCGTATCTGATGGCTCTGACAGTGGGTTGTCCACATCGAATGAAATTCCAACCGGTGACTTGAGGTGGATTGGGAGGTTATCCAAATTGAGCAAGTTGCACTTGTGCTTATGGTATGTCCATGCACCAACTACGGAGTTGGGTTCCCTTTATCTACTGAAAGAACTTACTCTCTGTGGACTAAACTTCAGAACCCTCTTACAACTTCCGTCAACCTTGATAGTTTTAAAGCTCTCCTGCCCTGGAGTGAAACTTGTACATCTCAGTGGGCTACCTCCGTCGGAAGAATTGAGAAAAAAAGAGGTGCACGAGCGACTTGATGGTTGCCCTCTCGATAAAAAGCTCCTTGTCCTAAGCTCCCTGAAGATGCTTCGAGAGTTCCATATGGAGAGTTGCGAGGAGGTAGGAGCTATCAATTTTGTTTCTCCGTTGGAATCATTGGAAGTATTTACTGTTGAAAGGTGTGGTTCATTAGGAATGATGAAAGGTTTGTCGAACTTGAAGAAATTGAAGAGGTTACATATTAAAGACTGCGAGAAGCTGCGCCGTGTGGAGGGCATCCACGAATTAGAGTTTTTGCAGCTGTTGAGATTTCGTGGGGAGTTATGCGATATGGGGAAATGCATCGAGCTCAAAAATACCGAATGACTGCCAGATGGACATAAGATCTAGTTGGAGCCCACACGGCAATTGGTTTGCTTATCGCGGCAATCGGGAGTCTTTAAGAGAGAAGATTCGGAATGAATTCGGATTCTGTGAAACCAGCAACTCCGAAACATGAAGAGGGGATCCTTGGTGCGCCTTTCTTTCTATTGATAGATCATGACTGTTCTGCTTTATTTGCTTTTCATTTCTGCTCTACTCTAGTAAAAAGAGACAACAAACAGATTCTAAAACGTGCACCAGCGATTAGGCTTCTCCTTCAAGTTTTCTTCTTCCTCCTCTCTTCCCGCTGCTCAAGCAAATCTTGATCACCCGGTCCTCGCCGCTGCTTGCTTGCTCCTTGCAAGCTTCAGTTCGTTGTCCGCTGTCTCTCTTCTTTCCCAGGTTCCATCGCGAGCTTCAATTCCCATGTCTGCAAGCTTCAAGTCTTCTTCTTCAGTGCTGCTCGGCTGGAGGAATTCGGGTGCTAAATGAGGCTCCATTGATTGCATTCATTAACTCCACCAGTGGCAGGACGGATGGGCCTAAACTCAAGCTCTGGATCACCAGCTAATCGCTGAAGAACAGGTACGAGCAGTGTGGCAGTTGGTGTTTAGTTGAATGTGATCGTGTGAATTATCTTTGTGCAGTGAAGCATGAGTTCGAGCTCTAGCTTCATATGGTAATAGCGTCGTAGTTTATTTATGTTGCTATGCTTCTGTGGACTGCTTGATGGAGTGATATCATGTGCCGGCATGTTGTGCATCTGCTAGTTGGGGTATCACAAGAATTATGGGTATTTTGGTGAGCTGACTTAAAGATTAGAGAGCTACAAAATTTGGGAAACAGAGTTTACAGCTTCGTTGAAGAACGTCGATGTAGATGTTTGTAGTCGACCATCTAATAATTGAACCATTCCCCTTAATGTTATTGCAGAGCGCACAAAACTTTCTACACAGGATGTTGAGTATCTTCCCATGAAGGGTTTGTCTGTTAAGTATATTCTAAGGTTTGAATAATGATCATCTTAATGAGTATCCATGGTCTCTTTATTAGCTGTGAGGGGCTTTAATGATTGAAATTGAAGCGAACAGTGCTTCTCTTCTTGGTTCTCTTCTTGAGCAGTTGTATTTTCCATTGGTAATTTGAGGTCTGCTGCATATGGTTGAAGGGACTAGAAGTTTGCGGGTTGGTTGCACAGAATGTACCTAAACTGGCTGCTGTGAACATGCGCACTATTAGGAGACTTAGCTGGTATTTATCAACCATAAATAGCTTCATGCAACAAGTGGGGGCTGATGTGAATCAGCATTTCTTTTTATTCCTTTAATGTTGATGCTATGTTTCATAATTGGGGGAGGGGGGGGTGGGGTGGGGTTGTGTAAAACATGATTACTTTGAGTTATTCATGCTTGTAGATTGTCCTTCGCCGCTATTTCTGGTGTGAGAATAGAAGAGCTTTGGATATGTGTCAGTGTGCTGTTGCTAAATATCTGGAGTACAATTTCCTTTTTTGCATACGCAGTCATGGCAAATACCTGGATTTTGTAATTGCTTGCATGTTCTCTGCTCTAGCATACGTAATGGAAAACTGATATTCAAGTATTTACCTTATTTTACAGAGTCTAAACATTTAGAATCTCAACTCAGATTCATCTTATTGAGGTTATAATCGATCAAGTGGAGGGAACATTATGCGTTTCATGGGTGCAACCCAGAGTTTTTGGGATTCCATAGTTCAAATTACTGTGTGACCGACTGGACAATTGGTTGGACAAAGTACACGCGGCTTTGTTTTCTGTTGAAGCAGAAACTCCAGATCTTCTCGCTTCTTGATTATTCCCCTGTTCCCATTCTCCGTTTTGTACCGATCTTCTGATTTGAACTGAAAGAAGAGAGAAAAGTGAGCAACTTTGTAGCAAGGTGCTTGGTCAGGTAGTTGTACATCTCAATTTACTTCCTTGGTGCTCCTCACTCCCCGTCCCGCCTCTGCTTCCATCCTTCATCCTCCTTTTTCTTTTTTGCAGAACGCGCGAGAGCGTGAACGAGTGGGAGTGCGTGAGGGAAAAGATGAAGGAAGAGGCTGGGCTTGCGGAAAAGAAAAGGAAAAGTGGGCCGGGATGGCCCATATGTTGACTTAGTTTCATGTCCCCAGTAAGGCTCAAGCGATGAGGTTAGGTGAGGTTTAATGGTACCCACAAAAATGGATCAACTTAGAAGGAGAAAATCAATCGAGTAATGTTGAGTGGCCTTGAATATTTCTTCAGAGATTGGAGGGACTTGAAAGTGCCCGTCATGTTCGTCGGTCCAAGATTGTTTTGATTCTGGGCCCAAGGTATCGAAATCAGCATGCCTCTAATCACGAATGTGAGGAACGGAATCGTGTGGGCTAGGTGTTTGGGGATTGAATTATAGTGTTATTGGCAAATTTGGTCCCTAATTTTTTTTAAGAGACGCACAATCTAACCACAAAAATTTTGATGTCAACAATCATGCTCACATTCTAGTAGTTATTAGTAAGGAAATAAGTGTTGAAAAAGATTTGCGCACAATCATTTACTATTTAATATAAAGGCACATTTAATGAGAATACTTGAGTGGTTACAGGCAATTAATTATAATAAAAGGTAAGTCTTTAAGATGAAGAGATCAAATTAAATATTTCTTAGTAAGTATTAAGTATATGCTTGGGTAGCGCTTAGGTGGAGCACTTTTTTCAAATGAGAGGTGATTCTTTGGAAATATTTTGTTATTATGCATTTATATAGATAAATTGTTATTTTACAATATTTGATTGGAATTTTAAATATGTCCAACTATAAAAAGTTACATCTTCATTATTGTCCTCCACCTTATTTTTTAATAACACCATCGACTTTAGTGACTATAAATTGAAAGTTGCACCTGCTGCGAAGTTGCCTTGACGTGTTTTTGATGTCAAAAGGGACCATAATATATAATGTTTTCTGCACCTGCTAGGAAGTTGGCTATGCGCGTAATTGATGGCAAATGGTTGTGGAAGAAGATTTTAAAGTAATATTTGTTCCCCTTTAAATTTTGGTCAATTCTGATATTTATTTGAAACCTTTTCGCTTCAACCCGACAAAACCCTGTGAGTCAAGCGAATGGAATTAAGAGTCTACCCATAATTTTCAATTAAACCCCGTGAGTCACGCAATACAAACGTCCAAAATGATGTCTGTGATTGACAAAAGTGGCATTGGGCTTCGTCGTTTATATCTTATAATTAAATATTCATTTTTCCTTTTTCAAATGTAACGCAGTGGTTCTCCTTTTGTAATTTTTTTTAGGAAGGATGATCTAGTGAAAAAGCTTTTCAATTGAATTACGTGAGTTACACGATACAAACGCCCAATATGATATCTCTCACTAAAGAAAGTGGCATCAAATTTCGGGCATTCAAATAAAGAATTTCATCGTTTTTTTTTTTTTTTTGTTGAATGTATCAAATCCAATCTCAATAGTTTGAAGGAAAATCTTCTAATTATCCAAAGTCTCATTGTCATAATGAGAGAGATTCTTTAGGAATATTTTGTTGTTATACATTTATATAGATTGTGGTTTTATCTATATATATAGCTATAGAATAATTATAAATGATTTAAAGATTTGAAAATTGGAGTTTTTTCCTTTTTTAATTCAAAAGTTCAAAGGCACCAAGGAGATAGGCGAATGATATTGGGCGTGTGAAACGGTCCATCTCTGTAATTGTACATCTCGACCGACCAAAAAAAGTGGTACATCTCCACAATTGTCCTCCATCTGGTTTACTTTGAAGCCATCAACTTCATTCACTATTAATTAAAAGCTGCAGCTACTGGGAAGTTGCCTATCCGTCACTTTCAATTAAATCTCACGAGTCATGCGGTACAAACGTCCAAAATGATGTCTCTCATTAACGAAAGTGGCATCGGACTTCGGGTGTTCAAATCAAGGATTTTGTCGTCATATCTCACAATAAACAGCCTTTTCTCCTTTTCTTAATGTAATGCGCTTGTTCTTCTTTTGTAAATTTCTAAAGGAGGATGATATAGTGGAGAAGCTTTTTACATTATCGAATGTAATGTTATTATTGCTAAAATGTCCAATCCAAAAAAACAGTTAAAATTTGACGAACAATGAACTTCTCACTTGAAATAAATGCACTTAAACTTAAAATTTTCTATAGGACTATTTTCTTATTATTCATTTATATAGATAAATTCCATTTGTATCCATATAAATATGTTTAACCATAGCTATAGAATAATTATAAATGATATAAACATTTTAAAATCAGATTTTCTTTTTTAAACATTAGAATCTTTTTAATCTTGAAAGAAATTAATGTGTGCTTTTATATGTTAAAAGCATATCTTATAATTGGCAAAATTGATCCGCGAGTTGAAGGAAGGAAAGTACATGATATTCTCTATAGTTTGCAAATATTGTCATTTCTTTTACAAGAAATTGCAGGTGGTAAAAGAATCTTTCCATATGAAATTTGGAAAATTTAATCTGAAAAATCGCAAAGATTTCGCACCATTTTCGAAGGATTGAAAATTCTCCTCTAGGCGCAAAATTTGTAAAAATTATTAAAGAAGGAGAAAGTGGATGCACAGTAAAGGAGAAGAACCGTGATCATCTCATAAAGGCATTAACTTGAAAGGGAGAGTAAATCAAGTATGAGAAAATCCTGATTAAGTCACTTTAATTTTTGCCTCCTCTTGATTATGGAAGAAAATATAATGTATATTAGAACTTGCTAAATTCTACATGATTTGGTTAGTATATTTCTTACTTCACTTACCTTTTGTCATTATAAATCTCATCTTTCCATTATCGTTTTATTATGACAAAAAAGGTATGTGAAATTTATATATTGCATCTGTGATTGTTGATATATATATACAGATGCATATGGTATTTGATTCTATAAGAACATGATCTATATTGCACTTATTTTATGTTCACTGTAGCATCTATAAGATGTTTTTAAAAATTTCGTTTCATACTAAATATGTTTTGAAGATTGTGTGTGAAAATAAGCTGAATAGCATATTCTCTATGTGATACTCCTTCCATCATTATTGTCTATTTTGTAATGTTGACAAAAAGAGAGAGAAAATGCTGGAAAAGCAAACACTATAGATGAAGATCTTTTGTGATCTTGCTTAGGGGGAGCTATATAAAAATAGGAAGTTTTCTTGAATCTATTCTTATCTTGAACTTCCTTAATTAGAGTAAGGAATTTCTTTACAAATCTTATTCACTCTGGTTAGGTTAATATTTTGTAATAAGTTTGTACTTATCTTTACAAACTCAGCAAAGTTCTTATAGAATTCACATTGTGCCTTTTCTAAAATCCTACTTTCAATAGAGCTATTTGATTACTAAATCTTCTTAAAATCTTTTGTTAAGTTCTGCTTAGAAAGTTTTGTCATCATAAAAAATGGGGAGATTGTTGACAAAACTTCTGAAATTGATTTTGAAGATTGAGAAAATTTATTTGGCGTAAAAACTTTAATTCTGATGATAAGTATATTTTAGGTGCAAAGTCTAACGGGATATGATCAGACAATATCAATCAGAGCCAGAGTCATGTCTTAATTATTTCCTTTCTTATGTACTTTGTCAAACGGCTAGGAAGGAGACAATATCCTCATGTAACAGTTAGAGACGATTATTTGGGTTTCTCGTCTTACATATAAAGAGTTCCAAAAGAAAGTATCTATCGAAGATTTAGATTTCCTAGAACGATATACTTGAGGTGAAACATTTTTTCCAAATTGAAGCACTTGACTTATGAAAACCCAAATTGCTGTATGGCGGCAAAATCTATAGGAAGCTTTATTCTTGGCGTAATGAAGTGTCACGATATTTTATATATATATGTGGAAACGATGGAAAATAAATAATATCTTGTATGTATCCCCTAGTTTGTCAACTTTCTTGGAAATGATATAAAGAAAAATCTCTTTGTTGACAAGAGAAAAACTAGGGGCTCAGCGGGAAGAGGATCATATCATGAGAGAAGCAAGGAGATCAACCTCTTTCTTTCAAATATAAATATATAGAAGATGGATTCTGGCAATGAGTTGGACTCAAATGCACTGGAGCACCGATGTGTACCATGCACCTGAATTTACATATAGTAATGTCCATCTTTTACCAAAAACAAGCCATTTATGGATATTATCAGGGGGTTCGTGCAGATCCAGTAGAGTCCCTTAAAATGCGTCCTAAGCAGAAATATCACAAGTACCGCCTCGTCCCAGACCATCGCAAGGAAAACTATAACTGAAATCAATCGGACATTCTTAACGAGATTCAAGCCAATAGGTAGATTGGCTAGATAATTTTTAGGATATATGTTCAAGGGTTAGCTTGGTTTAAGAGAAGTATAAAAGGAGGTCTCAAAGCTAAAAGGAAAAACACAACACAAGAGAATCGAAACTTATAATTCAAAAGTCTTAAGAGTGTTTTGTGGTCAAATACATTCGTCTCTATGAGTATCATTGTATAATTATTTAGAAATTGAGAGTTTATGAGGAGTTATACACATGGACTTGAATGTTTAGAGCTCATATTTTGTAACCTCTGATTAGTTCTTCATAGTGGAATCCAACCAATAGGCTGTAGTATGGAAGAGTGAATGTAGGCTTATCATAAGCCAAACCACTATAATTGTTATGTGCAATTTTCTCCATCCTTTAATCTCTCATTTATTCTGTTTATTCACATAGCAAAGTCTGATTGTTGTGTAGTTTTTCATCAGACATTGTAGAAAATCTAATCACTACAAAGTTTTTCATCAGATTTTGATCTTTCATGATATTGAACTTGGTTATTTTAAACTCCGCTTTAATTGTTTATAATCACTTATGAACCCCTAATAGAAGAAACTCGAAAGAAATTGGGCTTGTAAAAAGGTACACCTCCATTATTGTCCTCCATTTCATTTTTTCTAAAGCCATCAACTTTATTGACTATAAATTGAAAGTCGCAACTGCTGTGAAGTTGTCGTTCATAAGTTTCAATTAAATTGCGAGTCACGCAATACAAACGTCCAAAATGATGTCTCTCGCTAAAGAAAGTGGCATCGTACTTTGGGCATTCAAATCAAGAATTTCAATGTTTTTTTTTTTTTTTTTTTTTTTTTTTGGTAAGGAAGAATTTCATTGTTTATGTCTCATAATAGACATTCTTTTCTCCTTTTCCCATGTAACGCCTTGATTCTTCGTCTGTAAATTTCTAAAGGAGGATGACACGGTGGAGAAGCTTTTCGCATTAACAATGTAATAAAAGCTCCTATTAATGAATGTAATGTTATCATTAGTGAATTGTCCAATACAAAAGAATGGCAGAAATTTGACGAACAATGAGGCGCGCACTCAAAATAAACACATCTAAACTTTTTTGTAGGCATGCCTTGACGACAATTCTCCTCCAGCCAATCACTACACACTCTCAAAGGCATTGTCTATACCACATATTGACTGCCTTTAGCTATTGAAGAAATAGGTCCAAAAACTAATCGTCCAACAACATCAATTTCCACATGCCTAAAACCTTTCAGATTTATTGAAGTTGTATGCAGCATGCGTGATTAATTAAAAGGTAAAAACGTGATTTCAAAGAATGGCATGTTGGCATCTTTTGGGGATCTTGTAATATGGTATTGCACGATCTTCCGATTTACTAAAAAGCAAGCATTAACGTCTTTTATGTATTCCAATCGTTTGAAACAATGGCTTGAAAGCATAGGATGTACATGTTCATAGCATTTTCAAAAGGTGTTGCGAAGTTGTAGAAAGTTGCACATCAAAGATGACCATAGTTATTATCCAATTGCCATATCTTTGGAAGGATTGTTGTTTTATACATAATTTGTGAAATGTTGGGTTTTTAAAAACCGTCATGAATACATTATGTGTATTTTGATTGCTATTTTTGAAACAACGTTTTGTTCAAATTTGATCACAGTGTCCTTTACTCATTACCCCCGGTGTCTCCTTAACAATCTTGTGAATGGAGCTAACCGGATGCACTTGAATGGAGTGATTTGCGTGCATAAATCGGTATTAATTGAGTCAAATAATTTAGATACTGGTGTTATAAATGAGATAAAAAATAAATTTGGACAAGTCATCCTCTTGAAGACTTTTTTTGCGTTTGGCAAATGTTTTTGAAAGCTCATTTGCCAAATGTGGGCATTCTAAATGCTGAAAACTGAATGCTAGGGAGGAGGTGCTTTAGGCATTGGGCATTTTGGAAATGCTACCGCATCATTGTTCATTTTCTCTTCCCCCTACATCTTCTTCTTGCCCCCGCCCATCTTCTTCCCTGTTCATCTTCTTCTTCCTCGTCCATTGAGCTTCTCCGGTAGCCGCCACTGCTGCCTGAGGGTCGCGCGTCTCCAGTGACCACCGCCTGGGGGTGGCGTGACCTGCGACCCAGGCGGCGTCACCTAGGTCGCGCAGACCTCAAGCGGCGTCGCCTAGTGCTCGCGGACCTTAGGCGGCATCGCCTGCCGCGCATGGACCCTAGGCGACGCTGCCTGGGTCCACACGACCTCAGGCCGTTAGATCTTGTGATCTAGAGGTTAGATCTGGCCGTCCAACGGCCAGATCTAGTCTCTACAACCTCAGATGCCTGAGGTCACACCTTCAGGCGGCAACGGCATCGCTTGAGGTCGCACCTCTAGGCGGCGTCACCTGAGGTCGTGACCTTAGGCAACCAAATCTGGCCGTCCGGCAGTTGGCCAGCCGCTGGATTTGATTTTCAGATTTTAAAAAATAAAAATAAAAGCAAAAGCCCATTACAAATATTAGTTTTACTAAACGGTATTTACCTTTCAATACTATTTGAGATTACAATTTACCAAACGATGTAATATTTCGGAAAACCCCTTTACCTTAAAGGTATTTGCATTCTCCTAATGACATTTCCCAAAGCCAAACCAAACAGGCCCTTTGTACAATGCATCAATTTAGTCAACAAGTCAAAGCAACCAATAGCGCCACGAAAAACAAATATAAATAAAACAAATCATAAAATAAATAATTGCAGCTAGGCTCTATCTGATCTTCATTAATTTCACTACAACGGTTCAAATTCTGAAGAATGATGTTCATAATGGCTTTCAATTTCTCATGAAAATTTTATTAAGAGATGAGATATGAAAATGATTTATGTTAATTCATGCTAACAAAAAAAAGTGTATCGCTAATAAATGTTGTCAAAATGTATGTCAAATCATGCAAAACAGACTTATTTAATATGTCAAGATTGTAGTTGCAAATCTACGGTTTTCTTGATATGTCGTGTTCAAAACTAAATAAATAAAATATATGCAACCATAAAATCATGGAAAATGAAGGAAGCAAAGTGAAAGGCACACACGGGCTGGTGCGATTCAACGGAGAAAATGGCAGTACAAGAACATTACTATGCATGGTCAGAAGGATCTTAGGAGAGACGGGTCGTAGATTGCATTGAATCTCGTCCTTATGATTGGAGTAAATGTTAAGCAGGCGATGGGACAAATTCTATCATCAACCATGAGTTTAAGCTTATAAATATTAATCGATATCTTAAGAAAATAGAAGATACTTTTGCATTTCATGAATGCCTAATGTTGGTCATATTGAATATTTTTTAGTTTGGTTTCACTTTTCTCCAAACCATATTCCTTTTTGAAAAAAAAAAGTACTAGAATAAAATGCACAAAACAAGAAAATGAATCGGACACTAGATTTATGTGATTTAGTCGTGTGACCTACATCCACTTAGAGAGTAGCACAAGATTCCATTATACATTAAAAGATATAATGAAGATAAAAATCATATCATTTAAATACTCTCGGTGTTTTTCAGTCTCTAATTACATTCAATAACCCATACAATGTTTAGCATTTAAAATTTCTGTGATCAGGAGGAACTCTTGGCACGCTTTTCAACATGCTCTATGCAACCTTTGGAGCTCTCTATGACATTAAGAGCTCTTTCTCTTGGTATTTAAAGGGGAAATTCAGTAGAACAAATAAAGAAGAAGAAAGGAAACAATGAGTGGCCAACATCCTTGCAACTTTCTTCGTCGTCTTCCCTTTCGGCCCTTATTGGCGATGGCCATCGTTAATCTCGTTTTCCCTTTTTCGGCTGAGCAAAGCCGCTTCTAGTAGTCAGGACCATCATGGTTTCTCTTTCTTTCTTTCGTGTTCAAAGCAACACCACAATGGAGGGGGCATCATGGCCATTGACAGGCCATCACTGCATTTCCTCTCACCAATTATGAACAATGGTCGATCGTCTATAATTCTCATCTGATCCTATTTCATCCAAGGAGCTCAAACTCAAAAAATATTCTAACATATTTATATAATTTGGTTTGATTTAACGCCCAAACCACACTAACTACACCATGCTCATATTCTAATAGTCGTTAGTAGGAAATAAGTGATTATTTGGTTTTTAATATAGAGGCACATTCTATGACAATATTTGAGTTGTTAAAAGAAATTGATTATAATTAAAGGTAAGTCTTCAAGGCGTAGAGATCAAAGCAAATATTTCATAGTGAGTAGTAAGTATATGCTTAGGTAATGCTTAGGTGGAGCATTTCTTGTAAAGAATGCAGCAAATCCAATCTCTGTAGTATGAATGAGATTTTTCTAATGATCTGGAGTCCCAAGTGTCAGAATGAGAGGCGATTTTTTAGGAATAACTTATTACTCTATATAAATAAGTTGTTATTTTACAATATTGGATTGGGATTTTTAATATGCCCACCTATAGATATAGAGAATCAAATATTTTTAATCCGAAAGTTCAAAAGCACAAAGTGAATAGCACAAGGGAGAAGCTCGAAAGAAATTCGGCGTGCAAAAAGGCGTAGCTCCATAATTGTCCTCCACCTTATCTTTTCTTTTTTAAAGCCATCGACTTTAGTGACTGTAAACTGGAAACTGAACCTACTGCGAAGTTGCCTATACGCATTTTGGATGGCAAACGGGGTTGAATTCAAATGCGTGAAATGTCATATGGCGAACTTAGAGACCAAGTGAGGGGGCTGACCTTACTAAGTGCGAAGTGAGCTCCTATGGCGAACTCAGAGATGGGAACGAGCACTAGCAATACATTAAGAGATGAATACCAGGTCTTTCTAAGTTTTAGAGGACCCGATACACGCCGTGGATTTACCAATGTCCTCCACCAAGACTTGGTATATGCCGGGATTCGTGTTTTTATCGATAACGAAGAGCTTCGAAAGGGTGAAAGAATTAGTGGCAACCTTCTACAAGCGATTGATCATTCCAAGCTCTACATACCCATCTTCTCCAAAAACTATGCTTCAAGTCATTGGTGCCTCCGCGAGCTTGCAAAGACGATGGAGAACAACTCTAAATCTAAAGAAGATGGGAAAGAGAATGCCATATTGCCTATCTTCTACGACGTGAAACCTGATGACGTGAAGCTGAAAACTCCATTGTATAGAAATGCCATATCGAATTTGAAGCAAACGAGGGAAGATCATGAGAAGAAGTTCAGCTCCAAGGATATAAAGACGTGGCAGCAGGCTCTCAAAGAAGCTGGTGGCATCACGGGATGGGAGTTGGAAAAATATCCAGGGTAACAATTTAATCATGATTTGAAAATGATTTTGTACAATCGGGCCCTTTTTTGCTAGAAATTCTGATTCTTCTACTTGATTTATCAAACATTTCTCTTCTATATCCTACACTTGATTGCGTTCCCACTTGGTTGGTTAGTATATGGTTGGTCAACAAGCAAATTTGTGACTTTTCTCAATTGAAATCGTTCCACTTGTGGCAGCTATGTGAAACTTATCCAGGAGGTTGTTGAAGAGGTTGTGGTCAGGCTTAAAATAAGACAGAGAAGTGTAACGGGAGATTTAGTTGGAATGGAGGCTCGAATAGCAAGCATAAAAAAATTATTAGACATTGATTCTGATAGTGTGCGGCTCATTGGAATCTACGGGATGGGCGGCATTGGTAAAACAACACTCGCTAAGATTATCTTCAACCAACTATGTCCTCGTTTTGGGAGAAACTGCATCTTTCTCGGATGACGTGAGGGAAACAACCAAAGAGGGCTTAGTCAAGCTACAAAAAATATTCCTGTTCAAAAAAAAAAAAAGCTACAAAAAATATTATTGTCTGAAATCTCTTATTCTAGAGTGGCTCCTAACATTGCTAACATTGATGATGGGATTAATAAGATTGAAGAAACAATTTGCAATAAGAAGATGCTAATTGTATTGGATGATGTTGATAAGGCCAACCAAATCCAAAAACTAATCGGAAAGAGATCTCTGTATCTTGGCACTAGAATACTTGTTACTACTAGAGACAAGAGCATTCTAAATATTAGGGAATTTAAGTATCAATTCGAGGATTATGAAATGGTGCGGTTGAGCAAGGATGATGCCCTTAAACTTTTTAGTAGACGTGCCTTCAATGACGATTCTCCTCCAGCTAATTACCACACTCTTTCAAAGGGCATCATCTCTACTGCAGATGGACTACCTTTAGCTCTTGAAGCAATAGGTTCATCGCTTTTTGGCGAGGAAGAAAGAGAAATATGGGAAGAGTGGCTAGAGAAGCTAAAGAAGACACCTCATGAGGATGTTTTGGGAAAAAGACACCTCATGAGGATGTTTTGGGAAAACTAAAGATTAGCTATGATGCCTTAAATCCGGATCAACAACAAATATTCCTCGATGTTGCATGCTTTTTCATTGGTGAGAATAAGATTAATCCAATGTACGTGTGGAAAGATTGTGAGCTTTCCCCAGAGATTTCCCTCAAGGTCCTTATTAAGAGGTGCATGATAAAGGTTTTAGATAATGATATATTTGAGATGCATGATCAGTTTAGAGATCTTGGAAGGGTAATTGCCAAAAAAGAATGGACCAGATTGTGGGATAAAGATGACATCATTTGTGAATTAAGATCAACAGAGGTAAAGTATGGCCAAATTTGAATAGAAAATTGCTTACACCCTCTTCTTAATTGATGATTCACGTTTTTTATTTGGGAGCAACTCTTCTGTTTCATTTTTTCTTCCCTTCGACAAATTAAATTGTGGAATTATTGACAAGTTCCTGATCCTCAATGTCACTGGCAGATCAAGGAAAGCGTTCAAGCACTCCATTTGCAAACGACCTACAACAATCGTACGACCATCACGGCGGAGCAACTTACACGGTTTCCACATCTCAAGTTTCTTTGGTTGAGTAACGTAGTCTGTGAAGGTGACTTCACGGGCTGTCTTTCCAAGTTGAAATGGATCATTTTGATGGGCAACACACCAACTAATTTGGGTCTAGAGAACGTGGTTGTGATGAATTTTCGTTTTTCTAACCCCAACAAAGATGAGATCCGTTACCTAATTAAGGTTCGTGAGTTTCCCTCCTAGTGTAATTCTCATTCAATGAAGGATTTGATGGATTTGTAGTCTTTTTTTCTCAATTGGTGAGAGGATTGGATCCAAGTTGGGACCCCAAATTCATATTTATTTCTTGTACAGACATCTAATTGTCTGTCATGATGTTTCATTGGCTTTTGTAGGGCGCAATGAAATTGAAGGTTCTCACTCTTGAAAATAATGGCTTCGTATGTGGGACACCAACCTTTCTTGAATGCTCAGTTTTAGAGAAGTTGACTATTTGTCATTATCCATCTTTGAAGAAAATTGACCACTCTATTGGGAAACTGAGGCTGCTAACTAATTTGAATATTGAGTCATGTGTGGAACTTGAAAATTTGCCCGAACAAATTGGAGAGCTACAAAATCTTCGGCACCTCTCTCTTAATAGATGTCATAGCTTGAGCGAACTCCCCGACTCAATTTCGAAATTAGAGTCGTTGATGAAGTTGGATATATCATGCACGAATATTACAAGATTACCAGATTCCATTGGTAGACTACGGAGCTTGTCATCTGCCAATGTATCATGGACACCAATTGCACAAATGCCCGGTACAATGAGCAAATTGCTACGCCTCCAAACACTAAAATTGGAACATCGTCATAGGATAAAAGAGTGGCCGGAGCTCCCAAGAAGTTTGACAACTCTACGGCTGATATCTTCTTCGTTGTTGACTATCCCTAACCTCTCAAATCTTACTAATTTAGTTGAATTGTTCCTATCCGATCGCTCTGACGAGTGGTTGAGCCGATCAAATGTAATTCCAACTGGTGACTTGAGGTGCATTGGGAGGTCATCCAAACTAAGCAAGCTACACATTTGCTTATTGAATGTCCGCGCGCCGACTAGAGAGTTGGGTTCCCTTTCTGTGCTGAAAGAACTGACTTTATATGGACTAAACCTCCGAACCCTCAGACAACTACCGTCAAACTTGATAGTTTTAAAACTTTACCACACTCAACTGAAATATGTACATCTCGGCGGGCTTCCTATGTTGGAAAAATTGAGAGAAAACGAGGTGTACGAGCAAGCTGATGTTCCGTCTCTCGATGTCTTATGTGCCCAGAGCAGGTGTTTTCTGCCTAAGGACCCGGGGAACAATGAGGTACGAACTCCCGAGTTGTTTGATCATTCGTGGGGAAAGTTCCCTTTCCTAAACTCCCTGAAGATGCTTCGAGAATTCCATATGGAGAGGTGCCAGACGGTAGAAGTTATTGATTTTGTTTCTCCGTTGGAATCATTGGAAGTATTTACTGTTAGAGGCTGCTGTTCATTACGAAGGATAAAAGGTTTGTCAAACTTGAAGAAATTGAGGAGGTTACATATTGAATCCTGCTGGAGGCTGCGGCGTATGGAGGGCATTCACGAATTAGAGTTTTTACAGCAGTTCAGAAGTCGTGGGAGTGTATTCTTTGTAGAGATTTTTGATGCATCGAGCTCAAAAATACCAAATGAGTGCCAGATGGACATAACATTTAACTGCAACTTCAGCGGCAATTGGGAGTCTTTTAGAGAGATGATTCGGATCGATAAAAAGCAAATGCGGGACTTCGGAATCTATGCAACAGTGGACTCTGAAACATTAAAAGGGATCCTTGGTGCGCCTTCTTTCTATTCATTTCTGCTTCATTCTAGTAAGCAGAGACAGCAGACAAATTCTAAAATGTGCACCAGCGATTAGGCTTCTCTTTCACGTTTTCTTCTTCCTCCTCTCTTCCCCTGCTCAAGCAAATCTCTATCACCCAGTCCTCACCGCTGTTCGCTCGCTCCTCACAAGCTTCAGTCCGTCGTCCACTGTCTCTCTTCTCTCCCAGGTTCCATCGCGAGCTTCAAGTTCCATGTCCACGAGCTTCAAGTCTTTCTTCTTCAGCGCCGCTTGGCTGGAGGAATTTGGGCGCTACATGTGGCTCCGACGGTTGCATTCATTAACTCCATCAGTGGCGGGAGGCATTGGCCTGAGCTCAAGCTCTGGATCACCAGCTAATCGCTGAAGAACAGGTACGAGCGGTGTGGCAGTTGGTGTTTAGTTGAATGTAATCCTGTGATTAATCTTTGCGTAGTTAAGCATGAGTTTGAGCTCTAGCTTCATATGGTAATAGCTTCGTACTTTATTTATGTTGCTATGCTTCTGTGGACTGCTTGATTTAGTGGAATCATGTTCTGGCGTGTTGTGCATCTGTTAGTTGGGTTATTACAAGAATTATGGGTATCTGGTGAGCTGACTTAAGATTAGAGAGTTACAAATTTGGGAATCAGAGTTTACAGCTCTGTTGGAGAACGGCGATGTGGATTTTTGCAGTCGACCCTCTGAGGATCGAACCATTCCCATGATTGTCATTACAGAGCGCACAAAACTTTCTGCAAAGGATGTTGAGCGTCTTCTCATGAGGTGTTCGTCTGTAGGTATATTGTAAGGTTTGAATAATCATCAATTTAATGAGTATCCACCATCTCTTTTTTATCTGTGAGGGGCAGATTGAAAAGCAAACAATGTCGAGCATCTTCTCATAAATAGCTTCATACAACAAGTGGTGGCTGATGTGAATCAGCATTCTATTTTTTTTTAATAATGTTGATGCTATGTTTCATAATTGGGGGGGTGTAAAAGATGATTACTTTGAGTTATTCATGCTTGTAGATTGTCCTTCGCCACTATTTCTGGTGTGAGAATAGAAGAGCTTTGGATATGTGTCAGTGTGCTGTTGCAAAATATCTGGAGAGCAATTTCCTTTTTTGCATACGCAGTCATGGCAAATACCTGGATTTTGTAATTGCTTGCATGTTCTCTGCTCTAGCATACGTAATGGAAAACTGATATTCAAGTATTTACCTTATTGTACAGAGTCTAAACATTTAGAATCTCAACTCAGATTCATAATATTGAGGGCATAATCGATCAAGTGGAGGGAGGATTATGCGTTTCATGGGTGCAACCCAGAGTTTTTGGGATTCCATAGTTCAAATTACTGTGTGACCGACTGGACAATTGGTTGGACAAAGTACACGCGGCTTTGTTTTCTGTTGAAGCAGACGCTCCAGATCTTCTCACTTCTTGATTATTCCCGTGTTCTTGTTCTCCGTTTTGTACCGATCTTCTGATTTGAACTGAAAGAAGAGAGAAAAGTGAGCAACTTTGTAGCAAGGTGCTTGGTCAGGTAGTTGTACATCTCAATTTACTTCCTTGGTGCTTCCGTTTTGTGCCTAAAAAGCTTAGGTGGTTTGTCAAACTTGAAGAATTTGAAGCGGTTAACGATTGACCGGTGCCCGAGCCTGCAGGTTATTAAGGGCATTGACGATTTAGAGTTTTTGTATCGGTTGGAAATTAATGGGTGCAAATCAATGGAAAGGATTTTTTATGCATCGAGCTCAAAAATACCAAATAAGTCCTTGATAATCATAGTATTTAGTGGGAAGTTACTCGATAGTGGTCCATCTCATTCTTACGCCACTTGGGAGTCTTACAGGGAGAAGATTCTGAATAGATCAGAGCAAGGGACGGACTTTGAAATTGAAACAAGGGATTCTCTACGGAAAACGGTACGCCTTCTTTCTATTCATAGATCATCGCCGTTTCTTCTGCTTTACTTGCTTTCTATTTCTGCTTTATTCTGATGAAAAGAGACAATGAACTGATTCTAAAACGACAAGGACAATCTTATTAAAATTCCCCATCTTACTGGTAATCTCCATATGCTTTGTGTGCATGCGTGCGT
Organism: Eucalyptus sideroxylon; assembly: GCA_014182405.2. NCBI lineage: Eukaryota > Viridiplantae > Streptophyta > Magnoliopsida > Myrtales > Myrtaceae > Eucalyptus > Eucalyptus sideroxylon. Next base: position 31,060,110 of record CM024554.2, on the reverse strand, counting down.
GCGTCCACTTAGGTGGTGAGGTTGGGGCTATTACATCCTTCACCATCTATAACAACAGGGCCTTTCTTAAGAGAAATTTAGGCCCAAGAGACCTCACCTCAACTCACCTTATTATTTCTTATCTGCAGAACCAGGAAAATAAAGAGAAGAAAAGGAAGAGAAAGACAGTCGGCAAAATGAAGAGGAGAAAAGAGAGAGCCAGACAGAATCGGCAAAAGGACGAGAGAAGACGGGAGAAAAAGGGCCTCAACTGTATTTTCGGAATGAGGTGGTTAAGTCGATGTGCTGCTCAAGCAAATCGCTGTCGCTCATCCTCGGCGAATCTGTGCCCAATCCTCATTCGCTCCTCGCAAACTCAAGTCCATCGTTCGCTGCCGTCTCTCCTTTCCCAGCTTCCGTTATCCACGAGTTAGATGCTCATTGTCCGCGAGCTTCAAGTTCGATGTCCATGAGCTTCAAGTCCTTCAATGCCACTTTTCACTCTTGTGCGCATTTTCTTCTTCAGTGCCCCTCAGCTGGAGGAATTTTGTGGATTTATTAACTCCATCAATGGCGAGAGTCACGGCCTGAACTCGAGCTCCAGATCACCAGCTAATTGCTGAAGTACAGGTAAGAATGGGGTGGTAGTTGGTGTTTAGTTGAAATGTAATTGTGTGATTTATCCTTGAGTATTTAAGCATGAGCTCAAGCTCTAGCTCTAGCTCTAGCTCTAACTTCATATGGTAATAGTTGTATAAGGGTCTGCTTTCTTGCATTTGTTTGACTATCTGAATGCCTAGTCTAGTTATGTTGCTATGTTTTTGTGGACTGCTCGATTGAGTGCAATTATGTGCATCGGATGTTGAATATCTTCTCAAGAAGAGTTTGTCTGTAAGTATATTCTAAGATTTGGATAATGGTCATTCTAATGAGAATCCACTGTCTCTTTATTACAGAAAATTAAAAATTCGATTTTTTGAAAAAGAAAATAAAAATAAAAAGAGAAAAATAAAATAATTAAAATTTCAATTTTTTCTAAAACTTCAAAAATATGATTTTTTTTTTTTTTTTTGCTTGAAATAAAGTAACGAGATTGAAATCATTTTGTAATAATATACAAACATAAAAAAAAATTTAATTATATATTACCAAATAAAGAAACTAACCATATTCCTAGAACTAGACCCGAGCCAAATAAATCTTAGTTCAAGCAAAACAACCGTATTCATAGTAAAACATTTTCTTATATTATTAAGTTTTCGCGAAACAAACACACCCTAATGCAAATCGGACTCGAAAATCACCAATCCAAATATAACTAGAACTAGACCCGATCTAAGTAAATCCTACTTGACCCCAAAACCAATACACTTTTTTACTCCCATGAAAACAGAAACGAACCAAAACCCACTAAACTAACTTAAGCCCATGCCAATTAAACCTAATTAAGCCTTCTAACCTAATTCCTCCTGACCTCCCGCTGCCACCGTCTTCTCCAAATGGCCGTGAGCCGATGACGTTGTCGCCCTCGGCCTGACCGTGCTTTAACTCCAATGGCTCTGGACTCTTGGCGATGGCCAGCATGGCCAAAACACAGTAACAAGCCTCCATTATCGTTGGCCACAAAGCTGAAACAGAAAACAAAGTAAACGACCACGGTGGCAGGGGCAGTGAAGCGACCAAACGACTGTGCCCGTATCGGCAAACATCACAGGGACATAGCAATAGAACACAACAGTCCGGACGACTTGATTTCGGCAAAAAGAGGAGGAGACGGAAATTAGATCTCGTTGAGGCATTTCATCGAGCGGGTGGCGTGTGATACTGAACGAGGGGCTCCCGGCTCAGCCGGGACTCAAACTCGCACAGTCCCCTCGATATACGACCCACCAGACTGACAATATCAAAACATGGGGGCGAAGGGGCTGGAGTTCGCGTGAGCCGGACGGCCGCGAGCTCCGGGCCGGCGTGCCCGAAATAGGGCAAAGACAGAGCAGTAAAGAAAGGACAAAAAAGGGGCGCCGGAACGCGCAACCGCGGGGCCTTACCTGGCTTGGCGACGACGGCCGTAAGCCGGTCTCGATACGAATCGAACTATAGCCGGCCATCTCAGTTTTGCCAAGCCGGGAACCGCAGGAAAACGGCGGATCGAAACCGAAACTCAACTCACCAAAAATCAGACGCCGTGAAAGATGGGGGCCGCAGGCTTGGTGGTACCGGCTAGGGGACGCCGGTTTGTGTCGAGGATGGCCGAACGGCGCTCAGCCGGGGTGAATTTTCTGCTCTCTCACTCTCGGTCTCCCTCTCGGCCGGATCCCCTCCATCTCCCTGTTTCTCTCTCCGTCCATTTCTCCCTCTGTCCGAGCCCCCAGAATCCCCTTCTAACGCCCGGCAGGCGTGCATCGCCACAGCCACCGCCAGCTCGCCGTGCCGGCCTGCCCCCGACACAAAAGGCGCGCTCCTCACTCCCCTTCCCGCCTCTGCTTCCGTCCTTCGTCCTCCTTTTTGTTTTTTGCAGAACGCGTGAGAGCGTGAACGAGCGGGAGTTCGTGAGGGAGAAAATGAAGGAAGAGGCTGGGCTTGGGGAAACGAAAGGGAAAAGTGGGCCAGGCTGGGCCTAGGCAAAAGAAAAGGTAGAAAAGAAAGGGAAAGACGGCTGGGCCGGCCTGACCCTGGCCCGATCTCACTTTTTCTTTTCTTCTTCCTTCTTTTTTAAATAATAATTTTTTAATCAATTAGTTATTTTTTATTTTTTCCACTTTTAAAATTTTTCTTATAAATTATATACATCGTAATGTAAATGTTCATAATGTCTATATACTATGCAATTATAGTGAAAACTATTTTTATTTAGGGGTTAAAATTAATTCCTATATGAATAGGAAAAATTTAGGAGTCAACATTACGATTTGTATTATTTTGTCTTAATTGATGATGACTATCATAGAGGCACAAATTTCAGTTACTAGATTTTTAAGTAGATGAATGCTAAGTTGCTTGGTGCATTGGTATATTTTTCTTTAAGTGGGAGATTGTTGGCAAGCGAAGCCAAATCTTTTCAAGGGTTTTTTTTTTTTTTTTTTACTTTTCTATTAGTTTTCTTTTAGGTTAAAAGACTTTACATCAATGATAGTCAAACGCTAGCCGTCAATGGGCTGAAAAATAAATAAAGAGAAAAAAAGTAAGTTTTTTCTTTGAGAACTCTATTTGTGCTCTAATCTTATGAAATATCATTGCTATATTTCAACTTTATTCAAAGTCTTGTAGATTTGCAGAGTGTCTCTGCGCGAAAACATAGCTCAAATTTGAATGAACTTCGATAATAATTTTTTTTTTTTTTTTGTGATCTTTCAATTATGTTATTTTATTATTATATTTAGTTTTGGTGGACTGTTTGTTTGCATTATTATTATTTTTTTCTGAAATCGATGCGTGATTTCCAGCGCTGGCGAAGAGCAGCCAAGAGGAGTAGCCCATGGAACGCGGGGTGACACAACGACCACACTACTGATGGAAGGCGGGGATTTATCTGGACAAGTGGGGAAGCGATGAGCTCATCGAGCGATGGCTCAGTCCAAAGATTCGAGAGGAGCCGATTGTTCAGGCCGTGCAGGGTCAAAACGACTATTGTGAAGACGAATTGACCTTGATGGCAGCAATGATTGGTTAGCACACGAGATTAACGGAGGAACAGGCGAGAAACTTGATAAACATTCCCTGCATGTCGTCCTCTCCCATCCTCGGGCTGTTCACGTAACAATTCACTTTCAATATGCAGCGAGATTAACGGAGGAACAGGCGAGAAAATGACAAACATCCCCGCATGTTGTCCTCTCCTATCCTCGGGCTATTCGCCTAATAATTCACTTTCAATGTGCAGCGAGATTAACGGAGGAACAGGCGAGAAAATGACAAACATTCCCTGCATGTTGTCCTCTCCTATCCTCGGGCTGTTCGCATAATAATTCACTTTCAGTATGCGGCGAGATAAACTGATTGAACAGGTCCTACTCTTGCTATTTCCTCCTATTGCCAAGACTACCCTCTGCTCTGCTTTCTTTTCTTTTCTGTTTCGCACGCTCTCGCTCTCTGGTCCCAGGTGAAACTCTTGGTCGATTGTTGACTAGATGGCCAATATGTTGACTTAGTTTCATGTCCCCAGTAAGGCTAAAGCGATCAGGTTAGCTGAGGTTTAATGGTACCCACAAAAATGGATCAACTTAGAAGGAGAAGATCAATCGAGTAATGTTGAGTGGCCTTGAATGTTTCTTCGGAGATTGGAGGGAATCAAGAGTGCCTATCATCTTCGTCGGTCCAAGATTGTTTTGATGCCGGGCCCTAGGTATCGAAATCAACATGCCTCTAATCATGAACGTGAGGAACGAATGCAAAAATCGTGTGGGCTAGGTGTTCTTGGTTAGGGATTGAATTATAGCATTATTGGCAAATTTGGTCCCTAATTTTTTTTTTTAAAAACTCACAATCTAATCACAAAAATTTAGATGTTAACAACCATGTTCACATTCTAGTAGTTATCACTAAGGAAATAAGTGTTGAAAAAGATTTGCACAATCTTTTGCCATTTAATATAAAGGCACATTTAATGAGAATACTTGAGTGGTTATAGGCAATTAATTATAATAAAAGGTAAGTCTTTAAGATGACAAGATCAAATTAAATATTTCATAATAAGTAGTAAGTATATGCTTGGGTAGCGCTTAGGTGGAGCATTTTTTCAAATGAGAGGTGATTCTTTGGAAATATTTTGTTATTATGCATTTATATAGATAAATTGTTATTTTACAATATTGGATTGGGATTTTAAATATGTGAAACTATAGAAAAGGTACGGATTCATTATTGTCTCCACCTTATTTTTTTATAAAGCCATCGACTTTAGTAACTATGAATTGGAAGTTGTACCCGCTGCGAAGTTGCCTTAGATGTGTTTTTTGTGTCGAATGGAATCAAGAGTTTTTGTCCGTGAACCACGCAATACAAACCTCCAAAATGATATCTCTAACTAACGAAAGTGGCATCGGGCTTCATCGTTTATATCATATAATTAAATATACATTCTTCCTTTTTCTAATGTAATGCACTGGTTCTCCTTTTGTAAATTTTTGAGGGAGGATGATCTGGTGGAGAAACTTTTCACATTAATAATGTAATAAAAGCTCTTTCCATCACTGAATGTATTATTATTGTTGCCAAAAGGTCCGATTGAAAGCCCTCTAATTGCAATCGAGAGCCGCAAGGCTTTATCCGAAATTGCCTTGAAGTATTTCAACAGAGTCGGCGGCGTTTGTGAATTGAGTTCCCATGGCGAGCTCAGAGATAGGCTCAAGCACCAGCAATATTACAGGAAGCGAGTTTCAAGTGTTCCTGAGTTTTAGAGGGCTAGATACTCGTCGTGGGTTCAGCAGCAGCCTCTATCATGCCTTGGTAGATGCTGGGATTCGTGTTTTCATTGATGACGAAGAGCTTCGATCGGGTGAAAGAATTAGTGACAACCTTCTACAAGCGATCAATGATTCCAAGCTCTGCATACCTATTTTTTCCAAAAACTACGCTTCAAGTCATTGGTGCCTCCGCGAGCTTGCGAAGATGGTGGAGAACACCTCTAAATCTAAAGAAGATGAGAAGGTCATATTGCCCATCTTCTATGATGTGAATCCATATGACGTGAAGCTGAAAACCATGTTGTATGGAAAGGCCATATCGAAATTAAAGCAAGAGATGGAGGATCAGAAGAAGTTCAGCTCCAAGGATGTAGAGACGTGGTGCCAAGCTCTTAAAGAAGTTGGTGACACCAAGGGATGGGAACTAGAGAAATATTCCGGGTAACAATCTAACCATGATTTTGAAAATTATTTTGTTCAATCAAGCCATGGTTCTCATAAAAATTCACCAATTATAGTCCGACTCTAATTTCCCTAAATTTAAACAAAAGGTTTCAAATTTTTCTTTTGTTGTTTTAAGTCATGAGATTTCCAAATTTTACTGATCTAATGGGGTTGTTATGATTTTTTTTTTCACCTAATATTCCTCATATAAAAATTTGGCTTTGCTTCTTTTCTTATACTAATTTGATCCATGTATGTCTTAAGATTTTTATTGCATACTGATTTGGCTTTGGTTAGGAACTTTGCCTTCGCAAAGTTCTTTTCCACGTCGAAAGAAGTGAGCAAATTTGCTATCACAATGGTTTATCAAACGTTTATATGTTTGTTCTTCCACTTTTTTTTGCCAGTAATTTTGATTCTCCTACTTGATATAAAGATCAAACATATCTCTTGTTCTATTCCTTTAACTTAAACATGTAATGGATGTTGAAGTTTGTAATTCATCATGTTCCCAAAGCTTTTGGGGGTAATGTTGAATTTGTATATATCCTAAACTTGGTCGTGCTCCCACTTGGTTTCTTACTAGATAGTTGGTCAACATGCAAATTTGTTGCCTCTTTTCTATTCAAACTGTTCAACTTTGTGGCAGCCATGGGGATCTTATAAAGTCCATTGTTAAGGAGGTGGTGACCAGGCTCAAGACAAGACAAAGACAAGTGACCAAAGATTTAGTTGGAATGGAGGATCGAGTAACGGTCATAAATAATTTATTAGACATCGATTCCGGTGGCATTCGGCTCATTGGAATTTACGGGATGGGTGGCATTGGTAAAACAACACTTGCCAATATTATCTTCAACCAACTATGTCCTCACTTTGGGAAAAACTGTAGCTTTCTTGAAGACGTGAGGGGAATGGCAAAAGCCAAGGGCTCGTTGGTCAAGTTGCAAAGAAAATTATTGTCCGATATCTCCAATTCTGGAGTGGATCTTAACATTGATAACTTGGATCAGGGGATCACTATGATTGGACAAACAATTTGCAACAAGAAGATGCTAATTGTATTGGATGACGTGGATGAGGACAACCAAATCCAAAAACTAATTGAAGTGAACTCTTTGTGTTCTGGTACTAGGATACTTGTTACCACTAGGGACAAAAGTGTTCTAAAAATAAGGGGATTTAAGTATAAAATCTTGTGTTACAAAATGGAGGGGTTGAACAAAAAAGATGCACTCCAGCTTTTTAGTAGGCATGCCTTTGATGATAGCTCTCCTCCTACCAATTATTACACTCTTTCCGAAGGCATTGTCTCAACTACGGGTGGACTACCTTTAGCTCTTACAGCTATAGGTTCATTGCTTTTTGGTGAGAAAGAGGAAACAATATGGGAAGAGATGCTAGAGAAGCTAAGGGAAACACCTCATAGAGATGTGTTGGGAAAGCTAAGGATTAGTTATGATGCCTTAGAGCCGGATCAACAACACATTTTTCTTGATGTTGCATGCTTTTTCATCAATTGGAAAAAGGCCGATCTAATCTACCAGTGGAAATATTGTGGGTTTAAGGCGGAGTATGCTATTCGCGTCCTTATTAATAGGTGCATGATAAACGTTTCAGAAAAAGATGAAATTTGGATGCATGATCAATATAGAGATCTTGGAAGGGCAATTGCTATACAAGAACGTACCAGGTTGTGGAATGAAGATGACATAATTTGCGAATTAAGATCAATAGAGGTGAAGTATGACTGAATTCGAATAGAAAATTGCTTACCATGTTCTTAATTGAGGATTTAATCACGTTTTTGAATTGGGAGCTACTTTATTGTTCAATTTTTTTTCTTCCCTTGGACAAATTAAATTGTGGGATTATTGACAAATTCCTGCTCCTGCTCCTCAATGTCATTAGCAAATGAAGGAAAGCGTCCAAGCACTCTGTTTGCAAACGACCTCTGGCAATCCTACAACTATCACAGCAGAGCAACTTCGGCGATTCCCACATCTCAAGTTTCTTTGGTTGAGTGACGTAGTCTGTGAAGGTGACTTCACGGGCTGTCTTCCCAAGTTGAAATGGATCATTTTGATGGGCAAAACAGGTTATTCTAGAGAACTTGATTCGCAAACCAATTTGGGTCTAGAAAACGTGGTTGTGATGAATATTCGTTCCTCTGACCTCAGCAAAGATGAGATTAGTTACCTAATCAAGGTACGTGACTTTCTCTTGCTCTAATTTTCTCTTTCAATGAAGGACATAATTTGATGGATTTGTATTATAATTTTCTCAGCTAGTGAGAGGATCGGATGACATATGATCCCAATTTGGAGCCTAATTTCATATTTTTTTTCTTGTACAGACATCTAATTGTTTGTCCTAATGTTTGATTTGCTTTTGTAGGGGGCAACAAAATTGAAGGTTCTCACTCTTGAAAGTAATTACTTGATACATGAGACACCAACCTTTCTTGAGTACTTAGTTTTAGAGAAGTTGACTATTTTTCATTGTCCATCTTTGAAGGGAATTGACCACTCTATTGGAAAATTGAGGCAGCTGACTGACTTGAGTATTAAGTCATGTCCGAAACTTGAAAAATTGCCTGAAGAAATTGGAGAGCTACAGAATCTTCGGCATCTCTCTGTTTGTAAATGCGATAGCTTGAGCGAGCTCCCGGATTCAATGTCGAAATTAGAGTTGTCGACAAAGCTAGATATATCATGCACGACAAGTTTTCTAGGTTTCATTAGTAGACTACAGAGCTGGTCATCTACCAAAGTATCACACACACCAATTGCGGAATTGCCCAGTACAATGAGCAAATTGCTTCACCTCCAAACATTGAACTTGGAATATTGTCATAGGATAAAAGAGTGGTTGGAGCTCCCCAAAAGTTTGACCACTCTACAACTAACATCTAAATCGTTACTAAATATCCCTAACCTCTCAAACCTTACTAATCTAGTTGAATTGTTCCTATCTGATGGCTCTGGCAATGGGTTGTCCACATCAAATGAAATTCCAACTGGTGATTTGAAGTGGATTGAGAGGTTATCCAAATTGAGCAAGTTGCACTTGTGCTTATGGTATGTCCGTGCACCAACTACAAAGTTGGGTTCCCTTTATCTGCTGAAAGAACTTACTCTATTTGGACTAAACTTCGGAACCCTCTTACAACTTCCGTCAACCTTGATAGTTTTAAAGCTCTCCTGCCCTGGAGTGAAATTTGTACATCTCAGTGGGCTACCTCCGTCGGAAGAATTGAGAAAAAAAGAGGTGCACGAGCGACTTGATGGTTGCCCTCTCAATAAAAAACACCTTGTCCTAAGCTCCCTGATGATTCTTCGAGAGTTCCATATGGGGAGTTGCGAGGAGGTAAGAGCTATCGATTTTGTGTCTCCGTTGGAATCATTGGAAGTATTTTCTGTTGAAAGGTGCGGTTCATTAAGAATGATGAAAGGTTTGTCAAACTTGAAGAAATTGAAGATGTTACATATTAACTACTGCGAGAAGTTGCGCCGTGTGGAGGGCATCCACGAATTAGAGTTTTTGCAGCTGTTGAGATTTCGTGGGGAGTTATACGATGCGGGGATTTTTTATGCATCCAGCTCAAAACTACCGAATGAGTGCCAGATGGACATAAGATCTAGTTGGAGCCCACGCGGCAATTGGTTTGCTTATTGCGGCAATTGGGAGTCTTTAAGAGAGAAGATTCGGAATGAATTCGTATTCTGTGAAACCAGCGACTCCGACACATAAAGAGGGGATCCTTGGTGCGCCTTTCTTTCTATTGATAGATCATGACTGTTCTGCTTTATTTGCTTTCCATTTCTGCTCTACTCTAGTAAAAAGAGACAACAAACAGATTCTAAAACGTGCACCAGCGATTAGGCTTCTCCTTCACGTTTTCTTCTTCCTCCTCTCTTCCCGTTGCTCAAGCAAATCTCTACCACCCAGTCCTCGGCGCTGCTCGCTCGCTCCTCCCAAGCTTCAGTCTGTCGTCCACTATCTCTCTTCTCTCCCAGGTTCCATCGTGACCTTCAAGTTCCATGTCCGCGAGCTTCAAGTCTTCTTCTTCAGTGCACTCGGCTGGAGGAATTTGGGTGCTACATGAGGCTCCATTAATTGCATTCATTAACTCCACCAGTGGCGGGACGGATGGGCCTGAACTCAAGCTCCGGATCACCAGCTAATCGCTGAAGAGCAGGTACGAGCAGTGTGGCAGTTGGTGTTTAGTTGAATGTGATCGTGGGAAATATCTTTTCTCAGTGAAGCATGAGTTCGAGCTCTAGCTTCATATGGTAATAACTTCGTAGTTTATTTATGTTGCTATGCTTCTGTGGACTGCTCGATGGAGTGAAATCATGTGCCGGCATGTTGTGCATCTGTTAGTTGGGGTATTACAAGAATTATGTATATTTTGGTGAGCTGACTTAAGATTAGAGAGTTACAAAATTTGGGAAACAGAGTTTACAGCTTCGTTGAAGAATGGCGATGTAGATGTTTATAGTCGACCATCTAAGAATTGAACCATTCCCATGAATGTTATTGCAGAGCGCACAAAACTTTCTATACAGTATGTTGAGCGTCCTCCCATGAAGGGTTTGTCTATTAAGTATATTCTAAGGTTTGAATAATGATCATCTTAATGAGTATCCATTGTCTCTTTATTACCTGTGAGGGGCTTTAATGATTGAAAATGAAGCGAACAGTGCTTCTCTTCTTGGTTCTCTTCTTGAGCAGTTGTATTTTCCATTGGTAATTTGAGGTCTGCTGCATATGGTTGAAGGGACTAGAAGTTTGTGGGTTGGTTGCACAGAATGTGCCTAAACTGGCTGCTGTGAACATGCGCACTATTAAAAGACTTAGCTAGTATTTATCAACCATAAATAGCTTCATGCAACAAGTGGGGACTGATGTGAATCAGCATTTCTTTTTATTCCTTTAATGTTGATGCTATGTTTCATAATTGGGGGGTGTAAAAGATGATTACTTTGAGTTATTCATGCTTGTAGACTGTCCTTCGCCACTATTTCTGGTGTAAGACTAGAAGAGCTTTGGATATGTGTCAGTGTGCTGTTGCTAAATATCTGGAGTACAATTTCCTTTTTTTGCATATGCAGTCATGGAAAATACCTGGATTTTGTAATTGCTTGCATGTTCTCTGCTCTAGCATAAGTAATGGAAAACTGATATTCAAGTATTTACCTTATTTCACAGAGTCTAAACATTTAGAATCTCAACTCAGATTCATCTTATTGAGGGCATAATCGATCAAGTTGAGGGAACATTATGCGTTTCATGGGTGCAACCCACAGTTTTCGGGATTCCACAGTTCAAATTACCGTGTGACTGACTGGACAATTGGTTGGACAAAGTACACGCGGCTTTGTTTTCTGTTGAAGCAGAAACTCCAGATCTTCTTGCTTCTTGATTATTCCTGTGTTCCTGTTCTCCGTTTTGTATCGATCTTCTGATTTGAACTGAAAGAAGAGAGAAAAGTGAGCCACTTTGTAGCAAGGTGCGCCTGGTCAGGTAGTTGTACATCTCAATTTACTCCCTTGGTGCTTCAGTTTTGTGCCTAATTCTCATCTGGAATCAACAATTCCTTCCTACTTTCTCACATCTTAGATGAATCCAGACGAATGTCTTAAAACCGTTGCGACTTGGTTTTATCCTTTGAATGTGGTCCCTGGAACATTTACTGCTTTCGTCTGCTCAATTGTGTCCATTTTGATCCACCGTCATGTGGATCGATGAATGCTGTGGAAGAATTTGAAGCTTTTATGACTTCCAGAATGAATATATTTAAATGAATGCACGCCCTCTTCGAAGCTGATTTGTGGGGTTTGCTTCCCTGTGTACTGATGCATTGAATGGTAACTTCAATGTGCCCATTGCTTAAAACCATACAAACCTTGTGTGGCTATATGAGAAATGACCAATGCTGAGAATATAGAACTGAATCCTAGAAATGTGACTCTAGTCGAGTAGTTAAATGTTGTTCATTTGTTAAATATACAGCTTTAGTTTGTCAGATTATTTTCCAAATCAATTTGGTATATCAGCCATTTCATTCTTAGACTACTGTAAAATAAGTTAAATTGACGGTGCACCTATAAGAACAAAATAAGTCGCTCAAGCTTTTTGGTTGTTGTCTGCTATCAAACCAAGTGTGCTGCCATGCGGATCACTGTGAGGAGTCTCAGTAATTTCTAAGGATGCTGTGTAACCTCTGTAGCTCTCTGCCTTAATGTCAAGGTGAGATTCTTAATTGCTTAAATGGACAGGATCTTGTCCATTGTCTGTTGCATTCAGCAACAAAAGAAACCAATTGGAATACGATTGATTATCATCTTTCAACCATTGCCTTTCAAGCCATTGATCAGTCGAAGCCACTTTTACAATCAGGAAGCTTGAATATAGAGTTGGTATCAAACACCAACATTTGATATTGCAGAAAGCATGACTCGCCGTGCCAGTATCTTTTATGCAGAAAGCTTCTTGGTTGTTGTCTGCTATCAAATATCTTTTCATTTCAATCTTTCAATAATCATCGTCTGTTTCAAAATTTGGCTGCTAAACAGCACGTACTCAGAGCCCCAAATATGACATTCTCCGAGCTACTGAATATTACATGTGACAGAAAACATAGATTAAAATATTTCAGGGCCCTTTTACTAAATCTACCCACCAATGCCGCTCCATAAAAGAAAATGGCACGTGCATCATCGAAGGTCGGTTGAACATGAGACGGAACCTGAGAAAGAAGGGACAATAGACTGAAGCTCGCAAAGCCACGAGGATCGGGCGAGGAGTGGGTGAGAACAATTTAACCATAGAACTTCAGGTTAAAGACCAGCAGATCAGCATGAACAGTCACAATCTCAATGAAAATTCACGCAAAATAACTTAAAACAGAAAAAAGAAAAACCAAGTTGAAGAGCAGAAGCAGCGGCTGATGATTAAGAGTGAAAATCACGCAGAATTTCGGGGAAGACTTTACCAGTCGATCGATCAAAGATGAACTTAAGTGAAAACGAAGATGCGGGTTCTATTCATAACCCAAAAACGCTCTTCCGTTGACTAAAGATTCCGGCTCCTGCGACTCCCACAGACAAATGGCTTCCTTATTTCCAAAATCAGAGCACTCAAGAGTCCTTGGGACCAACAGAATTTTACCGGTCTACATAAGCAAATTTTAGCTTATGGTCTCAATAATAATAAATTTTAAGTGTTTTATCAAGTTGTTGTTCCTGCTATCATAAGTTGAGTGTTTTCATGAGGGTATGTGCGCACCATGTTAATTTATTTGTAGATATCCGTAGTTATGTCAATCTAGATCTTGTTACTTAGTTTTTAAGGTTGATAGCTCGTTCCTAATTTTTCAAGGTCGATACAATTTTCAATGTTCTGTGTTCTCTAAACAATTAGGATCAATATAAGGACGATTTATCTATGAATTAACTAATGTCGTTTCTAGATATCCTAGTGAAATTACTTTAATATAATATAGCAAAATTATCAATTCGATTCAACTCTAAATGAGGTTCCACTTTTACGTATATTGAACTAGTGTAATAGTTGTGACAACCAAAAAAAAGAAAAAAAATGCAATGAAAAGATAGCATATCTACTGTCGATATATAAAAATGATCAAAATGAAAAGATATTCCAAAATCCCAGTAATAATGTAATCATGAAATCCTATTAGTAGCACTTAAGGGCTAATTTGACTTTGTTGGAAAGTTGAGGTATTAGATTGAACAAATTAAAAATTTAACAACTACATTGAGTATTTAGGAATAGTGCAATGACCATATTGAAAGAATCAAAAGTCCAACAATGCAATTGTACACACATGTTCTAGTGCCATGTGCTTAGACTTTACTCTGTTGATCTCAACTTCCACCATTTATGGATTTCAAACGAAGTAAACAAGACATAGGTAGACTGGTCTCTCCATTTCAATGTCGTATTTTCACCATGTGGAAAGGGAGATCAATTGTGCGCTCAAGCACGCACGTAGTGCGGGTTTCAACACTAGTATAAACTTAGGTTTAACATGACCTTAGTTGTTTTACAGATAAAGTAAGAAGTTTTGCTGATGATTTCTATAAATGGGATGAGCTTGCAAGAAATGTTGTCCTTGTTTCTGGAATTCGAAGAGCTTTAAGTTTTGAAGCTCAATTCCCAGAAAACTGAGCTCTTTTGTCAAGCTAAGATGCTGACGAGTTGTTTTAGAAGAAAAAAAACTTCAGGTTAAATTGAGAGACATCATTCTATGGTGGAAGGCTTAGTCAATCGACGCTGTAATCTATAGCCTGATAAATTTTGGAAGTCAAAAGTTTGTTTTCCTAAAGTAAGATGGTCGAGCTGGTTGAGAGTAAAGACTAGGTTCATTTGTAGAAAGGAAATCTTGAGAAAGCGCAGAGTAATAAGGTGTCTTTGGATGAAGTTTGCACTCCAAAATGTGAAGGTGTTTTGGGCTTGAAGAAACTGGAAACATGGAATAAAGCTTGCATTCTCAGGAATCGGTACAAGTTGTTGCTAAAAGCAGGGCACTTTTTTTGCTGAAACAGACTTCTATTTGCTCTGTTACTCCTAAAACTAACTCACCTATACTTGGAGGAAGCTGCTAAAAGTTAGGTCCATTCTTAAGCGACATACTTGACAAGTGATTGGCAATGGACAGGACGGTTTATTTGTGGTGTGATCATGGCATCCTCATGGCATTTCTAGAGGGTGTTTATCCTCAGAGAGTGATTCATTATACTGCTCTAGATATATCAACTCTTTGGTAGCTACTGTTACTAGTTGGAGATGAGTGGTCTTGTCTCCAACAAGATCAGATCTATTGGTGCAAATACAAGACAGTGTTATGCGGGATGCTTTAGCGTTGTCGTATTGCTGACGATCAGAGTGATGTTCACTGGAAATGCATCGGGTTGTTTTACTTGGATTGAGGCTTGGAACCTGGTTAGAGAAAGAAGGCCAAAGGTTGTATGTCATAAAATGATCTGGGTTAATCCGAACACCCCTAAGTTCTGTTTCGGCCCTCGATTAGCAATCTTGAATAGGTTGCAGACCTTTGGGAAAATGAAAAAATGGAGCTTCTGCAGTTGATTGATGTGGCTTGTGCTTAGCTGCTCTTGAATCTAGACAACATTTGCTTTTTGAGTGTGCTTTCCCAAAGACAATCAGGTGCTCCTTTCTAGAACTGATGGGTATGAGGTGGCCTGTCGGAACGTGGGACATGGAATTCGCTTGATTCTTGCAAAATCTGATAAGAGTGATTCGCATGGTAATGTTTTGCCGCAAAAGTTCATATCCTAGCTATGTAAAAGGAGAGGAATGCTTGTTTGTCTACCGTAGGTAAAGAATTGTGTGGTAAATGGCATATTAATACGTAAGCTCGCGAGTTGTTGCTTTTCATTGAAATGTAGCCCCGGCGCGATTACATCAAACCTAAACAAGTCCTCTGGGCTCGGCATAAATTATTTTGAGCTCGTCTGGTTCGGTCCAGGCTAGGCCCCAAATATGACTGACTTTAATAGCGAGAGAAAAAGATGCGAAGAATCTCTAGTCATCTTCGGTCTCTATATGAATCCTAGGAAATCGATGCAGCATCATCGATAAAGCCATAAGAGGTTGAAGGAGAGTTTCCCAATTTGAGCTATCACCACCTTGCCCAGATGCTGCTGCTGTCGTCGCTTCGAAAGGCAAAGCCGATTGAGGGAGCTTCTATTGGAAAAGATTCCAACCTCTGTCCTCACTCCATTGATCAAACTTGAACACAACCGGTAGTTGCTTGTGGGCTCGAGCCCGCAGTGGCGTGGTTGCTCCAAATTTCCCTTAGGAAGAAAATTTAACTTTTCTTATCTTTAATTTTCACGAATAGCACGTAGGAGCCATGTGGCAGCCACTCGCCAGCCATTGTGATCCTTAGCGTCTACATCAACATTTTCGTGTTTTTTTTTTTTTAATGGAAGGTCCAATTGGAGCGAACGAATTGTCGTTCAAGAATTTAATTGCAAAAAAGAAAAATTCAAAGGCAACATTTCACAAACATTAGAAAGTTTCAACAGCTTTTACTCCGTAATAAGATAAGTAGTAAGTTTCAAACGATAAGTAGTAAGTTTTTGGGATTTGTCGTATAAACTTTGGCATTGCTATAAAACATTTCTGTAGATGCCTAAGAGATAATAATATCTCACGTAAGTTGATGTCATTTTACTATGTGGAGGGCACAATCCGCAATCATTGATCTGATTACGTCAATAATAAAAAGTTTAGGCAAAGCAATAATTAAAGATATGTTTGGACTCGAACAGAACATCATGATTACATACTGTTTTCGTAAGAATAGAACTTGTAATTAACCTAAATACTAAATTAGTGAGGCAAACGTGCAAGTTGACTTTTGGTAGACAAACGTGATGATCAACATCGACAAATTTCAAGCAACTAATGAGAACTATCTGGGCAACAGATATCGCAAATCTCTTTTCCGTAAGATACAAATATATACTTCTTTTTAATATATATATATATATATATATATATGTTTTATTATTTATTGCTTCTTCTCTTATTTAAATGGACTGTTAGAGAAGAGAAGATAATGCAATTGTTAATCCTTGGAAAAGTTACCCAATCAATTCTAAACCTATTTAACGAATACTCCTTTAATTCAAAACTCTTCAATTTTATCAATTTAGTCTTTAACATTTACGCAAAATTTCAATGTAGTCATTCCAGCTAATTTTAAGTAGAAATCTAGAATTTCGTGTAAAAGTTGACAGATACATTGGTAAAATTAAAAAGTTTATAATAGAATTGATGTCCTTATAATAAGTTTAACACTAATAAAACAATTTTGCTATAATCTTTCATCCGGGCTTCCTATGCAACTCAACTACATCTTTCATTATGCAAGGAAAATACAAAAATCATACTCAACTTTTTATTATGATTTATTCCACGTCTTCTGTTATTTTGAGCATGCATTTTGTGCCTTGTTGTCAAACAAAGGTCAATTTTTATTTATTTATTTATCTTTGAGTCTAACGAACTGTAGAAATTAGATTAAGCGAAGTGTAGATTTTTTTTTTTTTTTTTTTTTGGAAATCTCTTGTTGCAAAGTGTAGATAGATTTCGGAATTAGCGGATATAAAATTAGTATTTGAGGTGAAAATGGAAGATTGGTTTTTGTAATTTACAAGGAACCGTTTCCACTAGTCTTCATAATATTTTGTTATTATGCATTATATAGATCAATTTTATTTTACAATATTTGATTGGAATATTAAATATGTCCAACTATACAAAAGTTACACCTTCATTATTGTCTCCACCTTATTTTTTTTTTTTTATAAAGCCATCGACTTTAGTGACTATAAATTGGAAGTTGCACCTGCTGCGAAGTTGCCTTGACGTGTTTTTGATGTCAAAAGGGATCATAATATATAATGTTTTCTGCACCTGCTGGAAAGTTGGCTGTGCGCGATGGCAAATGGTTGTGGAAGAAGATTTTATAGTAACATTTGTTTCCCTTTAAATTTTTGTCGATTCCGAGATTTATTTAAAACCTTTTCACTTCCATTGACAAAACCCTGTGAGTCATGCAAATGGAATCAAGAGTCTTTATCCATAATTTTCAATTAAACCCCTGACTCACGTAATACAAACGTCCAAAATGATTTCTTTAACTGACGAAAGTGGCATTGGGCTACATCATTTATATCTTATAATTAAATATCTGTTTCTCCTTTTTCTAATGTAAGGTAGCGGTTCTCCTTTTGTATATTTTTTAGGGAGGATGACCTGGTGGAAAAGCTTTTCAATTGAATCACGTGAGCTACACGATACAAACATCCAAAATGATGTCTCTCTCACTAAAGAAAGTGGCATCGGACTTCGGGCATTCAAATCAAGAATTTCATCATTTATTTCTCATAACAAACATCCTTTTCTCCTTTTCTAATGTAACACGTTGGTTCTTCTTTTGTAAATTTATGAAGGAGGATGATCTCGTGGCGAAGTTTTTCACATAGAATGTAATAAAAGCTCTTCCCATCAATGAATGTAATGTTATTATTATAATGTTATTATTACTAAAATATACAATACAAAAGAATGGCAGAAATTTGGCTAACAATGAGCTGCGCACTCAAAATAAATGCATTTAAACTTTTTTGTAGGCATGCCTCCAACGACAACTTTCCTTCAGCCAATTACTACATACTCTAAAAAGGCATTGTCTATACCACATATTGACTACCTTTTGTTGAGAAAACTCCATCCATATTTTGAAGTTCACAAATTTGTTTAGTTTTAATGCTTATGTTAGAACAGGTTTTTGAATAAGTATATATTCTGAGCACTATCGAGAATCTTTGCCAAAAGTCTACTCTATTCGAGAAGCACATATATAATATCCTAACTTTGATGGGTTCAAAATGTATCAAGGTCCATAATAAGACTTATTGAGAATACAACACGAAACCAAAATGAGACAAATTATGAATATAAAAAACAATAGCTAGTGATCTGGCTAAGGATTCTACTTTCCATAAATATATTGATTGAATCAATCAAACTGATTGATAAAATCAATCCTAAAGATAAGTTCCAAATGAGGAAAGCTATATTTATAAAAATCAAGATTCTAATTGTATGGACGACCATAATCAAGTGGATATTTTCTCTTTGTCTTCAACGGTCACAAGATCTTCTTTGAATCTTTTTGTCCATCAATTGTAATTTCTTGTTGATTCTATAGTGAAATTCAACCAGTAGGCTATCAACGTGAGAGAGTGGACGTAGGCTTAATCTAAGTCAATCCACTATAAAACTTGTGTGCAATTTTCTCTTCCCTCAACTCATTTTACTTAAGTCTGTTGCATACTTACAGATTATCTTTGAAGTCCGGTTATTTTCATAACATATTCTGATCTTTATTCATAATATAATCTCGAATTATTTCATTTTGCATTTACTTGTCAAGATTTTATTTTAACACCTATTCACCATCTCTAGGTGTTCGACTAGTTCTATTACCTTTAGCTATTGAAGAAATAGGTCCAAAAACTAATCATCTGAAAAGATCAATATCCACATGTCTGAAACCTTTCGGATTTATTAAAGTTGTATGTGCAATGTGTGATTAAATAAAAGGTAAAAACGTGATTTCGAAGAATGTCATTTTGGTATCCTTTGGAGATCTTGTAATATGGTATCGCATGATCTTCCAATTTACTAAAAAGCAAGCATTGACGTTTTTTTTTTTATGTATCCCAATCGTTTGAGGCAATGGCTTGAAAGCATAGGATGTACATGCTCATAGCGTTTCCATAAGGTGTTGCTAAGTTGTATAAAGCGGTGCATCAAAGATGACCATAGTTATGACCCGATTGCCATATCTTTGGAAAGATTGTTGTTTTATACATAATTTGTGCAAAGTTGGGTCGTATAAACCATCATGAATGCATTATGTGTATTTTGAATGCTATTTTTGAAACGACGTTTTGTTCAGATTTGATCACGGTGTCCTTTACTCATTACCCCGGAGTGTTTCCCTAATCATCTTATGGATGGAGCTAACCTAATGCATGTGAATGGAGCAATTTGCGTGCATAAATCGGTGTTAATTGAGTCAAATAATTTAGATACCGGTGTTATAAATGAGATAAAAAATAAATTTGGACTAGTCATCCTGTTGAAGACTTTTTTTTTTTTTGCGTTTGGCAAATGTTTTTGAAAGCTCATTTGCCAAATGTGGGCATTCCAAATGCTGAAAGCTGAATGTTGGGGAGGAGGTGTTTTGGGCATTGGGCATTTTGGAAATGCAACCGCATCATTGTTCATCTTCTCTTCGCCCTACGTCTTCTTCTTCCCTGTTCATCTTCTTCTTCCCCGCCCATTGAGCTTCTCCGGTAACCGCCGCCGCTTGAGGGTCGCGCGTCCTTGGCGACCACCACCTGGGATTGGTGCGACCCGCGACCCAAGCGGCGTCGCCTGGGTTGTGTAGACCTCAGGTGGCGTCGCCTAGTGCTTGCGGACCTCAGGTGGCATTGCCTGCCACGCGTGGACCCCAGGCGACTCCGCCTTGGTCTGCGCAACCTCAGGTCGCCAAATCTGGTGATCCAGAGGCTAGATTTGGCCATCGGATGGCCAAATCTAGTCTCTACAACCTCAGGTGCCTAAGGTCACACCTTCAGGCGGCAACGGCATCGCTTGAGGTCACGTCTCCAGCGGCATCGCCCGAGGTTGTGACCTCGGGCAACCAAATTTAGCCATCCGGCAGTTGGCCAGCCGCCGGATTTGATTTTTCAGATTTTAAAAAATAAAAATAAAAGCAAAAGCCCACTACAAATATTAGTTTTACTAAATGGTATTTACCTTTCAATACTATTTGAGATTACAATTTACCAAACGATGTAGTATTTCGGAAAACCCCTTTACCTTAAAGGTATTTGCATTCTCCCAATGGCATTTCCCCAAAGCCGAACCAAACGGGCCTTTGTACAATGCACCAATTTAGTCAACAAGTCAAAGCAACCAATAGCGCCACAAAAAACAAATATAAATAAAACAAATCATAAAATAAATAATTGCAGCTAGGCTCTATCTGATCTTCATTAATTTCACTACAACGGTTCAAATTCTGAAGAATGATGTTCATAATGGCTTTCAATTTCTCATGAAAATTTTATTAAGAGATGAGATATGAAAATGATTTATGTTAAATCATGCTAACAAAAAAAAAAAAAGTGTATCGCTAATAAATGTTGTCAAAATGTATGTCAAATCATGCAAAACAGACTTATTTAATATGTCAAGATTGTAGTTGCAAATCTATGGTTTTCTTGATATGTCGAGTTCAAAACTAAATAAATAAAATATATGCAACCATAAAATCATGGAAAATGAAGGAAGCAAAGTGAAAGGCACACACGGGCTGGTGCGATTCAACGGAGAAAATGGCAATAAAAGAACACTATTATGCATGGTCAGAGGAATCTTAGGAGAGACGGGTCGTAGATTGCATTGAATCTCGTCCTTATGATTGGAGTAAATGTTAAGCAGGCGATGGGACAAATTCTATCATCAACCATGAGCTTAAGCTTATAAATATTAATCGATATCTTAAGAAAATAGAAGATACTTTTGCATTTCATGAATGCCTAATGTTGGTCATATTGAATATCTTTTAGTTTGGTTTCACTTTTCTCCAAACCATATTCCTTTTTGAAAAAAAAAAAGTAGTCGAATAAAATGCACAAAACAAGAAAATGAATCGGACACTAAATTTATGTGATTTAGTCGTGTGACTTACGTCCACTTAGAGAGCAGCACAAGATTCCATTATACATCAAAAGATATAATGAAGATAAAAATCATATCATTTAAATACTCTCGGTGTTTTTCAGTCTCTAATTACACTCAATAACCCATACAATGTTGTTTAGCATTTAAAATTTCTGTGATCAAGAGGAACTCTTGGCACGCTTTTCAACATGCTCTATGCAACCTTTGGAGCTCTCTATGACATTAAGAGCTCTTCCTCTTGGTATTTAAAGGGGAAATTCAGTAGAACAAATAAAGAAGAAGAAAGGAAACAGTGAGTGGCCAACATCCTTGCAACTTTCGTCGTCGTCTTCCCTTTCGGCCCTTATTGGCGATGGCCATCGTTAATCTCGTTTTCCCTTTTTCGGCTGAGCGAAGCCGTTTCTAGTGGTCAGGACCATCATGGTTTCTCTTTCTTTCTTTCGTGTTCAAAGCAACACCACAATGGAGGGGGCATCATGGCCATTGACAGGCCATCACTGCATTTCCTCTCACCAATTTTGAACAATGGTCGATCGTCTATAATTCTCATCTGATCCTATTTCATCCAAGGAGCTCAAACTCAAAAAATATTCTAACATATTTATATAATTTGGTTTGATTTAACGCCCAAACCACACTAACTACACCATGCTTATATTCTAATAGTCGTTAGTAGGAAATAAATGATTATTTGGTTTTTAATATAGAGGCACATTCTATGACAATATTTGAGTTGTTAAAGGAAATTGATTATTATTAAAGGTAAGTCTTCAAGGCGTAGAGATCAAAGCAAATATTTCATAGTGAGTAGTAAGTATATGCTTAGGTAATGCTTAGGTGGAGCATTTCTTGTAAAGAATGCAGCAAATCCAATCTCTGAAGTATGAATGAGATTTTTCTAATGATCTAAAGTCCCAAGTGTCAAAATGAGAGGCGATTTTTTAGGAATAACTTATTACTCTATATAAATAAGTTGTTATTTTACAATATTGGATTGGGATTTTTAAATGCCCACCTATAGATATAGAGAATCAAATATTTTTAATCCGAAAGTTCAAAAGCACAAAGTGAATAGCACAAGGGAGAAGCTCGAAAGAAATTCGTCGTGCAAAAAGGCGTAGCTCCATAATTGTCCTCCACCTTATCTTTTCTTTTTTAAAGCCATCGACTTTAGTGACTGTAAACTGGAAACTGAACCTACTGCGAAGTTGCCTATACGCATTTTGGATGGCAAACGGGATTGAATTCAAATTCGTCAAATGTCATATGGCGAACTTAGAGACCAAGTGAGGGGGCTGACCTTACTAAGTGCGAAGTGAACTCCTATGGCAAACTCAGAGATAGGAACGAGCACCAGCAATACATTAAGAGATGAATACCAGGTCTTTCTGAGTTTTAGAGGACCCGATACACGTCGTGGATTTACCAATGTCCTCCACCAAGACTTGGTAGATGCCGGGATTTGTGTTTTTATCAATAACGAAGAGCTTCGAAAGGGTGAAAGAATTAGTGGCAACCTTCTACAAGCGATTGATCATTCCAAGCTCTACATACCCATCTTCTCCAAAAACTATGCTTCAAGTCATTGGTGCCTCCGTGAGCTTGCGAAGATGGTGGAGGACAACTCTAAATCTAAAGAAAATGGGAAAGAGAAGACCATATTGCCCATCTTCTACGACGTGAAACCCGATGACGTGAAGCTGAAAACTCCATTGTATAGAAAGGCCATATCGAATTTGAAGCAAACGAGGGAAGATCATGAGAAGAAGTTCAGCTCCAAGGATATAAAGACGTGGCAGCAGGCTCTCAAAGAAGCTGGTGGCATCACGGGATGGGAGTTGGAAAAATATCCAGGGTAACAATCTAATCATGATTTGAAAATGATTTTGTACAATCGGGCCTTTTTTTGCTAGAAACTCTGATTCTTCTACTTGATGTATCAAACATTTCTCTTCTATATCCTACACTTGATTGCGTTCCCACTTGGTTGGTTAGTATATGGTTGGTCAACAAGCAAATTTGTGACTTTTCTCAATTGAAATTGTTCCACTTGTGGCAGCTATGTGAAACTTATCCAGGAGGTTGTTGAAGAGGTTGTGGTCAGGCTTAAAATAAGACAGAGAAGTGTAACGGGAGATTTAGTTGGAATGGAGGCTCGAATAGCAAGCATAAAAAAATTATTAGACATTGATTCTGATAGTGTGCAGCTCATTGGAATCTACGGGATGGGCGGCATTGGTAAAACAACACTTGCTAAGATTATCTTCAACCAACTATGTCCTCGTTTTGGGAGAAACTGCATCTTTCTCAATGATGTGAGGGAAACAACAAAAAAGGGCTTAGTCAAGCTACAAAAAAAATTATTGTCTGATATCTCTTATTCTAGAGTGGCTCCTAACATTGCTAACATTGATGATGGGATTAATAAGATTGAAGAAACAATTTGCAATAAGAAGATGCTAATTGTATTGGATGATGTTGATAAGGCCAACCAAATCCAAAAACTAATCGGAAAGAAATCTTTGTATCTTGGCACTAGAATACTTGTTACTACTAGAGACAAGAGCATTCTAAATATTAGGGAATTTAAGTATCAATTCGAGGATTATGAAATGGTGCGGTTGAGCAAGGATGATGCCCTTAAACTTTTTAGTAGGCGTGCCTTCAATGACGATTCTCCTCCAGCTGATTACCACACTCTTTCAAAGGGCATCGTCTCTACTGCAGATGGACTACCTTTAGCTCTTGAAGCAATAGGTTCATCACTTTTCGGCGAGGAAGAAAGAGAAATATGGGAAGAGTGACTAGAGAAGCTAAAGAAGACACCTCATGAGGATGTTTTGGGAAAACTAAAGATTAGCTATGATGCCTTAAATCCGGATCAACAACAAATATTCCTCGATGTTGCATGCTTTTTCATTGGTGAGAATAAGACTAATCCAATGTACGTGTGGAAAGATTGTGAGCTTTCCCCGGAGATTTCCCTCAAGGTCCTTATTAAAAGGTGCATGATAAAGGTTTTAGATAATGATATATTTGAGATGCATGATCAGTTTAGAGATCTTGGAAGGGTAATTGCCAAAAAAGAACGTACCAGATTGTGGGATAAAGATGACATCATTTGTGAATTAAGATCAACAGAGGTAAAGTATGGCCAAATTTGAATAGAAAATTGCTTAAACCCTCTTCTTAATTGATGATTCACGTTTTTTATTTGGGAGCAACTCTTCTGTTTCATTTTTTCTTCCCTTCGACAAATTAAATTGCGGAATTATTGACAAGTTCCTGCTCCTCAATGTCATTGGCAGATCAAGGAAAGCGTTCAAGCACTCCATTTGCAAACGACCAACAACAATCGTACGACCATCACAGCGGAGCAACTTAGACGGTTCCCACATCTCAAGTTTCTTTGGTTGAGTAACGTAGTCTGTGAAGGTGACTTCACGGGCTGTCTTTCCAAGTTGAAATGGATCATTTTGATGGGCAACACACCAACTAATTTGGGTCTAGAGAACGTGGTTGCGATGAATTTTCGTTTTTCTAACCCCAACAAAGATGAGATCCGTTACCTAATTAAGGTTCGTGAGTTTCCCTCCTAGTGTAATTTTCTCATTCAATGAAGGATTTGATGGATTTGTAGTCTTTTTTTCAATTGGTGAGAGGATTGGATCCAAGTTGGGACCCCGAATTCATATTTATTTCTTGTACAGACATCTAATTGTCTGTCATGATGTTTCATTGGCTTTTGTAGGGCGCAATGAAATTGAAGGTTCTCAAAAATAATGGCTTCATATGTGGGACACCAACCTTTCTCGAATGCTCAGTTTTAGAGAAGTTGACTATTTGTCATTATCCATCTTTGAAGAAAATTGACCACTCTATTGGGAAATTGAGGCTGCTAACTGATTTGAATATTGAGTCATGTGTGGAACTTGAAAATTTGCCCGAACAAATTGGAGAGCTACAAAATCTTCGGCACCTCTCTCTTAATAGATGTCATAGCTTGAGCGAACTCCCCGACTCAATTTCGAAATTAGAGTCGTTGATGAAGCTGGATATATCATGCACGAATATTACAAGATTACCATATTCCATTGGTAGACTACGGAGCCTATCATCTGCCAATGTATCATGGACACCAATTGCACAAATGCCCGGTACAATGAGCAAATTGCTACGCCTCCAAACACTAAAATTGGAACATCGTCATAGGATAAAAGAGTGGCCGGAGCTCCCAAGAAGTTTGACAACTCTACGGCTGATATCTTCTTCGTTGTTGACTATCCCTAACCTCTCAAATCTTACTAATTTAGTTGAATTGTTCCTATCCGATCGCTCTGACGAGTGGTTGAGCCGATCAAATGTAATTCCAACTGGTGACTTGAGGTGCATTGGGAGGTTATCCAAACTAAGCAAGCTACACATTTGCTTATTGAATGTCCGCGCGCCGACTAGAGAGTTGGGTTCCCTTTCTGTGCTGAAAGAACTGACTTTATATGGACTAAACCTCCGAACCCTCAGACAACTACCGTCAAACTTGATAGTTTTAAAACTTTACCACACTCAACTGAAATATGTACATCTCGGCGGGCTTCCTATGTTGGAACAATTGAGAGAAAACGAGGTGTACGAGCAACCTGATGTTCCGTCTCTCGATGTCTTATGTGCCCAGAGCAGGTGTTTTCTGCCTAAGGACCCGGGGTACAATGAGGTACGAACTCCCGAGTTGTTTGATCATTCGTGGGGAAAGTTCCCTTTCCTAAGCTCCCTGAAGATGCTTCGCGAATTCGATATGGAGAGGTGCCAGACGGTAGAAGTTATCGATTTTGTTTCTCCGTTGGAATCATTGGAAGTATTTACTGTTAGAGGCTGCTGTTCATTACGAAGGATAAAAGGTTTGTCAAACTTGAAGAAATTGAGGAAGTTACATATTGAATCCTGCTGGAGGCTGCGGCGTATGGAGGGCATTCACGAATTAGAGTTTTTACAGCAGTTCAGAAGTCGTGGGAGTGTATTCTTTGTAGAGATTTTTGATGCATCGAGCTCAAAAATACCAAATGAGTGCCAGATGGACATAACATTCAATTGCAACTTCAGCGGCAATTGGGAGTCTTTTAGAGAGATGATTCGGATAGATAAAAAGCAAATGCGGGACTTTGGAATCTATGCACCAGTGGACTCTGAAACATTAAAAGGGATCCTTGGTGCGCCTTCTTTCTATTCATTTCTGCTTCATTGTAGTAAGCAGAGACAGCAGACAGATTCTAAAATGTGCTCCAGCGATTAGGCTTCTCTTTCACGTTTTCTTCTTCCTCCTCTCTTCCCGCTGCTCAAGCAAATCACTATCACCCAGTCCTCACCGCTGCTCGCTCGCTCCTCGCGAGCTTCAGTCCGTCGTCTGCTCTCTCTTCTTTCCCAGGTTCCATCGCAAGCTTCAAGTTCCATGTCCACGAGTTTCAAGTCTTTCTTCTTCAGCACCGCTCGGCTGGACGAATTTGGGTGCTACGTGAGGCTCCAATGGTTGCATTCATTAACTCCATCAGTGGCAGGAGGCATGGGCCTGAGCTCAAGCTCTGGATCACCAGCTAATCGCTGAAGAACAGGTACGAGCAGTGTGGCAGTTGGTGTTTAGTTGAATGTAATCCTGTGATTTATCTTTGCGTAGTTAAGCATGAGTTCGAGCTCTAGCTTCATATGGCAATAGCTTCGTACTTTATTTATGTTGCTATGCTTCTGTGGACTGCTCGATTGAGTGGAATCATGTTCCGGCGTGTTGTGCATCTGTTAGTTGGGTTATTACAAGAATTATGGGTATCTGGTGAGCTGACTTAAGATTAGAGAGTTACAAAATTTGGGAATCAGAGTTTACAGCTTTGTTGGAGAACGGCGATGTGGATTTTTGCAGTCGACCCTCTGAGGATCGAACCATTCCCATGATTGTCATTGCAGAGCGCACAAAACTTTCTGCAAAGGATGTTGAGCGTCTTCTCATGAGGTGTTCGTCTGTAGGTATATTGTAAGGTTTGAATAATCATCAATTTAATGAGTATCCACCATCTCTTTTTTATCTGTGAGGGGCAGATTGAAAAGCAAACAATGTCGAGCATCTTCTCATAAACAGCTTCATACAACAAGTGGTGGCTGATGTGAATCAGCATTCTATTTTTTTTTAATAATGTCGATGCTATGTTTCATAATTGGGGGGCTGTAAAAGATGATTACTTTGAGTTATTCATGCTTGTAGATTGTCCTTCGCCACTATTTCTGGTGTGAGAATAGAAGAGCTTTGGATATGTGTCAGTGTGCTGTTGCAAAATATCTGGAGAGCAATTTCCTTTTTTGCATACGCAGTCATGGCAAATACCTGGATTTTGTAATTGCTTGCATGTTCTCTGCTCTAGCATACGTAAGGGAAAACTGATATTCAAGTATTTACCTTATTTTACAGAGTCTAAACATTTAGAATCTCAACTCAGATTCATCTTATTGAGGGCCTAACCGATCAAGTTGAGGGAACATTATGCGTTTCCTGGGTGCAACCCAGAGTTTTTGGGATTCCATAGTTCAAATTACTGTGTGACCGACTGGACAATTGGTTGGACAAAGTACACGCGGCTTTGTTTTCTGATGAAGCACAAACTCCAGATCTTCTCGCTTCTTGATTATTCCCATGTTCCTGTTCTCCGTTTTGTACCGACCTTCTGATTTGAACTGAAAGAAGAGAGAAAAGTGAGCAACTTTGTAGCAAGGTGCTTGGTTAGGTGGTTGTACATCTCAATTTACTTCCTTGGTGCTTCCGTTTTGTGCCTAAAAAGCTTAGGCGGTTTGTCAAACTTGAAGATCTTGAAGCGGTTAACAATTGACCGGTGCCCGCGCTTGCAGGTTATCAAGGGCATTGATGATTTAGAATTTTTGTATCGGTTGGAAATTAATGGGTGCAAATCAATGGAAAGGATTTCTGATGCATCGAGCTCAAAAATACCAAGTAAATGCTTGATAATCATAGTATGTAGTGGGAAGTTACTTGATAGGATTCTGACACCACTTGGAAGTCTTACAGAGAGAAGATTCTGAATAGATCAGAGCAAGGAACGGACTTTGAAATTGAAACAAGGGACTCTATACGGAAAACGGTACGCCTTCTTTCTATTCACAAATCATCGCTGTTTCTTCTGCTTTACTTGCTTTCTATTTCTGCTTTATACTGATGAAGAGAGACAATGAACTGATTCTAAAACGACAAGGACAGTCTTATTAAAATTCCCCATCTTACTGGGAATCTCCATATGCTCTGTGTGCGCGCGCACGGGCGTGTCCACTTCGGTGGTGAGGTTGGGGCTATTACATCCTTCACGATCTATAACAAAAGGGCCTTTCTTAAGAGAAATTTAGGCCACCTTATTATTTCCTATCTGCAGAATTAGGAAAATAAAGAGAAGAAAAGGAAGAGAAAGACAGTCGCGGCAAAATGAAGAGGAGAAAAGAGAGAGCCAGACAGAGTTGGCAAAAGAACAAGAAAAAAGAAAGGGGAAAAAGGGCCTCCACTGTATTTTCGGAATGAGGTGATCAGGTCGATCTGCTGCTCAAGCAAATTGGTCGTGAGCCGACGACGTTGTCGCCCTCGGCCTGACCGTGCTCTAACTCCAGTGGCTCTGGACTCTTGGCGACGGCCAGCATGGCCGAAACACAAAACAAAGTAAACGACCACGGTGGTGGGGGCAGTGAAGCGACCAAACGGCCGTGCCCGTATCGGAAAACATCACAGGGACATAGCAATAGAACACAACAGTCCGGACGACTTGATTTCGGCAAAAAGAGGAGACGAAAATTAGATCTCGTTGAGGCATTTCATCGAGCAGGTGGCGTGCGATACTGAACGAGGGCCTCCCGGCTCAACCGGGACTCAAACTCGCACAGTCCCCTCGACATACGACCCACCAGACCGACAATATCAAAACACAGGGGCGAAGGGGCCGGACGCGTGAGCCAGACGGCCGCGAGCTCCGGCCCGGCGTGCCCGAAATAGGGCAAAAACAGAGCAGTAAGGAAAGGACAAAAAAGGGGCGCCAAAGTGCGCGACCTCGAGGGCCTTACCCGACTTGGCGACGACGGCCGGAAGCCAGTCTCGATACGAATCGAACTATAGCCGGCCATCTCAGTTTTGCCAAGCCGGGAACCACACGAAAACGGTGGATCGAAACCGAAACTCAACTCACCAAAAATCAGACGCCGTGATAGATGGGGGCCCCAGGCTCGGTGGTACCGGCTAGGGGACGCCGGTTTGTTCCGAGGATGGCTGAACGGCGCTCAGCCGGGGCGAATTTTCTGCTCTCTGACTCTCGGTCTCCCTCTCGGCCGGATCCCCTCCATCTCCCTGTTTCTCTCTCCGTCCATTTCTCCCTCTGTCCGAGCCCCAGAATCCCCCTCTAACGCCCGGCAGGCGTGCATCGCCTCTGCCACCGCCAGCTCGCCGCTCCTCACTCCCCGTCCCGCCTCTGCTGCCGTCCTTCGTCCTCCTTTTTCCTTTTTGCAGAACGCGTGAGAGCGTGAACGAGTGGGAGTTCGTGAGGGAGAAGATGAAGGAAGAGGCTGGGCTTGGGGAAAATAAAAGGAAAAGTGGGCCGGGCTGGGCCTAGGCAAAAACAAAAGGTAGAAAAGAAAGGGAAAGACGGCTGGGCCGGCCTGACCCTGGCCCGATCTCACCTTTTTTTTTCTTCTTCTTTCTTTTTTAAATAATAATTTTTTTATTTTTATTTTTCCCATTTTTAAAATTTTTTCTTATAAATTATATACATCGTAATGTAAATGCTCATAATGTCTATATACTATGCAATTCTAGTGAAAACTATTTTTGTTTAGAGATTAAAAATTAATTCCTAATTTTTTATACAATTAAATCCTATATGAACTGGAAAAATTTAGGAGTCAACATTACGATTTGTATTATTTTATCTTAATTGATGAGGACTATCATAGAGGCACAAATTTCAATTACTAGATTTTTAAGTAGATGAATGCTAAGTTGCTTGGTGCATTCGGGTATATTTTTCTTCAAGTGGGAGATTGTTAGCAAGTGAAATCAAAAAAAAAAAAAAAATTAGGGGTTTTTTTTTGTCTTTTATATTAGTTTTGCTTTTAGGTTAAAAGCTACACTTTACATTAGCGATAATCAAACGCTAGCCATCAAGGGGTTGAAAAAGAAAATAGAGAGAAAAGAGAAAAGAGTGAGTTTTTTCTTTGAGAACTCTATTTGTGCTCCGATCTTACGAAAGATTATCACTGTATTTCAACTTTATTCAAAGTCCAATAAATTTGCAGAGTGTCTCTCTGCGAAAACATAGCCTAAGTTTGGATGAACTTCGATAATAAATTTTATGTTATGTTCTTTCGATTATGTTATTTTATTATTATATTTAATCTTGGTGGACAGTTTGTTTGGGTTACTTTTTTCTGAAATCAACGCGTCATTTCCTAACATAGCGCTGGTAATTTGGGCGGCGAAGACCAGCCAAGAGGGAGGAGTAACCCATGAAATGCGGGGTGACGCAATGACCACGCTGCTGATGGAAGGCGAGGATTTATCTGGACAGGTGGGGAAGCGATGAGCTCATCGAGCAATGGCTCAGTCCAAAGATTCAAGAGGAGCCGATTGTTCAGGCCATGCAGGGTCAAAATGACTATTGTGAAGGGGGATTTCAAAACGAATTAGCTTTGATGGCAACGATGATTGGTTAATACGCGAGATTAACGGAGGAGCAGCTAAGAAAATGATAAAAATTCCCTACATGTTATCGTCTGCTACCTTGGACTGTTCACCTAATAATTCACTTTCAATATGCAGCCAGATAAGCTGCCTGAACAGGTCCTACTCTTGTTATTTCCTCCTATTGCCATTATTGCCCTCTACTCTGCTTTCTTTTCTTTTTTGTTTCGCACGCTCTCGCACTCTGGTTCCAGCTAAAACTCTTGGCCGATTGTTGACTAGATGGCCCTTGTCTTGACTTAGTTTCATGTCACCAATAAGGCTAAAGCGATGAGGTTAGCTGAGATTTAATGGTACGCACAAAAATGGGTCAACTTAAAAGGAGCATATCTGTAACATCCCGGGTCCCACTTGTGTGATATTGTCCGCTTTGGACACTGAGTCCTCACGGCTTTAAAACGCGTCTCACAAGTTAAGGGAACCCAAGCCTTATATACAAGGCCCATGACCCCTCCCTAAGCGATGTGGGACAAGAGGGAGAGGATCCCTTCCTTGCGCACGTCCGGGGACCGAGGCGCGGACGCACCGCCATCCCTCCTCCCCGCGCACCGCCGCTCGGGCCGTCACAATATCAAACGAGTAATGTTGAGTGGCCTTGAATATTTCTTCAGAGATTGGAGGGACTCGAAAGTGCCTGTCATCTTCGCCGGTCCAAGATTTGCTTTGATGCTAGGCCCAAGGTATCGAAATCAACATGCCTCTAGTCATGAATGCAAGGAACGAATGCAAAAAACCGTGCATGGTAAGTGTTTTTGGTTAGGGATCGAACCAAAGCATTGTTGGCAAATTCGGTCCCTAATTTTTTTTTAAGAAATGCAATGACAATCTAAGGAAATAAGTGTTGAAAAAGTTTTGCACAATCATATGCTATTTAATATAAAGGCACACTTAATGAGAATACTCCGGTGGTTAAAGGCAATTTATTATAATAAAAAGGTAAGTCTTTAAGGTGAAGAGATCGAATCAAATATTTCACACTGAGTGGTAAGTGTATGCTTGGGTAGTGCTTAGGTGGAGCATTTTTTTTTTCTTTGGTAGTGAATGCTGCAAAAAATCTCTAAGGTACGAGGGAAATTTGTCTAATTTTCCAGAATCTCATGTGTCTAATGAGAGGCGATTCTTTGGAAATATTTTGTAATTATGCATTTATATAGATAAATTGTTATTTTACAATATTGGATTGGAATTTTATGTATGTCCAACTATAAAAAAGTTACACCTTCATTATTGTCCTCCGCCTTATTTTTTAATAACGGCATCAACTTTAGTGACTATAAATTGAAAGTTGCACCTGCTGCAAAGTTGCCTTGATGTGTTTTTGATGTGAAAAGGGACCATAATATACAATGTTTTCTGCACCTACTGGGAAGTTGGCTATGCGCGTAATTGATGGCAAATGGTTGTGGAAGATGATTTTAAAGTAACATTTGTTCCCCTTTAAATTTTGGTCAATTCTGATATTTATTTGAAACCTCTTTGCTTCCACCTGACAAAACCCTGTGAGTCACGCGAATGGAATTAAGAGTCTATCCGTAATTTTCAATTAAACCCCGTGAGTCACGCAATACAAATGTCCAAAATTATGTCTGTAATTGACGAAAGTGGCATCAGGCTTCATTATTTATATCTTATAATTAAATATCCATTTCTCCTTTTTCTAACGTAACGCAGTGTTCTCCTTTTGTAAATTTTTTAGGGAGGATGATCCGGTGGAAAAGCTTTTCAATTGAATCACGTGAGTTACATGATACAAACGTCCAAAATGATGTCTCTGACTAAAGAAACTGGCATCAGACTTCGGGCATTCAAATCAAGAATTTCATCGTTTATTTTTCATAATAAATATCCTTTTCTCCTTTTCTAGTTCTAATACTTATTTTAGAATAGGTTTTTGAACAAGTATGTATTCTGAGCACTATCGAGGATCTTTGCCAAAGTCTATTAAATTCAAGAAGCACATATACAATATCCCAACTCTGACGGGTTCAAATCATATCAAGGTCCAGAACAAGACTTATCGAGAATATAACATTGAACCAAAACAAGACAAATTCAAAATATAAACAACAACAACTAGTGATCCAGCTAAGGATTCTACTTTCCATAAATATATTGATTGAGTTAATCAAACTAAAATCAATCCTAGAGACAAATTCCAAATGAGAAAAGCTATATTTATGGAAACCAAGGTTTTAATTATATGAGCGACCAGAATCAAGTGGAAATTCTTTCTTTGTCCTCAATGGCCACAAGATCTTCTTTGAATCTTTATGTCCAACGGGTAGATGAGAAGAAAATCCTTCAGTGATTGACTAAATGGCTAGAAGCACAGTAGAGTATTTAAGGAGATTAATCGGTCAATGAGATAGAGACGCAAACTTGAAATTCCAAAGTCTAATTGTCTTCGTTTGTGAGCTTTACAAATTATGATCAAGAGAGAAAAACACAACAAAAAGAATGACTTGGTGTGATAGTATGATCTACCACTGAGTATTTGTACTCACAGTTGTAATTTTTTGTTAATCCTATAGTGGAATCCAACGAGTAGGCTATCAATATGGGAGAGTGGATGTGGGCTTAATCTAAGCCAAACTACTCGTGTGTAATTTTCTCTTCCCTTAACTCATCTTAATTAAGTTTGTTGCATATTTACAGGTTATCTCAAAAGTATGGTTATTCTCATAATAGATTTTGATCTTTATTCAAACTTTAATGTCGACTTATTTCATTTTGCATTTACTTGTCAAGATTTTATTTTAACACATATTCACCCCCTCTAGATGTTTGTACTAGCTTTATCACCTTTACCTAGTTAAGAAATAGGTCCAAAAACTAATCTTCCGAAAAGATTGATTTCCACATGCCTAAAACCTTCCGGGTTTATTAAAGTTGTATGTGGCATGCGTGATTAATTTAAAGGTAAAAACGTGATTTCGAAGAATGTCATTTTGGCATATTTTGGGGATCTTGTAATATGGTATTGCATGATCTTCCAATTTACTAAAAAGCAAGTATTAACATTTGTTATGTATTCCAATCGTTTGAGGCAATGGCTTGAAAACATAGGATGTACATGCTCATAGCATTTCCATAAGGTGTTGCTAAGTTATATAAAGTAGTGCATCAAAGATGACCATGGTTATGATCCGATTGCGATATCTTTGGAAAGATTGTTGTTGTATACATTATTTGTGCAAAGTTGGATTTGTATAAACCATCATGAATGCATTATGTGTATTTTGAATGCTATTTTTAAAACGACGTTTTGTTCAGATTTGATCACAGTGTCCTTTACTCATGAGCCTAGAGTGTCTCCCTAGTCATCTTATGAATGGAGCTAACCTAATGCATGTGAATGTAGCGATTTGCGTGCATAAATCGGTGTTAATTGAGTCAAATGATTTAGATACTGGTGTTATAAATGAGAAAAAAATAAATGTGGACAAGTCATCCTCACGAAGACTTCGTACAATGCGCCAATTTAGTCAACAAGTGAAAGCAACCAATAATGCCACGAAAATCAAATATAAATAAAACAAACCATAAAATAAATAATTGCAGCTAGGCTCTATCTGATCTTCATTAATTTTCCTACAACGGTTCAAATTCCGAAGAATGATGTTCATAATGGTTTTCAATTTCTCATGAAAATTTTATTAAGAGATGAAATATGAAAATGATTTATGTTAAATCAGGCTAACAAAAAAAAAGTGTATCGCTAACAAATGTTGTCAAAATCTATGTCAAATCATTCAAAACAGACTTATTTAATATGTCATGATTGTAGTTGCAAATTTATGGTTTTCTTGATATGTCGCGTTCAAAACTAAAAAATAAAATATATGCAACCATAAAATCATGGAAAATGAAGGAAGCAAAGTGAAAGGCACACACGGCCTAGAGCGATTCAATGGACAAAATAGCAATAAAAGAACAATACCCCCAATGCTGATCATACTAAATATATTTTAGTTGGGTTTCACTTTCCTTCAAATCATATTCCTTTTTGGAAAAAAATTGAATAAAATGAGCAAAACAAAGAAATGAATTAGATATTAAATTTACGTGATTTGATTTATGACTTACATTCATGATAAAGCAGTACACGATTTAATTATAAATCAAAAGATATAACGAAATTTATAATCATACTGGAGTCATTTAAATACTCTTGGTATTTTTCAAATCCTAGTTATACTCAGTAATTCATAAAATGTTTAGCCTTCACAACTTCTCTTGAGAAAATTTCTCAATCTCTT
Organism: Eucalyptus sideroxylon; assembly: GCA_014182405.2. Taxonomy (NCBI): domain Eukaryota; kingdom Viridiplantae; phylum Streptophyta; class Magnoliopsida; order Myrtales; family Myrtaceae; genus Eucalyptus; species Eucalyptus sideroxylon. The sequence goes on along the minus strand of CM024554.2, from coordinate 31,024,936 downwards.
GAAAGTATGAGGCAAATCTTAACGGAAGATTTAACCCTCTTTAGAACATAAATATTTGGTGTAATCGAGAGGAACTCTCGACACGCTTTTCGATATGCTCTGTGCAGCCTTCAGAGCTCTCTTTGACTTTAAGAGCTCTTCCTCTTGGTTCGTTCGTTTTGCGAAAAATAGGGAAAAGTATCAAAAAAGTCATAAACCTATTACATTGGTACCAATTCAGTCCTAAACTTTTCAATTGGACCAATTCAATCATAAACCTTTTAATATTAGTACCAATTTAGTCCATTCAGCCAATTTTGGCCGGCCGGCCGGCACGACATGGACGTCGGTCGGTGGCTGGACGCTGACGTGGCAATTTGTATGATTTTTTTGAATTTTTAATGATTTTTAATGATTTTTTTATTAATTTTTATTAATTTTTTTCATTTTTTCTTTTCTTTTCTGCTTTCTTCTTCGTGGTTGCCGGCGAGGGCCGCGAAGCCCTCTCCCGGCCTCTCCCGAGCCGCCAGCCGAGGCGGCTTCACCCGGATCCGGGCGAGGCCAGCCCTCCCCCGCGGCCGGGCGAGGCCATGGCGGCCATCGCCGGGGCGGAGGCGAGGGCCGCGAAGCCCTCGACAGCCGCCGGCGAGGGTCGCAACCCTCGCTCGGTCTCGCCCGGCCTTGCCGCGAGTCCCCGGCGCCTCCTCCGCTATCGACCCCAGCTTCTCGACCTCGTCACCGCCGCCCTCACCTCCACGAGATCCCACCGAGGCCTTGGTCCCCCACCTCCCGCAACTCACGCTGCCGCTCCTCCGCTTGATCTTTGTTTTCGAAACCCTAGCCCGCCGCCCCAACACCCTCCTCTCCTTCTTTCGAGGCTGGCCTCGCTCACGGCCCTAGGTGAGGCCGAGCGAGGGTTGCGACCCTCACCGGCGGCTGGCGAGGGCTTCGCGGCCCTCGCCTCCGCCCTGGCGATGGCCGCCATGGCCTCACCAGCCGCGGGCGGGCTGACCTCGCCCGGATCCGGCGAAGCCGCCTCGCCGGCGGCTCGGGAGGGCCGGGCGAGGGCCGCGACCCTTGCCGGCGACGGCGGGGCTTCGCGGCCCTCGCCCGGTGGTCGGCGAGCCTCACCGGGAGGCTCGCCGGCAACCGCAAAGAAGAAAGCAGAAAAAAAAAAAAAGGAATAAAAATTAATAAAAAATTCGAAAAAATCATTAAAAAATCATAAAAATTGTCACGTCAGCGTCCGGTCACCGGCCGATGTCCACGTCAGCGCCGGCCGGCCAAAATTGGCCGAATGGACTGAATTGGTACCAATATTAAAATGTTTAGGACTGAATTGGTCCAATTGAAAAGTTTAGGACTGAATTGGTACAAATGCAATAAGTTTATGACTTTTTTGGTACTTTTCCCACGGAAAATATCGTGTTTCTGAAAAATATTTTCCTTGAAGTCATTTTCCAGGAAAATGACTCTATTTTCATAAGGTGTTGCTAAGTTGAACAAAGTAGTGCATCGAAGATGACCATAGTTATGATATTCGATTGCCATGTGATGGAAAGGATTGTTGTTTTATACATAATTTGTGCAGAGTTGAGTTCCTATAAACCGTCATGAGTGCATTACATGTATTTTGAACGCTATTCTTGAAACAATATTTTGTTCAAATTTGATCATGGTGTCTCTTACTCATTGCCTATAGTGTCTTGCTAGCCATCCTGTGAATGGAACTAATCTAATGTATGTGGATGGAGTGGTTTGCGTTTATAAATCGGTGTTAATTGAGTCCAATGATTTGGATACTAGTGTTATGAATGAGATAAAATAAATGTGGACAAGTCATCCTCTCGAAGACTTCGTACAGTGCACCGATTTAGTCAACAAGTCAAAGCAACCAATAACTCCATGAAAAACATTTATAAATAAAACAAGCTAAAAAATAAATTATTGCGTCTAGGCTCTATCTGAGCTTCATTACTTCAAATTTCGAAGGATAATATTCCTAATGATTTTCAATTTCTCATGAAAAATTATTAAGAGATGAAATATGAAAATGATTTATATTAAACATGCAATTAAAAAAAATGCATCACTAACAAACGTCGTGAAAATCTATGTCAAATAATGCAAAATAGACTTATTTAAAATATTAAGATTGTAGTTGCAAATTTAGGGTTTTCTTGATATGTTGCGTCCAAAACTAAATAAAAAAAAATATATGTGACCATAGAATCATGGAAAATGAAGGAAGGAAAGTGAAAGGTACACACGCCCTCGAGCGATTCCATGGACAAAATGGCAATAAAAGAACAATACCCCCTAATGTTGATCATATCGAATATTTTTTAGTTGGGTTTCACTTTCCTTCAAAACATATTTCCTTTTGGAAAAAAAAATTGAATAAAATGCACAAAACAAAGAATGAATCAGATATTAAATTTACGTGATTCGGTTTATGACTTATATTTATGAGAGAGCAATACAAGATTCAATTATAAATCAAAAGACATGATGAAATTTATAATCATACTTGAGTTATTTAAATATTCTTGTTATTTTTCAAATCCTAGTTATCCTCAATAATTCATAAAATGTTTAGCTTTCAAAATTTCTCTTGAAAAAAATTTCCCAATCTCTTAAAAGTACGAGGCAAATCTTAACGAAAGATTTAATCCTCTTTAGAACATAAATATTTGGTGTTATCGAGAGGAACTCTCGACACGCTTTTCGATATGCTCTGTGCAGCCTTCAGAGCTCTCTTTGACTTTAAGAGCTCTTCCTCTTGGTACTTGAAGAGGAAATTCAGCGGAACCAAATAAAGCAGAAGTAAGGAAACAATGAGTGACCAACATGAAAACTGAAAAGACACCGTCCTTGCAACTTTCTTCGTCTTCTTCCCTTTCGGCCCATTATCGGCAATGGCCATCATTAATCTCGTTCTCTCTTCTTCAGCTGAGCAAAAGCCGTCTCTTGTGGTCAGGACCATCATGGTTTCTCTTTCTTTCTTTCGTGCTCAAAGCAATACCGCAATGGACTGGGATCATGGCCATTGACAAGCCATCACTGCACTTCCTCTCACCAATTTTGAACAGTGGCCGAGCGCCTATAATTCTCATCTGATCCCATTTCATCCGAGGTGCTCAAACTCAAAATATATTTATATAGTTTGGCTTGATTTGACATCCAAACTGCACTAACTACACCGTGCTCACATTCTAATAGTTGTTAGTAGGAAATAAATGATCATTTACATTTTAATATAAAGGCACATTTTACACAATAATTGAGTTGTTAAAGGAAATTGATTATAATTGAAGGTAAGTTTTCAAGGCGGAGAGATCAAGACAAAGTGAAAAGCACAAAGGAGAAACTCGAAAGACATTGGGCATGCAAAAAGGTGCACCTCCATTATCGTCCTCCACCGTATTTTTCTTTTTCAAAAGCACAAAGTGAAAAGGACAAAGGAAGAAACTCGAAGGACATTGGGCGTGTAAAAAGGTGCATCTCCATTATCGTCCTTCGCCTTATTTTTCTCTTTTGAAGTCATCAACTTGATTGACTGTAAACTAGAAACAGCACCTGCTACGAAGTTGCCTATCCGCGTTTTGGATGGCAAATGGGATCGGATTCAAATATGTGAAATGTCATATTGCGAACTCAGAGATGAGGTGAGAGGGCTGACCTTGTTAAGTGCGAAGTGATCTCCTATGGCAAACTCAGAGCCAGTGACGAGCACCAGCAACACGGCAGGAGGTGAATACCAGGTTTTCCTGAGTTTTAGAGGGCCTGATACTCGTCTTTCATTCACCAATATCCTCCACGAAGCCTTGGTAGATGCCAGGATTCGTGTTTTCATCGATGACGTAGGGCTTCAACCTGGTGAAAGAATTAGCAACCTTCTGCAAGTGATTGACAATTGCAAGCTTTACATACCCATCTTCTCCAAAGATTATGCATCAAGTCACTGGTGCCTTGATGAGCTTGCGAAAATGGTGGAGAACACCTCTAAACATAAAGAAGATGGGAAAGAGAAGGTCATATTGCCCATCTTCTATGACGTGAAGCCCAAAGATGTGAAGCTGCAAACACCGTTATACAAGGATGTCATATCGAATTTGGAGCAAGAGATGGAGGATCGGGAGCATAAGTTCAGCTCCGAGAATATAAAGACGTGGCGGGAGTCTCTCATAGAAGTTGGTGGCATCAAGGGATGGGAGGTGGAGAAACATTCAAGGTAACAATCTAACCATGATTGTGAAAATTATTTTGTATAATCGGGCTGCCATTTTTTTATTTAAGTAAATATTCCAGTACATTAATTCATTAGATGTTTATATTTTGATTCTTCTACCCCTTTTTTGCCAGAAATTCTGATTCTTCTACCTGATGTAAAGATCAACATTTCTCTTCTATATTTTTGAACTTGATCGCGTCCCCACCCGGTTGGTTAGTAGATGGTCAATATGCAAATTTGTCACGTTTGCTCAATTGAAACTGTTCAACTTTGTGGCAGCCCTTTAAAACTCATCCAGGCTATTGTTGACGAGGTTGTGGCCAAGCTCGAGACAAAACGGAGACGTGTAACCGGAGATTTCGTTGGAATGGAAGATCAAATAGCAAACATAAATAAATTATTAGACATTGATTCTGATGATGTGCAGTTCATTGGAATCTACGGGATGGGCGGAATCGGTAAAACAACACTTGACAAGACTATCTTCAACGAACTATGTCCTCGATTTGGCAGAAACTGCAGCTTTCTTGATGACGTGAGGGAGACGGCAAAAAGCAAGCACATAGTCAAGCTGCAAAAAAAATTATTGTCCGATATATCTTATTCTAGAGTGGTTCAGAATATTGCTAACATTGATCAAGGGATTGATACGATTGAAGCAACAATTTGCAACAAGAAGATGCTAATTGTATTGGATGATGTTGATGAGGCCAACCAGATCCTACAACTAATCGGAGAGAAATCTTTGCATCAAGGTAGTAGAATACTTGTTACTACTAGGGACAAGAACGTTCTGACAAGTAGGAAATTTAAGTATGAATTTAAGGATTATGAGATGATGGGGTTGGAAGGTGAAGATGCACTTAAACTTTTGAGTAGGCATGCCTTCAATGACGACTCTCCTCCAGCTGATTATGGCACTCTTTCAAAGCTTATTGTCTATACTACACATGGACTACCTTTAGCTCTTCAAGCAATTGGTTCATCGCTTTTTAGGAAAAAGAGAGAGATATGGGAAGAGTGGCTAGAGAGGCTAAAGAAAACACCTCATAAGGATGTCTTGGCAAAGCTAAAGATTAGCTATGATGCCTTAGATCGGAATGAAAAACAGATATTCCTTGATATTGCATGCTTTTTTGTTGGTGTGAATAAGACTAATGCAATGTACGTGTGGAAAGATTGTAATTTGTACCCAGAGGATGCCATCGATGTCCTCATTAAGAGATGCATGATAAAGGAGTTAGACAATAATAGCGTTTGGATGCACGATCAATTTAGAGATCTTGGAAGGAAAATTGCCAGAGAAGAGCGTATCGGATTGTGGGATGAAGACGACATCATTCGCGAATTAAGATCAACGGAGGTAAAGCATGGGCTAAATTGAATAGAAAATTGCTTATACCCTCTTCTTAATTCAAGATTCACTTTTTGATTTAAGAGCTACTCTTTTGTTTCATTTTCTCTTCTCTTCTACGAATTGGCAGATCAAAGAAAGCGTTCAAGCACTCAATTTGCCATGGAGTCATTCTCATTATCGTATGACTGTCACTTCGGAGCAAATTAAACGGTTTCCACGTATGAGGTTTCTTTGGTTGCCTAGCGCAGCCTACCGAGGTGACTTTACGGGCTGTCTCTTTGAGTTGAAATGGATCCATTTGCAATACCCTTGTTGTCATCCTGACCCAGAATGTCGTAATGAATATTTGTTGGCAACCAACTTGTTGCATCTAGAAAACGTGGTTGTGGTGAGTCTTTCTGGGATTGAAATCACAAAAGATGTGTTAGATTACCTAATCAAGGTATGCCGTTTCCCTCTTAGTCTAATTTTCTCATTCAATGAAGGATAGAATTTGATGGGTTTATTATCTAATTTTCTCATCGGTAGCTTAAAGCCATATTTATTTCTTGTTTGTCCTACTGTTTTATTGGCTTTTGTAGGGGGCAAGGAAATTGAAGGTTCTCACTATTGAGTTTAATACTTTGATAAGTGAGGCACCAACCTTTCCCGAGTACTCAAATTTAAAGAAGTTGACTATTGGTCATTTTGAATCTTTAATGGAAATTGATTGTTCTATTGGGAAACTGAGGTGGCTGACTGACTTGAGTTTTATGGGATGTCGGTTAATTAAAAAATGGGAAAATCTCAAATGAGGACCCAAAGTGCCTTCTTTTTCTCAAAAGGAGACCTGAAGTGAAGTCTGTCTCAAATAAGAACCTAAAGTGGTCATTTAGTCTCAAAAAAGACCTCTCTAGCTGACCTATGAACAAAGGCATTTCCAATTCATATTCCAGTGGCTTGATCAAGGGTAATTTTGTCTATTTCTTTTAAAAAATTTCAGTTGTCTTTTTTTTCTTGAGTCGATGGTTGCACTGTTCATCATCTTCTTCATCCCTTGTTCGTCTTCTTTTCAAGACCATTGAACTCGGGAAAGGCTGGCTTGGTGAGGGCCAACAAGGACTGGACACCCATCATCGGCAATGGACAAGGGTCGCCAAGCCCTCGCCAGATCTAGCGAGGGTGGCCTCGGCTGCGACAGGGACTAGCGCGTAGTTCTCAATTCCGCTAAGCAATGGGGCACCAACAACACGCACCAGCTTCACATTCAAAACAGTACTGCTCAAATTCTTCACGGTGTAATGCCAATCGAAAGCCGCGAATCACTTGACCTCCTTATAAATATCGATCCTGGTTACATTCGCTCCGTTCACCAGGACATCGAACACCCTCTAGCCCGCCTTGTTCACCCGTGGATCGATCTTCACGAAGTGGAACCACAGCTAGTAATCCAGCTTGGCGTCCACCTCCAATTAATACTCCAGGACCCCCATTTGTTCGGCTGTCACTGTAGTCTAGTGCAATTTCATGGGGAAATAATTGGGCTGCTGATTGGTCCCCGCGATGCTGCTCGCGATCGAGATGGCATCAATGATTTTACGCGTGGCGACGGTCCGGGCGTTGTAATCCGACTGCCAGGACTAGCCGAAGTAGTCGGTGTGGTCGCTGAAACCTAGCCCCCACTGATCGGCGCCACAGTCTAGTCTCCCGTAGTTGACCGGGATGAAATCGCTGCCCCAAAGACGCGAATAAGACATCGGATCAACCTGGACGAGCGACGGGGATCCGACCACGAGGGGGGGTGGTCGGTGGCAATGCTATAGAAGCAGACGTCGGCCTCACCATCGCGGACGAAGGCGAAGAGGTCGGAGTAGGCGTCGGCGGCACTGGCGAGGTCAGGGAGGGCCAAGGGGAGCGCTAGCTGAAGACAAAGGTGCCCTCGACGGAGGCGTCGAAGCTCGGGGGGTGGGACTTGCCATCGTAGTTGTCATAGATGATGAAGGTGCGGAGGTAGTAGCGGCTAGAGGGGAGGCCGGGGAGGACGTAGCAGTTCTTCTTGCTGGAGGAGAGGGGGAAGTAGCAGAACGTCTTCTCCTGAGGCTGGTGGAAGCGGAGGGGCTCCAAGACGACGTCGGTGGCGCCGCCGGTGAAGTAGCAGTCGGGGAGCCATGTGGTGTTGAAGGAGTCGACGGAGGGGGTGTGGCCGCTGCAGTTGATGTGGCACAAGACGTTGCCGTACGAATGCAGAGCAGAAGCGGTGAGGAGAGGGAAGAGGAAGAAGAGAGAGAACATGCTAGCTCCCTCGTCGCTGCTTCCTTTCTCTCTCTAACTCTCTCTCTCTCTTTCTCTCTCTATGACTGGCTTTGCTTGGGGATCGCGAGAGAGATGAACAATGCAACCAATGACCAAAAAAAAAAAAAAAAAAAACAGGACAACCGAAAAATTTTAAAAGAAATGGACAAAAATACCCCCGATCAAGCCATCGGAATATGAATCGGAAATGCATTTGTTCACCGGCCGACGAGTGAGGTCCTTTTTTGAGTCTAAATGATCACTTTAGGTCCTTATTTGAGACAAACTTCACTCCAGGATCCTCTTTTGAGAAAAGGAAGGCACTTTGGGTCCTTATTTGGAATTTTCCCTTAAAAAATTACCTGAACAAATTGGAGAGTTACAAAATTTGCAGTGCCTTTGTCTTACTCGTTGTTTTAGCTTGATTGAACTCCCCGCCTCAGTTTCGAAAATAAAGTCGTTAATGAAGCTGGATGTATCATTCACAAAAATTATGAAATTACCGGATACCATTGGTGAACTACCAAACTTGTCATCTCTCAATGTATCATACACCCCAATTGTGGAAATGCCCAGTACAATGAGCAAGTTTCGTCAGCTCCAAACACTGCACTTGGATCATTGTCATGAGATACAAGAGTTGCCAAAGCTCCCCATAAGTTTGACCACTTTATGGCTACGTTCTAGTTCCCTGCAAACTGTCCCTAGCCTCTCATACCTTACTAATATAGTTGAACTGCTCCTATTTGATGGCTATGAAAATAGAGACGGCTTCATAGACAGCTATGGACATAGAAACGGCTATGAAGATAGAGACCCATCAAATGAATTCGAAACCGGCGACTTGGGGTGGATTGGGAGTTTAACCAAATTGAGCAACCTGCATGTCTGCTTTACAAATGTCCGTGCGCCAACTACTGAGTTGGGTTCCCTTTCTTTGCTGAAACGACTTACTCTATACGGACTAGACTTGCCAACTTTCAAACACCTCCCGTCAACTTTGATAGTTTTAGAGCTCTACGAAACTCGAGGGAGGCTTCCTCCATCGGAAAAGGAGACTCCATTCCTTCCAACAAGTTTGGGAAACTCTAAAGAAAACAAGGTGTCCGAGCAACATGATGTTCAATTTCTCGATGTCTTAGAGTCGTCAGAAAGATCACGTAATTGCAGATCTTCTGAGAGTTTGGTTTGTCAGCCGGAGGAGCCAGGGGGCAATGGACTACAAGCTCCCGAGTTGATTGATCATTGGAGGGGAGCGATACTTTTCCCAAGCTCCCAAAAGATGCTTGTAAAATTTCTTCTATCAGGGTTCCTTGAGGTACAGGATATTCAATTTGTTACTGCGTTCGAATCATTGGAAGAATTTTATGTAGAAGAGTGCTTTTCGTTAAAGAGCTTAGGCGGTTTGTCAAACTCGAAGAACTTGAAGCAGTTAGAGATTCAGCAGTGCCCGAGCCTGAAGGTTGTCGAGGGCATTGATGAATTAGAGTTTTTGCAATCCTTGACTATTCAAAACTGCAGATCAGTGGGAAGGATTCTTGATCCATCAAGCTCCAAAATACCATATCATTGCATGATAACCATAATAGGTAGCGGGGAGTTACCTGACTGTCGTGATGGTCCCCACATCTCTAGGTGTGACCGTTGGAAGTCTTATAGAGAGAAGATTCTGAATGGAGCGAAGCAAGCGTGGAGCTCTGAAACTAAAACAGCGGACTCTAACACAGAAACAGGGAATTCTCTACAGAAAACGGTGCGCCTTCTTTCTATTCATAGATTATACGTTGTTTCTTATGCTTTGCTTGCTTTCTGTTTCTGCTTTATTCTAGTGAAGAGACAATGAACTGATTCTAAAACGTGCAACCAACGAAAATCTTACTAAAATTCCCCATCTTACTGGGAATCTCCATATGTTGTGTGTGTCCACTTCGGTGGCGACGTTGGGTATCTTACATCCCTCACGATCCACAACGAAGGTGCCTTTCTTGAGAGAAATTTAGGCGCAAGAGACCTCAACTCACTTTATTATTTCTTTCTGCAGAATCAGGAAAATAAAGAGAAGAAAAGGAAGAGAAAGACAGAGTCGGCAAAACAACAAGGAAGAAGAAAGAGGAGAAAACTTCAAAGAAAAGCTTGGGTGCGTTTGTTTCACCCTATTATTTCCTTGTGCATAACCAGGAAAATGAACAGAAGAAGAGAGAGAGCAAGACAGTCGACAAAAGAACAGGAAAAAAGAAAGAGGGGAAAAAGTGCCTGAAGTGGATTTTAGGACCGAGGTGGTAAGTCAGTCTCAAATTGCGAATCGAATTGGGATTGGAGTTCTTCTTCCTTTCTCCCGCTGCTCAAGCAAACTGCTGTCGCTCGCTTCACAGGTACTTCACGCCCAATCCTCGCTCGCTCCTTGCAAGCTTAAGTCCGCCGTTCACTGTCGTCTCTCTTTTCCGAGGTTCCGTCGTCCGCGAGCTTCAAGTTCCATGTCCGTGAGCTTCAAGTCCTTCTCCAATGCCACTTTTCACTCTTGTGCACATTTCTTCTTCAGTGCCGCACAGCTGGAGGAATTTAGTGCATTCAATAACTTCATCAGTGCCAGGAATCATGGGCTTGAACTCAAGCTCTGGATCACTAGCCAATCGCTAAATAACAGGTAAGAATGGTGTGGCAGTTGGTGTGTTTTTTTTTTTTTAATGCTTTTTGGTCAGAATGGCAATTGGTGTTTAGTTGAATGTAATCGTGTGATTGATCTTTGCGTAGAGCATGAGCTCGTGCTTCATATGGTAATGGTTGTATAAGGGTCTGCTTTCTTGCATTTGTCTGACTGTTTGAATACCTAGTCTAGTCTAGTTATGTTGCTATGCTTTTGTGGACTGCTCGATCGAGTGTAATCATGTGCACCGGATGTTGTGCATCTTCTCGTGAAGAGTTTATCTGTATGTATATTCTAAAGTTTGGATAATGGTCACTTTAATGAAAATTCACTGTCTCTTTATTATAGAAAATTAAAATTTCGACTTTTTGAAAAAGAAAATAAAAATAAAAATGAGAAAAACAAAATAATTGAAAATTTTAATTTTTCTAAAATTAAAAAATTCGATTTTTTTCTTGAAATAAAGTAACGAGATTGAAATTATTTTGCAATAATATCCAAGCATCAAAAACATTTTCAGTTATATATTACCAAATAAAGGAAAATTAACCGTATTCCTAAAAAATATTTTACTTATATCATTAAGTTTTTATTTTTTAATTTTTTTTAATTTTTATATATCATTAAGTTTTCGCGAAACAAACACACCATAACGTAAATCAGACCTGAAAATCACCGATCCAAATATAACTAGAACTAGACCCGAGCTTAATAAATCCTAGCCGACCCCAAAACCAATACACTTTTTTGCTCCCATGAAAACAGAAACGAACCTAAACCCAGTAAACTAACTTAAGCCCATGCTAATTAAACCTAATTAAGCATTCTAACCTAATTCCTCCTGACCTCCCGCTGCCACCGTCTTCTCCAGATGGCCGTGAGCCGACGACGTTGTCGCCCTCGGCCTGTGACCATGCTCACTCCAACGGCTCTGGACTCTTGGCGACGGCCAGCATGGCCGAACCACAGTAACGACCCTCCATTACTGTCGGCCACAAAGCCCGAAACACAAACTAATTAAACAACGGCGGTGGTGGGGCAGCGAAGCGACCAAACGGCCGCGCCCATAACGCCAAGCATCACAGGGACATAGCAATAGAACGCAAGAGTGTGGACGACTCGATTTCCGCAAAAGAAGGAGGAGACGAAAATTAGATCTTGTTGAGGCGTTTCATCGAGCGGTTGGCGTGCGACACTGAACGACGGGCTCCCGGCTCAGTCAGGACTCAAACTCGCACCTCGCACGGTCCCCTCGACATACGACCCACCAGACCGTCAATATTAAAACACGGGGGCGAAGGGGCCAGAGTTCGCGTAGCTCCGGCCCGGCGTGCCCGAAATAGGGCAAAAACAAAACAATATAAAAAGGACAAAAAAGGGGCGCTGGAGCGCGCGACCGCGGGGCCTTACCCGGCTTGGCCACGACGGCCGGAAGCCGGTCTTAATGCGAATTGAACTATAGCCGGCCATCTCAGTTTCGCCAAGCCGGGAACCACGGGAAAACGGAGGATCGAAACAGAAACTCAACTCGCCAAAAATCGTACGCCGTGATAGATGGGGGCCGCAGGCGCGGTGGTACCGGCTAGTGGACACCGGTTTGTGTCGAGGATGGCCGGACGGCGTTCAGCCGGGGCGAATTTTCTGTTCTCTCACTCTCGGTCTCCCTCTCGGCCGGATCCCCTCTATCTCCCTGTTTCTCTCTCCGTCCATTTCTCCTCTGTCCGAGCCCCCAGAATCCCCCTCTAACGCCCGGCAGGCGCGCATCGCCTCTGCCACCGCCAGCTCGCCATACCGGCCTGCCCCCGACCCAAAAGGCGCGCTCCTCACTCCCCGTCCCGCCTCTGCTTCCATCCCTCGTCCTCCTTTTTCTTTTTTGCAGAACGCGTGAGAGCGTGAGCGAGTGTGAGAACGCGAGGGAGAAGATGAAGGAAGAGACTGGGCTTGGGGAAAAGAAAAGGAAAAGTGGGCCGGGCTGGGCCTAGGCAAAAAGAAAAGGTAGAAAAGAAAGGAAAGAAGGCTGGGCCGGCCTGACCCTGGCCCATCTCACTTTTTCTTTTCTTCTTCTTTCTTTTTTTAAATAATAATTTTTTAGTCAATTAGTTAATTTTTATTTTTCTTTTTCCCATTTTTTAAATTTTTTCTTATAAATTATATAAAATGTAAATGCTCAAATTTTATACTATGCAATTTAGTTTAGTTAATTTTTTATTTTTATCTTTCCCATTTTTAAATTTTTCTTATAAATTATATACATCGTAATGTAAATGCTCATAATGTCTATATACTATGCAATTCTAGTGAAAACTATTTTTGTTTAGGGTAAGAATTAATTCTTAATTTTCTATACAATTAAATCCTATATGTTTAGGAAAAATTTGGAGTCAACATTACGATTTGTACTATTTTATCTTAATTGATAAGGACTATTGCAGAGGCACAAATTTCATTTACTACATTTTTAAGTAGATGAATGCTAAGTTGCTTGATGCATTGGTGTATTTTTCTTCAAATGGGAGATTGTTGGCAAGTGAAGCCAAATGTTTTTTTAGGGGCTTTTTTTGTCTTTTATATTAGTTTTTCTTTTAGGTTAAAAGCTACACTTTACATCAGCCATAGTCAAACGCTAGCCATCAAGGGACTGAAAAGAAAATAAAGAAAAAAGAGAGAAAAAGAGTTTTTCCTTTGAGAACTCTATTTGTGTTTTGATCTTACCAAAGATCATTGCTATATTTCAACTTTATTCAACTTTATTTGTGTTCTTTCGATTATCTTATTTTATTATTATTTTAGTCTTGGTGGACGGTTTGTTTGCGTTACTTTTTTCTGAAATCAACGCATGATTTCCTAACATAGCGCTGGTAATTTGGGCGGCAAAGACCAGCCAAGAGGGAGGAGTAACCCATGAATCGCGGGGTGACGCAACGACAACGCTGCTGATGGAAGGCGAGGATTTATCTGGACGGGTGGGGAAGCGATGAGCTCATCGAGCGATGGCTAAGTCCAAAGATTCGAGAGGAGACGATTGTTCAGGCCGTGCAGGGTCAAAACGACTATTGTGAAGGGGGCTTTCAAAACGAATTGACTTTGATGGCAGCAATGAATGGTTAGTACGCGAGAATAACGGAGGAACAGGCGAGAAAATGATAAACATTCCCCGCAATCCTCGGGCTGTTCACCTAATAATTCACTTTCAATATGCAGCCAGATAAACTGTCTGAACAGGTCCTACTCTTGCTATTTCCTCCTATTGCCATGACTGCCCTCTGCTCTGCTTTCTTTTCTTTTCTGTTTCGCACCCTCTCTCTCTCTCTGGTCCCAGGTGAAACTCTTGGTCGATTGTTGACTAGATGGCCCATATGTTGACTTAGTTTCATGTCCCCCGTAAGGCTAAAGCGATGAGGTTAGCTGAGGTTTAATGGTACGCACAAAAATGGATCAACTTGGAAGGAGAAAATCAATCGGCCTTGAATATTTCTTCAGAGATTGGAGGGACTCGAAAGTGCCTGTCATCTTCGTCGGTCCAAGATTGTTTTGATGCCAGGCCCAAGGTATCAAAATCAACATGCCTCTAATCACGAATGCGAGGAACAAATGCAAAAATCGTATGGGCTAGGTGTTTAGGGATTGAATTATAGCATTATTGGCAAATTTGGTCCTTAATCTTTTTTAAGAAACACACAATCTAACCACAAAAATTTAGATGTCAACGATCATGCTCACATACTAGTAGTTATCAGTAAGGAAATAAGTGTTGAAAAAGATTTGCACAACCATTTACTATCTAGTATAAAGGCACATTTAATGAGAATACTCGAGTGGTTACAGGCAATTAATTATAATAAAATGTAAGTCTTTAAGATGAAGAGATCAAATTAAATATTTCATAGTAAGTAGTAAGTATATGCTCGGGTAGCGCTTAGGTGGAGCATTTTTTTCAAATGAGAGGTGATTTTTGGGAAATATTTTGTTATTATGCATTTATATAGATAAAATGTTATTTTACAATATTGGATTGGGATTTTAAATATGTGAAACTATAGAAAAGGTACACATTCATTATTGTCCTCCACCTTATTTTTTTTATTTTTATAAAGCCATCGACTTAGTTTGATTTAGTTTGATGTCCAAACCACATCAACTACACCATGTTCAAGTTCCAATAGTTGTCAATTAGGAAGTTAGTGTTGTAAAAGATTTGCACAATTATTTGCTTTTTAATATAAAGGCACATTTTATGAGAATATTTGTTGAAAGTAATTAATTATGATTAAAGGTAAATCTTTAAGGCAAAGAGATCAAATTATATATTTCATAGTGTGAAATCATAAATGATTTGAATTTTCGAGTCAGATTTATTTAATCCAAAAGTTCAAAAGCACAAAGGGAAAAGCACCAAGAAGAAACTTAGAAGAAATAGGGCGTGTGAAAAGGTACGTCTCCACCGACCAAAAAAAAAGAAAAGGTACGTCTCCATTACTGTCCTCCATCTCATTAGTTGTAAAGCTATGGACTTTATTGACTAAATGCAACTACTGCGAAGTTACCCGTGCGTGTTGTTTATGGCAAACGGGAATACATTTAAATATGTGAGGTAATGTTTTTTCAACAAGGATCTTACGAATGAGTTTCCTAAAGGGATTGGTAGAATTAGACATCCACAAATAATATTTAAATGGTCCCCAATAAGTCTCGAAAGTCTTCGTCATGATTGACGTTAAAGTCCCCAACTTGTAAGAACCGCAAAACATCTTCGGCTTTGTGCAAAATTGCCTATCCCCTGTAGAATGTGATAGATGGAAAGCTATTTAAACAGTGCCTATTAAAGAGACCCTGCTAAGCCCTGCTAAGTGTGAAGTGAGCCCCCATGGAGAACTCAGAGGCAGGAACGAGCACTGATGATACGTTGGGAGGAGAGTACCAGGTGTTCTTGAGTTTTAGAGGGCTTGATACTCGTCGTGGATTCACTAACAGCCTCTATCATGCCTTGGTAGATGCCGGGATTCGTGTTTTCATCGATGACGAAGAGCTTCGAGCGGGTGAAAGAATTAGTGACAAACTTCTGCAAGGGATCGACTTGTGCAAGCTCTACATACCCATCTTCTCCAAAAATTATGCTTCAAGTCCCTGGTGCCTCCGCAACTTGCGAAGATGGTGGAGAACACCTCTAAATCTAAAGAAGATAGGAAGAAGGTCATATTGCCCATCTTCTATGATGTGAAACCCGATGACGTAAAGCTGAAAACCACATTGTATAGAAATGCCATATTGAATTTGAAGCAGAAGATTGAGGATCAGAAGAAGAAATTTAGATCCAAGGATGTAGAGACGTGGCAGCAAGCTCTTAAAGAAGTTGATGGCACCAGGGGATGGGAGCTAGAGAAATATTCAGGGTAAGAATCTAACCATGATTTTGAAAATTATTTTGTACAATCAAGGCCGTAGTTCTTATAAAAATTGATCAATTATAGTCCGACTCTAATTTCCATAATTTAAACAAAAAGTTTCAAATTCTTCTTTTATTGTTTTAAATCACGAGATTTCCAATTTTTTTTGTTTTTCACCTAATCTCTATCGTATAAAAATTTGGCTTTGTTTCATCTTTTTTATGCTAATTGGATCCATGTATGTCTTAAGATTTTTATTGCATGCTAGAGAACTTGATTAAGGGTGCGTTTGGGAGTAGCATTTGGAAGGGATTTTAGACACCCAAAATCTCTTGGGCCAAATATTGGGTGTTGAGCAAAAAATTTACAAATCCCCTTGAAGAAAAGTGGGCATTTAGAAGGCTGAAAGCCCATGGCAAGTAGGAGGCTGCCTTGGGCTTTCAGCTTTCTAGGCATGCTAGCTGATATTGTGCAACTTTTTTTTTTCCCCGAAACTGTCCTCACCAACTTTTTATTTTTCCATTTTTACCCTTGTTTTGTGATGCTGTTCATCTTCCCCTTTCCTTGTGGTCGGCTTGGTTGTACCTAGCTATGAGGGGCCGGCAACGGCGCGGTCGCAATGACACAGGCAATCATTGCCGGAGGGTCAAGTGACCTCCGCGGTTTGCCATGCCATGCAACCATGGTGAGGGCTCGCCGATCTAGGTCGTGCAACCCCTCGCAAGTCGCAATGGCCCAGATCTAGGTTGCCATGACTTAGATCTAGGTTGCCTTGGGTCATGACAAGGACCCAAATTTGAGCCGTCGAGACCCAAATCTGGGTTTGGGCCACTTTAACCCAACAACTTGGCTGCACTTGGAGAGGTTGAGGGAGCAAAGGGAGTCCTCGCAGGTAGTGGTGACGACAGCGAGGGAGGCGTCGATGAAACAGGGGCAAAGGGAGAGGTCGAGGCTAGCGGCCTTAGGGTAGCAAGTGAGGGCGGTGGGGAGGTGCTTAATGTGGAGGGGGTAGAGGGACTTACGGTGGCGAGATCGATGGCGTGGAAGGAGTTGTAGACAAGAGGGAGGACTTGCAGTTGAGCACGTCCTAGTTGAGGAAGATGAGGATGGACACGATCTCCTTGAACAAGAGGTTGAAGAGGGGTGGGCCCTCCGGCGCCGAACTACCAAGCTTCTACTTCTTCATGATCCTCAAGAAGAGAGATTGAGAGATGGCGAAGAAGAAGATGGAGGAGAAGATGTTTTCATGATGAATTTGACAATGCGATCTCAACGGCGTGTGATCAAGCGACCCTCGCTAAGATCATGCCACCTCAGGTAGCCTTACAAGACCCTTGTCGAGGGTCACCCGACCCCGGTGGCTCTTATCGATGGTCTCCGACAATAGCCTAAGGTCTTCAACTTGAGACATCGACCACTAGCATTAGATTTCAATCGCTGGTGGCTGCCTACCCTTTGCCAACCAACTATTTTTTTTTTTTTTTTTTAATCATAAAACTCATTTATAAATGTAAAATTTTCCAAACACTATTTTACTCAAAGGTACTTCACAATGGATTTTTAGATTACAGTTTACTAAACACAATTTGCATTTTCCAAAACTCTTTTAACCTAAAGTCCTTTGCATTTTCCCAAAGGCTTTTTCAAAAGTTCAACCAAATGCACCCTAACGAACTATTGCCTTTGCAAAGTTCTTTTCCACGTCAAAAGAAGAGAGTAATTTGCTATTACAATAATTCATCAACGTTTATATTATGATTTTTCCACTTTTTTTTTTTTTTTTTCGCTAACATCGTTGTTATTATTTTGTTTTTCACCTAATCTCTATCGTATAAAAATTTGGCCTTGTTTCATCTTTTTTTATGCTAATTTGCTCCATGTATGTCTTAAGATTTTTATTGAATGCTAAAGAAGTTGATTAAGGGTGCATTTGGAATGGACTTTAGACACCCAAAATCCCTTGGGCCAGATATTGGGTGTTTAGCAAAAATTTTGCAAACCCCCTTGAAGAAAAGTGGGCATTTAGATGGCTAAAAGCCCAAGGCAGGTAGGAGGCTACCTTGGGCTTTCAGCTTTCTGGGCATGTCGGTTGATACTGTGCAACTTTTTTCTTCCCGAAACTATCCTCACCAACTTTCTATTTTTCCATTTTTACCCTCGTTTTGTGATGCTATTCATCTTCCCCGTTCCCCGCGGTCGGTTTGGTTGTACCTAGCTACGAGGGGCCGACAACGGCTCGAGAGATGTTAGCGTGGTCGCGGCAACACAGGCAATCATTGCCGGAGGGTCAAGTGACCTCTATGGGTCACCGTGCCACATGATCATGGTGAGGGCTCGCCGATCTAGGTCATGCAACCCCTCACGAGTCGCGACGGCCCAAATCTCGGTTGCCACTTCTTAGATCTAGGTTGCCCTGGGTCACGGCGAGGACCCAAATCTGAGCCATCGAGACCCAGATCTAGGTTTGGGCCACCGTAGCCCAGTAACTTGGTTACGTCAAGTGACCTATGTGGGTCACCACACCACGTGACCATGGTGAGAGCTCGCCGATCTAGGTCATGCAACCCCTTGTGAGTCACAATGGCCCAACTCAAGGTTGCCACGACTTAGATCTAGGTTGCCCTTGGTCATGGCGAGGACCCAAATTTGAGCCGTCAAGACCTAGATCTAGGTTTGGGCCACCGTAACCCAGTAGTGTGGTTGCACTCGGAAGAGGTCGAGGAGCAAAGGGAGTCCTCGTGAGTAGTGGCGATGACAGCGAGGGAGGCGTCGGTGACACAAAGGCAAAGGGAGAGGTCGAGGCTACCAGCCTTAGGGTAGTAAGTGAAGGCAGTGGGGAGGTGCTTAACGTAGAGGGGGTAGAGAGACTTGTGGTGGCAAGATTGATGGCGTGGAAGGAGAGGCAGACGAGAGGGAGGACTTGCAGTTAGGGGTGAGCATGGTCCGGGTTGGGCCAGCCCACCCCCTAACCCTAGGGCCAACCCGCACAATGCTGGTCCTCAATTTTTGAGACCAATGACTGATCCGATTGAGTTTGGGACCGAGGACCAGACCAACCCAGTGGGTTTAGTCTGGTTCTAGAGTCAACTCGAGATTATCTCATTTTTTGTACTTCTTGAAAAATTCGATCCAATACTAGGGTCAACCTAGGACTAACTAATAATTTTTATTTCATTTTTTGTACTCTTTGAATGGGAAATCGAGGACCGGACCAACCCAATAAGTTTAATGACGAGCGAGGTCAGCTAAGAAGGAGGCAAGCGGTGAAGGTAGATTGGGATGAGCGTTGAACATAATGATCATCGAGTGTCGAGCGGGGAGCAACAAGCTGAGCGAGCATCAAGTGGCGAGCGGCATGAGTGACCCAAAGCGAGCGAGGTGAGTGTTGAGTGACGAGTGGAGAAGTTGTTTTTTTTTATTTTGACAAATTGAAGACTAAGATGACAAATAAGATAGAAGAGAACAAATATTAGAGGAGGATGCCGTAAGGAGTCGTTTATGCCCTTTTGGACGCCGTGAGGACTCCTCATAAAAACATTTTCCCCCTTCATAAATTTTGACTATTGACACCATAAAAGACATTAAAAATTTAAGTTATTAAAGAACAATGTAAAATTACTTGAATTCCTCACTAAATAACTATTTAATGTGGTTGACACCATTTATTTTAAGGTTTTCTCTATATAAAAAAAATTATAAATATATATATATATATATATATAGTTAGGGTTGGTTCGGGTTGAACTAACTCTGAACTCTTAGGACTGAGGACTAACCCGCATAGTGTTGGTCTAAGAATCCTAGGACTAATGACCGACCTAGTCTCCTTAAGAGTTAGACTAGGACCAGTAGGGTTGGGTCGGTCTAGGGTCGATCCAGGGTTGACCCTGAACCGATGTTCACCCCTACTTGTAGTTGAGCATGTCTTGGTTGAGGAAGATGAGGATGGACACAATCTCCTCGAACAAGAGGTCGAAGAGGGGTGGGCCCTTTAGCACTGGACTATCAGCTTCTACTTCTTCATGGTCCTCAAGAAGAGAGATTGAGAGATGGTGCAGAAGAAGATGGAGGAGAAGATGATGGTGGTTAAGATGCGGAGGAGGAGAAGATGTTTTGATGATGAATTTGACAATGCGATCTCAACGGCGCACGATCAAGCGACTCTCGCTAAGGTCACATGACCTCAAGTAGCCTTACAAGACCCTTGTTAGGGGTCGCCCAACCCCAGGCGGCTCTTATCGATGGTCTCTGACAATAGCCTAAGGCCTTCAACCTAAGATGTCGGCCACCGGTGTTAGATTTCAATCACCGGCGACTGCTTACCCTTTGCCAACCAACTATTTTTTTTTTTTTTAATCACAAAACTCATTTATAAATGTAAATTTTTCCAAACACTATTTTACCTAAAGGTACTTTACAGTGGACTTTTAGATTACAGTTTACCAAATGCAATTTGCATGTTACAAAACTCTTTTAATCTAAAGTCCTTTGCATTTTCCAAAAGGTTTTTTCCAAAAGTCCAACCAAACGCACTCTAAGGAACTATTGCCTTTGCAAAGTTCTTTTCCACATCAAAAGAAGAGAGTAAATTTGCTATTACAATAATTCATCAACGTTTATATTCTGATTATTCCACTTTTTTTGCTAGAAATTTTGATTCTTCTACTTGATATGAAGATCAAACATATCTCTTCCTCTATTCCTTCAACTTAAACTTGTGATGGATGTTCAACTTTGTACTTCATCACGTTCTAAAGCTTTGGAGGTAATGTTGAATCTTTATATATCCTAAACTCAGTTGCGTTCCCATTCGGATGCTTATTAGATGGTTGGTGAACATGCAAATTTGTTGCCTTTTCTCAATTGAAACTATTCAACTTTGTGGCAGCCATGGGGATCTTATCAAGTCGGTTGTTAAGGAGGTGGTGATCAGGCTCATGACAAGACAAAGACAAGTGACCAAAGATTTAGTTGGAATGGAGGATCGAATAGCAGCCATAAACAATTTATTAGACATCCACTCTGGTGGTGTGCGGCTCATTGGAATCTACGGTATGGGTGGTATTGGTAAAACAACACTTGCCAAAATTATCTTCAATCAACTATGTCCTCGCTTTGGAAAAAACTGCAGCTTTATTGAAGATGTGAGGGAAACAGCAAAAGCCAAGGGCTCGTTGGTCAAGTTGCAAAGAAAATTATTGTCCGATATCTCCACCTCTGGAGTAGCTCCTAACATTGATAACATGGATCAGGGGATCACTATGATTGGACAAACAATTTGCAACAAGAAGATGCTAATTGTGTTGGATGATGTCGAGGACAAGCAAATCCAAAAACTAATTGAAGTGAACTCTTTGTATTCTGGTACAAGGATACTTATTACCACTAGGGACAAAAACGTTCTAAAAATCAGGGGGTTTAAGTGTAAAATCTTACATTATGAAATGGAGGGGTTGAGCAAAATAGATGCACTCCAGCTTTTTAGTAGGCATGCCTTTCATGACAGCTCTCCTCCTACTAATTATTACACTCTTTCCAAAGGCATTGTCTCAACTACGGGTGGACTACCTTTAGCTCTTGAAGCTATAGGTTCATTGCTATTTGGTCAAAAAGAGGAAACAATATGGGAAGAGACACTTGAGAAGCTAAGGGAAACACCTCATAGGGATGTGTTAGAAAAGCTGAGGATTAGCTATAATGCCTTGGAGCCGGATCAACAACACATATTTCTCGATATTGGATGCTTTTTCATCGGTTGGAAGAAGACTAATCTGATCAACCAATGGAAAAGTTGTGGGTTTAAGGCAGAGTATGCTATTCACGTCCTTATTAACAGGTGCATGATAAAGGTTTTAGAAAATGATCAATTTTGGATGCATGATCAATTTAGAGATCTTGGAAGGGCAATTGCTATACAAGAGCGTACCAGGTTGTGGGATGGAGATGAAATAATTTGCGCATTAAGGTCAATAGAGGTAAAGTATGACCAAATTTGAATAGAAAATTGCTTACCATGTTCGTAATTGAGGGTTTAATAATGTTTCTGAATTGGGAGCTACTTAATTGATTAATTTTTTTCTTCCTTTCGACGAATTAAATTGTGGGATTATTGACAAATTCTTGCTCCTGCTCCTCAATGTCATTGGCAGATTAAGGAAAGCGTTCAAGCACTCTATTTGCAAACGTCCTCCAACGATCCTACAACTATCACGGTGGAGCAACTTAGACGATTCCCACATCTCAAGTTTCTTTGGTTAAGTAATGTAGTTTGGGAAGGTAGCTTCATGGGCTATCTTGCCAAGTTGAAAGAGATCATTAGGGTCGATATAGGTTATTCGCCATCCAATTTGGCTCTGGAAAACGTGGTTCTGGTGAATATTCATTTCTCTAACCTCGACGAAGATGAGATCAATTACCTAATCAAGGTTCGTGAGTTTCCCTGCTGGTCTAATTTTCTCATTCAATGAAGGACAAAATTTGATGGATTTATAGTCTAATTTTCTTAGTTAGTGAGAGGATTGAATGACATATGACCCAAGTTGGGAGCCTAAATCCATATCTATTTCTTGTATACACATTTAATTATTTATCTTGATGTTTCATTGGCTTTTGTAGGGGCAACAAAATTGAAGGTTCTCAATCTTCAACATAATTACTCCATACATGGGACACCAACCTTTGACAAATACTTAGTTTTAGAGAAGTTGACTATTTGTCATTGTCCATCTTTGAAGAAAATTCACTGCTCTATTGGGAATTTGAGGTGGTTGACTGACTTGAGTATCGAGTCATGTTTGAAACTTGAAAAATTACCTGAACAAATTGGAGAGCTACAGAATCTTCGACACTTCTCTCTTAGTAAATGTGATAACTTGAGTGAGCTCCCCGACTCAATTTCAAAATTAGAGTTATTGATGAAAGCTGGATATATCATGCAAGCGATTTACAAGATTACCAAATTCCATTGGTAGATTACAGAGCCTGTCATCTTCCAATGTATCATATACACCAATTGTGGAAATGCCCAGTACAATGAGCAAAATGCTTCACCTCCAAACACTGAACTTGGAGCATGGTCATAGTATAAAAGAGTGGCCCGAGTTTCCTAGAAGTTTGACCACTCTACGGCTGATATCTAAAGCATTGCTGACTATCCCTAACCTCTCAAACCTTACTAATCTAGTTGAATTGTTTCTATCTGATGATAGTGCCAATTGGTTGCACAATTCAAATGTACTTCCAATTGGTGACTTAAGGTGGATTAGGAGGTTATCTAAACTAAACAAGCTGCACTTTTGCTTATTTAATATCCGTGCACCGACTACAGAGTTGGGTTCCCTTTCTCTGATGAAAGATCTTACTCTATTTGGACTGGATTTCCGAACCCTCAAACAACTACCATCAAACTTGATAGTTTTAAAGCTTTACCACGCTCAAGTGAAACATGTACATTTCGGCGGGCCTCCTCCACTGGAAAAGTTGAGAGAAAACGAGGTGTACAAGCAACTTGATGTTCCATTTCTCGATATCTCATATGCCCCGAGCAGGCGTTTTCTGCTGAAGGACTTGAGGTATAATGAGGTACGACCTCCGGAGTTGATTGAATCTTGGAGGGGAAAGTTCCCTTTCCTAAGCTCCCTGAAGATGCTTCGAGAATTCCATATGGGGAGGTGCCGGAAGGTAGAAGTTATCGATTTTATTTCTCCGTTGGAATCATTGGAAGTATTTACTGTTGAAGGCTGCGGTTCATTACGAAGGATAAAAGGTTTGTCAAACTTGAAGAATTTGAAGAGGTTACATATCGACTCCTGTTGGAGGCTGCTGAGTATGGAGGGCATTCACGAATTAGAGTTTTTGCGTCTGTTGAGAGTTCATGGGAATATATACTCTAAAGAAATTTTTGATGCATCAAGCTCAAAAATACCGAATGAATGCCAGATCGACATAACATCTGATGATATTTTCAGCCGCAGATGTGGTACTTATCACGGCAATTGGGAGTCTTTTAGAGAGAAGATTCGGAATGATAAAGAGGAAATCCGGCTACGAAACCAGCGACTCTGAAACATGAAGAGGGCATCCTTGGTGCGCCTTGTTTCAATTCATAGATAATGGCTGTTCTGTTTTATTTGCTTTCCATTTCTGCTTTATTCCAGTAAACAGAGACAACAAACTGATTCTAAAATGTGCACCAGCAATTAGGGTTCTTCTTTCACGTTTTGCTCTTCTTCCCGCTGCTCAAGCAAATCGCCATCACCCAATCCTCGTCACTGCTCGCTTGCTCCTCGCAAGCTTCAGTCCATCGTTCGCTGTCTCTCTTCTTTCCCTGGTTCAGTTGCGAGCTTCAAGTTCCATGTCCACGAGCTTCAAGTCTTTCTTCTTCAGTGCCACCCGGCTGGAGGAATTTGGTGCTACATGAGGCTCAAATGGCTGCATTCATTAACTTCATCAGTGGCGGGAGGCATAGGGCTGAACTCAAGCTCCGGATCACCAGCTAATCGCTGAAGAACAGGTACAAGCGGTGTGGTAGTTGGTGTTTGGTTGAATGTGATCGTGTGAGCTCTAGCTTCATAGGGTAATAGTTTCATAGTTTATTTACATTGCTATGCTTCTGTGGACCGCGCGATAGAGTGGAATCATGTGCCAGCGTGTCGTCCATCTTTTAGGTGGGGCATTACAAGAATTATGGGTATTTGGTGTGCTGACTTACACCGGCTCACCAACCAGTCCCCTCGAGTCACTTCTAGATCGCCGATCGGACTTCCATGGAATCCTCATCATGGAATCTCATTCCGATTATCTCAGTATTAAACAGCTGAGGCATCCCAATCACACAATGGGAGCATCTCACTACGAGACATCTCGGTATTGCAAAGTTGAGGCATCCATGATCACACAGCATGAGCATCTCACTCCCCAGGGCATCATCGGTATCGCAAAGCCGATGGAAATCTCTTACACTTAGTTCATTTCACACAATTCACACATCCACACCTTGGGATTAATCACACCACATCTGCAAACTCATCGTTCAATATCTCTTGATCATGCCAGAAACCAATCCTCATGCAATTGCACATGTGACTTCTTAGTGCAAATCTATTCAGCAAATAGAGCACCCGCGTGGGTACTAATCTTGCCTCATTCAAGCAACACCACATCACATTAAAAGAGATGCACCAAAGATCAGTCTATAAAGTGCCTGCATGATCATCGAAAGGTCACCAAAAAGATTCAATCAATTTCCCATTAGTATTCGCAAAATTGGACCAAGGCAGAAAATAGGCAGAATTGCCCGATTAGAAATAACAAAGTCAAAACCATAGTAAATCACTTCGAAGAATTATGAAATTTTAGTTTGTAGTAGAGAGGACATTAATTAGTGTTCTTCGTGAAAACTAGACCTATTTCTCATTGTACAAAGAGCAGTAACTCACAGACTCAACCTGTAAACCTGTCAAATTTTCCAGATCCCTTACACACTGAGGAAAGGCATTTCAATACTCAAAACTCAACTAATTGCTACCAAATTTTAGTATGTTATATGTGAGGATATACTCTATGACTTTCATGAAAAGAGCATGACCTGAATCTATCCCAAAAGTTATCAGATAAATCAAAGAGCACATTAATGTCCCCCGGTTTCACAGCAGACCGTCACCGTAGAGAGAAAGCATATTTTCACTGCCTATACTAATCCAGATCTATAGCCTGATAAATTTTGGAACTCAAAAGTCTGTTTTCCCAAAGTAAGCTGGTCGAGCTGGTTGAGAGGAAAGACTAGGTTCATTTGTGGAAAGGAAATCTTGAGAAAGCGCAGAGTAATAAGGTGTCTTTGGATGAAGTTTGCACTCCAAAATGTGAAGGTGTTTTGGGCTTGAAGAAACTGGAAACATGGAATAAAGCTTGCATTCTCAGGAATCGGTACAAGTTGTTGCTAAAAGCAGGGCACTTTTTTTGCTGAAACAGACTTCTATTTGCTCTGTTACTCCTAAAATTAACTCACCTATACTTGGAGGAAGCTGCTAAAAGTTAGGTCCATTCTTAATCGACAGACTTGACAAGTGATTGGCAATGGACAGGACGGTTTATTTGTGGTGTGGTCATGGCATCCTCATGGCATTTCTAGAGGGTGTTTATCCTCAGAGAATGATTCATTATACTGCTCTAGATATATCAACTCTTTGGTAGCTACTGTTACTGGTTGGAGATGAGTGGTCTTGTCTCCAACAAGATCAGATCTATTGGTGCAAATACAAGACAGCGTTATGCGGGATGCTTTAGCGTTGTCATATTGCTGACGATCAGAGTGATGTTCACTGGAAATGCATCGGGTTGTTTTACTTGGATTGAGGCTTGGAACCCGGTTAGAGAAAGAAGACCAAAGGTTGTATGTCATAAAATGATCTGGGTTAATCCGAACACCCCTAAGTTCTGTTTCGGCCCTCGATTAGCAACCTTGAATAGGTAGCAGACCTTTGGGAAATGAAAAAAATGGGGCTTCTGCAGTTGATCGATGTGGCTTGTGCTTAGCTGCTCTTGAATTTATACAACATTTGCTTTTTGAGTGAGCTTTCCCGAAGACAATCAGGTGCTCCTTTCTAGAACTGATGGGTATGAGGAGGCCTGTTGGAACTTGGGACATGGAATTCGCTTGATTGTTGCAAAATCTGATAAGAGTGATTCGCATGGTAATGTTTTGCCGCAAAAAGTTCATAACCTAGTTATGTAAAAGGAGAGGAATGCTTGTTTGTCTACCGTAGATAAATAATTGTGTGGTAAATGGCATATCAAGATGTAAGCTCGCGAGTTGCTTTTCGAGTTGCTTTTCATTGAAAAGTAGCCCCGACCCGATTACATCAAAGCCTAAACAAGTCCTCTGGGCTCGGCATAAATTATTTCGAGCTCGTCTGGTTCGGTCCAAGCTAGGCCCCAAATATGACTGACTTAAATAGCGAGAGAAAAAGATGCAAAGAATCTCTAGTCATCTTCGGTCTCTATGAATCCCCAGGAAATCGATGCAGCATCATCGATAAAGCCATCAGAGGTTGAAGGAGAGTCTCCCAATTTGAGCTATCGCCACCTTGCCCAGATGCTGCTGCTGTCGCCGCTTCGAAAGGCAAAGCCGATTGAGGGAGCTTCTATTGGAAAAGATTCCAACCTCTGTCCTCACTCCATTGATCATACTCGAACACAACCGGTAGTTGCTTGTGGGCTCGAGCCCCCAGTAGCGTGGTCGCTCTAAATATCCTTTAAGAAGAAAATTTAACTTTTGTTCTCTTTAATGTTTTTAAGAATAGCATGGAGGAGTCATGTGGCAGCCACCCATGAGCGAACAGATCATAGTTCAAGAATTTAATTGCAAAAAAGAAAAATTCAAAGGCAACCTCGTACAAACTTTCTGGATTTTCAACAGCTTTATTCCATAATAAGATGACAACTACCAAAAGAAAATGGGAATTTTCTGGGATTTATATCGTCTAAAGTTTGGGCATCGCTATAAGACGTTTCTCTCCATAATAAATAGTAAATAATATCTCACGTAAATTGATGTCATTTTACTACACGGAGGGCACAATCACTGATTTGATTACATCAATAATACAAAGTTTAGCCAAGGCAATAATTAAAGACATGTTCAGACTCCAACAGAACAACATGAGTAGGCACCGCTTTCGTGAGAATAGAACTTGGAATACCTAAATACCAAATTAAAAAAAAAAAAAAACCTAAATACCAAATTAGTGGGGCACACGTGAACGTTGACTTTTGGTGGACAAACGTGAGGATCAACATTGACAAACAGCAAGCTACTAACCTAATGAAAACCACATGGGCAAAAGATATCACATCTCTTTTCCGTAACATACAAATATATACTTCTTTTTAATTTATATTTATGTTCTCTTATATATTGTTTATTCTCTTATTTAAACAGACTATTCAAGAAGGGAAAATATTGTAACAGTTAATCATTGAGAAAATTACCCAATCAGTTCTAAATATATTTAACAAATGCTACTTTAATCCGAACTTTTTAATTTTATCAATTTAGTCTTCAACATTCCGCAAAATTTCAATGAGTCATCCCGGCCAATTTTAAGTAGAAATCTAGAATTTCAAGTAAAGGTTTGAAATTAAATTTGTAAAATTGAAAAGTTTATAATTCAATTGATGTCCTTATAATAAGTTTAACACTAATTACACGATTTTCCCGTAATCTTTCATTCGCGCTTCCTGTGTGGCTCAATTACATTCACTATGCAGGGAAAATACAAAAATCATTCTCAAATTTTTATTATGATTTATTCTGCATCCTCTATTATTTTGAGCATGCATTGTACGCTTTGTTGTCCAAAAGAGGTCAAAATTTTTTATATTTGAGTCTAACAAACTGTGGAATTTAGATTGTGCAAATTGTAATTTTTTAAAAAAAATTTCTTGTTGCAAAGTATGGATGGATTTGGGCATAATCGCGGATATGAAATTAGTATTTGAGGTAAAAATGGAAGATTGGTTTTTGTAATTTACAAGGAACCGTTTCTACTAGTTTTCATAAGGAAGATTGAAATAAATTAATAGAATAGCATCTTGACATCATTCAGTTGTGTTGGACGATCTAATATAGAGGTAAAACATACATTTTTCACGTCTTTTCTCTGCAAATATGATTCCCATAAAAGACCTTTTCTATTAATTAAGCTTTCTCACTTATATACCCAATTGCCAATATTGATGATTTGTATCATCTTCTTTTGTTTTTGTGTAAGAGTATGAGTGTTAGAATATTGATAAATTGAATGATGCCTTCATTAATAACTTAAAATTTTAAAATAATTGACAGTCTCACACTCCCTTAAACCTTTCCCTAAATATCAATGTTGCCCTGAAAATATTTGGTAATATAACGGTACTTGTACTTTATGAATTTGAGTCAATACGGTCATTCGTTAAGTAGATTAACAAAAATTACCGATGTCACAGTTAATACTGTTAACGAGCCATTTAATACGTCGACGAGGACACCTACGTGGACATGATTAACTAGCTAATTCAATTTAGACTGGACATGAGGACAAATCGTGCGACCCAAATATGAACTCGAGCGCCTCCACCAATGGAGGAGGTTACATGCTAGTCCCAACCTCCATTGGACGTCACGCACGTATGCATAGAGAGAGAAAGAGGGTTAAGCTAGGCAAGAAGGTTCGGCAGGGAAAGTGACGGCAGTGAGGCACGGCAAGACCGCACCAGGGATGACGCTGGTGGTGATGGCCAGCCTTATGGAGTGGCCAATGAAAGCGATAGTTGATGAAAAAGAAGAGTTCTTTTAATAAAAATAAATTTAATTGAGCTGGCCAATCCACATCAATAATGGATTGCCCGTGATGTTGAACTCCAATTAACGGAAGAATCATATTTTAGTTGATTTTAGAAAATTTAAAGGTTAATTTAAATAAGAAATATTTTGACATTATAGTAAACGTTGATAAAAAGTTTCAGACCACTGTAACCCTTTTCTTTAGCTAGGGATGACGATTCTGCGTTATCTACCACCAACGGCAATAGACCCCCATAAGACATGACACGATGTCCATGTCCAACAGCAAATCCCTCCACGAGTACATCAATCATAGAGCTAATGGTGCGCCAAAGCGAACGACAGCTATGCCGCACTTTTCTCCATTTCTTTACTCTTCGATCGTGATGATCAAATCATGATTAATCGTTCGACTTGAAAAAGGTCTATTATAATTTCATCACCTAACGGTATGATGCAGTTCCGCATTTTTAAAGTGAAAATGCTTTTGAAACAAATGATGTTATGCAGCAGACACAATAGAAAAACGGATAACTAGACTCGTAAGTATGCATAGCGTACTGATGCAGACACGCTCACATGTGCAAACACTGAAAAACACTGATATCTGGAGAATATTTTCTATGATTATGATTAAGTTTATTTCCTTATATATTCTGTATTTTAGATATTTTGTTGGGATTTAAGGTTATTCATTTCAACTTTTTAGGTACTATCTAGTTAGATTTTTTTGCATCATCGGAGACATGTGGCATGATTTTCATTTGTCGGGGTGCGTTTGTGTTACAAAAAAATTAATGATTTCAATTTTTTTTCTAAAGACCAATTGTTTATTTCCCCTAAATAACTAGTTAACAAATTTTCTTTTCACTGTCAAGAAAGTTTTGTATCTAAATATTTTCATGGATAATGAATATATTTTTCATTGATTATAAGACCATTATTAGGAAGTACACTTTTGAAATTCTTAATTTCCATGAAAACGCCCCTAGAATTATGTTCGCTAATCGGTCCTTCTACATGCATCAATCACATCCAATTTATTTTCTTTAATGTTATAAACTAAACTCATGTGTAGGAGGCAGTGTTGCCCATCGACAAGAGGCCAGATCATGCGACCTAGAAATGAAGTTGAGCACCTCCATCAATGGAGGTCATGGACCTAGCCCCAACCTCCATTGGAAGTTAGAGAGAGAGAGAGAGAGAGAGAGAGAGAGAGGTTGAGCTAGGTGCGGAGGTTCAGCACGAGGAGCGACAGTGGCGAGGCACGATAGGATCACACCTAAGATGACACCAGTAGTGATGACCAACCTTAAGCACCTAGGAAAATTTGGAGACTACTATCATCTTGTTCTTTAGCTAGGAGAAGATTTGTATTATCTGCCACCAACTTCAATAGACCCCAAAAGACATGACATGATGATGTTCATAAGCAACAATAAATCCCACCATGATTGAATCAATCAGGCTACGTACGACCCAATTATATAATGACAATATAGAGTTAATCGTGCGCACGAGCAAAGGCAAATGACAACAATGCCGCACTTCCTTTCTCCATCTCTTACTCTTTAATCATGATGATCGCCCGACTTCAAAAGACCAGTTATTTTTGGCAACCAAACAATATGATGTGGTTCCTCTGTTTCTCCATGAAAAATGCTTTCGAAACAAATGATTTTACGCAGTAGAAACAATAGAAACACGGATAACTCAAATCGCAAATATGCGTATAGATACAAACACACTCACAAGCGCAGATTCCAATTAAAAGAAAAGATGAAAGATCTTTTGTAATTCATTCATTACTTCAAAGGAATAAGATGTTTTGCAAAAGAAAGAAATGCATATATTAATCTAGAACCCTAAAATCTAGTGAATATTCATTAATTCAAAGGAATAAGACCCTTGACCAATGCGGTGAGGGTGGCCCTTGCCTGATTCCAACAACCTCTGCCATGGCCCGGTGGGGGGAAGAAGGAAAAAGAAAAAATAACAAGAAAAGGAAAGGAAAACAAAAAGAAAAAGGAAAATTGTTAAAAAGTAAAAGACGAAAATACCCTTCAGTTGGTGAGGTTAAGTCATTCTTTGAGATTGATATGTCCATATTCAATTTTTATTTGAAACAAATTCCACTTTAGTTCCTTATTTAAGAAAATGATGACATTTTGTATCCTTATTTTATTTGGAAAAACATTCACTTCAGGTCATCATTTGAAACTTTTACTTAATGTTATAAAGTAAACTTGTGTAGGAGACACAGTGGTGCCCATTGATAAGAGGTCAATATGGAAGGTAGGCTTCTTTTAATTTGTATCAGAATTTGGTTTTTTTTGGAAAGTACTGAACGATTTTATCTGTTTTTTTTTTTTTTCCGTGTCTTGTTTTTCTTTGGGCAAGAATTCCTTCATCTCAATGATTCCCGCATGGTCTATTCACACTAATGTACAATGTTCGCTGCAGTTCTTCCATTAATTATTATTAGAATCTTTTTCTCTTAAGACCTTTCTCCGACTATGTGAAATGAAATGAACAAGTTCCTTAGAGAGACAGAGAGACAGAGAGAGAGATTTTAAGAGATGAAAAGCACAAAGCTAATACTCCTCCATTCCACAATCCAAAAGCAATCATCTTCAAACGCCAATCGCTTGTGGCTCATCTTCATCATCGCTTTCTGCACCACCGCCTTCACTCTAACCATAATCACCACCACCACCACCACCACCACAACCATCCCCACCGCCACAAGCACTGCCACGGGCTCTACTGCCTCTTCATTCAAGCTTCCACTGTCTATATACGATGCCCTCCTCCACTACGCCGCCTCTACCAGCTCAACCCACATGACGTCCTCTGAGCTCACCACCATAACCACCGCAGTTGCCCACTGTGCCGCTGTTGCCTCCCACTGCCACTGCAATCTCCTCGTTTTCGGCCTCACCCACGAGGCCCTCTTGTACAAAGCCCTCAACTTCGACGGCCGCACCGTCTTTCTCGAAGAGAACGAGAACCTTGTCTCAAGGTTCGAGCAGCGACACCCGGGAATCGAGGCCTATGACGTGCAGTACGAGACAAGGGTCGCCGAAATGAAAAGGCTGCTTGAGTCGGCCAGAGGCGAGTTCCGCAACGAGTGCCGGCCAGTGCAGCGCCTGCTCTTCTCGGAATGCAAGCTCGCGTTGACCAGCTTGCCCAACCACGTGTATGAATTGAGCTGGCACGTGATACTAATCCAGGGGCCGAGTGGGTATCATGAGGCAGCGCCGGGGAGGATGCCAGCGGTATTCGCAGCGGCGGTGCTGGCAAGGAGCAAGAAGGGCGGCTCTGCGGAGACGCACGTATTCGTGCTTGACTTCGACAGGGAGGTGGAGAGAGTTTACAGTGAGGAGTTCTTGTGCAGGCACAACTTGGTGAAGGTTGTTGGTAAGCTTGGGCATTTTGTTGTGGAGAGAGTGAGCGATGGGAGATCAATGACTGAGTTTTGTAGGGTTTTGGCTTCGGCCAATTCATCTTCGTCGTCAACATAAATGGCGTAATAGAGGGATAATTGAAAAGCTTAAGAGGCTTTGGGGCCTACAGAATTTGGGCCCATTTTATTGGCTGGATTTTACGGTCTATATTTTTTTGGGTCCACTCAACTAAGTATCTTTCGCCCGAAGCGTGGAAACCGCCGGAAAGCACTGGCTTCAAACTCAACATCGATTGTTCCTGGGTGAAGGGGGAAGAGAAGAACTCCGTCGCCGGGGTCGTGCGCGACTCCAGAGTCTGCTCATCGATGGATTTGCTGCTGAGATTCAAGCGGAGAATGCTCTGTGCACTGAAGCCCTAGCTCTCTCGCACGGTCTGCGTTTTCTCACCCCCCGAACAGCAACTCACGTGGGAACAGTTCAAGCTCAGAACAGGGGAAGTGGTTGGGAAGTACAAAGCGACAGCAAAGCTCTTGTTGAAGCAACGCTGGGCCGGGCCGAAGCTCCATGGGCTGTGAGCAGCTTGATCAATGAAAGCAGAATTATGCTACAAAATCTACCTTTCGTTAAGCTGACTTATTGCCCGAGAGAAGCCACTAAGCCGCCGACTGGGTAGCGAAATCGCATCGTCTTAATTCCCTTCCCACAAATTGGTTATATGCACCTCCCTATCCTCTTTTAGTATTTTATGCTCTAAATCCACCTTATCGTCTTCTTGTAATCCTTGCTTATGAATAAATGAATTACCTATCTTAGAAAAAAAAAAAAACTAAGTATTTTTCTCAAGAGAGGCTAGTATTGGTTGCGTCGAATTTTAATTGAGTTGATCGAGTTTCGGTATAATTTCCCCAGTTCCATGTACCCACATAGTATAGTACAAGCATGACACTAATTTAACCTGACATTATAACTATAAAAGTGCCCTTTGATATCACTTTGTATTGGAAATTGACGCTAAGGGTCCCATTATGTTGCGGAGAACATTTTCTTCATCTTTGCAATCTTGGAAATTGACACTAAGGGTCCCATTATTTCGCAGAGAACATTTTCTTCATTTTTGCAATCTTAGCTTGCTTAGGAAAAATGAGTCAATAAAGAAGATATACATACCAAAGCTTTAATTCAAAAATATTATTTCCTTTTTGAAAGAATCGAAAAATGTTTTCCAAAGTATGATTAGGTATCGGCGTTTGAACCCGAAACCATATGTTTGGGCACAGAAACCCAAACATTGGTTCTAATGTCTCGATATTGAGGACCATCTCCCGACGGCCAAGCTCAAGACCCTAGTGCTTTGACTTGGGCCCTTAGCCCCCACACCAAGGTCCATCAAAGCGGGGCCCAAAATCTTAGTGATTGTACTTGATACTCCAATATCCAAACTCTGGTCCATAAAGGCCGTACTCAGGTCCTTCATGCTCAAGCTCTAGTCTTAACCCTTAGGGCCTACTCCACAAAGACCATGTGTGGGTCCTTGAGCTCGAGTTTTTGGTTAACAAAACATTTGTTTTTATACAAATATTTATTAAAAAATAATATTTTAAAAAATTTTCGAAAGATTTGATTTTTTATTATTTGATTTTTTTTTCTTTTTTCTTCTCTCTCCTTTTTTCGCTAGTGCTTGCCTCGGCAACTGTTGGCAACCCATCAATCGGCCTCAACATGGCCCAATGAGCTCAAGGCTCGGCTGAGGGTGACAAGCTTCGGGTTTAGCAGATCTAGGTGAACTTACGCAGCTCACCCGATCCTAGTAAGCTTGAGCTCAACCCATGTTAGTAAGCTTGCAGGTCACCCAATCCCAATGAGCTCAAGCTAGCTTATGGCTGTCACTAGCTATTGTCGAGCTTCAACAATTAGTGGAGGAAGAAGGAAAAAGAAAATTAAAAAAATTAAAAATAAAGAACTTAAAAAAATTGATTTTTTTTTTTTTTTTTTTTGCCAAGATAAAGGTATGAGATTGAAATCATTTTTTGAATGAGATCCAAACACCAAAAAATGTTTTCAATCACATCAAAAAAAAGAAAACTAAGTATTTTTTTTGAAAGATAATTTTCCAAAAGTATTTTTTTTTTTTATCATGAAGTTTTTCACAAACAAACGCACCTTAAGAGTCCCTAAACTTTGGGTCAATGTATAATGTCATCTTTGGACTTTTAGTTTGTTCAATTTGGTTCTTGAACTATTCCTAAGTATTTAATGTAGTCTCTAAAATTTCAATTTGTTCAATTTAGTCTCTCAATTTTCTATAGCAAATTCAAGTAAGTCCTTTGGTACTATTCACAAGTTTTCATAATTACACAATCGCTAAGATTTTAAGATATCTTATCATTTCAATCATTTAAAAAAAAACATCATTATTCTTTTACCTTTTTAGACTTTGTAAATATCATAATGATTTCATTTAAGTAAATTTTAGCTCATGATCTCTATAATAGTAAAAATCTAAGTGTTTTATCGGGTTGTTGTTCCTACTGTTTTAATTCTAAATGTTTTAATAAGGATATGCACAAACAATATTAATTTATATATAGATATTCATAATTATAACAATCTAATTTTGTTCCTTAATTTGTAGATTGATAAAATTTTCGATAATCCAAATCATGTTCCTAATTTTTAAGATTGATAAAATTTTCAAAGTTTTGTGTTTTCTAAACAATAAGGATCAATATAAGTACAAATATCTATAAATTAATTATTTTTTTAGATATTCTTATGAGAATGCCTAAATGTCAAACGTTAGAAATATCAACTTGATACAACACTCTATGAAGATCTACTTGTATACTATGGGGATCACAAGCTAAAATTTACTTAAATTGAGCTATCACAATGGTTATAAAGACAATCAAAAGATGGCATACTTGTTGTTATAGGGGAATGATCAAAATGAAAACATATTCTATAATCTAAACAATAATGTAATTGTGAAAACTTATGAATAGAATTAAAGGACTGCTTTGATATTGTTAGAAACTTGAGGAACTTGATTAAATAAGTCAAAAGTTTAGGGATTGCATTGAGTATTTAGAAATAATTCAATGACCAATCAAAAGTCCAAATATGACGTTGCATATTTGGCCAAAATTTAGGAATTACTAGCATCATTTCCCCCTTTTAACTTCTTTAAAACAAAAGCTGTAAAAAAAAAAAAAAAAATCTTTCGAACAATGCCCTATCAAAATCAAATGATTAGATAATAAAATAGATAAAACAATAAACACACATAGGGAAATCGACTTCTCCATTGAACAAGTTGAGAAATAAGAAAGATGTGCAGAAGAGTGTAATTTGGTATATTTTGATATATCATAATGAAAATTACATCAACTTATTTATAGGTTTTATGAAATGGCTAAATAAGATAACATATCAATCAAGATATGCACAATTAAAAAACTATCTTTGTACAGTCTTGAGACATGCAGAAAACCATAAAAAAATTATCCCAAAAATCTCTTATATCCCCCTCAAAGTCAAGATGCATTAAAGATGTCAATTTCAATTTAAATTCAGATTAGAACAATATCCAATGGCTAAGATGTGGTAGATGAGGTGGTGTCTGGTAGCTGTTCATCGCGAAACTTCCAAATCTAATTAGTCTAAGAGTGACAAGTTTAGTGACAGTGTTGCTTCTCGAAACCCCACATAAAACGTCAAGAATCGAAGGAGAATAGGATGTGGCCTATGTGGCTAGCTTGCAACTCAAGGTCCACCCTGGCCACTAGCTTGGAAAACCATGATGGCCGCAAGTTTCAAGCTCGAGCTCAAGTGATCATGGTGGTTATGAGCTTTGAAGTAGATCTAGCAGCAAATCGCAAGCTTCGAGCTCAAATAGTTATGGGCCATGAGCTTCAAAGCCAAATTTGGTTGTAGAGGCTGCAAGCTTTGATCTCAAACGGACATGGCCATGAGTTTGAGCTCGAGCGGCCATGGCGGCCAAATTTGGCCATGGCAGCCACAACCTTCGATGCCATGTTTGGTCATAGCAGCCGCAAGCTTCAAGCTCAAGCTATGACTGCTGTGAACTTCGAATCCAGATTTGGCAATAGTCGTCACAAGGTTCGAGCTCAAATGACCATGGCCACTAGCTTTGAGCTCGAGCTCAAGCAACCATGGTGGTGGCAAGCTTCAAGCTCAAATGACCATGGTTGTGAGCTTAATGCTTGAGCGGCCATGGCTGCCATATGACTTCTACTCAATGTTCCGATTATCCATATTAGTATAAATCAATGGAAAAAAGTAGTGACATAATAGGAGGACGAGCAATGACCCTTTTAAAGAGTATAGGGATGATTTTGGACAAAAAAACAGATACAAGGACGTTCTTGAATTTTCGGCAAGAATAAACGGACAATTGGTGCCATTTCACTTAATATTTATACAAATAAAATGCTTATGTGTGAAATGGACTTAATTAAACAATCAAGAGAGAATGAATAGGTCATTGTAGGATTTTTTTGACAATTTTTTCTTGCAAAACAATGCGTAGAGGATGAAACAATATTTGTGGACAAAATATGCTACGTATAGAAAATTTCTTCCATCATCAGAAATGTAAAGAGTGATAGAAAGAAGAGACTACAAATCAATTTATAGGTGGATTCACAAGGCAAGCGCCTCATACTTCAATTCTATTTGGATGAAGGAAAAGAAAAAGAAGAAAAATATTAAAAAATTTAAAAAATAGTTTACATCAACTGTCAATAGTCTGGCCATTACACATAGAATGGCTAGTGCTTATTGGACTGTCATATTAACGATTTCCGACCAAAATTGACCGGATGATCTACATTATAAAATCGTTAAAGAGTTGAAGACTAAATTTGTCAAATTGAAAAGTTTAGGACTAAATTGACTGCCACACAATAGGTTTATGACTTTTTGAATGATTTTCCTATCTAACAACAAGATTGAATTCACTAATTATGAACAGAATTGCCTCTCTAAGAGGAACTGAAGCTCACTCGATGAGTACCTTGACTTTACTTTACACGCAAAGCACTCTAAACAATAATGACATCGACACTCTCTTAGAGAATTAAGATATATATATAGATCGTTTTGATCTTCTCGGCCAACTTTCAACAATCATTTTGATGAAATAAAGCCTTCAAAAATCACTTTCTCGGCCAACCCTCCAATAATTACGTTGGATTCTTCATATAGGTCATGTCGCGCCTTGCCCAACGGTCTTGTGATCAAAGGTTTTACTCGGCAAGGAGCAAATATGTGGTTGGAAAAGGAGTTTTGGAAGTTTTGGGCCAACTCCAAAGTTTTCTTTAAAGTATGAAATAAAGTAATTGCCAATCGATTTAAAAAATTAGGCTGATTTGAAACTAGGTCCACGTGTGATATTGATCATTTGTGAAAGCCAATGAAACTTGTTGTCGAAGGATTCATTTATGTGTGGGGAGGGGTTAGACTTCCCACAACGCTCTTTCAGTACCACATTTTCTAATTTTGTCCTCTAAATTCAATTCTCGAATAATTCCTAACATTACTTATGCGACTTATGATATTTTTAGAGATGTCATCAGGAAAATTCCTTTGTCATTTTATGCCCTGGCATGACTTCATGTGCCATGTCCGTTTGTGTTTGAAAGTATGCAATGATGTGTAAAAAATATTCTTGAAAGTATGATCTTTTTGAAAGTATTCTAGAAAATCATGATATCCATGAAGCTTCAGTTCACGATCGTTTTTGAAACAAATCGTTTTTTTGTGGTTTGGCTTGGTTTCAACTTTTTTGAAACCAAACCAAAACCGCAACGCCGCATTGTATAAATGATTGATATTGCTTATTGTTTTTACCATTTAGACATGAAATAGCTATTTAAATAGGTTTGATTTTCACTTTGTGTGAATTTATGAATTGTTGTCAACGCAGAATGCTAATACCTAAATTTTTGAGATTGCACATTTTTTGCATCCTCATTTACAGCATTTAGATAGTACCAACATTTTGTTAGGAATAATGCATTTGCACCAAAGAAAACGTGAAACCTGACTACGAATTTCATTTAAATTAGTCCGCCTGTGAATTGAATTTGAGTGGATCCCAACACGCAAAATGTGCGATGAATTCATCTGAACTTCCGAGTCCAAGCCCGCACGACCCTGGCTCCCTTTCATGGGCTCGACCAAGAGGGAAATATGCGACAGACTTATCCGACCAGCACAAGTGAAAAGGAATTATGCTGCACGTGTGAAAAGAAAGACGAAAGAAGAAAGGAAATAAAATGAAAAACCTGCGTGGATTTTTGTGTTAGTACATGTTGATTGTTCCTCGTGTCTCAGCAAGCATAAACATGGAAATATAAATAATCTACGTGATGTGATTCAATTTGAACACTTCAGACCTGTAACAGCGTAGAAAAGTATTTTGTTAATAAATATTTAATTTCGGCAATTAGTATTGATGTACTCATCCACCTTTGATTTCGCATATTGTGGAACGGTTTTGCTTTAATTCTTAGCATTATATTGCTTTAGTTCTCTTTATTTTCTGGTGTTTATTAACTCGTTCCCACAAGAAGTTTAGGTTGAAATTCCAACGCAACATAGTGCAAATTTTCACGAAAATCTGGGTTTATATAAATATTATTTTGGTATCTAGTTTCTAGTTCAAATTTATCTCAGCACTTAGTTATTTTTTAGTTTAATTTCGTTTCACTATAATATATATTGAAGGGTTTAATGTGAAAAAGCAAAAAAACAGATAGATTTTATTAAATATATATATATATATACATCTAGGAGGATAATTTAGGAATCATGCATAATCATAAATAGATTTTGTTTTCTAAACATTGCATTGCACTTTATATAGCATTAACTAGATTTTATTTCTTGATGTAATAATTCATTTTAGGAAAGTAGTTTATATATATTCATGAGGTATCAGCTATTTACTTTCTGGTTTTAAGCCATAGTTTATTTTGGAGATTTTACACTGAGTTTCTATTAATAGCTCAAGGGGCATGTCCCGGAACCTTATAACAAGGCTTTTATTGATTTTTTTTCCCTGATACGGGTTGGGTCGTTTATTTTCCTACCTTTTATTTGCTCTATTTGTCTCAGTATTAGTGGATTTTATACGTGTTTGCTTGAGTGAATTTATGCATGATCGCCTGCCTTTCTCAACATTGAGAATAAAATGGGTAACTAAGATTGGGAAGACCACATGAATAATTGTTTTAATAGAAAGAGAAAATATACAGCATTGGGCTTGAGATATATCTTGCCTAATCAAGTCTCCTGACCCACAAATCTCATGTCTGCAGAAGTAAGACAGACTCCCGCATTTTACTTGACTCCTAATTGATTCATAAAAAAATTAGTGGTGACTCTCAATCAAACGAAATAATTAATTGAAACAAGTTGAGATTGATCATGCCAAGAGCAAGCATCACCTCGCAAGAGGGGCCATTTGTGCTTGCTTGGTGATCCAGCAACTTCCTCGGGGATCTCGCTTTGGAAGTTTCGTGACTTGGAATTTGGTTTTTTTCTCATAAAATTACAAATGATGAAGAGGAAAACTAAAGAAGAAAGAACGATTAAGCCAAATCAAACCTTAAAAAAAAATGGTCTGGCTTGGTTTGATCTTTAACTATAATACGGTCTAGCTTGGTTCCTCTTTTCTTCAAACCGTATTTATTATTGAAAATAAAACAAGTGATTGAATAAAATATACAAAATAAGAAAATAAATCGGATATCAAATTTACGTGATTTGATTATGTGATCTACGTCCACGAGGAAAGGAAAACGATTCCATTATAGATAAAATTACAATTACAACAAAGATTATAATTTTATTCAAATGTTCAGATACCCTTGGTGTTTTTATCCCTTAAGTACAACTAATAACTCTATGTTTTTTATCCTCATAATTTCTTTCAAAATAATATCTCAATTTGCATATTAACACAAGATTTAATCAGCTTTAATTTTGACTAACTTCACGAAGAAAACTTTTTGAATCAAAACCTTAAGAGGAAATTTTCAATCTCCTCTGTGCAGTCCTTGGAGCTCTCATTAAGAGCTCCTCCTCTTCATATTCACAGAGAAAATTCACTAGAAGCAAATAAAGAAGAAAGGAAACAATGAGTGGCCATCGTTAAAAGACACCATTACTGCAACTTTCTTCGTCGTTTTCGTTTCCCTTCTGTACTGTCCGATGTCAGCAGTGGCCATTATCAGTCTGTCTTTTTCCCTTTCTTCGGCCAAGCAAAGTCGTCCTCTTATGGTCAAGACCAGCACGGCCTCTCTTTCTTTCCACGCCCAAAATCAGATTTTTTTTTTTTTTTTTTTTTTTTAAATTCAAAAGTTCAAAGGCACCAAGAAGAAAGGCGAAAGGGCGTGTGAAATGGTACATCTCCATAATTGTATTCAACCGACCAAAAAACTGGTACATCTCCATAATTGTCCTCCATCTGATTTTTTTATGAAGCCATCAACTTTATTCACTATTAATCGAAAGCTGCGGCTGCTGTCAAGTTGCCTGTCCGTAACTTTCAATTAAATCTCATGAGTCACGCAATACAAAAATCCAAAATGATGTCTATCACTACCGACAGTGGCATCGGACTTCGGGTGTTCAAATCAAGAATTTTGTCATTATATCTCACAATAAACAGCCTTTTCTCCTTTAATAATGTAATGTGCTTGCTCTTCTTTTGTAAATTTCTGAAGGAGGATGATATGGTGGAGAAGCTCTTTTCATTAATGAAATGTAATGTTATTATTGTTAAAATGTCCAAAAAAAAAAAACAGCGGAAATTTGACTAACAATGAATCACTCACTTGAAATAAACGCATTTAACTTAAACTTTTCTTTAGGAATATTTTTTATTATGCATTTATATGGATAAATTCCGTTTTTATCTATATAAATATGTTTAACCATAGATATAGCTATAAACTAATTATAAATGATTTAAACGTTTGAAAATCAGATTTTTTTAATTAAAAAAATGGTCATAAATTCAAAAGTTCAAATGCACTAAGAAGAAACTCCAAAGAAATTGGGCTTGTGAAAAGGTAGACCTCCATAATTGTCCTTCATCTCATTTTCTCTGAAGCCATCCACTTTATTGACCATAAATTGAAAGCTGCAACTGCTGTGAAGTTGTCTGTTCGTAAGTTTCAATTGAATTACGTGAGTCACACGGTAAAAATGTCCAAAATGATGTCTCTCACTAAAGAAAGTGGCACTGGACTTCGGGCATTCAAATCAAGAATTTCATCATTTATTTCTCATAATAAACATCCTTTTCTCCTTTTCTAATGTTATGCGTTGGTTCTTCTTTTGTAAATTTTTCAAGAAGGATTATCTGGTGGAGAAGCTTTTCACATTAAGAATGTAACAAAAGCTCTTCCCATTAACGAATGTAATGTCATTATTGTTTCTGAAATGTGCAATCTAACAGAAATATAAGAGCTGCACATTCAAAATGAATTGAGGCTGATTCAAGATCTGATATATGTAAATTGTTTGTCAACATGGAAATTTGTCACCTTTTCTCAATTAATATTGTTTGTCATTGTGGCAGCTATGGGAATCTTATCATGTCGGTTGTTAATGAGATTGTGGTCAAGGTGAAGACAAGACAATGGCAAATGACCAAAGATTTAGTTGGAATGGAGGGTCGAATAGCAACGATAGACAATTTATCAGACATCACTTTTGACGGTATGCGGTAGCATTGGCAAAACAACCCTTGCCAAGGTTATCTTCAACTAGCTATATCCTCGCTTTGGGAAAAACTGCAACTTTCTTGTTGACACAAGGGAAATGCTAAAAACCAAGGGCCTAGTCATGTCACAAGAAAAATTATTGTTCGATATATGTTATTCAAATGAATGATTTCTTTTTAGTGGATGACAATTTTTTTTACTTCTAATTATTTATATTTCGATATCTAATTTTTGTTCTCTTTCATAATATTCATGAAAATTGATCGTGTGGGCTCTCTTATGATTTTATCTCTCAATTTAAGCTTGCAATAAGAAAACATAAAATTCAAAAAAAAGGGTAAAAGATGGAATCCATGCGAATTGTGTGGTTATTAGTTGACTGTCACTCCATCATTTGACAGAGGACGGTTAGCTAAACTGCACCCTAAAAAAAGCGGTAGAGAGAAAATTGGTTATTCGTATAGATTTATTCATCCACCGTTGATTTTCGCATAGTGTGGATTAGTTTGGCTCTAATTCATAGCATTAGAGGTAAAATAAAATTGGTTACATATGATGAAGAGGTAAAATAAAAGCAGAAAGAACCATTAAGCCGAATCAAGCCACATAAAATGGTTTGGCTTGGTTTGATCTTGACTATAATATGGTTAAATTTGGTTTCGCTTTTCTTCAAACCATATTTATTGTTGGAAATAAAACAAGTGCTTGAATAAAAACGCAAGATAAGTAAATAAATTAAACACTAAATTTACATGGTTCGGTTTTGAACCAAAAAAAAAAAAAAAATTTACATGGTTTGGTTATGTGACCTACGTCCACGAGGAAATGAAAACCATGAAATTACAATGCAATGGAGATTATAATAATACTTGAGTTATTCAAATATAATTTGTGTTTTTATCCCTCAAATACAACTAATAACTCTATATTTAACCTTCATAATTTCTCTCGAAATAATATTTCAATCTCATAAAAGATTGACATGAACATTAACACAAGATTTAATTGACTTCATTTTGTGTAATTTCACAAAGAAAAACTTTTTGAATCAAAACTTTTAAGAGGAAATTTTCAATCTCGTTGTGCAGTCCTAGGAG
The DNA here is from genome assembly GCA_014182405.2 of Eucalyptus sideroxylon. Classification (NCBI taxonomy): domain Eukaryota; kingdom Viridiplantae; phylum Streptophyta; class Magnoliopsida; order Myrtales; family Myrtaceae; genus Eucalyptus; species Eucalyptus sideroxylon. The sequence continues at coordinate 30,981,484 of CM024554.2, read as the reverse complement.
CTCTCATTAAGAGCTCTTCCTCTTCGTATTCACAGAGAAAATTCACTAGAAGCAAATAAAGAAGAAAGGAAACAATGAGCGGCCATCGTTAAATGACACCATTATTGCAACTTTCTTCGTCGTTTTCCTTCCCCTTTTGTCTCGTATCAGCGGTGGCCATCATCATTCTCTCTTTTCCCTTTCTTCAGCTGAGCAAAGTCGTCTCTTAAAGGGAAATGGTCAAGACTGGCAGGACGGTCTCTTTCTTTCGACGCTCAAAGCAACACCATGACGCTTAAAGCAACACCATGATGGGATGGCACCATGGCCATGGACAGGCCATCATTGCATTTCCTCTCACCACTCTTGATTAGAGGTCGAGTGTCGATAAATCTTTTTCGATCCGGTTTAATCCGGCTCCGACTTGAGATATATTTCAATGTTTATATAATTAGGTTTGGCTGATGTCCAAACCACACTAATTATATCATGCTCACATTCTAATAGTTTTCAATAAGACAATAAGTGTTGTAAAAGATTTGCTTTTCAATATAAAGGCACATATATTGCAATATTTGTGGGGTTGAAGGTAATTAATTATGATAAAATGTAAGTCTTTAAGAGGAAGAGATCAAAACAAATACGTCATAGTGAGTAGTAAGCATACTGTTAGGTAGTGCTTAGGTGGAGCATTTTTGTGGTGAATGTAGCAAATCCAATCTCAATAGTTTGAAGGAAAATCTTCTAATTGTCCAAAGTCTCATATGTCATAATGAGAGATATTCTTTAGGAATATTTTGTTATTATACATTTATATAGATTGTGATTTTATCTATATAAATACGTTAAATTATAGATATAGCTATAGAATAACTTAAAATGATTTAAACATTTGAAAAATGGAGTTTTTTTTTTTTTTTTTTTTTTTTTTTTTTTTTTTTTTTAATTCAAAAGTTCAAAGGCACCAAGAAGAAAGGCGAAAGATATTGGGCGTGTGAAATGGTACATCTCCATAATTGTACATCTCGACCGACCAAAAAAAGTGGTACATCTCCATAATTGTCCTTCATCTGGTTTTTTCTGAAGCCATCAACTTCATTCACTATTAATTAAAAGCTGCAGCTTCTGGGAAGGTCCGTCAAGTACATCTCCATAATTGTCCTTCATCTGTTTTTCTGAAACTTTCAATTAAATGTCGAGTCACGCGATACAAACGTCCAAAATGATGTCTCTCATTAACGAAAGTGGCATCGGACTTCGGGTGTTCAAATCAAGAATTTTGTGGTCATATCTTACAATAAACAGCCTTTTCTCCTTTTTTTAATGGGCTTGTTCTTCTTTTGTAAATTTGTAAAGGAGGATGATATGGTGGAGAAGCTTTTCACATTAAGAATGTAATACAAGAAAGCTCTTCCCATTAATGAATGTAATGTTATTATTGCTAAAATGTCCAATCCATAAAAAAAAAAAAAAAAAAAAAAACAGTTGAAATTTGACGAACAACGAACTTCTCACTTGAAATAAATGCACTTAAACTTAAACTTTTCTATAGGACTATTTTCTTATTATGCATATATATAGATAAATTCCATTTGTATCTATATAAATATGTTTAACCATGGCTATAGAATAATTATAAATGATTTAAACATTTGAAAATCAGATTTTCTTTTAAACATTAGAATCTTTTTTAATCTTGAAAGAAATTAATGCTTGCTTTTATATGTTAGAAGCATATATTATAATTGGCAAAATTGATCCGCGAATCGAAGGAAGGAAAGTACATGATATTCTCTATATTTTGAAAGACATCGTCCTCGTGACTTTCTTAGACTTCTTCCTTTTCGGCCCATTATTGGCAATGGCCATCATTGATCTCGTTTTCCCTTTCTTCAGGTGAGCAAAGCCATCTCTTATGGTCAAGACCATCATGGTTTCTTTTTCTTTCTTTCGTGCTCACAGCAACACCAGGATGGAGTGGCATCATGGCCATTGACAGGCCATCACTACATTTCCTCTCACCAATTTTGAATAGTGGTGGAGCATCCATAAGTCTCATCTGGTCCTATTTCATCCAACAATTTCAAATTCGAAATATATTCTATCATATTTATATAATTTGATTTGGTTTAACGTCCAATGCACACTAACTGCACCATGCTCACATTCTAATAGTCATCAGTAGAAAATAAATGATCATTTGCTTTTTAATATAATGGCACATTTTATGAGAATATTTGAGTTGTTAAAGGAAATGACTTATAATTGAAGGAAGTCTTTAAGGCAAAGAGATCAAAACAAATATTTCATAGTAAGTAGTACGTATATGCTTAGGTAGAGCATTTGTTGTAGAGAATGCAGCAAATCCAATCTCTATAGTAAGGAGATATTTCTAATTATCTACAGTCCCAAGTATTAGAATAAGAGGCGATCCTTTAGGAATAATTTGTTTCTCTATATAAATAAATTGTCATTTTACAATTCTAGATTGGGATTTTAAATATGCCTAACTATAGATATAAAGAATCAAATATTTTTAATCCAAAAGTTCAAAAACACAAAGGGGAAACTGGAAAGAAATTGGGCGTATAAAAAGGGGCACCTCCATAATTGTCCTCCGCCTTATTTTTCTTTTTTAAAGCCATCAACTTTATTGATTGCAAACTGGAAATTGCACCTGCTACGAAGTTGCCTATACGCGTTTTGGACGGCAAATTGGATTGGATTCAAATATGTGAAATGTCATATGGCAAACTCAAAGACCAAGTGAGAGGGCTGACCTTGCTAAGTGCGAAGTGAGCTCCGATGGTGAACTCAGAGACAGGAACAAGCACCAGCAATCCATCAGGAGGTGAGTACCAGGTCTTCTTGAATTTTAGAGGGCCTGATACTCGTCGTACATTCACCGATATCCTCCACCAAGCCTTGGTAAATGCTGGGATTAGTGTTTTCATCGATGATGAAGGGCTTCGACCAGGTGAAAGAATTAGTGGCAACCTTCTACAAGCAATTAACAATTCCAAGCTCTACATACCCATCTTCTCCAAAGATTATGCTTCAAGTCACTGGTGCCTCGACGAGCTTGCGAAGATGGTGGAGAACACCTCTAAATATAAAGAAGATGGGAAAGAGAAGGTCATATTGCCCATCTTCTATGACGTGAAACCCGATGACGTGAAGTTGAAAACCCCGTTGTACAAAGATGCCATATCGAATTTGGCGCAAGAGATGGAGGATCGGAAGAATAAGTTCAGCTCCGACGGTTATAAAGACATGGCAGCAAGCTCTCGAAGAAGTTGGTCGCACCAAGGGATGGGAGCTGGAGAAATATTCTGGGTAACAATCTAACCATTACTCTGAAAATTATTTTGTACAATCAGGCCATTTTATATTTAAGTAAATCTTCTATTATAGTAACTCATTAGATGTTTATATTTTGATTCTTCTACCCTTTTTGGCCAAAAATTCTAATTCTTCCACTTGATACAAAGATCAAACATTTCTCTTCTATATGCTAAACTTGATCAAGTTCCCACCTGGTTGGTTAGTAGATGGCTGGTCAACATGCAAATTTGTCACCTTTTCTCAATTGAAACTACTCAACTTGTTGGCAGCTATGCGGAACTTATCCAGGCGGTTGTTCACGAGGTTGTGGTCAGGCTCGAGACAAGACAGAAACATGTAACCGAACATTTAGTTGGAATGGAAGGTCGAATAGCAACCATAAAAGATTTATTAGACATTGATTCTAATGATGTGCGGTTCATTGGAATCTACGGGATGGGCGGCATCGGTAAAACAACACTCACCAAGGTTATCTTCAACCAACTACTTCCTCGCTTTGGGAGAAACTGCAGCTTTCTTGATGACGTGAGGGAAATGGCAAAAACCAAGGGCTTAGTTGAGCTACAAAAAAAATTATTGTCCGATGTCTCTTATTTTGGAGTGGCTCCTTACATTTCTGACATTGATCATGGGACCAATATTATTGAAGATACAATTTGCAACAAGAAGATGCTAATTGTATTGGATGATGTTGATGAGGCCAAGCAAATCCAAAACCTAATCGGAAAGAAATCTTTGCATCCTGGTACTAGATTACTTGTTACTACTAGGGACAACAGCGTTTTGAATATCAGGGGAATTAAATATGGATTCGAGGATTATGAAATGGTGGGGTTGAGTGACGAAGATGCACTCAAACTTTTTTGTAGGCATGCATTCGACGACAACTCTCCTCCAGCCAATTACTATACTCTTTCAAAAAGCATTGTCTCTACTACAGATGGACTACCTTTAGCTCTTGAAGCAATAGGTTCATGCTTTTTAATTTTAAAGAGAATGGAATATGGGAAGAGACACTAGAGAAGCTAAAGAAGACACCTCATAAGGATGTTTTGGGAAAGCTAAAGATTAGCTATGATGCCTTAGAGCTAGAACAACAACAGATATTCCTCGATGTTGCATGCTTTTTCATTGGTCAAAATAAGACTAATCCAATGTACATGTGGAAAGATTGTGAGTTTTGCCCACAGCTTGCCATCCAAGTCCTTAGTCAGAGGTGCATGATAAAGGTTTTAGACGATAAATTTTGGATGCACGATCAGTTTAGAGATCTTGGAAGGGCAATTGCCAAAAACGAGCATACCAGATTGTGGGATGAAGACGACATCATTCACGAATTAAGATCAACGGAGGTAAAGTATGGCCTAAATTGAATAGAAAATTGCTTATACCCTCTTCCTAATTGAGGATTCACATTTTTTATTTGGAAGCTACTCTTCTGTTTCATTTTTCTTCTCTTCTTTGAATTGGCAGATGGTGGGAAGAAAGCGTTCTGCACTCATTTGTCACAGGAATCATTTTGAACTTATCCATTTCGCATCGACTGTCACTTCGAGCAAATTAAGCGGTTTCCCATGTTTACGGCTTCTCTTGATGAATGAGGTAATCTGCCGAGGTGACTTTACGGGCTGTCTTTCCAAGCTGAAATGGATCCATTTGAGCTACCCTTTTGTTTCAGGTACTTTAATCAACTTTTGGAGGCAACCAATTTGTTGCATCTAGAAAATGCGGTTGTGGTGAATCTTTCTGGGCTTGATATCACAAAAGATGTGTTTCAGAGCCTAATCAAGGTATGCCAGTTTCCCTCTTAGTCTATTTTTCTCATTCAATGAAGGACAAAATTTGCTGGATTTATAATCTTATTTTCTCATTGGTAGCCTAAATCCATATTTATTTCTTGTCTATCTTGATGTTTCGTTGGCTTTTGTAGGGGGCAAGGATGAAGGCTCTTAATATTGAGTACAATAAGTCAATACGTAAGTTATCAACCTTTCCCGACTACTCAGTTTTAGAGAAGTTGACTATTATTAATTTTTTTTCTTTGAAGGAAATTGATTGCTCTATTGGAAAACTGAGGTGGTTGACTGACTTGAGTTTTAAGTCATGTTGCTGTCTTAGAAAATTGCCTAAACAAATTGGAGAGTTGCATAATCTGCAGCACCTCTCTCTTGAAGGTTGTATGGACTTCATTGAACTCCCCGACTCACTTTTGAAATTAGAGTCATTAACGACGTTGGATGTATCGTGCACCAATATTACAAGATTACCAGATTCCATTGGTAGACTAGCAAGCTTGTCATCTATCGATGTATCAAGCACACCAATTGCGAGAATGCCCAGTACAATGAGCAAGTTTCATCAACTCCAAACACTTAGCTTGATGGGTTGTTATGAGGTACAAGAGTTGCCAAAACTCCCCAAATGTTTGACCACTCTACGGCTAAGTTCTGATTCATTGCAGACTGTCCCTAACCTCTTATATCTTACTAATCTAGTTGAACTGTTCCTATCTGGTGGCTCTGAAATTAGAGACCCATCAAATGAATTCAAACTTGCGACTTGGGGTGGATTGGGAGTTTAACCAAATTGAGGAAGCTGTATTTTTACTTTCCAAATGTCCGCGCCCCAACTACACAGTTGTGTTCCCTTTCTCTGCTGAAAGAACTTACTCTACATGGACTAGACTTGCCAACTTTCAAACAACTTCCGTCAAACTTGATGGTTTTAAAGCTCTACGAAACTAGAGGAAAAAAGACTCGATGGGCTTCCTCCATCGGAAAAGGAGACTCCATTCCTTCCAACAAGTTCGGGAATATCGAGAGAAAGCAAGGCGTACGAGCAACTAGATGTTCAATCTCCCAATGTCTTAGAATCGTCGGAGAGATCACGTATTCAGGACTGCAAATCTTCCGAGAGTTTGGTTTGTCAGCCGGAGGAGCCGGGGTGTAGTGAGATACAAGCTCCTGAGCTGATTGATCATTGGAGGGAAGCCTTCCTTTTCCCCAGCTCCCTAAACATGCTTATAAAATGCTGTCTGTCGGGGTTCCCAGAAGTACAGGATATTCAATTTGTTTCTCCGTTAGAATCATTGGAAGAATTTTCTGTTAAAGAGTGCTCTTCATTAAAAATCTTAGGTGGTTTGTCAAGCTTGAAGAACTTGAAGAAGTTAGAGATTCACCAGTGCCCGAGCCTAAAGGTTGTTGAGGGCATTGACGAACTGAAGATTTTGCGTTGGTTGAAAATTGGGGGGTGCAGATCATTGGAAAGGGTTTTTGATGCTTCGAGATCAAAAGTCCGCAGATCTTCCAAGAGTATGGTTCGTCACCCGGAGGAGCGGGGGTGCAGTGAACTACAAGCTCCCGAGTTGACTGATCATTGTAAGGAAGCGATCCTTTTCCCAAGCTCACGAAAGATGCTTAAAAGTTTCTGTTTGTCGGAGTCCCATGAGGTACAGGATATTCAATTTGATTCTACGTTCGTATCATTGGAAGAAATTTCCGTTCGTGAGTGCTCTTCATTAAAAAGCTTAGACGGTTTGTCAAACTTGAAGAACCTGAAGTGGTTAATTATTGACCAGTGCTCTTTGTTAAAAAGCTTAGGCAGTTTGTCAAACTTGAAGAACTTGCGGATAAAGATTGACCAGTGCCCCAGCCTGGAGGTTATTGAGGGCATTTACGAACTAAAGTCTTCATGTTCCTTGGAAATTAGTGGGTGCATATTCGAAAGGATTTTTGATGTATTGAGCTCAAAAAAACCAGATAATTGCCAGATACTCATACCACACAAGAAGTTATCCGACGATAGTGAAGACGATAGTGAACTTTACAACATTGAATATTTCGACACTTGGGAGTCTTACAGAGAGAAGATTTTGAGCAGAACAAAGCAAGCGCCGGGCTCTGAAATTGAAACAACGAACTCTGAAACAGAAACAGGGGATCCTCTACAAAAAACGGTGCGCCTTCTTTCTGTTCATTAATCATTGTTGTTTCTTCTGCTTTGCTTGCTTTCTACTTCTGCTTTACCTAGAGTTGGGTTCTTCTCCACCCAAAAAAAAAAAAAATAATAATAATAATAAATAATAAAAAAAAAAATAAAAAATAAATCGTAAATCTCTGCATATGGAGAATGAGATACCAAGGCAATCTCTTAACATGATATCTAATCCTTGCAAGGCGGGGACGGACAATCTCTGTTACTGTTTCTCCATCAAATTTCTTTGATATGTTGAAAGGGGTACCTGAAAGAAAATAAAACATTAAGTTAGATCAATAAGCGCTTGGGACTACAATGGTGCAGAAGTGCCACAGAAATCTTTGAGGACCTCTCTCATCTAATATTCAACTTGAAGATTCCCATCACATGATACAAGCCCATGATGAAAATTGTGATATGATCACAATCCTGAACTATCTTAAAGTGTATTATTTGACTCGATTCTTTCAATAAATGGTACCAAATTGTTGTAAGAACTGACCGAGCGGGAGGCATCTGATGTGCTTAGGCGTCAGGCGGGGAGCAGCGTCGTGGGCGACTGGGCGAGCGGCGTCGGGGGCAAGCAGCGTCGGGGACGACTGGCGAGCGGCGTTAGGGGCGAGCAGCGTCAGGGGTGACCGGGCGAGCGGCGTCAGGGCGGCTGGGCGAGCGGCGGGCGGCGTCGGGGGCAGCTGGGCGAGCGGTGTCAGGGGCGATTGGGCGAGCGGCGAACGGCGTCCACCGGGGGATTCAGCGGCGAGTGGCGAGAGGCGTCCACCGGGGATCGAGCAGCGTCCAGTGGCGGCGTCGAGGGCGAGCAGCGTCGGGGGCGAGCAGCGTCGGGGGCGACTGGGCGAGCGGCGTCGGGGGCGAGCAGCGTCATGGGTGACCGGGCGACAGGCGTTAGGGCGGCTGGGCGAGCGGCGAGCGGCGAGCGGCGTCAGGGGCAGCTGGGCGAGCGGTGTTAGGGGCGATTGGGCGAGCGGTGAGCGGCGTCCACCGGGGGATCCAGCGGCGAGTGGCGACAGGCGTCCACCGGGGATCGAGCAGCGTCGAGGGAGGTAAGGGCGGGGCGAGCAGGGAGCGATTGGCGTCCAGCGGCGGGACGAGCGGCGTCCAGCGGCGGCGTCGAGGGCGAGCGGCGCCGGAGACGGGGCAGAGGGAGAGAACGGGAGAGGAGAACTGAACTCACCTTATCGTTCCCTTCTGCAGACAGAGTCGGCAAAACAGAAAGGGAAAAGAAAGTTGGATGATTATTCGTGAACGACGGATTGAATTGGGATTAGGGTTCTTTTTCATGTTTTCTTCTTCCTCTCTCTCGCTGCACAAGCAAATCGCTGTCATTCAATCCACGATGCTACTCGCTCCTCTCGAACTTCAGTCCGTCGTTGGCCGTGTCGGTTGCCATCGTCTCTTCTTTCTTCGTCGTCCACAAGCTTCAAGTCCTTCTTCACGAGCTTCAAGTTCCAGGTTTGTGAGCTTCAAGCCCTTCTCCAGCGCCACTTTTCACTCTAGTGCACATTTTCTTCTTTAGTGCCGCTCAGCTGGAGGAATTTGGTGCATTCATTAATTTCATCTATGGCGGGAGTCATGGGCCTGAACTCAAGCTCTGGATCACTAGCTAATCACTGAAGAACAGGTAAGAGTGGTGGGGCAGTTGGGTTTTGTTCTTTTTTTTTTGGGTGTTTTTTTTGGTGTGGCAGTTGGTGTTTAGATGAATGTAATTGTGTGATTTATCTTTAAATATTAAGCATGAGCTTGAGCTCTAGCTCTAGCTTCATATGCTAATAGTTGTATAAGGGTCTGTATGCCTAGTCTAGTTATGTTACTATGCTTTCGTGGACTGCTCGATTGAGCATAATCATGTGCACAAGATGTTGAGCATCTTCTCTTGAAGAGTTCGTCTGTAAGTATATTCTAAGGTTTGATTAATGGTCGCTTTAATGAGTATCCACTGTCTCTTTATTACATGTGAGGAGCTGTCTATTACCTGTGAGGAGCTCTTGATGATTGAAAAAGAAGCAACGAGTGCTTCTCTTCTTGGTTCATCATGTAGAATTAAAATGGGATGTCCAGCTTTTCTTTTTCTTTCATGTTTTGGGCAGTTGTGGTTTCCATTGCTTTATTGAGGTCTGCTGCTTATGGTTGAGGATTCCACAGGTCAAATTTACTACGTGATCGACTCGACAATTGGCTACACAAAATAAACACGGTTTTGTTATCCGTTTAAGTAGAAACGCCAAATCTTATCGCTTCACAATTACTCCCACGTTCCAGTTCTCCGTTTTGCAAATATCTTCTTATTTGAATTGAAAGATATTTGATCAGGCTCTTGTGCTTCTTAATTTTCTTGCTTGGTCCTTCATTGTTTTATGCCTAAGTCTCCACTGGAAATTATCAATTCCTTTGTACTTTCTCTTGTCTAAGATGAGTCCTAAGGAATGTCTTAAAACTGCGGCGACTTGGTTTTATCTTTTGGATGTGTTCATTGGAGCATAATTAGAAGACCATAATGTATTTAAGCAAATACATGACTTACTATGCACCAATCAGATATAAGAAACCAGCCAGATATTAGAAACCAGCGAAAGAGCTCAGCATGAGGTTATGACATACTTGCTGGATTTGGTTGGGTTGCTAGATTTGCTCTATATTATTCAAGGGCAGGACAGTGGACAGGAGGAACTTCCGTTATTGCTTAACTGGGAGAGGAAAAAACTGCAATTCATTGAGGCCCTCCATGGCTGCTTACGAGAATGCATTTTGCAATCGTTGCTCATTGCGCGTTTTACACGTTTGAAGTGTGTTTACTTGCTCAGTCAGCAAAGCATTCAAGGATTTAAGTGGTTCTGTTAATCTCCAGATTACTACTTTACTAAGTCCTGAGGTTATTCAGATTTGAAAACTTGCCATCAATTGCGGACCTACTGTATCCCGAATCTAGACTTCTTGAACTGCACATTGTAGGATCCTAAGAATTGCAAAGAAAAATTATTCGAAACAGATGATTTATGAAATTCAATAAGTATGCCTTACGGTCAAGTTTACATTCTCGAAATACACTGTCACCAATATTAAACTGTATTCAATTTATATGAGACTATAGTCATACCAATCCCAAGGAGATCATTGTCTTGTGAAGATCGTAGCTTAATAATAACTTAGGCAACTCTGAAGTTTCTTAACCTTTTGTGATAGTACGGTGAGATTCTGGAATTTTAGTTGGCATTTTGGCAACAAATAGTTCCCTGTAGATATAGCTAGACCAGATGGTTTTCTCCAACTGTTAACTACTACCAGCTAGATTAGTTGAGAGAGCAAGGACATTAGTGCGTTGTCTTGGGATATCTTAGATAGACATCAGTGGTTTACGCAGTGATTATACCATCAAGATGGAAGCGAAGGCCGCATGCAATGATATCATTTTAGGTGAGACCCTGCACCAGGAATGCAACCAAACCCGCCATCCAAAGTTTTGCAACTGACAGCATTCTCCACATATCGAATCTAACCATTCAAGTATCGCAAGACAGCATATAGCACAATGAGAGAACCTTCGAAGGGAAAAAAGGGGTGAAGGGATGTCAATTATTTAAGAAACATCCTCAAGAAGCACAAAAATAATAATTGATCAAAGATGAGGACAATACACCGAGCATCAGCTTCTCCGCATATATCCCCAGAAAAAGATTCATCTTCATTCAGGCACAACAATGTAGAACATTTGATATCAGAGCCTAAGGTAAGATCATCAAGGAAGTTGCGAATATAAGACACTTTATTCCAAAAAATACAATCTGTCACGTTATTGATGTCAAAAACATCTAATTTGTCATAAAGGGCCAGTACTTGCACGGCTCTGAGTGCATACAGCAGATGCGGATCATGTCCAATATTTGGCACCAAAGCCACCTGCACAAGGAGCCCTAAGTGTCATTTGCACTTTGCTCTTTAGAGTCAAGTTTTAGAATATAAATAAATAAAGCAACACTAATCACTCCTAAGACGTGGTCATCAATGTAATAGATGGAACTTGTCAATCCCAAGCTAATATCTTAAGCATACTGTCAAATAAGAAAAACTTGATTGAATGTGGAGTGGAGGTTCCGTCAGCCACATGTTCTTGGTGGGTAATCGCAAAAAAGAAGCTGAGAGACAAATAAATACAAACCAGACAGATGCTGGCATTGCAGGATCCAAGAAACAACTTCATTTGAATCCACAGTGCCAAGTTTTCCAAGAAGATCTACAGTGTTCTATCCCCAAAATGCACCATTCAATCTCAAGTGCTCCATAATCAACAACTCAAAACTATCCTTTTTCTGTGTGCAAGATCAAACCCAGAAACTCAAATCCAGTAAACCAAGTCATTTTCAGTAATGGCAGAAAGTGGACAAGAGAACAAGAAGAGAGTAGTAAAAATTTTATACCTACCTTTTCAACACAGTATGTACTTGAAATGTTCATTGCCAGCAAGCTCGCCAATCTTCCAGTAAGACGCCACATATCAATGAACACTGAATCAAATCTTAAGCATGCCCCATTACAAAATTTCGTGAGGTCATCAAGGATCGTAACGATCCTATAAATTTAACAACAGATTGTGTTCAACTTTGTTTAGAACAATCACATGTATATTAATATGGAAGAAAGGGAACTAGGCACATCTGTTTTCCCAATCGGAGAAGATGAGTCCATGCTCAAATTGCTCGCATTCCCAATTTCTGACTCAAGCACAAAATAATCACCAGTTCAAACAAAGCACGCCATTTAGACAGACAAACAAGCACGTCCAACGGAAGTAATTCCACGGACACCCATCAGCAATTACGGCTCGAACGCAACTACGGCATAACATTTCTGAAATCTTCATCTCACCTTCTTACACTACTATCTATCTCGATCGCCACGAGAGATCTCCGACATTTTCTTGCTACCCGAGCTAGAAACCATCCAGCCCCAGGTCGAAGACAATCCAATCAGCAAGAAACAGTCGCGACATCAACGAAAACTAGCTTAAAAAAGCAAAATAGATATCAAATTGAAGAACAAAAGTGGCGGTGTAACGATTAGTAGTGAAAAACGCTCACAGAAGCTCCCCGAAGACCTTAGATGAAAACGAAGATGAGCAGCGGAAACGAAGGTTTGAGCTCGATTTAGAACCAAAAATGCTCTTCAAGTCGACTGAAAGACGAGACTTTCTTTCGTCAGTATGAGGGACGAAGGTTTCATTTAGCCCAAGAGAATTTTTGGGCCAACGAAAACTGGGCCCAATTACCCAATTTCTTCGGCTAAATATTATTTCGTTATCTTTTTGTTTCACGAGAAATATATGATTGGAAATATCAAAAAATATTATTTATATCACTGTCCAATTACTTGTATCACTAATAAAAATAAATGATAGAGTATTTTTTTCATCATTCACCAAAATGTTTAGACATAAAATTATTATTAATAATGAAAACATTGTTTATTGACTAATTATTTCAAGAGATATAATGTAATCATTTTTTGGAAAATATTTTTCAAATTATTTATTTTTGTGAAACAAACGGAGCATGATTATTATTGAATTCTTCACTTGAATTTGACTGGCCACATTTGGTCACCAAGAAATAATATTTAACATAATATGATTAAATAAAACTTTATATTATTATTAAGCCCGCCGTCAGTGTAAAAGGAAAATGGAGAGAGCTTCGGCTAAATTTCTTATTCGACAAGTCTCTCTACTGGGCAGTATTTCTTAAGAGCTTAGCATTTGGTTGCGTTGAACTTTAATTTGGTCGGTCGATATTTCATTAAATTTCCTCGAAGCCATGCACCGACATAGTCTAGGATAAACACAACACTAACATAACCTGATATTATTGCTGTAAAAGTGCCTTTGATGTCGGTTTTAGTATGTTTCGAAAAAATGCCCTATCAAAACAAAAGGTTACGTAATAAAAGAGACAATACTGTAAATACACATGTTTTGGTGACTCGAAACTGAGGCTTGTCAAGTTTCTCCATTGATCTTAACTTCTATCATTTATGGTTTGCAAGCAAACTAAAGAAGATATAGGGAAATTGATCTCTCCATTTCTCGAGGGTGTTTATCCTTAGAGAGTGAATCATGATACCGATCTAAATATATCGACTCTTTGGTATCTGCTGTTATTATTTAGAGATGAGCGGTCTTGCCTCCGACAAGATCATATCTATTCGTGCAAATACAAGACAGCATTATGTGGGATGCTTTATCCTTGTCTTATTGCTGAAGATAGAGTGATATTCACTAGAATTGCATCTGGTTGCTTTACCCAGACTGATGCTTTATCCTTGTCATTGGATCCGAGATAAATTAGATGAGAAATTTTTCTTACTTGAGAAAATCTATATTGATGATAATGGATCTAATATGATGAGTAAAATCTTGTCAATGGTGAAACTTGATTCTTGTTTAGATAACACTGTCATAATGAAACTTCCTTCGTAAGGTGAAGGGAGGTTTGTTGGGTTGGGTCTACCTCTTGTGGGGCTCATCTCATCATCTTAAATAAATAAAAAAGAAAAAGAATAGATAGGGCTGAATGTTCTTGATTTAGAAGAGAGGGAAGAGCAATTCGTTGTTATAGAGAAAAAGAGGCGGAGAGCTTTGCTTTGAAGAAGAGAAGAGGCAGTCTAAATTTGATAGCGAAACTTTGTCGCAATTGGCCGAAATTTCATATGCTTTTCGTGAGTCCATGATCTACAAGTTGATCGGTTGTGTTTGTTAAAATCTTCTCCAAATTGTCTCTTGATTTTGTCTAGCAACGGTTAGATCTTTCTTGCTTCTTTATGGTAATCCACTTTTGTGGTGATAATATTTTGCTAATGTGAAGAGCCTCTAGCTGTGTTATTTGAGATGAACTATTATGTATTATGCTATTCTTGGTGATTAGTGGAAGATTTTGACCGGTCTTGTGATTTTTCTTATATTGTGTTTTTTATGTAAAATTTTACAGGTGTTGGTTTTCCCTTGCTTTAATATTCAGCACTATCTTCACTGCTTTAGGGTTAATATTGCTGGAATATTGAGACGAGTTGTTATTGGGGTTAATTTAATATTAGTTGGTTGATTTTTGGGGAAAATATTCATCATGATTGGGCATAAGCAATAAATTGTTGCCGTTTCTATGTTACCGAATAGGAATGCTTGTTTGTCTACCGCAGATAAAGAATGGTGTAGCAATGAGTTCGCGAGTTCCTTTGACGTCTAGTAATCGGGAGTATAGTTGCAAATCGCAATGGGTGGCTTTTTTATTAAAAAATATGCTCCGCTCGATCAACTTCAGGCCCGGTTGAAAGGTTGGGGGCTAAACAAGTCCTCTTGGATTGGCATTAATTTAATTTTGGGCTGGGTTTGGCCCGAAATATGACTGACTTAAAAAATGAGAAAAAAAAAAAAAAGAGAAGAATTTCCAGCCATCTCCAATCTCTTCAACGTTTCTGGAAATCGACGCGACACTGTTGAGAAAGCCACGGGAGGTCGAAGGCGAGCCTCCATTTCCGAGCCATCACCACTTCACCCTAGAGTTCTTTCACTTAAACAATCACACCCTAAAGATGCATTTGTTTTACTGGAAACTTTATAATAGAGAAAAATATTTTCCTTAAAAAACAATTTCAAGAAAAATAATTAGTTTTCATTTGTTTTGTAATTTATGGAAAGTGATTTTCCTTCTTATCAGAAAAAGAAGTCATTTTCTCCTAATCTAAGCTTGTATTTTTCAGTCTTGGAATATGTCTTTCGTAAGATCGATTAGTTTTCCGTCATCTAAATATTAGAAAGTTGAAAAACTATTTTTCAAAAATAATTTTCCTTCAAATAAATGGATAATACTATTAATTTAATTATAACATACTTATTCAAATGCCTGCTACATCACATAGCATACCAATTTGTCCCCCAACCGGGGTTAGAGAGACTTTCCTCCTATCCTCTAATTAAAGATGGAGGGAAACACGACTCCATTTCTAAATCGATGAAGGTATCCTTGATTTCACTCAAAGATCGTAGTGTTCTCTTGGGAAAAATATTTATGTTTATAGAAGATGAAAAAAAAAGGGTTAAACTTACATGATTTTCGCTAATATTTTGTCCCTTTTATTTGTTCAAGACCCCAAGATGAAATTTTTCAGTACGTCCCCATCTTTGGGACGTAATTCTCCATTTATTAGATGGAAACAAGTTGCCAAAATGTCCAAGTTGAGTTTCAGAGAATATCAAACACTTAACCCTCTTTGGCCGAAAGGAAACTCCTGCACTCCTCAGAAAAAGTCGTTGGCCTCTGTAAATATATAAATAGGAGGACTTCACCCACCACAAATGCCCACAAAACCACCGTCACATCCTCCGACGACCGCCAGCAACTCTGGATGAGCAGGCTCGCCAGACCCGACCCAGTAATCCACCAACATCCCTGCTCCATTTCTCTTCACAGAGATGAGCAGCCATTTCATCACTAGAACCAGGGTCGAAGAACTCATCCTCGTCCTCTCCTTCATGGCGGCTTTCTTGCTTCTCCAACTTCCCCTCGAGGAAACCCAGTTCCAAGAGTTGTATTCTGAAAGAGACCGGCGTGCTTCCATGCCTACCTCCTGGCTCTCAACTTCGCGTTCACAGGGGCTGTGATGACCATGTCGTTACGCAAAAAGTGCCCCAAAGCCGCTGCCCTGTGCCGGAGGCTTGCTTGCTTGGCTGCCACAGCGGCAGTTGGAGCTTTGGCTTGGTCTGCAGCAGCAGCGAGCTTAGGACCTGTTAACTTTCCTGTGAGTCAGGTGGCAGAAGCTTCCGGGCTTTGAGTTCACCGGGAATATAGAGGAGAATGAAAGGTGAAAGCTGATGATGTTTGTAGTATTTGCAACGCTAGCCAGTTTTTTCATGATCAGTGACACTATAAATAGTCCAAAGTGCAAAAAGGAAATAAATTCACATGTAAGTTAATTTGCCTAGGCATATACATCTATATACACGCACTAATTACGAAGATTGTGACGACACATGCAATCTTCTCCTTTAATATCCAAAGCTGTAGCAAATTAATGAGGATAGTAACAAGATATCAGAGAATGAAGGAGGGAGGAAATATCTGATATACTACACAAATTGCACCAAAATTAAGCACTAATGTCTGGGTAACAAGATCAATCAGAGCAAGAGTGAAATCACATGGAGTTTCAGATTTGAGGATGACATCTACTTCAACCGTATGTGTTAAGAGAAGAAAATGCAACTCGAGCTCGATTTAATATTTACGTATCTTGCTTGCACTCAACTAGAAAAGTAATTGAGAAATTCAAACTTGACTAGACAACTCTGCTGGAGTAGCTTGAACTTGAACTTGACTTGGAATCAATCGAGTCAAATTCAAGTATTTTTGACGCTGAGCCCAAGTTACTCATGCGTAGTTCAACTCACTCGCACTCCTAGTTAATCAAATTTTAGAATGAAATATTATTAAATTAGCTTTGAAAAGCTTTAAGAGATGCTTCATGAAAAAATAATTGTCTTAATTTTCACATAGATGATTACTTATGGTTGCATTAATTGTCTTAATTTTCACATAGATGATTACTTATGGTTGCAGTGATGTTGTAATGATGTAATCCAATAGTCATTACGTATGGCATAGGCGGGGATGAAACTTCTACATCATATAACTTGACAGTAAAATAATGAAGAAATAGAGATAGAAAACCGATAATGCCTTCTCTCTATCAAAGTAATCATAATCATGCGACAACTGTCTAATGCATTAATGTCAGGGTGATAGCTTGTGGAAGTTTTTGCTCTTTGTATGGTTCTAGGCATGGTTCTGATGGACTTCTTGTACTCTTGTTCACATTGATTTGATTAGGAGATTCTGACACGTATACATCCATCATATCCGCCTCAAATGTATCTGCTTATTGCTGATAAAAGCAAGACAGAAAAAGAAATTTCACCATTTTTGCTCAAGCACGCAAAAAACCAATCAATCAGCAATGAGTATCGTTATCTATATCCAAAAATAAATAAAGCTTCTTCATTATAAGTGTGATTATACGTATATAGTCCGTCTATGGCTATCGTGTACAAAATACGTGGCAGAAAAGTGTCCCAAAACGTGTCCTCAAAGGGCAGGCGTTTAAACTAAATCAAATGCGTTATCATTCGAAATTCTTATCAACTAGTCAAGACTCAAGACTAGGAAAGTGACACAGCAACAGCCATGTTAAATTTGATGGCAAAAAAAAAAAAATAAAAATAAAAATAGTGCAACTCTTTGGAATCAATGCCGTTGTTTTTCATTATTTTTCACCAAAAAGAACGGCTGGTCCAACATAAGAGGACGGGTGGAAAATTTCTTGAAACTTCTCCAGTGAGTTGCCGCATATACTTGAAACTTCATGGTCTTATTTAGATCAGCCATGAGGTCACTCAATCTCAATTCAGACTCAATTCGCATATAATTAAAATTTTTATTCCTTTTTGTCTTTATATATGTATTGCAAATACAATGTATATAAAGGACTCTAAAAGATAAGATATAAAAGGCAACATAATAACAAGTATTACTCAAAATATTTACTAATTCTAAGAGATAAGATACAAAAGATAACAGAATAACAATACTCCCTAAATATTTGCTGAACAAGTCACAGGCATTTTATTTGGACAGGCATACAAAAACTCTTTAGGAGCTCTCTAAGTTCATTTTGGAAATCATGGAGCAATTCAAATGTCGTGTTCTCGGGGAGTGTAATGAGCTTGAAGTGTTCATAGATGATGCTGAAATTATCCATGAAGTAGAGCAAAATAAATCACGAACTGAAACAAACAACAATTCTTGCTTGGATTGAAGGATTACACAAATCAATTGAGACCAAACCAAAACCAAATCCAACAATAGGTCACTTAGAATGAAGTGAAATCTAGTTACAACCACAAGGCAACTATAGATGACATAATCCTCTTGTTGAAACAAAATTTTGCTTAGTTTGAAAAACACCAAATTGATGTTAAGCATTGCTTTCATCAGCACAAGGGGCATCATCAAGAACCTATCAATAACCTATAGAGAAGAAAATGAAGTCATATCAGATACTCTAAAGAAGCACTTGTATATTAAGATTTATTTTGAACTAAAATAGCCTCTCTCCCGCCCTCTCTTTAAGCCAACCTCTCATGGTCATAGTCAGGGGCGTCATGGTCAGCATCATGGTCAAGGGTATCCATAATACTTGTATAGAATCTTTGTCTCTGCTTGGCAAATGTATCGTTTGCATTCAATATCATCGTAATGGTCAATGTCACAAACCATCCCCTCCTCTTGCAGTGCTCGGTTTGCATCTTGCAATCATAGCTTCGCTCTTCTCTAAAGATCATTGTGTTGTTCCACCACATATTGTGAATGATGTTCAAATATTTATCACGGCATTCCACCACTCGTTCGCTCGAGTAAACTTTTCTCAAAAGGTCGACTCCTTCCTTCTTCTTCAACTTGCCACCCTTGCACACAAGGAGGAGCCCAACCATATAGGAAGCCCCAATGTGGCCAAATTATGCGGCTCTTTTAAGTAGCTTCTGAGATAGCTAGTATAAGCACCTAGAGGGGGGTGAATAGGTGCACAAATAATTTTTCGAGATACGGAAGCGATTCTAGGCAAACGATAGAAATGAAGTTCTCTATTGATTAATAAAATGAAGTACGATCAAAGTAAAGGAAAGAGTAAGGAAGAGAAAATTGAACACAAGGTTTATAGTGGTTTGGCTTATTCCAAGCCTACGTCCACTCTTCCGCACTGACAGCCCACCGGCTGGATTTCACTATGAACAAAAGAGAAGTTACGGCACAGCTTTTCCTTGATTCCACAGTGTAGATGTTCTACCACACTTTCTCAAGGTTTCTCACAAATATAGACTCTATTTTGCGTACAAGATTTTGCTCAAAGGAATTGTCTAAACAACAAGGAGCTTCAGACTTTGGAATTCTTCTATCGCGCACACCTCAAACAACTTAGAATATCTTCCTTATATGCTCCTTCATGCCATCATACCCGTTGGCACTTACCAAAGGAATTCCTCCAATCTACCCGTTGGACGGAATCAATTAGGAAGATCATTCGAACTATTAAAGGAACATGTCGATAGCCCATCAATCCTGTTCGCCCATACAATCAGGATCTCGGCTTCCACAAGTAGAACCTTCTAAGAATATTTAGCCAATCATCGGATCCTTAATCTTCGAATCAATCTCGATCAATCAAAGGATTTTGTTATGTTTTTTCTAGCCAAGAGATCTTCTCCAGTCGATAAGGTCATATCCTTAATGAAACATTCAGTTCTGGATAACCTTTCTTCAATGGATTAGAGACTGTCAATGAGGATAGACTTTGAGTCTTGAGTCTAGGCTGTCCTGGAGGTCTTCAAACTTTAAATAGCGAGTCTGCAAACCTTCGACTATACTTGATGGAAACGTTTTGTTAGCTTCAAAACACTTCAAGAAGATTTCTCCAACAATCTCCCCCTTTTTAATGATGACAAAACTTTCCTGCAAATTTGGATAACTTTGACCTGCAAAACATTTCTTAAACACATATGCATATCTTATAGAGATAAATGACTAAATAAATAACACTAGAATCTGCAACCACAGAAAATAGGTTAGTTTAGTATGCGATATAGCCATCCATAAGATATCAAAAGTAGTTAACATAAGCAGTCAAGTCTAAGTCAAGGTCAGTTCTCATCCAAACACAAAAATAAAGTCAAATAGAGTTAAACATCAAAACAATCCAATCCAAACGATTAAAAGTCAAAGTTTCAAATCTTGCATCTCTCCCCCTTTTTGTCAACATTAAAAAGGTTGAGATGAAAATGGAGTAAAGTCAAGATTGCTTGGGAACGCGAACAAGCTGGAAATCTCCCATAGACTGAACGATGCCTTCCAGCCTTTTCAAGTCTTCCTTTAGTTGTGCAATCTTCTCACCCTTGGCATTGGCCTGAATCTGAACAGAGAGGGCTTGGATTTGATCATTCAATGAACCCGAAGAAGCTTGACCTGCATTCTGCAAGTTTTGAATCTCGCATCCCAGAGCATAAATTTGACCTCGCATCTCCAAGAGAATATCCATAATTTTGCGAAAATCTACTGCATTATCAGTTTAAGTACTTGCTTCGGCACGATCTAATGGAGTAAATACAGACGATGGTAGATCAGCATAATCACGCAGATTTGGCGATGAAACATCATGACCTTCCTCAGGAAATTGAGAGGCATATATGTCCTCTGGATCTGTTGGTGAGCGACTGACTCCCTCACTTGTAGCAGGATATGAGGACTTTCCTTTTTTCTCTTGATCTCCCTATGTTTTCATGCCTTTAGGTGGAGAAGAGTGTCCCTCAGGTTCTCCTTCTTCTTGATCTCTTTCCTCTTCTTCTTCTTTCTCAACTCTTTCCTTCTCAGCATCTCTTTCTTCTTCTCCCTTCTCCTCTACTTCTTTCGTCCTTTGTTCTGATTCTTTCTCAGGAACAGAATGACTCAGATTCTTCAAAGCCATTACAGAAATGGTGATGTTTTCCTCATCATCTTCATCTTCAACGATGAGAGCTCTTCTTTTCTTGGATGGAGCAACCAAGGGCTCATTCCCTTTCCTTTTTGACGAAGAAGAGGTTTGATGAGTTTTGACTGGAGTCTTCTCCTTAAATTTCTCCAATGCCTTGCTTAGTTCTTTCAGACGCATCTTGGTTACCATCTTCAGTCCTACTACCATACGATCGCACGATCGAGCACAAAGAATTTGCGGAGGCTGAATATTCAGATGTCTGAATAATTTCGTCACAAGACTTGGATAAGGAATTTGACCTCTGTCTTTCATCACCACTCTATACATGTGGAACATAATAGTGTGAGGAAGAGAAAACCTTTTTCCAGTGATGATAGCATACATCAGCTTTGCCTCTGAACTTGAAACATCAGTCTTGGAAGTTGATTTCGGCCTGAGGCAATTGATCATAATTTTGTGAAGCAAAATGTTGAACGCACTCATCCTTAAGTAGGAAATCTTTTCCTCTGTTCTCATGTCCTTAACAAGTTCCAATGTAGCACGAGCAATAGAAACTTTGATCAGTTGATATCTTCCTCTCTCAACTCTTAAAACATCAGGCAGCATATCCATATCCACAACAAAGTCTTGATCTTTGACGTTGAAAGAGAATCGATTTGCATCCAATAAACTAAGATTTGAATAGAACTATGCAATTAGTTCAGCATAGGCCTCTGTAGTGTCGGAGCAAAACTTTTCAAGTTGAAGATAACCAAACTTTTCCCTCAAGTTCACATTCACAACATCCAGAAAATCAAAATCCACACTCCTAGGGTTTATCACCCCACGCTTTAGCAATTTTGAGTATAGATCCTTTTGTTCCTTCGATCTGAACAACTTTCCCCTTTTTCCTCGATTTTCAACCGCAACACCCATTCTTGGTTGAAATTGGCTGTACAATTTGTCATCATCATTCCCATCTACAGGATTAACTCCCCAATCACGAGGATCACTTGGGATATTCGCAAGGGTTTCTTTTGCCACCCCTTTACGAGCAATTCCCAAACTTTCCATTTTTCGCAAAAAAATATATTCATTTCCATACCCTTTGTCTTTAAGAAAATCATCAACATAGTTCAATGGAGTATGAGTCCCTTTTAAAGCACGATACAGCTTATAAATAAAAGCGGGCTTTTGAACTCTTACAGGATTTGCATCCTCAATGATTTCTTCTTCTTGTTGGTGATCAACGCCTTGAGGACTAGATGGAGGAGAATGACGCTGCTGAGAATGTTGTGGGCTCTGCTGCTGATTTGGAGACACTTCTTCTTCGGTGAGATCGAAGTGCGTAGGCCCCTCACTCATCTGCCGTGGTCCCCTGCTTGCATTCTCGAAGACTTTCTTGAAGACGACATCTTTCTCAGTTTTTGGAAGATTCCTTGCTTGACTTTTCCAAGAAAGATGACAATTTTTTCGAAGATTAAACAAGGGAAGAAAACAGGAATGGAAGATTGATGCTTTCTAGGGTTTTTTGAGAGTAAAGCGAAGAAGAATCAACAGTGCATAATCGGTTAAAAAGAGAGGTATACGAATAAAAAAGATGCCTTTTCAAAATAACTACATTTTTCCGCGAAAATAGTCATTTCAAAAAATAACTCCTTTTCCGAAAAGGAAATGTCACAATAGTCATGTCAATTAAATATACCAATAATCAAACACAGTTGACGATCGTACCTTTTCAAGGTGAGATTAGAGAGAGAATAACTTACAGTCAAGGTCTTGTATGTCTGAGTCTGAGAATCTCTAGACTTTGATTTCCTCATGCCTTAAAATGTTGAGTCTAGAATGGATGGTTTCAAATTGATTTTTCTCCAAAGGCTTTCTGAATATATCTGCCAGTTGGTTCTTTGAATCAACAAATTGAATTGATACTTCTTCATTTTGAACATGGTCTCTAATGAAGTGATGTCGAATCTTTATATGCTTTGCTCTTGAGTGAAGAATTGGATTTTTGGTGAGATTGATAACGCTGGTATTGTCGCAATTAATCTCTGTGCATAAATCTTCAATTCTAAAGTCTCTTAACTGTTGTTTTATCCACAGAATTTGTGAACAACAACTTCCGAGAGCTATATACTCTACTTCTGCTGTAGAGAGAGCTACTGTACTTTGCTTTCTTGAAAACCAAGACACTGTCTTGCCTCCAAGTAGTTGACAGGTACCTGAGGTGCTCTTTCTATCGACTCTGCATCCGGCAAGGTCTGCGTCTGAGTATCCGAGAAGAGTAAAGTCTCCCCTTTTTGGATACCAAAGACCAAAGCTTGAAGTTGATGAAATATATTTGATAATACGTTTTGCAGCATTTAAATGAGATTCTTTATGGTCTGCTTGAAATCTGGCACAAATGCAAACACTAAACAAAATGTCAGGTCTAGAAGTAGTAAGATAAAGAAGTGAACCGATGATACTCCTATATAACTTTTGGTCGACTTTCTTTCCTCCTTCATCTTTGTCTATCTTCAAGGAACTTGACATTGGTATATCAGCCTTCTTGCAATTGTCCAATCTAAATTTTTTGACAAGATCATTTGCATACTTTTCTTGATGAATGAAAGTTCCTTCCTTCAGTTGTTTTATTTGAAGCCCGAGAAAGAAGGTTAACTCACCCATCATGCTTATTTCAAATTCATCCAGCATGGTCTTAGAGAATTTCTTGCACAAACTTTCATTAGAGGATCCAAAGATAATATCATCGACATATATTTGAACAAGCAGAAAACTTTTGCTTTCTCTTTTAATAAAAAGGGTAGTATCTACTTTACCTTTAACAAAACCATTTCGAATTAAAAACTTACTCAGTCTGTCGTACCAAGCTCGATGTGCTTGTTTTAAGCCATATAAGGCATTTTTGAGTCTGAATACTGAGTCTGGTTTTCTTGAGTCTTCAAACCCAGGTGATTGTTCCACATAAACTTCCTCATGGATGAATCCATTTAGAAAGGCATTTTTGACATCCATTTGGAATAACCTGAAATTCTTATGATAAGCAAATGCAAGTAATAAACGAATTGCTTCTAACCTTGCTACGGGTGCGTAAGTCTCGTCATAGTCGATCCCTTCTTCTTGCGTGTATCCCTTGGCCATGAGTCTAGCCTTGTTTCTTATGACTTTTCCTTTCTCGTCCATCTTGTTCCTGAAAACCTATTTAGCTCCAATAATTGATTTACCTTTTGGTTTAGGAGTCAACTCCCAGACATCATTAATTCCGAATTATCTGAGTTCTTCTAGCATATCTTCAATCCAGTTTTCATCGGATAAAGCTTCATCTATGCTTTTGGGTTCTATTTTAGAAATAAGAGCCACAACACTAGACTCTTCGCGCCTTTTGGATCTTGTGCGAATTCCTTCATTGATATCGCCAATAATAAGATCTTTGGGATGACTGAACTTATGTTTCCAGTTGCTAGTTAATTTGTCAAATTGATGATCACTTCCTTCACTTGAATCATCAACAGTCACTTGTTGCTGGTCCTTTAAAGTCTGAGCTGCTTCTTGAGATTTAGACTTTGTAGAGTCTGGAGCAAGTTCAGTTTCTTCAAGATGAGTCTGAATAGATTCATTTTGTATAGAATCTTGGAATTTGACATTCATTGATTCTTCCACAGATTGAGTCTTCTTGTTGTAGACTCTGTACGCTTTGCTTGTGGTTGAATATCCAAGGAAGATGCCTTCATCTGACTTTTCTTCAAACTTACCAACTCGATCATTTGCATTTTTTAGTATGAAACATTTACATCCGAATACATGAAAATATGAAATGATAGGCTTCTTTTCTTTGAACAGTTCATGGGGGGTCTTTTCTAGAATATGTCTTAGAAAAACTCTATTGATAATATAACATGATGTTGAAACTGCTTCAGCCCAAAATCGTAAAGAGATATTGCTTTCAATTAAAAGAATTCTAGCCATTTCTTGAAGAGATCTATTCTTCCTTTCCACAACTCTGTTCTGCTCCGGAGTATATGGTGAAGAGAACAAATGCTGAAAACCAGATTCATCACAAAAATTTTGTAAAATCTTGATTTTCAAATTCACCTCCATGATCTGTTTTTATACTTAAAATAACATACCCCTTTTCATTTTGAACATTTTTAGCAAATTTTTCAAATTAAGAGAAAGTTTCAGACTTACTTGCCAAGAAATATACCCAAGTAAATCGTGAGTAGTCATCCACAATTATTAGGTAATATTTATTACCTTTAATGCTCTGTGTTTTTGTTGGTCCAAAGAGATCCATATGCAAAAGCTGCAGTACACGGTTAGTAGAAACTTAATTTATTGGTTTAAAGGAATTTCTTACCTGTTTCCCTAATATACATGGTGTACATAGATCGGACTTTTGGTATGATAAATTGGGTAGACCACGAACAAGCTTCTTTGCTGAGATTTTGGCTATCTGCTTCATGTTAATATGCCCAAGCTTTTTGTGCCATAAGCTCGCTTCATGTTGGATTGAGATTAGACATTGTGATTCATCTGGTTTCACGTCCAAGAGGTATATATTTCCATGTCTTCGACCCATGAATGACTGAGTAGAGTATTTACTGGTTTCTGAACAAATACCCTCTTGAAAGTTGATTCTGAAACCGGCATCACACAGCTGACTGACACTGAGCAAATTGTAGTTAAGCCCTTCAACTAAAGAAATTATTGTGAAATTCCAAATCTTTACAGTTCCAAATCCCACAATTTTTCCTTTGCTATTTACTTCAAATGAGACTTTTTCGCCATTCATTTGAATAAGTTTTATGAAGCAATTTGAATCTCTTGTCATATGTCTTGAGCATCCACTATCCAGATACCATTTTATCTTTTTCTTGATAGTGACCTGCATTTAAAAAGAGACTCAAACTTTCTTTGGTACCCATATTTTCTTGGGTCCTTTTGAATTAGTATGATATGCAGTTTTTGCCTAAACTTTATTGATGGGTTTCCAAACCATAGGACATTCTTTTTCAAAATGGTTTGCACTATTGCACTTCGAACATCTGAGAGCATTGTGAGCTACTGGTTTTACAAATGTCCTTTTAAAATGATTTTTGTAAGCATCTCTTGTGGGTCTTTATTTGATTCTTTCTTTTACTTTAGGAAAATTAATTAAAGGAATGGTTTCAGCAGTCATTCCCAAACCAGATTTATTGAAATAAAGTCTTTGAACATAAAGTATTTTTTCCAGTTTTTCAGATCCTAGAGAAAATCTTTTGGAAATATTTGAGATATCATTTTTCAAGAATGCATTTTCTTTTAAAAGATTATCTTCACTTTCTTTGAGAGAAGAAACATTCTGGTCTAAGCTTTTCACTTTTTCTACCAAAACATTTTCTTGTTGTTTTAGAGCAAAATTTTCTTTTTTGAGTTCGGAAATTCTTTTAAGAGAAGTCTTAGGACTAAAACACAATTCATCAATGTATTTTGAAACTTTAATAAGGATTTTGAAGTTACTTACCTCGAATTCACTTTCTGAATCTGAATCTGTCTCGGAGTTTGATTCTGAATCCGATTATACCATCAGACATATGTTGGCATAATCATCATCACTATCTTCGCACTCTGTATCACTTCAGGTTTCTGCTTTGAGAGCCTTTCGATACTTTTTAGTTTTTCCTTTCTTCTTCCTCATAAGAGGATAGTTGGGTCTGATGTGTCCCTTTTTCTTACATTCAAAGCAGACTACATCTTTGTTTGATTCATCATCTTCAGCAAACTTGGCCTGTTGGTTTTGAAAACTTTGTTTATTTAAATTGAATCTTCTTCCTTTTTTGTTTAGCTTTCTAAATCTTTTTATCATGAGAGCAAGCTCCTCATCATCCATATCGTCTTCAGAATCTGTTACATAAGAATCATCATTAGATTTTAATGCAATGGATTTCTTACCTTTAGAATCTTCGTCTTCATTGATTCGTTCCACTTCATAAGATTGAAGAGTCCTAACCAACTCATCAACAGACAGTGGCATGATTCTTTGGGTCTCTCTGATTGAGGTCTTTATGTGATTCAAATCCTTGGAGAGTCCACGCAGTAGCTTGTTTACTTTCATGGGATCAGAAATTGGTTGACCTTGATTTTCAAGACCATTCACGATTTCTGTAAAATGACTAAACATGTCAGTTATAGATTCTCCCGATTTCATTGTGAAGGCTTCGTATTGACTGAGAAGAATGTTGATTCTAGTCTTTTTCACTCGATCGATTCCTTCATAGGTAATGTGTAATCTTTCCCAGACTTCTTTGGCTGTATCACAAGAAGATATTCTGTTATATTCAGTAGGTGATAAAGCACAATATAAAGAATAAATTGCTTTTGCATCAAGAGCTTGTCTCTTGATTATCTCTTCTTGAGTCATTTCGCTAGACCCAACAGTATCTTTTCCTCTTTCTGAGACAGGTGCAGCTTTAGGAATGATTCCTTTTTCTACAACGTCCAATTCCAAAGGATCCTTTGATCTTAGAAATGCCTTCATCTTGTTTTTCCATATGTTGTAGTCCTTTCCATCAAAGTAAGGCGGTCTGGTATTGCTTTGCCCTTCTACCAGCCCTGGAGCCAACATATTAGCCATGGATCTTTAACTCTAAAGTAAAACACTTCAAACAAAGTGAGTACACAAGCTCTGATACCAATTGAGATAGCCAGTATAAGCACCTAGAGGGGGGTGAATAGGTGTACAAATAATTTTTCGAGATATGGAAGTGATTCTAGGCAAACGATAGAAAAGAAATTCTCTATTGATTAACAAAATGAAGTACGATCAAAGTAAAGTAAAGAGTAAGGAAGAGAAAATTAAACACAAGGTTTATAGTGGTTCGGCTTATTCCAAGCCTACGTCCACTCTTTCGTACTGACAGCCCACCGACTGGATTTCACTATGAACAAAAGAGAAGTTACGGTACAGCTTTTCCTTAATTCCACAGTGTAGATGTTCTACCACACTTTCTCAAGGTTTCTCACAAATATAGACTCTTTTTTGCGTACAAGATTTTGCTCAAAGGAATTGTCTAAACAACAAGAAGTTTTAGACTTTGGAATTCTTATATCGCGCACACCTCGAACAACTTAGAATATCTTCATTATATACTCCTTCATGCCATCATACCCGTTGGCACTTACCAAAGGAATTCCTCAAATCTACCCGTTGGACGGAATCAATTAGGAAGATCATTCGAGCTATTAAAGGAATGTGTCGATAGCCCATCAATCCTGTTCGCCCATACAATCAGGATCTTGGTTTCTATAAGTAGAACATTCCAAGAATATTTAGCCAATCATTAGATCCTTAATCTTCGAATCAATCTCAATCAATCAAAGGATTTCGTTATGTCTTTTCTAGCCAAGAGATCTTCTCCAGTCGATAAGGTCATATCCTTAATGAAATATCTAGTTCTGGATAACCTTTCTTCAACGGATTTGAGACTGTCAATGAGGATAGACTTTGAGTCTTGAGACTGACTGTCCGGAGGTCTTCAGACTTTAAATAGCAGAGTCTGCAAACCTTCAAACTAGACTGATGGAAACGTTTTGTTAGTTTCAAAACACTTCAAGAAGATTTCTCCAACAGCTTCATTCTTGACCCCACATTCATGAGACTTACATATTGATACTACAACATACACAAATTGTTAATGTTCAATTTCTAACTTTGAAAGAAATTATATTGAAAATATTAGAGGTATAAATCATATAATTAAACACAACACGTACCAATCCTTGTATATACAAAGCTTCCAAATTATCGCATTTGATACACCTCTGAATAAAGGCATTCACCTCTTCCTGGTGCCACCACAATAGATTTGGAATTTTGTCTAGTGATATTTGTCGATATATGCAGTCCTCTTTAGCTAGAGAGAAGAAAAAAAAAAAAAGAGGTTGGTTCGTGTTTTTAAATGCAAGCGGCGGCAGCACTTTAAGACGGTTGCAGTGGATAGGATAGGTGGATAGGGGAAGATCATGTATAGAAAAAAAATTTATCTTCAGCAACACAATGATTACAAATGGGTGTTGATTACAAAACTCTTTTTGGCTATGCTTTTTTTTTTTTAATAATTTGTATTTTATTTTATTATTAGAAGACATGGCCGAAGATGGTCATATAGTCATGCATGTGTGCTTAATGAGGTGCTCCTTCAGAAAAAAAAAAAAAAAAAAAGACTCATGCTGGTGGAAATTCCTTATGCTATTGCACGTTGATGAGACGGGGGTGAAACGTTATCATGCGGCGATCATGCGGCGGTTGTGTGACAATCGTGCGGCGGTTGTGCGACGATCGTGCGGTGGCTATAACTATAGAAAGATGTGCTTTAACACTATAATTATAACTATGTTACATATATATATATATATATATATATATATATATATATATATATATATATATATATGCGACGATCGTGCGGTGGCTATAACTATAGAAAGATGTGCTTTAACACTATAACTATAACTATGTTACATATATATATATATATATATATATATATATGTATGTATGTATGTATGTATGTATGTATGTATGTATGTATGTATGTATGTATGTTTGTTTACATTTTATTTTGCCTATGAATTTTAGTTTTTCCATATCCAATTGAAGATTATGTTGTCAGCAGTATCTGCAATACTTGTATAGAATCTTTGTCTCCGTTTGACAAATGCATTGTTCATGTTCAGTGTAATCGTAATAGTCGATGTCACACACCCATCCCCTATTCTTGCAGTGCTCAATTTGCATCTTGTAATCATAGCTTCGCTCTTCTCTAAAGATTATCGTGTTGTTTCACCACATACTGCGAACGGTGTTTAAATACTTATTACGGCATTCCACCACTCGTCCGCTCGAGTAGACTTTTCTTAACAAGCTGACTCCTTCTTTTTTCTTCAACTCACCACCCTCACACACAAGGAGGAGCCCAACCATATAGGAAGCCCCAAGGTGGCCAAATTGTGCAGCTCTCTTAAGTAACTTCATTCTTGACTCCACATTCATGAGACTTACATATTCATACTACAACATACACAAATTGTTAATGTTCAATTTTTAACTTTGAAGGAAATTATATTGAAAATATTAGAGGTATAAATCATATAATTAAACACAACACGCACCAGTCCTTGTCTATACAAAGCTTCCAAATTATTGCATTTGATGCACCTCTGAATAAAGGCATTCACCTCTTCCTGGTGCCACCACAATAGATTTGGAATTTTGTCTGGTGATATTTGTCGATATATGCAGTCCTCTTCAGCTAGAGAGAAGAGAAAAGAGAAGAGATTGGTTCGTGTTTTTAAATGCAAGCAGCGGCAAGACTTTAAGATTGTTACAATGGATAGGATAGGTGGATATGGGAAGATCATGTATAGAAAAAAAAATTGTCTTCAGCAACGCAATGATTACAAATGGGTGTTGATTACAAAACTCTTTTAGACTGCTTTTTTTTAGTAATTTGTATTTTATTTTATTATTAGAATACATGACTGAAGATGGTCGTATGGTCGTGCACGTGTGCCTAATGAGGTGCTCCTTCAAAGAAAAATGACTCATACTGGTGGAAATTCCTTAAGCTTTTGCACGTTGACGAGATGGGGGTAAAATGTTATCGTGCGGCGATCATGCGGCGGTCGTCCGACAATCATGCGATGATCGTGCAGTGGCCGTGCGACGATCGTGCGGTGGCTATAACTATAGAAAGATGTGCTTTAACACAATAACTATAACTATGTTATATGTGTGTGTGTGTGTGTGTACATTTTATCTTGCCCATGAATTTTAGTTTTTCTGCGTCCAATTTAAGATCATGTCGTCAGGAGTATCTACAATACTTGTATAGAATCTTCATATCCACTCAGCAAATGCATTGTTTGCATTCAGTATCATCGTAATGGTCGATGTCACACACCCATCCCTTCCTCTTGCAGTGTTCGGTTTGCATCTTGCAATCATAGCTTTGCTCTTCTCTAAAGATCATCGTGTTGTTCCACCACATACTGCAAATGGTGTTTAAATACTTATTATGGCTTATTATGGCAATTCACCACTCGTCCGCTCGAGTAGACTTGTCTTAGCACGCCGACTCCTTCCTTCTTCTTCAACTCGCCACCCTCGTACACAAGGAGGAGCCCAACCATATAAGAAGCTCCAAGGTGGCTAAATTGTGCAGCTCTTTTAAGTAGCTTCATTCCTGACTCCACATTCATGAGACTTACATATTCATACTACAATATACATAAATTGTTAATGTTCAATTTCTAACTTTGAAGGAAATTATATTGAAAATATTAGAGGTATAAATCATATAATTAAACACAACACGTACCAGTCCTTGTCTATACAAAGCTTCCAAATAACCACGCCCGCTGAATAGAATCAATTGAAATCTTTCTTACATAACCAAAAAAAAAAATCAATATGAATATGATATAAAAAAAGTATGCAGAAATACATGCCTCTTCTAGAGTCTTCTTGCGGCTACCTAACAATCCCTTTAGAGACTCTTGGTTACTACTCTGCAAACTCATGCAGATGAGCAAGATATTAATCCTGGACAGCTAATATAAATCGCCATCTAATTTCGGATTAGGATCGAATCAACTTTTTCCGAGTCTATGTTAACGATTAGATGTATCCCGGACTGTTTTTGGGTGGATGTAATCCGAGTTCGTTGATGCTCAATTTTATTTTCCCGCCACTGCTTAGCTTTCAAGTCACCTCTGACCATCAAATGAAATGTGAATAACCCGTCCTCCTCTCTTTGAAAGAAGGGGTCTTCTGGTTTTGTCGGTGCTTGAACATTTGGTCGATTGGTTGTGATACAAACAAGAAGTCTTTTTTGGTTAAAAAAAATGGTATGGCCTGAATCGATATGACAGAAAAGGTAAAATTGTGATGAAAGATGAGAGAGGAAAAAATAAACATGAATGGGTTGGACACTCTGGTTGCATGTGCACGACATTCAATAACATTCATTACTCCTCGCTGACCCACTTGAATGTCGCGAGACATTGGGTTGAACTCTTCTTTGGTGTCAAGGTGCACTTTGCTAGGACTAACCATAGCATGGTTATGCTCCTTCACAAATTTTGTCAAGACCCATTTGAATTGACCTTTCAACTTGATTCTAATCATAGCATTGCAACTATCCACCGATTTTCTTTTGAAGCCATTGCGATGCGAAGATTGTTATTTGTACAAATGGTACTTCGAACTTATCGCATTTGATGCACCTCTGAATAAAGGCATTCACCTCTTCCTGGTGCCACCATAATAGATTTGGGATTTTGTCTAGTGATATATGTCGATATATGTAGTCCTCTTCAGTTAGAGGGAAGAGAAAAGAGAAGAGGTTAGTTTGTGTTTTTAAATGCAAGCAGCAACAGGACTTTAAGACTGTTACAATGGATAGGATAGGTGGATAAGGGAAGATCATGTACAAAAAAAAAAAAATTGTCTTCAGCAACGCAATGATTACAAATGGGTGTTGATTACAAAACTCTTTTTGGCTCTGCTTTTTTTTTTTTTTTTAATAATTTGTATTTTATTTTATTATTAGAAGACATGGCCGAAGATGGTTGTATGGTCATGCATGTGCGCCTAATGAGGTGCTCCTTTAAAAAAAAAATGACTCCTGATGGTGGAAATTCCTTAAGCTATTGCACATTGACGAGATGGGGGTGAAACATTATCATGCGGCGATCGTACGACGGTCGTGCAACGATCGTGCGACGATCATGCGGTGGCTATAACTATGGAAAGATGTGCTTTAACACTACAACTATAACCATGTTATAGTTATATATATATGTATGTATGTATGTATGTATGTATGTATGTATGTATATGTTTGTGTACATTTTATCTTGCCCATGAATTTTAGTTTTTCTACGTCCAATTTAAGATCATGTCGTCATGGGTATCTACAATACTTGTATAGAATCTTTGTTTCCACTCGACAAATGCATTGTTCACATTCAGTATCATCGTAATGGTCGATGTCACACACCCATCCCCTCCTCTTGCAGTGCTCGGTTTGCATCTCGCAATCATAACTTCACTCTTCTCTAAAGATCATCATGTTGTTCCACCACATAATGCGAATGGTGTTTAAATACTTATCACGGCATTCCACCACTCGTTCGCTCGAGTGGACTTTTCTCAGCAAGCCGATTCCTTCCTTCTTCTTCAACTCACCACCCTTGCACATAAGGAGGAGCCCAATAGTATAGGAAGCCTCAAGGTGGCCAAATTGTGGGGCTCTTTTAAGTAGCTTCATTCCTGACTCCACATTCATGAGACTTACATATTTATACTACAACATACACAAATTGTTAATGTTCAATTTTTAACTTTGAAGGAAATTATATTGAAAATATTAGAGGTATAAATCATATAATTAAACACAACACGCACCAGTCCTTGTTTATACAAAGCTTCCAAATTATCACATTTGATGCACCTCTGAATAAAGGCATTCACCTTTCCCTGGTGCCACTACAATAGATTTGGAATTTTGTCTGGTGATATTTGTCGATATATGCAGTCCTCTTCAGCTAAAGAGAAGAGAAAAGAGAAGAAGTTGGTTCGTGTTTTTAAATGCAAGTAGTGGCAGGACTTTAAGACTATTACAGTGGATAGGATAGGTGGATAGGGGAAGATCATATGGCCCGTTTGGTTCAGCTTTGGGGAAATGCCATTGGGAGAATGCAAATACCTTTGAGGTAAAGGGGTTTTTCGAAATGCTAGACTGTTTGGTAAACTAAAACTGAAAAGTGCTTTAGGGAAATGTAAAACTGTTTGGTAAACTTGTATTTGAAAAGCCATTTGGTATGACCAAATTAAGTGTTTTAGTTTTAATATTTTTAAAATTACAAAAAGAAACAATGAGTATATAACATTTTACATTTTCATGTTGAAAGTAATATAAAAGATACATATTAGTAAATTTATTTAAAAATTATATCAAAAGAATTTGATGATAAATTAAATGCAAAACTTAACTTTTAGCCTAAGGTTCTTTTAGGTTTGTTTTTAACTTTGAATATTTTTTTTAATTATTGTAGTATTAATCATCTTCGTTAATTAATGATCATTCTAGTGTATTGATAAAAAGTTAGGCTATTGATTGTCAGAAGATAAAAATGATATAAAAAAAGTGAACTTTCCACGTGGGACCAATTCCATAAACTTGCCCGATTCCTCGGACAATTTCTGGTACCATTTTTCAGAAGCAGTTCTTGGTTCTTTGGTGTGACTAAATTAAATTTTTTAGTTTTAGTATTTTTAAAGTTGCAAAAAAGAAACAATGATTATATAACCTTTTACATTTTGATATTGAGAATAATGTAAAAGATACATATTAGTAAATTTATTTAAAAATTATATTAAAAGAATTTGATTATAGATTAGATGCAAAGCTCAACTTTTGGCCTAGGATTCTTTTAGGTTTGTTTTCAACTTTGAATAGTTTTTTTTTTCAATTATTATAATATTAATCATATTCGTTAATTAATTATCATTCTAGTATATTAATAAAAAGTTGGGCTATTGATTGTCAAAAGATAAAAATGATATAGCAAAAAAGAAAAAGTGAACTTATTCGGTGGATGATAAAGCGACCGATTGTGGATGCTATTTTTTTTTTTTTTTAGTAAACACCGCATATAAAAAGGGAGGTCTTCATTAAGAAAAATAAAACCAAGTTCCTCTCATACAAATTTGACTAGAAACATTTCATGATATTAAACATGGTCATATATGTCCCAAAAAAAAAAAAAGAAATACGTTATAATTAGTATTACAAACATCAACGACTTTGTAAACTTATGGCTATTTCATCACGTAAACGGGCCATGTCCGGAGATGCATACGAATTTGAAGCACCCACCCCTTTATTTGCATCATCATGGTCAACTGAATATCCATAATCGGGATCCAATTCTGCTTATTCAAAATCCGTGTCAGTCACGTTATTTCTCCGTATATAATTGTGCAAAGTCATTGCCGCTACCACAATTTGCACTTGTTTTTCATATGGATAACATGGCATATGAGTTAAAATCCTCCACTTCTATTTTAATACACCAAAGGCTCACTCAATTGTCGAGTGTAGCGATAAATGGACATGGTTGAACAATTCTCGATATCCCGTAGGTGAAGAACCTTCTCGAAACTTTACTAAATGATATCTAACTTCTTTATATGGCCTCAAATAACCAATCGAACTTGGATATCCAGCATTTATTAAGTAATATTTACCTATATAAATATATTGTAAATTTAATCAACATATGCCAATTAGATATATGAATGTATCTAAACCATTGACTAACATACCTGGAGGAGGATGGGGAAAATGTGCATCACGTCTTCCAATAGCTTCATAAAATATACGGGTATCATGAGCTTGTCCCTTCCAACCGGCCCAAACATAGACAAATTCCATATTAAAATTACATATAGCTAACACGTTTTGAGTTGTTGTTCCTTTTCGACCAATAAAACGAATTTGATCATACTTATATACAACCGCTGGAATATGTGTACCGTCAATAGCTCCAATGCAATCCTTAAAATATGGATAAAATCGTCGATCTTTCTTGATCTTCTTTGGAACTTTTCTATATTCTGGATCAGTTGGTTGAATCAAATCTTTTCCCATATCACATACTTTATCTAAAACTAAGCTGAAGTGCCTACTTATGGTTTCCCAGAGCATTGAAAACGCTCTTGTGCTAATCTATTACCTATACCATGTCCTAAAATATGAAGAAACATACCAACCATTTCTTTAACATCAATATTCCTAGATCCTCGAAGGCCATAACGTGTTACTAAATCATGCGTTAAATTGTTAAATACAATCTTATGCATTCTAAACATATTGTAACACCTTATCGGATTAGCATCTTCGTCCATCAACTCTTTCAACCATACATAACCTGTATATGTTGAGGTCATGCAAGGTTGTTTGCAAAGGTTGGTCGCTTGATAAAGAATTGCAGCTTCAAAGGACTGAGATAAGATCACTTAATTCATTTTCCTCTTGCTCATGATTTTCCCTTGTATGTGAATCATCCATAACTGCTTCAAGTAACAAAATATAAAAAAAAAATGTATTAACCATCACATATATGCAAACTATCACATTAAGAGAACACCAAATGAAAACAATTCTAACATCAAACATTAATTGAAATTAGGTTCACAAAGGCTGTAAATAAAGATCCATAAATAGAAACAAAGTGGAATGACTAGTTTCAAACATGAAAACAATAAGATGCTAACATCCTCCTATCTACGAAGACTTGATTCTTTTCTCATCTCATATTTGAAATACTTTACTTTCTTTGCATCATCCTTTAAGTTCATGAAAACTTGTCTATTGTCTATCTTTTCCTTTAAATGAGAAATTGAAAAAAAGTACAAGTCTTCGTCTTCTACAATCTCAGGTATGGAATCCAATATCTCTATGAGGTCTTCATAAGGATCGACTAAACTGGTTGTTTGTGTTCCAAGCTCCTCTCTTGTGCTCACTTTCTTATCTTTCTTTCCTCGAGCTTGCATCTTTGAAATCTGTGTGGCTCTCTTACGAGTTTGAATTCCAATTGGTTCAACAAATGTTTCATTGACATGATCCTCAAAGTTTTCATCAGTAGACCCTACAACATCATCGATACCGGGTTGTGTGGTCTGCACATCATTATCAACACATAAATCTTGTGCAGGATTCCATGTAATTCCTCTTGTAGCAATTATATATCTGAACATCATATCTAACTTTACTTCAAGATCAGGATGTATGCCTTTCATCCTAAAAGCCTTAAATTTTGGATTAGCCTGTTATAATGAAACATTTGCATAAGTTGTATCATTAAAGGCGAGCTTAACATGAAAGTAAAAAAAGAAGTAAGGAAAACCTGAATTTTACTCTCTCATCATTCGTCACTCGCATCAATGGTTTTCTTCCTTGAATCCCATCCTAGTCCAGTTTCATTGTAAAGCAATGACCTCCATCTTTTCCATTCTTCCTTGAGGTTATCCCACTTACTCTTCATTTTTTGTTTATCATACTTTTTACCCGTTAGCTCCTCAAACTTATTAATTATGACTGTCCATCCATCTCTTTTGTTGTTTGCAGGACGATTGCATTTTTCAATTTGTTCGATGCACAAGTTACAAAAGATTTCTACATCTTCCGAGCTCCAAAATGCCTTTGATGAACTCATCTACTAGTAAATGACATGAACAAATAATAAATTTAAGAGACACAAACAAACAAATGTGATATGTATATATACAAAAACAAACAAATGTGATATGAGAAGAGGAGGAAGGATAGAAGTTGGAGATATTATCACGTAATTAAAGCAGAAGTATCCCGAGAATCCCCTTAAGTTGCACTAAACTTGAAAATATGTTAATTTGGCTACCGAAACATAGATGGAGATTACACTATTGAATCTGGAATTGTAACAGCTACCTCTCACTGGTTTGGACAGGTAACTAGTGTGCAAACAAAACATGTGAAAACTAATTGGTAAAATCAAATCTCAAGAAAGGTTGCAAATGCAATAACTACAGTTCTGCCATTGCTAGAAAAGTTTCACTTTGGTCAACAGCAAACACAAACTAAAGTCTCCTCTATAATGTTATCTCTAAAAGCAGCAAATGTGTACTTTTTTATTGTCATGTGGCTAGACAGGTATAGTTGTTAAGGCATTAGATAAATGCATTAAGGACGAGAACAAGCTCAACAAAATTCCATATTGGATATTTCACGAGAGAAGTACACTAAATGCTCAATTGCCCTTGCAGGAAAAGACATCAAGAAGGATTTTACTTGGAGTAGACCACCAAGGACCTGATAAGAACAATTTTTTTTTTTTATTAAGTGCTAAGACCAATTTTGATGCTGCATATATACAAGAAACGCATTCAGCAGCATCAGCAATAGAAAAGATAAAGAGGTGCTGATGTTGGTTGGATCAAACAGAGGTGACAGCAATAGAAAGGACAAAAATACTGATAAGGATAGACTATCTTGGCACTTTGGAGGGCCGTCCGGTGAGAAAACAGTTCAAGACTCAGAGAAGGATAAAAATAAAAATCACACTTAATGATAAAAATTTAAAATTCGATCATCGAAAGTGCCCATGAACATTGAAACTCTTAACATCTACTTCTTCCATGAACCCGGTGCACATCAAGTGAGATCAAACCCAAACCCAAACCAAAGCAGTGAAATAAACATCTCATTTACTTATCGGTTTTACACTGGCAGTTATAGGTTAGAGAATTCTCCTCCTATCAAGAAAATTCTGAATTTAGAAACCATAAAAATAGACAAAAAAGCAAAAGGCAACCAGACAAAATCTGCACTCATATCCCTTAACACTAGAAAAAATATGGTAAAGGAGTTGCAGCGGACCTGCATCTTATAGTGCAGAGAAGATAACTCAGAAGAATCAAAACAACCATTTCGTTGGGAATTCCAATGATTCTAAGTTTGTGCAGGAGCCAGGCAAGAGGGGCAGAGATGTTGCGGGATTGGGGAGTCAGATGGTTGAGAAGCTTGTGGGTGCGAGACGGGAAAAAGGATGGGGGAATGGCGAAGCAGCGATTACAGAAACTGGTTCTTTGCCTGACAGGAAGGAGAAAACCCATGAAAGGAAAGGTGATGACCGAAAGTCGGGAGAGCAAGGGATCAAGGATGATAGAAAATTTAGTGGAAATTCAGTGGTTCTAAATACTGATGCATCTATTCAGACAGTACCCAGGCCAATGGGGAAAAATGTTGACAGGAAGATGGAAGGGAAAGAGAAGATCAAGGAAAAGAAAGGAGATAAGGGGAGGGACAATACACCAGATCAACAAAAGCCAAAGGAAGGACAGAGACCGGGACAGAGAGAAAAGAAAGGAGGACAAGTTGAAGAAGAGTGACGGCAGAAAACCTGAACCGGAAAGAATCAAAGAATGCAAAAAAGGATAATGCTGGTGCTATCCCCACCCCCGCACAAATTAAAAAAGAAAAACCGAAACTCACCACGAGATTATAGCTGCAGAAATCTAAACAGAGCAAGAACAGGACAATCATCGAGTACTGGCAACAAGCAACTCTGATAATGTGTCATCATCAAGGAATAAAGAAAAAATACATTTACTAGCATAAAAATCCAAGCCCAGGGTAGCAATTATAGCTTATGTGAGGGCTACAATGCAGACACTTCACAATCAATCGAAGTACCCTCAGCGCGCAACATCTAAAGGTGCAAAACGAACTCTCAAACTCACATCCGAGGCATACCTTTACTCTTTTAGTCTTTCCACTCTCTGCGAGCAATCTGATGGCCTCCCAGATCAAAAGCTTTGAACTTGATTTTCCCGATGCTCAGCTCTTCCAACGTCGGGTACTAGGTGGGTTGGTGCTAAACCAATCTGTAGAATTCCAACAACAACAATTAAAAAAAGCAACCCCCAATCAATAACCGAGGCAAAAAACCCAAAACCCTGGTCGTTGATTCCCACCCCCAGCACACCCTAGAGTCACTCGCCTAAAAATTAAGTAAGAACATGGACGTACATCTTGGAGAGCTTGTTCGGGGTGCCACCGGTGACCTTGGTGACGCGGAGGAGGGCGAGCGCGGCCTTGAGTTCCTTCAGTTGGGTCAGAAGGTCGGTTGCAGGAGCAAGAAGCAGAGCCGTCGTCGTCGCAGGAGCAGGAGGCAAAGCTGTCGCCGTCACAAAAGTAGGAAGCAGAGCCAGAGCCGTCGCCGTCGCTATCGTCGATTCGCTGCGGAGGAGGGCGAGCGCGGCCTTGAGTTCCTTCAGTTGGGTCAGAAGGTTTGCAGGAGCAAGAAGCAGAGTCGTCGTCGTCGTAGGAGCAGGAAGCAAAGCTGTTGCCGTCACAGGAGTAGGAAGCAGAGCCAATGCCGTCGCCGGATTGCTCGAATCTTGGATTCGCTCGCTTGTCAAGAGGTAGAAGATCCAGATCTCGCTCGCTCGTCGCGACGAACTTCGGCCTTGATGGAGTGGTTCTCGGAATCAAATCGTGATGGAGTAGTGCAAGTTTCAGGTAGAGAGAGACGAGGAGAAGAGTCAATGGAGAACACTACAAAAGAGAGGAAACGTGAAAAAAGTTAGGGTTTTGTTCAATATAGGGTAAAATTGGGCTTTTAAGGAAATATTAAGGGTAAAATAGGCATTCGACGACAATTCATTAAACCAAGGGAGCGGCATGCCGAAAATGCTGAAATGCCCAAAGCAGGTCCCCACCTGCTTTGGGCTTTCAGCATTCTAAATGTCAGCATTTGGGGAATGGGGGCTCCAAATGCTGAACCAAACACTAGTTTTTTTTTTTTTTCCCAAGGGGCTTTCGGGGTTGAAAGCCCCTTGGGAAAGCTGAACCAAACACCCCCATGTACAGAAAAAAAAAATTTGTCTTCAGCAACGCAATGATTACAAATGGGTGTTGATTACACAACTCTTTTAGACTCTGCTTTTTTTATTTAATAATTTGTTTTTATTTTATTATTAGAAGACATGGCCGAAGATGGTCGTATGGTCGTGCATGTGTGCCTAATGAGGTGCTCCTTCAAAAAAAAAAATGACTCATGCTGGTGGAAATTCCTTAATCTATTGAACGTTGACGTGATGGGGTGAAACGTTATCGTGCGGCGATCGTGCGGTGGTCGTGCGACAATCGTACGACAATCATGTGGTGGCTATAACTATAAAAAGATGTTCTTTAACACTATAACTTATATATATACTTTTTATCTTGCCCATGAATTTTAATTTTTCCGCGTCTAATTTAAGATCATGTCGTTTCCGAGCGAAATAAATACACAACAGTCGAAATTATGAAGTTAAGACCAAAAATTGGGGTGAGCGTCTTTCAAATGAAATACTCCTCTAATACCTGTCCTCCACCTTCTTTCTTTTTTTTTTTTTTTTTTTTTTTTTTGAAATCTATTATTGAAAAGATAATAAATGAAAGATAGAGGCAAGAAAAAAAAAAAGCCAACGTCTGAAAAATATGTAGGAACCACCTTTAGAGAACTTTAAAATTTACAATGTGGAGGTTAATAGAAAGACAATCAAAACATGAAAGTCATCCATTTGTGTAAAATTGAAAAAAGAAAAGAAAAAGAACCTATCTTTTACGTAAAAGCAACTCGTTTTAACTACAAAATCATGTACAAATAAATTTAGAGAAAAGTAAAAGTAATATCCATTACCTAAGAATATTTAAGGATAAGTTCACGAGCAGAATCCAAAAACTTGTGACAATGATGCTACTTAGGTGCATTTGAATCTAAATTTTAAATTTATTTCTTTCTTCTAGTTGGCATTTTTTTTTTTGTTTTCCTTTTTGAATCTTATTTATTTCAGCTTAAAAAACTAAAAAAACTGAGAGAGAAGAGAGAAGCACACCACTATCGCCGCCAATACCACCCAT
Organism: Eucalyptus sideroxylon; assembly: GCA_014182405.2. Taxonomy (NCBI): domain Eukaryota; kingdom Viridiplantae; phylum Streptophyta; class Magnoliopsida; order Myrtales; family Myrtaceae; genus Eucalyptus; species Eucalyptus sideroxylon. The sequence goes on along the minus strand of CM024554.2, from coordinate 30,940,130 downwards.
CGCCGGAGGAGCCGATGGAGGTCGCCGGCCTAGGGCAAGGGTGGCCAACCCTCGCTAGCTCTAAGCAAGGGTAGGCAACCCTTGTCAACTTGGGCGAAGGCACCCATATCTGGGCGACGCCGGCGGTCAACTAGAGCCGATGAGCCTCACTAGTCCTGGGTGAGCACCGGCATCACCCAATCTGGGCGCCCGAACGCAAGCCCAAGCCTAGCGAGGGTCACTGGCCCTCCCTTGGGGCCAGTGAGGCCTCGCTCGAGATTGGCGAGGGTCGGCCAGCCTTGCCTAGGGTCGGCCCCTCCGACGGCAGTGGCGGCGGCGGCGGCACCCTACCTCCCCATCTCTTCTCTCTCTCTCTTTTTCAGTTTGTTTTTTTTTTTTTAAATAAAATTTTAGCTTTTTCAGTTTTTTAATCTCATTTGAATAAGATATTAAAATGAAAACAATAAAAAAAAAGTCAAGGAGAGAGAAATTAATTTAAAATTGCCACATCATTAAATAAATTAATAAATTGAAATTTTAGGACTTTTAGGAATGTTATGGACTTTTCTCATATTTATAATAGAAATTTCGGGAGTTTAAAGCAATACAGGAAATGAAGAATAAATGTAAAATATGCCTTGCCTAAGAGTGGATTTTTAAGAGAAAAGGAATAGACGTTACTGATGCAAAGATTTTTTTTTTTTTTTAAACCCAGCTGTGATGGTGACTTCTTGGTGCTTGTTATTCCTATTCACTATCAGGCTATTTTCCAAGAATCCATTCACATGAACTTGGGTGTTTTAGCTACTTCGGTTAATTTTGGGATTTCACGTTTTCACTTGGCATAAAATTTCAATTCATTGCAAATAAATCACCTAAACACTAATCAGAATACAAAGAAATGATTTTGTATTTCAATTCTTAGGAAAAAAATTATTTCCTTGACTATTGATGTTTCATGGAGTTGTGCTTTATTGTTTGTATTTATTTATAATCTTGTATCATAAAAGCACGATGGCAAAATAGTGCTTGATCAGGTTTTAAGAAGCTATAAATCACTTTTTAATATATTTATTGAAATTTGATTAATATAAATATTGATTTATTAAAAAAATTAATAATTTATTAGTTTATTAAACATTTGTCATTTAAGTTGGCTTTTTATTATTAATTTATGTAAATATATTATTAAAATCACAGTATGACCATCTCTAAATATTAATTATCAATTCGACTAATAATATGTTTTGATCCAATTTATATACAATATAAATTTAGTGATGAATACTTGATCCGACCCATATCAACTCCATACTTCACTTAGTCAACATTACTAAAACACATACAATTTAAACAAAAGGAACTTTAATGTGCATATAGCATGTAAACGATATTTTTAATAGTTTTATAAGGTTTTAAATAACATTTTAAACTAGTTTGTGAAACCTTTTCTTTGTTGTAAATTTTTTGAGTTCTGCAATAAAGAATAAATACCAATAAGTAAAATCATTAGGGGTGAGCATATTGAACAAACTAAATTGAGAATCGTCGAGGGGTGTTGGGCTAATCTTGGTTCATCTTTTTTCGGTTTGGTTCCCGATTCCAAGAGGAAACCGGATTGGACCATACCAACATTTTTTTATAAAAAAATATTTTCTATGTTCTTAAAAATGTAATAAACTCTAAAATAGTAACAACTCTAAAAATATTTGCTAAGTGGCTGATTCCATTGGCCTAGACCAGTTAGTTTGGCCAATTCTCGATCCCAAAAAATGGGAATCAGTCCTCCTGATTGGGTTCTCGGTTACTAGGTGTGACTGAATCAGGAATCAATCACCCCTAAAAATCATATACTAATTTTTACAATTTTCAAAACTTGAGAGATTATGAATCTTTTATTATTTTTCAATTTGAAAAAAGAAAATACCGTAAATAAGAGATAAAAGTAAAAAGAAGTTGCCCGAAAACTCCATTTCATCAAGGTTAAAATGAGAGGAAGCCATTCTCGTCGTCTCTTTTCTCGTCGGGACTAATCGCACTCGCTCTCCCATCCCACCATTCACTTTTTTCCCCAAACATACAAAACTCCGGCCCACACGCCTACTCTTTTAGATCGTCTCCTACTTGACATGCACATTGATCTCTACTTCATCAATTATAAAATATCCTTTGCAGTTGGGGATCGTGAATGCACAGTCACTCTCCCAACCCACCATTCTTTTTTTTAAGATTTACTGATTAATAATTGTTTATAACAAACAATAAGATATAATAGGATAAGAATATATCTCATATTATTGCTATGATTCACCCAACATTGGAAAAAATATAGCAAAATTTATGAATTTCAAATCTTATCCTATTCATAATTTGATCTTAGTGTTGAGGATGATGAACAACAAGAGTCTCTCTCCCATCATTATTACGAATGAATTCACAAGAAAGAACATTTCAACTTTCTTTTTTGTTTTTTCGGCCAACACCATTTAGTTCTTGTGCCTTTTATTAATTGATCATTTAGATGATTAGTCTAGAGGAGTGATCTTTGTTCAAATATGCAAGTTCTGCTTATGATTCCATTCCAGCAACAGGGATGTATCAATGAAGAACGTGTATAACTATACAAGGATCAAATGAATTACCTGAGGCTTCTTCCTGTTAGGCTAGACAAGTGATTCCAGTCTCAAAGTAGTGTATAAACCCCCAAATCCACCACCTAATATACACACCCTTGGTCTCTGCAAAGAAAGGTTTCTTCCGTAAAACTTAACAATAAGTACCTTGGGATTCATGTACAATAATTTCAAAAGAATATGAGCAAAATAAACATATTCAGGAGTGACGACAGAGAATAAAGCAAACACCTCCACCCACAAAACTATAGTGATTAGATTCAACTAAACTCTTCTCAGTTTCATCATTTCTTTTTGCTTCTAACCAATCCATGATTAACCTCATTCCCAAGCCACAAGGCTCAAAGTTATAAATTATATCAAAGGCAAAGCCCAACCTTAAACACTAAGTTCCTTTACCCAAAAAAAAAAAACCTTAAACACTAAGCTAGAATGAGACTGACTTTGGGGCAGAGCCCAAGTGGCACATGGAACTGGTGGAGTGGACTGATCCATTCACAGAAACCCACACCCAAACTGAGGATTTGACCCTAGTGTTTCAGCCAGGCATTGCCAATGATGACAGAGAAAATTTCGTCCAAGATGAGAATTTCCCCATCATTAGCAAAAGGAAATAACTGAATAAGTAATGTTGGGTCGGCATCACCATTTTTTGCGATGCATGGAGTACTCACTGACGAAAATGACTTGCCCATATTATGAGAAAAGAACATGAATCACCATTCCGACAGCCCTGCAAGTCCAATTACACAATCAATTAATGAATTGCTTGCATTTTGTATGGGAGAATAAAGTAGCAGCAGTGATGAAAGCAAGACTTAGGAGCATATGTGGAGAGTGTGGCATGACTTGGACATAATCAGCTATAGGTACACTTGAGCAATCCTAATACCAGCTTCTTAATCTCTTGCTTCAGACAAGGAGTGACCAATTTAGGCTCAGAAGCCTCTAATCTCTTAGGAGGACTATATGCAAACAATCTCAAAAGATACCGCCGTTTCACTTTCTTCCAATCTTCACTAACTATCTGAATAACACAGTAAGTCGGCAACAAGTAAGATAAAGAAATACTTGATGCAGATGTATAACAAGGCACCGAATTCTACTAAGTAGAATCCATAAAAAACAAAAAACAAACCTTCGAACGTACGGAAGTCGCCAATGAGGTGCCTATCGGTGGGGCTTGGGAGGGTGATGGCAAGAGGCGATGGCATTCGCGTTTAGGAGCAGGGGACGTTTTGCTGAGGAAAGAGAGAAAGAGCGAGTAGAGCGACCTTCGCTCATGGAGAGGGAGGGCAAAATGTGAGCAAGGTTCGTCGGCATCGAGGTTGGCCAGTAAGGGCGCTTCGCAGAGGAAAGAGGGAGAGAGCGGAGTGGAGGTCGCGAGAGGGAGGCGAAGGGGCATCAGCGTTGTCGTTGGTGTCGGGCACGTAGGCAAAGGCCAAGGCATCGGTGTTGGAGTCGGGGGTGACGGACTCTAACGCTGATGGAGGCAACCGATGGAGGGGTGTCGGTGTCAGACTCGAGTTCAGGGGAGGAAGCGTCGACATCAGCGTCAACATCTGCACAGGAGAGAGAGCGTGCACACTAGGAGGAGAGAGGGGAAGAAAGCAGAAAACACCAAGTGGGCCCACCCCTCCGCACCTCGTGAGTGGCCAGGGACCACGCTGATGTGGAGCTCCTGGACCACCCAATATTTTCTCCATGTGCAGAGGATGTTGTGCATCTTCTCGTGCAGGTTAGGAGAAGAGAGGGGAAGAAAGCAGAAGACACCAAGTGGGCCCACCCCTCCACATGGCACCTCTTGAGTGGCCGGGGACCACGCTGATGTGGAGCTCCTAGACCACATAATATTTTCTTCATGTGCAGAGGATGTTGTGCATCTTCTCGTGAAGAGTTTATCTATATGTATATTCTAAGGGTTGGATAATGGTCACTTTAATGAGAATCACTGTCTCTCTATTACATAAAATTAAAAATTCGACTTTTAGGGAAAAAAAAAGGAGAAAAAAATAATTGATATTTTCAATTTTTCTAAAAATTAAAAAAATTCGATTTGTTTTATTAAAATAAAATAATGAGATTGAAATCATTTTGAAATAGTATCCAAACATTGAAAAACATTTTTGATTATATATTATCAAACAAGGAAAAACTAACCATATTCCTAGAAAATGTTTTACTAGAAAGTTCTTTCCTGTATCATTAAGATTTCGCTAAATAAACACACCGTAAAACAAATCACGCCCGAAAATCACCGGTCCAAATATAATGAGAACTAGACCCAAACTTAATAAATCCTAGTTGGGCCCAAAACCAATACTTTTTAACTCCCATGAAAACAGAAACGAACCTAAACCCACTAACCTAACTTAAGCCCATGCTAATTAAACCTAATTAAGCCTTCTAACCTAATTGCTTCTAATCTCCCGCTGCCACCGTCTTGTCCAAATGGCCGATGCCCTCGGCCTGACCACGCTCACTCCGATGGCTCTGGACTCTTGGCGACGGCCAGCATGGCTGAACCACAGTAACGAGCATCCATTACTGTCAGCCACAAAGCCCGAAACACAAAACAAATTAAACAACGGTAGTGGTGGGGGCAGCGAAGCGACCAAACAGCCGCCCCCATAACACCAAGCGTCACAAGGACATAGCAATAGAACGCAACAGTGTGGACGACTCGATTTCGGCAAAAGAAGGAGTAGACGAAAATTAGATCTCATTGAGGCGTTTCATCGAGCGATTGGCGTGCGACACTGAATGAGGGGCTCCCCCCTCAGCCGGGACTCAAATCGCACTGTCCCATCGACATACGACCTACCAGACCCGCATTATCAAAACACAGGGGCGAAGGGGCCGGAGTTCGCGTGAGCCAGACGGCCGCGAGCTCTGGCTCGACACGCCCAAAATAGGGCAAAGACAGAGTAGAAAAGAAAGGACAAAAAAGGGGCACCAAAGCGCGCGACCGCGGGGGCCTTACCCGGCTTGGTGATGATGGTTGGAAGTCGGTCTCAATGCGAATCGAAGTATAGCCAGCCATCTCAATTTTGCCAAGCCGGGAACCACGGGAAAACAGCGGATCGAAACTGAAACTCAACTCACCAAAAATCAGACGCTGTGATAGATGGGGGCCGCAGGCTCGGTGGTACCGGCTAGGGGGCGCTGGTTTGTGTCGAGGATGGCCAAACGTGTCAGAAATGGAGGAATAGGCCAAGCACGAGAGAAGACTCGAGGTTTTCTCGTATTTCTGTATATTTGATTTACATTGTATGATGTCCTATTAATAGTACATTAAATGTCTAACTAAAGAAAAAGAATATTCATCAAATCAAATCCAATCACAGATTGACATAATTAAATAATCACAATCTTCTGTAATCTTGGATTGATTGATTACAATCTTTAGCTTGATTTGTGCATATCTCTAACACTCCCCCTCAAGCTGACGGCTGGTATATGTCTAAAACGCCAAGCTTGCTCAGTAGATATGCATGTTGTCTTTGACATAATGGTTTAGTAAAGATATCAGTAGGCTGTTCCATTGTTCAAATTCCATTTGTCTTGATTACCCCTTCTTGGATTTTGTCTCGAGTATAGTGACAGTTAACTTCAATGTGTTTCGTTCTTTCATGAAAAACGGGATTTGCTGCAAGTTTAAGTGCTGCAGCATTGTCGCAATATATGTTTGTTGGCCCTTTGACTTGTATCCCAAGATCTGAAAGCAAGCCTCGTATCCAAACTATTTCACAAACTGTCTTAGCCATAGCTCTATACTCGGCTTCAGCAGATGAAAGAGATACAATGGATTGCTTCTTCGTTTTCCATGCAAGTAACGACTCTCCCAGCTTGATGCAAAAACCAGTGACTGATCTTCGACTCATAGGACATGTGGCATAATTTGTGTCACAATAAGCTGCCATTTCGAGATTGCAATCTCGTGAAAGGAGTAATCCAAGGCCTGGACATTTCTTCAAATACTTTATAACCTTCAAGGTTGCGTTCATGTGAGACTCCTTCAGACTATGCATGAATTGACTAAGTGTCTTAACTGCATAACATATATCCAGCCTAGTCATAGTGAGATATATAAGTTTCCCTACAAGCCTTTGATAGCCGGATGGATCTTTAAACGGAGGATCGTCAATCTTAGACGATGATCCAACATCATAGTCAACAATAGTCAGCTTGATGTTCAGATCGATAGGGATGACAGTCGGTTTACATCCTGATAAGCCTGCTTTTGATATAATCTCTAATACAAATTTCCGTTGACTAAGGGCAATTCCTAGCTCTGATCGAGCAATCTCAATGCCAAGGAAATACTTGGGAGATCCCAAATCTTTAATACGAAAGCTAGAATGCAAATGTTCCTTAAGTCTCTTGATGCCCAATTCATCATTTCCCATGATAAGTATGTCATCAACATATATCATCAGGTAGATTGAATATGTACCTTTAGTCCAAGAGAATAGGGCATAATCATGCTTGGATTGCTTGAAACTAATGGTTGTAAGGGCTGAAGTGAATTTTGCATACCACTAACGAGAAGCTTGCTTGAGTCCATAAAGGGACTTACGGAGACGACACACTCCAGACTCCCCCTATCGCCGTAATCCCGATGGAAGATCCATATATATTTCTTCAACAAGATCTCCATGAAGAAAAGCATTGTGGACATCCATTTGATGTAGTTTCCAATCCCGGAAAGCAGCAACAGAAAGAAAGGAACGAACAGTGACATCTTTGGCAACTAGGGAGAATGTTTCATGGTAATCAAAACCCTCACGTTGCGTAAAGCCCTTTGCCACTAAACGAGCCTTATAGCATTCCACTGAACCATCAGCCTTATATTTGATCTTGTATACCCATTTGCAACCAATTGGCTTACGATCAACAGGCAGTGGTACTATATCCCATGTGTGATTCTCTTCCAAGGCATGTAACTCAGCTTCCATCGCCTTTTGCCTGCATGGATCACGAACGGCCACATCATAAGATGACGGTTCTATTTGTTCAGAGATACGACTAATGCAGCACATATGTTCCGCAGATAGACAATTAAACAAGACATAAGATGAGATAGGGTATGGAGTATCTGATGAGTTGAGTGATGCACAAACATAATCCTTTGTCTAAGTTGGGGGACGAGTGGTTCGTCCTGACTGTCTTGGAGGAATATGATCAGGTGTAGGAGATGATTCTTCTGAATTAGATGTCTCTTCAATCGATACTGTAGAGTCCGGAGCTGAGTATTCTCAGATAGGTAAAGATGCTACATTTGTTTCGATCACGGGAGAAGGAGTCGGAACATATATATAGTGTGGACTAAGTGATAAATCTTCCTCAAAGAGAAAATTTCTGTTCTGCTGATTTGAGCTTGAAGATTCATTGGAAGATACTTCATCCTGGAAAGGGAACACATCCTCATGGAAAACCACATCTCTACTTACGAAGAAATCACCTGTCGATGGCTCAAAAACACGGTATCCCTTCTGAAAGGTTGGATAACCCATAAAAATGCATTGTCTGGCTCGGGGACTCATCTTATCACGAGGACCCAAAGTAGCAGCATAACACAAGCAGCCAAAAACTCGCAAATGATCTACTTTAGGCTTTTTTCCAAATAAAATCTCAAACAAGGTACGTCCATTGAGAACCCTAGTTTTCATGCGATTGATCAGATAGGCTGCTGTGACCACACAATCTCTCCATAAAGCTTCAGGAATGAAAGCTTGAAATTTAAGTGCACGTGCTACTTCTAGAAGATGGCAGTGTTTCTGCTCAACAACCCCATTTTGTTGAGGTGTATAAGTGCACGTACTTTCATGTAGAATTCCATGCGAGGAAAATAAGGATTGACAATCATGACTAGAGAATTCTTTCCCATTATCTGTTCCAATGCGTTGAACAGTTTTTCCAAATTAAAGAGAAATTTTCTGTAGTTTGGGACTTGCTTGTGGAAAAAGAGGCACGTGATTGTTTTGCGAGAGGACAAATATCACATTTAGGATGTGGAAAGAAAGCACTGTGACCAAAACGTCGATGAGAAATGATAGCTTTAGCTTTATCATTGGTAGCAACGTTACACAATGATTCTTTATTTACAGAAAAACATGATAAATCAATATTTTTGGGAAAACTTGTCCAAAAATACAACCCTTGTGAGAGACTACCCAAGCCCATCAATTTGCCAGTCGAAAGGGCTTGAAAAAGACATGTGTCAGAATTGAAGAGGATTCGACATGAATTATCCTCACAGGCTTTTGACACTGAGATAAGATTGAATTCAAACTGAGGAATATAGAGCACATTTTAAAGGGTAATGGAAGAGCTAAGAAGTACTATCCCTATTTTTGTGACATTTATAATATTCCCATTTGGAAGTTTCACAGTGACTGGGAAAATATGAGCATGTGTATGAGAAAAGAAACTCTCGTCACAAATAATGTGGTCACTAGCACCTGAGTCAATGATCCATGCATCATGAGAAACAGAGCTTAGGCAAAATGAGGTACCTGAGAAGCCTGCTCTTTTTTCAGAAATTTCCAGCTGTTTTAGGGCCTTCATTATTTCCTGATACTGATTTTGTGTAATTGACTGGTTGACATTGTGCCTAGTGACTTGATTAACTGAAGATTCCTTCTTTCCTTTATCTCCGAGTTTACCGTGTAATTTCCAACAGGTTTCCACCGTGTGATGAGGTCGTTTGCAATAGCTACAATATAATTTGCCTTTTCCTCTAATATTTTCCTTTGGTGCTGAATTTCTTGAACCGTAGGATCCCCTAAAGGAACCGGAGCCGTTGGATTCAGCTAGGACATTAGCTGAATAATGATCGTCAGATCTGAAGAGCTGCTCTGATACCAAGGAACCTCTCATTCCTCCATTTCTCTCATTCGCGCGATAGAGACTTTCTCCATGGAACCCGAAGGGCTGATCCGCCGGAGAGAGGGCGTACGAGGAGCTGCCAGCTGGAGAGAGGCCAAATCCGGGAACAACGAACGCCGGTGAGAGGTTCCCGGCCATCGACAGGCCAGACCCGAGAGCCGCGAACTCTGCTCCTTCTCCGGTTCACACGAGTCCAGTTGCCGCCAGCCTCTGGCTTTCTTCTTGAACCGCCAACTGGTAGATCCTCCGGAGCAATGGTGGCGGCTCCATTGCGAGCACTTGGGACCTGAAATGTGAGTAACTTTCATTTAAAATTAGTAAAAATCGAGTCGATTTTTCTTTGTCTCGAATAGCCCTATATTGATTTAGGGTTTCCTCCGGTCCCTCGAGTTTCTCCTCAGCAGCCTCGAGTTTGTTCCAGAGGGTAGAGAGCCGATTGAAACATGTTGTGACGGTCTGATTTCCTTGTTTCAGGTCAGATACGGCTTGGGTGAGCGAAAAAAGCTTGGCTCGATCAAGTTTGCTGTACATCTCTCTGATCGCCTCCCAAATTGCCTTCGAGTCTTCAGTTGGTGGAAGCTCGGCGGCCACCTCAGGAGCCAAACAGTTGCCGATCCACATCCACACGAGTTGATTGCACCTGCGCCAGTGTCGCTGTGAGCGTTCGTTGGTCAAGAAGGGTACGCTGCCATCTATGAAGCCTTCTTTCTCCTTGGTCACCAATGCCCGTCGAAGATCTCGAGCCCAGGTAGTGTAGTTTTCAAGTCCAGTAAGCTGTAAGGAAATGAGCCGTAGCTCGGGTCCATCGCCCGGCGATGTGTAGAACGGGTCACCAAGTTCTGGCCGGCCGCCGCTTGCTGGAAAAATGAACGGCATGTATCCAGGTCCTGCATTTGGGTAGGGATTCCCTCCTTGACCCGTCAAAGATGCTTCGGGTCTTGGGCCTGTGTCCATCGAGCCTGTTCCGGTGCTCGAGAACCCTTCTCCAGATGTTCCGTATGGAACCCACGACTGAGCTGGTCCAATTCCCCACGGACCCTGAAAGGGAAACCACGGGACTAATGGCCATTGAGCTAGGCCGGAAACATTGGCTGGAGCAAGTGTCGAGTTGGCAGTATGTTGAGCCGTCGAGTGGTCATCTTCAGAGGGGTCGACTAAGGCTAGATTCCTGCTTTGAGGTGAGTTTGGACTTTCCTCAACTGAGATTTCTCCTTGAGTATGCTTGGCCATGATGAATTCCTTTGCTTCTTTGTAGAAATTGATTTGTAAGAAAGGAACAGAGGCAATTCGGAGGATTTGGCGGAAGCTAGGTTGAAAAGTATGGCTCTGATACCATGTCAAAAATGGAGGAATAGGCCAAGCACGAGAGAAGACTCAAGGTTTTCTCGTATTTCTGTATATTTGATTTACATTGTATGATGTCCTATTAATAGTACATTAAATGTCTAACTAAAGAAAAAGAATATTCATCAAATCAAATCCAATCATAGATTGACATAATTAAATAATCACAATCTTCTGTAATCTTAGATTGATTGATTACAATCTTCAGCTTGATTTGTGCATATCTCCAACAGAACGACGCTTAGCCGGTGCGAATTTTCTGCTCTCTGACTCGTGGTCTCCCTCTCGGCCGAATCCCCTCTATCTCCCCGTTTCTCTCTCCATCCATTTCTCCCTCTGTCCGAGCCCCCCAAATCCCCCTCTAACGCTGGGCGGGCATGCATCGCCTCTGCCACCGCCAACTCGCCGTGCCGGCCTGCCCCCGACCCAAAAGGCGCGCTCCTCACTCCCTGTCCCGCCTCTGCTTCTGTCCTTCGTCCTCCTTTTTGTTTTTGGTAGAACGCGTGAGAGCGTGAACAAGCGAGAGTGCGTGAGGGAGAAGATGAAGGAAGAGGCTGGGCTTGGGGGAAAGAAAAGGAAAAGTGGGCCGGGGTGGGCCTAGGCAAAAAGAAAGGGTAGAAAAGAAAGGGAAAGAAGGCTGGGCCGGCTTTGACCGAACCCTGGCCCGATCTCACTTTTTCCTTTCTTCTTCTTTCTTTTTATATAATAATTTTTAATCAATTAGTTAATTTTTTTCCATTTTTTAATTTTTTTTTATAAATTATATACATCATAATGTAAATAATCATAATGTCTATATACTATGCAATTCTAGTGAAAATTATTTTTGTTCAGGGGTTAAAAATTAATTCCTAATTTTCTATACAATTAAATTTTATATGAACAAGAAAAATTTAGGAGTCAACATTACAATTTGTATTATTTTATCTTAATTGATGAGGACTATCACAGAAGCACAAATTTCAATTACTAGATTTTTAAGTAGATGAATGCTAAGTTGCTTGGTGCATTGGTGTATTTTTCTTGAAGCGAGAGATTGTTGACGGTGAAGCGAAATTTTTTTTAGGGGATTTTTATGTCTTTTTTATTAGTTTTGCTTTTAGATTAAAAGCTACACTTTACATAAGCGATAGTCAAACGTTAGACGTCAAGGGGCTAAAAAAGAAAATAGAGAGAAAAGAAAAAAGAGAGAAAAAAAAGTAAGTTTTTTCTTTGAGAACTCTATTTGTGCTCTAATCTTACGAAAGATCATGTTGTATTTCAACTTTATTCAAAGTCTGGTAGATTTGTAGAGTGTTTCTGTGCAAAAACATAGTCCAAGTTTGGATGAACTTCGATAATAAATTTTATGTCGTGTTCTTTCGATTATGTTATTTTATTATTTTATTTAGTCGTGGTGGACTGTTTGTTTGCATTATTTTCTTCTGAAATCGACGCGTGATTTCCTAACATAGCGTTGGTGAAGAGCAGCCAAGAGGAGTAACCCCTGGAACGCGGGGTGACGCAACGACCACGCTGCTGATGGAAGGCGGGGATTTATCTGGACAGGTGGAGAAGCGATGAGCTCATCGAGCGATGGCTAATTCCCAAGATTCGAGAGGAGACGATTGTTCAGGCTGTGCAGGGTCAAAACGACTATTGTGAAGGGGGGTTTCAAAATGAATTGACTTTGATTGGTTAGCACACGAGATTAACGGAGGAACAGGCGAGAAAATTGATAAACATTCCCTGCATGTCGTCCTCTCCTATCCTCGGGCTGTTCACCTAATAATTCACTTTCAATATGCAGCGAGATAAACTGTCCTACTCTTGCTATTTCCTCCTATTGCCAAGACTACCCTCTGCTCTGCTTTCTTTTCTTTTCTGTTTCGCACACTCTCGTCCCAGATGAAACTCTTGGTCGATTGTTGACTAGATGGCCCATATGTTGACTTAGTTTCATGTCTCCAATAAGGCTAAAGCGATGAGGTTAGCTGAGGTTTAATGGTACGCACACAAATGGATCAACTTAGAAGGAGAAAATCAATCGAGTAATGTTGAGTGGCCTTGAATATTTCTTCAGAGATTGGAGGGACTTGAAAGTGCCTGTCATCTTCGTTGGTCCAAGATTGTTTTGCTGCCGGGCCCAAGATATCGAAATCAACATGCCTCTAGTCATGAATGCGAGGAACGAATGCAAAAAACCGTGCGTGGTAAGTGTTTTTGGTTAGGGATCGAATCATAGCATTGTTGGCAAATTTGGTCCCTAAATTTTTTTTAGAAATGCAATGACAATCTAAGGAAATAAGTGTTGAAAATTTTTTGCACAATCATTTGCTATTTAATATGAAGGCACATTTAATGAGAATACTTCAGTGGTTAAAGGCAATTAATTATAATAAAAAGGTAAGTCTTTAAGGTGAAGAGATCAAATCAATTATTTCACATTAAGTAGTAGTATATGCTTGGGTAGTGCTTAGGTGGAGCTTTTTTTTTTTTTTTTGGTAGTGAATGCTGCAAATTCAGTCTCTAAGGTATGAAGGAAATTTGTCTAATCTTCCAGAGTCTCGTGCGTCATAATGAGAGGAGATTCTTTGGAAATATTTTGTTATTATGCATTTATATAGATAAATTGTTATTTTACAATATTGGATTGGAATTTTAAATATGTCCAACTATAAAAAAAGTTACACCTTCATTATTGTCCTCCACCTTACTTTTTAGGTTTAATATCTTGAAAAACCTCAAATTGGTACACCTATGACAAATTTACCTTAAACTATTTTTTTGACAATAAAAACTCCAAATCGGTACACTTGTGACAAATTTACCCCGACTGACCATAAAAAATCCTAAGCTTGTACATTTATGACAAATTTACCCTAAACTAATTTATTTAACTGCAAAAAACCTAAAACTGATAAATTCGTGACAAATATACCATCCGTTAAATTGGATTAATACCACAAAAAAATCACAAAAATTGTAAATTGTGACAAATGGAGCGTAAAATCCCAAATTTGTATACCAATCAACTGTCACATGTTATTTAACTTAATAATTTGATTGTAAAATTTAACGAAAATTAACAGATAATAAATTTGTCATGAGTGTACAAGTTTGGAGTAAATTTGTCAAAGGTATACTAGTTTGGTATTTTTGGTAGTCAAAAAAATAGTTTGGGGTAAATTTGTCACAGGTGCACCAATTTTGGGCTTTTCAGGGTATTAACCCTATTTTTTTAATAAAGCCATCGACTTTAGTGACTATAATTTGAAAGTTGCACCTGCTACGAAGTTGCCTTGACATGTTTTTGATGTCAAAAGGGACCATAATATATAATGTTTTATGCACCTACTGGGAAGTTGGCTATGCGCGTAATTGATGGTAAATGGTTGTGGAAGAAGATTTTAAAGTAATATTTTTCCCCTTTAAATTTTGGTCAATTTTGATATTTATTTGAAACCTTTTTCGCTTCCACCCGACAAAACCCTATGAATCACGTGAATGGAATTAAGAGTCTATCCGTAATTTTCAATTAAACCCTATGGGTCACGCAATACAAATGTCCAAAATGATGTCTGTAATTGACGAAAGTGGCATCGGACTTCAACGTTTATATCTTATAATTAAATATCCATTTCTCCTTTTTCTAATGTAACACAGTGGTTCTCCTTATGTAATTTTTTTAGGGAGGATGATCTGGTGGAAAGGCTTTTCAATTGAATCGCGTGAGTTACACAATACAAACGTCCAAAATGATCTCTCTCACTAAAGAAAGTTGCATCAGACTTCGGGCATTCAAATCAAGAATTTCATCGTTTATTTCTCATAATTAACATCCTTTTCTCCTTTTCTAATGTGACGCGTTGGTTCTTCTTTAGTAAATTTCTGAAGGAGGATGATCAGGTGGAGAAGTTTTTCACATTAAGAATGTAATAAAAGCTCTTCCCATTAATGAATGTAATGTTATTATTGCTAAAATATCCAATACAAAAGAATGCAGAAATTTGACTAATAATGAGCCGCACACTCTGAATAAATGCATTTAAACTTTTTTGTAGGCATGCCTCCGACAACAGCTTTCATTCGGCCAATTACTACACACTCTGAAAAGGCATTGTCTGTACCACATATTGACTACCTTTTGTTGAGAAAACTCCATCCATATTTTGAAGTTGACAAAATTTTATAGTTCTAATGCTTATGTTAGAATAGGTTTTTGAACAAGTATACATTCTGAGCACTATCAAGGATCTTTGCCAAAGTCTATTATATTCAAGAAGCACATATACAATATCCCAACTCTGACGGCTTTAAATCATATCAAGGTCTAGAACAAGACTTGTTGAGAATACAACATGGAACCAAAACAAGACAAATTCATAATATAAACAGCAATGGCTAGTGATCTAGCTAAGGATTCTACTTTCCATAAATATATTGATTGAGTTAATCAAACTAATTAGTAAAATCAATCCTAGAGAGAAGTTCCAAATGAGAAAGGCTATATTTATGGAAACCAAGATTTTGATTGTGTGAGCGACCAGAATCAAGTGGAGATTCTCTCTTTGTCTTCAATGGCCATAAGATCTTTGAATCTTTATGTCCAGTGGGTAGATTGGAAGAAAATCTTCCAATGATTGACTAAATGGCTAGTAGCCTGGAAGAGTATTTAAGGAGATTAATCGGTCAAGGAGATAGAGACGCAAACTTGAAATTCCAAAGTCTAATTGTCTTCGTTTGTGAGCTTTACAAATTGTGATCAAGAGAGAAAAAACACAACAAAAAGAATGACTTGGTATGCACTGAGTATTTGTACTCAAAGTTGTAATTTCTTATTGATCCTATAGTGGAATCCAACGAGCAAGCTATCAGTGTGGGAGGGTGGACGTGGGCTTAATCTAAATCGAACCACTATAAAACTTGTGTGTAATTTTCTCATCCTTAACTCATCTTACTTAAGTCTGTTGCATATTTACGGGTTATCTCAAAAGTATGGTTATTCTCATAATAGATTATGATCTTTATTTAGACTTTAATATCGACTTATTTACAGATGACTCAATCTTTTTCCTTGATGGAACAACTAGGAAATGCCAAAATGTTGCAGCTATTTTGAATTAGTATTTCTTTGCTTCGGGGCAATTAATTAATTTAAACAAGTCAGGGATATATTTCAGCAAGGATTGTCCACAGAGTTTGAGGCAGAATATGGCCTATGGGCTTAGAGTTCCAGAACTAGCGAAGACTGGGAAGTACTTGGGGATTCCTTTAGATTGGGGGGCATCAAAGAAACAAAGGTTTGCTTGGATACTAGCCAAAATAAATATGAAACTAGAAGGTTGGAAGGAAAATATGATATCAAAAACCGGAAAAGACATGCTCATTAAAGAAGTGGTGCACGCATTATCACAATATGCTAAGTCTATTTTTAAAATCCCCATCTCCATTTGTAGGGCAATTGAAAAGAAAATTGCATCCTTTTGGTGGAAAAATGGTGAAAAACAAGCTGGATTTCATTGGAGGAATTGGGATGCGCTAAAACGGAGGAAGGATAGTGGAGGACTTGGTTTTAGGGATCTAATGACTTTTAATGGGGCTATGTTAGGAAAACAAGCATGGCGAATTACTCAAAATCCATCCTCATTGTGGTCTTGAGTATTTAAAGGGCTTTACTTCCCGAATTGTGACTTCTGGCATGCTAGGAAAGGGAATTGACCATCTTGGGGATGGCAAAGTGTACTATTGGGAAGAGGATCTATCCATCCTTCTATAATGTGGTCTGTGGGTAATGGGGAAAAGATAAAAAATAACGAAGATAAATGATTACATAGGGGAGTCATTGGTGGTCCAGGCAACATTGGAGAGCCTAAGAGGGTAATTGAGTTGATTGTCCAGGAGGAGTCAAAGTGGAATGAACAAGTAGTGAAGCAACTATTTGATGAACATACTGTCAATGAAATTCTTGCTATCCCGCTGAGGTCACACGATATTGAAGACAAACTAGTTTGGTTAAATGCCAAATTCGGATCCTACACAGTAAAGAGTGGCTATAACTGGAACAGAGACCTTTCAAAAAAACCAAACCCAAATCAGGCCTCCTCCTCATATCAAACCCCCAGAGCTTTGTGGACTAAAATTTGGAAGACTAACACACTACCAAAAATTCGATTCTTCATATGGGCAATATGTCAAAATGCTTTACCAACAAAGGAAAATCTCTTCAGGAGGAGTATTATACCAGACTCAAAGTGTGACTTATGCCAACAACAACATCCCGAGATGGTTGAGCATATCTTTCTTCTTTGCCCATGGATGAAACAAGTCTAGTTTAATTCTTTGCTTCAAATCAAAATTCCCACTCAAGGTCTTCCTAGAATTGAAGAATGGCTCTTGAACTTTAGCATCACATTTGTACCATTCGAGCAACTTGCAACTATCCTTTGACTTATTTGGAAATCAAGGAACAATTTTGTATTTCGAAGACTAAAACCAAATCCACAATAGCTAGTGAACTCAGCTTTTGTAGCGTATATTGAAGTATGAAGAAGCAAATCTGGAAAAGGGAAAGTTGTTGAAGGTCAAAACTTACCTCAGATTTGGTGAAACCCAAAACATGGAGTATTGAAGATCAATATCGACGCTTCCTTTGTGATAGCCCAAGGAAGGGGAAGGGTCCTCTCTAGTCTCACATCGCTTAGGGGGGAGTCCTAGGCTAGTTTATAAGGCTTGGGGTTCCTTTAATCTGTGTGACGCATTTTAAAGCCGTGAGGACTCAGTGTCCAAAGCGGACAATATTACACAGTGGGGCTCGGGTCGTTACAAATGGTATCAGAGCCGATTCCCAACCGCGTGTGGGAGCCACAACAAGAACGCTGTGCTCTTAAGAGGTGGAGAGTGTGATAGCCCAAGGAAGGGGAATGGTCCTATCTAGTCCCACATCGTTTAGGGGGGAATCCTGGGCTAGTTTATAAGGCTTATGGTCCATTTAATCTGTGTGACGCGTTTTAAAGCCGTGAGGACTCAGTGTCCAAAGTGGACAATATTACACAGTGGGGCCCAGGTCGTTACATTCTTCACTGTAAGTTCAACAAGTGGAGCAGTTACTGGTGTGTTGCAAGATAGCCTTGGAAGAGTTATAGATGGATTTGCCAAAATAGTGAAGGTCAACTCTGCAACTCAAGCCGAGGTTAGTGCTCTTATAGAAACGCTAGTTTTCTTCTCTGATTATGCTATGGATTGTCTTCAACGAGAGTCAGATTGTTTAGACATGGTAAGAGCTCTCACGAGTGCTAATCATTTCAAGTGGGATATACGTGTGCTTATCTTGAAAGCTCAAGATCTTTTGAAAAACTTTTCCAATTTGAAGCTGGCCTATTGTAATAGAGAATCCAACAAAGTGGCAAATTGGGTAGCTAAGGCCCATAGGAAAAATTCTCCGCCTCAGAATTGGACCCTATATCCCCTTCCCGATCTTTGGAGTCTACTTTGTTTTGATGTTGTGTTGTTATACTCACAAACTAAGACTTAAGGATGGAATGTATATTGTTATTCGGACCAAAAAAGTAGCACCAAGATGGGATGGTATCATTGCCATGGACAAGCCACCATTGCATTTCCTCTCACCACTCTTGAATAGAGGTCGTGTGTCCATAATTCTCGTTTGGTTTGATTTGATTAGGCTCCGGCTAGAGATATATCTCCACATTTATATAATTTGGTTTGGTTGATGGCACTAAACACACCATGCTCACATTCTAATAGTTCTCAATAAGTGCTGTACAAAGGCGTGTTTACAACAATATTTAAGTGGTTAAAGGTAATTAATTATAAGGCGAAGAGATCAAAACAAATATTCCATACTAAGTAGACAGTATATGCTTAGGTAGTGCTTAGGTGGAGTTTTTTTTTTTTTTTTGGTAGTGCGATGAGTTTTTTATTTGATAGGCTAAGTCAAGCCTGTCCGCCCATATTGGGCCAAACCCAACCCATAAGAGAAGGGCCCATAAGAGGAAGGGGGCGGTTATTTTCTAAGTAAAAATAATTGTAATATATAAATAAATAAATAAATAAAAGGAAAGAATGTTAACAGTAGCATTTTAGAGAAATGACATTCTTTGTCTTCCCTTGGAAACGGTTTACTTCCTCTTGAAGAATGGAATTCCAAGGCTTCAAACGATTCCTCTAAGACTACAATGAGTAATTAATCTGTGCCAAATAATGTATGATCATCTCCGTGATATGCCTTCAATTGATGTTACATGTTTGCTGGACACGTTTTCGTGTTCGAGTATCGGTTAGATTTTTCAAGAATCTGTTTCTGACATAGTGAATACAGCAAATCCAATCTCAATAATATGAAGGAAAACCTTCTAATTATCCATAGTCCCATGTGTCATAATGAGAAAGATTCTATAGGAACATTTTGTTATTATGCATTTATATAGAGAAAGTGTAATTTTATCCATATAATTATGTTTAAACTTTTGAAAATCACATTTTTCTTTAATTCAAAAGTTTAAGAGCACCAAGAAGAAACCTGAAAGATATTGGGCCTATGAAAGGTACACCTTCATAATTGTCCTCCATCCCATCAACTCTATTGACTACAAATTAAAAGCTGCAGCTACTGTGAAGTTGCTTGTCTGTAACTTTCAATTAAATCCCGTGAGTCATGTAATACAAACGTCCAAAATGTTGTTCCTCACTGACAAAAGTGGCATTGATTTTCGGGCGTTCAAATCAAGAAGTTAATCATATATCCTTTTCTCCTTTCCTAATGAAATGCATTCGTTCTTCTTTTGTAAATTTCTAAAGGAGGATGATCTTGTGGAGAAGCTTTTCACATTAACAATTGAATAAAACTCTTCCCATTAATGAATGTATTGTTATTGTTTCTTAAATGTGCAATCCAAAAGAATGATTGAAATTTGACTTATGAATTGAGGCAGATTTGAGTTCTAACATATGTAAATTGTTTGTCAACATGCACATTTGTTACATTTCCTCAATTGAAACTATCTGACTTTGTGGTAGCTATGGGAATCTTATCAAGTCAGTTGTTAATGAGATTGTGATTAGGCTCAAGACAAGACAGAGACAAGCGATCTAAGATTTAAATAGAATGGAGATTCGAATAGAAGTTTTAGACAACTTATTGGACAATTCACTGGAATCTACGGGATGGGCGGTATTAGTAAAACAACAATCCCTAAATTTATCTTCAACTAGCAATATCCCCGCTTTTGGAAAAAACTGCAGCTTTCTAGGTGAAGTGAGGGAAACGCCAAAAAACAAAGGGCTTAGTCAAGCTATAAGAAAAATTATTGTGCGATTTCTCTTATTCTAGAGTGACTTGTGACATTGATAGCATTGATAGATGCTAATTGTGATGGATGATGTCAATGAGGGCAACTATATCAAAAACTAATGGGGGTGAATTTTTTTGTATCCTTGTACTGGGATAGTTGTTGCCACTAGAGACAAGAGCCTTTCGAATATCATGGGATTTAAATATAAATTCAAGGGTCTTGAATTGGTGGGTTGAGCAATGAAGACACACATAACTTTTTTGCAAGCATGCCTTTAGTTAAATGTAAAAAATGTGGAAGACAGAAAATGGGGAATTTGTATAAATGTATTCATACACTGGTGATTTTTGCATAGTGTGGATTAGTTTCGTTGTAATTCATAGCATTATGTCGCTTTAGTTTTCATTATTTTAGGGTGTGCATTCACTCGTTCTTGGAAAAATTTTAAGGTTAAAATTCCAAGTGACCGTGTAACATCTTCGATTTTGACCCTTATTTTGGTCCCAACTTCCTAGATAGGCCAATCTTCTTGAAGAACAAGAGTCGAATGCATTAAATGAGGATAATGAGTGTGGAGGCTTATGTATCACAAATAATTAATGAAAGGGGATGACTCAAGGGGATGACTCATGGCCTAAGGGAATGATGACAAGTGATCTTGCAAGCCAAGTAGGGTGCCACCTCTCCCCCATAGACTTGCTACCTTGAGTTTCATAGGTTTTGACTTCCTAATTGTTCGAAACTACTGGACTTTTCCTGCTTTCCAATTTCATAGAGCTTTTTGTGCTTCGAATTTGGAGAAATTTCATTCATGAAAGTTGTTAATCTATAACATAATTAAATTTCATATTTTTCTAATGTGAAATGGTTTGGACAAAGGCCCAATCAATTACCGTATAGAACCGGCCCAATATAGTGAAAACGGTAACCAAGTTACTTTCTCAAATTTTCATAAAATCTTTCCTTTTGAATTTGGACATACTTTCTTCACAAAATTTTTAAATAGCATCCATATCTACAACATATTAAAATTTCAAAAAATTTGTGAAAATTTGGATTTCGAAATGAATCTCTCTCTTTGACCGTTGAATTTGCTCAATGGACAGATTTTCGGGTTGTGTTCAATGATTTGTTGCTCTTTCCACAGAAAAAATTTATTTTGGATTCATTCATAAAAAAAATTTCTAAGGTATTCTCTATAACATATTAAAATTTATAATTTTTCGAGTTCGTTTAATAAGGTAGTGGTACTGATTCCGAAAGTTGCTCAAAACTGTTTTCCCCTTAGAATGGGAGAACGACACGCCCAACTTGAGGAGAAAGTTAATCTAGAGACTTCTTGGCTTGAAGATAAAAATGCATTAAATGCTTTTAGACCTTAGTGTGTTAAAGAGAAGAAACGTAGATAGCAAGTTGGCTAATGTGAACACATCTAAGCCTAATGATTGTATAAAATCTTGGCAATTAATGAGAGATGTGAGTCATATACTTAGGCGTCCCCCTAATAATCGGTTGTATTTATTGAAGAGGTGAGTCATATAGTTTAGGTGCTCCCACAATTATTACATGAAATCATTCCATGATGATCAATCTCTTAAGTGGACCAATGAAAAGAGGAACAAGTGTCCCTCCTTAGAAACTAGACTTGCCACCCATCCAACTCCCCACCTCTTCATCCTAGGTTGTCTACCTAAAGAAATGTGATTGGTCCACTTGGAAGAAAAATTATGAGGGGTTTACTTATAAATAGAGGCATTTCCCCCAATTTCCACACCATCTTCTCTTCCTCCCTCACTTACACTCTCTTTTCTCTCATGCCCTCTCACTGTCACCCTCTTTCTCTACTCAGCCTTGCTCGTCCACCGCCTCATCAAACAACCCTCTATTGGTAAAACCACCTATAGTTCAACAAGATTCATCAAAGGTAAGTAAAATCTCTAACTCTTCGCTAGGGCGATAGCCTACGTCATTGAGTTTAGTGGTATGTTCACTCGTGTAAACCGTATGTATGTTGTAATATTCTTTTGTATGGGTTGCTCACGTTTGCATGCTTGAGTGTATTCATGCCCCAAGACAAGATCGAGGTTCGTTCAGCTTGGAATCGATGTCAAGTTGCGATGGCCTAAGCCGCGAGGCCTTAGATCGATATTGAAGCATGCCGATCCTAAGTCTTGCTTGGTGCAAACATCGGCCTAGGCGTACAGCTCAAGCCATGAACCAAGAATCATGCTTGGCATATTATATAGTATGATTTTAAGAGCCATAGCACACTCACTTGAATGAGCACACCCTTGGGCTTTGCATACGACAGCTAAGATAAGATTAAAAAAAAACCGGCTTGTGTGATGCACTTAAAGGGGAAAAAATGCCAGTCACCACATAGTGTTGGCGGTGATACCTCATTCATTGAACAGGATGCCTGGGTTTGAGTCTGGATGCCTTGGGTAAGCTATTCTCAAGATGCCATAATTGAGTCAAGATGCCTGGGTGGAGCCCAGATGCCCTGGTGAGCTAGCGCCAAGATACCTCAGTTGAGCCGGGATGCCCTGATTGAGCTAGGATGCCTCGATTGAGTCGGGAGGGCCTGGTTGAGTTAAGATGACGATAAATGAATTTGCATGAGTGCCGGTTTATGCGTAAGTATGATATGTTGATATATTCATTGACGAATAGAAGGTAAGCATGCATTGAAATATGCAGTAATGGACATCTACATGTAGCAAGGTGTAGCGATAAGTTCGCTAATAATCTACCATTTATATTGCATTGCAAGTGTTGCACCTATTACATTTTGATGATGAGTTGTCCTCCTAGTAGAGAATTAGGGATTTTACTTACTAACTCCATGACTCACCCCATTGTTTTTCAGAGTTGCAGGCATTGAGGAGTTGCAATCTTGCTAGAAGAGTTAAGATTTACCCTGACCTTTTGAAGATGTGGTGGTTGTAAATATAACGACCCATGATAGAAGGGCTTGTAAATGTAGTTGATGTAATTGTGTGTTTGTAAATGTTTGTTTTTCTAATTGCTTATTGTTGTCTGAGTGTTGATTATAACGCTTCCACATGTGCTTAATGAAAATATAAAAGGAAACAGGACAGCGACGTGCCTAGGATGTCGCGAAAATAACCCTTGCTGCTCAAGATCCTAGAGATAGAGTTGAGGTCATGACAGACCATTTCAACCCAAAAAAAAAAAAAAAAAAAAATCCAAGTGAAAGTAGAGCAAATTTTCATGAAAATCTGGGTTTATATTACACATTATTTTGGCATATAGATTCTAGTTCAAATTTATTTCAGCACTTAGTAAATTTTTAGTGTAATTCCATTTTACAATTTTATATATATACATATATTATAAAGAAGGGTGAAATGTGAAAAAAAATAAAAATAAATAGATAGACTGCATTATCATTAAAAAAACATACATTTGAGACTGTATTTTAGGAATCATGCATATTCATAAACAGATTTTGATTTCTTAACATTCCATTGCACTTTAGATTGCATTAAGTTGATTTCATTTCTTAACATTTCCGGCTTTGAGCCATACTTTATTTTGGAAATTTTGAATTGAGTTTCTATTTAGAGCTTAAGGCGAAGAGATCAAACAAATATTTCATAGTCAATAGTAAGTAGTGCTTGGCTGGTGCAATTTTTTTGTAGTGGATGCGGCAAATCCAATCTCAATAATGTGAAGAAAAATCTTCTAATTATCCATAGTCACATGTGTCATAATGAGAAAGATTTTTTTAGGGATATTGTGTTATTATGCATTTATATAGATAAATTGTAATTTTATCTATATAAATATGTTTAACCATAGACATTGCTATAGAATAATTATAAATGATTTAAACGTTGAAAATTAGATTTTATTTAATTCAAAAGTTCAAAGGCAACAAGAAGAAACTCGAAAGTAATTGGGCGTGCGAAATGGTACACCTCCATAATTGTCCTCCATCTCATTTTTCTAAAGCCATCAACTTTATTGACTATAAAGTGAAAGCTGCAGCTGCTTTGAAGTTGCATGTTCGTAATTTTCATTTAAGTCCTGTGATTCACGCGATACAAGCATCCAAAATGATTTCTCTCACTGACGGAAGCGGCATCGGGCTTCGGGCATTAAAAACAAGAATTTCATCATATCTTAAAACAATATTTTGTCCTGTGGGTTCGTATAAACCACATGAATGCATTATATGTATTTTGAATGCTATTCTTAAAACAATATTTTGTCCAGATTTGATCACAATGTCCTTTACTCATTACCCTGAAGTGTCTCGCGAACCATCCTTGAATGGAGCTAACCTAATGTACGTGGATGGAGTGATTTGCGTGTATAAATCGGTGTTAACTCAATCGAATGATTTGGATACTAGTGTTATGAATGAGATGGAATAAATGTGGACAAGTCATCCTCTCAAAGACCTCGTACAGTACGAGAAAATATTATGTACCCTAACAGTGTCACGCAATTTTTGCTCTAAATCATTTAGAGCATGACACCTGTCCGTCTCTCTTCCACGTCGTCCAACTCTCTCATCCCTGGCCCACTGCTCTGACGCTCTCTCTCCTCTCTCCTCTGCTATCCATCTCTCTCCTCTCTCTCTCCTCTCTATCTCTTGCTTCCATCGCCCCCCACCCAACAAAATCTGATGCCGACGACCCTCCATCTCCACCGGTTGCGAAGACAGAGTCCGCAGGTGATTAGGAAATGAGCACCCTCGGCCTCCATGTTGCTGTAGTTCCTCGGAGACACCAGTGCCTAGAAGCTGCTCTGAGGGTCGTACGGTCCGAAGCCATCCACGTTAATGTTCTCACCGTCCTCGCCGTCGTAGCGATGATCAGGAGCCACAGCAGCTAGGGGCAAACTGCTCTTGCCGGGGGTCCCGGCAGCGCCCCCCGATGGCGACTCCTGCTCATCGTTCACCTCGAGGTCGACGACAATGATGCTGGTCACGCTCGTCGTCCTCTGAATCTGATGGCGCGGGCACTTTGCCAGCAACATCATGCCCACTTCCTCCCCCTGCTGCTACTACTGCTTCTTCTTCTTCTTCTTCTTAACTAGTGTCTCTATTGTTTAACACAGAGTTGCACATAGCATGGAGGGAAGGGAGAGAGATAAAAGAAAGGGAGAGAGAGGGAGAAAATGTGGGCCGTTGCTTTTGCAGGCTCAAGGTACAAGGAGACCACAAGTTTAGGATTTTACATCCTGGATTCATCAATCCGAATGATAGCATTAGGTTGCATCGGGTCGGCTTTAGAGTCGGGGGCGACGGAGGCAATCGGTGGAGATGGAGGACGTCGGCATCGCATTTCGTTGGGTGGGGGGCAATGGAAGCGAGAGACAGAGAGGAGAGAGAGGAGAGAGACGGATAGCAGAGGAGAGAGGAGAGAGATGGTCGCAAAGGAGAGAGGAGAGAGAGTGTCAGAGCGGTGGGCTAGGGATTGAGAGAGTGGGATGATGTGGAAGAGAGACAGACAGGTGTCATGCTCTAAATGGTTCAAAGCAAAAATTGCGTGGCACTCTTAGGGTATCTAATATTTTCCCCATACAATATGACAATTTAGTCAACAAGTCAAAGCAACTTATAACACCACGAAAAACATATATAAATAAAAACAAGCCAAAAATTAAATAATTGGGGCTAGGCTCTATTTGATTTTTGTTACTTCTACTACGGTGGTTCAAATTCCGAAGGATAATATTCATAATGATTTTCAATTTCTCATGAAATATTTATTAAGAGATGAAATATGAAAAATGATTTATGTTAATTCATGCTAACCAAAAAGTGTATCGCTAACAAGTGTCGTGAAAATCTATATCAAATCATGCAAAACACACTTATTTAATATGTCAAGATTGTAGTTACAAATTCATGATTTTCTTGGTATGTTCCGTCCAAAAGTAAATAAATAAAATATATGCGACCATAAAATCATGGAAAATGAGGGAAGCAAAGGGAAAGGTACACACGGGCTGGCGCGATTCAATGGAGAAAAGGGCAATAAAAGAACATCGCTATGCGTTGTCAGAGGGATCTCAGAGGAAACGGGTCGTGTAGATTGCATGGAATATCCTCCTTATGATCGGAGTTAATGTTAAGTAGGTAATGGGACAAATCCTATCATCAACCACGAGTTTAAGCTTATAAATATTGATCGATATCTTAAGAAAATAAAAGATACTTATTCATGTATATATTCATGAATGCCTAATGCTGGTCATATTGAATATCTTTTAGTTTCATTTGACTTTTCTTCAACCATATTCCTTTTTGATAAAAAAAAAAAAAAAGCAATCGAATAAAATGCATAAAACAAGAAATGAATCGGACACTAGATTTTAGGGGTGAGCATGGTTTCAGGGTAGAGCCTAGAATCTAAGAACTGGACTGATGGAATAAGTTCCTCTTTTTCCCTTTTTGGCAACATCGGCAATGGCCATCATTAATCACGTTTTCCCTTTCTTCAGCTGAGCAAAGCCGTCTCTCATGGTCAAGACCATCATGGCCTCTTTCTCTCTTTCGTGCTCAAAGCGACACCACGATGGAATGGCATCACGGCCATTGACAGGCCATCAATGCATTTCCTCTCACCAATTTTGGATAGTGGTCAAGCGTCCATAATTCTCGTTCAGTCCTATTTCATGCAGCGAGCTCAAATTCGAAATACATTCAAACATGTTTATATAATTTGATTTGGTTTAACGTCCAAACCACACTGACTACATCATGCTCACATTCTAATAGTCATCAATAAAAAATAAATTATGATTTGCTTTTTAATATAATGACACATTTTATGAGAATATTTGAGTTGTCAAAGGAAATTACTTATAATTAAAGGTAAGTCTTTGAGGCAAAGAGATCAAAATAAATATTTCATAGTAAGTGAT
The DNA here is from genome assembly GCA_014182405.2 of Eucalyptus sideroxylon. NCBI lineage: Eukaryota > Viridiplantae > Streptophyta > Magnoliopsida > Myrtales > Myrtaceae > Eucalyptus > Eucalyptus sideroxylon. The sequence goes on along the minus strand of CM024554.2, from coordinate 30,913,087 downwards.
AGTAAGTATATGCTTAGGTAATGCTATGATAACTCTATTTTAGATAGAGTATTTTTACTAATTTAAGTTTGATATTTGCTAAGTTTTGATGAATCTTAGGTGAATTTATTTGCCACTCATGTAATTTTATTGAATTTTGTAGGAAACATGACTTTCAGATTTATAAGGGACCATGCGCATCATTTGCAAAAGACGCGAGGACCAATGCGCAATTTTTCCGAGTCTGTGATGGATTTGCAAAGCAGTCCCTGCGTCTCAATATTTGGGAAAATCTCAAATAAGGGCCTGAAGTGGGTTCATTTTCTCAAAAAATGATCTAAAGTATTAAATAAGGATCCAAAGTGGCTAATTTTGTCTCAAATAAGGACCCAAAATTTCAATCTTATTTATAGCTTGGGGTAGTTTTGTCCAAGAACTTTTTTTCTTTAATTTTTTTTCTTTCTTCATCTTCCTCACACCTCCTCCTTCACTCTAAATTGCCTCCTTCTTCAACACCATAATCAGGGGCCCTACCAGCGACCTTGTGAGCTTCATGTCATCACGTAGTTGGTCCTAGTGACTAGGGGTGAGCATGGTTCGGGTTGGTCCGGGCCACCCCCTAACCCTAGGACCAACCCGTACAGTGTTGGTATTCAATTTTTAGGACCGATGACCGACCCTATTGAGCCTAGGACCAAGGACCGGACCAACTCAATGGGTTCGGTCGGGTTCCAGGTTAACCCGGGACTGATCGATAACTTTTTTTCGTCTTATTTTTTATACTCCATAAAAAAGCAAACCTACAAATTCAAATTACACATCCATCGACGATGCGGTATTGTGCAACTAAACTATAAATACCAATACATATTTAGCAAAAAGATGACACAATAATATAAATTTCATACCTACTAACCACTCATCGAGATATGGGACATGGAAAGTTCTTATAATCATCTATCTTTAATATTCATAACACCATATGCAATAGTGTTTTACTGCGTTTGATCATGTAAAGTCCACTCAACCAAAAAACTTCTACCATTTGACTAGCAAATCACCGTAGTAACTGCAATACTACTCTACTCTTCAAAAACTTCTACCATTTGATACAAATTGAAAAGCAAAGTGCAACTGAAATTCATTAGTAAAATACAATTAAACCATAAAAAATTTAAAAATACTTAATATAAACCATGAATATATAACTTCACATTTTGTTAATTCACTTGAACTTCTAAGAACCTAAAAACAAAACAAACGACACATAATTGATACTCAACAAAAGTTTTAAATTGAAATTACTATTAGTGCTATTGATAGAACATCCCAATATAATATAATATAACATACATTTTACTTAGGTTTGAATATATAAAAGAATTATAAATAATATAATATACAGGGTTGGTCCAGGGTTGGACCGACCCAAAACTCTTAGGACCGAAGACCAACCCGCACAGTGTTGGTCCTGGAATTTCAGGACCAAGGACTGACCCAGTCCCCTTGGGAACTAGACCAGGACCGGCAGGGTTGGGCCGGTCCAGGGTCGGTCCAGGGTCAACCCTAGACTGCTGCTCACCCCTACTAGTGACAAGAAGTCAGATTGGAGTTATTTGCTATTGGCCACCTTCTCGGATGCTAAAATCCTCAGTTCCTCAAGATGCATCAAATCTCGGCTCGCTTGTGCTCAGCCTAAAGCTTAGATTGACCTCCATCTGACGACAACGATGCTGGATCTTTTATCAGGGGCAGCGGTTGATGAGGTCGATAGCTCGAATAGGACTTGTCAATGGTGGCAATGCGGCAACGAAGTACAACAATTTCTACAATTAATGATGTCAAATACGACTAATGATCAATCTCAAGATGGGGTATCGATTGAGGAGAAGAGTTGTGTCGATGAGAATGGCAAGAGTGTGAGTGGGTGTCTCCAGACTAGGGATTATTGAAAGGAGCCATTGGCATTGCATAAGGGAAGGGGGATCTTTGAAAGATTGAATTTACACAAGAGAGGCAAACCCAAATTTGAAATTGATGAGGCAAACTCTTGCTGAGGTTGAAATAGTCGCCAGCTGCAACAAAATTGTTCTTTGGCATGAAATCGTTGGTCACCAAGTGTTAATTGAATAGATGCATAAGTTAGTCAAACAAGACGATCTGGCAATGCTTGGATATTGCTACTCTGTTGTTGGCAAGCAGGATCGAAAACAACATAAAAAATTGCAGTTGCTAGGTTAGCAGAAGACCCAGAATAAGTGGAGTTTGATGTACTCTCAAGGTGAGAGAAATACATCGCCAAAGGGATTAGTTGCATAGCTTGGGAGTTGGACAAGAAGTTGAGTCTCAGCAAAAGCATATTCATATTATGGCTTTGAGATCATAATTTGCGATGAATGTTGGAATAAAGAGAACTTATTTTTGAAAGCTCATTTCAGCTTCGTGGAATTGTCTACAAACCATTTTGAGGAGCAAAATTTAAAATTTTCAACGAGTTAGACTATGTTGTAATGGCTCGTATTAAAAAAAAACTCAATCTTGGTCATATAACGAGATGACACAAAGAGCGATGGAGGAGTTGATAATGGAGGTGATATAGAAAGTGAGAAAGATGAAGAAATAAAAAAGAAGAAAGAGAGTCAAAAAATAAACAACAATGTTCTTGGAAAAAACTACCCCTGGCCATGAATAAAATTAGAAGTTTAGGTCTTTAATTGAGACTAAGTTAGTAACTTTGGGTCCTTATTTGAGACAGTTTCCGCTTTAGGTCATTTTTTTAGAAAATTGCTCCACTTTAGGTCCTTATTTGAGATTTTCCCTCAATATTTTCCAGAATATTTGAATATCTTTAATGATATCTTTATATCTTTATGAAATTTAAGAATCTTCAAAAATATCTTATTTTGAATTAAAAAAAAAAACAAAAACAACCAAGACCAGTGAGTTTGACCATGATTGAGGCTAAGTTCAAAGAAAACTGTGGATATGAATTCTTGCACAATGGTGCATATGAAAGCACAAGAATTTATAAGGAGAAAAATGAAGAGATGGCATGATCAAAGTATCTGAAGTAGAGAGTTTCATGTGGGTGAAAAGGTCTTATAACATAACTCCCGTCTTCGTTTATTTCCAGGTAAGTTGAAGTCTAGATGGACCGGTCCTTACACCATCACCAAAGTATTCCCTTTTGGAGCCGTTGAAATTACCAATGAGAAGGATGAGACTTTTAAGATGAACGGTCATAGGCTCAAGCACTACTATGGGGGAGGTTTTGACGCCCAAACATCTTTCATCACCTTGGTTCCACCTACTTAAAAGCATGGGAAGAGTTCGGCTACGAACTATAAAGAAATCACTTCTTAGGAGGCAACCCAAGTTTCTAGTCTTCTATTTCTTATGTTTGTATGGTTTATGTGTCGTCTTTAAAAAATATATATATAAAAATCAAAATCAAAAATTTTAAAAAAAAAAAAGAATTTTTGTGGCTACAAATTTCTATTTTGCGGGGGTAGCAAAGTGTGCACGAGCATGAGGTGGATTTCATATTATGTCACCTTGTCGTGTGCCATAGAGGCAGAAAAGGGGTTGCAGACATGCGATTGTGTGACCTTGTAGCTAAGAAATTTTCTTCGACCAGCCTGGAATACAAACCTAAGCCAATCATCACCCTACTAGGCCTGATTCAACATGGACAATTGGCATCTTCACATATCTAGGGAAGTATTTCAAACCTTACTCTATTCTAATTTGGTTGCTTCATTGCTCATGTTTGATTTTTTATTCTTACGCATTAAGGACAATGCTTCATTTTAAGGTGGGGGTAGGGGATCGAAAATTTTTGAAAATTTTTGTGCTAAAATTTTTTCTAGTCTCGAAAATTTCTGGGCATATTTGAAATTTTTGGAATATTTTTTAAAAAAACTTTAAATAAGTGATGACTTTCAAACTGTAATTTATAAGATTGATGTCCTTTTCATGGTTATGAGTTATTGTGATCTTTAGGGGGATATAAATCTTGTTTAGCTTGACATTGATATATGAGTTAGTCTTAATCTTGATTGTGCAATCCATATTTTGAGCAATTATTCTTACTTTTGAGTTATGTGTTCTTAGAAAAGATCAACGGGAAGTATGTGATTCTTTAGAACTCACCTAAGTCTTAGAATTTGTTTGATGTTCTCTTGAAATTAATATGCTATGCTCAATCAAGAAGGTGATATAGGCATTCTTTGGATTGTTTGAACTTTTCAAGTCTACATTGTCAATTGATTCTTTGATTGATCCAAGTTAAGTGTATTACCTTACCCTATACCCCATAAATAGGATTATCCTTAAAGCTACTTTAATAATTATGGATTCTTGATGTATCTGAAGTTGTTGAAGCTTAAAGTATTCATGAAAAGGTTTTTTTTTTTTTTTAAAGGTGTATGTGCAAGTTATAAAGTGGAAGTTGTTTACTTCGGTACTGTTTATTCAGATCCCCACCACTAATTTTTAACTTGAGTGAGCCTTTTGGGTACTCAATGGGTTAGGATTGCACTATGGGAGGGACTTAGGAAGGAACTTCGTCGTAAAGCGTGGAAAGAGAAGCAAATGAAGCTTTAACGTGTTAAGTGTTTGTGAATTGCATGGCTATGATAGTTAAGCAAATGGAGGATATGTCTTAAAACCTATTTAATTCAAATGCATTGAGAATTGATATGTTTATGGGGGTGTGTTGAGCTTAAATCCTTTATATCCTATCCTTATCCAACCTACATTATAAGCCTTAAAGGCCTATTGATTTTTGACCGGGTATTGGTTTTTATTAGTAGAGAGAGAATTGAAAAGCAAACCTATAAGACTTGATTAATGGATTTTGAGTTTGGGGTGTTGCATATCAACTTGATTTATTTGAGCATGCATGATTTGAAAAGTCAAGGGTCACACACACATGGATTGAATGGTTACGGGTAGATATAGTTATGTATTAGTTTTGGGTTTGATGGGTTTATGTTTTCCTTTTAGTTGTGATTCCAAGTAATTATGAATGGATGACGATAATTGGAGATAAGGTTTGTCTATTTCTATTGTTTGCTCGAGGACTAGCAAACCTTTAAGTTGGGGGTAATTGATAACTCTATTTTAGATAGAATATTTTTACTAATTTAAGTTTTGATATTTGCTAAGTTTTGATGAATCTTGGGTGAATTGTATGCTACTCATGTAATTTTATTGAATTTTGTAGGAAACATGACTTTTGGATTTATAAGAGACCGTGCGCACAATTTGCAGAAGATGCGAGGACCAATGCGTAATTTTCTTGAGATTGTGCTGGATTTGCAGAGCAGTCCCTACGTCTCAATATTTTCCAGAATATTTAAATATCTTTAAGGATATCTTTATATCTTTAAGAATATTTAAATATCTTCCATAATATTTTATCTTGAAGAAAAAAAGCCAGCCAACACTAGTGGATTTGACCATAATTAAGACTAGATTCAAAGAAAATCAAGGATATGAATTTTAAGAAGATAAACTCCTAATTTGCCAAGGAGTCTTATCCAAGATCTAATGGGAGGCTCTAGGGAAGATTTTTTTGAGGCCATATAAACCCTCTTGTGCCGCATATATTTCAGAGGGGAGAGGAGCCTTGGAGCCACCACTAGATTTTAGGTTTTCTTGGTTAGTTTTTATGCTTCTTTTTTTTTTTTTTTTAAAGTGGAATGAAAGAAGGAGGAGGCAACCCCAAACCTATTTGTAACTCAAATTGGTGAATGTATTTTAATTTAGCATTATGTTCTCTTTATTTTTGTTGTTAATTTAGTTTTAATTATGTTCTAAATTTTTTCTGCTGGAGCTACAATGTTCTTAACCATGGTTGATTGATTTTCAAGACTTGTTCATGCAATATAATTGTTTTAATTGTGGCACTCTCTATCATGCTCTAAATGCTTTTAGAAGTTTGGCCAACTTGTAAATGATTTTTTTTATGTATGCATGATATCGGGTGGAGATTGTGTGCACGAGCACTAGGTTGTATGTGTGGTTGTGGTAGTAGATCTAAGTTGGGATTACTTAGATTAAAGCTGGGAATTTCCATAAGAACTTAATGCTTTTGGGTAGTTTATATTCACCTAGGTTAGTGTGAGTTAACATACCTAATTAGGAATTATTAGACTGAGGTTGGCTTGTAATCTAATTTAGGGAAATTTCACTAATACAATTGGGAGTTAATTTATTGCATGACAAGTTAAGAGAATTGATTATGAGTGATAAAGTAAAGTTGGATGCTCTAACACTTTGTGATCTTGGTTAAAATCTTGAAATTTGCCTTGTTAATTTTCAGTTTACTTCAGACTTTAATTAGCTTTCGAATCCTTTAAGTTTCAGCTCTTTTATATTTCAATCCTTTAATTGGTTTGGTTTACTTTTTACTTGTCTTTTCGACTTGGTTAGCTAAATTTTTGGATTGATAACCTTTGGTATATAATTGAATAATTAGAAACAATCCTCGTGGGAACGATACTCACTAATCACTTTTTTACTTGTAGATATCGTGTACTTGCAATTCACCTAACAGGTGGAGCATTTATTGTAGAGAATGCAGCAAATCCAATCACTGTAGTATGAAGGAGATTTTTCTAATTACCTGGAGTCCCCAATGTCAGGATGAGAGGTGATTCTTTAGAAATATTTTGTTACTCTATATAAATAAATTGCTATTTTACCATACTAGATTGGGAATTTAAATATGTCCAATTATATATATAGAGATCACATATTTTTAATCCAAAAGTTCAAAAGCACAAAGTGAAAAGCATAAAGGTGCCCCTCCATTATTGGGCGGGTAAAAACGCGCCCCTCCATTATTGTCCTCCGCCTTACCTTTCTTTTTTAAAGTCATCAACTTTATTGACTGTAACTAGAAACCGCACCTGCTATGAAGTGACCTATACGCGTTTTGGATGGCAAATGGGATCGGATTCAATTATGTGAAATGTTGTATGGCGAACTCAGAGACCAGGTGAGAGGGCTGACCCTGCTAAGTGCGAAGTGACGTCCTATGGAAAACTCAGAGATAGGAACGAGCACCAGCAATATAGCGGGAGGTGAGTACCATGTCTTCCTCAGTTTTAGAGGGCCTGATACTTGGCGTACGTTCACCGATGGCCTCCACAAAGCCTTGGTAAAAGCCAGGATTCATGTTTTCATCGATGACGAAGGGCTTCGACCTGGTGAGAAAATTAGTGAACTTTTGCAAGTGATCGACAATTCCAAGCTCTACATACCCATCTTCTCGAAAGGTTACGCTTCAAGTCACTGGTGCCTTGATGAGCTTGCAAAGATGGTGGAGAACACCTATAAACATAAAGAAGATGGAAAAAAGAAGGTCATATTGCCTGTCTTCTACGACGTAAAACCCGATGATGTGAAGCTGAAAACCACGTTGTACAAGGATGCCATAAAGCAATAGATGGAGGATCGAAAGGATAAGTTCAGCTCCAAGGATATAGAGACATGGCAGAAGGCTCTCAAAGAAGTTGGTGGCATCACGGGATGGGAGCTAGAGAAATATTCAAGGTAACAATCTAACCATGATTGTGAAAATTATTTTGTACAATCGGGCCCTTTTTTTTTTTATCTAAGTAAGTCTTCTATCACATTAATTCATTGGATGTTTATATTTGATCCTTCTACCTTTTTTGCCAGAAATTCTTATTCTTCTACCTGTTATAAAGATCAAACATTTCTCTCCTATATTTTTAAAATTTGATCGTGCTCCCAGCTGGTTGGTTAGTAGATGGTTGGTCAACATGCAAATTTGTTACCTTTGCTCAATTGAAATTATTGGACTTGTGGCAGGGATGCAGACCTTATCAAGGTGGTTGTTGACGAAGTTGTGTCCAGGCTCAAGACAAGACAGAGACGTGTAACAAGAGATTTAGTTGGAATGGAGGATCGAATAGCAGACATAAACAAATTATTAGACATTGATTTCAGTGGCGTGCGGCTCATTGGAATCTATGGGATGGGCGGCATCGGTAAAACAACACTCGCCAAGATTATCTTCAATAAACTATGCCCTTGCTTTGGGAAAAACTGCAGCTTTCTTGATGACGTGAGGGAAACGGACTTAGTCAAGCTGCAAACAAAATTATTGTCTGATATCTCTTATTCTAGAGCGGGTCATATAATTGCTAACATTGATGATGGGATCAATAGGATTGAAGACACAATTTGCGGGAAGAAGATGCTAATTGTATTGGATGATGCTGATAAGGCCTACCAGATCCAAAAACTAATTGGAGAGGAACCTCTATATCCTGGTACTAGAATACTTGTTACAACTAGGGACCGAGGTGTTTTGAATACCAGAGAATTGAAGTATAAATTTGAGAATTATGAAATGGAGGGGTTGAGCAGCAAAAATGCACTTAGACTTTTTAGTAGGCATGCCTTCAATGACGACTCTCCTCCAATTGATTACTACACTCTTTCAGAGGGCATTGTCTCTACTGTAAATGGACTACCTTTAGCTCTTCAAGCAATAGGTTCATCGCTTTTTGAGAGAAAGATAGAAATTTGGAAAGAGATGCTACAGAAGCTAAAGAAAATACCTCATGAGGATGTCTTGGCAAAGCTAAAGATTAGCTATGATGCCTTAGAGTGGAATCAACGGCAGATATTCCTCGATATTGCATGCTTTTTTGCCGGTAATAATAAGACTAATCCAAAGTACATGTGGAAAGATTGTGAGTTTTACCCAGAGGGTGCCATCGAGGTCCTCATTGACAGATGCATGATAAAGGAGTTAGACAATAATAGCTTTTGGATGCACGATCAGTTTAGAGACCTTGGAAGGGCAATTGCCAAAGAAGATCGTATCGGATTGTGGGATAAAAAGGACATCATTTGCGAATTAAGATCAAGAAAGGTAAAGAATGGCCTAATTTGAATAGAAAATTGCTTATACCCTCATCTTAATTGAGAACTCACGTTTTTTATTTGGGGGCTACTCTTCTGTTTCGTTTTTTCTTCTCTTTTACGAAATAAAATAGTGGGATATTGACAAATTCCTGCTTCTGCTCCTCAATGTCATTGGCAGAACAAGGAAAGCTTTGAAGCACTCAGTTTCTCAGCATCGTGGGATTGTAAAACTATCACTTCGGAGCAAATTAAGTGGTTCCCGCATTTGCGGATTCTTCGGTTGCGTGAGGTAATCTGCCAAGGTGACTTTACGGGCTGTCTTTCCGATTTGAGATGGATCGATTTGAGTTACAGTTATTTTGATCGTACCCATGCCCCCTCTAATAAACGTTTGGAGGCAACCAATCTGTTGCATCTAGAAAACGCAGTTGTGGTGAATCTTAGTGGGCTTGATATCACAGAAGATGTGCTTCAGAGCCTAATCGAGGTATGCCAGTTTCCCTCTAAGTCTAATTTTCTCATTCAATGAAGGACAAAATATGATGGATTTATAATCTAATTTTCTCGTTGGTAGCTTACATCCATATTTATTTTGTTTCGGTCCTGATGTTTCATTGGCTTTTGTAGGGGGCAAGGAAATTGAAGGTTCTCACTATTAGGTACAATGGGTTGATAAATGGGATACCGACCTTTCGTGAGGACTCAGTTTTAGAGGAGTTGGCTATTTCTTCATTTTGGTCTTTGATGCGAATTGACCACTCTATTAGGAAGCTAAAGTGGCTGACTCACTTGATAATTAAATCCTGTTACAGACTGAGAAAATTGCCTGAACAAATTGGAAAGCTACAGAATCTGCAACATCTCTCTCTTAATAGTTGTTTTGACCTGATTGAACTTCCTGACTCAGTTTCAAAATTAGAGAAGCTAATGAAACTGGATGTATTTGGCACAGGTATTTCAAGATTACCTAATTTCATTGGTAGACTACGAAGCCTGTTATTTATCGATGCATCAGCCACAAAAATTGAAGAACTGCCGGAACTCCCTAGAAGTTTGACCACTCTACAATGGGCATCTGATTCATTGTAGACTGTCCCTAACTTCTCATACCTTACTAATCTAGTTGAACTATTCCTATATGGTCGCTATGGACATAGACACCCATCAAATGAATTCCAAACTGGCAACTTGGGGTGGATTGGGAGTTTAACCAAAGTGAGAAAGCTGCACATTCGCTTTCCAAATGTCCGTGCACCAACTACAGAGCTGTGTTCCCTTTCTCAGCTGAAAGAACTTACTCTACATGGACTAGACTTGCCAACTTTTGAAGAGCTTCCATCAAACTTGATAATTTTAAAGCTCTACGAAACTCGAGGGAAACAAGAACACCTTGACGGGCTTCCTCCATTGAGAAAATCGAGAGAAAACAAGGTGTGCGAGCAATATGATGTTCAATTTCCCGATGTCTTAGAATCGTTGCAGAGATCACGCATTTAGGACTGCAGATCTTCCGAGAGGTTGGTTTGTCAGCCGGAGGAGCCGAGGTGCAACGAACAACAAGCTCCCAAGTTAATTGATCATGGGAGGGAAGCCTTCCTTTTCACCAGCTCCTTTAACATGCTCATAGAATGCTGTCTGTCGGGGTTCCCAGAGGTACAGGATATTCGATTTGTTTCTCCGTTAGAATCATTGGAAGAATTTTCTGTTAAAGAGTGCTCTTCATTAAAAAGCTTAGGCGGTTTGTCAAGCTCGAAGAACTTGAAGCGATTAGAGATTCACCAGTGCCCGAGCCTGAAGGTTGTTGAGGGCATTGACGAACTGGAGTTTTTGCATTGGTTGGAAATTAGGGGGTGCAAATCATTGGAAAGGATTTTTGATGCTTCGAGCTCAAAAATCCGCAGATCTTCCAAGAGTATGGTTTGTCACCTGGAGGAGCGGGGGAAAAGTGAACTACAAGCTCCCGAGTTAATTGATCATTGTAAGGAAGCGATCCTTTTCCCAAGCTCCCGAAAGATGCTTAAAAGGTTCAGTCTGTCGGGGTCCCATGAGGTACAAGATATTCAATTTGATTCTACGTTCGAATCATTGGAAGAAATTTAAATTTGTGAGTGCTCTTCGTTAAAAAGCTTAGATGGTTTGTCAAACTTGAAGAACTTGAAGTGGTTAAACATTGACAAGTGCTCTTCGTTAAAAAGCTTAGGCAGTTTGTCAAACTTGAAGAACTTGGAGCAGATAGAGATTGACCAGTGCCCTAGCCTGCAGGTTATTGAGGGCATTTACGAACTAAAGTCTTCATGTTCCTTGGAAATTAGTGGATGCATATTCGAAAGGATTTTTGATGTATTGAACTCAAAAAAACCAGATAATTGTGAGATACTCATACCACGCGAGAAGTTATCCGATGATAGTGAAGACGATAGTGGACTTGGCTACACTGAATATTTCGACACTTGGGAGTCTTACAAAGAGAAGATTTTGAGCAGAACAAAGCAAGCGCCGGGCTCTGAAATTGAAACAACGAACTCTGAAACAGAAACAGGGGATCCTCTACAGAAAACGGTGCGCCTTCTTTCTGTTCATTAATCATTGTTGTTTCTTCTGCTTTGCTTGTTTTCTAATTCTGCTTTACCTAGAGTTGGGTTCTTCTCCACAAAAAAATAAATAATAATAATAATAATAATAATAATAATAATAATAATAATAATAATAATAATAATAAATAAATCGTAAATCTCTGCATATGGAGAATGAGATACCAAGGCAATCTCTTAACACGATATCTAATCCTTGCAAGGCGGGGACGGACAATCTCTGTTACTGTTTCTCCATCAAATTTCTTTGATACGTTGAAAGGGGTACCTGAAAGAAAATAGAACATTAAGTCAGATCAATAAGCACTTGGGACTACAATGGTGCAGAAGTGCCACAAAATCTTTGAGGACCTCTCTCATATGATATTAAACTTGAAGATTCCCCATCACATGATACAAGCCCATGATGAAAACTGTGATATGATCACAATCCCGAACTATCTTGAAGTGTATTATTTGACTCGATTCTTTCAATAAATGGTACCAAATTGTTGTAAGAACTGACCGAGCGGGAGGCATCTGATGTGCTTAGGCGTCAGGGGGGGAGCAGCGTCGTGGGCGACAGGGCGAGCGGCGTCGGGGGCGACTGGGCGAGGGGCGTTGGGGGCGAGCAGCGTCAGGGGTGACCGGGCGAGCGGCGTCAGGGCGGCTGGGCGAGCGGCGGGCGGCGTCGGGGGCAGCTGGGCGAGCGGTGTCAGGGGCGATTGGGCGAGCGGCGAACGGCGTCCACCGGGGATTCAGCGGCGAGTGGCGAGAGGCGTCCACCGGGGGATCGAGCAGCGTCCAGTGGCGGCGTCGAGGGCAAGCGGCGTTGGGGGCGAGCAGCGTCGAGGGCGACTAGGCGAGCGGCGTCGGGGGCGAGCAGCGTCAAGGGTGACCGGGCGAGCGGCGTTAGGGCGGCTGGGCGATTGGCGAGCGGCGTCGGGGGCAGCTGGGCGAGCGGTGTTAGGGGCGATTGGGCGAGCGGTGAGCGGCGTCCACCGGGGATCCAGCGGCGAGTGGCAAGAGGCGTCCACCGGGGATCGAGCAGCGTCCAGCGGCGGCGTCGAGGGCAAGCAGCGTCCAGTGGCGGCGACGAGGGCAAGCGGCGTCCAACGGCTGAGAGGCGAGGCGAGCGGGGGTGACAGCGTCGAGGGAGGCAAGGGCGGGGTGAGCAGGGAGCGATTGGTGTCCAGCGGCGGGACAAGCGGCGTCCGGCGGTGGCGTTGAGGGCGAGCGGCGTCGGAGACGGGACAGAGGGAGATAACAGGAGAGGAGAACTGAACTGAGGGTTAATGATTGGGGGCCTTTTAGGCCCAAGAGACCTCACCTCAACTCACCTTATCGTTTCCTTCTGCAGACAGAGTCAGCAAAACAAAAAGGGAAAAGAAAGTTGGATGATTATTCGTGAACGATGGATTGAATTGGGATTAGGGTTCTTTTTCATGTTTTCTTCTTCCTCTCTCTCGCTGCACAAGCAAATAGCTGTCATTCAATCCACGATGCTACTCGCTCCTCGCAAACTTCAGCCCGTCGTTGGCCGTGTCGATTGCCATCGTCTCTTCTTTCTTCGTCGTCTACAAGCTTCAAGTCCTTCTTCACGAGCTTCAAGTTCCAGGTCTGTGAGCTTCAAGTCCTTCTCTAGCGCCACTTTTCACTCTCTTGCACATTTTCTTCTTTAGTGCCGCTCAGCTGGAGGAATTTGGTGCATTCATTAATTTCATCTGTGGCGGGAGTCATGGGCCTGAGCTCTGGATCACTAGCTAATCACTGAAGAACAGGTAAGAGTGGTGGGGCAGTTGGGTCTTTTTTTTTTTTTTCTGGGTGTGTTTTTTGGTGTGGCAGTTGGTGTTTAGTTGAATGTAATTGTGTGATTTATCTTTAAATATTAAGCATGAGCTTGAGCTCTAGCTCTAGCTTCATATGCTAATAGTTGTGTAAGGGTCTGTATGCCTAGTCTAGTTATGTTACTATGCTTTCATGGACTGCTCGATTGAGCATAATCATGTGCACAAGATGTTGAGCATCTTCTCTTGAAGAGTTCGTCTGTATGTATATTCTAAGGTTTGGTTCATGGTCGCTTTAATGAGTATCCACTGTCTCTTTATTACCTGTGGGGAGCTGTCTATTACCTGTGAGGAGCTCTTGATGATTGAAAGAGAAGCAACTCGTGCTTCTCTTCTTGGTTCATCATGTTGGACCTGAGCAGGTCCTTAAAAGGCTCCCCGCTCAATCAGGTCCTTCCTGGGTTAACGGAGGGTGTCCCGCGTAAGCTTACCCGCCACAACCCCCCTTTGGGGTAGGGAAGCCACCCTGAATTCCAGCGGCCTTCCTCGGTGAAACATCCGAGCGCGGAGCGCAGAAAAGGAAGGGGGGTGCCCCGAAAGGGGCACTGATAGAATTAAAATGGGATGTCCAGTTTTTTTTTTTTTTTTCTTTCATGTTTTGGGCAGTTGTGGTTTCCATTGCTGATTTGAGGTCTGCTGCTTATGATTGAGGATTCCACAGGTCAAATTTACTACGTGATCGACTCGACAATTGGCTACACAAAATACACACGGTTTTGTTTTCCGTTGAAGTAGGAACACCAAATCTTATCGCTTCATGATTACTCCCACGTTCCAGTTCTCTGTTTTGCAAATATTTTCTTATTTGAATTGAAAGAAGAGAGAAAAGTGAGCCACTTAGTAGCAAGGTGCTTGGTCAGGCTCTTGTGCTTCTTAATTTTCTTGCTTGGTCCTTCATTGTTTTATGCCTAATTCTCCACTGGAAATCATCAATTCCTTTGTACTTTCTCTCGTCTAAGATGACTCCTAAAGAATGTCTTAAAACTGTGGCGACTCGGTTTTATCCTTTGGATGTGTTCATTGGAGCATAATTAGAAGACCACTATGTATTTAAGCAAATACACGACTTACTATGCACCAATCAGATATTAGAAACCCGTGAAAGAGCTCAGCATGAGGTTATGACATACTTGCTAGATTTGGTTGGGTTGCTAGATTTGCTCTTAAAGGTAGGACAGTGGACTGGAGGAACTTCCGTTATTGCTTAGCTAGGAGAGGAAAGAACTGCAAGTCATTGAGGCCCTCCGTGGCTGCTTATGATAATACATTTGCGATTGTTGCTCATTGCGGGTTTTACACGTTTGAAATGTGTTTACTTGCTCAGTTAGCAAAGCATTCGAGGATTTAAGCGATTCTGTTAATCTCCTAATTAGTACTTTACTAAGTCCTAAGATTATTCAGATTGGAATACTTGCCATCAATTGCGGACCTGCTGTGTCCCGAATATAGACTTCTTGAACTGCACATTGTAGGATCCTGGGAGTTGCAAAGAAAAATTATTCGAAACAGATGATTTATGAAATTCAATAAGTATGCCTTACGGTCGAGTTTACATTCTTGAAATACACTGTCACATTCAATTTATATGAGACTATAGTCTTACCAATCCTAAGGAGATCATTGTCTTGTGAAGATCGTAGCTTAATAATAACTTAGGCAAAAGTTTCTTTACCTTTTGTGATAGTACGGTGAGATTCTGGAATTTTAGTTGGCATTTTGGCAACAAATAGTTCCCGGTAGATATAGCTAGACCAGATGTTTTTCTCCAACTGTTAACTACTACCAGCTAGATTAGTTGAGAGAGCAAGGACATTAGTGCGTTGTCTTGGGATATCTTAGATAGACGTCAGTGGTTCACGCAGTGATTATACCACCAGGATGGAAGCGAAGGCTGCTTGCAAAGGTATCATTTCAGGTGAGACCCTGCACCAGGAATGCAACCAAACTCACCATCCAAAGTTTTGCAACTCACTATATATCTGTTAGCATTCTCCACATTCATCGAATCCAACCGTTCTAGTATCGCAAGACAGCATATAGCACAATGAGAGAACCTTCGAAGGGAAAAAAAGGGGTGAAGGGATGTCAATTATTTAAGAAACATCCTCAAGAAGCACAAAAATTATAATTAATCAAAGATGAGGACAATACACCGAGCATCAACTTCTCCGCATATATCCCCAGAAAAAGATTCATCTTCATTCAGGCACAACAATGTAGAACATTTGATCCCAGAGATAATCCAACAGTAGCAACTTCAATCTCCATCAATGTCTGGCTAGCAATATACACACTATAAAATTCCATAACATAACATAATCTGACCTTTTACATGCAAAACAGAGCCTGGTAAGATCATCAAGGAAGTTGCGAATCTAAGACACTTTATTCCAAAGGATACAATCTGTCACGTTATTGATGTCAAAAACATCTAACTTGTCATAAAGGGCCAGTACTTGCATGGCTCTGAGTGCATACGGCAGATGCGGATCATGTCCAATATTTGGCACCAAAGCCACCTGCACAAGCAGCCCTAAGTGTCATTTGCACTTTGCTCTTTAGAGTCAAGTTTTAGAATATAAATAAATAAAGCAACACTAATCACTCCTAAGACGTGGTCATCAATGTAATAGATGGAACTTGTCAATCCCAAGCTAATATCTTAAGCATACTGTCAAATAAGAAAAACTCGACTGAATGTGGAGTGGAGGTTCCGTCAGCCACATGTTTTTGGTGGGTAATCGCAAAAAAGAAGCCGAGAGACAAATAAATACAAACCAGACAGATGCTGGCATTACAGGATCCAAGAAACAACTTCATTTGAATCCACAGTGCCAAGTTTTCCAAGAAGATCTACAGTGTTCTATCCCCAAAATGCTCCATTTAATCTCAAGTGCTCCATAATCAACGACTCAAAACTATCCTTTTTCCGATTGCAAGATCAAACCCAGAAACTCAAATCAGTAAACTCCAAAATGCTGAATAGTAGCAGATCCAAATAAACTAAGTCATTTTCAGTAACTGGCAGAAAGTGGACAAGAGAACAAGAAGAGGGGAGTAAAAATTTCATACCTACCTTTTCAACACAGTATGTACTTGAGATGTTCATTGCCAGCGAGCTCGCCCATCTTCCAGTAAGACGCCACATATCAATGAACACGGAATCAAATCTTAAGCATGCCCCATTACAAAATTTCGTGAGGTCATCAAGGATCGTAACGATCCTATAAATTTAACAACAGATTGTGTTCAACTTTGTTTTGAACAATCACATGCATATTAACATGGAAGAAAGGGAACTAGGCACATCTCTTTTCCCAATTGGAGAAGATGAGTCCATGCTCAAATTGCTCGCATTCCCAATTTCTGACTCAAGCACAAAATAATCACCAGTTCAAAGAAAGCACGCCATTTTTGGACAGACAAACAAGCACGTCCAACGGAAGTAATTCCACGGACACCCATTAGCAATTGCGGCTGGAACAAACCTACGGCACAACATTTCTTAAATCTTCATCTCACCTTCTTACACTACTATCTATCTCGATCACCACAAGAGATCTCCGACATTTTCTTGCTACCGGAGCTAGAAACCATCCAGCCCCAGGTCGAAGACGATCCAACCAGCAAGAAACAGTCGCGACATCAACGAAAACTGGCTTAAAAAAGAAAAATAGATATCAAATTGAAGAACAAAAGCGGCGGTGTAACGATTAGTAGTGAAAAACGCTCACAGAAGCTCCCCGAAGACCTTAGATGAAAACGAAGATGAGTAGCGAAAACGAAGGTTTGAGCTCCATTTAGAACCAAAAATGCTCTTCAAGTCGACTGAAAGACGAGACTTTCTTTCGTGATTACGAGGGACGAAGGTTTCATTTAGCCCAAGAGAATTTTTGGGCCAACGATAACTGGGCCCAATTACCCATTTCTTCGGCTAAATATTATTTCGTTACCTTCTTGTTTCACGAGAAATAAATGATTGTAAATATCAAAAAAATATTATTTAT
Organism: Eucalyptus sideroxylon; assembly: GCA_014182405.2. Classification (NCBI taxonomy): domain Eukaryota; kingdom Viridiplantae; phylum Streptophyta; class Magnoliopsida; order Myrtales; family Myrtaceae; genus Eucalyptus; species Eucalyptus sideroxylon. The sequence goes on along the minus strand of CM024554.2, from coordinate 30,895,774 downwards.
ATCACTTCCAATTACTTGTATCGTTTATAAAAATAAATGATAGAGTATTTTTTCATCATTCACCAAAATATTTAGACATAAAACTATTATTAATAATGAAAACATTGTTTATTGACTAATTATAGAGATACAATGTAATCATTTTTTGGAAAATATTTTCTAAATTATTTATTTTTTGTGAAACAAACGAAGCATGATTATTATTGAATTCTTCACTTGAATTTGACTGGCTGCATTTGGTCGCCAAGAAATAATATTTAACACATTATGATTAAATGAAAATTTATATTATTGTTAAGACTGCCATCAGTGTAAAAGAAAAATGGAGAGAGCTTTGGTTAAATTTCTTAATCGATAAGTCTCTCTACCGGGCAGTATTTCTTAAGAGCCTAGCATTTGGTTGCTTTGAACTTTAATTTAGTCGGTCGATATTTCATTCAATTTCCTCGAAGCTGTGTACCAGCATAGTCTAGGATAAACTAACACTAATGTGACCTGATATTATTGCTGTAAAAGTGCCTTTGATGTTGGTTTTAGTATGTTTTGAAAAAATGCCCCATCAAAACAAAAGGTTACGTAATAAAAGAGACAATACTGTAAATGCACATGTTTTAGTGGCTCGAAACTTAGGCTTGTCAGGTTACTCCATGGATCTCAACTTCCACCATTTATGGTTTGCAAGCAAACTAAAGAAGATATAGGAAACTGATCTCTCCATTTCTAGAGGGTGTTTATCCTTAGAGAGTGAATCATGATATTGCTCTAGATATATAAACTCTTTGGTAGCTGCAGTTATTAGTTAGAGATGAGCGGTCTTGCCCCCGACAAGATCAAATCTATTCGTGCAAATGCAAGACAGCATTATGCGGGATGCTTTATCCATGTCATATTACTGAAGATAGAGTGATGTTCACTATAATTGCATCCGGTTGCTTTACCCAGACTAATGCTTTATCCTTGTCATTGGATCCGAGATAAATTAGATGAGAAACTTTTATTACTTGAGAAAGTCTACATGATGATAATGGATCTAATATGATGAGTAAAAGCTTGCCAATGGTGAAACTTGATTCATGTATTGATAACGCTGGCATAATGAAACTTCTTGGTAAGGTGAAGGGGGAGTTTGTTGGGTTGGGTCCACCTCTTGTGGGGCTCATCTCATCATGTTAAATAAAATAAAAAATAAAAAGAATTGATAGGGCTGAATGCTCTTGATTTAGAAGAGAGGGATGAACAATTCGTTGTTATAGAGAAAAAGAGGCGAAGAGCTTTGCTTTGAAGAAGAGAAGAGGTAGTCTAAATTCCATAGTGAAACTTCGTCGGAATTGGCCAAAATTTCATATGCTGTTTGTGAGTCCATGATCTACAAGTTGATTGGTTGTGTTTGTTAAAATCTTCTCCAAATTGTCTCCTGATTTTGTCTAGCAGTGGTTAGATCTTTCTTGCTTCTTTATGTTAATCCACCTTTGTGGCGATAATATTTTGTTTAGGTGAAAGAGCCTCTAACTGTGTTATTTGAGATGAACTATTATGTATTATGCTATTTTTGGTGATTAGTGGAAGATTTTGACCGGTCTCGTGATTTTTCCTGTATTGTGTTTTTTACGTAAGATTTTTCCTGTATTGTGTTTCTGGAAATCGACGCAACACTGTTGAGAAAGCCACAGGCGGCCGAAGGCGAGCCTCCCATTTCCGAGCCATCATTTTCGCGGTATTGTGAAGTTACCTATCCGTAACTTTCAATTAAATCCCGTGAGTCACGCAATCCAAACATCCAAAATGATGTCTCGCACTAACGAAAGTGGCATTGGGCTTCGAGCATTCAAATCAACAACTTCTTCGTGTATCCTTGTCTCTTTTTTTTAATGTCACTTATATGCTCTTGGTAATTTTTCATCTCTTATATATAATTAATAACTCTGTCTTTAACCCTCATAATTTCTTTCGAAATAATTCCTCAATCTCATACAAGAATGACATGAATATCAAGATAAGATTTAATTGGCTTCATTTTGTGTAATTTGACGAAGAGAACCTTTCTGAATCAGACCCTTTAAGAGGAAATCTTCAAGCTCCTCTGTGCAGTCCTCGGAGCGCTCCTCTTTTCGAATTCAGACAGAAGTTACTAGAGCCAAATAAAGAAGAAGAAAGGAAACAATTGAGTGGCCATCGTTAAAAGACACCATTATTGCAACTTTCTTCGTCGTTTTTCCTTACCCTTTTGTCCCATCATCAATCTCTCTTTTTCCCTTTCTTTAGCTGAGCAAAGTCGTCCCTCGGGGTCCACACCATCATAGTCTCCCTTTCTTTCCACCCTCAAAGCAACGACACGATGGGATGGTGTCATTGCTATGGACGGGGCCCTCATTGCATTTCCTCTCACCACTCTTGAATAGAGGTCGAGCCTCTATAATTCTCGTCCGATCTTTAACTTGGTCGGGCTCCGGCTGGAGATATATTTCCACATTTATATAATTTGGTTTGGCTAATAGCACTAACTAGTAACTACACCATGCCCACGTTCTAATAGTTCTCAATAAGGAAATTACTGTTCTAAAAGATTTGCTTTTTAATATAAAAGCACGTTTATGACAATATTTGAGTGGTTAAAAGTAATTAATAATTATAAAAGGCATGTCTTTAAGGCAAAAAGATCAAACAAATATTTCATAGAAAATTTATGCTTAGGTGGAGCACTTTTTTATAGTGAATGCAGTGAATCCAATCTCAATGATACGAAGAAATATCTTCTAATTATCCATAATCCCATGTGTCATGTTGAAAGGGATTCTTTAGACTTTTTTATTATGCATTTATATAGATAAATTGTGATCTTATCTATATAAACATGTTTAACCATAGATATAGCTATCGAATAATTATAAATGATTTAAACGTTTGAAAATCAGATTTTTATTTAATTCTCAAAGGCACCGAGAAAAAACTCAAAAGAAATTGGGCATGTGAAAGGTACGCCATCATAATTGTCCTCTATCTCATTTTTCCGAAAGCTATCGACTTTATTGACTTTATTGCCTATCCGTAATTTTCAATTAAATCCCGTGAGTCACGCGATACAAGTGTCCAAAATGATCTCCCGCACTAACGAAAGTGGCATCGGGCTTTGGGCATTCAAATCAAGAATTTCTTCGTGGGTCCTTTTCTCCTTTTCTAACGACGCACACTCGTTCTTCTTTTGTAAATTTTTGAAGGAGGATGATCTTGTGGAGAAGCTTTTCACATTAAGAATATAATAAAACTCTTCCCATTAATGAACATAATGTTTTTGTTTCTAAAATGTGCAATGCAAAAGAATGACTGAAATTTGGCAAACAAGAGCTGTGCATTTGAAATCAATTGAGGTAGATTCGGGCTTTGATATATGTAAAGGCTTTGTCCACGTGCAAATTTGTCTCCTTTTCTCATTTGAAATTGACTGACTTTGTGGCAGCCATGAGAATCTTATCAAGTCGACTGTAAATGAGATTGTGGTTAGGCTCAATGCAAGACAAAGACAAGTGATCGAAGATTTAGTTAGAACGGAGGATTGAATAGCAGCCATAAACACTGTATAAGACATTAGTTTTGGTATTGTGCAATTAACTGGAATCTACAGGGTGGGCAGCATCGATAGATCAGAACCCGCCAAGGATATCTTCAACCAGCTATATCCTCGCTTTTGGAAAAACTGCAACTTTCTTGATGACGTGAGGGTAATGCCAAAAACAAAGGGCTTAGTCCAACTGCAAGAAAAATTACTGTCGAATATCTCTTATTCTAGAGTGACTAGTGAAATTGATAACATTGATGAATGCTAATTGTCTTATATGATGTCAATGAGGGCAACCATATCCAAAAACTAATCAAAGTGAATTCTTTGTATCTTGGTACTAGGATTCTTTTTGCCACAAGGGAGAAGAGCGTTTCGAACATCAGGGGATGAAAGTATCATCGCAAGGATTATGAATTGGTGTGTTGAGCAACGTAGACAGACTTAAACTTATGATTATGCATTTATATAGATAAATTATGATTTTATCTAAATTTTTTTAACCATAGATATAGCTATAGAATAATTATAAATGATTTAAACGTGTGAAAATCGGATTTTTTTCAATTCAAAAGTTCAGAAGCACCAAGAAGAAACTCGAAAGAATTTGGGCGTGTAGAAGGTACACCTCCATAATTGTCTTCCATCTCACTTTTTCTGAAGCCATCAACTTTAATTTACTATAAATTGAAAGCTGCAGCTGCTGTGAAGTTAGCTGTCCATAATTGTTAATTAAATCAGGTTAGTCATGGGATAGAAGCGCCCAGAATGATATCTCTTACAAACAAAAGTGGCATTTAAATTCAGGTGTTCACATCAAGAATTTCATCATATATAACTTACAATAAACATCCTCTTCTTCTTTTCTAATGAAACGAACTTGTTCTTCTTTTATAAATTTCTAAAGGAAGATGATCTGGTGGAGAAACTTTTCACAATATGAATGTAATAAAATTCTTCATATTAATGAATGTGATGTTATTGTTTCTACAATGTGCAATGCAAATGAATTCGAAATAAATGAGAAAGATTTGGGCTTTGATATACGTAAAAATGGTTTGTCCACATGCAAATGTGTGACTTTTCTCAGAATTGGTGGGTTGGGTTGAGCAATGAAGACGCACTTAACTTTTATGTAGGCATACCTCTAGCTAAAATGCGGAAAAGGCTTAGCTGACCATCACTCCTTCAAATGATGGAGTGACGGTCAGTTGAGAACCACACATTTTGGATGGAAACCGGTTGAAATCCATCTTTTACCCTTTTTTATGTTTCGTTATTGTAAGCTTAAATTAGGAGATAAAATCATAAGAGGACCCACGCAATCAATTTTCATGAATATGATAAAAGAAAAAATAAATTAGATACCAAAATATAATTGGTAATTTGGATGATATGAGTTACCGTAACTATTCTCAAAATTTGATTTGCAATCAGGAAAGAATTGAGGGTTTTCAATAGTTGCTAATACGTATTATTATTATTTTATTTAAAATACCTTCCTATAAATTGACTTTTTATCTATATAAAATGATATATGGTCATATCTCATGGTTATGTGAATCTTCTCAACGAACCAAACATTGAAGCTATATTAGGTAAAATATTTATAAAAATTGATCAAAAATCATTTCGGCTTAGTTTTCACTTGTGTGATCCTAAGATTGATTTTGTAATATTTTAGGTCCCAAATCATCTTCATCTACGAGATCAATGGGTAAATTTTCTTCTCTACTAATTCATTATTCTTATTTTGTTCTTTTTCTTTACTTCATTTGTTTTATGCGTAATTAACATTACTCGTCTTAATTTTAGGTCATCGGAGAGTCCTTCCAAAGCAATTTGATTTTGGTGACATGATTGAGAAGCCAATTCATTGCACAATAATTTTGTTATTAGTTGCAAAGCCAACAATGCAGGTGTTTTTTCATCTTTTAAATTTAATAGATCTACATAATGAAATGAACGATTTCTTTGTAGTGGATGACAATATTTTTTACTTCTAATTATTTATATTTCGGTATCTAATTTATTTTTTCTTTTATAATATTCATGAAAATTGATTGTATGGGCCCTCTTATGATTTTATCTCTCAATTTAAGCTTGCAATAAGAAAACATAAAATTCAAAAAAAGGGGTAAAAGATGGAATCCATGCGAATTGTGTGGTCATTAGTTGACTGTCACTCCATCATTCGACAGAGGACGGTTAGCTAAATTGCGCCCTAAAAAAAGCGGTAGAGAGAAAATTGGTTATTCGTATAGATTTATTCATCCACCGTTGATTTTCGCATAGTGTGGATTAGTTTGGCTCTAATTCATAGCATTATGTCACTTTAGTTTTCTTTATTTTCTCGTGTGCACTAAGTCGTTCTTGATGCAATTTTAAGGTTGTAATTCCAATGGAGCGTTTCCAAAGAAAATAAATTCCAAGTGAACGTAGTGCAAATTTTCATGAAAATCTGGATTTATATTACATATTATTTTGGCATATAGATTCTAGTTCATATTTATTTCAACACGTAATCAAATTTTGTTTCACTTATATATGTGTGTGTGTGTGTATATATAAAGAAGGGGGAAATGCAAAAAAGAAAAAAAAAAACAAATGGAAAGATAAACTGCATATTCATAAAATAAAATTAAAAAAAAAAAATCTAGGAGTGTATTTTACCAATAATGCATATTCATAAATAAATTTTGTTTTCTTAACATTGCATTGAGTAGATTTTACGTTTTGAAGTAATTGTTCATTTTAGGAAAGTAGTTTATATAGTGGATATTCATGAAGTATCATTTATTGACTTTCCGGTTTGGAGCCATAGTTGGAGATCTAACATCGAGTTTCTATTTATAGCTCAAGGGGTCCTATCTTGAAACTTAAGAACAAAGCTTTGCATTGATTTTTTTTTTTTTTTTTTTTTTTTTTGCAATACGGCTCAATTTCTTTATTTCCGTACCTTTTATTTGCTTTATTTGTTTCAGTATTATTGAATTTTATTTGTGTTTGCTTGAGTGATTTCATGCATGATCGCCTGCTTCCCTCGATATTGAGAACAAAATGGGTAACTAAGATTGGGAAGATCGCATGAATAATTGCACATTACATATCCAGCCTAATCAAGTCGTTAGACCCACAAATCTCTGGTTTGTAGAAGTAAAACGGGCTCTTGTGTTTTACTTGACTCCTAATCAGTTTATAAAAAATTAATGGCGACTCTTGAGCAAATGAAATAATTAGTAGAAACCAAGTTGTGATTGATCCTGCCAAGAGCAAGCGTCACCTTGCAAAAGGGACCATTCATGCTTACTTGGTAATTCGGTAACTTCCTTAGGGACGGTTGTGGCATAGAATCTGGTTTTTTTTTTTTAATCATGAAATTACATATGATGAAGAGGTAAAAAAAAAAAAAGCAGAAAGAACGATTAAGCCAAATCAAACCACATAAAATGGTTTGGCTTGGTTTGATCTTGACTATAATACGGTGTTTAATTTGGTTTCACTCTCTTCAAACCATATTTATTGTTGGAAATAAAACAAGTGCTTGAATAAAAATACAAAATAAGGAAATGAATCAAACACTAAATTTACGTGGTTCGGTTATGTGACCTACGTCCACGAGGAAATGAAAACCATGAAATTACAATGCAATGGAAATTATAATAATACTTGAGTTACTCAAATATTATTTGTATTTTTATCCCTCAAATATGACTAATAACTCTGTATTTAACCCTCATAATTTCTCTCAAAATAATATTTCATTCGCATAAAAAGATTGACCTAAACGTTAACACAAGATTTAATTGACTTCATTTTGTGTAATTTCATAAAGAAAAACTTTTTGAATCAAAACTTTTAAGAGGAAATTTTTAATCTCGTTGTGCAGTCCTTGGAGCTCTCATTAAGAGCTCTTCCTCTTCGTATTCACAGAGAAAATTCACAAGAAGCAAATAAAGAAGAAAGGAAACAATGAGCGGCCACCGTTAAATGACGCCATTATTGCAACTTTCTTCGTCGTTTCCTTCCCCTTTTGTCTCGTGTCAGCGGTGGCCATCATCATTCTCTCTTTTCCTCTTCAGCTGAGCAAAGTCGTCTCTTATGGTCAAGAACAGGGCGGTCTCTCTTTCTTTCGACGCTCAAAGCAACACCATGATGGGATGGCACCATGCATTTCCCGCTCACCACTCTTGACTATAGGTCGAGTGTCAAAGTCTTTCGATCCGGTTTAATCCGGCTCCGACTTGAGATATATTTTAATGTTTATATAATTAGGTTTGGCTGATGTCCAAACCACACTAATTATATCATGCTCGCATTCTAATAGTTTTCAATAAGACAATAAGTGTTGTAAAAGATTTGCTTTTCAATATAAAGGCACATATATTGCAATATTTGTAGGGTTGAAGGTAATTAATTATGATAAAAAGTAAGTCATTAAGGGGAAGAGATCAAAACAAATACGTCATAGTAAGTAGTAAGCATACTGCTAGGTAGTGCTTAGGTGGAGCATTTTTGTGGTGAATGTAGCAAATCCAATCTCAATAGTTTGAAGGAAAATCTTCTAATTGTCCAAAGTCTCATATGTCATAATGAGAGATATTCTTTAGGAACATTTTGTTATTATACATTTATATAGATTGTGATTTTATCTATATAAATATGTTTAATTATAGATATAGCTATAGAATAATTATAAATGATTTAAACATTTGAAAATTGGAGTTTTTTTTTTATTCAAAAGTTCAAAGGCACCGAGAAGAAAGGCGAAAGATATTGGGCGTGCGAAATGGTACATCTCCATAATTGTACATCTCGACCGACTGAAAAAAGTGGTACATCTCCATAATTGTCCTCCATCTGGTTTTTTCTGAACCCATCAACTTCATTCACTATTAATTAAAAGCCGCAGCTGCTGGGAAGTTGCCTATCCATCACTTTCAATTAAATGTCGTGAGTCACGCGATATAAACGTCCAAAATAATGTCTCTCGTTAACGAAAGTGGCATTGGACTTCGGTTGTTCAAATCAATAATTTTGTCGTCATATCTTACAATAAACAGCCTTTTCTCGTTTTTTAATGTAATGGGCTTGTTCTTCTTTTGTAAATTTCTAAAGGAGGATGATATGGTGGAGAAGCTTTTCACATTAAGAATGTAATAAAAGCTCTTCCCATTAATGAATGTAATGTTATTATTGTTAAAATGTCCAATCCAAAAAAACAGTTTGAAAGTTGACGAACTTCTCACTTGAAATAAATGCAGTTAAACTTAAACTTTTCACTTGAAATAAATGCACTTAAACTTAAACTTTTCTATAGGACTATTTTCTTATTATGCATTTATATAGATAAATTCCATTTGTATCTATATAAATATGTTTAACCATCGCTATAGAATAATTATAAATGATTTAAACATTTGAAAATCAGATTTTCTTTTAAACATTAGAATCTTTTTAATCTTGAAAGAAATTAATGCGTGCTTTTATATGTTAGAAGCATATCTTCTAACTGGCAAAATTAATCCGCGAATTCAAGGAAGGAAAGTACGTGATATTGTCTATATTTTGCAAATTGTTATCTCTTTTACAAAAAATTGCAGGTGGCAAATAATCTTTCCATCTAAAATTTGGAAAATTTGATCAGAAAAATGGCGAAGATTCCACACCATTTTCGAAGGAGCAAAAATTCTCCTCTAGGCGCAAAATTTGTTAAATTTATTAAAGAATGAGAAAGTGGATGCACAATAAAGGAGAAGAACCGTGATCATCTCATAAAGGCATTAAATTGAAAGGGAGTGTAAATTAAGTGTGAGAAAATCCTGATTAAGTCAATTTAATTTTTGCCTCCTCTTGATTATGGAAGAAAATATAATGTATATTAGAACTTGCTAAATTCTACATGATCTGGTTAGTATTTTTCTTACTTCACTTACCTTTTGTCATTATAAATCTCATATTTCCATTATCGTTTTATTATGACAAAAAATGTATATGAAATTTATATATTGCATATGTTATCATTGACATATATTTATTTGATGCATATGGTATTTGATTCTATAATAACATGAGCTATATTGCAATTATTTTATGTTCACCATAGCATCTATAGGATGTTTATGAAAAAAAAAATTCATGCTAAATATGTTTTGAAGATTGTGTGTGAAGATGAGCTGAATAGCATATTCTCTCTGTGATACTCCTTCCATTATTATTGTCTCTTTTGTGATGCTGACAAAAAGAAAGAGAAAATGCAAGAGAAGCAAAACACTATATGTAGATGAAGATCTTTTGTGATCTTGCTATGAGGAGCTATTTTAAAAAAGTAAGTTTTCTTGAATCTATTCTTATCTTGAACTTCCTTAATCAGAGTAAGGAATTTCTTCACAAATCAAGAAATTTCTTTACAAATCTTATTCACTCTGATTAGCTCAATATTCTGTAAGAAGTTTGTACTTATCTTTACAAAATCAGCAAAGTTCTTATAGAATTCACATTGTGCCTTATCTAAAATATTGCTTTCAATAGAGTTATTTGATTACTAAATCTTTTTAAAATCTTTTCTAAAGTTCTGCTTGGAAAGTTTTGTCATCATAAAAAAGTGGAGATTGTTGAGAAAATCTCCCAAATTGATTTTGAAGATTGACAAAACTTATCTAGTGTAAAGACTTTAATTCTGATGATAAGTATTTTTCAAGTGCAAAGTCCAACGAAATATGATCAGACAATATCAATCAAAACTAGAGTCATGACTTAATTATTTCCTTTCTTATGTACTCTGTCAAACAGCTAGAATGAGACAATATCCTCATGTAAAGGTTAGCAGCGACTGATTGGATTCCTCGTCTTTCCTAGAACGATATACTTGAGGCGAAACATTCTTTCTAAGTTGAAGCACTCGACTTATGAAAACCCAAACTGCTGTATGAGTGGCAGAATCTATGAGAAGCTTTATTCTCGGCATCCTTAAAGTGATCAAACGTTCTTAATGAGATCCAGGCCAAGAGGTAGATTGGCTAGATAATCTTTTTGGATATATGTCCAATGGTTAGCTTGGTTTGGGAGAAGTATAAAAGGAGGTCTCGAAGCTAAAAGGAAAAACGCAACACAAGAGAATCAAAACTTATAATTCCAAAGTCTAAAGAGTGTTTTGCGGTCAAATACATTTGTCTCTATGAGTATCATTGTATAATTATTTAGAAGTTGAGAGTGTGTGAGGAGTTATACGCATGAACTTGAGTGTTTATAGTTCATATCTTGTAACCTCTTATTAATTCTTCATAGTGAAATCCAACTAATAGGCTGTAGCATGGGAGAGTGAATGTAGGTTTATCATAAGTTGAACCACTATAATTGTTGTGTGTGATTTTCTCTATTCTTTAATAACTCATTTATTCTATTTATTGCACATAGTAAAGTCTTATTATAGTGTAGTTTTTCATTAGACGTTGTAGAAAATCTGATCACTACAAAGTTTTTCATTAGATTTTGTTTTTCATGATATTGAACTTGGTTGTTTTAAACTCCGCTTTAATTGTTTATAATCACCTATTCACCTTTTTTTTAGGTGATAGTGTTAGCTCTAACAAAGAAACTCGAAAGATATTGGGCTTGTAAAAAGGTTCACCTCCATTATTGTCCTCCATTTCATTTTTTTCTAAAGCCATCAACTTTATTGACTATAAATTGAAAGCTGCAACTGCTATGAAGTTGTCGTTCATAAGTTTCAATTGAATCGCATGAGTCACGCGATACAAACATCCAAAATGATGTCTCTCGCTAAAGAAAGTGGCATCGCACTTCGGGCATTCAAATCAAGAATTTCTTTGTTTATTTCTCATAATAGACATTCTTTTCTCCATTTCTCATGCAACGCCTTGATTCTTCTTCTGTAAATTTCTGAAGGAGGATGATACGGTGGAGAAGCTTTTCGCATTAAGAATGTAATAAAAGCTTCCATTAATGAATGTAATGTTATTATTACTGAATTGTCCAATACAAAAGAATGGCAGAAATTTGACGAACAATGAGGCGTGCACTCAAAATAAACACATCTAAACTTTTTTATAGAAATGCCTTCGATAACAACTCTCCTCCAGCCACACACTCTCAAAGGCATTGTCTATACCACATATTGACTACCTTTAGCTATTGAAGAAATAGGTCCAAAAGCTAATCGTCCGATAACATCAATTTTCACATGCCTAAAACCTTTCGGATTTGTTGAAGCTGTATGCAGCATGCGTGATTAATTAAAAGGTAAAAAAATGATTTCAAAGAATGGCATGTTGGCATCTTTTGGGGATCTTGTAATATGGTATCGCATGACCTTCCGATTTACTAAAAAGCAAGCATTAACGTCTTTTATGTATTCCAATCATTTGAGGCAATGCCTTGAAAGCATAAGATGTACATGTTCATAGCATTTTCAAAAGGTGTTGCTGAGTTGTAGAAAGTTGCGCATCAAAGATGACCATAGTTATGATCCGATTGCCATATCTTTGGAAGGATTATTGTTTTATACATAATTTGTGAAATGTTGGGTTCGTAAAAACAGTCATGAATGCATTATGTGTATTTTGAATGCTATTTTTGAAACGACGTTTAGTTCATATTTGATCACAGTGTCCTTTACTCATTACCCCCGGTGTCTCCTTAACAATCTTGTGAATGAAGCTAACCGAATGCACGTGAATGGAGTGATTTGCGTGCATAAATCGGTATTAATTGAGTCGAATGATTTAGATACTAGTGTTATAAATGAGATAAAATAAATGTGGACAAGTCATCCTCTCGAAGACTTCGTACAGTGCTCCAATTTAGTCAGCAAGTCTAAGCAACTAATAACGCCACGAAAAACAAATATAAATAAAACAAACCAAATTGCGGCTAGGCTCTATCTGATCTTCACTACTTCTACTACAACGGTTCAAAATCCGAAGAATAATGTTCATAATGATTTTCAATTTCTCACCAAAAACTTATTTAAGAGATGAAATATGAAAATAATTTATGTTAAATCATGCTAACAAAAAAAAAAATGTATCACTAACAAATGTCGTGAAAATCTATGTCGAATCATGCAAAACATACATACTTAATATGTCAAGATTGTAGTTGCAAATTTATGATTTTCTTGATATATCGCATTCAAAACTAAATAAATAAAATATATTTGACTATAAAATCTTGGAAAATGAAGGAGTCAAAGTGAAACACACGGGCTAGCGCAATTTAACGGAGAAAATGGCAATAAAAGAACATCACTATGCATTGTCAAAGGGACATTAGAAGAAACGGGTCGTATAGATCGCATTGAATCTCGTACTCATGATCAGAGTTAATGTTAAGCAGGCGATGGGACAAATTCTATCACTAATCACAAGTTTAAGGTTATAAATATTTATCGATATCTTAAGAAAATAAAAGATACTTTTTCATGCATTTGTTCATGAATGCCTAATGCTGGTCATATTAAATATCTTTTACTTTGGTTTCACTTTTCTTCAAACCATATTCCCTTTTGAAAAAAAAAAAAGCAATTGAATAAAATGCACAAAACAACAAATGAATCGGACACCAGATTTATATGATTCAATCGTGTGATTTACGTCTACAACGATAGCAGCACAAGATTCCATTATAGATAAAAAAATAATAATGAAAGTTATAATCACACTTAAGTCATTTAAATACTCTCGGTGGTTTTTAGTTTCTAATACTCAATAACTATACAATGTTTAGTTTTTAAAATTTCTCTCAAAATAATTTTTTCAATCTCTTAAAGAAATGATACAAATCTCAACAAAAGATTTAATAGGCTTCAGAAAAGAAATATTTGGTGTGATCAAGAGGAACTTTCAGCACGCTTTTCAATATGCTCTGTGCAGCCTTCGGAGCTCTCTATGACATTGAGAGCTCTTCCTCTTGGTATCTAAAGGGGAAATTCAGCAGAACCAAATAGAGAAGAAAGGAAACAACGAGTGGCCAACATGAAAAGACATCGTCCTCGTGACTTTCTTCGACTTCTTCCCTTTCGGTCGATTATTGGCAATGGCCATCATTGATCTCGTTTTCCCTTTCTTCAGTTGAGCAAAGCCATCTCTTATGGTCAAGACCATCATGGTTTCTTTTTCTTTCTTTCGTGCTCACAGCAACACCAGGATGGAGTGGCATCATGGCCATTGACAGGCCATCACTACATTTCATCTCACCAATTTTGAACAGTGGTGGAGCATCCATAAGTCTCATCTGGTCCTATTTCATCCAACAATTTCAAATTCGAAATATATTCTATCATATTTATATAATTTGATTTGGTTTAACGTCCAATGCACACTAACTGCACCATGCTTACATTCTAATAGTCATCAGTAGAAAATAAATTATCATTTGCTTTTTAATATAATTGCACATTTTATGAGAATATTTGAGTTGTTAAAGGAAATGACTTAAAATTAAAGGAAGTCTTGAAGGCAAAGAGATCAAAACAAATATTTCATAGTAAGTAGTACGTATATGCTTAGGTAGAGCATTTGTTGTAGAGAATGCAGCAAATCCAATCTCTATAGTAACAAGGAGATATTTCTAATTATCTACAGTCCCAAGTATTAGAATAAGAGGCGATCCTTTAGGAATAATTTGTTTTTCTATATAAATAAATTGTCATTTTACAATTCTAGATTGGGATTATAAATATGCCTAACTATAGATATAAAGAATCAAATATTTTTAATCCAAAAGTTCAAAAACACAAAGGGGAAACTGGAAAGAAATTGGGCGTATAAAAAGGGGCACCTCCATAATTGTCCTCCGCCTTATTTTTCTTTTTTTTTAAAGCCATCAACTTTATTGATTGCAAACTGGAAATTGCACCTGCTACGAAGTTGCCTATACGCGTTTTGGACGGCAAATTGGATTGGATTCAAATATGTGAAATGTCATATGGCAAACTCAAAGACCAAGTAAGAGGGCTGACCTTGCTAAGTGCGAAGTGAGCTCCGATGGTGAACTCAGAGACAGGAACAAGCACCAGCAATCCATCAGGAGGTAAGTACCAGGTCTTCTTGAATTTTAGAGGACCTGATACTCGTCGTACATTCACCGATATCCTCCACCAAGCCTTGGTAAATGCTGGGATTAGTGTTTTCATCGATGATGAAGGGCTTCGACCAGGTGAAAGAATTAGTGGCAACCTTCTACAAGCAATTGACAATTCCAAGCTCTATATACCCATCTTCTCCAAAGATTATGCTTCAAGTCACTGGTGCCTCGACGAGCTTGCGAAGATGGTGGAGAACACCTCTAAAAATAAAGAAGATGGGAAAGAGAAGGTCATATTGCCCATCTTCTACGACGTGAAACCCGATGACGTGAAATTGAAAACCCCGTTGTAAAAAGATGCCATATCGAATTTAGCGCAAGAGATGGAGGATCGGAAGAATAAGTTCAGCTCCGCGGATATAAAGACATGGCAGCAAGCTCTCAAAGAAGTTTGTTGCAACAAGGGATGGGAGTTGGAGAAATATTCTGGGTAACAATCTAACCATGACTCTGAAAATTATTTTGTACAATCAGGCCATTTTATATTTAAGCAAATCTTCTATTATAGTAACTCATTAGATGTTTATATTTTGATTCTTCTACCCTTTTTGGCCAAAAATTCCGATTCTTCCAATTGATACAAAGATCAAACATTTCTCTTCTATATGCTAAACTTGATCGAGTTCCCACCTGGTTGGTTAGTAGATGGCTGGTCAACATGCAAATTTGTCACCTTTTCTCAATTGAAACTACTCAACTTGTTGGCAGCTATGCGGAACTTATCCAGGCGGTTGTTCACGAGGTTGTGGTCAGGCTCGAGACAAGACAGAAACATGTAACCAAACATTTAGTTGGAATGGAAGGCCGAATAGCAACCATAAAAGATTTATTAGACATTGATTCTAAGGATGTGCGGTTCATTGGAATCTACGGGATGGGCGGCATCGGTAAAACAACACTCGCCAAGATTATCTTTAACCAAGTACTTCCTCACTTTGGGAGAAACTGCAGCTTTCTTCATGACGTGAGGGAAATGGCACAAACCAAGAGCTTAGTTGAGCTACAAAAAAAATTATTGTCCGATGTCTCTTATTCTGGAGCGGCTCCTTACATTTCTGACATTGATCATGGGACCAATATTATTGAAGATACAATTTGCAACAAGAAGATGCTAATTGTATTGGATGATGTTGATGAGGCCAAGCATATCCAAAAACTAATCGGAGAGAAAACTTTGTATTCAGGTACTAGAATACTTGTTACTACTAGGGACAAGAGTGTTTTCAATATCAGTGGATTTAAGTACAAATTCGAGGAGCATGAAATGATGCGGTTGAGCGAGGAAGACGCACTTAAACTTTTTAGTAGGCATGCCTTCAATGACAACTCTCCTCTGCCCAATTACTCCACTCTTTCAAAAGCAATTGTCTCTACTGCAGATGGACTACCTTTAGCTCTTGAAGCAATAGGTTCAATGCTTTTTAATTTTAAAGAGAATGGAATATGGGAAGAGACACTAGAGAAGCTAAAGAAGACACCTCATAAGGATGTTTTGGGAAAGTTAAAGATTAGCTTTGATGCCTTAGAGCTAGAACAACAACAGATATTCCTCGATGTCGCATGCTTTTTCATTGGTCAGAATAAGACTAATCCAATGTAC
Organism: Eucalyptus sideroxylon; assembly: GCA_014182405.2. Taxonomy (NCBI): domain Eukaryota; kingdom Viridiplantae; phylum Streptophyta; class Magnoliopsida; order Myrtales; family Myrtaceae; genus Eucalyptus; species Eucalyptus sideroxylon. The sequence continues at coordinate 30,879,515 of CM024554.2, read as the reverse complement.
ATGTGGAAAGATTGTAAGTTTTGCCCACAGCTTGCCATCCAAGTCCTTAGTCAGAGGTGCATGATAAAGGTTTTAGACAATAAATTTTGGATGCACGATCAGTTTAGAGATCTTGGAAGGGCAATTGCCAAAAACGAGCGTACCAGATTGTGGGATGAACACGACATCATTTCTGAATTAACATCAACAGAGGTAAAGCATGGCCAAATTTGACTAGAAAATTTCTTACACCCTCTTCTTAATTGAGGATTCCCATTTTTGATTCGGAAGCTACTCTTCTGTTTTGTTTTTTCTTCTCTTCTTTGAATTGGCAGACCAAGAACAGCGTTGAAGCACTCGATTTGTCACGGAATCCTCGTATGACTGTCACTCCAGAGCAAATTAAGCGTTTCCCATGTTTACGGCTTCTCATGATGGACGAGGTAATCTGCCAAGGTGACTTTACGGGCTGTCTTTCCAAGCTGAAATGGTTCAGCTTGAGTTACCGTTATTTAGTAGTTCACTCTCAATACAATCACCGTTTGGAGGCAACCAATTTGTTGCATCTAGAAAACGCGGTTGTGGTGCATCTTTCTGGGCTCGATATCACAAAAGATGCGTTCGAGAGCCTAATCAAGGTATGCCAGTTTCCCTCTTAGTCTATTTTTCTCATTCAATGAAGGACAAAATCCGCTGGATTTATAATCTTATTTTCTCATTAGTAGCACAAATCCATATCTATTTCTTGTCCGTCTTGATGTTTCGTTGGCTTTTGTAGGGGGCAAGGAAATTGAAGGTTCTCACTATTCGTTATAATAAGTTGATACATGAGATGCCAACCTTTCCTGAGAACTTAGTTTTAGAGAAGTTGACTATAGTTAATTTTTTTCCTTTGAAGGAAATTGATTGCTCTATTGGAAAACTGAGGTGGTTGACTGACTTGAGTTTTGAGTCATGTTGGCATCTTAGAAAATTGCCAAAACAAATTGGAGAGTTACATAATCTGCAGCACCTCTCTCTTAAGAGTTGTCAGGACTTCATTGAACTCCCCGACTCGGTTTTGAAATTAGAGTCGTTAACGACGTTATGTGTAGCTGGCACGAAAATTACAAGATTACCAGATTCCATTGGTAGACTAGCAAGCTTGTCATCTATCGATGTGTCATGCACACCAATTGCAGGAATGCCCAGTACAATCAGCAAGTTTCATCAACTCCAAACACTAAGCTTGATGGATTGTGGTTGGATACAAGAGTTGCCAGAACTCCCCCAATGTTTGACCACTCTAAAGCTAAGTTCTATTTCGTTGCTGACTGTCCCTAACCTCTTATACCTTACTAATCTAGTTGAGCTGCACTTATCCAATGGCTCTGAATTTAGAGACACATCAAATGCAATTCAAACTTGCGATTTGCGGTGGATTGGCATGTTATCCAAACTGAGGAAGCTGTACTTTTCCTTTCCAAATGTCCGTGCCCCAACTACACAATTGTGTTCCCTTTCTCTGCTGAAGGAACTTACTCTACGCGGAATGGACTTGCCACCTTTCAAACAACTTCCGTCAAACTTGATGGTTTTAGATCTTTACGAAACTAGAGGGAAAAAAGTACAACTCGATGGGCTTCCTCCATCGGAAAAGGAGACTCCATTCCTTCCAACAAGTTCAGGAATATCGAAAGAAAGCAAGGCGTACGAGCAACTAGATGTTCAATCTCCCAATGTCTTAGAATCGTCGGAAAGATCACGTATTCAGGACTGCAAATCTTCCGAGAGTTTGGTTTGTCAGCCGGAGGAGCCGGGTTGCAGTGAAATACAAGCTCCTGAGTTGATTGATCATTGGAGGGAAGCCTTCCTTTTCCCCAGCTTCCTAAACATGCTTATAAAATGCTGTCTGTCGGGGTTCCCAGAGGTACAGGATATTCAATTTGTTTCTCCGTTAGAATCATTGGAAGAAGTTTATGTTAAAGAGTGCTCTTCATTAAAAAGCTTAGGCGGTTTGTCAAGCTTGAAGAACTTGAAGTGGTTAGAGATTGACCAGTGCCCGAGCCTGAAGGTTGTTGAGGGCATTGACGAACTGGAGTTTTTGCGTTGGTTGCGAATTGGGGGGTGCAAATCATTGGAAAGGATTTTTGATGCTTCGAGATCAAAAGTCCATAGATCTTCCAAGAGTATGGTTCGTCACCCGGAGGAGCGGGGGTGCAGTGAACTACAAGCTCCCGAGTTGACTGATCATTGGAGGGAAGCGATCCTTTTCCCAAGCTCCCGAAAGATGCTTAGAAGTTTCAATCTGTCGGGGTGCCATGAGGTACAGGATATTCAATTTGATTCTACGTTCAAATCATTGGAAGAAATTTACGTTCGTGAGTGCTCTTCGTTAAAAAGCTTAGGCGGCTTGTCAAACTTGAAGAACTTGAAGCAGTTAAACATTAACCAGTGCTCTTCGTTAAAAAGCTTAGGCAGTTTGTCAAACTTGGAGAACTTGTGGATAAACATTGACCAGTGCCCCAGCTTGCAGGTTATTGAGGGTATTTACGAACTAAAGTCTTCATGTTCCTTGGAAATTAGTGGGTGCATATTCGAAAGGATTTTTGATGTATTGAGCTCAAAAAAACCAGATAATTGCAAGATACGCATACCACGCGAGAAGTTATCCGACGATATTGAATTAGAAAGTGAACTTTTCAGCATTCGATATTTCGACACTTGGGAGTCTTACAGAGAGAAGATTTTGAGCAGAACAAAGCAAGCGCCGGGCTCTGAAATTGAAACAACGAACTTTGAAACAGAAACAGGGGATCCTCTACAGAAAACGGTGCGCCTTCTTTCTGTTCATTAATCATTGTTGTTTCTTCTGCTTTGCTTGCTTTCTATTTCTGCTTTAACTAGAGTTGGGTTCTTCTCCACCCAAAAAAAATAATAATAATAATAATAAATAAATCGTAAATCTCTGCATATGGAGAATGAGATACCAAGGCAATCTCTTAACACGATATCTAATCCTTGCAAGGCGGGGACAGACAATCTCTGTTACTGTTTCTCCATCAAATTTCTTTGATATGTTGAAAGGGGTACTTGAAAGAAAATAAAACATTAAGTTAGATCAATAAGCACTTGGGACTACAATGGTGCAGAAGTGCCACAGAAATCTTTGAGGACCTCTCTCATCTGATATTCAACTTGAAGATTTCCCATCACATGATACAAGCCCATGATGAAAATTGTGATATGATCACAATCCCAAACTATCTTAAAGTGTATTATTTGACTCGATTCTTTCAATAAATGGTACCAAATTGTTGTAAGAACTGACCGAGCGGGAGGCATCTGATGTGCTTAGGCGTCAGGGGGGGAGCAGCGTCGTGGGCGACTGGGCGAGCGGCGTTGGGGGCAAGCAGCGTCGGGGGCGACTGGGCGAGCGGCGTTGGGGGCGAGCAGCGTTAGGGGTGACCGGGCGAGCGGCGTCAGGGCGGCTGGGCGGCTGGGCGAGCGGCGGGCGGCGTCGGGGGCAGCTGGGCAAGCGGTGTCAGGGGCGATTGGGCGAGCGGCGAACGGCGTCCACCGGGGGATTCAGCGGCGAGTGGCGAGAGGCGTCCACCGGGGGATCGAGCAGCGTCCAGTGGCGGCGTCGAGGGCGAGCAGCGTCGGGGGCGAGCAGCGTCGGGGGCGACTGGGCGAGCGGCGTCGGGGGCGAGCAGCGTCATGGGTGACCGGGCGAGAGGCGTTAGGGCGGCTGGGCGAGCGGCGAGCGGCGAGCGGCGTCAGGGGCAGCTGGGCGAGCGGTGTCAGGGGCGATTGGGCGAGCGGCGAGCGGCGTCCACCGGGGGATCCAGCGGCGAGTGGCGAGAGGCGTCCACCGGGGGATCGAGCAGCGTCGAGGGAGGCAAGGGCGGGGCGAGCAGGGAGCGATTGGCGTCCAGCGGCGGGACGAGCGGCGTCCAGCGGCGGCGTCGAGGGCGAGCGGCGTCGGAGACGGGGCAGAGGGAGAGAACGGGAGAGGAGAACTGAACTCACCTTATCGTTCCCTTCTGCAGACAGAGTCGGCAAAACAGAAAGGGAAAAGAAAGTTGGATGATTATTCGTGAACGATGGATTGAATTGGGATTAGGGTTCTTTTTCATGTTTTCTTCTTCCTCTCTCTCGCTGCTGAAGCAAATCGCTGTCATTCAATCCACGATGCTACTCGCTCCTCTCGAACTTCAGTCCGTCGTTGGCCGTGTCGGTTGCCATCGTCTCTTCTTTCTTCGTCGTCCACAAGCTTCAAGTCCTTCTTCACGAGCTTTAAGTTCCAGGTCTGTGAGCTTCAAGTCCTTCTCCAGCGCCACTTTTCACTCTAGTGCACATTTTCTTCTTTAGTGCCGCTCAGCTGGAGGAATTTGATGCATTCATTAATTTCATCAGTGGCGGGAGTCATGGGCCTGAACTCAAGCTCTGGATCACTAGCTAATCACTGAAGAACAGGTAAGAGTGGTGGGGCAGTTGGGATTTTTTATTTTATTTTTTTGGGTTTTTTTTTTTTTTTGGTGTGGCAGTTGGTGTTTAGATGAATGTAATTGTGCGATTTATCTTTAAATATTAAGCATGAGCTTGAGCTGTAGCTCTAGCTTCATATGCTAATAGTTGTATAAGGGTCTGTATGCCTAGTCTAGTTATGTTACTATGCTTTCGTGGACTGCTCGATTGAGCGTAATCATGTGCGCAAGATGTTGAGCATCTTCTCTTGAAGAGTTCGTCTGTAAGTATATTCTAAGGTTTGGTTAATGGTCGCTTTAATGAGTATCCACTGTCTCTTTATTACCTGTGGGGAGCTGTCTATTACCTGTGAGGAGCTCTTGATGATTGAAAAAGAAGCAACTCGTGCTTCTCTTCTTGGTTCATCATGTAGCATTAAAATGGGATGTCCAGCTTTTCTTTTTCTTTCATGTTTTGGGCAGTTGTGGTTTCCATTGCTTTATTGAGGTCTGCTGCTTATGGTTGAGGATTCCACAGGTCAAATTTACTACGTGATCAACTCGACAATTGGCTACACAAAATAAACACGGTTTTGTTATCCGTTTAAGTAGAAACGCCAAATCTTATCACTTCACAATTACTCCCACGTTCCAGTTCTCCGTTTTGCAAATATCTTCTTATTTGAATTGAAAGATATTTGATCAGGCTCTTGTGCTTCTTAATTTTCTTGCTTGGTCCTTCATTGTTTTATGCCTAAGTCTCCACCGGAAATTATCAATTCCTTTGTACTTTCTCTTGTCTAAGATGAGTCCTAAGGAATGTCTTAAAACTGCGGCGACTTGGTTTTATCTTTTGGATGTGTTCATTGGAGCATAATTAGAAGACCACCATGTATTTAAGCAAATACATGACTTACTATGCACCAATCAGATATTAGAAACCAGCGAAAGAGCTCAGCATGAGGTTATGACATACTTGCTGGATTTGGTTGGGTTGCTAGACAGTGGACAGGAGGAACTTCCGTTATTGCTTAGCTAGGAGAGGAAAAAACTGCAATTCATTGAGGCCCTCCGTGGCTGCTTACGAGAATGCATTTTACAATCGTTGCTCATTGCGCATTTTACACGTTTGAAGTGTGTTTACTTGCTCAGTTAGCAAAGCATTCGAGGATTTAAGCGGTTCTGTTAATCTCCTGATTACTACTTTACTAAGTCCTGAGGTTATTCAGATTGGAAAACTTGCCATCAATTGTGGACCTGCTGTATCCCGAATCTAGACTTCTTGAACTGCAGATTGTAGGATCTAGGAATTGCAAAGAAAAATTATTCGAAACAGATGATTTATGAAATTCAATAAGTATGCCTTACGGTCGAGTTTACATTCTCAAAATACACTGTCGCCAATATTAAACTGTATTCAATTTATATGACACTATAGTCATACCAATCCTAAGGAGATCATTGTCCTGTGAAGATCGTAGCTTAATAATAACTTAGGCAACTCTGAAGTTTCTTAGCCTTTTGTGATAGTACAGTGAGATTCTGGAATTTTAGTTGGCATTTTGGCAACAAATAGTTCCCTGTGGATATAGCTAGACCAGATGGTTTTCTCCAACTGTTAACTACTACCAGCTAGATTAGTTGAGAGAGCAAGGACATTAGTGCGTGGTCTAAGGATATCTTAGATAGACACAGTGATTATACCATCAAGATGGAAGGGAAGGCTATTTGCAATTGTATCATTTCAAGTGAGACCCTGCACCGGGAATGCAACCAAACCCGCTATCCATAGTTTTGGAACTCACTATATATCCGACAGCATTCTCCACATTTATCGAATCCAACTGTTTTAGTATCGCAGAACAGCATATAGCAAAATGAGAGAACCTTCGAAGGGAAAAAAGGATTGGGGGGATGTCAATTATTTAAGAAACATCCTCAAGAAGCACAAAAATTATAACTGATCCAAGATGAGGACAAGATACCGAGTGTAAACTTCTCCCCATACATCCCCAGAGAAAGATCCATCTTCGTTTCGCACTGCTCTGATGTCTGACTCATGGTTCACACACGACAATGTAGAACATTTGATACCAGAGATTATCCGACAGTAGCAACTTCAATCTCCATAGAGAGAGCCCTCCTCATCAATGTCTGGCTAGCAATATACACACTGTAAAGTAACTGTAACCAAAATTCCATAACATGACACAATCTGACCCTTAAGGGCAAAACAGAGCCTAAGGTAAGTTTGTCACTCATGATGTTGAAAACTTAAAAACATAAAACAACACCAAGGAACTTGCATCGATGGTAAGAGTTTGCAAATCTAGGACCCTTTATTCCAAAGGATATAATCTGTCACCTTATTGATGTCAAGAAAATCTAACTTGTCAAAAAGGGCCGAAGTTTGCGCGGCAATGAGTGTATACGGCAGATACAGAAAACGTCTAATGTCTCCACCAAATCCGCCAGCACAAGCAGCCCTAAGTGACATTCACATTTTGTTCTTTAGAGTGAAGTTTCAGAAAATAAATAAATAAAGCAACACTAATCACTTCTCAGACGCGGTCATTATTGTAACGGATGGAATTGTTAATCCCAAGCTAAAATCTTAATCATATTGTCAAATAATAAATATTTGATTGAATGTGGAGTGGAGGTTCTGTTAGCCGCATGTTTTTAGTGGGTAATCGCAAAAAAGAAGCTGAGAGACAGATAACTACAAACGAGACTCGTGCTGGCATTGCAGGATCTAAGAAACAACTTCATTTGAATCCACATTGCCAAGTTTTCCAAGAAGATCTAGAATCGTCAATCCCCAACATCTCTCTTCCCAATTGGAGAAGATGGGTCCATGCTCAAATTGCTCGCATTCCCAATTTCTGCCTCAAGCACAAAATAATCTCCAGTTCAAAGAAAGCACGCCATTTCGACAGACAAACAAGCACGTCCAACGAAAGTAATTCCACGGACACCCGTCGGCAATTACGGCTCGAACGCAACTACGGCACAACATTTCTTAAATCTTCATCTCACCTTTTTACACTACTATTTATTAGAGTCACCACAAGAGATCTCCGACATTTTCTAGCTACCCGAGCCAGAAACCAGCCAGGCCCAGGTCAAAGATGATCTAATCAGCGAGAAACAGTCGCGACATCAACGGAAACTAGCTTTAAAAGCAAAATAGATATCAAATTGAAGAACAGAAGCGGCGGCGTGACGATTAGTAGTGCAAAACGCTCGCAGAAGCTCCCCGAAGACCTTAGCAGTCGATCGATCGAAGGTGAATTAGAGCGAAAACGAAGGTTTGAGCTCGATTCAGAACCAAAAATGCTCTTCAAGTCGACCGAAAGATGAAACTTTATTTCGTTTTTCTGAGGAACGTAGGTTTTAATAAGCCCATAAAGCTTTTTGGGCCGATGAAAAATGGGCCTAATTGTCCATTTTCTTCTCCTGAATTTTTTTTTTTATCCTCTATTTATTTTGCGGAAAATGAATAATTTAAAAAATATTTTTCAAAAATATTACTTACATTGTTTGCAAAAATGAATGATCGGGAAATGTTCTTATCGTTCACCAAAATGTTTAAACATAAATTGTTATTAATAATGAAAATATTATTTATTAACTAATTATTTTGAACGATACAAGGATCATTTTTTAAAAAATGGTTTCGGGATCATTTATTTTTCGTGAAACAAACACGACATAATTATTGTCAAATGCTTCACCTGAAATTGACCAGCTGCATTTGGCACCACAAAATAATATCTAACCTAATGTGATTAAAGGAAACTTTATATTATTATAGGGCCCGTCGTCACTATGGAAAAGAAAAATAGAGAGAGCTTTGGCTAAATTTCTTAATCAAGTCTCTCTACCGGGCAGTATTTCTTAAGAGCTTAGCATTTGATTGCGTTGAACTTTAATTTAGTCGATCGATATTTCATTAAATTCCCTCTAAGCTATGCACCCATGTAGTCTTGGACAAACAAAACCCTGCTATAACCTAATATCATGGCTGCAAAAGTGCCTTTGAAGTCAGTTTAGTATGTTTCGAAAAAATTCCCTATCCAAACAAAAGATTAGATAATAAAAGAGACAATACTGTAGACACACATGTTTTAGTAGCTTGAAATTTAGGCTTGTCAGATTACTCCATTGATATCAACCTCCATCATTTACGGTTTGCAAGCAAACTAAACAAGACATAGGGGAACTGATATCTCCATTTCAATATTGTATTAAACACAAGTACAAACTCGTTATAACACGATCCTTAATTTTATAACATGTGAAGGTGGTTTAGGCTTGAAGAAGCTACAAACACAAGATCAAGATTGCGCTCTCAGGAATTTGTAGAAGTTGTTGCTAGGAGCAGAGTCCGTTTTGGTTACTTGGGTTATTGCTTACTTGCTGTAACAAATTTAGGTATGGTTTGTTACTACTAAAAGTTATGTCCATTCTTAGGCGACAAGCGATTGGCGATGGACAGGGCACTTCATCTGTGGTGTCATTGAGGCACCCTCATGGCATTTCTAGAGGGTGTTTATCCTCAGAGGGTGATTCATGATATTGCCCTAGATATATCAACTCTTCGGTAGCTGCTGTTATTAGTTAGAGATGAGTGGTCTTGTCTCTAACAAGATTAGATCTATTCGTGCAAATACAAGACAGCTTTATGCGGGATGCTTTAATCCTTGTCATATTGCTGAAGATAAGATTGATGTTCACTAGAAATGCGTCTGGTTGCTTTACTCAAGACTGATGCTTTATCCTTGTCATTGGATCCAAGAAAAATTAAAAAAGAAAATTTTCTTACTTGAGAAAGTCTACACCGATAATAATGGATATGATATGATGACTTAAACCTTGCTAATCGTGAAACTTAATTCTTGCACAGATTAAGTGGGTATGATGGAACTTCCCTTGTGAGGCAAAGGGAGAGATTTGCTGGGCTAGATCCACCTCTTGCGAGCCCCATCTCATCTTCTTAAATTCAAAAAGAAAAGATAGGGCTGAATGTTCTTGATTTAGAAGATAGAGAAGAGCAATTCAATGTTACAAAGAGAAAGAGGCGGAGAGCTTTGCTTTGAAAAAGAGAAGAGGCACTTCGGATTCAATAGTGTAACTTCGTTGGGATTGCCGGAAAGTTCGGTATGCTATACGTGAGTCCAAGAACTACAGGTTGATTGATTTTGTTTGTTAAAATCTTCTCCAAATTGTCTCTTAATTTTCTCTGCAGCGGTTAGATCTTTCTTGCATCTTTGTATTAATTCACCTTTGCTGTGATGATGTTTTGCTAATGTGAAGAGCCTCTAGCTGTGTTATTAGAGATAAACTATTATGTATTTTTCTATTATTAATGATTAGTGGGAGATTTTGACTGGCCCAATGATTTTTCATGTATTGAGTTTTTCACGTAAAATATGTGGGTGTTGGTTTTCCCTTGCTTTAATATTCAGCACCATATTCACTGCTTTAGGGTTAATATTGTTGGAATACCGTGACCGGTTGCTATTGGGGCTAATTTAATATTAGTTGGTTGATTTTTGGGAAAAAAAAATTGATCCTGAAGAGGCATAAGCAATAAATTGTTGCCATTTCCATGTTACAGAATAGGATTGCCTGTTTGCCTATCGCAAATAAAGAATGGTGTAGCAATGAGTTCGCGAGTTCCTTTGGTGCAGCAATGTTGCAAATGGGTGGCTTTTCTATTGAAAAATATGTCCCACCCGATCAACTTCAGGCCCGGTTGAAAAGTTCGGGCCTAAACAAGTCCTCTTGGATTGGCATTAATTTAATTTTGGGCTGGGTGAGGCCCAAAATATGACTGACTTAAAATATGAGAGAAAAAGACACGAAGAATTTCTAGTCATCTCCGATATCCACAACGCTGTTGGAAATCAACGCAACGCTCAACGGGCGGCTGAAGCCACCGCTCTCTGCTTCAAAAGTCGAAGCCAATTGGGTGGGCTTCTAATGAAAAGTGTTCCGACCTTTATCCTTACTCCCCTCGTCAAACTCGAACACTATCGACAAATTGCCTGTGGGCTTGGGCTCAAGATGGTGTTGTCGCTCCAAATTTTCTTCGATGAAGAAAATTTACTTTTTTTGTTTCTTTAATCTTTCTGATAAGGACACAAGATCCACATTGAGTCAACTTGGCATTTAACGGTCACATAAGCATTTTTTTCATCTTTTAATGTAAGATCCAATGTGAATGGATAAATCATAGTTCGAGATTTTGATTGCAAAAAAAAGAGTCAAAGATGGCATTGCACATAATTATAAAGCTTAAGGGTTTCTGGTAGCGTTACGCCATATCAAGAAGACAACTTGCAAAAGAAAAGTGGGATAGTCTTTGGCATCGGTCATCTAAACTTTAGCATTGCTATGAAACATTTTTCTCAATGCCTAAGAGATGGATTATATCTCATGTATATTGTGTCATTTTACTACGTGGAGGGCACAGTCATTGGTTTGATTACATCAATAATACAAAGTTTAGGCAAAGCAATAATTAAAGACATGGTCGGACTTGAACACAACTTTATGATAAAGCACCGCCTTCTTCCCAATTTTCTCGTTCCCTCATTTTTCAAATGCAGAACCACAATGTTCTAGTAAATTTGATATCGGTCTCACGTCTCGTATTAAATCATGATTACAAGTGAACCATGATATGGATTAAATCATGTATTTACTGTTTCCGTAAGGAATTCGATAGATTGAAAAAAGAAGACTTACTCTTCCAACTTTTTGGCGGTCGGTGCCCACACGCGCGACTCGCGTGCTTTGGGAAAAAGGAAAATTCACAATGAGACAACCGACCCTCCCCAGACCGCAAGCCCAACTTGTCCAGTTGCACGCTCGACGGTGAGCACCTCCCTCGCCATCACAAGTGGCGAGGTGGGTCCCCCGCCACGTGTAAAGAGGGATGTGCTGTGAGCCGGTGAGGTCAGGATCGTAACCGCATTATCCGATTCCCCAAAAAGCATACTTGCTCAGTGCATACACACAAGAATGTGAAAGAAAAGGAGTAAAAAGGCAGAGTCAAGCTCCGGATCACTAGCTAATCGCTGAATAAGAGGTACGAGTGATCACCAGTTATGTTGCTATGCTTTTGTAGACTGCTTGATTGAGTGGAATCATATGCCGGAGTGTTGTGCATCTGTTAGTTAGTGTATTAAAAGAATTATGTCTATTTGGTGGGCTGACTTGAGATTAGAAAGCTTTAAAATTCTAGAAACAGCTATGATGGAGAACGGCAATGAAAATATTTGCAATCGACCATATGAGAATCGAACCACTCCCATGAATGTTATTGCAAAGTGCACGAAACTTTCAAAATAGGATGTTGAACATATTCTCGTGAAGAGTTTGTCTGCAAGTATATTTTAAGGTTTGGATAATGGTTGCATTAATGAGTATCCATTGTCTCTTTATTACCTGTGAAGAGCTCTCAATGATTGAACATGAATCAAACAATGCTTCTCTTCTTGGTTCATCATCCATAATTAAAATGGAATATTCAGGTGTGTGTGTGTGTGATTGAAAATGAAGCAAGCAATGCTTCTCTTCTTGGTTCATCATCCATAATTAAAATGGAATATTCAGGTGTCTGTGTCTATATATATATTCCATTGGTAATATGAGGTCTGTTGCACATGGCTGAGATTCCATAGGTCAAATTTACCACGTGGCCGACTGGACAATTGGCTAAACAAAATACACACGGCTTTGTTATCTATTGAAGCAAGAACACCAAATCTTATCGCTTCATGATTGCTCCTACATTCCTGTTCTCTGTTTTGCAAATATCTTCTTATTTGAATTGAAAGAAGAGAGAAAAATAAGCCACTTTGTAGCAAGGTGCTTGGTCAGGCTCTTGTCCATCTTAATTTACTTGCTTGGTGCTTCATTCTTTTATGCCTAATTCTCCTCCGGAATCATTATACTTCCTCAAGTCTAAGATTAGTCCTAAGGAATGTCTTAAAATTGTGGCAACTCGGTTTCATCCTTTGGATGTTCATTGGAACATAATTAGAAGACCACCATGTATTTAAGCAAATACACGACTTACTAAGCACCAATCAGAAATTAGAAACCAGCGAAAGAGCTCCGGCGTAAGGTTATGACACACTTTGCCCTTCATGAGACTCTGCACCAGGAGTGCAACCAAACCCGCCATCCAAAGTTTTGCGACTCACTATATAACCTATAGCCTTCTCCACATTTACTGAATCTTCGGAGGGAAATGAGCATCAACTTCGCCCCATATATCCCCAGAGAAAGATCCATCTTTGTTTTGCAGTGCTTTGATGTCTGAATAATTGTTCAGGCACAACAATGTAGAGCATTTAATACCAGAGATTATCCAACAAAAGCAACTTCGATCTCCATAGAGAGAGCCCCCTCATCAATGTTTGGCTTGCAATACTCACACTATAAAGTAACCTTAATCAAAATTTTACAACATTTAAAAAGTTGACATAATCTGAGCTCTTACATGGAAAACAGAACCTAAGGTAACTTTATTACTCTCATGATATTGAAAACATAAAAACATAAAATAATACCAAGGAACTTGCATCTATGTAAGAGTTTGGAAAATTAGGATACTTCATTCCAAAGGATACAATCTGTCTCCTTGTTGATGTCAAGAACATGTAACTTGTCAAAAAGGGGCCAAAACTTGCACGGCACTGAGCGTATACAGCAGACGCGGAACATGTCCCGTGTTTCCACCAAAGACACTTGTAAAAGCAGCCGTAGGTGACATGCACTTTGTCCCTTAGAGTGAAGCTATAATAAAAGATGAATAAAGCAACACTAATGACCCCTAAGATGTGGTCATTATTGTAATAAAGGAAATCTGTTAATCCCGAGCTAAAATGTTGATCGTTCTTTCAAATACTGCATGTTTTTCATGGGTACTTAAGAAAGAAGCCAAGAGATAAATAACTACAAACCAGACTCAAGCTAGCATTGCAGGATCCACAAAACAACTTCATTTGAATCCATGGTGTCAAGTTTTCAAGAAGATCTAGAGTGGTCAATCCCAAATATGCTTCATTCAATCTCAGGTGCTCCATAACCACCGACTCAAAACTATCCTTTTTTTGAGCTCAAGATCAACCCAAAAACTCAAATCAGTAAACTCCGAAATGTGAATAGCAGGTCCAGATAAGCCAAGTCATTTTCAGTAACTGGCAAGAAGTGGACAAGAAAACAAGAAGAGAATTGTGAAATTTCATACCTACCTTTTCAACGGACAATATGTACTTGACATGTTTATTGCCAGCGAGCTCCCCATCTGTCAATAAGAAACTACGTATCTTTGAACATGGAATCAAATCTTGCACATGCCACGTAAGATCTCAGCAACTCAAGCCCAAAAAGTATACTATTACAAAATTATGTGAGGTCATCAAGGATCATGAGGATCCTATATATTTAACAACATATTATGTTCAACTTTGTTTTGAACAATCGCATGCATATTGAAAATGAAAAGTGGGAAAGAAGCTCATCTCCATTTCAAATAGGAGAAGATGTTTACATGCTCAAATTACTCGCATTCCCAATATCCGACTCAAGCATAAAATAATCTCCGGTTCAAAGAAAGCAGGCCATTTAGACTAACAAGCAAATTCAACTGAAGCAATTCGACGGACACCCATCAGCAATTACGACTCAAAAACAACCACGACATGACATTTTTGAAATCTCAATTTCACCTCCTTACACTACTATCTATCTTGATTACCAAAACAGATCTTTCTTATTTTCTAGCCACCCGAGCTAGAAACTGCACAACTCCAGGTTAAAGACGATGTAACCAGCAAAAATAGTCACAACATCGACGAAAATCAACGCAAATTAACTTAAACAGAATAAAAAGAATCAAATTGAAGAGCAGAAGCATCCGGCGCGACGATTCAAAGCGGAAAACACACAGAAGTTCCCAGAAGACCTTACTGGTCGATTGAAAAAGATGAACTTGAGTGAAAATGAAGACGTGGGTTCGATTCAGGAACCCGAAAACGCTATTCGCTCGACTGAAGATTCCGAGTCTTCCAACTCGGCTGGACCGCTGGCTTCCTTTCGCAACGGGCTTCGATCTTCTTGAGGAACGAATGGCTTTTTTTGTTTCGGAAATCAAAAGCTTAAGAGGCTTTGGGGCCGACAGAATTTGGGCCCATTTTATTGGCTGGATTGTACGGTCTATTATTATATAAAATAATATAATATTTTTTTTCGGTCCACTCAACTAAGTATGAGATGGAGTAACTGCCAATCAATTTAAAAATTAGGCTGATTGGAAACTAGGTCCACGTTTAATATTGATCACTTGCGAAAGCCAATGAAACTTGTCGTCGAAGGATTCATTTATGTGTGGGAGGGGTTAGATTTCCCACAACTTTCTTTCGGTACCACATTTTCCAATTTCATCCTTTAAATTCAATTCTCAAATAATTCCTAACATTACTCCTGCGACTTGTGATATTTTTAGAGATGTCATCAGGGAAATTCCTTTGTCATTTTATGCCCTGGCATGACTTCATGTGCCATATTCGTTTGCTTACCCTATCCATCTTGGTGGAGGCAGCCTTGCCTTAATCCAAGCTCCACGATGTGGCTGGCAACCAAAACACCTTCCCTTCGAGCTCGACGGCCCCTCTTGACAATATCCATGTCGCCCAGGAAACAAATCGTTTTTTGTGGTTTGGCTTAATTTCAACTTTTTTGAAGCCAAACCAAAACCGTGATACTACATTGTATAAATGATTGATATTGCTAATTATTTTTATCATTTATACATGAAATAGCTATTTAAATAGGTTTGATTTTCACTTTGTGTGAATTTATTAATTGTTGTCAACACAGAATGCTAATACCTAAATTTTTTGAGATTGCACATTTTTTGCATCCTCATTTATGGCATTTAGATAGTACCAACATTTTGTTAGGAATAATGCATTCGCACCATAGAAAACGTGAAACCTGACTACGAATTTCATTTAAATTAGTCCGCTTGTGAATTGAATTTGAGTGGATCCCAACACGCAAAATGTGCCATGAATTCAGCTGAACTTCCGAGTCCAAGCCCGCACGACCCTGGCTCCCTTTCATGGGCTCGACCAAGAGGGAAATATGCGACAGACTCATCCGACCAGCACAAGTGAAAAGGAATTATGCTGCACGTGTGAAAAGAAAGACGAAAGAAGAAGGAAATCAAAATCAAAAACCTGCGTGGATTTTTGTGTTAGTTCATGTTGATTGTTCCTCGTGTCTCTGCAAGCATAAACATGGAAATATAAATAATCTACATGATGTGATTCAATTTGAACACTTCAGACCTGTAACAGCATTGAAAAGTATTTTTTTTAATAAATATTTAATTTCGACAATTAGTATAGATGTACTCATCCACCCTTGATTTCGCATATTGTGGAATGGTTTTGCTTTAATTCATAGCATTATATCGCTTTAGTTCTCTTTATTTTCTGGTGTTTATTAACTCGTTCCCACAAGAAGTTTAGGTTGAAATTCCAACGCAACATAGTGCAAATTTTCACGAAAATCTGGGTTTATATAACATATTATTTTGGTATCTAGTTTCTAGTTCAAATATATCTCAGCACTTAGTTATTTTTTAGTTTAATTTCGTTTCACTATAATATATATTGAAGGGGTTAATGTGAAAAAGCAAAAAAAAAAAGATAGATTTTATTTAAAAAAAAATATACATCTAGGAGGATAATTTAGGAATCATGCATAATCATAAATAGATTTTGTTTTCTAAACATTGCATTGCACTTTATATAGCATTAAGTAGATTTTATTTCTTGATGTAATACTTCATTTTAGGAAAGTAGTTTATATATATTCATGAAGTATCAGTTATTTACTTTCTGGTTTTAAGCCATAGTTTATTTTGGAGATTTTACACTGAGTTTCTATTAATAGCTCAAGGGGCATGTCCCGGAACCTTATAACAAGGCTGTTGTTGATTTGTTTCCCTGATACGAGTTGGGTCCTTTATTTTCCTACCTTTTATTTGCTCTATTTGTCTCAGTATTAGTGGATTTTATACGTGTTTGCTTGAGTGAATTTATGCATGATCGCCTGCCTTTCTCAACATTGAGAATAAAATGGGTAACTAAGATTGGGAAGACCACATGAATAATTGTTTTAATAGAAAGGGAAAATATACAGCATTGGGCTTGAGATATATCTTGCCCAATCAAGTCCCCTGACCCACAAATCTCATGTTTGCAGAAGTAAGACGGACTCCGGCATTTTACTTGACTCCTAATTGGTTCATAAAAAGTTATTGGTGACTCTCAATCAAACGAAATAATTAATTGAAACAAGTTGAGATTGATCGTGCCAAGGGCAAGCATCACCTCGCAAAAGGGGCCATTTGTGCTTGCTTGGTGATCCAGCAACTTCCTCGGGGATCTCGCTTTGGAAGTTTCGTGACATGGAATTTGGTTTTTTTCTCATAAAATTACAAATGATGAAGAGGAAAAGTAGAGAAGAAAGAAAGAACGATTAAGCCAAATCAAACCCAAAAAAAAAAAAAATGGTCTGGCTTGGTTTGATCTTTAACTATAATACAATCTAGCTTGGTTCCTCTTTTCTTCAAACCGTATTTATTATTGAAAATAAAACAAGTGATTAAATAAAATATACAAAATAAAAAAATAATTCGGATATCAAATTTACGTGATTTGATTGTGTGATTTACGTCCACGAGGAAAGGAGCACACAATTCCATTATAGATAAAATTACAATACAACGAAGATTATAATTTTATTCAAGTTATTCAGATACCCTTGGTGTTTTTATCCATTAAGTACAACTAATAACTCTATGTTTTTCACCCTCATAATTTCTTTCGAAATAATATCTCAATTTGCTTATTAACACAAGATTTAATCAGCTTTAATTTTGACTAACTTCACGAAGAAAACTTTTTTGAATCAATCCCTTAAGAGGAAATTTTCAATCTCCTCAGTGCAGTCCTCGGAGCTCTCATTAAGAGCCCTTCCTCTTCGAATTTAAAGAGAAAATTCACTAGAAGAAAATAAAGAAGAAGAAAGGAAACAATGACTGGCCATCGTTAAAAGACACCATTACTGCAACTTTCTTCGTCGTTTTCGTTTCCCTTCTGTACTGTCCGACGTCGGCAGTGGCCATTATCAGTCTGTCTTTTTCCCTTTCTTCGGCCAAGCAAAGTCGTCCTCTTATGGTCAAGACCAGCACGGCCTCTCTTTCTTTCCACGCCCAAAATCAGATTTTTTTTTTTTTTTAATTCAAAAGTTCAAAGGCACCAAGAAGAAAGGCGAAAGGGCGTGTGAAATGGTACATCTCCATAATTGTATTCAACCGACCAAAAAACTGGTACATCTCCATAATTGTCCTACATCTGATTTTTCATGAAGCCATCAACTTTATTCACTATTAATCGAAAGCTGCGGCTGCTGTCAAGTTGTCTGTCCGTAACTTTCAATTAAATCTCATGAGTCACGCAATACAAAAATCCAAAATGATGTCTATCACTACTATCGACAGTGGCATCGGACTTCGGGTGTTCAAATCAAGAATTTTGTCATTATATCTCACAATAAACAGCCTTTTCTCCTTTAATAATGTAATGTGCTTGCTCTTCTTTTGTAAATTTCTGAAGGAGGATGATATGGTGGAGAAGCTCTTTTCATTAATGAAATGTAATGTTATTATTGTTAAAATGTCCAAAAAAAAACAATGGAAATTTGACTAACAATGAATCACTCACTTGAAATAAATGCATTTAACTTAAACTTTTCTTTAGGAATATTTTTTTTTTTTTTTTTTTTTTGGTAAAGTCTTTAGGAATTTTTTATTATGCATTTATATGGATAAATTCCGTTTTTATCTATATAAATATGTTTAACCATAGATATAGCTATAAACTAATTATAAATGATTTAAACGTTTGAAAATCAGATTTTTTTAATTAAAAAATGGTCATAAATTCAAAATTTCAAATGCACTAAGAAGAAACTCCAAAGAAATTGGGCTTGTGAAAACGTACACCTCCATAATTGTCCTTCATCTCATTTTCTCCAAAGCCATCCGCTTTTTTGACCATAAATTGAAAGCTGCAACTGCTGTGAAGTTGTCTGTTCGTAAGTTTCAATTGAATTATGTGAGTCACGCGATACAAATGTTCTCACGTGCTACAAATGTCCAAAATGATGTCTCTCACTAAAGAAAGTGGCACCGGACTTTGGGCATCCAAATCAAGAATTTTATCATTTATATTTCATATTAAACATCCTTTTCTCCTTTTCTAATGTTATGCATTGGTTCTTCTTTTGTAAATTTTTCAAGAAGGATGATATGGTGGAGAAGCTTTTCACATTAAGAATGTAACAAAAGCTCTTCCCATTAATGAATGTAAGGTCATTATTGTTTCTGAAATGTGTAATCTATCAGAAATATAAGAGCTGCACATTCGAAATGAACTGAGGCTGATTCAAGTTCTGATATATGTAAATAGTTTGTCAACATGGAAATTTGTCACCTTTTTTCAATTAATATTGTTTGTCATTGTGGCAGATATGGGAATCTTATCACGTCGGTTGTTAATGAAGATTGTAGTCAGGGTGAAGACAAGACAAAGGCAAGTGACCAAAGATTTAGTTGGAATGGAGGATCAAATAGCAACGATAGACAATTTATCAGACATCGCTTTTGATGGCATGCGGTTCATCGGAATCTATGGGTTGGGTAGCATCGGCAAAACAACACTCGCCAAGGTTATCTTCAACTAGCTATATCCTCGCTTTGGGAAAAACTGCAACTTTCTTGTTGACACAAGGGAAATGCTAAAAACCAAGGGCCTAGTCATGTCACGTGAAAAATTATTGTTTGATATATTTTATTGAAATGAACAATTTCTTTTTAGTGGATGACAATATTTTTTACTTCTAATTATTTATATTTTGACATCTAATTTATTTTTTCTTTCATAATATTCATGAAAATTGATTGTATGGGCCCTCTTATGATTTTATCTCTCAATTTAAGCTTGCAATAAGAAAACATAAAATTAAAAAAAAAAAAAAAAAAAAAGGTAAAAGATGGAATCCATGCGAATTGTGTGGTTATCATTTGACAGAGGACGGTTAGCTAAACTGCACCCTAAAAAAAGCGGTAGAGAGAAAATTGGTTATTCGTATAGATTTATTCATCCACCGTTGATGTTCGCATAGTGTGGATTAGTTTGGCTCTAATTCATAGCATTAGAGGTAAAATAAAATTGGTTACATATGATGAAGAGGTAAAATAAAAGCAGAAAGAACCATTAAGCCGAATCAAGCCACATAAAATGGTTTGGCTTGGTTTGATCTTGACTATAATATGGTTTAATTTGGTTTCACTTTTCTTCAAACCATATTTATTGTTGGAAATAAAACAAGTACTTGAATAAAAACGCAAGATAAGGAAATAAATCAAACATGAAAGAATGCAATGGAGATTATAATAATACTTGAGTTACTCAAATATAATTTGTGTTTTTATCCCTCAAATACAACTAATAACTCTATATTTAACCCTCATAATTCCTCTCGAAATAATATTTCAATCTCATAAAAGATTGACCTGAACATTAACACAAGATTTAATTGACTTCATTTTGTGTAATTTCACAAAGAAAAACTTTTTGAATCAAAACTTTTAAGAGGAAATTTTTAATCTCGTTGTGCAGTCCTCGGAGCTCTCATTAAGAGCTCTTCCTCTTCGTATTCACAGAGAAAATTCACTAGAAGCAAATAAAGAAGAAAGGAAACAACGAGCGGCCATCGTTAAATGACACCATTATTGCAACTTTCTTCGTCGTTTTCCTTCCCCTTTTTGTCTCGTATCAGCGGTGACCATCATCATTCTCTCTTTTCCCTTTCTTCAGCTGAGCAAAGTCGTCTCTTATGGTCAAGAACAGGGCGGTCTCTCTTTCTTTCGACGCCCAAAGCAACACCATGATGGGATGGCATCATGGTCATGGACAGGCCATCATTACATTTCCTCTCACCACTCTTGATTAGTGGTCGATTGTCGATAAGTCCCTTTCGATCCGGTTTTAATTCGGCTCCGACTTAAGATATATTTCAATGTTTATATAATTAGGTTTGGCTGATGTCCAAACCACACTAATTATATCATGCTCACATTCTAATAGTTTTCAATAAGACAATAAGTGTTGTAAGAGACTTGCTTTTCAATATAAAGGCACATATATTGCAATATTTGTGGGGTTGAAGGTAATTAATTATGATAAAAAGTAGTAAGCATATTGTTAGGTAGTGCTTAGGTGGAGCATTTTTGTGGTAAATGTAGCAAATCCAATCTCAATAGTTTGAAGGAAAATCTTCTAATTATCCAAAGTCTCATATGTCATAATGAGAGAGATTCTTTAAGAATATTTTTTTGTTATTATACATTTATATAGATTGTGATTTTATCTATATAATATAGCTATAGAATAATTATAAATGACTTAAACGTTTGAAAATTCGAGTTTTTTTTTTTTTTAATTCAAAAGTTCAAAGGCGCCGAGAAGAAAGGCGAAAGATAGTGGGCGTGTAAAATGGTACATCTCCATAATTGTACATCTCGCCCGACCAAAAAAAGTGGTACATCTCCATAATTGTCCTTCATCTGGTTTTTTCTGAAGCCATCAACTTCATTCACTATTAATTAAAAGGTGCAGCTTCTGGGAAGTTGCCTTCATTCACTATTAATTAAAAGCTGCAGCTTCTGGGAAGTTGCCTGTCTGTCACTTTCGATTAAATGTCGTGAGTCACGGGATACAAACGTCCAAAATGAGGTCTCTCATTAACGAAAGTGGCATCGGACTTCGGGTGTTCAAATCAAGAATTTTGTGGTCATATCTTACAATAAAAAGCCTTTTCTCCTTTTTCTTAATGTAATGGCTTGTTCTTCTTTTGTAAATTTCTAAAGGAGGATGATATGGTGGAGAAGCTTTTCACATTAAGAATGTAATAAAAGCTCTTCCCATTAATGAATGTAATGTTATTATTGCTAAAATGTCCAATCCAAAAAAACAGTTGAAATTTGACGAACAACAAACTTCTCACTTAAAATAAATGCACTTAAACTTTTCTATAGGACTATTTTCTTATTATGCATTTATATAGGTAAATTCCATTTGTATCTATATAAATATGTTTAACCATTGCTATAGAATAATTATAAATGATTTAAACATTTGAAAATCAGATTTTCTTTTAAACATTAGAATCTTTTTAATCTTGAAAGAAATTAATGCATGCTTTTATATGTTAGAAGCATATCCTCTAACTGGTAAAGTTAATCCGTGAATTGAAGGAAGGAAAGTACGTGATATTCTCTATATTTTGCAAATATTGTTATCTCTTTTACAAGAAATTGCAAGTGGCAAATAATCTTTCCATCTAAAATTTGGAAAATTTGATCCGAAAAATTGCGAAGAGTCCAAACCATTTTCGAAGGAGCGAAAATTCTCCTCTAGGTGCAAAATTTGTTAAATTTATTAAAGAATGAGAAAGTGGATGCACAGTAAAGGAGAAGAACTGCAATCATCTCATAGTTGCATTAAATTAAAAGGGAGTGTAAATTAAGTGTGAGAAAATCCTGATTAAGTCAATTTAATTTTTGCCTCCTTTTGATTATGGAAGAAAATATAATGTCTATTAGAACTTGCTAAATTCTACATGATCTGGTTAGTATATTTCTTACTTCACTTACCTTTTGTCATTATAAATCTCATATTTCCATTATCGTTTTATTATGACAAAAATGTATATGAAATTTATATATTGCATATGTTATCATTGATATATATTTATTGATGTATATGGTATTTGATTCTATAATAACATGAGCTATATTGCAATTATTTTATGTTCACCATAGCATCTATAAGATGTTTATGAAAATTTCGTTTCATGCTAAATATGTTTTGAAGATTGTGTGTGAAGATGAGCTGAATAGCATATTCTCTATGTGATACTCCTTCCGATATTATTGTCTCTTTTGTGATGTTGACAAAAAGAAAGAGAAAATGCAAGAGAAGCAAAACACTATATGTAGATGAAGATCTTTTGTGATCTTGCTATGAGGAGCTATTTTAAAAAGTAAGTTTTCTTGAATCTATTCTTATCTTGAACTTCCTTAATCAAAGTAAGGAATTTCTTCACAAATCAAGGAATTTCTTTACAAATCTTATTCACTCTAATTAGCTCAATATTTTGTAAGAAGTCCGTACTTTCTTACAAAATTAGCAAAGTCACATTGTGCCTTATTTAAAATATTGCTTTCAATAGAGCTATTTGATTACTACATCTCTTTAAAATCTTTTCTTAAGTTCTACTTGGAAAGTTTTGTCATCATAAAAAAGTGGAGATTATTGAGAAAATCTCCCAAATTGATTTTTGAAGATTGACAAAACTTATCTAGCGTAAAGACTTTAATTATGATAATAGGTATTTTTTAAGTGCAAAGTCCAACAGAATATGATCAGATAATATCAATCGGAACCAGAGTTATAACTTAATTATTTCCTTTCTCATGTACTCTGTCAAACATCTAGAATGAGACAATATCCTCATGTAAAGGTTATCAACGACTAATTGGATTCCTTGTATTTCCTAGAATGATATACTTGAGGCAAAACATTACTTTTAAGTTGAAGCACTCGATTTATGAAAACCCAAACTGCTGTATAAGCGGCAGAATCTATGAGAAGCTTTTTTCTTGGCATCCCTCAAATATGATTAATTACTCTGTGTTTAACTCTCATAATTTCTTTAGAAATAATCTCTTAATCTCATAAAAGAAAAGAATGATCTGAATATTAATATAAGATTTGACTGGCTTCATTTTGTGTAATTTCACGAAAAAAAAAAAAAAAAACCTTTTTGGATTCAAAACTTTTAAGAGGAAATTTTCAATCTCTTCTGTGCAGTTCTCGGAGCTCTCATTAAGGGCTCTTTCCTCTTCATATTTAAATGGAAAAATGAAGAAAATTCACTACAAGCAAATAAAGAAGAAGAAAGGAAACAATGAGGGCCCATCATTAAAAGACACCATTATTGCAACTTTCTTCGTCGTTTTGCTTTCCCCTAGAAGCAAATAAAGAAGAAGAAAGGAAACAATTGAGGAGCCATCATTAAAAGACCCCATCAATCTCTCTTTTACCTTTCTTCAGCTGAGCAAAGTCGTCTCTTATGGTCAAGGCCAGCACGGTCTCTCTTTCTTTCCTCGCTCAAAGCAACATCATGATGTGATGGCATCACCGCCATGGACAGGCCATCATCGCATTTCCTCTGACCACTCGGATAGAGAACTACGGCCTCGCTTTGGGAAAAACTACTGCTTTGATGACATGAGGGAAACCCGGGTAACTAAGGCTTAGTCCAGTTGCAAGAAAAATTGTTATCTGATATTTGATATTGTAGAGTCGTGGCATTGATAAACAATGATAGATGCTAATTGTATTAGATGATGTCGATGAGGACAACTATATCCAAAAACTAATCGAAGTGAATTCTTTGTATCTTGGTACCGGCATACTTGTTGCCACTAGTTGTTGCCATTGGGGACGATAGCATTCCGAATATGAGGAGGCTTAAGTATAAATTCAAAATTATGAATGAAGAGGCACTTAAACCTTTGTGTAGGCATGCTTTCAGTTAAATGTTAAAAAATGGAATAGAGAAAATTGGGAATTTGTATGTATTACATTATATATAAAATAGCACATAGAGAGCCTATTTATAGACTTTAATATATGACTACCTAGGGAAATTAAAGGAAAACAAATTATATATGCATAATCAAAATAGATATAGAGAATTGGAGGAAATATCTAAATGTTTCCAGAAGATATTTAACTATCTTTAACATCCTCCATCAAACTCATGGTGAATAAGGCTTGAGTTTGAAATAACTTTCAAATCTAGCTAGTTTGAGGAGGGCGAGTCTGATGAGGGCGAGTCTGATTGTGGTGTTGACTTGTCGAAACAACGAGCGAAGGTTCGAGAATTGAAGGGGACATAGCAAGCTGTCAATGCGGCTAGCTTGTGAAATAGTAATTAAATGATGCGGCATATGACTAGCTTGGAAAATTGCCACTGAGTGATGTGGCTTATGTGGCTGCAATCAAAAGAAAAGCCACTTTTGTGATAAAGGCTCCATTGGGAAACGCGGCCAGTACGCTTGACGTCGAAACATGGCCATCATGGAATGGATTCAATTTAGTGCTTCCCTAGATTAGACTTGTGCACACAATGGGGATGCCGTTGATTGTTGAGTGGCAGTGTGCGATGTGCATTAGAGTGCTTAGGGAGCATCGGTGCATCAGCTCTAATACCGAGTTAAATGTTAAAAATTGGAAGAGAGAAAATGAGAATTTGTGTATGCTAGGATATATAGAAAAGAATACATGGAGAGCCTATTTATAGGCTTCAATAGATGACTATCCAAGGAAATTAAATCACAAATACATAATCAAAATAGATATAGAAAATCAAAGAAAATTTCCTAAATATCTCTAGAAGATATCTAACTATCTCTAACACCTTCCATGACAACTCTCCTTTGATCAATAACTACATTCTTTCATAAGGCATCGTCTCTACAGCAGATGACCTATCTTTAGCTCTCAAAGCAATAGGTCCAAAAACTAATTGTTCGATAACATCGATTTTCACATGCCTAAAACCTTTTGGATTTATTAAAGTTGCACGCAACATGCGTGATTGATAAAAAGGTAAAAGCGTGATTTTGATGAATGGCATTTTGGCATCTTTTGGGGATTTTGTAATATGGTGATCTTCCAATTTATTAAAAAGTAATCATGCACGTTTTTCATGTATTTCAATTGTTTGAGGCAATGGCTTGAAAGCATAGGATGTACATTTCTATAGCGTTTTCATAAGGTGTTGCTAAGTTGAACAAAGTAGTGCATCGAAGATGACCATAGTTATGATATCCGATTGCCATGTGATAGAAAGGATTGTTGTGCAGAGTTGAGTTCCTATAAACCGTCATGACTGCATTAGGTGTATTTTGAATGCTATTCTTGAAAAAAAAAAATTTGTTCAAATTTGATCATGGTGTCTCTTACTCATTGCTAGAGTGTCTTGGTAGCCATCCTGTGAATGGAACTAATCTAACGTATGTGGATGGAGTGGTTTGCGTTTATAAATCGGTGTTAATTGAGTCCAATGATTTGGATACTAGTGTTATGAATGAGAAAATAAATGTGTACAAGTCATCCTCTAGAA
Organism: Eucalyptus sideroxylon; assembly: GCA_014182405.2. NCBI lineage: Eukaryota > Viridiplantae > Streptophyta > Magnoliopsida > Myrtales > Myrtaceae > Eucalyptus > Eucalyptus sideroxylon. The sequence continues at coordinate 30,853,734 of CM024554.2, read as the reverse complement.
GACTTCGTACAGTGCACCGATTTTAGTCAACAAGTCAAACCAACCAATAACGCCATGAAAGACATTTATAAATAAAACAAGCCAAAAAATAGATAATTGTGGCTAGGCTCTATCCGAGCTTCATTACTTCAAATTTCGAAGGATAATATTCCTAATGATTTTCAATTTCTCATGAAAAATTATTAAGAGATAAAATATGAAAATGATTTATATTAAACATGCTAATTAAAAAAAATGTATCGCTAACAAACGTCGTGAAAATCTATGTCAAATAATGCAAAATAGACTTATTTAATATATCAAGATTGTAGTTGCAAATTTAGGGTTTTCTTGATATGTTGCGTCCAAAAATAAATAAATAAAATATATGTGACCATAGGATCATGGAAAATGAAGGAAGGAAAGTGAAAGGTACACACGGCCTGGAGTGATTCAATGGACAAAATGGCAATAAAAGAACAATGCCCCCTAATGCTGATCATATTGAATATCTTTTAGTTGGGTTTCACTTTCCTTCAAACCATATTCCTTTTTGAAAAAAAAATTGAATAAAATGCACAAACTAAAGAAATGAATCTAATATTAAATTTACGTGATTCGATTTATGACTTATATTTATGAGAGAGAGCAATAGAATATTCAATTATAATTCAAAAGATATGACGAAATTTACAATCATACTTGAGCCATTTAAACGTTTTTGATATTTTTCAAATCCTAGTTATACTCAATAATTCATAAAATGTTTAGCCTTCGAAATTTCTCTTGAAAAAATTTCCCAATCTCTTAAAAGTAAGAGGCAAATCTTAACGAAAGATTTAATCCTCTTTAGAACATAAATATTTGGTGTTATCGAGAGGGAACTCTCGACACGCTTTTCGATATGCTCTGTGCAGCCTTCAGAGCTCTCTGACTTTAAGAGCTCTTCCTCTTGGTACTTGAAGAGGAAATTCAGCGGAACCAAATAAAGCAGAAGTAAGGAAACAATGAGTGGCCAACATGAAAAGACACCGTCCTTGCAACTTTCTTCGTCTTCTTCCCTTTCGGCCCATTATCGGCAATGGCCATCATTAATCTCGTTCTCTCTTCTTCAGCTGAGCAAAAGCCGTCTCAACCTGGTTTGGATCGTTTGACTATGGCTCCGCGTCCTTTACAATCAAAAGCTCGATCACGAGGGTCCAAATCAAGGTCTCCATCTCGCCTTATTAAATAAGTTCGGGCAAATCTACTTGTGGTCAGGACCATCATGGTTTCTCTTTCTTTCTTTCGTGCTCAAAGCAATACCGCAATGGACTGGGATCATGGCCATTGACAAGCCATCACTGCACTTCCTCTCACCAATTTTGAACAGTGGCCGAGCGCCTATAATTCTCATCTGATCCTATTTCATCCGAGGTGCTCAAACTCAAAATATATTTATGTAGTTTGGCTTGATTTGACATCCAAACTGCACTAACTACACCATGCTCACATTCTAATAGTTGTTAGTAGGAAATAAATGATCATTTACTTTTTAATATAAAGGCACATTTTACGACAATAATTGAGTTGTTAAAGGAAGTTGGTTATAATTGAAGGTAAGTTTTCAAGGCGGAGAGATCAAGACAAAGTTAAAAACAAAAAGGAGAAACTCGAAAAACACTGGGCATGCAAAAAGGTGCACCTCCATTATTGTCCTCCACCGTATTTTTCTTTTTCAAAAGCACAAAGTGAAAAGGACGAGGGAGAAGCTCGAAGGACATTGGGCGTGTAAAAAGGTGCATCTCCATTATTGTCCTTCGCCTTATTTTTATTTTTTGAAGTCATCAACTTGATTGACTGTAAACTAGAAACAGCACCTGCTACGAAGTTGCCTATACGCGTTTTGGATGGCAAATGGGATCGGATTCAAATATGTGAAATGTCATATTGCGAACTCAGAGACGAGGTGAGAGGGCTGACGATGTTAAGTGCGAAGTGAGCTCCTATGGCAAACTCAGAGACAGTGACGAGCACCAGCAACACGGTAGGAGGTGAATACCAGGTTTTCCTGAGTTTTAGAGGGCCTGATACTCGTCTTTCATTCACCAATAACCTCCACAAAGCCTTGGTAGATGCCGGGATTCGTGTTTTCATCGATGACGTAGGGCTTCAACCTGGTGAAAAAATTAGCAACCTTCTGCATGTGATTGACAATTGCAAGCTTTACATACCCATCTTCTCCAAAGATTATGCATCAAGTCACTGGTGCCTTGACGAGCTTGCGAAAATGGTGGAGAACACCTCTAAACATAAAGAAGATGGGAAAGAGAAGGTCATATTGCCCATCTTCCATGACGTGAAGCCCAAAGATGTGAAGCTGCAAACACCGTTATACAAGGATGTCATATCGAATTTGGAGCAAGAGATGGAGGATCGGGAGCATAAGTTCAGCTCCGAGAATATAAAGACGTGGCGGGAGTCTCTTGTAGAAGTTGGTGGCATCAAGGGATGGGAGGTGGAGAAACATTCAAGGTAACAATCTAACCATGATTGTGAAAATTATTTTGTATAATCGGGCTGCCATTTTTTTTTATTTAAGTAAATATTCCAGTACATTAATTCATTAGATGTTTATATTTTGATTCTTCTACCCTTTTTTTGCCAGAAATTCTGATTCTTCTATCTGATATAAAGATCAAACATTTCTCTTCTATATTTTTGAACTTGATCGCGTCCCCACCCGGTTGGTTAGTAGATGGTCAATATGCAAATTTGTCACGTTTGCTCAATTGAAACTGTTCAACTTTGTGGCAGCGATCCAAAACTCATCCAGGCTATTGTTGACGAGGTTGTGGCCAAGCTCAAGACAAAACGGAGACGTGTAACCAGAGATTTCGTTGGAATGGAAGATCAAATAGCAAACATAAAGAAATTATTAGACATTGATTCTGGTGATGTGCAGTTCATTGGAATCTACGGGATGGGTGGCATCGGTAAAACAACACTCGCCAAGACTATCTTCTACGAACTATGTCCTCGATTTGGCAGAAACTGCAGCTTTCTTGATGACGTGAGGGAAACGGCAAAAAACAAGAACATAGTCGAGCTACAAGAAAAATTATTGTCTGATATCTCTTATTTTGGAGTGGCTCACCAAATTAAGAAGATTGATGAAGGGATTGATAAGATTGAAGCAACAATTTCCAACAAGAAGGTGCTAATTGTATTGGATGATGTTGATGAGGCCAACCAGATCCTACAACTAATTGGAGAGAAATCTTTGCATGGAGGTAGTAGAATACTTGTTACCACCAGGGACAAGAACGTTTTGACTAACAGGAAACTTAAGTATGAATTTAAGGATTATGAAATGATGGGGTTGATCGGTAAAGATGCACTTAAACTTTTTAGTAGGCATGCCTTCAATGAAGACTCTCCTCCAGCTGATTATTGCGCTTTTTCAAAGGGCATTGTCGATACTACATGTGGACTACCTTTAGCTCTTCAAGCAATTGGTTCATCACTTTTTGGGAAAAAGAGAGAGATATGGGAAGAGTGGCTAGAGAGGCTAAAGAAAACACCTCATAAGGATGTCTTGGCAAAGCTAAAGATTAGCTATGATGCCTTAGATCAGAATGAAAAACAGATATTCCTTGATATTGCATGCTATTTCGCTGGTGAGAATAAGACTAATCCAATGTACGTGTGGAAAGATTGTAATTTGTACCCAGAGGATGCCATGGATGTCCTCATTAACAGATGCATGATAAAGGAGTTAGACAATAATAGCCTTTGGATGCACGATCAGTTTAGAGATCTTGGAAGGGCAATTGCCAAAAACGAGCGTACCAGATTATGGGATGGAGACGACATCATTCACGAATTAAGATCAACGGAGGTAAAGTATGGCCTAAATTGAATAGAAAATTGCTTATACCTCTTCTTAATTCAATATTCACTTTTTGATTTGAGAGCTACTCTTTTGTTTCATTTTCTCTTCTCTTCTACGAATTGGCAGATCAAAGAAAGCGTTCAAGCACTCCATTTGCCATGGAGTTATTTTCCTCCTCCTTGGACTGTCACTTCGGAGCAAATTAAACGGTTTCCACGGACTGTCACTTCGGAGCAAATTAAACGGTTTCCACGGACTGTCACTTCGGAGCAAATTAAACGGTTTCCACGTATGCGGTTTCTTTCATTGCCTACTGTAACCTACCGAGGTGACTTTACGGGCTGTCTTTCTGAGTTGAAATGGATCCGTTTGCATTATTACCATTATAGTATGATCAGATCTTGTAATCAACATTTGGAGGCAACCAATTTGTTGCATCTAGAAAACGTGGTTGTGGCGAATCTTTATGGGATTGAAATCACAAAAGATGTGTTAGATAGCCTAATCAAGGTATGCCGGTTTCCCTCTTAGTCTAATTTTCTCATTCAATGAAGGATAGAATTTGACGGGTTTATTATCTAATTTTCTCGTTGGTAACCTAAATCCATATTTATTTCTTGTATGTCTTTACTGTTTTATTGGCTTTTGTAGGGGGCAAGGAAATTGACGGTTCTCACTATTCGGTTTAATGCTTTGATAAGTGAGACACCAACCTTTCCCGAGTACTCAAATTTAAAGAAGTTGACTATTGAGTCTTTTGGATCTTTAATGAAAATTGATCGTTCTATTGGGAAACTGAGGTGGCTGACTGACTTGAGTTTTGAGCATTGTGGTTCAATTGAAAAATTGCCTGAACAAATTGGAGAGTTACAAAATTTGCAGTGCCTCTGTCTTTGGGGATGTTGGAGGTTGATTGAACTCCCCGCCTCAGTTTCGAAAATAAAGTCGTTAACGGAGCTGGATGTATCACTCACAAAAATTATGAAATTACCGGATACCATTGGTGAACTACCAAACTTGTCGTCTCTCAAAGTATCATTCACCCCAATTGTGGAAATGCCCAGTACAATGAGCAAGTTTCGTCGACTCCAAACACTGGGCATGCATTGTTGTGATAAGATACAAGAGTTGCCAAAGCTCCCCATAAGTTTGACCACTTTACGGCTTAGGTCTCGTTCCCTGCAAATTGTCCCTAACCTCTCATACCTTACTAAGATAGTTGAACTGCGCCTATCTGATGGCTATGAGAGATTCGGCGTCAAAGACGAACTCGGCCTCATAAACAAATATGAAGATAGAGACCCATCGAATGAATTCCAAACCGGCGACTTGGGGTGGATTGGGAGTTTAACCAAATTGAGCAACCTGGTCGTCTGCTTTACAAATATTCGCGCGCCAACTACAGAGTTGGGTTCCCTTTCTCTGCTGAAAGAACTTACTCTACAGGGACAAGACTTGCCAACTTTCAAACACCTCCCGTCAAATTTGATAGTTTTAAAGCTCTACGAAACTGGAGGGAAACAAGTACACCTCGATGGGCTTCCTCCATCGGAAAAGGAGACTCCATTCCTTCCAACAAGTTTGGGAAAATCGGAAGAAAACAAGGTGTCCGGGCAACTTGATGTTCAATCTCTCGATGTCTTAGAAACGTCAGAAAGATCACGTATTCAGGACTGCAGATCTTCCGAGAGTTTGGTTTGTCAGCCGGAGGAGCCGGGGTGCAGTGGACTACAAGATCCCAAGTTGATTGATCATTGGAGGGGAGCGATCCTTTTCCCAAGCTCCCAAAAGATGCTTGTACAATTTCATCTGTCAGGGTTCCCCGAGGTGCGGGATATTCAATTTGTTACTGCGTTCGAATCATTGGAAGAATTTTCTGTTAAAAACTGCTTTTCGTTAAAAAGCTTAGGCGGTTTGTCAAACTCGAAGAACTTGAAGCGGTTAGAGATTCGCCGGTGCCCGAGCCTGCAGGTTGTCGAGGGCATTGACGAACTAGAGTTTTTGCATTGGTTGAATATTGATCGGTGCGGATCAGCGGAAAGGATTGTTGATGCATCGAGCTCAAAAATACCAAATAAGTGCTCGATAGACATAAAACGTACTGGGGGGTTACCCGACTCTGGCCGCTATTTCGACACTTGGGAGTCGTACAAAGAGAGAATTTTTTACGGAACAAAGCAATTGTCGGACTTTGAAACTGAAACAACAGACTCCGAAACAGAAACGGAGGATTCTCTAAAGAAAACGGTGCGCCTTCTTTCTATTCATGGATCATTGCTGTTTCTTCTGCTTTACTTGCTTTCTATTTCTACTTTATTCTAGTGAAGAGAGACGATGAATTGATTCTAAAACGTGCAACCAAGGACAATCTTATTAAAATTCCCCATCTTACTGGGAATCTCCATATGCCGTGTGTGCGTCCACTTCGGTGGCGAGGTTAGGGATCTTACATCCCTCCCCATCTATAACAAAAGGGCCTTTCTTAGGAGAAATTTTAAGGCCCAAGAGGCCTCACCTCAACTCACCTTTTTTTTTTTTTTTGGTAAGGTACTCACCTTATTATTTCCTTCTGCAGAACCAGGAAAATAAAGAGGAGAGAAGCAAGAGAGAGACAGAGTCGCCAAAACAAGGAAGAAGAAAGGGGATAAAACTTCGAAAAAAAGCTCGGGTGCGTTTGCTTCACCCTATTATTTCCTTATGCAGAACCAGGAAAATGAAGAAAATAAAAGAGAGAGCAAGACAGTCGGCAAAAGAACAGGGAAAAAAATAAAGAGGGGGAAAAGGGCCTGAGGTGGATTTTAGGAATGAGGTGGCTAATAAGTCGGTCTCAAATCGCGAATCGAATTGGGATTAGGGTTCTTCTTCCTTTCTCTCGCTGCCCAAGCAAATCGCTGTCGCTCGATCCTCGGCGACTCCGCTTCCGATCCTCGCTCCCTCATCGCAAGCTCAAGTTCTTCTTCAGTGCCACTTTTCTCTCTCGTGCACATTTTCTTCATCAGTCCGATGGTTGCATTCATTAACTCCATCGATGGTGGGAAGCATGGGCCTGAGCTCAAGCTCCGGATCAACAGCTAATCGCTGATGAACAGGTACGAGCGATGTGGCAGTTGGTGTTTAGTTGAATGTGATCGTGTGATTTATTTTTGCATAGTTAAGCATGAGCTCGAGCTCTAGCTTCATATGGTAATAGCTTCGTAGGTTATTTATGTTGCTATGCTTCTGTGGACTGCTCGATGGAGTGGAATCATGTGCCGGCGTGTTGTGCATCTGTTAGTTGTGGTATTTCACGAATTATGGGTATTTGGTGAGCTGACTTAAGATTAGAGAGTTACAAAATTTGGGAAACAGAATTTACAGCTTTGTTGGAGAACGGTGATGTAGATTTTTGCAGTCGAAAATCTGAGGATTGAACCATTTCCATGATTGTTATTGCAGAGCGCACAAAACTTTCTGCACAGGATGTTGAGCATCTTCTTCTGAAGCGTTTGTCTGTAGGTATATTCTAAGGTTTGAATAATCGTCATTTTAATGAGTATCCACCGGCTCTATAATTACCTGTGAGGAGGAGCTTAATTGAAAAGCAAACAATGCTTCCCTTCTTTTGGGCAGTTGTATTTCCCATTGGTAATTTGAGGTCTGCTGCATATGGTTGAAGGGACTAGAAGCTTGTGGGTTGGTTGCGTGGAATGTGCCTAAAGTGACTGCTGTGAACATGCGCACTATTAAGAGACTTAGCTAGTATTAATCAACCATAAATAGCTTCATACAACAAGTGGGGGCTGATGTGAATCAGCATTTCTTTTCATTCCTTTAATGTTGACGCTATGTTTCATAATTTTGTTTTTGTTGGGGGCGGGGGTTGGGGGTGTTGTAAAAGATGATTACTTTTGAGTTACTTATTCTTGTACATTGTCCTCCGCCACTATTTCTGGTGTAAGAATAGAAGAGCTTTGGATATTCTTGTCACTTCTTGATTACTCCCATGTTCCCGTTCTCTGTTTTGCATCGATCTTCTGATTTGAACTGAAAGAAGAGAGAAAGGTGAGCCACTTTGTAGGAAGGTGCTTGGTCAGGCAGTTGTGCATCTCAATTTACTTCATTGGTGCTTCTTTTTTTAATGCCTAATTCTCCTCCGGAATCAACAATTCCTTCCTACTTTCTCACGTCTAAGATGAGTCTTGAGGAATGTCTTAAAACAGTAGCAAATCGGTTTTATCTTTGGATGTAGTCTCTGGAACATGTACTGCTTTCTTTTGCTCAATTTTGTCCATTTTGATCCACCGTCATGTGGATCGATGAATGCTGTGAGAGAATTTTTGTAGCTTTTATGACTCCCAGAGTGAATATATATAAATGAATGCACACCCTCTTCGAAGCTGATTTGTGGCAGTTGCTTCCCTGTGTACTGATGCATTGAATGGCAAATTCAATGCGCCCATCGCTTAAAACCATACAAACCTTATGTGGCTACATCAGAAATGACCAATGCTGGGAATATAGAACGGACTCAAAGAAATGGGACTCTAGTCGAGTAATTAAATATTGTTCATTTGTTAAATATATGGCTATGGTTTGTCAGATCATTTTGCAGATCAATTTGGTAAATCAGTCTTTGCACTCTTAGACTACTGTAAAATAAAGTAAATTGACAGTACTATTATAAGAACTATACCTGTTGCTCAAACTGCTAGGTCGTCATCTACTATCAAACCAAGAGTGCCATACTGATCACTCTGAGGAGTCTAGGTATTTTCTCAGGATGCTGTGCAACCTCTGTAGCTATCTGACTTAATGTTCAAAGTGAGATTCTTAATTGATTGAATAGGCTAGATCTAGTCCATATTCTGTTGCATTCAGCGAAAAGGAAACCATTTGGAATACGCTTAATTATCATCTTTTGATCATTGCCTTTCAAGAACGCAAGCCATTGATCAGCCGGAGCCATGTGCGTCAGGTCTTTACAATCAGGAAGCTTGAATGCAGAGTTAGTATCAAACACCTACATTTGATATTGAAGAAATCATAACATGCGGTGTACCAATATATTTTAAGCACAAGGTCTTACCATGCTCATCTAAATCTAAACTCCTGAATTAGGCACATCGAATGAAGTATATGGGCTATTTGGTTCCTTTTCCTTCTTATCAACAAGAATGAATCTCCCAGTCCGTTAAGAGGGAGAGGCTGCAAAATCCAAGTCCGAGGGGAGCCTACTGAAAAATATCAACAAGGCTTGCATTATAAACATTTGCAAGATCCCCATGACAATAAGCTCAATATGCTTTGCAGTCAGATTACCACAAACAATTTAATAAACAGTATGTAACTATGTATAGCGAAATTTGGCTGCTAAACAGCACGTATTCAAAGCTCCAAAAATGGCATTCTCGGAGCTACTGAAACTTACATGTGACGGTGAACATGCATTAACATATTCACGATGCTTTTACTATATTCACCCTCCAATGCCGCTCCATAAAAGAAAATGGCAAGTACATGATCGAAGGTCGGTTGAATGTGAGACGGAACCCGGGAAAGAAGGAGACGACAGACTGAAGCTTGCAAGGTGTGGGCATGGAGTGGCCGAGGGTGGGGTGAGAAGTGGGCGAGAACAATTTAACCATTCAACTTGATGGCCAATCTTTTTATCTTGATGGCCAATCTTTTATCAGTCTTAATTAACAATGCCATCAGTATGGAAACCCTTAAAGGCATCAGACTTAACAAGTGGTGTCCTTCTTTATCCCACTTGTTTTTCGCAGATGATGCTATCTTCTTTCTTGATGGCACTGTTTGGGAATGTCAGAATTTATCTAATATCTTACATCAGTACTGTGTAGCTGCCGGGCAAGCTATCAATCGCAATAAATCGGGCATTTTTTTGGGGAAAGCCTGCCCTGTTAGTTTACAACAAAATATGGCTAGTGAACTGTGAGTTCCTATCTTGCAGTAGTCTGGGAAACACTTGGGGATGCCTTCTGATTGGGGACGTTCAGAGAAAGATATGTTTTCTTGGGTAATGGGGAGAGTAAACAAGAAGTTGGAAGGGTGGAAAGAATCACTGCTATCAAAATGGGGGAAGGAGATCCTTCTTAAAACTATTGTACAGGCTGTTCCTCAGTACGCCATGTCCATTTTTAAGCTCCCAGTCTCTATTTGCAGATCGATTGAGAAAAGAATTGCCAGGTTTTGGTGGTAGACAGATAAGAGCAGATCCGATATCCATTGGCAGAGTTGGGAAGTTTTGAAAAAATGAAAGGAAGAGGGAGGTTTGGGATTTCGAGATCTCTTAAATTTCAATAAAGCCATGTTGGGCAAATAGGCTTGGCGTTTGTTCACTAACCCTTCCTTGCTATGGAGTAAGGTTTTTAAAGGCATCTACTTCCACTCAAGAACATTTTATAATGCCGAACGAGGATCTCGTCCATCTTGGGGTTGGCAGAGCCTCTTAACTGGATGAGACGCCATCTTACCCAACATACGTTGGTCAGTAGGTGATGGCCGATCGATCAACATTCGTGGCGATCGATGGCTCTCCATGGGCGTATTAGGAGGACCAACGGTTCGTGAGGAACCACAATTCATAGCTGACCTAATTGACCAGCATACTGGTACCTGGAATGTCACTTTGCTGGGAACTTTCTTTGACAATCAGGTTAGTGACCAGATCTCTACCATACCTATAAGACCCCATTGTGCTAAAGATCAACTTATGTGGACTGCCACCAAAGATGGCTCTTTCACGGTTAAAACTGCATATCACACTATTACAGCATCATCAACATCTCAAACAGCTCATTCGACCTCAACATCTTATCAGAATCCTAGTTGGCTGTGGAAAAAACTCTGGCATCTGAAATCCCCCCCAAAAGTTAGGACCTTTATGTGGTCCATTTGTCAGAACGCTCTAGCAACCAGAGCAAATTTATATAACAGACATATTATTGCTACTCCCATTTGTCTGCTTTGCAATCAGAATGCACCGGAGACTCTTGAACACATTTTTCTACTATGTCCCTGGGTAACAGAGGTATGGTCTCATCCCCTTCTGAACATCCACATCACTCCCACAGCAGTACATCGAATCAATAAATGGATTGCAGAGCAAGTTCAAAGAAAACACAACTCACCTGGTTTGGAGATCCTCGCATTTGTGTTGTGGCAGATTTGGCGTGCTCGCAATGGGTTTGTTTTCCGCAACCAAGAGCTTCAACCTTCTCGCGTGGCTGAGGCAGCACTCGTCGGGAATCATGCTGCTCGCCTGGTAGCTTTTTCCTTGACCAGTAAAGGCCGATCGCTCCATCTCGGGGAAGCCCTTTGGAAACCGCTTGATCCGGGTACCTTGAAAGTAAACATAGATGGATCTCATCAACCAGGATCTACCGTAGGTAGTATGGCTTGCATCTGTCGGGATTACAATGGCAGACTTACTGATGGCTTCTCCTCGCACTTCACAGCAACTTCGGCTTTACAGGCGGAGATCCAGGCTTTCACTTTGACTCTTCAACATCTGCAACGCCAAGGATTAACCCACGCTCGTCTTCTCCTTGAATCTGACAGTTTGATCTTGGTCGACACTCTCAATCACCGGAGGAAGCCGCCACGGGAAGATCGGTCTCTGTTCAATGAAGCTGCGGCGATGTCGTCTCTCTTCTCTAACCTATCCCTCGTTCACTGTAGACGAGAGGCAAATGTGGCCGCTGACTGGGCTTCAAAGGCCCATAATCGGGCTTCTAGTTTCAAAAGTTGGGCAGTTTTTCCTCCTTTTCAGTTGATGGATATCATATGTGCCGATGCCTTAGCAGCCGGCTGTACTGGACTTTAATTATCTATATAGCTTCTCCTTTCTGACCAAAAAAAAAAAAACTTCAGGCTAAAGACTATCATCTAATCAGCATAAACAGTCGCAATCTCAATGAAAATTCTCGCAAAATAACATAAAACAGAAAAAAAAAAAATCAAATTGAAGAACATAAGCAGGAGGCGAGATGATCAAGAGTGAAAATTATGCAGGAGTTGGGGAAGACCTTACTAGTTGATCGATCAAAGATGAGTCCGAGTGAAAACGAAGATTTGGGTTCGATTCAGAACCCAAAAAGGCTCTTCCGTCCACTGAAGATTCCGACTCGTGCGAAATAAGTTCATTTCGGCTTGTGCTCTCCATAATAATAAGAGTTTTAAGTGTTTTAATGAGGGCATGTACACAGGATGTTAATTTATTTATCGATATTCATACTTATGTCAATCTAGATCTTGTTCCTTAATTTTTAAGGTTGATAAAATTTTCTGTAATCTAAATCTCATTCCTAATTTTTTGAAGTCTATAAAATTTTCGATGTTTTGTGTTTTGTATTCTCTAAACAATTAGGATCAATATAACTACGAATATCTATAAATTAACTAATTTCATTTCTAGAAATCCTAATGAAATTACTTAACATAAAATAGAGAATTATCAATCCGATTTAACTTTAAATGAGATTCTACTTTTACTTAAATTGAACTATTGTAATAGTTGTGAAGACCAAAAAGAAAAAAAAAATGTAATAAAAAGGTTGGCCCGACCGTTAGGAGGCCAGTGAGGACGAGAGGGATCGGTGGCGGTCCGACCGTGGCTCAGGCGTGGGGGAAGAGAGGCCGCTGCCCAAGGGACGGACTGAGTCCCAAGGATGGACTCAAGACTTGCAGGTCTCAATTTCGGTTTGGGCTGGACTTGATTTTTGCATTTGGGCTTACTTAACTCAGTTTTTTAGGAATTTTCCGGCCAGGCAGACTGGGCCCACTCCCGGACCCAGCCCAGCCAAGGGCCCAATTCCCTGGAACCCCGGGCGTGTGCCCAGGCTGGTCTAGGACTCGGGTCGGATGTGGAGATCTGACCCGGGTCCTTTTTATAATTTTAATATTAAAATTACTTTAAAAAATATTAATTCAAAATTCAAAAAAATTTCATTAGCAAAAGGCTTAAAAAATAGGTTTTGAGTAGTTTTCTCCAAAAATACATGAAAAAACCTTCAAAAGAGTATAAAAAATTAAGCTCGGCTTAAATAAAATTAGGTACTGAAAGGGCATTAGTTGATTAACTAATGTAAACAAATCTCTTATCCTAGTTTCTCTAGTTACATAGGAGTAAAATATTTCTCTTAATATTTTACTTGATTTCCCAATTGACCCACCACAAATGAGTTAGTAAAGATTTTTAAATGAAACCGATTTGCAAGTAAGTTGAAACTCGACCATAAGTCGTAAATTGATGGACTTGAGAAAACTAGAGCTAAGCTTAAACTTAGCGAACCATTAGCCTCTGCACTTGCGGGAGGGTTCGAAGAGGTCATGACATTGGGAAAATACAAAAATAAAATTTTAATCATGATTTATCCCGCGTCTTCTATCATCTCAAGCATGCATTTTATGCCTTGATGTCGAGAAAGGTCTAAATTTTACAGCTTTGAGTCTAATCTAATATCAATGTCGAGAAAGGTCTAAATTTTACAGCTTTGAGTCTAACTATGGATATTAGATTGTGCGAAGTGTGGATTTTTTCGGAACCTCTTGTTGCAAGGCGTGAATAGATTTTGGAATTAGCGGATACGAAAATTAGTATTTGAGGTGCAAATTGAAGATTGGTTTTTGTAATTTACGACAGAACGTTTCCACTAGTTTTCATAAGGGAGATCGAAACAATCACTCAATTGTATTGGATGATCTAATATAGAGGTAAAACATACATTATTCACTTCCATCGGCAAATATGATTCCCATAAAGGACCCTTCTCTGTAAATTAACTTCTCTTACTCGTAACCCAATCGACAATATTGATGATTTGTATTATCTTCTTTTGTTTTGGTTAATAGTATGGGCGGTCCTAAACTTTTCCCTATCATGCAATGCTGTGCTGGAAATATTTTTCAATTCCATAGTATTTGCACATTTTGAATTTGAGTCAATATTGTCATTCCTTTAAAAAGACAAAGGAAAATTGTTGAATTGACATTTAATACCATTAACTAGACGTTTAATATGTTGACGAGGACAACTAAGTGGACATCATTACCTGGCTGTTCAATTTAGACCGGACATGAGGCTAGGTTGTGCGACCTAGATATGAAGTTGAGCACCTACACCAATGGAGGTCATGTGCCTAGCCCCAACCTCCGTTAGAAGAGAGAGAGAGAGAGAGAGAGAGGGTTGAGCTGGATGCGGAGGACCGGAGGTAGGCACGAGGCACGACAGGACCACACCGGTGATCACACCAGGAGTGGTGGCCAGCCTTAAACACCGAGCAAAATTCCAGGCTACTATTACCTTGTTCTTAAGTTAGGAGATGATTTGTACTGTCTGCCACCAACATTAACAAACCCCAAAAGACATGACATGGCCTGATGTCCATGTCCGACAACAGATCCGATGATTGAACCAATCAGAGCTACGTACGACCCGATTATATAACGATGATACAGAGTTCATAATGCGCACGAGCGAAGGCAAAAGACAGCGATGCCGCACCTTTCTCCATCTCTTTACTCTTTTATCATGATGATATAACCATCGCGATCGCCCGTCACCAGACGATATGATGCGATTCCTTAATTTCTCAATTGAAAATGCTTTTGAAAGAAATGACGTTATACAACATAAACGATAAAAATAAATGACGTTACACAATAGAAACGATAAAAATACGGACAACTCGATCCACAAATATGAGTATAGAAAAGAACAATGAAGGAGAAAGATCTCTCACAATTCTTTCATCAGTTCAAACTAATAAGATGTTTTGCAAAAGAATGAAATTTATATATTAATCTAGAAAACTCTAAAATCTGGCAAATATTTTCTAGGATTACAATTAAGTTTATTTTCTTATATTTATTGTATTTTAGCAATTTTGTTGGGATTCGAGGTGATTCATTTCAACTTTTATAATTATCTAGTTAGATTTTTTGTTTTTTTGCACAATGAGAATTGTTGGCATGATTTTCGTTTGTTGAGGACGTGTTTCTTTTATGGGAAGTTGATGATTTCAATTTTTTTTTTCTAAGCGTATTGTTTAAAATAATTAGTCAACAAAAAATTATTTTCATTATTAACAAAGCTTTTATATTTTCATTGATAACAAACATATTTTTCATTGATTCTTAATTTTCTGCGAAAACAAGCCTTTAGATTTTTGTTCGCTAATTTGTCATTCTACCCGCATCAATCACATTCGAGCTATTTTTCTTTTAATGTTATAAAGTAAACTCATGTGTAGGAGACAAAGTGGTGCCCATCGATAAGAGGTCAATATGGAAGGCAAGCTTATTTTAATTTGTATCAAAATTTAATTTATTTTTTAAAGTACTGAACGATTTTATTTGTTTTGCTCCGTTTCTTGTTTTTCTTTGGGCAAGAATTCTTTCATCTCAATGATTTCCCCATAGTCTAGCCACGTTGCTTTCACAGAGAGACAGAGAGACAAAGAGAGAGAGATTTTAAGAGGTGAAAATCACAAAGCTAATACTCCTCCATCAACCACTAGGGTTTACCTCAATGGTCACCCTTCCAATTTGGAAGGGGGAGATGAGGGATTTGAATCCCCATCTTATCAAGTCATTTCCTTGAAACGATCACCGTTTACCTAAGCTGATATAATAAATACTCACCGAAGCTGATATATGCTCACCAAAGCTAATAAATGGATATTACACTCACCAACTAACCATTTCACTGATTTCATAGTACTGATAAAATAATCGTATGTGGATACACGGGAGGCCTCGAGTCAAAAATATAATATTTTTAATTTATAAAATCTCACTTGATTATATAGTCGATAGAAAATTTTTGGCGCCGTAAACCGACGCCCAGTACTTTTCTAATTAAATACTAAAATTATAAAATTTTGGGACAAATACCCAAAATTACAATCAACACTCAATTTACACAATTTAGCACTCAATTAAATAAACCAACCATACCATTGCGATCAACAAAAAATTCCGATCACTTTGGCTATTCCGGTCTAATTTCCGGAAAATAATAATTAATTAAATAATTACCAAAATTAATTAAATAAATATCAATAAATGCAAGTTAGGCCGAAAAAGCCTAATTAAATACTTAAACATGCTTAGAACATTTCTGAACTAATCTAGATAAATACTATAGCTTATCTAGTCTCTAATAACACTACTCTAACCACCTAACATACATAAACGAATAATTAAATCGTTAATCCATTCTAACTAACCACCTAATCCCTAATTAACCTAAACTAATCAACTCTTAATCATCATTAACTCTTTAAATAGAGATTAGTGAGTAAACTCACCGGTTTTGAAATTTGATGAGTCCACAAGGACGGCGAGGCGAAGATGAATGACAAACTCCGAAGCAACGGCACCAAGCAAGGCTTAGAAGGGCTTGGAAATGGGCCTCAAAGCCCACAAGACTTGTTGGGTTTCGGATTCTATACGGTGGGTTGAGGGATAGAATTGAGCGGTTGGTTACTGTAAGACAGACCGGCAAAGCTGTTGCGGCCTAGGCGGGAGACTCTGGCGGCTGGACGGCGGTGGCACGGCTCTGACGGTGGCCTAAGGAGGCTCGAGATGGTAGGGGACACGAGTAGGAGGCTTGAACGCAGGCGGGATGGCGAAATGATGCACGACGAGCAGGTGAGCTCGCAGCTAGGCGCGATGGCGGCGTTCTGGCGGTCCGACGGGTGGCAGGGGGTGTCAACAGTGGAGGGGGAGCTGCTGGCCGAATTCTTCGGTCTCTCAACCTCTAATGTGACCTCAACAATGGAGAAAGGAAGATTCAAATGGAGAAGAAAGGGGACAGCTGCCATGGAGGGACCCAATTTGCTTTATCCTCACCCACTTGTCCCCTTGGCATGACCCCACCGGTTTGCCGGCTTCCTCAGCACACCTTGTAGCCACCAAGCTTTCTTAGGAAGCCATTGAGGTGGTCCAAAGGTTGAGGACCAAGGGGGCTATAAATTTACACATTTTCCCCAAAATTGGACCAAATCCTAATCAATTGAAGCCAATTTCGGCCCTATAAATTCCACCAACATATCCACAATCAACTTAACATTTTTCCTCGCCAATAGAACCAACTTACATCCAAAAAACGTGATAAAAAATGGCCCCTTGAATTTTTCGGACAAAAACGGCCCTATTTTGAATTTCCGCCAAAAATCTCGGTTTGCAGAAAAATCTTCGGAAGATAAGTCAACATTCCTAAAATGACTCGTGACATGACAGAACTTTCGATTTTTGAAATCGGATCCAAATTCTCAATTAATTTTAATCTGGCGTGATTTTAGCGTGACCTAACCTACTGGGTAGCTTTTAGAAATTTTTTTGTGCAATTGACCCATGATCGATTTATTTCGAGTCACAATGTACATCTTCGACATATTGGTGACTCTCAAGTACCAAAATGACATAAAAATCAGTTTAGTGCTGATCGACGAGATTTTTGCGATTTGGTGGCATCACCCACAACACTTTGATCACATATCTCAGTCGAAACGACCTATCTTCGATTTCTAATTGATTTTTAATTATGCCATAATGATCTTGGCAGATGAGCACAGTTGAGTAGTCGATTCCTGGTCAAATTCTCAAGTCTATTGCATTAAAATTCCTTAATGGTTTTCTCCGATAATCTAGTTATCTCATGAGTAATCATTTCAGAGAATATCACTATAAGCGTGTCGATAAAAGGTCCAATTTATTTAATTGAAAACAGGAATGAAATTTCAGGATGTCACACCCGTCCTCGCTAAATCCGGAGAGAGGGCCTTATCGTTGCTTGGTCTGGTAAGGCAAGTCCTTACCAGACCCAGCAACGGCGAGGTGAGCCCTCACTAAATTCGATGAGGCGAGCTCACCTCGCTAGTGGCCAGGCAAGCTTGCTCTTGCCCAATGATGGCAAGGCGAGGCGAGGTAAGGCGAGCTCACCTGACCGTCTCGGTCCGACGACTAGCCGGGAGCCAAAGGAAGAAGGAGGGAGGAGGAGGGAGGATGAAAAAAAAATAGAAAAAAAAGGAAAAAAGATATAAAAACATTCAAAAAAATTCAAAATATATTATTAAAAAAATTATTGCCGGCGCGCTCACCGCCTCGTCGGCGTTGGCCGGCTAATTTTGGCCAAAATGATTGAACCGGCACGATTGTAAAAATTTTGGACTCGATTGGCTAAATAAATAAATTTATGACTAAATTGACACAATTGCAATAGGTTTAGGACTTTTTTTGGTAATTTTCCCAGATTTTATTCATCATTCTATTTCAAGCACAGAACTATTAAGGGTGTGTTTGTTTATGTTCTTTTTTCTATTTATAAACAAAAATTCTGTTTTTTTTCCCATAAACAAAAAAAGAATAGAAACGCGTTTGTTTGCGTTTTTTTTTTTTCCAAATCTATTTTTTTGTTCCCCTAACAAAAAAAGAACATAAATAAGAAACAAGAAAAACTTGTTTTTTTTTTTTTTTTCAAGAAACACTTTGGAGAAACAATTCTCTCCTTCTTTCTTTTCTTCTTCTTTTTTCTTTGGCTGGCCTCGGCCATGACCGGCGACCGGCCGTCGAGGGCCAGCGACCTCGCCGGAGCATCGCTGGCCCCTAACGACCTTGCCGGAGCGTCGCGGGCCCCGGCGAGGCTCGGCCTCGGCCGGCGAGGGCAAGGGTCGAGCTTGCCTTGGCTGGGCGAGCTCGGCCTCACCTAGATCCGGCAAGCTCGAGCTTGCCCGGCCAAGGCGAGCCCGACCCTCGCCCAACCACAGCCAGGCTCGGCCTCGCCGGGGGCCGGCGAGCCTCGCCATGGCTGGGCGAGGCCGCCGGCCCTTGTCGGCCGGTCATCGGCCATGACCAAGGCCGCCGACCAGACAAAAGAAGAAAAAAAGAAAAAAAAAGAAAGAAAAAAAGGAAAAAAAATAAAAATATTAAAAAATTAAAAAAAAACAAAAAAGAAGACAAATTTTTCAAACGTGTTTCCGTTCTTTTTTATTCCCGAAATAAGTTTACCAAATGCGTTTTTAGTCAAAAATTGTTCTCCTAATGAGCGAAAATAGTTTTTATTTTTGTTCTGCCTAACAATTTTGAAACAAGACAAACAAATGCACCCTAAATATACTATTTGAATCAATAAATTGCATTCATCTTTTATTTTCTATTAGATTTTTCAACTAATAAAAATTTTCTGAAACTGTCCCCGATTTTCTCTAGTGTAAACACAAATACAAGGTAGCCAAGATAGATCCAAGGAAATCTCAATTCTAGAAGAAACGATACAAAAAACTAACATCAAATTCTAAAGGTCAAAATATATTAGAAATTGGGCTAAACCCAAGGGTAACGGTCTAAATAGGATTCAACCAGGTCCATCAATGCCTTTGGCCGGTTTAGTCCACTGATTAGCATGGCTCGTTGACGGAGTGAATTTTTGGACTAGCCATGATATGGCATTACGTGAAGCTAATGCGGCATTGGCACAGAGCGGCTCTAGCCATGGTCAAATGAGAAATTGGCACAAAGGCACATAAATCGAGGTGAGGCAGGTCGTCGTCGCGTGAAACTGAATCGGGAAAGTCGGATCATCTATGGCAATTCATGTGCAGGTGCGTTGAGTATTGGATGAGGCTGTGGTTGTTAGTATTTGACTTTCTAGTGATAGATGATTTGTTCCTAACAACAAGGACCGTGTACTCTGGCATGTATTTGGATGGGACTTGTATTCGCCCGCCATTGGATGTGTGTTCTGACGCGAGGACATTCTCGGCGTCCCGTGAAGCTAGATCACAATTGTGGAAAATACCTGAAGTGTTTAGATGATAGCAAAACTTAATCCAAGTATCTGAACTGTTAAAGCTTTATAAATTGACTTGCCCTCTTGTAATGCCAACATCAGCACATTCTGCAACACATATTGCGGTTAGGCAAAATTAATTTAACAAAAAAGAAATGCATGCTTTTAAACATTTACGAATTAATTTATTCATTAATATTGACCAAATATAGATAGCATGCAAATACTCTTTATTCCCATCTTAAAAATTATATTCTCTCATAAGTTGAACACTTTTAGTAATAATAGTGCATCTTTATTTATGATCAACTTTTTAAATTATGGTAATTATAGTTTTTAGTTCTGTTCTTTCCGCCATCTTCTTTATGGATTTTTTTTTTTTTTTTTGGGTCCAATCTTTGAGGATCGTTTTGTAGCGAGTCCCACCTTATGGAATTAAAACCTGAAGTTAATTGATCCGGGGAAGACTTCTGTTTGGTCTCTATGTATCGTGCATTGGACCTAGTAATAATATTTCTCATACTCCGGAAAAACTGAATACCAACTAATACTCAATCCTAGTTCCAAAAATAAGAAGTGTGTGGTGTCGTATGTCAAATTTGAAGTATGGCGTAAGAAATCTTCAAAGAAATATAATAAAAGTAGATATAGAAAAGTTGGTAAAGATGATTTTGGCTGATTGAAATGGTTGGACCTTCCCTTGGTCCTAATTCAAGTAAAGTAACCCCTCAATTTTTTGTTATCCGTTAATAACTGATCTCAAATCTGCATTTGAGAGGATGAAAATGGAGAATATAAAAGAAGAACGTGCACTTGATTGGCATCAAGATTTCTGATTAAAGAAGAAATGCAAAGGCCATTCCAATGTCAGACGAAGGATTGTACCGCAACCAAGACCAATTAGGGGGAAGCCAGCAAACAATGATTTCAATCTACCCAGAACAAGCTCTCTAACTCAATTGGTCGCACAAAGGTTAAGAGCTCTCGCACTCCTGCTTTATTCGGAGAACTGATTCATATGAACTTATATGCAACAAAAAAGAAGCTAGCGAACGTATTACAGGAACAAAAATGGCATAGGCACAAGTACAGACTTCACTCAGACGATTATTCAAACACCTAGCAAGCACTCCAAGCAAGTAGTCTGAATGCAAATATTATTAAGTAGAACTACAGCCAAAGCATCATATAAAACTTGAAACACGTACGAAATCATTAGAGTAGCCTCGAACAAAGTTCATATCTTATATAATCAAATTCGCGAATTAGATTCTTTACCTCATCAGTGAAGCGAATGGGGATCAAATCCGTAAGGTAACTCCTGGAAGTTTTCTTGGTGAAGATCAGAGCGGGTAGTGGAGAATCGAGCAAGAATTAGATTCTTTCCGGACTCTTGGATCTGAAGACAGAGTCGAACGGGACGAACTCAGTGCAACAGTGAAATGGCCAACCGTGTTAGCGACATCCATTGGAATAAGCTAAAAGACGTCAAAAGATGCGGCTCGAATCCACAAATATTTCCTCGAGTTATAAATCCGGTGTGCATGCGTGATGCTCTATTTCCTGGTATATTTGTCGTTGAGCTCGAAGTGGCCGGCTATGGAGCTTGACGGTTAGAGCCAAACTATAGAAAAAATCATGTGAGAAATGACTTGGGATGAAGGCGAATTGGACTAGACTTCTCTTGTGGACTTTACAATTTCGACAGAAACCGAATTAACCCCTTTTTTATTACTTTTTTTCTTGTATGTTTACATTTGGTTACATTTATTCACGCTTTTGATAAAAACTACCTAAATGGCTGATTTTGCTTGAAATTTCGATTAAAAATCAGGTGTGAACAATCATCGTTAATTGATCTCGTAACACTTCGATGACAAATTCCTCCAAGCCTCAAATTTCAAGATTTACTGATCTTCAAACTTTTTCAAGTACTAGAGTAGGAGATCATTTCGTTGAGCTACTGGCTTTTCTCACCACCAATTCATCTTCAGCTTCTTCAAGTGGGATAGATTAGGTAAGCTTCGCAAGGAACTGCAGTGTCGGATATCAAGCCTCTCTAGTGATTTCAGTCTATCAAGACCTTCAATCTCAATCAGTTTTGGACAGCACCATAGTACAAACTCCTGGAGATTTTTGAAGTTAGATAAGTTGGGCAATGTCTGAAGGAAGGGACACATCCAAAGCTGCAAGATTCGTAGATTCTTCAGTCTTTCAAGCCCGCTGAACTTGCTTGACTTGCAGTTGCGCACTCTCAAGCATCGCAACGATGCTAAATTTTCAAGCCGTTGAATATTAGAGACACAAATCTCATCGTTGATTAGTCTTAGCTCCAACAAATACTCCAAGTTGGAATTTCCAACAACTTCAAGAAGAGGGCAATCCCTAATTTCAAGTTTCCTCAAACCAGAGGGAAGCCATAGAATATGGCGCAAGTTCTTGCACTCGCGGAGTTGAAGTTCTGTACAATGAAGCCAACCCCCGAATGAGCTTATGCCGGTAACACTCGGAAGTTTCATACTCAATGAAGTGTAAAGAGCGTGGGGTCGACGCTCTGATTTATAGAAGACCGAGCTTATATTATTGCCTCCACTGAAACAAAATTCTAAATTTCTTATACTTGGAAGGTTCAAGTTGGAGATCTCTAGAATTTTTTCTGCGGTGCTCGAGGACAAACATAGACTTACCAAACTCTGGGGAAGCTTTGGTACATTCTTCAAACGGGTGCATGTGAATTTCAAAATCTTCAAGAATCGTAATTTCACGATATCAATAGGAATCATCTCTAGCCATTTGCAATTCTCTCCATAAATTTCTTCAAGTTTCTCCATCATCCCAATAGCCTCGGGTAACTTTTGCATGTGACTGTTGTTCATCTTCAACAATTTCAAGCTCTTTAGATTGACAATGGTATTTGGCAACTCTGCGAAGCTTGTGTATGAGACATCCAACTCAACTAAATGTTGCAGCATTTCTATCGAGTTGGGAAGTGTCGTAAGCTTGCTACACTGCCGTAAAATTAATAATTCTAAGAATAAAAATGCAGAGAGGTCAGGAGTTTCCTTCAACTTGTGACAACCTGACAAATTAAGGACCTTCAATCTTGTAGCCACCTGTCAAATTATTATGTACATCCAACAAGATTAATTTATAGATGTATTGTGGGACACAAGCAAATATATCGATTGTAGAAGCAAATAATCTTACATATTTTCTGACTATTGACTAATTGTATCTGCACTTTACTTTTTAGTGTTTTATTTATTAAAATAAGGGCAATATTAGCTTTCACATAACCTTTCAAGAGTATAATATTCATTTAATAGTAGTGATGTACTAAATAATCATTTTGCATGTTCAATTTTACTCGTCAATGTTTATAAGTTTGCTAATTTCTCTCTATTGTTTGGTTTTCCTTCAGCATCGCATCCTATGTATAGTATAGATAGTCACTACTTACATTATACTTAAATTTATACATCTATTATTTGTGACAACTTGTTGGCGTGATTAGGGAACTCAAAACAATGTGAATGTTTATAAATTGTTCTTCAGAAAGTAACGTTAGTCAATATATATTAAGCGATGACATTTATTCCATTAGACGATCTAACAATCCTACAAATTATAGAAATCACGAAATATGTATGAATATCTAATCAAGTCATTTCATTAATTTATTGTGTAACCCAAAAATGTAGTTACTGGTAACACAGGATGTACACATTACAATGCCATTAATCATACAACTACAATCAATTTGAATTGAAGAAGGTCATCAGGAGAAGAATTGCCATAAATGGTAAAACGGTAATAACCTAGTATCAATGTAAAACTGTAAAATGCAAATTGTTTGAGTAGGTTTGGACCAAAACAAACTTGTTTGATTAGGTAAAAATGAAAAATGTAATCTTGAAACATCTACAGGGGTTACATTCTCTCCATTAACACAACATAATATCTATGAACACAATACTGAACGAACAAATAAAAGTGGTCAAGGGTAACATTCTTTCCGTTGACCAAAGTGTCTTCAACGGGGATATACAAGTAGCATTACGTCTTCAATCATACCTATGACAAAAATGTAAAGTAGTCGCTTGATTCCACGTACTTCTACTGAAAACTCAAAATTTAAGTTTCAAACCTACGTTCCAAAAAAACAAAATAAATTAAAAAAAAAAGGTTTATAACCTATAGAATAAGGAATTGGGGTCATAAGCCTTTTGTAAGAACAAGATTTGTACTATGAATTAAGCCAATAAACTTAAATAAAAGAAAAAATGATGATCTACGACTTGTGCAACACTCGCACAAGAGTCGGTGAGGTTGGAAGAAAATATAACATTTAATACCAAATTATTTGCACACACATACCTTAAATTGAGTCCAACCACCCCAATGTTCATCCACTGAGCTCCATGATAGGTCAAGGATGAGTAGATTTTTTGGGCAAAAGTTGGTTGCCTGCAATTTGGTCGGAAATGGACGCCAACAAAGCCATCTCAATTCTGAAAGGCGATCATCAAAGTCTCCATAGAGGGTCCCACTAGTCATGTGGAGAAATCTAATATTTGGCATTTTGATGAAGTCTTCTGATGTCCCACCGAACGCTGCAATAGTTCTGGTTCCCTAAATATGGGAAAGAGTCGATTCAATGTGAGGAGTTCCGAACAGGGCCTGAAATAAAGGGAAAACAATGCAAAGAAGATTTCTGCAATGAACATAGTAAACGAGGGTGCACTGGGATTTATACCTTCTTTCTCTGGACAATATCAGGACCTTCTTCCTGCCTATACACCCGAGAACCCTTTGTTGGGTCTTTGCAATATTCTTGGTGCTCGATGTTCCTACCTAAGTCCTTAAGCTGATCATGCATCCATAGCTCATTATTTTCTCCAATTTTCACCAAGGACATTAAAAGTAGAACATCAATCCCCTCTTCCGGAAAAAATTCGCAGTCGTGCCACATGTAAACTGCATAGCTCTTATTATATCCAGATAAAAAGCAAGCAATATCAAGAAATATTTGTTGTTGATAATCATCTAAAGCCTCATAACTTAACAGTAACTTTTCCTTCACATCCTTATCAAGACAACGATTCATCTTTTTCAATTTATCTTGCCACACTGCTTCCGTTCGTCCA
Organism: Eucalyptus sideroxylon; assembly: GCA_014182405.2. Taxonomy (NCBI): domain Eukaryota; kingdom Viridiplantae; phylum Streptophyta; class Magnoliopsida; order Myrtales; family Myrtaceae; genus Eucalyptus; species Eucalyptus sideroxylon. Next base: position 30,828,941 of record CM024554.2, on the reverse strand, counting down.
TTTAAAAATGAGCCAATCACTTCTATAGCCAAAGGAAGCCCTCCAGTTTTTGTAATAACGTCCTTAGATAGACTCAGGAATGCATTTGGAGGAGAGTCGCTTCTAAAGGCATGCTTGCTAAAAAGTCGAAGAGCTTCAAGATTCTTAAGTTCCTTAACTTCATAAATCAAACAATGTTTAAATTGATCTCGGAATGCATTAAAAACACTTTTGTCTCTTGTTGTAACAACTATTCTGCTTCTGGCACCAAACCATTCTTCCTTTGCTGCTAATGCCATGAGTTGCTCTATCTGATCTACATCATCAAGAAAAATAAGAACATTCTTTTTGCAAAATCGATTTTGGATCATAGCCATCCCATCATGAATGCTAGGAACTTCAAATCCTACGTTACCAATGATATTAGAGATTAATTGCCTCTGCACACTTAATAGACCAGAACTTTTTGATGCTTCTCGGATATTTGTTATGAAGCTGCAACTCTCAAAATTAGTAGATAGCTCGTGATAAACAACATTGGCAAGAGTTGTCTTGCCTATTCCACCCATCCCCCAAATTCCGATGAGCCTTACGTCCTTAGATTTGACATTCATCAAATCTATTACTTCATTCACTGATTTGTCCATTCCAACTAAACGATCAAATTTATGCACATCAAGGTCCTTAAGCTTAAGCAACACTTTCCGAGCAATCAATTGTGCAAGTTCTCCATGGCTGTGTCAGGACATACAACATAATCAAATGAATTATAAGATTGGTGGCATACTAGTACAATTGCAAGATCAAACGATGACATGAAAATTACGAAATTGATGCTGGCCCAGTGAACAAAAGGATAAATACATGATTCTCTAGTTCTGTTCAATCTAGGACAACAGATTATAATGCTTATGTCGAGCAGATAATCCTTGAGTCTTGAGACAATGGAATGTAGAATTCCATGCGGATCCATCACAATTTTTGGTACAGAGCTAAGAAATAATTGTGCTCTTCAAATTATAATACGCATTCAAGCAAAAGAAATAGAGAGAAAAGGGAAGATGGAATTGACTGAGCTAATATACCCCATGTTCTTGGCGTCCTCTCCTTTGATTTTAGTAACTTCCTTGAGCGCCTCTTCCCAGCCCTGCACAATCTCAACCCCACGTTCCTTTCTATGCAAAGTTAGTGCATCCCTATACACTTTAGTTTCAAGCTTCACATCAGATGGTTCCACGTCATAGAAAATGGGCAAAACCTCCAGTCCGTTGGTTTTCCTACGCTGCATCATGTGTTCTAGCTCTCGTAGGCACCAACTACTAGAGGCGTAATTTCTGGAGAAGATAGGAATGCAAATTTTCGAGTCATTGATGGCTTGGAAAATCTTGAGACCAATCTCTTTACCAATGTCGATCCCATGCTTGTCTATGAAAACACTAATACCCTTATCAAGCAGGGTAAGATATAGGAAATCTGTGAAATTAGCACGAGTATCCGGTCCTCGAAAACTCAAGAACACCTCAGACTTAGCTCCCGCAGAAGACCTCCTTTTTCTTTTCATCTCAGCTGCGTCTGCTAAAATTCTGAAAGCAAATCACAAAAGATTTGAAATGCTTTTAACTCGGCCCAACGAGCAATGGACAGGGAGGTAAGACTGTCGCGGCATCGATCGAGAGAAGTTGCAGGTATATCATTGAAGGATTAAGAAATGGCCGAGCCCCACAAGTTGACTGGTAGAGGGGAAATTCGGTATGGTAAAATTCGAGCAAGATTATATTATTAGTTGAGTTATGTAAAATTGAGTTTCTGTTTCCGATTTCCATGTTTAGCCTGGGGTCCACCATAGTCAAGTCTAAGTAAACTGAAAATAACGAAGGCAATTTGAAGTTACTAATCAAATGTGATGATTAAGTTTTCTTTTCTTCTTCTTTTTCCTACTTTAATGGGAAAGTACTACGTCTAATTAACGTTAAGGGAAAGGGAGGAGATGGAACTTCGTGATTATGTGACCATTAAGCTCCATTTTACCTCACTTTCTTATTATGCTTTTTGGAAAGCAAAACCTTTTTACTTTCTTGTTGAGATTTAAGATTTTTATTCAAATATAAGAGAATTATATGTAAATTACTTATCAATTCTTATTTTCTGTGAAAATTTTATATATTTCAAGGGAAAAAAAGTATAATTATGTTGGAAATAAAGATTAAATTAAACAAAACGTAGAACACAAATTTACCGATGCAAGCTCGAAACTAGTTTCTTTTTTTCTTTTATTATTTTTTGGCTTGTGAAAGCTTAAAGCTTCAAATCGTGGATCATATCAAGTCAACATGAGATTTCTGATATAAAAAAAAGGGAAAAGTTAGATGATAATCCAAAAAAAAAAAAAAAAAAAGACACAAAAAGTTGCTCCTCGATCGCGAATAGCGCCAGAAGCAAACCCACTATTCTATAGGATCTTTTCAGTGGCCTGATCTTCGTAGGCATAGACTCATAGTCATGCACTATGTGTTGCTTTTGTCTTTTTTGGAGTTACTTTATTGTACTGTTACGAGTCAAAAGCAACTAGAAAAATAAATCTGAAAAAGCTTGATCGGTGACTATTTTAGGTGCTTCTTAATTTTAATTAGATATGCATTTCTAAAGAAAGAGTGGGAAAATATAAGATTATGAAACTCTGTTAACTTATATTCATTTAGGTTGGATGATTTGTTTATGTAGTTTTCTATTGAATTAAAATTAACGTAGACGGAAAATTAAAATTATTATCAAATTTTTCAAAATTTGTTTATACAATCCATAAGCCTGATCTTAATGCCTAAAAATGGAATTATCAACTATACGCATGGCCGACACCGACACGCTTCCACGAACTGGAATTTAAATCCCCCTCACCCTCTTTGGCTTATTATATGTTCGACATTGAATCGTTTTGTAACCCATCACTCTCGAGTTAGAAATGAAATATCTTTAACTTTCGACCAAAAAAAAAAAAAAAAAAGAATAGGAAATTTCCTAATGCGGAGATGCTTAAAAATCTCAAACAAATCAAGATTAGTATCAAATATTATCAAATTAAATAATCAATAATTGCAAACTAGGCAACGAATAATCAAATCAAATTGGTTCGAGAAATCACCTAGTTTGACGTATTTGTTTCCAAGAATCGGGGCCGGCGACAGGCAGCGGCGACCAGTGAGGAGGAACGTCAGGACCAAAGCAGCAACGATGGCGATTCAGCAAGGACGCAGCAAATTGCGGACAGGTTTGTTGGTCGGACACTGCTTGGCGGCGACGGTGTGGGCTCGATCAACGCTAGTCTACTCTGGGCAAACTGCGTACGGAAATCAAAACAGCAAGCGTTGGTGGCGTCAATTGGAGCCGGGATGCCGCCTGGAATCACTGGAAACCGCCAGGGACTGCTGCTTTGGCGTTCAAATAAGTCGGCAAATCTGCTGTCGTGGCCGCAGCAGGACGTGCTGAGCGCGACTAAGCGAGCCAGCAAGCGAGGTAGAGGCGCGACGATGGGCAAGCCGGCAGCGAGCGCAGTGACTGATGAGGGGCGGCGGCGGCGGCGTTCGTAGGAGGACAGAGCCGAAGATCAACACCGGCGAACAAGGTCTCGAGAATTTCGGCGAGAAAGCAAACCCTAGACCGCCGGACGAGAGCGGCAACGACACCGAGGAATTAAACCTCACCGATGAACAAGGACAAGCAATCTCTCCTCAGTGTGTCCTTTATAGTGCTTTTTTTTTTTGTACTTTGTCTTTTTTGGTGAACTATTAATCTCACCTTATAATGATGCGGTTGTCTTGACTCGGGCGTGTCTGTTGGGGTTTGGATCGAGTCCTGAGGAGATGAATCGAGTCTTGGGGGCTAGTTCTCGGAAATTTACTGCAGAGAAAGGACGGATGCGAGAATGAGTGGATAGGGATGATTATAATAACATCTTGATTTGATGGGGCATGGGGATTGATTAGCCTACAGTTGCAGTGACCGAATTGAGCGATCGAGTCCCACTCGGCCAATTCCGAAGAAGTATAGAAAAGAACATTACAACAAGGAAGCGCAATTGGACAGGAAAAAAAAAATCAAGGAAGCACAAACTTAGATCTGGAAATTTGGGAATTTTGATTGCCAATTGTGTAGTTATGTGTTGGAAAAAAATGGAGAATCTTTTTAGACTTGAAATATTTCACATTTTTATCTGTCCTACTCAAATTTTCAATTCATTTTTAAATTTTTGCACTATTTCTTTGTGATAGTCGAATCACACTCGTAAAATTAAATGCCCTCACTTCCAAACCCTTGAGAAAAATAGGAATTAAACTTTCCAACTCCTTTTTAAGTGGGAAGGCTAGTCAATGGGCAACCCCTGATGCTTAACCACTCTTAAAAAGTATATAAAGAGGATTATTTTAAATAAAAATTAATTTCATAAATGGCCGATTATATATTCGATTAGCAAAATTGATGTTTTGGAAATTAAATTTGGTTTCTTCGTAGGTATCATGAAATATTCCTTAATAAATTCACGTAATGAAACCTATAAATTACGGAGGACGTGTACCTATAAAGAGAAAAATTGGAAAGAACCAATCCATTGATGGAGAATATTTGCTTTTAGCATGATTCTGTTTTGGGGGATTGGAAAGTGCTTGCTTTTTGCCAACTCATGAATCACGACCGCGCCTTGACAGACGAAAAAGAAATGGCAACAATCTTGTGCCGTTCCCACGAAAATAGGCTTTTCGATTGGGATGAGAAGGATGTTAGTCATTTTTTTTTTTTTTTTTTAGGATGTTAGTCATTGAAATAGAACCAATCTTACCATGATATGGTTGCGAAGACATTCCAGCAATGTCCTTTGAATTATTTTTTTTTATAAAGTTATTGTATTTATCCCCATAACATACTCTAATGAATCAATTTTTTCCATCTTGGCACCTCTTAATTCTTCCATCGATAAATTTTGGCCACTTAGTGTTTTATGTGAAAACAAGTTCACCACCAACTACAGCTGCACCATTCGCCAAAATTTATCCTATTTTTATGCATACAAATATTTTTATTAGCACGTAAGTATTGGGAATAGAAAAAGGATCACTTGTAAGGTGGTCATATAAACTCTAAGTCCAAGGAAAGATTATAAACAGCTCCTTTTTCGTTTCATCTTTTCTGCACCTACTAAAATTCTGAAAACAAAGGTGATTTTACAAGACTGGGATGACGGGAACGTGTTATGATGCATTTCGAAGAAGTTGCAAGAACTACGTGGGGAACGGGGGTCAACAACCAATGATCAGGTAGGAAAGTGAGTGAGTGGTGACAAAGATATCATTGAAGGAAAGAATAAAAAATGGCGTAGACATGTGAACTTACACTTCTAACCTTCCTCAAAAGCAAAAATGAAAAGGGTAATGCCTTTAAACTTTAATTATTATTTTTTCTATGTCTACAGGCTTCTAGTCGCAGTTCCCAAAAATACCTTAATATTACTTACTTTAATTAGAATGACTGGACTACTTTTCTCTATTTCAATTATGAATTAGTGTGAGTTACCGACTCTGGATTACTTTATCAAATTTCATTTACATATCTTTATCATGCCTTAAATTTACTAACTTTTATTTGTCAACCTCTTCTTTGACTAAGCTTTTAACTAGTTATCGATTATCATTTGAATTAATTATCAATGTTTTGCTGCGTCATGAGCTCTCAAAAGAGATGGCCCCACGGCGACCCTACTGTCACGCTGTTTCGAGTTAATGAGCCTCATCTGCCCATTGGCTTGTGGGGCGGGCATCTCGTTTCTTATCTAGAAATTGAGTCAACTTGGTTTCTTGATTTAAGTCTTCGTGAAATGGTATTGCTGCGAGTCTCTCGATGACTGGTCGAAATTCGATGTGAGAAAGGCATTTTGCTTTTGCAACGGGATTTCATTTTCTAAATGCCCATTTATGGATCAACCAAATGTCCAGCATAAACTCTCTCTCTCTCTCTCTCTCTGCGCTTCCCAGGAGAAAAAAAAAAATCATATTCCCGCATGCCACCGACCTGGATGGAATGAAAAATAAAAAAATTTGCCCACGCTTCCCAACAGAAAAAAAAAAAAAATCATATTCCCGCATGCCACCTGCCTGGATGGGATGAAAAAAAAATTGCCCTTAATTTTGGGTAGGATAGGATAGGGCTGCGTACTTTTGATACCCCTACTAAGAAGGATGCTCGAAAGGTAATCTCCACGGTCGGTGTACCAAGTGAAATGGAAAAGTCTTTTAACGATCTTTCTCAACCATTAACAAAAGGGAAAATTTAAAGATCAGTCATGAAAGGATTCACAGACGCGCTTTACTTTTTCTCATTCAGTATCGTGCTTCCACGACCTTTCTTGGTAGGTCACGATCAATTTCTATTGTCTTGCTTCAAGGCAGCCTCAATCTCTTCATGATCTTAACCGAGATTGAATTCCCTAAACTCAGAATAACTTGTCTTAACAATGATTTTAGCCTTCGACAATTTTACGATGGATAGATAGAAATTTCTCTTATGTTTTCATTTCCGCTAAATGTTCAGATCTGTAAGTTGCAAGATGATGTTTATTAATCAAAACAATAAGGGTGAGTATAGTTGTGAGCTGGTGTACTTTTTTGTATCTACTGATTATCTACTTCCTGTGTTTTTGATAAAAGGCAAAACAAGAAAAGAAGACACTCCATTTAACCAGCACCGGCACTAGAAACATCTTTGAAGATTGCTCTAGAGGATAATGGGAGATTTTATAGGAAAATTAATTAGATCTCCTAAATCAACCTCTCTTTGGCTTGGATAGCAGTTCAATCATCATGCATCTATTTCAAATTATAAGATTTGTTTGAACTATAGAAACATGAAAACTCTCATGCAATTGCTTGATAGTTAGAACCATCAACTCTTGCTTTAACTTAAGCATCTACGCGTTGCAAGCATCAGCTTATTCTATTCACGTAGCCCAAAAAAAAAAAAAATAATTTATACAAATATCTTGTATATTTTGAAATTTTATCCAAATAGTCAGCCCTGATCATTGGTCACTTACGTAGATTGATGACCGTTGGAGTGCCCAAATCGAAGACCTAGCTCATAGCATTAAAGTATGATATTCCAAGATTATCTTCGCCAAAAATCATGGACTAATTCTCTCAACAAATTGATGAGATGACGTGATCAAAACCTGCTAATAATAGAAGATTAAGAGAAGGGCTAAACGTGTTTTTCAAAAAAAAAAGAAATAGTTTTGGATAAATATGCCATGAGTGTAACAGTTTAGTATTTTTTGTAAGATAAGATTTAATTTTGGATAAATATGTCATGCAAGTATGGTTTGAAATTTCTAATTATTTTAATTGAACTATAGACAAATAGAAGTTTGGAACTAATTTCCTAGAGTCCACGAGGAAATTTCCAAGAAGGAAGACAAATAGAAGTTTGGAACAAATTTCTTAGGGCCCGCCAGGAAATTTCCAAGAACGACGCTCAAAAGGTTATCCCCAAGGTTGGCATACGATGTGAAGTGAAAAAGACTTTGACACTATTTGCCCAGCCATCGACAAAAAGAAAAAGTTCAAAATCAGTCCTGAAAAGGAATCCCAAACGATCTTGCTTTTTCTCATCAATTGTCGTATATCTTTGACATTTCTTGGAAATCCAGAATTAACTGTTCTTTAAAAACCTTCGAGTACCTACACACATACAGAATATAGCTAAACAGAGGAATTATAAACAAGAGGGCCAGGAAAATCGAAGGAGAAAGAAAATAGTATTAGTTAGTTCGATTATCAAGAGGAAAAATTGCAAGATGGCTTGTCATGTAATATGAAACTTCATTAAGGTTATTTTTGTATAGTTGTGAGCTGATGTACTTTTTGTCTTTTGCTTATTATCTGTTTCATGTGTTTTTCATAAAAAGGGAAAACAAGAAAATAAGATAACGCATTTAACCAACGCCGATCTATTAAATTGCGATGCATCTTTGAAGAGTTCTCTAAAGGATGATGAGAGGTTGTAGAGGACAATTAATCCGATCTCCTAATTCAATCTCTCTTTGACCTGGACAGCACTTCAATCAGTACTCGTCTATTCAAGTTCACATGATTTTTCCAAATTGTAGAAGCATGAAAACGTTCTTGTAATTGCTTTATATTAAGAGTTATTAGCTCTAGCTCCTAATGTTACACCTAACTGTAGGAGTGATGGATCACAATCATCAGCTAATCCTAGTCGCCTCAGCTAGTCCGCACATGCCTTGGACTATAGTTGGATCATCAAAGATGGTTTGTATTATTGACTAAGTAACACCCATTTTCTCCGAAGACAGACCGACATGGCAAAGGTTGGGGGCAATACATATTTGATGAGAGATTACTTTAATTGGTTATTTTCTCACTCTTTCGTTATTATTCCTCCATGGTTGAGAACTGCAGTAAATTGGTATATAACTTATGAAGGTGTAAGTGCAAAGTTAAAGCAAAATCTAATTGAAACTTTACTCATCATTCGATTTTTTTTCTCAAGCACGGAAATGAAATGTTACTATTTGAATCAATAAATTTGCATCTACCATTTATTTTCTATTAGGTTTTCCCACTGATGAAAATTTCTGAATCTATCCCTAGTTTTCTCCATCGTAACACGAATATAAAGCAGCCAAGATAAATCCAAGGAAATCTCAATTCTAGAAGGAGAAATTCACAAAACTAACCTCGAATTCTGAGGCCATAATACATTCAGAATTGGGCAAAATCGGAAAAGAAATGGTCCAGATAGGATTCAACCAGGTCGGCAGTTCCTTGAACGCCTCAAGCTGGTTCCGTCCAATGATCAGAACGGCTCGCTGACGCGGTTAACCTTTGAACCGGTCGCTGGCATGGCGCAACAGTAGAGCTAACGTAAGACGAACGCGGAGCGACTTTGACTATAGTAAAAGTAGAGACGGACGAGTGTCGACACGAAGGGACACAAATTCAGGTGAGGCAGGTCGCTGTCAAGTGAAATTAAATCGAGACAGCCAGGTCGCCTATCACAAACTCATTTGTGAAAACACGAGAGAAGTTATTGTACTAAGCAAAAACATTTATATAGGTGAGAGAAACTGTGAGAGGGACACTTTATAAATATTTAAAGGTGTGATTTATAGTTTGGGGGAGGATCTAATGCGTCGTATGGATAACGACTATTGAAGAGTCCCATGGTTACATGGTTTACAGTGAGATACCGTAGAAGAAGTCAAGTCTTGTACGACGGCAAGTTCTACACTTGAAACAAGACGATCATTGTGCTCAAGTGAAATTTGACCTATTTGGGCTATTAGAGCTTGAAAAGAGGAGCAGACACACCCACACTGGGCCTCTATAAATTTTTTAGCAATTTCTCTTTCTCTTTAACTCTTTACTTTCCACTATTTATATTGCTAATTCACTTTGCTTGTAGTAATAGAATTTTATTGGGGTAAGTTTTACATAATTAGTTTGTGTTTTCTCTAAAAATAAATTGAGGATAATCAAGTATAGCTTTTAAGGAATATGTATACTTGAATTGATGTAACAAAATATATCTGGGCCACTGTGAGATATCGATTGTTTATTTCTTTTCGAGGCTATAACCATTATGTCATCCCTAACAGGTGCATAATTTGAGCTCTCAAGTGCAGGTGTACTTACTGGTTGCACGGCTTACTTGCTAGTATGAATTATTTTGTAAAGTTGATGAATGTTGAATGCTTTATATTCTTGATAGAGCGCTATCAAGCCCATCATGTCCGAGTGGGAGATGTTATACTTTAACTAGTACGTTCATGATGGGGTACGATTGGATTGCATCGTATCGACTTGATACATTACGATGGGAATATACCTCTTGAAAGGGTACGAAGGGGGACATATAAGAATCTCTTGAACACAACCGTTGGAATGGTTGGAAGAGCATACGATCATAAAATCCTCTCATTTGTTTGTTCCATTTCCATTAAAGTGAGAAGGCATTCCATTTTCATCTTTACGAAAACAGTTTGCATTTACGCCGTGGAAATTCCTCGTGATCACATTCAAACCAACGTGAGATAGTTTTGTTCGTGATTTATCCGCAATTCAACGTTCGTTTCGGAGTTAATTGTTGTTTGCGCATCGGAATCAAGTAAGTCGTCTTCCGCCGACTTGAAATCCAACAGTTCAGATGGTGGATAGTCGATGTGAAAGGTCATACACCAAGAGCGTTGCTTTGTGCCATCAAATTTTTCCAAGTCTAAATTCTATAATGTAAGAAAGACACGACTAAGAGACCCCAGACTACCCTAAGTGCACAGTATACAAGCGTTTATTTATGTAAATTCCTCAGTCCCTTCAGGCTGTGTACTTGCACGGGAAAGCAGCAATTCAGTCCCCACCAGATTCTTCTGACAAAGCAGGAAAATGGATGATCGCATGTGTTAGTGTTTTGCAGCTAGAGCAGTAAATCTTTGTTCATGAACACATCGCCTACACTGCATCTTACAGGGACAAGACCAGAGAAATGTCCCTCCATTCATGGTGAATTTACTAGTGAGACGTAACAGGCTGCATCAGATAACCAATCATTAGATGGATTAGGATTCCTGCTCCCGAGAATTAAACTATCCCGAGAATTAAACTATCTTAATTACCAAAAACATTGGAAAACAAAAAAAATAGCATGCTCGTGTTCAAACAGGAAAAGAAGAAGAAGATTATCTTATGCACTGAAGATCGGATTGGTCAGTTCAGAATTATTCGGAGTTAGCTAATAAGTGTTGTTTTCAAAAGAACAGAGAAGAAGTTGACAGCAAAAGCTGTGTGTCTTGTTCAGAAAACAACAATAAGAATGTACAGAGCTAAATGAGAGTAAAAAAGAACATAGTCGCCGGCTCCTTCAGCGAAAGATATCAAGCCTGTGCGCAATATCTATTTAAATCTGTAATAACCATGTGCTTGAGATATGCAGCGCCAACGTGTATATCCCCTAAAACATGTCTAGCTAAGCTCTTCTTTTGCTTTGCTTAATTCTTGCTTCTGCCATGGCTCAAACATTTTAGATTATCCAGAAGGTTACTAAGGCAGTGTCAGCCTTGATTCACAGACAGTCAAGATCGATCATTACACATTTGAAGTTTTCCTCCTCACTTCAGCTCTTTTACTGATTTTACCCCTTCATCATACTTCACTTACAGTGGCCAGAACTCTCTACTCACCGCTCATTGAAATCAATTCGCTTTCACATTTTCCTCTATGAAGTCTCTAGTAAATGGATGCATCTCTTAAGCAAGGACTTGGCTTGTTCATTCTTTTCCATCTCATGCAGATGAACCAGCCGATCCTTCAAACATGCATCTGTCCAGAACGTTGAAGGAAGCTTCCTACAAAGGGTGATCATATCCAAAAGGCACTCTGAAGCACTGATGTGAACCTAAATTTGAAAAAGTATCAAATAGATTATTGGTCTGCAGTGCAAGATGAACATCCAAAATGCATTTGCAGGAATGATCAAAGACAAACTAGAACTCTTAAGACCATGTCAACTAATCCATGCAAAATACGAAGTTATACTTGCTCACACATACAAGCAATGGCTATCTTGACTAAAGTATAAAAATCCTCCTTGGGATGCTGTGGACTGATCTCTCTGGTTTGGCTGATCTACTTAGTAAGAAATCATCATAAAAAATGTAAACCAAGTAAAAGGTAATTGCCTCTAGTGCCTCGAGTCAGAATGGAATTGAATCCAAGAAAAACATCAGCTGAATGCAGTAGTCTGATTAATATGGAGCCCACATCAGAAGAACCATCGAAATTTGAAAGATTAAAGAACAAGGAAAATTCTGCTTCTTCACATTTCGAAGGCAATGTATGCTATCTAAACTCCGGAACTCTTAATGGATAACTTAATGGAACTCTTATTTACTGGAGTGACGTTACCTATATATGCATGGGACTTAATAATGCTACAATCCTACATCTAGGTGAAAGCCACACAAGATCAGATTGTTTTGAAGAAAATGAAATCGAAGGCGATTTCCACCACAAAGGGGAAAGTGAAGACAAACCTGCGATATCTTAACTGTGGCTATGCAGTCCGCCACTTTGGGTAACACCAAAGAAAACAGCTTAAAATGGCAAAGGAAAAAACAGATGATCAGAATCTAGAGAAGCAATTTGGAGAACAGAATGACAACTGATTCTAAAGCCGGTAAGTACAACATGTATGTCATAATAAAGGAAAGCTATTATCCTCAACCAAAGTTAAGAGATAACATCCCTTAGTTACCCTGTTTATGTATGTCATAATAAAGGAAAGCTATTATCCTTAACCAAAGTTAAGAGATAACATCCCTTAGTTACCCTGTTTCTCAGCAATATTAGTAGAAAGTGGATACCAATTACCTCATGAAACAAAGATACTGTATTTGCATGTTGAGAAGATAGCTGAGAATCAAGCAAAATGTCCTGAATCCTTGAGCAGAGTCCCTTAATTGATAGAAAGGCCGATATTTTGACTGCATGATGAAACAGTTAACAGAAACACTTTTCATGCAGCAATCACCTAAGAAAATTGGTTATGAAGATACCAGTCCATGACAACTCAGGCGAGAGGGAGACAATCCAGAGGTTCTTCAAGTTATTTTTCTTTTCGAGAATATCATCAATATATGCCAGATGGATACATGATGTGATGCAGTCCAATACTTTTTCTAGTGGAAGAGAAGAATCTTCTTTTCCATCATAGTCTGCACATATCAACCATGTCATGTAAAATGCACAATTTAACAACGAGAGAAGGTTATGATATGGAATTCAAAGGACAACTCAAAATCCTGAAAGTTGGACAGTTACGAGCTAGAAATGGATGGACCTGATTTAGCAGAATCATTTGCTGAATGTGCTTGTCCAGACTTATCAGAAGCGGCTGAAATGCACATGTCAAACAATTTCGGAAAAACCATGTTGAAGAACTCATGATTGCCAAATGCTTTTATTACCTTGAAAACCATGAAAAGTTCAAGATCATTAGAGAGAACGGGGGATGATCGGGGGCAGGTTCTATTTCGGAATTAAAAAAATGAAATCAACCTGAAACAGCACTTTCCATACAATGTACTGCTGGAAAGTTTCTTGATGTGAGAGCTCGTAAAAGCCCTACATTTTTGTAAACGAAGACAATTGCATTTGGGAAACTCTAACAATAATCTGGAATTACCTGATCAAGGCTTAAAAGCGCCGCTTTCTGGTATTTCTTGACATTTTTTGTGCACGCAGAATATAGCAAATCCAGAATATTGCCAGCAGCATTGGGATCTTCCTTGGAGATGGCCTGATGGCAAGACTTTGAAAGAGCACCCAAGGCATACAAAAGAGCCTCCTTCCCCTACAATATTGTAGGAAGAAATTGAGGCATCAACATCTGAGAAAGCAAGGAAGTTTAACCGGTGTAGTGTGTGATAAAGTTCAGCCTTTATTCCTGCTATTCTTGTATCATGCCTTTGCGTTAGTACTTTAGAACACAAGCTACACATATCGCCCCTCCTGTAAAAAAGTCCATGACGTTTCCTACCTCCCATAATCGACCTGGAAGTTCTTCCATAAGAGATGAGCACAAATCTTGATGACAAGGAGACAGGGATTCACCCAATACTTCACCAAGCTTGGAGATTGCCTGGGCAGCCTGCAAATACGTTCACAAAAATAATCAGGCATTCGGATTTCAGATACATAAGAGATGACCAACTTATGATCTTTAAGACAGACATATCTCCGAAGTTTGATTTTTTCAGTATTAAACAGAGCATCTATAAAGATCAATATGCAATGTATACATAATGAATTCACTTGTTTCCGGTGTAAGCTTTCAGACAAAAATGGGTGATAAAATATGGTATCCTAATGCATGTTAACATTTTAAATCCTGGCGCTCCCTCATTTTTTTTTCTATCCTGCTACCTCTGTTTAAATGCCTTTTTTGCTGCCTCCAAATGACGTCTAGACTATGCGCTTCATATGTAAGGTCCCACTTGTATGTGAGGCATTGTGGAATCTTTTTCTCATGGATTTTGTTGAAGGGGACCCTGGGGCACTTGTTAAGTAACTCAATAAATATTGCAATTTTCCCGTGCATTGTTTTTCTTAATTCATGTGTATTAAATACTTTTGAAGTGAAAAATTGCCTTCTTAAGTGAGCTTAAAAATGCCCCAAGAAATTTGTTAACAAGAACCTTTCCTCATAACTTACGGTTTTGGGCAAAACGCTAATTTCAAAATACAGAAAACCAAAAGCAAAAGCCTACCTTTTTCTTACTTCCCCATGATGAAGATGAAATGTTGTCTTGAATAAGAGAAACTATTTCTCTCATGTACAACTGAAGGGTAATTTGTTCACCACTTGTATTTTCTTCCCATAGTTCCTCAAATATGCCAGAAAGCTTCTTATCATCCTCAAATCTGCAGAATGATGAACACGTTCTCAAACTCTAAAATTTGGTTGGAGAAATATCTCTTCACATGATCACTATTGAAAGTTCTCATTCTCTTCCAAACAAAACACGATCTTAGAACCACTAAATTCGAGGAGTTAATTGGTGTCTACTTCATATTTTCCACAAAATGCGTTCTCCTTTTCCTTTATCTTTTCGGCAATTCATCATGCAGCTGGACTAGATGCCGGCATGTAACTTATGACTTAATTGATGACAGCATCTTCTAATGGTGCGTCCACGTTTTTCATGGAAATTAGAAATGATATCCTATCAATAATCCAGAGAGAAGGAAAAAAACCACAAGAACCATTTGTAATTCCAGAGAATTTGTACTCCACTTATCTTGTAAGCAATATCATTATAAATGGATAGTACTTGAACTTTTTATCTATTGCTAGATGTCAGAGATTTTCTCATCCTCAAGGGAATCTTCCAGATTTTTTAGTCTCTACGACATCTCAAAGATGCATGACAGTTGCATATCAAATAACAGATCAACAATTGTACATACTCATAAAAGATGAAGAGTAAAAGAACAACAAGAGCAAAGTACCTTGAAATGAAGATTACAGGTAGAATTTCTGCATAATATCCACTAGCCACATCTGGGGCTATGGATAGAAAGCTTTTCATCAAATTCGCACAAGAGAGTTGTGAATTTTCATCACCGGGATGCAAAGCTTTTAAGTCTTCAATTAACTTCTGTGCCTCAGAGGTACTTGCATGCTTTAGTACTAATGCACAGGCATCTGAAAAGGCACGTTTTACTGGAGAACCTTTCTCCTTCTTCACAGCTGCCAACAGCATCTTCAATAGTGTGTTTGCAAATGGTTTAATATCTATGCCAACTTTTTGAACTGACAAGCCAATAAAGCTGGCTACACCAACCCTGCGAGTTAATCGAGAAGTCTATTAAGTACAGAAAATAATATAGGTATGCTCGATCATCTAATATAGCAACAGTCCAGCCTTCTAAAGCTGCTTAAATAAATTAGAGAGAATAAATTTCATTCTTCAATTTTTTAAGGAAAACATAGGCTTTTTCCTGCGTGCATCTGGAGGCGCAAAAGCATAGCTTAAATTTTCAGGCCCTAAAATGTTTATCATTACTTGAACTTCAATCTGTGTAATTTTTCCTCTCTTCCTTAATGGTTTGGTGTTCATTAGATACATCATTTTTCACCCCCAGCAAGTAGACAACATTTGGCCAGACTATTTAAAGCAGATATAAAGATTGGTGGTAAATTCAGACCATGAAGGTGGTAACCAAGCTCCTAATTGCTAAATCTCCATTGGAGCTAGACTATGAGAGAAACGAGAGCTTCATAAATACAAATTTATGTCAAGAGAGACTGTTCTTCTCCATCATCAGACATACGTTGGACACCACTTGGTCCCACAAATCCGACAAATTGTTCAAGTGCAGCACATATTGCAAAATCCTTAGGAGGGATGTGTTCCCGAGACAATAGCCAACTTCTTCTTTCAAAGGAAAGTACGACTTGAAAAGGAAGATGGCTGTCCAACCAAAGAAAAATTATACTTCATTGATCAAACCTAAAAATTTGCCCACATCAGGGACTAAAATACAGAGACATTATATGAAAGCCGAAACGTTTGAGAATGTCACAGTCCATTTTGCAGCATCTGCTCACCAAGAAAAGTGCATATGAGATTGTGCCAACAGACCTCGTGTTTAAGCTGACGCTAGCTCGTACCATTTGGGCAAGTCGGGGAACCAAGCTTTCCAAGGATACGGCATCCACGACCTTTATGCACTGGTCCAGAGTTTCCCCCATAGGAGAACTTTTGGCAGTTGAAATCCGCCAGTTCTCGAATTTTTCAGTTCTCAATCCCATGTTTGTCGCATGCAACTACAAGATACAGCATGTGAACAGAAAATAACTGAACTGACGGGCCAGCAAGATTCCAAATTGTTAGAGTAGTTGGTGAAATTCTCTTATACCTCGACGTAATTGAGCACAGGGTCCTCAAGGCTAGACAAACTTTCAAGCATGCAGGGGACTAAGACTGCCAAATGTGGACGAAGCGCGACCCCTGCACCCTGTAAATAAGTAAATACTTACAGGTGATGCCTCTGATTAAAAAACTAGCCCTTTTCAAACAAAGAAGTACCTCATTATTCTGGAGACAGAAATATTTACAAAACTAGCTCCTTCTAGAAATCCAACTACTGATACATATCTCAAAGAAATAAAAAAAATAAAAATAAAATGGATCAATCATATCCATATGGCAAATTATTTTCAACGAAACCACAGAAGTATGCAAAGCCTAGTCTTAGTCTTTCAGCATTTCATTCACGCAAATTAACACACTTGACCTTACTAAACCAAGTGGTTTCCCTTTGGCTTTTATCTTATATACAATCCTTAGGCAGTAAATAAATTGCCAGGCGGGAAACTCCGTATTCAAAACTATAGCTCTAGTCACCTTTTCGAATTCTTTAAAAAAAAATACATATATATTTTTTTCGTTAATTAACTTGCTAGGAAAACCTTTTGAACATATAAAAACAGCAAGATAGAGAGTCCATCCATAAAGGCCTTTCTTTTCTCAAGAAGATGACCAATATGCAATGGTAAAGCGAGGCCAAATGATCCTCTTAGGGACTAAACTTCTGTAACTAAAGTTCTCAAACGAAGATATTTCGAACCTTTGCGAGCTTCATTACAATGTCAATTGATGCTGTGCGAATAGTGTCAATCGTGCTTTGGATGCCTTCTTTAAGTAGATATGGTAAAACAATATCCATAGCCTGGCATGAATCTGGTACTTCGGTGCAGTTGACATCGCAAAGGCCTATTGTCAGTGAAGACACTGAACGGCATAATTCATTACCAGAGTTCCGAACAATTCCACTACTATCATTCATGGCCTGAAATGCGGCAATCCATACTTCTTCCAAATGCTTGCCAACCTACTCGACTAAATTGTAATTAGTACATCGGGAAATATATATATGGCATTGAGAGCAATATAAATCAAACTTCTCTGGTTTTTCCATTGCAAAAGTTCATTGACCAAACTCACTCTTTTTTCTTGAGTAAATTTCATTTCAAGGTCACCAATGATAGACAAATATGTTGTTGTTGATTTAAGTATGCCATTCCAGAAACTAAGAAAATGTATTGTGATAACCAATAGTCCTTCAGTGTTCATCTTCAATTCCTTTTTAACTTAGTTTCACCATAAAGGTTTTCTTCCCCATGTAAGACCAATTTGCCCCTACAAGAAGCTAGAAGATCTTCCAAAGCTACTCCACCTGTTAAAAGTGCAGCTCTACATGTCCGTGCAAAAAGTGATATGGCACATGATTTAAAAGCCAAAAAAAAAAAAAAAAAAAAAAAGAAGAGGATGAAATCTCTCTATTTGGCAATGGGAAACATGCTAGGATAATTCGGTGGTTGTCTCTTTGTCTAGTGCACACGTGCATTTGAAAGGGACTACAGAAAATATTACTATCTTTTGAAGGGTAAATCAAACTGATTTAACAAAATGGAAAGAATGGAGCTGTCAGTACACAAAAGCAGCGGTGATCCTCTGTGTTCTGCCCTCTGTCGGTCAATTCCGGCAATACAGAAGGACTTTTCCAAATTCAATCAACCACTCTGTAGTGTACTACTTCCAAATGGTTCTCTTAACATCATGAGAGTGACGAAGCTTCTAGCCCAGGTTTGCCAGATGGCCACTCAAGCGGTTTAAAGTTTACGTCCCCAACAACATGGTAGTGCAATGTCTTTTTAAAAATATGTATTCCTTCTCTTTGCTTTCTCTTGATTTTTCTGTTCATTCCTTTCTAGTTCATATTTACACTTCTCCCTCCCCTTTAATTTTTTTTATTTTATATAATTTCAGATTGTTTGGCATGCATATTTCTACCACTTCTTTGTTTGGCTATCGCACTCTAGAATGAATTGCAACCAATGAATTGTTTATTAAGAGATGGTCAGAAATTCCTTTTAAGAAACATATTTTCGTGTCTATGCAGTTGGAAGAAACATGCTCATGAAGAAGCAAGATCCACCGAGCAACTTTAGAGACGAGTGATGCTGACTCGCATAATACCAGAACATGATATTGAACAGGAAATAAATTAAATCATGAAATATCACATTAATTCAAATATAAAAAAGAAAAAGTAGAAAAAAAAATATTGCACATGAATGCTTGACGGACATGACAATGATGTCTTAACGAATTATGACCTCCACCAAAAAAATAAATAAAAATAAATAAATTGCTTCACCTGAAACCAAGTAATATTTTTTAGCAGTTGATAATTCGAAAGAACCAACAAAAAGCAGGTAAGGAAAGTTATACATTTTTTCAAGTATAAGCACAAAAATCACTTGAATTCTAATCACTTTTAATTTAAGTTTCTTGGAGGAGATTGAAAGAAATTAGGATCTTCACCAAATATATAATCAATTTATCAGTCTTTTCTGCAGAAATATGATGAGCAAACACTAGTAAAATGTGAAAAAGAATGGCTCAACCGCCCCCTCTTCTTCTTTCCTTTCCTTTCCCCTTTCCCCATCGACTAAATCTTTTTGTTTTGTTTTTTTTTTTTTTTTTTTGGTGGGGGGGGGGGGCGGGGTGGGGGGGCGGGGTTGGGGAAGGTTACAGATTGACTCCACCTAAGTTTGCTCACTTCAAGAACCGGCACTAGCACATAGTAATCTAAATTTCCACCTTAAGCAACAGGAATAGCTGGATTCTAAAGAGACAGCAATGATGCTTTGCATACTTAACGTCAACTATTTCATGTACATGCTCTTCAATTAACGCGTAAGATCAAGGAAAGGAGAAACGAGATTAACTTCACCTTTCAGAAACATGGATGACATAAAATTATTATTGGTTCATATTATTACTCAGGGATTATCTGATAAATCTCAGAGACTCCCGCCCACATCCCTTACCTGATTAAATTTTCGCCCTTGGACAATAGCAGCAAGAGCACGACAGGAAGCCTCCCATGTAGGCCTGAACATAGAACCGCATTGTGTTAACAAATCATCCATGATTAGGTCAAAATGTTCATCAATAGTTCTCTTTGGGTCCTTTACTAGGGCCTTCCAGATATGTGCCATTGTATCCTGCATCACATCCAAGAAGAGCATCAAGAAAAGAAGAAGAAACACCAAATAGAAAACCCATTGGGAAAAATAAGAAGAAGAAGAAGAAGAAGAAGAAAGAGTATCTTGTCAAGGTATCACAAGCAATGAAGAATAAACTTGGCTTTACACGCAACAATTCATCAAAAAGACGTCATTTGAACAGATTTACTAAAACGAAGGAAGTCGTGGTCTCCACCTGAACATTTTTGTCAGGATCATACTGATATCGCACAAGGCTGGGTAGAAACGCACTTAGATGTGGCTGAAGAGCATCCCCAGCTTCCTTGGCTATTTTAGTGAAGCCAAAAGCAGCACCCCTTTTCGAATTTAGAGAAGCATGGTGATTGGCAAGATCGATAAACTTGTATATCAGATGTCGTTGCCCCATATCATTCGCCATATTGCACAGTTTTTTGTATGTGCCAAGTTTTCCACCACTTAGACTTTCCCCAATAGTCCCCTCTTGGAGAACTTCAGAATCTTCGGCAGGCTGTCCAAAAAAATTTCATCCTCACATTTGTCACCAGAGGGAGGCGCAGAAACTTAAATAGCCAAATCAATAGTTTCAAGTATTAAATGCTCCTTCATCCACCAGTTCCTCATTATTTGTATTCTGGAGTCTAGACATAATTTAGACCATTCTGGGTTCTTAGTAGTCTTCCATCAAATTTCTAAGTTAAATCGAACTGCAATACAACAAACCTTGCTGGCTCTCTTTCTCTTCCTAGATCCGGTTAGAGTTTTGACAAGTGCTTTCGCCAATTTTTTCTTCATAGGTGCATCTCCAAGCTTATATACAATGCTCATGCCTTGGGAAGCAAGCTCCTGAGTAAGTTCATTTTGTTCGCAAAGTAGGTGTAAGAATGCTTCCTGCATTACCAAAAAAAAAAAAAGCAAAACACTGAGTTATAGCAAGAAAGTAGAATGATATTCTTCTGAGCAGATATCTAATTTCCTTTTCCAATCCACCAACGTTCTTCATCTCTTTTCTCAGCTGTTTGCTGTGTCTTAATTGACCTAAAATGATTGCGTAGATTCTTCTTGACATGAAAAGAGTCCAAAGTCTTTTCTTTCAACTAGAAAAGACCTTATCTCAGCTCATTTGCACAACTAAATTGACCTGCATCTTCTGACTACAATTAATGCAATATACAAGTAACCTGTAACTACAGCAATGTGCACGTCTTCATGTTATTGGAAGTGAACACGATATCCTTCCCAGGAATTATATAGTACAGGAAAAACTCAGTGCATCTATTCATATGGTAAAAAGTTGGACATTCCAACTTCCCTTCCAACTTCCCTCATACTTTAGCGTGCTGATGCAATTTAACTATAATTCTGCAAATATGATGAACCAGGAGCTCAAGGCCCGTGATAAGTTAAAAAAAACATCTCTTGTAACACCAACCACAAAGTCCATTCGTACTCTTCATATGTTAGTATATTGAATTTATTGTTCTGTTCAATTTTTACTTATAAGCCTGGCCACTAGTATGTATAAGAGTGATCTGTGGAATTAAAACAACACTGTTAATGTACTTTTAAGGGGAATGCAGTAGAGATTAGTCACAAGAACTTCAATCCCCGGTAAACCACAAATTCTCCGCAAAAGACCAGCATCTTTCCAACACAATTATTGAACGAGTAGAAATAAGCTAGAGTCAAAAGGGTTTAGTGCCACATGGAAAGAGTTCTTGCAGAGCCTATAGAGCTCATTGTCAACTAGCTCATAAGATAATTGGCCAATAATAAGTAATAATAAAAATCTCAGAAGTAGAAAAAATTGACTTATCCATTGACAATAAACCTGAATCTTTGGCAGCTTTCGTTGGATATTTGCATGATGGCCACAATACATGGTCAATGACAACAGCCAGACGGTTCCAGCACAGCGTTCTTCCTTTCTATTGCTGTATGGAAGACCATAAATGAGCTTTCTAGTAATTGCATTTCTAACACTAGCACGAGAACCTTCAGTGTCTTCAATCATTCCATTAGAATTATATCCAGTCAAAGATGTGCTCGTGTTTTCCATAAGATAGTTTAAAGACATAGAGAGTGAAGTATAATTAGTCTTAAGAATTGTGTTGGCAGTCACAGGGACGGTTCCCCACAAGAGAGACAAAGCCTCCCCAGCAGCAAAAAGCACATCCTCAACCTGTACAACTCAAGGGTTCAGAGATAAGAAAACTTTCAGGTGCTACGCAATAATAAGTCCAAACGGGCATCATATACTAAGACAACCACAAGTAGAAAGAGCAACGAAAATCAGTGTGCCCACCTTTGAACGGCAAAGGCTAAAAACCAAATCAATCGCGATGTTGAGACGTGAAGATGATGTTTCTTTCATACAGACATATCCAAGCGATACAGCAATCTTCTGAATTGCTTTAGTATCATCACCAGAAAGTAGCTTCCTCAGTTTTTCTTGTAGAACCATGAATAAGTCGGCTGCAACTTGAATGAAGTCTAACATGACTAAAAATCCGTGTAACTGATTCCAACATTTCCAGGAAAAAAAAAAGTTACCTGAGGTGGATCCATTAGCAATTGAAGGTAATGGGGCACGCAACCCAATATGACCTAATGCTTGCATAGCAATAGATGCCAATGTTGCATTCTCAGAGTTCACAACATCCACCAGGCATTTGAGTACACTCTGGAGCAGCACTTCTTGTATCTAAAAGGTGAATGTCAATTACAACACAATTTATGTAAATGCAAAAAATTTCAGCTCAACTTAACAATGTCCACCACAGTTATTCAGAAAAGAAAAAGGCAAACTTATACATTAATGTCATTATGTTGCAAATTGCATCGACCTCAACATACTTAAATGGACATCGTACGCCTAACACAGATATCAGAGTCTAATTTTACATCAGTAATAAGAAAAAGAGCTTGCAAGCAAGGGATGGAATAGAGTTGGAACAATTTCAACTGGAAATCATGGGACTTGAATGATAAGAGGCGTATGGATTCATAACTAACAATGCGCAATAGGTAAATGTGCGTATTTTCCTCTAGCATCTTTCTTTGAAAAAATTATAAATTTATTAATCATGGATTAAAATGGAAGTTAGAATAAATAGCACATGATAGGAGTGACAGCTCATCTCAAACGTAGCAAAAAGGAAAAGACCGAGACACACTAATATCAGTGAAGATCACATCGAAAGTATAAAGCCTTGGTAAATCACTATGATTATGAAAGTAGAATTCTTTTTTCCCCAGAGATCATGAAAGTAAGTTGAATGGATCATATAGCACTTTGTATTAAATGGAGATATTTGTCAATCAGCAAACAAATTGAAAAAGCGTGAAAATTCTCTGGGTTTCATTTACTAAAGTTATATTTTGTCACTGAGAAAAGTAATGCAGAAGAAGTCATTTACCAAATCCATAATCAGTTAGATCCAAACTTTCAAAAAATTGCTCATTAACGTTGTTGATGGTTCAACATGGAATTTTCCTCATACCAACATAAGAGATTACCAACCTAGCGCCTAGGACAACTGTTACCCAGAGAGGAAAAACCAACAGAATGTTGCCACTTAATCTGAAGTATAATGACCAGAACAAATGAGGCGTGGAGCAAACGTAAAACAGAAGTTAGTCCATAAATGTATCAACACCATGCCTCAGTGCAATCAGTGGGAAGATGCTGATAAGATAATTGACCATACAATATTACAATATATTCCCATCAAGAATCGTATGCAATTATCCTTTATTTTGGAAGAGAAGGGGAGGAGGAATGAGGGATGGATGTTGAAGATGGGGTAACAGTTAGCCTGTTGTGAGGAGAAAAGGAGGGGACAAGTCTTCTCCCTTTTTCCTCCTCCATGTTTCCAAACAAGGCGTTAAGGTAACAGTGTCGTCACAGGACAACAAGAGGGAAAACAAATAAAAGTATGGGAAAGAAAAAACTCTCTCATGAGTTGCCCAAGAAAAACAACAAGCTGTGACTTACAGGAGGTGTTCTACAAATACAATCTGCCATGATATATCCTGTAGCACATACTGCTCCGTAATAATAATCAAACCTGAAGAACATATTGAAATCCACAAATCAAGAGAACCCCTGACTTTAGAATAAAAGTAATGAAGGGTCAATCTTCCAAGAAAATTCCTCAAACCTTATTTTGCGAGGATCGCTAATTGAAAAAGCTAGCTCACTTGTCAAAGCCGAAGCAGCCGTGGTCGGAAGACCAGAGGAAGCCATTCCAAGTAAGCGCGCTGCAGTTTCACGAGTATCATTGTCCGGGTGACTCAGTAATTGCTTTAGCCATGGCACTTTGTTAGCATAATGAGGAACGACCACCTGTGAAGATCAATAGTTAGTAGGAAAAGTTAATGCTAGTCCCACGGGGAAAATATTTAAAAAAAAAAAAAAAGAAGAAGAAGCAGCAAGTCCAGTGGCTTCTTTTTGTTATACTTGTGGAGTATGAGATCCAATTGCCACCAGCGCCCTGGAGGCACAAGCATGCAACTCAACCGACCCTTCTAATACCATAGCATGATCTAGCAGTAGACACATATTTTTCACTGAAGATGAAAATTCAGATGGTCCTCCGTCAGTTTCAGAAAGCAGCTTTTCTGACTCAAAACACTTCAAGAGAAACTTGATCATTGCAGTGTAAGTTTCCGAAGGAAAAAGGAGCTGTTGTTCCCTTGTTTCAATCGATTCTAACACTTCTGGTCGCTGCTTGAGGATGTAAGTTAACATGTCTCCAAGTTTTGGGTACTTCAGACTGATATCATGATGGGTAGGTTGCCCATTATCGCTAGCAGGGAACAGGCCTTCCAGTGCCAATTTTCTTCAAAGATATTTTTGAAAAAAAAAAAAAAAAAAGCAGAACAGACGATAACTTTGCATTAGTAATGGAGACAACTACCACTGTATGCATACATAATGAGGACAAAGACCATAGACAAAGATAGCCAGAGAGGGTCTTATCTATCGGAAGAACTTTAGTGACATTATATAACATATGAAGAAAACAAGCAACAATATCATGCAGCACTGAAAGAGCATAAGCATGAAAAAACTTAAAACATCAACACTAGAGCATCAACATCCACTAATCACACTAATAATCTGACAAAGTAAATGACCTACGGGCGCCTATTAAATGCATGTACTTGTTTTTACAAACTTGCAACAAATAGAGAAATGTCTAACGCTCTACATTAAGCCATAACTCCTCCCTCTTATATAAACAAATACTACCCAAGAATGCTCGGCTAATTGACTGAAAAAATTTTAGAATCTTTTATCAAATATACACTTTTAAGAGAATATGTCGTCTACCTTATATGACTATCTGCGGCCCCAAGCATACATAGATAACGACTCGGGCAGTGTTGCAAATCAAACAGTGTAGTCGCCCAACTCACAGCACAGTAACGTACTTCACTTTGCTCCTGATAAAAAGAAGGTACTCAATTTCCATATGAATTGTATTCTCCTCCTGCTATACATATTTACTAAACCAAACAGTACAAAACCTGTGTCAAATTTTCCAACAGTAGTGTCTCCAAATCCTTTAGCACAGTAATGGATGCGTCCTACGAATGCAATAAAAACAGTATCAAGGATCTCTCGTAAAGGGAGATGCATCAAAAGAAATGAAGTGAAATAAGGCTATCCATTAGGAAAAAAGGTTCTCAAAACCGAAAAGGAGGAATCTCTTCAAACACACATATTTAAGTTCATTTCTTTTAGAATCTGAATGCCCAAGAGCTCATGACAACAGATTGATCCATGCCCTTAGAGGGGATAACTTTTCTCACCTATTGATTGAAATAACTACTTAACCATATGCCAGAGGAGAAAACTAAGAGATAGACTCAACAAATCCAAAACCAAATCAAAATGCCACACTCAAAGAAAGATATTTGCAAGTAGAGACATTACAGGCAATTAAACTCCATTTAATGCTTCCTCCGCCACCACCACCACGCATCACCACTACCACTACTATTAACAGACATTATAGGCAATTCCTCTTCCGCCACCACCATTTCGGCTACTACATTATAACCTTTATTCCATTTAGTGGCTCGGCTGTATGGATTGCTTCATGCCACTGTTTTCAATTCTATATCATCTGTTGTAAGCTCCAAAGTGCTATATATCACTCTTTTTCACCTCCTTCAATATTTTATTTCGCATAGCATAAATATACCTAAAAAAGTCGTTATTAAAATCACACTGAGTCCAGACTGCAACATATAATCTAGAGCCAGTAATTTTTATTAGGTTGCACTAGATGCCCTATTGGAAAGCACAAAAGTAACACAATCCGGAGACAAGTCGACGGTCATCCCAATTTATTTTATAATACCCACCAATTGACTTTTTAAATTTGTAACACAATGGAAACCAGACTTCTCCTAAGGTTTGAGCTAATGATATTAAAAGCCAAACATGAAAAGTGTCAACAATCAGTCTTCATATTCAAATAACCTTGATTATAAGTGCTTTAGCATAGACCTATAGGTAATGAGATGTAGGACCAGCTATAATCGTTTCAGAAAATTCAATCTTGAAGCACTACCAGAAATGATTTTATAGTTGGTGAAGAAATTTAAACTATTTGCACCTAAAGCAGACCAAATGAAGCTTACCAATTGCCAAAATGACCAGTTAGAACAAGCATCTGTCATGTGCTACCAGAAAGGGGTCTTCATCAATTATTATGTCATGCCATCGAGAATCAATATTCATATTGTCACCCATAAGGAGAGAGTATAGCTACCTTGTATGCAGCAGCGAGGGTGACAGTTGCTTCTCTAATCGTAACATGGAGAGATGGTGCCTCCAACTTCAATGCATCGAAAAGCCGAGCAGCCATATCAACTTTATCCCTAAGAGCAGGCCAAATAGGGGATAATTCAATGCACAAAAAGCCCCAATTTTTCCCCCTTCTTTTTTGGGAGGGAGTTGGAGAGAGGTGGGGAGGGAGAATCTCATCCGGTACCTGAAAAGCTGAGGCGTTCGCTTTGCTAAAAACCCAATACCTTGAAATGCCAATGTTTTTGTGTCTATGGCATTAGTATCTACATGAACAAAACAAATAGGTATTATGGACTAAATACTTACTAGATCTTAATCTTAAAAGATGACTGAAAGAACTACAATCAAGGGAACTCTGCTGCATGCTAAGCTCACCTGATTCAGAACTTGAACAACCATCAAATGTCTTCATAATTTCACTCAAGATAACAGGGCTCATCATATTCAACTGATCAACCTTTGCCTGAGAAAGATATAATTTAATCGGGAAAAGTCATCAGTCCACTAATAACAAATTTTTCCATCAGTAGAATGACAAGATAAACTGCTAATATCATAGTGAAAGTTGCTAATCATTTTATTTTCAAGTTTAATTATAAAATGTATTAAGTTGGTGTCTTAGACAAAAAAGAGATTTTTCGATAGTCCAATACTCCTTGAGCAAATAATCAACACTAAGAAAAATGGCTAAAGTAACATCATTGCATATGCCTTCAGATAGTTGTTTAATGAAAGGAACAAACTCTATTGACATATGTATATAGATGAGTCTAGGACACCTAGAGTGCCAAAACTTGGCACAAGGAGACACTTAAGTGCCAAAAGCTAGGAAAGTAATATTTAAATACCAAAATTGGAGTAAAATGGATCAGTTAAGTGCCAATGGTGAGAAAATCCAGCCAAAATACTGACGTGGTGATTTTCCGGTGAGCCAAGTGCAAAATGACGTCATTTTGCATGTTAACGTGGATAAATAATTAATAGTAAAATTAATTAAATCAAATTGAAAACCAAAATTTTTTTAAAAAAAAAAAGGAAGATGAAGGCAACGGGTAGCTAAGGGATCGCCCTTGCCGCCGCCGCCTCTCGGCCATCGCTTGTCAACCCGAGCCAACCCTCCCCCACCTTTCGGCGACGGTGGGGAGGCGGTGGCGACAAGGGCTGAGCCCTCAACCGCCGATTGCCTTCATCTTCCTTTAAAAAAAAATTGATTTTAAATTAAATTTAATTAATTTGTATATTAAAATTTGAATTGTGCCAAAATAACGTCGTTTTTGTGTTTCTTTGCTAAGTCAACCTTTTGGTAAGTCATGTAGCAAGCAAAATTAATAAAAAAATTGCCATGTAGAATTTTTGGTGGGGTTCGCCGGATGTGATACTCAAGTGTTTCATTTAAAAAAAAAAATAGTACTTAAGTATCACTTTCCTAACTTTTAATACTTAAGTATCCCCTTATGCCAAATTTTGGCACTTAAGGTGTTCTTTTGCCGTATATAGATATTTCATAGGTGTAATTCACAAAAAGCAAGAAGGTTCCTATAAACACATTACTGTGCTTATCTGTGTTTCCACACTAAGAAGTTGAAGCAATTAGTTTCTTCGTTAGATCGATAAATGGTGAGAAAGTACTTAAAAGATTGGAATATTTAATTTTGCATTGTAACTAAGAAGTCGGCTCTAGATGCTTGAACTTTTTTAACATTTAATTAGGTAGCACTATTTTTCTTTTTCTCTTTTCTTAGAGCCTTCGAGGGCCTGTTAAGTTTGGGAGAGGACGTCTTTAATTGAGGCAGAAGACCAGTTTAACTCTATAGCAGTTAAATGGAATGCTTTAGCAAAACCCCGCAACCTACGTACTAAGTGGAGCTTACCTGAGAGGTTGAGCATAACATAGGAGCTATGGTGAATGGCATCACAATTAGGCAATTTTATAACGACGACCTAGATATTTCTTTCCGACTTCAAAGTAGGGTTAACTATAATTTGAAACCAATGTATGGCCCCTTACATGCTTGAATACCCAAAAAACGAACTCCATTCCCAACTGCTTCAATCTTCTGGTGGTACCGCGTCCTATAACATCATGATTACAGATGTATCAGCACGAACGAGAATTAGTACTTACACAGAAAATAGTATCATGAAAAAGAAAGGGCTAAATGGTACATGTACACCGTACAATATAATCCTAAACATGAGCATCCATATATACATCTATGCCAAAGATAAAAAATTGTTAAAAGGAAGAAAAAAAAAGGTAGAATCACTCAAAAACAAGACACGGTGCATCTAATGCATAGAAGAGGACAGCCTAGATCAGCAATTGTCTGGAGACTATGGTTTTACTTTAGCTACTAATTATTTTGCAGTAGGACATATGAAATACCGGATACAGACTTTATTCACATGAAACATCCTTTTACAGAAAAAGTTGTGGTCATTAATTAAATCTCACAAAGCCACGCAGATAACTACAACCTCAGGGTGTAACGGGACAGATACTCCACACCTATAACGGGGTGGCAAACTTCAACATATAAATTCACGAGTCTACTGCAGCTTGTGGCTTTGAACACCATCATGTATCACAGAATATTCATCGAGGGCACTACCGTAGAAAACTGGCCAGATCCCAAATTAGGACACTTATTTTGGCACAATAGGAAACTAGAAAGAGTTTCTTAATGGACAGCCAAGACATCACCCAATTGCACCCCACCAAAGTATTCTCATCAAACACGCATTCATTTTGTGCATTTGTTGGTACTTGATCGCGATGCATATCAACCCATAGACCATCATCAGCCTTACTTCTTGCCCCTATGCTGAAATGACATTTTCCATATTGCTTTTACATTGTGGGTAACATTTTCACGCATTATTCAGTTACATTATAAAATAGACCCAGATATATCAGTGTCAGGCACTTTCCTCTCTCCCTTCTCACCACACCTACATGTATATCTCACTAAAACTTGCACTTCGGAGACACTCTTATATTGCTTCATCTACTTTGCTACTTCTCAGACAAGTAGTTAGTCTTACGAGTCTCTCCTAATATGGCTTAATTGCTATATTATCACATTGGAAAATTCTAGTCCATTTTGTAAGATAAACTGAAGGAGGAGGGTTTTGAAAAAACCCCTGATTACCGGATATGCACTCAAATATGCACTGCAAAGTCGATTGAAAACTGTTCGCTGCAGTGATTGACCGACAAAAGACAGACATCAATTTGGCTTTTAAGGCTGAATTGGCAGGAGCGATTTTATAATCTGGTGCAACACTATCAACTCCAGTAGAACCTGCGCAACGTGCGAATAATACAATATTAAGGGGATATGAGGTATAATGGAAAAATGAAAATGACTGATGTTTACTTCTTAATAGCACCATTAAAAACTCAAGCAATTGGATAAAGTGCAATCGTGGTAAATAAATGCTATTACAAGTGTATATTATAGTTAAAGGTTTGCGCGGATTTCTAGGAAGAAAAATGGTTTCTCTTGTTTTTTTATTTTTTCATATATTGCTTAAAGAGAACATTACATATAAATAGGACCTTGGACATCTAGAAGAAAGCAAGAAAATAGGAGCGGAAACAGGAACAAATTTCCTACTTCCCAATTCTAGTGATCTACTTCCTAATTATAAGGATTTCTAAATAAAAGCAAATAAAATACATGGAAACAAAATAATTCCCTATCCGGAGATTTTCTCCTAATTCTTGGACAGTTTGGAGTATTGAGCTTACCGAAAAGCCACATTCCAATTTGGAGAGTTGTTTGACTGTGCAAACTCTGTAATTTTGTATAGGCACGGGGCCCCTGGGATGCCGTTCTCATAAATGTTTTTTAATTATTCTTCAACAAAAGAGTAATGATAAAGGGCCATGCAAATTTTGCTTGAATAATGAATTACTTACAAAATGGTTCTAGCATCATTGTATCTATAATGACTGCACAAATTCATTGGCCGCAAAAGCTTTATACCTTCCTCACAAACTTTTATAGTTTTTCTTTAGAAAAAAAAAGTGCCAAAAAATAAGGATAATGTGCAATTCCCTTGAATAATAAAGTACTCCGAAAATGCTTCTAGAAATTGAAAATGCCAGCATCATTTAATGTCCATGACAGCACGATCTGATTGGCCGCAAAAGTTTTATGGACTGTCTCAAATGGATCTTCAAATGAAAATCTTATCTTTTTTTCGTAGATAGTTTCAGAAAAGTTTATATTTCTCACATAGTGTCGCTGTTACAACAGAACCATCTAAATGAATTTCTTTCTTGAATGACAGTCTTAATTCCAGCCACTTTCCGGAAAAAGAAAAGTCTCCAGAAGTTGATGAAAAAGGTTTTTTAGTACAATAAAAGGCTCATGTTTGTAAACTGAAACTGATCCTGCCACTAAGAACATGAAAACGAAAATTTGGCATGTTATACCTACAGCTTTGAAATATTAGCCAGCTCTGTATAACTTTCTTTGAAGTGGTAGGCAGTGCATTCAGTAATTATATGATCTGGATCCTTCAAAGTTTGGCATGGGCGAAAAAGAGGATTCTATCAACCACTTTGTGAGGGAAAGAGAAGAATTATAGCCCCATGAACCTCCAAATGCTACAAGAATGGAGAAACTTTTTCCTTGAAAGAAACGATGACGGAATTTTACTCTTTGATGGAGAAACTGACTTTACAATGTAATATTATATAGACTGCCGGCCAAGCAGATATAATCTTCAATGAAAGATGGCACATACCATGGTCCATACCATTGAATAGTAGAAAAACGTGCAGGATTAATTTTCAGTAAAAGACTCATTTCCATGGTCCATACCATTGAATAGTAGAAATAGTTTCTTTATAAGCGATGGATCGTCAAAATTTGCATCAGAAGCCTTCTTTAAAAGCGCATCCCCTCTCACTGCAACAGCCTCTTGACTGGTACAAATCCAACATCAAGCGACAATGAGATTCTAAACGTGCGCATCCATCCATAGGACAGGCAAGGGAGCAAATATCCTACTACAATGCCAAGATACCTGTCAGCCGAAGCAGCGACATAGAGGGGATAAACAAATTCAGGGGTGAGCTTCATAGCTTCCATTACATTCAAAATGCCCAACTGCGTTAAAAAAAATAAAATCAAAGGGGTTAATATTGTGAAAAATCCCAAATTGGTACATCTATGATAAATTTATCCTAAACAAATTGTTGACAAAAAAAAAAATCAAACTAGCAAATTTATGACAAATTTACTCTCCGTTATTTTTTATTAAATTGAATTAAGACCACAAAAAATCACAAACCGGTACACGTCATAAACGGAGGGTAAAATCCCAAACTAATATAACTATCAACTGTCACGTGTTATCTAACTCAACAATTTAACAAAAACTAATGGAAAGTAAATTTGTTACAAGTATACCAGTTTAGAGTTTTTCATGTTATTAAATAAAAATAATAATAACACTGCTAGAATAGATCAAGAGACCTTAGATATTAGAAGAATAATATTGTAGTTGGTGGTGGCATAGGCAATGCTGAAAATCAACCACACACAGATTTGCTTTATTGCTAAGATAACGTAGAAAAATTTTCAAATCGTAACGACTCACCTTTCTCCTCAAAAGTGTATCATTGGTCAATTGCTGTTTCCCAGTAATACGGTTTGCTTGAGCAATTGAAAGCCCGGGGAAGCTTCCTCCACTGTAAAGAAAAAAATAACTCCTCGATAAAAAAGTTGGGATAGCACCTCATACACGTTAATATATGCTCGGTGAAGTGATATACAAACCCTTGAGAAGATGGTTGATACAATATATTATGAAGGCAAAATTCAATGAAGCCTTCCTTATCCTGAGAATTATTCAGAGCTGTATACATTGCAGCAACTTCTGCATTGACTCTAGTTGAGTGGCATTCACCGATCGTCTGAAAGCATTCAACCATGTAGAAGCACACAATCAAGAAACTTCATATTGACATTAAGCAGTACATCGAATGCACTATACTGAACATAAGGAAAACAACAAAAGAAAGAGAGGATGAAAATAATCACTAGGATCAGCAAGACAGAAAGTCAGATTGAACCCAGGATTAGTTTTGAACAACCATTTGCGAGGACTCTAAAAGACCTAGCCTTAAAGCTTGGAGGTAATTGCCAAACATAGAGTTGGTCCTCCCGAAATTATCATCACAAAGCAAAAGATTTTCAATCAATTTTATATAGTACACACACGTTATTATCATTTAAATCTTTCATCCAAGAAAGTAAATAATACATCGAGTGGTAAAGATGTCTAATATGGCTCATTCACAAAGATGTTTTTCAACATGTTCTCGCCCATAGAGATCAAGACATAGAATGTGAAAGAAACAATAACGTTAATTGATGTATGAACACTCAAAACTAGAAGTAGCACCAAGTAATGTGCTTGAATAGTCTATAGAACTTTGCATGCTAGGGGGAATAAAGGATCTACAAACAAACCTTTGCAGCAATTCTTAGAACAATCTCTTGATGCTGATGAGGAAGCTTTGAAACATTGGCTACAAGTATAGGTGCCATCATTTCTTTCTCCTGAAATAAAAATAATAATAAAAAAATAAAAAAACACTTGTATCGGGATTCAAACAAAAGATTTTCTAGACAAGTGAGTTTAAGATAACAGCTTTCAACTTCCCAAAGAGACATCAGATACCATAGAACAATGACAAACCTTCACATCAGCACGTTCAAAAGCCATCTCAATATACATAATGCAGAAGTTTTTGACAAATGATACAGCATTAGCTTCTGTGTATATTCTCCATAAATCTGACAAAGGCAGACCAATTTCAAGTTGATGTTTCACTCTTTTATTAACATGGCTCAAGATCTCAAGAACCTGTACCAAAAGATAAATCAATCTGGTCATCTCAAGTGAAATGAATTAAAAAGGACAACACTTCAAAATAGGAAGTAATGAATTATACATTCAGTTTAGCATGAAAAACTTGTGTAAATCAGAAACAGTTAAATGACACGAGAAGAGACATGAGAAATGAGGAATGAGGCCAACATGGATCCATAAGGTGACAGGAGTATCTTCCTATCAAGACAATGTCGCATTTCGACAATTAAATTTGATAAAGTACCTACTGTTCATATTATAGGGAATTCTTCAATATGTGAATACAAAAAAAAACCAAGAGAATAACAACCGCTATACCAGAAATCAAAGATGGTGGTAAAAGGAAGAAAAGCAATAATTTTACAGCATTATCTTTCGTTGAACCTCGTTATCTATACTATGGAGTCTTTGAAACGGGAGGATTAGAAGTCTTTCGGTCAAAGTCTGATATCACTTCAGAGTAGCATAATGTTTGAGTCAATCCGGTTGCAGAAACAGAATACTGCTCAGGTCCCGAATTTCATTAATTCAGCTTTGTCCTACACAGTTTCCGCAAAACACAAGTGGCAACCATTTACAAGGGATTAAGTCTAACTAGGATTGGACCCAGTGAGAATGACTTAGTAGTTTGAGGAATGAACAGATTTGTGGTTTAGGTGCATTCATTCAATACCTGGCACCAAATTTGCAACTAACCTCATTTGTCGGCACCAAATTCGATTCCTGGTCCATGAGGTTAGTTGAGTATTTAATAGCACAACCACTTATCTAAGATAGGTTTAATAGTATGTTCATATTAAACGGTTGCTTAGCCTAATATGATACAAGGTTAGAGGTTGATTCAAGACGAACGACATTCACAGGTAAATACCCTCTTTCTATTCATTTATTCTTTCTTCTTGATTAGTTGGATAGGTTCTTATACATAAGGATAGTTACAAACAGCAGAGATGGTCAGAAGATTTAAATCTGTGGAACTTAATGACAGAAAAGTTGCCAGACAAAGCATTACACAAGAGCAGCTGTAGCCTACCTCACCCTATAAAACACCCTATAAAAAGAAAAGGAGGAGAAATACACCCATATTTTAAAGTTGGTAAATTAATCCCAATGGAAGAACAGGAAGAATTGCAATGTCCACGGCAAAATACTTTTCATTCGCGAAGAGCACCCCTGCCCCCAAAAGAGGGGAGGGGGGTGTGGAAAGCATGGTGATACTAGCGATGTCACCTGCGAAGTGTCAAAATTTCACACAAAATACTTTTCATTTGCAATGAGCACCCCTGCCCCAAAAAGAGGGGGGAAAAAGCATGGTGATACTAGCGATGTCACCTGCGAAGTGTCAAAATTTCACACTAGTACATTGAGATCCTTCCGGCCAACATAACTATCCAAAAAGATATATTTTCTTGTCACCGTCATTCCTTCCCACCAGCCACATATGCAAAAGGCCCGACGACATTGATTGGAGGAATTCTTCTCGATAACAATGGCAACAAAAAGCTAATGCGAATACATGCACATCAACAAAGACAGTTTACGCCAAGAGAAGCCTTCTGTATGATCCTCGAAGGTTCAAGAAATTTAGAAGTAATAATTCGTAAGCAAAAACCACCATACAGAG
Source organism: Eucalyptus sideroxylon (assembly GCA_014182405.2). Taxonomy (NCBI): domain Eukaryota; kingdom Viridiplantae; phylum Streptophyta; class Magnoliopsida; order Myrtales; family Myrtaceae; genus Eucalyptus; species Eucalyptus sideroxylon. The sequence goes on along the minus strand of CM024554.2, from coordinate 30,793,980 downwards.
CCCCTTGAAAAGCTTCTCCAACACTATACCTACCGTAGGATCAAGTTCACTAAGCTCCAAAGAAAATTGTTCATGAACAGAAAACAAGAATGCGTAACACAAAAAAGAAATATGATGCATCAGAAAAGCTAAAAGCTATTTCAACTTTCTTTGGGTGCGTTTGGAAAGACTTTTGGAAAAAGTCATTGAGAAAATGTAAAGACCTTTGAGCTAAATGGGTTTTTGAAAATGCAAATTGTGTTTGGTAAATTGTATTTGTAAAAGTCCATTACAAAGTATGTTTGAGCTAAATAGTGTTTGGAGAAATTAACTGTGCAAAAAACTTTTGTCATTAAAAAAAAAGAAAAAGAAAAAAAAGAACTGGCTGGTTACTGCCGGTGAGGGGCAGGCGGTCCAGCGAGGGTCCGGCGTGGAGCAGGCAGTCCGGCGAGAGGCAGGCGATCGGCGACCTCGATCGCGACCAGATCGCGATCCCGACCAGATCACGCGACTAGATCGCGCGATCCCGACCAGATCACGCGACCAGATCGCGCGATCCCGACCACTCGATTTGGGTTGCCGGAGGTCGCGCGGCCCGGATCCGGGTCGCGGCGACCTCAGGGGACCCGGATCTGCGCGCGGATTTGGGTCGCTGGAGGTCGCGCGGCCCCGGATCCGGGCCGCGGAGACCTTCGGTGACCCAAATTTGTCGGGATCGCAACGTCGCCGAGGTTGCGGCGGTCGCGCGACCTTGCTTTGCGACCCGTCTGGCCGGTTGCCGGGGTTGCAAAAGTCCCGGCGACGCGACTCGCAGGGGTCGCCGAGTTCACACGACTAGCCGCCGACGGTCGCCGTGACACATCGGCCTCTTGCCGCCTCTGTCCAGCTCATCGTCGGCCCCTCACAGCTAGGTGCAACGTCGCCGGCCAACCTCAACGAAGAAGAAGATGAATAGTTACGAGGACAAAATCGGAAAAATGAAATGTTAACGAGGACATTTATGGAAGACATTTTTTATCTTACTCTCCATTCAACCTTCCGAAAAGGCTGAATGCCCAAGGCAGCCCCCAACCTGCCTTGGGCTTTTAGCCTTGGGAAGGCAAGCCTTCCCCAAAGGCAAATAAAAAAAAACTTCCCAAACACTCTTTCCTTGGCCCAAAGGCCTTTAGCCTCCCAAAGACCCTTGGGAAAGCAGTTCCCAAACGCAGCCTTTGTGTAGTCGGATCACGGTAAAGGAAAAAGTAAAAGCTACACCTAGAGCACTATGATGAAGCCACCTAAGTTGACGAGTATTCGGAGAGTATACCGTACTCTTAAGTGGGACTGCTAGCGGTCAAGTGTAAAGGTGATCAATGGGTAGGGCCGGGCTGGCCCCTTATGTCGAGCCTAATTCATTTTCAAGGCGAAGCCGAAAAAAAAATTAATGCATAAAATTTACGCCACCCGCCCATGAGCCCCAAAGGTAGAGATGGGCTTCATAACTGAATAGCCTTACCTGCACCTGTCAAAAAATGGCCTTCAGGCCCATGTGGCCCAGTCGCAACGCATGGGCCGCCAAGCCCATGATGAGATCTAGTTTTTTTTTTTTTTTTTTTTTTTTTTAAGATACATGATGAGATCTAATTAAGTGGGGCATAGAAATGGTTGGGAAGCACATAACAAGGACGATGGGGGTGGTGGCAATGGTGGCGATGGTGGTTCAAGGGCTATCGTGTGTAACAATGATATGACTTCATAGAAATACTGATGATGTCAGTGGTGGTATTGGATATGGAGCGTGAAGTTAAGGTGGCAAAATCATAAGCGCTCAAGCAGCTGGTCACCTGACCAAAAAAACAAAAAAAACCTGCTGGCCATAGTAGTGGTGCCGGCAACAGGAGAACACCGGTGGTCACATTGGAGTTTGTGATGGGGAGGTGGCAGTTGGATTGCAGCGATAGTCCATTCACAGTGGTAATGTTGAATTTTAGGTCGTGGCAGCGAGGAGAAATGGACAAACATATTACTGCAAACCTCAAGATTTTTAAAAGAGTAATATAGGGCTATAAAGACCAATTCACGAAAATGAATTATAAAATAATATGTCAAACTGTAAGATGGTATTTGTACGAGTGAGTTATATTCAAGCACCCAACAAAAGTCTGCCACATCACTTTGTGACTTAATAATTTTGTAAATTGGTCTTTCTTTATCTAGCATTAAATTTGAAGTTGCTATTCACATATTTTCACCGTCAGTTGTCCAAATTATTTTTTCTTCATGTATAATAAAAAAATTTATGAAAGAGAAACAATCTACCACATCAAGTATATATAAGATCAAACACAACATATAAAAACTAATTATAAATGCATTAGAAGTCTTAAAACTTTCAAAAATACAATTAATTCATAATACTTATCACGAAGGTGTAATTAAGTTATAAAACTTTCAAAAAATACAATTAAGTCTTAAAATTTGTCAAATTTGTTCAATCAATATGAAAAATAAGTCAAAATTTATCAAATTTGTTCAATTAAGTTTTTTTGTTGATTGTATTTTTGAAAGCTTTAGAATTCGATTGTATTTTTATGATAAATTTTAAGACTTTTAGTGCACTTATTCCTAAAAACTACAAAGAACCTAATATGAAGAAAGAGTAGAACGAGAACTCCATAAGTGTCTAACAAAGCAATTACAGATGAAACTCGTGACTCTCTGATCCATCGAAAACCTTTTTTTATCGAGAAGCACACTACATGAGGCAAATGGGAAAAGTCTTCATCGATACCTTCAACTCTAAAATATTTTCTGTGCTAAATCTTTCGGGATCTCATGCGGTGCTCTAGTTGCCTAGAGTCTAGGCAACTGATCAAAGCCAAAAGCCATAGAGCCACTCCTAGGCCTTGCAAAAGAAGTTCGCAAGAACCGCGAATTGGGAAAATAAAAAGAACAAAAAAAAGGATGACAGAACTCCCAGGCACCGAAGTGGCGCTAAAATCAACAGACCGATTAAATGAAGTTCGAACGAGCGAGAAGACAGAGTGACATTGGGAATGCGTACTTTGTTTCGGACGGTGGAGGAAGCGGATGAGAGAGAGGAGATGGCGCGAGGGAGGAGATTGGACAGCAGGCCTGGAGGTTGGAGTCGTGGCAGAGCGCCAAGCGAGTAAGCATTCGGTCCAGCATCTCCTCCAACTCTGCATCCGACCTCGCCGTCGCTGATGACGACGATGATTCCGCCATTTGCGAATCGATCGTGGCCTGCAGTCGCAAAGGTAAGCTAGCGAAAGTCAAGCAGTTGATGTGTGAGGAAGTCTTTGCAAGGATAGAAAATGATCAATGTGATTCTGGTTTTGGACACTGGCTTCGGCTTCAGCTTGGCACGCATTTATGTAGACCAGGCGTGGCGTGCATTTATTTATTTATTTTATCTGTTTTATTTTCACTTTCAACAGTTTTGTCCTACTTCTTTGCTTTATTACTAACTCTTGAGAAAGTGGGAAATCAAACTTCACAACACCCAATTCTCATGTGAGAAAGGTAGATACTGAGATAACTCTGTTGTTGCATACATTTATTTAATTAGCTCCACTCAGGTACGTAACAAAACTTTTTTAATTAAATAAAAACCTACAAACAGCTTTTTAGGAAAAAAATTCAAAAACCCACCAAGGAATCTCGCTTTCCAACCGACCTTGACTTTTTGCTCATAAAAAACCCATCCTCTGCTTTCAGTTCAAGAGCTTTCCTTCCGTTTTCGCTTACAAACCTCACTATCCAAAGGTGCTCGGATAGTTTGCATTTTTATTTGTTCAAAGGAAGCAGAGGAAGGTTCGCATTTTTGTATTTTTGTTTCAAATTGTTTTCCGCTTTCATTTTCATTTTTGTTTTGTCGTATCCACTTCCATTTTCATTTTTGGTTCCGGTTTGGCTTTTTTTTTTTTTTGGTTTTACGTGAGCGGTGCGAAATTTTCCCACCGAAAGAGTCCCACCATTCAGAACAACAAAAAAATCGTACTTTCATCTCCTGTAGCAGGAATTGAAGGGCACAGTCTAATAACCGGGGGCAGTTACTGGACCAGTCGGTTATCAGACTGTGCCGAAGGCATGTCCAGCAACTGGCAGGGGATTTCACCCTGCTCCATATCTGGCCGGACGAGGGTCAGGGGTTGGTTACCCCAAACCAGCCTAGTCCGAGCCAAAGTTTCCTTTGACGTGCAATTTTGTGGATTGGTTTCCACCCTCCTGCACCTATGGACCCCCAAATTCCTAGGAAGATATTTTTCTTCCCTTCTTAGGTGGGAATACGCCAGGATAGTAGGGACTCCCACCGCAGGGCGGTTATCCCACCAGTGCCTAGCTTGAGCAGTTTAAGGACCTGCTCAGGTTCGAGTCCCACCATTCAGAGCAACAACAAAATCATACTTTCATCTCCTATAGCAGGATTTGAAGCCACTGTTGGCTTACGTGCCAGATGGACCCCAGCTCGAGGTGGGGGTGGTCCAACTTGGCCTCGCCACCCAAATCACGGTGGGTTGTGAAATTTTTGTTTTGATGCTACAATAGAGTAGGAGGGGATAATTATCCAAACAAAATATTAGATTTGAATCTTAGTCAATCAGTCCAATTATAAGTATACATACATACATACATACATATATATACATATATATATATATATATTAAAAAAAAACTGTAAGTATATGAGTCTGTTATCATAGTCATATCGATGTATTAAAAGTCTCGAAATCCTTTCACATAAAATAACAAATAGCTAAGACCCTAATCGGTCAAAGGATTGCTAATGTAATAATTTGAACTTGTGAACCAATGAAAATCACATTGATCCATTAACTCACCACTCTTGGGGGTGGGTTGTGAACTTTTCGTGTTCAATTTTTTCTTTTCTTTAAAATGAATGAGTAGTGTTTGAGCTTGATGAAAGAATTGAGCGGTGTATAGATCTGTTTTGTGCTTATAAATTTGACTTGAGCCAGATGAGGGATTGATTCATCTATATTGCCCATAAAAGAATAGATCTAAAATTGGTCTTTGTAAAATTGATTTACTCTTCAATTGGTTGTCGTAAAATCGATCATTTTACTCTTCAAAATAATATCTCTAAATTCAATTTCCATATTTTCGTTTTGTGTACAAAAATAAATTCGTCAGAAATGCCAAACATGGGGCCTACCATGCATTGGAGTTCTTATTTTAGTGAGCTAAATCCAAAATAAAATATAATAGAAATTTCACACTTCTTAAAAACTTATCATGACTTTTATTGTCTAAGATCACACAAACTCTATTTACTTCGCATTAGCCAATGAAGAAGCCCAATGATTTGCTCTCGAAGTTTATCGACCTTTTCTTTTATTCCGTACTCTTTTTACACGCTTATTCAATGCCGATGATCGTATTGCTCCCATATTTAATCAAAGAAATTATCACAAGACAATAATGGAGTTGTGAAGTGTGACAACCGAAAGTAGTATTAAAATAGAGAAGCTTTTTAATGCTGATGGTATATACGTAACTTTAATGTTAAATCTGATATTGGTAGTAAATAGATTGTAACATCCTTAATTTTGACTCTACTTTTGGTCTCAACTAGAAGGCTAATTTAGATAGGTCAATCTACTTGAAGAACAAGAGTCAAATGCATTGAATGAGAGTAATGAGTATAGAGGCTTAGGTGTCCCAAGTAATTAATGAAAGGGAATGACTAATGACCTAAAAGAATGATGACAAGTGGTCTTGGAAGCTAAGTAGGGCACCATCTCTTCTCCATGGACCTTCCACGTAGGATTTCATAGGTTTTGACTTTCCAGTTTTTTCAAATTTCGATACCTTCGCTGCTTTCCAATTTTATAGAGCCTTTTGTGTTGTGAATTTGGAAAAGTTCATGAAAGTTGTTCAAAACATCTTGATCTATAACATACTTAAATTTGGCAGAAGAACAGCCCAAGTGCTATAACTTGGCACGAGAGGACACTTAAGTGCCATAACTTCAAAATGGTACACTTGAGTGCCAGTTTCGAAGTTAAATGGAATACTTAAGTGCCACTTGGTGAAAATCCAGCACACACTTTACTTCAGGGGACTCTGCCCAACACACTACACCCTCCTTGCCTTATATAGGCAAAATGAGGTCACAAAGCAACAAACAAGGACCAAGCTCATGGGTCCGGGTACAAACAGGGGCACCGGAAATTTTCGGAAGGGAATTATTCGCACACTATGAACAGTAACTGTAATGTGAACAGTACATTCCCTAGCCTAGTGCTACAGTAAAAGTGAACAATGATTTTGCTATAGTGAAAATGTACGGACTCAACGGTCTCGTCCGTCACGAGCATTGTAGCTACATATTAAGTCATCATCTGAGCTGTCTTCCAGGAGATGTGCCTCGTATTTTTCTTGAAGGGCTTCAAGATCTTTAGGTGAGAGGATTTGATTTAGCCTTCTCGATGAGGATGCTTATTCACGAGCCCAATGGGATGCTTCTTCTGCTGCCCAGTCTGTGTTTTCCCTGGTAGTGTTGGCAGGAAAACTCGGTTGAGGCCAGTTGGATGGCTGTGCATAGTAAGATGTGTCCATATCTTGAAATGATGACGAAGGTCCTTGTTCGTAGGGATTCTGGGACAGAGGACCTCCAAAGCGTGCATAGGGATCTTGAGTGGACTGGACAATGTCATCTTCGCTTGTCATTTCATGCTCTTGGGACGATGCAGCTTGTCTGTATTGCCTGAGTGCTTCCTTAGCTTCTGGTGCTAGGTCATAATGATCCCACGTAGTGGGTACATTATTCCAAATATCTTCAGGAATAGTATTGTTTGCTTGGCATAGGATTCTCTGGAGTTCTCGGTATTCGTTTTCACAAAATCTAACAGATCTTGGATAAAATTTGTGAATCTGGGCTTCTCGGCTGTTCAAGTGAGGTTTATAGGATGTGGTTCCTATTTCGAGTGGTGCATCAAGAATACTATCATTATTTCTGCAAAAATTCCATGGACATCGGAAAAACAGGATTGTGTGAACTTCAGGATTTGGTGTCATGGTTCTTAATTTTTTCTCTAAGTCTTGTTTCCAGCATGTAGGATGATAGAATCAATTAAGAAAATCTAAGAGATTCTTATCACTTTCTTTTTCAATGTTTCTTCCGAGCATGAATATCCTTGTGAGGTTGACAATGAATCTTCTGGTGGGAATTTCAATGGCTATTAAGTACTTATTGGTTAAGTACCATAACATCGTTTTGAGTTGGTCAGGGAAATCATCTTCCTTTCAGATAAGAGGATGAATGAAAGGATAATTCAAATTTAACCCGAAAGGATAAAGAATCGAACCTCCATTGAATCTGAATAGATCTGTGTGGCATTGCCACATGAGGTTCTCCAGGTTTTCTGTAAGACTGTCGTTTTGAATTTGCTGAATAATCTCCTGAGGAAATTTCTAGCTTGGCAAGTCTTTGATCTTCTCAATCTTGTATTTCACACCATGATTAAGCATATGGAAAGCAAGTCTCTTGATGTACATGTTGATTTCGGTTGGTACTTTGGGTCTTGACAAAAAATCAGCAAGCACATTCTTTTTTCCAGGAATATGTTTAGTTTCAAAAGAGTATTTTGAAAATCATTCAGCCCATCGAAGCAGTTGAGAGTTTGGAATCTACTTCTGTTTAAACTTGGTCATCTGAGGAAAAGATGCCATGTCTAATTCTACCAGGAAGTGATGGCCGATGAGATGAAACTCAAAATTTTTTATTCCATTTTTGACTGCCACGATTTCTTTAAAAGTGGAATGGTAATGCATTTCAGCTTAAGAAAACTTTCCACTTTTGTGAGCACAAAGGTGCTTCTTACCATTAATTTCTTTAAAGAGGACGGCTGCCCAGTATTCATCACTGGCGTCAGTCTGAAGAATTCTTTTTCCTATTGATGGTATTTGTAATGGTGGGAGATTATGCATAATCTCCTTAAGCTCAGCGACTGCTTTAGTCTGAATTTTTCCCCAGGGTAGAGAGTTCTTTTTTAGCATAGATTGCAAAGGAATCAGGAGCTTTGCAATATGTGGGACAAAAACCCTGAGATAGTTGATTATCCCAAGAAATTGCTGAACTTGTTTTGTCGTGAAGTTTTCTACAGGAAACTTCAATAATTCTTAAGCAATATGGGGCCCTGGATAGTATGTACCTTTGTTGAGGTGCATACCAAGAAATTCGATTTCTGTTTGGGCAATATTCATTTTCCTTTAAGAAAGCATAATGCCATGCTTTTTCACGATTTCTGCAAATTGCTCAAGGAGTTGACAGTGTGACTGCTCATCAGGACTGTAGAGCAGGATATCGTCGATATACACAGCCGCACTTGCCAAAATTGGTTGAAAAATATGACACATGGCCTTTTGGAAAAGGGATGGTGCTACCTTTAGGCCAAAAGGAAGAACTTTCCACTGGAAGTGCTGGTTTGGGATACAGAATCCTGTTTTGGATTTGTCTTCAGGATGGATGCCCAATTGCCAAAATCCGGCTTTGAGGTCGAATTTGGAATAGATATGGGCCTTGGTTAGACCACTAAAGAGAGAATCTCTGGATGGTAAAGTGAACTTATCATCTTGGAGAAAAAGATTGAGAGGTTGATAGTTGATTACCAATCTCATTTTTCCTCTGATTTGCTCGGCGCGCTTATTGACATAAAAGGCTTCACAAGCCCATTGAGAATCAGAAGTTTCAATAAGGCCTTGTTGCAATAATTCTGAGTATTCCCTTTGAGTTAAAGCCAAGTGTTCTGGCTTCATTCCCACATGACTCGCCTTTGTTGGGTTGATGTCTTCATTTTTTTTAAGGGGAGGCGAACAAAGAATTTTGAATTTTTCCATAAGGGATGAGAACATTTTTGAGTGAATTCTGAATGAGATTCCAAACAAGATTCTAGCAACTTTTGCATGATTGGATCTAATAAACTCATCTGAATGGAAAAGAGTCTCTGAATATTGACAAACTCAGAGAATTGATCTTTATATCTAAGACCTTTTCCAGGAATGATGCGAAGTTGAGAGATTTGAGTCATGATGTCCCACCCAATTATCAGATCTTTATTGGGAAGGTTTCATCGAAAGATTTTTGCATTTATGGAACACTGGGGAAAGAACTGAACAGTGATGGGAGTGGTTATGACATTTGTGGAGAAAGTATCTCCAGAAGCAGAGTTGAAATATTGGACATGAGGAGTCCAATATTCTTCAGGCAGAACTTTAGTATCTAGAATGGAGCAGCTTGCTCCAATATCAATGAGAGCAATGACATTGATGGGTTTGGCAAATTTTGAGGTAAAGATTTTTACAGGAAAATGGGGACAGTGAGTTTGACTTGAAAATATGTCAGGATTTGGTTCTGAAGATGTGGGAGATATGTGAAAAATGTCTTCAGATTCTGAGTCAGACTCAATTTCACTAGAAGTTTGATAAAAGGGAATAACACAAAGAGTTTGTTCAGTTGGTTCTTCGTCAGCAAAGAATAAGGATTCAATATCATCATTTTCAAGGGAGATGCCTGTTTCATTCTCTATTAGATGATTCTGACCTTTTTTCGCCTGAGGACAATTTTTGGCAAAATGTCATTTCTTGTTGCAAATGTAGCAATGGTTTGATTTCTTATGGCCTGTGCGATCCTTCCTCTTGCGTAGGTATCGCCATTTCTTCTTTTTTCGGAAATGCTTGGAGCCATGTTTGGATTTCTTTATCGAATACTTCTTGTAGTGTTTCTTCTTCCGGGAGCACAGGCCACAAGTACCATCACAGTCTTGCTTGGAGCATTTGATTTTTAACTTCTGGCGAGAACAAGCCGATTCAAGGCGCTTGTCATATGTGATGTATGTACGGACCATCCGGCGCTTTAAGCATAGTTCTTCAAGACATAGATGGATCTCTTGCTGTATTTCTCCCAAGGGAATATCTTGTACTCTTCTTTGTTTTCCAAAGAAAGATCTTTCAACCATCTGGGATAGCTCTTTTGGGATGGATGTGAGGAAGACATGCTTCAGATTTGGATCTTCGCCAATTTGGTAAAAGAGCTGAAGCATTAGTCGATGATGCTTATCAAGATGCTTTTCCTGAAGGGAGCAGCATCTTCTCTCGAAAAATTCTCTTCTTTTTATCTCTATGAGATCTCCGGGTGTTCCCACAAAAACATGATATAAGTAAGTAAGGGCATGGCTGAAATTGGGTGACATTAGAAACAAAATCTAGTCTTGTTCTAGGAGTGATTGCCACCAAAATTTAAGGCTCCCTGTGAACCTTGTAACGAAGTTGTAAAGGACATCATTCATATCATGATTGGTGATGGACTGTGTTTTCAACCAAGTATGAAATTCTTCAAGTCTTTCTGGCCATTTTGGATAAGGAATATCGTCAATGGTGAAGAACTATTTTGAAGTCATGGACATATGCCTAGTAGGATTGTTCTTAGTAGGATTGCTTGTCTATCCAATGTCTGGATCAGAATAGTTTGATTCTATTTCATAATCTGGAGGAGTATCAGCCATGAATATTTGTGAAGTTAATGGAGCAATGGGAGGGGAATCGATTGTAGGAGTTGAGAAGGATGAAGAAGAAGAAAGAGATGCCGACTCCGATGTAGTAGGAGAAGTTTGCTCAGCTGGAAACAGAATTTGTTTTTCTGGGATGGTAGGATGAGGCTCAGGCTGGTGGATAACAAGATCAGGTTCTTGAGTACCCAAATCCTTTAGAAAAGATTCTAATGGATTTGACACATCATCTGCTCTGGCCTATCTCTTATAATAATCGAACTTGATTCTGTAGGTGAGCTTTTTTCTTTTCCTTTTTCTTTCTGCAGGGCCTTGAGGCGATTTCGTATTTCTGCCATATTTGGTTCTCTTCTGTAGGGATCTTCTGGAATGTTGGCAAAAATAGACGTCTGTGGATGTGGGGGTAAATACTTAGTTCTAACAGAGGTGCCAATGGATCGAAATGTCTAAACCTTCCTTCTTCAAGAAGTTGGATTTGCTTCTTGAGCTTGTCTATTTCTGGCTTTGGACTTTCAAGATAATGATACCCAAGATGCTGTCCTGATTCCAAGGCGTGAAGCCTTTTCTGGAACTCAGAAAGTATCTTTTTGGCGCTTTCATCATATCTTCGAAGATCTTGTTGCACATTTCCAATCTTGGAATCAATAGCCTTAAAGGCATTGTTCTGTGCCAACAGAGTTTCTAATTGCCAGTTTAGAACAGCTTCAGCAGCAGGGGTTTTCTTCTGTCTCCCATGTCGTCCACATCAGTGGGGGTAGGGATTTTGGGGACATGGAAATATCTGCCATGTGGATCAATAAACTCTTCTGGGGCAGGAAATGAGAGTTTAGAGCTTTCTTTAACAAGAGGAGGAAAGTCAGTATCTTGGAACATGGCAATAGAAGAAGTGGGTGGTGCCTCTGCTGGGACTTCAAGTGGGTAAGAATGTTTCTTTGCCCATTTGAGGATTGGCTTATAGAACGGAGAAAAAGCTTGCTTTTTCTCGGGAGGAGAAGGTGGAGGTGATTTTGGTGGATCTGGTAAGGTTTGGAATGTAGTACTAGACTCTGGTGGTGGAGATGGTGCATAAGAAACCATGAACTGGTATTTATCACACTCACCAAGAGTATCTACGGAGGAATCTCCATCTAAATATCTTTGGTACACCTTATCCTTTGGCCTTTTCTGTCGAGGTGGAGGTCTTGCAAGAGGGTCTACCTTGTCAGGAGAATTTATACAGTAGGAACATTGGCAAAAAGGATCCCAAAAACAATGACCATAATTGTCTTTATAGTAATGAACAGGGTGTCCATCACCATCGAAGTGTCGAACATGCTTTTTTGGATCTGGTTCGGAGATGGATTCAGGAACACATGGTTCAATCATGAAAAGGGTTTGGAAGATAGAAGGACTTTCTTCCTTCTCTTTGCCAAATTTGATGGAAACAGTTCCATCTTTTTTCCTTACAAACTCTGAGTCCGTAGACTGAAAATGCTAGTTATGCTGGTGTCGCTTTTCGTAGTTGGTGATCCAAGTTTCTGGAAGGAGCTTGGCCAACGTATCCTTGGGGATCTATCTGGGGACATGGATGCAAGACGCCTGATCATTCTGCATAGAGATGAACAACGCATCTTCATTACCATTGTTGAAGTTGAGGTCGAGGGCATGATTCTACACTCGGTAAACCATTTGGTAATGTAGTGTTGCAACTACAGAGTCAGCAGTTTGAGGGGCTCCAGTGAGCTGGACTTGAACTTTCAGAAAAGAGAGTAATTGGGGGTCTGAAAGAGCGATGTTGAAGTTTGGGTACAAAGTCACAAAGACTGTTCCGGCATTCAAAGTGGTTTGAACAGTACCGATGCAAGCATGCTGGTATTGTAAAAACCTGGTATCTAGTAACGCTATTCTTGCTAGGACTGGCAAACCTTTACGACCATGAAAGGTAAGAGCAAGACGAACAGCTCCATAATGGACATGAGAATATCCCCGTTGGACCCATTGTCTGGGAAACTCTGGAGGAATATGGAGAGTAACAAAGTACTCTTTCTCAGTAGCTGGAATGAGATGCTGGTCGAATTTGGAGGATTGAATGTACTCTTTTACTTGTTTTGGGGTTTGATGAATGAGTTGGCGGATAGAGCGGATAGGTGAGAATGATGAGTTTGGCTTGGCAAAAGCAGAATAAGGGTTCATGAGAGGAAGTTGGGTTTTAGAAATCTTGGTTCATCTCTAAGAGAGACTTCATAAAGATAATCTATCTTAGAAGCATTGAAAACACAAAATTCTGGAGGGGTTGAGGATGAAGTAGAAGGAGCAAGGGAAACGGGTGCTTCGAGAATTTCTAGATTTGTCATGATGTGAAGAGATCTTCTCAGCCCTGGATTCACCTATCAAGCGCATGGAATGGATATCATTAAAAACGAAACCATGGCTCTGATACCATGAATGGACCTAGACTTAGAACCAGGGAAGGAGAGTAAATTTCCTGCGGTATGCATCCCACATTGGGCGAACAACTCCCGTTCAAGCCCTTCAGGGACAGCCTTTTAGCAGAAAACCACTCAGCCCTTTAGTTCAGAGCCTAGAGACTCTCGGAGATGCAATTTTCCGGCGAGTTTGGTCCAAAACGGCGTCGTTTTGCACGCTGACGTGGCAAGAAAATGCAAAAACGACGCCGTTTCATGTCTAATGTGTAAATAATAATATAAAAATTAACTAAATTATATTTAAACTTAATTTTATTTAAAATGTTCAAAAAATTAAGAAAATTTAAAAAAATTTAAAAAGTATTTAAAAAAAAGGGGAGGAGGTCGAAGGGGGCAGCTGAGGGCTGAGCTCTCGCCGCCGTAGCCTCACCGCCGTCGCCGGAAGGACGGCGACGAAGGGGGAGGGTCGGCCGGGGTCGCCGGCCCTTGGGCCGACCGGTGGCGAGGGCTGCGAGCCCTTGCTGAATCGCGACGAGGGTCGCAACCCTCGCCCAGATCTGGGCTCGGGCTCGCGGGCCCTCGCCGTTGATCACCGGCCTCGTCGGCCCTTGGCTAGGGCCCGACGACCACGGCCGACCCTCCCCACTCTATCGCCGGCCCTTCCCGGTGACGGGGGAGGCAACGAGGGCCCGCGAGCCCTTGTCGGATCGCGGCAAGGGCCGCGACCCTCGCCCCAGATCTAGGAGAGGGCTCGCGTCTGGCCAGGGTTGTGGGCTCTCACCACCTCCCCATCGCCGCCGGGAAGGGCAGGCGACGGAGTGGGAAGGGTTGGTCGGGGTCACCGAGCCCCGGCCGGGGCCGTGAGGTCGGCCGATCGACGCGAGGGGCCCGTGAACCCTCGCCCGATCAGGGTAAGGGTCGCGGCCCTCGCCGGCCTCGCCGGCCCGGCCGGGCCCGGTGATTGGGGTGAGGGTTGCGGCCCTCGCTATGATCCAGCGAGGGCTCGCGGCCCTCGCCGCCCGTCAGCCGAGGGCCGGCGATCCCGACCGACCCTCCCCCTCCATCGCCAGCCCTTCTCGGCGATGGCGCGGAGGCAGCGACGGCGAGGGTTCAGCCCTCAACCGCCCCTTTGGACCTCCCCCTCCCCATTTTCTTTTCTTTTTAATTTTTTAATTTTTCTTAATTTTTAAAATTTTTGAATATTTTAAACAAAATTAATTAAATATAATTAAATTAATTTTTATATTATTATTTACATGTTAGACATGAAACGGCATCGTTTTTGCATTTTCTAGCCACGTCAGCATGCAAAGCGACGCTGTTTTGGACCAAAATCGCCGGAAAATTGCCACGTCAGCCATTGGGCAGGATTTTCGCCGGAGTGGCACTTAAGTGTTCCATTTTACTCTAATATTGGCACTTAAGTGTATCATTTCAAAGTTATGGCACTTAAGTGTCCCTCCGTGCCAAGTTATGGCACTCTAGGTGTCCTAACCTCCTTAAATTTCATATTTTTCTAAAGTGAAATGGTTGGGACAACCATTTATCGATTGGAACCTACCCAATGTAGTAAAAGCAATGATCTAGTCACCTTCTCAATTTTTTTATAAAATTTTTCCTTTTGAATTTGGACATCCATATAAAAGTTTTAAAGGAATCCATTTCTACAATATATAAAAATTTCAAAGAGTTTTGTGAAGTTTTGGATTTCGAAATGAATCTTTCTCTCCGACCATTCAAGCTACTCACCAGATGAATTTTTGGGTTGTGTTCAGTAATCTATTGCTCTTTCCGCAAAACAAGTTTGGCTAGGTTTCCTTCATGGAAAATGGTGTTAAAGATCCTCTATATAACATATTAAAATTTCATAATTTTTGGAACCTGTTTGATAAGGTAACGATATTGATTTTGGGAATTGCTCGAAACTATTTTTCACCTCAGGATAAGAGGGTCACAAGCCCAACTTGGAAGAGAAGGGAGCTATAAGCCCAACTTGAGGAGCAAACCGATCAAGAGACTTCTTGGCTTTAATATAAGAATGCATTAAATGCTTTTGGATCTTAGTGTGTTAAAGAGAAGAAACTTATAGGGCATGTTGAGTAATGTGAACACATATAAACCTAATGATTGCATGAAATCTTGGCAATTAATGAGAGAGGTAAGTCATACGCTTAGGTGTCCCTGCAATCATTACATGAAATCAATTCATGATGACTTAATTCCTTAGGTGGACCAATGGAAAGATGAGCAAGTGTCCCCCTAGTGTCATGCCTTGAACTTCGAGCGCACGCACCTCCCTCGGTGGTCGATCAAATTACGATGTTCCCAGGACGTGTCTCCGACCCATTCATTTTATACGCATGCGGAAGCAAATTAACAATCTCCAGACAATAAAAAAACATGGGATAGAGAAGCAGGATAGTCAATTAACGCAAAACATATTTTACAAACAAACTAGGTTAGTCATGCAAGGTTATATACAAAAGGTCAAGACCTAAAAAGGACTACCAAGCTAACCCTACCCCGGACCCTCCTACTTGGGATCCGGGTCCACTATGACATCGTTAGGGATGTCGAGATCTAGAGGGTTAGCTACCTCTTCTACTTCGGGTTCATTGACCTCAAGCAACTAGTTTGCCGCAATATCTGCAATAACATCGGCATCCACGATAGGGTTGAGTACCACCTCACCCTCACCCTCGACGGCAAGTTCGTCGAAACCATCCAAAGGGCCCTCTCGAACCCCGTCAGGCCCGTGACGAAACCACACTTTGAATTGATGAGGTACCAACTGAGGTTGGCCCTCATCGACCAAGATTGTGGTCACGACAAGCTCGCAGGTCCAAGAATTCCCGGGGACAGGGAAGGTAGTATGCTTGGTATCGACCTCGCGCAGCCACCCAAAACGAACTAGGTGCATCTTCATTTAAGGACCTGAAAATTGTAAACCACGACAAGATGAGACGATATCTCAGCGGGTTTATACCCTAAACCCCAATTAGGAAAATAATACACCTAGAGGCAACCTAAACACACATCATATAAGACTTACGTCACGCCAGTACCTCCCTACACATTAGTACAGCTCATATATATATGCACACCATAACATATTGAACAACTAGAACATTGCACATCAATCATCAAATATTCACAGGGTCTCAATTATAAGATCAAATTGTTATGACACATTCCATTCCGTGCCACACAATTTTGTCTTATAATCATGCACAATTATTTCACTCATTCACACGTGTCCCAGTTCTTATGACCCGTCGGCCATTTCCAACTCAACAGTCGGCAGTCCTCCAGCATAACTGGGCGTCGTCTTGCCTCATTGAGTACGACAACGTCTACCTCTAGACGGCATTCTCGAAAGAGCATCGGTCTAATCTGGCATTCATTGATGTGGGGCATTCCATATGAGAGCATCACCCACTCGACTTTCATCAGGTGACGGGTTCTCATAGTGATCACATGCACATCCAATCTCGGCCAAGGACATTGTGCTTTGCACTCAAATGCCTCAATTTCAAATAATGTACTTGGCTTATTTTCTTCATATTAAAAACACCCGGTAAAATAATTGTGCGTGGACACACGGTTAAATCGAACCATAAAGCGTGCTATTCTCCCATTTTAAAATTCCATGATTTTATATAGTACTTAAAACCTTTTCGGCATCAAAAATCGTTACCGAATTTTTTTCTAATTAAATGCCAAAATTCCATATTTTTGAAATAATAATTCAAAAATCATTACCAAACACTCAATTGCATAAATTAGCACTCAATTGCACAAACCAATTACACCATGACGATTAGCACGAAATTGTGACAACCAGCTATCCTGGTATAATTTCCGCTATTTAATAAATAATTAAATAAATTACATTTAATTAAATAAATTGTAAGATATTTATATTAAACCACTAATTAATCTACATAAGCTAATCTAACCACCTAATTAAACTAATTAAATTAATCTATCCAATCTAACTACGTCTAAGCCTAATAAATTAACTAATCAAATTAACTAACCACCTAATTGCTAACTAATCTAACTATATAATCTACTTAACTAACTAAGCTAACTAAATCACCCTAACATCTCTTAAGACTAACTAATCCACTAATTAGCCACTACCTTTAAGGGTAATTAGCATCCTAATTGGAGATTATGAGGTAAACTCACTGGATTAGTGAACAAACTGGTTGACGGCGATGGTGGTGTGACAACAACCACAACTCGAGTCTATGGCGACACCAAAGGAGGCCGAGAAAGGGCTGAAAATAGCCACAAGGCCCATGGCTTGGAGCTAGCCTTTAGTTCTTTAGGGCTGAACCGAAGGCTGGTCGAAGGGCTTGGCTGGCGCGGGATCGAGCAAGGCAAAACTAGGTGGCGATGGGGACGAGTTGGAGTGAAGCTGGGACAAGCAGAGGCTAGTCGACGGTTAGCTAGCCATTCAACGGAACTGCAGGAATGGCGGGGCTGGAGTTGAGTTGGCGCGAGACGTGGCAGATGCACAGGATGGCATGAGGCGGTCGAGTAGTGCAACGGCTGGCTTAGGTGATGCAAGCAATTGTTGGCTGGTTCGACAAGGGCTGGTGGTGGCCGAAAATGGAGGTTGAAGCAAGAAAGGAGAAGAAGAAGGCAAAAGCAATAGCGATGGGGCTTTTGCTGGGCTAGTTGAAAATCAGGGGAGAAGAACAAGGAGGGGACAAGAGGCCTCAAAAGTCTACCTTAATATCCAAAACACTTGAGTGAAGTCCCACAAGTCTTCAGCTCTTATCTAGATGCCAAGGTTTCTTCCACAAGCCATTTACTTCATCAATCTTCACCTAAGGACTCCAAATTGAAGACCAAAATGCAGCAGCCCATCAAGCCTACGAATTTTGCACCCATTCAACTCCATTTCTCACCAAACAACTTCAATTTGATGGCCACACATGCCATGGTAGTACCCCACACAAAATTCTACAATTTCCCTCACCAACTAGCCCCTTTAGAAGGCCAAAAATCCACTCGATTTGGCCCCTCCAAATTTCTTAAATTTAAATTGCCCAATTTTGAATTTTCGCCAAAAATTCGGGCTCTCCGAAAATTCTTCAAAGGATGAGTTGACGTCCCACAAATAAATCGTGACATACTAGAACTTTTGATTCCTAAAACCGAGTTTAATTTTGTGGTTAATTTCAATCGGATGCAATTTTAGCGTTACCTAACATACCGGGTAGCTTTTAGGAATTTTATCGCGTTTGACCTGTGGTAGATAATTTTCAAACCACGTTTGTGCATCTCTGACTCATCGGTGACTCTTGATTGTCGTGAAAGCCTCAAGGTTTTAATTACGGGCAACGGGTACATAATCGATAGAAAAATCAGTTTAGTGCCTTTCGACATAAATTTTGTAATCAGGTGAAATCACTCATAATAATTACATGCCTCTGTCGAATCGACCTATCTCCGATTTCTAATCAATTATAACAGTGCCGTATTGACCTTTGCCGATCAATACGGTTGAGCAGTCAATTTTTGATTGAACTCTCAAGTCTGTCGTGTTTATATTCTTTAATAGTTTCACCTGATGATTAGTTATCTCGTGAGTAGCCAACTCAGGGAAAAGACTATAGGCACGTCGATGAAAAGCCAATGTCACATCTTTTTCCTTAGCCTTGTCACCTTATCAACCTAGGCTTGCCATCCAAAGAAATCCTGATAGTATATTTGAAAGGGTAATGATGAAAGATTTGCCTATAAATAGAGGCATTTCCCCTATTACTACACCACATCACCAACACGCGGACCCCTGGAGTGCCAAAATTTAGTAGAAAGGACACTTAAGTACTATAACTTACAAAATGTACACTTAAGTGCCAAAATCGGAGCAAAATGGATCACTTGAGTGCCAATCCGGCCAAAATTCGGCCAAAACGTTGACGTGTCAATTTTCCGGCGAAACAAGTGCAAAACGGCGTCGTTTTGGTGCTGACATGGTAAAAAATTAATAAAAATTAAAAATTTAATTTTAAAATTAAATTTATTTAAAATATTTATAAAAAAACACAAATATTAAAAAATTTAAAAAATTAGAAAAAGGGAGGTGGCTGAGGGCTCCTCGCCGCCGTTGGTAAGGGCTGGCGACGAGGGCCCACGAGCCCTCACTTAGATCTGGGGCGAGGACACATAGGCCCTCGCCGCCAGTCAGCGAGGAGGTGGCGTGTGGCATCCCAAAATTCATGGCAATCTCTAGAAGCATTAAGGTCTATGAATAGGTGATGGAAGTACCATCAAGTTATATTGTAGCCATTCGATCCATGATTTGTAATAAGATTTATGACCAAGCTTTTAATGGATAATTATTTGATAGGAAAGAAAATTCTATTATTGGCCATGTGTTTTATAAGTTGGAATTTATTGATTTATGATTTCAAGTTCTATGGCCAAGTGAATAAGGGAAATTAAGTATTTAGATGATGAGAGATTAGGTGATGATTAAATTAGAGAAGATTGGGCCAAAATTCTTAGGCCAAGCCGGCCCAAAAACCCAGCCCACGATCACTCACCATCCGGCCATATGGGCCTGGCCCGCGAAGCCCAAAGGAGGAGGATGAGCTACTGTCGACCAAGCTGGCTCAAGCCCAGCCGGATACAAACCCATCTTGCATGGCAATTGCCAAGTGGCGCCAGCATGCAAGATCAATGATTGTTAATCATGAGGGGGAAGAAATTAGAGATGAGGGGGGGGGCGGATTAAGCAAGGAAAGGGAGAGAAAGAGAGGGCGTTGTCCGAGAGAAAGAGGAGAGAAAGAGAGAGAGGAAAGGAAGAAAGGAAGAGAAAGAGACCGTGCGTGTGAGAGAGAAGAGGGAGGTCCGTTCGCCGATCGTCCGCCTAGCTCGCCGCCGTTCGTTCGCCGCCTTGTCCGCCGTTCGTTGCTGTTTTGTGCTTAAATTTGAGGCAAGTAGAGTCCTAAAACCTACCCTTTGCTTGTTGTGATGTGTATGTAGAAGGTGGTGAATTTCGGTTGTGGTGGATGTGATGAAAGGTCGAAGCTTTGGGAAGAAAGTCGTTGGCCTAGCATGCTGTTTCTGGAAAAACCAGTCCGACCATTCATGAGTTTGTGAGCTGCATGCAACTTTTTAGTTGGAATATTGTTTCGATCTCTTCATGAAAGTTGTAGAGAACATTCTGAGGAATAACATACTAAAATTTGAGATAAAACGGACAAATATTTCTTGGTGAAACGATTTTCCATTGGAGAAATTAGATTTGGAATTTGTTGTGCTGCCCTTTAGTGATTTCGTGGACTGTAAAGTAGCTTTCTTGTGAAAATTTCACTTTGATATCTTAATGAAAGTTTTATTATACTTCTTGAGGTAGAACATATCAAAAATTTAGAGGAAATGAACAAAAATAGGTCGGTGAAATCGTTGTTCTTTGAAGAAACTGGATCTGGGAAAAACGCTACCTCGACCTAGTATGATTTCATGAAAGTTACAATTTGATCATGTATCCTTAATGAAAGTTATAGGTAATATTCTAAGAAATAACATACTAAAAATTTAGAAGAAACGAACATATGTAGGCCGGTGAAACGAGTTTCCTTTGAAAGAAGATAATCTGGAAAAATGACATCGAGAACAGGGGGAAATAATCGTCTATATCTCTTAATCTAGAACTATTTGGGTTTCAATTTCTTCATGAGATATTTACCTCTAGGAGTTTTCTATAACATATCAAAATTTCAGAATTTTTGGAGTTCATTTGGGTATTTAATTTAAATTACTTCTGAAACTGTGCAAGTTGAAAGGTTGAAATTTTGGACACTGTGATGCATGGACCGTATTGTTTTGTGTGAGATTCTTTTGGTATGGTGTTATTCATGAGATATCTGCCTTTATGTCTCATCTATAGTGTGTCAAGTTTTCAGAATTTATTTATACCATTTACTAATTTTTCTAGAGTTTTAACTAGAGGAATGCATTCTGATTTATCCGAAAAATTGATGCGTTTTTAAGAAAATAAATGAATTTATCCATGTGATGTAATACTTTTAATGGTTGATTTTGTTGCATATGTGATGACATATGGCATGTTTTATGGAATGAAAAGTTGGTTGAGACCCTTGAAATTGTTCTATCAAATGCCATGTTGAAATTGAGATACATGTGTGAATATAAATTGAGATAATAACGAGACCGTTGGAGGTGTGAGCCGACAATGCCCTGGGAGTGTTGGGATGCCCGGAGTGTGTGAGTCGGAAGCCCTGGAGGTGTGTGCTGGGGGGGTTCCTCGTGATGCTAGTTGAGGTACGAGATGCTTAGAGTGTGTGTGTCGGATGTCTAGAGGTGTGTGCCAGAGGCTCTTCGCAATGACAGGTTGGATGTAAGCCATAAATTGAGGGATGCAAACATTGGTCCCTGGGAAGAAAATGATGAGATCCTTGTGAAAGATAAAGATCGAGAAATTGTATCATAATGAGTGCATAGTGGTATATGCACATTGCATAATGATATATGCATGACTGTTTAATGATGAGTACGTGGTGATATGTATGGCTGCTTGATGATATAAGTACAAGTGCATGGTGATATATGCATGGCTGTAAGGTGAGGTATGCTTGAATGCATGAATGATATGCGTTTTATTCTTGATACCTTGATTGTCCTATTTGACGCATTGTATAGTTTGGTGGATCTTTACTACTAAGTGGTTGCACTCGCCCCTTTTGGGGATTAACATTTCAGATTAGAAAGATGCCGTTGCTACCAATTGCACATGGCACTTATTATGGACTGCCATCTGATGTTGAGGTGGAGTGCACGGAGCATTCCTGTGTTGGTGTGCCTGGTCTGGTGTTTGTTTGAGTTCGTGTCTTAGTGATGTACGATGTGGGTCTTGCTGATGGCCCGGTTATCCAGGAGTTTTTGTCTGTTCATGTCTGGTGAGATGGAGTGATGCTAGGGATGCTGCCGCCACCGCCACTCAATGCACCAAGTTGGGTGTGATAGCACGTATAACTAGTGGGGAGCTGACACTTTTTGGGGATAGCCGACGCTTGTCAATGGAGGGGTGTACATGTTTGATGTGAGGTTGAGTTTTCTTTTGAGTTATAGCCAAGTATAGTTAAAAATCTTGGCCCTTTTACTATACCGACCCAAAATATCCATCGTGAAAATATAAATAAAAGTGACTCGGCTTTATCTTTTCATTTGGAGCATAGGTGGTATACATTGCATCATGGTTATTGAAGGGAGGATTGGTGAAATACGTTTATGCTTCCACTGATGAACTACGCTAGGACCTTTACAAAATAAAAAATGGAAAAGAATTCTATCGATCAAACCCTATTGATCTATGGTTTCACTTTAATTAAAAGTAGGATAAGTGACAAGTACCATGGCGACCTCAAGCGAATCGGGGTGCCACACGGGCGGCAATGAGATCTCAGCCCTTAGCCACTTTGGTTGCCTTCCTCTTCCTCCTCTGTTTCCTTTTTTCTTAATAAATATAAATTATATTATTATTTTGTTTTAAAATTCAAATTATGCCAAAACGACGTCATTTTGGCCGATTTAAGAGCTCTATTTTGGCCAATTATAGAAACAACATTGTTTTGGGTGAATTAGAGCTGAGTCAGCTTTCCAGTGAACCACTTCAGTAAGAAATATTAATATTTAATTGCCACATATGAATTCCAGCCGGCTTCGCTGAAGGTGGCAGTCAAGTGTTCCACTTGTCTTAAAACGTGGCACTTAAGTGTACCTTTCGTAAGTTATGGCACTTAAGTGTCCATTTGTGCCAAGTTATGGCACTTGAAACGTTCTTTTGCCCCACATTACCCCACTTCTCCCTCACTCACTCTCTCTTTTTCTCTCACGCCCTCTCACTGTCGCCCTATCTTCCTCTCTCAACCTTTCTTGCCCACAGCCTCATCAGACGGCCTTCTCTTGATTAAACCACTTATAGTTCATTGAGGTTCACTAAAGGTAAGTAAAATCTCTAACTCTTGGCTAGGGTGATAGCCTACATCATCAAGTTTAGTGGTATGCTCACTAGTGTAAGCCTCATATATGTTGTAATGTTCTTTTGTATGATTTGCTCATGTTTGCATGCTTGAGTGCATTCACGCCCTAGGATGAGGTCAATCTTCACTTGGCTTGGAATCGACATCAAGTCACGATGGCCTAAGCATACAGCTCAAGCCACGAACCAAGAATTGTGTCCCACATATCATATAATATGATGTTAAGAGCCATTGCATACTCACTTCAATAAACACGCCTTCGGGCCATGTATGACTGAACTAAAAGGAAAAGTAAGAACCGGCCTGTGTGATGCACTTTTATGATGCACATAAAGAGGAAAAAGTGTTCGTCGCCACATAGCATTGACGGCAATACCTTGTTCATTGAACAAGATGCCCTAGTTGAGCTAGGACGCTTGGGTTTGAGCTTGGATGCCTCAAGTAAGCTAGCCTCGAGATGTCCTAGTTGAGTTAGGATACCTGGGTTGAGCCCAAATGCCATGGTAAGCTAGCGCAAGATGCCTCGGTTGAGTCGAGATGCCCTGGTTGAGCTAGGAAGCCCAACATAAAGCTGTAAGCCTTAATTGAGCCGAGAGGGCCTACCGAGCCAGGACGATGGTAAAAGAATCATTGTGTGTATATCGATATATGCATAAGTATGATATGGTGACATGCTTATTGACAAGGTAAAGGTAAGCATGCATTGAAGTATGTTGTAATGGATATCTACATGTAGTCGAGATGTAGTAATAAGTTTATTATTGATCTGCCATCAACATTGCATGACGAGTGTTGTACCCACTAGATTTTGATGATGAGATATCCTGCTAGTAGAGAATTAGGGGCTTTACTTAGGGGTGAGCATGGTTTGGGTTGGGTTGGTCCACCCCCTAACCCTAGGACCAACCCGTACAGTGCTGGTCCTCAATTTTTGAGACCAATGACCGGCCCTATTGAGTTTGGGATTGAGGACTGGAATGATATAGTGGGTTCAATCCGATTCCAAGGTCAACCCAAGACCAATCGATAATTTTTTTATATTTTTTGTATTCCTTGAAAAAGTGATTGAGGACCAGACCGACTCAATGAGTTTAGTCCGATTCCAAGATCAACTCGGAACCAACCAATAATTTTTTATTTCATTTTTTGTACTCATTGAAAAAGTGATTAAGGACCAAAACGACCCAATGGGTTCGATCCGGTTCCAGGCTCAACCCGAGACCAACCAATAATTTTTTATTTCATTTTTTGTATTCCTTGAAAGGGCAATTGAGGATCGAATCAACTCAATGGGTTCAATGACGAGCGAGGTCAGCTAAGAAAGGCAAGCGACGAGGGCCCAGTGGACTGAGCATCGAACAGAGTGAGCATGGAGTGTTGAGGAGGAAGTAACAAGCTAAGTGAAGTATCGAGTAGCGAGTTGCACGAGTGACCCAAAGCGAGTGAGGCGAGTGTCGAATGGTGAGCAAAGAAGTTGTTTCTTTTGATTTTGGCAAATTGAAGACTAAGTGACAAATAAGACAGAAGAGAATGAGTACTAAATAAGGATGTCGTAAGGAGCTATTCATGCCCTTTTAGACGTCATGAGGACTCCTTACAAAAACATTTTTCTCCTTCGTAAATTATGACTATTGACGCTGTAAAATATTTTAAAAATCTAAGTTTTAAAGAATAATGTAAATTACTTGAACTCCTCATTAAAGAGCTATTTAATGTTGTTAACATCATTTATTTTAAGGTTTTTCTATATAAAAATTATAACTAATATATTAGATATAATATATAGTCAGGGTTGGTCCAAATTGGATCGACCTTGAACTCCTAGAACTGAGGACCAACCTGCACAGTGCTGGTCTAAGAATCCTAAAACCAAGGACCGACCTAGTCTCTCTAGGAATCGGACCAGGATCAATAAGGTTGGGCTGGTCTAGGGTTGACCCTGGACCAATGCTCACCCCTAGTTTTACTTATTGAGTCCATGATTCACCTCGTTGTTTTTCATAATTGTGGGCATGGAAGAGTTGCGGTCTTGCTAGAGGAGCTAAGGTTTACCTCGACCTTTTGAGCATAGAAGATGCAATGGTTATAAATATAACGGCCCGTGATAGAAGGGCTTGTAAACATAGCTAATGTAACTGTATGTTTATAAATTGTTGTTTTTCTGGCTATTTGTTGTTGTCGTTTGGGTGTTGTTTGTAACGCTTTGGCATGTGCTTAATAGAAAGAAAAAAGAAACTCTTGTTGCTCATGACCCTAGGAATAGAGTTGGGGTCGTGACATTTTTAGTATTAGAGCAAGGTTATCATCTAGAGTGATAAAGTGTTACAGGATTTGGGATAGTTAGATAGGAAAACACCCCGTGCATGTGAGTGCTTTATGGATTTTTTTACGATAGTTCATGACTGCTGACTTCTTATTGTGGTGTAGAAAACTCCCTTAAAATTCCTACAATCGTTCTATAGATTAGTCATATGAGTATTCGGGGTAAGAGGACCACAAGAGGAAACAATAGATCTAGTCATGCTGGCTATATACGATTTTGACATCATGGTAAGAAGAATAATAATCATAATACGCTGTGGAAAGGAAAAAGAAAGTAAAGCCCAAGATACGTAGGATCTTTTGAAATTTTTGAAAGAATAAGGAATTTGGCCCACAGTCAGGCTTCACTGCTGAGACGTACTTAACTATATAATGTGTGTTCATGTGGCGATGTTGTGAAAATATGAACCTGATCAAGCATATGTGCCGAACTTTGAAAAGATTGAAGTAAACGACAGAATATCATATGTTGAGGAGCTGATGTGAATTGGGGACAAGAAAGAGAAAGTCTTGCGAAATAAGCTCATTCTCTTAGTTGAAATCTTATGGTGACACCGTGGAATGAAAGATGTAATATGGGAAAGTGAGGGAAGTATGAAGCGCTAGTACCCACATCGTTTCGGACGACTAGGCACGCATTTAAATTTTGAGGACGAAATTTGTTGGGGGGGGAGTTATAACATCCTCAATTTCGACCCCTCTTTTGGTCCCAACTAGAAGACTAAGCGAGATAGGTCAATCTTCTTGAAGAACAAAAGTCAAATGCATTGAATGAGAGTAATGAGTATGGAGGCTTAGGTGTCCCAAGTAATTAATGAAAGGGGGTGACTCATGGTCTAAAAGAATGATGACAAGTGATTTGGGAAGTTAAGTAGGACATTACCTCTCCTCCATAGACTTGCCACCTAGGGTTTAATAGGTTTTGACTTTTTAGTTTTCCAAAATTTCTAGACCTTCGCTGCTTTCCAATTTTGAATTTGCTTTTTTTATTTTGAATTTGGAGAAGTTTCCTTCATGAAAATTGTTCAAAACATTTTGATTTACAACATACTTAAATTTCAGATTTTTCTGAGGTGAAATTATTGGGACAAAGGCCGATCATTTACCGGTTAGAACCTGCCCAGTGTAGTAAAAACAGTGACCTAATCGCCTTCTCAATTTTTTATAAAATTTTTCCTTTTGAAGTTGGACATACTTCATTCATAAAATTTAAAAGGACATCCATTTTTACATTATTTAAAAATTTCAAAGAGTTTTGTGAAGTTTTAGTTTTCGAAATGGATCTTTCTCTCCGACTGATTATTCTGCTCGACGGACGAATTTTCGGTTTGTATTAAGTGATTTACTACTCTTTCCACAAAACGAATTTGGCTAGGTTTTCCTATGAAAAATGTTTTTTAAGATCCTCTTTACAACATATTAAAATTTCATAATTTTTGGAGCTTGTTTGATAAGGTAACGATGTTGATTTCGAGAATTGCTCGAAATTGTTTTTCAGCCCAGGATAAGAGGGTCACATGCCCAACTTGGGAGAGAAGGAAGGTACAAGCCCAAATTGAAGAGCAAGCCAATCTAGAGACTTCTTAACTTGAATATAAGAATGCATTAAATATTTTTGGACGTTAGTATGTTAAAGAGAAGAAACTTAGGGAGCAAGTTGGGTAGTGTGAACGCATTTAAGCCTAATGATTGCATGAAATCTTGGCAATTAATGAGAGATGTGAGTCATATGCTTAGGTGTCGCCCTAATGATTATACATATTTAATGAAGAAGTGAGTCATATGGTTTAGACATCCCCACAATCATTATATGAAATCATTTCATTATGACTCAATTCCTTAGGTGGACCAATGGAAAGATGAGCAAGTGTCACCCTAGGGATTAGGTTTGCCACATCTTTCTCCTTAGCCTTGCCACCTTACCAACCTAAGCTTGCCACCCAAAGAAATCTTGTTAGTCTATTTGGAAGGAAAATGATGAGAGATTTGCCTATAAATTGAAGCATTCCCCCATTACTACACCACATCACCCCACTTCTCCCTCACTTACTCTCTCTTTTTCTTTCATGCCCTCTTACCGTTGCCCTATCTCCCTCTCTCGACCTTGCTCGCCCACCACCTCATCGAACAGCCTTCTCTTGATAAAACCACTTATAGTTCATTAAGGTTCATCAGAGCTAAGTAGAATCTTTAACTCTTGTGATGCCCTGATTGAGCCACATAACATTGGCGGCGATGCCTCATTCATTAAATGTGATGCCCTGATTGAGCTAGGATACTTGTGTTTGAGCTTGAATGCCTTAGGTAAGCTAGTCCCGGGATGCCCTGGTTGAGCCAAGATGCTTGGGTTGAGCGCGGATACCTTGGTGAGCTAGCACCAAGATGCCTTAGTTGAGTTGGGATGCATTGATTGAGCCAGGATGCCCAGCATGAAGTCGTAAGCCTCAATCGAGCCAAGAGGGCCTGCTCAAGCCAGGACAACGGTAAAAAAATCATTGTATGTGTGTCGGAATACATATAAATATGATATGTTGATATGCTCATTGACAATGTGAAGGTAAGCATGCATTGAAATATGTTCTAATAGACATCTGCATGTAGTCAAGGTGCAGCAATAAGTTTGTTATTGATCTGACTTCGGCATTGTATTGCAAGTGTTGTACCTACTATATTTTGATAATGAGATATCCTTTAGTAGAGAATTAGGGTTTTACTTACTGAGTCCATGACTCACCCTGTTTTTTTTTTTTTTTTTTTTTTTTTTTTTTTTTTTTTTTTTTTTTTTTCAGAATTGTAGGCATGAAGGCGTTGTGGTCTTGCTAGAGGAGCTACAGTTTACCTTGACATTTTGAGCATAAAAAATGTAGCGGTTATAAATATAACGACCCATGATAAAAGGGCTTGTAAACGTAGCTAATATAATTGTATGTTTATAAATGGTTATTTTCCTAGCTGTTTGTTATCGTCATTTGGGTGTTGTTTGTAATGCTTCGGCATGTGCTTAATAAAAATATAAAAAGAAATGGGATAGCGATGCGCCTGGGACGTTGCGAAAAAAAAAAAACTCCCGCCGCTCTTGACCTTGGGGATAGAGTTGGGGTCGTTACAGAGATTGTGTAATATAACACTGTATTGTGCAACATCATCATTCAAAGAGTATCCAAGAGTCCATATGTAATAGCAAGTCACCTTCTCAAACTTTCTCTCAACCCAAGAGAAGTGGGTCTCATAATTCACAATTAAGCTCAACTTGTTAGTCATTCAAGTTCAATCTCATTCTTTCAAGTTTGAATAACTTAAGTTATTAGATCAATTTGAGTTTGAATTTGAAATTAATTGACTCAAAAAGCTTGCGACCATAGTGGAGTGATTGCATTTTTATATATCTCACAAAATATAAAGAAATAGATATATTGCGGAACAACACCAAACATTGTACAAATCAAAGCACAAATAGAAAGGATGAAAGCAAAATCAAAAGCACACGAGACATAAGATGTATGTGAAAACCCAAGATAGGAAAACATAAGGCTAGAGAGAAGAGTTTCAGTATCTTCGACAGTAAGTACAAGAGTAAAATCCAAAAGGTCAAAGATAGGAATAACAAAAGAAAGGAGAGAATGCGGAGGCTTGGGTTAGATGGGTTATGCAACACATCTTTATTATGGTCTCTCGGTCTCTCTTCAGCCCTAAAATAAATTGCATGGCCCAAAATGCCCCAGTGGCCATTTTGAAAGTCAAGGCTCAACAAATCTCTACCTTCATATCTTTAGACGAGCGTTATTGTGACATCTTGAAATTTGACCCCATCTTGAATTTCGTCAATGCGCTTATGGTAAATTTACTTGGAACTGATCACCGACGAGTTAACTAATTTGTTAGGTGAAGCCGTTAAGGCATATATAACACGGCAGACTAGAGAATTCAATCATAAATCGATTGCTCGACCATGATAATTGGCAAGGGTCATATGACATCGTTATAATCGAATTGAGATCGGATATAAGTTGATTCAACGGAATCATGTAATTGAATTGCGGGTGATTCCGCCTGATTGCGAAATTCACGTCGAAAGGCACTAACCCGATTTTCTATCGATTTGTACTCGGTACACGTAATTGAAACCTTGCGATTTTTACGACAACCGAGAGTTGTCTATGAGTCGGAGATGCACAAACGTGGATCGAAAATTATTGACCACGGGTCAAGCGCGATAAAATCCCTAAAAGTTACCGATATGTTAGGTTGTACTAAAATCGCGTTCGGTCGATTTTAACCACGAAATTGAATTCGTTTTCAAGAATTGGACATTCAAGCGTGTCATGATTTATTTTTAGGTCGGCGAATTTTCGTCAAGCTCGGGATTTTTGCGGAAAATCAATTTCGGCAAATCGGAAAAGAATTAAAAATTCGTATGGGCTACTTGGTTGGTTTATTTTGGTGCCAAATTGACTTATTTGGTGAGGAATTGGAAGGAATTTGCCATTGGATGAAGCTTTGACAATATGGCTGAAGACTTTAGGGGCAAAAACACTCAAGTGCATTGGATATTTCCCTTGGACTTCCATTGGCTTCAACCTTGACTTTCAAACCCTTTCTCTCTCTCTCCTTCCCCCTCTTCTCCCTTTGTGCAATCCATCCCCTACTCAGCCGACTCCTCCTTCTTCAAGTTGCCGTCCCTACTTCTTCTTCATCCCATCTTCACGTCTCTTTTCCTCCCCCACCAGTGAACGAACCCCCTTCTCATGCTTGCTACTGCTAGCTTCCATCTCCTCCATTTCCTCTCTTGCGTTGCCACACACTAGCTCACCACCCCACCGTCTATTTCCCTCACATCCAGTGTCCCCTCTCCATGCTTGCGACACCAACCGCCAACGGCTTCAATTCCATCATTCGTCCACACTAGCCAATAATAACACCAGTACTTCACGCCTTCATCAGTAGCGGAGCAGCTCCATGCTCAACTGCCGTTCCAGCCGCCAGTCCCCATACTGTTCGACCACCTACTACCCCTCGATTCAGCCACCACGAAACCGAACTTCTAGCCAAGCCGTGAGCCTTATAGGCTGCTTTCAGCCTCATCCGAGCCTCCGTTGGTGGCGCCATATTTACAGAATCTCACCGCCTTCGCGCCACCGATGCCGTGAACCCGTCACCACCCTAATCCAGTGAGTTAACGCCCTAATCTCCAATTAGGATGTTAATTGCACTTACTAGGTTAGTTAGTGTTAATTAGGATTAGTGCTAATTAGTTAGTTAGATGAATAAGCCTAGTTAGGTTAGTTTGGTTAGGGTAATTAGGTTGGTTAGGTGGTTAGTTTAGTTAGCCTACCTTAGGTTAGTTAGTTAACTTGGGTTAGTTTAGTTAACAGTGGTTAATTTAATTAACCATGGTTAGTTTAATTAAATTAGATTACTTTTATTTAATTGTAATTTATTTAATTAATTATAATTAGCGTAAATGGTGATGGGATAGCTATTTTTTTAATCAAAATTTTACGCTAATCGTCGTGAATGGGTTTATATGTGAAATTAATTGCTTATTTGTCCAATTAAGTGCTTGGTGGTGATTATTGGCTATTATTGCTGTTGACACCTAAATTTCACAATTTTACTTAAGACTTAATAGCATTAAAAG
This sequence comes from Eucalyptus sideroxylon, assembly GCA_014182405.2. Taxonomy (NCBI): domain Eukaryota; kingdom Viridiplantae; phylum Streptophyta; class Magnoliopsida; order Myrtales; family Myrtaceae; genus Eucalyptus; species Eucalyptus sideroxylon. Next base: position 30,763,079 of record CM024554.2, on the reverse strand, counting down.
TTAGGAATTAGTCGCTAAAAAAATCCAAAAGAATTGTCATTAAAAAAAGAAAAAACAACGAAAAAATAAAACAACAAAATGCTTAAGGGGGATTGGGTTGGGCCTGATCTAGCCTTGGCCTGGCCCGCCACTCTTCCTTTTCTTCTCTCCCTTGCGCTGGGCCCGGCCCAACCTTCATTCCAATTCAGCCTAACCCGTGCCAGCCTGTCTCCTTCTTGGCCATCCCTTCGCACGCGACCTGCAAGAAGAGCGAGAGGGAAAGAAAAAGTAGGGTCAGAGAAAGTGGAGACAGAAAAAAGAAAAAAATAGGCAAAGAGAGAGGGGTCGAGCCGGCCTCTACCACTTTTGCTGTGCCACTGCCAAGGCTCCCCTCACCCGCAAGCTCGCACTAACACTCCATCACTCTGCTAGCAACCTGCAAGCCCGACGCTTGCAGCCGCACCGCCGGTTACCCAGTGCGAACACCACCCATAACGCTTGCTATTGCCGCTTGCGCACTACTGCCTCCGAGCACCGACGTTCGTGCTTGCACCTCTGCCACAGCCGCTGCTGGTCCGCCGCAATAGCAGCTCCGCATGAGCACCCTCCCGCAACGCCAAAACCGGTCGCCGAGCCACTTTGCTTCCCCTGCAAGCTCACGTCACCACCAAAGCCGCCGCCCGATCTCCTCGTGCCACCGCTTCACCTGCGAGTTCGCATCACCACCGTGCCAACGCTGCCTAACGCTGGTAGCCAAGCCATCGTCTCCACCACATAGCAACCCACCCCTACCCAGTCGCGACACCGCCGCCGTTGCGACCGTCTCTACTCGACACTAGCCACCTGTGCCAGCCACCGCACCTCAGCCACCCCTCCGCCGTGCCTCCACCTGCAAACCCCGCGAGCATCGCTAGCAAGCCCGCCCTACTGCTGCTGCCTCCTCAGCCAACGATGACACCGCCGATCCGCACTAGCTCCCACTGAGCACCTCCTCAACCGAGCAGACGCCCCCCGTCATTGCACCTATACCCGACGCCTGCAACCCGCGAAGCCACACCTTCGCCCGTCTCCATAGTTGCTATTTTAAACCTTAGAGGACTTATGCCAAAATTAATCTTGTTCAAAAATATTTTTGTTTGGCAACGAGGATTCCAGGTACATTTCTAACATAAAGGTGTTAAATGTTTTTGCAAAATGGGAGGTATAAGGGGAAGTATTTGCTCACATTTATCTTGTAGAGAGGTGTAGGAATGTATGGTTTATTTTTTATGTATAGAGTGTTGTTTGCCTATAAATAGTTGTTGTGCATATATCCTTTGCATTGCACTACACCTTAGCATGCACAACCTACCGCCGGACCTAGGCCACATAGGATCACTTCAGATGGTGTTAAGGTGGATACCACTCCAACTACAAGCATGTAGTACGAGTTGCCCATCTCAACCACAAAATTTCTTTCTTGATGTCAGAGGTCCCCACCTTGGTCTGTGAGCATGCAACACGGGTCAGTTCTTTGACGAAGCCGAAGTCATGGGTAACACAACCTAGCCACGAGCTTGTTGGTTCAATCCTGTGATCCCATGGCTCCATTTTGGGCCGTATAGAGTAGAAATTGAACAACATCTCATGTGCATGTCTATATAATTAAAAAAAATACAAAGAGAAAAGTCGCCCCCCATTGTAAGTACCATTCTTTTTTTTATTTGTTTTTTTTTTTGAAATTTTCATTTAGAAATTCATGGAGACCAATCAATGTCCTCAGGCTTACAATTGAAAAAATTAGCAATCACTCTTGATAAGTGAACATTGAATGCAAGTTCTAAACACCTTGATTTGGCCTTGTTGAACATGATTTTGTTTAAATTTCTAATTATGGGCTCAAAAATCACATTAAAAAAAAAAAAAACTTTTCAACTTGCGATTATACATTGGGGTACAAAAATTGAAATTGCATTTTTAATCAAATTCTCTCTATTTTATGTATAGATTTCTCAAAACAAAAGTTGCTTCTTTTTTGTAGGAGTGAAATCAAAGATTAATCTTTCAAAAATTAAATTCTTTTGAATGAAACTTTTGAAATAGAGTGGACGTTTGATTGATGGCCGTGGATCGATTTTTTCAAAGATGCCTTCTCTTATAATAAAATCTTGGCAAAGTACTAAATCCCGTAATGAGGACTATGGGGCATGTACCATCGCCTCAATTTTGTTATAAGAAGCGACCTTAGTAAGAGATCATTTTCTCTCATTTATGTACTGACATTGTCGCTTTTTTGCGGGTTATACATGATGCTTCTTGACATTCTCGTGTTTGACCACATCCATAAGTGAATTCTAGAGGCGAAACGAAGTTGAAATCCGTTCTAGGAAGTTTCTTTATTTGGAGGAAATGACACAAATGCCTTAGGTGCCAAAATAGCCTGTCGATCTCGTTCACTTTGCATGATGAGACAAATGAAGGGAGTTACCAAGCATCCAAAAAGGCGAATTTAAATGAAGAGTAAACTGTATCGATTCCAATTATTCATTTCTGATACCATTTCTAACATGACTTTCTTTTCATTGTCAGGGAGACATCAAGAGTACCAAGTTTTGTAACGTTCCAACAAAGAAAGATTCAAATGAAACAAATGGACACTATTATCCCTTCCTCCATAAGGGTCACCTTAGGATGTTAATTGCCCGACTTTGGAAAGGGATGTATTTCGTTCCTAAACTTGATTCTATTCAGTATAAAAAATGACATATCATTTTCTTTGGTACAGGACAGATTCAAACAAAACAAAGGTTTGTCAAATAAAGAGTGAGAGAGCAACGATTGATTTAGAGAAAAATCTTTCCTTCACCCACCAATGGAGTGTGCTAGAACAACATTGTCAAATTCATCAAGAATGATGTATCGTTCCTCAGTTGAACCTAACTAAGAATGTAGATAACTCGTTTCATCTCCCCTTCTTACAAGGTGATAAATGGAAAAAAAAAAATTTGCACTTTGATCGTAGAAGCGGCGCCTTCTACCAAGGAATCAGGAAAACATCAAACACTTAAAGGCGAATGCAAAGGGAGGGTATTGTCGAGTTACGAAGTATCTATGAGGGTGAATCCAAGAAGTGCTAGCACCCAAAGGATAAAAGCGAGTGAAGGGTAATAATGTATCGTTTCCAACATTTCAATCCCCAAAGATTTTTGCACTAACATATTCTTTCACATTCTTTACACGGTTATCGGGTCACCATGTTGCAGGTAAGTACCCTTCTTCTCAAAAAAAAAAAAAAAAAGAGAATTTCCATTACAAAAAGAACCTTTGGCGCTTTCCTAGAGATAAGCACAAAAATGAATAATTGAGAAAAAGAAAAAAAAAACTTTCTACAAATTTTTTGGATATCTTTTTTATCTCAAAATTGTTTTCTCGCTTTGTGGGTTATTCATTTTGAATCAAATTTCCCTATGGAGATTGATCTACTCAGATGATCTTGATAGAGTGAGATGGAGATGTTAACCATGCCAAACAAGAAGTGCTTAGGATGAAGAAAGGCAAGCCATTTCCAAATACATCCTTCAAACACTTTTGAGAGTTTAATGAAAAAACAACCTTCTCTTAGGATGAAAAATTCATTCGCATTGAGCGCAAAGATCGAAATGATAAAAGCATTTCTTTCATCAATCCCAAGCACCGAGCTAACATCTTGCTAGCCCTTTGGGCCAAATAAAGATGATCCTTCAAAGTACCCATGTCGAGAACGACCCTACATTGGGGCAACATAAGATGTTATAGTCGTGTAGAGCGAAGGATTGAGAAAGATCCTATTACTTTCACTTGCATCAATCTTATGGCGATAGCTTCAGAGGAATTCTCATTAAAGCTTGACTCATCCCAAGGTGAAGAAGAGTATTTCATTTTCTACCCAAACATTGATACCCATTGTTTTAACCAATTTGGGCTTGATTATTCATTTTTGAACCCTGAGCGGTGATCATCTCCCTTCACTAGGGCAAGGCATAAGGATTGACCACATGCAATTGGCATTTACAAGAAAATGTGAAAAGCATCTTGAAAGTTATAAGAACTCCAAAAGTTCAAAGAGCAAAAAGTTTGACAAACTAGGGGGCGTGAAAAAGTAGTGTGCCTGGTAAAAGAAAGGCCTATGCCCGTCAAGAAAAAGAGCCAAAAGGTTGTATCTTTTGTGAAAAAAATTATCAAAGTCCAAGTGCTTGCGTAAAAAATCATTGCAAGTGCAAAGGAAATTAGAAAAAGGAGCAAAGCTCCCATGCAGAAATGATTAGTCAAGGGGCTTTCGACATGTGTTGTGTTTCAAAAGCCAAATGCTTTCGAAAGGCCAAGTGACCTAGTCACGATGCCATGATGATCACCGACTCTTAAAAACCCTCTTGAAAATTTTAAGCCTTTCGATTCTCTCCCGAGCCAACATTACAACCCTCTTCCGAAGTCTCTTCCGATTGGGATGGTTTGAGCGAAAATGAGAATGCCATGAAGAAGCTATTGCTTGAAGAAGTGGAAGTAATCATATCTTGTTTTATCTTCCAAGTTGTCGACTTGTAAACCCAATGAAGATAACGACAAATGTTCCTTTATTGGCCTCAAAGCAATAATTCATTTGTGTAAGCCCATGACTCAAACCTATATTGCGGTCCATTCAAAAGACCTTTTTAATCAATCAGATTGTGCTCATCGTGCTCATCGCGAATATTTCTAAAAGCCTTTGACATGGGTTATGTGAGATGCCCTCAGCAATCAGTTACTTCCCATGCGAATAGATGGGATCAAGCAGCTATTTTATCAAAAGTGTGTGAGAAACCCTTTATGACTAAGAATCTCTAGTTTGGCATGCTTAATGAGCCTTTTTCACGAGCCATAGCCGTTCTAATAAGAATTTGACTCCTGGAGAATTTGATAATTAATGATATATCCTTAACCAAGATGACAGTTTTATGCCACATGATGCTAATTGACACCGAATGTTTTTTTTTTTTTTTAAGTAGTCAGACTTAGCTTGATTAGTTTGTTCAATTAATGCTGCATAATTGCCAATACGTCTTTTGATGACAGCCCTAATGACATTTGCTCAAGTCTAGTTTGATAGGATTCCTTAGTGAAGCCATGCAGTTTTCAAGGGGTTAACAGGTGCTTCCCTAAAAGCCAAAGGTTTATGGTCAGCCTTAAACCATGTCACCTCCAAAGGTTCATGGTCAACCTTAAACCATGTCATCTACAAAAGTTCATACGTTTTCCTCAAAACCATGTATTTTCAGTCCGAAACCCGTTATTACACGGTGAAACTTCCTCTTCTTTCTTTTTATGACACGGAGTGCTTCTGTAGCCCAGAGTCTTCCTTCTTCTTATGACACAGCATGCTTTTGTAGCACGGGGTCTCTATTTCTTCTTATGACACAGCGTGCTTTTATAGCCCGGAGTCTCTTTCTTCCTATGACATAGCGTGCTTCTGTAGCCTGGGGTCTTCCTTCTTCTTATGACACAGCGTGCTTTTGTAGCCCGGAATCTCTCTTTCTTCTTATGACATGGCGTGCTTTTGTAGCCTGGAGTCTCTCTTTTTTCCTATGACATGGTGTGCTTCTGTAGCCCGAGGTCTTCCTTCTTCTTATGACATGGAGTGCTTCTGTAACCTGGAGTCTCTTTTTCTTTGTATGACACGGCATGCTTCTATAACCCAAGGTATTCCTTCTTCTTATGACAGGGAGTGCTTCTGTAGCCCGGGGTCTCTCTTTCTTTGTATGACACGGCGTGCTTCTGTGATCCGAGGTCTCTCTTTCTTCTTATGACATGGCGTGCTTCTATAGCTCGGGGTCTCTCCTTTTTCTTATGACACGGTGTGCTTCTGCAGCTCGGGGTCTCTCTTCTTCTTATGACACGATGTGCTTTTATAGCCCGGGGTCTCTCTTTCTTCTTATGGCACAGTGTGCTTTTGTAGCCTGGAGTCTCTCTTTCTTCCTATGACACGGCATGCTTCTGTAGCCCGGAGTTTTTTCTTCTTCATATGACAAGACGCGCTTTCATAACTCTGAGTTTTTTCCATCGACCTAATGCATGCCTATGCACCCAAGGTCTCTCTATCACCAAGATAATTTAAGTGTCTTCTATCTTTGAATGCAACCTCTTTGAGCTCCCATTCAAAGAGGGGCAACTATTGACACCTAAATTTCACCATTTTACTTAAGACTTAATGTGGCACCCCTCGATGGCCCCCGAACCATTAGGGTCGCCACAGATCACTTGCTTTTCACTCATCCTGATAATATATCACTCAGATACCATAGAATTATAATGGGCCCGTAAGTTCTAGGGGTTTATATCATTTAGATTGGTCCCTGCACAATTTATATGGTAGAAGCGTATCCAACAACTCCCTTCCCTATATTAAAAAATAGTGCACACCAACTAAAAATTTTATATAAGTTAAAGCCGAACATTTTTATTTACATAACTAGATGGACATCATTTGTCGGTACACCAAAATGCCGCAGTCTTCTATACTTAGATATACTTCAAAAGATGACCAACATCTTTTGCAACAGTCGTATACTTAAAGTCCATCGATTAGTATCGGCGTCCAAAAGTTCCTTTCTCTACTGTCCTCCTCCTCGTGGCCATATCCAACCACTCGGTCCATCTGTTGGTGGCGGTGCCAGTAGAGATATCTTGTCTAGTCTGAAATGTTAGTCCCCAAACAGAGTGAGTACAACCACTCAACAGCAAAATATTCATCAAGCTATATTAAGCAGTACCATCAATATCTAGACTCATGTAGGATAGACAAGATCAGGTAGTCAAGGGATCATTATACATCAAAATCATGAAATTCTTTAATGCAATGGCAAATGCAATTCCAAAAGATTCAGATGCATCATGTCTAGATTACACAAGTCCCGATCATAAGGCCAAACTGTAATGACACGTCCTATTCCATGCCATACAATTTAGTCTCATAATCAGACCATGCTCACACTTAATATAATCATTCGTTTTATCATTCAAAATGTTTCATCCCTTAGAGAACCAATGTTTGCATTCTTCTAGGATTCCGCACCCATCCCTAGCGTCGCGGAAGCCTCTGGGCATGTATTCAAAATAGAATCGGGCATCCAAAGGGCATCAACTCATTCAAACCTTTGGTCATCTCACACCCCACCTAGCATCACGAGGAACCTCCAGGCATGCATCATAATATAACCCCTCACCCTCCGGGCATGTATTACAACCGGGCATCCAAAGGGCATCAACTCATTCGAACCTCTGGGCATCCCAACACTCCCGAGGAAAAACCTATGGGCATGTATTCATAATACAACCAGGCATCCAAAGGGCATCGACTCATTCAAACCTCTAGGCATCTCGACTCTTGGGGCATCGTTGACCCGAGGGTCTAATGGTAATAATTAATATCTTAATTTCCAAAAACAATTTTCAATGCAATGACAAGATGTCCATGAGTCTCATCACATCTCAATATTGCATGATATGCCAATGCCAGTATCATCATGTCACATAACAACCCAAGTTGCATTTACTTTTGAAATCAGTTGAGCAAAGTCAGAGTAAAACAGCTTAAAAACTAGAATGTGCAGTTTTAATGAAAATTTCGGAATAACCCCTAAATGAACTCAAAAAATTATGAAATTTGGATATGTTATAAACAAGACCTAAAGAAAAATGTTTCATGAAGAACACTAAGTTAGATTCATTGTATATTAAGAGCAGTAATTTCGATATTCCTTACTAACACTCTGTAATAACTTCCAGATTTAACATTTACAAGAAAAATCATTTCGGCGATCATACCTTGTCCATTTATTCTAAATTTTTTATATGTTGTTCCTGAAGATTACAGAAAATTCACATAATCATCGAAGGTCAAGCTATTCTCTATGAAACAGCTTACTATTTTCAATAGGTACACTTCTATCTTCATGTTTTTACATTCATATAACCATAGTTAAATGTTAAACTCAATCTAAAATGATTCTTTTCCTTATCTTCATCTTTAGAAATCAAGACGACGCAATAAAAAGACTTCCTATCTAAATTTTTCTAAAACATAATCGTTATATACGGTTTTCTTCGTTGCTAGCTCAATTAAACCATTTATTTCTCTATTAATCTATGTTACAACACTTTAAGACTTTTCCACATCAACTAAGAGTACTTTCAATAGGTTTTTCTTTAACAAAGAAACCTTCCACAGCTCGTCTCAAGCATATATTCATCCTTAAGCTCACTCACTGCAACATACACTACATCTCTTCACTCAGCAACCATTTCCTTACCTTACTCGACAATCATAGCTTACACACACATAGATTTCGAAACATGCAAGCCTCAAATGCAACATGCAATGACTTATAGCCTCAATCTAGAACTTATCTAGCTCAATCCAACACAAAACAGCAACTTCACATTCAATCCTCCACAGATTGACATTCAGTTTTCATCTCAACCCTTCCTCAAGTCTATTGCACTACACTAGACAGCAACAGCACTACATCGCATAGATTGATGAACTTCTACTTGCCTCAAGTAAAGCAACCGCAACAAGCAAATCGGCAACTTGGGGCTCCGGGCACGGCTCGATCAACGGCGGAACTAGGTGGCATCGACGGCGGCAGCTAGGACACAGCGAAAGATGGTCTTCCTCTTCCCCCTCATGGCCCGCACTCGCGCCCTCTCTCTCTCGCTTGCTCACCCGAACTCTCTCTCTCGGTCTCACTCTCTCTCTCGGTGGTTCCCTCGATCAATCTGCCTCCCCCTCTTCCTTTTGATTGCTTAATGGCTAGCAATCATCAGATTTTGCATGCAAGAGACACTTGGCTCCAAGAGGAAGACAAGTGTCTTCAACAAGAAGACAAGTGGAGGAGGTGGCATGGCCTTCTCCATCCGGTTCTCCCCCCCCCCCACTTGGCTTGCTTTGGGCCCGAAAAATTTTGGGCCAAAACGTCCAAATTTAAATGGCCCTTAAAAAATAAATTAATAATAATAAGCTCATAATTCCTACACCACTTTAGGGCATTTTGATTTTTATATATAGGAATCAATATTATATTCCCATAAAAAATTTCACATAGGGGGTTCGGTCCAATAGATAAAATAAGGTGGCCAATAATGTAATAATAGTCCATATGGCCATTCAAAGACAAATCTCCTTTCCTTAAAATTAATATTTCATGTTGTCGAAATTCTTAGATGACACACTTAATAGCATTAAAAGTTAGGAATTAGTTGCTAAAAAAGAAAAATCCAAAAAAAAAGTCATAGAAAAGAAAAAAATAATGAAAAAAAAAAACAAAATGCTTAAGGGGGATCAGGTTGGGCCTGATCTAGCCTTGGCCTGGGCCACCCCTCTTCCTTTTCTTCCATCCCTCTTGCTAGGCCCGGCCTAGCCTTCATTCCAATTCGACCCGGCCTGTGCCAGCCTTTCTCCTTCTCAGCCATCCCTTCGCACACAACCTGTAAGAATAGTATAGGGAAAGCAAATGGCACATCAAAGGGAAAGAAAAAGCAAGGGCAGAGAGAGTGGAGAGCTGGAGAAGCAGGGGTAGAGAGAGTGGAGACAGAATAGAAAAAACAAAAACAAAAACAAAAACAAAAAAAGGCAGAGAGAGAGGGGCCGAGGTGGCCTTTACCACTCTTGCCACGCCACCACCAGGGCTCCCCCCACCTGCGAGCTCGCACCACCGCTTTGCTACTTTGCCAGCAACCTGCGAGCTCGATGAATGCAACCGCGCCGCCGGTTACCCCATGTGAACACCACCCGTAACGCTTGCTGTCGCCGCCCGCATATTACTGCCTCCGAGCACTGACGCCTGCACCTACACCTCCGCCACCGCCGCCGTTGGTCCACTACTCCCCTCTGTTGAACTGCCGCCACAAGAGCACTTATGCACAAGCACCCTCCCACGATGCCAAAACTGGTCACTAAGCCACTGCTTCACCTGTAAGCTTGCGTCACCACCGAAGCCGCCACCAATCTCCTCGCACCACCACTTCACCTGTGAACTCGCTCCACCGCTTCACTTGTGAGCTTGCATCACCACTGTGCCAGCGCTGCCTAACACCAACAGCTAAGCCATCGTCTTTGCCACATAACAGCCTGCCCCTACCCAGCCACAACGCCGTTGCCGCTACCACCGTCTCTGCTCGACACAAGCCACCTGCACCGGCCACCGCACCTTAGCCACCCCTTCGCTACGCCTCCACCTGCAGACCCCGCGAACGTCGATAGCAAGCCCTGCCCTACCGCCGCTGCCTCCTTAGCCACCAACGACACCGTTGGTCCGCACTACCTCCTACTGAGGGCCTCCTCGGCCAAGTTGACTTCCCTTGTCACCGCGCCTCTACCCGATGCTTACGACCCACAAAGCCGCACCTCCGCCTGTCTCCGCAGCTGCCCATCGCCGTCCACACTATTGCCGCCCACCACGTCACCGCTACAAAGAAGCCCAGGAGAAGAAGGTTGCGAATCGAGTCGAGCGCGAGTTGCGAATCGAGTAAGGTTTTGACAATTCAAGCTGGGTTTATTAGGGTTGGGCTCTGGCTGTTTTTGCATGTGGGCTCTATTTTAAATATTAGACCGGACTGGGCCTACACATCAGGCTCAGCCCAGCTGGTTTTTGCTGACTCGGGCTACCGGCCCAATCTTGGGCCCTTTTCATCGAACCAGTCGGACCCAACTTGGGGATCCAACCTGGTCGTTTTAATATATTATAATATTATAATAATAAAATAATACTTTTTAAAAAATATATAAAAATATAAATAATATTTTTTAAAATTTTTAAAAAATTCGAAAAATCTAAAAAATGTAGGGTTTGGTTAGAAATTGACATACTTTTCCTTTTTAGTGTAATTAGGCCTTTACTTGCTCATATTTTGATTATATTATATATTTAATTTGCATATTTAATTATGTTTAATTGCACGTGTTTAATTTTACTGCAATTAGGATCTTGGTAGCCATGATTGTTATTATAATGATTGCACACCGGCATTATCACCTCACATGTTAGTGGATAGGTGTAAAAGTCAATCCAAACTGCCTGACAAAAAAAATCTTTTTTTTTTAAATGAACAAGATTAGGTATCGAAAGGGTTCTAATTGGTTAATTAGTGTAATCAAGTCTCCAACCTTAGATTCCCTGGTTGCGTAGGAAGTGAGGTGCACTCCCATACCTCACTTGATTTCTAGCCAACCCCAATAGGCTAATGGCGACTCCTTTTTGCGAAATTTTCTTGAGAATATTCCAACGTCATGCGGGGTGTGGGCTTGGGAGAGCGCACACCTAATCATGGGCCTTAGGCCCGTCCTTTAGGCAATACCCCTAAACATGTTCCCCTCCCCCCGAGGGGTAGGTCGCGACAATTGCAAAATTTGATTTTATGGGTATTTAATTAAAAAAAAAACCAAGTGTCAGTTTTTTACGCCAAAATTTTATGTACTATTTAAAATCATAGAATTTTAAATTGGGAGCGTACTATATTTAATGGTTCGACTTAAATGCATGACCACGCACAATTATTTTACTGAGATAATTTTTAATATGAAGGAAATTGGCTAAGTCCATTTTTTGAAATTTATTTATTTAACTACAAAGTATGGTGTTCTTGGCCAAGTATGTTGGCATGTGGTCACCTAAGTACCCTGATGCGTTTATGCAGGGTGGCGAACCTGTCCTGATGCGTTTACACGGGACAATGCCTGATTAAGTTCAAATGCCCCACGTCAACAAATGCCGATTGCAGTAGAGGTCAGACCGATGCTCCTTTATGGAATGTTGTCTTGATGCGTTTACGCAAGATGCTACCGTGCCCGACAGAGCGGGACAATGCCTGATTATGCCGAATGATCGCCGACTATTGAGTTGGTCGTGGCCAATGGGTCGTAATAACTAAAACACACTTGAGTGGTTGTGATAGCTACGCTTGATTATGGGGCAAAATTGTGTGGCACGAAATGGGACGTGTCATAATGGTTTTACCTTATAATCGGGACCTATGTGTTTGGTTGTAAATGAATTGATGTGTTCTAGTTATTGATTTATGCGTGTTGCAATTATAAATGCATATGTGATGCACTAATATGCAAGGAGGTGCTGAGGCGAGGTAAGTTTGTTTGTGACGCCTGTTTAGACTACCTCTAGGTGAATTTGCTTCTTAATCGGGGTTTAGGGTTTTGACTCACTGAGATTTATCTCACCCTGTCGTGGTTAAATATTTTCAGGTCCCTAGTATGGAGATACGTCCCGTTCGTTTTGGGATGGTGTCGTAGAGAACTTGGAGCTCGTGGCTGAAGGGTCCGGAGAGTAGGTGGCCCTGTAGTTTATTTTTTAGTCAGACTTCTGTATATAGACCTATAGGGCTAACTCAATTTGTTTATAAAGGTGGTTTGTCTTTCTACTATCCCTGTGTTCGATTGTTGTTTGGGGTTTTATTTAATTCGCTTCCACATGTGCATAAAATGAAAAGGGTTGGCAATGCGTCCTGGGAACGTCACATTTTAATCGACCACCGAGGGATGTGTGCGTGCCGAGGTTTGGGGCGTGACAGTTATACCAAACGCTATGAGACTTCTTGCCATCACCATTAAGAGTGGCCACATAAGCCCACCCTCCAAGAAATGGACCCAATGACAAACACCCTTAAGCTTACATAAGCATATTCGGTGTAGGAAATAAGGGATGAAACACCACCAACTTCGCCTAAGTAACTCAATTGTTGATAACACTAATCAATGCTTGGACTTGGGCAAAGGAACTTATTTGGGCAACATATCCATAAGACTATCCGCCATAGGTACTTTCTCCATCGTAACCGTACCTTAGCAACCTTATCACACACATCAGATGTCGATATGTTTCAATCTCTCATGATACATTGTGTTCTTGTTTAATTAGATTGCACTTTGGCTACTATAAGAGGCTCCCTCCTTAGGATTTTGCTAGCAATTAAAAAAATAAAAGTGCCATGGAGTGAAGTCTGTTGCATGAAACATTGAAAACATGTCATTTTATAATTTTTCATTGAAAATCCACTCGAAAATGTTCAAATTGCGGTCTAAATCTTTTATCAAATGGTGATGGCTAAAAAAAACAATTATCAAATGCTGCCACAGAAGAAACATCAAAAGCTAAGTGATAATGGAAAGAAATAAAGCAATAAAGCAAAGAAAATCCACATATTACTGGCAATTCTAATTGAAATGACATCTATAATGTGAAACGGTGAGTCCATGTTATTTTACAAATTATCATGGTAATTAATCCACCGGGGGCCTCAACCGGTCATTTAGGGCGAAACTGGCCCGCAAGCATCCAAGGAAAGCCTTGTCAAAAGAGCAGAGCGTCAATGAAAAGAAATAAAGCAATACAGCAAAGAAAGAGAAGGTGGGTCATCCTAACGTGGAAAAGAAGACCCGCCAATGATTAAGCGTGCATCTTTGGTAATCCAAGTCTTCGTAGCTTGTCAAAAGAGCAGAGCGTCAATGAAAAGAAATAAAGCAATACAGCAAAGAAAGAGAAGGTGGGTCATCCTAACGTGGAAAAGAAGACCCGCCAATGATTAAGCGTGCATCTTTGGTAATCCAAGTCTTCGTAGACTTTGATTTGAGTCAATCACTAGTGCGATTCCTTCTTGAGCAAGCTGGCTTATCATGGACTGTTGATAGTCCAAGTTTTCTTAGACTTTGACTTGGGTCAATTATTAGTTTCAGTCTTCTTGCACCACGTTAAGACGAGGCATGCGGAGTTTAGGTTTTAGATTGTTGGCATCCGCATCAAAATCACATCAATCAATCTCATGCAACTCTTAATGTAGTGATTGTACTTCGATGCAATGCAAGACTATATATACATGGCATATTCATTTCCATTTAATCAAATTAGATGGCATCGATCTTCTTTATTGATTGATGACACGACTGGTTAGACTATTTAAGAAAAAAAGTTTTCTAGATAGATGATATTTGTTTACAAGTATTTTTCTACTTCTAAACCAATTTATGGTAACTAAACATTTCATGTTTCATGATAAAAAATAAAAAATCCCACCAGACCCGGAGGTGTAAAAATGTTTCATTTTGGAATTCATAATATCTTAAGTCTTTTCAAGCATAAATTTGAGTGTCAATTTTTTTTTTTTAAAGATTGAAGTTATTAAATCATGATAACTAAATGAGTTGAAAAAAAAAAAAAAAGAACTCTTTGAAAGTATCAAATTCTTTGAACTGAGATTGATGGAAGATCGGATTTGTTATTCGATAGCTTTACCTTTGATTATACTCCACTAAACTTTTGTTTTAGTAAATAAAACTACAAAAGTCTCATTATAGATTTTTTTTTTTAAATCAGACTCCTTCCGTGCAAATCCAAATTGAGCTTTCTCCATTAGCTCAAAAGCTTAAGGAAGAAGAGAATATAGGTGCGACCGGCCACAGGAAAGTTCAAGCCTCACCACAGGCCGATAAGGCTCTAGCTTGCCAAATACTGATAAGGTCATGCCTCGCTGGCGTATGGCAAGGCCAAGCTTGCCCAAGGCCGACGAGCTGGGCGAGGCTTAAGCCTTGCCTAAGATTGCTAGAGTCTTGCAGACCTTTGGCGAGCTTAAGGCAGGCTCAAGTTTTGTGCAGCTCGCTAGATCTAGCGAGGCTCAAGCTCACTTGAGGCCATTAAGCAAGCTTAGGCCTCTCCACATCCGGCAAACTAGGTGGAGTTTGAGTCATGCTAAAGCCTCGCTAACCTTTGGTGACCTTGAGTACGATTTGAGCCTAGCCCAATTAAGCCTTGAGCTCACTCGACGATCTGGAGTGAGCTTAGGCACAATGAGGTGGAGCCTCACCGGCTTATGGAGAGGCTCAAGCTTGCTTGTGGCCAGCGACCGATTGAAGAAGAAGGAAAAGAAAAAGAAAGAAAAGAAAATTTTTAAATAATTAAAAGTTTGAATTTTTTTAAAATAAAAATAAAAAGAAAATTTGTGTGGTGAAAAAAGCGCTTGGTTCATAAGTAAAAGAAAGAGCATGGAAAAGGCAGCTTTTGGGCAAGCTGCTTCATCATGGACTGTTCGTAGTCCAATTCTTCGTACATCTTGACTTGGGTCAATCATTGGTTTCGGTCTTCTTGGTTCATATGATTTTTTTCTCTCTTTCTGAGTGGTAGCTAATGCTAATACTGTGTTAAGACGAGGCATAGGAAGCTTAGGTTTTAGGTTCTTGGCGTCCTTATCAAAATCACATAGACCAATCTCATGCATTTCTTAATATAGTGATTGTATTTTGATGCAATGCAAAACTATATATATGGCACATTCCATTTTCATTTAGGTAAATTATATGGTATCAACTTTTTATTGATGGATAACACGATTGCTAAACTATTTTTTTTTAAAAACATTTTCTAGACAAATGATGCTTGTTTGCTAGTATTTTTCTACTTTCTAAATCGATTTCGTGATAACTAAACATTTTATGTTTCATGATAGAAAGCAAAAAATCTCGCTAGTTCCGAAGGTGTAAAAATGTTCCATTTTGGAATTCACAAGCTCTTAAATTTGTTTAGGCATAAAACCGAGTGTGACCCAAAAAAAAAAAAAGGATTGAATTTATTGAATTGTGATGACTTGATGACCAAAAGATAATTAAAAAAAAAACTCTTGGGAAGCATCAAATTCCTTCAATTGAAATCGAGGGAATATCGAATTTGTCCTCCAACAGCTTTACTTTTGATTATGCTCCACTAAACCTTTGCTTTTCGGTAAATGGACGCCCAAAAGTCTTGCTACAGATTATTTTTTTAAATCAAACTCCTTCCATCTGAATCGAAATCGAGCTTCCTCCGCTAGCTTGAAAGCTCGGTAAAGAAGAGAAGGTAGGTGGGATGTCACTACCTAACTCCTACTCCTTTCAAAGGAAAAGAAATACTTTGCGTACAAATGTAGGCCTTAACCATCAACACCTTTGTTCCTTTACCACATAATCTTAAAAATAAAAATAAAAAGGAAGATATCTTGAATTACATTTCAGTAGGTCATTGAACTCAGAAGCCAAAAGATCGGCTGAACGTGTAAAGAAAATCGTGGGCCAGTTTGGCTGCAAAATCAGTTGGTAAGGATGCTTCCTCAAAGCATCACTCCAGCCTGTTAAAGTCGACAACTATGTACATTTCTTAATGTGGAAAATCATTGGACTATATGGTGCAGAAATTTTGGGGATTGGAATCGCCTTTTGCCCCCAAATAAATGGACAGATTCATTCAAAGTCAAGTCAATCAAAAGCAGACATGGAACTTCCTAACTAGTTCGTTTCCCCCATCCTAATTAACGTGAACTCCAGCCGGTCTAGTTTAATGGGCAGATCGGGCCAAGCCCCGAATTAACTCCGAAACACAAAGCTCGGTGGAATTATTGGGCTTGATCTTCATCAAAGCACTCCCCAGCGGTCAATTGAATTAAGAAAAGATCGCCTTTATTTCAGGGCGAATCATCATTTGCATTTAACCCCTTGTTGGTGTCAATGATTTGCTCATCACTAAGTGTTGTAGTTGGACATAAATCCATGCTTCGTGTTGATTTTTATACAAAATACTATTAAAACAGCATGACGCAAAACTAATGCGTGATGGGAAAAATTATTCACGAGTATTGTATGAAAGTTCTCTATTTCAGATAAGTTTTGGGAGGTGTGGCTCTTCTTCTTTTTTTTTTAATCTCTTTTCGGTCAAAGAGGTGTGGCTCTTCACTTTCTCAATTAATGCTTGTGGATTATGCATTACAAAAGAAAATAAGGAAGAGGCAAAATGATAAGAACTTACGGATAAGGTGAGACTATTCCATATTTATTTTTTAGAATTGGAAAAATTTTGCCACACTTCTATTCATTTGAAATTAACTGATTTGGGTCATTATTTCATATATGCCTCAACATTAGATATTGTTAGACCAAGTCTTTGCAACTAGAAACATTTTTGGGATAAGTATACCATAAGTGCCAAAAGTTGTGTATGTTGATCACTTTAGTACTAGAAGTTTCCGCCGACTCACTTAAGTGCTAAATTGCAGAATAAAAGATCATTTAAGCGCCAACAACGAGAAGTTCTTACTAAATTGATTACGTGTCATTTATAATTAAATTGATAATATGACTTGGCAAATTTTTTTAAAAGCTCCAATTCACGTAACATGCTTGGTATGATCACTTTAAACAAAATTCAGCACTCAAATGATCACTTAAGATAAAATTCAGCACTCAGATGATCACTATTTGTGACTTTTGGACAACGTCATTGAAGGGTTAGATATTGACTAAGCATGCCAGTGAACCACGTAAGATTAGAAATTAATAAAAAATAGCCACGTTGGATTTTCAGCCACCTAGATTGAAGTTGACACTTAAATGATAGTTTTTTTTTTTTTTTTAGAGTGGCACTTAAGTGATTAAAAAAAATTGTACTAAAGTGAGCATCGTATACAACTTTTAGCACTTCTAATGTGCTTATCTCAAATTTTTTTTAATTTAACAATTGTTAAGCCTCCTCTTCAACTCCTGTGAATCCAACATAAGAACCTTGTTTTTTCCCAAAAATAAATTGGACATGCGTTTATCAATGAGTCACTTTACCCTTTCTTTTTAGATATGCCCTAATCACTTATGCCATAGCAATGAGGATCTTTCTTTGATTAAAGATTTCTTAGCAACATTATTCTCGACATTGAAAAAACAATATAGTTTATTAGGAGATAAGGATAATCAATATAATCCATTAGACAAAACACAATTTCCAATAATTCCGAAATCATAACTAAAATCCAATCTTTTATTTGCAAAATAAAGACAATATCCAGCTTTATGAAACGAAGAAAGATATATCAAGTTTCTCATAAAACCAAAAACATAAAAGACATTATTTAGAATAATTAAAAAAAAAAAACTAGAGTCTAAATTCAAAACAACTGTGCCTATGCGCTCTACGTCAACTCCAATATCGTTTCCAACTTTAACCTTTGACTCCCTCAGACTTGGATTCCTTAGATTTGTAAGATCTTGTAAGATAGTAATCACATGAACAGTAACACCATAATCAAGCCACCAAGAATCCAAAGGAACATCAACCAAATTTGATTCAAAACAAACCAACAACTCACATCAGTGACTTTTTTTTTCTTGCTTTTAGCAAAGCTTCGAACTTGTAGCAATTGGCTCTCTTATGACCCAGCTTCTTGTAGTGAAAACACTTAAAATCCTTATCTCCATTTCTCCCAAGATTCCCATTTTTCTTGAAGTTGGCCTTTCTTTGGACCATGAGCATTTGACCATTTAGACTTCCATTTTCCTCTAGATGAATTAAACTTCGTATTGGCAATTAAGTGGGCGGACTCATATTTCTCCTTCTTTAACTTATCCTCCTCAGTCACACATTTGGTAATTAAGGCATTGATGCTCCATGTCTCATTTCGAGCGCTATAAGCAGCCTTCATCTAGCTAAATTTAGCTAGTATAACATTTAAAGCATGATGCACAATATAAATTTCAGAAAGAACAATTTCATGGACCTTAAGTTTGGACTGAATACGGACCATCTTTGGTACAAATTCTTTAACACTCATAGCAGCATCATACCTCATATTTGTTAACTCACTCAGCAAGTTCCCAGCTTCAGCTTTATATGAGAATTTATATCTTTCTCCCACTACTTCAAGGAACTATCTCGCATTCATATCTTCCAGCAAACCACTAATGAGATGCTCAACAATGGACTTATTCATAGCAATGAGGTTTAGTCGGTTGGATTTTTCCCATCTGGCATAATGGGCCTTTTGATCTATAGTACTTTGATCATTAGGCTTGGAAGGTTCATCCTCATGTAGAGTTGAATCCATATCTACAATTCCCAGAGCAAACTCTATATTTTGCTTCCAACTCTAGAAATTTGATCTAATTAACATTTCAACCATGGCATTATTGTTGTTTATAGCAAAGGTAAATGTTTGTCACACATAATGTAATAAGATCAATTATGGGCAATAAGCAATTCAATAAAAATAATTAGTACATTATAAACTCCCTTTTGGGTAGAGTGTACAATGCACTATTATTTTTCACAGCACGAAGTTTATAAAGCGACAACAAGGAGAATTACATATAATTGTCAAGAATCCATCCTCTTTGGGCTGACAAATCATTTAAATTATATATTTCCATGATATCAATACATAGAGACGATAAGAAGAATTACATATAATCATCAAGGGCTTATTCACTTTATGCAAACAAGACCTTTAAATTATACATCTCCATTATCACAACATAGAGCGGAATTACATATAATTTCCAAAAAAATTATCCCTTTTGGGCAGATAATTATTTTTTCAATTATACATTCCCATATTTTAAATTGGGAATTAATTTTCATGCAATTTTTCAAATTAATATTCACCATAACCCCCTTTGGGTGAGTTATTGATTTTTATCAATAGGGAACTCCAAAAATTTATAAATAATTTCCATTTAATCAATGCCAAAAATTCATCTAACAATATGAAGCACTTTTATGACATGTGCTTCCAAAGATCACATTACATTTATCAAACAACAATTTTTGCCAATTTTTTAAAATTTTTAAATTTTTAAATTTAATATATATATATATATATATATATTTTTTTTTTTTTTTTTGGTTATGAATCGGACCCTCTTGTGGGGCCTTTGCGCCCAAGCAACCCGAACCTAATCCTCCTGTGAGGCCCAAGCCTTCACCCGGCCCAGCTGTTCTTTTTGCTAATTAGAAACAAGCGGGCCTATTTATTGACACAAATAGCCCGACTTGCAGGATTTGGGCTAGAGGGCCACGTGACCCAATAGGCCCTATAGAAGGATTCTGAGCTCACACCCAAACTCAACAACAAAAGAAGAAAAAAAAACTATGGCCTTACGCCCATATTACAAGCTTGGCCGAGCTGGAGGTCTTCTTCAACCTCTAGTCGGTTCATGAAATTATGCAAACCGGGTCATACGACCCAGTTTCAACCCGAACTATGAAAACGCTTATTAAGGTTGATTTTTGATGAAATTTTTCCAAGGATCTTGCATCTAACATCAATATAATCAAATAGAATGAATTAAATGAAAACAAACAAAAAAATCAACCATATTCAAGATTCAAAATTTCTAATCTAATACCCATGGCCGCAATTCGATTTTCTCAATTTTAAGCCCAAAAACTTCACCTTAATGCAACCAAAAGATGCTAAAACATATGTAAAACAATACCCATGCAACAATTTACAATGAACATTGATCAATTGCAAGTAATTTAAAATTCTAGAACTTTTTCAAGGTATAAACTCTAGAATTTCAAATTTCAAATTATCACTCAAATATCAACGAAACTATACAAATTATATATGGTTGGAAAGATCTTGACATGTAGAACAAAAATCCTAAGGTTTCAAGATCAATCGATCAAAAAATCCACATGAACAAAATAACACCAATATTTGGCTTAAAGGAAAAATTTTCGAATTTGTTCATAAAAAGAAAATAATTTTGGGTCCTACAATAATATATGATTTGCTTTGATACTACATGTAGAAAATTATCCACAAAACCAACTAATTAACCAAGAACAATTAGATTCATATATGACTGTGAAATATCAAAATTGATAAGCACATCGAAATTAAAACGTATCTATTTGAGCCATTGTTTCACTTAAAGAAAAATAGATCAACATGTTTAATCAAAGATCTATTGGAATACCAGATATTTCTTTCTATGACCTATTTCAGTGTAGCATCTTTTCATGGGATTAAGTAACTAATAGGTATAACCTATTCTTTTATAGGCTAAAGAGGGGAATTAACAAATCTTAATCAATAATGTATCAATTAGGCCTCTCCCATTATGAGCTTCAGTTAAACACAATTACATACACTTTGTTGCTCAAGTAGGCCCATTATTAATAGATGTCAAAACCCAATTCAATAAAATCACTTAGGGGTTTAACAAATATTGAAATATTCATGGATCCGATTATTATAAATAGAATATCAATTAATTAATGTAAACTTATATTATAGGAAATTTCTAACATTACAATCGGTGAGGAATGATGGCAACCACTGACAATTTGTGGACTCTTCAATCCTAGACATTCAGGCATATGCTATATTGAGGTCATGTAGCAATCCCTTTTTAAGGCAGAAGTCCATATCAGACTTTCTCTTCCATCTTGGTAGTTTGTAGATGTATTCTCCGTTTAAGATAGAGACTGTTGATGTATGTCCACCCTGGTAGTTCTTACAGCACCTTTTGCTCTGTGTGAAGTCGTCCGAGAGGTATTTACCAAGAGATATACATGTTTCGTCATTTTATTCAAATCATCTCGCTATTTACGCTGCTCCAAGGTTTATAGCAACAGCGATCTTACCTGTGCTTATATAAGACTTCTCTGGATGAAATCTTTGAACAGAACAGCAGAAACTACAATCGACCGATATATATATAGAGAGAGAGAGAGAGAGAGAGAGAGAGAGAGAGAGAGAGAGAGAGAGAGAGGCCGAATTGGAAGCCCACAGGACTATAATTCTGAAATAAAAAGGGAAGAGGAGAGGGTCGAAGGGGGGTAGCGGGAGATTCGGAGCCGTATCGGAGGCGGTGTCTGAAACTGGAGGAAGCAGAGGAGGGTTTTGTTGCGTTTTTTCTTATACTTGTTTAAATTAGTTTCTCGCTTTTCCTTTTTATCTTTTGAAGAGGGCTTTCGCTTTCGGTGTTTTTTTTTTTTTTTTTTTTTTCTTTTTTCCCAAATTTTGCTTTGTGCGAGTGGCGCGAAAATTTCCTGCTTTGTGAGAGGAGGCAAATCGTACTCTTTGCTTCTCGGCGCAGAATTGAAAGCAGCGTCAGTTCACGCGCGAGATGGACCTTTGGCTTGATGATCAGAGGTGGCTCCGACCTGGCCTCACTGCCCAATGCGATCGAATCTTGATGGGCTGTGATTGTTTTCTTCGTACATTAAGAGTGCGAATGATAATCATTTTATTTCATACGAGTTTTTGAGCAAAAATATGTGTTTGATAGCGATAGAAAATTTTTGTTCCTAGAATAAAAATTTGTTTGATAACGACATAAATTTCTCCTTCCCTAGTGGAGGTGGGAGATGGTCAACAAACGGAGAGGTTGGCGGCAGGCAATCGACAGCGACAGGCAGCAAGTGGATAACGAGAGATAACAAGAGTAAACAATGAAAAAGTTTTTATTTCTCATTTTTGCTCAAGAAATAGAAAAGCTAAAAATTTTAATTTCTTATTTCTATTCCAAACTTATTTTTGGAGTAAAAATTTGTTTAATAAATAGAAAAATGAAATTGCATTACCAAATGGAATAGGTAGAGAGGGACAATTGATGTACTTCCTCCTCTAACAATATGGTCTCTCGTTTGCTATGAAAGAAAACTACTTAGTTTTCATATGTATATAGGCCTATCATTGCTGTCTTATTGGCATGCTAGAATTTGGGAAATATTTCCACATGAGGTATCAAATATGTGATGAGAAAACTCCTATCAGGTTTTGAAGTTGACAAAACTTCCATATTCTTGTTCTTATTCTAAAGAATACTAGAATTATGCACTGTGTCGTGGAATATTGTCAAAGTCTATTTTACTCTAGAAGTCTTTCCACTCTAACGAGATATAGACTAAACTAAGTCCAAAACGAAAATATAATCAGATTTAGGATTATTGATTTATTGACAAGGATACAATACGTACGAGATTCATCCTTAATATCTGGCTTTCTAGTGAAGAATCTCACTTACCTTTTTTTTTTTTTTAAATATATATTGATGGAATCAATCACAAATTGATGAAATCAATCACGAAGACAAGTTCCTTTTTTGGAAGCATCTATTTATGGAAAATCTAGATTTTGATTGTATAGGCAACTAAAATCAAACGGCTACAAGATTTTCTTAATCGATTATGTCCAACGGATTGAGTGGAAGAAATTCCTCTGGAGAATGCCAATGGTTAGAAAGGCATAGAGGAGTATTCAAGGAGGTCATTCAGTCCATTTGGAGTAGAGTGTGAAAATTAAAATTCCAAAGTTTGAGACCTTTCCAATTACTTGTTTTTCATCGACATTGCTTACAAATTGTATTCAAGAGAGAAAAACACAAGAGGAGTGACTTAGTGAGAGAAAAAGAAATTCTTCACTCAAATCATTGTACTTCTCTATTGATACCTTAATCAAATTCAGCCAAAAGATTGCCAATATGGGAGTGGACGTAGGCTTGATCTAAGCCGAACTACTATAAATCTTGTGTTCAATTTTCCCTTCCCTTAACTGTGACATCCAGATTTTTTAACCCTGTCTTCTACTGAATAAATCGGGCATTTTATTGAAGTGTCTATAAGGCTATTCTCAGAATTGATCATTCTTGAGATAACTAGACTATATGGGGAAATTATTAGGAATTTTAAGGCAATTCGATCAGGAATCGGCTTCTCGACCGTGTCCATCTTTAGAGGCCATTACGGCACAGTTAAAAATCGATTTGAAATCAGAGATAGACTGGTTCGACAGAGATGTGTGGCTAATCGTGGGTGACCCCACTAAATTAGAAAATTCTTGTCGACTGGCCCTCGATTGATTTTCTTATTGTTTTGGTACCCTGTGTCCGCAGTTGGATCCTCAAGATTTTCACGACAATTGAGAGTTGCCAATGAGTCGAGTGGGTTCATAGTGGTTCAAAGAAAATCAACCACGGGTCATTTGCTCTTAAAATATCTGAAAGTTACCCGATAGTCTAAGTCACGCTAAAAACGCGCCGAATGAAAATTAAGCTCCAATTCGAGTCCGATTTCAGAAATTGAAGTTTTGGCCATGTCACAATAAATTCTAGGAGTGTCAACTCAGTCTTAGAAGATTTTTCTGATAACCGACACTTTTTGGGAAAAAGTTGTCGCCAGGTTGTTTTAGTGCAGAAAATGCCGAAGGTGGTTTTCGATTGCGAAATTGAGAAGTGCGAGAAATTATTGGATGGGGAAAATTATCAATTGAGGCATTTAGAGGTCAAGTGATTTTTGTTGTGGCCAATTGAAATTGAATCAAGAGAGAATTGAAGAACAATTGAAGCATTGGCTAAGAAATTCGTATCATCCCCTCACCCTAGCAATATTGGACTACTTGAGAGGTTATGGGTGTCATTTGGATGGTTTAGTGAAAGCCAAGTGTTTTTACTTGGCCAAGAGTGATTCTTGAAGAACAATTGAAGCATTGGCTAAGAAATTCGTATCATCCCCTCACCCTAGCAATATTGGACTACTTGAGAGGTTATGGGGGTCATTTGGATGGTTTAGTGAAAGCCAAGTGTTTTTACTTGGTCAAGAGTGATTCTTGGAGGATATTTTTGCATAATATCAAGCCAAGGCCCCACCTCACTCTTATTCATCTCTCTTTCCTCTCACCTCAACCGATTAGTCTCTCTCCCCTTCTCATTTCTTCGTGCGACACCTCCATGAATAGCTGATGTTGAAGACCGGCAGCTCCTTCCTTTGAAAATTGAAGCCCACGTTCCTCTTCTTCATCGATTCTGCCGAGCTTGCTGCCACTTGGCAGTGTGTACGCCCGGTTCGGTCAACAACAGCTTCAATTGAAGCTCTTGGTTGACCGCTTGAAGCCCACGACTCCACCGAGTTTGGTCGGCCACTTACACCACACCAACAGAGAAGCCGCGGGAACGGAGACAGTCAGCCACGCCATCCACCGAAGACGCCAGCGAAGCCCGTGTTTCCAGCAGCTTCGGCCACATCCGCAAGCCCTGCTTCCTTCCATCGCCAGCACACCAGTCAACCTCGGTTCTTCTCAGGCAGTTTGTTGACCTTCGAAACCCCACAGAGTTTCCTCTCCTACGCGGCCATCATCCACCGAAGAAGAAATCTCCACGCGGCTTCAGTCTTTGTCGAGCTGCCCTCTCTTAGTCAACAAGCTGCCCATCCACGCGTCTTCTTCTTCAAACGCATGAAGTAGCCACCTCGTCCGTGAAGACCAAACTCCACCGAAGCCCCTGTTGATTTAATCCACCTCACGTGCCCACGATCCAGTCAACGGTGCCCTCTCCTCCACCGTTTGTTGACCGAAGTCCCCACGCCTCTGCCGTCCACGCGCCTGCCTCCGCAACTCCATATGCGGCCAGCAAATTCCACCGAAGGAATCCCAGAATCCCAGCGAAGCAGCAGCCTCGTCGAAGCCGCGAGTCCACCGGTCTTCAGCCACGTGAACAACCGAAGTCCACACTAATTTTCATGGCCCAATAGTGGCCTTTGCTGCTTCTGGTTCGGCCCATCAGTCCAAGGATAACTCAGCCCAGCAATTGATCATTTTCAGCAAGCCCACAAGATTTTGGCTCATTTCAGCCCAATTATAGCAGCCCATTTTCAGTTTAATTTCAAGTCCAGCAAGTTGCAAGCCCAGTTGAGTTCAGCCCAGTACAAAGGAAGCCCAATCTTGAAGTCCAAAGTTTCTTCGGGCTTGCGAGGTTCTTCGCCTAGCCCAAGTTCGGCCGCGGTTGCGTCGTTGTCTCGGTGTCCTAGCCTTCATTTAGAGCAAGTGAGTTTTACTCACTAATTGTGGCATCCCAAAAATTCAAAACCGAGCCTTAAGGTGTGTTAAAGTCTTTAATTAGGCGATAGAATTTCCATGGCTTATGTTTTAGCCATTAGTCTTTTAAATTTGATGATTTGTTCTTATGATTGGGGAAGTTTAAATTTAATAGATTAATAATCTATGCTTGGCCATATGATTTAAATTTCAATGAGCAAAAATATCCTAAGACTTTGGCCAAGATGAAATTTGAATTTGGAAATATTTATAGAAAAGAATTCAAAAAAAAAAAAAAAGAGAGAAAAAGATGGTTAAAATTGGAATGGGCCTTAGACCCATTTGGCCTAAGCCTAGTGGGCCGAATGGCCGGCCCAAATGGAAGCCCACAAGAGGGAATTCGACCAGCCCAAGAGGAGTGGCCGGATGGCCCAACTCCAAAGCCCAACAAGCCCAAATCCAATTCAAAAATAAAAATGACAAGTGGCAAGGGGCAAGAGCATGCATTGGTTAATCTTTAGGCAAAGCAATGATTGTTAATCATGGGATTAGGGGAATATAAAGGGGATGAGGAGAGAGAGATGGCCGGTTCATTGTTCATTCGGCCGAGAGAGGTGTGCCAGAGAGAGAGAGAGAGAGAGAGAGAGAGAGAGAGAGAAAGGGAGAAACCGAGAGGGGAAGGAGGCGGAGCCGAGGGTGCCGCCGTTCGTTCGCCGTCCGATCGCCGTGTCCCGCCGCCATTCGTCATCGTTTGTCCATCTTAGAGGCAAGTGGAGTCCTTAACTTCTCTTGCATGTTTTTTTCATTGGTTGCATGTTAGATTTTAGGTGTGATTTGTGCGAAAAACCGAGGTAAGAGTTGGTTATTGGCAAACCGTGTGACTGTTCTTGTTCGGTTTGTTGGAGTCAGTAGCTTGTTTGAGCTTCCATGGGTGTTTGGAGTTCGATTTTGGCTTCGATGTCTTCATGGAAGATGTAGCTAATGTCTTGTACTATAACATACTGAAATTTCGTAAAAAATGATGGAGATATGAGGGGTTAAAGTTCTATTATACGGAGACCCTAGATCTGTGAAGTTTTCACTAACCTCTTGCTAGATTCTTGTTTGCATGTTGATTTCTGTTGAATATTTGACTTCAATGTCTTCATGAACGTTGTAGGTAACACCTTAAACTACAACATACTCGAATTTGAAGCAAAAATAACAAGCATAACTTGGTGAATCGGCTAGATCTTGGAAACGATGATTCTGGTGAAGTATTCCGAGACACCCAAGACTTCATGGACTTAAATGGTGACCATACTTTGGTTATTCGACCTAGATCTCTTCATGAAACTTGTAAAGGACACCTTAGTACATAACATAATCAAATTTCAGAGGAAACAAAAGAGAATAGATGGGTGAAATCTAAAAATTTCCGAGATGTGTGTTCTGGACGACGCGGTAGTGGTTCCAGAAGTTTCGTGGGGTCGTATAAATTAATCTAAAAAGAATTTGGCTTAGAGTTCTTCACCAAAAATGTACGAAAATTTGTTGGCTATCACCCTGTAGAATTTCGTAATTTTTGAAGGCCATATGAGTATTTTAATCGAATTTATTTGGAAACTGTGCAATTTTGGTCATTATCCGAATATCATGTGCTATTTTGTGGAAATTGTGAAATTATGTGAAATCCAATTTGGCCATGAATTTCGTATGAAATTGTCATCCTATTGATTTGTTTAGTGATTGTTTGAATATTATGATTTTGGGAAAATCATAGATATTAAATTTAATATTTATTTATGAAAATAAATAAATATAATAATAAAATAATAATAAAATAATAAAATAATAAAATAATAAAAAGGGATTATTTTATTGGCCATGAATTCCATTGAATTTATTATGCATTGTTATATGACATTGGTGTATGTATGATCATAAATTGCGATGCATGTGTGAATCATATGCCACGATAAATTGAATCATAATAATGTGAATTGAGAAGACCGTCGGAGGTGTGAGCCGACGATGCCCCGGGAGTATCGGGATGCCTGGCTAGAAGGGTACGGCCGGTTGCCCGGTGGTCATGAGTGGCCGAATGCCGGAGGGTCCTCGGGAGACCGAGTGGTGTCGAGATGCCCGGAGAGTGGGGAGCCGGAAGCTCGGCATGGTAATTATGTCGAGGGATACCTCGCGATGCCAGATTGGGTGTGAGATGCCTGGCCTGAAGGGTTCGGCCGGTTGCCCGGTGGCCTTAAATAGCTGGATACCGGAGGGTCCTCGTAATCCCAGTTGGGGTACGAGATGCCCGGAGAGTGGGGGAGCCGGATGATCTGAAATTGTATCTTGATGCATGGGGGACGCAAACATTGGTCCCGGGAATGAGAAATATGATGGTCCAAGATGAAATTGGAATTAAATCATGCATGATAATACATGATGATGACATATGCATGATGATATGCATGATGAGGATGATATGCATGATGATAATGACATATGCATGATGATATGCATGATGAGGATGATATATGCATGATGATATGCCTGATGATACATGATGGTATGCACATGGTTACAAGGTAAGTAACGCCTGCAATGCATGTATGAATTGTATGGTGCATTGAGTTGTTATTGGATTTCCTTATCTGCTAAGTAGTTGTACTCACCCCTTTTGGGGATAACATTTTAGATTAGAAAGATGCCGCTTCCTACCGTCACGCGAGGCACCTTCTATGGTCTCCCGTCAGATGTAGAAGTAGATTGTACAGAGATCGACTGTGTCACTATCCCTGGACTGACATATGTGCGAGTGCGTGTGCTAGTCATGTACGACGTGGGCCTGGCTGGGGGCCCAGTCATCCAGGAGTTTTTGTCTATTCATGTCCGCCGAGATGGAGTGATTAGGGGGATGTTGCCGCCACCACCACCCGATACACCTGGATGGGTGTGATGGTTGCGTGAAGGGTAGAGAGCTGGTGTCTCTTTTTGGGGAGTAGCCGCCACTGTTGGATGGGGGATGTCATGTGATTTTCTTTAGGGGTCGTAGTATCTTTTTGGGATGAGGCCGAGTGTGGCTGAAAATCTTGGTCTCCTTTTGTTGTATCGACCCATGAAAAACCCATCACGATAATATGTAAATAAAAGTGGCATGGCTTATCTTTTAAATCCTGATGATTAGTGGTGTGTATCTGTATCATGGATTGGTAGGGGGATAGATGGTGATGTTTAATTTGCTTCCGCTATGAGTCGCGTTGGGACCGATTTGTTTTAAAAAAAAAATGCCTGTGATTAACGACGCTTGTTTTAAGTACAAGATAGAAAGAGGAAAGAAAGTGTAACATCGGCGCTGGTGACGACCTGAGAAGGGTTCGGGGTGTCACAGCCGCCCTTTTTGGTATCAGAGCGAATGGATAAAGGTGGAGTGATAAGGAGCCTCATTGGGAAATTGAGGAACATGATGACAATGCACACCATAGGATATAAGACGAAATAAATGAATAACGGGTGATGAGAATTCACTCATAGATTCCTAGTAGTTTACCTTGAATTGCCTTTAGGTACCAGTAACACGTATATGTTACTTATGTAGTAGTAGTAGATGCTTTGAATGGAGGCAGTGAGTCTCAGATTATTTCTGAGGCAATGCTTGAGAATTGCAGGAAAGTCATGGTGCGAGCTGGAAGTGCTCATCCATCGAGGGCTGAAGCCTCTGCTGCAAGGGCTGAACCCCGAATGGAAGACATCCTATAGGCATTGGCCAACATTGGAAATCTGATGGAAAGGCAGGCGCAGCAGCAACCTGGAGCAGAACGCCGTACTCAAGGATTAGTGGAACAGTTTTTGAAGCTGAAGCCACCTAAGTTCAATGGAATGGGAAGTCCTGAGGAGGCGGAGCATTGGATTGATGGAATGGAGCAAATTTTCAGGTTGCTGGACTGCACTGCTGTTGAGAAAATAACTTTGGCAAGAGTACCAGCTGGAGGGAAATGCGAAGTTTTGGTGGAGAGCATCGAGGATACGATCTTCCCACCAGTGCGAGGTTAACTGGGAAGAGTTTGTGAGAGCTTTTAATAGGAAGCATTTTTCTGACTGTGCTAAGGATAGGAAAATTACTGAGTTTGTTCAGTTAGAACAAAAGGAGCTGACGGTAGATCAGTATGAGGCTAGATTTTCTGAATTGTCTAGATATGCTCCTACGCTAGTTGAGGACCAAGAAGAGAAAGCTAAGAGATTTCTGAAAGGGCTTAGGACTGATATCAGGAGACAACTAGTGCCTTTGAACATAAGAGATTATAATGAGATATATGAAAGGGCACAGTTGGTGGAACAGGAGTTGATGAGGGAACATTCAGAGGATAAGAAACCATTGTCTTTTAGGGATGTGAGAAGGGGTAAGAGACCCTATACAGGTGAAGGTCAGACCTGGGGATCTAAAAAGAAGAGTAATTTTGGGAATTATGGAAGAGGCAAGGATAGCCTGAGTTTGGGAAGGACACCTTATCAGAATGCGGAGTGTCGAATGTGTAATGGGTGACATGGCCCAGGACCTTGCATTGGACAACCAAAGTGCTATGGTTGTGGACAGATAGGCTATATTAAGAGAAACTGCCATCAGGAGAGATCGCACGCGAGTATGGGCTCGGTGCGGCAACCGTTGCGAGAATCTTTGTTAAGCCAAACTTACCAAGGAATCCCCAGAGGCCACCAGCATTGGGAAGAGTGTATGCGATTACCCAAGAGGAAGCGGAAGCTTCCAAAAATGTTATCTCAGGTACGATCCTTATAAATGATAAAAAGGCATATGCATTGTTTGATACGGGTGCTACGCATTCGTTTGTGTCTGAAAGATATAGACAGTTGAGTAAGATAAAAACTATGCCTCTTGAGATGCCTCTTTGTGTTTCTACGCCTCTAAAGGATATGTTATTGTCTACATTGGTGTGTGGAAATTGTAAGATAACAATGGGAGGAAAAGATATGGAAATAGACTTAGTTGTAATGGCCATGTATGATTTTGATGTTATCATAGGAATGGATTGGCTTCATAAATATTGGGCTCAGATGGATTGTTATAGGAAAGTGATCCAATTTACTTTACCTGATCAGTCTAGTTGTGAATTTCTTGGAGGTCAGACCCACCTACCTGTAGCACTTATTCGGCAATAGAAGCCTATGCGTTACTTGACAAAGGATGTCAAGGATATTTGGCCATGGTTAAAGATTATACTAGGGAAGAGCCTGAGATTGATGAAATTCAAGTAGTTAATGAATTTCAAGATGTATTCCCTAAGGAATTGCCTGGATTACCGCCAGAGCGAGAGATTGAGTTTGAAATTGAACTAATGCCTGGAACAAGACCAATATCAAAAGCTCCGTATAGGATGGCCCTAGTTGAATTAAAGGAATTGAAAGTGCAATTGCAAGAATTGCTTGATAAAGGATTCATTAGACCAAGTGCTTCACCTTGGGGTGCACCGGTCTTGTTTGTGAAAAAGAAAGATGGATCGATGCGCTTGTGTATTGACTATAGGCAGTTGAACCAAGTGACCATTAAGAATAAGTATCCTTTGCCTAGAATTGATGATTTGTTTGACCAACTCCAGGGAAGTTCAGTTTTCTCTAAAATTGATTTGAGGTCAGGATACCATCAGTTGAGAATTAAGAAAGAGGACATTCCTAAGACTGCGTTCAGGACTCGTTATGGGCACAATGAGTTCCTTGTTATGCCATTTGGATTGACTAACGCCCCAGCTGCATTTATGGATTTGATGAATAGAATATTTCGGCCTTATTTAGACCAATTTGTGATTGTATTTATTGATGATATTTTGGTATATTCAAAAGGACCTAAAGAGCATGAGCAACATTTGAGAATAGTTTTGCAGACTCTGAGAGAGCATAAGTTGTATGCTAAGTTTAGTAAGTGTGAATTCTGGTTGAATCAGATAATATTTTTAGGACATGTGGTGTCAGGAAAAGGAATTGCGGTAGACCTGGCAAAAGTTGAAATGGTAGTAAATTGGCCGAGACCGACAACACCTACTGAAATACGAAGTTTCTTAGGACTGGCTGGTTATTATAGAAGGTTCATTGAAGGATTTTCACGACTGGCAGGACCTTTAACTAAGTTGACCCGAAAGAATGTGAAATTTGAGTGGAATGGGGAATGTGAAAGGAGTTTCCAGGAGCTTAAAAGGAAATTGACTTCAGCTCCAATCCTGACTATACCTACTGGACCTGATGGTTTTACAGTGTATAGTGATGCATCTCACAAAGGATTAGGATGTGTTTTGATGCAACATGGCAAAGTTGTAGCTTATGCATCTAGACAATTGAAACCTCATGAGCTGAATTACCCGACGCATGATTTAGAACTAGCAGCTATAGTGTTTGCCCTGAAGATATGGAGACACTATTTGTATGGGGAGAAGTTTGAGATCTATACAGATTATAAGAGTTTGAAGTATCTGTTCTCACAAAAGGAGTTGAACAGGAGACAAAGGAGATGGATGGAGTTGTTGAAGGATTATGATTGTGAGATAAGATATCATCCAGGGAAAGCGAATAGAGTAGCAGATGCTCTTAGTCGTAAGTCGGCTATTTCCATAGCAAGTTTAGAAATAGCTAGTTTGAGAATGGCAGAATGGGAGTTGTTAGAATCTGTAGCAAACTCCGAATTTAAATTGGAAATGGATTGTCTTACTGGCATGCTTAGTGCATTAAGAATAGAACCTGAGATTATCCAGAAGGTTAAAATCTTGCAAAAATCTAACCCAGAGATTTTGAAAGTGAAAGATGTTGTATCTTTAGGAAAAAGATCAGAATTACAATTCTCTGATGATGGAATAGTAAGATGCCAAGGACGACTTTGTGTTCCCGACAATGAAGAATTGAGGAAGGAAATTCTATCGGAGGCGCATAAGAGTAGTTATAGTATCCACCCAGGTAGTACAAAGATGTACAGGAATTTGCGTCAGCAATTTTGGTGGAATGGAATGAAGGCAGATGTGGCTAAGTATGTTTCTCAATGTTTGACATGCCAACAAGTAAAAGCGGAACATCGAAAACCCGCAGGACTCTTGAGACCATTAGACATACCAGAATGGAAATGGGAACATATAACGATGGACTTTGTGCAAGGATTGCCAAGGACGTCGAGTGGTCATGACTCTATTTGGGTTATAGTGGATCGTTTGACTAAATCGGCACATTTCCTAGCGATTCGCATGGACTACCCAATGGATAAGTATGCGGACATGTATGTAAGTCAAGTGGTACGCTTACATGGTGTTCCGGTGACCATTACTTCAGATCGAGATTCGAGGTTTACTTCGAATTTTTGGAGAAGTCTTCAAGTTGCGTTAGGATCTAAGCTTCAGTTTAGTACTGCTTTTCATCCTCAGACAGATGGTCAATCAGAAAGAGTGATCCAGATATTAGAGGATATGTTAAGGGCTTGTACAATCGATTTCAAAGGAAATTGGGATGAAAGATTGCATTTGGTGGAGTTCGCTTATAATAATAGTTTTCAGAAGAGTATAGGCATGGCTCTTTATGAAGCATTATATGGAAGGAGATGTAGGACTCCTGTCTATTGGAGTGAAGTAGGTGAAAGGAAACTGACAGGACCTGAAATGGTACAAGTTACCACTGAAGCTGTGGATGTTATCAAAGAAAGACTTAGAACAGCTCGAGTAGACGAAAGACTACGCAGATAGACGTAGAAGGCCTTTAGAATTTTGTGCAGGAGACCATGTATTCCTTAAGGTATCTCCAATGAAAGGGATATATCGATTTGGGAAGAAGGGTAAGTTAAGCCCTAGATTTGTCAGACCTTTTGAGATACTTGAGAAAATAGGAGACGTGGCTTATCGTTTAGCATTACCTCCTAAGTTAGGAAATCTGCACGATGTGTTTCATGTATCGATGTTGAGGAAGTACCAGCCGGATCCTGGTCACATACTTGATCATGAAGCCATCAAAATGGATGAGAAAGTAAGGTACATTGAGGAGCCTGTGCAGATATTAGATCGAAAGGAGCAAATTCTTAGGACCAAAAAGATCCCATTGGTTAAGGTGTTATGGCGACATCATGACGTGGAGGAAGCCACATGGGAAAGTGAGGATCATATGAAGGAAAAGTATCCCTATTTGTTTCAAGAAGGCGCGAGTAGTGCTTGAATTTCGAGGACGAAATTCTCTAAGGAGGGGAGAATTGTGGCATCCCAGAAATTCAAAGCCGAGCCTTAAGGTGTGTTAAAGTCTTTAATTAGGCGATAGAATTTCCATGGCTTATGTTTTAGCCATTAGTCTTTTAAATTTGATGATTTGTGCTTATGATTGTGGAAGTTTAAATTTAATAGATTAATAATTTATGCTTGGCCATATGATTTAAATTTCAATGAGCAAAAATATCCTAAGACTTTGGCCAAGATGAAATTTGAATTTGGAAATATTTATAGAAAAGAATTCAAAAAAAAAAAAAAAAGAGAGAAAAAGAGGGTTAAAATTGGAATGGGCCTTAGACCCATTTGGCCTAAGCCTAGTGGGCTGAATGGCCGGCCCAAATGGAAGCCCACAAGAGGGAATTCTACCAGCCCAAGAGGAGTGGCCGGATGGCCCAACTCCAAAGCCCAACAAGCCCAAATCCAATTCAAAAATAAAAATGACAAGTGGCAAGGGGCAAGAGCATGCATTGGTTAATCTTTAGGCAAAGCAATGATTGTTAATCATGGGATTAGGGGAATATAAAAGGGATGAGGAGAGAGAGATGGCCGGTTCTTTGTTCATTCGGCTGAGAGAGGTGTGCGAGAGAGAGAGAGAGAGAGAGAGAGAGAGAGAGAGAGAGAGAGAAAAGGGAGAAACCGAGAGGGGAAGGAGGCGGAGCCGAGGGGTGCCGCCGTTCGTTCGCCGTCCGATCGCCGTGTCCCGCCGCCATTCGTCATCGTTTGTCCATCTTAGAGGCAAGTGGAGTCCTTAACTTCTCTTGCATGTTTTTTTCGTTGGTTGCATGTTAGATTTTAGGTGTGATTTGTGCGAAAAACCGAGGTAAGAGTTGGTTATTTGCAAACCGTGTGACTGTTCTTGTTCGGTTTGTTGGAGTCAGTAGCTTGTTTGAACTTGCATGGGTGTTTGGAGTTCGATTTTTGCTTCGATGTCTTCATAGAAGATGTAGCTAATGTCTTGTACTATAACATACTGAAATTTCGTGGAAAATGATGGAGATATGAGGGGTTAAAGTTCTATTATACGGAGACCCTAGATCTGTGAAGTTTTCACTAACCTCTTGCTAGATTCTTGTTTGCATGTTGATTTCTGTTGAATATTTGACTTTGATGTCTTCATGAAAGTTGTAGGTAACACCTTAAACTACAACATAATCGAATTTGAAGCAAAAATAACAAGTATAGCTTGGTGAATCGGCTAGATCTTGGAAACGATGATTCTGGTGAAGCATTCCGAGACACCCGAGATTTCATGGACATAAATGGTGACCATAATTTGGTTATTCGACCTAGATCTCTCCATGAAACTTGTAAAGGACACCTTGGTACATAACATACTCAAATTTCAGAGGAAACGAAAGAGAATAGATGGGTGAAATCTAAAAATATCGGAGATGTGTGTTCTGGACGACGCGGTAGTGGTTCCAGAAGTTTCGTTGGGTTGTATAAATTAATCGAAAAAGAATTTGGCTTAGAGTTCTGCATCAAAAATGCACGAAAATGTGTTGGCTATCACCCTGTAAAATTTCGTAATTTTTGAAGGCCATATGAGTATTTTAATCGAATTTATTTGGAAACTGTGCAATTCTGGTCATTATCCGAATATCATGTGCTATTTTGTGGAAATTGTGAAATTATGTGAAATCCAATTTGGCCATGAATTTCGTATGAAATTGTCATCCTATTGATTTGTTTAGTGATTGTTTGAATATTATGATTTATGAAAATAAATAAATATAATAATAAAATAATAATAAAATAATAATAAAATAATAAAATAATAATAAAATAAAAAGGGATTATTTTATTGGCCATGAATTCCATTGAATTTATTATGCATTGTTATATGACATTGGTGTATGTATGATCATAAATTGCGATGCATGTGTGAATCATATGCCACGATAAATTGAATCATAATAATGTGAATTGAGAAGACCGTGGGAGGTGTGAGCCGACGATGCCCCGGGAGTATCGGGATGCCTGGCTAGAAGGGTACGGCCGGTTGCCAGGTGGTCATGAGTGGCCGAATGCCGGAGGGTCCTCGGGAGACCGAGTGGTGTCGAGATGCCCAGTGGGGAGCCGGAAGCTCGGCATGGTAATTATGTCGAGGATACCTCGCGACGCCGATTGGGTGCGAGATGGCTGGCCTGAGGGGTGTGGCCGGTTGCCCGGTGGCCTTAAATAGCTGGATACCGGAGGGTCCTCGTGATGCCAGTTGGGGTACGAGATGCCCGGAGAGTGGGGGAGCCGGATGATCTGAAATTGTATCTTGATGCATGGGGGACTCAAACATTGGTCCCGGGAATGAGAAATATGATGGTCCAAGATGAAATTGGAATTAAATCATGCATGATAATACATGATGATGACATATGCATGATGATATGCATGATGAGGATGATATGCATGATGATAATGACATATGCATGATGATATGCATGATGAGGATGATATATGCATGATGATATGCCTGATGATACATGATGGTATGCACATGGTTACAAGGTAAGTAACGCCTGCAATGCATGTATGAATTGTATGGTGCATTGAGTTGTTATTGGATTTCCTTATCTACTGAGTAGTTGTACTCACCCTTTTTGGGGATAACATTTCAGATTAGAAAGATGCCGCTTCCTACCGTCACGCGAGGCACCTTCTATGGTCTCCCGTCAGATGTAGAAGTAGATTGTACGGAGATCGACTGCGTCACTATCCCTGAACTGACATATGTGCGAGTGCGTATGCTAGTCATGTACGACGTGGGCCTGGCTGGGGGCCCAGTCATCCAGGAGTTTTTGTCTATTCATGTCCGCCGAGACGGAGTGATTAGGGGGATGTTGCCGCCACCACCACCCGATACACCTGGATGGGTGTGATGGTTGCGTGAAGGGTAGAGAGCTGGTGTCTCTTTTTAGGGAGTAGCCGCTACTGTTGGATGGGGGATGTCATGTGATTTTCTTTAGGGGTCATAGTATCTTTTTGAGATGAAGCCGAGTGTGACTGAAAATCTTGGTGTCCTTTTGTTGTATCGACCCGTGAAAAACCCATCACGATAATATGTAAATAAAAGTGGCATGGCTTATCTTTTAAAACCTGATGATTAGTGGTGTGTATTTGTATCATGGATTGGTAGGGGGATAGATGGTGATGTTTAATTTGCTTCCGCTATGAGTCGCGTTGGGACCGATTCGTTTTAAAAATAAAAAAAAATTTGCCTGTGATTAACGACGCTTGTTTAAGTACAAGATAGAAAGAGGAAAGAAAGTGTAACATCGGCGCTGGTGACGACCTGAGAAGGGTTCAAGGTGTCACACTAATGCTTTCCTAGTTTGCTAATTATACTTAGGGTTGGTTAGATTTAATTAAATGCAATTAGGTGGTTAGATTAGTTTAGATTAATTAAATTAGAGACTTAATGATGCATGTTAGGTGGTTAGAAATAGACATTAGCAAGTAGATATGCCATGTTAATTATGGAACGAGTCTCGGTAATTTTCCGGGCTTGTCTCGGCGTCCAATTCGGCATTACGGGCATAAATTGGATTTTTTTATAATTATTTATTTAATTTTCGAAATTAATTATTTAACTATTTATTTTTCAGGAAATTCAACCGGGATGGCCGATGACCGGAATTCCGTGCTGATTGTCATGGTGCAATTCGTTTATTTATTTGAGCTTTATTTGGTGCTAAAGTAATTTAGGAGTGAATTTAAGATTTATTCCTAAATTAGATCTTGAGAGGCCAGAGTGGTGGGACCATAAAGCCACTAGATCTTAGATGGTCGGGTGGGACCGTAAAGCCACTAGATCTTGAGAGGGTCGAGTGGGATTGTAAAGCCACTAAATCTAAGGAATTGCTTGGTATGGGATGAATAATCTAGAAATAGTCCGACTGATATGAAATCAACTAAGTCGATTTGATCGATACTTCGATCGGTGATGTGATTGTTTGAGTACCTATTGAATTGTACTAATATGCAGATGGAATCTGAGGCCAAGGTAAGTCTTTGACTCGTGCCATGTTTTGGCAGCCTATAGTGTATTGGCTTACTAATCGGGTATTAGGAGGTAGAATTCGCTGAGACGTGGTCTCATTGGTTATTGAATAACCATTTCAGGACCCTAAGGAGAAACTGAGGAGGAGGAACATGAAGGAGAGAAAGACTTTTGAAGAAGCAGATGATCCAGAGAGGGATCTTGGGTATAACCCGGATGTGGATTGAGATCCCATCCCTTTTGTAAACCCTATCTTAGTGTAGATAGGTGTGAGACAAGTATGCTATGAATAGTGCTGTAAGTATACTATTAGTTGTGTTGTTAATAAAAGTGTGGTCGTGAATTTCAATATAAAAAAATATGGCCTGCTCTTCTATCCCATTGTTTTATTGTCTGGGGATTTATAACTGCTTCCGCATGCGTAAAAAATAAAAGAAAAGGGTCAGTGATACTTAGTCCTGAGATATTGCACTTTAAAAATGACCAAGCCAAGGATGGGCGCGCTCCCAAGAGGATCGGGGCATGACATTAACTCTTTTGATTTGTTTGTCACAATCTCTTTTTGAATTTTGCAACTTTCTAAACCATCTTATTTGAGTCTGAACTTACTTCAAAAGTCTGGTGTCACTCTTAGTCAGACTTTGTTTGCGAAAATAACTTATTCTGCATTTATCTGCATTCACCCCCTCTAGGTGATAATACTAGCATTTTCAATATGTAGGATACAAAGTCACCAAGGATTCACTCACAATGTGATTCAAATTTGTAAACACATGAAAGATTGATGACTCGCCTATTGTTGTGTCACTACATTTGGGGGTTGGCTACAATTTTTTCATGTTCGATCTTCTTTCTTTTTTAACTCCTTCCACGTGAATGTGTAGTGTATGAATTGGATAAAAAACATAAGAGGTATAGAAATCTATTTTGAGCTTATTAGTACATAAATTTGATGAGTGTTTGGTTTATCAACACTGCCTATAAATGAAGAGATATGAGGATTGTTCTCTACAAAAATTGATCATTTCACTGCTTCATGCTCTTGAATTCCACCTTGTTCTTCATTTCCACTTGCTTTTGTGTACTAATTTATCTGTACTTTTGAATAACACAAATTATATGTCCAACTATATATATATATATATATATATATAGTTGTATTCATAAAATAAACATAGGAATTGGAAGTGGAATGAAGGGGATAATCCATGAATATTGATATGTATATTCCATAAAAAAAAACCTTTTTATTTTTAGTTAATTCTTTATAATTCACCGGCTCTTATATCTTTTTCTAGGTTCAATAAAAAATCAAGATATGGAATACTTAAATAGAATTTTCTATTCCTAATTATTCTGAATCTTTCTTCTTTAACCAATATTTCAAATATTCAA
This sequence comes from Eucalyptus sideroxylon, assembly GCA_014182405.2. NCBI lineage: Eukaryota > Viridiplantae > Streptophyta > Magnoliopsida > Myrtales > Myrtaceae > Eucalyptus > Eucalyptus sideroxylon. The sequence continues at coordinate 30,723,884 of CM024554.2, read as the reverse complement.
ATCAAGAAGTTAGAATTGGTCAAATGATATGAATATGATCAAGTTACTATTTATATTTAAAATGAAATAAGACAATAATTCATTTTATTAATATTGAATATTAAGTAAAATTTTTATGAAAATGAAGAAAAAAATTCAATTATTATTGCCATTTAGCTAATAAGCCCGTGGATATTGAGGTTCCGCAAGCGGTACTTCCCGATACTATATTTGAAGCAGTTGTTCGAATATATATATATATATATATATATATATATATATATATATATAGAATAATAAAAGTAAAAGTAAAAGTAAAAGATACTCCGTTTGTACAAAAGCAAAAGATTTGCACAATCGTTTGCTTTTTAATATGAAAGGCGCATTTTATGAGGATATTTGAGTTGCTAAAGGTAATTAATTATAACAAAAGTAAAGTCTTTAAGGGGAAGAGATGATAACAAATAGTTCTTAGTGAGATAGAAGCATAAGCTTATGTACTGCTTCGGTGGAGCATTTTTAGTAGTGAACAAAGCAAATCCAATTCTTTGTAGTATAAAGGAGATTTTTCTAATTATCCTTCCATGTGCCATAATGAGAGGCAATACTCTGGGGTATTTTTTTGTTATTTATTTATATAGATAAAGTGTAAATTAGAATATTGAATTGGAATTTTATTAAAGTGTGATACTCTAGGATTTTTCTAATTATGTAGTGCTTCGGTGGAGCATTTTTAGTAGTGAACGCAACAAATCCAATTATCTATGGTATAAAGGAGATTTTTCTATTTATCCTTCCATGTGTCATAATGAGAGGCGATACTATCAGAATATTTTTTATTATCTATTCATATTGATAAATTGTGAAATAGAATATTGGATTGGGATTTTAAATATGTCCAACTATAGATATAGCTATAGAGTAATAAAAGTAAAAGTAAAAGATACTCCACTTGCTTTTTAATATAAAGGCGCATTTTATGAGGATATTTGAGTTGTTAAAGGCAATTAATTATAACAGAAGGTAAGTCTTTAAAGTGACGAGATGATAACAAATATTTCTAAGTGAGAAGGACGCATAAGCTTAGTTAATGCTTCAGTGGAGCATTTTTTGTTGTGAACACAGCAAACCCAATTCTTTATAGTATAAAGGAGATTTTTCCAATTATCCTTCCATGTGTCATAATGAGAGGCAATACTTTTGAAATTTTTTAATTATCTATTTATATAGAAAAATTGTGAATTACAATATTGGATTGGGATTTTAAATATGTCCAACTATATATATAGCAATCGAATAACAAAAGTAAAAGTGAAAGATACTCCATTTGAGCAAAAGCAAAAGATTTGCGCAATCATTTTCTTTTTAATATAAAGGCGCACCTTATGAGGATATTTGAGTTGTTAAAGGTAATTAATTATAACAAAAGGAAAGTCTTCAAGAGGAATAGATGATAACAAATAGTTCTCAGTGAGGTGGAAGCCTAAACTTATGTAGCACTTAAGTGGAGCATTTATAGTAGTGAACAAAGCAAATCCAATTCTTTGTAGTATAAAGGAGATTTTTCTAATTACCCTTCCATCTGTCACAATGGGAGGTGATATTTTCGTAGTTTTTTTTATTATTGATTTATATAGATAAAGTGTGAATTAGAATATTGAATTGGAATTTAAATATGTACAACTATAGGTGTAGCTATAGAATAATAAAAATAAAAGCAAAAGATACTCCATTTGCTTTTTAATATGAACGCGTATTTTATGAGGATTATTGAGTTGTTAAAGGTAATTAATTATAATTATAATAAAAGGACAGTCTTTAATGTGAAGAGAGGATAACAAATATTTCATAGTGAGAAAGAAGCCTAAACTTAGGTGGTGCTTCTGTGGATCATTTTTAGTAGCAATCGAAGCAAATCCAATTTTCTGTAGTATAAAGGAGATTTTTCTAATTATACTTCCTTGTGCCATAATGAGAGGCAATACTTTCTGAATTTTTTTTTTTTTTCTATTTATATAGATAAACTATGAATTAAAATATTGGATTGGGATTTTAAATATGTCCAACTATAGATAGAGCTATAGAATAGTAAAAGTAAAAGTAAAAAACATACTCCAAGCAAAAGATTTGTGCAATCATTTGCTTTTTAATATAAAGGGGCATTTTGTGAGGATATTTGAGTTGATAAAGGTAATTATATATAACAAAGGGCAAGTATTTAAAGTGAAGAGATGATAACGAATAATTCTTAGCGAGAGGGAAGCATAAGCTTAGTTATTACTTCAGTAGAGCATTTTTAGTAGCGAACGAAGCAAATCCAATTCTCTGTAGTATAAAGGAGATTTTTCTAATTATCCTTCCATGTGTCATAGTGATAGTAGGTGCTTTCAGAATATTTATTTATTATCTATTTATATAGATAAATTGTGAATTACAATATTGGATTATTGGGATTTTAATATGTCCAATAATAGATATAGCTATAGAATAATAAAAGTAAAAGTAAAAGATACTCCATTTGCGCAAAGGCAAAAGATTTGCACAATCATTTGCTTTGTAATAGAAAGGCACATTTTATGAGGATATTTGAGTTTTTAAAGTTAATTAATTATAATAATAGGTAAGTCTTTAAGGTGGAGATGATAACAAATATTTCATAGTGCGAAGGAAGCATAAGCTTAGATAATGCTTCGATGTAGCATTTTTGTAGTGAACACAACAAATCCAATTCTCTATAGCATGAAGAAGATTTTTCTAATTATCCTTCTATTTGTCATAATGAGAGAAAATACTTTTGAAATTTTTTTATTATCTATTTACACTGAAAAATTGTGAATTACACTTTTGGATTGGGATTTTAAATATGTCCAACTATACATATAGCTATAGAATAATAAAAGTAAAAGTAAAAGATACTCCATTTGCACAAAAGCAAAAGATTTGTGCGATCATTTGCTTTGTAATACAAAGGCACATTTTATGAGGATATTTGAGTTTTTAAAGTTAATTAATTATAATAATAGGTGAGTCTTTAAGATGGAGATGATAATAAATATTTCATAGTGAGAAGGAAGCATAAGCTTAGATAATGCTTCGATGGAGCTTTTTTTTGTAGTGAACACAACAAATCCAATTCTCTAGAGCACGAAGGAGATTTTTCTAATTATCCTTCTATTTGTCATAATGAGAGAAAATACTTTTGGAATTTTTTTTATTATCTATTTATATTGAAAAATTGTGAATTACACTTTTGCATTGGGATTTTAAATATATCCAACTACACATATAGCTATAGAATAATAAAAGTAAAAGTAAAAGATACTCCATTTGCACAAAAGCAAAAGATTTGTGTGATCATTTGCTTTTCCATATAAAGGCCATTGTCAAAGGTAATTAATTATAATAAAAGGTAAGTCTTTAAGGCGAAGAGATGATAACAAATATTTCTTAGTGAGGCGGAACCATAAGCTTGGGTAGGGCTTCGGTGGAGCATTTTTTGTAGTGAATGCAACAAGTTCAATTATCTATAGTATAAAGGAGATTATTCTAAATATCCTTCCATGTGTCATAATGAGAGGCGATACTTTCAGAATATTTTCTTATTATCTATTAATAGAGATCAATTGTGAATTAGAATATTGGATTGGGATTTTAAATATGTCTAACTATAGATATAGCTATAGAGTAATAAAAGTAAAAGTAACAGATACTCCATTTGCTTTTTAATATAAATGATTTTATGAGGATATTTGAGTTGTTAAAGGTAATTAATTATAATAAAAGGTAATTCTTTAAGGTGAAGAGATGATAACAAATATTTCTTAGCGAGAAAGAAGCCTAAGCTTAGGTAATGCTTCGGTGGAGCATTTTTAGTAGTGAGCGAAGTAAATCCAATTTTCTATAGTATAAAGGAGATCTTTCTAATTATACTTCCATGTGCCATAATGAAAAGCAATACTTTCAGAATATTTTTTATTTTCTGTTTATATTGATAAATTGTGAATTAGGATATTGGATTGGGATTTTAAATATGTCCAACTATAGATAGAGCTATAGAATAATAAAAGTAAAAGTAAAAGATACTCCATTTGCACAAAAGCAAAAGATTTGCGCAGTCATTTGCTTTTCAATACAATGGCACATTTTATGAGGATATTTGAGTTGTTACAGGTAATTAATTATAACAAAAGGTAAGTCTTTAAAGTGAAGAGATGATAACAAATATTTCTTAGTGAGAAGGAACCATAAGCTTAGGCTTTGGTAATGCTTCGGTGGAACATTTATTTTTAGTGAACATAGCAAATCCAATTCTCTTTAGTATGATGGAGATTTTTCTAATTAACCTTCCTTGTATCATAATGACAAGCAATACTTTCAAAAAAAAAAAAATTATTATCTATTTATATAGAAAATTGTGAATTACAATATTGGATTGGGATTTTAAATATGTCCAACTATAGGTATAGCTATAGAGTGGTAAAAGTAAAAGAGACTGCACTTGCTTTTTAATATAGAGGCACTTTTTTTTAGGATATTTGAGTTGTTAAAGCCAATTAATTATAACAAAAGGTAAGTCTTTAAAATGAAGAGATGCAAACAAATATTTCTTGGTGAGAAGGAAGCATAAGCTTAGGTAATGCTTCAATAGAGCGTTTTTGTAGTGAACACAGCAAACCCAATTCTTTATAGTATAAAGGAGATTTTTCTAATTATCCTTCTATGTGTCATAATGAGAGGCAATACTTTCGAAATTTTTTATTATCAATTTTATTTTAAAAAAAATTGCGAATTAGAATATTGTATTGGAATTTTAAATATGTCCAACTATATATATATATATAAGCAAAGGATTTGCGCAATCATTTGCTTTTCAATATAAAGGCGCATCTTATGAGGATATTTGAGTGGTCAAAGGTAATTAATTATAATAAAAGGAAAGTCCTTAAGGAGAAGAGATGATAACAAATATTTCTTAGTGAGACGGAAGCATAAGCTTATGTAGCACTTTAGTGGAGCATTTATAGTAGTGAACGAAGCAAATCCAATTCTTTGTTGTATAAAGGTGATTTTTCTAATTATCCATCCATGTGTCACAATGAGAGGCGATATTTTAGTAGTATTTTCTTGTTATTGTTTTATATAGATAAAGTGTGAAAAAGAATATTGGATTGGAATTTTAAATATGTACAACTATAGATATAGCTATAGGATAATAAAAACAAAAGTAAAAGATACTCCATTTGCTTTTTAATAGAAAGGCGTATTTTATGAGGATTATTGAATTGTTAATGGTAATTAATTATAATTATAATAAAAGGGAAGTCTTTAAGGTGAAAATATGATAACAAATATTTTTTAGTGAGAAAGAAGCCTAAACTTAGGTAGTGCTTCGGCGGAGCATTTTTAGTAGTGAGCAAAGCAAATCCAATTTTCTATATTATAAAGGAGATTTTTCTAATTACACTTCCATAAGCCATAATGAGAGGCAATACTTTTGGAATTTTTTTCCATTTTCTGTTTATATGGATAAATTGTGAATTTACAATATTGGATTGGGATTTTAAATATGTCCAACTATAGATAGATCTATAGAATGATAAATGTAAAAGTAAAAGATAATCCATATGTGGAAAAGCAAAAGATTTGCACAATCATTTGTCTTTTAATATAAAGGCGCATTTTATGAGGATATTTGAGTTGTTACAAGTAATTAATTAAAACAAAAGGTAAGTCTTTAGGGTGAAAAGATGATAACAAATATTTCTTAGTGAGACGGAAGCATAAGCTTAGGTAAGGATTCAATGGAGCATTTTTTATAGTGAATGCAACAAGTCCAATTATCTATAGTACGTAGGAGATTATTCTAAATATCCCTCCATGTGTCATAATGAGAGGCAATACTTTCAGAATATTTTTTATTATCTACTAATATAGATAAATTGTGAATTAGAATATTGGATTGGGATTTTAAATATGTCCAACTATAGATAGAGCTATAGAATGATAAATGTAAAAATAAAAGATACTCCATATGTGCAAAGGCAAAAGATTTGCGCAATCATTTGCTTTTTAATATAAAGGCACATTTTATGAGGATATTTGAGTTGTTAAAGGTAATTAATTATAAAAAACAATTAAGTCTTTAAGGCGAAAAGATGATAACAAATATTTGGTAGGGAGATGGAACCATAAGCTTAGGTAGGGCTCCGGTGGAGCATTTTTTTATAGTGAAAGCAACAAGTCCAATTATCTATAGTATGTAGGAGATTATTCTAAATATCATTCCATGTGTCATAATGAGAGGTGATACTTTCAGAATATTTTTTATTATCTATTAATATAGATAAATTGTGAATTAGAATATTGGATTGTGATTTTAAATATGTCCAACTATAGATGTAGCTATAGAGTAATAAAAGTAAAAGTAAAAGATACTCCATTCATTTTTTTTATATAAAGACGCATTTTATGAGGATATTTGAGTTATTAAAAGTAGTTAATTATAATAAAAGGTAAGTATTTAAGGCGAAGAGATGATAACAAATATTTCTTCGTGAGAAAGAAGCCTAAGCTTAGGTAGTGCTTCAGTGGAGCATTTTTAGTAGTGAGCGAAGCAAATCCAATTTTTTGTAGTATAAAGGAGATTTTTTCCAATTATACTTCCATGTGCCATAGTAAGAGGCAATACTTTCCAAATATTTTTTTTATTTTCCGTTAATATGGATAAATTGTGAATTTACAATATTGGATTGGGATTTTAAATATGTCCAACAATAGATAGAGCTATAGAATGATAAATAAAAGAGTAAAAGATACTCCACATGTGTAAAAGAAAAAGATTTGCACAATCATTGGCTTTTTAATATAAATGCATATTTTATGAGGATATTTGAGTTGTTACAAGTAATTAATTATAACAAAAGGTAAGTCTTTAAAGTGAAGAGATGATAACAAATATTTCTTAGTGAGAAGAAAGCATAAGCTAGGCTTAGGTAATGCTTCGGTGGAGCATTTTTTTTAGTAACATAGCAAATCCAATTCTCTATAGTATAAAGGTGATTTTTCTAATTAACCTTCCACGCATCATAATGAGAGGCAATACTTTCGAAATTTTTTAATTATCTTTTTATATAGAAAAATTTTGAATTACAATATTGGATTTGGATTTTAAATATGTCCAACTATATATATAGCTATAGAATAATAAAAGTAAAAGTAAAAGATACTCCGTTTAAGCAAAAGCAAAAGATTTGCGCAATCATTTGCTTTTTAATATAAAGGTGCATCTTATGAGTATATTTGGGTTGTTAAAGGTAATTAATAATAATAAAAGGAAAGTCTTTAAGGGAAGAGATGATAACAAATATTTCTTAGTGAGACGAAAGCATAAGCTTATGCAGTGCTTTGGTGGAGCATTTTTAGTAGCGAACGCAACAAATCCAATTATTGATAGTATAAAGGAGATTTTTCTATTTATCCTTCCATGTGTCATAATGAGAGGCGGTACTATCAGAATATTTTTTTTTATTGTCTATTGATATAGATAATTTGTGAATTAAAATATTGGATTGAGATAATATGTCCAACTATAGATATAGCTATAGAGTAATAAAATAAAAGTAAACGATCCTCCACTTGCTTTTTAATATAAAGGCACATTTTACTAGGATATTTGAGTTGTTAAATGTAATTAATTATAATAAAAGGTAAGTCTTTAAAGTGAAGAGATGATAACAAATATTTCTTAATGAGAAGGAAGCATAAGGTTAGGTAATGCTTTGGTGGAGCTTTTTTGCAGTCAACACAGCAAATCCAGTTCTCTATAGTATAAAGGAGATTTTTCTAGTTATCCTTCTTTGTGTCATAATGAGAGGCAATACTTTGGAATTTTTTTATTTTCTATTTATATAGAAAAATTGTGAATTAGAATATTGATTGGGATTTTAAATATGTCCAACTATATATATAGCAATAGAATAATAAAGTAAAAGTAAAAGATACTCCATTTGAGGAAAAGCAAAATATTTGCACAATCATTTCCTTTTTAATATAAAGGCACATCTTATGAGGATATTTGGGTTGTTAAAGGTAATTAATTATAATAAAAGAAAAGTCTTTAAGGGGAGAAATGATAACAAATATTTCTTAGTGAGACAGAAGCACAAGTTTATGTATTGCTTCGGTGGAGCATTTTTAGAAGTGAGTGTAGCAAATCCAATTCTTTGCAGTATAAAAGGAGATTTTTCTAATTATCTTTCCATGTGTTATAATGAGAGGCGATATTTTTGGAGTTTTTTTTTATTGATTTATATAGATAAAGTGTGAATTAGAATATTGGATTGGAATTTTAAATGTGTACAACTATAGATATGGCTATTGAATAATAAAAATAAAAATAAAAGATACTACAATTGCTTTTTAATATAAAGGCGTATTTTATGAGGAAATTTGAGTTGTTAAAGGTAATTAATTATAATAAAATGTAAGTCTTTAAGGTGAAGAGATGATAACAAATATTTCTTAGTGAGAAAGAAGCCTAAACTTAGGTAGTCTGTCAATGGAGCATTTTTATTAGTGAGCGAAGTAAATCCAATTTCAGTATATATGAGATTTTTCTGATTATACTTCCATGTGCCATAATGAGAGGCAATACTTTCCAAATATATTTTTTTTATTTTATACTTATATAGATAAATTGTGAATTAGAATATTGGATTGGGATTTTAAATATGTCCAACTATAGATATAGCTATAGAATAATAAAAGTAAAAGTAAAAAAAATACTCCATTTGTACAAATGCAAAATTTCCGGAATCATTTGCTTTTTAATATGAAGGCGCATTTTTTAGGATATTTCAGTTGTTAAAGATAATTACTTATAACGAAAGTTAAGTCTTTAAAGTGAAGAGATGATGATGAATATTTCTTAGTGAGAAGGAAGCATAAGCTTAGGTGGCCTCATTGGAGCATTTTTAACGAAGCAAAACAATTCTCTGTAATATAAAGGAGATTTTTCTAATTATCCTTCCATGTGTCATGGTGAGTGTGGATACTTTCAGAATATTTATTTATTATCTGTTTATTGTGAATTACAATATTGGATTGGGTTAAATATGTCCAATTATAGATATAGCTATAGAATAATAAAAGTAAAAGTAGAAGATACTCCATTTGTGCAAAGATTGCGCAATCATTTGCTTTTAATATAAAGGCACATTTTATGAGGATATTTGAGTTGCTAAAGTTAATTAGTTAGAATAAAAGGTAAGTTTTTAAGGTGGAGGTGATAACAAATATTTCTTAGTAAGAAGGAAACATAAGCTTTGGTAATACTTCGGTGGAGCATTTTTTTTTTTTTTTTTTTTTAGTGAACACAGCAAATCTAATTCTCTAGAGTATGAAGGAGATTTTTCTAATTATCCTTCCATGTCATAATGAGAGGAAATACTTTTGGAATTTTTTTTTAGTTTCTATTTATATAGAAAAATTGTGAATTACAATTTTGGATTGGGATTTTAAATATGTCCAACGATGCATATAGCTATAGAATAATAAAAGTAAAAGTAAAAGATACTCCATTTGCACAAAAGCAAAAGATTTGTGCGATCATTTGATTTTTAATAAAAAGACCGTTGTTAAAGGTAACAAATATTATTGTGAACGCATGAAGGAGATTTTTCTAAATATCCTTCCACGTGTCATAATGAGAGGGGATACTTTCAGAATATTTTTTATTATCTATTGATATAGATAAATTGTGAATTCTTATATTGGATTGGGATTTTAAATATGTCCAACTATGGATATATCTATGGAGTAATAAAAGTAAAAGTAAAATATACTCCATTTGCTTTTGAATATAAAGGCAGATTTTATGAGGATATTTGAATTGTTAAAGGTAATTAATTTTTAATAAAAGGTAAGTATTTAAGGTAAAGAGATGATAACAAATATTTCTTAGCGAGAAGGAAGCATAAGCTTTGGTAGTGCTTCAGTGGAGTAGTGAACGAAGCAAATCCAATTTGTTGTAGTATAAAGGAGATTTTTGTAATTATCCTTCCATGTGTCATAATGAGAGGCGTACTATCGAAATATTTTTGTTTTATTTATTTATTTTGATCAATTGTGAACTCGAATATTGGTTTGGAATTTTAAATATGTACAACTATAGATATAGCTATAGAATAATAAAAAAAGAGAATAAAAGATACTCAATTTGCTTTTTAATATAACGGCGTATTTTATGAGGATATTTGAGTTATTAAAGGTAATTAATTATAATAAAATGTAATTCTTTAAGGTGAAGAGATGATAACAAATATTTCTTAGTGAGAAGGAAGCATAAATTTAGGTAGTGCTTCGATGGTGCCTTTTTAGTAGTGAGTGAAGCAAATCCAATCCTTTCGATGGTGCCTCATTGGAGCATTTTTAACGAAGCAAAACAATTCTCTATAGTATAAAGTATATTTTTCTTGTTATCTTTCCATGTGTCATAATGAGAAGCAATACTTTCGGAATATTTATTTAGCATCTATTTATATTGATAAATTGTGAATTACGATATTGGATTGGGATTTTAAACATGTCCAACTAAGATATAGCTATAGAATAATAAAAGTAAAAGTAAAAGATATTCCATTTACGCAAAGGCAAAAGATTTGCGCAACCATTCGCTTTATAATATAAAGGCACGCTTTATGATGATATTTGAGTTGTTAAAGTTAATTAATTATAATAAAAGGTAAGTCTTTTTGGTGGAGATGATAACAAATATTTCTTAGTGAGAAGGAAGCATAAGCTTAGGTAATGCTTAGATGGAGCCTTTTTTTGTAGTGAACAAAACAAATCCAATTCTCTAGAGTATACAGGAGAGTTTTCTAATTATCCTTCCACATGTCGTAATGACAGGCAATACTTTGGGAATTTTTTAATCATCTGTTTATACAGAAAAAATGTGAATTACAATATTGGATTGGGATTTTAAATATGTCCAACTATACATATAGCTATAGAATAATAAAAGTAAAAGTAAAAGATACTCCATTTGCACAAAAGCAAAAGATTTGCACAATCATTTGCTTTTTAATATAACGTACAAGAAGGTCTTTGCCGATTCCTATCAACATGGTGCGCCTCTCAGTAGAGGGGCGTGAAAAGGCCGTGCGCACATTTTATGAGGATATTTGAGTTGTTAAGGCGAAGAGATGATAACAAGTATTTCTTAGTGAGAAGGAAACATAAGCTCAGGTAGAGTTTCGGTGGAGCATTTTTAGTAGTGAATGCATGAAATCCAATTATCTATAGTATAAAGGAGAATTTTCTAAATATCCTTCCACTTGTCATAATGAGAGTCGATACTTTTAGAATATTTTTTTATTATCTATTGATATAGATTGTGTATTATAATATTGGATTGGGATTGTAAATATGTCCAACTATAGATATCACTATAGAAGAATAAAAGAAAAGGTAAAAGTTACTCCATTTGCTTTTTAATATAAGGGCGCATTTTACGAGGATATTTAAGTTGTTAAAGGTAATTAATTGTAATAAAAGGTAAGTCTTTAAGGTGAAGATATGACAACAAATATTTCTTAGTGAGAAGGAAGCATAAGCTTAGGTAGTGCTTCGGTGGAGCATTTTTTGTATCGGGTGCAACAAATCCAATTCTCTATAGTATAAAGGAGATTTTTCTAATTATCCTTTCATGTGTCATAATGAGAGGCAATACCTTCGAATATTATTTATTATTTATTTATAGAGATAAGTTGTGAATTTACAATATTGGATTGGGATTTTAAATATGTCCAGCTCTAGATATAGTTATAGAATAATTATAAATGATTTAGATGTTTGAGAATTAAATATTTTAAAATCCAAAAGTTCAATAGCAAAAAGTGAAATGCACAAAGGAGAAACTCGGAAGAAATTAGGCATAAGAAATGTTACACCTCCATTATTGTCCTCCACCTAATTATTTGTAAAGTCATCGACTTTATTGATTAAAAATTGGAAGCTGTATCTGATTGCTGCGAAGTTGCCTAATTTTGGGCAGGAGCTGTTTTGAGCCTAACAGTGCTTCAAAGTTTTCTGTTAATCTATTTTTACTATAAACTCACTTGAAACGGATTCGGCATGAGAGATATGATACACGATAATTCACTGAGAGCGATATGGCTTTCACTCAGTGTGCCGATTGTCCACATTAGCACAAATTGAACCGAAAAAGGAGCAACAAAGCAGGACGTGGGACGACCCTTTCTAAAATTACAGGGATGATTTTGGATTAGAAAAAGTGCAGGGATGGTTTTGAATTTTGGGCAAGAGTACGAAAACTGGTGTCATTTCAACCAATTTTATACAAACAAAATGGTTGTTGTAAGATGCTTGGAAATATTTTCATGCAAAGCAATGTCTAGAGGATGAAATCGCGTTTGCGGACGAAAAACGCACTACAAAGCAAATATCTTCTATCAACAATTATGTGAATAGAATAATAAGTGGAAGAGATTGCAAAGAAATTTATGGTGGTTCAACTTATCTACTTAGCCTCCTCCATTATCCCAACTTTATTAGCCGGATAGTTGAAATCTACTAATGCAACCAAAAACGAATCTTCATGCATCAAAAAATGACGAAATATCTTAAATGTGGAACAAATATGAAGTATTCCGAAAACTGAGATGACATGTTAAGAAATTGCATTAGGCATTCATGAATATATGGATAAAAATATCTTTTATTATTTTTTTAAGATATTGACCAATATTTACAAGCTTAAACTCGTGACTGATGATAAAATTAGGATTGGAAGCTCCTTTTAAAATTCTATATTAACGAGTCAGCTGAGCAAAGACATCATCCTTGCAACTTTCTTCGTCTTTTTCCTTTTCAGCCCATATCGGCAATGGCCATCAATAATCTCGTTTTCCCTTCATCAGCTGAGCAAAGCTGTCTCTTATGGTCAAGACCATCATGGTTTCCCTTTCTTTCTTTCGTGCTCAAAGCACCACCACGATGGAAGCATTTCCTCTCGCCCATTTTAAATAGTGGTCGAGTGTGGATAATACTGATCTGGTCCTATTTGAGCTCAAATTCGAAATATATTCTAGCATATTTATATAATTTGATTTGGTTTAATGCCCAAACCACACTAACTACACCATGGTTACATTCTGATAGTCATCAGTAGAAAATAAATGATCGTTTGCTTTTTAATAGACATTTTATGAGAATATGTGAGTTGTTAAAGAAAATTACTTATAATTAAAGGTAAGTCTTCAAGGTGAAGAGATCGAAACAAATATTTCATTGTAAGTGGTAGTAAGTATATGCTTAGGTAATGCTTAGGTGGAGCATTTGTTGTAGAGAATGCAGCAAATCCAATCTCTGTAGTATGAAGAAGATTTTTTTTAATCATCTGGAATCCTAAGTGTTAGAATGAGAGGTGATTCTTTAGTAATATTTGGTTACTCTATATAAATAAATTTCTATTTTACATTACTAGATTGGGATTTTAAATATGTCCAACTATAGATATAGAGAATCAAATATTTTTAATCCAAAAGTTCAAAAGCACAAAGTAGAAATTAGAAATTGGGTGTGTAAAAGGGTGCACCTCCATTATTGTCCTCCGCCCTATTTTCTTTTTTAAATTCATCAACTTTATTGAAAGTAAACTGGAAAATGCACCTACCACAAAGTTGCCTATACGCGTTTTGGATGGCAAATGGGATCGGATTCAAATATGTGAAATGTCATATGGCAAACTCAGAGACCAGGTGAGAGGGCTGACCTTGCTAAGTGCGAAGTGAGTTCCTATGGCAAACTTAGAGATAGGAACGAGCACTAGTAACAGATTAGGAGGTGAGTACCAGGTCTTCCTAAGTTTTAGAGGGCCTGATACTCGTTGTACATTCACCAATGTCCTCTGCCACGCCTTGGCTGATGCTGGTATTCGTGTTTTCATTGATGACAAAGGACTTCAACATGGTGAAAAAATTAGTGACAACCTTTTGCAAGCAATCAATAATTCCAAGCTCTACATACCCATCTTCTCCAAAGATTATGCTTCAAGTCACTGGTGCCTTGATGAGCTTGCAAAGATGGTGGAGAACGCCTCTAAACATGAAGAAGATGAGAAAGAGAAGGTCATATTGCCCATCTTTTATGACGTGAAACCCGATGATGTGAAACTAAAAACCGAGTTGTACAAGGATGCCATATCGAATTTGGAGCAAAAGATGGAGGATCAAAAGCCTAAGTTCAGCTCCGAGGATGTAAAGACGTGGCGGCAGGCTCTCAAAGAAGTTGGTCGCATCAAGGGATGGGAGGTGGATAATGATTCAAGGTAACAAACTAACCATGATTGTGAAAATTGTTTTGTACAATCGGGCCATTTTTTATTTAAGTAAATCTTCTATTACAATAATTCGAGTGCGGGACACTTGGAGTGCCATAACTTGGCACGTCGGGACACTTAAGTGCCATAACTTTAAAATGGTACACTTAAGTGCCATCATCGGAGTAAAATGGGACACTTAAGTGCCACTCCGGCGAAAATCCGGCCAAATGGCTGACGTGGCGACTTTCCGGCGAGCTCGGTCCAAAACGGCGTCGTTTTGCACGCTGACGTGGCGGAGAAAATGCAAAAACGACGCCGTTTCACGTCTACGTGTAAATAATATTATATAAATTAATTAAATTAGATTAAAAATATTCAAAAATTTTAAAAAAATAAGAAAAATTTTAAAAATTTTAAAAATAAGAAAATTAAAAAAAAAATTAAAAAGTTTTAAAATTAAGAAAATTTTAAAAAAATTTTAAAAAATTAAGAAAATTAAAATTTTTTTTAAATTAAGAAAATTTTAAAATTTTTTAAAAATTAAGAAAAATTAAAAAATTATAAAAAAAAGCGGGGGTGGGAGGCCGAACGGGCGGCTCCCTTGCCGCCGCCGCCCCGGCTCCCTCACCGCCGCCACCTCCGCCGCTGTCGCCTCCCCCACCCCCTTTTTTTTTAATATTTTAATATTTTAAATTTTTTTAAATTTTTAAATTTTTAAAATTAAAATTTTAAAATTTTCTTATTTTAAAATTTTTTTAAAATGTTAAAATTTTCTTATTTTAAAATTTTTTTAAAATTTTAAAATTTTCTTATTTTAAATTTTTTTTAAAATTTTTTAAAATTAAAATTTTTTTAAAATTTTTAAAATTAAAATTTTTTAAAAATTTTTTAAAATTAAAATTTTTAAATTTTTTAAATCTTTTTAAATCTTTTAAAAATTTTTAAAATTTTTAAAAATTTTTAAATGTTTTAAAATTTTTAAATTTTTTAAAATTTTTAAAATGTTTAAAATTTTTAAAATTTTCTTTTTTTATAAAAATTTTTTTAAAATTTTTTAAAATTAAAATTTTTAAAATTTTCTTTTTTTTAAATTTTTTTAATATTTTAAAATTAAAAATTTTTAAAATTTTCTTTTTTTTTTTAATTTTTTAAAAAATTTTAAAATTTACTTTTTAAAAAAAATTTAATTTTTTTTTTAATTTTTATGCTGATTTGGAGCTCCGGCAAGACACGTAGGCAAAAAATAATAATAAAATATTGCCCCGTAGGATTTCCGGCAAGGGTCGCCGGAAGTGGCACTTAAGTGTCCCACTCGAAAAAAAGTGGCACTTAAGTGTCACTGTTTTGAAGTTATGGCGGCACTTAAGTGTCCCGGCGTCTTGCCAAGTTATGGCACTTGTGGTGTCTTCTGCCCAATAATTCATTAGATGTTTATATTTTGATTCTTCTGCCCTTTTTTGCTAGAAATTCTGATTCTTCTACTTGATATAAAGATCAAACGTTTCTCTTCTATATTTTTTAAACTTGATCGCGTTCCCACCTGGTTGGTTAGTAAATGGTTGGTCAACAGGCAAGTTTTTCACCTTTGCTCGATTGAAACTATTCAACTTTGTGGCAGCCATGCAGGACTTATCCAAGCGGTTGTTGACGAGGTTATGGCCAGGCTCAAGACAAGACAGAGACGTGTAACCAAAGATTTAGTTGGAATGGAGGATCGAATAGCACACATAAAAAAATTATTAGACATTGATTCTAGTGGTGTGCGGCTCATTGGAATCTACGGGATGGGCGGCATCGGTAAAACAACACTCGCCAAGATTATCTTCAACCAACTATCTCCTTAATATGGTAGAAACTGCATCTTTCTTGATGACATGAGGGAAACGGCAAAAAGCAAGGGCCTAGTGGTGCTGCAAATTTTTTTTTTGTCCAATATCTCTAATTCTACAGTGGCTCATCAAATTGATGACATTGAAGTTGGGATCAATATGATTGAAGATACAATTGGCAACAAGAAGATGCTAATTGTATTGGATGATGTTGATGAGGCCAGCCAGATCCAAAAACTAATCGGAGAGGAATCTTTGTATCCAGGGACTAGAATACTTGTTACTACTAGGGACAAGAAAGTTCTAACAATCAGGAACTTTAAGTATAATATTGATAATTATGAAATGATGGGGTTGAGGGGCGATCATGCACTTGAGCTCTTTTGTAGGCATGCTTTCAATGTTGACTCTCCTCCAGCTGATTACGACGCTCTTTCAAGGTGCATTGTCCGTACTACACGTGGACTACCTTTGGCTCTTCAAGCAATAGGCTCAGCGCTTTTTCAGCAAGAGAGAAATATGGGAAGAGTGGCTGGAGAAGCTACAGGAAACACCTCATGAGGATGTTTTGGCAAAGCTAAGGATTAGCTATGATGCCCTAAAGCCAAATGAACAAGAGATATTCCTCGATATTGCATGCTCTTTAGTTGGTGAAAATAAGACTAATCCAATGTACGTGTGGAAGGATTGTAAGTTTTATCCAGAGACTACCATCAAAGTCCTTATGGATAGATGCATGATAAAGGAGTTAGACAATAATATGTTATGGATGCATGATCAATTTAGAGACCTTGGAAGGGCAATTGCCAGAAAAGAGTGTACTAGATTGTGGGATGAAGATGACATCATTGACAAATTAAGATCAACAGAGGTAAAGTAGCCAAATTTGAATAGAAAATTGCTTATACCCTCTTATTAATTGATGATTCACTTTTTTGATTTGGAAGCCGCTCTTCTGTTTCGTTTTTTCTTCTCTTCTACGAAATAAAGTAGTGGGATATTGACAAATTCCTGCTTCTGCTCCTCAATGTCGTGGGCAGATCAAGGGATGCGTTCAAGCACTCCAATTGAAATCGAGGCATTTGTCGAATGATACTACAATTGTCACTTCGGAGCAAATTAAGCGATTCCCGCATATACGGTCTTTCATTGTGTGGGATAAACTGCCAAGGTGACTTTACAGGCTGTCTTTCCAAGCTGAAATGGATCAGCTTAGAATACAATTATATGATTCCTCCTGGACCTGCAGCCGCCGATCATCAACGGTTTAAGGCAACTAATTCATTGCACCAAGAAAATGTGGTTGTGGTGAATCTTTCTGGGGTTGATATTACAGAAGATGTATTCAAGAGCCTAATCAAGGTCTGCCAGTTTCCCTCTTAGTCTAATTTTCTCATTAAATGAAGGACAAAATCTGATGGATTTATGATCTAATTATCTCATTGGTAACCTAAATCCATATTTATTTCTTGTCTGTCATGATGTTTTACTGGCTTGTGTAGGGGGCAAAGAAATTGAAGGTTCTCACTCTTTCTTATAATACGTTGATACATGGGACACTAACCTTTCCCCGTACTTAGATATAGAGAAGTTGGCTTTTTTCTGAGTTTGTGCATTTAATGGAAATTGATTGCTCTATTGGGAAATTGACGAAGCTGACCGACTTGAGTTTTGACTTATGTGTTGAACTTCAAAAATTGCCTGAACAAATTGGAGAATTACGGAATCTACGATACCTCTCTCTTGGGAGTTGTCAAAGCTTGAGTGAACTTCCCGACTCAATTTTGAAATTAAAGTCGTTAACAAGGCTAAATGTATCATACACAAAAATTACAAGATTACCGAATTCCATGGGTAGACTATCAAACTTGTCATATGTCAATGTATCATCCACAATGATTGAAAAACTACCCAGTACAATGAGCAACCTTCTTCACCTCCAAACATTGCAATTGAGTCATTGTGATGGGATAAAAGAGTTGTCGGAGCTCCCTAGAAGTTTGACCATCCTATGGCTGAGATCTACTTCTTTGCTGACTGTCCCTAATCTCTCATACCTTACTAATCTAGTTGAACTAGTCCTATCTGATGGCTCTGAATGTATGGCCAGATCAGATAAAATTGAAACTTGCAACTTGCAGTGGATTGGGAGTTCATCCAAACTGAGCAAGCTGGAATTTTGCTTTTCAAATATATGCGCACCAACTACAAAGTTGGGATCCCTTTCTCTACTGAAAGTACTTACCCTGCATGGAGCAAACGTGCCAACTTTCAAACAACTTCAGTCAGAGTTAATAGTTCTAGAGCTCTACGATACTCGAGGGAAACAAATACGGATGCCTCCATCGGAAGAGGAGGTACCTCCATTGGAAGAGGAGGAATCATCAATTTTGAGAGAATCGGAAAAAAGCAAGTTCATACGGCTACTTGAAGTTGGTTACGCACACGAAGCATCGTGGGAGACGACGGTTCTTCCGCGGGAGGAGCCAGGGTGCTATGAGCTACAAGCTCCCCTGTTGATTGATCATTGGAGGGGAACCTTCCATTTCCCAAGCTCCCTAAAGATGCTTCGAAAATTCGCTCTGTGGGGGTGCCCAGAGGCACAGGATATTCAATTTGATTTTACGATGGAATCATTGCTAGGATTTTCTGTTGGATGGTGCACTTCATTAAAAAGGTTAGGCAGTTTGTCAAACTTGAAGAACTTGATGGACTTAACTCTTACAAGGTGCCGGAGCCTACAGGTTGTCGAGGGCATTGGCCAATTAGAGTCTTTGAATGAGTTGAAAATTGATCACTGCGGATCAGTGGAAAGGATTCTTGAGCCAGTGAACTCAAAAATAACAAATAGATGCATGATACTCATAACATGTTGTGGGGAGTTACCCGACTGTGGTAGCACTTACGACCGTTGGGCTCTGAAACTGAAACAACGGACTCTGAAACAGACACAACGGACTCTGAAACAGAAACGGAGAATCGTCTAAAGAGAATGGTGCGCCTTCTTTCTATTCACAGAATATCGCTGTTTCTTCTGCTTTACTTGCTTTCTATTTCTTCTTTATTCTAGTGAAGAGAGGCAATGAACTAATTCTAAAAGGTGCCACCAAGGACAATTGATATTGCTAGTATGAGTACCTAGAGGGGGGTGAATAGGTATACAAAAAATTTTCTCGATAATTTCTGTATACTTGCGCAATACTTAGACAGTTGAAGGATTTGCAAAGAGTAATAATCAATGTAAGACTGAGCAAGGAAAGAGAGAATTAAACACGCGGTTTATAGTGGTTCGGCTTGATCCAAGCCTACGTCCACTCTTCTCACCGACAGCCGATTGGCTGGATTCCACTATAATCAAGAGCTGTTACAGTGTTGATCTTCCTTGAATTCTAGGTGTAGATTATCTACCACACTCGCTCAAGGTGTCACCAAATATAAACACTCTCTGTGTATACAATTTCGCTCGAACAGTCTCGACTAACAATCAAGGTTCTTCGACTGGAATTTTTCTATCGATCACACACTTAAAACAACTAGAACGTCTTCCTTTATACTCCTTTATGCCATCATAGCCGTTGGCACTTACCAAAGGAATTCCTCCAATCTACCCGTTGGACGGAATCAATCAAGAAGATCATCCGAGCTATTTAAGGAATCTGATGATAGCCCATCAATCCTGTTCGCCCATATAATCAGGATCTTGGTTTCCATGAATAGAACATTCCAAGATTATTTCGTCGACCATCGGATCTTCAATCGATCTTAGATAAGAATTAGAGAATCCGAAATGATTATCCAACCAAAGAATCTATTCCAGAGGATTGGATCGAATCCTCAACCATATACCTCGGCTTTAGATTTCCTTCGTCACTGGATTAGAAAGATTGTCAGTGAGAATAGACTTAAGTCTTGAGTCTTGAGTCTTAAGTCTTGAGTCTTGAGTCTTGAGTCTCGGGAGTACAAAGTCTTCAGACTTTAAACTGACGGTCTCCGAACATCCAGACTTAGACTGAAAGAAACGTTTTGTCAGCTTCAAAATATTCTGGAAAGATTTCTCCAACAACAATCTCATTAAAATTCCCCATCTTACTGGGAATCTCTATATACTGTGTTTTTGTGTGCGTTCACTTCGGCGGCGAGGTTAGGGATCTTACATCCCTCACCATCTACAACGAAAGGGCCTCTCTTAAGAGAAATGTAGGCCCAAGAGACCTCACCTCAACTCACCTTATCTTTTTAATCTGCAGAAAAGAAAGAGAGAGACAGAGTCGGTAAAACGAGTACAGAGACCGTTCGATTATATTTCGTGAACAATGGATTGAATTGAAATTAAGGTTCTTTTCCACGTTTCCTTCTTCCTCTCTCCTGCTGCTCAAGCAAGTCGCTGTTGCCCAATCCACGTCGCTACTCAATCTCTCCTCACAAGCTTCAATCCATTGTTTGCAGTGTCGATTGCCATCGTCTCTTCTTTCCCAGGTTCCGTCGTTCGCAAGCTTCAAGTCCTTCTTCGCGTGCTTCAAGTTCCACGTCCGTGAGCTTCAAGTCCTTCTCCAGTGCCACTTTTCACTCTAGTGCACATTTTCTTCTTCAGTGGGGCTCAGCTGGAGGAATTTAGTGGATTCATTAACTTCATCAGTGGCGGGAGGCATGGGCCTGAACTCATGCAGTGGATCACTAGCTAATCGCTGAAGAACAGGTAAGAGTAGTGTGGAAGTTGGTCTTTTTTTTTTTTTTTTTTTTTTTTTGAAGTGGCAATTGGTGCTTAGTTGAATGTAATCATGTGATTTTTCTTTGGATAGTTAAGCATGAGCTGGAGCTCTAGCTCGAGCTCAGCTTCATATGGTAATAGTTGTATAAGGGTCTGCTTTCTTGCAATTGTTTGAGTATTTGAATGCCTGGTCTAGTTCTGTTGCTATGCTTTTGTGGACTGCTCGGTTGAGTGTAATCATGTGCACAGGATGTTGTGTATCTTCTCATGAAGAGTTTATTTTTAAGTATATTTTAAAGTTTGGATAATGGTTGCTTTAATGAGTTTCCACTGTCTCTTTGTTCCCTATGAAGAGCTCTTGATGATTGAAACTGAAGCAAACAGTTCTTCTCTGCTTGGCTTATCATGCAGATTTAAAATGGGATATGCTGGTTTTTTTTTTTTTTTTTTAACATTTTGGGCAGTTGTAGTTCCTATTGGTAATTTGAGATCTGCTGCATATGGTTGGGGATTCCACAACTCTAATTTACTATGTGCCCAACTGGACAATTGGCTAGACAAAATACACACGGATTTGTTATCTATTGAAGCAAAAACACCAAATCTTGTCGCTTCATGGTTGCTCGTGCGTTCCTGTTCTCCGTTTTGCAAATATCTTTTGCTTTGAAGTGAAAGAAGAGAGAAAAATGAGCCACTTTGTAGCAAGGTGCTTGGTCAGGCTCTTGTGCATCTTAATTTACTTGCTTGGTGCTTCATTGTTTTATGCCCAATTTATCCTTTCGATGAAATCATTTGAACATAATTAGAAGACCGCCAT
Source organism: Eucalyptus sideroxylon (assembly GCA_014182405.2). Taxonomy (NCBI): domain Eukaryota; kingdom Viridiplantae; phylum Streptophyta; class Magnoliopsida; order Myrtales; family Myrtaceae; genus Eucalyptus; species Eucalyptus sideroxylon. The sequence goes on along the minus strand of CM024554.2, from coordinate 30,702,207 downwards.
GTATTTAAGCAAAGACATGACTTACTAAGGACCAGTCAGAAATTAGAAACCAGCGAAAGAGCTCCAGCATGAGGTTATGAATACTTATAGATTTGGTTGGGTTGCTAGGTTTGCTCTATATTATTCAAGGGGAGAACATTGAACTGGAGAAACTTTCTTTATTGCTTAGCTAGGGGAGGAAGAACTGCCATTCTTTGTGGCCCTCCGTGGCTGCTTATGAGAATGCATTTTTCGATTGTCGCTCGTTGCATGTTATACGCGTTTGAAGTGTGCTTACTTGCTCAGCTAACAAAGCAATCTAGGATTTAAGCGGTTCTGTTAATCTCCCGATTACTAACTTACTAATTCCTGAGGTTATTCGGATTGGGATACTTGCTATCAATTGTGGACCTGCTGTGTCCCCGAATATAGGCTTCTTGAACTGCACATTGTAGGATCCTAGGAATTGCAAAGAAAAATTATTTGAAACAGATGATTTATGAAATTCAAATAAGTATGCCTTGAGGTCGAGTTTACATTCTCGAAATATACTGTCACCAAAATTTAACTGTATTCAATTTATATGAGACTATAGTCTTACCGATCCTAAGGAGATCATTGTCTTGTGAAGATCCTAGCTTAATAATATCTTAGGTAACTCTGAAGTTTCTACCTTCTGTGATATAGTACGGCAAGATTCTGGAATCTTAGTTAGCATTTTGGCAACAAATAGCTCCTTATAGATATAGCTAGACCGAATGGTTTTCTCCGACCGTTAACTACTACCAGCTAGATTAGTTGAGAGAGTAAGGACATTAGTGCGCTGTCTTGGGATATCTTAGCTAGACATCAGTGGTTCACAGAGTGATTATACCATCAAGATGGAAGCAAAGGCTGTTTGCAATGGTATCATTTCAGGCGAGACCGTGCACCAGGAATGCAACCAAACCCACCATCCAAAGTTTTGCAACTCACTATATATCTGACAGCATTCTCCACATTTATCGAATCCAACCGTTTAAGTATCGCAAGACAGCATATAGCACAATGAGAGACCTTCGAAGGGAAGAAAGGGGTGAAGGGATGTCAATTATTTAAGAAACATCCTCAAGAAGCACAAAATAATAATTGATCAAAGATGAGGACAATACACCAAGCATCAACTTCTCCGCATATATCCCCAGAAAAAGATTCATCTTCATTCAGGCACAACAATGTAGAACATTTGATACCAGAGATAATCCAACAGTAGCAACTTCAATCTCCATCAATGTCTGGCTAGCAATATACACACTATAAAATTCCATAACATAACATAATATGATCTTTTACATGCAAAACCGAGCCTATGGTAAGATCATCAAGCAAGTTGCGAATCTAAGACACTTTATTCCAAAGGATACAATCTGTCACGTTATTGATGTCAAAAACATCTAACTTGTCATAAAGGACCAGTACTTGCATGGCTCTGAGTGCATACAGCAGATGCGGATCATGTCCAATATTTGGCACCAAAGCCACCTGCACAAGCAGCCCTAAGTGTCATTTGCACTTTGCTCTTTAGAGTCAAGTTTTAGAATATAAATAAATAAAGCAACACTAATCACTCCTAAGACGTGGTCATCAATGTAATAGATGGAACTTGTCATTCCCAAGCTAATACATTAAGCATACTGTCAAATAAGAAAAACTTGACTGAATGTGGAGTGGAGGTTCCGTCAGCCACATGTTTTTGGTGGGTAATCGCAAAAAAGAAGCCGAGAGACAAATAAATATAAACCAGACAGATGCTGGCATTACAGGATCCAAGAAACACCTTCATTTGGATCCACAGTGCCAAGTTTTCCAAGAAGATCTACAGTGTTCTATCCCCAAAATGCTCCATTCAATCTCAAGTGCTCCATAATCAACAACTCAAAACTATCCTTTTTCCGAGTGCAAGATCAAACCCAGAAACTCAAATCAGTAAACTCCAAAATGCTGAATAGCAGCAGATCCAGATAAATTAAGTCATTTTCAGTAACTGGTAGAAAGTGGACAAGAGAACAAGAAGAGAATAGTAAAAATTTCATACCTACCTTTTCAACACAGCATGTACTTGAGATGTTCATTGCCAGCGAGCTCGCCCATCTTCCAGTAAGACGCCACATATCAATGAACACGGAATCAAATCTTAAGCATGCCCCATTACAAAATTTCGTGAGGTCATCAAGGATCGTAACGATCCTATAAATTTAGCAACAGATTGTGTTCAACTTTGTTTTGAACAAGCACATCTATATTAATATGGAAGAAAGGGAACTAGGCACATCTCTTTTCCCAATTGGAGAAGATGAGTCCATGCTCAAATTTCTGGCATTCCCAATTTCTGACTTAAGCACGAAATAATCACCAGTACAAAGAAAGCACGCCATTTAGACAGACAAACAAGCACGTCCAACGGAAGTGATTCCACGGACACCCATCAGCAATTACGGCTCGAACGCATCTACGGCATAACATTTCTGAAATCTTCATCTCACCTTCTTACACTACTATCTATCTCGATCACCACAAGAGATCTCCGACATTTTCTTGCTACCCGAGCTAGAAACCATCCAGCCGCAGGTCGAAGACGATCCAATCAGCGAGAAACAGTCGCGACATCAACGAAAACTTGCTTAAAAAAGCAAAATAGATATCAAATTGAAGAACAAAAGCGGCGGTGTAACGATTAATAGTGAAAAACGCTCACAGAAGCTCCCCGAAGACCTTAGATGAAAACGAAGATGAGTAGCGAAAACGAAGGTTTGAGCTCGATTTAGAACCAAAAATTGCTCTTCAAGTCGACTGAAGGACGAGACTTTCTTTCGTGATTACGAGGGACGAAGGTTTCATTTAGCCCAAGAGAATTTTTGGGCCAACAAAAACTGGGCCCAAGTACCCATTTTCTTCGGGTAAATATTATTTCGTTATCTTCTAATTTCACAAAAATATGAATGATTTGAAATATAAGAGAATATTATTATTAATATCACTTACAATTACTTTTATCACTTATAAAAATGAATGAAATAGTATTTTTTCATTATTCACAAAAATATTTATACATAAATTATTATTAATAATGAAAACATTATTTATTGATTAATTATTTCAAGAGATATAAGGTATCATTTTTTGGATTTTTTTTTCAAATTATTTATTTTTTCATGAAACAAATGGAGCATAATTATTATTGAATTCTTCACTTGAATTTGACTGGCCACATTTGGTCACCAAGAAATAATATTTAACATAATATGATTAAATAAAACTTTATATCATTATTAAGCTTGCCGTCAGTGTAAAAGAAAAATGGAGAGAGCTTTGGCTAAATTTCTTATTCGACAAGTCTCTCTACCGGGTAGTATTTCTTAAGAGCTTAGCATTTGGTTGTGTTGAACTTTAATTTGGTCGGTCGATATTTCATTAAATTTCCTTGAAGCCATGTACCAACATAGTCTAGGATAAACACAACACTAATATAACCTGATATTATTGCTGTAAAAGTGCCTTTGATGTCGGTTTTAGTATGTTTCGAAAAAATGCCCTTTCAAAACAAAAGGTTATGTAATAAAAGAGACAATACTGTAAACACACATGTTTTAGTGGCTCGAAACTTAGGCTTGTCAGCTTTCTCCATTGATCTTAACTTCTACCATTTATGGTTTGTAGGCAAACTAAATAAGATATAGGGAAATTGATCTCTCCATTTCTCGAGGGTGTTTATCCTTAGAGAGTGAATCATGCTACTGCTCTAAATATATCAACTCTTTGGAAGCTGCTGTTATTACTTAGAGATGAGCGGTCTTGCCTCTGACAAGATCATATCTATTGGTACAAATACAAGACAGCAATATGTGGGATGCTTTATCCTTGTCTTATTGCTGAAGATAGAGTGATATTCACTAGAATTGCATCTGGTTGCTTTACCCAGACTGATGCTTTATCCTTGTCATTGGATCCAAGATAAATTAGATGAGAAACTTTTCTTACTTGAGAACGTCTATACCGATGATAAAGGATCTAATATGACGAGTAAAATCTTGTCAATGGTGAAACTTGATTCTTGTTTAGATAACACCGTCATAATGAAACTTCCTTTATAAGGTGAAGGGGAGGTTTTTTGGGTTGGGTCTACCTCTTGTGGGGCTCATCTCATCATCTTTTAAATAAATAAAAAGGAAAAAGAATAGATAGGGCTCAATGTTCTTGATTTAGAAGAGAGGGAAGAGCAATTCGTCGTTATAGAGAAAAAGAGGCGGAGAGCTTTGCTTTGAAGAAGAGAAGAGGCCGTCTAAATTTGATAGTGAAACTTTGTCGGAATTGGCCGAAATTTTATATGCTTTTCGTGAGTCCATGATCTACAAGTTGATCGGTTGTGTTTGTTAAAATCTTCTCCAAATTGTCTCTCGATTTTGTCTAGCAACGGTTAGATCTTTCTTGCTTCTTTATGTTAATCCACTTTTGTGGTGATAATATTTTGCTAATGTGAAGAGCCTCTAGCTGTGTTATTTGAGATGAACTATTATGTATTATGCTATTCTTGGTGATTAGTGGAAGATCTTGACCGGTCTCGTGATTTTTCTGTATTGTGTTTTTCACGTAAAATTTTACGAACGAGTGTTGGTTTCCCTTGCTTTAATATTCTGCACTGTCTTCACTGCTTTAAGGTTAATATTGCTGGAATATTGTGACTAGTTGTTATTGGGGTTAATTTAATGTTAGTTGATTGAATTTAGGGGAAAATATTCATCATGAATGGGCATAAGCAATAAATTGTTGCCATTTCTATGTTACAGAATAGGAATGCTTGTTTGTTTACCGCAGATAAAGAATGGTGTAGCAATGAGTTCGTGAGTTCCTTTGGCGTCTAGTAATCGGAAGTATAGTTGCACATGGGTGGCTTTTTTATTGAAAAATATGCCCCATCCGATCAACTTCAGGCCCGGTTGAAAGGTTGGGGCCTAAACAAGTCCTCTTGGATAGGCATTTTTTTAAAATTTTGGGCTGGGTTTGGCCCGAAATATGACTGACTAAAAAAAAGGAGAAAAAAAAAGACGAGAGGAATTTCCAGTCATCTCCAATCTCTTCAATGTTGTTGGAAATTGACGCAACACCGTTTAGAAAGCCATGAGAGCCGAAGGTGAGCCTCCCAATTCCGAGCCATCACCACCTCACCCTAGATGCCACCGCCTCCGCTTCAAAAGTCGAAGCCGATCGGGCGGGCTTATATTGAAAAGTGTTCCAACCTCTGTCCTCCCTCCCCTCATCAAACTCGAACACTATCCACAAATTGCTTGTGGGCTCGGGCTCACGGTGGTGTCGTTGCTCCAGATTTTCCTCGATGAAGAAAATTTAATTTTGTTATTTCTTTAATCTTACTAATAAGGACGTAGGAGCCACATTGAGTCAATTTGGCATTTGACTGTCACATAAGCACTTTTTTTCTTCTTTTAATGGAAGGTCCAATGTTAACGAACAAATCATAGTTCAAGAATTTGATTGTAAAAAGAGAAAAATTCAAAGACGATAAAGTTAAGAGATTTCCAGTAAGGTTACATATCAAGATGATAACTTGTAAAAGAAAAGTGGGAAGTTTTTGTCATTTGTCATCTAAACTTTAGCATCGCTATGAAACATTTCTCCCAATGCCTAAGAGATGGATTATATCTCACGTACATTGACATCATTTTACTATGTGGAGGGTACAATCATCGGTTTGAGTACGTCAATAATATAAAGTTTAGGCAAAGTAATAATTAGAGACATGGTCGGACTTGAACACAACATAATGATTAAGCACCGCCTTCTTCCTAATTTTCTCATTCCCTCATTTTTTAAATGCAGAACTGCAATGTTCTAGTAAATTCAATATCGGTCTCACATCCCGTATTACGTCGTGATTACAAGAAGTGAATCGTGATATGGGTCAAATCATGGATTCACCATTTCTGTAAGGAATTAGATAGATTCAAAAAAGAAGACTTACTTTTCCAACTTTTCGGCGGTTGGTGCCGCACGTGGGACTCACGCGCTTTGTTAACCGCATATCCAATTCCTCGAAAAGCATGCTTGCCCAAGGTGTGTGCACGAGAACATGAAAGAAAGGAATACAAAGGCGTACTCGAGCTCCAAAAATGATTTTTCTGTTCCAGAAACTACAAAGGCGTACTCGAGCTCCAAAAATGATTTTTCTGTTCCAGACCAATTTCTGGAACAGAAACTTGTTTGATAACGCTTATCAAATTTTCTATTTCTGGAATAGAATTCTATTCCAGAAATAGAAATGGAGGAGAAATCATAAGTAGAAATTTTCTACTTCTGATTTCTTCAGAAATCAATTTCTGATTTCTCCTAACCCTAATTTCACTCTTTTCTCCCTCGTACGCCTCTTCTCTGCCTCCTCCTTCTCCGCCTCTCCTCCGCCTCTGCTCCGCCTCTCCTTCGCCCCTGCCTCTGCTCCGCCTCTCCTCCGCCTCTGCTCCGCCTCTCCTCCGCCTCTACTCCGCCTCTCCTCCGCCTCCACCTCTTCTCCGCCTCTACTCCGCCTCTCCTCCGCCTCTTCTCTGCCTCCTCCTCCTCCTCCGCCTCTCCTCCGCCTCTTCTCCGCCTCTTCTCTGCACCCCCGCCGCCGCGTTCCCCGCGGCCAGAAGCCCTTTGCAACAGATCCGAGCACCGACGCCCCAAGCCGCTCCTGCTCTGCTCCGTCTCACCAAAAGACGCCATCGCCCCGTGACCTCAGCAACGCCACGCGCCCTCTCCTCATCCAGCGACGAGTTGCTCGCGAATCCGCTCCTTCGCCTCATCCAGAAGCCCTCTGCAGCAGACACCAGAGCCGCTTGTGTTCGTCCGACGAGGCCCACGACCGTGAAGTGCCCAAAGAAGCAGAACTACCATTCTCCTCCCTTCTCTGGTTCGTGCATATTCCTCTTCTTTTTTCTCTCTCTGTTGAGTACTCTGCTGCATTGCGCTTTGGTCGCGTCGAGTTTGAGGCGGGAGCGATGGGCCGAGAAGTCGGATTTGGTGTCACGATTCTTCTTTTTCTCTCTCTGTTTTGTGCTCTGCTGCATTGCGCTTTGCTCGCGTCGAGTTTGAGGCGGGAGCGATGGGCCGAGACGTCGGATTCGGTGCCGCGATTCTTCTTTTTCTCTCTCTGTTGAGTGCTCTGCTGCATTGTGCTTTGGTCGCGTCTGTTGGAGAAATCTTTCCAGAATATTTTGAAGCTGACAAAACGTTTTTATCGGTCTAGTCTAGATAATTGCAAGCCTTCTGTTTAGAGTCTGAAGACTTTCAGATCACCAGACTCAACACTAAAGACTCAAGACTATTCTCATTGACAGTTTTTCTAATCCAGTGACGAAGGCAATCCAGAGCCAAAGTATTTGGTTGAGGATTTAGTCCTACCCTCTGGAGAAGATCTCTTGGCTGGATAAATATAACGGATTCTTTTAATCGTAATCAAGATCGTTTGAAGATCCGATGGTCGACGAAATATTCTTGGAAGGTTTCATTCTTGGAAACCAAGATCCTGGTTGTATGGGCGAATAGGATTGATGGGCTATCGTCAGGTTCCTTTAATAGCTCGAATGATCTTCTTGATTGATTCCATCCAACGGGTAGGTTGGAGGAATTCCTTTGGTAAGTGCCAACGGGTATGATGGCATAAAGGAGTATAAAAGGAAGTCGTTCTAGTTGCTTTAGTGCATGATCGATAGAGAAATTCCAGAGTCTGAAACACCTTGATTATTAGTCGATTCATTCTAAGCGAAATTGTACACACAGAGAGTGTCTATACTTAGTGATACCTTGAGCGAATGTGGTAGATCATCTACACCGAGAAATCAAGGGAGAACAACGCTGTAACATCTCTTTGTTCATAGTGGAATCCAGCCAATAGGCCGTCAGTGCAGAAGAGTGGACGTAGGCTTGAAATAAGCCGAATCACTATAAACCGCGTGTTCAATTTTCTCTTCCCTTCTCTCAGTCTTACTTTGATTATTATTTGTCTAAAATCTATCAACTGTCTAGTATTGTGCAATTATCGAGAAAAATCTTGTATATACCTATTTACCCCCCTCTAGGTACTTATTCTAGCTATATCAATTGGTATCAGAGCTCTTGTACTCACTTTATTTGAAGTGTTTTACTTCAGAGTAAAAGATCCATGGCTAGTATGCTAGCACCAGGGTTGGTGGAAGGTCAAAACAATACCAGACCACCCTACTTTGATGGAAAGGATTACAACATCTGGAAGAACAAGACGAAAGCCTTCCTACGATCAAAGGATCCTCTGGAATGGGACGTTATCGAAAAAGGAATTACTCCTACAGCTGCATCAGTCTCAGAAAGAGGGAAAGAAACTGTTGAGACCAGCGGAATGACTCAAGAAGAGATAATCAAGAGACAAGCACTCGATGCAAAAGCAATTTACTATTTATATTGTGCTTTGTCACCAACTGAATATAACAGAACATCTTCTTGTGTTATAGCAAAAGAAGTTTGGGACAGATTACATATCACTTATGAAGGAACAGATTGAGTGAAGGAAACCAGAATTAACATTCTCCTCGGTTAATATGAAGCCTTTAAAATGAAACCAGGAGAATCTATAACTGACATGTTTAACCGTTTTATAGATATTGTCAATGGTCTTGAGAATTAAGGACAAAAAAATTCTGATCCCATGAAGGTAAACAAGCTACTACGTGGACTCTCCAAGGATTGGAATCACATAAAGACTTCAATAAGAGAGACGTAAAGAATTATGCCACTATCTGTCGACGAGCTGATTGGAACTCTTTAGTCTTATGAAGTGGAACAAATTAATAAAGACGAAGATCCAAAAGGTAAGAAATCCATTGCATTAAAATCAAATGATGATTATGATGATACAAATTCTGAAGATGACATGGACGATGAGGAGCTTGCTCTCATGATAAGAATATTCAGAAAACTGAATAGAAAAGGAAGAAGGTTCAACTCAAAGAAACAAAGTTTTCAAAGACAACAAACCAAGTCTGTTGATGATGAGGAACCAAACAAAGATGTAGTTTGCTTTGAATGTAAGAAAAAGTGACACATCAGACCCAACTGTCCTCCTCTGAAGAAGAAGAGAGGAAAAGCTGAAAAGTTTCGAAAAGCTCTCAAAGCCGAAACCTGGAGTGATATAGAGTGTGAAGAAAGTGATAATGAATATGCCAACCTATGTCTGATGGCACAATCAGACTCAGATTCAAACTCTGGATCAGACTCAGATAATGAATTTGAGGTAAGTGATTTTAAAATTCCTGTCAAAGTTTCTAAATACATTGATGAATTGTGTTTTAATTTTAAGACTTCTCTCAAAAGAATTTCTGAACTTAAAAAGGAAAACTCAGCTCTAAAACAAAAGGAAAACATTTTAGAAGAAAAAGTTAAAAGTTTAGACTTAAATGTTTCTACTCTTAAAGAAAATGAAGATAATCTTTTGAAAGAAAATGCCCTTTTAAAAACTGACTTATCGAATATTTCAAAGAAATTTTCAATAGGGTTCGAAAAACTTAAAAAAATTCTTTCAGCTCAAAGACCTTACTTCAATAAGTCAGGTCTAGGTATGACAGCAGAAACAATTCCCTTGATTGATTTTCCTAAAGTAAAAGAAAGAATTAAGAAAAGACCCTCGAGAGAGGCTTACAAAAATCATTTCAAGAAAGTTTTTGTAAAGTCTGTAGGTCGAAATGCCCTCAGGTGTTCAAAGTGCAACAGTCTGGATCACTTTGAAAAAGAGTGTCTTATGGTTTGGAAATCTGTTAAGAAAGTATGGGCTGATACTGTTTATCTTACTAACACTAAAGGACCCAAGAAAATTTGGGTACCAAAGAAAGCTTGAGACTCTCTTTTAAATGCAGGTCTCCGTCAAGAAAAAGGTAAAGTGGTATCTTGACAGTGGATGCTCAAGACACATGACAGGAGACTCAAATTGCTTCATAAAGCTTGTGCAAGTAAATGGTGGAAAAGTTTCATTTGGAAGAAACAGCAAGGAAGTATTGTGGGATTTGGAACTGTGAAAATTGGAAATCTCACAATAAGTAATGTTTCCCTAGTGGAAAGACTCAATTACAATCTTCTCAGCATTAGCCAATTGTGTGACACTGGTTTTAAGATCTTTCAAGAAGGAACATGTTCTGGGACCAGCAAAGACTCTACTCAGTCTTTCATGGGTCGAAGACATGGAATTATCTATCTTCTGGATGTAAAACCAGATGAATCGCAATGCCTAATCTCAATTCAAGACGAAGCAAGCTTATGGCACAGAAAGCTTGGTCATGTCAACATGAAGCAATTAGCCAAAATCTCATCAAAGCAGCTTGTTCGAGGTCTACCCAAATTACCATACCAAAAGTCTAATCCATGCACTCCATGTATTCTGGGAAAGCAGGTAAGAAATTCATTTAAGCTAATAAATCATGTCTCTACTAATCATGTACTACAGTTGTTGCATATGGATCTCTTTGGACCAACTAAAACCCAGAGCATTGGAGGTAAGAAATATTGCCTAGTAATTGTGGACGATTACTCCCGCTTTACTTGGGTATATTTCCTTGCAAGTAAGTCCGAAACCTTATCGTATTTTGAAAAATTTGCTAAAAAGGTTCAAAATGAAAAATGATGTGTTATCTCAAGTATAAGAACAGATCATGGAGGTGAATTTGAAAATCAAGATTTTACAAAATTTTGTGATGAATCTGGCTTTAAGCATGTGTTCTCCTCTCCATATACTCCTCAGCAAAATGGAGTTGTGGAAAGAAAGAATAGATCTCTTCAAGAAATGGCTAGAACTCTTTTAATTGAAAGTAAGATTTCTTCACGATTTTGGGCTGAAGTCGTTTCAACAGCGTGCTATATAATCAATAGAGTCTTCTTAAGACCGGCTCTAGAGAAAATCCCTTATGAGTTATTCAAAGGTAAGAAGCCTATTGTTTCATATTTTCATGTGTTCGGTTGTAAATGCTTTATATTGAAAAATGCTAAAGATCGAATTGGTAAGTTTGAAGAAAGATCAGATGAAGGCATCTTCCTTGGATATTCTACATCAAGCAAAGCCTACAGAGTCTATAATAAGAAGAGCCAGTCTGTGGAGGAGTCAATGAATGTCAAATTTCAAGACTTTACGCAAGATGAATCCAGTCAGACTCATCATGAAGAGTCTGAACCTGCTCCAGACCCTCCAAAGCTTACAACTCAAGAAGCATCTCAGACTCTGGAAGACCAGTATCAAGCTGTTCGTGAACATTCAAATAAAGAAAGAGATCATCAACCTGACAAATTAACCAGCAACTGAAAGCATAAGTCCAATCATCCCAAAGATCTTATCATTGGTGACATAAATGAAGGAATTCGCACAAGATCCAAAAAGCACGAAGAGTCTAGTGCTGTGGCTCTCATTTCTGAAATTGAACCAAAGAGCATAAAAGAAGCTTTATCTAATGAAAGCTGGATTGAAGCTATGCAAGAAGAGCTCAGACAGTTCAACATTAATGATGTATGGGAATTGACATCTAAACCAAAAGGTAAAATTGTTATTGGAGCTAAATGGGTGTTCAAGAACAAGATGAATGAGAAAGGAAAAGTCGTACGAAACAAAGCAAGACTCGTGGCTAAGGGATATACGCAAGAAGAAGGAATAGACTATGATGAGACTTACGCACCAATAGTAAGGTTAGAAGCTATTCGTCTATTACTTGCATTTGCTTGTTATAAAAATTTCAGGTTATTCCAAATGGACGTCAAAAGTGCCTTCCTCAATGGATTTATCCATGAGGAAGTTTATGTGGAACAACCACCAGGGTTTGAAGACCCAAAGAAGCCAGACTCGCCTTGACTGAAAAGGCCTTGTATGGTTTAAAGCAAGCACCTCGAGCTTGGTACGACAGGCTAAGTAAGTTCTTAATACATAATGGTTTTGTCAAAGGTAAAGTAGATACTACTTTATTTATCAAAAAGGAAAACAAAAGCTTTTTACTTGTTCAAATATATGTGGATGATATTATTTTTGGATCCTCTAATGAAAGTATGTGCAATAAATTTTCTAAGTCTATGCAGGATGAGTTTGAAATGAGTATGATGGGAGAGTTAACATTCTTTCTTGGTCTTCAAGTAAAACAATTGAAGGAAGGAACTTTTATTTATCAAGAAAAATATGCTAATGATCTTGTCAAAAGGTTTGGACTGGAAAAATGCAAAAAGACCGACATACCGATGTCAAGTTCTTTGAAGATAGACAAAGATGAAGAAGGGAAGAAAGTTGATCAAAAGCTGTACAGGAGCATCATTGGTTCACTTCTTTATCTTACTTCGCTTCTAGACTCGACATTTTGTTGAGTGTTTGCATCTCGTGCTAGGTTTCAATCGGATCCTAGAGAATCCCATCTCGGTGCTGCGAAATGTATTATTAAATACGTTGCTTCATCTTCAAGCATCGGTCTTTGGTATCCTAAGAAGGGAGACTTTAATCTTCCGGGATATTCGACGCAGATCTGGCCGGTTGCGAGAGTTGATAGAAAGAGCACTTCGGGGAACTTGCCGCTTGCTTGGAAGCGGGATGATGTCTTGGTTTTCAAGGAAACAAAGTACCGTGGCTCTCTCAATAACAGAAGCAGAGTATGTAGCTCTTGGAAGTTGCTGTTCGCATATTCTATGGATAAAACAACAGCTACAAGACTTTGGAATAGAAGACTCAAGCACAGAGATTAGATGTGACAACACTAGTGTAATCAATCTCACAAAAAATCCAATCCTTCACTCAAGAGCAAAGTATATAGAGATTCGACATCATTTCATTAGAGATTATGTTCAAAATGGAGAAATCTCGATTCAATTTGTTGATTCAAAAAATTAACTAGCGGATATATTCACAAAGCCTTTGGAGAAAAATCAATTCGATTTTATCTATTCCAGACTCAACATTTTGAAGCTTGAGGAAGTTAAAATCTAGAGACCCTTAAACCCTCATACTTAGACATTCATGGCTATAGACTGTAAGTTGTTATTATATTCAATCTCGAAAAGGTACGATCATTAGTTCAATTAATTTATAATTTCCGTGAAAAACGGAATCTTGTCTTTTAAAAAAGATTAACTTATATTTGACAGTTATCGATTTCAAAAGAGACGTCTGTTCATTTTCCTTTGTGCCGATTGGTTTTTCCTTTTTAAACTGAGTTATATATATACAGTTTTTCTCGATTTAACTTCAAAACCCTAAAAAGGCATTCTCCTCCCAATCCTGTCTCTACTTTGTGTTCATTTTCGAGAAAGTTGTCAACTTTTCTTGGGAAAGCGAGTAAAGGAATCTTTCAACGACAAGGAAGGATGTCTTCTTCGAGAAAGTCTTCAAAAATCGCGAACAGGGGACCACAGAGAATGAGGGAGGGGCTACCCATTTCGATCTCACCGAAGAGGAAGATTTACCGAGTCAGCAACAGAGCTCGATTCACTCTCCTCTACGTCACTCTTCATCATCTACCCCACAAGGTGCGGGTCATCAACTGGAGGAAGAAATAATCGAGGACGCAGACCCTGTAAGAGTCCAAAAACCCGCTTTTATTTACAAGCTTTATCGTGCTCTGAAAAGCACTGGTACTCCGCTGAACTATATAGATGAGCTCCTTAAAGATAAGAATTATGGGAATGAGTATATCTTTTTGCGGAAAATGGAGGATTTGGGAATTGCTCCCAAAGGAAAGGCTGAGGAAGCACTTGCGAACATTCCAAATGACCCTCGTGTATCGGGATTGAATCTGACTGACGGGAACGATGATGATAAAATGTTCAGTGAATTCCAACCTAGAATGGGTGTTGCTGCAAAGGTGAAGGGAAAAATGATGGATTTGTTTAAATCGAAGGAATAGAAAAATATGTTTTTCAGACTGTTGAAACGAGGGGTGATAAACCCTAGAAATGTTGATTTCGATTTCTTGGATGCCATCAATGTGAACTTAAGGGAGAAGTTCAATCTGCTTCAACTTGAGCAATTTTGCTCCGATACCACAGATGGTTATGCACAATTGACAGCATACTTCTATTTGAATCTTAGCTTTTTAGATGCGAATAGAATATCCTTTAGTGTTCGAGACCAAGACTATGTGGTAGATGTGGACATGTTGGCAGATATAATTGGAGTTGAAAGAGGACGCTATCAACCGATCAAAGTTTCGATTGCTCGTACCACATTGGAGCTTGTCAAAGACAATAGTACAAAGGGAAGAATTACCTACACAAGGATGCGTGCCATCAACATCTTGCTTCACAAAATTGTGATCAACTGTATCAGGCCAAAGTCTACATCAAAGACTGACGTGTCTAACTTTGAGGCGAAATTGATGTACGCGATCAATTTAGGGAAGAAGTTCTCTCTTCCTCACACCTTTCTCTTTCACATGTACACAGCAATGGTGAAGGACAAGGGCCAATTGCCTTACCCAAATCTTGTGACCAAGATCTTCAGACACTTGAGCATTGAACCTCGACATACTCTTTGTGTTCGACCATACGACAAAATGGTGGTGGGTTTGAAAATGCTGACAAAAATGCGTCTGAAAGAGCTTAATAAGGCAATGGAGAAGTTCAAAATGAAGACTCCAGTATCTTCTGCATCAAAGAGAAAAGGGAAGGAGCATATGGGTGCTCCATCCAAAAAGAAAAGAACTCTTATCTTGGAGGATGAAGATGAAGAGGAAGATCTCTCTATCCCTGCATTGAAAAGAACCACACGTTTGGTACCTGAATCAACAGAACGACAAAAGAAAGGAAAAGAAGCAGAGGAAAAAGAACACAGAGAAGAAGAGGGACAAGCAAAGAATAGAGAAGCAGAGGAGCAACAAGAGAAAGAGAAAGAAGACAAAGAGAAAGAAGCTGAAGAAGAAGAGGAAGCAGTGAAAGCAAAGTCTGCAGATGAAGTTGGAGAGAAAGGGAATCAAGATGCTGAAGAGCATGACCATCACTCTTCCCCAATTGAGGTCCTAGAGACTGTCGCGACCCGAACTCATCGCCCCCTCGAAAATGCCTCCAAGGATGGGAAAGGTCGGATTTAAAGGTACTTGATCTCAAGATCGCGAGCTCTCCCAAGCTCGTACCCCGCGTGACAGTAGGTTTATTTGTGCGATCTAGTTGTTTATAACAACCTACAAAATATACAGGAGTCGCCACTAGCCTTAACTTTGGGGGTCGGCTAGAAACCCAATCGAGGTTCGGGAGTGTTCCCTTGATTCCTACGCAACCAGATATCTAGGTTCGGAGACTTGGGTTACGCTAATATTGCTATTAGCGCCCTTTCGGTACCTAAACAGTATGTTATGTTTTTCCTAATATGTCAATGCGTTTCTTTTTACATTTTTCGGGATCATCAATTTCTAGGCTAAGTGATCATGCATGGATGATCATTTTCATGCTATTCTATTTCTAAAAAAATGAAAAGAAAACAATCAACGAAATTGAAAGTGCAAGACATGAAGTAAACAATCAAGAGAAAGCAATAAACCTAATCATGCAATTCTAAAAATATAAAAGAGAAAACACAATTAAGAAAAAAGAGGGAAAAAAGGAAAAAACCCGCAACTCGTCGGGTTTTATACAACACAAGGAACCCGAGACATATGTTGGGAGAAAAATGAATATTACAGAATAATGGTCGGAGTGGACATCGACCTCCACCATCTTCACTTCTTCTCCACTTTTTGGATCTTATTCTAAACCTAATCTAGAAAATTTGGATGATTAGATGCATACAAATGAAAAAAACAATCATCACGTATCGAAACAATCAAAAGCAAGACATTCTTTTATATTCACAAAGAGTGACTAAAGTCACAAAGTCTTCTAGATCAAATTCTAAGTGAAATCCCAAGATTTAGCATCATTATGTATTACACCTAAATCATCTATATAACGATCACACACAAAGCATATAACATGACAAACATTCAAGCCATATGACCTTGGTCCTCAATCAACTCAAAACAATGAATGAACCAACTAAAGATCACTTATACCAAAACATGCGCCATTGAATTCACTCAACATATGTATTTAAGGCAAACGGAGCAATCAATGTGTAACCCACATGATACCTAAAACCGTTTTGTAGACAATTGATAAAGGATGTCATTCCATGAAGGAAACACCTCAAGATTCCTAACGCATGAATTTTTAAAAATATTAAGAACATGAACAAGTCAATCAAGAATATATCATAGTAGCATGTCACACCGTCATTCTACAACATATTGAAAGCAATTTCGACAAATCTACTATCTCATCTTAAGACTAACATCAACTAGCCACAGAAAAGACAGCATTGCAGTTCAAGACAAATTCCAGATTTCAAAGCTCGATTTGAAAAAAGGAAAGGCAGGGCAAATGATGACTAAATTGCACATATAATATGTCAATGGAAATTTTGAGAAGCCTATTACAAATCTCTAGAAGACATTAAGTCTTAATAACATCATCTTCCAGCTCGTTCCGGTTAAAACAGAAAATTGCAGTAGGTCAAAACAGCAAATCAACCTAAAAAAACTACCGCAGAATTGACAGACTTTGTCGGTATTTTTCGATGACCAGATGATGTCTATTCAGGGCGTGCGACATATCAAATCGAAGCTCTACAAGTGTATTTTTTTGTGTCTAGAAGGGCTCAAGACCAGAAAACCTTATCTATCAATTCATTTAAGCCAAAACAGAAAGTCTATCAGTCATACGAAATCGCGACACATCGACTATTCCATTTCAATACTAACAATAGCTAGCCACAGAAGAAAAAAAAGAAAAAAAGAAAAAGCAAAACAGCATATTACAAGCAGCAGCATCTCAAATCAAGAAATCAATATAACATTTGGACCAAAAGTAAGGAGAAAGACAACTTAAATTGGAGCTGTCCTGCTCAGCAATTCAAAAGATCCAATCGAATATTCCTTTTGCAAAGAGCATATTGAAATTTGCTGCATCAATGTGGAGAAGACAGCCACACAAGCACATATAAAACTTTTGGCATTGACTTTAACGTCCATAATAGTGCAAACAACAACTCCTATTACCACAACCAGAACAACCATTTCTACTTCCCTCGAGTAATACTTACTTTGTAGGATCCACTTCATCATGCAAACAATAGGAATCATGCTCAGTTTCAAAATTTGGTAAAATCCGATAGAGTTAAGCATCAAACTTAAGTTCATCCAGAACCATCAGCTCTAATAATTTTCTACAGCTCTATGGCAACCAACGCATAAATTCAGCATCTAGTTTCTTTGTCACGGCCATCATGTGAACAGAAACTTATCTTCAGCTCAATAAAATTGTGAATAGCGACCCTTTTGGACCAAAAGGAAAAGTAACCTGATCTAGAGAGAGAAGCGCCGATCGAGCAAGCAAGGCAATCATACAACCATTTTTTTTCTGCAGATGATGGAAGTGTGGATCTTCAGGTAAATCATTTTTATCAATGGCTGCCATCTAAGGGAACATATGCAAAAATGTCTTCATCTTATAGATATTCCTGTATAACTGTGGCAGTTTTTTTTTTAAAGCATCTGGAGCGTATATATATTGGCCGAATGGTACATACCCTATTGAGTATGACAGGAATGCACATTTTCTTCCAGAATATTTCACTCTAGACAGCTCATGAGTGATGACAGTTTATAATTGTAAGTCCTTACAATATCTAGGTTCCTTTGACTATTTTGAGGGGGACCACTACTGGATGAAGTACATCAAAGGATCAATTCATGGACATAGTAGGCAATTTGTCATGCACTCAGTTTTCTCGCCAGATTGCTAAAATGCATTCATGACACTGCATCACTATTAGATTGTTTCATCATGTTCCTAATGTTGACTAAGCTTTTAGAGGTTTGAGGCCATTAATGGCGACCGTAATGAAGTATTTGTATTGACAACTGCAATTGTGGAAACTCACACATGAATCAACAGAGTAGTATCTAAGATTATCTCCATATCGAACCACAATGATGTCCAACTGATGATGGGATTGAGGAAACAAGCAGCACATAGGATTATTGTGTATTTACCTAGCTCGCAGCACCAGACAAGAGATAAGACCCGAGAAATCGTCCAGAGAGCGAGCCTCCGATCGAGAGAGTTACTAATCTCTGAGAGCGATCCTCAACCAGTCGGAACAGAGAGAATCTCCGATCCTGATGAAGCTAGATCCGAGCGAGAGCGATCGAGTGTCTGTAAGAAAAAGAGAATTAGAGCAGGAAAGAGAATTCCCGAGCGAAAAAGTCAACTTGAGTCCCAGAAAGCGTGTGAGATCTGGAGAATGTCCTCGAGAGAGAAAAACCGTTTGGCCATTTTTCCTCCGAGAGAGAATCTGAGCCGAGAGCGTTCATCCGTTCCGCACGCGCCGTGGCTGCACCGACCGATATAGGAAATTTAGCTGCGGCTGTCACCGATCGGGGATGGGAATACGCCGAGCGCGAAGATGATCAGCATAGCGAGGCCAACGACCGCTTCAAGCTCTTCATCTTCGAAGCCGAAACATCGCCGGCGATTTCTTCTCATTCTCCATCTTCTTCGACTCTATCTATCCGAAGCACAAACCTCCGAGTGGCGAACTCCCGACGGAAGAAATGAAAACCGATCGCGAGTGGAGATCAACTTTGGATCTCGACGAGGCAACAGCCAAAGCAATGGTGGAGACGAAGGATGCGACGGTTGGTGACCGGATTGCGGTAGCGGCGGCGCGCGAATCGAATCTCCGCCGCGATGGGAAGAACTTCTAGATTTGGGATCCGAGTCGAGTGCAGATAAAGAGCGAAAGCTTCACGATGGAGGATCCTCGATCTAGGGTTTTTTTTGGTGTGGTGACCCCCAAGAAAAATCCCCGATCGAAAGAGAGAAAACCCCTCTTTCCGCTCCGCGGGAGAGAGAGATCCTGATGAAGAGAGTGTGCGAGCCCCCAAGAGAGAGAGAGAGAGAGTCGAGAGCCCCCAAGAGTTCTTTTTCTCATACCACGAGCGCCCCTTTTATATTTTTCTTTTTGTTTTCTTTCTTTTATTCTTTCTTTTTTCATTTTCCTTATTTCTTATATTCTTTTTTCTTTTTGTTTTTCTTTTCATTTTTTTTATGTTTTCATTCATCCATTTTTTTAATCTTTTGGGCTCTTTATTCTTTTTCTCTCCCTTTTTTTTTTCTTTCTTCTTCTTTTTTTTTTTTTAATTTTTTTAATTTTTCCTTTTTTTCTATTTTTTTCTTTTCATTTCAAACAATTTTTTTAACTTTTGCAAATTGAATATTTAAAACGTCGACAAAAATTTCGGGTGTCAGCAGAGATAGGGGGAGATGGCGAGCAAGGAAGGACTACACCACATGCTGTTAACAGTGAAGGTGTGAGTCGCTCACCAGCAAATCCAGAAGATTTTCAGGCCACTCAAATGCCTGAGGAAGGACATGATACACCAAATATGCTCGATTACACTGAAGTTCCATCGTCTGCCTTCACTCCATCCGAGAAAGCAAATGCAAGCACACAGACAGACAATACAACAGATTTTCGTTGTATCCTTGATGTTCTTCTGGAAATGAAGGGTCAAATCTATGCTCTGGACTATGAACTTCAAGTCCTGAAGAATGCTGGACAAGCATCTTCTGTTACCCTGGCGGATCAAATGAAAAACCTCGCTCTTCAAATTCAAGCCAATGCCAAAGGAGAAGAGGTGGCTCATCTACGTGAAGACTTGAAGAGGCTGGAAGGCATCGTACAGTCGATGGGAGATTTCAAGATTGTGCGCATTCCCAAGCAGACTTGACTCTTTTCTCACCTTTTTAATGATGACAAAAAGGGGGAGAATTGCAATTTGAACTATTTAAAACTTTGACTTTAAATTTCTTTCGATGTTTGAATGTTTTTTTTTAGTATGACTTGGGTGTGAACTTGAATTTGACTGACTTGGGTGTGGATTTTGATGCTTGACTGTTTGCATTTATATCAAGTGTTGCTATATAGTTTTACTCATGAAAGACTAATCGATTTTCTGTGGACGCAGAGTCTAGTTGATTTATTAATCTTTATGAGATAGCCATATTGCTTGAGTAATGTTTTGCAGGTCAAAGTTGTTCAAATTTACAGGAAAGTTTTGTCACCATCAAAAAGGGAGAGATTGTTGGAGAAATCTTTCCAAAATATTTTGAAGCTGACAAAACGTTTCTATCGATCTAGTCCGGATAATTGCAAGCCTTCGTTTAGAGTCCAAGACTTTCATATCACCAGACTCAGCACTCAAGACTCAAGACTCAAGACTATTCTCATTGACAGTTTTTCTAATCCAGTGACGAAAGCAATCCAGAGTCGAAGTATTTGGTTGAGGATTTAGTCCTATCCTCTGAATAAGATCTCTTGGCTGGATAAATATAACGAATTCTTTTATTCGTAATCAAGATCGTTTGAAGATCCGATGGTCGACGAAATATTCTTGGAAGGTTCTATTCTTGGAAACCAAGATCCTGGTTGTATGGGCGAACATGATTGATGGGCTATCGTCAGGTTCCTTTAATAGCTCGAATGATCTTCTTGATTGATTCCGTACAACAGGTAGATTGGAGGAATTCCTTTGGTAAGTGCCAACGGGTATGATGACATAAAGGAGTATAAAAGGAAGTCGTTCTAGTTGCTTTAGTGCATGATCGATAGAGAAATTCCAGAGTCTGAAGCACCTTGATTATTAGTTGATACATTCTGAGTGAAATTGTACACACAAAGAGTGTCTATACTTAGTGATATCTTGAGCGAGTGTGGTAGATCATCTACACCAAGAAATCAAGGGAGAACAACGCTGTAACATCTCTTTGTTCGTAGTGGAATCCAGCCAATAGGCTGTTAGTGTAGAAGAGTGGACGTAGGCTTGAAATAAGCCGAACCACTATAAACCGCGTGTTCAATTTTCTCTTCCCTTCTCTCAATCTTACTTTGATTATTGTTTGTCTCAAATCTATCAACTGTCTAGTATTGTGCAATTATCGAGAAAAATCTTGTATATACCTATTCACCCCCCTCTAGGTACTTATTCTAGCTATATCAGCGTCGAGTTTGAGGCAGGAGCGATGGGCCGAGACGCCGGATTCGGTGCCGCGATTCTGGATGATTGGGGTTGTTATCGGGAGATTCTATTGAGTGCTCTGCTGCATGATTCTTTCTGGGGCTTTGTAAGTTTGTGATAATCGCTTGAAAGATGGTTTGTCATGGATACGATTGAACCAAACATCCAATCTTGGCTACACTTTGGCTTGAAATTTTGTTGTTGTTTATGCTTGAGTTTGGTCCACAAGTCCTCTTCAAGAGTTGCCGAACAGTGTTATGTCAAGAAAATTGCGAAACCCAATAGAAGCCATGTTCTTCTGATTTCTCATTTTATGCTTTTGTTCATCGTCAAGGTTTATGAAATGGAATAAATAAAACCTAACAGATGATATTCAGGTATTTTCTTTGGCAATTTTTTTCTAGTACTGGCTAGTGCTAAGTTTTGGTGAATGGTCATTTAACTAGGTAATAGATGGCTTTCCCTGGTTTTTAGCCTGCTTAAGGTTATATAATAAGATCTTTAGGCTCTCATTATAAATTTCAGATTTTGAAGACAATTTGAAACTGGAAATTTTTGCTCCTGTGCAACTGCAGATCTACTCTTTCGCTCAATGACAATTTATATTTTGTGGTTTCATACTTGATTCATCAAGATATCCATTGCTTGAGGTAGATTGAGTAATCACATCTGTGCCATTACCTGCATGAATGCGAATTGTTTGAGTTATAGTGAGGTTGCCTTTATTAAGAAGCCTCTGTGAAAATTTATGATACACAATATAAAAAGAAAATGGTGCTTTGGCATTAGGGTCGAAAGGAAGGAGAATGACTTGTGGCCAATGAGCATGCATTCTAGGCATTTTTGGTTAGATATCTTTGATGAAGATTACCTTAGGGCAAGTTTCATACTTTTGCAGCTATACTTTGATTTATCCCATGTCACTCAACTTTTTGGTATTGTCTCAGTATTTTGACTCTAATTTGCACTAAAGCCACAAACAGAGATCTAATGTGCAAATTCACTTGAAAAAGATACATGTGGGCATCTTTGTGGAGATTCATGCATAGAAAATATATGTCACATCTATGTAATTAGCTAGTTACCATATTATTAAAAGAATTGCTCATACAATAGATCGGATTTTCATTTGTGATTTTGATGTCAGGTCAAGAGAGTAGGAATGATTTTTTTGCTTATACTATATGGTTGCTTGTAAAATTTTATATGAGGATTATTCTCTTTTTGCTTGATGTGATATCGACATCAAAGTCTACGTGCTTGAACTGGTACATCAATTAATATGGCTCATTTGATGCTCAAGTAGTTAAGGTTAAATGGCTTCCCACAAAGAGGTTTGTATGGCAAAGTGGACTGAGCCTTTGACCAATGAGCTTGTAAGCTTGTTCGTAACAGAGGTAACAAAGGGAAATCACACCACTTCTACCTTCAACAAAACAGGATGGAATAACATACATGCCGAATTCAATAGCCGGATGGGACTCAAATTTAATGTAATTCAGTTGAAGAACAGGGTCAACAAACTGAAGAAACATTATAGTAGTTTCAAGAAACTTTTGTCACAATCTGGATTTGGATGGGATAATATAAACAATAAGGTTGTTGTGGATGATCAAAGCGTGTGGGAGTCTCACATCAAGGTATCAATTTACCAATGTCATTTTGTTCATATTGTATTGCAAGCTTTGATTATATTACTGACATCTCTCATTATTGTATAAATTACAAAATAATAGCGAATGGGCTAAATTCAGAAATGATGGGTTTCCTCAGTATCATGATTTATGTATCGTGTTTGGTGATACATATGCTACTGGAAACTATGCATCAGGAAATGCAGAAGAAGTGGTAGGATATGCTGAAGAAGTGGTAGTGTCCTCTGAGAGAGATGACAATGGTGGTGACAATGGTGATGGTGGTAGTGGTTATGCAGTAGGTGATCTAGAGAAATTTGATGAACAGCGTAATGATGATGAGGCATTCATACATGATACGACTACTACCTCAAATCTTAAGAAACACAAGCATGATAGGACTCCAAATTCTAAGAGGAGGAGGAAGAGTACCAGATATGATGTTAGTGACACCTGTAAAGCCATTTAAGAAATGATTAAAATCAGGACGGCTCAATCAACAAGTGGCTCTGTGACCTCAGATGCCTCATCAACTGTAGACCCCTACTCCACAGCAGCCGTGGTTGCCATCTTAAATAGTATGCCTGATTTAGAGCATAATATTTACAACAAAGCTGTGAACCAATCATGTCTTCATGCCAGTTGGAGAGAGGCTTTTATCACAATGCTACCTGAAAGGAGACGTGGATTTCTTGAATCTCTTTAAACAGATGTTGAGTAGTATGCTATGGATTTATATATTTTGTTTAATTTCACTCTATGACTTATGTATTTGAGATACTTTGGTCTTTTTATGATGCAATTATGAAAACTTTGTGGCTATTGTTGATTATTATTAGATTCCTTACTTACATATTGTGTTTATCCTTTCTTTCTTTCTTTTTTTTTTTTTTTTTGCATGTGAAGGCATAGGTAATATGGAGGGGGTGAAAGTAGCATTGTTGACACCTAAATTTTGGCGACCCATTTAGACATTTAAAAAATTAGGGGTTAATTTTATCCCTGAAAAAATAAAATCACATGGCATATAGTTTAGGAACATTTTTGTTTATTTTATTGGACCGACGGCGAGTGCAAAATTTTTCACATATTCCGTTTAGATTCTTCACACATTTAGGCAATATACACCGAATGATGTATTTTTAAGCAAAAAGGAAAATTTTGGATGGGATATTTGATAAATACAAAAGGTAATATTGCACGAGGTGCAACGATATATTCAGTGGTATTTTGCATGAGCAAAATTAGAAAGTAAAATATACCACGAAGATCCAATTTTTTGGCTTATAAAAGGGACCGCGTACGGACAAAGTTGAGGGGGAGGCCACACATATTGATACATATGGCCACATTGAGGGGGGGCAATTCTGAATACACAGAGACACACCGTGAGATAAGAGAGAGATAGAGTGCTTCACCAAGCTTGGTCGAGATTCCCTTGCCACGTTCCCGCCGGCCACATCGCCGCGCTCTCATGCTCGCAACGCTGCCCCACACTGCGAGACCACCATCGGGACGAGCTGCTGCACTAGCATCCTCAGCTGCGTCGTGATCCCCTCTGATGAAGCATCCGTGAGCCACGAATCCTAGCAGTTCAATCCTACAATTTGCTCCACCTTGACGCTCATCCAAGCAACATGTGGCGGTGGGTACATTAAAAAATTTATAAAGATGTGTGCTGATCAAAGAAGCAGAGAACACATCCACACATCTGAAGAAAGGATTCCACCGCACATGAATTGACTCCGCTCTCGATGATCCCGAGTGTGATTTGCAAGCCACGGTGACCATCCCCACTCCTGCCGTCCGACAAGTCCAAATTTGGAAACGCGTGACATCAAAAGAATTTTGGTTAATTTGGTTCCCATATATTCTGTTGCCATTCCTTGAAATATTCTAATGTTGGTTGAATCCCCTGATATAGAAAACGATAGCCACGATTGGGAGGAGACTTAAAAAAAAAAGGGAAAAAGTTACTTGCTTCTTTTTCTCTTTGTAGGTCAACGGAAGATCAATACAAGGGAACTCGATACCCTGAGAGATGAAGCAGAGCGGTGATTTTTGGCTTGGTTTGTTAGTCCTTGCAGCGAAACCGAAATCTCCAGCAATTTTAGGTCGGTGAGCAACTTCCAGCAAAGTCCGGGCACTGCTTAGCAAGACCCAGATTTTCCATTGAATTTCATCCGAATCCAGCGAGCGAAGCCAGTCAAAATTTCCCCACCGTCTGGACCTTGAGGAGGGTACACGTAGCAAGGGAATCTCCACTTAGTCATCATCCTCCACCATAGATCTTGGTGCATATATATAAAAAGAAAACAAAGAAAGGTGTCTCCTAATTGTCTTTGCAAGTTCCTAGTGTTGCAGGCATGCCGAGAAGTCTCTGTCGTAAGGCTGGGAGTTAGCCGTGCACCTCCCCACCGCCTCGTGAGCCATCACTTGTCTCAAATCATCGAGGCATCACCGTGAATCCACCATCTCGGCTGCTGTCCAAGCCGAACCTCCGTCTGCAGCAGATCGCCACCACGATCCACTGCTAGTTGTCATCCACCACCTTGTTGCCCGCCGATTGCGATCCCGGTCCGGTTGCGCAAGGTCCAAATTTGGAAATCAATATCGGATTAGGTAAAATTTCGTTCTATTTGATTTCTGAATATTTCATTTCCTCATTTGAAATATCCGTTGATGCATGTGATGGAAATTCCCGATATGCTATGATGTCCGTAATTTCGAGTGGCCTTTCAAATTAGGAAATTTTCCTAATTTCGCAACGTGCATATGATTGACGGTCCGATTTCATGCTCGAAATACGACCCACAATCGCACGGAAAAATCACAAATCCGATCTCACGCTCGAGATACGATTTGTGATTTTATTTAAAAATTGGCCAATCCAATCTCATGCACGAGATGCGATTTGTCAATTTATTTCCCTAAATTAAATGGACATGGATGATATCTTGCTTGATTTGGTGCCGTGCTTTCTTGATGCCTCTATTTGATTGCTCCCATAAAAGAAAAACCCAAAAATATTTATTTGAGTTAGGTTAAATGCATGTTAGGATATTACTGGTTTTAATGTTATGTTGCATGTTTAGGATAGGAAATTTATTTCGAATTTCTTAAATAAAAAATCCAAAAAATGCATTCATTTAGGATGTTAGTTTTTGTTTAATTTAAGTTGCATGTTTAATTATTTGGCAGTTTTAATTTCGAATTTCATAACAAAAAAAGAAAAAATTAGAATTATGGCATTCTTTGCACGTCATTGCATATTATGATAGATTGCATGATTATTAGGAAAATAAAAATGTGCACGTCATATAGAATTAGGTTCATACAATGCACGTCATTTAGTAATTTTTGGTAGGTTCATTTAATTAGAAATTGCCCGTCATTAGATTAATTTAGATTGCATGTTTAAGTGTTGCATTTCTTTAACTTCGAATCTCATGGAAAATACAAAAAAAAATTATTTTTTAGAATAAACCCATCTGATGCTTTAGGATAGACTACATGCTTATTTATGTCATATCACTTAGATCATATAGCTAAGTCATGTCGTCATGTCATATCATTTCATGTTAAATTAGTGGCATGCATTGCATAAAGCATGATTCTCTTAATTAAGTGAAAACAAAAAAAGAAATTGCGTGTTAATTAGAAATCATATTTAGGACTGCTGATGTGAATGCTAAACTAACCACGCAGATGCTTTCATTGCTATAAGGTAAGTCCTGCATTTTATTTATTTGCTTTATTGGGTGTTAAATTGGTGGTTTGCGTACCTGTGTGATCACCTCACATGTTAGGAAAGTAAATTAAAATTGATTCAAACTGCTTGCCAACATTTTTCGAAATAAAAAGAAAGGTACCGAAAGGGCGTTAGAGAATTCTAGCGTAACCAAGTCCCCGAACTCATAAATCTCTGGTTCGTAGGAGTAAAGTAAAACTCCCGTTACTTTACTTGGGTTTCTAATCGACCCATGAAAAATAGATTAGTGGCGACTCCTAGTTAAATATCAATTGTATGTTAAGAACTTGAATCTAAGTCGTGAATTGGTATAGTCTTGGGAGAGCCCAAGTTAAGTTTAGGCTTAACAATCCATTAGCCAAACTCTAGGTGGTTCACACCCGAAAATTTGGTCGCGACAAGCATGTGTAGTGATCAAGTAGCAACAGGTGAATCGGTTGAAGTAATCTTTAATGATTTTGATATCGATATTATGACAGCATGGTTGAGCATGGTTGCGGTGGATATGTCTTTGCATTCGAGAGAACCTATTAGGGATAGCATATTGTCAAGACCCGAATGGATGATGGAGGTTCTTCAAGGACATTCATATAGAATATATGAATCTTTTAGAATGGAGAGACACGTTTTTCTCAATCTTTGTGATTTGATGAAGGCAAGAGGTTGGCTGAAAGATAGTCGATATATAAAGGTAGATGAATAAATTGGGATATTCTTATTTATGATTTGTCACAAGAACTCGAATAGAACTTTATGCGAGAGATTCCAACGTTCGGGACAAATTATTAGCAAATACTTCACTATAGTGTTGCTAGCAGTTCTCAAACTTGCAAAAGAGATTATCGTACCGCCTTCCTTTGATGTGGTCCCAAATGAGATTCTTATGGATCCCAACCATAAACTTTATTTCAAGGTAAGATTTTCATACATTCATTTACAATATCGGTTTCATTTTGTTGCTAATCTTATATAACACTAGCCTTTGATAAAACGACAGGATTGTGTGGGCGCTATTGATGGTACTCATGTTCATGCTTCTATACCTTTGTTGAAGCAAATCCCATTTAGAGGCAGAAAAGGAGGTACCACTCAAAATGTGATGTGTGTATGTTCGTTTGATATAAAATTCACTTTTGTGTATGCTGGTTGGGAAGGATCTGCCAACGATTGCCGGGTGTTATTTGTGACATCCAGATTTTTGAGTTCTAATTTCGACTGGATAAATAGGATCCCCTCTCATCGCTCGTCAATTTATTGACGGGTCCGAAATTTCAAGAAAGAAATTATCGGAAGATAATTGAAGGCAAAAGAAAATAGAAAAGGAAAGGAAAAGAGAAAAGAAAAGAAAAAGAATAAGTTCATTATTTAAATTCTTTTCTCTCTCTCCCTTTTCTCTCTCTCTCTCTTCTCTCTCCTCTCCCCTTTCCCCCATCCGTGCGATTTCCCCTTCCCCCACCTTTTTGACTTTTCAAACCCTAACTCTCTCTTATCTCTAACTCTCTCTCTCTGGACTCCCTCACTCTCTCGACATCTCTCTTCTTCTCCCTCTCCGTGTGCCGAACGAGCAGAAGCAGGATCGAAGACAGCAGCTCGTCGTCGCGCCGCCGCACCGCCGCTCGCACACCGCGACAGCCGCCCGCCCGTGCGCCCGCCGTTCCGCCGCCCGTCGCTCGCTGCAGCTCCTCCCCGAGCGAACCAGCTTCTGTTCAGCTCGGTTCCGCCCCGACCAGCCACCGCCCGACCTCCTCCGGCCACCGCGCAGCTTCGCCGGACCTCCCCGGCGTCCCTCTCGCCCTCCGCCGGCCTCCCCTCGCTGCCCTAGCCGCCGGATTAGCTCCGGCCAGCCCAAATCCGCAACCCACGAAATGGGTTTCCAGCGGCTTTAGGCCCATTTTGGGCCGTTTCCCGGCCCCGAACCCGAGGCCCGCTTTGGGAAGAATCGTTCCTCGCGTCGCCGCCGTCGGATTGATCCGATTTGCGCGCGATTTGGTGAGTAATCTCACTAATCCTGGATTAGTTGGCTAATTATGCTTTAGGTTGGTTTAGTTTTAATTAATTATGTTTAGGTTGTTAGATTAGCATTAATTAGCAATTATTAGTCAATTGTGATGCGATTTAGTTAAATTGATTGTGCAATTAGCAAGTAGACGTGGTCTACTATTTATTGGAAGCATCTCGGGAATTTTCGGACCCTAATCGGGCTTCAATTTGGCGATTCGGGCCTAAGTGAGATTTTTGGCATTTAAATATTAATTTTCGGAATTAAATTAAATAATTATTCATTTTCCGAAAATTCAAGGGAGATGGTCTGGAACCGGAATATTATGCTGATGATCATGGTGAAGTCCGTTTATTTAATCGGGTTTTACTTTAAGCTAAATTGAATTTTTAATATTAATTAATTTTCGAAATTAATTAAATAATTATTTATTTCCTGAAAATTCAACTGGGATGGCCCGTGACCGGAAAATTATGCTGATGACCGTGGTGAAGTCCGTTTATTTAATTGGGCCTTATTTTGAGCTAAACGGAATTTTTGATATTAATAATTAATTTTCGAAATTAATTAATTATTTATTTATTTTTCAGAAATTAAGATTGAGATGGCCGACGACCGAGATCTCGTGTTGATCGTCGTGGCGCAGTTCGTTTATTTATTTGAGCTTTGAATTGTGCCAAATTGATTTAATTGTGGATTTTAGGATATGTTCCTAAATTGATTATTTGGGTAAATTGAGTATGAATTAAGGTTGTGGATAATTACTTTAGAAATGGGATGAATCATCATGAAAGGCACGGGGCTTGATGATTAGATATATCACCTCGGAGAATGCACATGGCTCGGTGACGAAGTATGTCGCCTTGGAAAATGCATGTGGCTCGGTGATTAAGTGTGGCATCTAAAAGGACACGTGGGCTCGGTAATTTGATGTATTACCTCGGAGAAGGCACGTGGTCCCAATGAGTATATTTGGCATCTAAAAGGACACGTGGGCTTGGTAATTTGATGCATTACCTCGGAGAAGGCACGTGGTCCCAATGAGTATATTTGGCATCTAAAAGGACACGTGGGCTCGGTAATTTGATGCATTACCTCGGAGAATGCACGTGATCCCAATGAGTACATTTGGCATCTTGAAGAGACACGTGGGCTTGGTGACTTGATGCATTACGCCTTGGAGAATGTACGTGGGCTCGCTGATTCAAAATGATATTTTAAAGAGCATGTGGTCGAGTGGGACCGTAAAGCCATTAAATATTGAATGTTGTCGAGTGAGACTATGAATAGCAATAGCTAGAATGACCGGGAAATGGTAAGGCTGTCATGAAATCGACGAGGTCGATTGATCATTGTTTTGATTTGATATTGTGAATCGATTGATGATTCGATCTGATGGAATGATTCATTGCCTTGGTTGGGTCTTGAATTGAATGATTGAATGGATGATTGAATGGTCTCCTGGCATATAATCGACTAGGTCGATTTGATCGATGCTTTGATCGGTGATATGATTGCATGGGTGCCTATTGTGAATTGTACTAACTTGCAGGTGGGATCTGATGCTAAGGTACGTCTTCTGACCTATGCGTGTTTAGGCAGCCTTTAGTATAATAGTTTACTAATTGGGCTTAGTGGGGTAGAACTCGCTGAGACGTAGTCTCATCCCAGTTTGGGGAAAAACATTTCAGGACCCCGCTAAGGAGCTGAGGAGGAAGAGTCGGAGAAGGATTTTTGGGAAAAGAAGATAATCCTGAGAGGGGCCTTGAGTACGGCCCGGATGGACTGAGATTGTATCTTCTTTGATATCTCCATCTTGATGTGAATAGAGTTTAGAATAAAAAGTTGTGAAGTGTTCTGGTTTGTGGTTTGTATAAAAGTTTGGTTATAAATTTCAATATGAAAAATATGGCCCTGCTTTTCTATCCCACCGTTTTATTGTATGGGGATTTTAACTGCTTCCGCATGTGCATAATGAATGAAAGGGTCGGCGATACATTGTCCTGGGATATCGCATTATAAAAATCGACCAAGTGAGACAGATGTGTGCGTGCCTGAGGATCGGGGCGTGACATCCAATTTAAGTGGTATCAGAGCGAAGTTGAAGATTGGAGTGATAAGGAGCGTTGACCATGG
The DNA here is from genome assembly GCA_014182405.2 of Eucalyptus sideroxylon. NCBI lineage: Eukaryota > Viridiplantae > Streptophyta > Magnoliopsida > Myrtales > Myrtaceae > Eucalyptus > Eucalyptus sideroxylon. Next base: position 30,671,589 of record CM024554.2, on the reverse strand, counting down.
GATAGTTAGTAGGAAAGGCCTTTAAATTCATGCTGGTGCATGTCTGTGTTAGCTGGATGCTAGAATTGATTGTCGTGTGAGGATCGCTCATCTTCTAATCCAGTGTGGATGTGGAAGACGGGTTTCAGTGTAAAGACTGAACCATGAGCGAGCAGGAGCTGAGAACTCCTAGTAAGAGGACAATGTCCTCTGTGACTCGGGATAAAGCACTGACAATTGTCGGTACCCGAGGTGGTTGTGGCAGAGTGTTGGCTCTGGCCAGCTCGAGTGTAAGAGTACCACTGTAGGTTGGTACTAGTGTAGCAGCGTCGAATGATCCTAAGTTCGATAGGATCGTTCTGATGCAAGTGTTCCTTGGGGATTGGATAAGCCAGAGGCTCAAGATCGAACCGCCGTCAGTGTTGTAACCGCCGTTGTAGCTTCACCTGTTGAGATTCAGAGTGGGGATATGATCTGGGATCGAGCCATCGCTTCCAAGTGAAGGTACAGATCTAGTTTAGGCAGAAATGGAATTCGGTCAGGGAAAAGATCGAAGTCGAGAGTGGTTTTAGCAGACCGATGAGACAACCAGAAAGAGTGTGTGCTGTCACTTGGCAGGAGATAGAAGACTCACCCGGTAAGTGTCAGGATTGTAGAAGGAAGCATGGATGAATCCAGTGTCTGAGTATGACTAGAACATGTTGTGATGATGACTAGCATGGCCATCAGATGAAGGACTGTCAGTGGAAGTCTAAGGTAGCATAGACATTGCTACTGCGGCCAGAACGCCACTAGGATGGCGAAAGGAATGGGAGTAGAATGGACCTTGCACCAATCAGAGAAAGAATGTGTCGAAGGTGATTTTATCAGAGTAGCACAGCAGAGTTTTGTGTTAAGTAGTAGAATTTAAATTGTTGAAGTAAAAGTGAAAGAGAAGGGAATCACTATCAACAGTTGTGCTTGACTAGTTGCTAAGGTGTGAGTTTGACACCGCATGAATAGTGTGGGCTCAAGCAGCATTTAGTGATAATGAATCACAATCTTGGAGTAAGCCAGTTTAGTCCATTAACATGTGAAAGTGTCGAAGTTATTGGGAGTTGAAAAGAATCTTCATTTCATTAATCTCATTGGTCGGGGCAACTTGTTTGTTAGACGGAGGTTGCCAAGGTTGCTTAGCGATTGTCTTGGGTAGGACTGATTGAAGAACTAGAGATGGAGGACATCTCAGTGGTCTAAGAATTTTTAGATGTGTTATCACAAGAACTGTCAGATCGCCGTCAGAGAAAGAGGTAGAAAGTGCGATCGAGCTAGCACTAAGATGGAGCGATTCTCGAAGGTTTCTTACCAGTTGTTGTTGTCTAAACTGGTAGAATTGAAAATGCCGATGTGAAGATTGATGAATGAGGTATTCGTGCATATCAGTGTATTACTTTGGGGAAACATTAGTTTTGTTTGTGAAAAGAAGAAAGATGGTTTGTTGCGAGTGTGCATCAACCATTGTCGACTCAATTAGGTGAAGATCAAGGACAAGTGTTCTTTACCAAAGATCAATGAATGGTGTGACTTGTTATAAAGAGTGTGGATGTCTTCAAGGATCGACTTGAGGACAGGTTATTGTCAGTTGAGAACCAGGAAGGAGGTTATACTGAAGATGGCATTTTGCACTTGATTTTGTCCTTGTGAGAATAATGTAAAGCCATTTGATTTCATGAACACTCCAGTTGTTGTCATAGATTTGACAAACCAAGTGTTCAAAGAATATCTAGATCAATGGTGATCGTGTGATGTAGCGACATTATAGGGTGTACATTAAGTGTTGAGAATTACGAGATGCCCCTAAGAATGGTCATGTGGTTACGGGTAAAGAGAATCTTCATGGACCCAAGCCAAGATCTAATTAGTTGTTAATGGACCGAGACCGACATCAATGTCAAAGATCGAAGTTGTGGGGATTGGACAGATTACTATAGGAAGGTTTGTGAAAGAATTTTCAGCATCGGTATCATCATGGGCTTGACCTCTTGAGAAAGAAGAGAAATTCATTGGCATAGACAAGTATGAGGATAGTTTCCAGAGCTAATTTTAGGCCGCCGCACTTGTGCTAAACTTTTCATTTGGCTTAAAGCATGAAACCCTTAGTGATGTGTCTTGCCAACGACTTGGGTATGTATTGATACAACATGAGAAGATTGTTGTATAACCATCCCGCCGTTGAGACCCAACAAGTTGAACATGAAACGGTGTCGTGAATCCAAAATTTTGGCAGAACTATAATGATGTTATTTGGTATTATCTTGGGAGAATGAAAGAAGTAATTAATGTGTTGAATCGAGAGTCTTCCAATATGCATAGGTTGGCTAAAGTATAAACTTTACTTAAAAATGATTTGAAATTTGGTTTTCAAATTTGAGGTAGGCTACCTTTTAAATTTTATAGCCGCCCCAAAATTGAACCAAATGTTCAAGTTAGAATCGGCGCCTAGTTGACAAGAGAGATGTTCAGAAAATCTTATAAGATGATACTAGTAAGAAAGAATTGACTTTAAGACTTTTAAGATGGAACGTTCGGGTTCCATGAGTGATTGAATACACTTGACAGTGTAGCACTTAGGGAAAAGATCTTGTCAGAAGTTCACTATAGTATTGCAGTTTTGACCAGATGGTGCAAGTAAGTCAGAATCGACGTCAGCTAGATTGGTAGGCCGATATGAAGATAGATATCGCCAAGCAGGTTGCAAGTGTCAGAGGTGTCAGTAAGTGGAAGCTCGGTAATGCGAACCGGGAGAATTTTTACCATCACTTGAGAGTCCCAAGTGGAAATGGAAATATATGGCTTACTAAGGATTCAGGGGATTACTGATACCAATGAAGAATAGTGGTTGATCGATAGATGGAGTTGGTCCACTTTGGTATAGTTCGATTATATCTTGTTTTGAGTGTGTGATCCAGATTTCGGCTCTGATTTCGATTAGATAAATTGGGCATTTCATCGACGCAATTACAGTGTTTTTCTCTGAGTTGGCCACTCATGAGATAACTAGACTAGCTGGGTGAGTTATTAAAGGACTTTAAGGCAAATAGACTAAGAATTCGACCAGGATCGATTTCTCGACCGTGCTTATCTTTAGAGATCATTACGGCACGATTAAAAATCGATTAAGATCGAGAGATAGGTTGGTTCGACTAAAATGAGTGACCAATCGTGGGTGACCCACTAAATTGGAAAACTCTCGTCGACCAACACTAATTTGACTTTCTTATTGTTTTGGTACCCCGTGTCCGTATTTGAACATTTGAGATTTTCACGACAATTGAGAGTCGTCATTGAATCGAGTGGGTTCATTGTGGCTCGAAGAAAATCGACCACGGGTCATTTGTCCTAAAAGCTCTGAACACTACCCGGTAGCCTAGGTCACACTAAAAGCGTGTCGGAGTGAAATTAACCTTCAATCTAAGTCCGATTTCATAAATTGAAGATCCCATCTTGTCATAGAATGGGTATACCGAAGTGTGTGTGTCTCGAATAGTTCACCGACATGGAGTGTCGAGGATGAATTATATCTCGAATCTAGATCAGAGATTATAAGTTGACAGAGTTTTCAGAGGGTTCTTTATTAATCGTGTATGTATCGCGAGAGGGACAGAATTTCAGTGGTACAAATGAAATCAGAAATGAATAATGATGTCGGTCAGCTCGTGAATCAATTTGCAATTGTCGGATCGATGTCGAGTAAAGATTGCTCAGAATTGTCGAAATTTTGAATCGTTGAGGTTCGAAGGTTTGTTAGGGAGTCGAGAAAAAAAGAGATCGAGATGTGGATGACATAATGTCTTATGTGAGAAGCTCGGTTCGGTTGTTGGTTCGAAAGAGCAGATTTTGTGTACAAAGATGATCTCCTTGGTCAAAGTGGTTAGACAACGCCACGAGACCGAATGATCGGCGTGGAAAAGTGAGACTCGATGAGACGGCAATACCCCACCTTTCGTTTATGGATTGGTAAAGGTTTAAATTTCGAGGACGAAATTTTTATAAGAGGAAGAGTTGTGACATCCAGATTTTTGGGTTTTAATTTGACTGGATAAATAGGATCCCCTCTCTCATCGCTCGTCAATTTATTGACGGTCCGAAATTTCAAGAAAGAAATTATCGGAGAAAATTTGAAGACAAAAAGAAAATAGAAAGGAAAGGAAAAGAGAAAAGGAAAATTGAAAAAAGAAATGTTCATTTCCTTTTTCTTTTTCTCTCTCTCTCCCTCTCTTTTCTTTTTTTCTTTCTTTCTCTCTTTTCTTTCTCTCTCCTCTCTCCTTTCCCCCCCCCGTGCAAATTCCCCATCCCCCACCTTTTCAATTTGACTTTTCAAACCCCCCATTTGACTAGTCAAAACCCTTATCCCTTCTTCTCTCTCTCTCTCTCTCTCCTCCCTCACCCCACGTGACCGATCCAACTCTTTCTTCTTCATCTCTTGTTCGTGAAAAACCAGAAAGGAGAAGCTTGAGATCGAAGAAGCAGCAGGCGCACGGAGACCGCCGCCGCCCCGCCGCGCACCGCGACAGCCGCCCGCCCGCGCCCGCGCCGCCGCCGCCGACGCCGTGCGCGCCCAGCTGTCCTCCCCGCGAACCAGCCTTGTTCCGCCTCGTTCCGCCCGTCTTGGCTAGCACCGGCCACGATCCCGACCACCTCCGGCCATCGTGGCCACCGCCGGACCTCCCCAAGCCACCCCCCGCCCTCCCGCCTCTTGCCTCCCCCCAACCCTCCGCTCTTTCTTGCTGTTTTGTGGCCCAAATCCAGCAACCCACGAAATGGGTTTCCAGCTGGCTTCGGCCCATTTTGGGCCGTTTCCCGGCCCCGAACCCGAGGCCCGCTTTGGGAAGAATTGTTCCTCGCGTCGCCGCCGTCGGATTGATCCGATTTGCGCGCGATTTGGTGAGTAATCTCACTAATCCTGGATTAGTTGGCTAATTATGCTTTAGGTTGGTTTAGTTTTAATTAATTATGTTTAGGTTGTTAGATTAGCATTAATTAGCAATTATTAGTCAATTGTGATGCGATTTAGATAAATTGATTGTGCAATTAACAAGTAGATGTGGTCTACTATTTATTGGGAAGTGTCTCGGGAATTTTTGGACCCTAATCGGGCTTCAATTTGGCGATTCGGGCCTAAGTGAGATTTTTGGCATTTAAATATTAATTTTCGGAATTAAATTAAATAATTATTTATTTTCCGAAAATTCAAGGGAGATGGTCTGGAACCGGAATATTATGCTGATGATCATGGTGAAGTCCGTTTATTTAATCGGGTTTTATTTTAAGCTAAATTGAATTTTTAATATTAATTAATTTTCGAAATTAATTAAATAATTATTTATTTCCTGAAAATTTAATTGGGATGGCCCGTGACCGGAAAATTATGCTGATGACCGTGGTGAAGTTCGTTTATTTAATTGGGCCTTATTTTGAGCTAAACGGAATTTTTAATATTTAATAATTAATTTTCGAAATTAATTAATTATTTATTTATTTTTCAGAAATTAAGATTTTGATGGCCGACGATCGAAATCTCGTGCTGATTGTCGTGGCGCAGTTCGTTTATTTATTTGAGCTTTGAATTGTGCCAAATTGATTTAATTGTGGATTTTAGGATATGTTCCTAAATTGATTATTTGGGTAAATCGAGTATGAATTATGGTTATGGTTAATTACTTTAGAAATGGGATGAATCATCATGAAATGTACGGGGCTTGATGATTAGATATATCACCTCGGAGAATGCACATGGCTCGGTGACGAAGGATGTCGCCTTGGAGAATGCATGTGGCTCGGTGATTAAGTGTGGCATCTAAAAGGACACGTGGGCTCGGTAATTTGATGCATTACCTCGGAGAAGGCACGTGGTCCCAATGAGGACATTTGGCATCTAAAAGGACACGTGGGCTCGGTAATTTGATGCATTACCTCGGAGAAGGCACGTGGTCCCAATGAGTATATTTGGCATCTAAAAGGACACGTGGGCTCGGTAATTTGATGCATTACCTCGGAGAAGGCACGTGGTCCCAATGAGTATATTTGGCATCTAAAAGGACACGTGGGCTCGGTAATTTGATGCATTACCTCGGAGAATGCACGTGGTCCCAATGAGTATATTTGGCATTTTAAAGGGCACGTGGGCTCGGTAAATTAATGCATTACCTCGGAGAATGCACGTGGCTCGATGATCGGTTCCATCACCTCGGAGAATGCACGTGGCTCGGTGATAAGAAATATCCCTCGGAGAATGCACGTGGCTCGGTGATGAGGAATATCGCCTCGGAGAATGCACGTGGCTCGGTGATAAGGAATATCGCCTCGGAGAATGCACGTGGCTCGGTGATTTATTCTATTAGTTATGACTGAATAGCAATAGCTAGAATGACCGGGAAATGGTAAGGCTGTCATGTAATCGACTAGGTCGATTGATCGTTGCTTTGATTTGACGTCGAATTGATTGACTGATTGAGAATGACCATTGGTGATTGACTTGATATTCGATTGAATGATTCGATCTGAGTGTGACTTGATGTGATTCATTGCCTTGGTTGGATCTTGTGAATAGAATGATTGAATGAAGATGATCATGAATGGTCTTCCTGGCATATAATCGACTAGGTCGATTTGATCGATGCTTCGATAAGTGATATGATTGCTTGGGTGCCTATTATGAATTGTACTAACTTGCAGGTGGGATCTGATGCTAAGGTACGTCTTCTGACCTATGCGTGTTTAGGCAGCCTTTAGTATAATAGTTTACTAATTGGGCTTAGTGGGGTAGAACTCGCTGAGACGTAGTCTCATCCCAGTTTGGGGAAAAACATTTCAGGACCCCGCTAAGGAGCTGAGGAGGAAGAGTCGGAGAAGGATTTTTGGGAAAAGAAGATAATCCTGAGAGGGGCCTTGAGTACGGCCCAGATGGACTGAGATTGTATCTTCTTTGATATCTCCATCTTGATGTGAATAGAGTTTAGAATAAAAAGTTGTGAAGTGTTCTGGTTTGTGGTTTGTATAAAAGTTTGGTTATAAATTTCAATATGAAAAATATGGCCCTGCTTTTCTATCCCATTGTCCGTTTTATTCGTTGAAGGATGTGTGCGTGCCCGGGATCGGGCGTGATTTTAAGCACTCGAGACTTCGCTTGGAATTTTCATGTATTTTTACTTGTTCTAGAATTATCAATTTTAAAGATTGAAAGAATATTTTGTTATAGGCAAATACTATGTTGTAGATTCTGATACATTGTCTTAACTCCTTTTAGGGATATCGCAAATTATAAAATCGATTCTTCAAAGGAATGTGAGAGATCATTTGCGGCATTAAAGAATCATTTCTTTATTTTGAAACATGTGCCTGTTTGCAATTCGAAAGCAAGCAGGATCGGGCGTGACAAGAATATGGAGATCCAGAGTACTCATGTGAACCTGTACAAGATGAGGTTGTAGGTGATACATCGACCGAGGAGGAAATTGAGATGAATATGCTTAGAAAGAATATTGCCAATAAGATGGCAAGGGATCATAATATGCCGGAGATTCCATGAAATCGTGTATTTAATTTTTGTAATGTATTTCTATTATTTTGTATTTGGGGATTTACAATCTTTGCTTTTGTATTGTGATAATGTATTTGATGATTCCTATCTCAATTCTTGTAATGTGATGTTCTACTTAATGATTTCCCTTATTTGTAATGGTCCTTGTTACACTTCGTAAAATTCACCGATTTTGTAAAATTTGCCGCAAATTACCCAATACATTTCTTAGTGTTTCTTTCTAAAACGATTGCTCGATATCGTAAACCGTGGCGGCGATCAACGTGACACACTAGCATGAAGGGGATTAGAATATGGTTGCCCGCCTTCATTCTACTAGAATTTTGGGAACCTTCTATCATGCTCAAGAGTAATGCATATTGATCTCTTTTTTTCTATTGTATGAAGACTATTGATAAGTATATATTGTTTGACCGTAATTACCTATCTACGTGGATGCTAAAGAATTTTCTATGAAAATTTAGAAAGTTTGATATAACATCTCTTACTTTGTATTTTTTTTTTTTGCAAAAAAGGGAGACTTTACTTTTAAAAAAAAAAGTCATACTTTGTATTTGGGTCAATGATTTCATAAGCATATGAAATTTGTAAGAATGTACATTTCATTTGCTCCAAAAAAAGAAAAATTTGTTTTAAGAAATAGAAATTTTATTCAGTTATCAAACGAATTTCTATTTCTGAAATAGAAATTTTGTATCGTTATCAAACAGATTTTTTTCCTCAGAAACTCGTCCAGAAATAGAAATAGAAAAATTCATTTCTGTTCCAGAAACTATTTCTGGAACAGAAATGTTGTCATGCGCCCCCTAGCTAATCGCTGAAGAACAAGTACAAGTGGTGTGGCGGTTGATATATATATATATATATATATATATATATATATATTCTTTTTGGTGTTTTTTTGATGTGGCAGTTGATTTTTTCTTTTCTTTTTTTTTGGTGTGGTAGTTGGTGTTTAGTTGAATGTAATCGTGTGATTTTTCTGTGTAGTTAAGCATGAGCTTGAGCTCTAGCTCCAGCTTCATATGATAATAGTCGTATAAGAGTCAACTTTCTTGCATTTGTTTGACTATCTGTATGCCTGGTCTAGTTATGTTGCTATGCTTTTGTAGACTGCTCGATTGAGTGGAATCATGTGCCGGTGTGTTGTGCATCTGCTAGTTGGGGTATTACAAGAATTATGTCTATTTGGTGAGCTGACTTGAGATTAGAAAGCTTTGAAATTTTTGAAACCACTTTGATGAAGAACGGTGATGTAAATATTTGCAACCGATCATTTAAGAATCGAACCATTCCCATGAATGTTATTACTAAGCGCACAAAACTTTCTACATAGGATGTTGAGCATATTCTCATGAAGAGTTTGTCCATAAGTATATTATAAGGTTTGGATAATGGTGCATTAATGAATATCCATTGTCTCTCTATCACCTGTGAGGAGCTATCAATGATTGAAAATGAAGCAAGCAATGCTTCTCTTCTTGGTTTATCACACATAATTAGAATGGGATATCCAAGTTGTACATATGTATGTATGTATGTATGTATGTATGTATGTATGTATGTATATTTTCGGTAGTTGTATTTTCCAGTGGTAGTTTTTGCATATGGCGGGGGATTCCACAGGTCAAATTTACTATGTGACCGATTGGACAATTGGCTAAACAAAATACACACGGCTTTGTTATCTATTGAAGCAAGAACACCAAATCTTATCGCTTCATGATTGCTCCTGCATTCCTGTTCTCTATTTTACAAATATCTTATTATTTGAATTGAAAGAAGAGAGAAAAATGAGCCACTTTGTAAAGCAAGGTGCTTGGTCAAGCTCTTGTGCATGTTAATTTACTTGCTCGGTGCTTCATTGTTTTATGCGTATTCTCCTCCAGAATCAGTATACTTTCTCACGTCTAAGATGAGTCCTAAGGAATGCCTTAAAATGGTGGCAACTCGGTCTTATCCTTCGGATGTTCATTGGAACATAATTAGAGGACCACCATGTATTTAAGCAAATGCATGACTTACTAACCACCAATCAGAAATTAGAAACCAGCGAAAGAGCTCCGCCGTAAGGTTACGACATACTTTGCCCTTCATGAGACTCTGCACCAGGAGTGCAACCAAACCCGCCATCCAAATTTTTGCAACTAACTATATAACTTATAGCCTTCTCCACATTTACTGAATCTTCGAAGGGAACCGAGCATCAACTTCACCCCATATATCCCCAGGGAAAGATCCATCTTCATTTTGCAGTGCTCTGATGTCTGAATCATTGTTCAGGCACAACAATGGAGAGCATTTAATACCAGAGATTATCCAACGATAGCAACTTCGATCTACATAGAGAGAGCCCCCTCAGCAATGTTTGGCTAGCAATACTCACACTATAAAGTAACCGTAATCAAAATTTTACAACATTTAAAAAGTTGACATAATCTGAAATCTTACATGGAAAACAGAGCCTAAAGTAAGTTTATTACTCTCATGATGTTGAAAACTTAAAAACATAAAATAATACCGAGGAACTTGCATCTATGGTAACAGTTTGGCAAACTAGGACACTTCATTCCAAAGGATACAATCTGTCACCTTGTTGATGTCAAGAACAAGTAACTTGTCCAAAATGGTCAAAACTTGCACGGCACTGAGCGTATACAGCAGATGCGGATCATGTCCAATGTTTCCACCAAAGCCACCTGTAAAAGCAGCCGTAGGTGACAAGCACTTTGTCCTTTAGAGTGAAGCTATAATAAAAGATGAATAAAGCAACACTAATCACCCCTAAGATGTGGTCATTATTGTAATAAAGGCAATCTGTTAATCCCGAGCTAAAATGTTGATCATTCTTTCAAATACTGCATGTTTTTTGTGGGTATTTAAGAAAGAAGCCAAGAGACAAATAACTACCAACCAGACTCATGCTAGCATTGCAGAATCCACAAAAGAACTTCATTTGAATCCACGGTGTCAGGTTTTCAAGAAGATCTAGAGTGGTCAATCCCCAATATGCTCCACTCAATCTCAGGCTCTGCACAACCACCGACTCAAAACTACCATTTTTCTGAGTGCAAGATCAACCCAAAAACTCAAATCAGTAAACTCCGAAATGCTGAATAGCAGATCCAGATAAGTCATTTTCAGTAACTGGCAAGAAGTGGACAAGAAAACAAGGAGAGGATTGTGAAATTTCATACCTACCTTTTCAGCGGACAATATGTACTTGACATGTTTATTGCCAGCGAGCTCCCCCATCTGTCAATAAGAAACTACATATCTTTGAACATGGAATCAAATCTTGCACATGCCATGCAAGATCTCAGCAACTCAAGCACAAAAAGTATACTATTACAAAATTATGTGAGTTCATCAAGGATCGTAAGGATCCTATATATTTAACAACACATTATGTTCAACTTTGTTTTGAACAATTGCATGCATATTGAAAATAAAAGGCGGGAAAGAAGCTCATCTCCATTTCTAATAGGAGAAGATTTGTCCTTGCTCAAATTACTCACATCACGAGGTCTCGTCTGACAACGAGCTGTTTCGCTTGCCTGGTCTGCCGGACGAGATGATGATGACGAGGCCTCAGCTCCCGGATGAGCTGAAGATCAGCGTCGAGACTGATTTCACCAGGTTGCTGAAGAGATCTCATCAAGCTGCAGATTGATGTTTTGGGATGATAGTGAACAGCTTCTATGAGCTTGAGCCGAGTTATGTGGATCACTACAGGAATGCTCTCGGCAAGAGAGCTTGGCATATAGGACCCATTTCGTTGTGCAATAGGAACTTGCAGGAGAAGGCCCAGAGAGGAGGGAAGGAAGCATCTATCGACGGGCACGAGTGCCTCAAGTGGCTCGACTCAAGAGAGCCCGGCTCGGTCGTCTATGTCTGCTTCGGCACAACGTCCAAGTTCTCGAATGCGCAATTGCGAGAGATCGCCACGGGATTGGAGGCCTCTGGCCAGGACTTCGTCTAGGTTGTGAGCAGAGACAGAAAAGAAGAGAAAGGAAATGAGGGCAAAGGGCAGGACGATTGGCTGCCCGAAGGGTTCGAAAAGAGGATCCAAGGCAGAGGGCTGATCATTCGGGGATGGGCTCCACAAGTCCTAATCCTCTATCACTGGAGCGTTGGGGGCTTCGTGACGCACTGCGGGTGGAACTCGGTGCTCGAGGGGATTAGCGCGGGGCTCCCGATGGTGACTTGGCCCATCTTCGCGGAGCAGTTCTACAACGAGAAGCTGGTGACCGAGGTCCTGAGAATCGGGGTCAGGGTCGGGGCCCGGCGGTGGGCAAGGTTAGTGGGGGATTTCGTGAGGAAGGAGGCGGTCGAGAGGGCAGTGAAGTTTACATAGAAGTTTACATAAACCTTGTATCTTGTAATGAACACATTGCCAAAGATGGTACTATTTACTAAATGGACTTTATTGCACTTTCTAAAGAATGTTTAGCACCCGATTATAATGCTGAGAAGTTTAGAATTTCATAAAGTACACAAGATTTAGGACCTCTGCTGAGTTTTCTCCCCTGAAATATATAGGATCGAGGACTTTTACCAAACCTTTTTTGCACAATGTCTTTCAATTAGGGGTATTGAGCCAACAAGTAAGTTGAAAGACACTCTACAAAGCACAGTCGACCTTGCAGGAATTCTTGTGGGTTCCACCACCTCACTCCAGGCACCACCTCACTCCAGGCATGAAAGGCTCCTATACCCTTTCTCAGTGGTAACCTTTCTTTGAGGAAAAAGATGGGGAGTCTATCATCCCTTATGACCCTTATGTTCGTGAATGAATCTTTGTCTTCCTACTCAAGTGAGAATGCCCTCGAATTTTACGTTTCAGAATTCAAATGAAACAGTTTAAGGACATACTCAAGTCAATTCTCTCCTTAATATATAAGATTGAGGATATCAAACCTTCTTCCTTAAAAAAAAAAAAAAAAATTCTAGGAACTAATTGTATAAATCTGCACTAATGGGTAAGGACAATAGTAAACTCTTGCGATTCGTAGCCAAAAGAGGATAACATTGTCAAGAGGAATCTTGAATTGAATGATAGATGATTCACCATATCAACATCAACGGGTTAGGTCAACATCAACATTGGTCAATGAGATGGACCCCTTCAATGGTAAAGGGATCATAGGCTTCTCGGGGTCCCAATGGGTCATAGTAATCTAGACTTTTTCTACCTTAACCACTCCGATACAACCCAATCCACAAGAAGACATTTGACATTCGATAGTTGATTAGCGACAGTCAGTGTTGTGCTGAGGTCGATGCACTAAGAAAAAGAAAAAGTGTACCGTAGCCCAAACTTGGAGATCAAGTCAGGGACGGTGCCTTGTTAGTTCTTTTAAGTGGGGACAGCCATCTATTATATGTCTCCATGCTGTGCACACACAAAACAAACAAAAAATAAATCAAGAAAATTGTTCAAAAAGTGTTAATGTGGCACCCCGAACCCTTCTTAGGTTGCCACAAGCACCAACGTTAGACCTTATTACATCTCTTAGAAGAGGCGTCATAATTCATAGACATTTTTTTTTTAAAAACGGTCCCAGCGCGACTCATTAGTGGAAGCAAAATAAAACATCACCATCTCACCCTCCATCAACCATGATACAATTGCACACCACTAATCATCACAATTAAAAGACAAGCCATGACACTTTATTTACATATTTTCAAGATGGCTTTTCTTTGGGTCGGTACATCAAAAGAAAAGCTAGGACTCAGCCACACCCGGCCTAAAACCCCAAAAAGAAACTCTCGACCCACTACAACTCACGTGCAAGATCCCCCATCACTAGTGTCGGCTAACCATCCCAAAAAATTTCAGCTCCCCTACTTGTCACGTACGGGCCCTCACACCCATCCTGGTGTATCAGGCGGTGGCGGCAGCAACATCCACGCATCACACCGTCACGTCGAACATGGATGGAGATGAACTCCTAGACAACAGGGCCCCCAGCCAGGCTTACATCGTACATAACTAAACAGTGCACTCGAATATACGACAATCCAGGAACAGAGGGACAGACAAACTCCTCGCACTCGACCTCTACATCGGAAGGTAGGCCATAAAACACACCCCGCGTGACAGCAGGAAGCGGCATTCTGCTAATCTGAAATGTTGGTCCCCAAAGGGGTGAGTACAACCACTCAGTAGGTAAAAGAATCCAATAACCACTCAATGCATCATACAATACCATCACAACATCATACATGTCATTCATGTATCCATGTGTACTTACCTTGAAGCCATGCATATACCATCATACATCCTTATCACAATCACAACACATACATGTCGTCATGTCATAGGTTATCATCATCATGTCATATACGTGTATCATTATATTATAGGTGATCGTTATCATATCATGTCATATACGCATATCATCATGCCATAGGTGATCATCATCACATCACATTATACATGCATATCGTCATGCCATAGGTAATCATCATCACACCATATCATATATCATCATCATCATGACATCATCTTAGCATACACATGTCATCTCATCATATCATATATCACCATCATCATGACATCATCCTATCATACACATGTCACCATTATCATGGCATCATCATATTATATCATATATCATCATCATGCCATAGGTGATTATCATCATATCATATCATGTATGCATGATTCAATTTCCACTTTTAACTTTCAATTCGGTCACCACATCACCCTTTCTCAAGATCATCAATTTCATCTCATACTTTACACTTGCACCCCATCCTAGCTTCACGAGAAAAACCTCCGGCATTCAGCCATTTAAGGCCACCGGGCATCCGGCCCCCCACATTCCAAGCATCTCGCATCCCAACTGGCATCACGAGGCATCCCCTCGGGTAAAGACCTCCGAGGCTTCCGACATTTACACTCCCTAGCTGGGCATCTCGCACCCCAAACCGGCATCACGAGGCATCCCCCTGGGCACAATCCTTCAGGGCTTCCGGCACCCCCAACTTTCCGGGCATCCTAACACTCCCAATGCATTATCATCCGCCATAGACAATTTCCTCATTTATCCTTATTCGTGTTTACCAATTTAGGTCTCAACTCAGCATGGCACATGATGCAATGGCAAGCAAGATCACTTTCATCATTTGATTTATACATGCATCATCAGTCATCATTGTACATGCTGCAATATGCAAATAAGATTTATGGAATTCATACAATTCAGAATAATCCATTTATCATGCCCTTTTGAATTTATTTAAATTCCAGCTTGCACCCCTTTTTTTTTTGAAAATATTTAAATTAAATATCCATATGATTCTCGAAAATCATGACATCAATGCTAGTGATAGACAAAACAATAGGGTAATAATTTCATGAAAAAAAAAACATAAGGCCAATCGCATTCCACACAAAGTTATAATTCCCACAAATACAGCATGTAATTTCGGATAAGAACAGAATGCACAGTTTCCGAAATAATTTGATTAAAATATCCAAACGATCTCTGAAAATTACGAAATTTTACCAAATTATAGCCAAGACAACAAAGTAGATTTTTCATGGGACTTCTAAGCCAAATTATTTTTAGATTATTTTCTACAGTCACACGAATCTTCTGGATCTAACACCGAAACGTCCAGTGCATGTTTCTCCGAAATACTGAGTTTTCACGTACCTATTCTTCTTCGTTTCCTCTGAAATTTGGGTATGTTTTACTTCAAGAGGTCCCTTACAACTTTCATGAAGGGATCTAGTCAAATATCCAGAGTATAGTCATCATATGGGTCCATGAAGTCTCGGGTGTCCTTTATCACGTCTCCAGATTTACCGTCTTCAAGAATAAGTCGATTCACTAGGTTGTACTTGTTAATTTTACTTCAAATTTGAGTATGTTGTAGTTTAAGATGTTCTTTACAAGTTTCATGAAGAATTCTAAGAGATATGCTTGATAAAAATCGACATGCAACCACAAATCTACCACAAGGTCAGCAAAATCGTTCCAGATCTAGTGTCTCCGTAAGATGAGAGTTTGACCCCTCAAATCTCCACCATTTTGTAGAAAATTTCAGTATATTGTAGTTTACAATGTTGGCTACAACTTTCATGCAGAAATCAAAGTCAAAATCGAACTCAAAACATGCATGCAAGCTCTCACAAAGTTCTGGCTCAGGCGGATTCATGCGAAAACAGCAACATCACTCAAGAACAAATCATTATAGCTTCGGTTTCTCCCTTCTAATCACTCAAATTTCGACACTACACCAAACATACATGCAAGACACACATGCAAGAGTAGAAAGTGGATTCCCAACTTGCCTCTAGACTGAACAAACGATGGCACACGGCGGCGAATGGGCAGCACACGGCGGACGAGTGGCGACTCCTTCCTCTCCCTCTTGGCTTCTCCTCTCTCAGCCCCACTCTCTCCCTCTCTCTCACACGGTTCTCTCTCTCTCTTGGCCGAATGGCTAACTGGCCACCTCTCTCTCTCCTCTTCCCTTTTATTCCCCCATTTCCTCATCATTTGCAATGATTAGATTGCCTCTCAATTGGCCAATGCATGCCATCTCCTCTTGCCACTTGTCA
Organism: Eucalyptus sideroxylon; assembly: GCA_014182405.2. Taxonomy (NCBI): domain Eukaryota; kingdom Viridiplantae; phylum Streptophyta; class Magnoliopsida; order Myrtales; family Myrtaceae; genus Eucalyptus; species Eucalyptus sideroxylon. The sequence goes on along the minus strand of CM024554.2, from coordinate 30,655,450 downwards.
CAACACATGCATGGGCTTTTAGGCTTGGGCTTAGGGCATTTGGGCCAGCAATGGGCCGGCCACTCCTCCCCCTTTCTTGGTCGACGGAAGCCCACTTGTGGGCTTCAATGGGCCGGCCAACTTGGCCCATTAAAGATCCAGTCTTGGGCCTAAGGCCCAACCTAATTTAAAATCCACAATTCCACTTTTCAATTATTCATCTTTAATTTGTTTTTTTTTTTTATAGATTTCAAATTTTAATTTCACATGGCTTAAGAATAAATCATTCTCATAAATTTATCCTATAATACTAAATTAAAAACTCAAGATCACAAGCACATAACACATAGCCTTAAGAGAAAACTAATGGCTAAAGCATAAACCATAGGTAATTTCATTACCTAATTGTGGGCTTTAATTTCTCTAGAGGATGTCTTGAATTTTGGGATGCCACAATTCTCCTCTCGTTAGAGAATTTCGTCCTCGAAATTAGACATCACTCGTACCTTCTTGAAACAAATAAGGATACTTTTCCTTCATCTGATCCTCACTTTCCCATGTGGCTTCCTCCATATCATGATGTTGCCATAATACCTTAACTAATGGGATCTTCTTAGTCCTAAGAATTTGTTCCTTCCGATCCAGTATCTGTACAGGCTCTTCAATGTACCTTACTTTCTCATCCACTTTGATGGCTTCATGATTGAATATGTGACCAGGATCTGGCTGGTACTTCCTCAACATCGATACATGAAACACATAGTGCAAATTTCCTAACTTAGGAGGCAACGTTAAACGATAACCTACATCCCCTATCCTTTCAAGTATCTCAAAAGGTCCAACAAATCTAGGGCTTAACTTACCCTTCATCCCAAATTGAGATATCCCTTTCATTAGAGATACCTTAAGGAATACATGATCTCCTACACTAAATTCCAAAGGCCTTCTACGCCTATCTGTGTAGTCTTTCTGCCTACTCTGAGCTGTTTTAAGTCTTTCTCTGATAATTTCAACAACCTCAGTGGTAACTTGTACCAGTTCAGGTCCTATCAATTTCCTTTCACCTACTTCATTCCAACAGACAGGAGTCCTACATCTCCTTCCATATAATGCTTTATAGGGAGCCATGCCTATACTTTTTTGAAAACTATTATTATAAGCAAACTCCACCAAATGTAATCTTTCATCCCAATTTCCTTTGAAATCATTTACACAAGCCCTTAACATATCCTCTAATGTCTGGATTACTCTTTCTGTCTGTCCATCTGTCTGGGGATGAAAAGCAGTACTAAACTGAAGCTTAGTTCCTAAAGCAATTTGAAGACTTCGCCAAAAGTTCGAAGTAAATCTCGAATCCCAATCTGAAGTAATAGTCACTAGAACACCATGTAAGTGTACCACTTGACTTACATACATGTCCGCATACTTATCCATTGGGCAGTCCATGCGAATCACTAGGAAATGAGCCGATTTAGTCAGACGGTCCACTATAACCCAAATAGAGTCATGACTACTTGACATCCTTGGTAATCCTTGTATAAAGTCCATTGTTATATGCTCCCATTTCCATTCTGGAATGTCTAATGGTCTCAAGACTCCTGCGGGTTTATGATGCTCCGCCTTTACTTGCTGGCACGTCAAACATTGAGAAATGTACTTAGCCGTATCTGCCTTCATACCATTCCTGTACATCTTTGTACTACCTGGATGGATACTATAATTACTCTTATGCACCTCCGACAAAATTTCTTTCTTCAATTCTTCGTTGTCGGGAACACAAAGTCGTCCTTGACATCTTACTATTCCATCATCAGAGACTTGAAATTCTGGTCTTTTTCCTAAAGATACAGCATCTTTCACTTTCAAAATCTCCAGGTCAGACGTGCAAGATTTTAACTTTCTGAATAATCTCAGGTTCTATTCTTAATGCACTAAGCATACCAATAAGATAATCCATTTCCAGTTTAAATTCTGAGTTTGCTACAGACCTTAACAATCCCCATTATGCCATCCTTAAACTGGCCATTTCCACAGCCGACTTACGACTAAGAGCATCCGCTACCCTATTCGCTTTCCCTGGATGATATCTTATCTCACAATCATAATCCTTTAACAACTCCATCCATCTCCTTTGTCTCATGTTCAACTCCTTTTGTGAGAACAAATACTTCAAACTCTTATGGTCCGTATAAATCTCAAACTTTTCCCCATACAAATAGTGTCTCCATATCTTCAGGGCAAACACTATAGCTGCTAGCTCTAAATCATGCGTTGGGTAATTCAGCTCATGGGGTTTCAATTGTCTAGATGCATAGGCTACGACCTTGCCATGCTGCATCAAAACACATCCCAGTCCTTTGTGAGATGCATCTCTATACACTGTAAAACTATCAGGTCCAGTCGATATAGTCAGGATTGGAGCTGAAGTCAATTTCCTTTTAAGCTCCTGGAAACTCCTTTCACATTCTCCATTCCATTCAAATTTTACATTCTTTCGGGTTAACTTAGTTAAAGGTCCTGCCAGTCGTGAAAATCCTTCAATAAACCTCCTATAATAACCAGCCAGTCCTAAGAAACTTCGTATTTCAGTAGGTGTCATCGGTCTCGGCCAATTTACTACCATCTCAACTTTTGCCGGGTCTACTGCAATTCCTTTTCCTGACACCACATGCCCTAAAAATATTATCTGGTCCAGCCAAAATTCACACTTACTAAACTTGGCATACAACTTATGCTCTCTCAGGGTCTGCAAAACTATCCTCAAATGTTGCTCATGCTCTTTAGGCCTTTCTGAATATACCAGAATATCATCAATAAAAACAATCACAAACTGGTCTAAATAAGGCTGAAATATCCTATTCATTAGATCCATAAATGCAGCCGGCGCGTTAGTCAATCCAAATGGCATTACAAGGAACTTGTAGTGTCCATAACGAGTCCTAAACGCAGTCTTAGGATTGTCCCCTTTCTTAATTCTTAACTGATGGTATCCCGACCTCAAGTCAATCTTAGAGAAGATCGAACTTCCTTGGAGTTGGTCAAACAGGTCATCAATTCTAGGCAAAGGATACTTATTCTTAATGGTCACCTGGTTCAGCTGCCTATAGTCAATGCATAAGCGCATCGATCCATCTTTCTTTTTCACAAACAAGACTGGTGCACCCCAAGGTGAAACACTTGGTCTAATGAATCCTTTGTCGAGCAACTCCTGTAGTTGCACTTTCAACTCCTTCAATTTGACTAAGGCCATCCTATATGGGGCTTTTGATATTGGTCTTGTTCCAGGCATTAATTCAATTTCAAACTCGATCTCCCGCTCTGGTGGCAATCTAGGCAATTCCTCAGGGAATACATCTTGAAATTCGTTAACTACACGAACTTCCTCAAGTTTAGGCTCCTCCCTAGCATAATCTCTAACTATGGCTAGGTACCCTTGACATCCTTTGTCAAGTAACTTACAGGCTTCTACTGCCGAAATAAGTGCAACAGGAAGATGGGTCTGACTTCCTAAAAATTCACAGTTAGACTGATCAGGTAAAACAAATTGGACCACTCTTCTATAACAATCCATTCTAGCCCGATACTTACAAAGCCAGTCCATTCCTATAATAACGTCAAAATCATACATAACTATTACAACCAAGTCTATTTCCATATCTTTTCCTCCCATTGATATCTTACAATTTACACACACCAGCGTAGACAATACCATATCCTTTAAAGGCGTGGAAACACAAAGTGAGATAGCTAGTATAAGCACTTAGAGGGGGGGTGAATAGGCGCACAAACAATTTATCGAGATACGGAAGCGATTCTAGGCAACCGATAGAAAGGAGTTCACAAAATGAAGTATGATCAAAGTAAAGAGAGTAAGGAAGAGAAAATTGAACACAAGGTTTATAATGGTTCGGCTTATTCCAAGCCTACGTCCACTCTTCCGCACTGACAGCCCACCGGCTGGATTTCACTATGAACAAAAGAGAAGTTACAGCATAGCTTTTCCTTGATTCCACAGTGTAGATGTTCTATCACACCTCCTCAAGGTTTCTCACAAATATAGACTCTCTTTTGCATACAAAGTTTTGCTCAAAGGAATTGTTTAAACAACAAGGAGCTTCAGACTTTGGAATTCTTCTATCGCGCACACCTCGAACAACTTAGAACGTCTTCCTTATATACTCCTTTATGCCATCATACCCGTTGGCACTTACCAAAGGAATTCCTCCAATCTACCCGTTGGACGGAATCAATTAGGAAGATTATTCGAGTTATTAAAGGAACGTGTCGATAGCCCATCAATCCTGTTCGCCCATACAATCAGGATCTCCGTTTCCATAAGTAGAACCTTCCAAGAATATTTAGGCAATCATCGGTTCCTTAATCTTCGAGTCAATCTCGATCAATCAAAGGATTCCGTTATGTCTTTTCCAACCACAAGATCTTCTCCAGTCGATAAGGTTAAATCCTTAACGAAACATCCAGTTCTGGATAACCTTTCTTCAACGGATTAGAGACTGTCAATGAGGATAGATTTTGAGTCTTGAGTCTGGCTGTCCGGAGGTCTTCAGACTTTAAATAGCAGAGTCTGCAAGCCTTCAGACTAGACTGATGGAAACGTTTTGTCAGCTTCAAAACACTTCAAGAAGATTTCTCCAATACAAAGAGGCGTCTCAAGAGGCATAACTTCTATTCTATTCAAACGTCTATATCTTTCAGACACAAACGAATGCGTTGCACCCGTATCAAACAATCCATATGCCTTTTCACCATTGATAAGGATCGTACCTGAGATAACATTTTTGGAAGCTTCCGCTTCCTCTTGGGTGACCACGTACACCCTTCCTTGTGCTGGTGGCCTCTGAGGATTTCCTTGTAAATTTTATCTAATAGCACTCTGATATCCCTGTCGCACCGAGCCAACACTCACTTGCGACCTTTTTTATGGGTAACTTCTCCTAAGATGACCCACTTGTCCACAACCAAAACATTTCAGTCATCCATTGCAAGGTCCTGGGCCATGTCGCCCATTACACTTTTGACAAACACCAGGTTGATAGGGTGCTATCCCTATATTCAGACCACTTCTTGCTCCCCCAAAATTTTCAAAATTACTCTTCTTCATCACATTCCAGGTTTGACCTTGACCAGAATAGGGTCTCTTACCCCTCCTCACATCATTAAAATTCAACGGTTTCCTAAACTTCGACCGCTCTCTCAACAGTTTCTGCTCCACTAACTGTGCCCTTTCATAAATCTCATTATAATCTCTTATGTTCAAAGGCACCAATTGTTTCCTGATGTCAGTTCTCAGCCCTTTTAGAAACCTCTTAGCCTTTTCCTCCTGATCCTCAATCAATCTAGGAGCATATCTAGACAGTTCAGAAAATCTAGCCTCATATTGGTCTACTGTCAGCTCCTTTTGTTCTAGTTGAACAAATTCTGTAATTTTCCTATCCTTAGCACAGTCAGAAAAATGCTTCCTATTAAAAGCTCTCACAAACTCCTCCCAGTTAACATCAATACCTAGTGGAAAGATTATGTCCTTCGAAGCTCTCCACCAAAACTTTGCATTTCCCTCCAACTGGTACTCTGCTAATTTATTTTCTCAGCATCAGTGCAGTCCAACAGCCGGAAAATTCGCTCCATCCCATCAATCCATTGCTCCGCCTCCTCAGGACTTCCTATTCCATTGAACTTAGGTGGCTTCAACTTCAGAAATTGCTCCACTAGTCCTTGAGTACAGCGTTTTGCTCCGGGCTGTTGCTGCGCCTGCCTTTCCATCAAATTTCCAATATTGGCTAATGCCTGCAGGATGTCTTCCATTTGGGGTTCAGCCCTTGCAGCAGGGGCTTCAGCCCTCGATGGATGAGCACTTCCAGCTCGCACCATGACTTTCCTGCAATTTCCAAGCATTGCCTCAGGAATAATCTGAGACTCACTGCCCCCATTCAAAACAACTACTATTACTACATAAGTAACATATACATGTTACTGGTACCTAAATGCAACTCAAAATTAACTACTTGGAATCTACGAGTGAATACTCATCACCCGTTATTCAATTATTCCGTTTTATATCATATGGTGTGCATTGTCATCATGTTCCTCAATTTCCAAATGAGGCTCCTTATCACTCCACCTATAACCACTCGCTCTGATACCAAAAAGGGGCTATGGCACCCCGAACCCTTCTTAGAAGAGGCGTCGTAATTCATAGACATTTTTTTTTAAACGGTCCCAGCACGACTCATTAGCGGAAGCAAAATAAAACATCACCATCTCACCCTCCATCAACCATGATACAATTGCACACCACTAATCATCACAATTAAAAGACAAGCCATGACACTTTATTTACATAATTTCAAGATGGGTTTTCTTTGGGTCGGTACATCAAAAGAAAAGCCAGGACTTAGCCACACCCGGCCTAAAACCCTAAAAAGAAACTCTCGACCCACTACAACTCACATGCAAGATCCCCCATCACTAGTGTCGGCTAACCATCTCAAAAAGTTTTAGCTCCCCTACTTGTCACGAACGGGCCCTCACACCCATCTTGGTGCATCAGGCAGTGGCGGCAGCAACATCCCACGCATCACACCGTCACGTCGAACATGGACGGAGATGAACTCCTGGACAACAGGGCCCCTAGCCAGGCCTACATCGTACATAACTAAACAGCGCACTCGAATATACGACAATCCAGGAACAGAGGGACAGCCAAACTCCTCGCACTCGACCTCTACATCAGAAGGTAGGCCGTAAAACACACCCCACGTGACAGCAGGAAGCGGCATTCTGCTAATCTGAAATGTTGGTCCCCAAAGGGGTGAGTACAAGCACTTAGCAGGTAAAAGAATCCAATAACCACTCAATGCATCATACAATACCATCACAACATCATACATGTCATTCATGTATCCATGTGTACTTACCTTGAAGCCATGCATATACCATCATACATCCTTATCACAATCACAACACATACATGTCGTCATGTCATTGGTTATCATCATCATGTCATATACGTGTATCATTATATTATAGGTGATCATCATCATATCATGTCAAATACGCATATCATCATGCCATAGGTGATCATCATCACATCACATTATACATGCATATCATCATGCCATAGGTAATCATCATCACACCATATCATATATCATCATCATCATGACATCATCTTAGCATACACATGTCATCATCATCATATCATATCATATATCATCATCATGCCATAGGTGATCATCATCATATCATATCATGTATGCATGATTCAATTTCCACTTTTAACTTTCAATTCGGTCACCACATCACCCTTTCTCAAGATCATCAATTTCATCTCATACTTTACACTTGCGCCCAATCCTGGCTTCGCGAGAAAACCTCCGGCATTCAGCCATTCACCGGGCATTCGGCCCCCCACATTCCGGGCATCTCACATCCCAACTGACATCACGAGGCATCCCCTTGGGCAAGGACCTCCGAGGCTTTCGGCATTTACACTCCCTGGCTGGGCATCTCGCACCCCAAACCGGCATCATGAGGCATCCCCCTGGGCACAAACCTCCAGGGCTTCCGGCACCCCCAACTTTCTGGGCATCCTGACACTCCCAAGGCATTATCATCCGCCACAAACAATTTCCTCATTTATCCTTATTCGTGTTTACCAATTTAGGTCTCAACTCAGCATGGCACATGATGCAATGGCAAGCATGATCACTTTCATCCTTTGATTTATACATGCATCAGAGTCATCATTGTACATGCTGCAATATGCAAATAAGATTTATGGAATTCATACAATTCAGAATAATCCATTTATCATGCCCTTTTGAATTTATTTAAATTCCAGCTTGTACGCCCTTTTTTATTTGAAAATATTTAAATTAAATATCCATATGATTCTCAAAAATCATGAAATCAATGCTAGTGATAGACAAAACAATAGGGTAATAATTTCATGAAAAAAAAACATAAGGCCAATCGCATTCCACACAAAGTTATAATTCCCACAAATACAGCATGTAATTTCGGATAAGAACAGAATGCACAGTTTCCGAAATAATTTGATTAAAGTATCCAAAAGATCTCCGAAAATTACGAAATTTTATCAGGTCATAGCCAAGACACCAAAGTAGATTTTTCATGCAGACTTCTAAGCCAAATTATTTTTAGATTATTTTCTACAGTCACACGAAACTTCTGGATCTCACACCGAAACATCCAGTGCATGTTTCTCCGAAATACTGAGTTTTCACCTACCTATTCTTCTTCGTTTCCTCTGAAATTTGGGTATGTTTTACTTCAAGAGGTCCCTTACAACTTGTATGAAGGGATCTAAGTCAAATAACCAGAGTATAGTCATCATATGGGTCCATGAAATCTCGGGTGTCCTGTATCACGTCTCCAGATTCCCCGTCTTCAAGAATAAGTCGATTCACTAGGTTTTACATGTTACGTTTACTTCAAATTTGAGTATGTTGTAGTTTATGATGTTCTCTACAAGTTTCATGAAGAAGTCTAAGAGATATTCTTGATAAAAACTCGACATGCAACCACAAATCTACCACAAGGTCAGCAAAATCGTTCCAGATCTAGTGTCTCCGTAAGATGAGAGTTTGACCCCTCAAATCTCCACCATTTTGTAGCAAATTTTAGTATGTTGTAGTTTAAGATGTTGGATACAACTTTCATGAAGAAATAAAAGCCAAAATCGAACTCAAAACATGCATGCAAGCTCTCACAATGTTCTGGCGCAGGCGGATTCATGCGGAAACAGCAACATCACTCAAGAACAAGTCATTATAGCTTCGGTTTCTCCCTTCTAATCACTCAAATTTTGACACTACACCAAACATACATGCAAGACACACATGCAAGAGTAGAAAGTGGATTCCCAACTTGCCGCTAGACCGAACGAACGACGGCACACGGCGGTGAATGGGCGGCGACTCCTTCCTCTCCCTCTCGGCTTCTCCTCTCTCGGCCTCACTCTCTCCCTCTCTCTCGCACGGTTCTCTCTCTCTCTTGGCGGAATGGCTAACCGGCCACCTCTCTCTCTACTCTTCCCTTTTATTCCCCCATTTCCTCATCATTTGCAATGATTAGATTGCCTCTCAATTGGCCAATGCATGCCATCTCCTCTTGCCACTTGTCACAACACATGCATGGGCTTTTTGGGCTTGGGCTTGGGGGCATTTGGGCCAGCAATGGGCCAGCCACTCCTCCCCCTTTCTTGGTCGACGGCAGCCCACTTGTGGGCTTCAATGGGCCGGCCAACTTGGCCCATTAAAGATCCACTCTTGGGCCTTAGGCCCAACCTAATTTAAAATCCACAATTCCACTTTTCAATTATTCATCTTTAATTTGTTTTTTTTTATAGATTTCAAATTTTAATTTCACATGGCTTAAGAATAAATCATCCTCATAAATTTATCCTATAATACTAAATTAAAAACTCAAGATCACAAGCACATAACACATAGCCTTAAGAGAAAACTAATGGCTAAAGCATAAACCATAGGTAATTTCATTACCTAATTATGGGCTTTAATTTCTCTAGAGGATTTCTTGAATTTTGGGATGCCACAGTTAATCCTATTGCATTTTTACTTATTCAATCATAAACTTTTCAATTTTTTCATTTGAATTTTAAACCTTTTTATTTTTTGCCCATTTATGTCCATATGGTCAATTTTGGCCGAAATTTTTTTATGCGAATGCTGGCCGTTCTATGTGGCACACGATTAGCGCAGATGAAGATAATTTTTAATAATATTTCCATATTTAAAAAAAATATTTATCTATTCCTTTTCTTTTGTTTTTCCATTTCTTCTTTCTTTTCCATTTTTTTTCCTCGGCCGGCCGTCGATGAGGGAAGCTCGGGCTGGGCTGGTGAGGGCCGCCCCACCACATCGAGTGGGGGCCGGGCCGGCCCGCCCCACGGGGGGCTTTGGTTTCCATGGCTACCATCCATGAGAACTGCAGCAATGCAACCCCTGATGAAGCAATCGTGGAAGAGGAGACGAAGAAGCTCGGGGGCAACTTCGGGGTGTTGGGAGTAGACTCTGGACAGGGATGACCTCATGATTTCTTCAGCAGCAGGGCACGTGTGGTGGTAGAAGTCGTATTCAAGCCCGAGCGCGGGGTCTTCTCGGTCGATGACGCCATCATCATTCCTCTAAAGCAAGACGGGGGATAGGGAATCTAGAGCAAAATGGAGGGTGAAGGGCCGTCCGTCCATGTTGATCTGCATTCGAGCCCTTGCGATTCCTGAGCGAGGCGAAGAAGGAGACGAAGAGAACGAAGATGACGATCCACTTGTTCAGGGAGTTGGCAATGGCTTCAAACCTTCCGATCTTGTTTTCTTTTGGAGATGTTCTGCAAGCGAGGGACCCTCGCCCTCGCCCAGGTGATGGCTGTCCTCGCCAACCTCCACCGAACATCGTCGGAGGGAAAAAGGGAAACAAAAGAAGAAAAATAATAGGGAAAAGGAAGAAGGAAAAGACAATAAAAGATTAAAAAAATAAATAAAAATTCAAAAAATATTGAAATAGTCTTAAAATTATCTACGCCGATCTTGATTGTCTCACGTGGTATGACCGGCGTTCAAATTAGCGATTTTCGACTAAAATTATCTGAATGAACTCAATTGACAAAAAGTGAAAATATTTAAGATTGAATTTGTGAAATAAAAAGATTTATGATTGAATTGGTCAAATTGTAATATGTTTAGGACTTTTTGAATCCCAAAATAAATCAATGCATGTTGAAAAATGATGTTTCTCAATACTATGAAAGTGATTCGATGGTTAAGGGATGTACTAATATGATAGATTTGGGCACACAACATACATTCGATTCTCCACATCAACTAGTACAAACGTTTCTCTCTTTGGGCTACAATGCCAGATATCATCTTGTATCTTAACTGGTTTATGAAATAAACTTGACCTTTATTTCCTTTCAAAGTAAAATTTTGAATCTTCAAGGAAGAGTATATTGCTGGTTTGAAATCCAATTAGTTGAGATGTTAAATAACCATTAGGTAACCATCATTCAACTCTTGAAGCGGACTTAAAGTAACCAAACAAAAATTTAGCTGAAAGAACTACACATGGGATCAAAATTCATCGCAACTCTCACAAATTTCTTAACAATAAGTATGCTGTGTTGGAGAAATCTTTCCAGAATATTTTGAAGCTGACAAAACGTTTATATTAGTCTAGTCTGGACATTTGCAAGCCTTCTGTTTAGAGTCTGAAGACTTTGAGATCACCAGACTCAGCACTCAAGACTCAAGACTCAAGACTATTCTCATTGACAGTTCTTCTAATCCAGTGACGAAGGCAATCCAGAGCCGAAGTATTTGGTTGAGGATTTAGTCCTATCCTCTGGAGAAGATCTCTTGGCTAAGATTAATATAACGGATTCTTTCATTCGTTATCAAGGTCATTTGAAGATCCGATGGTCGACGAAGTATTCTTGGAAGGTTCTATTCTTGGAAACCAAGATCCTGATTGTATGGGCGAACAGGATTGATGGGCTATCGTCAGGTTCCTTTAATAGCTCGAATGATCTTCTTGATTGATTCCGTCCAACGGATAGATTGGAGGAATTCCTTTGGTAAGTGCCAACGGGTATGATGGCATAAAGGAGTATAAAAGGAAGTTGTTCTAGTTGCTTTAGTGTATGATCGATAGAGAAATTCCAGAGTTTGAAGCACCTTGATTATTAGTCGATACATTCTGAGAGAAATTGTACACACAAAGAGTGTCTATACTTAGTGATATCTTGAGTGAGTGTGGTAGATCATCTACACCGAGAAATCAAGGGAGAACATCGCTGTAACATCTCTTTGTTCATAGTGGAATCCAACCAATAGGCTGTCAGTGCAGAAGAGTGGACGTAGGCTTGAAATAAGCCGAACCACTATAAACCGCATGTTCAATTTTCTCTTCCCTTCTCTCAGTCTTACTTTGATTATTGTTTGTCTCAAATTTATCAACTGTCTAGTATTGTGCAATTATCGAGAAAAATCTTGCATATACCTATTCACCCCACTCTAGGTACTTATTCTAGCTATATCAATTGGTATCAGAGCTCGTGTACTCACTTTATTTGAAGTGTTTTACTTCAGAGTAAAAGATCCATGGCTAGTATGCTAGCACCAGGGCTGGTGGAAGGGCAAAGCAATACCAGACCACCCTACTTTGATGGAAATGACTATAACATCTGGAAGAACAAGATGAAAGCCTTCCTTCGATCAAAGGATCCTCTCGGAATGGGACGACACATGGCATCCCAAATTTTTTAATGACAAGCCATAAGGGGCGTTGAAGTTCCTAATTAGATGATAGAATTTCTTTTGGCTTATGCCTTAGCCAATTTGTCTTTTAATTTGATGATTTGTGTATTTAAATTTATAGATTAATAATTGGCCATGAGATTTATAAATTTAAATCTTAATAAACAAAAAAAAATATCCCAAGACTTTGGCCAAGATGAAATTTGAATTTAGAAATATTTATAGAAAGGAATTCAAAAAAAAAAAAAAAAAAAAAAAGGAAAAAGAGGGTTATTTTTGGAATGGGCCTTGGACCCATTGGCCTAAAGCTTGGTGGGCCAAGCTTGTCGGCCCATTAGAGCCCAAGAGGAGAATTCGACCAGCCCAAGGGGAGTGGCCGGATGGGCCTAAGCCCAAGCCCATTCAAATTCAAAAATAAAAATGACAAGTGGCAAATGGCAAGAGCATGCATTGGTTAGTCTTTAGGCAATCTCATGATTGCAAATGATGGGATTAAGGGGATATAAAAGGGATGAGGAGAGAGAGATGGCCGGTTCTTTGCTTCATTCGGCCAAAGAGAGGGTGAGAAAGAGAGAGAGTTTGAGAGAAAGGGAGAGAAACCGAGAGGGAAGGAGGCGGAGCCGAGGGGTGTGCCGTTCGTTCGCCGTCCGATCGCCGTGTCCGTTCGTTCGTCGTTTTGTTCATCTTTAAGGCAAGTGGAGTCCGTAACTTCTCTTGCATGTTTGTTTTGGTGGTTGCATGTTCGATTTTAGGTGTGATTTGTGCGAAAAACCGAGGTAAGGAATGGTTGTTTTTAAGCCGTGTGACTGTTCTTGTTCGGTTTGTTGAAGTCAGTAGCTTGTTCGAGTTTGCATGTGGGTTTGGAGTTCGATTTTGGCTTCGGTATCTTCACGAAAGTTGAAGCTAACGTCTTGTACTATGACATACTAAAAATTCGTAGAAAACGATGGAGATTTGAGGGGTCAAAAGTTCTATTGTACGGAGACTTTAGATCTGCGAAATTTTCACTGACCTCTTGTTGATTTCTTGATTGCATGTTGATTTCTGTTGGAGATCTCACTTTGTTGTCTTCTTGAAAGTTGTAGGTAACATCTTAAAATACAACATACTCAAATTTGAAGAAAAATAACAAGTGTAGCTTAGTAAATCGGCTAGATCTTGGAAATGATTGATTCTGGTGAAGTATACCGAGACACCCGAGACTTCAAGGACTGAAATGGTGACCATAATTTGATTATTTGACCTAGATCTCTTCATGAAACTTGTAAAGGACACCTTGGTACATAACATACTCAAATTTCAGAGGAAACGAAAGAGAATAGATGGGTGAAATCTTAATATTTCGGAGATGTGTGTTCTGGACGACGCGGTCGTGGTTCCAGAAGCTTCGTAGGGTTGTAGAAATTAATCTAAAAATAATTTGGCTTAGAGTTCTGCATGAAAAGTGCACGAAAATGTGTTGGCTATCACCCTGTAAAATTTCGTAATTTTTGAAGGCCATATGAGTATTTTAATCGAATTTATTTGGAAACTGTGCAAGTCTGGCCATTATCCGAATATAAGGTGCTATTTTGTGGAAATTGTGAAATTATGAGAAATTCAATTTGGCCATGAATTTTGTATGAAATTGTGATTCTATTTGTTTGTTTAATGATTGTTTGAATATCATGATTTTGGGAAAATCATAGATATTAAATTTAATATTTATTTATGGAAATAAATAATAATATAATAATAAAATAATAATAATAAATATAATAATAATAATAAAATAATAATAAAATAATAATAATAAAAATAAAAAAAAAGGGATTATTTTATTGGCCATGAACTTCATTGAATTGTTATGCATTGTTGTATGACATTGGTGTATGTATGATCTTGAATGGTGAAGCATGTGTGAATCATATGCCATGTAATAATAAGATTAAAAAGGATGGTGAAAGTGGAAAACGATATGTGAGTAAGAGGTTGTGGTGGAGGATGATGTCTGGTGGCCGAGTGGCATAATTCCAGAGATTCCTTGGGAGATTCAGGATGCCCGGAATGTAGGGGGCCGGAAGTCCGGTTATATCTTGGATACATGCCCGGAGGTTCCTCGCGACACCGGGATTGGGGTGCGGGATGCCCGGCTAGAAGGGTAAAGGCCGGAAGCCCCGTCGGAGGTTTCTGCCCGAAGGGAATGCCTCGTGATGCTAGTTGAGATGCGAGATGCCCGGAATGTGGGGGCCGGAAGCCCGGTGGCCATGGGATGGCTGAGTTTGCCGGGAACCCTATCGGAGGTTTCGCCCGAAGGGTTGATGATGAGATTGATTGATTTTGAGAAATGGGTGATGTGGTGATCAAAATTGAAAGATAAAGATGATAATTAACTCATGACATGATGATGCATGATGATGATGACATGTGATGTGATATGATGATCACCTATGATAATATATGCATGATGATGCATGATGATGATGACATGTGATGTGATATGATGATCACCTATGATAATATATGCATGATGATGCATGATGATGATGATGTGATGTGATATGATGATCACCTATGATAATATATGCATGATGATGCATGATGATGATGACATGTGATGTGATATGATGATCACCTATAATAAAATATGATGATGATGATGATGACATGTGATGGGATATGATGATCACCCATGATAATATATGCATGATGATGCATGATGATGATGACATGTGATGTGATATGATGATCATCCATGATATGATATGCATGATGAAATGCATGATGATGATAATGATATATGATATGCCATGATGATGATGATATATATGATGTGATGATGCATGATACGCATGATTACAAGGTAAGTGATGCTTGCAACGTGTGATGATATGCATGATGCATTGGGATGTTATTGGATTTCCTATCTCGCCGAGTGGTTGTACTCACCCCTTTTGGGGATAACATTTCAGATTAGCAAGTATGCCGCTTCCTGCCGTCACGCGTGGTACATTTTATGGTCTACCATCCGATGTAGAGGTCGAGTGTGCTGAGATAGACTGTCCCTCTGTTCCCGGACTGACTTTCATCCGAGTGCGATGTCTAGTGATGTACGATATAGGCCTGGCTGGGGGCCCTATCATTCAGGAGTTCATTTCTGTGCACGTTCGTCGAGATGGTGCTATGCGAGGGATGTTGCCGCCGCCACCGCCTGATGCACCGGGTTGGGTGTGAGACCCACGCGCGATGAGTAGGAGCTGAATCTTTTGATGTAGATAATCGACACTTTTGATGGGGGTTGTGCGCTTGATGTAGAGGGTTGATAGTTTCTTTTTGAGATTTTAGGCGGGACATGGCAGTCCTCGCTTTTCTTGTTTTGTATCGACCCGAGAAAGGAGGAGTCCCATCCTAAAAGAATATGTAAATAAAGTGTCGATGTTCGTTTATAAAATCCTGATGTTTAGCTGGTGTGTATTGGTATCATGGTTAGTAAGGGGAGAGATGGAGATGTTTAATTTGCTTCCGCTATGAGTCGCGTTGGGACCGCTTTTTAAAAAAAAAAAATGCCTATGATTAACGACGCTTGTTTTAAGTACAAGATAGAAAAGGAAATCAAGTGTAACACCGGCGCTGGTGACGACCTGCGAAGGGTTCGGGGTGTCACAGCCGCCCTTTTTGGTATCAGAGCGAATGGTTATAGGTGGAGTGATAAGGAGCCTCATTTGGAAATTGAGGAACATGATGACAATGCACACCATAGGATGTAAAATGAAATAATTGAATAACGGGTGATGAGAATTCACTCGTAGATCCCTAGTAGTTTATTTTGGATTGCCTTTAGGTGCTAGTAACATGTATATGTTACTTATGTAGTGATAGTAATTGCTTTGAGTGGAGGCAGTGAGTCTCAGATTATTCCTGAGGCAATGCTTGGAAATTGCAGGAAAGTTATGGTGCGAGCTGGAAGTGCTCATCCATCGAGGGCTGAAGCCTCTGCTGCAAGGGCTGAACCCCGAATGGAAGATATCCTGCAGGCATTAGCCAATATTGGAAATCTGATGAAGAGGCAGGCGCAAAGAACAGCCCGGAGCGAACGCCGTACTCAAGGACTAGTGGAGCAGTTTTTAAAGCTGAAGCCACTTAAGTTTAATGGAATGGGAAGTCCTGAGGAGGCAGAGCAATGGATTGATGGAATGGAAAGAATTTTCCGGCTGTTGGACTGCACTAATGCTGAGAAAATAGTTTTAGCAGAGTACCAATTGGAGGGAAATGCGAAGTTTTGGTGGAGAGCTTCGAAGGACATAATCTTTCCACCAGGTGCTGATGTGAGCTGGGAAGAGTTTGTTAGGGCTTTCAATAGGAAGCATTTCTCTGATTGTGCTAAGGATAGGAAGATTACTGAATTTGTTCAGCTAGAACAAAAGGGGTTGACTGTAGATCAGTATGAGGCTAGATTTTCTGAATTGTCTAGATATGCTCCTAGATTGATTGAGGATCAGGAAGAGTAGGCTAAAAGATTCCCGAAAGGGTTGAGGACTGACATTAGAAAGCAACTGGTGCCTTTAAATATAAGGGATTATAATGAGATTTATGAAAGGGTGCAATTAGTGGAGCAGGAGCTATTGAGAGAGCGGTCAGAATTTAAGAAACCATTGAATTTTAGTGATGTGAGAAAAGGGAAGAGACCTTATTTTGGTCAAGGTCAGACCTGGAATGTGAAGAAGAAGGGTAATTTTGGGAATTTTGGAGGGGCAAGGAGTGGTCTGAATATAGGGAAAGCACCCTATCAGCCTGGTATTTGTCAGAGGTGTAATGGGAGACATGGCCCAGGACCTTGTACTTGGACAGCGAAATGTTTTGGCTGTGGACAAGTAGGTCATCTTAGGAGGAATTGCCCACAAGAGAGGTCGCAAGTGAGTGTTGGCTCGGTGCGACGGGGATATCGAGTGTGCTGTTAGGTCAAACCCGCAAGGAAATCCTCGAGACCACCTGCACAAGGAAGGGTGTATGCGATTACCCGGAGGAAGCGGAAGCTTCCAAAAATGTTATCTCAGGTACGATTCTTATTAATGGTGAAAAGGCATATGCATTGTTTGACACGGGTGCAACGCATTCGTTTGTGTCTGAAAGATATAGATGTTTGAATAAAATAGAAGTTATGCCTCTTGAGACGCCTCTTTGTGTTTCCACGCCTTTAAAGGATATGGTATTGTCTACACTGGTGTGTGGAAATTGTAAGATATCAATGGGAGGAAAGGACATGGAAATAGACTTGGTTGTAATGGCTATGTATGATTTTGATGTTATTATAGGAATGGACTGGCTTCGTAAGTATCGGGCTAGAATGGATTGCTATAAAAGAGTGATTCAATTTGTTTTACCTAATCAATCTAGTTGTGAATTTTTAGGAGGTCAAACCCATTTTCCTGTAGCTCTTATTTCGGTAGTAGAAGCTTGTAAGTTACTTGACGAAGGATGTCAAGGGTATCTAGCCATAGTTAGAGATTATGCTAGGGAGGAGCCTAATCTTGAGGAAGTTCGTGTAGTTAACGAATTTCAAGATGTATTTCCCGAGAATTGCTCGGATTGCCGCCGGAGCGGGAGATTGAATTTGAAATTGAATTAATGCAGGAATAGGACCGATATCAAAAGCCCCGTATAGAATGGCCTTAGTTGAATTGAAGGAATTGAAAGTGCAACTGCAAGAATTGCTTGATAAAAGATTCATTAGACCAAGTGCTTCACCTTGGGGTGCACCGGTCTTGTTTGTGAAAAAGAAAGATGGATCGATGCGCTTGTGTATTGACTATAGGCGGTTGAATCAGGTGACCATTAAGAATAAGTATCCTTTGCCTAGAATTGATGATTTATTTGACCAACTCCGGGAAGTTCGGTTTTTCTAAGATTGATTTGAGGTCGGGATACCATCGATGAGAATTAAGAAGGAGGACATTCCTAAGACTGCGTTTAGAACTCGTTATGGGCACTATGAGTTCCTTGTTATGCCATTTGGATTGACTAACGCCCTGCTGCATTTATGGATTTGATGAATAGAATATTTCAGCCTTATTTAGACCAATTTGTGATTGTCTTTATTGATGATATTTTGGTATATTCAAAAGGGCCTAAAGAGCATGAGCAGCATTTGAGAATAGTTTTGCGGACTACGAGAGAGCATAAGTTGTATGCTAAGTTTAGTAAGTGTGAATTCTGGTTGGATCGGATAATATTTTTAGGACATGTGGTGTCAGGAAAAGGAATTGCAGTAGACCCGGCAAAAGTTGAAATGGTAGTGAATTGGCCGAGACCGACAACACCTACTGAGATACGAAGTTTCTTAGGATTGGCTGGTTATTATAGGAGATTCATTGAAGGATTTTCAAGACTGGCAGGACCTTTAACTAAATTGACCCGAAAGAATGTGAAATTTGAATGGAATGGAGAATGTGAAAGGAGTTTTCAGGAGCTCAAAAGGAAATTGACTTCAGCTCCAATTCTAACTATACCTACTGGACCTGATGGTTTCACGGTGTATAGTGATGCATCTCACAAAGGACTAGGATGTGTGTTGATGCAGCATGGCAAGGTTGTAGCCTATGCATCCAGACAATTGAAACCTCATGAGCTAAATTACCCGACGCATGATTTAGAGCTAGCAGCTATAGTGTTTGCCTTGAAGATATGGAGACACTATTTGTATGGGGAAAAGTTTGAGATCTACACGGATCATAAGAGTTTGAAGTATCTATTCTCACAAAAGGAGTTGAACATGAGACAAAGGAGGTGGATGGAGTTGTTGAAGGATTATGACTGTGAGATAAGATATCATCCAGAAAAAGCGAATAGAGTAGCGAGATGCTCTTAGTCGAAAGTCGGCCGTAGAAATAGCTAGTTTGAGGATGGCAGTATGGGAATTGTTGGAATCTGTGGCAAATTCCGAATTTAAATTTGAAATGGATTGTCTCACTAGTATGCTTAGTGCATTAAGGATTGAGCCGAGATTATCCAGAAAATTAAAATTCTGCAAGAATCGACCCGAGATTTTGAAAGTGAAAGATGCTGTATCTTTAGGGAAAAGATCAGAATTTCAGATCTCTGATGATGGAATAGTAAGATGTCAAGGACGACTTTGTGTTCCCGACAATGAGGAATTAAGGAAGGAAATTCTGTCGGAGGCACATAAGAGTAATTATAGTATCCACCCAGGTAGTACAAAGATGTACAGAAATTTGCGTCAGCAATTTTGGTGGAATGGTATGAAGGCAGATACGGCTAAGTACGTTTCTCAATGTTTGACGTGTCAGCAAGTAAAAGCGGAGCATCGTAAACCCGCAGGACTTTTGAGACCATTAGACATTCCTGAATGGAAATGGGAACATATAACGATGGACTTTGTGCAAGGATTGCCAAGGACATCAAGTAGTCATGATTCAATTTGGGTTATAGTGGATCGATTGACTAAGTCGGCTCATTTCTTAGCGATTCGCATGGACTACCCAATGGATAAGTATGCGGACATGTATGTAAGTCAAGTGGTACGCTTACATGGTGTTCCAGTGACCATTACTTCAGATCGAGATTCGAGGTTTACTTCGAATTTTTGGAAAAGTCTTCAAATTGCGTTAGGATCTAAGCTTCAGTTTAGTACAGCTTTTCATCCCCAGACTGATGGACAAACAGAAAGAGTAATCCAGATACTGGAGGATATGTTAAGAGCTTGCGTAATTGATTTCAAAGGAAATTGGGATGAAAGATTGCATTTGGTAGAGTTTGCATATGGAAGGAGATGTAGGACTCCTGTCTGTTGGAGTGAAGTAGGTGAAAGGAAATTGACAGGACCTGAATTGGTACAAGTTACCACTGAAGCTGTCGATATTATCAGAGAAAGACTTAGAACAGCTCAGAGTAGACAGAAAGACTACGCAGATAGGCGTAGGAGGCCTTTGGAATTTAGTGTAGGAGACCATGTATTCCTTAAGGTATCTCCAATGAAAGGAATATCTCGATTTGGGATGAAGGGTAAGTTAAGCCCTAGATTTGTTGGACCTTTTGAGATACTTGAAAGGATAGGTGATGTAGCTTATCGTTTAGCATTACCTCCTAAGTTAGGAAATCTGCACGATGTGTTTCATGTATCGATGTTGAGGAAGTACCAGCCGGATCCTGGTCACATACTCGATCATGAAGCCATCAAAATGGATGAGAAAGTAAGGTACATTGAAGAGCCTGTGCAGATATTGGATAGAAATGAGCAAATTCTTAGGACTAAAAAGATCCCATTAGTTAAGGTGTTATGGCGACATCATGATGTGGAGGAAGCCACATGGGAAAGTGAGGATCAGATGAAGGAAAAGTATCCCTATTTGTTTCAAGAAGGTGCGAGTAGTGCTTGAATTTCGAGGACGAAATTCTCTAAGGAGGGGAGAGTTGTGGCATCCCAAATTTAATGACAAGCCATAAGGTGCATTGAAGTTCCTAATTAGGTGATAGAATTTCTTTTGGCTTATGCCTTAGCCAATTTGTCTTTTAATTTGATGATTTGTGTATTTAAATTTATAGATTAATAATTGGCCATGAGATTTATAAATTTAAATCTTAATAAACAAAATATCCCAAGACTTTGGCCAAGATGAAATTTGAATTTGGAAATATTTATAGAAAGGAATTCAAAAAAAAAAAAAAAAAAAAAAAAGAGGGTTATTTTTGGAATGGGCCTTGGACCCATTGGCCTAAAGCTTGGTGGGCCAAGCTTGTCGGCCCATTAGAGCCCAAGCCTAAGCCCAATCCCATTCAAATTCAAAAATAAAAATGACAAGTGGCAAATGGCAAGAGCATGCATTGGTTAATCTTTAGGCAAAGCAATGATTGCTAATCATGGGATTAAGGGGATATAAAAGGGATGAGGAGAGAGAGATGGCCGGTTCTTTGCTTCATTCGTCCAAAGAGAGGGTGAGAGAGAGAGAGAGTTCGAGAGAAAGGGAGAAACCGAGAGGAGAGGAGGCGGAGCCGGAGGGGTGTGCCGTTCGTTCGCCGTCCGATCGCCGTGTCCCGTCGCCGTTCGTCGTTGCTTGTTCATCTTTAAGGCAAGTGGAGTCCGTAACTTCTCTTGCATGTTTGTTGTGGTGGTTGCATGTTCGATTTTAGGTGTGATTTGTGCGAAAAACCGAGGTAAGAGTTGGTTATTTGCAAACCGTGTGACTGTTCTTGTTCGGTTTGTTGGAGTCAGTAGCTTGTTCGAGTTTGCATGGGTGTTTGGAGTTCGATTTTGGCTTCGGTGTCTTCATGAAAGTTGAAGCTAACGTCTTGTACTATGACATACTAAAAATTCGTAGAAAACGATGGAGATTTGAGGGGTCAAAAGTTCTATTGTACGGAGACTTTAGATCTGCGAAATTTTCACTGACCTCTTGTTGATTTCTTGATTGCATGTTGATTTCTGTTGGAGATCTCACTTTGTTGTCTTCTTTAAAGTTGTAGGTAACATCTTAAAATGCAACATACTCAAATTTGAGGAGAAACTAACGAGTGTAGCCTAGTAAATCGGCTAGATCTTGGAGATGATTGATTCTGGTGAGGTGTACCGAGATACCCGAGACTTCAAGGACTTAAATGGTGACCCTACTTTGGTTATTTGACCTAGATCTCTTCATGAAACTTGTAAAGGACACCTTGGTACATAACATACTCAAATTTCAGAGGAAACGAAAGAGAATAGATGGGTGAAATCTAAAAATTTCGGAGATGTGTGTTCTGGACGACGCGGTCGTGGTTCCAGAAGCTTCGTAGGGTTGTAGAAATTAATCTAAAAAGAATTTGGCTTAGAGTTCTTAATGAAAAGTGCACGAAAATGTGTTGGCTATCACCCTGTAAAATTTCGTAATTTTTGAAGGCCATATGAGTATTTTAATCGAATTTATTTGGAAACTGTGCAAGTCTGGCCATTATCCGAATATAAGGTGCTATTTTGTGGAAATTGTGAAATTATGAGAAATTCAATTTGGCCATGAATTTTGTATGAAATTGTGATTCTATTTGTTTGTTTAATGATTGTTTGAATATCATGATTTTGGGAAAATCATAGATATTAAATTTAATATTTATTTATGAAAATAAATAATAATATAATAATAAAATAATAAAATAATAAAATAATAAAATAATAATAAAATAAAAAAGGGATTATTTTATTGGCCATGAACTTCATTGAATTGTTATGCATTGTTGTGTGACATTGGTGTATGTATGATCATGAATTGTAAAGCATGCGTGAATCATATGCCATGTAATAATAAGATTAAAAAGGATGGTGAAAGTGGAAAACGATATGCGAGTAAGAGGTTGTGGTGGAGGATGATGTCTAGTGGCCGAGTGGCATAATTCCAGAGATTCCCTGGGAGATTCAGGATGCCCGGAATGTGAGGGGCCGGAAGTCCGGTTGTATCTTGGATACATGCCCGGAGGTTCCTTGCGACACCATGATTTGGGTGCGGGATGCCTGGCCAGAAGGGTAAAGGCCGGAAGCCCTGTCGGAGGTTTCTGCCCGAAGGGAATGCCTCGTGATGCTAGTTGAGATGCGAGATGCCCGGAATGTTGGGGGCCGGAAGCCCGGTGGCCATGGGATGGCTGAGTTTGCCGGGAACCCCGTCGGAGGTTTCGCCCGAAGGGTTGATGATGAGATTGATGATTTGAGAAATGGGTGATGTGGTGATCAAAATTGAAAGATAAAGATGATAATTAACTCATGACATGATGATGCATGATGATGATAAATGATGATGTGATATGATGATGATCACCTATGATAATATGATGCATGATGATGACATGATGATGATGATGATGATGACATGTGATGTGATATGATGATCACCTATGATAATATATGCATGATGATGCATGATGATGATGTGTGATGTGATATGATGATCACCTATGATAATATATGCATGATGATGCATGATGATGATGACATGTGATGTGATATGATGATCACCTATGATAATATATGCATGATGATGCATGATGATGATGACATGTGATATGATGATCACCTATGATAATATATGCATGATGATGCATGATGATGATGTGTGATGTGACATGATGATCATCCATGGTATGATATGCATGATGAAATGCATGATGATGATAATGATATATGATATGCCATGATGATGATGATATATATGATGTGATGATGCATGATACGCATGGTTACAAGGTAAGTGATGCTTGCAACGTGTGATGATATGCATGATGCAATGGGATGTTATTGGATTTCCCTATCTGCTGAGTGGTTGTACTCACCTCTTTTGGAGATAACATTTCAGATTAGCAAGTATGCCGCTACCTACCGTCACGCGTGGTACGTTTTATGGTTTACCGTCTGATGTAGAGGTCGAGTATGCGGAGATAGACTGTCCCTCTGTTCCCGGACTGACTTTCATCCGAGTGCGATGTCTAGTGATGTACGATATAGGCCTGGCTGGGGGCCCTGTCATTCAGGAGTTCATTTCTGTGCACGTTCGTCGAGATGGTGCTATGCGAGGGATGTTGCCGCCGCCACCGCCTGATGCACCGGGTTGGGTGTGAGACCCACGCGCGATGAGTAGGAGCTGAATCTTTTGATGTAGATAATCGACACTTTTGATGGGGGTTGTGCGCTTGATGTAGAGGGTTGATAGTTTCTTTTTGAGATTTTAGGCGGGACATGGCGAGTCCTCGCTTTTCTTGTTTTGTATCGACCCGAGAAAGGAGGAGTCCCATCCTAAAAGAATATGTAAATAAAGTGTCGATGTTCGTTTATAAAATCCTGATGTTTAGCTGGTGTGTATTGGTATCATGGTTAGTAAGGGGAGAGATGGAGATGTTTAATTTGCTTCCGCTATGAGTCGCGCTTTGGGACCGCTTTTTTTTAAAAAAAAAAAAAAATGCATGTGATTAACGACACTTGTTTTAAGTACAAGATAGAAAAGGAAATCAAGTGTAACACCGGCGCCGGTGACGACCTTCGCACAAAGGGTTCGCTTGTGCAAGTAAATGGTGGAAAAGTTTCATTTGGAAGGTGAATTTGAAAATCAAGATTTTACAAAATTTTGTGATGAATCTGGCTTTAAGCATATGTTCTCTTCTCCATACACTCTTCAGCAAAATGGAGTTGTGGAAAGGAAGAATAGATCTCTTCAAGAAATGGCTAGAACTCTTTTAATTGAAATTAAGATTTCTTCACGATTTTGGGCTGAAGCTGTTTCAACAGCGTGCTATATAATCAATAGAGTCTTCTTAAGACATTCTCTAGAGAAAACCCCTTATGAGTTATTCAAAGGTAAGAAGCCTATTGTTTCATACTTTCATGTGTTTGGTTGCAAATGCTTTATATTAAAAAATGCTAAAGATCGAATTGGTAAGTTTGAAGAAAGATCAGATGAAGGCATCTTCCTTGGATATTCTACATCAAGCAAAGTCTACAGAGTCTACAACAAGAAGAGTCAGTCTGTGGAGGAGTCAGTGAATGTCAAATTTCAAGACTCTATGCAAGACGAATCTAGTCAGACTCATCATGAAGAGTTTGAACCTGCTCCAGACCCTCCAAAGCTTACAACTCAAGAAGCATCTCAAACTCTGGAAGACCAGCATCAAGCTGTTTGTGAAGATTCAAATAAAGAAAGAGATCATCAACCAGACAAATCAACCAGTAACTGGAAGCATAAGTCCAGTCATCCTAAAGATCTTATCATTGGCGACATCAATGAAGGAATTCGCACCAGATCTAAAAGGCATGAAGAGTCTAGTACTGTGGCTCTCATTTATGAAATTAAACCAAAGAGCATAGAAGAAGCTTTATTTGATGAAAGCTGGATTGAAGCTATGCAAGAAGAGCTCAGATAGTTCAACATTAATGATGTATGTGAATTGACATCTAAACCAAGAGGTAAAACTGTTATTGGAGCCAAATGGGTGTTCAGGAACAAGATGAATGAGAAAGGAAAAGTCGTACGAAAAAAAGCAAGACTCGTGGCCAAGGGATATAGGCAAGAAGAAGGAATAGACTATGATGAGACCTACGCTCCAGTAGCAAGGTTAGAAGCTATTCGATTATTACTTGCGTTTGCTCGTTACAAAAATTTCAGATTATTCCAAATGGACGTCAAAAGTGCCTTTCTGAATGGATTTATCCATGAGGAAGTCTATGTGGAATAACCACCAGGGTTTGAAGACCCAAAGAAGCCAGACTCAATCTTGGAAAAGGCCTTGTATGGTTTAAAGCAAGCACCTCGAGCTTGGTACGACAGGCTAAGTAAGTTCTTAATACATAATGGTTTTGTCAAAAGTAAAGTAGATACTACTTTATTTATCAAAAAGGAAAACAAAATCTTTTTACTTGTTCAAATATATGTGGATGATATTATTTTTGGATCCTCTAATGAAATTCTGTGCAAGAAATTTTCTAAGTCTATGCAGGATGGATTTGAAATGAGTATGATGGGAGAGTTAACATTCTTTCTTGGACTCCAAATAAAACAATTAAATGAATGAACTTTTATTTATCAAGAAAAATATGCTAATGATATTGTCAAAAGGTTTGGACTGGAAAAGTGGAAAAAGACCGACATACCAATGTCAAGTTCTTTGAAGATAGACAAAGATGAAGAAGGGAAGAAAGTTTATCAAAAGCTGTACAGGAGCATCATTGGTTCACTTCTTTATCTTACGCTTCTAGACCTGACATTTTGTTGAGTGTTTGCATCTGTGCTAGGTTTCAATCGGATCCTAGAGAATCCCATCTCAGTGCTGCGAAACGTATTATTAAATACGTTGCTTCATCTTCAAGCATCGGTCTTTGGTATCCTAAGAAGGGAGACTTTAATCTTCTGGGATATTGAGACGCAGATTTGGCCGGTTGCAGAGTTGATAGAAATAGCACTTCGGGAACTTGCCAGTTGCTTGGAAGCAGGACAGTGTCTTGGTTTTCAAGGAAACAAAGCACGTGGCTCTCTCAACAACGAAGCGAGTATGTAGCTCTTGGAAGTTACTGTTCGCAAATTCTATGGATAAAACAACAGCTACAAGACTTTGGAATTGAAGACTCAAGCACAGAGATTAGATGTGCAACACCAGCACAATCAATCTCACCAAAAATCCAATCCTTCACTCAAGAGCAAAGCATATAGAGATTCGACATCATTTCATTAGAGATCATGTTCAAAATAGAGAAATCTCGATTCAATTTGTTGATTCAAAGAGCCAACTAGCGGATATATTCACAAAGCCTTTGGAGAAAAATCAATTCGATTTTATCTGTTCCAGACTCAACATTTTGAAGCTTGAGGAAGTTAAAGTCTAGAGACTCTTCAACCCTCAGACTCAGACATTCATGGCGATAGACTGTAAGTTGTTATTATATTCAATCTCGAAAAGGTACGATCATTAGTTCAGTTAATTTATAAATTCCGTGAAAAACGGAATCGTGTCTTTTCAAAAAAGATTAACTTATATTTGGCAGTTATCGATTTCAAAAGATGCGTCTCGTTCATTTTCCTTTGTTCATATATATATACAGTTTTTCTCAATTAAACTTCAAAACCCTAAAAAGGCATTCTCCTCCCAATCCTGTCCCTACTTCGTGTTCATCTTCGAGAAAGTTGTCAACTTTTCTTGGGAAAGCGAGTAAAGGAATCTTTCAACGACACGGAAGGATGTCTTCTTCGAGAAAGTCATCAAGAATCGCGAACAGGGGACCACAGAGAATGAGGAAGGGGCCTACCCATTTCGACCTCACCGAAGAGGAAGATTTACTGAGTCAGCAACAGAGCCCGATACACTCTCCGCCTCGTCACTCTTCACCATCTACCCCACAAGGTGCGAGTCATCAACTGGAGGAAGAAATAATCGAGGACGCAGACCCTGTAAGAGTCCAAAAACCCGCTTTTATTTACAAGCTCTATCGTGCGTTGAAAAGCATTGGGTCTCCGCTGAACGTCGTAGATGAATTTCTTAAAGATAAGAATTATGGGAATGAGTATATTTTTCTGCAGAAAATGGAGGATTTGGGAGTTGCTCCCAAAGGAAAGGCTGAGGAAGCACTTGCGAACATTCCAAGTGACCCTCGTGTACCGGGACAGAATCCTACTGACGGGAACGATGATGATAAAATGTTCCTTGAATTCCAACCTAGAATGGGTGTTGCAGCAAAGGTGAAGGGAAAAAGGATGGATTTGTTTAAATCAAAGGATCAGGAAAATTTGTTTTTCAGACTGTTGAAAAGAGGGGTGACAAACTCTAGGAGTGTTGATTTCGATTTCCTGAATGCCATCAATGTGAACTTAAGGGAGAAGTTCAATCTGCTTCAACTTGAGCAATTTTGCTCCGATACCACATACGGTTATGCACAATTGACAGCATACTTCTATGCGAATCTCAGCTTTTTAGATGCGAATAGAATATCCTTCAGTGTTCGAGACCAAGACTATGTGGTAGATGTGGACATGTTGGCAGATATAATTGGAGTTGAAAGAGGACGCTATCAACCAATCAAAGTTTCGATTGCTCGTACCACATTAGAGCTTGTCAAAGACAGGGATACAGAGAAAAAAATTACCTACTCAAGGATGTGTGCCATCAACATCGTGCTTCACAAAATTGTGATCAACTGTCTCAGGCCAAAGTCTACATCAAAGATTGACGTGTCTAACTCTGAGGCGAAATTGATGTACGCGATCAATTTTGGGAAGTTCTCTCTCCCTCACA
The DNA here is from genome assembly GCA_014182405.2 of Eucalyptus sideroxylon. Lineage (NCBI taxonomy): Eukaryota > Viridiplantae > Streptophyta > Magnoliopsida > Myrtales > Myrtaceae > Eucalyptus > Eucalyptus sideroxylon. The sequence goes on along the minus strand of CM024554.2, from coordinate 30,627,429 downwards.
CCATTCTCTTTCATATGTACAGAGCAATGGTGAAGGACAAGGGCCAATTGCCTTACGCAAGTCTTGTGACCAAGATCTTCAGACACTTGAACATTGAGCCTCCACATACTCTTTGTGTTCGACCATGCGACAAAATGGTGGTGGGTTTGAAAATGCTGATAAAAATGCGTCTGAAAGAGCTTAATAAGGCAATGGAGAAGTTCAAAGTGAAAACTCTAGTATCTTTTGCATCAAAGAGAATAGGGAAGGAGCCCATGAGTGCTCCATCCAAAAAGAAAAGAACTCTTATCTTGGAGGGTGAAGATGAAGAGGAAGATCTCTCTATTCCTACATTGAAAAGAACCAGACGTTCTGTACCAGAATCAACAGAACAGAGAGAAAAAGAGGGACAAGCAAAGAACAGAGAAGTAGAGGAGCAACAAGAGAAAGAGAAAGAAGCTGAAGAAGAAGAAGAAGCAGTGAAAGAAAAGTCTGCAGATGAAGCTGAAGAGAAAGGGAATCAAGGCGCTGAAGAGCATGACCATCACTCTTCCCCAATTGAGGTCTTAGAGACAGGGGGAGATGGCGAGCAAGGAAGGACTACACCACATGCTGTTCACAATGAAGGTGTGAGCGCTCACCAGCAAATCCAGAAGATTTTCAGGCTTCTCAAATGCCTGAGGAAGGACATGATACGTCAACACCAAATTTGCTCGATTTCACCGAAGATCCATCGTCTGCCTTAACTCCACTGAGAGACCAAATGCGAGCACACAGACGGACAATATAGCAGATTTTCGTCGTATCCTTGATGTTCTTCTGGAAATGCGGGGTCAAATCTATGCTCTGGACTGTGAACTTCAAGTCCTGAAGAATGCTGGACAAGCATCGTCTGTTACCCTGGCGGATCAAATGAAAGACATCGCCCTTCAAATTCAAGCCAATGCCAAAGGAGAAGATGTGGCTCATCTACGGGAAGACTTGAAGAGGCTGGAAAGCATCGTACAGTCGATGGGAGATTTCCAGATCGTGCGCATTCCCAAGCAGAATTGACTCTTTTCTCACCTTTTTAATGATGGCAAAAAGGGGGAGAATTGCAATTTGAACTCAACTCTTTAAACTTTAAAACTTTGATTTTAAATTTCTTTTTGTGTGTTTGAATGTTTTTGAGTATGACTTGGGTGTGAACTTAAATTTGGCTAACTTGGATGTGGATTTTGATGCTTGACTATTTGCATTTATATCAAGTATTGCTATATGGTTTTACTCATGAAAGACTAACCGATTTTCTATGGATGCAGAGTCTGGTTGTTGATTTTATTAATCTTTATGAGATAGCCATATTGCTTGAGTAATGTTTTGCAGGTCAAAGTTGTTCAAATCTACATGAAAGTTTTGTCACCATCAAAAAGGGGGAGATTGTTGGAGAAATCTTTCTAGAATATTTTGAAGCTGACAAAACGTTTCTATCAGTCTAGTCTGGACATTTGCAAGCCTTCTGTTTAGAGTCTGAAGACTTTGAGATCACCAGACTCAGCACTCAAGACTCAAGACTCAAGACTATTCTCATTGACAGTTCTTCTAATCCAGTGACGAAGGCAATCCAGAGCCGAAGTATTTGGTTGAGGATTTAGTCCTATCCTCTGGAGAAGATCTCTTGGCTAGGATTAATATAACGGATTCTTTCATTCGTTATCAAGGTCATTTGAAGATCCGATGGTCGACGAAGTATTCTTGGAAGGTTCTATTCTTGGAAACCAAGATCCTGATTGTATGAGCGAACAGGATTGATGAGCTATCGTCAGGTTCCTTTAATAGCTCGAATGATCTTCTTGATTGATTCCGTCCAACGGGTAGATTGGAGGAATTCCTTTGGTAAGTGCCAACAGGTATGATGGCATAAAGGAGTATAAAAGGAAGTCGTTCTAGTTGCTTTAGTGTATGATCGATAGAGAAATTCCAGAGTCTGAAGCACCTTGATTATTAGTCGATACATTCTGAGCGAAATTGTACACACAAAGAGTGTCTATACTTAGTGATACCTTGAGTGAGTGTGGTAGATCATCTACACCGAGAAATCAAGGGAGAACATCGCTGTAACATCTCTTTGTTCATAGTGGAATCCAGCCAATAGGCTGTCAGTGCAGAAGAGTGGACGTAGGCTTGAAATAAGCCGAACCGCTATAAACCGTGTGTTCAATTTTCTCTTCCCTTCTCTCAGTCTTACTTTGATTATTGGTTGTCTCAAATTTATCAACTGTCTAGTATTGTGCAATTATTGAGAAAAATCTTGCATATACCTATTCACCCCCCTCTAGGTACTTATTCTAGCTATATCATGCTGCCCAAAGAAAGAAAAAGAAAAAGAAAGAAAAGACAATTACGTTCTTCATCCCTGGACTTAGCTTTGTCACAATTCTAGTTTATTTTTGTACCATGTTATTCTTAATAGGAATTGAGAGCTTTTTTTAATCTCGAACTTCCATTTGAAGCTCTACAAACTTACTAAGTTGACATTGATCATTGACAGGTTGTGCTGGTGGCAAATGACTGCGTCGTGTAAGGCTTACTAGCTATAGTACCGTGCAGTGTATTGTAGTGCGTAGTACCTAGGCCGGTCCACTACTGCCGGTGCCGGATCATGCTCGGCCTGGCTCGTTAATAGATGGAGTTGTGCCATTATCTCGCTCATGTTGTGTTGTCCCATTACTCATGCTATTGCGGTGCTTGTCTCGTACATATACCATGCTTGCCCCACGCCCGCATCATTTTCATCGTGTAAGATAGTAGCAATTTATTCTCCAATTGTACGTAACATAATTTGCAAATAAATTCGAATGCTTAACACGTGAATAAAACAGTTCTCTCTTTACTCCTTATATTGTAAACAGAACTCAAGTACACATATTCTGCAAGTAGAACTGCGGAAATGGTGATCTTCAAATTGAATCCTCGATCAACACTAGATAATATCTTACGGACTAGTACAAACGGCATAGAGAAAAATATCCAGCAAAATGATTGATAACTCAATTTGTCAGAATTTTTTAAAGGTTAGATACGGGGCATTCTTAGAAACAAATGAGTTGCAAGCAGGGGGAGAGGGACGAGAAATAGAGAACATAAATAATTACAAATTGCAACAGCAGGGTAAGCGATCATTGCAGGTGCAGTTTTCACAAAGTAACCCTCGGAGTAATGTTCGTTTCAAAAAAGCCCCCGAAGTTGATGACTTGATCACAAATAACCCCAGAATACAAGCAATACAAAGTTAGGCTGGACGATGACCATGTGCGTTTTACGTGCCGTTTTACTGCCATTTTCCTCGCCTTGGCAGGAGCATTTTCGTTCGAAATCTTCCGAACCTAAATCAAGGTTCCCAGCAACCCCAAAATAAACCTCCATCCCCAAATTTCTTAATTTAGAGCGTAAGTCTTCCTTCTTTAGTCAAGACGGTGATTGTAGCTCGTTGAATCAACATGACGACACGGGCATATGTCATCAAATGTGAGATCAATGGCAGTGATGGCTTGCTTGGCCAGATTTATCTTCGCATTTGTCTCTCCTTTGGTACGAATCGATGCATGCGAATTTCATTTTGTAATTGCAAGTGATATTCATGTGTGCATTTTGTGATTACAAGTGGTGCCGTCATGGTTACTAGGTGCTGTCATGGTCCTTGATATTGAAACTTTTTAACTATATATATATTTTGATGTTATGTCTTACCATAGAAGGCATGAAGAAAACACATTAACGTTATTTTTTCTTCTATTTTGTGCCAGGTAAGTGATGTGAAGAAGTAAACTATTCCACATTTGATAGTAGGGATATTAAGGGTGCTAAAGAAGATGAGTTTTCCATTATTAATTGTGGCATCCCAGAAATTCAAAGCCAAGCCATAAGGTGTGTTAAAGTCTTTAATTAGGTGGTAGAATTTCCATGGCTTATGTTTTAGCCATTAGTCTTTTAATTTGATGATTTGTGCTTGTGATTGTGGAAATTTAAATTTAATAGATTAATAATCTATGCTTGGCCATCTGATTTAAATTTCAATGAGCAAAAATATCCTAAGACTTTGGCCAAGATGAAAATTGAAATTTAGAAATATTTATAGAAGGAATTTCAAAAAAAAAAAAAAAAGAAAAAAGAGGGTTAAAATTGGAATGGGCCTTAGACCCATTTGGCCTAAGCTTGATGGGCCAAGCTAGTCGGCCCAAGGGGGATTCGACCGGCCCATTAGAGGCCCAAAAGAATGATGGCCGGCCCATCTTGCATGGATCAAGACAAGTGGCGCAAAGAAGGGCATGCATTGGCCTAGACTAGGATGCCATGCATTGGTCCATTTAGGTGGCAAGCAATGATTACTAATCATGAGAAGATGGGGATATAAAAAGAGAGAGAGAAAGGTGAGTGGCCGGTTCTTTGCTCATTCGGCTGAGAGAGAGGGTGAGCGAGAGAGAGAAATCGCGAGAGAGAGGGAGAGGCCGAGAGGAGAGGAGGCGGAGCCAAGGGGTGCCGCCGTTCGTTCGCCGTCCGATCGCCGTGTCCCGTCGCCGTTCGTCGTTGTTTCTCCATCTTAGAGGCAAGTGGAGTCCGTAACTTCTCTTGCATGTTTGTTGTGGTGGTTGCATGTTCGATTTTAGGTGTGATTTGTGCAAAAAACCGAGGTAAGAGTTGGTTATTTGCAAACCGTGTGACTGTTCTTGTTCGGTTTGTTGGAGTCAGTAGATTGTTTGAGCTTACATGGGTGTTTGGAGTCCGATTGTGGCTTCGATGTCTTCATGAAAGTTGTAGCTAACGTCTTTTACTATAACATACTGAAATTTCGTGGAAAATGATGGAGGTATGAGGGGTTAAAGTTCTATTTTTCGGAGACCCTAGATCTGTGAAGTTTCCACTGACCTCTTGCTAGATTCTTGTTCGCATGTTGATTTCTGTTGAAGATTTGACTTCGATGTCTTCATGAAAGTTGTAGGTAACACCTTAAGCTACAATATACTCAAATTTGAAGCGAAAAGAGCAAGTATAACTTGGTGAATTGGCTAGATCTTGGAAACGATGGTTCTGGTGAAGTATTTCGAGACACCCGAGAATTCATGGACTTAAATGGTGACCATAATTTGGTTATTTGACCTAATTCTCTTCATGAAACTTGTAAAGCACACCCTGATACATAACATAATCAAATTTCAGAGGAAACGAAAGAGAATTGATGGGTGAGATCTAAACATTTCGGAGATGTGTGTTCTGGACGACGCGGTAGTGGTTCCAGAAGTTTCGTGGGGTTGTATAAATTAATCTAAAAATAATTTGGCTTAGAGTTCTGCACAAAAATGCACGAAAATGTCTTGGCTATCACCCTGTAAAATTTCGTAATTTTTGAAGGCCATATGAGTATTTTAATCGAATTTATTTGGATACTGTGCAATTCTGGTCATTATCCGAATATCATGTGCTATTTTGTGGAAATTGTGAAATTATGAGAAATTCAATTTGGCCATGAGTTTTGTATGAAATTGCGATCCTATTGATTTGTTTAGTGATTGTTTGAATATTATGATTTTGGGAAAATCATAGATATTAAATTTAACATTTATAATAATATAATAATATAATATAATAATAATAAAATAATAATAAAATTAAATTAAAAAAAAGATTATTTTATTGGCCATGAATTTCATTGAATTTATTATGCATTGTTGTATGACATTGGTGCATGTATGATCATAAATTGTGATGCATGTGTGAAACATATGCCATGAAATAATAAGATTAAAAGGATGGTGAATGTGGAAATGATATGTGAGAAAGAGGTTGTGGTGGAGGATGATGTCTGGTGGCCGAGTGGCGTAATTCCAGAGATTCCCTGGGAGATTCAGGATGCCCGGAATGTGGGGGGCCGGAAGTTCGGTTGTATATTGGATACATGCCTGGAGGTTCCTCGCGATGCTAGGATGTGGGTGCGGGATACCTGGCTAGAAGGGTAAAGGCCGGAAGCCCTGTCGGAGGTTTCTGCCCGAAGGGAATGCCTCGTGATGCTAGTTGAGATGCGAGATGCCCGGAATGTGGGGGGCCGGAAGCCCGGTGGCCATGGGATGGCTGGAATGCTGGGAACCCTGTCGGAGGTTTCTGCCCGAAGGGTTGATGATGAGATTGATGATTTGAGAAATGGGTGATGTGGTGATCAAAATTGAAAGATAAAGATGATAATTAACTCATGATGATGCATGATGATGATGACATGTGATGTGATATGATGATCACCTATGATAATATATGCATGATGATGCATGATGACGATGGCATGTGATGTGATATGATGATCACCTATGATAATATATGCATGATGATGCATGATGACGATGGCATGTGATGTGATATGATGATCACCTATGATAATATATGCATGATGATGCATGATGATGATGACATGTGATGTGACATGATGATCACCTATGATAATATATGCATGATGATGCATGATGATGATGTGTGATGTGACATGATGATCATCCATGGTATGATATGCATGATGAAATGCATGATGATGATAATGATATATGATATGCCATGATGATGATGATATATATGATGTGATGATGCATGATATGCATGATTACAAGGTAAGTGATGCTTGCAACGTGTGATGACATGCATGATGCATTGGGATGTTATTGGATTTCCCTATCTGCTGAGTGGTTGTACTCACCCCTTTTGGGGATAACATTTCAGATTAGCCAATATGCCGCTACCTGCCGTCTCGCGGGATACGTTTTATGGTCTATCGTCCGATGTAGAGGTCGAGTGTGTGGAGATAGACTGTCCCTCTGTTCCCGGATTGACTTTTATTCGAGTGCGCTGTTTAGTGATGTACGACATAGGCCTGGCTGGGGGCCCTGTCATTCAGGAGTTCATTTCTGTGCACGTTCGTCGGGATGGAGCGATGCGAGGGATGTTGCCGCCGCCACCGCCTGATGCACCGGGTTGGGTGTGAGACCTGCGCGCGATGAGTAGGAGCTGGATCTCTTTTTGATGTAGATAGTCGACACTTTCGATGGGGGTTTTTGTGCCCGTATGATGTTAGGGGTCGAGGTTTCTTTTTGAGGTTTTAGGCTGGACGTGGCTGTGTCCTAGCTTTTCCTTGTTTTGTACCGACCCCAAGGGTATCCCATCTTGCTATATATATGTAAGCAAAGTGTCGAAGTTGTTTATAAAATCCTGATGTTTAGCTGGTGTGTATTTGTATCATGGATTGGTAGGGGGATAGATGGTGACATTTAATTTGCTTCCGCTATGAGTCGCATTGGGACTGATCGTTTTAAAAAAAAAAAATGCCTGTGATTAACGGCACTTGTTTTAAGTACAAGATAGGAAAAGGTAATAAAGTGTAACATCGGCGCTGGTGACGACCTACGAAGGGTTCGGGGTGTCACATTAATATGAATGACTTATGCTGAAGAAATTAAAGAAATGAGGGTGTCGATAGTGACGGTCCAATTGAGATGTTGGAGACAGTATGAGTGTGTAGACATTTTAGTTGATAATGTAGATTTCTTGGATACGAGAAACCAAAATAAGTACACACATCCCAATTTCAATGCTAAAATAGATACTAGTAATCATGTCTTCAAGTTAGGGATGTTTTTCAGTAATGCTAAGAAATTTACAAAGTCTATTAAGAACTATGTTGTAAAAAAATAGGAGATGGGAAAGGTCAATTAAGAATGAACGACATAATTTGAGAGTAGTGTGTCCTGAAGGCTTTTACTTCAGAAGTGCAAAAGAAGCATGCATTACAAGTCAAAACCTTTAAACTTGTACATACATGTAATTGAGCTTTGTATGTTCCTTAAGTAAGCAATTGAATAGTTAGTAACCAAATATTGTGATAAGTTGAGAAACAATCCTACATGCCAAGTGCTTTAGTGAAAGATAATAATGGAGTCCAAGAATGCTTTATAGCTATCAAGGGCAATGGTCTACAAAGCTAGGGCAACACTAATAGAAATGATCACATGGAAGGAGGAGGAGCAATTTTGGTTGCTTATGAGCTGTTGCCAAGAACTTTTTGATGCCAACTAAAGATCCTTATGGGTAATCAAGACCGAGACATGTCAAAGACCAATTTAAGTGTAGAGGAGTCTTCATTTGTCGATGTACTAAGGGGTTTTTCATAAGAATAATTTTGGTGCTTTGCATGGTTTGATGGCTGACATTTGTCATTAAGATACAAGGCATGCTTCTAATAGCTGTGAGCATAGATGGCAACAATCAGATGTGTCCCTTTGCATGGATAATAGTGGGAAAAAAAGCATACAAGACATAACACAAGCTTATTAATATGATTGTATAACTTATCAAATACAGACTCTAAAAATTTAAAGTAATGTTTTTTTTTTTTTTTTTTTTGAGAAACATAATGGATTGATGCAAGCAATGCCTGAAGCAAAATATAGATTTTTCTTGAAGCATTTTTTTGAGAACTTTAGGCTGCATCACAAAAAGGTTGGAATTCAAAAACTTTGTTTAAAAGGCTGCAACGATAACTAAGGCATTTGATTATGAAATGGCAATGGAAGAACTGAAGAAAGTTAATTAGAAGGCTTATGATTGGTTGCGCTAGAACCCTCCAGTACAATGGAGCGAGTTCGACTTTGAGACAAGCTCAATATGTAACCTTTCCTTGAATAATTAAAGTGAAAGCTTCAGCAAGAGTATACATCGATGCCAGGGACAAGTCTATTATCACAATGCTTGAAGGTATAATAGTGCATCTCATGGAGAGATTCATATGCACTAACTAAATTGGTGTGGTCTGTCCTAGGATCTACAAGATATTGGAGCTTCAAAAGTAATTTTCAGCGTCATGGGTTCTTAACTGGAATGGGAAAGATCAAATTGAATCGAGTGGGTCATTTGGAAACAAGAGAGTTGTTAATATTAAAGTTGAAACATGTCGTTTTAATCCTTTGCTATCATGCTATCATGTTGCAATAGCTCTTATATACACAAAGGAAGAGCTTGAAAAATGAGTTCTTGTAATGACACCTGTTATGGTCTAATCCACCACAATTCCCATGTAGGATTGTGGTATTTTATCTCTTCAACTTTGTTCCCGCAAACTCTCGCACAACTTTCTTCTTTCTTTTTCTCAATTCATTATTAGTCGTTTCATTCACTTTGCCCTGTCTTTATTTTTTCTATCAACTTGCTTGGACACATTTGTTGTGAGTAATGGTTCTCTAGAAGGCAATGTTTACTTGGAATCTAAAGTATGCACAACACAGCTATAGGCTTGCATGAATGTTTCCTTATTCAAATATGTGGAAACTCATTTTTCAGGCTTTTCCCTTGTGTACATAAGAACTGCCACATCACGATAGCAAGGGATTTCGCTAATATCCCATCTTCAATAATATTAACAACCATATTATCTCCAAATGGCCCAACCAATTCAAAAAATTTCCTCCACATTCCAACTAAGAATCAATGACGTTGAAAACCCGCTATTGAAGCTCTAATATCTTGATTTCTAGGAAAGATAACACAATTGTTGTTCGCCATTTCATCCCCTTACTTGTGGATCTTCTCTGTGAGTTGCACTCTTATAATTGCAAGCATTGTGGGGATAGGCCAGTCCATAAGATCAATTATGCTTTTGTTAAAACTTTCACAACAGTTATTCAGAAAAATGTTAAATTTTGAACTTGTCCTAAAATGGGAGTTGCTCTATTACACTAGAGGCCTTTGGGACATCCACTGAAAGACTCTCTCATCAACTGCCTTATGCTATCCCACTACTAATTCAAAATCACATATCCAAATTGCCTTTGTGGCCTTAGAACCAATTTTTTTTTTAAAAAAAAATTTCTCCTTTATGATGCAGCTTGAAATTCTCATAAAGATGCCTCAAGCAAACTCTATATTCGACTTGAGGCATGAGATTTGTTAGTACTTGGAATGATCTCCTTTGCTTATCTCACAAAATTTTTTAGTACTTTTAATTTTTTTCCAAGGTATGTAATCCTTAGGTTTTGTTATGATACTCATAAGCTAATATACCATGTCTTGTATACATCTAATTGTTGCCAACTATACCCACAACTACCATATGCATGACGTTGTATACTTATGATAGTGGTAACTATCAAACCCCACAAAACTCCTACATCCTTCTTGGAGAACCTCTAAATACATATAGGCAAACATAGACTCCTTTACACTTGAATTGATCTTGATATTTCTCAGTCTTGATTACACATGTGGATCCAGGATCAGCATCAAAAAGTGCTTGGAAGTAGCTAAAATTGTTCCTCCTTCGTTATGATCATACCCATTGGTGCAACCCTAGTTTTGTATATCATAGCCCTTGACAACTTGAAAACATTCTTTTACTCCATAATTATCTTCATTGAAGCACATTGCTCGCCATGTAGGATTGTTCCTCAACCTATCAAAATTATTGTTTATAAGTCAGTTACTACCTACTTGAGGAACATTCAAAGCTCTATTACATGTATGTAGATGCTTGAAGGATTTGATTTATAAAGTATACTCTCTTTGCACTTTAGAAGCATATATGAGCCAATCATACCCCTCAGAACACATTGCCCTTGACTTAATTGTTCATTTAATGAAGCTTTCCCGTCTTCCTTTTTCTTGTGACATTTCATAATAGACTCTTTATACTTCTTAGCATCACTAAAGCACATTCTCAACACAAAGATAAGATTCTTGATATCAACTTTAGCATCGAACTTAAGATGTGACATCCTAGATTTTCGACTCTGCTTTCAATTCAATAAATCGAGCAATTCAATAAATAGGGTTGTTCTCAAAGCTGATCACTCTCGAGATAACTAGACTATCTAGGGAAGCCATTAAAGAATTTTAATGCAATAAACTCGAGAATTTGACCAAGAATCGGCTTCTCGACCGTGTCCATCTTTAGAGGCCATTACGGCACAGTTAAAAATCAATAAGAGATCAGAAATAGGTCGATTCAATAGAGATGTGTGGCTAAATGTGAGTGACTCAACTAATTTGGAAAATTCTTGTCAGCCGGCACTAGATTGATTTTTCTATCATTTTGGTACCCTGTATCCGTATTTGAATCCTCAAGATTTTCACGACAACCTAGGGTCACCAATGTGTCGAGTGAGTTCATTGTGGCTTGAAGAAAATCGACCACAGGTCAATTGCACTAAAAATTTCTGAAACCTACCCGGTAGCCTAGGTCACACTAAAAACGTGCCAGAGTGAAACTAACCGCGAATTTGAATCCTATTTCATAAATTGAAAGTTCTGTCATGTCACAATAAATTCTAGGAATGTTGGCTCAGTCTTAGAAGATTTTTCTGCAACCAGAGACTTTTTGGGAAAAAAGTCATCTTTTTTTGTTCAGAAAAAAGGCAGTGATCGTTTTTTATCACAAAATTGGGAATCAAGTGGGTTATATTGGTGATGAAAAATATCGATTTGATCGAGGACTCGACAATGGAATTTATTGAGGCCGAATTGGCTTGAATCAAGCAAGGATCGGCGTCCAATTGAGAGAAAAGGCTTGCAAATTCGTATGCCTCATTGCCTAGCCATTTTTGGACCACTTCAAAGGTTGCAAAGTGAAGCTTCGTGGCTGAATTGCAGCTAAGGATGGCAGCTATCGCTGTAAAATGGTCAAGGGGACCAAAATGTGGAAAATGGCTTGGTAAGCCCCCTTCAACCTCATCTCTTTCCTCTCTCCTCCTCACCTGCCATCCACTGCCCTTCTTCCCCTTGTTCTTGTTGTTCAAAGACCACCAGTAGCCAAGGAAGCCACCGGAGCAGCCCCTCACATCATCGCAGCCACCGTCCGATTGTCGTCCACGCTGGAACGCCGCTCGCTGTCGCACATGAGCCTTCGCCTCACTGCGCGTGTCTCCGCCCCATCTTGCCTGCTCCTCTTGTCCAGTGGTTGTTTCAGCTCTGGTGGAGCTCAGCCGGAGTTGGTTGGCCCGCCTCCGACCGCCGTGAGTGCCCGCCAAGGCCTAGTTTAGCCCTTGCAACCTTCCTTGGTCCATTCCCGCCCTTAACCGGCTTTGTTGGCCTTTGTTTCAGCCAAGCAAAGTAGTGAACAAAGAGGGTTTCCAGCGGTGTTCGTGGCCCGTTTTGAGGCCGTTCTAGACCTCGGTTGCTAGGCCCGCTTTGGAGGAAGTTGTTCCCCGCAACGTTCTCGTTGTTTTGCATCGACCCGCTTGCTAAACATGTGAGTTTAACTCACTAAACCTTGCTTAGTCGGTTAATTATGTTTAGGGGTTGATTAGATTTATTAAGCATGGTTTAGGTGGATATATTATATTAGATTAGTTAATTTAATTATCTGCCAATACATGTTAGGTGGTTAGTTAGTGAATTTAGTGAGTAGATACGTTCTATTATTTATTAAACGAACTTTAGAATTTTTCTGGGTCTGTTTCAGCGTCCAATTAGGCAATACGGGCCTAAATTGGATTTATGGGCATTTATTTAATATTTTATGTATTTATGTATTTATTTATTTATTTATTTATTTTCCGCAAATTAGGCTGGGATAGCCAACGACCGGAATTTTATGCTGATTATTGTGGTGCAATCTGTTTATTTATTTGAGCTCTAATTTGTGCTGAATTGGTTTAATTGTGATTTTAGGATTTTATTCCTAAATTAATTATTTCATTAATTGATTGGAACATAACTGAGCGTCGGTTTACAACACCAAAAATATTTTGGTGGACTATAGAAAATGATGGGAATTGTGAGAGTGAAATTATTATATCTTGGCTAAGGCCGACCGTATACCTACACACTGCTATATGATTGGAGTGGTGTACTATTTTGGCCAGGGGGCCTTAATCTATAAGCTTTGGGCGAGCATATATTATCAACTTTGGGCGAGCATATATTATCAGTTTTGGGTAAGCATATATAGTATACCATATTATCAGCTTTGGGCAAACATATATTATCAGCTTTAGGTGAGCATATATAGTATACTATGATGGCCTGGGGGCCCTAATCTATCAGCTTTAGGTGAGCATATACATAGTATACTATATTATCAGCTTTGGGCGAGCTATATTATCTATTTTCAGTTTTGGGTGAGCAGTCCTGAATTAATAGGACTTTATAGATAGTATTGAATGTACCGACCAGGGGAAGGTCGTGATGACATGTAATCGACTAAGTCGATTGATTGATAGTTCAATGTGATTGGGGGAATTGATATGTTTTCTGTATATTTGATATATACTGACTTGTAGGAAGGAACAAAGGCAAAGGTAAGTCCTCCGACCTATGATTGTGCTTAGGCAGTCCTTAGGGTGTATTTTCTTTCTAATCGAGTCTTAGTGGGGTAGAACTTGCTGAGATGTAGTCTCACCTCGTTGTGGGACAACATTTCAGGTCCCTAGATGGCAGTATCTCCCCCTCCTCCCGTGCATTTTGGTATACTAGAGGAAATCATAGAAATAGGTTATCATATCCTGATACACCCCCACCTAGAAGGACTAGAATATGTGTTGATGAAATCCACCATCTGGGTTGATGTGGGTGAACCCGATAAGGTGCCCCATAAGTACCGGTCATGGTATCCTCACTATCATGATGGCGAAGGGAGGGCCCTGTACCGGAATCTGATGTGCCTTGGTACGTTTTGGAAGTTGCCTTTGGTAAAGGTACAATAGACCTTGAAGATGGAGCGGTGGAGGACGCAAAGGATCCAGAGCTCGAAGAGCCAACGTCCCCGGTGTACTTGGCAGATGGTTCAAATGAGGACGAGGAGGTGGAGCAAGAGGAGTTTAGTGATGATGATTAGACCTTGTTTTGTGAGCTTGTTGTATAAGACCTGACTTAGTAGTTCACCTTGTATATATATGCATTATGATTTGCATTGTATATAAGTGTGGTGGTTTTTGAAGTTCGAAACTTGGTCCTACTTTTCTATCCCATTGTTTTATTGTTTGGGGATTATTTATATGCTTCCGCATGCGTATTAAAATGAAAGGGTCGGCAATGCGTCCTGGGACATTGCTATTATATCGATCAAGCAGGGATGGGCACGTGCTCGGAGGGTCGGGACGTGACATAGGATGTGTATGCTAATTTGGGTTTCTAATACTCAAGATATCTACATTATTAGCTAAAACATATGCGTACTCATCACTCTCTCCAGACTCCCTATCTCCATCCCTTTCCATTGAACCATCATCGTTGACACCCTCATTTTAAAAAAATTATCAACACCTTCAGCTCCCCTATTATCAAACATAAAATAATTTACTTCTTCGCATCTCTCATTTGATACAAAAGGGAATTAAAAAGAATATGATATGTTTCTGTGCAACACATGATAAAACATACCCCTGAAAAAATAAAACAAAAACAGCAAAAAACTACAAAAGAGGGACCATTGTAGCACTCAGGTATCACAATGGCACCATTTGCAATTACAAAATGCACACGTAGCTACCACCTGCAATTAGAAAATGCAACTCACATACATTAATTTGAACAAAAGAAGAAACGATGCAAAGACAAATCTAACCAAACAAGCCAAAGTAACACTAAAATAACAACATAATTCTCGTAGCATCACTGTCATCAATCTATGCGACATGTGCCCGAGTTGTTAAAATGTAGCTTCAACTAGTTGCAATCGCTTTCTTTCTAGGTGAAGGTGCAACTAGTTGAAGGTAGGACTCGTTGCACTCCTAATTGGAATATTACGAGGATTTGAAGATTTGATTCTACTTAAGGGAATAGAACAATTTTAAATTCAAATTTAGGAGATACAGTTTAGATTTAGAAGATTTCAAACGAAGATGCCCTTCCAATGATGGGGAAAATGGCAGCTGAGATGCACGTGGTTGTCCAACGAAAATTTGTGCTGCCAGTGATCTACGAGGTCAGTTGAGACGAAGTCACCAACTTCAGCGACTTCTATGAGACAAACACCATTTTGGAGGTTACTTTGCAAAAATTGCCTTCAGGGGCTCTTTTTGAAAAGCTTTCCCTAGCTCTGTAAAAGAGAACTCTTTCGATCCTAGTGCTTTTCATGGTTGTGTGTTCCTTACCTAACAAGAAAACACCTAAGCCCAAGTGTTTTTCTGTTGGAACGAGAAACAAAAATTGCACTCTTCCGGACCAGATCTGGGAAACCGACTGATTTTCTACTTGAAATTGGCCTGAAATTGAACAGACTAGACCAGCCTGGTTGGTCCTCGGTTCTAGGTTAGTCCTCGATTCTACCCTAGACTGTTGCCCAACCATACGCATACACCAAACAACCGTGTCCATGAACGATGCTGGCTAAGCAATTTTCATCAAGTTTCCAATTGTCAAAAACTTAAATTATTGCCAAAGAAAAGCACAGGAACTAAGTTTATAACAAAAAGAAGCCTAGGGATCAAACTGAACTCCCCAACTATTGAGTTGTGCTCATGAATACTGAGGGTGCCACCATGCAAACTATAACTGATATGCATCCTGCTATTTTGTGCTAAATTCTGCACAGAGGGTTTCAGCATACAAAATTATATAGCTTGAGAAAGACTTCAAGGTACATAAAGGAGAAGCTATAGCTTGAGCCTCAAGAGAGACAAAGGTACATAAAGGCGAAACTATAGCTTGAGAGAAAGAAAGGTATAAAAAAGGATTACAAGAAGTTTCGATTCTCACAGGGTAACAAATGGTTAACTAGAAAAGTTGTGTCGACCAACAACTATTTCAATTTTTGTGGAATTCGGTATGCAGTGAAGTAGGAAGTCGGTTAATGATGCTAGTATGTTTACACAGAAAGTCATGAAAATGTAATAAATTGTGTGGTCTGTGGTCAGGTTGAACATCTGCCAAAGAAAATCATATTAACAACATCGACCGGCAAGGCATAGGCTGGGTCTATGGCTTTAAGTCCTGGATACTCAAGAAGCGAAAGAGCTGAAATCACCACCAAAAAAGAAAAACCTTAAGAATTCAATGAGCACCGTATGTCATCAGTTACCATTTACATTCTTCACCAATAAAGACAACCTCATATCCTTCAGGGACGACTTTGAAATTAATTAAATATATTTCAGATCTAGCTATATTTTGTCAGGTAACAATTTAAAATCAATGGATGAACAGACATCCATTTCCGCTTTCAGCATGATATCACGAACTCCTATCCTGAATTCACTGCTAATGTAATTTGATAGAGCCGATTCAACAAGGAGGAGAAGGCAAAGGAACACAGCAAAATCCGACTATTACTTACCAGCACGGCATCATCTGGTCTGTCAGAAATTCCACCATTTTCAGTGTCCTGAAATAGAAGGCCATAAATGAACATTGTTCCCCCAAACTCAAAATTCAGGTAGTAACTAGAATCCTAAAAGTTTTCAATTCAATCATAGAGGATGCAGTTATAGAACTTGACAGTCTAAGATGAATTTGATAAGCTTTTCTTTGTCAATCCAGTGAACTCTATCAATCATAATTAAGCTAGAAAGCACCCACCAGGAGTAGCAGACCTGAAATTATGCAACTAGTTCAGTACATAATTTGACAAAACGGTCCACATATAATAGCTTAATCTCATTTGATACCCACATCAGCAAGTTTTTCAGGGCGGCCATTTAAACCTCCAGATTTGACTTGTCGTTCGCATAACCACCAGCCATGGTCCATGTCAATGTGATGTAGTGAACCCGTGATAGCCAGAGCACCCACACAACAAAATACTGCACATGTATCCAAGTAAATCTCCACTGCAGATTGTACTCTTGTTCATAAACTCAGATCAATAAAACAAAGAAGGAAGCCACTTCAATGTTGGGCTTTCTAAGGAAGGGAAGGATTGGGGTGGGTTTGCCTCTAACTTGTGCTTCTACCTTTAGGCTCTTGAACCATTTTTTCATTTGGCATCAAGAAGTCAAAATCCAATTTATGAAAGCTAGAAGTAGACATAGAAGCTCATTCCTCTAGTTTTCGGCTTATAAGATTGAGGACAATAAAAGTTGAATATGATAAAAGAGTAGCCTACCAAGGTTAGGTTGATAACCAACATATTTATCTCCATTAAAACAAGAAGTAACTAGTTTACTTTTAAATCCATTAAGACTTCTCTCTTCCCTTAATTTTTCATACTCCATATCCTCTCATCTTTCTCATATTTCAATCATCTCTCCCTAACAGCGAAGATGGACATACTTAGATGCAGAAAATCGGGAATAACCAAACTTTTGGAAAGAAAAAACCTACTGCATTTAAAGGTGGAATAAAGTCCAAGCCAGCTCATTCAGTTTTGAATAAAATCCTCGAAAAGATATCCAGCTTTGGAACCATTTTGCAGTGCAAATTTAATTACCAAAGGCGCAGGTTTCCTTCTCACTCTAAAACAGTATGCAATATTGGTTAGATAGGACCGAGAATGGAATCCTTCGCCAACATAATTAGGAGATGACCTTTTATATAAGCAAAAACATAATTTACTAAGCACCAATCAGAAATTATACACCAACGGAAGAGCTTCAGCATAAGGTTATGACATACTTTGCCCTGCATGAGACTCTGCACCAGGAGTGCAACCAAAGCCGCCATCCAAAGTTTTGCAACTCGCTATATATCTGACAGCCTTTTCCACATTGATTGAATCCAGCCGTTTTAGTATCGCAAGACAGCATATAGCACAATAAGAGAACCTTCGAAGGGAAAAGGGGGTGAAAGGGATGTCAATTATTTAAGAAACATCCTCAAGAAGAATATAAATTTTAATTGATCAAAGACAAGGACAAGACACCGAGTATCAACTTCTCTCCATATGTCCCAAGAGAAAGATCCATCTTCGTTCTGCAGTGCTCTGATGTCTGAATCATAGTTCAGGCATAACAATGTAGAGAATTTAATACCGCAGATTATCCAACAATAGCAACTTGGATCTCCATAGAGAGAGCCCCCTCATCAATGTTTGACCAGCAATACACACACTATAAAGTAACTGTAATCAAAATTTTATAACATATGAATAGTTAACGTAATCTGACCTCTTACATGTAAAACAGAGCCTAAGGTAAGTTTATTACTCTCATGCGAAAACTTTAAATCATAAAATAACATTGAGAACTTGCATCTATAGTAACAGTTTGTCAAACTAGGACACTTCATTTCCAAAGGATACAATCTGTCACCTTGTTGATGTCAAGAACATCTAACTTGTCAAAGAGGGTCAAAACTTGCACGGCACTGAGCGTATACAGCAAATGTGGATCATGCCCAATGTTTCCACCAAAGCCACCGGAAAAAGAAGCCCTAGGTGACATTTGCACTTTGCCCTTTAGAGTGAAGTTATCGAAAAATGAATAAAGCAACACTAATCACCCCTAAGATATGGTCATTATTGTAATAGAGATGATTTGTTGATCATTCTTTCAAATAAGAACTATTTGCTTGGAAAATGTGGAGCAGAGGTTCTGTTAGCTGCATGTTTTTTTGTGGGTAATCAAGAAAAGAAGCCAAGAGACAAATAACTACAAACCAGACTCGTGCTAGCATTGCAGGATCCACGAAACAACTTCATTTGAATCCATTGTGTCAAGTTTTCCAAGAAGATCTAGAGTGGTCAATCCCCAATATGCTCCATTCAATCTCAAGTGCTCCATAACCATTGACTCAAAACTATCCTTTTTCTGAGTGCAAGATAAACCCAAAAACTCAAATCAGTAAACTCCAAAATGCTGAATGGCAGGTCCAAATAAACCAAGTCATACCCAAAAAACTGGCAGGAAGTGGACAAGAGAACAAGAAGAGAATTGTAAAAATTCCATACCTTCCTTTTCAACAGACAATATGTACTTGACATGTTTATCGCCAGCCAGCTCCCCCATCTGTCAATAAGAGGCAACATATCTATGAGCGTGGAATCAAACCTTACACATGCCACATAAGATCTCCGAAACTAAAGCGCAAAAAGTATACAATTAGGAAACTTAGTGAGGTCATCAAGGATCGTAAGGATCCTGTAAATTTAACAACAGATTATGTTCAGCTTTGTTTTGAAAAATCGCATGCATATAAAATATGAAAAGAGGGAACAAAGTTCATCTCCATTTCTAATAGGAGAAGATGTGTCCATGCTCAAATTAATCGCATTCCCAAAATCCGACTCAAGCATAAGATAATCTCCAGTTCAAAGAAAGCAGGCCATTTAAACCAACAAGCAAGATCAGCATAACCAATTCAACGGACACCCATCAGCAATTAGGACTCGAAAAACAACTGCGACATAACATATTTGAAATCTCAATTTCACCTTCTTACACTACTATCCGTCTTTAATTACCACAAGAGATCTCCCTTATTTTCTTGCCACCCGAGCTAGAAACCGCACAACTCCAGGTCAAGACGATCTAATAAGCAAAAACGGTCACAACATCGACGAAAATCTACGCAAATTAACTTAAACAGAATGAAAGAGGAATCAAATTGAAGAACAGGAGCACCTGGCGTGACGATTCAAAGCAGAAAAACACGCAGAAGTTCCCATAAGACCTTACCGGTCGATCGAAAAAAGATGAACTTATGTGAAAATGAAGATGTGGGTTTGATTCAGAAACCCAAAAACGCTCTTCGCTCGTCTGAAGATTCTGATTCTTCCAACTCCCCTGGACAGCTGGCTTCCTTTCGCAACGGGCTTCGATCTTCTTGAGGAATGAAGGTTGCTCGGTTTCCGAAAGTAAAAGCTCAAGAGGCTTTGGGGCTAGCTGTCACGCCCTGATCCTTCAAGCACGTGCCCACCCCTCCTTGGTCGATTAAATTGCGACGTCCTAGGACGCGTCGCCGACCTATTCTTTTTAAATGCTCATGCGGAAGCCTATAAATAATTCCCAAACAACAATTCAATGGGATAGAAAAGTAGGGCCAATTTTTC
This sequence comes from Eucalyptus sideroxylon, assembly GCA_014182405.2. Lineage (NCBI taxonomy): Eukaryota > Viridiplantae > Streptophyta > Magnoliopsida > Myrtales > Myrtaceae > Eucalyptus > Eucalyptus sideroxylon. Next base: position 30,607,523 of record CM024554.2, on the reverse strand, counting down.
AAACAAAAACAAACCTTTTATAAACAAACTTGTTTATTTACAATAGCAGGCTATTTACAAAATCTATCGGCTCCACAAAAGGTAATGGTTTTATGACCCACTAGTCAGACATGTTCACCGATTCCTCGGTCTCCACCTTCCCAGAATTTGGGGCTTCCGGTCCTTCACCAACACCATATAAGAACATGAAAATGGTTATACAATAACCAGCGAGACAACGTTTCAACAAGTTCTACTCCACTAAGACCCGATTAGTAAGCCAATATGCCTTAAGGGCTACCTAAGCATAACACGGTTCAGAGGACTTACCTTGGCCTCAGTCTCTACCTACACGTCAGTTCAATCAATGATATTGATAACCACATCAACCAATCAAGTGCGATCGAACTATCGATCAATCGACCTAGTCGATTACATGTCATCACGACCATCTCTTGGTCGGCCTATTTCATACTATCTATGAGTTTGATCAAATCCAAGACCACTCGCCCTAGGTGATATATAGACAGTAGCTGCCCTAGAGGCTAATAACTAGTATACTATCCATTCTCTAAGATGACATACAATTCATTGAGTTAAATATAGTATATTATTCTTTCTCCAGATGACATATAGAGCCATCGAGCCATTATATTATACCGTCCTTTCTCAAGATGACATATGGAGTCACCGAGCCGGTATATCATACCGTCCTATCTCAAGATGACATATAGAGTCACCGAGCTGGTATACACACAATTTATCATACCGTCCTTTCTCAAGATGACATATAGAGTCACCGAGCTGGTATACACACAATTTATCATATCGTCCTGTCTCAAGATGATTTGTAGAATTATCGAGCCGGTATATCATACCGTACCGTCTCAAGATAACCTGTAGAGTCACCAAGCCGGTATATAATACTGTCCCGTCTCAAGATGATCTGTAGAATTATCGAGCCGATATATCATACCGTACTGTTTCAAGATAACCTGTAAAATCACTGAGCTGGTATACAAGCAAATCTTTCTTAAGATGACAAGAGAGTCATCGAGCTATAATAGCATAACGTTCATTCTCCAGATGACATACGAATCGTGGAGCCGTTATAGTATTTTTGTTCCGAAGGCACAATCAATTTTATCATTTTCATCATATTTGATAGAAGTACACGTGTGTGGGCACACGGTCGCCCTTAACCAAAATATAATAATTTCCTTTTTATTCACCCACTCCTTTCAACAGTACAAAAATAGATTTTTGACGCTGTAGACCGACGTCCGGTAATTATCCAATTAATTATCAAAATTAATTTAATTTAGGAATAAATCTTGAAATCACCAATAAATCAATTCAACACAAACTAATGCTCAAATAAATAAACGGACCACACCACGATAATCAGCATAAAATTCCGCTCACCGACCATCTCGGGTGAATTTCTGGAAAATAAATAAATAATTAAATAATCCCAAAAAATTAATTATTAAATAGCAATAAATCCAATTTAGACCCGTAATGCCTAATTGGAAGCCGAGACGAGCCCGGAAAATTACCGAGACTCGTTCAATAAATAACATGACTTGTCTACTTGCTAAATACACTAACCATTTGCCTAACATACATAGATACATCCCTAATTTAATTATTCTAATCTAATCTATCCACCTAATTGCACTTAATTAAATCTAATCAACCCTTAAGCATAATTAACTGACTAAGCAGGGATTAGTGAGCAAAAATCACTTGTTTAATGATCCGCTCGAATCAAAACGACGTGGACGCGACGGCGGTCGATAAATCCCAAAGTGGGACTGCCAAGCGGGGCCAAACCGAGGCCGAAATCGGCCATGCAAGCCCGCAGCTTGGCTGGAATTTCTGCTCTCGCGTTGTTGACCTTGCTGATTTGATGGAGACGGGCCTTCAAGCGGCTGAATGGAACGGGCCAAGAGATCGAGGAACGGTGAAGCTGCTGCGTGGGCTTCGAGGGAGCTTGGGGACGCGAAGACGGATGGGGCAGATTTGGAGGACTTCTTCCCGTCGCTGATGGAGTCAACTGCGAGGGAGGTTTTGCTAGTTGTTGACTGAGCAACTTGGTGTGTGGACGAGTGGTGTTGGGGGGAGTAGTGGCCGACTGTCCAAGGTGCTGGTGGTAGGAGGGAAAGAAGCATGTAGCTGCTTGCTCGGTGTAAGACAACACTAGAGAGAGAGAGAGAAAGAGGGAAGCCCGCGAAGAAGAAAAGAAAGAGAGTCGTTGTAGCTAGTGAGGCCAGAGGGAGAGAGAGAGAGAATGGCGTGAGAGGATAAACATTGACTCAAAGTCAATGAAATAAAGCCAAAGAAGATAAATCTTGCAGAGGCTGTCGGCTAGAGAAGAAAACGCACGAGAGAGAAAGCGAAAAAGAGAGAGAAAAAGAAAGGAAGAGACGCGTGGATGGGGGGTGTTTGTGTGAGTGATCAACTGAAGAGAGGGGATCAAATAAAAAAGGAAAAACAAATTAAAAGATAGCAAAACATAAAGTAGAAGATAGGAACAGACAAGGTCAAAGGAAATTGGGGCAGTAGATGGCCGCACGAGTGGATGGGGAGGAGAGAGAGAAATTGTTGGCCAAGGAAAAACATGTGGAAATAGAAGGGACCAATAAAGAGAGAAGAAATTTAATCAAAACAAACCATAATTCTACTCAACTTCACAACTATGTCAATTGGTCATCCCAGAGCCAATTTCTTCACCATATGCACAATGTGAAGTCTGAAAGATGACCAAGATAAGACGGTCCCTTTATCTCTCAAATTTCCTTCAAAACAGAATTCTATTACATTTTTCTCGGAATCCGATTTTTCGAACAAACTTCTCCGATTGGGGTCTGATTTGAATGCAGAAAAAGCTCAAAGAACTTCCATTTACCAATTCACTCACACTAGATGCCAAAAATCCCTTCAAATGGGCTAATCCGAATTTCCATTCATTTTGTGTGGCATCCCAAAATTCAAAGTCAAATTATAAGAGAATTAAAGCCTATAATTAGGTAATGAAATTTCCTATGGTTTATGTTTTAGCCATTAGTTTTCTTTTTTAAGATTATGTGATTTGTGCTTGTGTTTATGAGATTTTAAATTTGATAGATTAATGATAATAATCTATGCTTGGCCATGCACCTTATAGACTAAATTCCTATAAATAAAATGTCACAAGACTTTTGGCCATGTGGAATTTAGTAATTTAAAATTTTAAAAGAAATTATAAAAAAGGGAAAAATTTAATTTTTATTTAGGTTGGGCCTTAGGCCCAAATAAATTGTCTGGATTTTAGTGGGCCAAGCTGGCCGAAGCCCAATTAAAATTTAATTTTTAAGGGGGGCTGTCGGCCTAAGACCAAAAGGGCCCAGGGCCCCCAAGCCCAAGCCCAAGCCCAAGCCCATGCATGAGTTTTGACAAGTGGCAAAGGAGATGGCATGCATTGGCCAATTGAAAGGGCAAACTAATCATTGCAAATGATTAGGAAATGGGGGAATAAAAGGGAAGAGGAGAGAGAGGGTGGCCGGTTGAGCTTCCGCCCAAAGAGAGAGAGAGATTGTGCGAGAGAGAGGGAGAGTGAGGCCGAGAGGGAGGAGAAGCCGAGAGGAAGGAGTCACACGCCGTTCGTCTGCCCGTGCGCCGCCGTGTGCCGCCGTGTTCGCCGCTGTGTGCCATCGTTTGTGTGGTCTAGAGGCAAGTTGGGAATCCACTTTCTACTCTTGCACCAATGTTTGGCATCTATGGTCGAAAATTTAGGACGTTTGGAGGCATGGGAGTGAAGCTTAATGTGTTATGTTCTTGAGTTGCATGCTGTTTTCGCATGAACCGTTTGAGTCAGAACTTTGTGAGAGCTTGCATGCATGTTTTGAGTTCGATTTTGACTTTGATTTCTTCATGAAAGTTGTAGCTAACATCTTAAACTACAACATACTAAAATTTGGTGTAAAATGATGGAGATTTAAGGGGTCAAACTCTCATCCTACGGAGACCTCAGATCTGGAACGATTTCACTGACCTTTCGGTGGATTTGTGGTTGCATGTTGATTTTGCTAAGAATCTCTCTTCGATTTCTTCATGAAAGTTGTAGGGGACATCTTAAACTACAACATACTCAAATTTGAAGTAAAATGAACAAGTATAACCTAGTAAATCGACTCACTCTTGAAGACGGTAAATCTGGAGACGTGGTACAGGACACCCGAGACTTCATGGACCTAAATGACGACTATAATCTGGATATTTGACTTAGATCTCTTCATGAAACTTGTAGAGAACATCTTGAAGTAAAACATATCCAAATTTCAGAGGAAACGAAGAAGAATAGGTAGGTGAAAACTCAGTATTTCGGAGAAGCATGCACTGGACGTTTCGGTGTTAGATCCAGAAGCTTCGTGTGACTGTAGAAAATAATCTAAAAAGAATTTGGCTTGGAAGTCTTCATGAAAAATATACTTTAGTGTCTTGGCTATAACTTGGTAAAATTTCGTAATTTTTGGAGGTCGTTCGGGTATTTTAATTAAATTATTTCGAAAACTGTGCATTCTGATTTCATCCGAAATTACATGCTGTATTTGTGTGAATTATGAATTTGTGTGGAATTCTATTTGGCCATGTATTTTGCATGAAATCATTATCCTATTGTCTTGTCTATCACTTGCCTTAATTTTATGATTTTTGAAAATCATATGGATATTTAAATTTAATATTTTTGAAAAATGGCACAAGCTGGAATTTAAATAAATGTAAAAAGGGCATGATAAATGGATTATTTTAATTGGCATAAATTCCATAAATTTTATTGTACCATGCAGCATGTATGATGAGGTCTTGATGCATGCATGAAAATGAATTGAGATGCATGTATGAATTCCATGCTGAATATGATTTTGATTGCCATTACATCATATGCCATGCTAAATTGAGACCGAAATTGGTGAACATGGATAATGAAAAATGAGGAGATTGTTGTGGCGGATGATAATGCCCTGGGAGTATCAGGATGCCCGGGATGGGGGGTGCCGGAAGCCGGATTGTATTGAGATACAAGGCCGGATTTGTCCTCGGAGTGTCGAGATGCCCGGGAAGTGGGGGTGCCGGAAGCCCTGGAGGTTTGTGCCCAGGGGGATGCCTCGTGACGCCAGTTGGGGTGCGAGATGCCCGGCCAAGGAGTGTAAATGCCGGAAGCCTCGGAGGTTTTTGCCCGAGGGATGCCTCGTGATGCCAGTTGGGATGCGAGATGCCCGGAATGTGGGGGCCGGATGCCCGGTGGTGTGTGCCGGAGGTTATCTTGCGATGCGATGCCCGAATTGAAAGATAAAAGTGAAAATTGAGACATGCATATGCTTGACATGAATGGCTAAATGAGGTTTTTCTCGATGGGGGGTGCGAGTGTAAAATATGAGATGAAATTGGTGATCCGAGGAAGGGTGATGTGGTGATCATTAAAAGATTGATGCATGCCCGATATGATATGATGATGATCACCTATGGCATGATGATATGCATGATGATGATGATGATGATGATGATGATGATGACATGATATGATGATGACCTATGGCATGATGATGATATGTGATGTGATATGATGATGATCATATGGCATGATGATGATATGATATGATGATGATATGATGATGATCACCTATGGCATGATGATGATGTGATGATATGATGATGATGATGATGATGATGATGATATGACATGATGATGATGATGATGGCATGATGATGATATGATGTATGATGATCATGATGGCATGATGATGCATGATGAGATGATGATGATGATGATATGTATGATATGATGATGACCTGATGATGATGATGATATATGATGTATGATGATGATGATGATATATGATATGACAACATGTATGTGTTATGATTGTGATGAAGATGTATGATGGTATATGCATGGCTTCAAGGTAAGTACGCATGGATGCATGAATGGCATGTATGATGTTGTGATTGTATTGTATGATGCATTGAGTGGTTATTGGATTCTTTTACTTGCTGAGTGGTTGTACTCACCCCTTTGGGGACCAACATTTCAGATTAGCAGCATGCCGCTCCCTACTGTCACGCGGGGTGTGTTTTACGGTCTACCATCCGATGTAGAGGTCGAGTGCGAGGAGTTTGGCTGTCCCTCTGTTCCTGGATTGACGTATATTCGAGTGCGCTGTTTAGTCATGTACGATGTAGGCCTGGCTGGGGGCCCCGTTGTCCAGGAGTTCATATCCGTCCACATTCGTCGCGACGGTGTGATGCGTGGGATGTTGCCGCCGCCACCGCCTGATGCACCGGGTTGGGTGTGAGGGCCCGTGCGTGACGAGTAGGAGCTGGATCTTTTTGGGATAGTTAGCCGACACTGGTGATGGGGATTTTGTACGTGAGTTGTAGCGGGTCGAGGGTTTCTTTTTGGGGTTTTAGGCCGGGCGTGGCTGAGTCTTGGCTTTTCCTTTTGATGTACCGACCCAAGAAATCCCATCTTGGAAATATGTAAATAAAGTGTCATGGCTTGTCTTTTAATCATGATGATTAGTGGTGTGTATTTGTATCATGGTTGATGGAGGGAGAGATGGTGATGTTTTATTTTGCTTCCGCTAATGAGTCGCGCTGGGACCGTTAAAAAAAAAAAAAATGTCTATGAATTACGACGCTTCTTCTAAGAGATGTAATAAGGTGTAACGCTGGTGCTTGTGGCGACCTAAGAAGGGTTCGGGGTGCCACAGCCGCCCTTTTTGGTATCAGAGCAAATGGTTATAGGTGGAGTGATAAGGAGCCTCATTTGGAAATTGAGGAACATGATGACAATGCACACCATAGGATATAAAACGAAATAATTGAATAACGGGTGATGAGTATTCACTCGTAGATCCCTAGTAGTTCATTTTGAGTTGCCTTTAGGTACCAGTAACATGTATATGTTACTTATGTAGTAGTAGTAGTTGCTTTGAATGGAGGCAATGAGTCTCAGATTATTCCTGAGGCAATGCTTGGAAATTGCAGAAAGTCATGGTGCGAGCTGGAAGTGCTCATCCATCGAGGGCTGAAGCCTCTGCTGCAAGGGCTGAACCCCAAATGGAAGACATCCTGCAGGCATTAGCCAATATTGGAAATCTGATGGAAAGGCAGGCGCAGCAACAGCCCGGAGCAGAACGCCGTACTCAAGGACTGGTGGAGCAATTTCTAAAGTTGAAGCCACCTAAGTTCAATGGAATGGGAAGTCCTGAGGAGGCGGAGCAATGGATTGATGGGATGGAACGAATTTTCCGGCTGTTGGACTGCACTGATGCTGAGAAAATAGTTTTAGCGGAGTACCAGTTGGAGGGAAATGCAAAGTTTTGGTGGAGAGCTTCGAAGGACATAATCTTTCCACCAGGTATTGATGTTAACTGGGAGGAGTTTGTGAGAGCTTTCAATAGGAAGCATTTTTTTTTACTGTGCTAAGGATAGGAAAATTGCAGAATTTGTTCAACTAGAACAAAAGGAGCTAATAGTAGATTAGTATGAGGCTAGATTTTCTGAACTATCTAGATATGCTCCTAGATTGATTGAGGATCAGGAGGAAAAGGCTAAGAGATTTCTGAAAGGGCTGAGGACTGACATTAGAAAGCAACTAGTGCCTTTGAACATAAGAGATTATAATGAGATTTATGAAAGGGCACTGTTAGTGGAGCAAGAACTTTTAAGAGAACGGTCGGAGCTTAAGAAACTGTTGAATTTTAATGATGTGAGAAGGGGTAAGAGACCTTACTCTGGTCAAGGTCAGACTTGGAATGTGAAGAAGAAGAGTAATTTTGGAAATTTTGGAGGAGCAAGAAATGGTCTGAATATAGGGAAAGCACCCTATCAGCCTGGTGTTTGTCAAAAGTGTAATGGGCGACATGGCCCAGGACCTTGCAATGGACGACCAAAATGTTTTGGTTGTGGACAAGTGGGTCATCTTAGGAGAAGTTGCCCACAAGAAGGTCGCAAGTGAGTGTTGGCTCGGTGCGACAGGGATATCAGAGTGTTGTTAGATCAAACCCACAAGGAAATCCTCAGAGGCCACCAGCACAAGGAAGGGTGTATGCGGTCACCCAAGAGGAAGCGGAAGCTTCCAAAAATGTTATCTCAGGTACGATCCTTATCAATGGTGAAAAGGCATATGCATTGTTTGATACGGGTGCAACGCATTCATTTGTGTTTGAAAGATATAGATGTTTGAATAAGATAGAAGTTATGCCTCTTGAGACGCCTCTTTGTGTTTCCACGCCTTTAAAGGATATGGTATTGTCTACGCTGGTGTGTGGAAATTGTAAGATATCAATGGGAGGAAAAGATATGGAAATAGACTTGGTTGTAATGGCTATGTATGATTTTGACGTTATTATAGGAATGGACTGGCTTCGTAAGTATCGGGCTAGAATGGATTGTTATAGAAGAGTGATCCAATTCGTTTTACCTGATCAGTCTAGTTGTGAATTTTTAGGAGGTCAGACCCATCTTCCTGTAGCACTTATTTCGGCAATAGAAGCCTGTAAGTTACTTGACAAAGGATGTCAAGGGTACCTAGCCATAGTTAGAGATTATGCAAGGGAGGAGCCTAAACTTGAGGAAGTTCGTGTAGTTAACGAATTTCAAGATGTATTCCCTGAGGAATTGCCTGGATTGCCGCCAGAGCGGGAGATTGAGTTTGAAATTGAGTTAATGCCTAGAACAGGACCAATATCAAAAGCCCCATATAGGATGGCCTTAGTCGAATTGAAGGAATTGAAAGTGCAACTACAGGAGTTGCTTGACAAAGGATTCATTAGACCAAGTGCTTCACCTTGGGGTGCACCGGTCTTGTTTGTGAAAAAGAAAGATGGATCAATGCGCTTGTGCATTGATTATAGGCAGCTAAACCAGGTAACCATTAAAAATAAGTACCCATTACCTAGGATTGATGATCTATTTGACTAACTCCAAGGAAGGTCGGTCTTCTCTAAGATTGACTTGAGGTCGGGATACCATCATTTAAGAATTAAGAAGGAGGACATTCCTAAGACCGCCTTTAGGACTCGTTATGGACACTACGAGTTCCTTGTTATGCCATTTGGATTGACTAACGCGCCGGCTGCATTTATGGATCTAATGAATAGGATATTTAAGCCTTATTTAGACCAGTTTGTGATTGTATTTATTGATGATATTCTGGTATATTCAAAAGGGCCTAAAGAGCATGAGCAACATTTGAGGATAGTTTTGCAGACCTTAAGAGAGCATAAGTTGTATGCCAAGTTTAGTAAGTGTGAGTTTTGGCTGGACCAGATAATATTTTTAGGGCATGTGGTATCAGGGAAAGGAATTGCAGTAGACTCGGCAAAAGTTGAAATGGTAGTAAATTGGCTGAGACCGACAACACCTACTGAAATACGGAGTTTCTTAGGATTGGCTGGTTATTATAGGAGGTTTATTGAAGGATTTTCAAGGCTGGCAGGACCTTTAACTAAGTTGACCCGAAAGAATGTAAAATTTGAATGGAATGGGGAATGTGAAAGGAGTTTCCAGGAGCTCAAAAGGAAATTGACCTTAGCTCCAATCCTAACTATACCGACTGGACCTAATGGTTTTACAGTGTATAGTGATGCATCTCACAAAGGACTAGGATGTGTTTTGATGCAGCATGGCAAGGTCATAGCCTATGCATCTAGACAATTGAAACCCCATGAACTGAATTACCCGACGCATGATTTAGAACTAGCAGCTATAGTGTTTGCCTTGAAGATATGGAGACACTATTTGTATGGGGAGAAGTTTGAGATTTATACGGATCATAAGAGTTTGAAGTATCTGTTCTCACGAAAGGAGTTGAACATGAGACAAAGGAGGTCGATGGAGTTATTAAAGGATTATGATTGTGAGATAAGATATCATCCAAGGAAAGCAAATAGAGTAGCAGATGCTCTTAGTCGTAAGTCGATAGTGGAAATGGTTAGTTTAAGGATGGCGAAATGGGGGTTGTTAAAGTATGTAGCAGACTCAAAATTTAAATTGGAAATGGATTGTCTTACTGGTATGCTTAGTGCATTAAGAATAGAACCCGAGATTATTTAGAAGGTTAAAATCTTACAAGAATCTAACCCAAAGATTTTGAAAGTGAAAGATGCTGTATCTTTAGGAAAAAGACCGGAATTTCAAGTCTCTGATGATGGAATAGTAAGATGTCAAGGACGACTTTGTGTTCCCGACAATGAAGAATTGAGGAAGGAAATTTTGTCGGAGGCACATAAGAGTAATTATAGTATTCATTCGGGTGGTACAAAGATGTACAGAAATTTGTGTCAACAATTTTGGTGGAATGGTATGAAGGCAGATACGGCTAAGCACGTTTCTCAATGTTTGACGTGCCAGCAAGTAAAAGCGGAACATCGTAAACCCGCAAGACTCTTGAGACCATTAGACATTCCAGAATGGAAATGTGAGCATATAACAATGGACTTTGTGCAAGGATTGCCAAAGACATCAAGTGGCCATGATTCTATCTGGGTTATAGTGGACCGTTTAACTAAATCGGCTCATTTCCTAGCGATTCGCATGGACTACCCAATGGATAAATATGCGGACATGTGTGTAAGTCAAGTGGTACGCTTACATGGTGTTCCAGTGACTATTACTTCAGATCGGGATTCGAGGTTTACTTCGAACTTTTGGCGAAGTCTTCAAATTGCATTAGGGACTAAGCTTCAGTTTAGTACTGCTTTTCATCCCTAGACAGATGGACAAACAGAAAGAGTAATCCAGACATTAGAGGATATGTTAAGGGCTTGTGTAATTGATTTCAAAGGAAATTGGGATGAAAGATTGCATTTGGTGGAGTTTGCCTATAATAATAGTTTTCGAAAAGGTATAGGCATGGCTCCCTATGAAGCATTATATGGAAGGAGATGTAGGACTCCTGTTTGTTGGAATGAAGTAGGTGAAAGGAAATTGACAGGACCTGAACTGGTACAAGTTACCACTAAGGCTGTTGAAATTATCAAAGAAAGACTTAAAACAGCTCAGAGTAGGTAGAAGGACTATGCAGATAGGCATAGAAGGCCTTTGGAATTTAGTATAGGAGACCATGTATTCCTTAAGGTATCTCCAATGAAAGGGATATCTCGATTTGGGATGAAGGGTAAATTAAGCCCTAGATTTGTTGGACCTTTGAAATACTCGAAAGGATAGGGGATGTAGCTTATCGCTTAGCGCTACCTCCTAAGTTAGGAAATTTGCATGATGTGTTTCATGTATCGATGTTGAGGAAGTACCAGCCGGATCCTGGTCACATACTCAATCATGATGCCATCAAAGTGGATGAGAAAGTAAGGTACATTGAAGAACTTGTGCAGATATTGGATCGCAAGGAACAAATTCTTAGGACTAAGAAGATTCCTCTTGTTAAGGTATTATGGCGACATCATGATATGGAGGAAGCCACATGGGAAAGTGAGGATCAGATGAAGGAAAAGTACCCCTATTTGTTTCAAGAAGGCACGAGTGGTGTCTAATTTCGGGGACGAAATTCTCTAAGGAGGGGAGAATTGTGGCATCCCAAAATTCAAGTCACCCTCTAGAGGAATTAAAGCTCGTAATTAGGTAATGAAATTACCTATGGTTTATGCTTTAGCCATTAGTCTTCTTTTAAGATTAGGTGATTTGTGCTTGTGTTTATGAGATTTTAAATTTGATAGATTAATGATAATAATCTATGCTTGGCCATGCACCTTATGAATTAAATTCCTATAAATAAAATGTCACAAGACTTTGGCCATGTGGAATTTAAAATTTAAAATTTATAGAAGAAAGTATAAAAAGGGAAAATTTAATTTTTAATTAGGTTGGGCCTTAGGCCCATTGGCCTAAGCCTTAGTGGGCCAAGCTAGTCGGCCCAATTAGGCCCACGAAAGGGGGCTGTCGCCGGCCCAAAAAGGAGGCCCAAGAAGAGGAAGCCCAAGCCCATGCATGTGTTGTGACAAGTGGCAAGAGGAGATGGCATGCATTGGCCAATTGAAAGGCAAACTAATCATTGCAAATGATTAGGAAATGGGGGAATAAAAGGGAAGAGGAGAGAGAGAGGTGGCCGGTTGAGCTACCGCCCAAAGAGAGAGAGAGATTGTGCGAGAGAGAGGGAGAGTGAGGCCGAGAGGGAGGAGAAGCCGAGAGGAAGGAGTCGAGTCGCCGCCGCCGTCCGTGTGCCACCCGTTCCACCGCCGTGTGCCGCCGTGTGCCGTCCGTTTGTGTGGTCTAGAGGCAAGTTGGGAATCCACTTTCTACTCTTGCACCAATGTCTTGCATGTATGGTCGAAATCTAGAGCATTTGGAGGGATGGGAGTGAAGCTAATGTGGTTGTTCTTGAGTTGCATGCTGTTTTCGCATGAATCCGTTTGAGTCAGAACCTTGTGAGAGCTTGTATGCATGTTTAGAGTTTGATTTTGACTTGTATCTCTTCATGAAAGTTGTAGCTAACCTCTTGAAATACAACATACTAAAATTTGGTGTAAAATGATGGAGATTTAAGGGGTAAAACTCTCATCCTACGGAGACCTCAGATCTGGAACGATTTCACTGACCTTTCGGTGGATTTGTGGTTGCATGTTGATTTTCACTAAGAATATCTCTTTGATTTCTTCAGGAAAGTTGTAGGGGACATCTTAAAATACAACATACTCAAATTTGAAGTAAAATGAACAAGTATAACTTAGTAAATTGACTCACTCTTAAAGACGGTAAATCTGGAGACGTGGTACAGGACACCCGAGACTTCATGGACCCAAATGACGACTATAATCTGGATATTTGACTTAGATCCCTTCATGAAACTTGTAGAGAACATCTTGAAGTAAAACATATCCAAATTTCAGAGGAAATGAAGAAGAATAGGTAGGTGAAGACTCAGTATTTCGGAGAAGCATGCACTGGACGTTTCGGTGTTAGATCCAGAAGCTTCGTGTGACTGTAGAAAATAATCTAAAAAGAATTTGGCTTGGAAGTCTTCATGAAAAATCTACTTTAGTGTCTTGGCTATAACCTGGTAAAATTTCATAATTTTTGGAGGTCGTATGTATATTTTAATCAAATTATTTCGGAAACTGTGCATTCTGATTTCATCCGAAAATTACATGCTGTATTTGTGTGAATTATGAATTTGTGTGGAATTCTATTTGGCCATGTATTTTGCATGAAATCATTATCCTATTGTCTTGTCTATCACTTGCCTTAATTTTATGATTTTTGAAAATCATATGGATATTTAAATTTAATATTTTCGAAAATGGTACAAGCTGAATTTAAATAAATGTAAAAAGGGCATGATAAATGGATTATTTTAATTGGTAAATTCCATAAATTTTATTTTATGAATAATTGTACCTTGTTGCATGTATGATGAGGTCTTGATGCATGCATGACAATGAATTGAGATGCATGTATGAATTCAATGCTGAATATGATTTTGTTTGCCATTACATCATATGCCATGCTAAATTGAGACCGAAATTGGTGAACATGGATAATGAAAAATGAGGAGATTGTTGTGGCGGATGATAATGCCCTGGGAGTATCAGGATGCCCGGATGGGGGTATAGCCGGATTGTATTGAGATACAAGGCCGGATTTGTCCCTAGGAGTGTCGAGATGCTCGGGAAGTGGGGGTGCCGGAAGCCCTGGAGGTTTGTGCCCGGGGGATGCCTCGTGACATGCCGTTGGGGTGCGAGATGCCCGGCTAGGGAGTGTAAATGCCGGAAGCCTCGGAGGTTTTGCCCGAGGGATGCCTCGTGATGCCGTTGGGATGCGAGATGCCCGGAATGTGGGGGCCAAATGCCCGGTGGTTTGTTAAATGCGGAGGGTTATCTTGCGATGCCGGATGTGGTGATTGAATTGAAAGATAAAAGTGAAAATGATGACATGATATGACATGATATGATGATGATCACCTATGGCATTATGAATGATGCATATGACATGATATGATATGATATGATGATGATCACCTATGGCATGATGATATGATGATGACATATGATATGATCATGATGATGATGACGATCATGATGGCCATGATGATGATGATGATGTGTATGATGATGACATGATGATGATATGATATGATATGATGATGATATGATGATATGTCATGAGGATATGATGATGATGATGATATGATGGCATGATGATATGATGACATGATGATGTGACCTATATGATGATGATATGATGATGTCATGTATGATGATGATGATATGATAATGATGATGACCTATGGCATGACATGATGATGCATGTATGTGTTATGATTGTGATGAAGATGTATGATGGTATATGCATGGCTTCAAGGTAAGTACACATGGATGCATGTATGGCATGTATGATGTTATGATGATATTGTATGATGCATTGAGTGGTTATTGGATTCTTTTACCTGCTGAGTGGTTGTACTCACCCCTTTGGGGACCAACATTTCAGATTAGCAGCATGCCGCTCCCTACTATCACGCGGGGTGTGTTTTACGGTCTACCATCCGATGTAGAGGTCGAGTGCGAGGAGTTCGACGGTCCCTCTGTTCTTGGATTGACGTATATTCGAGTGCGTTGTTTAGTCATGTACGATGTAGGCCTGGTTGGGGGCCCCGTTGTCCAAGAGTTCATATCCGTCCACATTCGTCGTGACGGTATGATGCGTGGGATGTTGCCGCCGCCACCGCCTGATGCACCGGGTTGGGTGTGAGGGCCCGTGCGTGACGAGTAGGAGCTGGATCTTTTTGGGGATAGTTAGCCGACACTGATGATGGGGATTTAGCACGCGAGTTGTAGCGGGTCGAGGGTTTCTTTTTGGGGTTTTAGGCCGAGCATGGCTGAGTCCTTGCTTTTCCTTTCGATGTACCGACCCAAGAAATCCCATCTTGGAAATATGTAAATAAAGTGTCATGGCTTGTCTTTTTATCATGATAATTAGTGGTGTGTATTTGTATCATGGTTGATGGAGGGTGAGATGGTGATGTTTTATTTTGCTTCCGCTAATGAGTCGCCTATCGGTGAGGCTCGGCCTTGCCAGATCTAGTGAGGCTGAGCCTTGGCGGGGCTAGGCGAGCCTTGCCAGTGGCTAGGTGAGCCTCGCCTAGCCCCGCTGGTGGCCAGGCAGGCCTTGCCCAGCCCCGGTAAGGCCGGCCTGGCCACCGACGAGGCTCAACTGACAAGGGCCGGTGACGCTCCGGTGAGGTCGCCGACCACTTGAAGAAGAAGAAGAATAGGAGAAAAAGGAAAAAAAAAAAAAAAGAAAAGAAGAAAAGGAAGAAAGTAAAAAAATATTTAAAAATTAAAAGAAATTGATTTGGAACAGAATCGATGAGCACGGTACCAAACGCAATTCTATTCCAGAATCAGAAATTTTGGACAGTTACCAAACAACTTAAAATGCTTAGAAATTGTTCCCGGAAACAGAATAAAAAAGAATCATTTATGATTAGAATCTGTTCCAAGGAACATAATCGTTACCAAATGCAGATTTTACGGTCTGTTATTATATAAAAACATAATATTTTTGTTGGGTTCACCCAACTAAGTATTTTTCACAAGAGAGCCTAGTATTGGTTGCATCGAATTTTGATTAAGTTGATCGAGTTTCGGTATAATTTCCCTAGTTCTATGTGGCGACATAGTATAGAACAAGCACAACACTAATTTAACCTAACATTATTACTATGAAAGTGCCCCCTAATATCACTTTCAGTATTGGAAATTGACGCTAAGAGATTGTTTGTTTCACAGAAAACTTTTTCTAGAAAAGCATTTTCTGGATTTTTCTTGTATTTGGTTTGCTTAGAAAAATGAGTCAATGGAAAGAATTTTTCAACTAAAGTTTAAATTCAGGAAAATGACATATTCTTTCAAAGAACTAGAAAATGTTTTTGAAGATATAATTAGTTATTGACATTTGGACTTGAAACTTTATGCATGGGTATGAAAATGCCAACGTTGGTTCCTATGCCGCGATATCTAGGACTAGGTCTCCTGGTGGATGAACCCAGGTTGATCAGGGCCAGGCTTAAGGCCCCAGTGCTCTGACGTGGGTCATTAGTGCTCGGGCCTAGCCGAGCCCAAACCCCTAGTGCCCATACTTGATGCTTCGACATCTAAACTCGAACCTATAAAGGCCAATGCTCGAGTACTCAATGCTAACCCTTAGGTCCAAGTACATAGAGACTTTGCGCGGAGTCTTTGGCACTCGGGTTTGAGTCATTGGTTAATGAAACGTTTGTTCTTATAAAAAAATATATATATATATTTTTTTAAAAATTCAAAATTTTAATTTTTTTCTTTATTTTAAATCATTCTTACTCTGCCAACGTGTGTCTCAACGACAGCCAATAGCTTAGTGATTAGCCTTGACATCAGTGGCGAATTTGAGGCTTAGCCAAGTCTGGTGAGCTTGCGAGTCACTTGATCTTGGTTAGGTTGGGCTAAGCCCAGGCCGGCAAGCTTGTGGCTTGCTCGATCCCGAGGAGCTCCAGCTCTCTTATGGCTATCGTCGGTTGTTGCCAAGGTATGGTGACTAGCAAAGGGAGTAGGAAAAAGAAAAAGAAAAGAAATTAAAGAAAAAAAACCAACTTAAAATCCTTTTTTTTAGCTTGAGATAAAGTTATGAGATTGAAATCATTTTTTGAATGAAATTTAAACTCCAGAAAAATGTTTCCGGTCATGTATCACCAAACAAAGAGAAACTAACCATTTTTCTGAAAAATGATTTCTTGGAAAGTATTTCTTTTATCATGAAGTTTTTCCTCAAACAAACGCACTCCAATATTTCCTAAACCTTGACTTAATGCATAGTGTTATCTTTGGACTTTTAGTTTGTTTAGTTTTTCTCGAACTATTTTTAGATGTTCAATGTAATCTCTAAACTTTCAATTTGTTCAATCTAGTCTTTCAATTTTCTATAACGAGTTCAAATAAGTCATTTGATACTATTCACAAGTTTTCATAATTACACAATTGCTAAAGATTTTAAGATATCTTATCATTTCAATCATTTTCCAAAAAAAATCATTACATGTTTACCTTTTTGGCCCTTGTATTTATCATATTGATTTCATTTAAGTAAATTTTATCGGGTTGTTGTTCCTATTATTTTAAGTCTAAATATTTTCATAAAGATATTTACAAATGATATTAATTCATATATAGATATTCGTCTTTATATCAATCTAAATTTTGTTCCTTAATTTGTAGATTGATAAAATTTTCAATGTTTTGTGTTTTGTAAACAATAAGGATCAATATAAGTTTGAATATCTATAATTAATTATTTTCTTTTTCTAGATATCCTTATGAAAATACTTAAACATAAAACATCAGCTTGATAAAACTCTAAATGAAGTTCTTCTTTCTCTACCATGGGGATCACGAGCTAAAATTTTCTTAAATTGAACTATCGTAATGGTTATAAAAACAAACGGTGCAATTAAAAGATAGCATACTTGTTGATATAGACGTATGATTGAATATTCTACAATCTAGTTAATCATATAATTATAAAACTTATGAATAGTACTAAAGGATTGATTTGACGTTGAGGGACTTCATTAAACAAATTAAATGTTTAGAGACTACATTGAGTATTTAGGAAAAATCCAATCACTAATAAAAAACTCAAGTGTGATATTACATATTGGGCCAAAATTTAGGAATTACTAGCATCATTTCAATGCCCTATCAAATCAAATGATTAGATAATAAATCAGATAAAATGGTAAGCACACATGTTGTCACGACCCTGACTCCGTCTCCAGAGTCATGAATGACAGGAGCTATTTTTGCGACATCCCAGGCTCGTTGCCATCTCGATTCTTTTTATCTTGTTATCTTGTTATCATGTACATGCGAAAATGTGAATAAACAACTCCTCGTATAAACAACAGCTGGAAGACTGGGACATACATCACACAGAACACATTGATTAATATTATAATAAGACTTTTATAAGCCCTTTCTCTACGGGCACTCTTTTCTTTTACATCACAATACAAGTTTTCATATAGGCCAAGGGAATTCCTATCTCTTTTAGCGTGACTACAGTTCTCAAAACTGACGTGAGACTTCTATGCCTACAAGATTGAAAGATGAGGGGTGAGTTTTGGGGAAACTCAGTAAGTAAAATTCCTAGTTCTCTACTAGGAAAGCATCTTATCGTTATAACCTAACAAGTACAACACTCGCAAACAATGTTGATGGTAGATCAATTGCAAGTTCATTGCCACCTGTCAACTATCTATATGTGATCCACTTTCAACCTGCCAAATAAGCTATTTCACCAAACAAGCTTATCAACATCACATAGTAACATATTCAATAAGTTCATTTGTGGCACCCCTCGACGGCCCCCGATCCGATTAGGGTCGCCACATCGCTTACCATTCACTTTCTTTATTGACATGTCACTCTGATACCATTTCAATTGCAGCGGGTCCATGCAACCATGGGGGTTTACATTTTTTTTTTGATAGGTCCCTTGCGCAATCCATATAGCAGAAGCACATCCATTAACTCCCTTCCCTATATTCAGAAAACGATGCACACCTACTAAACATCTTATATAAATTAAAGTCGTACACCTTTATTTACATAAAGCAGATGGACACCTTTAGTCGGTACATCGAAATGCCAATGTTTCTACACTCGGCTACACTCCAAAAGATGACCGACATCTCCTCCAACAGTCATATACTTAAAGTCCATCAATCGGTGTGGCGTCCAAAAGTTCCCTCCTTTGCTATCCTCCTCCTCACGGTCATATCCAATCACTCGATCCATCTACTAATCTAAAATGTTGTTCCCCAAAATGGGTGAGTACAACCACTTAGCAGGTAAAGGAATCCAATAACCACTCAATGCATCATACAAGTCATACATGCATTGCAGGCATTACTTACCTTGAAGCCATGCATATACTATCATGCATCATCATGCCTTATCATCATGCAAATCATATCATCATATGTCATCATCATTATCATCATCATGGCATCATCATATCGTTCATGTCTAACCACATATCATCATCATCATATCATCATCATGCATATCATCATGCATATCATACCATATCATATATCATCATCATGCATATCATACCATATCATATATCATCATCACTATCATCATCATGCATATCATCATGCATATCATACCATGGGTGATCATCATATCACATCACATATCATCATCATCATCATGCATATCATGCCATGGGTTAATTTCATCTTTATCTTTAAATTTGATCACCACATCACCCATTTCTCAAATCATCAATTTCATCATCATCCCCTCGGGCAAAGACCTCCGACAGGGCTTCCAGCATTCAGCCATCCCAGGCCACCGGGCATCTAGCCCCCCACATTCCGGGCATCTCGCATCCCAACTAGCATCACGAGGCATTCCCTTCGGGTAGAAACCTTCGACAGGGCTTCCGGCATTTACACTCCCTGGACGGGCATCTTGCACCCCAATCCTGGCATCACGAGGCATTCCCTTCTGGTAGAAACCTCCAACAGGGTTCCGGCCCCCCTTATTCCGGACTTCTCGTATCCAATCTGGCATCACGAGGCATTCCCTTCGGGCAGAAACCTCCGACAGGGCTTCCGGCATTTACACTCCCTGGCTGGGCATCCTGAAACTCCCAGGGCCATCCGGCAATGTATCTCTATACATTCTGGACATCATCCTCCACCACCACAATCTCCTCATTTAACATTATCCATGTTTACCATTATTTTGATCTCAATTTAACATGCCATATGGCGTGACATCAAACAAGTTATGCTTGGCATGGATTCACACATGCATCTCAATTCAATATCATACATGCACTAAGACTTCACCACACATGCAACATAATCAATAAATTCAAGAGAATTAATGGTCAATAAAATAATCTCTTTTATTTATTTATTTATTTATTTATTTATTTAATATCAATAAATTCCCAAAATTATAAAAATTCAAGAAATTATCAAATAAACCAATAGGATGATAATTACATGCAAAATTCGTGGCCAAATTGAATTTTTACAAAATCTCACAATTTTCACAAAACATCCTATGATTCTCGGATGAAACCAGAATGCACGGTTTCCGAAGAAATTCGATTAAAATATCCATATGGCCTCCAAAAATTATGAAATTTTTCTGGGATATAGACAAGAAATTTTCATACAACTTTCATGAAGAACTCCAAGCCATATTATTTTTATATTATTTTATACAACCTCACTAAACTTCCGAATTCATTACCGCATCATCCAGTGTACATATCTCCGAAATATTGAGATTTCACCTAACTATTCTCTTTCGTTTTCTCTGAAATTTAGGTATGTTATACATCAAGATATCCTTTACAAGTTTCATGAAGATATCTAGGTCAAATAACCAGAATATAGTCATCATTTAGGTCCTTGAAGTCTCGGGTGTCTCGGAATACATCACCAGAATCATCATCTTAAAGATCTAGTCGATTTACTAGGCTATACTTTTTCATTTCACTTAAAATTTGAGTATGTTGTAGTTTAATATATCCCCTACAACTTTCATGAAGAAATCGAAGTAAGATTCTCATCACAAACCAACATGCAATCACGAATCCAGCAAGAGGTCAGTAAAAACTTTCCAGATCTGAGGTCTCCGTAGAATGAGAGTTTAGACCCTTAAATCTGCATCATTTTCCACGAAATTTTATTATGTTGTAGTACAAGATATTAGCTACAACTTTCATGAAGAAATCGAAGCCGAAATAGGACTCTAAACACACATGCAAGCTCAAACAACATTCTGACCCACATGGTCCGAGCAAGAACGGTCGCACCATTAACACACAACTCATCCATGATTCGGTTTTTCTCATCTAACACCCAAAAATTCGACATGAAAACAGCATACATGCATGCAAGAGAAGCTAGAGGACTCCCACTTGCCTCTAGACCACACGAACAGCGGCACACCGGCGACGGACGAACGGCGTGCGGGCGGCGACGGCTCCTTCTCCTCCTCTCTCAGCCGCTCCTCCTCTCTCTCTCGAAATCTCTCTCTCTCTCTCACTCTCTTGGCCGAATGAGGGAAATCCAGCCACCCTCTCTCTCTCTTCCCTCTTATACCCCCAATTCCTCATGATTACTTGCCTACAAACCAGCCAATGCATGCCATCCCTCTCTAGGCCAATGCATGAAGACTTCTTGCCACTTGTCACAACACATGCAAGATGGGTGGGCTTTTGGGCTTGGGCTTGGGCTGGCCACTCCTCCCCCTTTCTTGGTCGAGGGCAGCCCACTTGTGGGCTTCAATGGGCCGGCCAACTTGGCCCATTAAAATCCATCTTTTGGGCTTAAGGCCCAAACCTAATTTAAATCCTAATTTCACCTTTAAATTATTCATCTTTAATTCTTTCTTTTAAGGATTTAATTACTAAATTCCACATGGCCAAAATCTTGAAATCATAATTCCATAAATCCCAATTTATGAAACACATGGCCAATGATAGGATTTTCTTTCCTATCAAATACATGTCCATTAAAAGCTTGGCCATAAATCTTATTGCAAATTATGGATTAATTGGCCATAAAATAACTTGATGGTACTTCCATCACCTATTCATAGACTTTAATATAACTAGAGGTCATTACGAATTTTGGGATGCCACATCATTAATCGTATAAACGGTTCTTCACATACTTTTAGGGGCTTCTAGCTGTAGGCTGAGCATTCGAACTTAGGCCAAGCATCCCATACTCTCAGGGGCTTCCCATACTTTTAGGAGCTTCATGGCTCAACCAGGGCATCCAACAATCAAGCCAAGCATCCCATACTTTTAGGGGCTTCCTAGCTCAACTAGGGCATCCAGCCATCACGCTAGGCATCCCATACTTTCAGGGGCTTCCTGGCTCAACCAGGGCATCCCGTTCAATGAACGAGGCATCGTTGTCAACGTTATGTGACGACGGACGTTATGCGGAGCACACGTTCATATCTCGTCGACCACTACGAGCATAGCTTAATCTTACAAGTGCTAGCCTGCAGGATTCTCCTTGGCTAGTGGCGGGGGACTTCAATGCTATTTGGAACCCTTTTGACTGGGTAGGTAGCTCGGATACTTGGCTCCCTTCTTATGGTGAATTTGGGCAATGCTTAATCCAGACAGAACTTGAAGATCTAAGATACGTGGGTCATCGTTTTACTTGGTCTTCTTCTTCGGGCGTTAACTGGAAAATGAGGAAAATTGATAAGGTGCTTGTAAACATAAAGTGGTGCCATAATTTCCCCTACTCGGAAGCTTCTTTCCTTGTTCCAGGCATCTCCAATCATACTCTCATGGTAATTAGAGTCTTGGTTCATTCTACTTATAGAAAACCTTTCAAGTTCTTTAACTTTTGGATGAAGCACCCGGACTTCAACTTTATTGTTGCTTAGGTGTGGGATGACCCGGGGGTGGGAACTCCCATGTTTAGGTTGTGCTGTAAACTTAGATGTCACGCCCGGGTGTTTCGAGCACGTGCACATCCCTCGATGGTCGATAAATTTGCGACGTCCCAGGACGTGTCGCCGACTCATTCGTTTTATTGCACATGCGGAAGTGAATAAATAAATCTCCTGATAGCACACAGCATGGGATAGAAAAGCAGGAAACATTTCACAACAAAAACACTTTTATAAACACACCGGTTTATATACAAAAGCTAGTTTGTCAATCAAAAAGATCAGCCTTCAAAAAGGAAACTGTCCTATGGTCCACTAGTCAGACACATTCACCGATCATTCGGACTCCACAGGCTCCGGGGGCATTGGCTCCACCACAGCACCATCATGAGGGTCAGTTGCACCCTTGCCAAAAGTGGCATCGATAACCACAACGAGGATCTCAAAACCCTGAAGGGGACCAACACGGTATCCATTGAGTCCATGGTGAAACCACACCTTGAATCGATGAGGTACCCTCTCAAGGAAGTCAATACATAGCTCGGTAACTCTCTGAGGCTAAACAAAACATATTGGAGGGACGGCCATCTAAGGACTCGAAATGTGGCATCCCAAAATTCAAGTCACCCTCTAGAGGAATTAAAGCTCGTAATTAGGTAATGAAATTACCTATGGTTTATGCTTTAGCCATTAGTCTCCTTTTAAGATTAGGTGATTTGTGCTTGTGTTTATGACATTTTAAATTTGATAGATTAATGATAATAATCTATGCTTGACCATGCACCTTATAGACTAAATTTCTATAAATAAAATGTCACAAGACTTTGGCCATGTGGAATTTAAAATTTAAAATTTGTAGAAGAAATTATAAAAGGGGAAAATTTAATTTTTATTTAGGTTGGGCCTTAGGCCCATTGGCCTAAGCCTTAGTGGGCCAAGCTGGTCGGCCCAATTAGGCCCGCGAAAGGGGGCTGTCGCCGGCCCAAAAGGAGGCCCAAGAAGAGGAAGCCCAAGCCCATGCATGTCTTGTGACAAGTGGCAAGGGGGAGGTCTTCATGCATTGGCCAATTGGAGAGGCAATCTAATGATTGCAAATGATGAGGTTTGGGGGAAATAAAAGGGAAAAAGAGAGAGAGAGATGGCCGGTTGGAATTCGGCCAAGAGAGAGAGAGATTGTGCGAGAGAGAGGGAGAGTGAGGCCGAGAGGGAGGAGAAGCCGAGAGGAAGGAGTCGCCGTCGCACGCCGTCCGTCCGCCCATGCGCCGCCTGTTCGCCGCTGTGTGCCGCCGTTTGTGTGGTCTAGAGGCAAGTTGGGAATCCACTTTCTACTCTTGCACCAATATTTTGCATGTATAGTCGAAATCTAGGACATTTGGAGGCATGGGAGTGAAGTTAATGTGTTTTGTTCTTGAGTTACATGCTGTTTTCGCATGAACCATTTGAGCCAGAACTTTGTGAGAGCTTGCATGCATGTTTTGAGTTCGATTTTGACTTTGATTTCTTCATAAAAGTTGTATCTAACATCTTAAACTACAACATACTAAAATTTGGTGTAAAATGATGGATGTTGAAGGGGTAAAACTCTCATCCTACGGAGACCGCAGATCTTGAACTATTTCACTGACCTTTCAGTGGATTTGTGGTTGCATGTTGATTTGCACTAAGAATCTCTCTTCGATTTATTCTTGAAAGTTGTAGGGGACATCTTAAAATAAATCATACTCAAATTTGAAGAAAAATGAACAGGTATAACTTAGTAAATCGACTCACTCTTGAAGACGGTAAATCTGGAGACGTGGTACAGGACACCCGAGACTTCAGGGACCCAAATGACGACTATACTCTGGATATTTGACTTAGATCCCTTCATGAAACTTGTAGAGAACATCTTGACGTAAAATATATCCAAATTTCAGAGGAAACGTAGAAGAATAGGTAGGTGAAGACTAAGTATTTCGGAGAAGCATGCACTGGACGTTTCGGTGTTAGATCCAGAAGCTTCGTGTGACTGTAGAAAATAATTTAAAAAGAATTTGGCTTGGAAGTATGCATGAAAAATATACTTTAGTGTCTTGGATATAACTTGGTAAAATTTCGTAATTTTTGGAGGTCGTTCGGGTATTTTAATTAAATTATTCCGGAAACTGTGCATTCTGATTTCATCCGAAATTACATGCTGTATTTGTGTGGATTATGAATTTGTGTGGAATTCTATTTGGCCATGTATTTTGCATGAAATCATTATCCTATTGTCTTGTCTATCACTTGCCTTAATTTTATGATTTTTGAAAATCATATGGATATTTAAATTTAATATTTTCGAAAGTGGCACAAGCTGGAATTTAAATAAATGTAAAAATGGCATGATAAATGGATTATTTTAATTGGTACGAAGTCCATAAATTTTATTTTATGAATAAATGTACCTTATTGCTTGTATGATGAGGTCTTGATGCATGCATGGCAATGAATTGAGATGCATGTATGAATTCAATACTGAATATGATTTTGTTTGCCATTACATCATATGCCATGCTAAATTGAGACCTAAATCGGTGAACATGGATAATGAAAAATGAGGAGATTGTTGTGGCGGATGATAATGCCCTGGGAGTATCAAGATGCCAGGGATGGGGGGTGTCGGAAGCCGGATTGTATTGAGATACAAGGCCGGATTTGTCCTCGAGAGTGTCGAGATGCCCGACAAGTAGGGGTGCCGGAAGCCCTAGAGGTTTGTGCCCAGGGGGATGCCTCGTGAGACCAGTTGGGGTGCGAGATGCCTGGCCAGGGAGTGTAAATGCCGGAATCCTCGGAGGTTTTTGCCCAAGGGATGCCTCGTGATGCCAGTTGGGATGCGAGATGCCCGGAATGTGGGGGGCCGGATGCCTGGTGGTGTGTGCCGGAGGGTTATCTTGCGATGCCGGATGTGATGATCAAATTGAAAGATAAAAGTGAAAAATGATGACATGATATGATGATGATCACCTATGGCATGATGATGATATATGACACGATATGATGATGATCGCCTATGGCATGATGATGATATATGACATGATATGTTGATGATCACTTATGGCATGATGATATGCATGTATGAGATGGTATGTCTAGGACATAATGATGATGGCATATGTATGATATGATGGTTACCTATAGTATGATGATACATGTGTATGACATGATGATGATAACCTATGGCATGACGACACGTATGTGTTATGATTGTGATGAAGATGTATGATGGTATATGCATGGCTTCAAGGTAAGTACACATGGATGCATGTATGGCATGTACGATGTTATGATGATATTGTATGATGCATTGAGTGGTTATTGGATTCTTTTACCTACTAAGTGGTTGTACTCATCCCTTTGGGGACCAACATTTCAGATTAGTAGCATGCCGCTCCCTACTGTCACGCGGGGTGTGTTTTA
The DNA here is from genome assembly GCA_014182405.2 of Eucalyptus sideroxylon. Taxonomy (NCBI): domain Eukaryota; kingdom Viridiplantae; phylum Streptophyta; class Magnoliopsida; order Myrtales; family Myrtaceae; genus Eucalyptus; species Eucalyptus sideroxylon. The sequence continues at coordinate 30,581,619 of CM024554.2, read as the reverse complement.
CGGTCTACCATCCGATGTAGAGGTTGAGTGCGAGGAGTTCGACTGTCCCCCTGTTCTTGGATTGACGTATATTCGAGTGCGTTGTTTAGTCATGTACGAGTAGGCCTGGTTGGGGGCCCCGTTGTCCAAGAGTTCATATCCGTCCACATTCGTCGCGACGGTGTGATGCGCAGGTTGGGTGTGCGGGCCCGTGCGTGACGAGAAGGAGCTAGATCTTTTTGGGGATAGTTAGCCGACACTGATGATGGGGGTTTAGCACGTGAGTTGTAGCGGGTCGAGGGTTTCTATTTGGGGTTTTAGGCCGGGCGTGCCTAAGTCCTGGCTTTTCCTTTGGATGTACCTACCCAAGAAATCCCATCTTGGAAATATGTAAATAAAGTGTCATGGCTTGTCTTTTTATCATGATAATTAGTGGTGTGTATTCGTATCATGGTTGATGGAAGGTGAGATGGTGATGTTTTATTTTGCTTCTGCTAATGAGTCGCACTGGGACCGCTTAAAAAAAAAATGTGTCTATGGATTACGACGCTTCTTATAAGAGATGTAATAAGGTGTAACGCTAGTGCTTATGGTGACCTAAGAAGGGTTCGGGGTGCCACACGAAAAGTTTGAGCCCACGACGGGGTGAGACAATGTCTCAGCAAGTTCATCCCCTAAACTCCGAATAAGAAGAAAATACGCCTAGAGGCGTCCTAACCACACAACCACAGAGGACTTACCTTGCCTCAGTTCCCTTCTACACGTCAGCACAATTCATATCACAAATGCATATAATAAATGCACACATCAATTGGAACGTCTCACTCATTCACAAGGGTCCTGATTATAGGGCCAAATCGTTATGACACATCCTATACTGTGCCATACAATTTTGTCCCATAATCCGGCACGTCAATTACAATCAATGACACGTTCCAATTCGATTATTGCTCACACAAGCTGATATAGATTATAGCTCGCACAAGCTGATATAGATTATAGCTCGTACAAGTTGATATAGATTATAGCTCGTACAAGCTGATATACCGGCTCACACCAGGGATGGGTTCACTTAACCATCACACGATCAATCAATCTTGGCGAAGGACATTTTGCTTTGCACTCACATGCCTAAATTAAGATAACGACCTTGGCATGTTTTCTTCATATTAAAAACACTCGGTGAAAATAATCGTGTGTGGGTACACGGTCATATCAAACCTTAAAAATGATATCCTTCCATTTAAGATCCTACTATTTGATATAGTATTTAAAACCATTTTTCGGTGTCAAAATCCGACACTCATATATTCTAATTAAATACCAAAATTTCACGATTTTGAAATAAATACTCAAAAATCAAAATCACCATTCAATTGCACTCAATTGCATAAACTAAGCACACCAATGCAATCAGCATAAAATTCCAGTCACCAACTATCCCGGTATAATTTTTGAAAAAAATAAATAATTAAATAAATACAAAAAATAATTAAATAATTCAATTTAAATACCAAAAATACCAACTTAGGCCGAAAACGCTAATCTAGCCACCTAAACGGGCCTAGAAAATTTCCGAACCTATCTAGATAAATAGTACGATCTAATTAGCTCCTAATTAAACTGTTCTAACCACCTAACATGCACAATTGAATGTGCGGAAGAAGAAGGAAGCCGATCGTCCGTCGTCCGTCGCTGCCCTGTCCAGTCACCGTGTGCCCGCTGCTTGCTCGATCTAGAGGCAAGTGGGGATCCTTAATCTACTCCTGCATGTTGTGCCTAGAGTGTATGAGTGAGTGATGATAAATTTCGTATTGTTTAGGGTGTGAAAAACGGACGTTTTAAGAGTGGTATTCAAAAACTAGTAAACTGTTCTGGAGAAAACAGCTCGACTTTGAATGTTCTAGTGGCTTGCATGTGACGTTCGAGTTGGATTTTGGCTTTGACTTCTAAATGAAAGTTGTTAATGATTTCTTGAAATATAACATACTCAAATTTGAGAAAACACGAACAAGCATAAGTGGGTGAAATCTTTATTTTTCGGAGAGACTGGATCTGGAAATTTTGGTAACTACCTTTGATGAATGCATGGACTGTAAGGCTATATTTGTATTGAAATTTCTTAACAAAAGATGTAAAGGAAATCATGAGGTATAACATATAAGAGATTTATAGAAAACCAACAAGGATGGGTAGGTGAAATCGTGGTTTTTCGGAGGGTGTTGAATCTGGAGATTTCGGTACTAGGGACAGAAGTTTTAACCGCCAATATTTAGTTATCTAGGATGAATATGAATTTGATTCCTTCATGAAAAATCTACCTTAGGGTTTCGACTACCACATAGTCTAATTTCATAATTTTTTAAGGTCATTAAGGTATTTAATCGGAAATATTTCTAAAACTGTGTAATCTGTCGCGTTTGGACTCAGTCAGTTTCAATGCGTGGCTCATATCATTTTGTATGAAGCTCTTTCAACAAAGTTTCCTTCATGAAGTATCTGTCTTTATATATTCTCTGCAACATATTAAAATTTCATAATTTTTGAAATTCATTTGCCTATTTAACTGAAAATGTTTCGAAAACTGTGCAAGTTAAGTGGTGATGATAATGGTGCTGTGATGCTCAGTCTATACCGCTTGATATGAGGGTCTTTTAGTGCAGTGTTCTTCACGAAATGTCTGCCTTTATATCTTGACTATCATTGTTCAAATTTCATAATTTTTAAAGGTCATTTGGGTATTTAATGGAAATATTTTCTAAAATTGTGCAAGCTGATTGTGCGGATTTCAAAGGCTGTAATGCATTGACTATTCTGTTTTGCACGAGCCCCATAAATTGTATTGTTGTGAGTGATTGAATCTTGCTGCACATGTGATGGTATTTGGCATTAGATATATAATGAAAGGCTGAAATTGACTTGTTTGCCATCACATCATGTGCCATGTTGATATTGAGACATAAATTGTGAATATGAGTTATGATAAATGAGAATACCATCGGAGGGGTGAGTCGACGATGCCCTGGGAGTGTCGAGATGCCCCGTAAGGGGAGTGCCAGATGCCCGGGATGTGGGGGTGCCGGATGCCCGGCGGTGTGTGCCAGGTGGGGTGCGAGCGATAAAATCTGGGATGCAATCACTGGTCCCGGGAAAGAGAAATGTGGTGACCCAATTGAAAGATAAAAGTTGAAATTGAATCATGCATGGTATGGTGACATGTATGCATGGCTGTATGACATGATATGTATGCCTGCAAGGAACATATGCACATGAGGCATGGATATGCATGAATGCTTGATGATGAGTGTATGATGGTGTATGCACATATGGTATGATGACATATGCATGTCTACAAGGTAAGTTATGCCTGGATGCATGAATGATATGTGCTTTGTTTGTGATATCTTGATTGTTCTGTGTGATGCATTGAGTAGTTTAATGGATCTTTTACCTGCTGAGTGGTTGTAGTCACCCCTTTTGGGGACTAACATTTCATATTAGAAAGATGCCTCTCCCTCCGGTCACGCGGGGTACCTTTTACGGCCTTCCATCTGACATGGAGGTCGAGTGTTCGGAGATTGATTGTGTTACCATCCCTGGTCTGACATTTATACGAGTTCCCATGCTAGTGATTTATGATGTGGGCTTGGCTGGGAGCCCGGTCATCCAGGAGTTCTTGTCAGTCCACATCCGCTATGACAGAGTGATGCGGCGGATGTTGCCGCCGCCACCGCCTGACGCACCGGGGTGGGTGTGATGGCCCGCGTGAGGAGTGGAGAGATGACACTTTTTGAGGATAGCCGACACTTGTAGATGGAGGATGACACGTAATCGATATAGGGGTCGAGATCTCTTTTGGGTTGTGGCCAAGTTTAGTTGAAAAATCTTGGCTTTTCTTCTTGGTTGTACCGACCCGAGAAATCCATCATGAAAATATGTAAATAAAAGTGGCTCGGCTTCATCTTTTCATATGATGTGTAGTTGGTGTGCATTGCATTATGGTTATTGGAGAGAGGAATGGTGAAACTTGTTTATGCTTCCGCTTATAAGTTGTGCCGGGACCGTTTAAAAAAAAATGCCTATGAACTAAAATGCTTCTACTAAGAGATGTAACTAGTGTTCATTAAATGAAGCGATAAGTACCTGTGGCGACCTTAGGTGTTTCGGGGTGCCACAGATACCCTGTCCTCAAGTCAATCTTTGAAAGCATCGATGCTCCTTGCAACTAGGCAAACACGTCGTCGATCCTTGGTAATGGATACTTGTTCTTGATCGTCACTTGATTGAGTTGACGATAGTTGATGCACAAACGCAACGAACCATCCTTCTTCTTCACAAACAGAACTTGTGCTCCCTAAGGTGATGCACTGAGACGTATGAATCCCTTATCCAACAACTCCCGCATCTACACCTTTAGTTCTTTTAACTCAGACAACACCAATCGGTAATGAGTCTTAGAGATTGGCTCTGTCCCAAGGGCTAGCTCAATCACGAACTCGATCTCCCTTTCTGGCAGTAAACCTGGCAATTCCTTTGGAAACACATCTGGAAACTCCTGAACCACTGTGATATCTTCGATCTTCAGCTCCTCATCCACGACAGTTGCCAAGTAACCTTAACAACCCCCGTCTAACAAACGGGTTGCCTCAAGTGATGAGATTAAGGTAATCGAGCGTCCTCCTCGACTCCCAACAAACTCAAAACTTTCACCCGTTAACGGGTTAAACTGAATTGCTTTACGATAGCAGTCTATCCTAGCTCGTTGCTTTGTGAGGCAGTCCTGTCACGCCCCGATCCTCGAGCACGTGCCCATCCCTCGGTGGTCGATTAAGTTAAAACATCCCAGGACGCGTCGCCGACCCATTCATTTTAATGCGCATGCAGAAGAGTATAAATAAATCCCCAAACAGCACAAAGATGGGATAGAAAAGCAGGACCACAATTTCACAACCAACAAAAACCTTTATACATAGCCAACTAGTTTATATACAATAGTAGTCTATAGACAAAAGTCTACACAAACAGAAATTCTACAGGTCCTTTTAGTGTTCGAACCCCTAACTGAAAACTCTGAGGTATCCTAGGGACTTGGGTCCACCACTGCACCACCGGGAGGGTCAGCTATATCCTCACTAAAAGCAATCTTTAACATCGACACTGTGACCTCAGAATCCTGTAAGGGACCTTCTTTGGGTCCATTTCGCCCACGACGATACCATGCTTTGAATTGATGGGGTACCCTTTGAAGTAGACTCGCATCGACCCAAACGATGGTCCTCACGAGTTTGTAGACCTAGGCTCTTTAACCCTCGGGAAGAGGAATCTCGGTGACTTGTTCAGTGACCCTCTTGGGCTAGCCAAAATGTTTCGAAGGAACCGCCATCTAAAGACCTGAAAAGGTTGAGCCTACGACGGGGTGAGACAATGTCTCAGCAAGTTCACCCCCTAAACTTCGACTAGGAACGAAATACACCTAAAGACAGTCTATGCACATGCAAGACAAAGGACTTACCTTGCCTTAGTTCCTTCCTGCACGTCAATATAATTCATAATCTCAACCAATCAATTCAGTCCAATCGATCGATCAATCGATCCATTCAATTAGATACAATCTATACCATCTATCAATCAATTGACACAATCACTGCTCACACAAGCTGGAATAAATGGTTATAGCTCTCACAAGCTGATATATATATGGTTATAACTCTCATAAGTTGATATATATATAGATCGTAGCTCGCATAAGTTGATATATAGATGGTCATAGCTCTCACAAGCTAACATATCAAAGCGCATATAGGCTGATGAAGTATACTGCTCTCACAAGCTGATATATCAAAGTGCACATAGGCTGATAAAGTATACTACTCTCACAAGCTGACATATCAAAGCACACATACACTAATATAGTATACTGCTCTCACAAGCTGACGATTCACCGGGTTAAAAATACCCGATAAAAATAATCGTGTGTATGTACATGGTCGGTCTGAGCCAAAATGCTATATATTTCTTTTCAAAAATCCCACTATTTAATGTAGTTCCTAAAAACATTTTTGGCGTTAAAAACCGAAGAGACCAAATCTTGCAATAATGCTTTCTTGACACTTAAACTACATGTTACGAGATTTGAGTACATGTTTACGTCATTGCATTTGAGTTTCATTTTGCATGTTAGGAGATTTGAGTACATGTCTAAGGATGAGTCGACGTTCCTAAAATGAATTGTGACATGATAGAACTTTCAATTTATAAATTCGAGTTTAAATTCATGGTTGATTTCAATTTGACGCGATTTTAGCACGTCCTAATCTATCGGGTAGCTTTTAGGAATTTTCAGTACAATTGAACAGTGGTCGATTGTTTTTGAGCCACAACATAGATCTTCGACACATTGGCGACTCTCGATTGTCGTGAAAATCTCGAGATTTCAAATATGGACATAAGGAACCTAAAATGACAGAAAAATCAATCTAGAGCCGGTCGACGAGAATATTAAAATCAGGTGGAATCACCCACACTCTAATCATATATTTCAGTGGAATCGACCTATCACCGTTCTCTGTTTGATTCTGACAGTGTCGTAATGACCCTTGCAGATTAACACGATCGAGCAGCCGATTCCTGGTCGAATTCTCAAGCCCATTGCATTTAGATTCCTTAATGGTTTTACCTGATATACTAGTATCTCGTGAGTGGCCATCTCAGAGAAAAGCACTATGGTCGCATCGATGAAAAGCCCAACTTATCCAATCGAAATCAGAACCTAAAATTCAAGATGTCACACTCATCACAAGGTCTATCGTGATATACTTCGATTCCCACTCGAGACTCTCGAGTGATTGTAAAAGTCCTCCCGACTTGCATTATTGGACTTCTACTTATTAGCACATTTAACACTTGCAACCTGTCCGGTGATATCTAACTATATATCGGTTTACCAAACGAACTAACGTCGATTTTGACCTACTTTGTACTGCCTGGTCAAATACTACAACTACTATAGTGAATTTTTGACAAGGTCTCTTACCTGAGTGCTACAACGTCAAGTACACCCAATCACTCTCGGAACTGGAGTGTTCCATCTTTAGAAACCTGAAAGTCAGACTCTTTCTTATCAGTATCCTTTTGTAGGATTTTCTGAACATCCCGGTTTGTCAATTGAAGCATATGATTTTAACATAAATATCCGATTCAATTTTGAGGGCGGCCATAAAATTCAAAAGGTGGCCTACCTCAAATTTGAAAACCGAATTTCGAACCCTTTTCAAGTAAGGTCTATACCTTAACCAACCTATGCACAATTGAAACTCTCAACTCAACGCCTCAGTGACTTCTTTCGTTCTTCCAAGATGATACTAGATATCACCATCCTAGTCTTTCCAAGGTTCTGATTCACGACACCGTCTCATATTCAACTCCTTCTGATCTCCGACATTGTAGTCAGTCCTAGCCCACTAATAACTATTTCGATCTTGGCCAGGTCCACGGAGATTCCTTCGGCTGAAATCCCGTAACCATTCTCATATGACTCTCATGATCCTCAACACCCATCGAATACACTAGAATATCCTTGATAGACACAACTACGAACTAAGCTAGATATTCCTTGAACACTCGGTTTGTCAACTCCATGACAGTAGCTGGAGTGTTCACCAGACCAAATGGCCTTACAATACTCTCGTAAAGACCATCTCAAGTACTAAACATTAATTTTAATATGTCCTTCTTCTTGATCCTCAACTGATGATGCCCTGTTCTCAAGTCGATCTTTGAAAATATCGACACTCTTGTAACTGGTCACATAATTCGTCGATCTTCATTCATGAACACTTGTTCTTGATCATCAGCTAATTGAGTTGACAATAGTTGATGCAAAATTGCAACGAACCATCTTTCACTGACGACAGGCTTGATAATCCCTATGGCAACACTTCCAAAAATTCTTGGACTACTAAGATGTCCTCTACCTTCAATTCTTCAATCTGTCTTATCTATGCCAATCGCCAAATAACCTAGGCAAACTCCGTCTAACAAACGGGTTGCCTTCAAGCGACGAGATTAATGAAATCGAGGATCTTCCTCGATTCCAATAAAACTCGGTGCTTCCACATGCTAATGGAATAAGCTAGGTTACTCCATGATAACAATTTATCCTCGCACGATGCTCCAAGAGCCAATTCTTTCCACACTTGAAGACAAAGTTGTACACAAACAGCTAATCAAGTACAACTTTAGTTAGTGGTTCTTTTCCTACAACCTTAACACACAAACTGAAATTCCACAACTTAATCCCTAAAACTCTGAGGCACTACTCTAATAAAAATCACCTCAAAACATTCTTCCATTGATCGGTGCATGGTCGGTTCAACTCCTACCTCTTTCACCATCCCAGAGGCGTCCTATCTATGGTAGCAGTGTTGGTGTTCTTCCTGAACTCCAACTGATAGTCCCTCACCTAATGGCCATGCTGACTACCATCAAAGCACGCTCCAATTATATTGGGACACTGGGTTGATCAGCATTTCCTTCTACAAACTCGGTATCCATCTAGTGAGTCCTTTGTCTCTTGCCATGTGACAACATGTACCCCTAATTGCACCAGAAACCTGTTCCGATAACCATGTGGTGTGTTCTACGGCACACTCATGCTGATCTTATCTATCAACGACGATGGCACTTACGATTCCATCAGTGATAACGACAACTGCTGCTGTGGTCCCATCGACCTTTTGGAACAATCTCTCGCCAAGTGACCCTATCAGTCACATTCAAAACAACCACCAGTCCTAAAATGGCACGGGGCCGATTCATGTCATTTTCCACGACACATGACCTCCTCAGTCGATGTTGATTTGTCTATCCCACATTTCCTGATGGGCGGAATAACATATCTTTTTCCGGTCAAAGACTCATTTCCAAACTGGTTTTCATCTTTGTCTAACTAAACCTTGCCTAGATGTGGTAGCTTGCTCCCCAATCGTAAATCTAGGTTGGACATCAGCAGGTGTGGCAACAACAACGATTACGTTACTGGCGGCGGCAATGACAGCGGCAATAATGGCAACTTGATCCTGAACTTGCCAACTCGACAAGTTCCCAAGGAACACTAGCGCCTGAACGATCCTATTAAGCCTAAGATCGCTCGGTGCTGCTACACTCTCAGTACCGACCTACGGCGATACTCTTACACTCGCACTAGCCTAAGCCGGCGCTTTGCCACGTCTACCTTGGGCACCTATCCTTGTCGGCGTTCTTTCCCAAGCCTTAAAGACTACTGTCCTCTTACTAGAAGTCCTTAGCTCCTAATCACTCAAGATACAGGATCTTTATAGAAATCTGTTTTCTAATTCTAATACCACATTAGAATTCAAGTGACCCACAAACAAGCTACCAATCAGCTATCACAAACATGCACCGGCATGAATTAAATGCCATTTCTACTAACTATCCCATGATTCATCGCACCTTATCACTCCAACACTGACCTGCTCTAATACCACTTAAACAGGGATGTCACGCCCCAAACCTCGAGCGCGCGCCCATCCCTCAATGGTCGATACGAATGCGACGATCCCAGGTCTCGTCGTCGACCCTGTTCGTTTTTAATGCACATGCGAAAGTAAAACAATAACCCCTGACAACAAACAACATGAGATAAGAAAATAGGGCAACATTTCACAAAAGCACACTTTTATAAATAACGGGGTTTATGTACAAACGAATCTGGTCAAAAGCCTACAAAAGATCGATTCTCAAAAGAAGCTGTCCTACAACATACTAGTAGGTCACATACGCCAATCCCTTAGACTCCACCTTCCCAGACTCCGGGACTTCAATCTTCCACGACCACCATCTAAGGACTTGAAAATGGTTATACAGTAACCAGTGAGATAATGTCTTAGCAAGTCCACCCCCTAAACCCTTATTATGAAGGAAATACGCTTCAGGGCACTCTAGCCACACAACCACACAATGAGAACATATGACTTACCTCGCCTCAGTTCTTTCCTGCATGTCAGCACGGTTCATATCACAAATGCATATAATTAATGCACTCATCAATTGGAACATCTCACTATCAAACCAATCAAACACAGAGATCCCGATTATAAGGCCAAATCGTTATGACATGTCCCATTCCGTGTTATATAATTTCGTCCCATAATCAAGCGTGGGTAAATCATATCGGTGGTTCAATCCACCCCCGATATTCACTCTCAATGATCCAATTTCCAATTCCACTCAACATCCCCACTCAATAAACAAACTTAAGGCTCTAGAGATAGTTCCCATGCGACTCAAGTCGTCATGTAACACTTAGCCCTTTATTATAATAAGCGATAGTCTAAGGCTCTAAAGGTGACCCACACGAAGTCTTGCCATTGTGTAGTACTTAGTCATTGACCACATATAGCAATAGTGCAAAGCTTTAAAGGTGACTCACACAAGTTCCAATATCGTGTAGTACTTAGCCCTTGACCATGCGTGACAATACTATAAGGCTCTAGAGGTAATTCCCATGCGACTCAAGTTGTCATGTAACACTTAGCCCTTGATTACAATAAGCAATAGTATAAGGCTCTAGAGGTAACTCACACGTAGTCTCGCTATTGTGTAGCACTTAGTCCCTTTACTTGCTCACAACCTATCGGGTTCCCTCTACACAACCCAGATCGCCTCAATTCATGAGGATACACTCAAATCACCTCATAAGATCAAACACATGAAATTAGACAATTTTTCCTCCTCAGGTGAACAGTGCACGTGAATAGTGCACATGAACAGTGTTCGCATGAACAATAATTTTCCAGAATTAAATAACTAATAAATTAAATTCACAAGTCATTAAAAACATTAATTAAAGCAAGCAAAGCATCAAGAACCATCACCAAACTATAATTGGTCATAATTGGCAGAAACTGGGCCACTCGCGTGTCTCCAAGTTTAAATCCAGAAACCTAATCAACGAAACTCGGAAAATTTCCAAATTTTAATATGTTGTAAAGAACACATAATCAAACATTTTTCATGGGACACCTTAACCCAGATCCTTCTAGATTCGGCCTAGTAAATCGCTCAATCCAGTACCAAAACTAATTCCATTTCTAGAAAGTCTGTTTTCCAAAACCAGTTTGGTTTGAGATCAAAAATATATCCGTTTGATCTGAAATTTAAGTATGTAAAACTAGAAAATGTGACCAACAACTTCTGTGAAGGAACCATTTTGAAATTCCAACCCCAAGAGTTGATAAAAACCCCTAGAATCCTCAAAGGTCACCAAGTTCAGCACAGTCCGAGATTCTGTTTGCAAATGACGGAGCTGATATCTCTATTTTTAAATCTCTAAAAATCCTAAGTAAAATATATATTGTAGTTGAGAATATCTAAAACATTTCTCAAGAAGACATCAACCTCAAATTCGCAAAATGACAAATAGCGAGGGTCCAGAGATCAGAACTGCAGATAGTCCACTAGATTCGACTAAACCAACTTCAATGGTGTTAATCTCACTAATTAAATTAATACTAAACCATTCTAAGACGAATCTAACAATTCTAGATATCACCAATCCATTCTTAAGCTAATCTAAACAACCCTTAAACATAATTAGCCTCTTAGGTAAGGTTTAGTGAGTAAACTCACCGGTTTAGCGTTCCAGCGAGTCCACGGTGAAGGCGACACCAAGGCAAACAACAATCCTCCTAATGGCGACACCAACCAAGGTCGGGAAGGGCTCAGAAATGGGCCACCAAGCCCCAAGGCCTTGCTGGAACTTTAGCTTCTGCTTGCTGAACCGGGAAGGAAAACGAGTGCCTGAATGGCGAGGAATCAAGCTAATCGAAGCTCTGGCGAGGGGGTGGTTGGCAATCGATGGCTCCCGAGGGTCAAGGGGGACTTGCCAGTGGTTGGTTTAGGTGAAGGAAGGGTCGGAATGGGAGAAAACTTGAAGAAAACGCAAAACAGGCGAAACCGTGCAGGCTGCCAGGCGGACTGACGGACTGGCGACCAGTTTCTTCTCGCTGACATACAGGATGGTCGGTGACTCCGTTCGACGCAAGATCAGGCTCCTTTGAACGTTTTAGATGAGCTGAGCACAACGGTAGGTGGCACGAAGGCTAATTCATCTAAGAAGACCACTTTTGACTTAGATCTTTGGCGAAAGGTCAACTGAACCAGAAACTAGCAGAAGAAGAAATAGGGGGCAAAACAGCGGGGTTGGCTGGTCCGATGGGTGTGCGACGGTGGAGCTCTCCAGGTTTCTCAAGGCCACAACAATGGAGAAAGGAGGGGGAAAGAGGAAGAAGAAGCAGCTGGTCAAGGATGGGGGTCCCTTTTGCCTTGTTTTTCTTGCATTTTGTCCGCTTGACTCATTCATGGCCAAGTATGGCTCCCTTGGCTGCAATTCCTCCACCAAGGCTCATCCCACAACTCTTGAGATGGTCCAAAACCATAAGGGAATGGGGAGTTATGAATTTGATGAGTTTTGGCATCAAATGGACACTTGTTCTAGCTTTAATCAATCCAATTTGACCTCAGTAAATCCTGTTATCAATTCAATAATCAAATTGGTATTTTTCCTCACCAATGGATCCCACTTGCTCCCAATCCGATTTCACAAAAAGTCTCAGGTTGCAAAAAAATCTTTTGAGACCGAGTCGACATTCTTAGAATTTATTGTGACATGACAGAACCTTCAATTTCTGAAATCATATTCAAATTCGTGGTTAATTTCACTCTGGCATGTTTTTAGCGTGACCTAGGCTATCGGGTAGCTTTTAGAACTTTTCAGAGCAAATGACCCGTGGTCGATTTTCTTCGAGCCACAATGAACCTATTCGACACTTTGGCGACTCTTGGTTGTCGTGAAAATCTAGATATTTCAAATACAGACATAGCGTATCAAAATGACAAAAAAATCAAACTAGTGCCGGTCGATGAGTGGGATCACCCACGTTTAACCACTCATCTCAATCAAACTAACCTATCTCTGATCTCTAATAGATTTATATCTGTGCTGTAATGATCTCGGTAGTTGAGCACGGTTGAGCAACCGATTCTTGGTTGAATCCTCGAGTCTATTTGCCTTAAAATCTCTTAATGACTTCCCCAGATGGTTTAGTTATCTCGTGAGTGGCCAACTCCGAGAAAAGCACTATAGTCACGTCGATGAAAAGTCTAACTTATCCAATCGAAATAAGAACCTAAAAATCAGGACGTCATACCATATTTTGTGTTGTTTGAGGATTTGTTTATTTATTTCCGCATGTCCAATAAAATGAATGAGTCGGCAACGAGTCCTGGGACATGTCGCAATTTTATCGACCACCAAGGGATGTGCGCACCCTCGAGGTTTGAGGCTTGACAACAGTGTGGGTAGACGGCGTGAAGGACAAGAGCATTGGCTTGTGGCAGCAAGTGGGCAACAACAAGGACAGTGGTTTAGAGAGTGGTGGTGGTTCGGTGAATGGGCGGCACAAAAGGGGGGACGATCTTGGAGAGAAGTGAAGAAGAAGATGATGAAGATGGAGGGAATGAGAGCGAGAGGAGGGGGGAAGAAAATGGGGTTGAGTTCGGCTGATGGGGAGAAAACGTGGGGGAAAGAGATGAAGATTTTCCCAAAATTTTCATCATGAATTCCAACAATTTTTCCTTAAAACCCTCTCTAAATCACTCTCCTCCAATCACTTATTTCCTTTCTTTTTTTCTTAAAAGTGAACTTGTCAGCCAAAATTTACAATTTTTCCATTGGGCATGCTTAAATGGGCTTGGATTGGGTTTGGCCTGGCCTACTTAGGCCCTCATTGCTGAACAACATGGGCATGAGGCCCAATGGTCTTTGCTTGGTCTGGCTTCTCTTTCTAACGTCCAATTCTCGTTTGATTAGCCCTTTTTCTGAAAATTTTAAACTTGTCGATAAATTCGATGGACAATAAGGTGATGTCCAATGTGTTAGTCTTAGAATCCTCTAAAGTTCAATACCCGAAATCGGATTAAACTTCATAGTTAAAGTCGACCAAATTCGACTTTAGTACGACATAAACTATCGGATGGCTTTTAAGGGTTTTCGCGTGGTTGACCCATGGTCGACAATTTCGATCCTCTTTTGTGCCTCTTCAAATCGTAGATGATCCTCTATTATCATGTAATCATGAGGGTTCAATTACGTACCCTAAGTATAAGGTCAATAGGGAATCGTTTAATTGTCGTTTGATGCAAGTATCATAATCGTGTGAAACCACCCGCAATTTGACTAAGCACTTCTATCGAATTGATTTATATCCATTCACTATTTGGCTTATAATAGTGAAAAATTGACCCTTGTTGATCCTTATGATCTAGCGGTCGATTCTTAATTGAATTCTCTTGTCTTTCACATTTTAACCCTTTAGGGCCTTGTTCAATAGATTAGTTAATTCATAAGTAATCAGTTAAAAGAATATTAACTATCAATGTATTGATGAAATAACAATTTCATATATTTAAAAAAATGGCCAAATTTTGGGATATCACAGCCATAGTTTTAAGACATTCCTCAAGACTCGTCTTAGAGGTGAGAAAGTCAAAAGGAATTGTTGATTCTGGAGGAGAATTAGGCATAAAACAATGAAGCAGCAAGCAAGTAAATTAAGATGCACAAGAGCCTAACCAAGCACGTTGGTACAAAGTGGCTCAATTTTCTCTCTTCTTTCAATTCAAATAAGAAGTCATTTGCAAAACAGAGAACAGAAACGTGGGAGTAATCATGAAGCGACAAAATTTGGTGTGTTTCTGCCTCGATAGATAACAAAGCCGTGTGCATTTTGTTTGGCCAATCGTCCAATCGGTCACGCAGTAAATTTGACCTTTGGAATCCCCCAATCATATGCACAGACCTCAAATCACCAATGCAAAATACAACTGCCCTAAATATTAAAAAAGAAGAAGAAAAAGCCATGATATCCTATTTAATTGTGTTATGATGAATCGAGAAGAGAAGCACTATTTGCTTCATTTTCAATCATCAAGAGGTCCTCATAGGTAATAAAGAGACAGTGGATATTCATTAAGGCGACCATTATCCAAACCTTAGAATTTTTTATAGATAAACTTTTCACGAGAAGGTGCATGACATGCTGTCACCTGATTACACTCAATGGAGTAGTCCACAAAAGAATGGCAACATAACCAGACTAGGCATACTGATAGTCAAACAATTGCAAGAAAGCAGTCCCTTATACAAATATTACCATATGAAGCTAGAGCTAGAATTCGAGCTCACACTTAACTACGCGAAGATAAATCACTCGATTACATTCAACTAAACACCAATTGCCACTCTGACCCAAAAAAAAAAAAAAAAAGATAAAAAAAGATAAAATAAAAAAAGACACCAACTGCCACACCACTCTTACCTGTTCTTCAGCGATTAGCTAGTGATCTAGAGCTTGAGTTCACGCCCATGACTCCCGCCACTGATGAAGTTAATGAATGCACTAAATTCCTCCAGCTGAGTGGCACTGAAGAAGAAAATGTGCACTAGAACGAAAAGTGGCACCGGAGAAGGACTTAAGCTCACGGACATGGAACTTGAAGCTCGCAAAGAAGGACTTGAAGCTTGCAGACAACGAAATTGAAGCTCACAGATGATGGAACCTGGGAAAGAAGAGACGATGGTGACTGACATGGTGAACGATGGACCGAAGCTTGTGAGGAGCGAGCGAGTAGCTACGAGGATCGGGCAACAGCGACTTGCTTGAGCAGTAGGAGAATGGAAGAAGGGAACGTGAAAAGGAACCCTAATCCCAATTCAATCCATCGCTCACGAAATATAATCGAACGGTCTGTTTCGTCGTTTCCTTGCCGACTCTGTGTCTCTCTTTCTTTTCTGCAGATGGAAACGACAAGGTGAGTAGAGGTTGAGTTGGGCCTAAATTTCTCTTAAGAAAGGCCCTTTTGTTATAGATGGTGAGGGATGTAAGATCCTTAACCTTGCCACCGAAGCGAACACACGCAGCATATGGAGATTCCCCAGTAAGATGGGGAATTTTAATAAGATTGCACGTTTTAGAATCAGTTCATCGTCTCTCTTCACTAGAATAAAGCAGAAATACAAAGCAAGTAAAGCAGAAGAAACAGTGATGATCTATGAAAAGAAAGAAGGCGCACCCTTTCATTTGGAGGATCCTCCGTTTCTGTTTCAGAGTCCGTTTCTGTTTCAGAGTCCGTTGTTTCACTGTCAGGACCTGACGCTTGGTGAAAATTTTTAGCTCTGTAAGACTCCCAAGTGTCGTAAGTGTTACCACAGTCGGGTAACTCCCCACTACTTGTTATAAGCATCATGCACTCATTTGGTATTTTTGAGTTCAATGGATCAAGAATCCTTTCCACTGATCTGCACCCATCAATTTTCAACTGATGCAAAAACTCTAATTCATCAATGCCCTCGACAATCTGTAGGCTCCAGCACCGGTTAAGAGTCAACTCTGTCAAGTACCTCAAGTTTGACAAACCGCCTAGCCTTTTTAATGAAGTGCACCCCCCAACAGAAAATACTAACAACAGCTTAGGAACAAATTGAATATCCTGAACCCCTGGGCACCCCCACAGAACGAATTTTCGAAGCATATCTAGGGAGCTTGGGAATTGAAATTTTCCCCTCCAATGATCCATCAACTCGGGAGCTTGTAGCTCATTGCACCCCGGCTCCTCCAGTAGTTGAACTGATCCCTCAGATGATGTATGGCTTTCGAGGAATTTGATTTCAATTTGCCGTAACACCTTGTTTTTCCCCGATTCACTGGAACTTGATGATTCTCCCGATTCTCTGGAACTTGATGAAACGATTTCAGTCTCCTTTTCCGATGGAGGAAGCCATATTTTTTTCCCTCGAGTGTCGTAGAGCTCTAGAACTGTCAACTCTGATGGAAGTTGATTGAAAGCTGGCACATCTAATCCATGTAGAGTAAGTTCTTTCAGTATAGAGAGGGAACGCAACTCTGTAGTTGGTGCGCAGACATTTGAAAAGCACAATTGCAGCTTGCTCAGTTTGGATAAATTCCCAATCCACTGCAAGTCACAAGTTTGAATTTTATTTGACCTAGCCCTAGATTTAGAGCCATCGGATAGGACCAGTTCAACTAGATTAGTAAGGTATGAGAGGTTAGGGACAGTCTCCAATGAAGTAGATGTCAGCTCTAGAGTGGTCAAACTTCTAGGGAGCCCTGGCAACTTTGGTATCCGATTACAATGATTCAAATGCAGTATTTGGAGATGAAGAAGCTGGCTCATTGTACTGGGTAGTTTTTTAATCTGTGTGAATGATGCATTGACAGATGACATGCTTAATAGTGTACAAATGGAATGCGGTAATCTTGCAATTCTCGTGCCTAATACATCCAGCTCCTTCAACGACTTTAATTTCCAAACTGAGTTGGGGAGTTCCCTCAAGCTATCACAACTTCTAAGAGAAAGGTGCTGCAGCTTCTGTAATTCTCCAATTTGTTCAGGTAATTTTTCAAGTTCGACACATAATTCAAGATTCAAGTCAGTCAGATTTTTTAGGTTCCCAATAGAGCAATCAATTTCCCTCAAAGACAAAAAATTAGAAAGAGTCAACTTCTCTAAATTTGATTTCCGGGGAAAGGTTGGTGTCCGACATATCGACGTATTAAAACAAAGAGTGAGAACCTTCAATTTACTTGCCACCTACAAAAGTCAATGAAACATCAAGATGGATAAGAAATAAATATGGATTTCAGCTACCAATGAGAAAATTGGATCCATCAAATTATGGCTTTCATTGAATGAGAAAATTAGACTAAGAGGGAAACTAGCATACCTTGATTAGGCTCTCGAGCACATCTTCTATGATATCAAGCCCAGAAAGATTCACCACAACCACATTTTCTAAATGCAACGAATTAGCTGTCTCAAACCATTGACGAGGACCGGCAGGTCCAGGAGGAATACCATAAGTGTATACCAGACTGATATATTTCAACTCGGAAAGACGGCCCGTGAAGTCACCTTCGCATTTTACTTGATACAACGAAAGAAACCGCATATGGGGGAAAAGCTTGATTTGCTCGGATTTGACAGTTATAAGTTCATCCCAATCCCACGGTGATGCCAAACGGAGTGCTCGAACGTTTTTCTTGATCTGCCGATGACATTGAGGAGCAGGAGAAATTTGTCAATATCCCACTATTTTATTCGTAGAAGAGAAGAAAAAACTGAAACAGAAGAGTAGCTCCCAAATAAAACAGGTGAATACTTGATTAAGAAGAGGGCATAAGCAATTTTCTATTCAAATTTGGACATACAATACCTCTGTTGACCTTAATTGGAAGATGACGTCATCTCTATCCCACAACATGGTTTGCTCTTCTTTAACAATGGCCCTTGCAAGATCTCTAAATTGATCATGCATCTTGAATTTACCATCGCCTAAAACCTTTATCATGCACCTCTTAGTAAGGACATCAATGGCATGCTCGGCTTCAAACCCACAATCTTCCCACACATACATTGGATT
The DNA here is from genome assembly GCA_014182405.2 of Eucalyptus sideroxylon. Classification (NCBI taxonomy): domain Eukaryota; kingdom Viridiplantae; phylum Streptophyta; class Magnoliopsida; order Myrtales; family Myrtaceae; genus Eucalyptus; species Eucalyptus sideroxylon. The sequence goes on along the minus strand of CM024554.2, from coordinate 30,563,120 downwards.
AGTCTTATTCTCACCAACAAAGAAGCATGCAACATCGAGGAATATCTGTCAATGATCCGGTTCTAAGGCATCATAGCTAATCTTTAGCTTTCCCAAGACATCCACATTAAGTGTTTTCTTTAGCTTCTTTAGCCTATCTTCCCATATTTTTTTATTTCTTTCATTATAAAGTGATGCACCTATTGCTTGAAGAGCTAAAGGTAGTCCATCTGCAGTAGAGACAATGCCCTTTGAGAGAAGGTAGTAATCATCTGGTGGAGAGTCCTTATTGAAGGCATATCTACTAAAAAGCGTAAGTGCATTTTCCTTGCTCAAATGCACCATTTCATACTCCTTGAATTCATATTTCAATCTCCTAATATTCAGAACGCCCTTGTCCCTAGTTGTAACAAGTATTCTAGTACCTGGATACAAATCTTCCTCTCCGATTAGTTTTTGGATCTGGTTGGCATCGTTAACATCATCCAACACAATCAGCATCTTCCTGTTGTAAATATTGGTCCCGTCACTAATGCTATTTATATTAGGAGGCACTCTATTAGAGATTTCGGACAATAATTCTTTTTGCAACTCGAATAAGCCCTTGTTTTTTGCCTTTTCCCTCACATCATTTAGAAAGATGCAGTTTCTACCAAATTTTGGACAATGTTGGTTGAAAATAATTTCGGCAAGTGTTGTTTTACCGATACCGCCCATTCCGCAAATTCCAATGAGCCGCACACCACCAGAATCAATCTCTAATAAATCGTTTAGGGCTGCTATTTGATCGTCCATTCCAACTAAATCTTTGGTTACTTCTCTTTGTCTTGCCTTGAGCATGGAAACAACATTATTAACAACCGTCTCGATAAGTTTCGCATAGCTGCCACAAAGTTAAATAGTTTCAATTAAGAAAACATAACCAAATTGACATTGCTACCACAAAGTTGAATAGTTTCAACTGAGAAAATGCGACAAATTTGCATGTTGATCAACCATCTACTAAGCATCCAAGGGGGGACGCGAACAAGTTTAGGATATATCAAAATTCATGGTTACCCCCAAAGCTGTGGGAACAAGATGAATTACCGACTTGAACATCCAACAAATTTAAGTAAAAGGGATGGGGGAAGAGAAATGTTCGATCGTTATATCAAGTGGAAGAATCAGAATTTCTAGCAAAAAAGGGTAGAAGAATCAAAATATAAACAACCAGTGAATTACTGTAATAGAAGATTTACTTATTTCTTTCGACGTGGAAAAGAACTTTGCAAAGGTAACAGTTCCTTAATTTAGTTCTCTAACATACGACGCGAATCTTAATACATACATGGATCAAATTAATAAAAATAAAAAAATAAAAAAGATGAAGTAAAGCCAATTTTTTATGCGATGGAAAAAGGGTGAAAAATGAAATTATAATAACCCTATTAGGTTAGGAGAAATTGGAATCTTATGATTTAAAAATATAAAAGAAAAATTTGAAACTATCTGTTTAAATTTAGGTAATTAGAGTTGGAATATAACTAATGTATTTTTACAAGAACTATGCCCAATTGTACAAAATAATATCACGATCATGGTTAGATTATTACCCTGGAAACTTATCTAGCTCACATCCCTTGATGCCACCAACTTCTTTGAGAGCCCATCGCCATTTATCTGCATCTTCGGAGCTAAACCTCTCCTCCAATTTTGATATGGCGTTAACGTACAATGTGGATTTCAGCTTCACGTCATCAGGTGTCACGTTGTAGAAGATGGGCATTATGACCTTCTCCCCATCTTCTTTAGATTTCTCCACCATCTTCACAAGCTCGCGGAGGCACCAGTGACTTGAAGCGTATTGCTTGGAGAAGATGGGTATGTAGAGTTGGGAATTGTCGATTGCTTGCTCAAGGTTGCCACTAATTCTTTCACCCAGTCGAAGCTCTTCGTCGTCGCGGAAAACATGAATCCTGGCATCTACCAAGGCTTGGTAGAGGATATCGGTGAATCCACGACGTGTATCAGGTCCTCTAAAACTCAGAAAGACCTGGTACTTATCTCTTGATGGATTGCTGGTGCTCGCTCCTGTCTCTGGGTTCGCCATAGGAGCTCACTTTGCACTTACCAGCTATGAAGCACGGACACGCTCAGTCACCTTCCGTGTCGTGTCGGACACATGTCGGCGTGTCCGACACGCTCGGACACGCGGTCAACACGTGTCGGAAAATCCGACACGTGGTCAACTTTTCTCGACACGCGAGTCGGAGCGTGTCCGAGCAAGAGGCTGGGTTTCTAGAGCGGATCTGCAAGTGTGAAGGGAGAGTGAATCGTTGGCGATGGAGGGTGAAGACGAGGCGAGGGAGAGGAAGCAAGGCTGCGGAGGCGAGGCAGCAGCAGTGAGGCCGCGACGGTGAGGCCGCGATGGTGAGAGAAGGCTGGAGGAAGAGAGAACCAGGCGACTGAGATGGCTGTGACAGAGGACCGGAGACAAGGCTACAACCGCAAAAGAGAGCAACTGCAGCGAGGTGACCAAGAGAGAGTAGGGATTGAGAGGAAGAGAATCGTGCAATGGAGGAGGGAGCGGCTGTTTTCCGAGAGTTTTCAAGGCTGCTCTCGAAGGGTTTCTAAAAGATAAAGAATGGGTGCCGTGCAAGGAGGATGAGCACAGAAGGAGGAGGAGGCTACGATTTGGTTTTCCAAGGAGGGGGTGCCGTAAAGGAGGAGTCAAAGGAGGATGAGGCAGCTAGGTTCGGGTTTCCAAGGAGGGCAGAAAAAATTTAAAAATGAGGTACCGTCGTGCAAGGAGGACACGCCTAGGAGGAGTAATAGGTAGCTGGTGTTTGGGTTTTCAAGAAAGAATTGGAAAAATAAAAATAAAAAATGATGGTGCCATGAAGAGCCTTAGAAAATTAAAATGGGATGCTGTCGTGGGCGGGATTTGTCCTTTTTTTCTTTTCTTTTTTGGAGGGAGAGGATGGAGGGTGATTTCAAAAAAGAAAAAAAGATGAATAATGTTGAATAATAATAAATTATGATTACCATAAAAAATTATAAATTTATTTAAATAAATTGACTCTACTCTTTATTTTTGAAATAATCATATGTATATATAAAAATATTTATTTAATATTTAATGTGTCGGAACGTATCGGAATTCTCTACTTTTTGAGAAATGACGTATCGCGTGTCGTGTCACGTGTCACGTGTCGCGTGTCGGTGCTACATAGCTTACCAGGGACGAAACCCCCATAGCTCACTTCTTGAACGTAAAAAGCCTTCAATACATTCTTAATGTGAAAAGTTTTTTCTGCCAAATCATTCTCTCTCAAGAATTTACGAAAGAAGAACCAGTGCGTTACATTAAAAAAGAAGAAAAGGATGTTTATTATAAGATATAAATAATGAGATTCTTGACTTGAAAGTTTGAAGGCCCGATGCTTGATGCCACTTTCGTCAGTGAGAGACTTTATTTTGGACGTTTGTATCGCACGATCCACGCTGTTTAATTGAAAGTTAAACACGTACACGCAACTTCGATGCAGCTTCCAATTTATAGTCAATAAAGCCGGTGGCTTTGCAATTAATGAGTTGGAGCACAATTATTGAGGTGTAGCTTTTTTCACGTGCCCATTTTCTTTGTGAGTTTCTTTTTCGTGCTTTTCACTCTGTGATTAAAAAATATTTGAGAATCAAATATTTAAATCATTTATGGTTATTCTATAGCTATATTTATAGTTGCACATATTTAAAATTCCAATCAAGTATTGTAAAATCACAATTTATCTATATAAAGTAAGAAAAAACTCCTAAAGAATTAAAGCAGGTTTTGCTGCATTCAATTTATTGGATAATTAGAAAAATTTGCTGCATTCTCTTTAACAAATGCTCCACCTAAACACTACTTAGGAATATATGAAATATTTAATTTGATATCTTCGCCTTGAAGACTTACCTTTAATTATATTAATTGCCTTTAACAACTCAAATATTCTCATAAAATGTGCCTTTATATCAAAAAGCAAATGATTATGCAAATCTTTCACAACACTCATTTCCTTATTAACAGCTATTAGAATGTAAGGATGGTGTAATTGGTGTGGTTTGGACATCAGATTAAAATCAGATTATATCGAGTTTGAGCCCGTTAGATGAAATTGGACCGGATGAAGACCATGGGCGCTCAACCACTTCAGGTGAGGCGAGAGGACATGCAATGAAAGCCTGTCAATGGCCATGGCGCCACTCCATCGTGGGGTTGAACAGGTGATGGTCATGACCATAAGAGACGACTTTACTCAAGGTGAAGAAAGGGAAAAAAGAATAATTATGGCCATTGCCGATATGGGCCAAAAGGGGAAAAAGACGAAGACAGTTGTGACGATGGTGTCGTTTCATGTCGGCCACTCATTGTTTCCCTTCTCCTTCGTTGTTTGCTTCTGCTCAATTTCCTTTTTTAATACTAAGAGGAATGCTCTTAACGTCAAATAAAGCTCTGAAAGCTGCACAGAGCATATTGAAAAGTGTGTCGAGTTGTTCTTAAGAGATTTGATTGACTGAGTTTTCTCAGTGAAATTACACCAAATATTATTGCAATGAAGTCGATTAAATCTTATGTTAAGATTTATATTATTCATTTGTGAGATTGAAATATTATTTTTGCGAGTGAGTATGATTTCGGAGTAAAATCGAATCAATGAAACTAGTCCGATTATTGATTCTAGGGAGAGATGATTTGATTACTGATTCCTATAAGGACCAAATTGGCATAGGAATTGAACCAGAATCAGAGATCAGAATCGAAATCAAGAACGAGACCGGAAATCTAAAGTAAATTCCCTAATTTTTCTCTCGAACCTAAAACCTAAAGTGATGTCGAGCGTCCATGAATGTGGAAATACATCTCGAGCCAGAGTCGGATCAAATCAGACCAGATGAGAATTATGGACGCTCGAACCTCTAGTCAAGAGCAGTGAGGAAATGCAATGATGGCCTGTCCATGGCAATGATGTCGTCCTATCATGGTGTCGCTTCGAGCGTGGGAAGAAAGGGAGACCATGGTGGTCTCGACCAGAAGAGAGCTTTGCTAAGCTGAAGAGAGGGACAAAAAAGACTGGTGATGGGACAAAAGGACCAGGAAAACGACAAAGACAGTTGCAATCATGGTATCTTTCAACGACAGCCACTAGGGCTCTGTTTGCAACCATCCAAACAGCCGTCGATTTTTTTCCTGAACCGCCGAACGTAATCGCGTTTGGTAAATTTTTGTCAAAACCGATTCTAACAAATTTACTCCCTAATCAGTTTTGGACAAGAATTCGAATCGGAAAAATATGATTCTCCGTCCGAGAATCAAAAAAGAGAATCAAAAGTGCCGAATCAAAAATTTATTTATTTATATATTTTATTTTATTTCTTCCTAGTATGAAATATATATTTGTTGTATATAGAATACATATTTAATTTTATGTTATAATTTAGTATTTTTATTTATTACATATTGTAGGGATATTAGTATAGTTTATACTATGGTTTATTATTTACTATATAATAAAAATTGATTAGTTAATATTTTTATTACTTAGTATAAAAATATAATTAATCAATTAATGGTTTATGAAAATTCAATATCAAATTTATTTTAATCTAAAAAGGTAATTAAAAAAGAATTTGAATAGAAATTTTATATAGTTACTAAACGCGTTTCTATTCTTTTTCTATTCCGTAATCAAAAATTTTATTTGTTACCAAACGCGTTTTTTTTACTCGAATCGCTTCCTGAAACGAAATCGAAATAATCATTTCTCGGTCAAAATCGTTCCCAGAAACGTAATCGTTACCAAACGCGCCCTAGTTGTCTTCTTTCTCCTTTATTTGCTTCCAGTGAATTTTCTCTTTAAATTCGATGAGGCGAGAGCTCCGAGGACTGCCCATAGAAAGACTGAAAAATTCCTCGCGAGGGTTTGATTCAGAAAGGTTTTCTTCGTGAAACTATGTAAAAAGAATCCGATTATATATTGTGTTATAATTCGTGTCATTATTGTATGAGATTGAGAAATATTTCGAGAGAAATTACGAGGGTAAAATAGAGTTATTAATTGTATTTGAGGAATGAAAAACACCAAAAGTATCTAAATAACTTGAGTATAATTGTAATATCAATTGTATTGTTTCACCTAAAAAAGAATTGTGTGCTCATTTCCTCATGAACGTGGTGTATGTTAATCCTTGTCAGCTGCTATACGAGGTAGTCCCACATCACTTAAGACTCCTCACCTCACAAGACGTTTTTTGAGATTGGCATCAGAGTCAGGTTAATGTGAATCTAAGTGTATACTAATCCCCGTCCATTGCTATGCAAGACAGTCCCACATCTACTTCATATTCGCCGCGGTTTCTCTCACCTCACAAAACCTCTTTTGAGGCTGAGTTCCCTTAAATTGAATCATGTAAATTTGATGCTCAATCCATTTCCTTATTTTGTGCACTCGTTTTATTTTCAACAATAAATATGGTTTGAAGACAAGTGAAACCAAACTAAACCGTATTATAGTCAGAATCAAACCAAGCCAAACCATATGTTATTTTCAACAATAAATATGGTTCGAAGGAAAATGAAACCAAATTAAACCGTATTACAGTCAAGATTAAACCAAGCCAAATCATTTTTTGCGGGTTGATTCAGCTTAATCGTTCTATTTATCTTTTGTTTGATTTCTTCATAATTTGTAAATTCATGAGAAAAAGCCAAATTCTATGCCACGACCCTTTCGAGGCAAGATTCCCGAGAAAGTTGTTGGATTACCAAGCAAGTGCCAATGGTCCCTCTTGTAAGGTGACACTTGCTCTTGGCATGATCAATCTCAACTTGGTTATTTGATTAAGAGTCAACTAATTTTTTTGGAAGCCATTAGGAGTCAAGTAAAACACGAGCCTATCTTACTTTTGCAAATCAAAGATTTGTGAGTTTGGGGATTTGATTAGGCTTGATATGTGTTTTTTTTTTTGGTAAAAGTAAGAGATATATTGAACTTTAACCGAAAGCTACAAAGCTATATAGTAAGGACCCAGCACCAAAAACTTGCACTCAAGAAGACAACAAATCCAACTTGAGTGATAGGGTGCCAAGAACAGGAAAAAACCAACGAAACATAAAGCGAATAGCCAAACAACGGCAACAAGAAGGCCAAAGCAGCAGCCACCACCAAAAGGAAAAGTTCTCCTAAACTTGGTGACACCGCAGCAGCAAAACAGAAGAATACTCAGAAGCAACTCAACAGCAGCTTCAAACAGAGGAGGAACAGAATCCAGAGGCGCCGTTTGCAAAACGGCAGCCTCCTCCATCTTCACCACGTCCAACCCACGTGGAGCAGCACCACAAGCCAGTATGCATCAGCTCGCACTGCAAAAACCTGGAGACGGTAAAGTCGCAAGTCAGCCGGGAAAGACGAACACCACAGCAGACACCCAAACGGAAACAACAGGAAGGAAGCCTAAACAGAGAAGATAGAGGGGTCCAAGCCTCAGCACCGTTGAATCCTCCTATTTCTTGGGGTGTCCGTGACATTACTAAAGGTCAGCTTTGTCCTTGACGACTTTGATGAGGTGGTTCTTCATGGCCGGAACCGCCAACGACTGCTCCCTAAAGAGGATGCTATTCCTCTTTTTCCATATCATGTGGCATAGAGCACCAAAGGAGAACCTAACAATGCACTTATGAAAATTATTACCCGGAAGGAACTTCAATGGATATATGTTTAACGCTCAATTTGGTATTTTTTTCTCTTTGCAGAAACAATTATTCATGCCGTCTTCCCAATCTTAGTTACCCATTTTATTCTTAATGTTGAGCAAGGCAAGTGATCTTGCATAAATTCACTGAAGCAAACACATATAAAGTCCAATAATATCGAAACAAATAGAGCAAATAAAAGGTACGAAAATAAAGAACTCGAGCCGCGTCGGGGAAAAAAATCAATACATAGCCTTGTAATTAAGTTCCCAAATAGGACTGCTTAAGCTCTAAATAGGAATACAATGTGAAATTTCCAAAATAAAGTATGGCTCAAAACCAGAAAGTAAATAAAATGATACTTCATGAATATCTACTATATAAACTACTTTCCCAAAATGAACTATTGCATCTAGAAGTAAAATCTACATAATGCAATCTAAGGTGCAATGCAATGTAAAGAAAACAAAATCTGTTTATGAATATGTATGATTCCTAAAATACACTCCCAGATTTTTTTTTTTTTAATGAAAATGGAGTTTATCTTTTTATCTTTTGTTTTTCACATTTCCCCCTTCTTTAGATATATAATGAAAACTGAAGCGACATTATGCTATGAATTACAGCGAAACTAATGCAGGCTATGTGAAAACCAACGGTGGATGAATGCATCTATAAAAGTTTCCATTTTCTCTCTTCCGCTTTTTTACATTCAATTGAAGGCATGCCTGCAAAAAAGTTAAGTGCATCTTCATGGCTCAAGCCATCAATTCATAATCCTTGAGTTTATACTTAAGTCCATTGATATACGTAACCCTCGTCCCTAGTGGCAACAAGTATCCCAATATCAAGATACAACAAAATTTACTTCGATTAGTTTTTGGATATGGTTGCCCTCATTGACATCATCCATTACAATTAATATCTATCAATGCTATCGATGTCATGAGTCACTCTACGAAAAGAGATATCGCACAATAAGTTTTCTTGCAGTTGGACTAAGCCCTTTGTTTTTGGAGTTTCCCTCACACCATCAAGAAAGTTGCAAGTTTTCCAAAAGCAAGGATATAGCTGGTTGAAGATAACCTCGGGGGGTGTTGTTTTATCAATACTACCCATCTCATAGATTCCAGTGAACCACACATCACTAGAACCGATGTCCAATAGATTGTTTATGGTTGCTATTCGACCCTCCATTCCAACTAAATCGTCGATCACCTATCTTTATCTTGTCTTGAGCCTCACTGCAAACTCACTAATAACCAACTTGATAAGATTCCCATAACTGCGACAAACTCAAACCAAGAAAATGTGACAAATTTGCATGTTGACAAACCATTTACATATATTAGAGCCCGGATTCATTTTGAATGCACAGCTATTATTTGTTAGATTTTAGTCGTTCTTTTGGATTGCACATTTTAGATACAACAACATTACATTCATTAATGGGAAGTGCTTTGTTACATTCTCGTGAAGCTTCTCCACTAGATCTTCCTCCAGAAATTTACAAAAGAAGAACAACTACGTTTCATTAGAAAAGGAGAAATGGATATACGATGAAATTCTTGATTTGAACGCCCGAAGTTCGATGCCACTTTCAACAGTGAGAGATATCATTCCGGACTTCTGTACTGGGTGACTCACGGGATTTAACTGAAAGTTACAAATAGGCAACTTCACAACATCTGCAGCTTTTAATTTATAAAGTTGATTGCTTTGGAAAAAAATGAGATGGAGGACAATTATGGAGGTGTGCCTTTTCACACACCTAGTTTCTTTCGACTTCTCTCTCGATGCCTTTGAATTTTTGATTTAAAAAAAATCTGATTTTCAAACATTTAAATCATTTATAATTATTCTATAGTTATATATATGGTTAAACGTATTTATATAAAAAAATTACAATTTTATCAATATAAATGCATAACAACAAAATATTCCTAAAGTGTCCCTCTCATTATGATACATGGGAATATGGATAATTAGATAGTTTTCCTTCGTAATTTTGGGATTGGATTTGCTGCATTCCCTAAAAAGAAAAAATGCTTCACTTAAGCACTACCTAAGCCTATACTTACCGCTTATTATGAAATATTTGTTTTGATATCTTCACCTTAAAGGCTTATCTTTTATCATAATTATTTACTTTCAAGCACTCAAATATTGTCATAAATGCGTCTGTCTTAAAAAGCAAATTTTTTGCAACACTTACTTCCTTATTGACAACTACTAGAATGTGAGCATGGTGTACGTAGTATCATCGGCCAAACCAAATTCCATAAATGGTGAAGTGTACTTAGTAGGCCTATCAGCCAGACCGGCGACAATTGAGTACAATCGACCACTGGTGAGAGGAAATGCAATGATGGCCTGTCCCATCATGCGGTTGGTTTGAGCGTGGAAAGAAAGAGAGACCAGGACGGTCTTGACAATAGGAGACGACTTTACTCAGCTGAAGAAAGGGAAAAAGAGGTTAATGATACCCATTGTCCATACGAGTCGAAAAGGAAAACGACGAAGAAAGTTGCAATAATGGTGTCCTTTAACGATGGCCCCTCATTGTTTCCTTTCTTCTTTATTTGTTTCTAGTGAATTTTCTCTTTAAATTCGAAGAGGAAGAGCTGTTGATGACCAAGGACTGTACAGAAGAGACTGAAAATTTCCTCTTGAGGGTTTGATTGAGAAGGGTTTATTCGTGAAATTACACAAAATGAAGCTAATTAAATCTTGTATTAATAATTGATCAAAAAAAAATCTTGTATTAACAATCATGTCAATTTTGTATGACATTGAAATATTCTTTTGAGAGAAATTATGAGGAATAAAGACAAAGTTATTAGTTGTAATTGGGTAGAAGAACACCACAAGTCTTGTAACTTGACGACACTTAAAGTGCCATAACTTCAAAACTATGCACACTTAAGTCGCCACTTTTTTTTTCGAGTGGGGACACTTAAGTCACCTCCGACGACCTTTTTGCTTAGAAATCCTACGTGGTAATATTTTATTATTATTTTTTGCTTTCGTGGCTCGAGAGCTCCAAATCGCATAAAAATTAAAACAAAATTAAAAAAATTAAAAATTTTAATTTTAAAAAATATAAAAATTTTAATTTTAAAAATTCTAAAATTTTTTAAAAAATAAAATTTTAAAAATTTTATTTTTAAAAAACTTAAAAAATTTTAAAAAATTAAAAAAATTAAAAAAATTAAAAATTTTAAAAATTTTAAAAAATTTTAAAAAAATAAGAAAATTTAAAAATTTAAAAAAAAAAAGAGAAAATTCTAAAAATTTTAATTTTAAAAATTTTAAAAAAATTAAAAAATAAGAAAATTTTAAAATTTTAATTTTAAAAAATTAAAAAAAATTAAAAAAATATGAAAATATGAAAATTTTTAATTTTAAAAAATTAAAAAATTTTAAAAAATAAGAAAATTTTAAAAATTTTAATTTTAAAAAATAAAAAAATTTAAAAATTTTAAAAAAAATAAGAAAATTTAAAAAAATTTAAAAATTTAAAAAAAAAAGGGGGGTGGGGAGGCGGCGGCGGCGGAGGTGGCGGCGGTGAGGGAGCCGGCGGCGGCGGCAAGGGAGCCGCCCCGTTCGGCCTCCCACCCCCTTTTTATAATTTTTTTAATTTTTCTTAATTTTAAAAAAAAAAAATTTAAAATTTTCTTAATTTTTAAAAAATTTTAAAATTTTCTTAATTTAAAAAAATTTAAAATTTTCTTAATTTTTTTAAAATTTTCTAAAATTTTCTTAATTTTAAAATTTTTAAAATTTTCTTAATTTTTAAAAAAATTTTAAATTTTCTTATTTTTAAAATTTTTAAAATTTTCTTAATTCTTAAAAAATTTTAAATTTTCTTATTTTTTTAAAATTTTCAAAATTTTTAAAATTTTAAATTTTTCTTAAGTTTTTTAAATTTTTCTTAATTTTTAAAATTTTTAAAATTTTCTTAATTTTTATAATTTTTCTTAATTTTTTATAATTTTTCTTAATTTTTTTAAATTTTTAAATTTTGAAATTTTTCTTCTTTTTTGAATTTTTTGAATATTTTAAATCTATTTTAATTAATTTATATTTTATTATTTACACGTAGACGCGAAACGGCGTCGTTTTTGCATTTTCTCTGCCACGTCGGCGTGCAAAACGACGCCGTTTTGGGTTATTCGCCGGAAAGTCGCCACGTCAGCCATTTGGCCGAATTTTCGCCGGAGTGGCACTTAAGTGTCCCATTTTACTCCGATGATGGCACTTAAGTGTACCATTTTAAAGTTATGGCACTTAAGTGTCCGTGCCTTGAAGTTATGGCCTTTCAGGTGTCCCGCACTCGTTGTAATTGAGAGATGAAAAATATAAAGAATATTTGAGTGACTCGAGTATGATTGCAATTTCTATTGCATTATAATTTCATCTATGATGGAATTGTGTGCTCCTTCCCTATGGACGTAGATCACACAATCGAACCATGTAAATTTGATGTCCGATTCATTTTCTTATTTTGTATATTTTATTTGATAACTTGTTTTATTTTCAACAATAAATATGGTTTAAAGAAAAGTGAAACCACACTAAACTATATTATAGTCAAGATCAAACCAAGCCAAACCATATTCTGCACTTTGATTCGGCTTAATCGCTCTTTCTTCTTTTATTTTATTTATTTATTATGTAAGAGTTTTCCTAATGTGGATTACATTAATTATTATTGTAATTTACTGTTTTTATGGCTACCGTAAAAGCAAGGTTGGTCTAATGTGAGATATAAGATTTATTAATTAGTCTAATATGGGGCAGGCTAGTGTGGGTCGAGTTGAGCCTGGCCCACAATGAGGGGGCTTGGCTAGAAACTCTATAAATAATACTCAAGTCTCTCCTCTAACCCTAATTCTCACATGTATCCTCACTTAAGGAGCGTTTACCTAACGCTAAACATGAGGAGACCGCCTCATTGAGCCAGTGATACGGAGGGCAATAGAGGAGAAAGACTTGCGCGTGGAACATTGTGTTTCTGCTTCCGCTTCAAGAACAATGCATCTCAAAACAGATGTGTTAATCTTTCTACTCAATTATGCATATTCTTGTTCTAGTTATGGAGATCTTGAGGTTACACAATTTGCGCCCTACATGTGGTATCAGAGCCTCCATAACCCTAGAACACGAATGCAAAGGATTTTACCATAATTTGAGATTTTTGAGATATTTCGTTCAATAAAAATTAAATTAAATTATATATTCGGACTGGGCTCGACGAGACGAAGAGAACCATAGGCAGTGCGTTGCTGGAGGAGGCCGCACGGGGCCCCCACGCACGGCCACACGCCTCCTGGGCGTCGTACACGTGCCGTGTGTGAGCTCCACGTGCCGCGCACTCAGGCGACGCATGCGGGTACGTGGGGTGTCCGTTCGGCGCGTGGTTGGTGGCGTTGGATTTGTATTGCCATGTGCTATCTTGTGGTATATTTATTTTACATGTTTGATGATTTTTTAGATGCGAAAATACATACAAAGCCCTAAATACATGAATTTTTATTGTATTTCTGTATATTTTTCTTGCATTTTCTGTGTTTTTTTTTATGGAAATACATGTGTTGGGTTACTGATATGTTATCACATAAACATTATAAAAATGTGATTCATTAATAAAAATTAAACTTTATTGTATTTTATTAATGAATAAGGCAATGTAATTAGCATAGCATGTGATTTGAGTGATATGATGCCCCTATTACTAAAGTTAAATTACATATATATGGTTTATGTGAGATGTAAATATTATATCCTTGGTATGAGAGTGCTTCGAGGATTCAATTGAGTTGTGACCGCCAAAGTAGCACACTTGATTGGGTTTGAGAAATTTCGATCTCGTATATTAATTGGGATGTCTCATGGTCTAATGCATAGTCATACTCTCAAAGGAGGAGATTGTGTATTAGTTTATTGAGGGATACATGATAGTGTGATGGAGGAGTGACCGATCTTAATGGTTCATATGCCCAAAGGTGATGAATTCATGAAGATTGGAATATATTCTCATAACCCTTATCATGCGGGGAGTGTACAATTGCATGTCATGTATTCTACCCAAAAATGATTATGTGATTTTGCATGTAACTCTCTGGATGTGTACTTGTACGTCAAGTTACACAATGCTCACATGATGCTAATTATATATACTGCTTGTCTTTTAGTCACATTTTCTGTAAACAGTAACTCCGTCACTATTGAGGTTCTTGTTGGTTCAAACTTTAAGAAATGGAGAGAAGATTTTCTATTTGCTATGGAGATAGTAGATGTTCATATGGCTCTTACTGTCGATCGGCCGACAGATCTTACTGCTGAGAGTATAGAAGCTCAGAAAGCTCATTTTACTGCATGGGAAAAGAACAATATAATTTACTTACTGTCAATGAAGCGTTCCATTCAGAAATACTTAAAAAGTGGTTTGTCTGCAAACTACACTGCTAGGCAGATGATGGAAGCCTTGATGGCTAGAAACCGTGTCTCACCTAATGCTGAGATATGAACACACATGCAAACACTATTTACTATGAAGTATGATGGTTCTGGTGGAGTTAGAGATTATGTTATGAGAATGGTAGATTTACAGACAAAACTTAAGGCTCTCAATGTTGTTATTCCCACTGCTTGCATTGTGTATCAATGTGGCACCCCTCGACAGCCCCCGATCCATTAGGGTCGCCACAGTTCGCTCTACCTTTCACTTGCCCTATTAACATGTTACTCTGATACCATTTCAATTGTAGCGGGTCCATACAACTTGGGGGTTTACATTTTTTTTTTATTCGATCGGTCCCTTGCGCAATTTATATGTGGAAGCACATCCAACAACTCCCTTCCTTATATTCAAAAACAATGCACACCTACTAAACATTTATAGGTAAAAGCCGTACACTTTTTATTTACTTAAACTAGATGGACATCATTCATCGGTACATCAAAATGCCATAGTCTTCTATATTCGGCTACACTCCAAAAGATGATCGATGTTTCCTCAAACAGTCATACACTTTAAGTCCATCGATCAGTGTCGGCGTCCAAAAGCTCCTTCCCTTGCTATCCTCCTCCTCACGGTCACATCCAACCGTTCAAACCATCTACTAATCTGAAATGTTGGTCCCCAAAAGGGGTGAGTACAACCACTCAGCAGGTAAAGGAATCCAATAACCACTCAATGCATCATACAAGTCATACATGCATTGCAAGCATTACTTACCTTGAAACCATACGCATACTATCATGCATCATCATATCATACATGTCATCATCATGTCATGCCATGAGTGATCATCATTATTTCACATCACACATCATCATCATCATCATCATCATCATCATCATCATCATGCATATCATCATGCATATCATATATCATCATCATTACCATGCATCCATGCATGTAACATCATCATCACATCATGCATACATCATCATGCATAATTTAATTTCAATTTCATTTTGAACTGCCGCATTTCTCTTTTCCCGGGATCAATGTTTGCATCCCACATTCATCACTCGCGCCCAATCCTGGCATTGCGAGAAACCATCCGGGCATGTATCCAAGATACAACCAGTCATCCGGCACCCCCACATTCCGGGCATCTCGTATCCCAACTAGCATCACGAGGCATCCAGGCATGTATCCAAGATACAACCGAGCATCCAAAGGGCATCGACTCATTCGAACCTCTAGGCATCTCGCACCCCACCTGGCATCACGAGGAATCTCTGGGGCTCGCCATGAAAATGGTTACCCCTACCCTCCGGGCATGCATCATGATACAACCCCTCACCCTCCGAGTATGTATCATAATACAACCGGGCATCCCGACACTCTGGGAAAACCTCCGGGCATGTATTCATAATACAACCAAGCATCCAAAGGGCATCGACTCATTCGAACCTTTGGGCATCCCGACTCACGGGGCATCGTCGGCTCACACCTCCGACGGTATCATCATCACCACGATGCATATTCTCATACATCTCATTTCTCATCTTCCACATTTACCAATATTTTGATCTCAATTTAACATGGCACATGTCGTGACATCAAACAAGTCATACTTGGCATAGCATTCACACATGCATCACAATTCAATGTCATACATACACCAATATCTCATCATACATGCTACAATGTATAATTATTTATTAATAAATTCAATGTAATTTATGGCCAATAAAATAATCCATTTTATTTTATTATTATTTATTATTTTTTTAATAAACAAATATTAAATTCAATATCTATAAATTCCCAAAATTATAAAAATTCAAGCAACTACAAACCAATAGAATTACATGCAAAATTCATGGCCAAATCGAATTTCACAAAATTTCACAATTTCCACAAAACAGCCCATAATATTCGGATAAAACCAGAATGCACAGTTGCCGTAGAAATTCAATTAAAATATCCATATGGCCTCCAAAAATTACGAACTTTTACTGAGTTATAGCCAAGACATTTTCGTACAACTTTCATGAAGAACTCCAAGCCAGATTCATTTTAGATTATTTTATACAGTCTCACGAAGCTTCTGGATCCATTACCGCATCGTCCAGTGCACACATCTCCGAAATATTGAGATTTCACCTACCTATTATCTTTCGTTTTCTCTTAAATTCTGATATGTTATGTACCAAGATGTCCTTTACAAGTTTCATGAAGAGATCTAGGTCAAATAACCAGATTATAGTCATCATTTAGGTCCTTGAAGTCTCGGGTGTCTCGGAACACATCACCAGAATCATCGTCTTCAAGATCTAGTCGATTTACCAAGCTATACTTGTTTTTTTCACTTCAAATTTGAGTATGTTGTAGTTTAAGAGGTTCCCTACAACTTTCATGAAGAAACTGAAGTGATATTCTCAACACAAACCAACATGCAACCACAAATCCAACCAAAGGTCAGTAAAATCTTTCCAGATCTGGGGTCTTCGTATAATGAGAGTTTAACCCATCAAATCTCCATCATTTTCCACGAAATTTCAGTATGTTGTAGTTCACGATGTTAGCTACAACTCTCATGAATATATCACAGCCAAAATCGAACTCTAAACATGCATGCAAGCTCTCACAACATTCTGACTCAAACAGTTCATACGAAAATATTCCAGATCTAGCATCTCCGTAGGATGAGGGTTTGACCCCCAAAATCTCCATTATTTTCCAGGAAATTTCAGTATGTTATAGTTCAAGATGTTAGCTACAACTTTCATGAAGAAATCGAAGCCAAAATCGGACTCTAGACACACATGCAAGCTCAAACAAATTTCTGACTCCAAACAGTTCATGCGAAAACATTGGTGTAAGAGTAGAAAGTGGATTCCCAACTTGCCTCTAGACCTCACGAACAGCACGAGCAGACGGCACACGGCGGCGAACGGGCTCCTTTCTCTCCCTCTCGGCTTCCTCTCTCTCTCACACGATTCTCTCTCTCTCTCCCTCACTTGGCCGAATGGCTAACCGGCCATTCTCTCTCCTCTTCTTCCCTTTTATATTGCATGCACTCTAGGTTTGCATGAGGGACAAGTGTAATTGTGGAGGAAGGCATGTGTCCACCATGCTTCACCTCCTCCATGCCACTTGTCCTATTGCATGCATCATGGGCCTTGGAGTTGGGCTGGTCGACCACTCCTCTTGGGCCTCTATTGGGCCGGCCAACTTGGCCCATTAAAAGCTTAGGCCAATGGGCCTAACGCCCATCCTAAAAATTGACCTTTTCCTCTCTTTTTTTTTTTTTTGAATTTCTTTTATAAATATTTTAAAATTTAAATTTTCCACATGGCCAAAGTCTTTCGACATTTCATTTATTGAAATTTAATTTATAAAGTGCATGGCCAAGCATAGATTATTAATTTATCCTATAGTCCTAAATTCAAAATTCATAAACACAAGCACAATAACACCTAGCCTTAAGAAAACTAATGGCTAACACATAGACCATAGGTAAATTCATTACCTAATTATAGGCCTTAATTTCTCTAGAGGATGATTTGAATTTTGGGATGCCACAATCAAGCTATAAATAATCTTCCTCCTAATTTTGGGATTATCAAAATCAATTATAGTTCCCAAGATGAAACCTGGTCAGTTAATGACCTAATTGCAAGGCTGGTGGCAAAGGAAGAAAAATTGAAGAAAGATAAAAGGCACGTTGCCCTTTATGCTTCTAACTCTAGCAGTGATAAGGGAAAGAAGGTGAAAACTTATACTCATAAGGGCAATTCTGAAGTTGCTGGACCTTCCAACAATAAATAAAATTTTAAAGATGCTGGACCATCTAACAATTTGGGTCCCAAGAAAACATTCATCAAGAAGGATGTTGTTTATTGCTACTTTTGTAGGGAGAGATGACGTGTAAAGAAACGCTGCAGCAAGTTTAAGGCTTGGTTGTCTAAGAGAACTAAGAGTGAGCCTAAAGGGGTTCATAAACCGAAGGACGCCAAATCAGGATGAATCAAAGATCACTGTTAGAAACAGCGTTGGAGTTGACGTCGAGTTCATGGGAGATGTTATTTTGATTTTAGATTCTGGTTTTCAGATGGTGTTAAGAAACACTTTTTACATACCTTCTTTTAGGTGGAATTTAGTTTCTGTGTCTTGTTTGGACATGTGTGGATACTCTTTTGAAATAAAGAGTATACTATTTCCATGTTTTATGATTCAAATAAGATTGGGTGTTGCAATTTATCCAATGAATTATATCGATTGAGTTTATCTCGTAACGACATGTACGTTGCTTATTCAGCTGAAAAAGTTGTTTTCAAAAGACCTCTACCTAAGGAATAGTCTTATGCATTGTGGCATAAACGCCTTGGTCACATCTTTAAAGAAAGAGTAGAAAGGCTTATAAAAGCTGATATCTTGCCTACTCTTAAAGGTGATCATGAGACTTGCGTAGACTATTGCAGAGGTAAGATGACTAAGATTAAAAAGAAATCTGCTGAATGAAGTTCAGACTTATTGGAGGTTATTCACACTGATATTAATGGACCATACATGGCTACTTTGTACAGAAATTTTTATTTCATCACATTTATTGACAACTATTCTCGATATGGATACTTATACTTGATTAAAGAAAAGTTCAAGATTTTTCGGATTGAAGTGGAGAAATAGTTGGGAAAAGTTATAAAGATTGTCAGATCCGATCGTGGTGGTGAGTATTTTGGTAGGCATGGTGATGCTGGACAACTTAAAGGGCGGTTTGCTAAATACTTAGAGGATTCTTGGATAATAGGTCAGTTTACTATGCTCGGAAGTCCTAAACAAAATGGTGTAGCTGAAAGGCGCAATCGTACTTTTATGGACATTATGAGAAGTATGATTAGTAGGACCAATTTACCTAATTTTCTATGGGGTGAAGCTTTGAAAACAGCTCTTTATATTCTAAATTGCGTTCCTACTAAAGCGATTCCATTGACTACTAAAGCTTGTTTGTAGATTGAAAAAGTCTATTTATGGCCTTAAACAAGCTCTTAGATAGTGGTATTTCAAGTTTTATAGTATTGTTACTTCATTCTGATTTATTGAGAACAAAATAGATCAGTGTATATACACCAAGGTCAGTGGGAGGAAATATATTTTTCTCATATTTTATGTAGATGATATTTTGCTTGCTAGTAGTGACATTGGTTTACTACATGAGACAAAGCGGATGTTATCGAAAAATTTTGATATGAAAGACCTTGGTGAGGCGTCTTTTGTTCTTGGTATTGAGATCTATAAGGATCGTTCACGCCGTTCATTGGGTTTGTCTCAGAGGGCATATATTGATCGCATTTTAGAAAGATTCAGTATGCAAGATTGCAAATCAAGTATTGCTCTCGTTGTCAAGGGTGATAAATTGAGTCTTTCACAATGCCGTAATTCAGATTTTGAGAAAACTCAAATGAACAATGTACCTTATGCTAGTGTGCTTGGAAGTATCATATATGCTCAAGTTTGCACTAGGCCAGATATTGCTTCTGCAACAGGGCTTCTAGGCAGATATTAGTTTAATCTAGGACGCGATCACTGGGTTGCTGCCAAAAAAGTTTTAAGGTATTTAAAGAGAACAAAAGATTATATGCTGATTTATAGACATGTTCCAGACTTGCAACTAGCTGGGTATTCAGATGCAGATTTTGCTGGTTGTCAAGATGATAAGAAGTCAACGATAGGATACATATTTATGTTGGTAGGAGGTGCATTATCATGGAAGAGCGAAAAACAAAAATCTATATCTTCTTCTACCATGCAAGCGGAGTTTGTAGCATGTTTTTCAGTTGCTACTCAAGCTATTTGGCTCCAGAACCTCATTAGGGAGTTACCAATTTTTGATTTTGTGGATAGACCCATATAATTATATTGTGATAATAACTCTGCAATGTTGTTTATTAACAACAATAGAAGTCTCAAGGGGTATAAACACATGGAGGTCAATTTTTTGACTATAAAAGAATTAGTGCAGAATGGTGATGTCACAGCAGATTATATTCCTACAGATGATATGGTTGCAGATCCACTAACTAAAGGCCTACGCCCGTGTGTATTTGATCGACATGTCATTAGTATGAGCCTAGGAGCATCTTGGGATGTTGTTATTTAATGAGAGCTGTGTTTTATTTTTCTTTGAATAAAGTTTACATTTGTTTTATTACAATTTAGTAAAACTTTGATATATATATATATATATATATGTCAACTTTTGCATTCAATAAAATATTTTTTGAATGGATTGTTATTATGTTGAATATATATATTGTTGAACGTCTCAAGGTATTGCTTAAACCTTGAGTGAAGGCTGGGGGCATCCAGGCATCCGGTTATTAGCCTTGTGCATATGTCTTGTGATAAATAAATAAAGGTTAACCGTAAGGACAAGACATATGTGGGTTCATCGGAACCATAAAGTATTCTCTAGTGGCACAAATTATTGTGTCGCCTAAGGAAATAGAATGGTGACTGACAAATGAAATCTCTCTATGAGAGATATTATCCATTTGCCACACTATCATATTGAATCCATATCAATAAAGTTGAGAGCACTTGTGACCACGGAAGGCTCTGTGTGTATACATGCAGTTACCGCCATGATTCGGTGTTTAAGACTTTATGGGATATGATTGACTACTAAGAATTATCTCTGGACCAATGTGTGCACATAAGGTACAATTTCAATTAATATAGTCAAAGTGGGAGAATGTAAGAGTTTTCCTAATGTGGACTACATTATTTTTTTTTTTTGATAACCCAGGGAACCTCCGCTCTGCCGCTTCGCGGCGGAGAGTAAACCCTGGAGCGCCGGGGCCCCCACCGCTGACCCCGTACGCGGGTAAGTCGCGCGTTGAGCATTGAAGCACTGCGTCCACGAAGTCTCGAACTCTTCCCCTTGGCGTGGAGGGTACCAAGCCTTAACCGCGCGGCCACCGCGGGCGGTGGTTGGACTACATTATTTGTTATTGTAATTTACTATTTTTAGGATACCGTAAAAATAGGGTTGGTCTAATGTGAGATATAAGGTTTCTTAATTAGTCTAATATGGGGCTAGCTAGTGTGGGCCGAGTTGAGCCTGGCCCATAATGAGGGAGCTTGGCTGGAAACTCTATAAATAGTGCTCAAGTCTCTCCTCTAACCCTAATTCTCACCTGTATCCTCACCTAAAGGGCGTTTACCTAACGCTACATGTGAGGGGGCCGCCTCATTGAGCCAGTGATATGGAGGTCAATAGAGGAGAATGACTTACGTGTGGAACATTGTGTTTTCGCTTCCGCTTCAAGAACAATGGATCCCAAAATACGTGCGTTAATCTTTCTACTCAATTATGCATGTTCTTGTTCTAGTTATGGAGATCTTGGGGTTACGCAATTTGCGCCCTACACATCATTCATAATTTCATGATAAAAAAATCAAATTCTATGTCGTGACTCTTTTGTGTTCTTGCTCTTGGCACGATTGATATGTCACCACTAATTTTTTATGATATGATTTGGAGTCAAGTAATACGCGAGAGCTTGTCTTATTTCTACAACTAGATATTTGTGGTTAGAGGATTAGATTAGATTAGATTAGATATATCTAATGCCCAATTTGATATATTTTCTCTTTTTATGAAAACAATTATTCATGCGCTCTTCCCAACCTATTTTATTCTCAATGATGAGCAAGGCAAGTGACCATGCATAATTTCACTCAAGCAAACACATAAAATCCAATAATACAGAAACAAATAGAGCAAATAAAAGGTACGAAAATAAAAATCTCGAGCCGCATCGGGGAAAAAATCAATACAATGCCTTGTTATTAAGTTCCTAGGTAGGTCCCGTTGAGTTATGAGTAGAAACTCAATGTGAAATCTCCAAAATAAACTATGGCTCAAAATTGGAAAGTAAATAAATGATACTTCATGAATATCCACTTTATAAACTACTTTCCTAAAATGAACTATTACATCAAGAAATAAAATCTACTTAATGCAATCTAAAGTGCAATGCAATGTTAAGAAAACAAAATCTATTTATGAATATGCATGATTCCTAAAATACACTCTTAGATGTGTATATATATATTTTATGAAAATGAAATTTATCTTTCTATTTGTTTTCTATCTTTTCTACATTTCCTTGTTCTTTATTTATATATATTTTCATAGTGAAATGAAATTAAACTAAAAATTAACTAAGTGCTGAGATAAATTTGAACTAAAATCTATATGCTAAAATAATATGTAATATAAACCTGGATTTTCTTCAAAATTTACACTATGTTCTCTTGGAATTTCATCTTCAAACTTCATACGAGAACGAGTTAGTAAACACCATAAAATAAATAAACTAAAGAGACATGATGCTATCAATTAAATGCAAAACTATTCCACCCTATGTGAAATCAACGGTGGATGAATGTCAAAACTAATTGCCAAAATTAACTATTAATTCAAAATAAAAAATCATTTTTCCTACACGAGTACTAGTCTCAAACTGAATTAAATTGTTCAAATTGAACTATATTATGTAGATTTTTTTACTATTTCCATGTTCATGCTTACTAAAACACGAGGAACAATCAACATGAACTAACACAAAAAGCCACGCACATGCTTTGCTTTTATTTCCTTTCTTCTTCTTTTTTCTCTTCTTACTTTCCACACGTGTAGCACAACTCCTTTTCAGTTATGCTGGCCGGGGAAGTTTGTCACATATTTGATGTGGACATCAAGCCATATCGAGGAGGAGGTGCTAGGGATCCATTGTCTATTCCTATTGGTTCGATTGCTCGAGCGTGGGCCAAGCAATTCAGGCAAGCTGTTGGCATCATGGTTCATGATCTTTGGTGTGGAGATGACCTTGGATCAAATCTTGAAGAATCTTGGAAATCTTGGTGAAATTTTTGGTGTGGAGATGACCTTGGATCGAATCTTGAAGAATCTTGAAAATCTTGGTGCAATTTGATCATCTGGTCACCAAATATTTGACAAAGTCAAAAAAAATTATCTTCTTGTTTATATATTTTATAGAATATGACGCATTAGATTTCTAGGGCTGGTTTTAGGGTTTGTGTGGCAAATAGAAGGCCTATATTAAGGATTGGCCGACTTTCTTTGGGAGACAGATATTTTTTATTTTTGAGGAAAAAGAATTGAGTGGTTCTTTTCTACTGTTCTCCTGAGGACTTGACCTTATCAAGATTCTCTTCTAGCGGTCGATTCGACTTATTGAGGGAGATAGCGAATTCTTTCGCTCGTGGCATCTATAATGTTGGTTGGTTGACACACGTTCGTCAACAGGTCACATTCATACCGAGGTTGCCAATCACAGGTTTGATTGGAGGTCGAGGTTCGCAATTCGCACCATCCGGGCCTTCGTAGAACGAACTTTCCACAACGATTCACATCATTTGGTATTAGAGCTTGCGTCTATGAGGTCTATTTATCTTTAATTTTCTATTTATATTTGGCAATTTGAGATTTATTGGGCTAGGGTTTCGGTTCTAGCCAATTTAGGGATCCGATTGCTTTTGTGTTTCCATACGTAGTTGTTTGCTGTTAGTTTTATTTATTTATTTATTTATTGTAACTTAAATTGGTCCTAGCATCTTAAAATTGTATTTGAGTTCGTCAAAAAAAAAAAAAAAAGAAGAAGATTCGGCAGAAAACATAAAAATACTTGAACCAAAAGAAAAAAAAATCAAGAAGGCGACTCATTTGTTAGTGGATCGAATTGAAAACAAAAGCAGTAGTAACTTGGGTTTCAATTGGAATTTTGAAAGTTGTACTTGTTGGTTTGAGATTGTTACTTGCTGAATTGATCTAATCTTGTTTGATTAATTTGATTGATTGTCGTGAGGGGGTTGAGAGATAGGTTTTGAGTATGATAAAGAGCTTGTGAAAAGGGAATATGAGAGGGAAAAGGTAAGAGTGTGAGCTTAATTGAGGGTTGAAAAAAAAAAAGTCTAGACTTGAGTTAAACACAAGGGGAGTGACAAACACCTTGAGAAAAACACGTGAGGGAGTGATTGGTGAGGATTTTTGTGAATAACGTTTACTTGCAGGTCTAAAATATGTCGCGAGAAGAAAACGTGAATCAAATGGAGGTTGACTCCTTACGAAGGGATGAGGCACTCGTGGAAAGCATCCAGCAATTGAGGGCCATAGTGGAGGAGCTTAGTGGCCGAATGATGGGGAATGGCATGAGGGTTGATGGTGACTGAGAGCTATCTCGAGGAAGGTCGCAACATCAACGAGACGCCTCTAGAACACGACATAGATGGTAGCGGCATTATGATGATAATGAGGCCGACATGGAGGATGATCAAAATGCTCGATTTGGAAGGTGGAATGGAGCTTGAGGGTTTAGACACTGATAAGATAATGAACTTGGCAATATCAAGATGAAGTTTCCTTCTTTTCAAGGGAAGAATGATCCCAATGTGTATTTAAAGTGGGAGAAATGCATGGAGATGGTATTTAATTGCCAACGATACTCCGAGCTCAAAAATGTAAAAATTGCAGCTGTTGAATTTATTGATTATGCTATAATTTGGTGGGATCAACTTGTGACTAGTAGGAGGCGCAATGGTGAAAGACCGATAGAGACGTGGGATGAGATGAAAGCGGTGATGAGGAGACGTTTTGTACCAAGTCATTACCATCGAGATTTATTTCAAAAGTTATAAAATCTCACACAAGGTAATAAGAGCGTGGAAGAGTATCACAAGGAGATGAAGATTACCATGATCCATACTAATGTGGTGGAGGATCGTGAGGCCACAATGTCAATATTTTTGAGTTGTTTGAGCTGAGACATAGCAAGGATGGTGGAGCTGTAACACTATGTTGAATTAGAGGAATTGGTGGACAAAGCCATCAAAGTTGAGCGGCAATTGAAGTTGGACCGAAATCACAAGAGTGGAGGAGGTTCAAATCAGAATTGGAGATGCAATTGGAAGAGAGATGAGAAATCAAATTGGAGAGGAAACAACATCAAAACCAAAACCTCAAAGGAGAAGGAGAGGGATGGTAAAGTTGGAACGAATCCGGCTTCAGGTAAAACCGAAAACCCTAACATTAGAACTCGTGAGATTAAATGTTTCAAGTGTTTGGGCATGGGTCATATGGTGAATCAATGCCCTAATAGGAGGGTGATGATCATGACTGGACATGGTGTTATTGAGTCCGAAAGTGAAAGGGAATAAGAGGATGATGAGATGCCACCGTCGGAGGATTGTAGCAATGGAGAAGTAGCTATAAAAGGAGACTTATTGGTTGTCACGCCTCGATCCTCGAACACGTGCCCATCCCTCGGTGGTCGATTAAATTGCGACATCCCAGGATGCGTCACCGACCCTTTCATTTTAATGCACATGTGGAAGTGAATAAATAAATCCCCAAACAACACAAAGATGTGATAGAAAAGCAAGACCACAATTTTGCAACCAAACCACACACTTTTATACACAATTGACTAGTTCATTTACAATACTAGTCTATAAACATAAGTCTATACCAATAGAAAGGTTTACAAGCCCTCTAGGCACACGAACCCTTAGCTGAACACTCCGAGTTCTCCTAGGAACTTGGGTCCACCACTGTACCACCTGGAGGGTCAGCTGTACTCTCGCCAAAAGCGATCTCCAACACTGACACAGGGATCTCAGAATCCGGCAGGGGACCTTCTTTGGATCCATTTTGCCCACAATGGTACCATGCCCTGAATTGATGGGGTACCCTCCGAGGTAGACCCTCATCGACCCAGACCATGGTCCTCACGAGTTCATAGACCCAGGCTCCTTGGCCCCCGGGAAGAGGAATCTGAGAGAACTGTTTGGTGACCCTCTTGGGCTGGCCAAAACGTTCTAGAGGATTCGCCATCTAAGGACCTAAAAATATTGAGCCCACGACGGAGTGAAACAATATCTCAGCAAGTTCACCCCCTAAAACTTCGACTAGGAAGGAAATACACTGAAAGGCAGTCTATGCACACACGAGATAGATGACTTACCTCACCTTAGTTCCTTCCTGCAAAGTCATTATAATTCATATACTCAACCAATCAATTCAATTCAAATCATCGATCAACTCAGTCAATCAGTACAATTTAATTCAACCAATGATCAATCGATCCACTCAAATTGATACCATCAGTACTATCTATCAATTCAACACCATATATCAATCCCATTGATATCACCACTACTCACACAAGATACAATATATGGTCATAACTCTCATAAGCTAATATATATATATATATATATATATGTATATGTATATGTATATATACATATATATATATATATGTACGTATGTATATATCATGCTCCCACAAGCTGATAAAACGATTTTAGCTCACACAAGCTGACAATTCACCACATTGAAAATACCCGATAAAATAATCGTGTGTGGGTACACGGTCGGCCTGAGCCAAAAACGTAGTATCTTTCTTTTCAAAAATCCCACTAATTATATAGTCCACAAAGACATTTCCGGCGTTAAAAACTAACGCCCGGTATTTTCTGATTAAATACTGAAATTACTTAATTTTGAGATAAATATCCCACATTACAATTTCCACTCAGTTTGTACAAATTAGCACTCAATTAAATGAACTAAGCATACCATTGCAATCATTACGAAATTCCAGCAATTGGTTATGTCGATATAATTTCCGAAAAATAATAAATAATTAAATAAATACCAAAAATAATTAAATAAATACAATTAATTACCAAAAAAAGGAACTTAAGTCGGAAAAGCCTAATTAAATACCGAAACGGGCTCGGAAAATTCCCGAACCAATCTAGATAAATAATACAACTTATTTAGTCTCTAATTTAGCCAATCTAACCATCTAACATGCAATAACGAGTAATTAAATCACTAATCCATTCTAACTAACTACCTAAACCATACTTAACCTAAATTAATCAACCCTTAAGTATAATTAACTCTCTAAGCAGAGTTTAGTGAGTAAACTCATTGGTTTTGCAATTCGGTGAGTCCACGGTGATGGCAACGCGGAGACGGGCGATAAACCTCTTGGCAGCGAAGCCAAGCAAGGCCCGGAAAAGGTCTAAAACGAGCCCAATAGTCACGGCTGGCCTAAGGGCTTCTCGATTCTGTTCTTGGGCCGAGAGGGCTGGAACGGAGGCCGGTTGAAGCGGGAATGGCAAGGGACAAGTAGCGGAGGCAACAACGGTTGACGACGGCGATGTCGGTTGCTCCGGCAACTTAGACGACGGTTTAGGGAGCTCGACGTGGCCTAAGGAGGCTCGGGAGGAGCAGCACGATGACGGAACAGGCGGGACGAGAGGCTAGGCGCAGCTGGCTCACGTGGGGGTGCGATGGCGACACGGCAAGGTGGGGGGGTTCGGCGAGCATGCGATGGCCAAGGGGGGTGGCTGGCTTGGTTTTCTGGTTCTTTGGAGCTTCAAAAAATATTGAAAATGGAGAAAGTGAGCTATTGAAGAAGAAGAAGACAGCAGAAGATAGAGGAGGGTCCCTCCATGTCTCTAAAGTCTTCATTCTATCTCCTTTGTCCCTTGAAGAGGCCCCACTAGCCCTTGGCTGTCTTCCATGGTCCCTTGGCAACCCACAAACTTCCTTTGCAAGCCAATGAAGTGGTCCAAAAGTGGTGGAGGCCATGGCCTACGAATTTGGTGCCATTTTCCCTAAATTTAACCAAATTTCTCTTCAATTGGATCCAATTTAGTCCCCATAAATTCCACCAAGGTGTCCTCGACTAAATTAAAATTTTTCCTCACCAAGAGAACCGACTTGTATCCCAAAAACGCATTAAAAAATGGTCCCCAGAATTTTCTTGTCAAAAACGGCTCTATATTGAATTTTTGCCAAAAATCTTCGTTTGCAGAAAAACCTTTGGAAGATGAGTTGACATTCCTAAAATGAATTGTGACACGACGGAGCTTTTAATTTATAAAATCAGGTTTATATTCGCAGTTAATTTCAATCTGGCGCGATTTTAGCGTGATCTAGCCTACCGGGTAACTTTTAGGAAATTTTAGTGCAATTGACTCGTGGTCGATTATTTTTGAGTCACAGTGTACATCTTCAACACATTGGCGACTCTCGATTGCCGTAAAAATCTTGAGGTTTCAAATACGGGCACAAGGTACCAAAATGACAAAAAAATCGGTCTAGTGTCGATCGACGAGAATTTTGCAATAAGGTGGAATCACCCACACTTTAATTACATATCTCAATTGAATCGACATATCTCTGATCCCTGATCAATTTTTAACTGTGCCATAATGACCTTTGTAGATTAGCACGGTCGAGCAGTTGATTTTTAGTCGAATTCTCAAGTCTATTGCGTTAAAATCCCTTAACGGCTTCACTTGATGGACTAGTTATCTTGTGAGTGATCAGCTCAGAGAATAAAACTATAGGAGTATCGATTGAAAGCCCAATTCATTCAATTGAAAACAAAACCTGAAATTTAGGATGTCACAGCTCTTCCCCTCTTATAAAAATTTCGTCCTCGAAATTTAACTCATTACAATTCTTTAAACAAAAAGGTGGGGGTACAGTCGTCTCATCAAATCTTCACTTTCCCAGGTTGCTCATTCTGTCCCGTGGTGTTGCCAGACCATTTTAACCAACGGAATCATCTTGGTGTGCAAAACCTGTTCCTTTCGGTCTACAATCTGAACTGGTCTTTCCACGTACGTCACTCTGTCGTCCATGTCTAATTCCTTAAAATTTAGCATGTGGGTCAAGTTAGGTTCATACATTCTTAACATCGATACGTGAAAGACATCATGCACTTGCGCCAACCTCGATGGTAATGCAAGACGATACGCTAGAATCCCTATCCTTTCCAGAATCTCAAAGGGACCTACGTACCTCAGACTCGACTTCCCTTTCTTAACAAAGCATGAAGTACCCCTCATTAATGACACTTTCAGAAAGACGTGCTGACCAACTTGGAATTCCAATGGTCTTCGACGTTTGTCTGCGTAGTTTTTCTGGTGGCTTTGAGCGATCTTTAATCTGTCTCTGTTGATTGCAACTGGATCCACTGATTGCTGAACTAACTCTAAGCGTGTGATCTTTCGTTCTCCAACCTCATCCCAACACATTGGCGTTTTGCATGCTCTGCCATACAACGCTTTAAAATGAGCCATTTGAATGCTCTGCTGGTAGCCATTGTTGTAGGCAAACTCGATGAGATGAAGCTGTTCCTCCCAACTTCCCTTGAAATCCAACACGCAAGCTTGCAGAATGTCTTCGAGGGTTTGAATCGTCCTCTCAGACTGGCCATTCGTCTAAGGATGATAGGTCGTACTGTATTGCAGCTTCATTCCTAAGGCGATCTACAAACTTTTCCAAAATGCAGCTGTGAACCTCGAGTCTCTGTCAGACGTTATTGTCTCTAGCACTCCATGCAGATGAACGATTTTATGTACATACAACTTTGCATGCCTATCCAAATCAAGGTCCTTTCGTATAGCGATGAAGTGAGCCGACTTCATTAGTTTGTCGACCACTACTTAAATGGAATCATTACTCCTCTAACTCCTTGGTAAGCCTGTCACAAAATCCATTGTGATGGAATCATTACTCCTCTAAATGGAATCATTACTCCTCGGGAATCTCGAGAGGTTACAGAAGTCCTCCCGGCTTACAATGTTGTGCCTTCACTTGTTGATACGTTAGACATTTAGCGACATGCTTGGCGATGTCTGCCTTCATACCGGACTACCAATAGTGTTGATGCGGATTCTGATACGTCATCATACTGTCACGATGAATGTTGTAACTGCTATGATGAGCTTCTGATAAGATCTCCTCATTAAGCTTTACATCGTCAGGTACACACAATTGTCCTCAAAACCTCATTGTTCCATCATCAGAAATCTGAAAATCAGCCTTTCTCTTATTAGTATCCTCTTGTAGGATTTTCTTAACATCAGGGTTTATCAACTGAAGTGTCTTGATTATGATTTGCCCTTCCGGCTCAATTCTGAGGATGGCCATAAGATTCGAAATGTGACCTACCTCAAATTTGAAAATCGAATTTCAAGCTCTCTCGAGTAAAGTGATTGCTGCGAGTTCTGAGTCGTACGTCGGGTAATTCAACTCGTGAGGCCTTAACTGACGAGACACATATGCAACAACCCTGCCATGTTGCATCAACACGCAACCCAGTCCTCTGAATGACACATCACTATAGATCTCGTATCCTCCAAGACCAGATGGAATGGTCAGCACAGGTGCGGTAGTCAGCTTCTGCTTTTGGAAACTATGCTCACAGTTGTCTGTCCACACAAACTTCTCTTCCTTCTTCAATAATCGAGTCAACAGCGAAGCCAAAGCTGAAAATCCCTCCACGAATCTTCTATAGTAACCTGCCAAACCCAAAAAGCTTATGATCTCTGTCACTGTAGTTGGTCTCGGCCAATTGATCACAGCTTCAATCTTGAACGGGTCCACGGAGGTTCTTTCACCTAAAATCACGTGACCTAGGAACGCAACACGAGTAAACCAAAACTCGCATTTGCTAAACTTAGCGTACAATCCATGAATCCTCAGGGTCTGAAGTACTCTTCTCAAATGCCTCTCCCGCTCCTCAGCACTTCTCGAATACACTAGAATATCGTCGATGAACACGATCACGAACTGATCCAGATATTCTTTAAACACTCGGTTCATCAAATCCATAAAAGTAGCTGGAGCGTTCGTCAATCCAAATGGCATTACAATGAATTCATAATGGCCGTATCGAGTACGAAACGCTAGCTTCGGTATATCCTCCTTTATGATCCTCAACTGATGATACCTTATCCTCGAGTCAATCTTTGAAAATATCTACACTCCTTGTAACTGGTCAAACAAGTCGTTGATCCTCAGGAGTGGATACTTATTTTTGATCATCACCTGATTGAGTTGAAGATAGTCGATGCACAAGCGTAACGAACCATCCTTCTTCTTCACGAAAAGAACTGGTGCTCCCCAAGGTGATGCACTAGGACGTATGAATCCCTTATCCAACAATTACTGCATCTGCACCTTCAGTTCTTTCAACTCAGACAACGATATCTGGTAAGGAGCCTTAGAGATTGGCTCTGTCCTGTGCATTAACTCGATCATGAACTTTATCTCTCTCTCTGGCGGCAGGCCTAGCAATTCTTTTGGAAACAAGTTTGGGAATTCTTGAACTACTGAGATGTCCTCGATCTTCAGCTTCTCAACTGTCGTATCCACGACAGTTGCCAGGTAACCTTGACAACCCCCGTCTAACAAACAGGTCGCCTTAAGTGATGAGATTAAGGAAATCGAGGGTCCTCCTCGACTCCCAATGAACTCGAAACTTTCACCCACTAACGAGTTAAATTGAATTGCTTTACGATAGCAGTCCATCTTAGCTCGTTGCTTGGTGAGCCAGTCCATGCCAATAATCAAATCAAAGTCATACATGGCTAGGACTAACAAGTCTATCTTCCCCTCTCGCTCACCAATCACTAACTTGCAACCAGGACAACCTAATGCAACTAGCACCTTATCCTTTAACGGTGTAGATATGCTAACCACTGACTCCAATAACTCAGGACTCAATCCTATTAGCTTAACAAAATGTTCAGCTATATACGAATGAGTCGTACCAGGATAACATAAAGCATATGCAGCATGGTCATTCAGTGAAACCGTACCTGTAACCACATCAGGCGAGTCCTCTCTCTATCCTTTCGTGATGGCGTACACTTGTCCTTGCGCTGGGGGTCTGTTCTGTCCTCCCTGCTATGCAACTTGCGGCACGAACCTTCTGTTCTGACCCATCGGCAGCAATGGTCTCTGGCCATATGACCCGGCTGACCACACTCGTAACACACACCCATTCTCAGATGGCATGGACCTGAGCCATGTCTCCTTCCATACAAGCGACACGCGCCATTTTGATGGGACACTGGTTTTCCAATTCCACCCTTCCTATTGGGTAGAACATGGAACATTCCTCCGTTCATGGGCCTCTTTCCATACCGGTTCCCATCTCTGTTGGAACTGAACCTCGATCCAGACGAGGCGGCTTGTTCACTCAAGCTTCTTTCTATTAGCTGGGCCAGAATATAAACCTTGTTATAGTCTTTTAGATCAAACGCACCAGCGGGTTCTTTAGCTCTAGTCGAAGCCCATTCCTGAACCTTCGAGCTTTATCTTCGGGATCTTCAACCAATCTGGGAGCGTACTGAGAAAGCTCCGCGAACTTAACCTCATACTAGTCGACAGTCATTATCCCTTTGCGGAGGTGTTGAAATTCCTCCATCTTCTATTCTCAGGCGCTACCCGAAAAGTACTTGTTGTTGAATGCTCTGAGGAAAGCATTTCACACCGGGACTACACCTTCCAGAAATACTGTACCTTTGGCGGCCCTTCACCAGGTATTCGCATTACCCTACAGCTAATATACTACCGGGACAACCTTTTCTTCCTCGTTGCACATCAGAAGTGCAAAGGCCTTATTTAGGTTCTGAATCCAAAGCTAGGCAGTCTCGGAATCACTAGTACCAGTGACCCTTGACAGGTTCAACTTCAAGAACTGCTCCACCAACTTGTGAATCGGTCTCTCCCTCTCTACAACTATGTTCCCAACTCGAACTTCGGCAGGTGTAGCAATGGCGGCAACGGTGGCAGTAGTAGCAGCTATAGCGGTGACAGTAATGGCGGCAGCTTGATTCTGGGCCTATTGCCCCATCAGTGCTCCCATCGCTTCAAGCGCCTGCATGATCCTTTCGATCCTAGGATCACTAGGGGCTACTACTCTAGCACAAATAGGAGACGGTGCTACACCACTAGTGCTAGTTTGAGCTGGTACTCGACCACGACCTCCTCAAGTACCAACCCTCGTCAGCGTCCTACCTCGAGTAATAGGTTTAATGGTACGCTTTCTAGGAGTCCTCTGCTCCTTATCACTCATTTTGCAGGATCTTTAAAGAACACTACTTTCCAATTCCACACAGAATTAAAAGTTGAGCGATCATAAACAAATAATCTACCAAATAGTTATCACCGACATGCACCAGCATGAAATAAAGGGCCATTCCTACTAACTATCCTATAACCTATCGCACATTATCACTATAACTATCAATTAGCTCTGATACCACTCCGGGTGGGGATGTCACGCCCCGATCCTTGAGCACGTGCCCATCCCTCGGTAGTCGATTAAATTGCGACGTCTCAGGACGAGTCGCCGATCCATTCGTTTTAATGCGAATGCGGAAGCGAATAAATAACTCCCTAGACAGCACAAAGATGAGATAGAAAAGCAAGGCCACAATTTTGAAAACCACAACACACATTTATATACAGCAGACTAGGTCATTTACAATACTAGTCTATATTCACAAGTCTACAAAAGCAGAAGGGCTATAAGTCCTTTAAGTGTTCAAACCCTCAGCCGAAGACTCTAGGGTCTTTTGGGGACTCGGGTCCATTACTGCACCACCAGGAGGGTCAACCGTACCCTCGTCAAAAGCGATCTTTAACACTGACATAAGGATCTCAGACTTTGGTAGGGGACCTTCTCTAGGTCCATCTCACCCGTGATGATACCACGATCTAAATTGATGGGGTACCCTCAGAGGTAGACCCGCATCAACCCAAACAATGGATCTCATGACTTCATAGACCCATGCTCCGTGGCCCCTAGGAACATGAATCAGAGAGACCTGTTCGGTGACCTTCTTGGGCTGGCCAAAACGCTTAGGAGGATTCGCCATCTAAGGACCTGAAAATGTTAGCCCACGATGAGGTGAGATAATATCTTAGCAAGTTCACCCCCTAAACATCGACTAGGAAGGAAACATGCCTAAAGGCTGCCTATGCACACATAAGATAGAGGACTTACCTTGCCTCAATTCCTTCCTGTAGGTCAGTATAGTTCATGATCTCAACTAATCTACTCAATTCAAATCAAACCATAGATCAATCAGTCAATCAACTCAATTCAATCAATGATCAATCAATCAATCAGCTCAATTCGGTACCAATAGTATTATCTATCAATTCAATAACCTACATTAATTCCTTGATACCACCACTGTTCACACAAGCTGTAATATATGGTCATAGCTCGCTCAAGCTGACATAGGTAGATAGATAGCTCGCTCAAGCTGAAAAATATATAGATCGTGCTCACACAAGCTGATAAAACGATCTTAGCTCACACAAGCTGATAAGGTATACTGCTCTCACAAGCTGACATATCGAGCTCAAAGGCTGATATGGTATACTGCTCTCACAAGTTGACGTGCAAAGGATCCTAAAAGTTGACGATAAATATGCTCACACAAGATGATAAAATATGCTCTCACAAACTGATAATTCACTGCGTTCAAAATACACGATAAAAATAATCATGTGTGGGTACACAATGGGCTTGAGCCAAAATTTTGATATCTTTCTTTTATAAAATCCCACTAATTATAATAGTCCACAAAGAAATTTTTGGCGTTATAAACCGACACCAGGTATTTTTTGATTTAAATACTGAAATCACTTAATTTTGGGATAAATACCCAAAACTACAAATTCCATTCAATTTACACAAATTAACACTCAATTAAATAAGCCAAGCATACCATTGAAATCAGCACGAAATTCCGGTCACCGGCTATCCAGTATAATTTAAAGAAAATAATAAATAATTAAATAAATACCAAAATTAATTAAATAAATACAATTAAATGCCATAAATAGAAACTTAGGCCGGAAAAGCCGAACTAAATACCGAAATGGGCTCGGAAAATTTTCGAATCAATCTAGATAAATAATACAACTTATCTAGTCGTTAATTAAGCCTATTTAACCACCTAACATGCAATAACTGGTAATTAAATCGCTAATCCATTCTAATTAACCACCTAAACCATACTTAACCTAAACTAATCAACCCTTAAGAATCATTAACTCTCTAAGTAGAGTTTAGTAAGTAAACTCACCGGTTTTGCGATCCGGTAAGTCCATGACGACGGCAAAGCGGAGACGGGCGACAAAATCCGAAGCGGCGACACCCTACGAGGCCCAGAAGTGTCCTAAAATGGGCCTTGAAGTCCACGAAGGGTTGCTGGCTTTCAGTTCTACTTGTGGGCGAAGAGATTGCTCGAGCGGCCAAGAGTGGCAAGGATGGATGGTGACGGTGCAGCGGGGCTAGGCAGCCAACGCCGGGGCTTCACGGTGGCGGAGGTGAGTTTGGGCGGCTAGATTGGGGTTTGACAAGGCTTGAGGAGGCTCAGGAAGGGCGGCACGATGGTGGAATAGGTAGGATGGACAGCGGACTGGCGCGGGGGTTCGCGAGCAGCATGACGGCGGTCTGGCGGCTTGGTGGGGCTTACGATGGTAGGGGGCTAGCTGCTCAATTTCTCTCTGGTTTTGGAGCTTCAAGGTGGATTGAAAGTGGAGAAAGCAGGCTAAGCTGAAGAAGAAAGGGGACAACAGCCACTTGAAGGGTCCCTCTTGCCTCCATTCTATCCCTTTGTCCCTTGAAGAGATCTCACTAGCCCTTGGCCGTCATCCATGGCCTCATGGCAGCCCACAAACTTCCCAAGCAAGCTAATGAAGTGGTCCAAAAGTGAGGGAGGCCATGGCATACGAATTTGACACCAAATTCCCCAATTTGAGCCAAGTTCCTTTCCAATTGGATCCAATTCAGTCCCCATAAATTCCACCAAGGTGTCCTCGACCAAATTGACATTTTCATTACCAACAGAACCAATTTGCATCCCAAAAATGCGATAAAAAACGGTCCCCTGAATTTTTCGATCGAAAATGGCTTTATTTTGTATTTTGGCCAAAAATCTCAGTTTGTAGAAAACTCTTTGGAGAATGAGTTGACGTTCCTAAAATGAATCATGACATGGCAGAACTTTCAATTTCTGAAATTGGATTTGAATTCGTGGTTAATTTCAATCTGGCACGATTTTAGCGTGACTTAGCCCACTGGGTAGCTTTTAGGAATTTCTAGTGTAATTGACTTGTGGTCGATTTATTTCGAGCCACAATGTACATTTTCGACACATTGGCAACTCTCGGTGGTCATGAAAATCTCGAGGTTTCAACTATGGGCACAGGGTACCAAAACGATAGAAAAATTGGTTTAGTGCCATCGACGAGAATTTTACAATATGGTGGAATCACCCACACTTAATCACATATCTCAGTCGAATCGGCCTATCTCTAATCTCTGATCGATTTTTATTTGTGCCGTAATGATCTCTAT
The DNA here is from genome assembly GCA_014182405.2 of Eucalyptus sideroxylon. Taxonomy (NCBI): domain Eukaryota; kingdom Viridiplantae; phylum Streptophyta; class Magnoliopsida; order Myrtales; family Myrtaceae; genus Eucalyptus; species Eucalyptus sideroxylon. The sequence goes on along the minus strand of CM024554.2, from coordinate 30,526,672 downwards.
AGATGAGCACGGTCGAGTAGTCAATTCCTGGTTGAATTCTCAAGTGTATTGCATTAAAATCCCTTAATGGCTTCCCTAGATGGACTAGTTATCTCATGAGTGATCAGCTCAGAGAATAGAATTATAGTTGCGTTGATAAAAAGCCCGATTCATTCAATTGAAAGTAGAACCTAAAATTCAAGATATCACAATGGATCAATATGAGGCCAAGTTTACTCAATGGTCGAGGTGCGCCCCCGAATTGATTGAAGATCCAGTGGATAGGGAGAAAAGATTTCGAGATGGCCTGAAACCTGACATTCAGAGTCAATTGGTGCCACTTAATCTTAAAGACTATAATGAATTGTATGAACGAGCCCAATTGATAGAGAAGGATTTGCTAGAACAAGCAACTATGGTGAGATTCCATTACTCAGTCTCCCAAACCGACTAGCGTCTCAGTAAGAGGTCGACATCGGGGGGAAAGCGTTCATTCACTCCTAACAAGAGAAACAATAATCAAAAGTCAACCTTCACCCTAGGTGATATATGTCATACTTGCAGGAGGTAGCATGGAAATGCTCCGTGCCTAGTCCGGACAGGAGCATGTTTCAAATGTGGTCAACAAGGCCATGTGATAAAGATTGCCCACAATGACATCAAGGAATATAGCCGCAACAACCACAAGTGATGTTGCAAAATGGAGTTCAATGACATGACAACTTCAACCGTCCTCTAGCTTAAGGAAGATTATATGCGATTTTCCAAGAAGAAGTTGAGAACTCTAAGACCGTTATTATAGGTATAGTCTCTCTACATAACCATGCTACATACGGACCTTGAAATCTAGCTTACTAGCTACTTTCAGAATCGAACCAAAGGTATTATAAAAAATTAGGGCGTTGTAGCAAATGGACCTTGAAATCCAAAAAATTTAGGAGAAGGCCTTGGAAAAGAAAAAGCCTGACTTTCAAGCAACTGAGGATAAATTATTTAAGTTTCTTGAACTTAAGGAAGAAATCCTAGTAGAAGCTCATAAGAGCAATTACAGCATTCATCCGGGTTGCACAAAGATGTATCGGAATCTACTACAACATTACTGGTCAAATGGTATGAAAGTAGACATTGCCAAGCATGTCGCAAAATGTCATGCCCCGAACCTCGAGCGCGCGCACATCCCTCTATGGTCGATACAAATGCGACATTCTTAGGATGCATCGTTGATCCATTTCATTTTATTTGCACATGCAGAAGCGAATAACAAAACCCCTGACAACAAACAGCACGAGATAAGAAAGCAAGGCAACATTTCACAAAAGCCACACTTTTATAAACAATGGGGTTTAGGTACAAAAAGTCCACAAAAGATCAACTCTGAAAAGGAAGCTATCTTGCGACCTACTCGTCGGACATAAACACCGATCCTTTAGACTCCACCTCCACAGACTCGGGGCTTCGGTCCTCCACCTAAGGACCTGAAAAGTAAAGCCCACGACGGGGTGAGACAACGTCTCAGCAAGTTCACCTTCTAAATCCCTATTAGGAAGGAAATACACCCAAGGGTGGCCTAGTCACATAATACAGAGGACTTACCTCACCTCAGTTCCTTCCTGCACGTTAGCATGGTTCATATCACAAATGCATATAATCGAAGTACACAACAATTGAAATGCCGCACTCAACTCAATCAATCACAGGGATCCCGATTATAAGACCAAACTGTTATGACATGTCCCATACCATGCCACAAAGTTTTGTCTCATAACCAGGCACATCTAACTCAATCAATCATGCATTCCAATTGTTAATTTCGCCCCTTGAGGGCACGACCTACTCTTAATTTCGACGGTTTACTAGCGTAGCCATGCATCGTCTCTTCTCCATTGAGCATAGCTACGCCTCTCAAAGATGGCTTTCTCGAAGGAGCATAGGTCCAGAATCTACTGCGACCCGATACCCAATGAGTGGGTAACCCATATAGGGATTTAGTAACGTTCGGTATAAACGCTCGAGACCGGTTCTCTTAACTAACACATGATCATTCAATCTCCACCCAGGACACCGTGCATTGCATACAAATGTCTCAATTAAAATAATGATCTTAGCATATTTTCTTTGTATTAAAAACATCCCGGAAAGTAGTCGTGTGTCGGTACACGGTCAATTTGAACTAGAAAAAGTGATATCTTTCCTTTTCAAACCCCACTATTTGGTATAGTACTTAAACACTCTTTTTTTGTGTCAAAACCCGGCACCCAGGATTTTCTGAATAAATACCATAATTTTGTCAATCATTACTCAATTTCACAGTCCAACAATCAATTGCATAATCTGAACACACCAATGCAATCAGCACGAAATTCTGGTCACCGGCTATCCTAGTCTAATTTCTGGAAAATAATAAATAATTAAATATATTCTGAAATTAATTAAATAATATAAAATAGTTAAATATAATTTAATTTAATAAATTCGAAATAATTAAATAATGCAAATAATTAATTAAGAGCCTAATTAAGCTTACACTAATCTAATTGCCTAATTAGCCTTAATTAATTAACCATTAAACTAATCAAGTCTCATAATCTAATTAACTTCTAATTAGACTAATCTAACCACCTAAACATGCTTAAGCTAATCTAAACAACCCTTAAGCATCATTAACCTCCTAAGCAAGGTTTAGTGAGTAAACTCACTGGTTTTGCGAGCCAATGAGTCCACGGTGACGACAACGCAAAGACGAGCAACAATCCTCCTAGCGGCGACACCAACGGAGGGCAAGAAGTGACCTAAAATGGGCTGCAAAGTTCCAGATCTTGTTGGAACTTTAGCTGTTGTCCAAGGCTGAATTTAAGAAGACCAAGGTTGAATCAGCGGTTGGTCGAGGCGGGCGGAGTAGGCAAAGCTTCGGTGGATTAGGCGGGCGGCTCCGGGGCTCAGCCAATGATGAACGGCGGCTGGACGGCACACGTATAGGTGCGAGGTAGCAAGCAGGGGCGGGGACGACGGCGCAGGGACGCACGGACAGACAAAACAGGGATGGCGGCCAGCGGGGCTCGGGCACGACTTCGGCTGGCAGCGACGGTGTAGACGGGGGGCAGGGGGCAGTCGATGGTGGCTGGTTGGCTTCCCTGGGCTTCTATAGTTTCTTGAGCTCATAAGGCGGCAAGGAAGAAGGGAGGAAGGTAGAGGAAGAGGGAGAAGACAGCTGCTAAAGAGGGTCCACCATTTGGCCTCCAAGTCTTCAATCTTATCTCCATTCACTTATCACATGCCCCCACCATGTCAGCCCTTGTCCACAGCCCATCCTCTCTCCTTAATCTTCTCAAGCAAGCTTCGAAGGTGGTCCAAAATGTTGTGTACCCCATGGCCTACGAATTTGCACATTTGTTCCTTTAATTTCATTCCAATCCTCCTTCAAAACCATCCAATTGAAGCCCAATAATTCATCCCATGTGTCCACACTTAAATCCACATTTTTCCTGGGAAAATAATCCATCTTGGGTGCCAAAAGTGCGCTAAAAAACGGTCCTCTATTTTTCTCGGTCCAATTCCGTCAATCCTTGATTTTTCGCTGAAAATCCGAACTTACCGAAAAATCTTTGGAGGATGAGTCGACATTCCTAAAATGATTTGTGACATGACAGAACTTCCAATTTCTGAAATCGGGTTCAATTTAATGGTTAATTTCAATCTGGCATGATTTTAGCGCGTCCTAACCTACCGGGTAGCTTTTAGGAACTTTTAATGCTTTTGATCTATGGTTGATCGTTTTCGAGTCACAAAGTGTATCTTCATCTTCGACACTTTGGCGACTCTCGGTTGTTGTGAAAATCTTGAGGTTTCAAATGCGGACATAGGGTACCAAAACGACAGAGAAATCGGTTTAATGCCTATCGACAAGAATTGTGCAATTAGATGGAATCACCTAAACTTAATCACATGATTTTGTCGAATCGACCTATCTTAGGTCTCTAATTAGTCTGTACCATAATGACCCTTGCAGATTAGCACGGTCGAGCAGTCGATTCCTGGTCGAATTGTCAAGTATATTACATTTAGATTCCTTAACGGCTTTATCTGATAGGGTAGTTATCTCGTGAGTGGCCAACCTAGAGAAAAGAACTATAGGCGCGTCGATGAGAAGGCCGACTCATTCAATTGAAAATAGAATTGGAAAATCAGGATGTCACACAAAATGCCTGACGTGCCAACAAACAAAGGCTCAGCATCGCAAGTCAGGAGAACTATTACAACATTTGGAAATCCCAGAGTGGAAATGAGAGCATATAACGATGGAATTTATTTTTGGGTTGCCGAGAAGCCAAAGAAGAAATGATTCCATTTGGGTGATTGTTGATAGGCTAACAAAGTTTACCCATTTTCTCATGATACGTAAAGATTTTTCATTAGAAGAATATGCTAAGCTGAATGTTCGACAAATTGTGCATTTACATGGAGTTCCGGTGACATTCATGTCGAATCAAGACCACAAATTTACCATTATCTTCTGGCAAAGCCTCCAAGTTGCAATGGGAACGAAGCTCCAGTATAGCATAGCATATCACCCATAGACAGATGGCCAAATATAAAGAACCATCCAAATGCTAGAAGACATGATGCGAGCTTGTGTCATAGATTTTAAAGGAAGTTGGGACAAGCAATTACATCTCATTGAATTTGCATACAATAATAATTATTTGCAAAGCATCGGGATGGCATTGTTTGAGGCATTATATGGTCGAGCTTGCAGAACTCCAGTTTGTTGGAACGAAGTCGGGGAAAGGAAGGTCACTAGTCCAAAGCTAGTTCAACTCATAATAGACATTGTATAGGCTTAGAACTGCCCAAAGCCGACAAAAGAACTACACAGATAGACGTCAGAAGCCCCTAGAGTTCTAGATAAGTGATCATGTCTTCCTTAAAGTATCACCTATAAGGGGTGTAACACGCTTTGGAAGAAAAGGGAAGTTAAACCCAAAGGTAAATAGGACCTTTTGAAATTTTAGAAAGGATTAGGAATTTGACCTATTGGTTGGTGCTGCCACCGAAACTTGCTTAAATACATGACGTGTTTCATGTATTGATGTTGAGAAAGTACGAGCCCGATCCGACACATGTGCTAGACTTCGAAGAGATCAAGGTGGACAACACAGTGTTGTATGCTAAGGAGCCAGTGCGAATCCTGGATAGAAAGGAGTAAGTACTAAGAAATAAGGTCATTCCTTTAGTAAAGGTCCTATGGCGACATCATGGTATAGAGGAAGTAACGTGGGAAAGTGAGGAAACAATGAAGCATCAATACCCACGTCTTTTTGAGAAACCAAGTATGTACTTAAAATTTCAAGGACATAATTTTTTTTAGGGGGAGAGTTGTGACATCTATAATCTGAGCCCCCAATCAATAAAGGAAAATGGCCTCTGAACCAATTTTGAGGCCAGCCATGAATTAGTCACGAACCTTGGCCTGAATAGGATAGTTGATCATAAATGAATGGGAAAAATTCTCACCCAATAGTAGAAGCATCCATATTAGCTTAATTCTTAGGATTGCCCTATTGACTTTTGGAAGTTTGTAATTTAATGAATGGGTGAGTCATTAGCCTTATTGCCGCTTGATCATCAATGCAAGAAGATGGCTCAATATGCTTTGTTGTCCCTTGTTTATTAATGAAGGGGGTGAGTCATGTGCCTTATTGTCTTGACCATAAATGCAAGCAGGTGACTCGTGAGCTAGTTGTCCAATGCCCATTAAATAAAGGGGATTAGTCATGATCTTAAGTGTCCCTAAAAACCTAGAGTATCATGACCCTTGAGTTAACCTTGGAAGACAAGTTTTCCTTAGGTGTCAAGCAATTAATAAATGATCTTGAAAATAAGAATTCAATGGAAGAACTTAGTAGAAAATTTTAGAAGGAGAGGCTTGTCTTGGAGAGTAAGTAATGGATAAGAACAAATCCAAAGCCAATGATTGCACTAAATCTCGGCATTAAATGAGAAGGGTGAGTCACAAGACTTAGGTGTCTTCAATGTCATTAGCCCTCATTAACTACAAGATAATTCATGCCTTAAGTGGTCCAATATAAAGAGGGCAAGTGTCTTCTTAAAACCTAGGCATGCCACCTCCTCAATCTAGGGTGCCACTCCAAGAATTCTTATTGGTCCAGTTGGAAGAGTAATGATGGGAGATTTGCCTATAAATAGAGGCACCAACCCTCATCTCTCACACACCTTTTCCTCTCCTTTCCCTCTCCCCTTGTATGCCCCTCTCTCCCCTTAGGCTTCCTTGTTCGCACGCCCTCCTTGCTTGATTTTCTTAGGCCAAATGGCATCACCTTGAGTGGTAAGTAGAACCCCTAACTCTTGGTTAGGGCGATGAGTTATGTTATTGGATTGAGCATGAGCTCACTTGTGTTCTACCATGTGTGAGATGTCGTCGATTGTCTTTTGTATGATTTACTCATGTTTTATTTGTCCACGTATGAACATGCCCTGAGTCACGATGGGTTCCGCTTGGTTGTGAGAACAACGTCAAAGCGTGATGGTATGGGCCTTGCTTGGTCTTGGATCGGTACTGAGATGTGCCGATTTTGAGCCTTGTGTAGCACTAGGCTGGCGTTAAGATGGGTTGGCTCAAGTCGCGAGTAATGTACGTGCTCGGTTCATCGTTTAGGCTATTTTTGCTAGGTCATGACCCACTTACATGAGCACGCCTTCGTGTTTTGGTTGCAACGACTAATGATCAAAGATAAGAGTTGAGCTTGTGTAAATGCTTGTTTGTGTGGTCACACGAAGAAACTAGCCGTCACCCATGGATTTCGGGGCGATGTCACCACCAATGGATTTCGGGGTGGTGACACCATCACCGATGGATTTCAGGGCGATGCCTTCATCGATGGATTTTGAGATGATGCTCGGTGGATTCTAGAAGAACCAATGGATTTTGGTTGATTAATAAATGAATCTTATGTGTTTGACCTTATAATATTCAAGCGCATATGTTAATTGCCCTTGCCTTGACCTTGAAAGCCACGTGCATATTTGATAAGCTCTTATTTGGGTCTTGAAAGTCACGTGCATACTTTATATGCTATTATTCAAGTCTTGAAAGTCACGTACATATTATATATGCCATTATATGAACTTGGCCATGCCTGTTTTACAAGTAGTCGAGGATTCTCGCTTGTTTTTTAGTCAAGGTAAAGCACATGTTATACTGTTGATTTGCCACTGACACTTATTTGAAGTCAAAATTGGCATGCTTTGGTCCAGTGATGAGGTGCCATCCTAACAATGATTTAGTGGTTTTACTTATTGGGTCTATGACTCATTCTTGTTATCTTTCAAACTTGTAGGTATGGACTGTGGACGACGAGTAGGGAGCCAGCCTATCGTAGGGGAAACCAAGTTTGTAGGATGTCCTCTTTAGAGGAGTTAAGGTTACCCCAGCCCTATAGAGAAAAATAAATCGGATGTATAATAGAAAGAGTAGAATGCCCATAATAGGGGCTTGTACAAAGTATAGTCTTGTATAATATAGTATTGTGATGTATGTATCCCTTGTTTCCCCATGTTTGTTTTTGTACGGGTGTTGATGTATTTACGCTTCTGCATGTTCATAAGAAAAGATAAAAGAAAACGGGATGGTGACGCACCTGGGACGTCGCAACGATAGTCCTGCGACCTGGATTCGGGTTGTTACACTTTGTGCATGAGCATCACTTGAACTAAAACCAAGCTCAAATCAGCAAGAACATGAAAGTTCGGAGGGTTTCATGACATTCAAAGGATCTGAAAAGCAAGGTAAAGTGCTTTTCATTTTTCGAGAATTTTTTAATGCAAAGTTCAAAATGTGAGGATCAAAGCTCCTGAGATAAGTAAATTCCATTCAGCGTGGAGGCTGTCCTAAAAAATTCTAGAACAAAATCACAACAGTGGATTACAACAAAAACTCACAAAATGGGGCAAAAAGATCAAAGCAATTGAAAATGAACCCATTGATTAGTGGCTCCAAGAAAATTACACATCATGAAACACATCATAAGGAACAATTTTCATGAAGAGAGTTTTTCTAAAGTGAGCTACGTAGGAATTTATAAAAATTCAAGAACACATGGCATCACTTGAACTAAAACCAAGCTCAAATCAGCAAGAACATGAAAGTTCGGAGGGTTTCATGACATTCAAAGGATCTGAAAAGCAAGGTAAAGTGCTTTTCATTTTTCGAGAATTTTTTAATGCAAAGTTCAAAATGTGAGGATCAAAGCTCCTGAGATAAGTAAATTCCATTCAGCGTGGAGGCTGTCCTAAAAATTCTAGAACAAAATCACAACAGTGGATTACAACAAAAACTCACAAAATGGGGCAAAAGATCAAAGCAATTGAAAATGAACCCATTGATTAGTGGCTCCAAGAAAATTACACATCATGAAACACATCATAAGGAACAATTTTCATGAAGAGAGTTTTCTAAAGTGAGCTACGTAGGAATTTATAAAAATTCAAGAACACATGGCATCAGATAAAAAATGTAACGGGATAGCAAGGTATCATGGCGGATCAATAATAATTTATCCTATTAAATAAAGTCCAAAAAAATCTGAAATTTTACCACAATATAGACAAGAGAAAGACAAACTTCTAGACTCGAAAAGGGCAAAATAGGGGTTTCAAATTTTATTATCAATAGATTTTTAGACAAACTTCACAAAAATAGAAAACAGGTAAAACAAAGTGCAAATGATGCAAAATTAACACCATCGGAAAGATCAAGACGTGCCCTAGGATTTCTCAAAGATGCCAAGTTCAATTAGGAGCAAATTCATGGTCAAATAGCGACAATTGCAAAAGTGTGCAAATCAATTATAAGCAAATCAGAAAGTTGCAAGGGTATTGGCTTGTAAAGCCATCTAAACAATGCATAAAAAATGTGAAATTCACACATGACCTAGGGGTAAATGCGACAGTCAAATTTGGTTACACACTTAACCCTAAATCGAAATGCAAAAAGTCACATGAATTCATTAACATTGAAGGGTGATTTATCATTAAGGACAAAATGCATAGCAATTTTAGTTATTATGATTAGTCAACTTGATGCATGGTTTTCACATGGTAAATAACATTCAAATGGGGCATGCCATGCACCAATGAATCTTGCGGTATGCACTTAACATGTCTAGATGACCTCATGACCTAATTTGGCTCTTTAGGAACTCAAATGAAGATGTTTTCATGGGTTTGTGATCAGCCTTAATCACAGCAAGATAAGCAAACAGCATGAGTGATTTTCACTGGGACATGATAAAATTCTATAAAAAAATCCTAAATATAGAATGCAATGTCATGATTATTTTTCTTGGAGACACCCAAGTCTAATTTAATTCACATGAACCTACACAAAAATGACAAAACATAGAATGTAATGATCTTCACAAAATGCAACAGCATTGACATGATTTTGCAAACATGATTAACCTAGTAAATGACACTCATTTAGTGCAAATTACACCTAGTTAGAAAGCTTGTAATGCATACTACAACTCTTATGAAGGATGGGAATCCAATTGAGCACATTTAAGACCTCATTTCAAAGCAAACATAGGTCCGACTTAGAGTAGGACAGACTGACCTAAGGACAATTTTTTTAAGGTTTTGCTTAACCAAATCAATGCCAAAAAATTTGGAAAAAAAAGAAGATGTTATTTGGGTAAGAGATTTTTGTGCAACTTTCATGTAGAAACTATCTCCAAAATATTTAAAAAAAAAAAAAAAAAAAAAGAGATAGTTTGTTCAAAGTCAGAAGACCAAATCAGCAAACTGAGAACAAAAAAGTCAACCAAATTCTGAGGTGAAATTCAGGTACCAAACGAGGTCTTTTTGGGGCCCATAACCTATCAAATTGAAACTCATCGAACCTAAATCATATGTCTAGGCAACTCAAGGCCAAAAAATGATGTTTACTACCTCAGATTGACCTCAACAAACAATCACATACATGGTTACTATTTTTGCAGATGAAGATAAATCAAGAACAATTAGGTTCAAACTCATTATCAATCATCATAAGTTCATCACATATCATCATGTAACATCCAAAACTTCAAATCTAAGTATAACACACGATCCTAGGTTTGGAACCTGTCCTCGATTGAGTAGTCCGATCTCCCTTTATCGGATTCATGATTTGAGTATTACATTTTGCGGTTCTCATCGAATCAAACTCAAATGCCAAGGACTCGCTGAAGAGGTCGGATTGCCGGTCAAACAGCTGGTTCGGGAACAGGACAGAAACCGATCCATTTGGACCGGTTTTAGGGCACCGTTGAAAGATCTGGCCGCCGAAAGAGTTCTGATGGCTATCTTACCAATCCTCATTCATTGGATGATCAATGGTAGGATTAGAGGCAGCTTGTCCACCACTGAACTGCTGATCAGCAAAGAGGAGCTAATTGGCTTGAAGACTAGTTTAACTGTCGGTCTTCAACCTTCAACAAAGACGCGGCTAGACAGGTAACTTCGATGGCTGTTGGAGCTAGACGAGGTCCCGAATAGCACCAGGAGAGAGAGAGGCAGTTTGGGGATGGTGGTGCGGCCAAGGGGACTGCTGGTGAGAGGTCGACATTGACAGTCAAGAACGATTTCACGCGAAGGGAAGAGAGGAGAGAAAGAGGCGGGAAATGAGAGGGAGAGAGAGAATTTTTGAGAGAATTCTTGTTATTCAGATCTGCAATTTCATCAAGTGAGCCTCCCTAAAGTTTTGGAGGGAAAATCCTTATATAGTCTTGATTTAAGGTTTAATCTCGATCGTCGGCTCGATCTGATGGTTGAAACTTGATCTAATGGTCTAATTAAGCTCATTGGGAATTAATCCTAATTAAAACGTGTCCCACGATCGATCGGATGGCATTGATTTGGAAAACTGGAGTTTAAACTCAAATTGTGATTAGAGCCTCATTAGTGGCAATTTTGTAATTTCATCAAATCCATAGGTATTTTCGCAAAATCTAGAAACTGAAGGAATGTAGCAATAAAGTGCACATGATGATGAACCGATGGGTGGCCGCAGGCCTCTAGGAACTAGCCGGCAAAGGGCCGAATTGGCCTTCTCTGTCGGTAGTCAATCCAATCGATTGGATGGGTTCAAGCTAGCTTGATTGGTTCTTGATTGGTTTGAGCTGGCCGGTCCTTGGGGGCTAAATTTTATGCAATTTAATAGGACCGAACTGAAAGAAAAATTACTCAATTTGAGGAAAAACGGTCCAATTCAAAATAAATTAGGCCAAATAAACCACATAAATGTGATCCATTGATTTTACATTAATGTAATTGCTTGATTATCATGAAAAATAATAGTCCTACACCATGGGTACACGCAATAAGGTATTATAGGCCAAATCAGACAATTTTTCATTTTCTTGATCGAAATCACAAATTAATAGAAATTGAATTCAAGTAATATTGCGAGACACCTATTCGACTAATCACCTATGCTTAAGATAACCTATCGCATCCAAATTGACTTCGAATTGACGTCATGATTCTTATGCTAAAAGTGAATCAACCTTGATTCATGAAATTAAACCTTAGTCTCAAATGAGTCAACTTGAATTTCCTTAATTGAAGCTTATTAGCTTGGTTTTTCTATATTCAAGAGGGTTGAGTTCCTCAAATTGGAAAGTTCTTGAGTGAATCTCTTAAAATGTACCCTGGATTTGTTCTTATCTCAAGGAAATGATTGAAATAAAAGTTTTCGTTTGTAAATCATGAAGAATTGATTCGAAGCCCCTAATAAGGGCTAAAAGTGGCAATTTGCATTTCAACATGATCGTTCTTGATGTTGACGCCTAAATTTCGTTTTTTTTAATTAATTAGGTTTTTTATTTTTCCTTTTTCGGATAATAAATAATAAATAATAAAAACAACAAAAAAAAGCAAACAAAAAAAATAAAATAAAGAGCAGCCACAAGGGCTAGGCCTTCAAAGCCCAACCCCCCTCTTCTTTTCATTCCCTTCGCGCAGGTCTGCGAGGCCCAGCCACGACCCAAATCAGCCCAGCCCCTTTCCCCTTCAATCTTCTTCCTCATGCCCTCATCTTTGTCTTCTTCCTCTGCAACACGCGCACCGGAGGCCGGACGCGTGCGATGCCGAGGATGCAGGAGGAGGCATCGACGATGACGCAAGCTAAGGGGACACAGTATTGAAGGTAGGTAGGCCTTCGTGGAAAGGGAAAGAAGTGACGCCGGTTCGGCCGGCGGAGGAAGGCCGGTCGTCACATCAAAGACCGCCGGCCGAACCTCCGTCAACCGGACAGCCTCGCATATAAATAGCGAGGCACCACCTCTGTCGGAAGCAAGCCAGCAAGTTCAGAGGGGTCCTTGAGAGACTTCAGGGAGCTCAAAGAACGAGCAAGGTAGAAATTGGGTCGCGAACTCAAACCGACCTCCCCCCAAGAGACTTTGGGGGAGGCCGGCAGCGAGTGAGCCCGAGGGGGAGAGATCTGGTAGAGCAGGGAGGGTCTGGTTCCGAGGGAGTCCTAGATCCGCGAAGAAGAAGACTTGAGAAAGGTCAGATTTGGAGGAGAGGGGGCTGACTGGGAGCAGACCAAACCCTTGCCGTCGTGTCGAGTCGCCCCGAGCCAGGCTGCCGTCATCACTGTGATCGAGTAGCAGCCGCAACGCCGTCAAACCATGCTGCCACCCTCGCGCTTCGCCGCTGTTGTTTCTCCCGACACAAGCCACTGCTTCCCCGACGTAGACTTGCAGCTGTTCGAAGACTCGGCTGAATCAAAGCCCTACATCGCGAAATTGACCGAAATAGGTATGAGCTCAGTCGCCGTCTGGCGCCGTACACCATCACCGCCGCCGTCGCTGCCGCTCGAGGCTTCGCCCCTCTCTCGAAACCCTAATCGTTTTTCGCCTTGCGTCTCAACCCACGCGACCGTCTCCATTGCCGCCACTCGAAGGCTCCCCCTATTTTTCGAAACCCTAGCCTCCGTCGCCGCCGAATGCCGGGTACCGTCGATTGGTCCCCCAAGCTCTCCGATCAACGCCGCGAGATAGACGGGAGCGGAGGGGGCTGCCAAACCAGGTCAAGACCGGGTCGGGCGCGTGACCCGGTTCTCTAGGGTTTTGCCAAGACCGGGTCGTCGGGTTGGGCCAAACAGCGGGTTGTTGGGCTGCGATTAAAAAAAAAAAGAAAAAAAAAACAAGTCATAGGGTTTCGCCAAAACCGGGTCGTCGGGTCGTCGGGTCCGTGTTCTTGGGCGGGAGACCGGTCGGTCCCAACTCGGGAATCCGACCAGTCGGTTTTATATTATTTTAATATAAAAATAAAATAATAATTTATTTTCCAAAAAATAAAAAAAATTAAAATATCTCATATTTTCCAAAAAAAAAAAGCCAAAAAAGACTCATATTTTCCAAAAAATAGCAAAAAATCCAAAAATGCTTTTTATGTCAAAAAAAAGAGAAAAAGACTTAAAAAATGTTTTTCCTCCACAAATGCATGGAAAATCCCTCAAATATCCAAAAAGCCTCAGGGTTTAAACAAGATTAGGTACCGAAAGGGCATTAGTGATTAACTAGTGTAATTAAGTTCCCGATCCTAATTTCTCTGGTTACGCAGGAGTGAATATTTCTCCCGGTATTTCGCTTGGGTTTCTAATCGACCCACCCCAAATTGATTAGTGGCGACTCCGTTTTAAAATTAACTTACAAGTTAAAAAAAAAACTTGAACCATTAAGTTGTGAATTGGTGGACTTGGGAGAGTCCGGGCATACTAAATTTAGCTGAGCCATTAGCCTCCTTTAGGCGCTCGCCCCCGAACAGGCGCCGAAAAAAAAAGGTCGCGACAGCTTGGCGACTCCGCTGGGGACATTTGAGGACTTAGGCCATTTTGTCTTTGTTTAAATGCTGTACTGACTTGGGTTTTTTTCTTTTGTGCAGGTTAGTATCTTAGATTTTCTTTTTAAATAAAATGTCTTGTGATTATAAATTGCTATGCATGCTTTACTGTTTCAACACTACACGTGGCACACACAACCCGGCCGCCGGACTTGGGCTGCCATAGGATTTCTAGGATGGTGTTAAGAAAGATACGACCTTGAACGCGAGACTGCGATGTAGAGGTTGCCTTTCTTTTCCCCGAATTTCTTAGCTGAGGTTAGGAGGGTATGCTGCTAATGCGAGACTACGACAGGCGGATATCCTTTTTAATTTCAACAAACCTTCTCAGTTAGAAATCGGGCCGCACATATCATGCGCATGTCTATGTGATTGTTATCAATTTTCTTGCGTGATGTAAGTTTTTTTTCGTACCTTCCTGCATATATTGAGTGGTCCAAGATTAATTTAGGATTTAATACCACGGTCAATTAAATTTGGAAGTAATTGTCATACAGTTTAAAATAAAAAAAATAAAAAAAAAACTATTGCAAAAGAAATTAATTTCAATTAATGTTTTTATGCTCAAGCATGTTAAAAAGTTCTTTTTCGCAAGAATTTTCATTTGCCTCAAAAAGGGATTGAAATCTTTTTCAAAATTTGTTGCAATTCATGCTTTCTTCACCTTTCAAAATTAAATATCTTTTTAGCCCATACTAACATGTCACATGCCCTTTTTCAATCAATGCTTAGGAAACCGTCTACCTTTTCATGAATAAACAAAATGAGTAGGATTAGGTCGTAATCATGGACCGACTCCCTATTTACGCCTTGTATTCACACGTGCTTGTTTATTCATGGCCAGGTAATCACAGAGCGTCAACGTTCGCCGATCCAGACTTGCTCAGAAGCAAGAGCAAGAATGACCGAAGAAAATTTACCAAGCCGTATTGCGGTCATGGAAAGTGAAATGAAGCAAGTCTTCAATGTGCTTCAACAACTTTCAAAGCAAATAGACTCTATCCAAGGCAAGCTCACTCCCGCCCCGGCCTCGATCGAGATATTGTTGCCACAATCATCTACTAGGGGTGATCAAGGTGGAGATACCGACGATAATATGCCTGAATTAGAGGATGATCCGCACCAAACCGCGATTGATAAAGCGAAGCTAGGCAGTTTGTCTAAAACTGAGCATGACAAACGTCTCGAAAAGCTTGAGGAGAGATTGAAACAACTACAAGGCCTCCAAGATCCTACTTTGACGGACCTCTCCATTTATTCCAATGTCAAAATGCCGGAAAAATTCAAAATGCCTGAGTTTGAGAAGTACGATGGCACAACTTGCCCGAGGGCTCATTTACAAATGTACTTGGTTCAAATGACCCAATATGTTAATAATGCACCATTAATGATCTAGTTGTTCCAATCAAGTCTAGTAGGCCTTGCCCTGAGGAGGTACATTACAAAGAACATGAACCTCCTCGAAACATGGAGCGAAGTGAGTGAGGCATTCCTCAAGCAGTATGAGTTCATAATGGACATTACCCCTTCTCGTGAGGATCTTGAGCATACCGAAAAGAAAAAGCACAAATCGTTCAAAGAATATACTATTAGATGGAGGAATCTGGACACCCAAATCAGTCCTGAACCAACCGATTTCGAGCTAAGAAAGATGTTTATCAAAACCCTCCCTTACGAGTACCACAATCGAATGATAACCACGATCACCGAATCATTTAATCAACTCATTCCAATAGGGGAGCAAATTGAGATAGGGTTGAGGGATGGTTGGTTCATTGAACCTGCATCCACGAGCAAATTTAGCATGAAGAAAGATAAAGAACCCCTGGTAGATGTCAATGTGACCTATAATCATCCTCCTACAATTCATATAAGCACAAGAGAACAACACACCACCAGCCGTCAATCGTCCCAGCGTTACAACAACATAAGACAATTTACTCCTCTTCCTGGATCTCCATCACAGGTACTGGCAATCCTCCAACGACCCAACGCTGAAAGTTTTTCCAACTATGACCCGTCAAAGATATGCGACTATCACATGGAAGAAGTGGGGCATTCGACTGATGAGTGCTTCGCCCTCAAGAGTCGAATCCAGAACCTGTTAGACACTAAAGCTTTCTCATTCCAGAGCAATTCGCTCCCTGATCACACCGACAAAGTAAACGCGGTATTCAGTTATGAAGACAGTCAGAACAGAAATGTTGAAGCACATACCACTGACATTTATCAAGAGCTGGTGGAGGTCGGATATTATTCAGGCAATGAAGTACCACCCTTAGCAATAGAGAAAAAAGGGCCAGATGACATGACTACTATGTTGGAAGACCTTTTCATGGACACCATCAACGAAGGACCGTTGGGGGAAATGGGAGCAAGCCCACTCAAGTAGAACCCTTTTTAATTTCCTTGCGCACTCCCCTACGTGGGAACTTGTACATCTTCCTTAAGCCTGGCTTGTTTTATTTTCAACATCAGTTCCGCTTGAGGAACTGACTTTTGGAAAGACTTTTCCAAAATGTAAATCCACCTATTAAATAAAGTTGAAAATATTTTGAGAACATGAGGCAGTATCCCAAACCAGCCCAGTGATGCTATCCAACCATGAAAAAAAAAATCATCCAAGGAGAATACTGAGGGCTAGGCTTCCTCATGCTTTTTATCCCCTAAAGACATATTTTGAATACAAAAAATATTTTGTCAAAGCAAGATGATAGATTTAATCATGTTTGTCTTTCTAACCCTCTCACTTTATGTTTTTGAACATCATCCCCTTTGATTTAGTGTGACAAAAGGTATTTAAAACTAGCACATCGTGTGAACAAACCAAACTCGAGAACACATTTTCAAGAAAGCGGGGGCAAACAGAAAGGAGCATCCCGTTTCAAAAAAAGGTAAGTCTTATTCCCTTAACATAATATTGAGAATGACAACCTCTTTCTTCTATTTATAGGAAACGAAAGATATGACGTAATAGGTACGGGCATACAGTTGAAATCAAGCTGTCCCCAAGAGCTCTGTACACTCCACCTTGCTCCTGCCCAACTCCTTCTCAAGTCGAAGCAATATCTTTTCCCCACAATATGCCTGAATAACTAGATGATGTGGATTCATCAATGAGATTTCCATCTTTGACAAGCCAAGAAGTACAAAAAAGGAATTTCTCCTCTTAAATTGGCTACTGTCAATAGGGAGAAAATCTAGACAGTTAAGGTAGTCTCTAGCCCCCTATTTCAGATGATGACATTAGGGCCTAGAAATCTCATTTCTTGCTCCAGATGCATGCTCTCCCAAGAAGTGATTCCCATCAGAGAATTGGAGGTTTTGATTGTCCATCTTAGATTCCATAGAAGCTTGAAGTACATGACTTTGATCAATGCTGCTACTGGTCATAAGGTCAAAAACAAAATTCCACAGAAGGAAGGCGTTGAAGATGAATCAACGACCATCAATCATGCATACATGGCCACGAATGAGGAAGGCCGATTGAAAGAAATGTCAAACTGTGTCAAGACGAAGAGGCTGTCATTGACATTCAAATATTCCTAGGAGTCATCAAATATAAACTTTGGGGAAAAGTAATTTGGCATCGTTTCCAATACTCCCAGTGTCTGAATTCACTTTTGACATATTTTCTCTTATTGACAGGAAGCATAGGATTCAAGAAGCAAGCTTAATGGTTAATTTGGGCAAATTAAGTGACCCATATCGATTTGCCTAACTTGGTATGAAAGGACGTGTCGTCCAGGAACCGAGTCAGTTAAATGAAAAAAGCAGCACCGTACGGACACCGTTGGCGCCTCTAGCCGAGTGGTACCCGGGAAGAAGCAAAACGGTCCGAAGTCGGGGGTTCGAATCGCCGACACGGCAGTTAGCCTCTTGGTAAAAAACTAATAATAATAAAGTTTTTGCTGCTCTTGCGCCTACAAATTACGAGAGAGCAGATGACCTAACGAAGCAAAAGACATAGGACTTCGTGTCCCTTGCACTTCAGGTCCATCGAATCCAGTGAATGGTAATGTTGTATCGCTTCCAAGTTATTCAACTCTTGAAAGAGTTTCTGACTAACATGATCCCTTTTATCTGTTGCAAGAGCACTTGATTGTCAAAAACACAGATAACAAATCAATGAGAGGTATGACAAACTCTTCCAAGCAAAATGATGTCTCAAGTATCGCCAAAGCAAATGACAGAGACCCTTCAGGCCTCAAGTCACTTATGATCTTGGCCCTACTGGTTGAGCCATTTCCACAGCTTCTCTTCTACAAGAGGCAAGAGTAGAAATTCCTGATCAGATTCCCAATCCTTGGTTGATCATTCATATGTCATGTCCCTAACTAATAGGAGCAATCTATCGACGCTCATTTGTGAATAACCCTTTGTAAATAACTCTTTTGATGTTCAAATTTCAACGCATTTGTGAATACCATTTCACCAAGCAAGCACCCTCAAAGCTGTTAATAAATTTTTCTTGAGTAAAAGCCATTCATTTGTTCTGAGGGTACAAACTCCACCACTTTTAAAATATTGCATGCCTTTTCCAAATAAATTTTGCATGATGATTTTGTCTGTCTAAGTCATTGATCCCATTAAGGATTATCAGAATAGACAGCTAAATAAAGAATACAAGACTGATTGAGCATGCTGGATGAGGCACGTCAGAATGATGACAGGCAAGCTATATCCTACATACAGTCCCCCATTTACACACTTGTGAGATAAGTGCAGAAGATTCCATGGCTGCAGGGTAAAGAGTTCTCTGGCGAATGGTACGATGACCAAAATAGTGGGAGGCATTCCATTGCTCACTTTGAGCTCCATACACTGGCCAAATTTCTGTCTTACCTCCCCGTTGAAGAACCACCCCACACTGGGGTAAGTTGAAGGCAAGTCATCATCACAAGGTGAGAAGAGGGATAGAAATTTTCTTGCTCGCACTTGCATCAATCTTCGGGTGTCTTTATTGCATATGAACACTCGCATTAATTTAAGTGCCCTAGAATGACGACGAGCAATTCTTTCTCTACGCACTTGTATTCATTGTACAACCTAATTGAGTTTGTAATATCACTCTCATGTGGAGCAAAACAGAAGTTACTACCATTTAAGCAGCATAGCTTGGAGCGCTAGCTGAAGACGAAGACTCAAGAGTCTAACAACAGTGTCGTGGTTGAACTTGCCTAGGCTAGTTCCTCTAACGATAAGAATGAAAAAACAGGGGCATAAAAAAGCAGTGTACCTGGTAAAAGCAAGGTCAATGCCCATGAATGAAGAACTGGAATAAAAAATAGGGGCATAAAAAAGCAGTGTGCCTGGTAAAAGCAAGGCCAAGAAAAAGTTGTTGTTGTGGTTCAATTGATAGAGCCTCCATCTGATAGTGAGAAGAAAGACCGGTGACAAATGCCAAGGCAATCACCAGCTCTCACCCTTTACATATGAGCCAAGCCTATGCTGCGTCCCATTATAAAAGTCTCTTCAGACTAGGGCACTTCAATTAACGCAGGATTTCATATGTGCATAAGCATCGCTCGAAGAAGTACGAGCAATATTACTCTATCTCTTTTCGCAGATTCTTGACTTGTAAACCCAGAGATGATCGTACAACATTTCATTCATCAGCTTCGACCTCGATGGTCCCCTTTGATGAGCCGCTGACCAAGACTTCATCGCAATTTCAACAAAGACCTCTCACATTGGTAAAGTTGTACCACTTGCGAGAATACTTAGACCCCTGTTGACATGATGATAGTGAGAAGTGTGGTCCTTATAAATCCTGCATCAATGGTCAGGATAGCCTTTTCCATGAGAGTGAGTGAAAAGTCCCTTCAGACTGAAAGTCCCTCATTTGGCATGCTCAAGACATCTATATTCTAAATGAAGGTTGTCTTTCAAAATCTTCCCTAGTGGAAATCAGATGATGCAAAATTGACAAAATTATCATGCATGAATCTCATTTGAACTCATGAATTTATAGCATATATAATCATGTGTGCATATTGTAGAAATAGCAGACATACTCTCAGAGATTAGAGATATTGCCAGGTAAGCATATCCTAATCCCCATTTGTCTTAAAGTACCTACCACTGTTCAGGTACTTTCTTCTTGACACTTGACCTATTCGAGTCGTCCCTTGAGTTTGGGTGCTTGCAACTGTCTCAGTATAACCTTGTCTTTAAGTACCCACAACTTGCCGAGTACTCCCTCTTATCAACACTCGCCCTATTTGAGTTGTCCCCAGAGTATTGATAATTGCGCCTGTCTAGGTATCCCCCTATTTTTAAGTACCTGCCATTACTCAAGTGCTCTCTCTGCTGACACTCGACCTGTTCAAGTTGTCTTTAAAGTTTGGATGCTCATGACTATCCAAGTATCCTCTTGTCTTTGAGTACCGGCCACCGTTCGGATACTTCCTTTCCATGACACTCGACCTGTCTGAGTTGTCCTCAAAATTGTATCATTGAATACTAGTAGCCATTCAAGTATTCCATCACATTGTGCACCTGTGGTTACCCAGGTATGCCTTCTTACACTTGGATCAGCCTAAGTGGTCCCAGACCGTATCATTAAATACTTATGTTCATCCAAAGTATTCCAGTACTTCTTTACCAAAAAAAAAAAGTATTCCAGTACTTTGTACACCTGAGGCTATCTAGGTGTTCCACCCCTTTTAAGTGCCTGCGACAATCCAGGTAAGCCTCATACCACATTCAAGTTTATAATACCAGGAGGTGAGAGACTTCACGAATATGTGGGGCATGTCCTCGATATTCCCTATACCAGGAGGTGAGAGACCTTCATGAATATCCAAGATACGTCATCGATATTCCAACTACCAAGAGGTGAGAGACCTTCATGAATATCCAAGGTACGTCATTGATATTCCAACTACCAGGAGGTGAGAGACCTTCATGAATATCCATGGTACATCCTCGATATTCCAACTACCAGGAGGTGAGAGACCTTCACGAATATCCAAGGTACGTCCTCGATATTCGCATTACCAGGAGGTGAGAGACCTTCATGAATATTCGGGGCACATCCTCGATATTCCCATTACCTGGAGGTGAGAGACCTTCATGAATATTCGGGGCACGTCCTCGATATTCTCTATACCAGGAGGTGAGAGACCTTCACGAATATCCCGGGTACGTCATCGATATTCCAACTACCAGGAGGTGAGAGACCTTCACGAATATGCAAGGCACGTCCTCGATATTCCCCATACTAGGAGGTGAGAGACCTTCACGAATATCCCAAGTACGTCCTCAATATTCCAACTACCAGGAGGTGAGAGACCTTCATGAATATGCGAGGTACATCCTCGATATTCCCCAATTACTAGGAGGTGAGAGACCTTCACGAATATTCCAGGTACGTCCTCGATATTCCCCTTTACCAGGAGGTGAGAGACCTTCATGAATATGCGAGGTACATCCTCAATATTCCCAATTACCAGGAGGTGAGAGACCTTCATGAATATCCAAGGTACATCATCGATATTCCAGCTACCAGGAGGTGAGAGACCTTCACGAATATGCGAGACCCATCCTCGATATTCCCACTACTAGGAGGTGAGAGACCTTCACGAATATCTCAGGTACACCTTCGATATTTCCCAAATTGCCAGGAGGTGGGACACTTTCACAAATATCCAAGGCATGTCCTCGATATTTCCAATTATCAAGTACCCCTTCGATACTTGTGAATGTCCAAGTATCCCCCAAGAATTCATACTTGTGATCATCCAAGTACCCCTTCAATGCCTATGATAAGCCAAATACCCATTTTGATGCCTGCAAAGGCCCAAATATCCTTCAAGTTAGTACTTGTAAATATCTAGGTACTTTTTGATATGCCTGTGAATGTCTAAGTATCTTCCAGAATCGATGTCCTGAGAAAGGTCGGTGCATCCTCCCGAGAAAAGTCGTGTACCAGCTGTTGTCTTTATCAGAGGTCAGACACCCCCACAAAACAGATGCCCTGAGAAAGGTCGGTGCATCTCCCAAGAAAGGTCGGGTACTAACTGGTGTCCTCAATACAAATCAAGCACCCACAAATGAGATGCCTTGAGAAAGGTCGGTGCATCTCCCGTCAAGGCGACCGAAGAAAGGTTTAGGTCCTAGACCAATCATTGATTGTTTTAATAGGCGACCAAAGAATGGTTCGGGTCCCGGAGAAGCAATTTCTTGTCACGGCGACCGAAGAATGGTTTGAGTCTGAGACAAACCACTAATTGCCCCAACAGGCGACCGAAGAATGGTTCGGGTCCTGGAGGAGCAATTTCCCGTCAAGGCGATCGAAGAAAGGTTTGGGTCCTAGACAAATCATTGATTGTTTTAACAGGCAACCGAAGAATGGTTCGGGTCTTGGAGAAGTAATTTCCCGTCACAGCAACCGAAGAATGGTTCGGGTTCGAGACAAACCACTAATTGCTCCAACAGGCGACCGAAGAATATTTCGGGTCCTAGAGGAGCAATTTCCCGTCAAGGTGACCAAAGAAAGGTTCGGGTCCTAGACAAATCATTGGTTGTTTTAACAGGCGACCGAAGAATGGTTCGGGTCCTAGAGAAGCAATTTCCTGTCACGGTGACCGAAGAATGGTTCGGGTCCGAGACAACCCACTAATTGCTCCAACAGGCGACTGAAAAAAGGTTCAGGTCCTAAAGGAGCAATTTCCCGTCAAGGTGACCGAAGAAAGGTTCGGGTCCTAGACAAATCATTGGTTGTTTTAACAGGCGACCGAAGAATGGTTCAGGTCCTGGAGAAGCAATTTCCTGTCACGGTGACCGAAGAATGGTTCGGGTCCTGGAGGAGTAATTTCCCGTCAAGGCGACCAAAGAAATGTTCGAATCCTAGACAAATTATGGTTTGTTTTTACAGGCGACCGAAGAATGGTTCAAGCCTTGGAAAAGCAACCTCCTAATATCACCAGGTAAGATGACGCCTTGATACTTGCCAAGATCGGGGTTCACACCCCATTTCACTCCCTCCCGGTAAGTAACTACAAGTATCTTCTTATTTGTCTTAGTATACGCAATGTTGTATTGCTCTTTTTGCATAGGATAATAAGTCCCAAATAAAATATAATATGCAACACGTGCAAGGATAAAATTTAGGCATCAGTTTGTCGTTGAATGCAACCTAAATTTCAAAGGGGGCAGTTGTTGACGCCTAAATTTCGTTTTTTAATTAATTAGGTTTTTTAATTTGCCTTTTTTCGGATAATAAATAATAAATAATAAAAACAACAAAAAAAGCAAACAAAAACAAAAATAAAATAAAAAGCAGCCACAAGGGCTAGGCCTTCAAAGCCTAGCCCCTCTCCTCTTTTCTTTCCCTTTGCGTAGGTCCGCAAGGCCCAGCCGCGACCCAAATCAGCCCAGCCCTTTTCCCCTTCTGTCTTCTTCCTCATGCCCTCATCTTTGTCTTCTTCCTCTGCAACACGAGCGCCGGAGTCTAGATGCACGCGATGCCGGGACGCAGGAGGAGGCATTGACGATGACGCAAGCTGAGGGGACACAGTATTGAAGGCGGGTAGGCCTTCGTGGAAAGGGAAAGAAGTGACGCCGATTCGGTCGGCGGAGGAAGGCTGGTCGGCACACCAAAGACCGCCGGCCAAACCTCTGTCGACCAGACTTCCTCGCCTATAAATAGCGAGGCACCACCTCCGTCAGAAGTGAGCCAGCAAGTTCGGAGGGGTCCCCAAGAGACTTCGGGGAGCTCAAAGAATGAACAAGGCAGAAATCGGGTCGCGAACTCAAACCGACCTCCCCCCGAGAGACTTCAGGGGAGGTCGGCAGCGAGCGAGCCCAAGGGGGAGAGATCTGGTCGAGCAGGGAGGGTCTGGTTCCGAGGAAGTCCCAGATCCGCGAAGAAGAAGACTTGAGAAAGGTCAGATCTGGAGGAGAGGGGGCTGACTGGGAGTGGACCGAACCCTTGCCGTCGTGTCGAGTCGCCCCAAGCCAGGCCGCCGCTGTCGCTGTGATCGAGCACCAGCCCCAACGTCGTCGAACCGTGCTTCAACCTTCGCGCTTCGCCGCTGCTGTTTCTCCCGACACTAGCCACTGCTTCCCCGACGTAGACTTGCAGCTGTTCAAAGACTTGGCCAAATCAAAGCCCTACATCGCGAAATCGGCCGAAATAGGTATGAGCTCAATCGCCGTCTGCTGCGGTAGGCCAACACCACCCCCGTCGCCACCGTTCGGAGGCTTCGCCCCTCTCTCGAATCCCTAATCGTTTTTCGCCTTGCATCTCAACCCACGCGGCCGTCTCCATTGCCGTTGCTCGGAGGCTCCCCCTATTTTTCGGTACCCTAGCCTCCGTCGCCGCCGAACGCCGGGTTGCCGCCGATTGATCCCCTAAGCTCTCCGATTAATGCCGCAGATAGACGGGAGGGGAGGGGGCTGCCAAACCGGGTCAAGACCGGGTCGGGCGCGTGACCCGGTTCTCTAGGGTTTCACTAAGACCAAGTCATCGGGTCAGGCCAAACAGCAGGCTGCTAGGCCGCAATTAAAAAAAAAAAAAGAGAAAAAAATGAGTCGGGCCTGCAACGCAGGCTTGTCCGCATTCAGGGCGGGAGACCCGGTCGCTCCCAACCCGAGAATCCGACCCGAGTCGGTTTTATATTATTTTAATATAAAATAATATTTTAAATAAAAATAAAAAATAATTTATTTTCCAAAAAATAAAAAAAAATCAAAATATCTCATATTTTCCAAAAAAGCCAAAAAAGCCAAAAAAGACTCATATTTTCCAAAAAATAGCAAAAAAATCCAAAAATGCTTTTATGTCAAAAAAAAGAGAAAAAGACTTAAAAAATATTTTTCCTCCACAAATGCATGGAAAATCCCTCAAATATCCAAAAAGCCTTAGGATTTAAACAAGATTTGGTACCGAAAGGGCATTAGTGATTAACTAGTGTAATCAAGTTCCCGATCCTAATTTCTCTGGTTATGCGGGGAGCGAATATTTCTCCTGGTATTTTGCTTGGGTTTCTAATCGACCCACCCCAAATTGATTAGTGGCGACTCCATTTTAAAATTAACTAACGGGTTAAAAAAAAAAACTTGAACCATTAAGTCATGAATTGGTGGACTTGGGAGAGTCCGGGCATACTAAATTCAGCCGAGCCATTAGCCTCGTTTAGGCGCTCGCCCCGAACGGGCGCCGAAAAAAGAGGTCGTGACACTTGAAACAAAGTGAATGAGTGAATGAGAAATGGTCTCTAGATCAAATCTCGCGAAAGTAACGAAACATAATTATGACTAGCATGAAAGTAATTTTGTTTGTTTATTTATAACCTAAAATCAAAAAATTCAAAAAACAAGGTTCTTAATAGATTTTTGCAAAATTTTCAACACTAACGTCAAATTTGAAACTAAAATGAAATGATTTTTGATTATTTGATTTTTTTTTTCAACTTTTTGGTCAAAGGTTTAACCAATAGTCAACCAATTCGTTGACGTTCAAATTTAGTTAACTTTTACTAAAATGTTGATTTTTGTGTCAAATCTTTAAAATTTTTGAAAATTAACTAAACTAAAATGAAATTAAGGCTATTTAGGGTCTTTTTGTGCAAAAAGCCACCTTTTGACCCGGGGTTGACTTTCAATCAAAAGGTTGATCAAAAGATCAACCCAAGAGTCAACCATTCAACTATTTGGGTTTTCGATGAAAATGAATAAGAAATCACTTAATAATGACAAAGCAAAGGAAAAAAAATGAAAAATGACACTTTTTGGTCGAGAAATGGTTTCCATCATGATTGGAAACCCTTATCTCGATTTTTTACCTTTTAATGACACGTTGGTAAAAACTCAGGTGTCAACAACAAGATAGATCACACAATCAAGACTCAGCTACTATTCTTACTCTTGTACACTTAATCTATAGTACAATTACTCAATGAACACAAAAATATTACTTAATGAAACAATTGAAAGGGAGCCTATCGTTTGGAACACAACTAGTTGCAAATCTTTAGATCTTTGTATGTTGCTCTCTGTTTTTCTTGGCTTCTGAGGTCGTCTTTTCTATAACCATCTTCAATCTATCAGTTAGAAGTGGATTAGAGCAGTAAAGAGCCATTAGAGTTATCACTGAGCTCCTATCCAGAGAGAGAACTATCCATACAGTAACAATCCATACAGTCCTTGTTCCTAAACTTTTCCAATCTATCTAAAAATAGCATCTACTGCTATTTGTTAGTTGCAGTCTCTGACAAACTTGTTAGACAACCTAGCTTCCTAATTATTGGTCTCATTTGAATTCTACTACTATGCAAATCCTCAATCACAATTGCTAGCTTGTTGACCCAATGAATATCATCAAATTTATGTACCTGGCACTGTAACATCCCGATTTCCGACCCATAAGAAGTGGCTATAAGTTTGGTGTGCTAATGATAAAAATTGGTCATGGATCGTTTCGAGAATTGACCATGGATCGATCAGCCCAACTAGAAGGGAGGCAAAGGATTGGCCATGGATTGATAAAGAGATTGGCCGTGAACCCAATCCACTGACCATGCAAGTGGACCTGAGCCATTTAGCCATGGAATGTCTGCTTGACCATAAGGGTTGGTCGTTGGATGGTCATGTACCACTGTGGATCGATGGATAATTGTGGATCTATTCGAAGTGATCATGTTTCGGTTACAAGTGATTTCACTTGGTCATGTACCGACCATGGACAACCATGAGTTAATCTGATGCAACCATGCGTTGGTCAAGGATTGATTGGTCCCATGTAACCACATGACAATTGAAAACTGACTACGGACCAAGTATGCTTGGCAATGGACCAGTTGTGGACTGACCATGGGCCCCTTATGATGGATCCTGGACCAGGCCAAGATCCTTGCTACTTGCTAGATCCTACGTCGGGGCCTCCCCATGCTAGATCCTGCGTCGGGGCCTCCCCAGGTTATCAGCCAGTGTGATATCCTGAAATTTGACCCCATCTCGAATACATGATATGGGCATTTCGTCGATGCACCTATGGTTATTTTACTTTGAGTTGGCCCCCTCACGAGTTAACTAATCTATTAGGTGAACCCGTTAAGGGATATAAACACGACAAACTAGAGAATTCAATCGGAAATCGACTACTCGACCATAATAATCGGCAAGGGTTAATACAACAACGTATAATTGATTAGTGATCGGATATAGGTCAATTCAATGGAAAAACGTAATCGAATTGCGGGTGATTCCACATGATTGCGAAATTCGCGTCGAACGGCACTAACCCGATTTTCTTGCAAAATTATACTCGGTACACGTAATTGAAACCTTGTGATTTTATGACAACCAAGAGTTGACTACGAGTTGAAGATGCACAAACATGGATCGAAAATTATCGACTATGGGTCAAACGGGCTAAAATCCCTAAAAGCCACCCGATAGGTTAGGTTGTACTAAAATCATGTTTGGTCGATTTTAACCACGAAATTGAATTCAGTTTTGGGAATTGGATGTTTGAGCGTGTCACAATTGATTTATGGGACGAAGTCTCATCTTTCAGAGAATTTTCATTGAGCTTGCGGAAAAATTGGTTTTCAGCAAAAAGAAAATAAGAGAAGAAATTCGGATGGGCTCATTAAGTGGGTTATTTGGCTGCCAAGAAGATTTAATTTGTGAGATTTGAAGTCTAATTTGTGATTGGAGGAAGCCAAGACTTTGGGGATGAAGACTTTGTGATCATTGCAATGAGTATTAGATATTTTCCCTAGGTTTTTGATTGGCCCCACCTTGGACTTTCATTCCCCCCTCTCTC
The DNA here is from genome assembly GCA_014182405.2 of Eucalyptus sideroxylon. Lineage (NCBI taxonomy): Eukaryota > Viridiplantae > Streptophyta > Magnoliopsida > Myrtales > Myrtaceae > Eucalyptus > Eucalyptus sideroxylon. Next base: position 30,499,011 of record CM024554.2, on the reverse strand, counting down.
GCCCTTTCTCTCCATCTCGTCCACGTTCACTTCTGACGCACGCATTTCCCTCCCATTCTCTTCTGCCGACCCTCACTTCTCCCATTTCCTCTCCACCTTATCTCTTTTTCTTCTCCATTTTTCCTTGCAATTTTAATGCCGCACACTTTCTCCATCCACTTCACCCACGCCCCCACCATCCATCAATGCCCCCCATCACTCCATCATCTTGCGGCATCTCCACCATCACCCCCACTTCCACCCACGTCCACCCCCATTTCCAGCTTCCATCTGCACCAACCTACTTCAGCAACACACCATCACCATTCGCCCACCCCAGCAGCAGTCCACAAGTCCAATGCCACCAACTCACTCTAGCAGCCACAACCACAGCTTTACCTCAGCCCACCCCCACGTTCAACCACGAACATTGAGTGACCCTCCGCGAGCTGTAGCCTCGACAAGCAACTCCAAAACTGACCAGCCTTGGCTAAAGGCTTGTTGGGCTGTTTCCTTCGCCAGTTGAGCTCCGTTGGAGACCCGGTTGTCACAGGTCTTCATCGCCTTCGCGGCGCCGTCGCCGTGAACCCGTCGCTGCCTTAATCCGGTGAGTTAACTCCATAATTCTTGATTAGGTTATTAATTGTGCTTAGGGGCTAGATTAGTGTTAATTAGCTTCTTTAGATTAGTACTAAGCTTGGTTAGATTAGTGCTAATATGGATTAATGCTAATTAAGTTGGTTTTGGTGGATTTCTCCGGATCAGTTTACTAGACCCTCGCCATTTGCTATTTTTGTAGATGGATTCCGAAACGAAGCTCGTCAGTGGGGTACCATCTAGGTGGAGGATGCTAGACATTGCCATTCGCGGATGCATTTCGCAATGAAGCTCCTTAGTGGGGTATCGTTTAGGCGGAGGATGCTAGACATTGTCGTTTGCGAATAGATTTCGGAACGAAGCTCCTTAGTGGGGTACCATCTAGGTAGAGGATGCTAGACGTTGCTGTTCGTGAATAGATTTTGGAACGAAGCTCCTCAGTTGGGTACCGTCTAGGCGGAGGATACTAGACGTTGCTATTCGCAAATAGATTTCGGAACGAAGCTCCTCAGTGGAGTACCGTGGCTGTTGGGCCATAATAACTGGAACACGCCTGAGCGGTTGTAATAGTTGCGCTTGATTATGGGGCAAAACTGTGCAGCATGGAATGGGACGTGTCATAACGGTTTTACCTTATAATCGGGACCCATGTGGTTGTTTAAAGGATGGATTGATGTGTTCCAGTTATGAAATACAATTGTTGTATGCAAATGATATATGTCATGAGCTAATGTGCAGGGATGCGCCGAGGCGAGATGAATTTTGTATGGTGTACGCTTAGGACCGCCTTCGAGGCGAATTTGCATCCTAATCGGGGTTTAGGGTTTTGATTCACTAAGATTTTTATCTGAGCCCATCGTGGTTAAATATTTTATGGTCCCTAGTTTGGAGAACCCAGAGCTTGAGGCAAAAGGGTCGGGAGCATAGGTGACCTAGTAGTTTCTTTTTGAATCAGACTTATGTGTATAAACTGGTAGGACTAACTGGACATGTATTTAAAATGTGTTTATGGAAAAGGGTGTAGCATGTTTTGACTATCCCTATGTTCGATTGTTGATTGGGAAATTATCAGTTGGCTTTCGCATGTGTAAAAAAATGAAAAGGGTTGGCGACGCGTCCTGGGAACGTCACATTTTCAGTCAAACATCAAGGGATGTTCGTGCGCTTGAGGTTCGGGGTGTGACATCCCTGCCCAAAGTGGTATCAGAGCTGGTCAGTGTCTGGAGTGATAAAGTGTAATGGGTTTTGGGATAGTTAGCTAAGGAAGAGATTTTCTTTACGCTGTGCTTGTGATTGATTGATTGTCTTATGCTCGCTCAGATTTCTAACTCCTGCTTGGAATTGGAAGGCATGTTTCTATAAAGATCATGCAAGCGAGTGCATGTGACTAGTGCCAGAGGAAGGGCACCGAGGCAAGTGAGTGCTAGAAGTAGAGCGTCAGCTCAAGCTAGTACCACGGGTAGAGTATTGCCTCAGGCTGGTACTAGAGTAGAAGCACCAGGCTATCCTAGGTTGGATGGGATCGTGCAGGCGCTAGAGACTCTAGGAAATAGAAAATGGCCGAGTTCCAGCGTCTCCGTCAGAGTTAGATGTCAGTGGACCAATATAAGGTGAAGTTGCTAAGTTATCTAAGTATGGACTAAGACTAATTGAGGACTCAGTGGATGGGACAAAGAGGTTTTGAGATGATTTAAAACTAGACAGTGGAAGTCAATTGGTGCCTTTGAACTTGAAGGATAAGTAAGCTTAAGATAGTGCACTACTAGGATGGGTGACCTCCTAGGATAGTGCCTACCCATGCGCCAAAGGGTAAAACCATGAGGCTCGGTATGGGACAGGCCAAAGCGGACAATATCTTTGTGAGTTAGTCCCTATAATAACGAGACCCCCTTCAGTAGATGTGAAGTTCAGGGACGAACTAGACTAAGGTTGGTAGGCCTATAATGACCCGGTCTGATGAGGGCGGGGAGTGATCGCCGAGGCCAGAGGGCCTAGACAAGAAGCGGCTCCTAGCAGGCTTCTAGGATGGCGAAAGGGGGCAGGAATGGACCGGACTATGCACCAAACAAGAAGGGCAATGTTTCTAGGATAATTTATTAGAGTGGCACAATGAAAGTATCGGTAAGCTTGTAGAACTTCGGTTTATTGGAATGAGGTCGGAGAAAGGAGGAGCATCTTGCTGTAATGGATTATTGACCTACAGCGATTCAGTTTAACCCATTGACGGGTGAAAGTTTCGAGTTTGTTGGAAATCGAAGAGGATCCTCAATTACTTTAATCTCATCGCTTAAGGCAACCCGTTTGTTAGAGGTGGATTGTCAAGGCTATTTGGCAACTATAGTTGATACGTCAGTTGAGGAGCCGAAGATGGAGGACGGAGCTGTATAAAAGGACTTTGCATTAGACTGATATGCTGAATAGTACGTGCGACAGATAGTTCGTCTTCATGGAGTATCAGTGACGATCACGTCAGATTGAGACTCGAAGTTTGTGGCAGCTTTCTGGAAAAGTTTACAGATTGCCTTGGGAACGAAGCTGCAGTATAGCACGGCCTATCATCTGCAGACGGATGGCCAGTCTGAGGGGACAATTCAGATCTTCGAGGACATACTGTGAGTTTGCGTATTAGACTTTAAAGGAAGCTGGGCAGAACAGCTTCATCTAGTTGAGTTCGCCTACAACAACAGCTATCAGCAAAACATCCAGATGGCACCGTTTGAAGCGTTCTATGGCAGAGCTTGCAGAATTCCAGTTTGTTGTAATGAAGTTGGAGAGCGGAAGATTATGGGTCCTGAGTTAGTCCATCAATCAATCTATGCCAACAAAGTTATTCGAGAAAGACTCAAGACCGCTCAGAGTCGTCAAAAGAGTTATGGGATAAGCGGCGAAGACCATTCGAGTTCTAAGTTGGTGAACACGTATTCCTCAAAGTGTCACCAATGAGGGGTACTTTGCGCTTTGGCAAGAAAGGGAAGTTAAGTCCGAGGTACGTTGGTCCCTTCGAGATTTTGGAGCGAATTGGGACTTTGGCGTATCATCTTGCATCGCCGTTGAGACTTGCACAAGTGCATGATGTCTTCCACGTGTCAATGTTGAGGAAGTATGAGCCTGACCCGACCCACGTGCTGAATTTTGAGGAATTAGACGTGGACGATAGAGTGTCGTACATGGAGAGACTGGTTTGGATCGTAGATCGAAAAGAGTAAGTGCTACATACCAAGATGATCTCTTTAGTTAAAGTGGTTTGGCAACACCATGGGACAGAAGGAGCGACTTGGGAAAGCAAAGAATTGATGAGACATAAATACCCCCACCTTTTTGAATGGAAGAGTTGTGACATCCTGAATTTGACCTTGTCTCGAATACATAAAATTGGCATTTCGTTGACTCGCCTATTGTCATTTTACTCTAAGTTGGGCCCCTCACGAGTTAACTAATCTATTAGGTGAAGCCATTAAGGGATATAAACGCGACAGACTAGAGTATTCGATTAGAAATCGACTGCTTGATCATAATAATCGGCAAGGGTCAATATGACAATGTATAATCGATTAGTAATTGGATATAGATCGATTCGACAGAAAAACATAATTGAATTGCGGTTGATTCCGCATGATTACGAAATTCGCGTTGAACAACACTAACCTGATTTTCTGTCGAAATTACACTCGGTAAACGTAATTGAAATCTTGTGATTTTATGACAACCGAGAGTAGACTACGAGTCGGAGATGCACAAACGTGGATTGAAATTTATCGACCACGATTCAAATGCGCTAAAATCCTTAGAAGCCACTCGATAGGTTAGGTTGTACTAAAATCGCGTTCGGTTGATTTTAACCATGAAATTGAATTCGATTTCAGGAATCGGATGTTCGAGTGTGTCACGATTCATTTATAGGACGTCGTCTCATCTTTCGAAGAATTTTTGTTGAGATCATAATTTTGCGGAAAAATTGATTTTTGGCAAAAAGAAAATAAGAGAAGAAATTCGGATGGGCTCATTAAGTGGGTTATTTGGCTGCCAAGAAGATTTAATTTGTGAGATTTGAAGTCTAATTTGTGATTGGAGGAAGCCAAGACTTTGGGGATGAAGACTTTGTGGTCATTGCAATGAGTATTAGATATTTTCCCTAGGCTTTTGATTGGCCCCTCCTTGGACTTTCATTCCCCCTCTCTCTCTCTCCCTTTCTCTCCATCTCACTCACGTTCACTTCTCACGCACGCATTTCCCTCCCATTCTCTTCTATCGACCCTTGCTTATCCCATTTCCTCTCCGCCTCATCTCTTTTTCTTCTCCATTTTCTTGCAATTTTGTTGCCGCCCACTTTCTCCACCCACTTCACCCCACGGCCCCACCATCCATCAATCAAATCCAACCTACTTCAGTGACACACCATCACCATTTGCCCACCCTAGCAGCAATCCACAAGTCCAACGCCACCAACTCACTCCAGTAGCCACAGCCGCTGCTTCACCTCAGCCAACCTCCACGTTTAGCCACCAACACCGAGCGACCCTCCATGAGTTGCATCCTCGACCAGCAGCTCCAGAACCGACCAGCCTTGGCTGAAGGCTTATGGAGCGGTTTCCTTCGCTGGTTGAGCTCTGTTGGAGACTCGGTTGTCATGGGTCTTCATTGCCTTCACGGTGCCGTTGCCGTGAACCCGTCGTCGCCCTAATCCAGTAAGTTAACTCCCTAATCCTTGATTAGGTTGTTAATTGCGCTTAAGAGTTAAATTAGTATTAATTATCTTGTTTAGATTAGTACAAAGCTTGGTTAGATTAGTGCTAAGATGGATTAGTGCAAATTAAGTTGGTTTAGTGGATTTATCTCCAGATCTGTTTACTGGACCCTCGCCGTTTGCTATTTTCATGGATGGATTCCGGAACAAAGCTCCTCAGTGGGGTATCGTCTAGGCAGAGGATGCTAGATGTTGCCATTTGTGGATGGATTTCGGAACGAAGCTCCTCAGTGGGGTACCATCTAGGCGGAGGATACTAGACGTTGCTATTTACGAATAGATTTCGGAACGAAGCTCCTCAGTGGGGTACCATCTAGGCGGAGGATGCTAGACGTTGCCGTTCGCAAATAGATTTTGAAGCGAAGCTCCTCAGTGGAGTACCGTGATTGTTGGGCCGTAATAACTATAACACGCCTGAGTGGTTATGATAGTTGCACTTGATTATCAGGCAAAATTGTGTGGCATAGAATGGCACGTGTCATAACGGTTTTACCTTATAATCGGGACCCATGTGGTTGTTTAAAAGATGAATTGATGTGTTCCAGTTATGAAATACAGTTCCTGTATGCATATGATATATGTGATGAGCTAATGTGCAGGGACACCCCGAGGCGAGGTGAGTTCTGTATGGTGCACGCTTGGGACCGCCTTTGAGGTGAATTTGTGTCCTAATTGGGGTTTAGGGTTTTGATTCACTAAGATTTTTATCTCATCCCGTCGTGGTTAAATATTTTCAGGTCCCTAGTTTGGAGAACTTGGAGCCCAAGGTAGAAGGGTCCGGAGTATAGTTGACGTAGTAGTTTCTTTTTGAATTGGACTTATATGTATAGACTAGTAGGATTAACTGGACATGTATTTAAGTGTGTTTATGAAAAAGGGCATAGCATGTTTTGACTATCCCTGTGTTTGATTGTTGGTTGGGAAATTATCAGTTCGCCTTCGCATGTGCAAAAATATAAAAAAGGTCGGCCACGCGTTCAGGGAACGTCGCAGTTTCAATCGATCATTGAGGGATGTTAGCGTGCTCGAGGTTCAGGTCGTGACAGCTAGTCATGGGCTTAATATGCTTGGCTAGAGCTGACCTAAGGGCTAGCAATTGAGCTTATGCCCTACGCCACCGACCAAGCCAAAAAAGGAAATTTTGCCTATGACAACCACATTGAGGCTGGCTTTGCCATGAACCTTATGTGTTCTGGGATGTTCGATAGGGGAAGTACATGCCTATTCCCATGTTTGTCATATTATTTGGAAATGGACAAAAGAAAACATTCTAGAATACCCTAGGTCATTCAAGAAGGAGGATGACTCATCACCATAGATGGATATTTCTTTGCCTTGGGGATTAAGTAAGGGACTCTTGGACAAATGGACCAATCGAGAGAAGACATAATAGAAGATTCTAGAACATCTCATTAAATGCAAGGATGAGTCACCCTACTTAGGTGTCCACTTGAAGATTTGGTAAGGATGATTGAAAATTTTCCTTGGAGAAGAAGTAAAGGACTCAAGGGCTTAAGTGGACCAAATGGAAGAGAACTTGGTGGAATATTTTAGAATGCCAAAACTTGGAAAGCAAGTCTCATGATTAATCAAATCTAGGCATTTAATGAGAATGGTGAGTCATGGGCTTAAGTTCCATGGAAGATATAGTCATTATTAGCATAAGATTCTCCTTGGAGAACAAGTAGGCCAAGTCATGATGGCATTGTATAAGTGGTCCAATGGGAGGGAAACAAGTAACCCTTCAATCATTCTTATAGGCTATTACGTGTGTCACCTTTCCAAATAGGCATGCCACCTTACGAATTAAGCTTGCCACCACAATGTTATAGCCGTTCTACTTCAAGAAATATGATTGGACCATTTGGTTAAGTTTGTCCCTAAGAATGGTTGGCATGCCACCTTATAATGATGTTGGTGCCTATAAAGAGGATGAGCCCCTTATTAATTTCTATCATTTAGGCCCTCTTGCCATTCACGCGCTACTCTCCCTTTTCTTTCCTTTCTCTCGACCTTGCACAATCGCTCCTCATTAGATCACTCATGCCAGTTTTCAAGGTTCATCTAGGTAAGTAAGATCCCTATTTCTCCTCTAGGGTGATAGACTACATTATTGAGACTAGTTAGATGCTCACCCATCAAGCTGTGGGTAGGATGTGGGCTCCTTTAAATGGTTTGCTCATGTTTGTGCTTAAATGTGTGCTTGAGTCATTCATGCCCGGAATGAAGCTGAGTGTCACGTCCTAATCTGCTACGACTGTGCGACGTCCCTCGCTCAGCACACTATACTTATTCTTGGTTATTCGATTACGACGTCCTAGGAGGCATCACTAACCCAATTCGCTACAACAATAAAACACATAAGCAGAAGCGTAAACAAATCTCCAGTCAATCACCGAATAGGGATAGTTAAAAACATACTCATATAGATAGATCATCAGGCAACATCACATACACGTAAAGTTCATAAGTTAAACAAAATAGATTCATCCTGACAAGCTTCGTCACATCTGATACGCCCGACCGTACTACTATAACCTTTAACAAAAAGGGGCTTGGGGTACACCTACACCTCTAATACTATGAAGGTAGTTCAAAAAGTATCATCAACCCCCACTACAACCTAAGCCTCTATGGCCTCTAGGATCCATGGCTCCAGGTCAGTGATTGACTTAGGTTCAAGCTAGGGATCAGACACTTCCCCATCGGGAATGTCCCCATCCATGGCATTCCAGCTAATGCCTCCCCCTGAACCTTCGACACCCAATAGGCCATCGAAGCCGCAGATGGGACCATGGCACTCATTGCCCACCAAAAAATACCAAGCCATGAATCAGTGAGGCTCAAGGTTAGGTAGACCCCCGTTGACCTAAATGGTCGTGTCATAGCACATGTAATGCCCATTGGCCCCTCCTTCTATGGGATATTCCATCACCTCCCGACTGTGCTTTATAGGGAGACCAAATCAGATCTGGCGAAATGGCTCAACCATTCTTAGGGTTTGTAGACATTCAACAAACAACCATGAAATAAACTCAATGAGTGAACCTCCTAGACCTCGCGTAGGGAAGCCATTCACCTTAGGAATGCCCTATACATGCAATTATCTATCGATGACAAAACATGGCAAAGCTCCTCTCGCTTTATCCTAACTATTCACATAAAAGCGAATCAATTTTTTAAGGACATCAATCAAAACATGTGGGCATATTGCGTCAAATAGTCCATGCTCTCGAGCCAAACATACGAATTTGCACTATGGTTTAAATCATGTGCTCATGCCATGCAATAATCCAGGTCTAAACACATACGAATCTTATGCACTTTCCATACAAATATGTCCAAATTATTAGGGCCATTCAGGACGCAAGGCCAACCCGAAGATTTGTTATCATCCTATGTAAATGGGTGTTGTCTTGCCCCATTGAGCATGGCATCGTCCCGTGTGAATGCAGCAAGAAGGTCATTCCTGTAAGAAGTTTCGTTTCAAAATCCATCCGCGAATAGCATCGCGTTTACTTGGGGGCATCATCCCGTGTAAAATGCATCATAATGAGTTTTGACCTTGCGTAAAATGCATCAAGGTTTTAGGTGATCACACGGTTTTCTTATCTTTCTTATTAATCCATGTGATACCCATGCGATATGCCACATCACATGCCAAATGCCATCTTGTTACACACGTGCATCATACTATATCATATATAAATGCTGCACTTAATTCATAAACCCATGGCATCTAGACCACTTATCAAAATAGAATAAAGTCATCATAATATTTCAAAATCATTTATCACGTGCCAACATACCCCATCACATAATTCATCCTTCAATTTATATAACGTACATATCAAGTATAATACCTCAAATACGTACAACGCATAACACATATGACCCATTTAGCACACGCATCACATAACCCATATAACACATTTATTATATAATTTGTACCCCATATAACGCATGCATCACATTATAGTCTATCCTCCTATTATGGTATTTTAAGACAATATATCAACTTCCTTTAACATAACCTAATAGCTTATTGCCTTAAATCTGATAACCTATAGCTAAAAGTTCGATAGCCTATTGCTTAAACTTTGATAACTTATCGGTAAAAGTTTGGTAGCTTATCCAAACCCAACGATCACTTATTGCACAACATCAACTTATCACATTAACAAATCACCATCAAACCATTATCAGGCCCTAAACTACTCCCTAAATGCAACGGTAACCCTGATTAAAGGCTAGAAAGCCACTCACACCCACGTCCAAGCTTCAACAAGCATCGAGGGAGAAGCAGCAAAGGCCAGACAGCAGCTGAGGGCTGTTAGTCGCATGTTTATAGGGTGTAGGAGAGCTGCACGGTGGCTGGTTGACAGCTTGGCGGTGGTGCAGCGGTGGTTTAGTGGCGGTTCGACATTTGAGCTTCGTGGGGGACCAAACCGGAGAAGAAATGAGTGAGAGGGAGCTGTTGTGGGGGCTGGATAGCAGCCTCCACAGCTTCAAAAGCTCAGCTACGATGATGGAAACGGCGTGCTGAGGGTAGTGCGGCGTCGAGGTGCAAAAGATGATTGACTAGTATTGAAAAACAAGAGGAAAATGGAAGAAACAAGCTTGAAATGAAGGTGAAAATGGAGATGGTGGTTCGGCTAAGGCTGGGGAGAGGGAGAGTGAGCTTGAGAATAAACAAGTGAGGAAAAATGAGAGAGAATGAGGGTGAGAGAAAGAGTGCCGACGGTGAGGGAGGGGGAAAGGAGATGAGAGATAGTGGAACATCCAATCTTCATAAATGTCCATCCCATCCTATGTTCCTCAAACCTACTAAATCTAGGGTCTAATTAATGAGGAGATTGCACTTGAGTCTATAGGTTAGGATAGGGTAGTCTAGGCTTCAATTTTCTTCAAATTGCCGCCCCATCCATGCATGTGCCGCCCTTCTCCTTGCCTATTTCCATCTTTGCCCTTTTGTCCTTAGTTCGATGGAATGGCATTTTGATCATTCACCAAGATTGTGCACTATTTATGCACCATTCACATCCTTGCATGAATTAAATGACAAGATTGTGTCATGATGGTCAAAAAGGCTAGGAGAGCCTATGGACCTCTCCTTAGGCCGCCCACCTCATGGGCTTAGGTCCTTGGGCCGCCCACTATGGGCATGGGCCCAATTGGGCCTAGCTCTGCGGGCTTGGGCCCATTGCACCGCCCAATGTGGGCTTAAGGCCAGTTGGGTCTTCGCTCGTGGCCCACTTTCACTTCTCTGAACTTTTACGTCTCGCCAATGAAAAACCGAGTTTTCGTCCCAAAATGGCCTTTTTGATGCCTTTGTGGTTTATCGGTCCTCAAAGTAATCCCATTCGACGATCACTTGCCGAAATAATTATGTTCTAGGGTTGGAAAGAGGATGTCATAACTCTTCCCTCCTTAAAGAAATTCCGTCCTCGAAATTTGCAAGATCAACCACTTCCTTGAACAAATGGGGGTACTGGCTCCTCATATTGTCCTCGTTTTCCTAGGTCGCTCTCTTAGTGTCATGATGCTGCCAAATGACTTTGACCAAGGGAATGACTTTATTGCACAACACCCATTCTTTTTTGTCCACGACTCGCATTAGTTGTTCGACGTATGTCGCTCTGTCATCCACCTCGATCTCCTAATAACTTACTATGTGCATCCAGTCTGGTTCATACTTTCTCAACATGGATATGTGGAACACATTATGAACCTAGGCCAGATTAGGTGGCAGTGCCACATGGTAGGCGAAAGTCCTTATTCACTCTATAATCTCAAAGGGTCCAACGAATCTGGGACTTAACTTCCCTTTCTTGCCAAAATAGGACGTACCTCTTCTTGGCGACACTTTAAGAAACACGTGATCGCCTACTTGGAACTCTAGAGGTTTTTGTCGTTTATCTACATAACTCTTTTGGTGGCTTTAGGCCGTCTTTAACCTCTCTCGAATAATCTGGACTACCTCAGTAGATTGTTACACAAGGTCGGGGCTCATAATTTTCCTTTCTTCGACTCATCCCAACAGACGGGCGTTCTATAGGCTCGATCGTATAATGCCTCAAACGGTGCCATTCTGATGCTATTCTGGTAGCTGTTGTTGTACGTGAACTCAACAAGATGTAGTTGGTCGACCCATCCTCCTTTGAAGTCTATGACATAAGCTCGCAGCATATCTTTGAGAGTTTGGATTGTTCTCTCAAATTATCCATCAATCTGTGGATGATAAGCCGTGCTGAACTGTAGGTCTGTTCCAATCACCGTATGTAAACTCTTCCAAAATGCGGCGATGAACTTAGAATCCTGATCATAAGTGATCATCAAAGCAACCCCATGCAGCCGAATTATTTGCCTCGAGTATAGCTTGGCACCTATCCACGGCATAATCCTTTCGTACCGCAAGGAATTGAGTTGACTTGGTCAGTCTGTCAACCACAATCCAAATAGAATTATTACTTCTCTGACTCCTTGGCAGTTCCATCACGAAGTCCATTGTGATATGCTCACATTTCCACTCTGGAATATTTAATGATTGTAGCAGTCCACTAGGTTTGCAGTGTTAGGCTTTCACTTGCTGGCATGCTAGACACTTTGTCACATGCCTTGCGACGTTAGCTTTCATGCCATTCCACCAATAATACTGTCGAAGGTTCCTATACATCTCCGTACTACCTGGATGGATGCTGTAGTTGCTTTAGTGAGCATCCACTAGAATATCTTCTCTGAGTTCTACATTGTCAGGTACACACAATTATCCTTGGAACCTTAAGATTTCATCATCCGTCACTTGGAAATCTAGGTTCATCTTCTCAGGGCTTCCTTGCACAATCTTTTGGATTTCTAGATCCGTGGATTGCAAGGTTTTAATCCTAGTTTGCACTTCAGGTTCAATTCGAAGAATAGCCATCAGACTAGATAGATGGCCTACCTTGAACTTTAAATATGAATCTTGCACACCCTCAAGAAGTATCCACTCTCAAACCATCATTTCAGAAACCATCATTTGCACAAATGATGACTTCTGACTGAGTGCATCCGCTATCTTGTTAGCCTTCCCAGGATGGTATGGCAAATCATTGTGATTATGAAAGTAAAATTCTTTTTTCCCACAGATCATGAAAGTAAGTTGAATGGATCATATAGCACTTTGTATTAAATGAAGATATATGTCAATTAGCGAACAAAATGAAAAACATGAAAATTCTCTGGGTTTCATCCGCTAAAGTTATATTTTGTCATTGAGAAAAGTAATGCAGAAGAAGTCATTTATGAAATCCATAATCAATTTGATTCAAACTTTCAATAAATTGCTCATTATTATTGTTGACGTTTCAACATGGATTTTTCCTCATTGGATTATAACCAACATAAGAGATTACCACCCTAGCGCCTGGGACAACAACTGTTACCCGGAGAGTAAAAACCATCAGAATGTTGCCACTTATTCTGAAGTATAATGACCAGAACAAATGAGGCATGGAGCAAACGTAAAACATAAGTTAGTCCATAAATGTATCAACACCATGCCTCAGCGCAATCAACAGGAAGATGCTGATAAGATAATTGACCATACAATATCACAATATATTCCCATCAAGAATCGCATGCATTTATGCTTTATTTTGGAAGGAGGGGAGGGGAAGAAAAATGAGGGAAGGATGTCGAAGATTTTGTGAGGAGAAAAGGAGGGGACAAGTCTTCTCCCTTTTTCCCCCTCCATGTTCCCAACAATGCATTAAGGTAACAATGTCGCCACAGGACAACAAGAGGGAAAACAACTAGTAAGTATGGGAAAGAAAAAACTCTTTTATGAGTTGCCCAAGAAAAAAACAAGCTGTGACTTACAGGAGGTGTTCTACAAATACAATCTGCCGTGATATATCCTATCGTGCATACCGCTCCGTAATGATAATCAAACCTGAAGAACACATTGAAATCCCCATATCGCTTGTGACATCCTGAAATTTCGACCCCACCCTGAATATATGAAATGGGTATTTCGTTGACATGCCTATGGTCCCATTTCTTTGAGTTGGCCGCTCACAAGTTAACTAACCTATTAGGTGAAGCCATTAAGGGATATAAACGCGGTAGACTCGAGAATTCGATCGAAAATCGACTGCTCGACCATAATAATTGGCTAGGGTTAATACGACATCATTATAATCGAATTGTGATTGGATATAGGTCAATTCGATTGAAACGTGCAATTTAATCGTGGGTGATTCCGCACGATTGCAAAATTCGCGTTGAACGGCACTAATCCGATTTTCTATTGATTTTGTACTCGGTACACATGATTGAAACCTTGCAATTTTTACAACAATCAAGAGTCGTCTACAAGTCGGAGATGCACAAACGTGGATCGAGAATTATCGACCATGGGTCAAACACGCTAAAACCCTTAAAAGCTACCCGATGGGTCAAGTTGTACTAAAATAGCATTTGGTCGATTTTAACCATGAAATTGAATTCGGTTTCGAGATTTGAACATTCGAGCATGTCACAATTTATTTTTAGGATCTCATCTCATCTTTTGGAAAAATTCCGTCAAGCCCGGAATTTTGCGGAAAAAATTGATTTTAGACAAATTACAAAAGAATTAGAAATTCGTATGGGCTGTTGGGGGGCTTATTTGGCCACCAAAAGGGTTTATTTTGGGGGGAAAATGAAGCTGATTCTTCATTGGGTGGTCCTTTGACAATTGGCATGAAGGCTTTTGAGGCCAAGCCATGATTATTTGGATATTTTAGCAAGGCTTCTTAGTGGCCAACCTCTTGACTTCCTTCTTCCCCCCTCTCTTCTCACGTTCATCCCCCCCCCAAGCTTCTGCCGACCTCCCTCTTCTACTCACTTTCTTTCCCAAGTTCCTTCTTTCCCCTCACGCACTTCCCCCCATCCCTAACAGAGAGCAGCCCCTCCATTTTCCCATCTTCACCGCCCACACCCCACCAACATCCTTCTCCATCATTCCACCGTAACTCCACCCTCATCCCCCATCCACCATCAGCTTCATCCATCCATCCTCCACTCCATTCTCCATCCCACAGCCAGCGACTCAACTCCACACGCCCACCTCAACCTCACGCACACAGCTCCACAGAACAGAACCGCCAGCCCATCTTCATGCCCGACTCCCCACGCCAGCCAACACCACCGTTCAGCACTTCACCCTCACCGTCCAGCTATCCATCAAGCTCAACAACACCACCAACTTTGCAGCGAGGTCAGCCAAGCCAAGCCGAGCCTCCCCCGTGTGGCCGAGAGCTTGTAGCACCTACTCCTCCTCCGTTGAGCCTCCGTGCAAGATGCGGTAGACGCTCGGGTCTTGGTTGCCTTCACGCTGCTGTCGTCGTGAGCCCGTCACCTCGCTAATCTGGTGAGTTAACTCCTTAATCCTTGATTAGATTGTTAATTGCACTTAGGGGGTTAGATTAGTACTAATTAGCTTAGTTAAATTAGTACTAAGTGAGATTAGCCTTAAGTTGGATTAGTGTTAAGCTAGTTTGGTTAGATTAGCCTTAAGATGGATTAGTGTTAATCTAATTGGTTAGATTAGCACTAATGAGGGTGGTCTGGCTTAATTTAGTGGATTTCCCTCGGATCTGTTTAGTGGGCGCTCGTTGTTTGCCATTTTTGTGGATCGAAATGTGCTATGATTTTGAAGTTGATTCCCCTTGAGAAATGTTCTAGACATCCTCAACTATGACATATATTTTACTCATGATTTTGGGGATTTAAAAGAATGAGATTTTAACTTCGTTATTTGCAAAATAGAATCTCATATTGTTCTGGAAACAATGACCTTTTGGTGTTTAAGTGATTTTTATCAGCTCTTAGGATTCGATTTTGAAAAGAGTTCCTCACAAATTTTTTTTCTCACATCTTTTAGTTTAATATTGTCAAATTTCAGATCAAACGGGCAAGTTTTGGCTCTCAAACCAAGCTAGTTTTGGAAAATGTGATTTCTGTAAACGGACACAGTTTTTGTAACGGTTTGAGCGATTTATTGCTCTTAATCCAGAAGGATCTGGGCTAAGGTGTCTTCATAAAAAAATGTTCATTTAGGTGTCCTTTATAACATATTTAAATTTTAGAATTTTCTAAGCTCGTTTGGTTAGGTTTTTGGATTTAAACTTGGAGAGTGCGAGTGGACTAGTTTCTGCCGGTTAGGACCGGTGGTTGTTCTTGGTGCCTTGCTTGCTAGGAAGTGCATATTATGTGAATTGATTGCTTAATTGTGAAATTGGGTGCTCAGTTGTTGTTATGAACTATTATTGCAAAAATTGGATTTTATTGTATTTAATTAGAAAAATATCGAGTGTTGGTTTTTGATGCCAAAAATATTTTATGTGCTATATAAAATCGTGAGCCTTTGAAATGAGAGAGTATCACGTTTTATGGTTCAATTTGAAGGTGTGACCACGCATAAGTATTTTATTGGGATGGTTTTTAATACGAAGAAAATTGGCCAAGTCCATTCTTTGAAATGGAAATATTTGAGTGTAAAGCATGATATTCTTGGCTAAGTATGGATATGCGTGTGGTCACTATCGGAACCCGTCACCTAGCGGGAGTTTGGGGATGATGCCCGATTTTATCGGATGCTCGATAGGGGTCCAGAAGCCAAATGCAATGGAGGCTGGACCGATGCCCTTTTTTGGGATGCCGTCTAGGCAGGGGTTCTAGATGTTGCCTTGCCCAACTGAGTGGGACGACGCTCGGTTATGCCGAATGACTGCCGACTGGGGAGTTGGCCGTGGCCTGAGGGGTCATAATAACTGGAACATGCCTGAGTGATTAAGATAGTTGTGCCTTATAATCAAGACCCATATGATTGGTTATGATGAAACGAAACATTCCAGTTATTGATTATGCTTGCTGCGTTTATAAGTGCATATGTGTTGAGCTAATGTGCAGGGACGAGTTAAGGCGAGGTAAGTTTGTGTGTGACACCTGTTTAGGCTGCCTGTGAGTGAATTCTCATCATAATCAGGTTTTAGGGTTTTGACTCGCTGAGATTTTATCTGTACGTCCCGATCTTCCAAGCATGTACCCATCTCTTAGCGGTTGATTAATTAGCGACGTCTTAGGACGCATTGCTGACCCATTCATTTTAATGCACGTGCGGAAGCAAATAAATAAATCCCCAAATAACAACATGATGAGATAGAAAAGCAGGGCCACAAATTTTCTTGAAACCAACCCACACTTGTATGCACATATCAAGCTATGCCATATACATTACTAGTCGACTATATACAAAGTCTGCAAAACAAGGGCGGGTAGAGGCTACAGGTCTTCAGGTGTTCGAGTCTTCCTCAGAATACACTAGGGTCCCTGGGTCTAATAGGTACGAGTCCACCACCGATCCACCTGGAGGGTTAGCTGTGCCTTTACCAAAGGCAACCTCCAGCACATACAAAGGGACCTCAAACTCATGTATGAGACCCTCTCTATTTCCATTTCGCTCCTGATGATACCATGATTTGTATTGATGGGGTACCTTATGGGGTAAGGCCTCATCAACCCAGACTACGGTCCTCACCAACTCATAGACTCAGCGGGATAAAACACTTTTGCTTAGTGACTGTCTTTGGTTGTCCAAAACGCTCAGGAGGGGCGGCCATCTAAGGACCTGAAAATGTTATCCCACAACGGGGTGAGACGACATCTCACCAAGTTCACTCGCTAAGTCCCGACTACGAAGAAAATACGCCCCAAGGGCTGCCTAAACATAAGCACAGGCTGGAGGACTTACCTTTGCCTCAGTTCCTTCCTGCAAGTCAACAGAAATCACAAATTCATCGAATCACATCAACAAATCAAATCATCACATTAGATCGAATCATCGATCAATCAACCTAGTCGATTCCATATCATCAAGACCATTTCCTGGTCAATCCATTCAATACTATCTATAAAGTCCAATCATATCAAAGAATGCTCACTCTAAGCTGATAAATATATAGCATAGCTCCCACTAAGTTGATAAATAGTATACTACTCTGGCTAAGCTGACATATCAAGTCATCGAGCTGATATAGTATACTAATAATGCTCACCAGAAGCTGCTCAGGTATACTGCTTACGCTAAGCTAACATATCATGATATCGTATACTGGTATACTGCTCTCACTAAGCTGACATATCAAGCCATTGGGCTGATATAGTGTACCCATAATGCTCACTTTATGCTAATAAAGTATACTACTCGCGCTAAGCTAACATATCAAAGCCTGTAGGCTAATATAGTATATTGTTCACACCATCTGAGAATGCCACCATTATTATCATTCCCAATAAAAATAATCGTGTAAGGGTACACGGTCGGCCTTAGCCAAAATACAATATTTTCCCTTTTTGAAAATCCCACTAATTTCAATAGTCTTCAAATCCATTTTTGGCGCTATAAACCCACGCTAGGTATATTCCAATCAAATACTAAAAATATAAAATTTTGGGATAAATACCCTAAAATTGCAATCAACACTCAAATTGCACAAAATAACAGTCAAATAAATAAACCAATCACACCATTGCAATCGGCACAAAATTCCGGTCACCGGCTGTGGCATCCCAAAATTTAAGTCATCCTCTAGAGGAATTAAAGCCAATAATTAGGTAATGAAAATTACCTATGGTTTATGTTTTAACTATTAGTCTCCTTAAGGCTATGTGTTACTGTGCTTGTGATCATAAGCTTTTAAATTAGTATCAAAGGATAAATTTATGAGGATGATTTATTCTTTGGCCATGTGAATTTTAAAAATTTAAACTCTATAAAAGAAATAATTAAAGATAAATAATTGACACTGAAATTGTGGGATTAATTAGGTTAGGCCTTAGGCCCATTGGCCTAAGCTTTTAATGGGCCAAGTTGGCTGGCCCAATTGAGGCCCAAGGAGGTGTGGCCGTCGACCACAAGGGAGGCCCAAGCCCAAACCCCAAGCCCATGCATGTGTTGTGACAAGTGGCAAAAAGGAGATGGCATGCATTGGCCATTGGTGAGGCAAGCTCATCATTGCAAATGATGAGGAAATGGGGAAATAAAAGGGAAGAAGAGAAGAGAGAATGGCTGGGGTTAGCCATTCGGCCAAGAGAAAAAGGGAGAGAGAGAGAGTGAACCGTGCGAGAGAGAGGGAGAGGGTGCGGCCGAGAGGGAGAGGAAGGAGTCGTCGCCGTTCACCGCCGTGTGCCGCCGTTTGTGTGGTCTAGAGGCAAGTTGGGAATCCACTTTCTACTCTTGCACCAATGTTTTGCATGTATGGTCGAAATCTAGGACATTTGGAGGCATGGGAGTGAAGTTAATGTGTTTTGTTCTTGAGTTGCATGCTGTTTTCGCATGAACTGTTTGAGCCAGAACATTGTGAGAGCTTGCATGCATGTTTTGAGTTTGATTTTGACTTTGATATCTTCATGAAAGTTGTAGCCAACATCTTAAAATACAACATACTAAAATTTGGTGCAAAATGATGGAGATTTAAGGGGTCAAACTCTCATCCTACGGAGACACCAGATCTGGAACGATTTCACTGACCTTCCGGTGGATTTGTCGTTGCATGTTGATTTTTACTAAGAATATCTTTTCTACTTCTTCATGAAACTTGTAGAGAACATCTTTAAGAAGCATATGGATATTTAATTTAAATATTTTCTAAAAATGGTACATGCTGGAATTTTGTAAACTTTGAAAAGGCATGAGATATGGACCATTTTATATTGCATGGACTCCATGAATTGTATTGTGATGGATGATGGTGTCTAGCTGCATGCATGATAATGATTTGAGATGCATGTATGAATTCAATGATGAATATGATCTTGATTGCCATCACATCACATGCCATGTTATAATTGAACTATAATTGAAGATGTGAATTGAGATAAGTGAGAAGGCCGTCGGAGGTGTGAGCCAACGATTCCCCAGGAGTGTCAGGATGCCGGGTGGTATACGGTATGTAATTCCAGGGGAGCCCTAGTGGTATGTCGGTACGTAATTCCGGAGGGTAGGGGAAACCATTTTCATGGCGAGCCCCGGAGATTTCCTCAGGAGTTTCGAGATGCCCGGTGGTATACGGTACGTAATTCTAGAGGAGGGGGGGATCCTAGTGGTATGTCGGTACGTAATTCTGGAAGCCCCGGAGGTTTGTGCCCGGGGGGATGCCTCGCGATGCTACTTGGGATGCGAGATGCTTGGCCAAGGAGTGTAAATGCCAGAAGCCTCGGAGGTCTTTGCCCGAAGAGATGCCTCGTGATGCCAATTGGGATGCGAGATGCCCGGAATGTGGGGGGGCCGGATGCCTGGTGGCCTTAAATGGCTGAATGCCAGAGGTTTTTCTTGAGATGCCCGGATGGGGCGCGAGTGTAAAGTGTGAGATGAAATTGATGATCTTGAGAAAGGGTGATGTGGTGATGGGATTGAATTTTATAAGTGGAAATTGAATCATGCATACATGATATGATATGATATGATATGATATGATATGATATGATATGATGATGATCACCTATGACATGATGATGACATATGACATGATATGATGATGATCACCTATGGCATGATGATGATATATGATATGATATCATGATGCCATGATGATGATGACATGTGTATGATAGGATGATGTCATGATGATGGTGATACATGATATGATATGATGATGATGACATGTGTATGCTAAGATGATGTCATGATGATGGTGATATATGATATAATGATGATGACATGTGTATGCTAAGATGATGTCATGATGATGATGATGTATGATATGATGTGATGATGATCACCTATGGCATGAGAATACATGTGTGTGACATAATAATAATCACCTATGGCATGATGACATTTATGTGATATGATTGCGAGGAGGATGTATGATGGTATATGCATGGCTTCAAGGTAAGTATGCTTGGACGCATGAGTGTCATGTATGATGATTGATTGTATTGTATGATACATTGAGTGGTTATTAGATTTCTTTACCTGCTGAATGGTTGTACTCACCCCTTTTAGGGAATAACATTTCAGATTATATAGGATACCTCTGCTGCCACTTCTACTAGTAGACGGATCGAGGGGCTGGATATGATTGCGAGGAGGAGGATAGCAATGGGAGGAACTTTTGGACGCCGACACTGATCGATGGACTTTAAGTATTCAACTGTTGGAGAAGATTTCGGTCATCTTTTGAAGTATAGCCGAGTATAGAAACATTGGCATTTCGATGTACCGACTAAAGATGTCCATCTGCTTTGTGTAAATAAGTGTGTTCGGCTTTAACTTATATAAGATGTTTAGTAAATAGTAGGTGTGCATCGTTTTCTGAATATAAGGAAGGGAGTTTGTTGGATGTGCTTCCGTATATGAATTGCGCAAGGGACCTATCAAAATTTTTTTTTTGTGTAAAGCCCCACGTTGTATGGACCTGCTGCAAATGATAATTTTATCAGAGTGACATGTTCTAAGGGAAAGTGAATGGTAAGCGAACTGTGGCGACCCAATCGGATCGGGGGCCATCGAGGGGTGCGACAGCCCTTTTTGGTATCAGAGTTATGGTCTATTTGTAGTGATAAGGTGCCTCAGATGGAAATGAGGATAGAATGATGCACACCATAGGATATAAAACGGAAAAATTAATTAACATTGAATAACGGGTGATGAGTATTCGCTCGTAGATCCCTAGTAGTTTATCTTGAGTTGTCTTTAGGTACTAGTAACATGTATATGTTACTTATGTAGTAGTAGTAGTTGCTTTGAATAGGAGACAGTGAGTCTCAGATTATTCCTGAGGCAATGCTTGGAAATTGCAGGAAAATCATGGTACGAGCTGGAAGTGCTCATCCATCGAGGGCTGAACCCCGGATGGAAGATATCCTGTAGGTGTTGGCTAATATTGGAAATCTGATGGATAGACAAGCGCAGCAACAACCTGGAGTGGAACGTCGCCCTCAAGGACTGGTGGAACAATTCCTAAAATTGAAGCCACTTAAGTTTAGTGGAATGGGGAGTCCTGAGGAAGCGGAACAATGGATTGATGGAATGGAACGGATTTTCCGGTTGTTGGACTACAGTGATGCTGAGAAAATAGTTTTGGCAGAGTACCAGCTGGAGAGAAATGCAAAGTTTTGGTGGAGAGCTTCAAGGGATACGATCTTTCCACCAGGTACTGAGATAAACTGGGATGAGTTTGTTAGGGCTTTCAATAGGAAGCATTTCTCTGATTGTGCCAAGGATAGGAAGATCACTGAATTTGTTCAGTTAGAACAAAGGGAGCTGATAGTAGATCGGTATGAGGCAAAATTTTCTGAATTGTCAAGGTATGCTCCTAGGTTGGTTGAGAATCAAGAGGAAAAGGCTAAGAGATTCCTAAAAGGATTAAGAATTGATATTAGGAAACAACTGGTGCCTTTGAATATAAGGGATTATAATGAGATTTATGAGAGGGCACAGTTGGTGGAGCAAGAGTTAGTGAGAGAGCAACTAGAACCTAAGAGGCAGATGATCTTTAATGATGTTCAAAGAGGTAAGAGACCCTATCCTGGTCAAGGTCAGACCTGGAATGTTAAGAAAAAGAGTTACTTTGGAAATGTTAGAGGAGCTTGGAATGGCCCGATTTTAGGAAGAGCACCCTACCAGGGTAATTTTTGCCAAAGATATGGTAGACAGCATGGGCCAGGACTTTGTAATAGCCAACTGAGATGTAATGGATGTGGGCAAATAGGACACTTTAAGAGAAATTGTCCACGCAATGGGTCACAGCCAAATGTTAGCTCGATGCGACAGGTACGACAAAGTACTGTCGAACCAAATCCACCAAGGAATCCACAGAGGCCACCACCACAAGGAAGGGTGTATGTGGTCACTCAAGAGGAAGCAGGAGCTTCCAAAAGTGTTATCTCAGGTATGATTTTGATAGAAGGATAAGAAGGTATATGTGTTATTTGATATGAGTGACATGCATTCATTTGTGTCCGAAAACTATAGGTGATTGTGAGGAGTAGGAACAAATCTCTAGATATGCCTCTTCGTATTTCTACATCGCTGAAAGATAAGTTGTTATCTACGTTAGTATGTGAGATGTGTGACATAACCCTAGTAGAATGAGATCTGGGAATGGACTTGATAATGATAGTTATGTATGACTTTGACGTCGTCATAAATATGGACTAGCTTTGTAAGCAATGGACTAGGATGAGTGATCTCCTGAGATAGTGCTTACCCATGCGCCAAGGATGAAACCATGAGGCCTAGTATGGGATAGGCCAAAATGGACAATAACTCTGTAAGTTAATCCCTATTGAAATGAGACCCTTCAGTAGATGTGTAGTTTGGGTTCGAACCAGGCGAAAGCTGGTGTACCTGTAATGTCCCAGTTCGATGAGAGCAGGGAGTGGACGCCGAGGTCAGAGGACCTGAACAAGGAGCAGCTCCTGGCAGGCTTCTAGGATGGCAAAAAAGGGGGCAGGAATGGACCGAACTATGAACTGAACTGGAAAGGTAGTGTTTCTGGGATAATTTTATCAGAGTGGCGCAGCGGAAGCATAGTTAAGCTTGTAGAACTCTTGTTTGTGAAAAAGAAGGATAGGCCGATGCGTTTGTGTATTGATAATAGGCAACTGAATCATGTAATTGTTAAGAGTAAGTACTCATTACCTAAAAATTGATGACCTATTTGACCAACTGCAAGGAAGTTCGGTCTTTTCTAAAATTGACTTGAGATCAGGATATCGGTTAATGAGTAAGAAATGAGACATTCCTAAGACCGTATTTAGAACTCACTATGGACACTATGAGTTCCTAGTTATGCTATTTGGATTGACGAATGCCTCAGCTGCATTCATGGATTTATGAATAGGATATTTAAGCCTTATTTGGATCAACTTGTGATTGTCTTCATTTGATGATATCCTGATATATTCTAAAGGACCCGAAGATCATGCGCAGCATCTAAACAGAGTGATGCAAACAAGGCTTAAGAAGTGAATTATGGAGAGTGATTGAGGATTAGGTTATGATCATTTGAGCTAATTAGTGACTTCCTATTTGAGGATTTCATTGGAATGTCTTGATGCTTTACATGGAGGCATTTAGTATGTATAGATTAATCTTGGAAGTCATGAGTTGAGTGGTCATAGGAGATATGAAATTACTTGTGGTTTATATGTCGGAATAATAGGTTTAATCGATGGTGGTCAACTTTTAATTTTAGGTGATGATCTCAATTTGAAAAGGTTTGGTGGAATTAGTGAATATGATCATTTGTGGTTATAGTCTTTCGAAGGTGAGATGGTGGAAGTTCAAATTGTGGATTTGATGAATGATTAGTCTAAGTGATGATCCTTTAGGATGAAATATGAGATATACTCGATGGAAACTAGACAAGTTCTTATTTTGATGGATTGTCGATCTTTGAATTGAATGAGTCTTGGTGGACTATCAATATTTGAACCGAAAGAATGATGCTGTATTTTAGGCTTGAATCTATGTTGCGGTGAATGCATAGTGAATGTCTTTGTTGGACTAAGCCAAATGAGTTATTGGTGGTGTCAATTTTGATGGTTATAGGCTTGAATTGGTGGTGACAAAGGTATAGGAATAATTTGGCTAAATGGTGTGTTCGATTGAGTCAAGAAGGTGGAATTCTTTAAGTTTGAATCTCATTGATAGTTGCACTTAGGATAGAGTTTGAAATAGATGTTTTCACAAAAGGAATCGAATATGAGACAATGGAGGTGGATGGAATTATTAAAAGATTTTGATTGTGAACTGTTTTAGAAAATCTCTTGAATTTCATCAAAATTTATGAGTACTATGACACCGTGCCCAAATGTTTTAAGAAATGTTTTCTATTTCAAGGATTTCTGAACTTTTTATAGAAAACATTCCAACCCATCGGAGTTGGGATTGAGATTGGAATTTTGCCAACGTACCGATTTAAATTTACTAAGGGTTTTGATAAAGTATTTTATTTCACGCCGTGATGCAAGTGCGACTCAAGGCTTTACACGTGGATTTTGAAAATAATTTTTTTTTTTGAAATTTAAACGTGATCATGGATTTTATGGAATTTGTATCATGTTTTGATTTTTTGAATTGGTTTCAACGATATGAGATTTACCTATTTTCAAAGACTATTACTGTTATATTGTTGTGTCTTTGGAATCCCTATTTTGCATCATAAAGTTGAATTTTCAAGAACTCAAAGGATTTTCCACATTGATGATTTGAAAACGTTTTGACATGGAAATGACATATGATTTCAAAGCTTGCTATTGTAGTATTGATGTGCTTTTGAAAACCTCAGTTTGTATTGTTTGATTTCATGAAGGAAGATTTTCAAGCATTCAAAAGAAATTTCAGATGTGGTTATTGTTTTAAAATTGTTTTGGTGTTGAGATAAATTAAGATATGTTAAGAGCTTGCATCCTTAACTGTAGAGGAAGTATTAGCCCGATCCAGGTCACATACTCGATCATGAAGCCATTAAAATTGATGAGAAAGTGAGGTACACTGAAGAGCCCGTGCAAGTGCTGGAATGAAAGGAACAAATTCTCAGGACCAAGAGAATTCCATTGGTTAAGATATTATGGCGATATAATAATGTGGAGGAAGCCACATGGGAAAGTGAAAATGAGATGAGGGAAAGGTACTCTCACTTGTTTCAAGAGACATAGGAAATGTTTAATTTTGAGGACGAAATTCTCTGAGGGGAGAATTGTGGCATCCCAAAATTCAAGTCATCCTCTAGAGGAATTAAAGCCAATAATTAGGTAATGAAAATTACCTATGGTTTATGTTTTAGCTATTAGTCTCCTTAAGGCTATGTGTTATTGTGCTTGTGATCATAAGTTTTTAAATTAGTATCAAAGGATAAATTTATGAGGATGATTTATTCTTTGGCCATGTGAATTTTAAAAATTTAAACTCTATAAAAGAAATAATTAAAGATAAATAATTGACACTGAAATTGTGGGTTTAATTAGGTTGGGCTTTAGGCCCATTGGCCTAAGCTTTTAATGGGCCAAGTTGGCCAGCCCAATTGAGGCCCAAGGAGGTGTGGCCGTCGGCCACAAGGGAGGCCCAAGCCCAAAGCCCAAGCCCATGCATGTGTTGTGACAAGTAGCAAAAAGGAGATGGCATGCATTGGCCATTGGTGAGGCAAGCTCATCATTGCAAATGATGAGGAAATGGGGAAATAAAAGGGAAGAAGAGGAGAGAGAATGGCTGGGGTTAGCCATTTGGCCAAGAGAAAAAGGGAGAGAGAGAGTGAACTGTGCGAGAGAGAGGGAGAGGGTGCGGTCGAGAGGGAGAGGAAGGAGTCGTCGTCGTTCGCCGCCGTGTGCTACCGTGTTCGCCGCCGTGTGCCGCGGTTTGTGTGGTCTAGAGGCAAGTTGGGAATCCACTTTCTACTCTTGCACCAATGTTTTGCATGTATGGTCGAAATCTAGGACATTTGGAGGCATGGGAGTGAAGTTCATGTGTTTTGTTCTTGAGTTGCATGCTGTTTTCGCATGAACCGTTTGAGCCAGAACTTTCTGAGAGCTTGCATGCATGTTTTGAGTTCGATTTTGACTTTTATCACTGCATGAAAGTTGTAGCCAACATCTTAAACTACAACATACTAAAATTTGGTGCAAAATTATGGAGATTTAAGGTGTTAAACTCTCATCCTACCGAGACACCAGATCTGGAACGATTTCACTGACCTTTCGGTGGATTTGTGGTTGCATGTTGATTTTTACTAAGAATATCTTTTCTACTTCTTCATGAAACTTGTAGAGAACATCTTGAAGTTTAACATACTGAAATTTGAAGCAACATGTACAAGTGTAGCCTAGTGAATCAACTTACTCTTGAAAACCATAGATCTGGAGACGCGGTAAAGGTTACCCGAGACTTCATGGACTCAAATTATGACTATAATCTGGAAGTTTGACTTAGATCCCTTAACCAAAGTTGTAGGGGACCTCTTTAAGTAAAACATATCCAAATTTCAGAGGAAACGAAGAAGAATAGGTAGGTGAAAACTCAGTATTTCGGAGAAGCATGCACTGGACGTTTCGGTGTTAGATCCAGAAGCTTCGTGTGACTGTAGAAAATAATATAAAAATAATTTGGCTTATAAGTCTGCACGAAAAATCAACTTTAGCATCTTGGCTATAACCTGGTAAAATTTCATAATATTCGAAGGTCGTTTGGATATTTTAATCAAATTATTTCGGAAACTGTGCATTCTGTTTTATCCGAAATTACATGCTGTATTTGTGTGAATTATAATTTTGTGTGGAATTTGATTGGCCTTGTGTTTTTCATGAAATTATTACCCTATTGTCTTGTCTATCACTAGCCTTAATTTCATGATTTTTGAGAACCATATGGATATTTAATTTAAATATTTTCTAAAAATGGTACATGCTGGAATTTTGTAAACTTTGAAAAGGCATGAGATATGGACCATTTTATATTGCATGGACTCCATGAATTGTATTGTGATGGATGATGGTGTCTAGCTGCATGCATGATAATGATTTGAGATGCATGTATGAATTCAATGATGAATATGATCTTGATTGCCATCACATCACATGCCATGTTATAATTGAACTATAATTGAAGATGTGAATTGAGATAAGTGAGAAGGCCGTCGGAGGTGTGAGCCAACGATTCCCCGGGAGTGTCAGGATGCCCGGTGGTATACGGTACGTAATTCCAGGGGAGCCCTGGTGGTATGTTGGTACATAATTCCGGAGGGTAGGGGAAACCATTTTCATGGCGAGCCCCAGAGATTTCCTCGGGAATTTCGAGATGCCCGGTAGTATACGGTACGTAATTCCAGAGGAGGGGGGGATCCTGGTGGTATGTCGGTACGTTATTTTAGAAGCCCCGGAGGTTTGTGCCCAGGGAGATGCCTCGCGATGCTAGTTGGGATGCGAGATACCCGGCCAGAGAGTGTAAATGCCGGAAGCCTCAGAGGTCTTTGCTCGAGGGGATGCCTCGTGATGTCAGATGGGATGCGAGATGCCCGGAATGTGGGGGGGTCGGATGCCCGGTGGCCTTAAATGGCTGAATGCCGGAGGTTTTTCTTGAGATGCCCGGATGGGGCGCGAGTGTAAAGTGTGAGATGAAATTGATGATCTTGAGAAAGGGTGATGTGGTGATGGGATTGAAAGTTATAAGTGGAAATTGAATCATGCATACATGATATGATATGATATGATGATGATCACCTATGACATGATGATGACATATGACATGATGTGATGATGATCACCTATGGCATGATGATGATATATGATATGATACGATGATGCCATGATGATGATGACATGTGTATGATAGGATGATGTCATGATGATGGGGATATATGATATGATATGATATGATATGATGATGATGACATGTGTGTGCTAAGATGATGTCATGATGATGGTGATATATGATACGATATGATGATGATGACATGTGTATGCTAAGATGATGTCATGATGATGGTGATATATGATATAATGATGATGACATGTGTATGCTAAGATGATGTCATGATGATGATGATGTATGATATGATGTGATGATGATCACCTATGGCATGAGAATACATGTGTGTGACATAATAATAATCACCTATGGCATGGTGACATGTATGTGATATGATTGCGAGGAGGATGTATGATGGTATATGCATGGCTTCAAGGTAAATATGCTTGGACGCATGAGTGCCATGTATGATGATTGATTGTATTGTATGATGCATTGAGTGGTTATTGGATTTCTTTACTTGTTGAGTGGTTGTACTCACCCCTTTTGGGGAATAACATTTCAGACTAGATAGGATACCTTTGCTGCCACTGCTACTAGTAGACGGATCGAGTGGCTGGATATGATTGCGAGGAGGAGGATAGCAAAGGGAGGAACTTTTGGACGCCGACACTGATCGATAGACTTTAAGTATTCGACTGTTGGAGAAGATGTCGGTCATCTTTTGAAGTATAGTCGAGTATAGAAACATTGGCATTTCGATGTATCGACTAAAGATGTCCATCTGCTTTATGTAAATAAATGTGTTCGGCTTTAACTTATATAAGATGTTTAGTAAATAGTAGGTGTGCATTGTTTTCTGAAAATAGGGAAGGGAGTTTGTTAGATGTGCTTCCGTATATGAATTGCGCAAGGGACCTATCAAAAAAAAATGTGTAAACCCCCAGGTTGTATGGACCCGCTGCAAATGATAATTTTATCAGAGTGACATGTTCTAAGGGAAAGTGAATGGTAAGCGAACTGTGGTGACCCAATCGGATGGGGGCCGTCGAGTTTTTGTTAACTTGTGTACCTTTCCTAGGTCACGTGATTTCTAGCGAAGGGATTTCCGTGGACTTGACTAAGATCTAAGCTATGATCAACTAGCCAAGACCGACGAAGTGACAGAGATTAGAAGTTTCTTGGGATTGGCAAGGTATTTTATATGGTTCGTGGAAGGATTTTCAACAATAGCCATGCCCCTAACTCGATTGTTGAAGAAAGAAAAGAAGTTTGAATGGACAGATAAGTGTGAGCGTAGTTTCCAAGAGCTTAAGCAAAAGCTGACTACCGCATCAGTGCTGACAATTCCATCGGGACCTGGAGGATATGAGATCTATAGTGATGCATCATTTAAATGACTAGGTTGCATGTTAATGCAACATAGCAGAGTCATTGCATACGCGTCCCGTCAGTCGAGACCTCATTAGTTGAACTACCCGACGCATGACTTAGAACTTGTAGCAATTATATTCATTCTGAAGATTTGGAGACATTACTTGTGTGGAGAAAGGTTCCAGATCTTTACAGACTATCAGAGTCTCAAGTATTTATTCTCTCAGTAGGAGTTGAACATGCAACAACGTCGTTGTATGAAACCTCTCAAGGACTATGACTGCAACATCTTGTATCATCCCAGAAAAGCCAATAAGGTCACAGATGCATTGAGTCGAAAGTCATCGATCGCGCAGATGGTGATCCAGGAATGGATCCTACTCGAAGGAGTTCGAGGTTCGGTTTTCAAATTAGAGGTAGGCCGCATTTCAAGTCTTATAGCCACCCTTAGAATTGAACCGGAGGTGCAAATAAGGATCAAGATGTTGCAGTTGATAGATCCTGAGATCCAAAAGATTCTGCAAGAAGATGCAGAAAAGAGAAAGGCTGATTTTCAAATTTCCGAAGACATAACACTAAAGTTTCACGGATGATTGTGTATACCTAACGATGCAGAGCTTAAGGAGGAGATCTTGTCAGAAGCTCATCGCAGCTTTTATAACATTCATCCAGGCAGTATAAAAGATGTATCAAAATCTGCGTCAACACTTTTGGTGGACCGGTATGAAGGCGGATATCGCCAGACATGTCGCCAAGTGTCTGACGTACTACTAAATGAAAGCACAGCACTATAAGCCGGGAAGACTATTGCAACCTCGCGAGATTCCTGAGTGGAAGTGGGAACACATCATAATGGATTTTTTGATGGGGTTACCAAGGAGTCAGAGAGGTAATGATTCCATATGGGTTGTAGTTGACAGATTGACGAAGTCTGCTCACTTCATCGCCGTACGAAAGGACTATGCATTGGATAGATATGCTGAGTTGTACGTGCGCTAGATAGTACGTTTTCATGGAGTTCTAGTGACGATTACATCGAATCGAGACCCGAAGTTCACAGTAGCTTTCTGGAAAAGTTTGCAGATTGCCTTAGAAATGAAGCTGCAATACAATATGACCTATCATTCTAGATGGCACCGTTTGAGGTGTTGTATGGCAGAGTGTGTAGGAATCCAGTTTGTTGGGATGAAGTCAGAGAGCGGAAGATCATCGGTCCTGAGTTGGTTCAACAGTTAGTGGACGCTGTAAAAGTCATTCGAGAAAGACTTAAGACCACTCAGAGTTGCCAGAAAAGTTATGCTAATAAGCGGCAAAGACCATTAGAGTTCCAAGTTGATGAGCACATATTTCTTTGCGCTTTGGCAAGAAAGGGAAGCTGAGTTCGAGGTATATCGGTCCATTTGAAATTTTGGAAAGAATATGGACTTTGGCATATCGTCTTGCATTTCTGCCAGGACTTGCTCAGGTGCATAATGTCTTCCATGTGTCAATGTTGAGAAAGTATGAACCTGACCCGACCCACGTGCTAAATTTTGAAGAATTAGATGTGGATGACAAACTGTCGTACGTGGAGAGACCAGTTCAAATCCTGGATCAAAAGGAGCAAGTGCTGCGCACCAAGACGATGGGACAGAAGGAGTGACGTGGGAAAGTGAAGACTCAATGAGACAATAATACCCCCACCTTGTTGAAGAAGAATTGTAATGGTTTAAATTTCGAGGGCAAAATTTTTATAAGAGGGGAAGAGTTGTGACATCCTAAATTTCAACCCTGTTTTGATTAGATGAAATGGACTTTTCATCAGTGCGCCTTTGGTCCTCTTTCTCTAAGCTGATTACTCATGAGGTAACCAATCTATCAGGTGAAGCCATTAAGGGATGTAAACGTGATAGACTTGAGAATTTGATCAAAAATCGACTACTCGACCGTGATAATTAGTAAGGGTAAATACAGCACCGTTATAATCGATTATTGATCGGATATAGGTCAATTCGATAGAATGGTGTAATTAAATTGTGGGTGATTCAACATGATTGCAAAATTCGTGTTGAACGGCCTTAACCCAATTTTCTGTCGATTCTGTACCCAGTGCCCGTAATTGAAACCTTGAGTTTTTTACAACAACCGAGAGTCGCCTATGAGTTGAAGATGCACAAACATGGATTGAAAATTATCAACCACGAGTCAGACACGATAAAATACCTAAAAGCTACTCGGTAGGTTAGCTCACGCTAAAATCGCGTCCAATTGATTTTAACCACGAAATTGAACTCGGTTTCGGGAATTGAAAGTTCGAGCATGTCACTATTTATTTTTAGGAGCTCGTCTCATCTTTTGGGAATTTTCCGTCAAGCCTGGAATTTTGGCAGAAAATTGGAATTTGGCAAAATTAAATCAAGGAAATTCGGAGGGGCATTTTTAAGTGGATTTTTTACCTTTAAAGTGAGTTAGTTTGTGAGAGAAATTATGGAAATTTGTTTGGGCACGTTAATTGGTATTTTTGGAAGCTAATTTGGTTTATTGGGTGAGGAATTGGAAAGGAAATTAAGGGAAATTCGTAGGGGATGCTGGCTGGCTGCATTTGGCCTTAAAATTGAGTTAATTTGGTGAAGTTGTGAAGGGAAAATGGCTTGTGGAGGAAGCCTAGCCAGCAAGGGCAGAAGACTTTGTGCCTAAAGTGATCATTGCATGAGATATTTCACCTTGAAGCTCATTGGCTCAAGCCTTGACTTGCATGGCCTTTGTCCCCCTTGTCCCCTTCTTCTTCCCCCTTCTCCCTCTAGTTGTGCGACAGCCCCTCCAGTAGAAGCAACTCCAACTTTCTTCCTCTCTTTCCATCTTCATTTTCTTCACCTTGCTGCAAACCAGAACCTAAGCTGCACTAGCCATGGCTAGCACCAAACCAGCCCAAACACAGCCACTAGAGTAGCCACCGAGTTGAGGCATCGGCAGCTCCAGCTCGCTAACCCTGACCTAGCCGTGTTTGCCAGCGCTGTCCCCGCATCCGTCAAAGCCAGCCCCTGCTTGACCACCATTCGAACCAATCTGCCTACTTGCCTGCTCCACTCCAGCTACCGTCCCCCACGCCGTCTAGCCACTAGCAACGCAGCTAGCTCCATCCCGGACCAAGACTAGCCCTTAGTAGAACCAGTCCTCCTAGCTGGACTCGTGAGCTTGTTGGCTATTTTCTGCCACATCTGGCCCTCCTTTGGAATAGCCATAGGCACGGGAATTCATCGCCGTCGTGTTGTCATCGCCACGAACCCGTTTATTCGCTAAACCGGTGAGTTAACATCCTAACCTCTAATTAGGGGGTTAATTACTCTTAAGAGGGATTAGTTAAGGTTAATTAGGATTAGGTGATTTAGTTAGAGAAACTTGATTAGTTAGAATTATTTAATTAGGTCAACTAGTAGTTAGAATGGTTAGTTAGGTTATTTAGTTAGCCTATTAGATTAAGTTAGTTAGCCTAGTTAGATTGATTAGTTAGTTTAGTTAGATTAGCCTGGTTAGGTTATTTAATTTAGTTAAGTGATTTAATTTAAATAATTTGCAATCTATTTAATTAAATGCAATTTATCTAATTAATTATTAATTAACATAAATTATACCAGGATAGCCTGTGGCATCCAAAAATTTAGATGATCCTCGGATAGGTGACAGACATAATCAATCGACGGGAGTATCGTCGGACTGTGGCATTGATATCATTTATGGGCATAAATCCGTATTTGTTTATTTGGTTTAAATGATATGTCTAGCAATGGACTAATCAACCGTGCAACAAGAGAAAAGCTTTGGACTATGATTGAATAATATTTTTCAAGTTACGAAGGGATGGAATTCGGTCCTGTGTGAGGAACAGGCAAGCTGAAATTTAAGGATAAAATTTTGAGGAGTTGGGTCGAACTTGAGAATCATGTACGTCTTTTCATTTTTGCAATTCGACAAATAAAGAAAAGAAAACTTGCTGCTTGGTCGAAATTTTCTTCTTTTCCATGCAAGAACTTTGGCTATGCAGTTGTATATGAAGCAATTGGATTATGAGAATGCAAATTTTTTTTTTTTTAAGAAAAATAATGAAATGCTTCATAATGGTGCAAAGATTATGGGCTTATATTATAAAGTTTATAGGCCTTTTTACTTGGACTTTCTTTTGGCCCCAAAACTTTTGGGCTCAAGTGGACCATGGAGGCCCTAAAGCCGTCGACCGAAAGAAGGGGGGGGAGACAAGATGAGAATTGGACAAGGGGGAGGAAGATGCATGCCATTTTACACTTGTCCATAACCAACTTCCACTTGTCATTCCCATGCAAAACTTAATGATTACTAGCTAATTAAGAAATTAAAAGGAAAAGAAAGGGGCGGAATGGACGAGGAAGCAATCGAGGGAGAGAGTGATCGAGAGAAGAGGAAGAGTGAGACCGAGAGAGCGTTTGAGCGGGCGAGCAAGTGAGAGTGGAGGGGGAGAAGGAGACTAGCCCCACCGTGCTAGCGCCTGCTGCCGCCATCGACGCCGCCTAGCTTCGCCATCAATCGAGCCGCAACCGAAGTCCTCAAGTCGCTATTTTGCTTGCTGTGGTTGCGTTGGACTTAAGGCAAGTGAAGACCATTGATCTACATTATGCTGTGCTCTGGTAGTCTAGTGAAGTGTGGTAGATATTGGAGATGTTTGAATCTTGATGCTGGATGTTGGAATTTCGAAAGGATAAAAGTAGTTATTTAGGCTAGTAAACTATTTCATGGAAAATTGAACCCAGCGGCAATTTGACTTTGTGTCCTTGATGAAAGTTGTAGATGACATCGTGGGGAGTAACATACTAAAATTTGAGAAGAAACAGACAAGTATTGTTTGGTGAAACGATTTTTCTTTGAAAGTGTTAGATCTAGAATCTGTTACCGAGGGTTAGGGAGAGTTATAGTGATTATAGCTCATCATCTATATTGAATCTGACTTCTAGTTTTTCACGAAACTTTTACCTCTAGGTGATTTCTACAACATAGCAAAATTTCAGAATTTTCGGAGTTTATTTAGGGTTTATACCGAATTTGTTATTCAAACTATGCAATAGTGATGTTTGAAGTTTTATGGCTGTGATGCATGGACCATAACGACTCGTACAAAGTTTTCTTGACATGGTATTCTTCATAAAACCTTTTTCTCTAGATCTCATTTATAACATGTTAAATTCTTAGAATTTATTAAGATCGTTTACTAATTTTTCCAGAATTTTAATTAAAGGAGTGCCTTATGTTTTATCCGAAAATTGTTTTATTTTCTAGAAGAAATGAATTACTCTATGAGATGTGGTATCTTGGGTTGTTATTTATACAATGGATGTGGTGAAATTTAGCATATCATATGACATCAAAAATTGATGAGGCTTGAAAATCCTTTGACATTATTGCATCAAATGTTATTTTGAAAGTGAGACATATATGTATACATTGTGATGTTGATGATACCGTTGGACGGCTAAGTCGACGATGCCCCCGGAGTTTCGGGATGCCCGGAGGTGTGTGCCGGATGCTCAGAGGTGTGTGCCGGATGTCCTCAGGAGTTTCGAGATGCCTGGAGGTGTGTGTCGGATGCCCGGAGGTGTGTGCCGGAGGTCTCACGATGCCAGGTTAGGTGCGAGAGCCATTAGGGACGCAAACACTGGTCCCTGGGGGAAAAAAAAAGAATGAGATCCTTTTGAAAATCAAAATGTGAAATGAATCATGCACATGTGTGTGCATATGGCATGGGACATAATTTGTCTATGAACTTGAATTGGTACTATTTGGCATTGAAAATGTAGTCATTAAGGCATTGAATGGATCTCATGGAGATATATGCATGATTGCATGGATGACATGTGCATTTCACATGAAATCTTCATTGTCTTGCTTGGTGCATTGTGTAGTTTGATGGTTTTTTTATTGCTGAGTGGTTGTACTCACCCCTTTTGGGGACTAACATTTCAGACTAAGAGTTATGCCTCTGCTGCCTCCGACCCCGGTACTTTTATGGCATACCGATTGATGTCAAGGTTGAGTGTTAGAGCACCATCACCCATCGGCCCATGGATTTGTGTTCAGTGTGAGTTCTTGTCCATGCATGTCCCATTTTGCCGCCCAATGGGGTTCATTTTAGTTGCTCATTCGCCATGGCCAATTGCGAACCAAGTTGGGTGTGACTGGATTGGATTTGATCATGGAGAAAGGATGATGCTTTTGGATGGTCAACACTGAATGATGGACCGATGTACATGACTACTGTGGCGTCGGGTACTTTTGGTTATAGACGAGTCCATCAAGTTATGTAAATAAAGTGGTTTGGCTCTAACATATATATATATATATATATATATATATATAAAATGTGTAGTTGGTGTGCATTGCATTGCATTATTTAGTTTGAGTATGGGTTAGGGAGATATCGAATATGCTTCCATTATATGAATTGCGCTGGGACCGAATTAAATAATATAAACCCCAGGACTTAGGGACCCGTCACAATTCTATGTTATTGGAGTGATTCTTTAGCCAAGTGAAAGGTAGTGACCGTGGTGATCCTAATGGATCGGGGGCATTAGGGGGTGCCACGGCTATGGTTATATGTGAAGTGATAAAGAGCCTAATTTGGAAATTGAGGAATATGATGACAATGCACACCATAGGATACTAACTGGGATAGTTGACTAACTTTGAACAACGGGTGATGGGTATTCACTCGTAGATTCCTAGTAATGTTTATGAGTTGTCTTTAGGTGCCAGTAACATGTTTATGTTACATATATATATATATATATATATATAGTTGTAGTTGCTTTTAAATGGAGACATTAGGTCACAGATTATTCCTGAAGCAAATGCTTGGAAACTACAGGAAAATCATGGTACGAGCTGGAAGTTCTTATCCATTGAGGGCTAAAGCCTCTGCTACAAGAGCTGAACCCCAAATGGAAGACATCCTGCAAGCATTGACCAATATAGGAAATTTGATGGAAACACAAGCGCAAACAACCCGGAGTGGAACGTCGCCTCAAGGGACTGGTGAAACAATTCTTGAAGCTAAACCACCTAAGTTTAGTGGAACAGGAAGTCATGAGGAGGCAGAACAATAGATAGATGGAATGAAACGAATTTTCCGGTTGTTGGACTGCAATGATGCTGGGAAAATAACTTTGGTAGAGTACTAGCTGGAGGGAAATGCAAAGTTTTGGTTGAGAGCTTCAAGAGATACGATCTTTCCACTAGGTATTGATATAAATTGGGACGAATTTGTTAGAGCCCTCAATAGAAAGCATTTCTCTAACTGTGCTAGGGATAAAAAGATCACAAAATTTGTTCAATTAGAGCAAAAGGAGCTGACAGTAGACCAGTATGAAGCAAAATTTTCTAAATTGTCTAGGTATGCTCCTAGATTGGTTGATGATCGAGAGGAAAGAGCTAAGAGATTCCTGAAGGGATTAAGGACTGACATCAGAAAGCAACTGGTGCCTTTGAACATAAGAGATTATAACGAAATTTATGAAAGGGCACAGTTGGTAGAGCAAGAACTGGTGAGAGAGCAATTAAAGTCTAAGAGACAGTTAACCTTTAGTGATATCCGACGGAGTAAGAGACCCTATCCTGGTCAAGGTCATACCTGGGATTCTAAGAAAAAGAGTAATTTTGGAAACTTTGGAAAAGCAAAGGATGGCTTGAATATAGGAAGAGCACCCTATCAAAATAATACTTGTTGAAGATGTGATGGGCAACATGACGCATGACCTTGCAATGGACAGCTGAAATGTTATGGTTGTGGATAGGTAGGTCACCTCAAGAAAGATTGTCCACAAGAGAGGTCGCAACTGAATGTTAACCTAATGCGACGAGTACAACAACATACTGTTGGACCATATCCACAAAGAAATCCACAGAGACCACCAGCACAAGGAAAGGTGTATGTGGTCACTCAAGAGGAAGCAGAAGCTTCCAAAAACGTTATCTCAGGTACGATTTTCATAAATGGCAAGAAGGCATATGCATTTTTGATACGAGTGACACACATTCATTTATATATGAAAGATATAGGTAATTGAGTAAAATAGAAACTAAATCTCTTGATATGCGCCTCTTTGTGCTTTCACGCCTTAAAAAAGGATATGTTGTTATTTATCTTACAATGATGTGTGCAAATGTATGATAACTATAGGAGGACAAGATATGGAAATGACTTAGTAGTGATGGCTATGTATGACTTTGATGTTATCATAGGAATGGAACTCCAAAGTATTGGGCTAAGGTAGAAACTAGGAAAGGATGATCTAGTTCATGTTACTTGACTAGTCTAGTTTTGAATCTTTCGGAGAATAGACAAACCCCTCTATATAGCCATTATTTGGGATAGAAGCTCATGAACTACTTGATCTTTGGATGTCAATGATACCTCTTGAAAGAGATTACTAAGAAAGATGCTAAAATCGATGAGATTCGAATAGTTAGGGAATTTCAGGATGTGTTTCTAGAGGATTTGCCTGGATTACCACTTGAACGAGAAATTGAGTTTGAAATTGAACTAATGTATGGAACAGGACCAATATCGAAAGCCCCGTATGGAATGGCCTTGGTGGAGCTTTGAAGGAACTTGAAGGTGCAACTAGGAGAATTGCTAGATAATTTTATTAGGCCAAGTGGTTCACCTTGGGGTGAACTCTTGTTTTGTGAAAAGAAGGACGGGTCGATGCGTTTATGTATTGACTATAGATAGCTGAACCATGTGACTGTAAAGAATAAGTATCCCTTGCCTAGAATTGATGATTTATTTGATCAATTGCAAGGAAGTTCAATCTTTTCTAAAATTGACTTAAGGTCAGGATACCATCAGTTAAGGATAAAGAAAGAAGACATTCCTAAGACTACATTTAGGACTCGTTATGGACATTATGAGTTCCTAGTTATGCCTTTTGGATTAATGAATGCACCGGCCGCATTCATGGATTTAATGATTAGAATATTTAAGCCTTATCTGGATCAGTTTGTAATTGTCTTCATTGATGATATCCTGATATATTCTAAAGGACCTGAAGAACATGAACAACACCTGAGGATAGCATTGCAAACACTAAGAGATCATAAGTTATATGCCAATTTCAGTAAGTGTGAATTCTGGCTAAATCAGATAATATTTTTAGGGCACGTGGTGTCGGGAAACAGAATTGCAATAGACCCTTTAAAGGTTGAGATGGTAGTGAACTAGCCAAGACCGACAACGCCAACTGAAATACGAAGTTTCTTAGGGTTGGCTGGCTATTATAGGAGGTTTATCAAAGGATTTTCACACCTGGCAGGCCCTATAACGAAATTGACTCGAAAGAATGTGAGGTTTGAATGGAGTGGAGAATGTGAAAGAAGTTTTCAGGAACTTAAAAGGAAGTTAACTACAACTCCAATTCTAACTATACCATCTGGATCTGATGGATTCATGATGTATAGTGATGCATCTCATAAAGGACTAGGATGTGTTTTGATGGAGCATGGCAAGGTGATAGCTTATGCATCGAGGCAGTTGAAACCTCATGAGTCAAATTACCCAACCCATGATTTAGAATTGGCAGCTATAAAGTTTTCTTTAAAAATATGGAGACATTATCTGTATGGAGAGAAGTTTGAAATCATAAGAGCTTGAAGTATTTGTTTTCGCAAAAAGAGTTGAACATGAGACAGAGAAGGTGGATGGAATTATTAAAGGATTATGATTGTGAAATACGATACCACCCAAGGAAGGTAAATAAAGTGGCAGATGCCCTTAGTCGAAAGTCGACTATGGACATGGCTAGTCTAAGGATAACAAAGTGGAATCTGTTAAAGTCAGTAGTAAATTCAGACTTCAAGTTGGAAATAGACCACCTTACCGGTATGCTCACTGCATTAAGAATCGAGCTCGAAATTATTCAGAAAGTTAAGATTCTACAGAAATCTCACCCGGAGATTGTGGAAATAGGAAACGCCTTGTCTTCAGGGAAAAGACTAGAGTTTCAAGTCTCTAAAGATGGAGTAGTAAGATACCAAGGACGGCTCTGTGTTCCTGACAATGAAGAAGTGAGAAGGGAAATCCTATCAGAAGCACATAGGAATAATTATAGTATTCATCCGGGAAGTATAAAAATGTATAGAAACTTACGCCAGCAGTTTTGGTGGAATGGCATGAAGACGGATATAGCTAAACATGTTTCATAGTGTTTAACATGCCAGCAAGTGAAAGCGGAACACCGCAAACCCATAGGACTATTGAGACCATTGGATGTACCAGAATGGAAATGGGAGCATGTGACAATGGACTTTGTGCAAGGATTACCAAGGACATCAAGTGGTCACGACTCGATCTGGGTGATAGTAGATCGCTTGACTAAGTTTTCCCATTTCGTAGCGGTCCGCGTAGACTACTCGATGAATAAACTTGTTGAGATATATGTGAGCCAAGTAATATGCTTACATGGTATCCTTGTAACGATCACATCAAATCGAGACTCTAGGTTTACTTCCAATTTTTGGCGAAGTCTTCAAAATGCCTTGGGGACGAAGCTTCAATTTAGTACAGGTTTTCATCCTCAAACAGATGGACAAATGGAAAGAGTGATCCAAAGTCCTGGAAGATATGCTGAGAGCTTGTATTATCGAATTTAGGGGAAGTTGGGATGAAAAGTTGCACTTGATAGAGTTCGCCTATAACAATAGTTTTCAAAAAAGTATAGGCATGGCTCCAAATGAAGCATTATATGGAAGAAGGTGCAGGACCCCTGTTTGTTGGAATGAAGTAGGTGAAAGGAGATTGACAGGACCTGAAATGGTACAAATTACTATTAAGGCTGTTGAAATTATCAAAAAGAGACTTAAAACAGCCCAGAGTAAGTAGAAAGGCTAGTAGATAAGCGTAGAAGACCTTTAGAGTTTAATGTGGGGGATCATGTATTCCTTAAAGTATCCTCTATGAAAGGAATATCTCGATTTGGAATGAAGGGTAAGTTGAGCCCTAGATTCGTTGGACCTTTTGAGATACTTGAAAGGATAGGAGATGTAGCTTATCGACAAGCTTTACCTCTTAAGCTAGAGAACTTGCATGATGTATTCCATGTATCAATGCTGAGGAAGTATCAACCCAATCCAGGACATATACTCAATCATGAAGCCATCAAAGTGGATGAGAAAGTAAGGTACATTGAAGAGCCTATGCAAGTACTGGATCGAAAAGAGCAAATTATTAGAACCAAGAAAATCCAATTGGTTAAGATATTATGGCGACATCATGATGTGGAGGAAGCCACATGGGAAAGTGAAAATGAGATGAGGGAAAGGTACCCTCACTTGTTTAAAGAGACATAAGTAATGTCTAATTTTGAGGAAGAAATTCTCTAATGAGGGGAGAATTGTGGCATCCAAAAATTTAGACGATCCTCAGATAGGTGACAGTCTTGATCAATCGACGGGAGTATCGTCGGACTATGGCATTGATATCATTATGGGCATAAATCCATATTTGTTTATTTGGTTTAAATGATATGTCTAGCAATGGACTAATCAACCGTGCAACAAGAGAAAAGCTTTGGACTATGATTGAATAATATTTTTAGAGTTACGAAGGGATGGAATTCGGTCCTGTGTGAGGAACAGGCAAGCTAAAATTTAAGGATAAAATTTTGAGGAGTTGGGTCGAACTTGAAAATCATGTACGTCTTTTCATTTTTGCAATTCGACAAATAAGGAAAAGAAATCTTGCTGCTTGGTCAAAATTTTCTTCTTTTCATGCAAGCACTTTGGCTATGCAGTTGTATATGAAGCAATTGGATTATGAGAATGCAAAATTTATTTCTTTAAGAAAAATAATGAAATGCTTCATAATGATGCAAAGATTATGGGTTTATATTATAAACTTTATGGGCCTTTTTACTTGGACTTTCTTTTGGCCCTAAAACTTTTGGGCTCAAGTGGCCTATGGAGGCCCTAAAGCCGCCGACCGAAAGAAGGGGGGAGAGAAGAAGGGAATTGGACAAGGGGGAGGAAGATGCATGCCATTTTACACTTGTCCATAACCAACTTCCACTTGTCATTCCCATGCAAAACCTAATCATTATTAGCTAATTAAGAAATTAAAAGGAAAAGAAAGGGGCGGAATGGATGAGGAAGCAACCGAGGGAGAGAGTGAGACCAAGAGAGAGTTTGAGCGGGAGAGCAAGTGAGAGAGGAGGAGAAGAAAGAGACCAGCCCCACCATGTGTGTGCCTGCTGCCACTGTTGACGCCGCCTAGCTTCGCCGTCGATCGAGCTGCGCCTGAAGTCCTCAGGTCGCTATTTTGCTTGTTGTGGTTGCATTGGACTTAAGGCAAATGAAGTCCATTGATCTACATTATGATGTGCTCTGGTAGTCTAGTGAAGTGTGGTAGATCTTGGAGATGTTTGAATCTTGATGCTGGATGTTGGAATTTCGAAAGGATAAAAGTAGTTATTTAGGCTAGTAAACTATTTCATGGAAAAATAGCTTGACCTTTGGCGACTTCGTGAATTTTATGCAATTATCCAGCCGAAATTTGACTTTCTTTCCTTGATGAAAGTTGTATATCACATCTTGAGGAGTAACATACTAAAATGTGAGAAGAAATGGACAAGTATTGGTCGGTGAAACGATTTTTCTTTGAAAATGTTAGATCTGGAAACTATTACCGAGGGTTAGGGAGAGTTATAGTGATTATAGCAGATGATCTATAATAAAGCTGACTTTGAGTTCTTCATGAAAATTTTACCCCTAGGCGTTTTCTATAACATATCAAAATTTTAGAATTTTATGAGTTTATTTAGGGGTTATACCGAAATTGTTATTAAAACTGTGCAATAGTGATATTTGAAGTTTGATGGCTATGATGCATGGACCATTACGACTCGTTCTTGACATGGTATTCTTCATAAAACCTTTTTCTCTAGATCTCATTTATAACATGTTAAATTCTTAGAATTTACTAAGATCGTTTACTAATTTTTCCAGAATTTTAATTAAAGGAGTGCATTATGTTTTATCCGAAAATTGTTTTATTTTCTAGAAGAAATGAATTACTCTATGAGATGTGGTATCTTGGGTTGTTATTTATATAGCATATGCGGTGACATT
Organism: Eucalyptus sideroxylon; assembly: GCA_014182405.2. Lineage (NCBI taxonomy): Eukaryota > Viridiplantae > Streptophyta > Magnoliopsida > Myrtales > Myrtaceae > Eucalyptus > Eucalyptus sideroxylon. The sequence goes on along the minus strand of CM024554.2, from coordinate 30,456,919 downwards.
TAGCATATCATATGACATCAAAAATTTGATTGAAACCTTTGACATTATTGCATCAAATGCTATTTTGAAAGTGAGACATATATGTATTCATTGTGATGTTGATGATACCGTTGGACGGTTAAGCCAACAATGCCCCGGGAGTGTCGGGATGCCCAAAGGTGTGTGCTGGATGCCCGGAGGTGTGTGCCGAATGCCCGGAGGTGTGTGCCGAAGGCCTCGTGATGCCAGATGGGGTGCAAGATGCTCGAAGGTGTGTGCCGGATGCTCGGAGGCATGTGCCAGAGGTCTCACGATGCTAGGTTGGGTGCGAGAGCTAGTGGGACGCAAACACTGGTCCCTGGGGAAAAAAAAAGAATGAGATCTTTTGAAAATCAAAATGGGAAATGAATCATGTGCATGTGTGTGCATATGGCATGGGACATAATTTGTTTATGAACTTGAATTGGTACTATTTGGAATTGAAAATGTGGTCATTAAGGCATTGAATGGATCTCATGGAGATATATGCATGATTGCATGGATGACATGTGCATTTCACATGAAATCTTGGTTGTCTTGCTTATTGCATTGTGTAGTTTGATGGATCTTTTACTGCTGAGTGGTTGTACTCACCCCTTTTGGGGACTAACATTTCAAACTAGGAGTTATGTCTCTGTCGCTAGTCACCCTTGGTACTTTCTATGGCATACCGACCGACGTCGAGGTTTAGTGTACAGAGCATCATCACCCCGAGATACGGGGGTTAGTTTTTTTTCGTGTGTGGATCTTGGGTTTGTACAACGTTGGATCACCCGCCGGCCCTGTCATTCAGGAGTTCTTGTCCATGCATGTCCGCCGCAACGGGGTTATGCTAGGGATGCTGCTGCCATCACCGGCTGACGGACCAGGTTGGGTGTGACCGAGCGCGATGGAGGGAGGATGAAGCTTCTTTTTGGATGGGCGACATTGAATGATGGACCGATGTACATGACTGCTGTGGGTCGGGTACTTTTGGTTATAGTCGAGCTTAGTAAAGCCTTGGACTTTTGATGTACCGACTCATGATGTCCATCAAGTTATGTAAACCCCCAGGACTTAGGGACCCATCATAATTCTATGGTATCAGAGTGATGCTTTGCCAAGTGAAGTGAAAGGTAAGCGAACTATGGCGACCCTAATGGATCGGGGGCCGTAGTTAGGGTGCCACATAGCCGGTTGTCAGAATTTTACGCTGATCGTTGTAATGTAGTTGAATTGTGAAATGGATTGCGAATTTATGCAATTGGGTGCTTGATGACAATTTTTAATTATTTTTGCAAAAATTGATTATTTGGGTATTTAATTAGAAAAATACTGGGTGTTGGGTTTTGGTGCCAAAAATATTTTAAGTACTATATAAAATCATGGAATTTTTAAAGGGAGAGTATCACGTTTTGTGGATCGATTTGATTGTGTGACCAGACACAATTTTTACCTGATATTTTTTAATACGAATAAAATAGGCCAAGTCCATTATTTGAAATTGAGGCATTTGAGTGCAAAGCACGATGTTCTTGGCCGAACATGGATGTGTGTGTGATCGCTATTGGAACCCATCACCCAATGAAAGTCAGGGGCGATGCTCCTATATGGAATGCCCCACGTCAATGGATGCCGGTCGCAGTAGAAGCTGGGTCAATGCTCCTTCGGGAAGGCCATTTAGATGTAGACGTTGTCGTGTCTAACGAAGTGGGACGCCACGTTTTTCTTGGGGTCCCATAGGAGGTAGACTTTAAGCACTCCTATTTCCCTATTCCCGGGACCAACCTAACTCGTGAGCTAGTTGAGTCCACTGTCTGGGTTGATGAGGGCCTACCTCAGTAGGTACCCTATCACTTCAGAGCGTGGTTCCTTAACTATCCTAACGGGGCTCGAGAGGGTCCCATACAAGGTTTTGATGGTCCTCCCATCGATACCAGGGAAAGGGAAATGGGGCACCCTATGGATATCGACACCCTGATGGTGTCGTGGAGGACCCGGAGCTTGAGATTGGAGAGTTCAGAGTTTAGGTGGCCCCGTAGCTCTTTTTGATCTAGACTCCTGTGTATAAACCGTAGGTTTGACTTGACTATATATAAAGTGCGTTTTATGAAAAAAGGAGTTAGCATGTTCTTTTATCCCATGTGTTTGTTTGTTGGTTGGGGATTTATTAGTTTGCTTCCGCATGTGCATAAATCGATTGGGTCGGCGACACGTCTTGAGAACGTCATAATTTAATCGACTGCTGAGAGATGTTCACGTGCCCGGGGTTTGGGGCATGACATATATTTTCTAGGATTGCATGGTAAATTTACTATTTTCCTTGATTGTTTTCTTACCCTCTCATAATTTCAATTCCATTGATTGTTTTCTTTTCTTGTTTTTCTTGAAATAGAATAGAGTGAAAATGACCAACCACGAATGGTCGCTTAATTTAGGACTAATGATCCCAAAAATGTAAAAATAAACGCATGGACATGTTAGGAAAACACAACATACTATTTAGATGTTGAAATGGTGCTAATAAAGATATTAGTGTAACCCAAGTCCCCGAACCTAGATATTCGGTTGCGTAGAAATTAAAGGAACACTCCGACCCTCGATTGGATTTTCTAGCCGACCCCCAAAATGAGGCTAGTGGCAACTCCCGTGTTATTTTTAGGTTGTTATAAACAACTAGATCGTATAAATAAACTCATCGCGCAGGGTACAAATTTTGATGAAATTCATCATGGTTTAACATACTTGATATGGGAGTACCCCAAAGGATGAAGTGATGCCATCCTTATGCGCAAAACGCACTGTCGAGAGGCTTATCATGACAAAGGTACTCTTAAATCCAATATTCACACCTAACCTTTTCTTCTAAGGTATGTCGTCCGTGTGAGTATGGATCGTGACACTCCACTATCACGCGGGGCATGAGCTTGGGAGAGCTTGTGATCTCGTGGAGGGAATTCACAAGAGGTTTCATCCAAAAGGCGAGGTGATAACATCTTTTGGAATGCAAGCCATGATGGAACTCTCATGATCATGTACCCCTAAACCCAACCTTCCCCCCTTTTCTCTCCTTGTGATAGTGAGAGATTCGAGGGCAACAAGATCAGGTCACGATAGCAGTGATGTCATATCTGACATCTCGAAATTTTGCCCTATTTCGAAATATATGAAGTGGTTATTTCATCGATGCACTTATTGTTATTTAACTCTGAACTGATCACTCATGAGTTAACTAATCCATTGGGTAAGGCCATAAAGGGTTAAAATGCAAAAAACCAGAGAATTCGATCAAGGATGGATCACTCGACCATAAGAATTGACAATGGTCAATACTACATTGTTATAAGTCAATTAACGAACAGATATAAATTGATTCAACGGAAGTACGTGATCAGTTTGCGGGTGATTCCACACAATTACAATATTCCCATCAAACGACGATAAACTGATTTTTCTATTGATCTTATATTCAAGGTATATAATTGAACTCTCGTGATTACATGACAATCGAAGGTCTTCCACAATTCAAAGAGAAACAAATGTGGATCATGAACTATCGACCACGAGTCAATTGTGTGAGAACCCCTAAAAGCTGCCCAATAGTTTAGGTCGTACAAAAGTCGCGTTCAATCGATTTTTAACCATAAAATTTAATTCGATTTCGGGTACCAAACTTTTGAGGGTTACAAGACTAATTTATTGGATGTCACCTCATTTCCATTGAATTATCGGCAAATTCGAAATTTTCAAAAAAATCAATTATTGGACAAAAAACTGAAAGTCGGAAAGGAAAATCGAACCCAGTGGCAATGTTGTAATTTTGGACCGAAAATTTTTGGTTGTAAAGAAAAAGGAAACAAAAAGAAAATAAAGGGGGACAAGAGACTAGGTGGAGAGGAAATTAGGGAGAGTAGGTGAAAGGGAAATCTTGGGATTTTGCCTAAAATCCTTCATTCCCTCTTCTCTCTCTCTCTCTCTCCCCCTTCCCCTTCACGCCATCCCCACAACAGATCAGCCCCCTCCCTTCTTCTTTTCTTTTCCCTCTTTCTTCTATTTTTCTCTTCTCTCCCTCACTTTTCCACCCCCTTTTCCTCTCACGCATTTTCTTCCCCACCTCTCTCGCCGATCCTTCCTCCTCCTCTTTTGCTTCCATTTTTGCCTCAAGCCTCTTCATTTTCTTCACCATCTTCTTCTTCGTTTATTTATTTCTTTCACCAACACCACCCACCACCCATCACCACCATCATCATCCACCCGCATCACCATCTCCACTGCCAAGCTCCCAAGTTGCCACTAAACCGAACCCCCCTTAGGTTGCCATGGGTTTGAAGAGCCACTGCCGCCGCTGTCGAGTTTCCGTTCGAGTTTCGAGCCTCATGTTTTTGATGCCATTGCGCTGTCGCTGCTACAAGCTCACTGTCACCATAAACCGGTGAGTTAACTTCCTAATCGTGGATTAGGGTGTTAATTACGTATAGAGGATAGATTTATTAAGGATAATGGCAGTTAGTATTAGTTAATTTTAGTTTAGCTTTAATTATGATTAAAGACCGTTTATATTAAATTTAAGTATGATTAATTTAAGTAATTATGATTAGATTAATTAATCGTGGTTAGATTAATTGAGTTTAGCTTAATGGATCATGATTTATTTAATTAATCATTATTTATTTAATTAATCATAATTATTTTAGTTAACGATGATCAATTTTAATTAAGTATCGTTAGGTTAATTGATCGGGTCTAGTTTAATTAAGTGTATTTAGCCTAATTAATCATAATTAGTCTTATTAATCATGATTAGCTTAATTAATCACGATTAGTTTAATCAATGACGAATTAGCCGCTAAGTATAATTTTATGTCCATTTTTTTGGATAAGATTGTGCTTAATTTTGATCCTTGGAGCATTATGATGCTATGTTATTGATTGCCCAATTATAGATTTCATGTATTACATTAAAAAAAAAAAAGGGTTTATGGGCAAGAAAATAGAGAATTTCGAGGTCTCGGATTCGGATGCCGAATTTTACGTGCTAAATAAAATAATAGGGTTTCAAAAAGAAAGTGTGCAAGGTTTGACTAGTTGGTTTCAAGCACGTGACCACGTACGAATATTTTACTGAAATTTTTAAATGAGAAAAATTGCCAAAGTTAATTATTTGAAAACAGATTCTTTTGTTCTAGGCTAATTAATGGTAATAAGAATTGGTTTGATTGTTGGTGTACTTGAATGGTCATTTAATCGAACCTGTCATCCAACGGAAGTTGAGGGACAATGCTTGATTCTTATTGTATGCCTGGCGGGAGTCCGGATGCCGAGTTGTGATTGAGGCCGGACCGATACTCCTTTATGGAATGACGTCCGGGCAGGAGTTCTAGACAATGCCGTGCCCGATGGGGTGGGATGATACCCGGTCATGTCAAAAGACCACTAACTCTTGTGTTGGCCGTGGCCTAAGGGGTCGTAATAATTGGAACATGTGTGTTGGCAATGCGCTTGGAATATTTTGAATGTGTTCTGATTATTATTTATGTGCATTGCACTAATATTGCCATGTGAGGTGTGTTAATATGCAGGGGTATGCCAAGGCGAGGCAAGATTGTATGTCGTTGCATGTTTAGGCTGTCCCTAAGGCAAATTAGCTTCCTAATCAAGGTTTAGGATGTTGACTCGTTGAGATTTTTCTCATCTCGTTGTTGTTAATTATTTTCAAGTCTGTAATGTGGAGAACTGCTAAGTGCGGTTATGGTGGGTGTGAGATGCGACACTTTTTGACTGGCCTTACTATTAGTGAAGTTTAAGTTAACCATGACCTTTCTGACCATTTTTTTTCATAGGTCGTGTAGGAGTTATTTTTTGTTGTAGTCTTGTACATGTTAAACTCCTAGAATTAACAAGTTGATAAATAAATCGCCGCTTTTGGAAATTGTTTGTTATGCTTTGCTATCCATGTTGTTGTTGATTGACTAGGTGTTTATTTGAGTTGTTTCCGCATGCGTTTAATCGAAAGATAAAAAGAATAGGTTGGCGACGCGTCCTGGGACGTCACAAATTATAATCAACTGTCATGGGGTGTTTTCGCGCTCAGGATTCGGGACGTGACACTATAAGTGCTGAGATATTTCAAACTTTTTGTAACAACTAGTATATCCTATACGGTATGATGAAGTTAACATTCTTTTATGTGAAGCACAGGCATCGAACAACTTCAGATTCAATAATATGAAGCAGCAGTTGTAAGGATACCTCTGATAAATCACTATAGATTTAATTGACAAAATATTGCACTTAGAAGTTATACAAATTGGCTCGACCTCACTAGGTAAGTTAATTAGCAATTCGAAGCCACTAAAACATCTAAACCAAACCAAATTAAAACAAAGAAGATCTGAACATGGGTATATAGACAAAACCATATAAGAAGTCAATATGCGAAGTGCATATAAAAAGAAGATTTGCATAAACCTCTTGGTAATTCATGTCTATAACGGAAAAAAAAAATGTAAAAAAAGGTACCCAACAGAACAGGTATTCAGTTTTTTCTCTTTTGCAAAAACTTGTCAAGTTTGATCAAACAACTCCATAATGTGCTGAATTTCCAAATCACCCATGATGAAGTATGCCTAACCGTTTTAATTTCTTTAACTTTGATACACTATGAAACTTCAGGACTGAGTTGCCAGAGGAGATCCACAAATTTTCCTACAATCCCGATCGACTAGATACCACAATGATGTATATGAAAAGCCATTAGTTTCTTCAAGCCACTCTTGCCCAATTGGTTGAGTTCGTTCAGTTCCAACATTCTAAGACTTTCCAGACTCTCAAGGCCTAGAATTGTGTAATTGTGCAACAACCAATTGCAAGTTCTGATAGTTTCTTCAATTTTGATAGTTCTATCAATGTATACATTGACTAGCAATGTCCGACTCATAAGGGCGAATTGAGGGAAGCCCTGGGAGGCACTGCAGACATTCACCAGAGAATTCAAGTCTCCTAAGATGACAAAGCTGCGCAATATATGGTGACATGGTGGTCATTGTCAAAGAGGACAACTCCAAAGACTCCAGTTTGTTTAGACAGGTCAACAAGGCAAGGGGACTTTCAGCATCCAAAGACAAATCTCTCCAGCTTTTCAAGTTCGAGAGATTGGAAATGCCATCATGAACTCGGTATGAATATGCAGACAAAAAAGAATTTCTAGGAGTCTCAGTACTTGGTGTATCTCAGTACATGTCAGTTTCAAAATCTTCTTAGATGAATCTCTCCAGATATCATTGGAATTTCTATTAGCAAATTTTTACAAGGCTCGCATCTATTTTTCTAGCTTTTCCCGCTTCCATACTGCACTAGTTATCTTATGACAGAGAAGCTCATCTTCAATACTTTCAAATGCTCCATGTTCCCAACCAAACCAGGCAGCTTCTCTCTCCATGTTCAATTTATTAGACTCGACGAGTGACTCCAAATTGCAGAATGAGCCTAGTAGTTTCTTTATTGACTTGTAGTTTCAGGACGACAAGTGTTCAAGGCATGTGAGGGATCCAATTGAGCCGGGAAGCTCCAAGATCCCGGCACCTTGCAGAGAAAGCTCCAGTAGGGAAGTTAGGTGACCGATTGAAGGTTTTACGGTCAGTGAGGAACGATGGCAGGCACTGACAATTTGTGGACTCGTCAATGCTTGACATTCAGGCATATACTTTATTGAGGTCATGCAGCAATCCCTTTTTAAGGCAAAAAGTCCATGTTGGACTTTCCCTTCCATCTTGGTAGTTTGTAAATGTATTCTCCATTTAAGATGGAGACTGTTGATGTTTGTCCACCTCGGTAGTTCTCACAGTACCTTTTGTTCTGTGTGAAGTTGTCCGAGAGGTATTTACCGAGATATATAGTTGTTTCATCATTTTATTCAAATCATCTCACTGTTTACGCTGCTCCATGGTTTATAGCATCATCATTATTTGGACTGCCCTTTCCAGCGATCTTACTCGTGCTTCTAAGACTTCTCTGAGTGAAATCTTTGAACAAAACAGCAGAAACAATGATTGGTAACAACTGTCACCACACACTGGGCAACTATAACTAGTCAATCGTTTTGTGAAGCACAAGCCATCAACCTCAGCAGAAACAACAATCGTTGAGTAGCAACGGCCGCTGCTGCTCCTCCTTGGAGCCATCAGACAACACCTGCTGTTTCAAGGGCTTCGCCATGGCAGTGCTAAGAACCCGTTCTAGCAGAGATTGACCTAGAGAGAGAGAGAGAGAGAGAGAGAGAGAGAGAGAGAGAGAGAAAGAGAGGCCAAATTGGAGTCCGAAGGACGGTGATTCTGAAATTAAAAAAGAAAAAAAGAGAAGGGGGAAGTACATTAGAAGTGCCAAAAGTTGTGTACGATACTCACTTTGGTACCAAAAGTTTCTGCCATATCATTTAAGTGCCAAATCAAAGAAAAATGGTCACCTTGGTGCCACTGGCGAGATATTCCGGCCAAATTGGTTACGTGGCTTAACGACGTCATTTTCCATCCTCCTTAAGAAACAATGTCATTTTGCTATCATACGTGGACAACCTTACAAAAATGACACCACATAGCTCACATGGGGACTGAAATTAGGGTTTTTCTGTCACGCTCCAATCCTCGAGCGCGTGCCCATCCTTTAGTGGTCGATTAAATTGTGACGTCCCAGAATGCGTCGCTGACCCATTCATTTTAATGCGCATGCGGAAGCGAATAAATAAATCCCAAGACAGCACAAAGATGGGATAGAAAAGCAGGACCACAATTTTGAAATCACAATACACCTTTATACACAGCTGACTAGTTTATTTACAATACTAGTCTATAAACAAAAGTCTACAAAAGCATAAAGGTTTACAAGCCCTCTAGGCACATGAACCCTCAGCTGAACACCCCGAGTTCTCCTGGGAACTAGGGTCCACCACTACACCACCTGAAGGGTCAGCTGTACCCTCACCAAAAGCGATCTATAACACTGACACAAGGACCTCAGAATCTGACAAGGGACCCCCACTGGATCCATTTTGCTCGCGACGATACCATGCCCTGAATTGATGGTGTACCCTTCGAGGTAGACCCTCATCGACCCAGACCACGGCCCTCACGAGTTCATAGACCCAGGCTCCCTGGTCCTCGGGAAGAGGAATCTGAGAGATCTGTTCGATGACCCTTTTGGGCTGACCAAAATGCTCTGGAGGAGCAGCCATCTAAGGATATGAAAATATTGAACCCACGACGAGGTGAGATATTGTCTCAGCAAGTTCACTCCCTAAACTCCAACTAGGAAGGAAATACGCCTAAAGGCAGTCTATCCACACACAAGACAGAGGATTTACCTTACCTCAGTTCCTTCCTACAAGTCAATATAATTCAAATACTCAACCAATCAATTCAATTCAAATCAAACCACTAATTAGTCGATCCACTCAATTCGATACCATTAATACTATCTATCAATTCAACTGATATGACCACTGCTCACACAAGCTGAAATAGACGGTCAATGCTCTCACAAACTGATATATATATGGTCATAGCTCTCACAAGCTGATATAAATAGACAATAGCTCGCACAAGCTGATATATAGATCGTGCTCCCACAAACTAATAAACAATCATAGCTCACACAAGCTGATAAATATAGATCGTGCTCCCACAAATTGATAAACGATCATAGTTCACACAAGCTAATAAGGTATACTATTCTCACAAGCTAATAAACGATCATAGCTCACACAACCTGATAAGCTATACTGCTCTCACAAGCTGGCGTGCAAAAAGGCTCTCATAAGCTGATGTGCAATAATGCTCTCACAAGCTACCAATTCACTATGTTAAAAAAAATACCCGATAAAGATAATCGTGTGTGGGTACACGGTCGGCTTGAGTCAAAATTGCAATATCTTTCTTTTTAAAAATCCCACTATTTAATATAGTTTATAAACACATTTTTGGCGTTATAAACCAATGCCCGGAATTTTCTAATTAAATACCGAAATTCCACAATTTTAGAATAAATAACCAAAATCACCAATTTCACTCAATTTGCACAATCTAGCATTCAATTAAATGAACCAAGTATACCATTGCAATCAGCACAAAATTCCGGTCACCAGCTATCCTGGTACAATTTCCGAAAAATAATAAATAATTAAATAAATACCAAAATAATTAAATAAATGCAATTAATTACCAAAAATAGAAACTTATGTCGAAAATGCCTAATTAAACACCGAAATGGGCCTGGAAAATTTTCGAACCAATCTAGGTAAATTGTACAACTTATCTAGTCTTTGATTAATTGAATCTAACCACTTAACATGCACAAACGGATATTTAAATTGCTAATCCGTTCTAACTAACCACCTAAACCATACTTAGACTAAACTAATCAAACCTTAAGCATTATTAACTCCCTAAGCAGAGTTTAGTGAGTAAACTCACTGGTTTTTCGATCCGATGAGTCCATGACGACAGCAACGTGGAGACAGGCAACAAACCTCCTAGCAAGGTGAAGCTAAGCAAGGCACGGAAGAGGCCTAAAACAGGCTAGAAGGCTCATGGTTGGCTGGGCTGCTCGATTTTGTCCAAGAACCGAGCAAGCTGGACCAGGGCTGGAACGAAAAGCAGAGAAGGACTGACGGCCAGGTGGGCGACTAGGCGGGCAAGCAAGCTGGGCGACGGTGGGGGCGAACTCGAGCGGTGGCTAGGGCTTCGACGACAACCAAGGACAGCTCGGGGGATGGGCTAGGGTTGCGGAACAGGTAGAACGGGTGGTGGACGAGCACGGCTCACGCGGGGGCGCGACGGCAACCGGGCGGGGCTCCGGCGGCTCGGGGCATTTTGTGACGGTGGGGGAGGGGGAGTTTGGCTAGTTTGGCTAGTTTCTCTGCAATTTTTGGAACTCAAAATGGTCTCTAATGGGGAAAGCAGCTTTGCTGAAGAAGAAGAAGCTAGGTGCACAATGGAGGGACCCAACTTGGGAGGGGACCATGGCCTACGAATTTGGTCACAAATTCCCCCAAATTGAATCAAATCCTCTCCAATTGAGTTCAATTCGGTCCCCATAAATTCCGCCAAGGTGTCCTCAACCAAATTAACATTTTTCCTTACCAATAGAACCAACTTGCATCCCAAAATCGCGATAAAAAATGGTCCCCTGAATTTTATGGTTAAAAACGGCCCTATTTTGAATTTTAGCTAAAAATCTCGGTTTCTAGAAAAATCTTCGGAGGATGAGTCGATGTTCCTAAAATGAATCGTGACATGACAAAAATTTTAATTTATGAAATTGGGTTCAAATTAGCGGTTAATTTCAATCTAGCGCGATTTTAGCATTACCTAGCCTACCGGGTAGCTTTTAGGAATTTTTGGTGCAATTGACCCATGATCAATTATTTTCAAGCCACAATGTACATCTTCGACACATTGGCAAATCTTGGTTGTCGTGAAAATCTCAAGGTTTCAAATATGGACATAGGGTACCAAAACGACAGAAAAATCGGTCTAGTGCTGATCGACGAGAATTTTGCAATCAGGTGGAATCATCTACACTTTGATCACACATCTTAGTTGAATCAACCTATCTCTGATCTCTAATCAATTTTTAACTATGCCGTAATGACCCTTGCAGATTAGCATGGTCGAGCAGTCGATTCCTGGTCGAATTCTCAAGTCCATTGCGTTAAAATCCCTTAATGGCTTCTCCTCATAGACTAGTTATCTCGCGAGTGATTAGCTTAGATAATAGAACTATAGGCGCATCGATGAAAAGCCCAATTCATTCAATTGAACCTGAAATTCAGGATGTTACATTTTCATTCGATCCTTGCCGGACACCGACCATAGCTTGCTCGCTTGCCGTCGCTTGGCCATCGTCACTCACCCACCATTATAGTTGCTCAACCAGGTGAGTGACGACGAGGTCGTTCATGGCATGCGTGCCCCTCCTGTATAAGGTGTGCGATATCCCGAAATGTAGCCCCTATTTCTAAATATATATGAAATGGTTATTTTATTCTGAATTGATTATTCATGAATTAACTAATCTACTGAGTGAGGCCATAAAGAGTTAAAACGCGAAAGACCAAACAATTCGATCAGGAATCGATCGCTAGACCATAAGGATCAACAAGGGTCAATACTACATGTAGTCGGTTTGTGGGTGATTTCACATAATTATGATACTTGCGTTGAACCGCGATAAAACTATTTTCTATTGATATTGTACACAAGCTACGTAATTGAACCCTCGTGATGACATGACAACTGAGGGTTGTCCACAATTCTAAAAGGCACAAACGTGGATTGAAACTTATCGACCACGGGTCAACCGGGCACCCCCAAAAGCCATCCGATAGTTTAGGTCGTACTAAAGTCACGTTCGATCGATTTTTAACTATGAAAGTTAACTTGATTTCGGGCATCAAACTTTGGAGGGTCACAAGAATAGTTTATTGGATATTGCCTCATTGTCTGTCAAACTATCGACAAATTTGAAATTTTTGGACAAGGAATTATTGGATGGAAATTGGATACTGGAAAGGGAAAAGCCGGACTCAGTGGCAAGATTGTAATTTATTAGACAAGATTTTGGTTTTAAAGAAAAATGGAAATAAGAAGATATTGAGGAGGACAAAATACTTGGCAATGAGGATTTTATGGAGAGTGGGTGAGGGGGAATTCATGAAAATTTTGAGGAAAATCTTGGAAAATCCCTTTTTTTCTCTTTCTCTCTCTCTCTCTCCTCCCCCTCCTCCTCACACCATCTCCCCCTCTTGCTACAGCCCCCCTCCCCCAATACCCTCATTCCTTCCTCGTCGTCATCTTTTATCTTCTTCTTCTCATTCTTCTCCTTTTTCCTTTCATTTTTCACCATCAACACCATTTGCCATCGCCATTTTCACTGCCCATCCTCACCATCCACGGCCACCATCACCGCCGCTCATCCACCATCCCTTAACCGTCCCTCAAGCCGCCACAAGCGGTCGAGGTTCCCAAGCAAACCATAAGCTTGAGTCGCTCACCGCCGCAAGCCACCGCTCGCATCCCTTGCTGCCATTCATCTCCACCATCGCTCATTATTCTTCGTGCCACCGCTCGCTGTCCTCACCATCGCCAAGCCAAGCCCACCCAAGCCTAGGTGGCAGTGGGCTTCAAGAGCCAAACCGCCACCATTTGTGCCGCCATTCGAGCCATGAGCCCCGTGTCCTCAACACCATCGCACCGCCGTCTTCGCGAGCTCGCCGCCATCAAAAACCCATGAGTTAACTCCTAATCCTTGATTAGGTGGTTAATTATGGTTAGGAGGAATGTTAGTTTAGGGATAATGGCGGTTAGTGTTAATTAATTTTAGTTTAGCCTTAATTATAATTAAGGATGGTTTAGATTAAAATTAAATTTGATTAGCTCAAATAATTGCCGTTAGTCTTAATTAATCGTGGTTAGATTATTTAATCGAGTTTAGTTGAATTAATCATAATTATTTTAATTAATGAAAATTAATTTTTAATTAATTATAGTTAGATTAACTAATTATATTTAGATTAATTAATCGAGTTTATTGTAATTAATCGTGATTATCTTAATTAATCGTAATTAGCATATTTAATGATAGATTAGCTGTTAAGTAGAATTTTGTACTCATTTTTCTGGATGAGTTTATGCATAATTCCAATTGCTTGAACTTGTTATACCGTGTTATTGATTGTCCAATGTATAAGCTTGATGTAATATTTCCAAAGAACGTTTTATGGACAAGAAAATGGTATATTTTGAGGTGTCAAGTTTGGATGGCAAATTTTACCAGTTAAATGGGGCAATGGGATTTTAAAATGAAAGCATACAAATTTTGACAGGTTGATTTTAAGTACGCGATCACATACAAATATTTTACTGGAATTTTAACCGAAAAAAAAAAATTACGCGATTGTTATTTGAGCACGAACCATGCTTGCATTGGCTAAGTTAGAAGATAAAAAATTTGCTTGAGTGGTTGAGTGCTCGTGTGGTCACATAATGGCCCCGATGCGTATGATTAGACGAGATAATGGTTTCTTCTTGATGTATGAATATACGAGACGATGCTCAATTTTTATCGAATGCCCTGTGGGGTCCGGATGCCAAGTCACGGTTGAGGCCGGATCGATACTCCTAATGGAATGCCACCTTGATGCGTATGAGTAGGATGATGCCATGTCTGATGGGGCGGGACGATACCTAGTCATGCCAGAAGACTGCTAACCCTTGTGTTGGCCATGGCCTGATGGGTCGTAATAATTGGAATATGTGTAATAATAATGTGCATGAAATTTATAGAATGTGTTTTGATTATTGTTGATACTTGTTGCATTGATTTTGCCATATGCGATGTACTAATATGCAAGGGTGTGCCAAGATGAGGTAAGTTCGTGTATCGTGCTTGTCTAAGCTACCTCTAGTGTTGACACCTAAATTTTGGCGATCCATTTAGTCATTTATCGCATAAAAAATCAGGGATTAATTTTAACCCTAAAAAAAAATTAATTCCATAACATATGGTCATTAGAAGCATATTTCATTTAATTGCATATTTGTTAGGCCGGCGGTGAATGGATTTTGGTGAATGGCTTTGAATATTGAAGCCAACAAGAGCATTAAATTGTGGATAAGTCGATAATTCCTCCATGGTGATTGATATTACATGGGTGTCCTAAATTGTTAAAAGTCAATTAAGAAATTTCCAGCATATTGGCACCGACATATTAGTGAATTTAAGGGAACGAATGCAAAGGAAGGACAGTGTGTAAGCGGCCACTGATTCGAACATAGAGAAGCCCATCCACGTGAAGGAAATTTATGCGCTTTCCCATAATTCGGTCAACGTGGGGAGCAAGGAATTGACAAGCATTATTTTAAGAGGAAAGATACAAGCATATGCACAAAGGAAATTCAGAAGATCAGCATGAGAGGGGAATGTTGGGCACGTTCTGCATTGCGGGCATGGATTTGCGAAAAAATATATATCGGCATTCGATCAATAAAGAGGAAAGGAAAGAAAATATATTTCAACGCATGCCCAGAAGGAAACAGAATATGCTTTCTTTCCTCATTGGTTTACGCCCTTTCAATATAAATTGACTCATTACGGGACAAAAGGGGGGTGTGACACCCCGAACCCTTCGCAGGTCGTCACCAGCGCCGGTGTTACATCTTTTACCATCTCTATCTCTTGGCTAAATTAAGCCTTGCCAGATTACAGGCATTTTTTTTTTAAAGCGGTCCCATGCGCGACTCATAGCGGAAGCAAAATTCACATCGTCATCTATCTCCCTTCTAACCCATGATACAAATACACACCAGCTACACATCAGGATTTTATATACGAACATCGACACTTTATTTACATATTCTTTTAAGATGGGACTCCTCCTTTCTCGGGTCGATACAAAACAAGAAAAGCGAGGACTCGCCATGTCCTGCCTAAAATCTCAAAAAGAAACTATCAACCCTCTACATCAAGCGCACAAGCTCCCATCAAAGGTGTCGATTATCTACATCAAAAAGCTCGGCTCCTACTCGTCGCGCGTGAGTCTCACACCCAACCCGGTGCATCAGGTGGTGGCGGCGGCAGCGGCAGCATCCCTCGCATAGCACCATCTCGACGGACGTGAACAGAAATGAACTCTTGTATGACAGGGCCCCCAGCCAGGCCGATATCATACATAACTAAGCATCGCACTCAGATAAACGTCAATCCGGGCACAGAGGGACAATTTATCTCCGTACACTCCACCTCAACATCAGACGGTAGACCGTAAAATACCCCACGCGAAACAGCAGGTAGCGGCATAGTGCTAATCTGAAATGTTATCCCCAAAAGGGGTGAGTACAACCACTCAGCAGATAGGGAAATCCAATAACAACTCAGTGCACCATGCATACCATCATACAATGCAGGCATTGCTTACCTTTTTGATGTCAAGCGTATTCATGGATCATCATATATATCATCATCATGGCATCTCATATATCATTATCATCACATCATCATTAACCATGCATCACCATGCATATCACATCATATCATCATGAGCCATGCATCACCATGCATATCACATCATCATTGGCCATGCATCACCATGCATATCACATCATCATTAGCCATGCATCACCATGCATATCACATCATATCATCATTAACCATGCATCACCATGCATATCACATCATAGATCAATTTCCACTTTTATTTATCAATTGATCCCCACATTATCTTTTCTCAAATCATCAAATTCACCATCATCACCATCCCTTCGGGCAGAAACCTCCGACAGGGATCCCAGTATCCCAGCCATCTCATGGCCACTTGGCTTCCGGCCCCCCACATTCCGGGCATCTCGCATCTCAACTAGCATCACGAGGCATTCCCTTCGGGCAGAAACCTCCGACAGGGCTTCCGGTCTTTACCCTTCTAATCGGGGATCTCGCACCCTAATCCTGGCATCGCGAGTCACTCCCTTCGGGCAGAAACCTCCGACAGGGCTTCCGGCCCCCCACATTCCGGGCATCCTGAAACTCCCAGGGAATCTCTGGAATTATGCCACTCGGCCACCAGATATCATCCTCCGCCACAACCTCTTACGCACATACCATTTTCCACTTTTTATCATCCTTTTCATCTTGTTATTTCATGGCATATGATTTACATACATGCATCACAATTCATGATCATTCATACATCAATGCCATATAACAATACATCATAATTCATGATCATACATGCATCAATGTCATATAGCAATGCATCATAATTCATGATCATTCATACATCGATGCCATATAACAATACATCATAATTCATGATCATACATGCATCAATGTCATATAGCAATGCATCATAATTCCATAGGACTCATGGCCAATAAAATAATCCACCTTTTATTTTATTATTATTTTATTATTATATTATTATATTATTATATTATTATATTTATTTATTTTCATAAATAAATATTATATTTAATATTTATGATTTTCCAAAATCATAATCTTCAATCAATCATTAAACAAACAATTAGAATCAAATTTCACATAAAATCCATGGCTAATTTGCATTTTACATAATTTCCCAAATTTCCACAAAATACACACAACATTCGGATCATGGCCGGATTGCACAGTTTTCGAATTAATTCAATTAAAATACTCATATGACCTCCGAAAATTCCCAAATTTTACAGGATGATAGCCAACACATTAATTTATATAACTCCACGAATCTTCTGGAACCTCTACCGTTTCGTCCAGAACGTACATCACCGAAAAACTTAGGTTTGACCCATCAAATCTCTTTCGTTTCTCCTGAAATTCGAGTATGTTATGTAAGAATGCGTCCTTTAAAATTTTTATGAAGGGATATAGGTCAAATAACCAGATTATGGTCACCATTTTAACCCATGAATTCTCGGGTGTCTCGGTACACCTCACCAGAATCAACCATCTCCAAGATCTAACAGATTCACCAAGTTATACTTGTTCTTTTTGCCTCATATTCAAGTATGTTGTAGCTTAAGGTGTTTCCTACAACTTTCAAGAAGACAACAAGGTGAGATCTCCAACAGAAATCAACATGCAACCAAGAAATCAACAAAAGGTCAGTGAAAATTTCGTAGATCTAAGTCTCCGTATAACAGAGCTTTTGACCCCACATATCACCATCGTTTTCCATGAAATTAGAGTATGTTATACTACAAGATGTTAGCTTCAACTTCTATGAAGACACCGAATCCAAAATCGCACTCCAAGTACACATGCAAGCTCGAATAAGATACTGTCTACCACCAACCGAACGGAAACAGCCACATAACATGAACACATTCAACCCTTACTTCGGTATTTCGCCCAAATCACCCCTAAAACCGAACATGCAACCATCAAAACAACATGCAAGAGAAGTTAAGGACCCCCCACTTGCCTCCAAAATGAACGAACAGCAAGCACAAGGCGGCGTAGGACGGTTGGACAAGGCGGCGACGGCGAGACACGGCGGCGGCAACTCTCGGCTCCACCTCCTCTCTCTCGGTCTCTCCCCTTTCTCGAACACTCTCTCTCTCTCTCTCACCTTTCTCGGCCAAAATGAAGCAAAGAACCGGCCATCTCTCTCTCCTCATCCCTCTTATACTCCCCTAAAGCTCATGATTACTTGCCTAATGACTCACCAATGCATGCTCTTCCCTTGGCCACTTGTCATTTCTATTTTTGAAATTTGATTTGGGTTAATGGGCTTGGGCTTAGGCCCAACCGGCCACTCCTTCTTGGGCTGGTCGAACTCCCTCTTGGGCCCAATGGGCCGACTAGCTTGGCCCACCAAGCTCTAGGCTAATGGGTCCAAGGCCCATTTCGAAAGTAACCCTATTTTCTCTTCTTTTTTTTTTTTGAATTCCATTTTATAAATATTTCTAAATTCAAATTTCATCTTGGCCAAAGTCTTGGGATATTTTTAATTATTGAAATTTAAATCATATGGCCAAGCATTAATCTATTAAATTTGAATTTCCACAATCACAAGCATAATTCATCAAATTAAAAGACAAATTGGCTAAAGCATAAGTCATAAAATTCTATTACCTAATTAAAGACATTTAACACACCTTAAGGCTCGGCTTTGAATTTCCGGGATGCCACAGGGGGCGACTCCGAATTATACAGAGAACACACGTGAGAGAGAGCAGAGAGAGGGAAACATCGACCAGCTCTTGGCCGAGGTGATCGTCCAAACCGGTGCCCACTTCACGGCCAGACCTGTGGCCGTGCCTCTGTCACCAACATCGTCGTATCGTGTTGTTGCCCTACTGAGCCGTCGACGACAACCAAGCTGTTCCTTGCACGCGTGCCGCCTGAAAAGTCAATTGTGTTCGAGCTGCTGTGCTTGACTACGCTGTTGCTTTGGTTTCGTTGTTGCTGTGTGCTAGCGCCGTTGCTCCCTGGCTCGTCGATTCTCCACCGTTGAACGCTACCCCACCGAGTTGGCAATCTTTTGTTCTTTATTTTCAGGTTCCCGCGAGTCCCAGTGTTACTTGCGCACATCTGAGTTACATTGGTGACCGGCCCTGGACATTCAAATCTTCACGCCAACAACCCTCCTTTTTGCTGTTCAAGTCTTCTGGTGGACGTCCCCTGCTGTGCTGGTCATCCTCGTTGACTTTGCTAAGCTGAATCAGCGAAGCATCAGTCACCACTCGAAATTTGCTGTTGCTTACTGAGCGAGGCAGCATCTTTGAGCAGCACGTCATCTTGAACTGCCGCCCGTGAGTCGTCCCGCCATCCGTCGTTCGACCGAACTTGATAACGTGGTTCACGTGACGCCGAATATTAGGTAAGAATCTCTTTTAATTTGATATATCCTTATTGCCTAATTTGTGGGATTATCTCGTTCGAATATTTGAATGATACCGTCATATCCACAAAATATCGATTAGCCTTTTAAATTGGGAAATCTTCCTAATTTCCCAACGTACATATGATTAACGGTCTGATTTCACGCTCGAAATACGACCCGTGATCGTACGGAAAAATCACCAATCCGATCTCATGCTCGAGATACGATTCGTGATTTTATTTAAAAATTGGCCAATCCGATCTCATGCGCGAGGTACGATTCGTCAATTTATTTCCCAAAATTAAATGGGCATTGATGATATCTTGCTTGATTTGTTGCTGTGCTATCATTGATGCCTTTATTTGTTTGTCCTCGTAAAATAAAAAAAGTATTTGAGTTAGATTAGATGCATGTTAGGATATTACTTGTTTTAGGTTATTTTGCATGTCTAGAATAGGAAATTTATTTATTTCGAATTTCTTAAATAAAAATACCAAAAACATAAATTTAGGATGTTAGATTTCTGTTTCACTAGTTTAAATTGCATGTTTAATTATTTGGCAATTATTGATCTCGAAATAAATAATAAAAAGAGAAAAGGAAAAACAACAAAAGTCATCATGCATGTGTCATGTAGAGCTAGGGCATTCTTTGCACGTCATTGCATATTATGATAGATTGCATGCTTATTAGGAAAATAAAAACCATCTGCACATCATATAGAATTAGGTTCATACAATGCACGTCATTTAATGATTTTTGTTAGGTTCATTTAATTAGAAATTGCCCGTCATTAGAATTAGGTCATTAGATTAATTTAGATTGCATATTTAAGTGTTGCATTTCTTTAATTTTGAATCTCATGGAAAATACAAAAAAAATTATTTTTTAGAATAAATCCATCTCATACTTCAGGATAGATTACATGCTTATTTATGTCATATCGCTTAGGTCATATAGCTAAGTCATGTTGCCATGTCATATCATTTCATGTTAAATTAGTGGCATGCATGGCATAAAGCATGATTCTCATTAATTAAGTGAAAACAAAAAAAGAAATTGCGTGTTAATTAGAAATCATATCTAGGATTGTTGATGTGAATTCTGATCTAACAACGCAGATGTTTTCGTTGCTATGAGGTAAGTCATGCAATTTATTTACTGCTTTACTTGGGTGTTAAATTGGTGATTTGCGCACCTGCATGATCACCTTACATGTTAGGGAGATTAGTTAAAATCAATTCAAGCTGCATGCCAAACATTTTTCGAAATAAAAGAGAAAGGTACCGAAAGGGCGTTAGAGAAATCTAGCGTAACCAAGTCCCCGGACTCATAAATCTCTGGTTCGTAGGAGTAAAGTAAATATCCCGTTACTTTGTTTGGGTTTCTAATCGACCCACCAAAAATAGATTAGTGACGACTCCTAATTGAAAATCATTTGCATGTTAAGAACTTGAACCTAAGTCGCGAATTGGTATGGGCTTGGGAGAGCCCGAGCTAAGTCTAGGCTTAGTAATCCATTAGCCAAATCCTAGGTGGTTCACACTCCAAAAAATTGGTCACGACAGCTTGGCGACTCCGTTGGGGACTTGAGTTAAAACTCTTAATGGACTTAGGCCAATTTTTCTTTTCTTTTCAAAAATGTTTTTGTTTGGCAGCGAGGATTCCAAGTACGCCCCTAACTTTTAAGGTGTTAAATGTTCTTGCAGGATTGGAGGTATAAGGGGAAGTGTTTGCTAACCTTTGTTTTGCAGGGAGGTGTAGGAATGTATGGTTTACTTTCATATATGAAGTGCTACTTGATATAAACTGTTGTGCATGCTTTGCATTTAGCACTACACCATTGCACACACAACCTGCCGCTGGACCTGGGCCGCATAAGATCATTTAGGATGGTGTTAAGATGGATACCACTCCGACCATTTCCATACCTTTGCATGCTATATGATCACCCTTGAAATGAAAAGTAGATGGATCAAAAAGACAAACAAGGTAAGTAATTTCATTTTTTTTTTTGAAATTTTTTTTGAAATTTAGGACACTCCACTGGGGCTCTTAACTCCACCCTTGTTCTCTTTATCTTGCCAAGACTTGAACTCTTTTCTTTACCTTGCAAATTTGGTCCCAGTAAGGTCATACTACTTACGAGAAAACTCGGACCCTTGTTAGTATGATGACAATGAGATGGAGTGATTCTCATAAAATAGCCTCTAAATGAGAGTGAGTGAAAGTCCTTTCTAACTGAAGGTCTCTCATTTGGTATTCTTAGGAAATCCATGTCATGAGTGAAGATTGTCTTGAATGATAATTCTCTCCAGTGGAAATTTGGGTGATGCAAAGGTCATTATGCATGAACCCCGATTGAGTTGATGAAAATCTCATTGAATTTTGAAATATGCATTCTAGAGTAGCTCAGTTTGTCTATCTCTTTGATGAATGCATATCAGTTTTTGCTTTAAATCATGCCTGATAGGTAATTCAAGTTCCTTTCAGAATGTTTTGATGATATTAGTAGATGAGAAACCTCCACCATGAGGTGAAAGACCTCCACATGATATCCAAATTCCAAAAGACATATCCCCAAGAATCAGAGATATCATCAGGTAAGTATATCTCTACCGTACTCTAAAATACTTGTCATTGTGCAGGTATTCTCTCTCAAGTACATCAACACTTGACTTGGTCAAGTTGTCCAATTATATCGACCTAGTGTGCTTTCGTAGCCCAGAGTCATTTTCATCGACTCGGTGTGCTTTCGTAGCCCGGAGTTCTTGACTTGGTGTGCTTTTGTAGCCCAGAGTCCCTTTAGTAGATCCGGCGTGCTTTTGTAGCCCAGTGTCCTTCATATTGACCTGGCGTACTTTTGTAGCCCAAGGTCCATTTTATTGAATTGGCATGCTTCCGTAGCCCGGATTTCTTTTATCGACCTGGCGTGCTTTCGTAGCCCAGAGTCCTTTACACCAACATTTAATGGAGTTGTCCCCCAAAGATTTTTCCTCCAGATTCAATCTGATTAAGGCGACCGAAGAATGGTTCGGGTCCTAGCCAAGCAAAACCTCAGTCTAAGCGACCGTAGAATCGTACGGGTCCTAGAAAACATTTATTGCTTTAACAGGCAACCGTAGAATGGCATGGGTCCTGGAAAAGCAATTTCTTGATTCAGGCGACCGTAGAATGGTATGGGTCCTGGAAAAATAATTTTCTTCGTCGAGGCGACCGTAGAATGGTACGGGTCCTGGAAAATAAATCCCCATTTAGGCGACCGTAGAAAGGTACGGGTCCTAGACAAAACCTTTCTGCCGTACTGGGCGACCGTAGATTGGTACGAGTCCTGGCAAAGCAGTTCCTTACAAAACCTTTCTGCCGTATTGGGCGACCGTAGAATGGTACAGGTCCTGAGAAAGCAGCTCCTTTCTACCGTATTGGGCGACTGTAGAATGGTACGGGTCCTAGACATGTAACACCAACCACCTCCAACTACTCTATCTTCCTTGGAGGTAAGTTATTCCAGGTTAATTCATTTATCATTTGTATTAGCATTTCCATGCATCATACAAATTGCATTAAAAATGGAATTCATTTTCCAATAAAAAATCATACATTGCATGTGCATAGTCAAAATTTAGGTTTCAATTTGTCTTTAAAGGTAACCTCTTCGAGCTCACCTTCAAAGAGGGGCAGCTGTTGACACCTTGAATTTGGCGACCCGTTTAGTCATTTATCGTATTAAAAAATTAGGAGTTAATTTTACCCCTAAAAAAATAGTTAATCGCATTGCATATAGTTTTAGGTGCATTTATTTTTTATTTGCATTGGGCTGGTGACGGATGGATTAGAATTGATGGTTCAGAAACTTTAAGTTGATGAGTCGGGCTAAGTCCATAAGAAAAGCAAATCGGTCCAAGCCCGTATCCTCGGAAATATTTTACAGATTTATCTTTGTGAGATTTCAATTCAAAAGCAAATATTACGTTTGAGAAAAATAAATATTGCGTTTCGAAAAGAAATCTTCGTGGATAAGAATTTGGAAAATTTAAAAGCCCTAATTCGTGCCCTATAAATAAGTAATCATACGTAGGGTTTAGGGGAGGCCACACAATCGATACAAACGGCCACCACTCGAAGGAAAAGAGAACACGTTCGCAAGGGAGCTCTCTCTCTCTCTCTCTCTCTCTCTCTCTCTCTCTCTCTCTCTCTCTCTCTCTCTCTCTCTCTCTCTCTCTCTCTCTCTCTCTCTCTCTCTCTCTCTCTCTCTCTCTCTCTCCAGTATTTGTTCATGATCTCATCCCCTCATCAATGGATACAGAGCTCCACCTCTCTCGCGGACGCTAGGAGAACATTCGCAAAAAGGGGCTACTCTATTTCAAGGCGACAAAAAAAAATACTGAAGAGACAGCCACAATTCCGAGACGAGCAGAGAATGGAGAGAGAGCAGACATTCTACACATGAAAGAGAAATCGTGAAGAATGAGACCCGCCCCTGGCCAATTGAAGATCCCGTTGCCCACTAAGTCTTCAAAATCAAATTCTTTTTGCTACCGTGGAGATTCACGCCCATTCTCGATCAATATCTCACTTTCATCTCCTTTCTCTATCAAGAAATTGGCGCACAAGTCCTTGATCGCATATATTTTGTTGTTGTTTTGCTTCGGAAATGAGTTAATGTTCAAGATCTCTATAGGCATCCCCGACGCAAGCCACATATGTGTGGCCTATTAGGCCATCTGCGGAATCCCCAGCAACGACGAATACTGGTCTTTCTTCGCAAGTTTCCTAGTCGAGCCAAGGACTGCCATCCAGCTGTCCGAGCCAAACCATCCATCGGTCCAGGTTTGCAAAATCAATATTCAAATAGGTTGAGCTTTCACGTGAAGATGAGCATATATCAAACCGCATTAATTGAACGATGAAGAGAATTTAGGCAACGCACGAAGAAAAGAACAGAGGTATGTGGACAAAGTTCGGTGGGATCGGCTGTGGATGAGGCCAAATAAAAAGCACTCTCCCTGTTCCTTCGAGATCACTAGCCGCAAGCTCTATCTCCGCGAGCCCGCCCACACCGCGAGCCGTGTAGCCTCCGCCATTTGTGAGCCCCTTGCTGCTAGTCCACGGTTTCGAGTCGACATCCCAATTTGGAAAAGTTATCGGTGCGATATCGAGAGCTAGGTAAGATTTTTGATTCATTCGATTTTCTTATATTTTATTGTCCGATCCATGGGATCGCGATTTATTTGAATATTTGTTCGTTATTGCCATATCCAAAAGATCTCTTCATCCCTCATGAATTAGGAAATTTTCCTAATTACGTAACGTGCGTATGATTGACAGTCCGATTTCACGCTCAAAATATGATTCGCAATCGCACGGAAAAATCGCCAATCCGATCTCACGCTCGAGATACGATTCGTGATATTATTTGAAATTGGCCAATCCGATCTCATGCACGAGATACGATTCGTCAATTTATTTCCAAAATGGACATGGACGATATCTTGCTTCTGATTTGCTACCGTGCTGTTCTTGATATCTTATTTTGATTGCTCCCGTAAAAGAAAGGAAAGATCCAAAAAAAAAATCTGAGTTAGATTAGGTTCGTCTTAGAATATTCATCATTTTAGGGTTATCTTGCATGTTTAGAATAGGAAATTTATTTATTTTGAATTTTTGAAAAAATGAAAAATCCAAGAAAAATGCATTTTTTTTTAATTTGAATTACATGTTTAATTATTTGGCCATTTAATTTCAAATTTCATAAAAATTTAGAATTAGAGCATTCTTTGCACATCATGGCATATTAGAATAAATTGCATGTTTCATTTTAAGTTTAGATTAATGTTTGCATCTTAGGATAGAGCTTGCTAGGTTAAGGCAATATCTTAGTTTAAATTAGGGTTTAGTCTAACCCGATCCTTAATATAAGCTGGATAGAATTTTAATCTAGATAGTCATGTTTTGCATCATAAAAAAAAATGAAATTTGTCTTAGGATAAATTAGTTGCAATTTCTAGGATAGATTGCATTTTTAGAATAAAAAATCATTTGTACGTGATTGCATTGCATTGCACGTCATTAAGATTAAGTCATTTAGGTTAATTTAGATTGCATATTTAATTATTGCATGTTCATTAAGAAATCACAAAAATTCTTATTCGTTCATATAGTTTAGGACATATTGCCATGCCATATCATTTCATATTAGATTAGAAGCATTGCATTGCATATGGACTATACTTTCATTGAAAAAGAGAAAACAAAAATTGAGTAATTGCTTGTTAATTAGAAACCATATCTAGGGTTGTTGATGTGGATTCTAATCTAACAACGCAGATGCTTTCGTTGCTTTGAGGTAAGTCTCGCATTTTATTTATTGCTTTACTTGGGTGTTAAATTGGTGGTTTGCGCACCCGCATGACAACCTCACATGTTAGGGAATTAAAATCAATTCAAGGTTCTTGCCAAACAATTTTTTCAAAATAAAAGATAAAGGTACCGAAAGGGCGTTAGAGAAATCTAACGTAACCAAGTCCCCGGACTCACAAATCTCTGGTTCGTAGGAGTAAAGTAAAACTCTCATTACTTTACTTGGGTTTCTAATCGACCCACCAAAAATAGATTAGTGGCGACTCCTGATTGAAATATCATTTGCATGTTAAGAACTTGAACCTAAGTGACGAATTGGTATGGGCTTGGGAGAGCCCGAGTTAAGTCTAGGCTTAACAATCCATTAGCCAAACCCTAGGTGGTTCACACCCCAAAAATTTTGGTCGCGACAGCTTGGCGACTCCGTTGGGAACTTGAGTTGAAACTCTTAGTGGGCTTAGGCCAATTTCTTTTTTAAAAAAATATTTTTGTTTGGCAGCGAGGATCTCAGGTACGTCCCTAACATTTAAGGTGTTAAATGTTTTTGCAGGATAGGAGGTATAAGGGGAAGTGTTTGCTGACCTTTGTTTTGCAGGAAGGTGTAGGAATGTATGGTTTATTTTCATATATGAAGTGTTGCTTGATATAAAATGTTGCGCCTGCCATGCATCTAGCACTACACTATTGCACATACAACCTGCCGTCGGACCTGGGCCGCATTAGGATCGTCTAGGATGGTATTGAGATGTTTGCCACTCCGACCGCATGCTCGCGGTACAAGTCGTCCATCTCAATCCCGAAGTTTCTTTCATGGTGTCAAGAGTACCCACCTCGGTCCGCATGCTCGCGACCCGGGTCGGCTCTTTGACTAAGTCGGAGTCATGAGGACCCGACATAGTCCACAAGCTCGTGGCTAGTCTGATCATCCTTGTGGCTCCACCTTGATAAGCCTTATAGAGTAGAAATCGAGCCACTTACCATACGCATGTCTATGTGATTACCATTGATTTTCCTTGGTGAAGTAAGTCTTCTATCCCTATACTATGCAATTTACTTTTGGTCCATCCATGACAATCTAGGTTAGTCATTTAATCTAATTCATTTGTCAATTAGAAATGAAATGAGGAAATTGTCATACAATGAATCATTTGCAAAAAAAAAAAAAAAAAAAAAAAAACTTTGTAGAATTTGTTTTCAATTCATGTTTAGGAAATTTGGTCTTGTTAGGGTGTCTATCTTTATTTTCCTAGTCCATTTTTATGAAATGCCCTTCTTGTAAGAACTTTTCATGAATAAATGGAAAAATGGAAAAATCGATTAGATCATTGTCATAGATCGACTTTCTATTTACCCTCATGCTTACATGTTCCCGTTTATTTGAATTAGGTGATTATGGAACAATCCCGCTCACCCATCTGTTCATGATCCTGAGCTAAAATGACGAATCAAAAAGAGCTTATCTCGTCAAGCAAAAATGCTTTGATCTATCTTCAATGAGAAATTGCGACTCCAGGAAGAGAGCCAAGAAGACTTTTTGAACTGTCTCATTTTCTTAAGGTAGCCACCATGAAGAAACTAGTGACATATCTAGATGGAAGAATATCCAACCTGAAGGGTTCACATCACAAGATTAAGGAGGGTGAAGAATTCAAGTGCATATGATTCATGGTCCTAAGTAGTTCAATTTTTTCATTTAATTAGGGGCATACACCTTCCCCTGCATGAGAATTTTTATCGCTTTTTAGGATTTGATTTCAATTTCTTATGTGCTTGAACATCCCATTCCAATAAATGTAATTCGATTGATGATAATCAATAAAATTACAAGTTTTGTTTTGAGGACATGATAGGGTATACCAAACCAGCCTAGTGACGATATCCAACAAGAAAAGAAAATATCATCCATGAAGAAATTCTGAGGACTGGGCTTCTTCATGCTTCCTCATCCAAAATATTCCTTAAAAGAAAAAAAAAATCATTTTTGAAGCCATTTCCAAAAGCATGCATTAGGTTACCTTTGTTTGTTTTTCTAACTCATTTACTTCATGTCTCAGAGCATAACAGAGAGGCGTTTGAAAATAACGCGTCAATTTCCAATGATAGTGGGCCCATTGATTTGGGAACATACATCCGAGAGGAAAAATAGACGTGGGGGCAAATGATCATTTCCTAACTGATCTTGATGACATCTCCCAAGAGTGAAGAAGATAATCTAGATTCCAAAGTGTGATGCATGGCACATCTCTTTACAATTTGTGTGTGATGCCATTTCCATGAGAAAATGTTGGAACAAGTCAAAAGAGAATCATCCGTCTTGGATGAAATGGATACATTGTGTTCATGAACATAATCAATTTTGGAATTGACACTCTGTTCTTTTCCTTGCAGATGATGAATTGGGACACTATGGATTCTAGTAGTGACATGACTGAGACAAAATCTCGATCCGAGCCAAAATAGTTATGCAATTTGAATTTACTTTAATGATGCATAATATCCTATTCATGCACGTTGCTCTGTGCAGGGGCAAAAGCCAGATTTCATTGAATCAAAGATCGGATTTTTCATCCTTGATTGATCAATTTGTATGTTTGTTCCCTTTTGATAGGGGCAATCTAAGGACACCCATTGCTGAGACAGTCCTTTCGTGGGACATTTCATTGAATGAATGCTTGCAATCATGTTTTCATACTTATAAGAGAATTTTTGAGTATGGTAAACTGTTTGTTTGAAGCCACAAAAGCTTTCCATGCTTAAAGTTGTTGAACTCTTTTAAAAAGAGAATTTTCATAGTGATTTTACCTATTTAGTTCACCAATTTCATGTGGAGATTTATCAAGATAGACAACTCAATGGAGTGACATCAATGTTTAAGAATGCTAAATGAGACGTATCAGGATGATGAAAGGCAAGCCTTATCCCATACACAGTCCCCCACTCGATACACTTGTGAGATGAGTGTAGGAAGTTCCAAATCTGCAAGGTAAAGAGTTTTCTCGCGAAAGGTACGATAACTGAAATGATGAGGGGCAATTCATTTCTCTATTCCAAACACTACAGGTGATCCATTGCTTAACCACTTTGAGCCTTATACACTTGTGAAAATTCTTTTCAAATTATCCCTGTCAAGAACCACCCCACATTGGAGCAAATTGGAGGGTAAGATAGCACCATAAAGTGAAGAAAATGGATTGAAATTTTCTTGCTTTCACTTGCATCAATTTTCAAGTCGTGCTATTACATTGAATTCATATGGTAATTTAAGTGCCTTAGGATGACGAAGAGCATTTCTTTCTCTATCCTACATACTTATATCCTTTGCATAGCCCACTTGAGCCTGCAATTTCATTTCTTTTAGACCCAGTTAGTGATCATCCCCCACACTAGGGCAAGGCAAGAGACAGATGAAGACCTTTGAAAGTTTGAATGTCATTCAAAGTGTAATTGCTTGACATATGCATAGAAATCAAAATAGAATTAAGGGGCATGAAAAACCAGTGTGCCTAGTAAAAGCAAGGCCAATGCCCATGAAAAAAAGTGAAGAAAAAATGAACAAGAACTAGGGGCATGAAAAAGCGGTGTGCCTAGTAAAAGCAAGGCCAATGCCCATAAATGAAAAAAGAGAGTCAAGATAGATGACTGTCAATTGCTAGAATTAAATCCCAATGGAGCAATACTCAAAGAGCTCAAATGTTGAGTTTTTACAATTAATGGGGCATTTCATGAAGACAATCCCATGGTGAAAAAGAAAACGGGTGGCAATGCCAAGATGATCATCAACTCTCACCCTTAACACATATTTTGAGCCTAATGATCGTTTCATTTCTCAACCCTTGAACCCAGCCTATGTTACGTCCCTTGTAAAGTCTCTTCTAATTAGGGCACTTGAATAAGCGTATGAATTTACATGTCATAAGCATTGCTCGAAGGAGTGCGAGCAAGATTATTTCTTTCTCATTTTGCAGTGTTCTTGACTTGTAAACCCGGAGACAATTAAAGAGTTGTTCTTTCAATAACCTTAACTCAAAGAGTCCATTTGTTAAGCCGTTGACCAAGCACACATTACGGTCCTTATTAAAGACCTCTCAGAATAGTAAGGTCGTACCGCTTACGAGAAAACTCGGACCCTTGTTAGTATGATGACAGTGAGATGGAGTGATTCTCATAAAATAGCCTCTAAATGAGAGTGAGTGAAAGTCCTTTCTAACTGAAGGTCTCTCATTTGGTATTCTTAGGAAATCCATGTCATGAGTGAAGATTGTCTTGAATGATAATTCTCTCGAGTGGAAATTTGGGTGATGCAAAGGTCATTATGCATGAACCCCAATTGAGTTGATGAAAATCTCATTGAATTTTGAAATATGCATTCTAG
Source organism: Eucalyptus sideroxylon (assembly GCA_014182405.2). Classification (NCBI taxonomy): domain Eukaryota; kingdom Viridiplantae; phylum Streptophyta; class Magnoliopsida; order Myrtales; family Myrtaceae; genus Eucalyptus; species Eucalyptus sideroxylon. Next base: position 30,426,815 of record CM024554.2, on the reverse strand, counting down.
AGTAGCTCAGTTTGTCTATCTCTTTGATGAATGCATATCAGTTTTTGCTCTAAATCATGTCTGATAGGTAATTCAAGTTCCTTTCAGAATGTTTTATGATATTAGTAGATGAGAAACCTCCACCATGAGGTGAAAGACCTCCACACGATATCCAAATTCCAAAAGACATATCCCCAAGAATTAGAGATATCATCAGGTAAGTATATCTCTACCATACTCTAAAATACTTGTCATTGTGCAGGTATTCTCTCTCAAGTACATCGACACTTGACTTGGTCAAGTTGTCCAATTATATCGACCTAGTGTGCTTTCGTAGCCCAGAGTAATTTTCATCGACTTGGTGTGCTTTCCTAGCCCGGAGTTCTTGACTTGGTGTGCTTTTGTAGCCCAGAGTCCCTTTAGTAGACCCGGCGTGCTTTTGTAGCCCGGTGTCCTTCATATTGACCTAGCGTACTTTCGCAGCCCAAGGTCCATTTTATTGAACTGGCGTGCTTCCATAGCTCGGATTTTTTTTATCGACCTGGCGTGCTTTCGTAGCCCAGAGTCCTTTACACCGACACTTAATGGAGTTGTCCCCCAAAGATTTTTCCTCCAGATTCAATCTGATTAAGGCGACCGAAGAATGGTTCGGGTCCTGGTCGGATGATTTCTGTCGCAAGGCTGGGCGACCGAAGAATGGTTCGGGTCCTAGTCAAGCAAAACCTCAGTCTAGGCAATCGTAGAATGGTACAGGTCCTAGAAAACATTTATTGCTCTAACAGGCAACCGTAGAATGGTACGGGTCCTAAGAAAGCAGCTCCTTTCTACCGTAATGCGCGACCGTAGAATGGTACGAGTCCTGGAAAGCAATCTCTTCATAAAGTCATGTTACTATTCTAGGCGACCGTCGAATGGTACGGGTCCTAAACATGTAACACCAACCACCTCCAACTACTCTATCTTCCTTAGAGGTAAGTTATTCCAGGTTAATTCATTTATCATTTGCATGTTAAGAACTTGAACCTAAGTTGCGAATTGGTATGGGCTTGGGAGAGCCCAAGTTAAGTCTAGGCTGAACAATCCATTAGCCAAACCCTAGGTGGTTCACACCCCGAAAAAATTGATCCCGCCAGCTTGTCGACTCCACTTGGGACTTGAGTTGAAACTCTTAGTGGGTTTAGGCCAATTTTATACTTTGAAAAATGTTTTTGTTTGGTAGCAAGGATTCCAGGTACGTCCCTAACATTTAAGGTGTTAAATGTTTTTGCAGATGGGGAGATATAAGGGGAGTAGTCTTTGCTAACCCTTGTCTTGCAGGTTGGAATTGGGGATGAATGTTTTAAATTCAAGCTATTGAAGTGTTGTTTGATTTAAATTGTTGTGCATGCCCCGCATCTAGCACTACACTATTGCACACATAACTTGCCGCCAAACCTAGGCCGCATAGGATCATTTAGGATGGTGTTGAGATGGATACCACTCCGACCGCATGCTCGCGGTACGAGTCGCCCATCTCAATCCCGAAGTTTCTTTCATGGTGTCAAGAGTACCCACCTCGGTCTGCATGCTCGCGACCCGGGTCAGCTCTTTGACTAAGCCGGAGTCATGAGGACCCGACATAGTCCACAAGCTCGTGGCTAGTCTGATCATCCTTGTGGCTCCACCTTGATAAGCCTTATAGATTAGAAATTGAGCCACTTACCATGTGCATGTCTATATGATTGCCATTGATTTTCCTTGGTGAAGTAAGTCTTCTTTCCCTATACCATGCAATTTATTTTGTCATATTCTTGGGTCGGTCCATGACAGTCTAGGTCAATCATTGATTTGATTCATTTGTCAATTGGAAATGAAATGAGAAATTGCTAGGGAATGATGCATTTAAAAAAAAAAAAAAACTTTGGAGAATTTGTTTTTACATCATGTCTAGAAAATTTGGTTTCACTAGGATATCCATTTTTAGAAAATTCCCTTCTTGCATAGACTTTTCATGAATAAATGAAAAAAAAATAGAAAAAAAATAGAAAAATTGATTAGATCATTGTCATGGATTGACTCTCCATTTACACCTCATGCTTACATTTTCCCGTTTATTTCCTTTAGGTGATTATGGAGCGATCTCGCTCACCCATCTGTACATGGCCGAGGGCTAAAATAGCAGATCAAAATGAGGTGTTGGACCGTATCATTGTCAATATAAACAAACGAATTGCGTACCTCCAAAGTCAAGTTGATGAATTGTCTGCTACTGTGGCTTGTTTCGTCAAGCAAAAGGGCCGTGATGATATAGGTACTCTATCTTCAGTAGGAAACTATGACTCAAAGAAGAGAGCCAAGAGGACTTTCGTCCTATTTTCCTGAGGTAGCTGAGTTTGATGCCACTATGAAGAGACTAGTGATATACCTAGAAGGAATAATTTCTGACCTAGAGGATTTGCATCACAAGATCAAGGAGGGTGAAGAACTCAAGCGCACATGATTCATGATCCTAAGTAGTTTGCTTTCCTTATTTAATTAGGGGCATGTTCAATTGCACCTTCCCCATGTGGGAATTCTTATTGCTTTTTAGGGTTGGTAAAAATTTCTTCTGTTTTGCTTTAGTGCTTGAGTATCACATTTCAATAAATGTAATTTGATTGATGAATATCAATAGAATTACAAGTTTTGTTTTGAGGACATGATGGGGTACACCAAACTAGCCCGGTGACGATATCCAACAATGAAAAGCAAATATCATCCAAGGAGAATTCTGAGGACTAGGCTTCTTCATGCTTCCTCATCCAAAAAAATTTCTAAAATACGAAAAAAAATACAAAAAAAAAAAAAAGATAATTTTTCAAGCCATTTCCAAAAAGCATGCATTAGATTAGCCTTGTTTAATTTTCTGACTCATTTACTTCATGTTTCAGAGCATTACTTTCTTGACCTAATGAGAAAGCATTTGAAAAAGGCACATCAGGGGCAAACAAAGTGTGTTCCATTTCCATGCTTGACGGAATTTTCATTCTCGTCCATTAAATGAGGGGCAAGTTAAAAGAGGATCATCCATCTTTGGTGAAAGAGGTACATCTCGTCTTTGAACATAAATAATTTTGGGAGATGACGCTTTGTTCTTTTCCTTGCAGATGATGAGTTGGGGGCACTACAGATTCTAGTAGTGACATGACTGAGACAAAATCTCAATCCAAGCCAAAATGGTTCTGTAATTTGAATTTACGTTGAGTTGCATAGTATCCTATTCGTGCACGTTCTCTTGTGCAGGGGCAAAAGCAAGATTTCATCAAATCAAAGATCGGATTTTCATCATCGATTGATCAATTTGTATGTTTATTCCCTTTCAATAGAGGCAATCTAGGAATGTGCATGAAATTTATAGAATGTGTTTTGATTATTGTTGATACTTGTTGCATTGATATTGCCATATGCGATGTACTAATATGCAAGGGCGTGCCAAGAGGAGGTAAGTTCGTGTATCGTGCGTGTCTAAGCTACCTCTAGGACGAATTAACATCCTAATTGAGGTTTAGGATGTTGACTCACTAAGATTTATATCTCATCCCGTTGTTATTAAATATTTTCAGGTTTGTAGTAGGGAGAACTGTTGCATGTGGTTTGGGGTCTTGATGGACCAAGATGTGGGCGTGCCTAGCCTCACTTTTGGTTAGTGTTGTCATTTATGAAGTTTAGGTTAACCCTGACCTTGCAAGTTTTTTGAAATAGTCGGTAAGAAGTGACCATAAAGGCTTGTAATTATTAAACTTTCTAAGGTTAACAATTTATAAGTGAAAGTGCTATTTTGGGAATGTTTGTGATGATTTTTACTATCCCTATTGTTTATTGTTTGACTGGGTGGTGTTTATATATATTACTTCCGTATGCACTTAATCGAATGATAAAAAAAGATGGGTCGGCAATGCATCTTGAGACGTTGCATTTCTAATTGACCACTGTGAGATGTCCGCACGCTCGAGGTTTGGGGCATGACAAGGTGCCTATCCCCTGTAGCGTAAACTGGTGCTTAAAGCCATTGTTTTTGAGCTTGGCCCCCCAGGACAAGTTGGGGAACGACCAGAATGATGGAGGCATGTGGTCATTTCGAGGCTTGGGAGTGAGGAGAGGCTAAGGTTGTTGCTCGGGCAAGAAGCGGCAAGAAGAATAGGAGGCGAGGGCAGTGGAGGAGGAGGAAGGAGTGGGGGTTGGAGGTGGAGAGAGTGAAGACGAGAAGGGTGAAGGAGATAAGGAGGTGGAGGAGAGGAGGAGGAGGAGAGCTTGGGCTTGTCGACATTGTCGGACGAACCAGGGGGAGAGTGGTGCTGGTGCTAGTGCTAGTGTTTATCTTCGAGGAAGAAAATGAGGAGGAAACCCATGCCTTACAAATTTTGGTCGCTGCTCCTGCCTTTGATTGTCATTAGTATGCCCATTTGCTTGCCTTTATCCCTCTGTCTCTCAATTTGGGAGATTTAAGGTTTTTACTTGGGGGAAAGATGCCAAACGATGTCATTTTGTTATTTGGATGCTTATTGTGCTCTCCGGCGAGCCATGTCAGCTTTAAAAATTAATAAAAAAGTGCTACGTAGAATTTCTAGTCAATCAAATTGGTGTTGGTACTAAAATAATCGTTTTTCAAACTTTCTGGTACTTAAGTTATCCAAAATAAACTTTTGACATCAAAGTGAGCACTGTACATAATTTTTAGCACTTCTAGTGTACTTACCCTGGAGAAGGAGAGGGTAGAAGGGGGCTGGCGGGAGATTTGGAGCCGTATTGGAGTTGGTGTCTGAAACGATCGAAGGAAGCAAAGGAGGGGTTTTTTTGCGTCTCTTCGTAGTTTAGTTTTAATTAGTTTCTTGCTTTTCCTTTTTATCTTCTGAAGAGGGCTTTTGCTTTTGGTTTGTTTTTTTTTTCCTTTTTTTTTCAATTTTTACTTTGTGTAAGTGGCGCAAAATTTCCTACTTCGTCGGGGCAGCAAATCGTATTTTTGCTTCCCTCCGCAGAATTGAAGGAAGCATCAGTTCACGCGCAAGATGGACCTGTGGCTTGAGGACCAGAGGTGGTTTCGACCTAGCCTTGCTGCCCGGCACGAGCGAATCTTGATTGGCGGCGATTTTTTTCTTCATACATTAAAAGCGCAAATAATAACTATTCTATTTTAGAAATCAATTAATTGCTAGAAATTGGTTTTTTTTTTTAATTTGTATTCCCCAAATGAGTTTTTAAGCAAAAATATGCTTTTGATAATGATATAGAATTTATGTTCTTGAAATTGAAATTTGTTTAATAATGGCACAAAATTTCGCCGTGAAAGATTAAGTTTGAACCAAGACTACTCAGTTTATGTATGTATATAGGCATATCATTAATGTCTTACCGGCATGCTAGAAGTCAATAAATATCTCTACATGAGGTAGCAAATATGCAGGATACAAACTTGCCAATGATTCACTCACAATGCGATTCAAATTGTGTACTCATGAAAGATTGATGACCCACCTATTGTTGTGTCACCACGTTTGGGGGTTGGCTACAATTTTTTCATTTTCAATCTTCTTTCTTTTTTAACTCCTTCCACATGAATGAGTAGTGTATGAATTGGATAAAAACATGAGAGGTATAGAAATCTATTTTGAGCTTATTAGTACCTAAGTTTGATGAGTGTTTGATTTATCAACGCTACCTATAAATGAAGAGATAAGAGGATTGTTCTCTACAAAAATTGGTCATTTCACCGTTTCATGCTCTTGAATTACACCTTTTTCTTCTCTTCCACTTGCTTTTATGCACTAATTTCTCTGTACTTTTGAATAAAACGAATTACTAGAATAATCTGAGCTTTAATCTGAAAATATTTGACTCGACAAGCTAGCCACTGTAATGGCGTAATTGCAATTTCATATACCTCCGCTAATATAAATAAACTAATGAATTATATCAATTTTAATTTTAGTGTATAGTTCGAACCAACTAATTGTACCATATAATACCCATCCGTCCAAAAGCACGTCTCATTCTCTCGGGCCAAAATACAAAGAAGGCATTGCCACGCAGTCTTTTTGAAAGTTTCGATCTTAGTGAAACTTACTTAAGTCTCGTCACGCACACAACGAAATCACTGAATGTGACACCGAATTTGCCTGCCAACGGAAGAATATCCCGAGGGCAAATCAGGAAAGATCATAAAGAAAATGAAGCGGAACAGATTGCATTTGAGGGTGGTGGTTGTTCTGACATGCTTGATTGCTGCAAAGTGGGGTGAGAGGTAATTGCAATTTGTGCTCTATTACTACTCTGATCCTCTGATCCGGGGTTTTCATAGCGAGAAGGTGAGATTTGTACTATGAATTTGGCGGATTAGGTACTTAGAATTGGGGGGAACCGTTGACTGTGTCGAGTAGCTGTAGTACTTGATTGAATGAGGCAAATCATAGCTAAATGATCCCTCTGGAGTATAATTGGATGTTTTCAAAGCATATAATTACGAGAGTCAGTTTGTATCTGGTTGGTAAGCCGTTTGATTTTTAGTTTGGATCAATGTTACACCTGAAATATGATCAGATTGATTAAGTTTCCTTATATTTATTTGATACAAATCTTATTCTGCCATTTCTACTTTGGGGATAAAATCTGTTGAGTGCCTGTGATTGAATATCAGCTAATCAGCTTTTTCTCTAGTTGAGTAGTGGACTGTAGCCTGGGTGTTTGGAATGGAGTAGCTTTGTGGAAAAGAAAGTAGAGCCTTATGTTGTTTATTTATTCCCCTTTCATCTTGTTGGATTGTGTAAATACTTCTTCAAGTTTGCGAAGACTGCAAAATATACTTAAAGTTCTTTCCTTCACTTGATTTGTCAAAATAGCTCCCAAGATACGTAAGAAAGTTGCTTCAATGTTTGTAATTGACTGAGCTTGTGACCGCATTATCAATCTGAAATTTTCTCAACTTGTAAATGCAGAATTTAGAGTAAGGTTCAAGGCTCATAAAGCTGTTTATAATCACACACTTGCCTCAATATCGGTGGAGTATGCATCTGTTGTAAGTGTTCTTTATGAAAATTTTCAAATTTGCCTAGAAGTTGTTATTGTTATTGTTACACATCAGGTTTCACCATTTAAATATAAAAAAAATTTGTGATTAGACACAAAGCTTTTTATTTTGTAGGTTTGCATGTTGGATTTGACAGAACTTTTCAGTTGGACATGTCCTCCATGTGATGGAAGGACCAAGGTAATTTGACTGCTTATTAACATGACATCGTTGCTAAGGTTGCGCAAAGAGTGGATCATCAGTACTAAATAGCCAATTCTTGAAATAATATTGCTGCCTTGTCTTAAGAGCATCGGAATTGGTTATTAATGATTTTTTATATGAGAGCAGGGGTTTGAAGTCAATGAATTGATAATTAACATTCAACACTGATTACAGGTATATAATTCGTGTTATGGTGGTCTGCCAATTTGCGATGCCACTGATCCCTCTATATTTGAATTGCATCTAATCATTTATCTCTATTTTTCAACCAATTTATATATATGTTACCTGTAGGCATATGTTGTGGTCGCCAAGGACCTAAATGCTGTGCTTATAGTTGTGATATCCTGAAATTTGGCCTCTATCTCGAAATATATGAAATGTTTATTTCGTCGATACACTTATAGTTATTTTACTCTTAACTGATCACTCATGAGTTAACTAACCTATTGAAGGAGGTCATAAGGGTTAAAACGCGAAAGACTAGAGAATTTGATTAGGGATCGATCGCGCGACTATAAGGATCGACAAAGGTCAATACTACACTATTATAAGTCATTAGCGAACAGATATAAATTGATTCGACGAAAGTACGTAGTCGATTTGTGGGTGATTCTGCACGTTTGCGTCGAACGACAATAAACCAATTTTTTTATTAATCTTATATTCAGGGTAGGTAATTGAACCATTGCGATTACATGACAACTGATGGTCGTCCGTGATTCGAAAAAGGCATAAACGTGAATAAAAAATTATTGACTATGGGTCAACCGCATGAGAGCCCTAAAAGCCACCTAATAGCTTAGGTCGTACTAAAGTTGCGTTCGATCAATTTTAACTGTGAAATTAAATTTGATTTCGAGTATCGAACTTTCGAGGGTTTTGAGATTTAATTATTGGATGTTGTCTCTGTTGGAGAAATCTTTCCAGAATATTTTGAAGCTGACAAAACGTTTCTATCAGTCTAGTCTGGATAATCGCAGACCTTCTGTTTAAAGTCTGAAGACTTTTTGATCACCAGACTCAGCACTCAAGATTCAAGACTCAAGACTATTCTCATTGACAGTTTCTCTAATCCAGTGACGAAGGCAATCTAGAGCTGAAGTATTTGGTTGATGATTTAGTCCTATCCTCTAGAGAAGATCTCTTGGCTGGATAAATATAACGGATTCTTTTATTCGTAATCTAGATCGTTTGAAGATCCGATGGTCGACGAAATATTCTTGGAAGGTTCTATTCTTGGAAACCAAGATCCTGATTGTATGGGCGAACATGATTGATGGGCTATCGTCAGGTTCCTTTAATAGCTCGAATGATCTTCTTAATTGATTCCGTCCAACGGGTAGATTGGAGAAATTCCTTTGGTAAGTGCCAACGGGTATGATGGCATAAAGGAGTATAAAAGGAAGACATTCTAGTTGCTTTAGTGCATGATCGATAGAGAAATTCCAGAGTCTGAAGCACCTTGATTATTAGTCGATACATTTTGAGCGAAATTGTACACACAAAGAGTGTCTATACTTAGTGATACCTTGAGCGAATGTGGTAGATCATCTACACCGTGAAATCAAGGAAGAACAACACTGTAACATATCTTTGTTCATAGTGGAATCCAGTTAATAGGCTGTCAGTGCAGAAGAGTGGACGTAGGCTTGAATTAAGCCGAACCACTATAAACCACGTGTTCAATTCTCTCTTTCCTTCTCTCAGTCTTACTTTGATTATTGTTTGTCGCTAATCTATCAACCGTATAGTATTGTGCAATTATCAAGAAAAATCTTTTATATACCTATTCACCCCCCTCTAGGTACTCATTCTAGCTATATCAGTCTCATCGTCCATCGAATTATCAGCGAATCCAAAATTTTTGGAAAATGAATTATCGGATGAAAAATTGGAGACCGCAAAAAAAAGGGAGGGGAATTCGGATTAAGAGGCAAAATTGGAATTTTTGGACCGAAAGAGATTATTTTTAAGAAATTAGAATTAAGAAGATATTTTGGGGACAAAATGCTTGGCATAAAGGGTTTGTAGGAAGAGTTGGTGAAGAAATGATGGGACTTTGAAAGAAATTTTTGAGAAAATCTTTCTCTCATTCTTTTTCTTTTTCTTCATTCCTTTTCTTTCCTCTCTCCCTCGTGTGTCCACCCCTCCCTTTCTGCTGCTGCCCCTCCCCTTTGTCCTTTTCTTCTCTATTGCGAATTGGGGTGGGGGTCTAACAACCACGGCTACTCATCATTATCCTCTCCAAACTCCTCTTGCTCCACATCCTCGTCCTCATTGGAGCCGTTTACTAAGTACACCGGGGACTCTAACTCTTCAAGCTCCGGGTCCTTCGCATCCTCCATCAAACCATCCACAGGGTCTCATGTACCCTTCCTTAAAGCAACCTCCAAAATCCGCAAAGGTACCTCACTCTCTGGTACAGGGCCCACCCTCTGGCCATTATGGTAATGGCGATATCATGATCGGTATCGATGGGGCACCCTATGGGGTAATCCCGCATCGATCCAGACGATGGATTTCACCAGCACATATTCCAGGCCCTCAGGGTGTTCATGTATCGAAATATGGTAACTCATCTCCGTGAATTTCTTAAGCTGTCTAAAATGGTTTGGCGGGGCTGTCATCTACGGGCCTGAAATGTTATCCCACAACGAGGTGAGACGACGTCTCAGCAAGTTCTATCCCCTAAAACCTGATTAGGAAGAAAATATGCCATAAGGGCTACCTAAACACAATCAGGCGTTAGAGGACTTACCTTAGCCTTAGTTCTTTCCTGCAAGTCAATTCAATTCATAAATACTGACAATCATAACACCCAATCAAATCAGATCGAATCATCGATCAATCAACTCAATCGATTACATGTCATCACAACCATCTTTTGGTCGGCCCATTCAATACTATCTATGAATCCGATCAAAATCCAGGACTCCTCACTCTAAGTGATATATAGATAGTGGCTTGCCCCAAAGGCTAATAAATAGTATACTATTATTTCTCTAGATGACATACGAAGCCATCGAGTTGATATTGCATAACGTTCTTTCTCCAAGACGACATATAGAGTCATCGAGCCGTTATAGCATACCGTTCCTTCTCTAAGATGACATGTAGAGTCATCGAGTTGTTATAGTATAACATCATTTCTCCAATATGACATATAGAATCATCGAGTTATTATAGTATAACGTCCTTTCTCCAAGATGACATACGAGTCATCGAGCCGTTATAGTATACCGTTTTGAAGATACAATCAATTTACCCTTTTTATCGTACTCGATAAAAATACACGACCGGCCTTAGCCAAAATACACGGTTTTCACTTTTGAACCTCCCACTATTTTTAACAGTCCCAAAATAGATTTTCGGTGCTATAGACCAACGCCCAGTAATTTTCCACTTAATTACCAAAATTATACATTTTTGGAAATTAATACCCACAAACACCAATTACAATCAATTTGCACAATCAAGTACTCAATTAAATAAATAGAGAGCACCACTGCAATCAGCACGAAATTCCGATCACCGACCATCCCGGTTTAATTTCCATAAAATAAATAATTAAATAAATAATTACGAAAATTATTAAATAAATGCAATAAATAGCATAAATGCAAAATTAGGCCCGATAATGCCTAATTGGAAGCCAAGACGAGCCCAGAAAATTTACGAACCACTCTAGTTAAATACTAGAGCTTGTATTGGCTCTAATTGCACTAGCTATCCACCTAACATGCATTCATAATTAATTAAATTCACTAATCTAATCTAATCTAACCACCTAATCCACCTTAGCCTAAACTAATCAACCCTTAAGCATAATTAGCCTAATAAGCGAGGTATAGTGAATTAAACTCACTTGATAGGCGATCCGGTCAGTTCAAATCGATGGGGACGTAATATGAGACAACTTTCTCTAAAACGGGCCTAGATTTTGGGGTCGGGAACGTCCTCAAAACGGTTCGTGAATGCTGCTGGAAACCCACTGACTTAGCTTCTGTTTTGGGCTGCAAAAGAGAGAAACAGAGGCTGAAAGGGATGGCAAGGACCGGGGAAGGCACTAGGGACACTCGCAGCCACCGGGGGCGACTCACGGCGGCTGAGGCGGCTCCAGCTGGGCCCTACACGACACGAGACCTCTATTGGGATGGCATGAAGGTGAGAGGGAGGCAGAGGCGCGAATGAACAGCGCGAGGCACGCGCGGCGTGGGTGGAGCAGCGAACGACGACAAGCGGCTAGCAGTGGCGTCGTGGGTGATCCGACGTAGCTGGGGGGTTTCGGTTAGTCCTTCCTTGGCTGCTGGGTTTGGAATGGGCACAAACAAGAGGGAGGAAAGGCTGGCCGGTTACTTTGAGGGAGAAAGAGGAAGAGATAGGGGACAAGGGGGGCCACCAAGCCTTATTTTCTCTCAAATGGTCCCCTTGACCAATCCTCAGCCATAGCTGCCTTCCTTGGCCTCAAATCAGCAACCAAGGCTCACTCGACAACCTTTGAATTGGTCCAAAAGGTCTAGGCAATAGGGAGCTACAAATTTCAAGGATTTCTCCCTTGATTGGACTTAATTGCTTCTTGATTCCATTCAGTTTGGCCCTCATAAATTCAATTAGCATCTCAATAATCAAATTGGTATTTTTCCTCACCAATTGATCCCACTTACTTCCTAATCGTGCGATAAAAAACGGTCCCTGACTTTTTTCTGGACAAAAGTAGCCCTATTACTACTTTTTCCCAAAAAGTCTCAGTTTGTAGAAAAATTTTCAGAGGCTGAGTCGACGTTCCTAGAATGACCTGTGACATGAAAAAACTTCCAATTTCTGAAGTCAAATTCAAATTCACGGTTGATTTCAATGCGGCAAGTTTTTAGCATGACCTAGGTTACCAGGTAGCTTTCAGAACTTTTTAGTACAAATGACGCATGATCTATTTTCTTCAAGTCACAATGAACCCCTTCGACACATTGGCGACTCTCGGTTGTCGTGAAAATCTCAAGGTTTCAAATATAGACATAGGTTACCAAAATGACAGAAAAATCAAACTAGTGCTGATTGATGAGAATTTTGCAATTTAGTAGGATCACGCACATTTAACCACGCATCTCAATCGAATCAACATATCTCTTATCTCTAATCGATTTTTAACTGTGCCATAATGATCTCAGCAGATGACTACGGTCGAGCAGCCGATTCCTGATCGAATACTCAAGTCTATTTGCCTTAAAAATCCTTAATGGTTTCCATACGTAATCTAGTTATCTCACGAGTGATCAGCCCTGAGAATAACACTATAGGCGCGTCGATGAAATGCCAGATTTATTCAATTGAAAGCAGAATCGAAAATCTAGGATGTCACAACTCTTCCCTTCTTATAAAAATTTCATCCTCGAAATTTAAACCTTACAATACTTAAGCAAAAAGGTGGGAATACAAACGTCTCATCGACTATTCAGTCTCCCAAGTTGCTCCTTCGGTACCGTGGTGTCGCCAGACCATTTTAATCATCGGGATGGTCTTTGTACGCAGAACTTTTTCTTTTTTGTCCTCAATCTGAACTAGGATTTCAACATATGACACTTGGTCATCCACATATAATTCCTCGAAATTAAGTACGTGGTGAAAGTGCTAATATGAACACCTAGAGGGAGGTGAATAGGTGTAAAAATAGATTTTGCAAAATACAGGGAAAACCTTTACTTTTAACCTGTGTCTAAATAACAACAGACTTTTGAAACTGAGTCTAAAGAACAACAGATTTTGAGCGAGTTCAGACTTTAGCACTTAAATGGAATTACAAACAAAATAAAGGAGTTCATGGAAAAGAATAAGAACACAAGGTTTATATTGGTTCGGCTTAGATCAAGCCTACATCCACTCTCGCACACGAACAGCCTACTCTAAGTGCAAATACTTAGTAGTAGATCACACTATCTCACTAAGTCACTCTTTTGGTATTTATCTCATGATCACAAATGTTTAAGCTCACCAAAGACAAGTGTATGATGGACGGTCGCTCAAACTTTGGAATTATAAATTCTACGCTCCATCTCTTACTTGCTCATCGGTCCTTCATCTCCTTAAGTACTCCTCCACTTCCAAACTAACCATTGGACAGTATCTTCAGGATCGTCTTCCAATCTACTCATTGGACAGATCTGTATCTAGAAGATTTGGTAGCCGTTGAGTGACAAAAGTAGAATCCCAAATTAATTCTAATCGCATATACAAACAGAATCATGGTTTCCATAAGTAGAGCTTCTTCGTATAGAAAGTTCTTGTCTTCAAGATCCAATTGTCAATCAATTAGATTGGGTCAATCAAATCAATTTTGATGTGGAATCCAAACTAGATCACTATCGGTTATATGTTTGGGCATGTATTACATTCTATCGAATCTGGATGTAAAGTCTGAGTGCAATCGACTTTACAATCTCAATCTGAGTGCAATAGACTTTACAATCTAGGTTTGAACATATTCTGCTTCTGAACAGATTTAGCTTTAAGGTCTGAACACAGTATGAATAAGTTCAACTTTAGCATAGAGTCTGTCTTCTAGTTCAGCTTCATTTACGTTCAGTCTAGAATTTGTCAGAGTAGGCAGACTTCTGATGTAGAACAAACTTTGACACTAAAGTCTAGCAGTCTTCAGACTTTGATACAGAAGTCTGGAAATCTTCAGAATATACTTTGGACATGTGTTACGTTCAGTCTTCTGGTTCTTCCAAGTATAGACTTTGATAATATCATTTACATGTTCTATCATCTGCATAGTCTATTACTCAACTATTAAACATGTTAGTAGCCTTTGATTTGTTGTGTCATCTTCAAAACATCATAAGGGATTTCCCTAACACGTGGGTCGGGTCAGGCTCATACTTCCTAAACATCGACACATGAAAGACGTCGTGCACTTGCGCCAATCTGGCGACAACGCAAGACGATATGCCAAGGTCCCAATTCTCTCAAGAATCTCAAACGGATCTACGTACCTTGGACTCAGCTTTCCCTTTTTGCCAAAGCGCGAAGTTCCCCTCATTGGTGACACTTTCAGAAAACGTGATCACCAACTTGGAATTCCAAAAGCCTTCGACGCTATCTGCATAGCTTTTCTGATGACTCTGAGCGGTCTTTAATCTGTTTCTGATCATTGCCACGGCATTCACTGATTGCTAAACAAACTCTGGGCTTGTAATCTTTCTTTCTCCAATTTCATCTCAACACATCGGTGTTTTGCACGATCTGCCATACAACGCTTCAAATGGAGCCATTCGAATGCTCTGCTGATAATTGTTGTTGTCGGCGAATTCCACGAGATGAAGCTGTTCTTCCCAACTTCCCTTAAAATCTAGTACACAAGCTCTTAGCATATCTTCAAAAGTCTGAATTGTCCTCTCAAACTGACCATTCGTCTGAGGATGATATGTACCTAAAGCACCTTGTAAGTTATTCCAAAAAGCGGCGGTAAACCTCGGGTCTCAGTCTGAAGTTATCGTAACTGGCACTCCATGTGGTTGAACTATCTGGCGCACATACAACTCAGCGTGCCTATCCAAGTCAAGATCTTTTTGCACTACAATAAAGTGAGTCCATTTTGTCAACCTGTCAACTATCACCCAAATCGAATCATTACCTCTCTGACTCCTTGGTTACCCGGTCACGAAATCAATCGTGATGTTCTCCCACTTCCACTATGGAATCTCAAGAGGTTGCAAAAGTCCTCCCAGCTTGTAATGCTGAGCTTTAACCTGTTAACACGTCAGACACTTGGCAACATGCTTGGCAATATCCGCCTTCATACCAGACCACCAGTAGTGTTGATGCAGATTCTGATGCATTTTGGTACTTCTTGGATGAATGTTGTAACTACTACGATGAGCTTCCAAAAAAAAATCCTCTCTAAGATTCGCATCGTTAGGTACAATCAATTGTCCTCGAAACTTTAATGTTCCATCATCAGAAAACTGAAAGTCAACTTTCCTTTCTCCGATATCCTCTTGTAAAATTTTCTGAACATCTGGGTCTATCAGCTAAAGTAGCTTGATTCTGATATGCACATCCGGCTCAATTTTGAGGGTGGCCATAAAATGAGAAAGGTGACCTACCTCAAATTTGAACACCGAATCTCAAGCTCTCTCAATTAGATTCCACTCTTTAACCAACAAGTGCGAAACTGAAGACTTTCGACTTAAAGCATCGGCGACTTTATTCGCCTTTCCTAGGTGATATAAAATATCACAATCATAGTCTTTTAAAAGTCCCATCTATCAGCATTGTCTCATATTCAACTCCTTCTGAAAGAATAGGTACTTGAGACTCTAATGGTCCGTGAAGATTTGAAATTTTTCCCCACACAAGTAATGTCTCCAAATCTTCAACGCGAATATAATTACTGCGAGTTTTAAGTCATGCGTTGGGTAGTTCAATTCATGAAGTCTCAACCGGCGGGAGGCGTATGCAACAACCTTTCCATATTGCATCAGCACGCAACCTAGTCCTCCGAACGACACATCACTATAGATCTCGTATCCTCTAGGACCAGATGGAATCGTCAATACCGGTGCGGTAGTTAGCTTTTGCTTCAACTCTTGGAAACTACACTTGCACTTGTTTGTCCATATGAACTTCTCGTCTTTCTTTAGGAGTCTTGTCAAAGGCGACACCAAAGTTGAAAATCCTTTTACAAACCGTCTATAGTAGCCTGCTGATCTCTACCTGTTGACCATGACTTCAATCTTGCTCGGGTCCACAGAGATTCCTTCTCCCAAAATCACATGACCTAAAAACGCAACACGAGTCAGCCAAAACTCGCATTTGCTAAACTTAGTGTACAGCTGATGAATCCTCAAGGTCTAGGGCACTAATCTCAAATGATCTCCATGCTCTTCAGCACTCCTTAAATACACCAGGATATCATAGATGAACACGATCACAAACTGATCCAGCTATTTCTTGAATACTCGGTTCATTAAATCAATAAAAGCAGCTGGAGCATTCATCAGCCCGAATGGCATCACAGTGAACTTGTAATGACCATACCGAGTACGAAATGTTGACTTCGGAATGCCTCCTTTCCTGATCCTCAGTTGATGATATCCTATCCTCAAGTCGATTTTCGAAAATATCGACGCTTCTTGTAATTGATCAAACAGGTCATTGATCCTCAGCAATGGATAGTTGTTCTTAATTGTTACTTAATTGAGTTGACAATAGTCGATACATAAACGCAACAAACCATATTTCTTCTCGACAAAGAGAACTGGTGCTCCCCAAGGTGATGCACTGGGACGTATGAATCCTTTATCCAATAACTCTTGCATCCGCACCTTTAGTTCTTTCAACTCTAATAGCGCTATCTGGTAAGGAGCCTTAGAGATTGGCTCTGTCCCGAGTGCTAACTCAATTATGAATTCAATTTCTATCTCTGGCGGTAATCTTGGCGATTCCTTCGGGAATACATCTGAAAATTCTTGCACAACCGAAATATCTTCAATCTTCGACTCCTCAACTGTCATATCCACGACAGTGGCCAGGTAACCTTGACAACCCATATCTAATAAACGGGTTGTCTCTTGTGACAAGATTAGGAAAATTGAGGGTCCTCCTCGGTTCCCTACAAACTCAAAGCTCTCACCCTTTAATAGGTAAAACTGAATCGACTTGCGATAACAGTCCATTTTAGCTCGTTGCTTGGTGAGCCAATCCATGCCAATTATCAAATCAAAGTCATACCTAGCTAGGACTAACATATCTATTTTATCCTCTCGCTCACCAATCTCTAACTTGCATCCAGAACAACCCAAAGTAGACAACACTTTATCCTTCAGATGTGTAGATATGCTAACAACAAATTCCAGTAATTTAGGATTTATTCCAATCACATTAGGCATAATTTATGCCTAACCTTGAGTGATGGCATACACTGTGCTTTGAACTAGAGGTCTAAGCAGTCCTCCTTGTGGTGCATTTTGAGGCGCATACCCTCTGATCTGTCCAATCTGTGAAGACGACGGCAACTGCGGTTGTCCTCTTGGCCTGCTAGGACAATCTCTGGCCATGTGACCCTGCTAGACACACTCTAAACAAGCACCCATCCTTCAAGGGCACGAGTTCAAACCATGTCGTCTTCCACAAAAGTGACAATATTCATTCCTGCTTGGCCCTGACTTGCCAACTCCACCCTTCCTATTGGGCAGGATCTGAAATCTACCTCCAGTTATGGGCCTCTTCCCATGTCGGATTGCATCTCTATTTGCATTATATCTCAACCCAAACATGGCAGCTCTCTCATTCGGATCTCTCTCGATCATCTGGGCTCTCTCGTAAAGGTCATTGTTGTTGGAGAAAATTTTCTTATATGTTTTGAAGTTGACAAAATGTTTTCATTAGTCTAGTCTAAAGACTTGCAGACTCTATCATCAAAGTCTAAAGACCTCCAAACTCAAGATTTAAAGTCTACCCTCACTAATGGTTTCTAGACCGACGAAGAAAAGATTTATCTGATGAAGAAGGCTTATCCAGATGCAAGTATATCTTTAAGGATTTGGTTCGTACGGTTGAAGAATATCTCACGACTGAAGATAGCATCTCATGATCAATTATTCATATTGAAATCAATTTGAATAATTAGATCCGTTGATTGGCGAAGTATACTTGGAATGTTCTACTTATGGAAACCTATATCCAACCAGTGGGCTATCAGTGCGGGATAGTGGATGTAGGCTTGGTCTAAGCCGAACCACTATAAACCTTTTGTTTCAATTCTCTTTCCCTAAACTCTTTACTTTAATTCGCAACCTTATATAGCTGTTTACAGTTTTTTACATATTTAGTCTACTGTTTTCATAAAAGTCAAATTAAGTTGTTAAGTCTTACAAAAACTTCTTTAACACCTATTCACCCCCCCTCTAGATGTTCATACTAGCTTTATCAATTGGTATCAGAGCATGTGTGCTCATTTATTTGAAGTGTTTTTACTTCTGAGTTAGAAATCTATGGCTAGTATGTTGGCTCCAGGTTTAATTGAAGGCCAAAGCAACACAAGACCACCATATTTCGATGGAAAGGAATACAGCATATGGAAGAACAACATGAAGGCATTCCTAAGATCGAAAGATTCTCTGGAATGGGATGTGGTAGAAAAAGGAATTATTCCTAAAGCTACATCAGTTTCAGAAATGGGAAATGAAGTTGCAGACACTAGCGAGATGACTCAAGAAGAAATAACCAAGAGAGAAGCTCTTGATGCTAAAGCAATTTACTCCTTATATTGTGCATTATCTTCTACTGAATATAACATAATATCTTCTTATGAAACAACCAAAGAAGTCTAGGACAGGCTGCATATTACCTATGAAGGAACTGATCGAGTGAAGGAAACAAGAATCAATATTTTAGTCGGGCAGTATGAAGCCTTCAAGATGAAGCCAGGAGAATCTATCACTGACATGTTTAGTCATTTTACAGAAATTGTAAATGCTCTAGAGTACCAGGGACAACCAATCTTAGGACCTATGAAGGTTAACAAGTTGCTACATGGACTTTCCAAAGACTGAAATCACGTAAAGACCTCAATAAGGGAAACACAAAGGATCATGCCACTGTCTGTAGACAAATTGGTTGGCACACTTTAGTCCTATGAAGTGGAGCAAATCAACGAGGAAGAAGATCCCAAAGGTAAGAAATCAATTGCTTTGAAACCTAACGATGATTCTGATGTTACAAATTGTAAAGATGATATGGATGATGAAGAGTTAGCTCTTATGATAAAGAGGTTCAGGAAACTGAACAAAAATGGAAGAAGATTCAATTGGAAGAAACAAAGCACTCAAAAGTTTCAAAACAAATCAACTGAGGATGATGAACCCAATAAAGATGTGATTTGTTTTGAATGCAAGAAAAATGGACACATCAAACCCAACTGTCCCATGTTAAAGAAAAAGAAAGGAAAAGCTAAGAAATACAGGAAGGCTCTCAAGGCAGAGACATGGAGTGATACTTAATGCAAAGAAAGTGATGAAGATTATGCCAATATATGTTTAATGGCAAAATCAGAATCAGACTCAGACTCCGAAATAGATACAAACTCAGACTCAGATAGTGAAATCGAGGTAAGTAATTTAAAAATCTCTACTAAAGTTTCGAAATACATTGATGAACTGTGTCTTAGTCTCAAAGCCTCTCTCAAAAGGATTTCCGAGCTAAAAAGGGAGAATTCTACACTGAAGTAATAGGAAATTCTATGGAAAGAAAAATTTGAAGATTTAGATAAAAGTTTTGTTACTTTAAAAGACAATGCAGACACTCTTTCAAAAGAAAATACATTTTTAAAGAATGACATTTCAAATATTTCAAAAAGGTTTTCAATAGGATCTGAGAAATTGGAAAAGATTCTTTCAATACAAAGACCCTACTTTAACAAATTAGGCTTGGGAATGACCTCTGAAGCTATTCCTCTAATTGATTTTTCAAAAGTGAAAGAAAGAATAAAACAAAAGCCTACAAAAACTTTTTACAAAAATCATTTTCAAAAAGTCTTTGTAAAACTTGTTGGGCGAAGTGCTCTCAAATGTTCTAAGTGCAACAGCTTAGAAGATTTTGAGAAAGAATGTCCTATGGTTTAGAGACCTGTTAAGAAGGAATGGGCAAAAATTGCTTTTTGTACTAACTCCTCTGGACCCAAGAAAATGTGGGTACTAAAGAAAGCTTGAGTTTATTTTTTAATTGTAAGTCACTATCAAGAAAAATGTTAAATGGTATTTGGATAGTGGCTGTTCAAGGCATATGACTGAAGATTCAAGTTATTTTATAAAACTTGTGCAAATAAATGGCAGAAGAGTCTCTTTTGGTGGAAACAACAAGGGAAAAATTGTTGGGTTTGGAACTGTAAAAATTGGAAGTCTCACAATCAACAATGTTTCTTTGGTGGAAGGACTCGATTACAATTTGCTCAGCATTAGCCAATTGTACGACACTGGATTTAAAATCAATTTTCATGAAGGAATATGCTCGGGAACTAGTAAAGATCTTTCACAATCTTTTACTGGACGAAGACATGGGAACATCTATATTTTGTATATAAAACTAGAAAAGTCTCAATGTCTAATCTCAATTCAAGATGAAGCAAATCTTTGGCATCGAAAGCTTGGCGATGTCAACATGAAGCAGATTGCCAAGATTTCTTCTAAGAACCTTATTTGAGGGCTGCCCAACCTGAAGTTTCAAAAATCTGACTTATGCACACCATGTGTATTGGGAAAGTAGGTTAGAAGTTCTTTTAAATCAATAAATCAGGTTTCTATTAATCGTGTTTTGCAACTTCTGCATATGGATCTCTTTGGGAAAACTAGAGCAAAAAGCATAAGTAGAAATAGATATTGTCTGGTAATTGTGGATGATTATTCACGATTCACTTGGGTATACTTTTTGGCAAGTAAGTCTGAAACATTTTCTTACGTTTCAAAGTTTGCTAAGAAAGTTCAGAACGAGAAAGGATATGATATTTCAAGCATACGGACAGACCATGGAGGTGAGTTTGAAAATCAAGACTTTGCAAAATTTTGTGATGAATCAGGTTTTCAGCATGTTTTCTCCTCTCCATACATACCGGAACAGAATTGTGTTGTGGAAAGAAAGAATAGATCTTTGCAGGAGATGGCAAGAACTCTTTTAATAGAAAGTAGTATTTGTTCTCATTTTTGGGCTAAAGCAGTTTCTACAGCATGTTATATTATTAACAGAGTCTTTTTAATGCTTATTATGGAGAAAACTTTTTATGAGTTACTAAAAGGAAAGAAGGCAGTTGTTTCTTACTTTCATGTATTTGGTTGCAAATGTTTTGTTTTGAAAAACGCAAATGATTGAACTAGTAAGTTTGAAGAGAAATCAAACGAAGGAATCTTCCTTGGATATTCAACCACCAGCAAAGCCTACAAAGTATTCAACAAAAAGACTCAGTCTATGGAAGAATCTATGAATGTCAAATTCCAAGACTCTTTACAGAATCAACTAATTCAGATTCATCTTGAAGAATTTGAACCTACTCCAATCTCTACAAAGTCTACCTCCCCTGAAGCAGCTCAGACCTCTGAAAATCAACAACAACGGAAACTGAAAAATCAATTAAAGAAGAAGATCAGCAAACTGTCAAACCAACAAGTAACTAGGAGCATAAGTCTAGTCATCCCAAAGAACTCATCATTGGTGGTATTGATGAAGGGATTCACACCAGATGCAAAAGGCAAGAAGAGTCTAGTGCCGTGGCACTTATTTCTGAAATAGAACCTAAAAGCATAAAAGAAGCTTTAGCTTACGAAAGCTGGATTGAAGCAATCCAAGAAGAACTCAGACAGTTCAGCATTAACAATGTATGGGAAGGGATAGATTATGATGGCGTAGCCATGTTAGAAGTAATTAGATTATTGCTTGCTTTTGCCTGTTATAAAAATTTCAGGTTATTCCAAATAGACGTCAAGAGTGCATTCCTATATGGATTTATCTAAGAAGAAGTCTATGTGGATCAACCTCCTGGATTTGAAGATCCAAAGAGACCAAACTTAGTATTCAGAGTGAAAAAGGCTCTATATGGATTAAAACAAGCACCTCGAGCTTGGTATGACAGGTTAAGTAATTTCTTAATGCAAAATGGTTTTGTCAAAGGAAAAGTGGATACTACTTTGTTTATTAAAAAGGAAGGTAAAAAATTTCTACTTGTTCAAATTTATGTTGATGATATTGTATTTGGATCACCTAACGAAAATCTATGCAAGAAGTTTTCTAAGTCTATGCAGGATGAATTTGAGATGAGCATGATGGGTGAACTATCATTCTTTCTTGGATTACAAGTAAAACAATTGAAGGAATGAATTTTCATTCACCAAGAAAAATATGCGAAAGAACTCGTTAAGAAGTTCGGATTGGAGAATTGCAAAAAGACTGAAATACCAATGTCTAGTTCTTACTGCTTCTAAACCTGCCATTTTGTTTAGAGTTTGCATTTGTACTAGATTTCAATTGGATCCAAAAGAGTCTCATCTAAGTGCCACAAAACGCATCATCAAATACATTGCAACTACTTCAAATTTAGGTATGTGGTATCCCAAAGAAGGAGGCTTTACCCTCCTTGGATATTCATACGCAAATTTAGCAGGTTACAAAGTTGATAGAAAGAGTACATCTGATACACGCCAATTGCTAGGAAATATGATAGTATCTTGTTTCTCAAGGAAGCAAAGCATTGTAGCTCTTTCAATAGCACAAGCAGAATATGTGGCTCCTGGAAGTTGTTGTTCTCAAATCTTATGGATAAAACAACAACTAAGAGACTTTGGAATTGAAGACTCATGCACCGAGATCAAATGTGATAACACCAGCGCAATCAATCTAACAAAGAATCCAATTCTTCATTCAAGAGCAAAGCACATAGAGATTCGACATTACTTTACTTGAGATCATGTTCAAAGTGGAGAAGTCTTGATTCCATTCGTTGATTCAAAAAATCAATTAGCGGACATATTTACAAAGCCTCTGGAGAAAAGTCTATTCGAGTCTATTCGCACCAGATTGAACATTACATCTATTATCCATTAAAATCTGAAGGAGCTCAGACTCAGAAGTAAAGTCTAAAGGTGTTCAAACTCAGAAGACCAAGAGTTACGACTGTAAGTTATTTCTATTCCAGTATTTTAAACTTGAGAAGGTACGATTAGTTATTAATTACTAATTGATTGAAATTATCTTTCCAAGTTTTTCTTTTTCAAAAAGGCAGTTACCAATTTCAAAAAGACAGTTATCTTCAAAAAGGAAGTTATGTTCGAAAATGTACTTTTATTTTTCCTTTTACAACGTTTCGTTTACCTCACTTCACTTGCTTTATATACTGCTGAGATTCGTCTTCATTGTTTTTACACTGAAACCCTAGAATACAAAATTCCCACTTACTTTCACTTTCACTTTCGATTTGTCCAAAAGTCTTCACTTTTTTCGAGCAAGATTGCGAATTTCTCCCTTGAAGCGACAATGTCTTCAAGAAAGTCTTCAAGGATTGCAAGCAGGGGATATGCTTGAGGGTCCTATGCATTTCAACTTGACTGAGAAAGAAGATTCTTCTCCACCACTGCATCCATGTTAGCAACAACCCTCTCAGCAATGTTAGTCTTCTCCACCGACTCAACCAGACGAAGAAGTTATAGAAGAGGCTTAACCTGTAAGAACGTTAACTCCTAAGGTTGCTTTCAAACTTTACTCTAATTCCAAGAAAGGAGGAACGCCGATGTCCTTAATCGATGAATTTTTAAGAGATAAATAATACAAGAAAGAAACTTTATTCTTGCGGGAGTTGGAAAGGTTAGGAGTTGTAGAGAGACGAACGGCTTAAAGAACTTTTGCGAATTTCGCGAGTGACCCATTCTATGGCCCCACAAATCAACCACAAGGATTGGACAACGATGAACGGATGTTTACCCACTTTCAGCCTAGAACAAGTGTTGCTGCAAATGTTGTTCATGATGGTTCAAGTCTTTCCAGATCGAAGAACCACAAGAAGGTTTATTGGAACCTAATGAAGAGAGGAGTTATGAACCCTAGGAGTGTCGATTTTGATTTCCTTAATTCGATAAAAGTCAACCTATGAGAGAAGCTTGCTCTACTGCACTTGGAGCGGTTTTGTTCTGAATCCACTGCTGCTTATCCAGAGCTCACTGCATACTTTTACTCGAATTTATCTTTCTTGAATGCAAACAGTTTTTCTTTCACAATGAAGGACAAGGAATTTTTTGTGGATACGGCCACGTTGGCTAACATAATTGGGGTGGAAAAAATGAGTTTCCAACCAATTAGCATGTTTGTTGCTCATGCTACTCTATCATTGATGAAAGATAGGGATGTTGAAGGCAAGATTTCCTACACAAGAATGAATGCCTCTAACATCTTGCTTCACAAGATCATAATCAACTACATTCGTCCCAAGTTGACATCCAAGACTGATGTCTCTCGATCTGAAGCGAAATTGATGTGTGTCATCAATATTGGATTTAAATTCTCTCTGCCTCACACCATGTTGTTTCATATGTACCGAACAGTGATGAAGGATAAGGGACAACTCCCTTATTCTACTCTTATCACGTGTCTCTTTAGACACTTTAAAATTCACATTTCTGCACCATTATGTTTGACAACCATCTCTCTAATGGTGATTGGTTTCAAAATGGTCACAAATATGCATTTGAAAGAGTTGAACAAGGTGTTGGAGTGTATGAAGGAGAAGTCTCCCATTAAAGCAAAACAAGACTCTGCTACAACGAAAACGAAAGGCCAGGAGCCCATGGTTGCTCCGGTAAAGAAGAAAAGAGCTCTCATCTTGCAAGATGAAGAAGATGAGGATGAAATGACTCTTTTAGCCTTAAGAAACTTAAAGAGTTTTGTCAGCTTTCATGAGACAAGAGAAGAGCTAGAAGAAGGAGAAAAATAGAGACAAGAGACAAAAAAAGAAGATGAAGAACAGAGGAGGATAGAGGAAGAAAGAAGAGAAGAAGAAGAAGAGGACGAAAAAGAAAGAGAAGGAGAAAAAGATCAGGGTCAAGAAGACTCTTTCGTGCCAACTTTGGCTATCTCCCTGTCTAGTAATTCTGAGATGGCAGTAACTAGAACTGCTGACGTGCATCACTCTGAAGTTGAAGTTGATCAAGAAGAAATCTTACCTACTCTACCTAAAGGCAATAAAATAGGGGGAGCTATTGGACCAAAAGGTATTTCTTCACCTTTATTTACTAGTGATGTAAGTCGTTCTGCAGCAGACCCAAAGGATGTGTATGCCTCACATTATCCAGAAGCTTCCACTCATAGTCATGGTGGACAATCTGCTGAAGTTCCATCCATTCTCAAAATCCCTGGAATCAACTCGGCTAGTTCTAGTGCTGCAATAGCTAAAACAACAGACTTTTCGAGACTGCTAGAGATTCTATTGGATGTCAGGAAGCAGCAATATGCTATGGGATATGAGATGCAGGATCTCAAGAATGCTTTCATGGCCACTTTAGTGTCTTTGCACGACTAGTTGAACGCCCTGAAGAATCAAGTGCAGACTACAATGCAGGGTGAAGATTTTCAGTCACTGAAGCAGAGTTTTGAAAGGCTTGAGAAGATAGTGCATTCTATGTGAATTCGAGCTTGTTCGCCTTCCCAAACAACTTTAATTCTCTCTATTTTCAACCAACTCTTTTTCATTTGTTCTCCACTTTTTGTTGTTGACAATAAGGGGGAGAGATTTGATGCAGATTTGATGATTTTTGTTTTGACTGTTGGGCTTATCTTTTGTTTGGTGTGGTTGTGATTTGGACTGATTTGGATTGATGATGCTTGCAATAAACTTAAGCTATACTATTGACTATGGTAAACGATAGTTGTTTTTACAGGACTAACACATTTTTTGTGGTTGTAGAATCACTACTATCCTTATCCTAATCTCTAATTATCTTTTACAAATAATTTTGGTTTGCTTAAGTGTTGTTTTGCAGGGCAAAGTATCCAAATCTGTCGGAAAGTTTTGTCACCATCAAAAAGGGGGAGATTGTTGGAGAAAACTTCCTTATCTGTTTTGAAGTTGACAAAACGTTTCCATCAGTCTAGTCTGAAGATTGGCAGACTCTATTGTTGAAGTCTGAAGACCTCCAGACTCAAGATTTAAAGTCTACCCTCACTGATAATTTCCAGACTAACGAAGAAAAGATTTATCCGATGAAGAAGGCTTATCCAGATGCAAGTATATCTTTAAGGATTTGGTTCGTACGGTTGAAGAATATCTTATGGCTAGAGGTAGCATCTCATGATCAATTATTCTTATTGAAATCAATTTGAATAATTAAATCCGTTGATTGGCGAAGTATAATTGGAATGTTCTATTTATGGAAACCTAGATCCTAATTGTATGGCCGAGCAGAATTAGTGGGCTATCATCACATTCCTTAAATAACTCGAGATTTTCCTAATTTATTTTATCCAACGGGTAGATTGGAAGAACTCCGTTGGAAAGTGCCAACGGTTATGATGGCATAGAAGAGTATATAAGAAGGACGCTTAAGTTATTCGAGTGTGTGCGTGAACAAAAAATTCCAAAGTCTGAAACTCTTAGTTCTATGCTGTGTCAATTTGTCAAGCATACATTGTACTCAAAAGAGAGATAAAATACTTGTGAGATCTTAAGGAAGTGTAGACTCTACACTGTGGAATCAAGGACGTGAGATTGTAAAATCTCTTTTGATTCTTAGTGGAATCCAGCCAGTGGGCTGTTAGTGCAGGAGAGTGGACATAGACTTGATCTAAACCGAACTACTAAAAACCTTGTGTTTCAATCCTCTTTCCCTAAACTCTTTACTTTAATTCGTAGCCTTATATAACTGTTTACAATATTTTACATCTTTAATCTACTATTTTCATAAAAGTCGAATTAAGTTGTTAAGTTTTACAAAAACTTCTTTAACACCTATTCACCCCCCTCTAGGTGTTCATACTAGCTTTATCAATTGTAACTTCTTAAATTCAGCAAAATCAATGTACTCCTCAAGTCCGGCCCGAATCCGTCTCTGAATCATGTCACTCGGCTCGCCGAATTCTCAATTAATTCAGGAGCATATTGTGATAATTTAGCAAACTTCACCTCATATTCATCTACAACAATGGAGCCTTAGCGAAGGCGCTGAAACTCTGCCATTTTCATCTCTTTGGTAGTCTTTGAATGTATTTATCATTAAAAGCCTCAAAGAAGGCGTTCCAATTCGGGACGACACCTTCTGGGAATATTGCTCATTGGGTGGTTCTCCACTAAGTATTTGCAACTCCCTCCAGTTGGTAAGTTGTAAGGACTACATTTTCAGTTTCATTGCACATCAATAGTGCAAAAGTCTTCTCCAGTTTTTGGATCCACAAAGCAGCAGCTTCGGGGTTTCCTGCCCTAGTGAACTGAGGCAGATTCAACTTCAAGAATTGTTCTACCAGCTTATGAATCGGTCTCTAAGCAACTACGATTCCTGGCGGACCTTCAATGGGTGCGGCAGCAAGTGCAGCAACAGGTGCGGCAGCGAGGGCGGCTTCAGTGGCAACAACAACAGTAGTAGTAGCGGTGGCTTAAGCGGCGACTACAACGTCGGCGGCTTGATTTTGGGCCTACTGTCCAATCAAGTCCCTCATGGTCTCCAACGACTGCAAGATCCCATCTACTCGGGGATCACTAGGGTTTGCTACCCCAACACCAACAAAAGGTGGTGCTACTCCATTGGCGCTAGCCTGTGCAAGCACCCTACCACTGCCTCCTTAGGTACCAACCCTGGTCGGCATCCTATGCCGAGTTACAGGCCTAACTGTCCTCTTACTCGGAGTTCTCTACTCCTGCTCGCTCATGGTTCAGTCTTTTTACTAAAACATGTCTTCCAAATCCACACCGGATTAGAAGCTGAGTGATCCACATACAACAAACAATTCTACCACACAATTATCACCGACATGCACTGGTCATGAATTTAAAGGCCTTTCCTACTTACTATCCCATATCTATCACACCTTGATACCACTAAACTGGGATGTCACGTCCAATCCTCCTAGCCCGTGCCCATCTCTAGTTGGTTGATATAATAGCGATGTCCCAGGACACATCGCCGACCCATTCATTTTAAATACACATGCAGAAGCAGATATAAATCCCCAGACAACAAAGCAATATGATAGGAAAGTAAGGCCAACATTTTTCAATCCAAACCAACACACATATATACATAACATCACCAGTCACATATATATATATATATATATATTTATATTATAATACCACCACTAAAGTCGAGTCCTACACAATTGGTCAGAAACAAAGTTTGCGAATAGGGGTGGGGGTCTAACAACCACGGCTACTCATCATTATCCTCTCCAAACTCCTTTTGCTCCACATCCTTGTCCTCATTGGAGTCGTCTGCCGAGTACACCAGGGACTCTAACTCTTCAAGCTCTGGGTCCTTTGCATCCTCTACTGAACCATCCGTAGGGTATGTTGTACCTTTCCCAAAAGCAACCTTAAAAATCCACAAAGGTATCTCACTTTTTGGTACAGGGCCCACCCTCTGGCCATTATGGTGATGGCGATACCATGATCGATATCGATGGGGCACCTTATGGGGTAATCCGGTATTGACCCAGACGATGGATTTCACCAGCACATATTCCAGGCCCTCGGGGTGTCCATGTATCGGAATGTGGTAACTTGTCTCTGTGAATTTCTTAAGTTGTACAAAATGGTCTGGTGGGGCTGCCATATACGAGCCTGAAATGTTATCCCACAACGGGGTGAGATGACGTCTACCCCTTAAGACCCGATTAAGAAGAAAATATGCCATAAGGGCTACCTAAACACAATCAAGTGTCAGAAGACTTTCCTTGGCCTCAGTTCCTTCTTGCAAGTCAGTTCAATTCGTAAATAATGACAACCATAACACCTAATCAAATTAGATTGAATCATCAATCAATCGACTCAGTCGATTACATGTCATCACGACCATCTTTTGATCGACCCATTCAATACTATCTATGAATCCGATCAAAATCTAGGACTCCTCACTCTAAGTGATATATAGATAGTGGCTTGCCTCAAAGGCTAATAAATAGTATACTATTCTTTCTCCAGATGACATACGAAGCCATCGAGCTGATATTGCATAATGTTCTTTCTTCAAGACGACATATAGAGTCATCGAGTCGTTATAGCATACCGTTCCTTCTTTAAGAAGACATGTAGAGTCATCGAGTTGTTATAGTATAACGTCCTTTTTCCAAGATGACATATAGACTCATCGAGTTGTTATAGTATAACGTCTTTTCTCCAAGATGACATATGAGTCATTGAGCTGTTATAGTATACCGTTTTGAAGATACAATCAATTTACTCTTTTTATCATACCCGATAAAAATACATGATCGGCCTTAGCCAAAATACACGGTTTTCACTTTTGAACCTTCCACTTTCAGCAGTCCCAAAATAGATTTTTGGTGCTGTAGACCGACGCCCGATAATTTTCTACTTAATTATCAAAATTATCCATTTTTGGAAATTAATACCCACAAACACCAATTACAATCAATTTGCACAATCAGGTACTCAATGAAATAAACAGAGAGCACCACTGTAATCAGCACGAAATTCTGGTCACTAGCCATCTCGGTTTAATTTCTGGAAAATAAATAAATAAATAAATGGAAATTATTAAATAAATGCAATAAATAGCACAAATGCAAACTTAAGCCTGATAATTCCTAATTGGAAGCTGAGATGAGCCCGGAAAATTTGCGAACCACTCTAGTTAAATACTAAAGCTTGTCTAGGCTATAATTGCACTAACTATCCACCTAACATGCATCGGTAATTAATTAAGTTCACTAATATAATCTAATCTAACCACCTAATCCACCTTAGCCTAAACTAATCAACCCCTAAGCATAATTAGCCTACTAAGAGAGGATTAGTGAGTTAAACTCACTTGATAGGTGATCCGATCGGTTGAAATCGACGGGGACTCAATAAGGGACAACTTTCTCCCGAATGGGCCTAGCTTTCGGGGTCGGGAGCGTCCTCAAAATGGGCCACGAGCGCTGCTGGAAACCCACTAGCTTAGCTTCTATTTTGGGCTATAAAAGAGAGAAACAGAGGCTAAAAGGGGCGGTAAGGACCGGTGAAGGCAGCAGGGACACTCGGCGGCCATTGGCGGCGACTCACGGCAGCAAAGCCAGCTTTGGCTGGGCTCTACACGACACAAGACCTCTACTGGGACGGCATCAAGGCTAGAGGGAGGCGGAGGCGCGGTTGAACGGAGTGGGGCACTTGTAGCGTAAGATGAACAGCAAACGGCGACAGGCGGCTGGCGGTGGCGTCGTGGGTGGTCCGGCGCGGGGGGTTTCAGCTGGTCCTTCCTTGGCTATTGGGTTCGAATTGGCACAAACAAGAGGGAGAAAAGATCGGCGGTTGCTTTGAAGGAGAAGGAGGAAGAGACAGGGGGGGGACAAGGGGGCCACCAAGCCTTATTTTCTCTCAAATGGTCCCCTTGACCAATCCTCAGCCATAGCTACCTTCCTTGGCCTCAAATCAGCCACCAAGGCTCACTCGAAGACCTTTGAAATGGTTCAAAAGGCCTAGGCAAGGGAGAGCTACGAATTTCAAGGATTTCTCCCTCAATTGGACTTAATTGCTTCTTGATTCCATTCAATTTGGCCCTCATAAATTCAATTAACACCTCAATAATCAAATTAGTATTTTTCCTCACCAATTGATCCTATTTGCTTCCCAATCATACGATAAAAAATGGTCCCTGACTTTTTCTGGACAAAAAGGTCTTATGACGACTTTTCCCTAAAAAGTCTCGATTTGTAGAAAAATCTTCGAAGGCTGAGTCGACGTTCCTAGAATGACCTGTGACATGATGGAACTTCTAATTTCTAAAATCAAATTCAAATTCACGGTTAATTTCAATCTGGCGCGTTTTTAGAATGACATAGGTTACCGGGTAGCTTTTAGAACTTTGTAGTGCAAATGACCCGTAGTCGAATTTCTTCGAGCCACAATGAACACCTTTGACACATTGACGACTCTCGGTTGTCTTGAAAATCTCGAGGTTTCAAATACGGACACAAGGTACCAAAACGACAAAAAAATCAATTAGTGCCGATCAATGAGAATTTTGCAATTTAGTGAGATCACCCACGTTTAAACACGCATCTCAATCGAACCGACCTATCTCTAATCTCTAATTGATTTTTAACTCTGCCGTAATGATCTCGACAGACGAGCACGGTCAAGCAGCCGATTCCTGGTCGAATCCTCAAGTCTATTTGCCTTAAAAATCGTTAATGGCTTCCATAGGTAGTCTAGTTATCTCACGAGTGATTAGCCCTGAGAATAGCACTAAAGGCGTGTCGATGAAATGCTCGATTTTTTCAATTGAAAGCAGAATCGAAATTCTAGGATGTTACACGATTTCTTTGCTTTCATTTCCTCTAACTTCATCTTCTTCTCCCTTTTCTTCCCCCACATTCACCATCCATCCCATTTTAACCACCATTATCATCCTCACCACCACTCACCACCACCCGCACCACCGCACCCACACCACCATCTCCACCGCCAAGATCCCAAGTCGCCGCCACTCGAGCTACCCGTCCGAAAAGCTTGGCCGCAACACTGCCGCCATCCTCATGGCCTCGAGCTGCTACCACCACCAGCAAGCCGAGGCCCTCTTGGCCATGGGTTTAAAGGAGCCGTTGCCGCCGTCGAGTTTCCGTTCGAGTCATGAGCCTCTTGTTCTTGACGCCGTCACGCCGCCATTGCTGGGAGCTCACCTTTGCCAGAAACCCGTGAGTTAACTTCCTAATCATGGATTAGGGTGTTAATTATATTTAGGGTGGTTAGTTTAATATTAATGGCGGTTAGTATTAGTTAATTTTAGTTTATTCTTAATTACGATTAAGGATGGTTTAGATTAATTAATTGTGGTTATATTAATTAATTGAGTTTAGTTTAATTATCGTAATTAGCCTAATAATCGTAATTAGCATAATTAATTGCGATTAGTGTAATTAATGACGGATTAGCTGTTAAGTAGAATTTTATGCTCCTTTTTCTAGATGAGATCGTGCGTAATTTCAGGTGTTCGCATGTGTGATGTCATGTCATTGATTGCCCAATTATAAAATTTATTTATTATTTTCAAAAAGGGTTTTATAGGCAAGAAAATAGAATAATATGAGGCGTCGGGTTTGGACACCAAATTTTATGTGCTAAATAAAATAACGGAGTTTTAAAATAGAAGTGTGCAAAGTTTGACGTGTTGATTTCAAATACGTGACCACGGACGAATATTTTACTGGGATTTTTAAATGTGAAAAATTGCCAAAATGATTATTTAAAAAATGAACTATTTTCTTCTTGGCCAATTAATGGCAACAAATATTGGCTTGATTAATGGTGTGCTTGAGTGGTCATTTAATCGAACTCATCACCCAACGAGAGTTTGGGGGTAATGCCCAATTTTTATTGGATGCCCGAGGAGGGTCCGGATGCCAAGTCGTGGTTGAGGCCGGACTGCTACTCCTTTATTGAATGCTGTCTAGGCAGGGGTTCTAGATAATGCCATGCTCAATGGGACGGGACGATGCCCGGTCATGCCGGAAGACCGCCAACTCTTGTGTTGGCCGTGGCCCGAGGAGTCGTAATAATTGGAACATGTGTGTTGGCAAAGCGCATGGACTTTTAGTATGTGTTTTGATTATTATTTATGCATGTTGCACTATTATTGTTATGTGAGATATGCTAATATGCCCAAGGCGAGGTAAGTTTGTATGTTGTGTGTGTTTATGTTACTTTCGAGGTGAATTTGCGTCCTAATCAAGGTTTAGACTGTTAACTCGCTGAAATTTATATCTCACCCCGTTGTTATTAAATATTTTCAAATCCATAGTATGACATCCTAGATTTTCGATTCTACTTTCAATTTAATAATTGGGCTTTTCATCGACGCGCCTATAGTATTATTCTCAGAGTTGATCACTCGTGACATAACTAGACTATCTAGGGAAGTTATTAAGGGATTTTAACACAAATAGGCTTGAGGATTCGACCAGGAATCGACTACTTGACCGTGCTCATCTGCCGAGATCATTATAGCACAGATATAAATCGATTAGGGATTAGAGCTAGGTCGGTTCGACTGAGATGAGTAGTTAAATGTGGTTGATCCCACTAAATTGCAAAATTCTCATCGACCGATACTAGTTTGATTTTTTTTATCGTTTTGGTACCCTGTGTCCGTATTTGAAATCTTGAGAGTTTCACGATAACCGAGAGTCGCCAATGTGTCGAAGGGGTTCATTGTGGCTCGAAGAAAATTGACCACGGGTCATTTGCACTAAAAAGTTCTAAAAGCTACCCGGTAGCCTAGGTCACGCTAAGAATGCATTGAAGTGAAATTAACCATGAATTTGGATCCGATTTCAGAAATTGGAAGTTCTGTCATGTCACGGGTCATTTTAGGAACGTCAACTCAGCCTCCGGAGATTTTTCTGTAAACCAAGACTTTTTGGGAAAAAGTCGTCCTAAGGCCATTTTTGTCCTAAAAAAGCCAAGGACCATTTTTGATTGCGCAATTAAGAAGCAAGTGGGATCAATTGGTTAGGAAAAATACCAATTTGATCTTTGAGGTGTCGGTTGATTTTATTGAGGCCGAATTGTGTTGAATTTAGCAAGAATTGTGTTGAAGAGAAAATCAAGCAAATTCTTATGCCCCCTATCACCATGACTTATGGACCACTTCAAAGGCCTTCTAGAAGGAAGTTGAGGCTAGAAATTGCTGGTGAAATCCAGCCATGCAAAGGGGATAAGGTCAAGGGGACAAATGAGGAGAAAATGTGACCAAGTGGCCCCCTCTTGCCTCCTCTCTCCTCCTTTCTTCCAAGCTGCCATTGACCAGCCCATTCCTGTTCTTCATTGTGCTTTAAAGACTTCAAATTGCATAGAAGACCAGAGAAGGCACCGTCCGGTCCCTTCTCCGTCGCGGCCACTGCCGGATTGCCGATCCACCGCTGCTCGCTACCTTGTGCATTCGCTAGCCCACTGCGTAACTCTAACGTCCAGCCGCGTCTCCCGCCATTGCCTCAAGCCTTGTTGAGCTCAGCCGGAGCCCGTTAATTGTCGTCCTGCCGCTGGTCTTCGTTGTCGTTGAGCCAAGCCGTGACCCCCCAAGCCCCTGTTTTTGTTTGCAACCGAGTAGAAGAGCTTGAGGCAAGTGAAAGTTCACTAATCCATGTCTTGCATGCTGCAATTATCTGGTGAAATGCTGGTAGATGTGAGAAAATGCATAATTGGGAGCTGCATGTTGATTTTGGATGAATGAAATGAAGTTGGACAAATAAAATTGAGCAAAAAGAAAAAAACAGAGATGTTCTATCAGATTTCGGTTTTTGGGTTGAAAGAAGAACTTAAGGGTCTAACTATAGTGGATTTGTGGAAGTGAAGTAGCTATAATGTAGTGCAATAGACTTGTTAACACTTGGCTGTGGACGTTGGATGCTGGATTCAAATGGGTAGGAGTAGTCTTTGGATTAGTAAACTGTTTTCGCAGAAAATAGCATGACCTTCGGTGATTCCATGAATTTTCTGTAATTATCTAGCTGGAATTTTGTAGCACCTCGAACCCTTCTCAGGTCGCCACAAGCACCAACGTTACACCTTATTACATCTCTTTGAAGAGGCGTCGTAATTCATAGACATTTTTTTTTAAAAACAATCCCAGCACGACTCATTAGCGGAAGCAAAATAAAACATCACCATCTCACCCTCCATCAACCATGATACAATTGCACACCACTAATCATCACAATTAAAAGACAAGCCATGACACTTTATTTACATATTTTCAAGATGGGTTTTCGTTGGGTCGGTACATCAAAAGAAAAGCTAGGATCCACACCCGGCCTAAAACCCCAAAAGAAACTCTCAACCCACTACAACTCACATGCAATATCCCCCATCACTACTGTCGGCTAACCATCACAAAAAGCTCCTACTCGTCACGCACGGGCCCTCACACCCATCTTGGTGCATCAGGTGGTGGCGGCGGCGGCAACATCCCACGCATCACACCATCGCGACAAATGTGGACGAATATGAACTCCTGGACAACAGGGCCCCTAGCTAGGCCTACATCGTACATAATTAAACAGCGCACTCGAATATACGTCAATCCAGGAATAGAGGGACAGCCAATCTCCTCGCACTCGACCTCTACATCGGATGGTAGGCCATAAAACACACCCCGCATGACAGTAGGAAGCAGCGTTCTACTAATCTAAAATGTTGGTCCCCAAAGGGGTGAGTACAACCACTCAGCAGGTAAAGGAATCCAATGAATACTCAATGCATCATACAACACAATCAATCATCATACATGACACTCATGCGTCCAAGCATACTTACCTTGAATCCATGCATATACCATCATGCATCATCATCGCAATCAAATCATATCATATACATGTCATCATGCCATAGGTGATCATTATTATGTCACACACACGTATCATCATACCATAGGTGATCATCATCATATCATGTCATATACGCATATCATCATGCCATAGGTGATCATCATCACATCATATCATACCATACATGCATATCATCATGCCATAGGTGATCATCATCACATCGTATCATACATGCATATCATCATGCCATAGGTGATCATCATCACATCATATCATACATGCATATCATCATGTCATAGGTGATCATGTCATATATGCATGATTCAATTTCCACTTTTAATTTTCAATTCGATCACCACATCATTCTTTCTCGGGATCATCAATTCCATCCCATACTTTACACTCGCACCCCATCCTGGCATCGCGAGAAAAACCTTCGGCATTCAACCATTTAAGGCCACTGGGCATCCGGTACCCCCTTATTCCGGGCATCTCGCATCCCAACAGGCATCACGAGGCATCCCCTTGAGCAAAGACCTCTGAGGCTTCCGGCACCCAACCATTCTGGGCATCCTGATACTCCCAAGGCCATCCGACCATGTATCTCTATACATTCCGGGCATCTGGCACCCCCCATCTCGGGCATCTTGATACTCCCAGGGCATTATCATCCGCCACAAGCAGTTTCCTCATTTATCATTACTCATGCTCACCAATTTAGGCCTTATTTCAGCACGGCACATGATGTAATGGCAAACAAAATCATATTCAGTATTGAATTTATACATGCATCTCAATTCATTGTCATGCATGCATCAAGACCTCATCATACATGCAACAAGGTACAATTATTCATAAAATAAAATTTATGGAATTCGTACCAATTAAAATAATCCATTTATCATGCCCTTTTTATATTTATTTAAATTCCAGCTTGTACCACTTTCGAAAATATTTAATTTAAATATCTATATGATTCTCAAAAATCATAAAATTAAGGCAAGTGATAGACAAGACAACAGAATAATGATTTCATGCAAAACACATGGCCAAATAGAATTTCACACAAAATCATAATTCACACAAATACAGCATGTAATTTCGGATGAAATCAGAATGCACAGTTTCCGAAATAATTTGATTAAAATATCCAAACGACCTCCGAAAATTATGAAATTTTATCAGGTTATAGCCAAGACACTAAAATAGATTTTTCATGCAGACATATAAGCCAAATTAGTTCTATATTATTCTCTGCAGCCACACGAAGCTTCTGGAACTAATACCAAAACGTCCAGAGTATGTTTCTCCGAAATACTGAGTTTTCATCCACTTATTCTTCTTCGTGTCCTCTGAAATTTGGATAATGTTTTACTTCAAGAGGTCCCCTACAACTTTCATTAAGAGATCTTAGTCAGATTTCCAAATTATAGTCATCATACGTGTCCATGAAGTCTCGGGTGTCCTATACCACGTCTCCAGATTTACGGTCTTCAAGAGTAAGTCGATCCACTAGGTTATACTTGTTAATTTTACTTCAAATTTGAGTATGTTTTAGATTAATATGTTCTCTACAAGTTCCATGAAGAAGTCGAAAAGATATTCTTAGTAAAAATCAACATGCAACCACAAATCCACCGAAAGGTTAGTGAAATCGTTCCAGATCTAGTGTCTCCGTAGGATGAGAGTTTGACCCCTTAAATCTCCACCATTTTGTAACAAATTTTATTATGTTATATTTTAAGATGTTGGATACAACTTTCATGAAGAAATCAAGGTCAAAATCTAACTTAAAACATGCATGTAAGCTCTCACAAGGTTCTGGCTCAAGCGGTTCATGCGAAAAACAGCATGCAACTCAAGAACAAACCACATTAGCTTCACTCCCATGCCCCCAAACATCCTAGATTCCGACCATACATGCAAGACATTGGTGCAAGAGTAGAAAGTGGACTCCCAACTTGCCTCTAGATCGAGCTAGCAACGACCACACGGTGGCGAACGGGCGGCGCACGGGCGGACGGACTCCTTCCTCTCCCTCTCGGCTTCTCCTCTCTCGGCCACACTCTCTCCCTCTCTCTCGCACGGTTCTCTCTCTCACTTGCCCGAATGGCTAACCAGCCACCTCTCTCTCTCCTCTTCCCTTTTATTCCCCCATTTCCTCATCATTTGCAATGATTGCTTGCCACTCCAATTGGCCAATGCATGCCATCTCCCTTTTGCCACTTGTCAAAGCTCATGCATGGGCTTTTGGGCTTGGGCTTGGGGCATTTGTGGCCGACGACAGCCCATTCGTGGGCTTCAATGGGCCGGCCAACTTGGCCCATTAAAATCCACCTTTAGGCCTAAGGCCCAACCTAAATAAAATCAAATTTTCCCCTTTCTTATTCTTCCTTTTGAGAATTTAAATTACTAAATTCCACATGGCCAAAATCTTGTTACATTTTATTCATAGGAATTTAATTTATGAGGTGCATGGCCAAGCATAGATTATTCTCATTAATTTATCCTATAGTCCAAATTTCAAAAATTCATGAACACAAACATATCACTTAGCCTTAATAGAAAACTAATGGCTAGAGCATAAACCATAGGTAATTTCATTACCTAATTACGAGCTTTAATTTCTCTAGAGGATGTCTTGAATTTTGGGATGCCACAAATTTGATTTCGGACCCTTAATGAAAGTTGTAGGGAATATCTTTAGGAATAACATATAAAAAATTTAGAATAAATGAACAAGGTTTGGTCGATAAAATGATTTTTCTATTATACTGTTAAATCTGGAAGTCATTACAGAGTGTTAACAAAGAATACAGAAATTACTACTCTCGATATATAAAGAATTTGACTTGGTGCTCTTCCTGAAACTTTTCCTTTAGGTCTTATTTATAACATGTCAAAATTTCATAATTTTTTGAGTTCATTTACGGATTATTCTGAGATTTTTACCAG
Organism: Eucalyptus sideroxylon; assembly: GCA_014182405.2. Taxonomy (NCBI): domain Eukaryota; kingdom Viridiplantae; phylum Streptophyta; class Magnoliopsida; order Myrtales; family Myrtaceae; genus Eucalyptus; species Eucalyptus sideroxylon. The sequence goes on along the minus strand of CM024554.2, from coordinate 30,388,633 downwards.
AACTGTGCATTGTAATAATCGGGCTGTTTAATTCTGAATTTGTTTGAATTGTCCCAAAGGTGAATACATCTTGACTTGCTATTTGACATGATGATACTTGCATTGGCATATTATACAATATTGAGATTTGATGAAGGATTGATGGGACATCTTGTCATTGCACTTGAAAGTATTTTTGGAAATTAAGATGTTAATTGTTGCCGTTGGACCCTCGGGTCAACGATGTCCTGGGAGTCGGGATGCCCAAAGGATCGAATGAGACGATGCCTTGTGGATGCCCAGTGCCCCTAGTGGCTATATGCCAGAGGTTTTTCCTCAGGAGCTTCAGGATGCCCGATTGTATGCTAGTCGGTACGTAAATCCGGACGGCCGGGGTAACCATTCTCATGGTGAGCCTCGGAGGTTTCCTTGTGATGCTGGGTGGGGTGCGAGATGGCTGGAGGTGTGATACACTCTGGATGCCCGGTGGCCCTAAGTACCTGAATTCCGGAGGCTTCCGCGATGCCAAGGTTGGTGCGGAATCCCAGAAGGACGCAGACATTGGTCCTCTTGGGAGATAAAACCGTTTGAATGATTAAATCTGATGATTATATTAAGTGTGAGTTTGGTCGGGTTATGGGAATAAATTGTACGACATGGAATGGGACGTGTCATTACAGTTTGGCCTTATGATCGAGACTTGTGTAAGTGAACATGATGCATTTTGGTCCTTTGAAACTGCTTTTGCCATTGCATTAAAGAATTTCATGATATTGTTGCATATTTTCCTCGATTACCTGTTGTTGTCTATCCTGGATGAGTCCAGATATTTACGGTACTGCTTGACATGGCTTGATGAATCTTTTACTGCTGAGTGGTTGTACACACCCTGTTTGGGGACTAACATTTCAGATTAGAAGACATGTCTCTACTCCCTGTCACCCCTGGTATATTTTACGGTGTCCTAGTTGACGTCGAGTGCGTGTGTTCTCGCGCCCTCATCTTGATATAGGAGGGTTGGTTTTTGTTCGAGTGCAGGTTATGGATATGTATGATATTGGTACACCTAATGGCCAGTGGTTCAGGAGTTCCTGTCGATGCACGTTCGTCATGATGGTTTCATGTTGGGGATGTTGCTGCCGCTGCTAGTTGACGGACCAGGCTGGGTGTGACTAAGAGGGATGGGTAGCAGATGAATCAGTTCTAGACTGCCGACATTGACTGATAGCCTTTTGTATAGGATTGCATGGAGTGGAATGTCAAAGGGAGGTCGGGTTATCTTTTGTTATGAAGCCGGGTATAGAAAACCACGGCAAATTTTGATGTAGCGACCGATGTTGTCTATCAGACCTATGTAAATAAAAGTGTTCGGCTTGACTTATAAACCTGTCTAGTAGGTGTGCATCATTTCTAATTTTGGGGTAGGGAGACGTGATTTCGCTTCCGCTATATTTTTATAAACTGCGCAGGGACCGGTCTAAAAGATATAAACCCCCAGGACTTATAGACTTATTATAACTCTTTGGTATCAGAGTAATATATTATCAGGACAAGTGAAGGTGAATTGAACTGTGGCGACCCTTCGGGGGTGCCACGATGTTGTTGGTATCAGAGCGAAGGTTTATATGGAGTGATAATGAGCCTTAGATGGAAATGAGGATAGAATGATGCACACCATAGGATACTAACCAAGGGCAGTTGACTAACTTTGAACAACGGGTGATGGGTATTCACTTGTAGATCCTTGGTAACTAGTGTGAGTTACCTTTGTGTGTCAGTAACATTTTTATGTTATTTATGTGACTTTAGTAATAACCTTATTTTATGATTTGACTAGTGACATCGAGTCGCGATCCCGAGGCAAATGCTTGGTAAACTATAGGAAGATATGGTGTGAACTGGGAGTTCTCATCCATTGAAGGCTGAAGTCTCTGCTTCAAGGGCTGAACCATGAATGGAAGATATCCTGCAAGCATTGGCCAATATAGGAAATCTGATGGAAAGGCAAGCACAGCAACAACCCGAAGCAAAACGCCGTACACAAGGACTGGTGGAGCAATTCTTGAAGTTGAAATTGCCTAAGTTTACTGGAATGGGAAGTCCTGAGGAGGTGGAGCATTGGATTGATGGAATGGAGCAGATTTTCCGGTTGTTGAACTGTAGCTATGCTGAAAAGATAACCTTGGTAGAGTACCAATTGGAGGGAAATGCCAAGTTTTGGTGGAGAGCTTCAAGAGACACAATCTTTCCACCAGGTACTGATATAAAATGGGATGAGATTGTTAGAGCTTTCAATAGAAAGCATCTCTCTTATTGTGCCAAGGATAGGAAGAGCACATAATTTGCTCAATTAGAACAAAGGGAGCTGACAGTGGACCAGTATGAAGCCAAATTTTCTAAATTGTTTAGGTATGCCCTCAGGTTGGTTGAGGATTAAGAGGAAAATGCTAAGAGACTCCTGAAGGGATTAAGGACTGATATTAGAAAACAACTAGTGCCTCTGAATATAAGGGATTATAATGAGAATTATGAGAGGGCACAGTTGGTGGAGCAAGAAATAGTGAGAGAGCAATCAGAATCTAAGTGGCGGATGACCTTTAATGATGTTCGAAGGGGTAAGAGACCTTATCCTGGACAAGGTCAGCCCTGGGAATCTAAGAAGAAGAGTAGTTTTGGGAATTTTGGAAAAGCCAAGAGTGGCCCGGTTCAAGGAAAAGTACCCTACTAGGGTAATATTTGGTAGAGGTGTGGTGGACAGCATGGGACAAGATTTTGTAATAGTCCACTGAAATGTTTTGGCTGTGGGCAGATGGGGCACTTTAAGAGAAATTGTCCACAAAAGAGGTCGCAGCTAAATGTCAACTCAATGCGACAAGTACAACAACGTATTGCTGGACCAAATCTACCAAGGAATCCATAGAGGCCACCAGCACAAGGAAGGATGTGTGCGGTCACCCAAGAGGAAGTGAAAGCTTCCCAAAATGTCATCTCAGGTACGATTTTTATAAATGGAAAAAGGGCATATGCATTGTTTGATATGGGTGCTACGCATTCTTTTGTGTCTGAAAGGTATAGACAGTTGAGTAAGATAGAAACTACCTCTCTTGAGATGCCTCTTTGTGTTTCTATGCTGTTAAAGAATGTGGTATTGTCTACGTTGGTATGTGAAAATTGTAAGATAACTATAGGGGGACGGGATATGGAAATAGACTTAGTCGTAATGGCCATGTATGACTTTGATGTTATTATCGGAATGGATTGGCTTCATAAGTATCAGGCTAAGGTGGATTGCCATAGAAAAGTGATCTAGTTTATTTTACCTGATCGATCTAGTTGTGAATTTTTCGGAGGTTAGACCAACCCCTGTATAGCACTTATTTCAAGGATAGAAGCCCGTGCATTACTTGATGAAGGATGTCAAGGATACCTAGCAGTGGTAAAGGACTATACTAAAGAAGACTCTAAGCTCGATGAAATTCAAGTGGTCAGGGAATTTCAAGATATATTTCCTGAGGAACTGCTTGGGTTACCACCGGAACGAGAAATTGAGTTTGAGATCGAACTGATGCCTGGAACAGGACTGATATCGAAAGTCTCGTATAGGATGGCCTTGACAGAATTGAAAGAGTGGAAAGTGCAACTACAAAAGTTACTCGATAAAGGATTTATTAGGTCAAGTGCTTCTTCTTGGGGTGCACCGGTTTTGTTTGTGAAAAAGAAGGATGGGTCAATGTGTTTATGTATTGACTATAGACAACTGAATCAAGTGACCATTAAGAATAAGTATTTCTTGCCTAGAATTGATGACCTATTGGACCAACTCCGAGGAAGTTTGGTCTTTTCTAAGATTGATTTGAGGTCAGGATACCATCAATTAAGGATTAAGAAAGAAGACATTCCCAAGACTGCATTTAGGACTCGTTATGGATACTATGAGTTCCAAGTTATGCCATTTGGATTGACGAATGCTCCAACTGCATTCATGGATTTGATGAATAGGATATTTAAGCCTTATTTGGATCGATTTGTAATTGTCTTCATTGATGATATCCTGATATATTCTAAAAGACCTAAAGAGCATGAGCGACACCTGAAGATAGTGTTGCAAATCCTTAGAGACCATAAGTTGTACGCCAAATTCAGTAAGTGTGAATTTTGGCTGGACCAGATAATATTTTTGGGACACATGGTGTCAGGAGGAGGAATTGCAGTAGACCCAACGAAAGTTGAGATGGTAATAAATTGGTCGAGACCGACAACGCCCACTAAAATACAAAGTTTCTTAGGACTGGCTAGTTATTATAGAAGGTTTATTGAAGGATTCTCACGACTTGTTAGATCATTGACAAAATTGACTTGAAAGAACGTAAGATTTGAGTGGAATGGAGACTATGAGAGGAGTTTTCAGGAACTCAAGAGGAGATTGACTACGGCTCCAATTCTAACTATAACATCTAGATCCAATGGGTTCACGGTATATAGTGATGCGTCTCACAAAGGATTGGGATGCATTCTGATGCAGCATGGCAAGGTCATAGCCTACGCATCCAGACAATTGAAACCTCATGAATCGAACTACCCAACCCATGACTTAGAATTGGCAGCTATAATTTTTGCTTTGAAAATATTGAGACATTATCTGTATGGAGAGAAGTTCGAAATCTATACAGATCATAAGAGTTGAAAATATTTGTTTTCGCAAAAGGAACTGAACATGAGACAAAGAAGGTGGATGGAGTTGTTAAAGGATTATGATTGTGAAATACGGTACCATCCAGGAAAGGCTAATAAAGTGGCAAACGCTCTTAGTCGTAAGTCGGCTATGGATATGGCCAGTATGAGAATAACAAAATGGAATCTATTAAAGTCAATAGCAAACTCAGAGTTTAGATTGGAAATAGATCACCTTACCGGCATGCTTACTGCATTGAAGATTGAACTGAAGATTATCTAGAAAATTAAGATTCTACAAGAATCTGACCCGAAAATAGTGAAAGTACGACATGTTGTGTCTTTAGGAAAAAGACCAGAATTTCAAGTCTCTGGAGATGGAGTGGTAAGATGTTAGGGACGACTCTGTGTTCCCGACAATGAGGAAGTGAAGAGAGAAATCCTATCGGAAGCACATAGGAGTAATTATAGTATTCATTTGGGTAGTACAAAGATGTACAGAAATTTATGCCAACAATACTGGTGGAATAGCATGAAGGCATATATAGCCAAGCATGTTTCCCAGTGCTTAACATGTTAGTAAGTGAAAGTGGAACACCACAAACCTGCAGGACTATTGAGACCATTAGATATCCTAGAGTGGAAATGGGAGCATGTAACGATGGATTTCGTGCAAGGATTACCAAGGACATCAAGTGGTTATGACTCTATCTGGGTAATAATGGACCGTTTGACTAAGTCTGCTCATTTCCTAGCAATCCGCATAGACTATTCAATGGATAAATATGCTAAGATATATGTAAGCCAGGTAGTACGCTTACATGGTGTTCCAGTGACTATCACTTCCTATTGAGATTCAAGATTTACTTCAAACTTTTGGCGAAGTCTTCAGACTGCCTTAGGGACCAAGCTTCAATTTAGTACTGCTTTTCATCCACAGACTGACTGACAAACAGAAAGAGTGATCTAGACATTAGAAGATATGTTAAGAGCTTGCATCATCGATTTTAAAGGAAGTTGGGATGATTGCATTTGATAGAATTCACCTATAACAATAGTTTTCAAAAAAGTATAGGCATGGCTCCCTATGAAGCATTATATGGAAGGAGATGTAGGACCCCTGTTTGTTGGAATGAAGTAGGTGAAAGGAAACTGACAGGGCCTGAGTTGGTACGGGTTACTACAGAAGCTGTCGAGATCATAAGGAAAAGACTTAAGACAGCTCAGAGTTGACAAAAAGACTACGTAGATAAGCGTAGAAGACCTCTAGAGTTTAATGTAGGAGACCATGTATTCCTTAAAGTATCTCCAATGAAAGGGATATCATGATTTGGAATAAAGGGTAAGTTAAGTCCCAGATTCGTTGGACCCTTTGAGATACTCGAGAGGATAGGAGATGTAGCTTATTGATTGGCACTACCTCCTAAACTGGAAAATTTACATGATTTGTTCCATGTGTCGATGCTGAGGAAGTACCAGCTGGATCCTGGACACATACTCGATCATGAAGCCATCAAAGTGGATGAGAAAGTGAGATGCATAGAAGAACCAGTACGAGTGTGGGATCGGAAATAACAAATTCTTCGATCGAAGGAAATTCCTCTAGTTAAGGTGTTGTGGCGACATCATGATATGGAAGAAGCCACGTGGGAAAGCGAAAAAGAGATAAAGGAAAAGTACCCTCATTTATTCATTGAGACTTAAATGATGTTTAATTCCGAGGACAAAATTCTCTAAGGAGGGGAGAATTGTGGCATCCAAGAATTTTCAACAATCCTCGGGTATATGACGGTCATGACCAATCCATGGAAGTATCATCAAACTGTGGCATTGATGTCATTTATGGGCATTGATTCGTATTTGTTTATTTATTGGATTGATATGTTATGTTTAGCAATGGACTGATCAACCGTGCAACAAGAGAAATTCTTTGGACTTTGATCGACTGATACCTTTTTTTATTTTTATTTTTACTTTTAGAACCGAAGGGATGGAATTCGGTCATACATGAGGATCACGTACATCATTTCTTCGTGCGATTCGACAAGTAAGGAAATGAAATTTTCCCATCATGTCGCTTGACCAAATCCTTTCTTCACGCAAGAACTTCGGTTATGCACTTGTACATGAAACAAATTGAATTTGGGAATATAAATTGATTCCTTTGGAAAAAAAATGCTTCATATTTGTGCAGAAATTATGGGCTTATATATGAAGATTATGGGCCATTTAATTTGGATCTTTTGGCCACAATTTTAAGACCCAAGCAGCCCATGAAGACCTTGAGTGTTGACCAAAAGGGGTGGCAAAACCGGACAAGGGAGGCACGCCATTCTCCACTTGCCCATTTCTGCCTCAGCCACCCTCCATCTGTCTTTGTGCCTTGAAGTCACCTGTTAACCTGCATACAAAAGTTCACTAATCAATTAATCAAAGAAACAAAAGCATTCGGAATTGAGCAAGTGAGAGAGAAAGTTCACTAATCAATTAATCAAAGAAACAAAAGCATTCGGAATTGAGCAAGTGAGAGAGAGAGAGAGAGAGAGAGAGAGAGAGAGAGAGAGAGAGAGAGAGAGAGAGATCGAGGGTGAGCGGGCGAGCAAGTGAGAGAGAGAGAAAGAGCTCGAGTAAGAGTGAGCAACGAGCGGTGCAAGCTAGTGAGGGCAGAAAACGAAGGCTGTCCTCCGCCTGTGCCCGTTATCGAGCTGCCACCGTCGATGCTGCCAGTCTTCGTCGTCGTTGAGCCAAGCCGCAATCCCTCGAGCCCCTATTTTTGTTTGTGTTAGAGTTCAAGTCGGCAAAGGACGACTTACCTGATTCCAATGCATAAATAGCAAATAGCCCCGGAACAAACGTTGAATTGTGAATAAATCATGAACAACACTTCCTCACGTTACTTAGGATGTAATCACAAGGAAAACACCTGATTTTCTTGGCGTAAATGCCGATTGTTCTTGCAAAAGTGAAATGGAATGCCGCCTTCTTCTTCAATGGAGAGGGAGAGAAATTTTGGTGCGAATGTTTTCCAACCATTCCAAAGGTTGTGTTCGGGAGGCTTTTATACGTCTCCCTTCGTACCCCTCCATTAGTGTCTTTCCATTGTAACGCATCAAGACGAAACGGTGCGTTCCAATCGCACCCCATCATGGACGTACCAGCTAAAGTATAACGTCTCCCACTCGAACATGATGGGCTTGATAGTGCTGTATCAAGAATATAAGGCATTCAACATTCATCAACTTTATAAAACAATTCATACTGGCAAATAAGCCGTGCGACCAGTGAGTACACCTGCACTTGTGAGCTCAAATTATGCGCTTGTTAGGGATAATATAATGGCTACAACCCCAAAAAGAAATAAACAATCGATGTCTCACAATGCCCCAGACACATTTTGTTACATCAATCCAGGTATACCTATCCCTTAAAGGCTATACTTGATTATTCTTAAAAACACACCATGTATTTACAATTACATTCGCAACCACATAGGGCGATATAATTGGTCGACCAGTAAATATATGTGATAAATGTAAAATAACAATAGTCTTCCTTCGCACTCATGTCTCTCTCAATTTCAAAACAACTGCTTTCCTAGACATGTCCCATAGGCCATATCTATTCATGACCGCCTGTAACATTCTAAAGTAGCAACATTGATCTTTCACTTCGAGAACATAGTCAGAAGTAACATAGGGCACAAAATTGAGGTAAATTATAAATTACCTCAAGGGCTCACACGATAAGTAAATAAGGATAATTTTACTCATCTTCCCTTATTGATCCTACAATGCACATGTAGTATGAACTACATGCTATAGTGGATTACTCTTTTTATAAAAGCGTATGTCATTTATCAAACATATCCACCATACAAATCTTAGCCTAAACATAGTCACGTGCTTCTCATGTACTCATGTTTAGCCCGAGTGCTATATCAGCTTGCTTTCTATAGTGCTCAATTAAGTACTCGCATCCGGCATCTTTCAGGCATATATGATTGTGGGAATATCATGTTCGGTCTTGTTATAAACAAATCACAGACCTCATCTTGACTCCAATCAAGGCGACATATTTTATGTACCAGACTTGCTCTCCAGTATTTATTTGTACATAACGTCTCATCTCAACGTGCTATCTAAAGCACTTGAGGCGATTGTTCGTGTGAGTGAGCTAATCATTGCCTACTGACATACTTTTCAATAATAAATGTGTGTTTGTGCTAGTCTCATAGTGGATTTGTACTTATTGATAAAACATCAAATCACTAATAAACAAACAAGTACAATACATCTGTCCACAAATACATAAACCAATGATTCTCTACAATAACAGATATCACATTCTACGCAATCTTAGTGACATCCTATAGGTCAAGAATATGTCTCTAGGAATAGCCTTCGTAAATGGATTAGCAACCATTCTATTGGTTGAAATGTATTGTAGGATCACTTATTTATGTGCTATAATATCTCTGATGAAGTTGTTCTTTATGTCAATGTGCTTCGTCCTTCCATGATACTTGGGATCTTTCACATAAGCAATGATTGCTTGACTATCGCAATAAACTATCACCGGTCTTGGAACTTCAGTGACAGTGGCTAAATTTTCCAAGAAATGTTTTAGCCATACTACTTCTTGCACTGCGGCAGAACATGCAATAAATTCTGTCTCCATCGTAGACAAAGTCGTGCATGTCTGTTTCTTGCTATTCCAAGAAATGGCACCTCCATTGAGCAAGAACGCATATCCAGAAGTCGATTTACGCTCATCTAGGTCTCCACCCCAATCGGCATCTGAATAACCCAATAGACATAAATCATTTCCTTGGTAACAAAGTCGATACTCCATGGTGCCCTTCAAGTATCTAGGGATCCTCTTCACTGCTTTCTAGTGTGCTTGACCGGGATTTGATTGATATCGGCTCACCAATCTCACGGCATAACATATGTCGGGTCGAGTACACATCATAGCATACATCAAACTTCCGATCGCACTAGCGTAAGGAACAATTTCCATCACTTTAATTTCTTCTGAAGTCTTTGGACACATCTCAGTACTTAGGCCTTCACCTTGCATGACAGGAGTATCAATGGGATTACAACACTGCATATTGAAACGCTCAAGAATCTTCATAATATAAGACTCTTGTGATAAAGTAAGGAGTTTCCTCGATCGATCTCTTTCGATCTTAACTCCTAATATATAAGCAATTTCTCCCATGTCATTTATATTGATAACCAAAATTTTGTCATTTTCAACCGACAGAATATCATTCACATAAAGTGATAAAATCACAAATTTATCTTTGGACCGCTTGACATATACACAGTGATCTTCTTCGATCATCGTGAAACGAAAAGTTATCATTGCTTGATGAAGATACCACTGTCTAGATGATTGCTTAAGGCCATATGTTGAGCAATGAAGTTTGCAAATTTTATGCTCTTGACCTTTAGCTATGAAACCTATTGGTTGTTTCATATAGATTTTCTCATCTAATTCTCCATTGAGAAATGCTGTCTTTACATACATTTGATGTAATTCAAGATCCAAATGTGCAACGATGGCTAGAATAAGGCGCATTGAGGCAAACCTTACAACTGGTGAAAAGATTTCCTCATAGTCTATACCCTCTTGTTGAGTATAACATTTTGCCACAAGGCGAGCCTTATACTTTTCAATGGATCCATCCGCCCTACGCATAATCTTGAAGACCCATTTGTTTCTAATGGCCTTATGATTGGGTGGTAGATCAACCAAGTCCCAAACATGGTTTGCCCTCATTGACTCCATCTTATCATCCAAAGCTTTTCTCCATTCTTCCTTGTCAGAGGATGAGAGAGCATCTTGAACAGCCTTAGGCTCGGCATCGTCATTTTGAGCAATCATAAATGCTTTCCCTTCAATCTCAAAACGACGACGGGGAATACTTTTACGATTACTTTTACGCAATTGAATTTCTCTTGAATTTAATTCATCAGGCGATGCAACACTCCCACTAGGTCTTGTGTGTTGAGGCAAATCTTCATTTCCCTTTACAACATCAGTGGGTGTGTTATCAGGATCTTCCATCTCATATAATTGGAAGTCCTTATCAATCTCACCTCCACTAGGAAAATCGTTCTCCAAGAACGTAACATCTCGTGACTCCATTTCGGTCACACTTCCATCAGCTTGTTCACTTATGAACACGTACCATTTAGAGTGTTCAGAATATCTTATAAAGATACATTTCTTCCCTCTAGGACCTAATTTGCCATGTTTATGGGAAGAATCATGAACATAAGCTGCACATCCCCATGGACGTAGACTACTCAAGTCTGGTTTTCTACCAGTTCATAATTCATAAGGGGTGGAAGTGACCAATTTTGATGGCACATGGTTAAGTATGTAGGCAACAGTCAATAACGCATCTCCTCAATAGGAGATAGGTAAATTTGCTTGGGCCATCATAGACCTAACCATTTCCAATAGGGTTCTATTCATTCTCTCAACTACCCCATTTTGTTGTAGAGTACCAGGAATAGTCAATTGTCGTACAATTCCATTTTCATCACAAAGAGTCTTGAATTGCTCCGATAGATACTCACGTCCACGATCAGTTCTCAATGCCTTCATTGTTTTGTTCAACTGATTCTCTACCATCGATATATATCGTCTAAAGCAATCTAATGCTTATGACTTATGGGATATCAAAAAGATATAACCGAAACGTGTGAAGTCATCTATGAAAGTGATGAAATATGAGGCTCCATGCCTCGCCCTCACATTCAAAGGACCAAAAATGTTAGAATGTATGAGATGCAATGGAAATTCAGCTCTAATCCCTTTACCGAATGGTTTTTTAGTTGTTTTTTCCCACTAGACATTGTTCACATACGGATAGACTAACATTAGTGAGTGACCTTAAAAGGTCTTCTCTAGCTAATCTTTGCATTCTTTGCAATCCAATGTGACCTAATCTAGCATGCCAAGTACTTGCATTAATCTTAACGCTATTAGAATACGCAATTAAAGAAAAAACAACCATCAACATTAACATTGTATTGATCATAGTCAATGTCTAACACCATAAAACCATTCGATACATGACCTGAACCATAATAAACTGTTCCATACAAAATGTCAACACAATCACCATGGAAATTCAATACATAACCTAAGCTAAGAAGAACAACTACAGAGATCAAGTTTCATCGAATATCTGGAGCATAAAGGATATCATGTAGGAATAGGTTTCGACCACCACGTAAGATTAATTTACATGTGCCGATACCCTTCACTTCAACTCTTGAGTTATTCCCAACATATATCCATCTTCTCCCAGGCGGTATTCGACGATACTCCACAAATGCTTCTCGGTCTCTAGCTATATGGTCTGTTGCTCCTGAGTCTACAGTCCACATTGGATTAGATTCAGCAAGCATTACAGTACTAGAAACAAAAACATTACTCAAAGTAATGGAGTAATAGGGTATCTTTTTCGACTCAGTGCATTTACGAGCAAAGTGACCCAGCTTGCCACAATTGTGGCACTCCATCTTGGCCTTGTCCTTCTTCCCACCACGCTTCTTGTGTCGGAAGGTCTTAGCTCTCTTGGGTTCCCGATTAGTCATCTTCCCTTTGTTGTTGAATTGAAGATTCCTCTTGCGCTTGAAGCCCGAAACTTTGCGCGAACTCGATTCAGCAACATAAGCATGGTAGAGGATCTCGCAGCCTCTAGGCGCTCATCCTCTAATTCCAAATGACGCGCAATATCATCAAAAGTGACGATGTTCTCATTATGCGTCATATTGATCTTCATATGCTCCAAATTGTCAAAAAGAGACCTTACAACAGTTTGAACTTGTTGTTCATCAGTAAGGGAGTGACCTGCCGATTTCAACTCATGGATAATGTTTGACATCTCCCGAAGATGCTGCCTCATCGTTACATTTGGGCGCTTTCGGAATGTGTCAAACTTAATGGTGAGTCTCCTCAGCTTAGTGGCAGATATACCCCCAAACTTATCTTTCAAGACAACCCACATAGCTTGAGCTTTATCATAACTCTCAAACTCATACATAAGATAATCTTGCATACAGCTCAGCAATGTGATGCGAGCAATGCGATTTTTCTTTTTCCAAGCTTAATAAGCTTCCAGATCTCTCCTATGTTGAGCTGAAGTTCCATGCTCAGGTTCATCTATGGTGTGGTTGTGGGCTTTCAAAACCTCTTGCTCCTTAAGGATGTACTAAATCTTTCGGTGCCAAATATCATAATTATCACCGTTCAGCTTCTCACCCTTATTGAGGTCAGCCACAATGGTCTTGGATGCCGATGTCATAATCAATTGTTATAACACATTAACATAATAAACGCATAATCAATACTAGTACACTTTACATAGTAACACACATATTTGATTTGTAGCAAAAACAAACTAAATTAATGATAATTCAACAAAAGACACAAAAGCAAAAGTTCACTATGTTCCCAATCAACTTCTATGTACAATTGTTCTATTATCATTAATTAGTTTAATTTGCGCCAATCTTAAGTTCTAGGCGAAAATTCCCTCGAATTCTACTAACCTACGAACTCCCACCAGGAAAAATAATTACATGATCTTATGTAATTTCTGCATTTTTCTATTAACACAAAAAGCATAGCATGATAATAACCAACATATAAACTACAATCATGCTTCAATTATAATCAAAAATGCAATTCAACATGTAATGGATTTTCTACCATTGTCCTAATTTTTTTGCAACTAGAAAATTGCAAGTATATTAAAATATATACATCATATCATTGAACCAAGCTCTACATAGCATATAAAACACCATTTGCACACAAGCTAGCTACTGTATTTCCTAAATCACAAGAAAATACAAGCTACAAATAAATAAACTATGCATTAAACCCCAAAAAATACGCGTACATAGGGTTTCCTACGCATTTTCATACATTTATAAAATTCAAAAGTATAAAATAATTATACCACAGTGTAGAGAACATTCATGCGAACCAAACACCGCTGACCACGCTCCAATCGGAGCCCACATGTGCCCCCACGCGCCGCCTGAGTGCATGTCGCGTGTGGCGCACGTGCCAGCGAGCCAAATGGCTCCTAGCCGGTTCGACCAGTCCGACCGGTCCAACCGTTGACCAGTCAACGGTTGGGCCATGTCAACCAGGTCGGATATCGGGTCGTCAGGTCGTCGGCTGGTGACCAGCCGGCCAACAGTCGCTGGCACTGACGTCATCGATGACGTCATCCCAGCGGTTACTGACCGTTGGATGACGTAATCCATGACATCATCCGTGACGTCATCGAGCGTCGCGTCGCTCCGCGCGACGCACACGTGACGCGCACATGTCGTTTCGCCGACTGGCGCGTGTGGCGCACGTGCTAGCTTTGCTAGCGCTTCAGGCGCGTGGCGCCCACGCGCAGCGGCTTTTGGCCACGCGGGTGGGCGCGTCTAGCGTCGCCCGGCGGTACTCTACCCATCGCCGGATTTGTCTCGACAAGCTCTTTCACCCTGTATATTCAAAAATTAATTTTGACTAAAAAATTATTTCGAAAAGCGCCCAAATCCTCATGGATGCACGCGACCCCGAACCCGTTCTTTGCTCCGGTTCAATTTCGAGTTTTTCATATGGTAATTCCGACTATAAGATATCCAAATAGTGTAAAATACAATCTCTTGATCTCAATATCAAATGGTAAATGAGAAAACTCGATGAAAAACAAGGCAGAAATCACGACCTGGCTCTGATACCAATGTTGGAGTTCAAGTCGACAGAAGACGACTTACCTGATTTCGATGCACAAACAGCAAATAGCCCCGGAGCGAACGTTGAATTGCGAATAAATCACGAACAACACTTTCTCACGTTAGTCTAGATGTAATCACAAGGAAAACATCCGATTTCCACGGCGTAAATGCCGATTGTTCTTGCAAAAGTGAAATGGAATGCCGCCTTCTTCTTCAATGGAGAGGGAGAAATTTTGGTGCAAATGTTTTCCAACCATCCCAACGGTTGTGTTCGGGAGGCTATTATACGTCTCCCTTTGTACCCCTCCATTAGTGTCTTTCCATCGTAACGCATCAAGACGAAACGGTGTGTTCCAATCGCATCCCATCATGGACGTACCAGCTAAAGTACAACAGTTTGCAACCTAGTAGAAGAGCTTGAGGCAAGTGAAAGTTCACTAATCCATGTCTTGCATGCTGCAATTATCCAGTGAAATGCTGGTAGATGTGAGAAAATGCAGAATTGGGAGCTGCATGTTGATTTTGGATGAATGAAATGAAGTTGGACTAAGAAAGCTGAGCAAAAAGAAAAAAACAGAGTATGTTCTATGAGATTTCGGTTTTTGGGTTGAAATAAGAACTTAAGGGTCTAACTGTAGTGGATTTTTGGAAGTGAAGTAGCTGTAATGTAGTGCAATAGACTTGTTAACACTTGGCTGTGGATGTTGGATGCTAGATTCGAATGAGTGGGAGTAGTTCTCTTTGGATTAGTAAACTGTTTTCGCAGAAAACAGCATGACCTTCGGTGATTCCATGAATTTTCTGTAATTATCTAGCCGGAATTTGACTTCGGACCCTTAATGAAAGTTGTAGGGAATATCTTTAGAAATAACATATCAAAATGTTAGAATAAATGAACAAGGTTTGATTGATAAAACGATTTTTCTATGATACTGTTAAATCTGGAAGTCATTATAGAGTGTTAGCAAATAATACAGAAATTACTACTCTCGATATATAAGTAATTTGATTGGTGTACTTCATGAAACTTTTTCCTTTTGTTCTTATTTATAACATGTCAAAATTTCATAATTTTCTAAGTTCATTTAGAGATTATTCTGAAATTTTTACCAGAACTGTGCATTGTAAGAATAGAGCTATTTAGTTCTGAATTTGTTTGAATTGTCCCAAAGGTGAATACATCTTGAATTGCTATTTGACATGATGATACTGGCATTGGTATATTATGCAATATTGAGATTTGATGAAGGATTGATGGGACATCTTGTCATTGCACTTGAAAGTATTTTTGGAAATTAAGATGTTAATTGTTGCCGTTGGACCCTCGGGTCAACGATGTCCGGGGAGTCGGGATGCCCAAAGGATCGAATGAGACGATGCCTTGTGGATGCCCGGTGGCCCTAAATGGCTGAATGCCAAAGGTTTTTCCTCGGGAGCTTTGGGATGCCCGGTTGTATGCTAGTCGGTACGTAAATCCGGAGGGCCAGGGTAACCATTCTCACGGTGAGCCTCAGAGGTTTCCTCGTAATGCCAGGTGGGGTGCGAGATGCTTGGAGGTGTGATACGCTCCGGATGCCTGGTGGCCCTAAGTGGCTGAATGCCGAAGGCTTCCGCGATGCCGGAGTTGGGTGCGGAATCCCAGAAGGACGTAAAAATTGGTCCTCTGGGGGGATAAAACTGTTTGAATGATTAAATCTGATGATTATATTAAGTGTGAGTGTGGTCTGGTTATGGGACTAAATTGTATGGCATGGAATGGGACGTGTAATTACAGTTTGGCCCTATGATCGGGACTTGTGCAACTGGACATGATGCATTTTGATCCTTTGAAACTGCTTTTGCCATTGCATTAAAGAATTTCATGATATTGTTGCATATTTTCCTCGATTACCTATTGTTATCTATCCTTCGTGAGTCCAGATATTAACGGTACTGCTTGACATGGCTTGATGAATCTTTTACTACTAAGTGGTCGTACACACCCCGTTTGGGGACTAACATTTTAGATTAGAAGACATGTCTCTACTATCTGTGTGGCATCCCAAAAATTCAAGATAGTTCTAGAGGAATTAAAGCCCATTTGCTGGCCCAAATACTCCCAAGCCCATCTTGCATGAGCTTTGCCAAGTGGCAAAAAGAGAGTCTCATGCATTGGCCATTGTGGGTGGCATCTCATCATGACTAATGATGGCTTTGTGGGGAAATAAAAGGGGAAAGAGAGAGAGAGAGATGGCCAGTTGAGTGTTCGGCCAAGTGAAAGAGAGAACCGTACGAGAGAGAGGGAGAGAGTGTGGCCGAGAGAGGAGAAGCCGAGAGGGAGAGGAAGGAGCTTTGCCGTCCGACTGCCGTGTGCCGCCGTTCGTGTGGTCTAGAGGCAAGTTGGGGGTCCTTTGCTGCTCTTGCATGTGTGTTTGTTACATTTATGTTTGATATAGTGTCGAATTTGAGTGGTTAGGAGTGGAAAACCGAAGTATGGATGGCTTGTTCTTGAGTGGTGTTGCTGTTTTCGCTTGAACAGTTTGAGTCAGAATGTTGTGTGAGCTTGCATTCATGTTTAGAGTTCGATTTTGGCTTTTATTTCTCCATGACAATTGTAGCTAACATCTTAAAATATAACATACTAAAATTTGGTGGAAAATGATGGAGCTTTGAGGGGCTAAACTCTCATTCTACGAAGACCTCAGATCTGGAAAGATTTTACTGACCTCATGTTGGATTTGTGCTTGCATGTTGGTTTGTGCTAAGAATATCTCTTCGATTTCTGCATGAAAGTTGTAGGGGACATCTCAAAATACAACATACTCAAATTTGAAGCAAAATGAACAAGTATACCCTAGTAAATCGACTAGATCTTGAAGACAGTAACTCGGGAGATGTATTACAGGACACCTGAGACTTCATGGACCTAAATGACGACTATACTTTGGTTATTTGACTTAGGTTTCTTCATGAAACTTGTAGAGGACATCTTGATGTATAACATACCCAAATTTTAGAGGAAATGAAAGAGAATAGATAGGTTAAAACTCAATATTTTGGAGAAGCATGCACTGGACGATGCGGTAATGGATCTAGAAGCTTCGTGAGACTGTAGAAAATAATCCAAAAAGAATATGGCTTGGAAGTCTCCATAAAAGATGTATGACAATGTTTTGGCTATAACTCAGTAAAATTTCGTAATTTTTGGAGGCTGTATGGATATTTTAATCGAATTTCTTCGGAAACCGTGCATTCTGGTTTCATCCGAAAATTATATGATGTTTTGTGAGAATTGTGAAATTGTGTGAAATTCTATTTGGCCATGTATTTTGGATGAAATTATTATTCTATTGTCTTGTTTATGACTTGCCTTAATTTTTTTATAGTTTTTGGGAATTTATAGATATTAAATTTAATATTTTTGAAAATGACAAAAGCTGGAATTTAAATAAATGTAAAAAGGGCATGATAAATGGATTATTTTAATTGGCATAGATTCCATGAATTTTATTTTATAAATAGTTGCACCATGTAGTATGTATGATGAGGTCTTGATGTATGCATGACATTGAATTGAGATGCTTGTATGAATTCCATGCCAAGTATGACTTGTTTGATGTCACGTCATATGCCATGCTAAATTAAGACCAAAATTGGTAAACATGGATAATGTTAAATGAGGAGATGGTTGTGGTGGAGGATGATGCCCGGAATGTATAGAGATACATTGCCGGATGGCCCTGGGAGTTTTCAGGATGCCCGGCCAGGGAGTGTAAATGCCGGAAGCCCTATTGAAGGTTTCTGCCCGAAGGGAATGCCTCATGATGCCAGTTAGAATACGAGATGTCCGGAATGTGGGGGGCCGGAACCCTGTCGGAGGTTTCTGCCCGAAGGGAATGCCTCGCGATGCCAGGATTGGGGTGCGGGATGCCCGGCCAGGGAGTGTAAATGCCGGAAGCCCTGTCGGAGGTTTCTACCCGAAGGGAATGCCTCGTGATGCCAGTTGGGATGTGAGATGCCCGGAATGGGGGGGGGCGGATGCGTGGTGGCCTGGAATGGCTGAATGTCGGAAGTCCTGTCGGAGGTCTTTGCCCGAGGGGATGATGAAATTGATGATTTGAGGAATGGGTGATATGGTAATCAAATTGAAAGTTAAAAGTGGAAATTAAACCATCGCATGATGATATGCATGATGATATATGATGATATACATGATGATATGCATGATGCATGATGATATGCATAATGATGATGATATATGATATGGCAAGATGACATGTATGATATGATGATACTATGATAATGATGACATGCGTGATGTGATTAGGTCACGATGGTGATGATGATGATGATGATGATATGCATGATGATATGCATGATGATGATGATATATGATATGGCATGATAACATGTGTAATGTGATGATGTCATGATGAAGATGACATGTATGATATGATGATGCATGATAGTATGCGCATGGTTTCAAGGTAAGTGACGCCTGCAATGCATGTATGATTTGCATGATGCATTGAGTTGTTATTGGATTTCTCTACCTGCTGAGTGGTTGTACTCACCCATTTTGGGGACCAAAATTTCAGATTAGTAGATGGATTGAGCGGTTGGTTAAGACCGCGGGGAGAAGGATAGCAAATGAGGGAACTTTTGAATGCCGGCACTAATCGATGGACTCTAAAGTATACAACTGTTGGAAGAAATATCGGTCATCTTTTGAAGTATAGCCTAGTATAGAAAACTATGGCATTTTGATGTACCGATGAATGATGTTCATCTGGTTTAAGTTAATAAAAGTGTTTGGCTTTTACCTATAAATGTATAGTAGGTGTGCATCATTTTCTGAATATAGGGAAGGGAGTTTGTTGGATGTGCTTCCGTATATGAATTACGCAAGGGACCTATAAAAAAAAGAAGTGTAAACCCCCTATGTTGTATGGACTCGCTGCAATTGAAATGGTATCAGAGTGACATGTTATTAGGAAAAGTGAATAGTAAGCGAACTGTGGCGACCCTAATCGGATTGGGGGCCGTCGAGGGGTGCCACAATCTGTCACCCCCGGTATATTTTACGGTGTCCTAGTTGACATTGAGTGTGAGTGTTCGGAGCACCCTCATCCTGATATACGAGGGTTGGTCTTTGTTCGAGTGCAAGTTCGGGTTATGTATGATATTGGTACACCTAATGGCCCAATGGTTCAGGAGTTCCTGTCAGTGCTTGTTCATCGTGATGGTTTCATGCTGGGGATGTTGCCGCCGTTGCAGTTGACGAACCAGGCTGGGTGTGACTGAGAGGGACAAGTAGCAGATGAATCATTTTTGGACCGCCGACACTGACTAATGGACGTTTTAATAGGACTGCATGGAGTGGAATGTCAAAGCGAGGTCGGGTTATCTTTTCTTATGAAGCTGGGTATAGAAAACCACGATAAATTTTGATGTACCGACCGATGTTGTCTATCAGACCTATGTAAATAAAAGTGTTCGGCTTGACTTATAAACCTGTCTAGTAAGTGTGCATCGTTTCTAATTTTGGGGTAGGGAGATGTGATTTCACTTCCGCTATACATTTATAAACTTGGTAGGGACCAGTCTAAAAGATATAAACCCCCAGGACTTATAGACTTATTATAACTCATTGGTATCAAAGTAATATATTTTCAGGATAAGTGAAGGTGAATCGAACTTTGGCGACCCTAGCGGATCGGGGGCCCTTCGGGGGTGCCACAGGAGCGGCCATCTATGGGCCTGAAAATGTTATCCCATGACGGGGTGAGATGACGTCTCAGCAAGGTCAACCCCCTAAGACCTAATTAGGAAGAAAATACGCCCCAAGGGCTGCCTAAGCACAATCATGAGTAGGAGGACTTACCTTGGCCTCAGTTCCTTCATGCAAGTCAATATAATTCAAATAACCATTCAATCAGTTCAATCAATCGGATCAAATCATCGATCAATCGACTTAGTCGATTACATGTCATTGAGACCATTTCCTAGTCATCTCAATCAATACTATCTATAAAGTCCGATCATACTCAAGAATGCTCACTTTAAGTTGATAATAGATAGTATAGCTTGCCAAAAGTTGCCGCAAAAATCGATATAATATATTATATATGCTCAGTAGAAGCTGCCGTAAATATCGATTATGATCAAATCATTTTTATCCTTCCCGATAAAAATAGTCGTGTGTGTATACGGTTGGCTTTAGCCAAATTACGATATTTTCACTCTTGGATATCCCACAAACTTTAGCGGTCTCAAAAAAGATTTTTGGCGCAGTATACCGACGCCCGGTAATTTTTCAATTAATTACAAAAATTATTCATTTTTGGGATAGTTACCCATAATCACCAATTACACTCAAATTGCAAAATCTGGCACTCAATTAAATAAATAGAATGCACCACTGAAATCAGCATAAATTTCGGTCAACGACTACCCTGGTCGAATTTTTGGAAAATAAATAATTATGAAAATTAATAAATAAATACCAATACACTAGATAAATACTAGAGCTTATCTAGGCTCTAATTACACTACTCTAACCACCTAACATTCAATAACAATTAATTAAATTGTATATCTAAGCTAACTATCCACCTAATCCATACTTAGTCTAAACTAATCAACCCTTAAACGTCATTAACTTACTAAACAAGGATTAGTGAGTTAAACTCACTTGTTCGACGATCCACTCGGATCAAACTAACGGGGACGCAGCGAGGGGCAAGAAACTTCAAAGAGGGCTTGCCAACCGAGGTCAGGAATAACCTCAAAACGCGCTGAACAATGCTATGAGGACCCACTCTAACCAGTTCTGTGTGGGTGGTGATTGAAGTTGCTTCAGTGGCTAGTTAGATGAGACAAGGCTAGCGATGGACCGGCAAAGCTTCAGTGGGCTAGGTAGGGTTGCATCGCAGTCGAAAGCGGCTGGACGGGTTTTGGCATGGCCTAAGGCAGTGAGCAAGGATAGGGATGCGGGTGCATGAGGACAGGACGAGGCTGGACGGTTGTGGGGCTAGCAGGCGTGCGACGGGCGAGCGGTGTCGGCTCGGCGATCCGGCGGGTTGGCTGGCTTTGACGAGGGCTGCTCCACAGCTTCCTCTGGGTTTGTGAGTTTCAAAGCAACAAGAAGGAGGGGAGATGGAGGTGGTTGATGGTAGCTAGGGGGGAAAAGGATGGAGGAGAGAGGGAGGGGCAAGGGGGGACCACATGGCCTCATCTTATCTCAAGTTGTCCCCTAACTGGTCCACCAACCTAGCTGGATTCCATGGCCAATTTTCAGCCACCAACGCCCTTCTAGAATCCCTTGAAGTAGTCCATAAGTTGTAGGCAAGGGGGGCACACGAATTTCAAGTGATTTCCCTCCAATTGGACACCAAAGGCTTCTTGAATCTACTCAAATCGACTTCTAAAATTTCAATTTTCAAACCCGTGATCAAATTGGTATTTTTCCTCATCAATTGCACCTACTTGCATCCCCATTGCGCGATCAAAAATGGTCCTCGGACTTTTCTAGACAAAAACGACCCCACCTCGATTTTTTCCCAAAAAGTATCCATTTGCAGAAAAATCTTTGGAGACCGAGTCGACGTTCCTAAAATGACCTATGACAAGTCATGACTTTTAATTTCTGAAATTGGACTCAAATTCGTGGTTAATTTCAATCTAACGCGATTTTAGCGTGACTTAGGCTACCGAGTAGCTTTCAAATTTTTTTAGTACAAATGACTCGTTGTCGATTTTCTTCAAGCCACAATGAACCTTTTCGGCACATTGGCGACTCTCGGTGGTCATGAAAATCTCGAGGTTTCAAATACGGACATAGGGTACCAAAACGATAAAAAAAATCAATCTAGTGCCAATCGATGAGAATTTTGCAATTTAGTAGAATCACCCACGTTTAACCATGCATCTCAATCGAACCGACCTACTAGTGATTTTTAATCGGTTCTTAACTATGCCGTAATGATCTTTGTAGATGAGCACAGTCGGGTAGCCGATTGCTCGTCGAATCCTCAAGTCTATTGCATTAAAATCTCATAATGACTTCCCCAAATAGTCTAGTTATCTCATGAGTGATCAACTTTGAGAATAGCACTATAGGCGTGTCGATGAAAGGCCGATTTATTCAATTGAAAACATGATTAAAAAACCAGGATGTCACATGGTGTCCAGTCAGCAAAATCCGATCAAAATTGGCCGAAAATGACTAAATTGGCATAATGTAAAAAGGTTTATGACTAAATTGGTACCAAAAAAATGTTTATGACTAAATTGGCACAAATACAAAAGGTTTATGACTTTTTTAACACTTTTCCCGGCTTTAGTCTTGACGAAATATCATACAAATTATGGGGAATTGTCGCTGACTAAATTTGACGTTTGCTTTGCATTTCTTTCAACCTATGTAACTGGCGAAATCTCATTTATTCCAACAATGTTTGTACTCTTTTTTTTTAAGGTATAAAATATAACTGTCTTATATTTTATCTTCTTTGCAAAGCTGGGTAGTTCGTAATACTCATGACTTTTTAGAAATGTTTGACTAACTCTAATTCATGCACGAGCCATCAAGAGTTTTTTCATTCAAATTACAAAGTTTAAGACGTGTAATAATGTCTACAATGCTCTCTCTCTCTCTCTCTCTCTCTCTCGTAGTTGATAACCAAGTCTTAAGCTCAAAGACAGCCACGGATAAACATATTTATGTGAGATAATGCGAAAATGATTTGATTTCACCTGCTTCGCTAGTGACTACTCATAATCTTTTCCATGTCAATGTTCACATGTAACTGGAATGTCCCTTTTTGTAGGTATGGTTATATACTATAGGATTTGGTGATTTGGTTTATTAGGTTGAGAAAGTTTGCGATTGTCACGCCTCGAACCCTGAGCGCACAAACATCCATCGATGATCAATTAAAAATGTGACATCCTAGGATGCATCGCCGACTCAGTCTTTTTATCTTTTGATTAAACACAAATAACAGGGATAGTAGAACACAACAAATATTGCCAAAAACAACATATTTATTTATCCATTGTTACCCCTAGGAAGTTTAATAATTACAATCCTTTCTGCAGCCACTTCCTATCGACCCTCTCAAAAGTTTAGAGATTAGGGTTAACCTAAACTTCACTAACGGCAGGGCTAGCCAAAAAGTGTTGCATCTCGTGTCCACCACATCCGCACTTAGCAGATCTCCACACTACGACCTTAAAAATGGTTAACAACAACGGGGCGAGATAAAATCTTAGCGAGTCAACTTTCTAAACCTCGATTAGGACACAAATTCATATGGAGGTAGCCTATTCATGCAACGGCATACAATCTTACCTCCCCTTGGCTCATCCCTGCATATTAGTACGTCACATATGCCATTATCAATACAATAAATATAATCAATAATCAGAACACATAACTCTCATGCACCAAGCATCCACACGGGTCCTGATTATAAGGTAAAACTCATTTTGGCACGTCTCATACCATGCCTAATAGTTTTACCCCATAATCAAGCACAATGCATCACAATCATTCACACGTGTTCCGATTATTATGACTCCTCGGGCCACAACCAACACATGAGTTGGTGGTCTTCCAGCATGACTGGGCATCGTCCTGCCCCATCGGGCACGGCATCGTCCAAAACCCCCGCCTAGACAGCATTCCATAAAGGAGTATCGGTCTGGCCTCAACCGCGACTCAGCATCCGGACCCCCGCCAGGCATCCGATAAACATCGAGCATCATCCCCAAACTTCGGTTGGTTGACGGGTTCAATTAAGTGACCACACAAGCACGCCAACACTCAAGCCAACTTTTATCTTTTGTCAATTAGCCCAATATAAAAGACTTTGTGCTTAAATAACAAACCTCATAAAATCTTTACATTTAAAATTGCGGTAAAATAATCGCATGTGGTCACGTATTTAAACTCAACCCATCAAACTTTGTACACTGTCATTTTAAAACATCATGGGCCCTTTTATCACGTAAAATACGGTGTCCAAACACAACACCTCATGGCATTATACGCTCAAATGATCAGAATAAAGTATAAACTAATCCAATAAAATGAGCATAAAATTCTACTTAACAGCTAATCCGTCATTAATTACACTAATTGCAATTAATTAGGCTAAATGCGATTAATTAAACTAAACTCGATTAATTAGCCTACCTATAATTAATTAAAAATTAATCGATGTTAACTAAAATAATTACGATTAATTAAATAAATTACGATTTAATTAATTAATTAATCTAATCGTAATTACTTAAACTAATAGCAGTTAAAATTAATCTAAAAGTCTAAGGTTAAACTAAGGTTAACTAATATTAACTGTAATTAATATTAAACTAACCACCCCTAAACGTAATCAACACCCTAATCCACGATTAGGAGGTTAACTCACGGTTTCCGGCGACGGCAAGTGTCACGCCCCGAACCTCGAGCGTGCGCACATCCCTCGGTGGTTGATAAAACTTGCAACGTCCCAGGACGCATCGCCGACCTATTCATTTTATTACACATGTGGAAGCGTATAATAAATCACCAAACAACATAGATATGGGATAGAAAAGCAAGATATAAATTTCACAAAACACTTTTGTAAACAAACTAAGTTTATATGCAATATTAGTCTATAAACAAAAGCCTAGCTCTAAAAAGAAGAGTCACTAAGCCAACTACGTACAAGACTCCTCAACCGAGACCTCCGGGACCTCCGAGGGTTCTAGGTCTTCCACTATACCATCAAGGATATTGGTGTCTAGAGGACCAATCATCTCCTCACCCTCAACAGCGGGTGCATCAAACCCATCTAGAGGACCCTCCCGTTCTCCGTCAAGCCCATGATGATACCACACTCTGAATCGATGAGGTACAAACTCTGGTAAGCCCTCATCAACCAAGATCGTAGACACAATGAGCTCACGGAGCCAGGGAGTCCTGGGGATAAGGAAGAAGGTGCTCTGCTCGTTAAACCTTCGAGGCTGACTAAAACGTACTGGAGGAACCACCATCTACAGATGTGAAAAGTTAAGCCCACGACGGGGTGAGACGATTTCTCGGTGAGTTCACGCTCTAAACCTCGATTAGGAAGAAAATACGCCTAGAGGTAGTCTAACCACACATCACAGAAGACTCATCTCGTCTCAGTTCCTTCCTACATTTTAGTACAATTCATATACTCATTACAGATAATAGATGCACACATTAATTGGAACGTCTCACTCAAATCACAATCAATCACAGGGGTCCTAATTATAGGGCCAACCGTGCCACACAATTTTGTCCCATAATCAGGTGCATATATCTCAAACAATCACGTGCTCCAATTGATTACTACTCGCACAGGCAATTCGACCCGACACACATTGGTCTTCTAGTGTAGCCAGGCTTCGTCTCATCCCTTAAGCACAACAACGTCCACCGACACACATCAGGGATGGCATTCCTGAAGGATCTTCGGTCCAGCCTCTACCGCGATCCGGCATCCATTGTTAGGGCATCCCATATAGGGGCAACGTCCACCCGACGCACATCGGGGACAGGTTCTCTTAACCATCACATGACCATTCAATTTTGGACAAGGACATTGTGCTTTGCAATCACATGCCTCAATTCAAATAATGTGCTTGGCCTATTTTTTTCGTATTAAAAACACCCGGTGAAAACAATCGCGTGTCGGTACAAGGTCAGATCGAACTAGAAAAATTGATATCCTTCCTTTTAAAATCCCACTATTTGGTATGGTATTTAAAAGCATTTTCGGTGTCAAAACCAGACACCTGGTATTTTCTAATTAAATACCAAAATTTCATAATTTTGAAATAAATACTCAAAAATCACAATCATCACTCAATTGCACAATCTAACAATCAATTGCATAAACTAAGCACACCACTACAACCAGCATGAAATTCCGGCCACTGGCTATCTCGGTATAATTTTTGAAAAATACTAAATTATTAAATAAAATACAAAATTAATTAAATAAATGCAAATTAAATCAATAAATACATACGTATGCCTAAAACACTAATTTAACCACCTAAACAGGCCTAGAAAAATAATGCACCTATCTACATAAATAGTACAATCTATTTAGCACTTAACTAATCTAATCTAACCACCTAATAATCCTAATTAACCAACTAAATCACTAATTACTCTAAACTAACCACCTAAACCATTCTTAAGCTAATCTAATTACCTACTAAGCATAATTAACCTCCTAAGCAAGGTTTAGCAAGTAAACTCACCAGTTTTGTGGGCCAATGACTTCACAACGACGGCAACACGACAATGAGCGAAACACAAGCCCACGACGACACCAAACGAAGCCCGAAAGAGGCCTAAAACGGGCCACGAAGCTCTCAGCCTTTAGCTGAGAGTTGACTTCTGCTCTTGGGCTATAGGGACTGGTCAGCTTGGCTATGGTGGCTAGAAAAGGCAAGGTGAGACGGTAGCAGTAGCAATGGGACCAGGCGGTGGCTCTGGCAGCTTGAGGCCGGTGAACGGCAGCTAGACGACGGTCTAGATGGCAGAGGCTGCTCGAGACAGCGAGCTGGGCTTGCGGGGATGGCAAGGACGTGCGGACGGGGAAGCAGGACGGCGTGACGGCTCCAAGTGGCAGCAACGGTGCACGATGGGCATGAGCGTCGATGACAAGGGGGCTCAGTGAGGCTGGCTAGTTTCTTTGGTTCTTTGAGCTCTCAATCACAACAAGAATGGGGAAAGAAGGCCAAGGAAGAAGAAGAAGAAGAACTCAGCTGAAGAGGGGACCGAAATGCCTCAAAGTCTCCACAAAATATCCAAAAAAACACTCATCACTTGCCCCCAACATCCTCAGCCCATTTTCCACTCCAAAACTTCTCCAAGAAGCCTCCCAAGGTTGCTGAAATGTTGCACTTCTTCAAGGCTACGAATTTTGTAACATTCCACTTCAATTGAGTTCAATTCTCCTTCAAATTAATGTAATTGATGCCCAATAATTCTAGCTAAGGTGTCCACAATAATTCCTTACAACTCTCTTACCAATTGATCCCACTTGAATGCCAAAAATCCAAACCAAAACAGCCCTCTTAAATTCCCGTTTCAAAAATAGCCCAACTTTGAATTTTCACCAAAAACTTGGGTTTGCAGAAAAATCTTCGGAGGATGAGTCGACGTTCCTAAAATAAATCATGACATGACAGAACTTTCAATTTCTAAAATCGGGTTCAATTTCGCGGTTAATTTCAACCGAACGCAATTTTAGCGTAACCTAACCTACCGAGTAGCTTTTAGGAATTTTTAGCGCATTTGACCCATTGTCGATTATTTTTTAGCCACATTGTGCATTTTCGACTCATTGGTGACTCTCAGTTGTTGTGAAAATATCGATATTTCAAATACAAGCACAGGGTACAGAAATGATAGAAAAATCAGTTTAGTGTCGTTCAACGATAATTTTTCTGTCATTTCTGCACCCTGTTCTTGTATTTGACCCACGGTCAATCAATTTCGATCCACATTGTGCATCTTTGACTCATAGATGACTCTCGGTTGTTGTGAATATCTCGAAGTTTCATATAGGGGCACAAGGTACAGAAATGATAGAAAAATCGGTTTAGTGCTGTTCGACGAGAATTTTGCAATTAGGTGGAATCACCTGCACTTTAATCGCAGGCCTCTGTCGAACCGACCTATCTTCGATCTCTAATCGATTTTGATGGTGCCGTATTGACCCTTGCAGATTAGCACGGTGGAGCAGTCGATTTCCGGTCGAATTCTTAAGTCTGTCTCGTTTAGATTCCTTAACGGCTTTATCTGATAGATTAGTTATTTCATGAGTGATCAGCTTAGAGAAAAGAGCTATAGGCGCATCAATGAAAAGCCCAGCTCATCCAATCGAAAATAGAATTAGAAAATCAGAATGTCACAGCGAGCTCACGGCGATGGCGGTGTGACGGCATAAAGAACGTGTGAGGAGGAAGGGGGAGAGAAGAGAGAGAAATAATAAAAAGTGGAGAGGAAGTTCGGGGGAAATTGTAGCAGAAGGGTTGGGGTGAGGGGGAGGAAAAGTGAGAGAAAGAGAGAGAGAGAGAGAGAGAGAGAGAGAGAGAGAAGAAAGAGAAGAAAGGGAGAAGAAAAGGGAGGGAGAGGAAATTTCTTGAGAAGGAGGGGGGAAACGTGAGGAAGAGGAGAAAGAAGAGAGAAAGAGAAAATGAGAGAAAGAGAAAATGAGAGAAAAAAATTCTTCTTATTATTATTTTTTTTTTTCTTTTCTCTTTCTTTTTTTTTCTTCTTTCTTTTTCTTTCCAGTCTCCGACTTTTCATCCGATAATTTCTTTTCTGAAAGTTTCGAACTCACCGATAATTCGATGGACGATGAGATGACGTCCAATAATCTAATCTCGAAATTCTCGAAAGTTTCATACCCGAAATCGAATTAAATTTCATGATTAAAAATCGATCAAACGCAACTTTAGTGCAACCTAATCTATCGGGTGGCTTTTAGGGGTTCTCGCATGGTTGACCCATGGTCGATAATTTTTTATCCATGTTTGTGCCTCTTCAAATCGTGGACGACCCTTGGTTGTCATGTAATCGTGAGGGTTCAATCACGTACTTTGAATATAATATCAATAGAAAATCGGTTTATTGTCATTCGATGCGAATATTGTAATTGTGTGGAATCACCCGTGAACCAACTACGTACTTCCGTTGAATCAATTTATATCCATTCGCTAATTGATTTATACAGTGTAGTATTGACCTTTGTTGACCCTTATGGTCGAGCGGTCGATTTCCGATCGAATTCTCTAGTCCTTCGCGTTTTGACCCTTTATGGCCTCACCCAATGGATTAGTTAATTCGTGAGTAATCAGCTCAGAGTAAAATAATTATAAGTGCATCGATGAAATAACCATTTCATATATTTTGAAATAGGGCCAAATTTTGGGATATCACAGCGATAGCTCTGGAGAAGACCCATCATGTAGTAGAGAATGAGGTAGCTCGGTCGTGGCTACCTTTTCCAGCAATTGGTTTATGGATTTGTCATGCTAGACCCAAAAAGTCGTGACAAACCAGCTTGTTCTAGATAATGTCAGTCCTTTGTTGTCAGGAGTATATGTGAACGACTGATGAGAGTGCATCTCTGCAGATCGGTAAATGGTAATAGCATTGCTAACCATTTAGTTTACCATGTCGTGGGATTAATGGCTGAGACATGGGGATTGTGCAAAATTGTCATGGACACACGATTGAAGGAATACGGAGGTGAAGACGTCAAAGGAAATCCTATGCTTTCGAGGAATCCTTCTGCTTCTACATTGAGGCTGCCTTCAGACTCTGATAGCAAGAGCAACTTCAGTTAAAATGATCATGGGTCAGCATCTGATTTCTCAAAGATCATCAAGGACCTCTCTGATGACGGTCATGAAATGCGTTCCATCGATATGTTGTCCATATCCATCACCAGATGCATAGGAGCTCTACTCAAATTCACTCTGAATGTCAATAGCACAAAGTTGAATATGTCATCATTGTAAATACAACCCCGTGATTTCTATTAAATCAATGCGTTCGCTAGTTTACCTCTCAATTTAATCTTGGGCCTATGGCTTTGTTTACCAGACGTAAACGGTTTTATAAGGTGAAGCAAAGAGTGCCTTGGGAGACCACTTCTCCATCCGTGACCTTACCTTCCACTATAAGCACATTGTCACTGAAGACTTCTAGGCACAAGCAGTTCAATTGTTTCCTGGCAGGGAGTTACGCAGATTAACTGTTAAATCAAGCCATGGAGGAAACATATGATGACCTTGTCTTGCATCATTTCCACCAGCAACCTTTGCGAAATCTTAACTTTTAAAAGTGTGAACAATTTATGTCGCCTTGGCTTTGACATGTAACACTGATCAGCCTTTAAAACGAGAGTTGTAAGCTTTTACCATTTCTTTTCCTTCTCCTGATATATAAGAACTAACATTAGTGGGAACCTGAAAAACTAAATTTCCTCCATCATTTCAAAGGATCCGTTGCTAATTATGGCCATCAGAGTACATCGTGCAAGAGACTGACTAAGTCCTTGACAGCTTATGATAAGTAAAGAGTCTCTATGTTACGGTAAAAACCAAAGTACAACACCAAAACTTTATATTGTCGTTTCATTTATATCTTTCTTACTTAGTGCGCCAGTTGTCAATTCTACGCACAAACGGAGTTAGCCACGACTTACCTATACAGAAAGACCTCGTAAATTTCTTTTACTTATTATCGAGAGAAAAAGCTCAGGCTGTCATATAGGACTTTTGTCTGGAAGAGGTTCTATTGAAACCTAAAGCTCCATTCCTAGGATAACTAAAAGGCGAATGATAGGGCTCCTGTCACTAATTATAGCCTACACATTTGAATATATCCTTCATTGTTTAAGGTGTAAGAATTTTAATATTTACATGGCATGGACATTAGCTTCAAAAGTACAATCCAACATGTTCCAAGGATCTCACACAGCTGTAGTAAAACTTGCATCAATTTGACTTGTCTTTTATCGGAAACTTAATTCGCCAACCAAAACCGTCAAAAGGGAACATATCTAAACCAAATCGAACTCAGAAATAGATCGAAAGTAACCATGGTCCCATTTCCTGGATAGTTTACAACCATCCATATTAAAGGTAGTAAGTGATTTCGTAATGGGAAAAGACAATTACGAATGTCTGCCAGAACGGCATTGGGCAATAGGCAATTTGTTTAAGTTTCGAAGCTTCCTTGACACAAATTTGGTTGTAAAAGAAGGCCCTTTCAGGAACTGCATGCGCTTCTTATTGGAAAATGTACTACTCTGCAGAGCACGTCTTCTCAATTTTTCTTAGAAATTACTGAATCTCCTTTGTAATGACAAGCATCTCTAAAATTGCAGAGTCCACAATCTGGAGAGATGATAGTTTCTTCAAATTCGATAGGCCCATTGAATATACTTATGATATGAGTTGTAACGGTCCAAACGTAAGGAGAATAAACTTGAGGGCAGCATCGGGGGCCAAATGCCTTGATATGATTAGGGATGCTGAGGCCTATTGGTGAGTTGTGCTCCCACCATTCAAAGCACAGGGCCAGTAACTATCACGACCTACCTTTCGGGCTTTAAAATCCCAAGGAATATGTCCATAGATACTTGCTCAAGGGACAGTTCTCAAGGCGCATCACACGAAGAAGGCCCAAAAGCGTCTTCTATAATGTTCATCTAGGAGGTCCATCAATCAAGAACGCGGATTCTCCCAAATCCTTATCTCGCGTGACAGCGGTTAATTTTAAGTTTTTAGACAATCCTAAAAATGTTGTAAGGAGTTGCCACTAATCTCTTTGTTAGGGATTGGCTAGAAACCCAATTAAGGGTCGGGAGATGTCCTTTGATTTCCACGGAAATAGAGATTTCGTGGGTTCAGGGACTTGGGTTATGCTTAAGATTTATATTAGTGCCCTTTTAGTTCCTATGAGTATTGTTTTTATCTAAAGTGGTCATGTAGTCTTTTTTTAAATTTTCGTACAAGTTTAAAGCTAGGTGGTCATACGTGGATGATTCATTCACCTGATTCTCTATTAACTATTAAAATGGATAGAAAAGGAATCAAACAAGTAAATTGAAATTGCTTGACAGGAAATAAACATCCAAGACAACAAGATAAAAAAGTAAGGAAGAAAAGTTCTAAGTACAAATTAAGAAAAACCCGAAATATATATCGGGGAATAAATGGGTACAGGTTATCAAAGCTAGATGGGACATCGACTATCCACCATCTTCAAGCTCTTTTGAAAATTTCGTCCAAGGGATCGCATTTGGGGCCTATTCTAATCATATCCTCATACTATATTAGCACATAGGATCAACAAGAACACATGAATTCAAATTAAAACAATCAATCCAAAGAATTAGATTAATGTGTTCAATTAATCAAACATGTAATGGGATCGGCCTTTGATTTGCATGTATTGCGAGCCATCCTATGACATCTATATGATTAATTATATTCATTGATACTCGGCCATCCCTTACATTCATAAATAGTGGACAAGATCAAGTGACTCCTGGAACTTGAGTCTAGCCGTGTCCCTTTAATTTACCCCGTGCACATGCATCGATCCTAAAATATCCGTCTAAAAATCACGTGCAAAGGAAATATGGATTTGTGCATTTAGGTCCTGAACTTGATTCTCGATCAATTAATCAATAGTAGTGAACCAAAACGGACACTTGCACAACCAAGACAAGGACAATCATCGAAAGAAGTATTCACACATTGAGATCTTAAAGAAAAAAAGCCAAAAGAGTTAAACTCATTGAAGATTGGCAATCAAGAACATGAGTTTTGAGAATTCACAACCAAAGACAAAAGTTTGGAAAATTACAAGTAAGGACAAAAGTTTCGCAAAATTACAATTAAGTCCTTAAAAGGAAAATTTCAAATTGCAAATGATATTGAACAAGAATATTAAATTTTTTGGAACTTAGAGACATATCCAACGTCCTTGGGAAATGAATTCCAGGACCCGGGTATAGACAATGTCGACACACTAATTGGATCATTCAAACCATTGAGTATGACTCAATTTTGATATTATATTTAGAATATGTAATTGAACCCTCGCGATTACGTGACAATCAAGGGTCGTTTACGATTCGAAGATGCACAAATGTGGGTTGAAAATTATTGACCATGAGTCAAATGCGCTAAAACCCTTAAAGGCTACCCGATAGATTAGATCATACTAAAGTTGCGTTCAATCAATATTAGCCACAAAATTTAATTCGATTTTGGAAATTGAATGTTTGAGCGTGTCACAATTTATTTCTTGGATGTCGTCTCATCTTTCGGCAAACGTTCAACGAGTTCAAAATTTTTCGAAAAAATGATTTTCGGACAAAAAGAAAAAGAATAAAATTCGGATGGGGAAGCAAATTGGAAATTTGCTACTCCAAAAAGCTTTAATTTGGGAAATTAGAGTTAAATAAGATATTTGGGGGAAACAAGTGTGACATCCTGATTTTCAACCCTATTTTTGATGAAATGAAATAGGCTTTTCATCGACGCACCTATTGTCTTTTTCTCTAAGTTGACCACTCACGAGATAACTAGTCTATCAGGTAAAGCTGTTAAGGAATCTAAATGCAAAAGACTTGAGAATTCGACCAAAAATCGACTGCTCAGCCGTGCTAATCTGCAAGGGTCAATACAGCACCTTCAAAGATGATCAGAGATTAGAGATAGTTCAGTTCGATAGAGGCATGTAATTAAAGTGTGGGTAATTCCACCTAATTGCAAAATTCTCGTCGAACGGCACTAAACCAATTTTTCTGTCATTTCTGTACCTTGTGCCCCTATTTGAAATTTCGAGATTTTCACGACAACCGAGAGTCATCTATGAGTCAAAGATGCACAATGTGGATCGAAATTGATTGACTATGGGTCAAATGCGCTAAAAATTCCTAAAAGCTACCCGGTAATTAGGTCACACTAAAATCATGTTTTGTTGAAATTAACCACGAAATTGAATGC
The DNA here is from genome assembly GCA_014182405.2 of Eucalyptus sideroxylon. Classification (NCBI taxonomy): domain Eukaryota; kingdom Viridiplantae; phylum Streptophyta; class Magnoliopsida; order Myrtales; family Myrtaceae; genus Eucalyptus; species Eucalyptus sideroxylon. Next base: position 30,354,665 of record CM024554.2, on the reverse strand, counting down.
GATTTCAGAAATTGAAAGTTCTATCATGTCACGATTTATTTTAGGAATGTTGACTCATTGTCAAAAGAATTTTCGACAAACCCGAATTTTTGGCGAAAATTCAAGATTTGGCGAAATTCGATCGGGAAATTCAGATGGGTGAAATTGTGTGAATTTTTGGCCTTCAATTTGGTTCAATTGGTGAGGAAAATTGAGGAATTTAGTGTGGGCTTCCTCCTTGGCAAGTTGGCCACTAATTTCAGTCCATTCGAGAGCATTTGAATTGGAATTGAAGATGAATGCACAAAATTCGTATGCCATGGGGGCTGCAACATTTTGGATCACTTTGGTGGCTTATTGGGGAAGTCTTGAGGGGGAAATGGCTAAGGATGATGGCTGTGGACTTTGGAGGCTTTGTGATGATGATTTGGGATATTCTGGCAAGACTTTGTGGCCTTCTTGTCCCCCTCAAGCCAACAAACCATCTTCTTCTTCCTATTTGCTTCATTGTCTCCATTGTTACCCTTTTCGAAGAAGAAATCCAGCCAGCAAACTAGAGAAGCCAGCCAGCCACCGTCGACCGGCTCTCACCACCGTCCGAGCACCGTCGAGCCAACCGAAGCCGCTCGACCGCGCTCGCACGCCATCCCACTCACTCTTGTGTCCGTCGCGCCCCGCGAACCGTGATGCCTGGCCGCCATTCCTACTTGACTGCCAGCGCACCTTCGCCAGTCTAGCAACCTAAGCCACCGCCGTCGGCCCCTGCTCACGCCACTATTTTGCCGAGGCCATTCCAATGCCGTTCCGCCCCTCGGTCTAGCCCCTTCTAGCCTCTATAGAGCCGAAATCTCAGCTATGGGTTGAGACTTTGTGGCCCGTTTCTGGCCTTTTCCCAGCCTCATTGGGCATCACTCTAGGCTCGAGTCTTGCTCACCTCTGCGTCGTCGTTGCCGTGAACTCATTGGCTCGCAAATCCGGTCAATTTACTCTCTAAACTCTACTTATGAAGTTAATTATGCTTAGGGTAGGTTTAGTTTAGCTTAAGATTGGTTTAGGTGGTTAGATTAGTGTAATTAGGGATTTAGTTGGTTAATTAGGCTAATTAGGTGGTTAGAGTAGTTTAGTTAAGGACTAATTAGATTGTGTGATTTATGTAGCCTATTGCATTATTTTTCTAAGTTCAATTAGGTGGTTAGATTAGTGTATTTAGCTTAATTAGGCGTTTATGTAATTAATTTTCATTTATTTAATTAATTTTGTAATTTATTTAATTATTTAATATTTTTCGAAAATTATACCGGGATTGCCGGTTGTTAGAATTTCGTGCCGATTGTCTTGGTATAATCAATTTATGCAATTGAGTGCTGATTTGTGCAATCGAGTGATGATTGTTAATTTTGAGTTATTATTTCAAAATTATGAAATTTTGGTATTTAATTAGAAAATACCGGGTGTCAGGTTTTGACGCCAAAAATATTTTTAAGTACTATATCAAAAAGTGGGATTTTAAAAGGAAAGATATCAATTTTTATGGTTCGATCTGACCGTGTACCTACACACGATTATTTTAGCGGGTGTTTTTAATATGAAGAAAATAGGCCAAGCACATTATTTTAATTGAGGCATTTGAGTGCAAAGCACAATATCTTTGGCCGGGATTGGATGGTCGTGTGACTAGTATGTGAATCTGTCACAAGCGTTTTAGCCAGACGATGCTCCTATATGGAATGCCCCACATCAACAGATGTCGGATCGTGGTAGAGGTCGGGCTAAAGCTCATTCAGGAATGCCGTCTAAAGGTAGACATTGCCGTGCTCAAGGGATGAGATGATGCTTGGTTATGCTGAAAGACCGTCGAATGTTGATTAGGCCGTGCTCATGGGGCCGTAATCAAATGAAACGTGTCAATGATTGAGATAAAAGTGCCGATCATGGGACAAAAATGTGTTACTCGGAATTCGACGTGTCATAATGATTTGGCCTTATAATCGAGACCCCTGTGATTGATTGAGATATGAGTGAGACGTTCCAATTGATATGAATCTATTATATGAATTATACTGACGTGCAAGAAGGAACTAAGGCAAGGTGAGTCTTCTGTGATGTGTGGTTAGACTGCCTCTAGGCATATTACCTTCCTAATCGGGGTTTAGGGCGTGAACTCACCGAGACATTGTCTCACCCCGTCGTGGTTTAACTTTTTACATGTCCTTAGATGGAGGCCCATCCAGTTTGTTTTGGACAGCTGCGGGGGTTTACCAAGTAGAGTACCGACGTTCCTGTCCCTAGGAGTCCCTGGCTCCATGAGCTCATCGTGACCACTATCTTGGTCGGTGAGGGCCTACCATAGTTGGTACCTCATTGATTCAGGGCATGGTTTCGTCATGGGCCTAATGGGTTACAGGAAGGTCCCCCTCAGGGTTTCAACGTACCCGCCATTGAGGGCGAGCGGGTAACTCATTTTTTTTTAAAGCGGCACCTGATGGTGTCGTGATAGATTCAGAGCCCTCGGAGGCCATGGATGAGGAGGCTAGTGCTTAGATGGCTTAGTAGCTCTTCTTTTTGAGTTAGACTCTTTTGTATGTGATCCTAACTTGTTTATAAAAGTGTGTTTGTGAAATTTGGTTGTCCCACTTTTCTATTCCATGTTGAGTGTTGTTTGAGGATTGTTTTATTTCGCTTCCACATGTGCGTAATCGATTTGGGTCAACGATGCATCCTAGGAACATTGCAATTTTATTAACCACCGAGGGATGTGCGCGCGCTCAAGGTTCGGGGTGTGACCTCCCCACCCGGAGTGGTATCTGAGTTGGTCAGTGTATGGAGTGATAAGGTGCGATGGGTTATGAGATAGTTAGTAGGAAAGGCATTTTTATTATGCTAATGCATGTGATTGATAGCTGATTGGTAGCTTGTTTATAGGGATCACTCAATTTCTAATTCTGTATGGAATTGGAAAGTAGGTTCTGTAGAGAGTCTGCGAGATGAGTAATCAAGAGCAGAGAACGCGTAGAAAGAGAACCATAGGATATGTTACTCGAGGTAGGACACCGATAAGGGTCGGTACCCAAGGAAGAGAGCAGGCGCAGGTCGGTGCTAGTGTAGCAGCCCTCAGTGATCCGAGAATTGATAGGATCGTTCAGGCGCTCGAGACTCTTAGAAACGTGGTAGGGCAACAGGCCTAAAATCAAGCTATCATCGCCATTGCTACAACCGCCGCCACCGCAGCCGCCACTACTGCCGCCAATGCCACCGCTAACACCACCGTAGCTGCTGTTATACCTGCCTAGGTTCCACCTAGGAACATGGTTGCTGAGAGGCCTATGCACAATCTCGTTGAGCAGTTTCTGAAGTTGAACCCGCAGAGGTTCACAGGTGCAAGAGATCCCAAGGCTGCAACCTTTTGGATTCAGGACTTGGAGAAGGCATTTGCACTGTTGAGGTGCATAGAGGATGAAAAGGTGGTTCTTACAGTATACCAGCTGCAGGGTAATGCAAGTACCTGGTGAAGGGCCACTAGAGGTAGAGTGTTCCTTGAAGGTGTGGCTCCGGAGTGGAATGCCTTCGTTAGAACTTTTAATGGCAAGTACTTTTCTGACAGTACCAAGGAGCAGAAAATGGAGGAATTCTAGTGCCTTCGTCAACGGATGATGTCGATAGACCAATACTAGGCAAAGTTTGCCGAGCTATCGCATTATGCCCCGAGGCTGGTAGAAAGGAACCATTGGTATTGTTCGATCTAAAATATTACAATGAGCTTTATGAACGGGCCCAGTTGATAGAAAGGAACCTGAGCAAACGAGCCACCACCGCATCTGTGTGGGACCCCGAACCCTTCTTAGGTCACCACAAGCACCAACGTTACTCCTTATTACATATCTTAGAAGAGGCGTCGTAATTCATAGACATTTTTTTTTAAAATGGTCCCAACGCTACTCATTAGCGAAAGCAAAATAAAACATCACCATCTCACCCTCCATCAACCATGATACAATTGCACACCACTAATCATCACAATTAAAAGACAAGCCATGACACTTTATTTACATATTTTCAAGATGGGTTTTCTTTGAGTTAGTACATCAAAAGAAAAGCCAGGACTCAGCCACACCCAGCCTAAAACCCTAAAAAGAAACTCTCGACCCACTACAACTCATGTGCAAGATCCCCCATCACTAGTGTCGGCTAACCATCCCAAAAAGTTTCAGCTCCCCTACTTGTCACGCACGGGCCCTCACACCCATCCCGGTGCATCAGGCGGTGGCAGCGGCAACATCCCACGCATCACACCGTCACGTCGAACATGGACGGAGATGAACTCCTGGACAACAGGGCCCCTAGCCAGGCCTACATCATACATAACTAAACAACGCACTCGAATATACGACAATCCAGGAACAGAGGGACAGCCAAACTCCTCGCACTCGACCTCTACATCGGAAGGTAGGCCGTAAAACACACCCCGTGTGACAGCAGGAAGCGGCATTCTGCTAATCTGAAATGTTGGTCCCCAAAGGGGTGAGTACAACCACTCAGTAGGTAAAAGAATCCAATAACCACTCAATGCATCATACAATACCATCACAACATCATACATGTCATTCATGTATCCATGTGTACTTACCTTGAAGCCATGCATATACCATCATACATCCTTATCACAATCACAACACATACATGTCATCATGTCATAGGTTATCATCATCATGTCATATACTTGTATCATTATATTATAGGTGAGCATCATCATATCATGTCATATACGCATATCATCATGTCATAGGTGATCATCATTACATCACATTATACATGCATATCATCATGCCATAGGTAATCATCATCACACCATATCATATATCATCATCATCATGACATCATCTTAGCATACACATGTCATCATCATCATATCATATCATATATCACCATCATCATGACATCATCCTATCATACACATGTCACCATCATCATGGCATCATCATATCATATCATATATCATCATTATGCCATAGGTGATCATCATCATATCATATCATGTATGCATGATTCAATTTCCACTTTTAACTTTCAATTCGGTCACCACATCACCCTTTCTCAAGATCATCAATTTCATCTCATACTTTACACTCACACCCCATCCTAGCTTCACGAGAAAAACCTCCAGCATTCAGCCATTTAGGGCCACTGGGCATCCAGCCCCCCACATTCCGGTCATCTCGCATCCCAACTGGCATCACGAGGCATCCCCTCGGGCAAAGACCTCCGAGGCTTCCGGCATTTACACTCCCTGGCTGAGCATCTCGCACCCCAAACCGGCATCACGAGGCATCTCCTTGGGCACAAACCTCTAGGGCTTCCGGCACCCCCAACTTTCCGAGCATCCTGACACTCCCAGGGCATTATCATCCGCCACAGACAATTTCCTCATTTATCCTTATTCGTGTTTACCAAATTAGGTCTCAACTCAGCATGGCACATGATGCAATGGCAAGCAAGATCACTTTCATCCTTTGATTTCTACATGCATCATCATTCATCATTGTACATGCCGCAATATACAAATAAGATTTATGGAATTCATACAATTCAGAGTAATCCATTTATCATGCCCTTTTGAATTTATTTAAATTCCAGCTTGTACCCCTTTTTTAAAAAAATATTTAAATTAAATATCCATATGATTCTCAAAAATCATGATATCAATGCTAGTGATAGACAAAACAATAGGGTAATAATTTCATGAAAAAAAAAAAAAAAACGTAAGGCCAATCGCATTCCACACAAAGTTATAATTCCCACAAATACAGCATATAATTTCGGATAAGAACAGAATGCACAATTTCCCAAACAATTTGATTAAAATATCCAAACGATCTCCGAAAATTACGAAATTTTACCAGGTTATACACAAGACACCAAAGTATATTTTTTATGAAGACTTATAAGCCAAATTATTTTTAGATTATTTTCTACAGTCACACGAAGCTTCTGGATCTAACACTGAAACGTCCAGTGCATGTTTCTCCGAAATACTGAGTTTTCACCTAACTATTCTTCTTCGTTTCCTCTGAAATTTGGGTATGTGTTACTTTAAGAGGTCCCTTACAACTTTCATGAAGGGATCTAAGTCAAATATCCAGATTATAGTCATCATATGGGTCCATGAAATCTCGGGTGTCCTGTATCACGTCTCCAGATTTACCGTCTTCAATAATAAGTTGATTCACTAGGTTATACTTGTTAATTTTACTTCAAATTTGATTATGTTGTAGTTTAAGATGTTCTCTACAAGTTTCATGAAGAAGTCTAAGAGAGATTCTTGATAAAAATCGACATGCAACCACAAATCTACCACAAGGTCAGCAAAATCGTTCCAGATCTAGTGTCTCCGTAAGATGAGAGTTTGACCCCTCAAATCTCCACCATTTTGTAGAAAATTTTATTATGTTGTATTTTAAGATGTTGGATACAACTTTCATGAAGAAATCAAAGTCAAAATCGAACTCAAAACATGCATGCAAGCTCTCACAAAGTTCTGGCTCAGGCGGATTCATGCGAAAACAGCAACGTCACTCAAGAACAAGTCATTATAGCTTCGGTTTCTCCCTTCTAATCACTCAAATTTCGACACTACACCAAACATACATGCAAGACACACATGCAAGAGTAGACAGTGGATTCCCAACTTGCCTCTAGATAGAACGAACGACGGCACACGGCGGCGAACAGGCGGCGACTCCTTCCTCTCCCTCTCGGCTTCTCCTCTCTCGGCCTCACTCTCTCCCTCTCTCTTGCATGGTTCTCTCTCTCTCTCTTGGCTGAATGGCTAACCAGCCACCTCTCTCTCTCCTCTTCCCTTTTATTCCCCCATTCCCTCATCATTTGCAATGATTAGATTGCCTCTCAATTGGCCAATGCATGCCATCTCCTCTTGCCACTTGTCACAACACATGCATGGGCTTTTGGGCTTGGGATTGCGGCATTTGGGCCAGCAATGGGCCGGCCACTCCTCCCCCTTTCTTGGTTGACGGCAGCCCACTTGTGGGCTTCAATGGGCCGGCCAACTTGGCCCATTAAAGATCCACTCTTGGGCCTAAGGCCCAACCTAATTTAAAATCCACAATTCCACTTTTCAATTATTCATCTTTAATTTTTTTTTTATAGATTTCAAATTTTAATTTCACATGGCTTAAGAATAAATCATCCTCATAAATTTATCCTATAATACTAAATTAAAAACTCAAGATCATAAGCACATAACACATAGCCTTAAGAGAAAACTAATGGCTAAAGCATAAACCATAGGTAATTTCATTACCTAATTATGGGCTTTAATTTCTCTAGAGGATGTCTTGAATTTTGGGATGCCACAATCTGGGTCGCAGTTCAATTTAAATAAGGATGGTAATAGGTTTGGGAAGAAACCTATGACCGAGGGAAGGTATCCTATTCCACCTAACCGGAAGGGTGGGGTAGGAAAGTCAGCACCGAGCTTCAGTGGAGTATGTCGCTTCTGTGGGAGACAACATGGATTAGTCACGTGCCATTCTAGGCCGGGTGCTTGTTATGAGTGTGGCCAATAGGATCACTTGGCTAGAAACTGTCCCCGAAGGCTGATGGGACCACAACAGTTGCCGCCGCCGCCACCAATGGATCAGAACAGGGAATTCGTGCCGTAGAACACACCGCAGGATGGAATGAATAGACCTACAGCTCAAGGAAGAGTGTACGCCGTCACCAGATGACAGGCAAAGGACTCACCTGATGTGATCTCAGGTATAGTTTCGCTAAACGATCCTGCTACTTATGCTTTATTTGACCCTGGCACTACTCATTTGTTTATAGCTGAGCTATTTGTTAAGCTGGTAGGGTTGAGTTCTGAATTGTTGGGGTCAATCGTTAGCATATCTACCCTGTTAAAGGATAAGGCGTTGTCTACAGTAGGTTGTCCTAGTTGCAAGTTGGTTATTGGTCAGTGAGATGGAAAGATAGATTTGATAGTCCTAGCCATGTATGATTTTGATGTGATAATTGGCATGGACTGGCTCACCAAGCAAAAAGCTAAGATGGACTGCTATCGTAAAGCGATTCGGGTTCCGTTAGCGGGTGAAAGTTTCGAGTTTATTGGTAGTCGAGGAGAACCCTCGATCACCTTAATCTCGTCGCCTAAGGCAACCCATTTGTTAGACGGGAGTTGTAAAGCTTACTTGGCAACTGTCGTGGATACGGCAGTTGAGGAGCTGAAGATGGCAGATATTGTAGTGGTGTAGGAGTTTCCAGACATATTTCCGAAGAAATTACCTAGTCAGCCCCTGGAAAGGGAGATCAAGTTCGTGATCGAGTTAGCCCCTGGGACGGAGCCAATATCTAAGGCTTCTTACCGCATGGCGTTGTTAGAGTTGAAAGAACTTAAGGTGCAAATGCAGGATGTGACTGCTTGAATTTCAGTTTCTGTTTTCAATTGAATGAATCGAGCTTTTTATCAACGTGCCTATAGTTCTATTCTCTGAGCTGATCACTCATGAGATAACTAGTCTATCTGGTGAAACCGTTAAAGGATTTTAATGCAATAGACTTGAGAATTCGATAAGGAATCGACTGCTCGATCGTGCTAATCTGCAAGGGTCATTACGGCACAGTTAAAAATCGATCAGAGATCAGAGATAGGTCGATTCGATTGAGATATGTGATCAAAGTGTGGGTAATTCCACCTGATTGCAAAATTCTCATCAAATAGCACTAGATCGATTTTTCTGTCGTTTTGGTACCTTGTGCCCGTATTTCAAACCATGAGATTTTCACGACAACCGAGAGTCGTTAATATGTTGAAGATCTACATTGTGGCTCAAAATTAATCAACCACAGGTTAATTGCACTAAAAATTCCTAAAAGCTACCCCGTAGGCTAAGTCATGCTAAAATTGTGCCAGATTGAATTTAATCGTGAATTTGAACCCGATTTCAGAAATTGACAGTTCGGTCATGTTACGATTCCTTTTGGGACCATCAACTCAACCTCTGAAGATTTTTCTACAAACCAAGAATTTTGGCGAAAATTCAAAATAGGGTCGTTTTTAACCGGAAAAATCAGAGGACCGTTTTTTATCACGTTTTTGGGATTCAAGTTAGTTCTATCGGTGAGGAAAAATGTTAATTTGGTCGAGGACATCTTGGTTTGATTTATAGAGATTGAATTAGGCTCAATTGGGGAGGAATTAGGTTCAATTTGGGGGAAAATGTTACAAAATTCGTAGGCGACGGGAGAGGGAACATTTGGACCACTTGGTTGGCTTGCTAGAGAAGTTTGAGGGCTACCAAAGGGCCATGGATGATAGCCAAGGCTAGTGAGGCCTTGCCAAGAGACCAAAGAGATAGAAAGGTGGACTTTTGAGGCAAGAGGGACCCTCCAAGTCTTCAGCTGTCTCCTTCTTCTTTAGTGGGCCTACTTTCTCCATTGTTGGCACTTTGAAGCTCCAAAATTTGTAGACAAACCGAGCAATTCTCACCCCCTAGCCGCTAGAGCTCCTTCGCCCGCCGCCCGAGCCCGTCGCTGTCGCTGAGCCCCACACACCCGTATACCGCTCGTTCCGCCTCCAATTCGCTGTCCCATGACCCTAGCTCACTATTCGAGCCTCCTCCGTTGTTGCCTTGGTTGCCGTCGTCCCCATCTAGCCACCGGAAGCCCCGATTGCCCGCCTAGCCGCCTGCCTGGCACGTTTCAGCCCAAGTTGAGCCCCGAGAAGCCTTTTTCGGCCCAATGAGCTGTTGGGCTCGTTTTAGGCCTCTTCCGAGCCTTGTTTGGTGTCGCCGCTGGGAGGTTTGTCACTCGTCTTCGCATCGCCGTCGCCGTGGACTCATCGGTTCGCTAAACTAATGAGTTTACTTGCTAAACTCTACTTAGGGAGTTAATGATGCTTAAGGGTTGTTTAGATTAGGCTAATTAGGGATTAAATGGCTGGTTAGAACGAATTAGCAATTTAATTATTTGATTTTGCATGTTAGGTGGTTAGAACGGCTTAATTAGGGACTAGATAAGTTAGTACTATTTATCTATATTGGTTCATAAATTTTCCGGGCCCGTTTTGGTGTTTAATTAAGCATTTTTGGCCTAATTTTCTATTTATGGTAATTAATTGCATTTATTTAATTATTTTTTGTATTTATTTAATTATTTATTATTTTTTGGAAATTATATCAGGATAGCCGATAACCGAAATTTCGTGCTGATTGCAATGGTTTGTTTAGTTTATGCAATGGAATGCTATTTTGTGCAAATTGAGTGGTGATTGTAATTTTGGGTATTTATCCCAAAATCGTGAAATTTCGGTATTTAATAAGAAAATACCGGGGGGTCGATTTTTAACGCCAGAAATGTTTTTAGGCACTATATTAGATAGTGGTATTTTTGAAAAGAAAGATATAGCACTTTGGCTCAGACCGACCGTGTACCCACACATGATTATTTTTATCGGGTATTTGTAACCTGGTGAATCGTCAACTCTACTATATCAGTCTACGTGTGCTTTGATATGTTAGCTTGAGAGAGCGGTACACTATATCAACCTATGTGCGCTTTGATATGTCACCTTGTGAGAGTAGTATACTATATCAGTCTATGTGTGCTTTGATATGTCAGCTTGTGAGAGTAGTATACTATATTAGCATGTGAGAGCTACCATATATATATATATATATATTAGCTTGTGAGAGCTATGACCATCGATATATCAACTTGTGAGAGCTATAACCATTTATTTTAGCTTGTGTGAGTAGTGATCATGTCGATTGATTGATAGATTGTATCGAATTGAATGAATTGATTGATCGATGGTTTGGACTAAATTGATTAGTTGAGATTATGAATTATACTGATATGCAGGAAGGAACTGAGGCAGGGTAAGTCCTCTCTCTTGCGTGTGCATAAATTGCCTTTAGGCGTATTTCCTTCCTAATTGAAGTTCAGGGGGTGAACTTGTTGAGACATTGTCTCACCCCGTCGTGGGCTCAACCTTTTCAGGTCCTTAGATGGCGGTTCCTCTGGAACATTTTGGCCAACCCAAGAGGGTCACTGAACAGGTCACCGAGATTCCTCTTCCTTGGGGCCATGGAGCATAGGTCTACGAACTCATGAGGACCATCATATGAGTCGATACGGGTCTACCTTAGAGGGTACCCCATCAATTCAGAGCATGGTATTGTCGTGGGCGAAATCGACTCAGAGAAGGTCCCCTGCAGGATTCTGAGTCCCAATGTCAATGTTAGAGACTGCTTTTGGTGAGGGTATAGCTGACCCTCCTTGTGGTGCAGTAGTGGACCATAATCCCCTGGATACCTTGGAGTTTTCAATTGGGGGTTCGAACATTTAGAGGACCTGTAGACATTTTGCTTGTGTAGACTTTTGTTTATAGACTAGTATTGTATATAAACTAGTCAGCTGTGTATAAAGGTGTGTTTTGGTTCATTGCGCCTTTGCATCGACTATCGACAACTCAATCACGTGACGATCAAGAATAAGTACCCACTGCTGAGGATCGATGATTTGTTTGACCAGTTGTAGGGAGTGTCGATATTTTCTAAGATCGACCTGAGGATAGGGTATCATCAGTAAAGGATTAGAAAGGAGGACATATCGAAGATAGCATTTTGTATGCGATACAGCCATAATGAGTTCACTACAATGCCGTTTGGTTTGATAAACGCCCTAGTTGCTTTATGGATCTGATGAACCGAGTCTTTAAGGAGTTTTTGGATTAGTTCGTGATCGCTTTCATTGATGATATCTTGGTGTACTCGTGAAGTCCTGAGGAGCATGAAAGACAATTGACGATAGTGCTTTAGACTTTGCGAGATCATGGATTGTACGCTAAGTTTAGTAAGTGCGAGTTTTGGTTAACTCATGTGGTATTCCTAAGTCACGTGATTTCAGGTGAAGGAATCTCCGTTGACCCGACTAAGATCGAAGCAGTTATGAATTAGCCAAGACTGATGACAGTGACGAAGATCAGAAGTTTCTTGGGTTTGGCTGGGTATTATAGAAGGTTCGTAGAAGGATTTTCAGCAATAGCTTTGCCTTTGACTCGACAATTGAAGAAGGAAGAGAAGTTTGTATGGACAGATAAGTGAGAGCGTAGTGTCTAAGAGCTTAAGCATAAGTTGACTATCGCACCAGTGTTGACAATGACTTAGAACTTGCTGCGATTACCCAACTATTAATTGGCCAAGACCGATGACAGTGACAAAGATTAGAAGTTTCTTGGGTTTGGTTGGGTATTATAGAAGGTTCGTAGAAGGATTTTCAGCAATAGCTTTGCCTATGACTCGACTGCTAAAGAAGGAAGAGAAGTTTGTATGGACAGATAAGTGCGAGCGTAGTGTCCAATGAGCTTAAGCATGAGCTGAATTACCCGACGCATGACTTAGAACTTGCTGCGATTATCTTCGCTTTGAAAATTTGGAGACATTACTTGGACGGAGAAAGGTTCTAGATCTTTATAAACCATCAAAGTCTCAAGTATTTATTCTCCCAAAAGGAGTTGAATATGAGACAATGTCACTGGATGAAACTTCTCAAGGACTAATCTTGTGACATCCTGTATCATCCTAGAAAGGTTAATAAGGTCTCAGATGCATTGAGTCGGAAGTCTTCAATTGCACATATGGTGATTAAGGAGTGGGTCTTACTCAAAGGAGCTCAAGATTCGGTTTTCAAATTTGAGGTAGGCCACCTTTCAAATCTTATGGCCATATTCAGAACTGAGCCGGAAGTGCTAATAAGGATCAAGATGCTTCAGTTGACAAACCCAAAGATCTAGAAGATTCTGCAAGAGGATACATACAAGAGAAAGGCTGGTTTTCAAATTTCTAAAGACGGAATACTGAAGTTTCGTGGACGATGGTGTGTACCTGATGATGCAGAGCTTAAGGAAAAGATTTTTTCATAAGCTCATCATAGTAGTTACAGCATTCATCCAGACAGTATGAAAATGTATCAAAATCTGCGTCGACACTATTGGTGGACCAGTATGAAGGCGGATATGGCCAAACATGTCGCCAAGTGTCTGACATGTCAGCAAGTGAAAGCACAACACTGTAAGCCAGGAGGACTTTTGCAACCTCTCGAAATTCCCGAGTGGAAATGGGAACACATCACAATGGACTTTGTGATAGGCTTACCAATGAGTCAGAAGGGTAATGTGTGGCACCCCTCGACAGCCCCCGATCCGTTAGGGTCGCCACAGTTCGCTCTACCTTTCACTTTCCCTATTAACATGTCACTTTGATACCATTCATTCGATTGCAGCGGGTCCATACAACCTAGCGGTTTACACATTTTTTTTTTTTTACTAAAGGTCCCTTGTGCAATTTAAATACGGAAGCACAACCAACAAACTCCCTTCCCTATATTCAGAAAACGATGCACACCTACTAAACATCTTATATAAGTTAAAGTCGAACACGTTTATTTACATAAAGCAGATGGACATCTTTAGTCGGTACATAAAAATGCTGTAGTTTTCTATACTCGGCTACACCTCAAAAGATGACCGACATCTCCTCCCACAATCGTATGCTTAAGGTCCATCAACCAGTGTCGGCGTCCAAAGGTTCCCTCCTTTGCTATCCTTCTCCTCGCGGTCATATCCAACCGCTCAAACCATCTACTAATCTGAAATGTTGGTCCCCAAAAGGGGTGAGTACAACCACTCAGCAGGTAAAGGAATCCAATAACAACTCAATGCATCATGCAAATGATACATGCATTGCAGGCATTACTTACCTTGACGCCATGCGCATACTATCATGCATCATCATCACAATCATAACACATACATGTGTATCATCATCACATCACACATGTCATCACGCCATATCATGTATCATCATCATCATCATCATGCATATCATCATGCATATCATCATGCATATCATCATGCCATGTCATATATCATCATCATCATCATCATCATCATCATCATCATCATGCATATCATTATGCCATATCATATATCATCATCATCATCATCATCATCATCATGCATATCATGCCATGGGTTCAATTTCCACTTTTAGCTTTCAATTTTGATCACCACATTACCCATTCCTCAAATCACAAATTTCATCATCCCCTCGGGCAAAGGCCTCCGAGGTTTCCGGCATTCAGCCATCCCAGGCCACTGGGCATCCGCCCCCCCACATTCCGAGCATCTCGCATCCCAACTAGCATCACGAGGCATTCCCTTCGGGCAAAGACCTCCGACAGGGCTTCCGGCATTTACACTCCCTGGCTGGGCATCCCGCACCCCAATCCTGGCATCGCGAGGCATTCCCTTCGGGCAAAAACCTCCGACAGGGCTTCCGGAATTATGTACCGACATACCACCAGGCCTCCCCTGAAATTATGTACCGTATACCACCGGGCATCCCGACACTCCCGGGGAATCTCTGGAATTACACCACTAGGCCACCGGGCATCATCATCTACCACAACAATCTCCTCATTTCACATTATTCATGTTCACCAATTTTGGTCTTAATTTAGCATGGCATATGACGTGTCATCAAACAAGTCATACTTGGCATGGAATTCACACATGCATCTCAATTCAACGTCATGCATACATCAAGACCTCATCATACATGCAACATGGTATAATTATTTATGAAATAAATTAATGGCCAATAAAAAATCTATTTTATTTTATTTTTCTTTTCTTTTTACTTATTTATTTATTTATTTATTTATTTAAATTCCAACTTTTGTCATTTCCATAAATATTAAATTTAATATCAAAAAATTCCCAAAATTATAAAAATTACAGCAAATATTAAACAAGCCAATAGGATGATAATTTCATACAAAATACATGGCCAAATAGCATTTCACACAATTTCCCAATTTTCACAAAACATCATATAATTTTCGGATGAAACCTGAATGCACGGTTTCCAAAGAAATTCGATTAAAATATCCATATGGCCTCCAAAAATTACGAAATTTTACTGGGTTATAGCCAAGAAATTTTCGTACAACTTTCATGAAGAACTCCAAGCCATATTCTTTTTAGATTATTTTATACAGTCTCATGAAGCTTCTGGATCCATTACCGCATCGTCCAGTGTACACATCTCCGAAATATTGAGATTTCACCTACCTATTCTCTTTCGTTTTCTCTGAAATTTAGGTATGTTATAAATCAATATGTCCTTTACAAGTTTCATGAAGAGATCCAGGTCAAATAACCATATTATAGTCGTCATTTAAGTCCATGAAGTCTCGGGTGTCCCCAAAATACACCTCCAGAATTACCGTCTTCAAGATTTAGTCGATTTACTAGGCTATACTTGTTCGTTTCACTTAAAATTTGAGTATGCTGTAGTTTAAGATATCCCCTACAACTTTCATGAAGAAATCGAAGTGAGATTCTCATCACAAACCAACATGCAATCACGAATCTAGTAAGAGGTCAGTAAAAACTCTCCAGATCTGAGGTCTCCGTAGGATGAGACTTTAACCCCTAAAATCTCCATCATTTTCCACGAAAGTTTAGTATGTTGCAGTACAAGATGTTAGATACAACTTTCATGAAGAAACCGAAGCCAAATTTGGACTCTAAATACACATGCAAGCTCAAACAACATTCTGACTCACACTGTTCGAGCAAGAACAGCCATGCCATTCAAACAAAAATCATCTATGCTTCGGTTTTTCTCACCTAAACACCCAAAGATTCAACATGCAAGCAACATACAAACATGCAAGAGAAGCTAGAGGACTCCCACTTGCCTCTAGACCACACGAACGGCGGCACACCGGCGACGGACGAACGGCGTGCGGGCGGTGACGGGCGAGCTCCTCCTCTCTCGGCCTCACTCTCTCTCTTGCAACCTCCTCTCTCCCTTTGGCCGAATCCTCCACCAGCCACTCTCTCTCTCTCCCTCTCTCTCTCTCTCTCTTTTTGGATGCTTATATATTTGCATGCACCCCTCTTTGCATGGGGGATACTTGTCCCTAAGAAGGAGACAAGTGTCTCCTTGGTTGAAGACACTTGGAAGCCATGCGGCTACCCCTCCATGCGACAATGGGCCGGGCTTATGGCCCACTTTAGGCCCAAACTTAAATGGCCCAAATTTATTTTATTTTATTTTTATAATATATCTTAATCATCATTTAAATAAATACCTAATTGCATAAATAATAAGGTCATTAAACTTATAGTCACAAATCCATAAATCCCAATTTATAAAACACATGGCCAATGATAGGATTTTCTTTCCTATCAAATAATTATCCATTAAAAGCTTTGCCATAAATCTTATTACAAATTATGGATTAAATGGCCATAACTTGATGGTACTTCCATCACCTATTCATAGAATTTAATATAGCTAGAGGTCGTTAAGAATTTTGGGATGCGGTTGACAGATTGACGAAGTTTGCTCACTTCATTGCCGTACGGAAGGACTACACAATTGATAGGTATGCAAAGTTGTACGTGCGTCAAATAGTTTGTCTGCATGGAGTACTAGTGATGATTACTTCTGATAGGGACCCGAAGTTTATAGTAGCCTTCTGGAAAAGTTTACAGACTGCCTTGGGAACAAAGCTACAGTACAATACGGCTTATCATCCACAGACAGATGGCTAGTCTGAGAAGACGATTCAAACCCTCAAACACATGCTGAGAGCTTGTGTACTAGACTTTGAAGGAAGCTAGGAGGAACAGGTTCATCCGGTTTAGTTCGCCTACAACAACAATTACCAGCAGAGCATTCATACGGAACGTTTTGAAACGTTGGATGGCAGAGCGTGCATAACTCCAGTTTGTTGGGATGAAATTGGAGAATGGAAGATTATGGGCCCATAGTTAGTTTAACAGTTAGTAGATGCAATTGTAGTTATTAGGGACAGGTTAAAGAACGCTCAGAGTCCCCAGAAAGCTATGCAGATAAGGGCGAAGATCATTGGAATTCCAAGTTGGTGAGAAAGTCATTTTTGAAAGTGTCATCAATGAGGGGTACTTCGTGCTTTGGCAAGAAAGGGAAGCTGAGTTCGAGGTACATTTGTCCCTTCAAGATTCTAGAAAGAATAGGGACTTTAGCATATTGTCTCACATTACAGCCGAGACTGGCGCAAGTGCATGACGTCTTCCATGTGTCGATGTTGAGAAAGTATGAACCTGACCCGACCCACGTGCTAAATTTTGAAGAATTAGACGTGGACGATAGAGTGTCGTACGTGGAGAGACCAGTTCAGATTGTGGATTGCAAGGAGTAAGTTCTGCGTACCAAGGCGATCTCGTTAGTCAAAGTGGTCTGGCAACACCATGGGATAGAAGGAGCAACTTGGGAAAGTGAAGACTCAATGAGAGGACAATACCCCTACCTTTTTGTTTAAGAATTGTAATGGTTTAAATTTTGAGGATGAAATTTTTATAAGAGGGGAAGAGTTGTGATATCTTGATTTTCAACCCTATTTTTGATGAAATGAAATGGGCTTTCCATCGACGTGCCTTAGTCTTTTTCTCTGAGTTGGCCACTCACAAGATAACTAGTCTATTAGGTGAAGCCGTTAAGGAATTTGAATGCAACAGACTTAAGAATTTGATCAGAAATCGATTGCTCGACCATGCTAATATGCAAGGGTCAATACGACACCGTCAAAATTGATCAAAGACTGGGGATAGGTCAATTCAATAGAGGCATGTAATTAAAGTGTTGATGATTTCACCTAATTACAAAATTCTCGTCAAACGGCACTAAACCGATTTTTCTGTCATTTCTGTACCTTGTGCCCGTATTTGAAACCTCAAGATTTTCATGACAACCGAGAGTCACTTATGAATTGAAGATACACAATGTGGATTGAACATAATCGAACACAGGTCAAATGTGCTAAAAATTCCTAAAAGCTACCCAGTAGATTAGGTCACGCTAAAATTGTGTTCGGTTGAAATTAACCACGAAATTGAACCCGATTTCACAAATTAAAAGTTTTTTCATGTCATGATTTATTTTAGAAACATCGACTCATCCTCCGAAAAATTTTCAACAAACCCGAATTTTTGGCGAAATTGGACCGGGAAATTCGAATGGGCTAAATTGAGTGAATTTTTGGCATTCAAGTTGGTTCAATTGGTGAGGAAAAATTGAGGAACTTAGTGTGGGCTTCCCCCTTGGCATATTGGCCATGAATTTGAGTCTAATTAGAGAGGATTTGAATTGGAATTCAAGATGAAATGCACAAAATTCGTATGCCATGGGGATTGCAACATTTTGGACCACTTTGGTGGCTTGTTGGGGAAGTCTTGGAGGAGAAATGGCTGAGGATGATGGCTGTGGACTTTAGGGGCTTTGTGATGATGATTTGGGATATTTTGGCAAGACTTTGTGGCCTTCTTGTCCCCCTTAAGCCAGCAGACCATCTTCTTCTTCCTCCTTGCTTCCTTGTGCTCCATTGTTGCTGTTTTTGAAGAAGAAATCTAGCCAGCAAACCAGAGAAGCCAGCCTGCCACCGTCGACCACCCCTCACTACTGTTCGAGCCCTGCCGAGCCAGTCGAAGCCACTCGACTGCGTCCACATGTTGTCCTGCTCGCCCTTGCCTTTTCCCAGCCTCCTTTGGCATCGCTCTAGGCTCGAGTCTTGCTCGCCTATACGTCGCTGTCGCTGTCGCCATGAACTCATCAACTCACAAATCCGGTGAGTTTACTCTTTAAACTCTACTTAGGGAGTTAATTATGCTTAGAGTATGTTTAGTTTAGCTTAAGATTGGTTTAGGTGGTTACATTAGTATAATTAAGGATTTAGTTAGTTAATTAGGCTAATTAGGTGGTTTAATTAGTTTAGTTAAGGACTAATTAGATTATGTGATTTATGTAGGTGTATTTAGCTTAATTAGGCATTTATGTAGTTAATTTGCATTTATTTAATTAATTTTACAATTTATTTAATTATTTAATATTTTCCGAAAATTATATCGGGATAGCCGGTCGTCGAATTTCATGTTGATTGTCATGGTTTAATCGGTTTATGCAATCCAATGCTTATTTGTGCAATTGAGTGATGATTGTTAATTTTGAGTTATTATTTCAAAATTGTGAAATTTTGGTATTTAATTAGAAAATACCGGGTGTCAAGTTTTGGTGCCAAAAATGATTTTAAGTACTATATCAAAAAGTGGGATTTTAGAAGGAATGATATCAATTTTTATGGTCTGATCTGACCGTGTAGCTACACACGATTATTTTACCAAATGATTTTAATATAAAGAAAATAGGCCAAGAACATTATTTTATTTGAGGCATTTGAGTGCAAAGCACAATGTCCTTGGTCGGGATTGGATGGTCGTGTGACTAGTATGTGAATTCATCGCGAGCGTTTACACCAAACAATGCTCCTATATGGAATGCCCCACATCAACGGATGCCGGATCGCGGTAAAGGCTGAACCGAAGCTCCTTCGGGAATGTTGTCTAGAGGTAGACGTTGCCGTGCTCAAGGGATGAGACGATGCCAGCTATGCCGAAAGAACGCCGAACGTCGAGTAGGCCGTTCCCGTGGGGCCATAATCAATTGGAACGTGTGAATGATTGAGATAAACACGCTTGATTATGGGTTAAAATTGTGTGGCATGGAATGGGACATGTCATAATAATTTGGCCTTATAATCGGGACCCCTATGATTGATTGAGATATGAGTGAGACGTTCCAGTTGATGTGTGCGTTTACTATATGTATCTATTATATGAATTGTACTGATGTGCAGGGAGAAACTGAGGTGAGGTGAGTCTTCTATGATGTGTGGTTAGACTGCCTCTAGGCATATTATCTTCCTAATTAGGGTTTAGGGCATGAACTCGCTAAGATATTGTCTCACCCTATCGTGGTTTAACTTTTTATAGGTCCTTAGATGGAGGCCCGTCCAGTTCATTTTGGACACCCGTGGGGGTTTATCAAGTAGGTACCGATGTTCCTGTCCCCGGGAGTCCTGGCTCCATGAGCTCATCGTGACCACTATCTTGGTTGATGAGGGCCTACCACAGTTGGTACCTCATCGATTCAGGGCAAGGTCTCATCATGGGCTTAATGGGGTACGGGAAGGTCCCCTCTAGGGTTTTGATGTACCCGCCATTGAGGGCGAGGGGGTAGCTGACCACCCTGATGGTGTCGTGATGGATCCGGAGCCCTTGGAGGCCATGGATGAGAAGTCTAGTGCCTAGATGGCTTAATAGCTCTTCTTTTTTGAGTTAGACTCTTTTGTGTGTGACCCTAGCTTGTTTACAAAAGTTTGTTTGTGAAATTTGGTTGTCCTGCTTTTCTTTCCCATGTTGAGTGTTGTCTGGGGATTGCTTTATTTCGCTTCCGCATATGCATAATCGATTTAGGTTGGCGACGCATCCTCGGAACGTCACAATTTTATCGACCACCGAGGGATGTTCGCACGCTCGAAGTTCGAGGCGTGACAACAAGGATGAGCATGCAAGACGTTTGAGGCCTGTGTGATGATGAAAATTGAGATATTTTCCTTAAAGTCTTTGTTTGCTTTATTTTCTTTTGTTTCTCTCCCACTCTTCCTCCTCTCTCATGCGTGAAGCCCCCCTCATTCTGCACACAGCCACTTTCTTCTCCTTTACTCCCATCCTTCCTCAAACTTTTTCATCTCTTCACCCATGCAATTATCTCCACCAACTCCAACTTCTTCTCCTTTGCTGCTACACCATCACCGCCACCCTCACCACCACACCATCATCCATTGCATCACCATCTCCACTTCACGCCAACATCCCACTAGCTCCTTCATCATCCACCAGCATCCCATCATCATGCCAACCTCAGTATCCCAACATCGCAGCTCCACCCGCCAACTCCACTGCAACTCTATCTCCATGCTCGCGGCTCAACCCACCAATCCCCCGCTAGCTCCACTCCAACACGCCCGCTACTCCACCATACTAGCCACCACCGCTAGCTCCACCCGCCATCGTCACCGTCACCTTTCTGCCACCATCGACCCTGACTTCACCGAGCTGCCCACCTCCACCAACCACCAGCATCAGTGCCGTCTGTCACCTCCGCCAACCACCAGCACCCCACGGCCACCCACCAAGCTGATCCTTTCCCCTTTAGCCGGGAGATTGTAGGGCTACCACCGCCATCGTCAAGCCCCGTTCGAGCCGCGTGTGTCACTCCCTCGACATCGTCGCGTCGCCATCACTGCGAGCCCGCTGCTGTCGAAAACCTGTGAATTAATTTCCCAATCGTGGATTAGGTCATTAATTGCGCTTAAGGGGTGGTTAAATTAGTGTTAATGAGGGCAGTTAGTGCTAATATTGATTAGTCTTAATTAATCCTAGTTTATTCTTAATTATCATTAAGGATATATTAGATTAAATTTAATTATGATTAGTGTAAATGATTTTGATTAGTCTAATTAAGTATGATTAGATTAGTTAATTGAGTTTAGCCTT
Organism: Eucalyptus sideroxylon; assembly: GCA_014182405.2. Lineage (NCBI taxonomy): Eukaryota > Viridiplantae > Streptophyta > Magnoliopsida > Myrtales > Myrtaceae > Eucalyptus > Eucalyptus sideroxylon. Next base: position 30,333,226 of record CM024554.2, on the reverse strand, counting down.
ATTAATTGTGGATTATTTACATTAATCGCAATTAGCGTAATTAGTGACGGATTAGTCGTTAAATACAATTTTACGCTTGTTTTCTTGGATGAGATTATGCGTGATTTTGATTGTTTGCACGTACGATATTATGTGATTAATTGCTCCATGGTGAGTTTTGATTATTACTTCAAAAGGTGGTGTTATAGACTATTAAATATATATATATATATATATATTTAATAACAGTAATAAAAGTTGTCTTGATTGATGATGTGCTTGAGTGGTCACGTAATTGAACCTGTCACCCAACGGGAGTTTGGGGGCGATGCCTGAGTTTATTGGATGCCCGGCGGGGGTCCGGATGCTGAGTCGTGGTTGAGGCCAGACCGATGCTCCTTTATGGAATGCCGTTTGGGCAGGAGTCCTAGACGATGCCGTGCCCGAAGGGGCGGGACAATGCCCAGTGATGCCAGAAGACCGCCCACACTTGTGTTGCCCATGGCTTGAGGGGTTGTAATAATTGGGATACGTGTGTCAACAATGTGTGTGGAATTCTCATATGTGTTCTGATTGTTATTTATGCACGTTAGTCTATTATTATTGTACGAGATGTGCTAATATGCAGGGGCATGCTAAGGCGAGGTGAGTTCATGTGTGGCGCGTGCTTAAGCTGCCTTCGAGGAGAATTCGCATCCTAATTGAGGCTTAGGGATTTTAACTCGTTGAGATTTTTCTCTCACTTTGTTGTTGTCAAAATATTTTCAGGTCCGTAATATGGAGATTCGCCTGATATGTTTCGAGGTCCCCTGGGATATGGAGGTAGAGACTACTCTCTATCCTACCCCTGGGACTAACCGATTTTGCGAGTTGGTAGTTACGACGGTGTGAGTAGATCAGGGTTTTGCGAATGTGGTGCCCCACCACTTCAAAGCATGGTTTATTACGGAGCCAAACGGTGGTTGGGAGGATCCTTTGCATGGTTTTGATGGACCGCCCATCAGGAATGTGGATGGGCAAGACATTGACCCCATGGATATCGACATCCCTGACGGTGTCATAATGAATCCAGATTCCAAGTCAGAGGGGCCTAGGGAGCCCTACTCACTTGGCGACGTGCAAGACTCCGTGCCTCGCTTTAAGAACAGATGTGGGAGTTTGTGTAGTTAGAAGTTAACCCTGACCTTGACCCTTTTTGTTTGTAGGTCGCTTAGGAGGTTCGTTTTGTGGTAGGCCTGTACATATTAAACTCCTTGGGTTAACCTGTTGTTAAATAAATCGTAGTTTGTGAGAAAGCGTTGTGGTGTTTTACTATCTCTATTATTATTGATTGACTAAGTGTTTAATTCAATTCGTTTATGCATGCGTTTAATTGAAAGATGAAAAGAATGGGTCGGCGGCGCGTCCTGGGATGTCATGTTTTTAATCGATTGCTGAGGGATGTGAGCGTACTCGGGGTTCGGGGCATGACATCCCCGCCCGGAGTGGTATCAGAGCTTGGTCAAGATTTATAGTGATAAGGTGTGATGGTTATGGGATAGTTAGTTAGGAAAAACATTTTCCTTACGCTTGTGCTTGCGATTGATTGATTGTTTTGTGCGGGTCGCTCAGATTTCTAATTCTGTGTTAGATATGGAAAGTAGGTTTCTATAAGGACCCTGTGAGATAAGCGATCCTGAGCAGAGAGCCCCTTGGAGAGGGCCATAGTAGCTTTGATAGGTGCCAGGGGAAGGGCGCCAAGGCAAGTAGGTGCTAAAAGGAGAGCGCCAGCTTAGGCTAGTACCGAGGGAAGAGTACCACCTCAGGTTGGTGTTGGATGAGGAGTACCAAGTGATCTTAGGTTGGATGGGATCGTGTAGGTGCTAGAGACTCTAGGGAGCATGATCGGTCAGCAGGCTCAGAACTAAGCTGCTGCTATTACCGCCGCCACTACTGCTGCCAATGCTGTTGATGTTGTTGCCACTACACCTGCTGAAGTCCCAACAGGGAATGGGAATAGTGAACGGCTTATGCATAAGCTGATGGAGTAGTTCCTGAAACTAAAAGCCACCAAGGTTCATTGGAGCGGGCGATCTGGAGGCTGCAACCTTATGGATTTAAGAATTAGAGAGGGTATTCGCACTGCTAAGGTGCTCTGAAGAGGACAAGGTAGTGCTGGCTGTTTATTAGTTGCAAGGTAATGCGAGTACTTCGTGCGAAGCCACAAAAGGGAGAGTATTTCCCGAAGGTACGGTCCTGGAGTGGGATGCCTTCGTTGAGGCCTTCTACGGGAAGTATTTTTTGGATTGCGTGAGAGAGCAAAAAATAGCCAAGTTCCAGCATCTCCATAAGAATCAAATGTTTGTGGACCAATATGAGGCGAAGTTTGTTGAGTTATCAAAGCATGCACTGAGGTTAATTAAGGACCCGATGGACAGGGCGGGAGGTGCGGAGATGGTCTGAGGCCAAAGATTAAGGACCCGCTGGTGCCACTGAATCTCAAGGACTATGATGAACTGTTAGAGAGGGCCCAGTTGATTGAGAGGAATCTAAATGAATGGGCTGCCCCATCGGGGTCACGATTTGTGCATAACAGGGATAGTAACTAGTTTTGGGAACAGGCCAATGACAGGAGGAAAGTATTCCATTCCTTTCAACTGAAATGGTGTGTGCCACTTCTATGGAAGAAAACATGGACAAACACTGTGTCCTACTAGAACGGGAGCGTGTTATGGATGTGGCCAACACGGCCATCAGGTGAAGACTTGCCTGCACAGGCCCATGGGAGTGTAGACACCACTATTGTAGATAGGACAGACAACAGGGAGTGCGTCGCAAAATGCACAGCAGGGCATTTTGAGTAGGCCTCCAATGCAAGGAAGGGTGTATGCTGTCATCCAAAGGGAGGCGGAGGACTTGTAGAACATGGTTATAGGTATGGTCTCGTTGAACAACCATGCTGCTTATGCTTTATTTGATCCTAGAGCCACACATTCCTTTATTGCTGAACAATTCGTTAAGTTAGTAGGATTAAGTTCAAAACCATTGAAAGCAGTCATTAGTATATCCACCCCGTTAAAGGATAGAGTGTTGTTGGTGATAGGGTGTCCTGGTTGCAAGTTAGTAATTAATGAGGGAGAGGAAATGATAGATTTGATTGTGCTTGCAATGTCTGATTTTGATCCGATTATTGGTATGGATTGGCTCACCAAGCAACGAGCTACCGTAGACTGTTATCGTAAAGCAATTTAGTTTAACTCATTAACAGGTGAAAGTTTTGAGTTTATTGGAAATTGAGGGGGACCCTTCATTACCTTAATTTTTTCACTTGAGGCAACCCGAATGTTAGAGGCGGGTTGCCAAGGCTATTTGGCAACCGTAGTTGATACGTCAGTTGAGGAGACGAGGATGGTGTGACATCCTGAATTTCAACCCCGTTCCGAATATATGAAATGGGCATTTTGTCAACGCGTCTATGGTCCTCTTTCTCGGAGCTGATCACTCTCAAGTTAACTAATCTATCGGGTGAAGCCGTTGAGGGTTATAAATGCGGCAAACTTAAGAATTCGATCAGAAATCGACTACTTGACCGTGATAATTGGCAAGGGTCAATACGGCACCGTTATAATTGATTAGTAATCGGGTATAGGTCGATTCCATTTGATTCCATGGAATGGCGTAATTAAATTGTGGGTGATTCCACATGATTGCAAAATTCGCGTCCTAACCCCATGGCACCCCCGAAACGGCCCTCAATCCGTTAGGGTCGCCACAGTTTACTTACCTTTCACATTCTTAATAACATGCCACTCTGATATCCTTGAATTATAGTGGGTCCATATATCCTGGGGGTTTATAATTTTTTTTTTATCCGTCCCGGCGCAATTCATATAATGGAAGCATATTCGACATCTCCCTAACCCATACTTAAACCAAATAATACAATGCAATGCATACCAACTACACCTTTCATATATATACGTTAGAGCCGAAACACTTTTCTTTTTACAGAACTTTGATGGACATCACGAGTCGGTACAACAAAAGGCCAAGGCTTTACTAAGCTCGGCTATAACCCAAAAGTACCTGACCCCACATCAGTCATGTACATCGATCCATCCTCCAATGTCGGCTATCCAAAAAGTGTCATCCTTTACCAGTAACACGCGCAATCACACCCAGCCCGATGCATCGGCTGGTGGCGGCGGCAGCATCCCCATCATAATAACGTTGTGAGGAACATGCACAGACAGGAACTCCTGGACTACAGGGCCATCAGGTAGATCCACGTCATACATAACTAAAACTCAAACACAGGTGAACACCAGTCCACGAACACCAACATAGGGGTGCTCCGAGCACTCAACCTCAACATCAGACGGTAAGCCATAGAAAGTACCACGTGTGACAGGTGATAGAGGCATCTCTTAATTTGAAATGTTAGTCCCCAAAAGGGGTGAGTACAACCACTCAGCAGTAAAAGATTCCTCAAGCTATATCAAGCATTACTATTAATATCCAGATTCAAGTATGGTAGACAAAACAAGAAATTTAACAATAGGTATTTATCAAAATCACGAAAACCTTCAATGTAATAACAATGTAGTCCTAATGTGTAGTGCAACATATCCAAGATAGACAAATCTCAATCATAGGGTCAAACTGAAACATCACGTTCCGTTCCATGCCATACACTCAGTCACATATCCAAACCCACGCACACTTATAATGGAACCATTCATTTTATTTTTCAAAAGGTTTCATCCCCGGAGGACCAATGTTTGTGTCCCTCCGGCATTTGCATCCCTCTAGGCATCACGAAAGCCTCCGGCATTCAGCCATTTAAGGCCACCGGGCATTTGGAGCGAATCACTCCTCTAGGCATCTCATACCCCACCTGGTATCATGAGGAACCTCGAGGGCCTCCCATGAAAATGGTTACCCGGGCCATCCGAAATTACGTACTGACAAGCATACCACCAGGCATCCCGAAGCTCCCGGGGAATAGCCTCTGGTATTCAGCCATTTAAGGCCACCGGGCATCCACAAGGCATCGACTCACTCGATCCTCTAAGCATCCCGACTCCCGGGGTATCGTTGACCCGAGGGTTCAATGGTAACAACTTAGCATTTTAATTTACAAGACATTTTCCAATGCTAAAACAAGATGTCTCATGGACCCTCTAACACATCTCAATATTGCACAAATATCCACAGCCAATACCATCATATCACATAGCCATTCGAAACACCTTCACTTTCGGATACTTTTGTGAAAATTCAAGAATAGAATAGCTCGACTTTTACAATGCACAGTTTTGGTAGAAATTTTTAAATAAATACTAAATGGACTAAGAAAATTACGAAATTTTGACACATTATCAATGAGACCTAAAGGAACAAATTCCATACTTATCTAGAGTAAAAACATTAGTATTTCTTACTACAGTTTCTATGAAATTTCCAGATTTAGCATTTCCATATAAAAATCATTTCGTCAACCAAATATTGTCCATTTATGCTAAATTTTTGATATGTTGCTCCTACAGACATGATCTCCAACTTTCATTCAGAAATTGAAGTGAAATTGTGGCTGGAAAATTACAGAAAAATCAAAAAGTCACCGAGGGTCACATTGTTCTTCACAAAACAGTCCATTAACCTAATGAGAGTTTTTCCTACTCGTTGAATTTCGACCTCCAACATCCACAATCAAACAGATACAAGTGTATTACACTATACACAGCCTTATCACTTCCAAAAATCCTTCATAGTCAGATTTTAAATTCTTGTTCCATCTCAAATTCGAAATCCACAATGCATGCCCTGTCTTTCCTAGTATTCTTGATCTAACTTCATCTTACATGTCCAAAATTCAACATGCAGCTCTAAAATTTCACCTTTTTCACATCCACCAACTCTTAGCTAGATAAAACAGCAAGCAAAACATAGATTGAAGAAAAACAGAGAACTTAGGGGTCTCGGACGCGGCTTGGCGACAGCGAACTCGAGCGACATCAACAGCGGCAGCTAGGACACAGCGGAAGACAGCCTTCCTCTTCCCCCTCGTGGCCTGCAGTCGCCCCTTTCTCCCTCGCTCACTCACCCGAACTGTCCCTCTCTCAGTTTCACTCTCTCGATTGCCTGCCTCGTCCATTCCGCCCCTCTCTCTCTCTTTTTCTTTCTTTCACTCCCATGATTAGCTAGTAATCATTGGATTTTACATGGGAATGGACACTTGGCTTCAAGGGAAAAACATATGGCTTCATCAAGAGGACAAATGGAGAGGTGGCATGGGGCTGCTCCATTCGGTTCCTCTCCCTCCTTGGGTCGACAGCCTTATGGGCTTCTTGGGCCGGGCCTTAGTCGGCCAAACGGTGGGGGAAAGGGGGGCTACTTTGGGCTAGTTTGGGCCTTAAGTGTCCAGCCCATACTTGCTCTTAATTTTCCACCTTAATCCCCACTCATAATTACTTAATTTCAAATATTCACATGGCCATAAAATTTTGCAACATTAATCAATGGTAATCCAACTTATAAAGTACACGGCCAAGAATAGAAAATTTCTCATCAATTCATCTTTTAACACAATCTAGATCACTCATGAGCATATGATATATTCCCAATCAAAACAATAGTCCATTCAATGCTTGGCCTTGTTTAATTGAAATCCATTGGTCTAATGGCTATAATATAGTCCAATGGCGCTTCCATCACCTATTCATGGGTCGTAGTGCCTCTAGAGATTGCTATGAAATTTTAGGATGCCACAAACCCAATTTTATGTCGATTCTGTACTCGGTACCCGTAATTGAAACCTTGAGATTTTTACGACAACTGAGAGTTGACGACGAGTCAGAGATGCACAAACATGGATCAAAATTATTGACCACAGGTCAAACACGCTAGAATCTCTAAAAACTACCCGGTAGGTTGGGTTGCGCTAAAATCGCGTTCGGTCGATTTTGACTACGAAATTGATCTCATTTTTGGGAATTAGATGTTTGAGTGTGTCACGATTTATTTTTAGTATCTCGTCTCATCTTTTGGGAAATTTCCGTCGGGCCCAGAATTTTTACGGAAAATTGAATTTCGGACAAATTGGAAAATGAAAGTGAAATTCGGATGGGCTTTTTAAGTGTGTTATTTGGCTATTAAAAGGATTTTATTTGTGGGCAATTAGGTTCAGGAAAGTATTTGGGGACAAAGAAGATGGGTATGAAGACTTTTGTGGCTTTGTGATGAGTGTTTAGGATATTTCCCCTTGACTTTTTGGCCTCTTCTCTCTCTCTCCCATTTCTTTCCCCTCATTTCATGCGTGAACCCCCCATGTAGACTGCCCATCCTCCTTTCTTCTTCCCTTCCTCCTCATCTCTTCTCCTTCTTCGTTATTTCTTCTTTTCCCCCTCACATGTGCCTATTTCTTCCACCAACAGAACCGCCCACACCCCACCAGCACCATTGCTCACGCCTTCATCACTTCTCATCATCCACTAGCACTTCCACCATCTCTATTCACCCTCATGCAAACTCCACACCTCAGCCCCCCCACACCACAGCTGCCATCTCCTTCGCTACTTCAGTTGCTGCCCCAGCATTCGTCCCACCAAGACCAACTTCTCCATCGAACAACCCAGCAGCCATCAACTTGCCAGCAACAGCCTCACCGAGTCGTGTCCATCACTGATCAGCCTAAGCTAGCTGAGACCAGCACAACCACAGAAACTCCTCTTGGCCATGAGTCTTGTCGTACCTTTTCCTCAGCCATTTTGCCTTCGTTGGAGACATGGTGGTAGTCTTGGGTTTTCATCGCCTTCGTGTCACCATTGCTGTGAGGCCGCCGTCGTCAAATTTTAGTGAGTTACCTCCCTAATCCTTGGTTAGGTTGTTAATTAGCATGGTTAGATTAGTGCTAAGAATGATTAGTGCTAAGAAGGATTAGTGTTAATTAAGTTGGATTAGCTTAAATTCGGATAAGTTTACTAGACCCTCGCCGTTTTCTATTTTTGTATGGAAAAATGTGCTATGATTTTGGGGTTGCTTCTTTCTTGAAAAATGTTCTAGACATATTCGACTATGACATATATTTTACTCAAGATTTTATGGATTTAAAAGACTGAGATTTCAGCTTCGTTTCAATCAAAATAGAACCTTTGTTTGTGCTGGAACTTGTGACATTTTGATGTTCAATGGATTTTTATCAACTTTTAAGGTTTGAATTTCGAAAGAGTTCCGTTACAATAGCTGTTTATCACATCTTGTAGTTTACATAGTAAAATTTCAGGTCAAACGGACAAATTTGGACTTCGAACCAAACTGATTTAGGAAAATAGATTTTCTGGATACGGACACAGTTTTTCTAATGGTTTGGGTGATTTACTGCTCTTAATATAGAAGGATCTGGGTTAGGGTATCTCCATAAACAATTTTTTTTTAGGTGTGCTCTGCAACATATTCAAATTTGAGAATTTTCTGAGTTCGTTTGGGTAGGTTTCTAGAATTAAACTTGGACACGCACGAGTGGCCCAGTGTCTACCGATTAGGACCGGTAGTGGTTTTGTGATTATTCTTGGTGTCATGCTTGCTGGATAAGGTGTATTTGGTGATGTAGGTGAATTTTGGCATGCTTAGAACGTATGCGTGATAATATGTGAATGGTTGTTTTATGGTGATTGTTTATTGTTATTGCAAAAGGTGACCTTTTGGATTATTAAATAGAAAATAAATGAGGTGTCGGATCCAAACACTAAAACTTATTTGCCCAATAAAACAATGAGGTTTTAAACTAGGTGCGTGCAAAGTTTGATGGATTAATTTTGAGTACGTGAGCACCTATGAATTTATTTCTAAATGTGTTGAACAAAAAAAAAAAAAAAGAGGGGTTACTAAGGTTTGTTTTCAAAAGAGGATGGTTGGAAAATAAATTAGAAAAGAAATGTGGTGTTGGGTTTGGACGCCAAGTTTTATGTACTCAATAAAACGAGGAAGTTTTATACTAGATGCGGAAAGTTTGAACAAAAAAAAGAGTTACTAAGTTTATTTTAAAGAGGGGATTTTGATGTTTTGGCAATATGATGGAAGCTAAGAGTTGACTTGGTTAATGATGCGCCTACATGGTTAGGTTAGTTAAGTGGTTCAATTTAATAAATAGCAATTTATTTAATTTAATTGTTATTTATTCAATTAATTATAATTAGTGTAAATTGTACTGGGATAGTTGGTTAGTGAAATTTTACGCTGATCATCATGGATGCGTTTATATGTGAAATTGATTGCTTAATTGTGCAATTGAGTGCTTGATTGTCGATTTGGACTATTATTGCAAAAAGTGATTTTTGGGTATTTAATCAAAAAAATACCGGATGTTGGTTTTTGACGCCAAAAATATTTTATGTACTATATAAAATCGTGGAATTTTGAAATGGGAGAGTATCACGTTTTATGGTTCGATTTGACTGTGTGACCACGCACAATTATTTTACCAAATATTTTTAATACGAAGAAAATTGACCAAGTCCATTATTTGAAATGGAAATATTTGAGTGCAAAGCATGATGTTCTTGGCCAAGTATGTGCTAGTGTGTGATCACCTAATACCTTGATGCGTTTATGTGGGGTAGTGAACCCGTCCTAATGCATTTACACAGGACGATGCCTGATTAAGTTCAGATGCCCTTGACAACGGATGCTAGATTGCGGTTGTGGCATCTCAAAATTCAAGTCACCCTCTAGAGGAATTAAAGCTCGTAATTAGGTAATGAAATTACCTATGGTTTATGCTTTAGCCATCAGTCTCCTTTTAAGATTAGGTGATTTGTGCTTGTGTTTATGAGATTTTAAATTTGATAGATTACTGATAATAATCTATGCTTGACCATGCACCTTATAGACTAAATTTCTATAAATAAAATGTCACAAGACTTTGGCCATGTGGAATTTAAAATTTAAAAATTTGTAGAAGAAATTATAAAAGGGGAAAATTTAATTTTTATTTAGGTTGGGCCTTAGGCCCATTGGCCTAAGCCTTAGTGGGCCAAGCTAGTTGGCCCAATTAGGCCCGCGAAAGGAGGCTGTCGCCAGCCCAAAAGGAGGCCCAAGAAGAGGAAGCCCAAGCCCATGCATGTGTTGTGACAAGTGGCAAGAAGAGATGGCATGCATTGGCCAATTGAAAGGCAAACTAATCATTGCAAATGACTAGGAAATGGGGGAATAAAAGGGAAGAGGAGAGAGAGAGGTGGCCGGTTGAGCTACCGCCCAAAGAGAGAGAGAGATTGTGCGAGAGAGAGTGAGAGTGAGGCCGAGAGGGAGGAGAAGCCGAGAGGAAGGAGTCGCCGTCGCACGCCGTCCGTCTGCCTGTGCGCCGCCCATTCGCTGCTGTGTATCGCCGTTTGTGTGGTCTAGAGGCAAGTTAGGAATCCACTTTCTACTCTTGCACCAATTTTTTGCATGTATGGTCGAAATCTAGGACATTTGGAGGCATGGGAGTGAAGTTAATGTGTTTTGTTCTTGAGTTGCATGCTGTTTTCGCATGAACCGTTTGAGCCAGAATTTTGTGAGAGCTTGCATGCATGTTTTGAGTTCGATTTTGACTTTTATTTCTCCATGAAATTTGTATCTAACATCTTAAACTACAACATACTAAAATTTGGTGTAAAATGATAGAGGTTTAAGGGGTAAAACTCTCATCCTACGGAGACCTCAGATCTGGAACGATTTCACTGACCTTTCGGTGGATTTGTGGTTGTATTTTGATTTGCACTAAGAATATCTCTTCGATTTCTTCTTAAAAGTTGTAGGGGACATCTTAAACTACAACATACTCAAATTTGAAGTAAAATGAACAAGCATAATTTAGTAAATCGACTCACTCTTGAAGACGGTAAATCTGGAGATGTGGTACAAGACACCCGAGACTTCATCGACCCAAATGACGACTATAATCTGAATATTTGACTTAGATCCCTTCACAAAACTTGTATATAACATCTTGAAGTAAAACATATCCAAATTTCAGAGGCAACGAAGAAGAATAGGTAGGTGAAGACTCAGTATTTCGGAGAAGCATGCACTGGACGTTTCGGTGTTAGATCCAGAAGCTTCGTGTGACTGTAGAAAATAATATAAAAATAATTTGGCTTGTAAGTCTTCATGAAAAATATACTTTAGTGTCTTGGCTATAACTTGGTAAAATTTTGTAATTTTTGGAGCTCGTTCGGGTGTTTTAATTAAATTATTCCGGAAACTGTGCATTCTGATTTCATCCGAAATTACATGCTGTATTTATGTGGATTATGAATTTGTGTGGAATTCTATTTGGCCATGCATTTTGCATGAAATCATTATCCTATTGTCTTGTCTATCACTTGCCTTAATTTTATGATTTTTGAAAATCATATGGATATTTAAATTTAATATTTTCGAAAGTGGCACGAGCTGGAATTTAAATAAATGTAAAAAGGGCATGATAAATGGATTATTTTAATTGGTACGAAGTCCATAAAATTATTTTATGAATAATTGTACCTTGTTGCATGTATGATGAGGTCTTGATGCATGCATGGCAATGAATTGAGATGCATGTATGAATTTAATGCTGAATATGATTTTGTTTGTCATTACATCATATGCCATGCTAAATTGAGACCGAAATTGGTGAACATGGATAATGAAAAATGAGGAGATTGTTGTGGTAGATGATAATGCCCTAAGAGTATCAGGATGCTCGGGATGGGGGGTGCCAGAAGCCGGATTGTATTAAGATACAAGGCCGGATTTGTCCTCGGGAGTGTTGAGATGCCCGGGAAGTGGGGGTGCCGGAAGCCCTGGAGGTTTGTGCCTAGGGGAATGCCTCGTGATGCCAGTTGGGGTGCGAGATGCCCGGCCAGGGAGTGTAAATGCCGGAAGCCTCGAAGGTTTTTGCCTAAGGGATGCCTCGTGATGCTAGTTGGGATGCGAAATGCCCGGAATGTGGGGGGCCGGATGCTCGGTGGTGTGTGCCGGAGGGTTATCTTGCGATGCCGGATGTGGTGATCGAATTGAAAGATAAAAGTGAAAAATGATGACATGATATGATGATGATCACCTATGGCATGATGATGATATATGATATGATATGATGATGATCACTTATGGCATGATGATATGCATGTATGAGATGATATGTCTAGGACATAATGATGATGGCATATGTATGATATGATGGTGACCTATGGTATGATGATACATGTGTATGACATGATGATGATAACCTATGGCATGACAACACGTATGTGTTATGATTGTGATGAAGATGTATGATGGTATATGCATGGCTTCAAGGTAAGTACGCATGGATGCATGTATGGCATGTATGATGTTATGATGGTATTGTATGTTGCATTGAGTGGTTATTGGATTCTTTTACCTGCTGAATGGTTGTACTCACCCCTTTGGGGACCAACATTTCAGATTAGCAGCATGCTGCTCCCTGCTGTCACGCGGGATGTGTTTTACAGTCTACCATCCGATGTAGAGGTCGAGTGCGAGGAGTTTGGCTATCCCTCTGTTCCTGGATTGACGTATATTCGAGTGCGCTGTTTAGTCATGTACGATGTAGGCCTGGCTGGGGGCCCTATTGTCCAGGAGTTCATATCCGTCCACATTCGTCGCGACGATGTGATGCGTGGGATGTTGCCGCCGCCACCGCCTGATGCACCGGGTTGGGTGTGAGGGCCCGTGTGTGACGAGTAGGAGTTGGATCTTTTTGGGGATAGTTAGCCGACACTGATGATGGGGATTTAGCACGTGAGTTGTAGCAGGTCAAGGGTTTCTTTTTTGGGGTTTTAGGCTAGGCGTGGTTAAGTCCTGGCTTTTCCTTTTGATGTACCGACCCAAGAAATCCCATCTTGGAAAAATCTAAATAAAGTGTCATGGCTTGTCTTTTTATCATGATAATTAGTGGTGTGTATTTGTATTATGGTTGATGGAGGGTGAGATGGTGGTGTTTTATTTTGCTTCCGCTAATAAGTCGTGCTGAGACCGTTTAAAAAAAAAATGTCTATGAATTACGACGCTTCTTCTAAGAGATGTAATAAGGTGTAACATTGGTGCTTGTGGCGACCTAAGAAGGGTCCGGGCTGCCACATCGGTAGAGGCCAGACCGATGCTTCTTATGGAATGCCATCCTGATGCATTTACGTGGGACGATGCCGTGCTCGATGGGGTGAGACGACACTCGGTTATGCCGGATGACCGCCGATTGATGAGTTGCTGTGGCCGTTGGGTCGTAAATAACTGGGACATGTGTGAAGGTTTGAGATAGCCGCGCCTGATTATGTGACAAAATTGTGTGGCACGAAATGGGACGCGTCATAATGATTTGGCCTTATAATCGGGACCCCTGTGATTGTCTAAGAAACGAATTGAGGTGTTCGAGTTATTGAATACATGTACTGTATGCATATGTTATATGAGATGTACTAATGTGCAGGGAGGTGCGAAGGAGAGGTAAGTCCTATATGGTGCATGTTTAGGCTGCCTCTATGTGAATTCTTGTCCTAATATGGGCCCCTCTGCCTCGGGCTCGAGATTCTCCACGACACCATCTAGGATATCAATGTCCAAAGGATCGGCTACCTCTACTACGAACCCTGTAGCCTCGGGCCTCGAGTTCTCTGCGATATCATTTAGTATATCGATATCATACACAGGGTGAAGTACCTCTTCATCCTCAGTTTCGACAGTAGGCCTGTCAAAACCCTCCAAAGGACCCTCCTGGACCCCGTTAGGCTCGTTCAGGAACCACGCTTTGAAGCGATAAGGTACCAAGTGATCAGCATGAGCTCACGGTTCCGAGTGGTCCCGATGATGGGGAAAAAGGTAGACTCGACCTCCACCTCCCAAGGACACCCAAAACGGATGTGACGTACCTCCATCTAAGGACCTAAAAATTTTAAACCACGACAGGGTGAGATAAAATCTCAGCGAGTCAACACCTTAAACCTTTATTAGGATGCGAATTCACCTAGAGGTAGCCTAAACAGGAGTCATACACAAACTTATCTCGCCTCAGCACGTCCCAGCATATTAGTACATCACATATACATTTATCAATGCAGTATGCAAAATCAGTAACTGGAACATATCATGTCATATATCACTCAATCACAGGGGTCCCAATTATAAGGTAAAATCGATATGACACGTCTCATTCCGTGCCACACAATTTTACCCCATAATAAGGTGCGGCTAACTCAATCACTTAGGCATGTCCCAGTTATTTACGACCCAACGGCCACAACCAACTCAACAATCAGCGATCATCCGGCATAACCGGACGTCGTCCCACTTCATCGAGCATGGTAACGTCTACACCTAGACGGCATTCCACAAAGGAGCATCGGCCCAGCCTCCACTGCGACTGGCATCCATTGACTTAGGGCATCTAAACTTAATCAGGCATCCTCCCGCGTGAATGCATTAGGCTGGGTTCCAATACTAACCACACACACATCCATACTCGGCTAAGAACATCATGCTTTGCACTCATATATTTCCATTTCAAACAATGGACTTGGCCAATTTTCTTCGTATTAAAAATTCCTGGTAAAATAATTGTGCATGGTCACACATTCAAATTGAACCATAAAATGTGATACTCTCTCATTTTTATAGTACATAAAATATTTATGTGTCAAAAAATGACACCCGGTATTTTTCTAATTAAATACCCATAAAGATCAAATTTTGCGATAATAATTCACAACAATCATCACGCACGCAATTCCATAAATAAATAGTCAATTTCACATATAAATGCAATCACAACAATCAGCGTAAAATTCTGATAAACGACTATCCCGTCACAATTTATGCTAATTATAATTAATGAAGTAAATTGCAATTAATTATATAAATTGCATGTTATATAAACTAATCCACTTAATTAATCTAATTAAGCTAACCAAACTATCCTAATTGAGCTAATTAAACTAATCTAGCTAGGCTAACTAATTAACCTAACTAACCACCTAACTAAGCTAGTCTAGGTAACTAACTAATCTAACTAACTTAGTTACACTAACTAACTAACCACTAATCCTTAATTAAGCCTAAACTAATCCACTAAGTGTAATTAACTACCTAATCCAAGATTAGGGAATTAACTCACCGGATTAGCGAGGTGACGGGCCCATGGTGATGGCGTGTGGCATCCCAAAATTCAGAGCCAAGCCATAAGGTGTGTTAAAGTCTTTAATTAGGTGATGAAAATTTCCATGGCTTATGCTTTAGCCATTAGTCTTTTATTTAAATGATTTGTGCATATGATTGTGAAAATTTAAAATTGATAGATTAATAATCTATGCTTGGCCATAAGATTTATAAATTAAATCTCAATAGACAAGATGTCCCAAGACTTTGGCCAATATGAAAATTGAAGTTGAAAAATATTTATAGAAGAAATTCAAAAAAAAAAAAAAAAAGGAAAAAGGGTTAATTTTAGGAATGGGCCTTAGGCCCATTGGCCTAAGCTTAATGGGCCAAGTTAGTCGGCCCAATTAGGCCCATTAAAGAGGGCTGTCGCTGGCCCATTGGAAGCCCAAGAAGGAGTGGCCGGATGGCCCAAAAGCCCAAGCCCAAGAAGCCCAAATTCAATTCAAAATTCAATTGGACAAGTGGCAAAGGGGAAGGCCATGCATTGACCATGGTTGAGGTGAAACAATCATTACAAATGATGAGCTCTAGGGGGGTGTAAGAAGAGAGAGAGAGAGAGGTGTGCGAGAGAGAGAGAGATTTGTGTGAGAGAGGAGCGGCCGAGAGAGAAAGGAAGGAGGGAGTCGCCGTTGCCGCCGTGTCCGTCCGCCGTACGCCGTCGATCGTTCATCCTAGAGGCAAGTGGAGTCCTATAGCTTCTCTTGCATGTTTGTATGATTGTTTGCATGTTAGATTTTGGGTGTTTTAGTGAGAAAAACCGAGGTAAGGTTGGCTTGTTCTTAAGTAGTGTGACTGTTCTTGCTCGGATTGTGTGAGTCAGTAACTTGTTTGAGCTTGTATGTGTGTTTGGAGCCCGATTTTGGCTTCGGTGTCTTCATGAAAGTTTAAGATAACATCTTGTACTATAACATACTGAAATTTCGTGGAAATTGATGGATATTTGAGGGGTTAAAGTCGCATCTTACGGACACCTCAGATCTGGAAAGATTTTACTAACCTTTTTTCTGGATTCATGGTTGCATGTTGGTTTTTGTTGAGAATATTACTTCGATTTCTTCATGAAAGTTGTAGGGAACATCCTAAAATACAACATACTAAAATTTGAAGTGAAAATAACAAGTATAGCTTGGTAAATCGACTAGATCTTGAAGACGATGATTCTTGTGAAGTATTCCGAGACACCCGAGACTTAAAGGACTAAAATGAGGACTATAATCTGGTTATTCGACCTAGATCTCTTCATGAAACTTGTAAAGGACACCTTGATACATAACATATCCAAATTTCAGAGGAAACTAAAGAGAATAGATGGGTAAAATCTTAATATTTCGGAGATGGAAGCACTGGACGACGCGGTAATAGATCCAGAAGCTTCGTGAGGTTGAATAAAATAATTTATAAGTAATCTGGCTTGGAGTTCTACATGAAAGTTGTGCGAAAATGTCTTGGCTATAATCTGGTAAAATTTTATAATTTTTGGAGGCCATATGGATATTTTAATTGAATTTATTCGAAAACCGTGCATTCTGGTTTTATCTGAGAAGCATAGGATGTTTTGGGAAAATTATGAAATTTTATAAAAATTCAATTTGGCCATGAATTTTGCAAGTAATTATCATCCTATGGGTTTGTTTAATAATTTCTTGAATTTTGATAATTTTGGGAAATTATAGTTATTTTTAAAATAATAATAAATAAATAAAAATAAATAAAATGATAAATAAATGAATAAAAATGAATTATTTCATTGGCTATAGATTCCATTTAATTAATTCATGTTGCCTGTGTAATAAAGCTTTGATATGTCTATGATATTGAATTGAGATGTACATGTGATAAAACCTTGATATGTCTATGATATCGAATTGAGATGCACATGTGATAAAAGCTTTGATATGTCTATGATAATGAATTGAGATGCATATGTGATAAAGTTTTGGCATATGTATGGCAATTGAATCAATGCATGTGTGAATGTCATGCATAGTATGATTTGTTTGATATCATGCCATGTGCCATGTTAAAATGTGAATAAAATACTGGTGAACATGGATGATGGTAAATGAGGAGATGGTTGTGATGGCGGATGATGCTCGGAATGTATAGAGATACATTGCCGAAATTCCCTGGGAGATTCAGGATGCCCGGAATGTGGGGGGCCGGAAGCCCTGTCGGAGGTCTTTGCCCGAAGGGAATGCCTCGCGATGCTAGGATTGGGGTGCGAGATGCCTGGCTAGAAGTGAATAAAATACTGGTGAACATGGATGATGGTAAATGAGGAGATGGTTGTGATGGCGGATGATGCTCGGAATGTATAGAGATACATTGCCGAAATTCCCTAGGAGATTCAGGATGCCCGGAATGTGGGGGGCCGGAAGCCCTGTCGGAGGTCTTTGCCCGAAGGGAATGCCTCGCGATGCCAGGATTGGGGTGCGAGATGCCTGGCTAGAAGTGAATAAAATACTGGTGAACATGGATGATGGTAAATGATGAGATGGTTGTGATGGCGGATGATGCCCAGAATGTATAGAGATACATTGCCGGAAATTCCTTGGGAGATTCGAGATGCCCGGAATGTGGGGGGCCGGAAGCCTTGTCGAAGGTCTTTGCCCGAAGAGAAATGCCTCGCGATGCCAGGATTGGGGTGCGAGATGCCTGGCTAGAAGGGTAAAGGCCGGAAGCCCTGTCGAAGGTTTCTGTCCGAAGGGAATGCCTCGTGATGCTAGTTGAGATGCGAGATGCCCGGAATGTGGGGGGCCGGATGCCTGATGGCTTGGGAGGCTGAATGTCGGGGAACCTCGGAGGTCTTTGCCCGAGGGGATGATGAAATTAATGATTTGAGAAATGGGTGATGTGGTGATCAATTGAAAAGTAAAAAGTGGAAATTAAACCATGATGATATGATATGCATGATGATATGCATGACGATGATGATGATATGATATGCATGATGATATGCATGATGATGATGATGATGATGATGATGATGATGATATGCATGATGATATGCATGATGATGATGATGATGATATGCATGATGATAATGACGATATGATATGCATGATGATGATAATGATATGTGATTGAAATAACGATGATCACCTATGATGATGATAATATGCATGATGATATGCATGATGATGATGATGATATGATATGCATGATGATATGCATGATGATGATGATGATGATGATGATGATATGCATGATGATGATCATGATATGATATGCATGATGATATACATGATGATGATGATGATATGGCATGCATGATAATATGCATGGTGATGATAATGATGATGGTATAAGATATGACATGTGTAATGTGATGATGATGATGACATGTATGATACGATGATGATACACATGTATGTGTTATAAGTCGATATGATGGTGCATGATAGTACGCGCATGGCTTCAAGGTAAGTTACGCCTGCAATGCATGTATGATATGCCTGATGCATTGAGTTGCTATTGGATTTCCCTATCTGCTGAGTGGTTGTACTCACCCCTTTTTGGGATAACATTTCAGATTAGCCAGTATGCCGCTTCCTACTATCACGAGAGGTACATTTTACAGGTTACCGTCCGACGTTGAGGTAGAGTGTGAGGAGTTCGGCTGTCCTTCCGTGCCTGGACTCACCTACATACGCGTACGCTGTCTAGTCATGTATGACATAGGCCTGGCTGGGGGCCCAGTCGTTCAGGAGTTTGTTTCTATTCACGTTCGCCGCGATGGGGTGATGGGAGGGATGCTGCCACCGCCACCGCCTGACACACCGGACTGGGTGTGAGACCTGAGCGTGACGAGTAGGGGCTGTGTTTTTTTTTGGGATCGTTAGCCGACACTTATGATGGGGGGATTATACACGCGTGATGTAGAGGGTCGAGGGTTCTTTTTGAGGTTTTAGGCTAGACATGGGTGAGTCCTAGCTTTTCCTTTTTGATGTACCAACCCAAGAGTAGTCCCATCTTGAAAGAATATGTAAATAAAGTGTCGTCGCTTGTTTATAAAAATCGTGATGTTTAGTGGTGTGTATTTGTATCATGCTTGGTAGGGGGAGAGACGTGATATTTAATTTGCTTCTGCTAATGAGTCGCGCTGGGACCGTTTGGTTTCAAAAAAAAAAATGTGTCTATAAATTATGACGCATCTTCTAAGGAGAAAGGTAATAAGGAGTAACATTGGCGCTGGTGACGACCTGCGAAGGGTTCGGGGTGTCACATGGCGGCATGAAGGCGGTGAAGACTCAAAATTATCGAGTCTCTAACGGAGGGTCGACCGAGGTTGAAAACAGCCCATAAGGCTCATGGCTTGGCTGGTTGAGCTAGTTTTGTGAGCTGCTGGAAGGTCTGGTCGCGGGGCTGGTCGAGCGACTAGACTAGCGAACAGGCGAGCTCGGTGAGGCTAACAAGCTAGGCTCGTGAGGCGGGTGGACTGGCGACGCTGGCTGGCAGAGCTTAAACGGTGGCATTGGGCAAGAGGACGGCACTAAGCATTGCTGGTCGGTGGTGTTGTGTGGGCGGTAGCAAGGGATGGGAGGTGAAGCAGTGGGCGGCAATAGCAAAGACAAAGGAAAATAGAGAATGAAGAAGATGAAATGAAGAAGAATAAGAAGAAGAAGAGGAAGAAGTTGCTGAGTTTGGCTAAGGGACGGAGGAGGATGCGCATGATGGGGGGGGCATGAGGCCAAGAAGGTCAACCAAGCAACCAATGAGGCTTTAGATCAAATATCCTAGCCACTCATGACTTCTGCCACAAAGTCTTCATGCCCATTTTGTCAGGGGACCAACCAATGAGCATTTTCTCTTCAATTCTTCACAAAGCACTTCATTTTGGTGGCCAAAATTCATATGGCAGCAATGCATACGAATTTCCAAAATTCCTATTTGTCGCTTTTGATTTTTCCACAATTTCTAGGCTCGACGAAAAATTCCCAAAAGATGAGACGAGGTCCTAAAAATAAATCGTGACACGCTCGAACATTCGATTCCCGAAATTGAATTCAATTTCGTGATTAAAGTTGACCAGACGCGATTATAGCGCGACCTAACCTACCGGGTAGCTTTTAGGGATTTTGGCGCATTTGACCCGTGGTCAATAATTTCCGATCCACGTTTGTGCATCTTCGACTCGTTGGCGACTCTCAGTTGTCATAAAAATCTCAATGTTTCAATTACGGGTACCGAGTACAAAATTGACAGAAAATCGGATTAAAGTCGTTCGACCCAAATTTTGCAATCATGCGAAATCACTTGGAATTAAATTACGTCATTCCATCAAATCGACCTATTCCGACCACTTTTCAATTATAACGGTGCCGTATTGACCCTTGTTGATTATCACAGTCAAGCAGTCGATTTCTAATTGAATTCTCAAATATGCCGCGTTTATATTCCTTAACTGCTTCACCTGATAGGTTAGTTAACTCGTGAGTGTTCAGCTTCGAGAAAAAGGACCATAGGCACGGCGAAATGCCCAGTCCATATATTATTCGAGATAGGGTTGAAAAATCAGGATGTCACATAAGTATTCCTTCCAATGCTTCACTTGGGTATCTGATTAACCCACCAAAAATCGATTAATGACAACTCCTAGATAAAATCCATTTTTATGCCCAAAACTTGTACTTAAGTTGCGAATTAGTATGAGCTTACGAGAGCTGAGCCAAGTTTGGGTTGGGAGAGTTGAGTTAAGTTTAGGCTTAATAACTCATTAGCTGAATTCTTAGGTGGTTCACCCGAGGCTAAGTCATGACAGGAACAAAAACCTGTGAGAGTCATAATGGAAAGACCTTTTTATTTGGGTATTTTAACTTAGCATCTTTAACAAACTCTTTCTGGGTTGAACAATCATTTTGTCAAAGTTTCCCTTCTCGAGGAACTTGCTAATTGATGTTATTTACCAAAAATGTTTGAATGATATTCATAATTTACATTCAAGATTTGAATTCCAAGTGATTTACCTTCCGCATTCTTGGAATTTCATTGTTGGAAAAATTAATCTTCCCAAATAGACTGATTTTTTTCCAAAGGTTGTTGGTTATCCTTAAACCATGTCTTTTGAATTGAGGTCCATTTTTACATGGTAAGCACCCTTTCGGTCAAAACTCTATGGAATTAGTTTTCTAAATTCTAAATAAAATTCTTTATAGGATGAAAAACCAACCTACGGCCTAAGGGTTTATATAAAGCTCTACAAATAGTTAAATAAAAAAATTTGGAATGTTACACTATACTGTGATCCATAAAAATACTTTTTTGTTTAGTTTTTACATGAAGAGACCTCTCTTTCGGTCAAAACTCGTTTTTACAAAATAAGATGGGTAGTTTTTGGGTCAAAACTCGTGTCTACACGATGAGACCTCTCTAACAGTGAAAACTCATTTTTACATGATGAGACTTATCTACCAGTCAAAACTCGTTTTTCCAGGACAAGACTACCTTTCCAATTAAAATCGGTTTTTACACAGTGAGACTTCCCTTGTTTTCCCCATGGAGTTGAATCCATTTTTACACATTAAAACTTCCCTAGACATGTCTTAGTCCTCAAAGTGAAGATTTATTAGCTCGATTGAGCTTTACACAAAGAAAGATCAAGGTGAATATTCTCATACTTGAATCTAAGAAGCGAGGCTAGCATTCGAACATAGGATGCTTTATAATACTTATATAGATGATGAATAACATTTACGATGAGCTTATGATGATCAATGATTAGCTGGTGGCTTGATTTAGAATGATTGCCATTCTTGGAGAAATCGTAGCTAGTTTGGACTGACTTGATGAATGTCTTGAAATGAGTTGCAAAGTGATCTCGTTTGATGTTGATGTTTTCATATGATTCTTAGATGATTTCACAATCTTTCCAATGGTATATCGCATGCATGATTTGGACTTTATTCGCTTTATCGATTGCTTTCATATAACCTTGATGTTGATTCTGGATTTTGGATGTTTGCTGCTTTGTTATGGCTAACCGACCAATTTGGTTTGATGAATTTTCATGAGTTTTTTTATAGTGATTTTGGATTGGATATCTTAATGAAAGTTAATCATGACATTTGATTCTAGATCATATGAAAATTTCATGAAATTCACAAATCGTTTGTTCAGGTTAATTGCTTGTTAGCTATTCATAATCTGTAAATTCCTGTTTTAGGATAGACCACGTTGCTAAATGTCTTCATTTGAGTTAGAAAATGGTTTCAATTGTGGTCGTGGCCTTCTAAAGATTCATAGGAGATTTCATGAGCTTTCTTTTGACACCTAATTTTCATGATTTGGCCATCGTTTACAAGGTCTAACAATTTTTACAATACCGAACCACAACCTGTATACGATCAGTGTTCTGTTTTCCATACTCTGTTTCAGTGACTTTTGATGTTTGCCATTTTCACAGAATTTTTTGTGGTTAGATTCTTAAGTCGGTGCCTCAATGAAAGTTGTTCACTAGGTTTAGATATATATTAAATAAAAATTTTGTAATGATTGAAGTTCATTTGCCTAGGTCAATCATGTCTAGAACGTCCGTGACCTTGTCTGTATTTTTGCTTTGTTGATTGTCCTGTAATGATTCCTCGGTTTTTATAAAATCATGTATTGTGATTCTGGACTTGGCTTCTTCATGAAAGTTGCTCTTTATATCATTGTGAATAAACATATAATTCATGAGTATTGAACATCATTAGGGTAGATCTATCATGTTTAAACTGAATGGCTTGCTGTCGAGATTTATTAGTCCTGAAGGACGCTTGTATTGTGATTTTTATAAATTCACATGAGTTGAGTTGGCATTAGACGTCTTCATAAAAGTGGTAGGAGAATTGGCATTAGATGTCTTCATAAAGGTGGTAGGACATTGTATGACCTATTTTCTGTATGAACCAGACATGTATGCTTCAGTGATGCTGTTTATATTCTTTGATTTTTAGAAATTTATGCATCCTGAATCTATTGTAGATGTCTTCTGTCACACCCCAAATCCCGAGTACGCACACATCCCTTAGCGATCGATTAAAAATATGACATCCTAGGACGCATCGCCAACTCATTCTTTTTATCTTTCAATTGAACGCATGCGGAAACGAATTGAATTAAACACCCAGTCATTCAATAATAATAGGGATAGTAAAACACCACAACGTTTTCTCACAAACTACGATTTATTTAACAACAGGTTAACCCAAGGAGTTTAATATGTACAAGTCTACCACAAAATGAAGCTCCTTAGTGACCTACAAACAAAAAGGGTCAAGGTCAAGGTTAACTTCTAACTACACAAACTCCCACATCTACTCTAAAAGCCAGGCATGAAGTCGGGCATGTCGCCAGTTGAGCACGGCTCCCTGGGCCCCTCCGGCTCAGAATCTGGATTCACTACGATACCATCAGGGATGTCAATATCCATGGGGTCACAATCTTGCCCATCCACATTCCCGATGGGCGGTCCATCAAAACCATGTAGGGGACCCCGTTCAGCTCCGTGATATATCATGCTTTGAAGTGGTGGGGCACCACATTCTTACAACCCTCATCTACTTACACCGTCGCAACTACCAACTTGCGAAATCGGTTGGTCCCAGGGATAGGATAGAGAGTAGTCTCTACCTCCATATCCCAGGGGATCTCGAAACGTACTGGGCGAATCTCCATACTACAGACCTAAAAATATTTTGACAACGACAGGGTAAGATAAAAATCCCATTGAGTTAAAATCCCTAAACCTCGATTAGGACACGAATTCGCCTCAAAGGCAGCCTAAGCACGTGCCACACATAAACTTACCTCCCTTCGGCATGTCCTTGCATATTAGCACGTCTCGTACAATAATAATAGACTAACATGCATAAATAACAATCAAAACACATACGAGAATTTCATGAACAATGTTGACACACGTATTCCAATTATTACGACCCCTCGGGCCACAGCCAACACAAGCGTCGACAGTCTTCCGGCATAACCAGGCATCGTCCCACCCCTTCGAGCACGGCATCGTCTAAGACTCCCGCCCAAACGGCATTCCATAAAAGAGCGTTGGTCCGACGTCAACCGCGACTCAGCATCCGGACCCTCGCCGGGCATTAGATAAACTCGGGCATCGCCCCCAAACTCCCATTGGGTGATAGGTTCAACTATGTGACCACTCAAGCACATCATCAATGAAGCCAACTTTTATTACCGTTATTTAGCCAAGAACACCATAATCCCTTTCCAAATAATAAACTAGGCAACTCTTTTGTTCTTTTTTTTTGGATTTTTTTTTTTTTTGTATTTAATAGTCTATAACACCGCCTTTCGAAGTAATAATCAAAACTCACCATAGAGCATTCAATCACGTAATATCTTACATGCAAACAATCAAAATCACGCATAATCTCATCCAAGAAAATGAACGTAAAATTCTATTTAATGACTAATCCGTCACTAATTACGCTAATTGCGATTAATATAAATAATCGACAATTAATAAGGCTAAACTCAGTTAACTAATCTAATCATACTTAATTAGACTAATCAAAATCATTTACACTAATCGTAATTAAATTTAATCTAATATATCCTTAATAATAATTCAGAATAAACTATGATTAATTAAGACTAATCACTATTAGCACTAACTAACCCACATTAGCACTAATCCAACAACCCCCTAAGTGCAATTAACGGCCTAATCCACGGTTAGGAAATTAACTCACGGGTTTTCAACAGCGGTGGGCTCGCGAGGATGGCGTCGTGACGGTGTTGAGGGTGTGACACACATGGCTCAAATGGGGCTCGACGGTGGTGGTGGCAACCCTACAAACTCTCGACTAAGGGGGAAAGGCTTAACTTGGTGGGTGGCCATGGGGTGCTGGTGGTCTGTGGAGGTGACGGACGGCGCTGATGCTTGTGGCTGGTGAAGGTGGGCGGCTTGGTGAAGTCGAGGCCGGTGGTGGCGGAAAGGTGACGGTGAGGATGGCGGGTGGAGCCAGCGATGGTGGCTGGTGTGGTGGAGTCGTGGACGTGCTGGAGTGGAGCTAGTGGTGGGGTTGGTGGGTTGAGCTACGAGCGTGGAGATGGAGTTGCTGTGACATCTTGATTTTTCCAGTTCTGATTTCGATTGGAAAAGTTGAGCCTTTCATCGACAAGCCTATAGTGCTTTTCTCTGAGATGGCCAGTCATGAGATAACTAGACTATTCGAGAAGTCATTAAGAGATTTTAATGCAATAGACTTGAGGATTTGACTAGGAATCGACTACTCGACTATGCTCATCTACAGAAATCATTTCGGCACAATAAGATCGATTAGAAAT
This sequence comes from Eucalyptus sideroxylon, assembly GCA_014182405.2. Lineage (NCBI taxonomy): Eukaryota > Viridiplantae > Streptophyta > Magnoliopsida > Myrtales > Myrtaceae > Eucalyptus > Eucalyptus sideroxylon. Next base: position 30,307,777 of record CM024554.2, on the reverse strand, counting down.
CAGAGATAGGTTGGTTCGATTGAGATATGTGGTTAAACATGAGTGATCCCACTAAATTGCAAAATTCTCGTCGATCGGCATTAGATTGATTTTTCTATCGTTTTGGTACCCCGTGTCCACATTTGAAACCTCGAGATTTTCACGACCACCGAGAGTCGCCAATGTGTTGAAGACGTTCATTATGGCTCAAAAAAAATCAACCATGGCTCATTTGTACTAAAAAATTTTAAAAGCTACCAAGTAGCCTAGGTCATGCTAAAATCACGCCAGATTGAAATTAACCGCTAATTTGAATCAGATTTCAGAAATTTAAAGTTCTGTCATGTTACAAATCATTTTACGAATGTCAACTTAGTCTTCGAAGATTTTTCTGCAAAATGAGACTTTTTGGGAAAAAGTCAAGGTAGGGTCGTTTTTGTTTAGAAAATTCTGAGGATCATTTTTGATCGTGAAATTGGGATGCAAGTGGAATCCATTGACGAGGAAAAATGCCAATTTGATTGTTGTTATGTTGGTTGGATTTTTAGAGACCTATTTGAGTTGATTCAAGAGGAAATTGAGTCCAAATTGAACCAACCGCCATTAAAATTCATAGCCCTCCATGCCCTTAACCTTTGGACCGTCTCGAAGACTTCCTAAGCAAGCTAAGGGGCTGGAAAATTGCTAAGGAAGCCAGCCAAGTGGTGGGGCATGGTCAAGGGGACAAAGGGGTGAGGATAGAGCAAGAGGGACCCTCCACAAGTTTTGTTGTCTCCTATCTTGCTCCCTCACCCTTGCTTTCCCCATTGTTAGCCTTTTGAAGCTCTCAAAATTCCAAAGAAACCATAGCTCCCTTCCCCCTAGCTCGTTGATGCCTGCCAAGGCCACCGGAGCCGCTCCACCGCTGTCGCTTGCTTGTCATGCCCCCACGAGCCCTCCTGCTCAGGTCCCACTGTTCCGTGTTTGTCTGGCTGCCTACTTGAGTCATTGAGCCCCCGCAGGCTGCTTGGAAGTTGTGCCACTATCGCCGTCCAGCCGTTGTAGCACCAACTCACCCGCCTGGCCATGTCTCTCCATTTCCAGCATGCTGAGCCATCGGTTCTGCCTCTACAGTTCCAAAACAGAAGCCGAAGAACCAGCAAGCCATGAGGCTTTGTGGAGCATTTCTAGGCCCTTCCGGACCTCGCTTGGTGTCACCATGGGCTAGTTTATCGCTTGCCTTCGCGTCCTCGTCTCGGTGAACTCATCAGCGTGCAAATCCAGTGAGTTTGTTCACTCAACCTTACTTAGCATAGTAATTATGCTTAACGATTGTTTAGATTAGCTTAAGTATGGATTAGTAATAAGCTAGAATGGTTAGATTAGCATTAGAATGGATTAGTGTTAACTTAATTAGTGAGATTTGTACAATTCATGATGGACTAATCGAATCCAGTAGAATTACTGCAGTTCGGATTTCTGGACACTCGTCGTTTGCCATTTTTGTGGACTAAAATGGGTTACGAATTTGAGGTTAATGTCTTATTGACAAATGTTTTAGACATCCTCAACTACAACATATATTTTTTTCAAGATTTTTAGGGACTTAAAAGAAGGAGATATCAGGTCCGTCATTTTCGCACAAAACCTCAGTTTTTGCTGGAATTGGTGACCTTTTAGGATTTTAGGGGTTTTTATCAACTCTTAAGGTTCGAATTTCGAAATGGTTTCTTCACAAAAGTTTCTATTCACATCTTTTAGTTTTACATACTCAAATTTCAGATTAAACAGACATGTTTTGGACATTGAACCAAATTGATTTTGGAAAACAAACTTTTTGGAAAACAGACCCAGTTTTTAGTGCTAGATTGAGCGATTTACTGAGCCGAATCTAGAAGGATTTGGGTTAAGGTTTCTGCATAAACAATTCTTTTTTAGGTGTCCTTTACAACATACTAAAATTTGAGAATTTTATGAACTCTTTTGTCTTGGTTTCTGGATTTAAACGTGGAGACGTGTGAGTGGACCTATTCTGCCGGTTAGGGCCGATTATGGTTTTGTGATGATTCTTAAGATTTTGATTACTAGAAAGTGCATAATTGATGATATATGGTTAATTTGTGATATGCCTAGAGATTATGATTAATGATCGTGTGATAGTTAAGAGAATCCGTCATCAGCGTGTGTTGATGGACGTTAATAGTTAAGAGAACCTGTCCCCAGCGTGTGTTGGTAGACGTTAAATATTATTACTTTGTCCCAGCGTGTATTGGTAGTTATTATTCTTTTCTGGCGTGTGTCAGTAGTTATTATCTTTCCTCGGCGTGTGTCAGCAGTTATTATCTTACCCTGGTGTGTTTTTAGTAACTATTATATTTCTCAAGCATGTATCAGTAATTATTATCTTTCCCCGGCGTGTGTCGGTAGTTATTATTTTTCCCTGGCGTGTGTCGGTATTTATTATTCTTCCCCGGCGTGTGTTTGATAAACCTACTCATGTGGGTAGTACTAGTTGGTTAATTGGAACGCATGTTGAGTTGAATTGATGGATCGACGTGTGTCGTTAATTTCTTGCTTTGATGTGTATTGGTAGTTCTTGCTCGTGTGAGTAGTAATTTAATTATAATTCTTGCTTTGATGTGTATCGGTAGTTCTTGCTCGTGTAAGTAGTGGTTAAATTGTAATGCTTGCTTGCGTGAGTAATGATTGGTTTGGATGTTCCAAATTGGTGTGTGAATTTGCTTTATACACATGGTTGTGATAAGAACTATGCTGACCTGCAAGGAGGAACTGAGGCCAAGGTAAGCCTCTGTGATTGTATGATTGTGTGATTAAGACGTCTTAGGCATATTATCCTCCTAATTGGGGTTTAGCAAGTGAACTCTCTGAGATTTATATCTCACCCTGTCGTGGGCTTCATTTTTCAGGACCTTAGGGTGGAAGACCTAGAGCCGAGTTGAGGGGATTTGTAGTGTAGGTCAGATAGGACAATTTCTTTTTAAGAGTCAATCATTTGAAATCTTGTGGCTCTAGACATTTGTATTTGACTCAGTGTCTATTTTAAAAGCATGTTTATTTGAAAATCTATTTTCTTGCTTTTCTATCCCGAGATGATTACTATCACGGGACTTATTATTCGCTTCCGCATGTGCGATAAGAAGAAAGAGTCGGCGACTCGTCCTAGGAAGTCGCAAAAATGTTATCGATCAAAGAGGAATGTACGCGCACTGGAGGATCGGGGCGTGACTTCCTCGTTTAAGTGGTATAAGAGCAGGATTATGTTTGGAGTGATAAGGTGCGATGGGATTTGGAATAGTTAGTAGGAAAAGCCACTTTTAATTTGCTGATGCATATGATTGATAGCTGTTTGGTTGCTTGGTTGTTGTGGGTCACTCAAATTCTAATCTAGCATTAGAATTAGGAAACAGGGTGGAAGCAAGTTTCTATAAAGACCCTGTAGCATGAGTGATCAGGAGCCAATGACTCTTTTGAGGCATACCATTGGACTTGTTGCTCAGGGTGGAACGCCGACATGGGTTGGTACTTGAGGAGGTCGTAGTGGTGGTAGAGCACCGGCTCAAGCTAGCGGGAGTGAAGGAGTATCGCCGCAAGCCGGTACTAGTGTAGCGGCACCTAACGATCCTAGGTTCAACGGGATCGTTCGGGAACTATTGAACCTTAGGAGTTTGTTGGGTTAGCAAGCTTAGGACTGAGCCACCGCTGTTGCCACTGTTCATATCTCTGCCAGTGCCGTAACCCCTATTGTTGCCGCACCTGCTGAGGTCCAATGTGGAGTTGTGATTGGGGTACAAGCTACTGCATCTGAGTCAGGATTCAGTTCCAGCAGAGATGACAATCGATTGGGGAAGAAGCCAATGACTAAAGGAAAGTACCCTATTCATCCCAATCGAAGGAATAGAGTTAGAAAGCTAGTGTAGAGTCAGAATGTTGTGTGTCACTTCCACAGAAGATAGCATGGACCAACCCTGTGTCACTTCATGACTGGTGCCTGCTTTAAATGTGGCCAGTAAGGTCACCTAGCCAGAGACTGTCTGTGCAGACAGATGGAACTATAACAGCTGTCACCGCCACCGCTGATAGATCAGGAAAGAGAGAACGCGCTTTGGGCCTCCAGTGTAAGGAAGGGTATAGACTGTCACCCGATAGGAGTCAGAGGACTCGTCAAATGTGTGCCAAATATGTGGAAGGAAGCATACGTCAATCTAGTGTCCGAGTATATCCGGAGCATGCTTTGAATGTGGCCAGCATGACTATCAGGCGAGGAACTGCCCGTGTAGGTCTAGGAAAGCGTAAGCATCGTTACTGCAGAGAGAACACCGCTAGGATGGCTAAAGGAACATGAATGGACCGACCTTGCATCGATCAAGGGAGGAGTGTTTTTAAAGTGTTTATATTAAAGTAGCATAACAAGATGGTGATGAAGGTTGTAGAACTCCCATGATTGTAATAAAGTTGTAAAAAGGAAAATCACGGAGTATAGTTGTACTTGACTAATTGCTTATGCTTGATCTTAATGTTATGTATAAAAAGATGGCTTGAGGAGCTTTTGTTGTAATGAATTATGGTAGTATTATATTACCATCTGATTCCTTAGTAAGTGAAGGTTTCGAATTTATCAGAAGTCGAGTAGGATCCTTGATCCCCTTTTATATCGTCACTTAAGACAACCAGTTTCTGGATGTAGGTTGCCAAGATTTATTTGGCAATTGTAGTGAATACGACAGTTGAGGAACCAAATGTAGAGAATGTAGCCGTGGTACAGGAATTTTTCTGAGATGGTTCCAAGAGAATTGCTAGGCCTGTCGCCAGAGAGATAGAATTCGTGATTGAAATTAGCACCCGGGACAGAGCCACTCACTAAGGCTTCTTACCAGATGTTGTTGTCTGAGTCAAAAGAATTGATGGTGCAGATGTGAGAAGTTCTGGATAAGAAATTTACTAGTACCAATGCATCACTTTGGAGAGCACTAATTTCGTTTGTGAAAAAGGAAGATGGTTCATTGCATCTGTGCATCGGCTATCGTCAACCCGATCAAATGGCAATCAAGAACAAGTGTTCATTGTCCAAGATCGATGAATTGTGTGACCAGTTACAAAGAGTGTCGATACTTTTAAGGATCGACTTGAGGACAGGGTATTCTCAGTTGAGAATCAAAAAGGAGGTTCTACAGAAGACATCATCTTGTACTCGATGTGGCCTTTAGGAGAGTATTGTAATGCCATTTGGTCTGCCAAATGCTCCAGTTGTTATCATGAATTTGATGAACCGAGTATTTGAGGAATACCTAGATCAATTCATGATCATGTTCATCAATGATATCCTGATGTGTTCGAGGAGTGCTAAGGAGCATTAGAGTCATCTGAGTACTTCAGACCCTAAGGACTCATGGATTGTACACTAAGTACAGTAAGTACGAGTTTTGGTAGACTCGTGTAGCGTTCATAAGTCACGCGGTCTTAGGCAAAGAAATCTCCTTGGACCCGACCAAGATTGAAGCAGTTATCAGTTGGCCGAGATCGACGTTAGTGTCATAGATTAGAAGCTTTTTGGGTTTAGCTGAATACTACAGAAGGTTCGTAGAAAGATTTTCAGTATTTGCATCACCGTTGACTCAATTCCTGAAAACAGAAGAAAAGTTCAAGATTCAGTTTTCAAATTTGAGATGGGCTACCTTCCAAATCTTATAGCCACCCTCAGAATTGAGCCGGATTCTCATATTTGAATGAAGGCACTTCAGTTAACAAACCCAGACATTCAAAAAATCCTGCAAGAGGATACCGACAAGAGAAATGTTGATTTTTAGATTTCTGAAGACGGAACACTAAAGTTCCGAGGATGATTGGGTGTACCTGACGATGTAGCACTTAGGAGGAGATTTTGTCAGAAGCTCATCATAACAGTTACAACATTCATCATGGTAATATGAAGGTGTATCAAAATTTGTGTTAACACTATTGGTGGTCCAATATGTGGACGGACATCACCAATCATGTCACTAAGTGTCAGATGTGTTCACGAGTGAAGGCACATCTTTGTCAACCAAGAGGACTTTTGCAACCTCTCGAGGTTCTCGAGTGGAAAAAGGGAACATGTCACAATGGATCTTGTGATGAACTGTCAAGGAACCAGAGGGATAATGATTCCAATTAGGATAGTGGTCAACAGATGGATGAAGCCGACTCACTTCAGTGCAGTACGAAAATATCTCTATTTGAATAGGAATACAGAAGCGTATGTGTGTCAGATAGTTCGTCTACATGGGGTACCAGTGATGAATTTATATCAGATCTAGACCCGAGGATTTCCAGTTTCAGCATAACAGTCAGATGGTTTATTTTCAAGCAGGATAGAGCAAAGTGTACATAACTTCAGTTTATTGAGAAGAGGTCAGAGAAAGAAAAATCATACGCCCAGAGTCAGTTCAATAGTCAGTGATTGCAATTGTCATGATCAAAAACAAATTAAAGACCGCCTAGAGTCACCAAAAATGTTGTATTGTTGAGCATTGAAGGCCCTTAGAGTTCCAAATTGGTGATTACATCTTTTTGAACATGTCACCAATGAGGGATACCTTACGCTTTGGCAATGAGGGAAAACTGAAGCTGAGGTATGTAGGTCCCTTTGAGGTTCTTAAAAGAGTCGGGATCCTAACGTATCATCTTACATTGTCGCCAAGGTAGGCGCAAGTGCATGACGTCTTTTACATGTTGAAGTTGAGGACGTATGAGCCTGACCCGACTCACGTACTAAATGTTGAAGAACTAAACGTGGATGACAGAGTATTGTACGTGGAAAAACCAGTTTAGATTGTGGTTTAGAACAGATTCTGTGTACCAAGATGGTCCCCTTGGTCAAAGTGGTCTGACAACACCACGGGCTTGAAGAAGCAACCGGGGAAAGTGAGACTGGATGAGACAATGATACCCCAAACTTTTTATTTAAGGATTGGTAAAGGTTTAAATTTCGAGGACGAAATTTTTATAAGAGATTTGTGACATTTTGATTTTTAGGTTCTGATTTCGATTGGATAAGTTGGGTATTTCATCGACACGCCTATAGTGCTTTTCTTTGATATGGCCACTCGTGAGATAACTAGACTATCTAGGGAAGTCATTAAGAGATTTTAACGCAATAGACTTGAGGATTCGACCAAGAATCGACTACTTAACCCTGCTCATCTGCAGAGATCATTTCAGCACAGTAAGATCGATTAGAAATCAAAGATAGGTCGGTTTGATTGAGATATGTAGTTAAACATGGGTGATCCGATTAAATTGCAAAATTCTCGTCGATCGGCACTAGATTGATTTTTTCTATAGCTTTGGTACCCTATGTCCATATTTGAAACCTCAAGATTTTAACGACCACCGAGAATTGCCAATGTGTCGAAGAGGTTCATTGTGGCTCGAAGAAAATCGACCACGGGTCATTTGCACTAAAAAAATCTAAAAGCTATAAGGTAGCCTAAGTCACGCAAAAATCGCGCCAGATTGAAATTTACCGCGAATTTGAATCGGATTTCAGAAATTGAAAGTTATGTCATGTCACAAATCATTTTAGGAACATAGACTCAGTCTCCGAAGATTTTTCTGCAAACTGAGACTTTTTGGAAAAAAGTCAAGGTAGGGTATTTTTTGTCCAGAAAATTCTAAGGACCATTTTCAATCGTGAAATTGGGATGCAAATGGGATCCACTGATGCGGAAAAATATCAATTTGATTGTTGTTATGTCTGTTGGATTTTTACAGACCTATTTCAGTTGATTCAAGAGGAAATTGAGTCCAAATTGAACCAACTTCCACCAAAATTCGTAGCCCCCTATGCCCTCAACCTTTGGACGATCTCCAAGACTTCCTAAGCAAGCTAAAGGGCTGGAAAATTGCAGAGTAAGCCAGCCAAGTGGTGGGGCATGGTCAAGGGGACAAAGGGGTGAGGATAGAGCGAGAGAGACCCTCCACAAGTTTTGTTGTCTCCTATCTTCCTCCCTCAACCTTGCTTTCCCTATTGTTAGCCTTTTGAAACTCTGAAAATTTTAGAGAAACCACAACTCCCTTCCCCCTAGCCCGTCGATGCCCGCCAAGGCCACTGGAGTCGCTCCACCACCGTCCCTTGCGCGTCGCACCCCCACAAGCCCTCCTCCTCGCGTCCCGTTATTTCGTGTTCGTCTGGCCGCCTACCTGAGTCGTTGAGCCCCCTCAGGATGCTTGGAAGTTGCGCCACCATTGCTGTCCAGCCATTGTTGACCCAACTCACCTGCCTAGCCATGTCTCTCCGTTTCCAGCATGTTCAGCCACCAGCTCAGCCTTTGCAGTTAACTAGCAAGCCATGAGGCTTCGTGGAGCATTTTTGGGTCTTTCCGGACCTCGCTTGGTGTCTCCATGGGCTAGTTTATCGCTCACCTTCGCGTCCCCATTGTGGTGAACTCATCAACATGCAAATTCGATGAGTTATGCTTAATAAACCTTACTTAGTAGGTTAATTATGCTTAAGGGTTGTTTAGATTATCTTAATTATGAATTAGTGATAAGTTAGAATGGTTAGATTAGCCTTAGAATGGATTATTGTTAACGTAATTAGTGAGATTTGTACAATTGATGATGAACTAGCGAATCCAGTAGAATTACAGTAGTTCGGATTTCTGGACACTCGTTGTTTGCCATTTTTGTGGACTGAAATGATTTACGAATTTGAGGTTGATATTTTCTTAGGATTTTTAGGGACTTAAAAGAGGGAGATATCAGCTTCGTCATTTTCAAACAAAACCTAAGTTTTTGCTGGAATTGGTGACCTTTAATGATACTAGGGGTTTTAATCAACTCTTAGGGTTCGAATTTCAAAATAGTTTCTTCACAAAAATTATTTTTCACACCTTCAAGTTTAACATACTGAAATTTCCGATCAAACGGACATGTTTGGGTCTCGAACCAAATTGATCTCGGAAAATAGACTTTTTGGAAATAGACCCAGTTTTTAGTGATGGATTGAGTGATTTACTGGGCTGAATCTGAAAGGATCTGAGTTAAGGTTTCTGCATCAAAAATTCTCTTTTATGTGTCCTTTACAATATACTAAAATTTGGGAAATTTATGAACTCGTTTGACTTGGATTCTGGATTTAAACTTGGAGACATGCGAGTGGGCCTATTTTGCCGGTTAGGGCCGATTATGGTTTTGTGATGATTCTTGAGGCTTTGATTGCAGGAAAGGGCATAATTGATGATGTATGGTTGGTTTGTGATATGCCTAGAGATTATGCTTGATGATCATGTGATAGTTAAGAGAACCCGTCCTCAGCGTGTGTTGGTGGATGCTAATAGTTAAGAGAACCCGTCCTCAGCGTGTGTTGGTGGATGCTAATAGTTAAGAGAACCCATCCTCAGCGTGTCCTGGTCGACATTAATAGTTAAGAGAACCCATCCCTAGCTTGTGTTGGTGGACGTTAAATATTATTTTTCTTTTCCTGGCGTGTGTCGGTAATTATTATTCTTTCCCAGCGTGTGTCGGTAGTTATTATCTTTCCCCGGCGTGTGTTGCTAGTTATTATCTTTCCCCAGCATGTGTTGCTACTTATTATCTTCCCCCGGCGTGTGTTGGTGATTATTATCTTTCCCCGGCGTGTGTCGGTAGTTATTATTCTTTTCCGGCGTGTGTCGGTAGTTATTATTCTTTTCCGGCGTGTGTCGGTAGTTATTATCTTTCCCCGGCGTGTGTTGCTAGTTATTATCTTTCCCCGGCGTGTGTCGGTAGCTATTATTTTCCCCGATGTGTGTCGGTAGTTATTATTCTTCCCCGGCGTGTGTCAAATAAACCTGTTTGTGTGGGTAGTAATACTTAGTTAATTAGAACACATGTTGAGTTGAATTGATGGATCGACGTGTGTCGTTAATTTCTTGCTTTGATGTGTATTGGTAGTTCTTGCTCGTGTGCGCAGTAATTTAATTATAATTGTTGCTTTGATGTATATCGGTAGTTTTTGCTCGTGTGAGTAGTGGTTAAATTGTAATTCTTGCTTGCGTGAGTAATGATTGGTTTGGATGTTCCAAATTGGTGTGTGAATTTGCTTTATACACATTGTTGTGATAAGAATTGTGCTGACCTGTAGGGAGGAACTGAGGCCAAGGTAAGCCTCTGTGATTGTATGATTGTGTGATTAAGACGTCTTTAGCGAGTGAACTCGCTGAGATTTATATCTCACCTCGTCGTGGGCTTCATTTTTCAGGATCGTAGGGCGGAAGACCTGGAGTCGAGTTGAGGGGATCTAAAATGTAGGTCAGATAGGATAGTTTCTTTTTAAGAGTCAATCATTTGAAGTCTTGTGGATGTAGACATTTGTATTTGACTCGGTGTGTATTTAAAAGCCTGTTTGTTTGAAAATATGTTGTCTTGCTTTTCTATCCCGAGATGATTTCTGTCAAAGGATTATTATTCGCTTCTGCATGTGCAAAAAAAAAAAAAAAAAAATGGGTCAGCCACTCGTCCTGGGAAGTTGCAAAATTTTTATCGACCAAAGAGGGATGTGCACGTACTCGAGGATTGGGGCGTGATAGTTGTGATGGAGCTGGTGGGTGGAGCTGCAGTGCTGGGATGCTGAAGTTGGTGTGATGATGGGATGCTGGTGGATGATGAAGGAGCTAGTGGGATGCTGGCGTGATGTGGAGATGGTGATGTAGTGGATGATGGTGTGGTGGTGAGGGTGGCGGTGATGGTGCAGCAGTAAATGAGAATAAGCTGGAGTTGGTGGAGATAATGGTGTGGGTGAAGAGATGAAGAAGTTTGAGGAAGGATGGGAGTAAAGGAGAAGAAAGTGGTTGTCTGTAGAAGGAGGGGGGCCTTCACGTCTGAGAGGGGAAGAAGAGTGGGAGAGAAAGAAAAGAAAGTAAAGCAAACAAAGACTTTAAGGAAAATATCTCAATTTTCATCATCACACATGCCTCAAAAGTCTTCCATGCTCATCCTTGTTCCCCCAAATATCTTCTTTAACTCTAATTTCCCAAATTAAAGCTTTTTGGGGTAGCAAATTTCCATTTTGCTTCCCCATCCGAATTTCATTTCCTTTTTTTCTTTTTGTCTGAAAATATTAATATATTTTTTTTAAATTTCGAACTCTTCGAAAATTTGCCGAAAAATGATACGACATCCAATAAATAAATCGTGACACGCTTGAATGTTCGATTCCCGAAACTAAATTAAATTCCGTGGTTAAAATCGATTGAACGCGACTTTAGTACGACCTAATCTATTGGGTAACCTTTAGGGGTTTTAGTGCATTTGTGCATCTTCGAATCATAGACGACCCTCGGTTGTCACGTAATCGTGAGGGTTCAATTACGTATTATGAATTAAATATCGATAATAAATTGGTTTATTGCCGTTTGACACGAATATCGTAATAATGCGGAACGACCCGCAAATTTGACTACGTACTTACATCAAATCGGCTTATATCTATTCGTAATTGATTTATAATAGTGTGGCATTGACCCTTACCGATTATTATGGTCGAGTGATCGATTTCTGATCGAATTCTCTTGTCTGTCATGCTTATAACCCTTTCCGGCCTCACCTAATAAATTAGTTAACTCGTGAGTAATCAATTCAGAGTAAAATAACCATAAGCATGTCGATGAAATAACTATTTCATATGTTTGAAACGGGAGCCAATTTTTGGGACGTCACAACTCTTCCCCTCTTATAAAAATTTTGTCCTTGAAATTTAAATCATTACAACCCTTCCTCGAAAAGGTGAGAGTGCTGACGTTTCATCGACTCTTCACTTTCCCACGGCTCCCTCTGTTCCGTGGTGTTGCCAAACCACTTTAACCAAGGGGATGTCTTGTTGTGTAATACTTGCTATTTTCGATCCATTATCCGAACCTATCTCTCCACATATGACATACTATTGTCTACGTCTATTTCCTCAAAATTTAGCACGTGAGTTAGATCAGATTCATACTTTCATAGCATCAACACATGGGAGACGTCATGCACTTGAGCAAGTCTCAGTGGCAATACAAAAGGACATGCCGAAGTCCTAATTCGCTCTAAAATTTCAAAGGGACTGACGTACCTCGGGCTTAGCTTCCCTTTCTTGCGGAAACGTGAAGTACCCCTTATCAGTGACACTTTGAGGAATACATGTTCACCTACTTAGAAGTCCAATGGTCTACGCCACTTATCTACATAGCTCTTCTCACAACTCTAAGCAATCTTGAATCTTTCTCAAATGACTTTGACGGTGTCGACTGACTGTTGAACCAACTCAAGGCCCGTAATCTTACATTCTCCAACTTCATCCCAATAGATAGGAGTCCTGTGGGCCTTACCATACAAAGCTTCAAATGATGCCATCTTGATACTCTGCTAATAGCTGTTGTTGTAGGCGAACTCAACTAGATGAAGTTGTTCCTCCCAGCTCGCAACATGTCCTTGAGGGTTTGAATAGTCCTCTCAAATTGACCATCCATCTATGGATGATAGGCCGTACTATACTGCAGCTTTGTTCCCAGGGCAGTTTATAAACTTTTCCAAAAAGTTGCCATAAACTTTGGGTTTCATCTGACGTAATCGTCACTAGCAGTCCATGAAGATGAACTATCCGTTGCACGTACAATTCAGCATACCTGTCTAATGCAAAGTTCTTTCATACAGTAATGAAGTGAGCAGACTTCATCAATCTGTTGACTACGGCACATATGAAATCGTTACCTTGCTAACTTCTTGGTAATCCCATCACGAAATCCATTATGATATGTTCTTATTTCCAGTCGGGAATTTCTAGAGGTTGCAAGAGCCCTCCAGATTTGCAATGCCGGGCCTTCACTTGTTGGCACGTCAGACACTTGGCAACATGTCTGGCAATATCTGCTTTCATACCGATCTACCAATAGTGTTGGCGCAAATTCTGATACATCTTTGTACTGCCTCAAATGAATGCTGTAACTACTACGATGAGCTTCTAATAGGATTTCCTCCTTCAGCTCCACATCATCGGGTATGCACAATCGCCACGAAACTATAGTATTCCGTCCTCAGTAACTTGAAAGTTAGCTTCCCTCTTTTCCGCATCCTCCTATAAAACTTTCTAGATTTCAGGGTTTGTCAAATATAACATCTTAATCTTTACCTGCACCTTCGGTTCAATTCTGAGGGTAGCCATGAGACTTGAAAGGTGGCCTACTTCAAACTTGAAATCCGAATCTTGAACCCCTTCGAGTAGGATCCACTCCCGAACCATCATCTGTGCAATCGACGACTTCCGACTCAACGCATCCGCGACTTTATTGGCTTTTCTGGGATGATACAAGATGTCGCAGTCGTAGTCCTTGAGAAGCTCCATCCAACGACGTTGCCTCATGTTCATAAAAATCTAGAACTTTTCTACTCATAAGTAATGTCTCCAAATCATTAGGGCAAAGATAATCACTGCGAGTTCAACGTCATGCGTCGAATAATTCAACTCATGAGGCCTCAGCTGACGGGACGCATATGCAACAACTCTCTCATGTTGCATTAAAACGCAGCCCAATCCTCTATACAACGCATCACTATAAATCTCATATCCTCCTGGACCAGACAAAATCATTAACACAGGTGTGGTAGTCAGCTTTTGCTTAAGCTCTTGGAAACTACACCCGCACTTATTTCTCCATTCGAACTTCTCTTCCTTCTTCAGCAATCGTGTCAAGGGCATGGCTATCGCAGAAAGTCTTTCCACGAATCATCTATAATAACCTGTCAATCCCAAGAAACTTCAAACCACCATCACCGTTGTTGGTCTCTGCTTGTTTATAATAGCTTTAATCTTGGTCGGGTCCACGGAAATCCCTTCGCTAGAAATCACATGACCTAAGAAAGCTATACGAGTTAGTCAAAACTCACACTTACTGAACTTGGCGTACAACTTGTGTTCTTGCAGGATTTGGAGTACATTCCTTAAGTGTCATTCATGCTCCTCAAGACTTCTTGAATACACCAAGATGTCGTTGATAAACATAATCATGAATTGGTCCAAATACTCCTCGAACACTGAATTCATCGGATCCATGAAAGCAGCTGGAGCATTGGTCAAACCGAATAGCATTACGGTGAATTCATAACGGCCATAACGCGTACGAAAAGCCATCTTCATTATATCCTCATTCTTAATCCTCAGCTGATGGTAACCCATCCTCAGGTCAATCTTGGAAAATATCGATGCTCCTTGCAGCTAATCAAACAAATCATCTATCCTTGGTAACGAAAACTTATTCTTGATCGTTACTTGATCGAGTTGCCGATAGTTGATGCAAAGGTGCAATGAATCATCCCTCTTTCTTACAAACAAAACTGGTGCTCCCCAAGGCGATGCACTAGAACGTATAAATCCTCTGTCCAACAACTCCTACATCTGCACCTCTAGTTCATTTAAATCTGATAGTGTCATGTGGTAAAAAGCCTTAGAAATTGGCTCCGTCCCAGGGGCCAAGTCAATTACGAACTCCATCTCCCTTTCTGGGGGCAAACCAGGTAATTCCTTAGGAAACACGTCAAAAAATTCCTGCACCACGATGATGTTCTCCATCTGTCACGGCCCAAACCCTAGGCACGTGCAAATCCCTCGGCGGTCGATTAAATTGCGACGTTCCCAGGACGCATCGCCAACCCATTCATTTTATGCACATGTGGAGGCGAACTAATAATCACCTAACCAACAATCAAACACATGGGATAGTAAAACATATGCTAACACCTTCTTCACAAACTACTATTCACATATACACACCAAGTCAACTCTACAATTGTATAGACATGAGTCTAGTCCAAAAAGAACTACTGAGCCACCTATGCCCAGACCCTCTAGCTTTGGGCCTCTCCTTTTAAGGACCTGAAAAATTTAAACCACACCGGGTCGCAATTTAATCGACTGCCGAGGGATGTGCACGTGCCTGGGGTTCGGGGTGTGACAAGTTACTTCTACAAACCAGAGATTAAATAAGTTTGGGGATTTAATTACACAATATTATTCTAACACTCTTTCGGTACCTTTTCCTTATTACTTTCAAAAATATTTTGTAGGTAGTTTAGATTAAGTTTAGCTATATGACTAACATATAAGGAAGTAATCTTGTCACATCTTGAACCTCAAGCGCGCGCGCATCCCTCGGCAGTCGACTAAAATTTTCGACGTTCCCAAGACGCGTCGCCGACCCATTCATTTTATGCACATGCGGAAGCGAATTAAATAAACACCCACACAACCATAACACGGAGATAGTAAAAGAAGGATAGCAATTTTCACAAAACATACTTTATATACACATCAAGTTTATATATAGGAGTCTATATCCAAAAAGAAGCTACTAAGCCAATCCTACCCCGGACCCTACCTACTTGGGATCCGGGTTCACTACCACACCATGTCGGATGTCGATATCCAATAGGTCAGCTAGCTCTACTCCGGGCCCTTTAACCTTGGGCCTCGAGTTCGCGATGATATCCTCCAGTATATCGATATCATGCACGGGGTCGAGCACCTCCTTATACTCAGTATCGACGGCAGGCCCATCAAAACCCTCCAAAGGACCCTCCTGAATCCCATTAGGCCCGTTACGGAACCACGCTTTGAAGCAATGCGGTACCAAGTGAGGTAAGCCCTCATCGACCCAAATTGTGGTCACCACAAGCTCACGAGTCCAGGTGGTCCCGTGGATGGGGAGAAGGGTATGCTAGGTCTCCACCTCCCGTGGACACCCAAAATAGACGTGACAGATCTCCATCTAAGGACCTAAAAGTATTTAAACCATGATGGGGTGAGATAAAATCTCAGCGACTCTACACCCTAAACATCGATTAGGTCAAGAATTCACTCAGAGGCGGTCCTAAACATGCACCACTCAGAACTTACCTCACCTCAGCACCTCCCTGCACATTAGTACGCCACATATACATGTACATACAGCAAACGCATTTCAAAACTGAATTACTTCATTTCATATATCAACCAATCAAAAGGGTCCCGATTATAGGGTAAAATTGTTATTACACATCACATTCTATGTAACACTTATTAGCCCCATAATAAGGCGCGGCTACCTCATTCACCTATGTGTGTCCTAGTTATTTACGACCCAATGGCCACGGCTAAGTCAACAGTCGGCGGTCATCCAGTATAACCGGGTGTCGTCCCGCTTTGTCAAGCACGACAACGTCTACATCTAAACGGGATTCCCGAAGGAGCATCGGCCCAGCCTCCACTACATTCGGCATCCCTTTTCAAGGGCATCTGAACTTAATCAAGCATCACCTCCCCAACTTTCATTGGGTGACAGGTTCCAATAGCGATCACACGCACATCCAAACTCGGTCAAGAACATCGTGCTTTACACTCAAATACTTCCATTTCAAATAATGGACTAGGCCAATTTTCTTCGTATTAAAAATTCCCGGTAAAAAAATTGTGCATGTCACATAGTCAAATCAAACCATAAAACATGATACTCTCTCATTTCAAAGTTCCATGATTTTATATAATACATAAAATATTTTTGGCGTCAAAAATCGACACCCGGTATTTTTCTTACCCATAAAATCATATTTTTGCAATAATAATAAAAAAATCACCATTAAGCACTCAATTGCATAATGTTGCAATCAATTTCACAAAATGAACACATCCACGACAATTAGCATAAAATTCCGATAACCAACTATCCCAGCACAATTTACGCTAATTATAATTAAATAAATAAATTACAAATTATTTAAACTAAATCACTTAATTAAATTAAATAAACTAACCGAACTAACCTAATTGAACTAACTATCTCATCTAACTAGGCTAGCTACATAATCTAATTAAGCTAACTAAATCACCTAATTAACCATTCTAGCTAAACTAACCTTAATTAACTAGTTCCTCTAACAACTAATTAACACTAATCCTAATTAAGCCTAACTAATCCTACTAAGTGCTTCCTAATCCAATATTGGGGTGTTAACTCACCGGATTAGCTAGGCGACGGGTCCACAGTGACGGCAGCGCGAAGGCGACCAAGGCCCGAGCTTACGGTGTCTCCAACAGAGGGCCAGAATAGGCTAAAAATAGCCTTGCAAGGCTCACGGCCAAGCTAGAAGCCGGTTTTGCAAGCTGGCTAGTCTTGGCTAGGAGGGGGTTGGCTGGACCGAGACGGGTGGCTGGCTGGCGCAGGGAAGGGCGGTGAGGTGCGGACGGTCGGCCAGGGGCAATGGGAGGCAGCGACGGCGGTCGCGAGCTGGCGGGCTGGTGGTCGAGTGGTTGCAGGCGGTCATTGGACTAAATGGCGTGGAGACGGACAGTGCAACTTGGATGGAGGGGACTGACGGACTGCTAGCTGCGACTGGCTGGGCAATCGGTGGCTATAGACGTGAGTGGTGCTAGAGTTGTGAGCTATGGTGGAGCAACAAGGGAGTAAAGATGAAGAAGAAGGGAAGAGGAAGAAGAAGAAGCTGCAAAAGATGGGGCTGGTCGCACAAGGCAAGAAGGAGGGGGACAAGAGGTCTTGGAAGTCCACCAACTAGCCATTAGCCATCCACTTGAAATATCTTGGCACTTGAGTGTGTTTGGCCACAAAGTCTTCTGCCCTCTTTGTCAACCAACCCTCCAATGGCAATTTTCTTCTCAAAACTTCACAAAACAATCCAATTTGGTGACCAAAAAATAGTCCCCTTCAGCAGCCCTATGAATTTCCATCTATTTTATTTCAATTCTTCCCCAAATTAAGTCATTTTGGTGGTCAATTTATCCCCTGAAGCTGCCATACGAATTTCCCTTTAACTGTCCACAATTTAAACCAATTTGGCAGCCCAAAAATCCCTTAATTTTGCCCATCCGAATTTCCACAATTTCTTTTCGTCGATTTTGATTTTTCCGCAATTTTCCGGGCTTGACGGAAATTTCCCAAAAGATAAGACGAGGTCTTAAAAATAAATCGTGACACGCTTGAACATTCAATTCCTGAAACTGAGTTCAATTTTGTTGTTAAAATTGACCGGATGCGATTTTAGCGCGTCCCAACCTACTGTGTAGCTTTTAGGAATTTTATTGCGTTTGACCTATGGTCGATAATCTTTTATCCATGTTTGTGTAACTTCGACTTGTCGGCAACTATTGATTATTGCAAAAATCTCAAGATTTCAATTACGAGCACCGAGTACAAAATTGATAGAAAATCGGGTTAGTGCCATTCGACACAAATTTTGCAATTATGCATAATCACCCACAATTCAATTACGCTATTCCTTCGAATCAACCTATATCTTATCACTAATCAATTATAACGATGCCATATTGATCCTTGCCCATTATCACGGTCGAGCGATCGATTTCTAATCTAATTCTCAAGTCTGTCACATTTATATCTCTTAATGACTTCACCTGATAGGTTAGTTAACTCATGAGTGATCAGCTCAGAGAAAAAGGACCATAGGCACATCGACGATTTGTATTATCGAGACGAGGTCAAAATTCAGGATGTCGCAACTCTTCCCCTCTTCAAAAAGGTGGGGGTATTGACGTCTCATCGATTCTTCGCTTTCCTACGTAGCTCCTTCTATCCCGTGGTATTGTTAGACCACTTTAACCAGAAGAATTGTCTTGTTACGCAGCACTTGCTCCTTTCGATCCACGATCTGAATCAGTCTCTCCATGTACGACACTCTCTCGTCCACGTCTAATTCTTCAAAATTCAGCACGTGGGTTGGGTCAGGTTTATACTTCCTCCACATTGACATGTGGAAGACATCATGCACCTGAGCAAGTCTTGGTGGCAACGTAAGACGATACGCCAAAGCCACTATTCGTTCCAAAATTTCAAAGGGACCGACGTAGCTCGGACTAAGCTTCCCTTTCTTGCTGAAGCGCGAAGTACCCCTCATCGATGACACTTTAAGAAAGACGTGTTCACCAACTTGGAATTCCAGTGGTCTTCACCACTTATCTACAAAACTCTTCTGACGACTTTGAGTGGTCTTGAGTCTTTCTCAAATAACTTTGACGGCATCGACTAACTGCTTGACTAACTCAGGGTCAGTAATCTTCCGCTCTCCGACTTCGTCCCAACAAACTGGAGTTTTGCATGCTCTGCCATACAACGCTTCAAATGGTACCATCTGAATGCTCTGCTGATAACTGTTGTTGTAGGCGAACTCCACTAGATTAAGTTGTTCTTTCCATCTTCCTTTGAAGTCTAACATGCAAGCTCACAGCTGGTCCTCGAGGGTTTGAATCGTCCTATCAAATTGGCCATCCGTCTGCGGATGATAGGCTGTACTGTACTACAGCTTCGTTCCCAAGGCAGTCTGCAAGCTTTTCTAGAAAGCGGCTGTGAACTTCGGGTCTCGATCTAACGTAATCGTCTCTGGAACTCCATGCAAGCGAACTATCTATCGCACGTACAACTCTGTATATTTGTCTAATGCAAAATCCTTTCGTACAGTGATGAAGTGAGCTGACTTCGTCAATCTGTCGATTACAGTCCATATAGAATCATTACCTCGTTGACTCCTTGGTTACCCCATCACAAAATCCATTGTGATATGTTCCCGTTTCCACTCTAGAATCTTGAGAGGTTGCAAAAGTCCTCTAGGCTTGCAATGCTGCGCTTTTACTTGCTAGCACGTCAGACACTTGGCGACTTGTCTGGCAATATCTACCTTCATACTGGTCCACCAATAGTGTTGACGTAGGTTTTGATACATCTTCGTACTTCCTAGATGAATACTGTAACTGCTACAATGAGCTTTTGACAATATCTCTTCCTTAAGCTCTGCATCATTAGGTACACACAATCGTCCACAAAACATTAATGTTCCATCTTCAAAAATTTGAAAGTCAGCCTTTCTTTTTTCCGTATTCTCTTGCAGAATTTTCTGGATCTCAAGATTTGTCAACTGCAACATCTTAATCTTTATTTGCACTTCCAGTTCAATTCTGAGGGTGTCCATAACACTTGAAAGTTGGCCTACCTCAAATTTGAAAACTGAATCTTAAGCTCCTTCGAGTAAGATACACTCCTAAATCACCATACGCGCAATCGATGACTTCCGACTCAACACATCTGCAACCTTGTCAGCTTTTCCCGGATGATACAGGATGTCGCAATCATAGTCCTTAAGAAGTTTCATCCAACAACGCTCTCTCATGTTCAACTCGTTCTGAGAGAATAAGTACTTTAGACTCTATTGATCCATAAAGATTTGGAATTTTTCTCTACACAAGTAGTGTCTCTAAATCTTCAGAGTGAAAATAATTGTTGCGAGTTCAAAGTCAAGTGTCGGATAGTTCAACTCATGAGGCCTCAATTGACGGGATGTGTATGCAACAACTCTTCCATGTTGCATTAAAATGCAACCCAGTCCTCTGAATGACGCATCATTGTAGATCTCATATCCTCCAAGTCCAAACAGAATAGTTCGCACGGGTGCAATGGTCAGCTTTCGCTTAAGCTCTTGAAAGCTACGCTCACACTTATCTATTCATACGAACTTCTCTTCCTTCTTCAACAATTGAGTTAGAGGCATGGCTCCTGCAGAGAATCTTTCCACAAATTGTCTATAATAGCCTACCAATCCCAAGAAACTTCTGACCTCTTTCACTGTCGTTAGTCTTGACTAGTTGATCACGGCTTCAATCATAGTTGGGTCCACGGAAATCCCTTCGCCATAAATCACGTGACTCAAGAAAGCTACACGAGTTAGCCAAAACTCGCACTTACTGAACTTGGCGTATAGTCCATGTTCTCTTAGAGTCTGAAGCACCGTCCTTAAATGTCTTTCATACTCCTCTCGACTTCTCAAGTACACCAGAATATCGTCGATAAATACTATCACAAACTAATCCAGATACTCTTTGAATATGTGATACATTAGATTCATAAAAGTAGCTAGGGTGTTGCTCAAACCAAACGACATTACGGTAAACTCATAATGACTGTAACGCGTACAAAACGCCGTATTCGGTATATCTTCCTTCTTGATCCTTAGCTGATGTTATCTTGTCCTCAGGTCAATCTTGGAAAATATCGACGCTCCCTGCAGCTAGTCAAACAGGTCATCAATCCTTGGTAATGGATACTTATTCTTGATCATCACCTGATTGTGTTGCCGATAATCGATGCAAAGGCGCAACGAACCATCTTTCTTCCTTACAAACACGACTGGTGCTCCCCAAGGTGATGTACTAGGATGTATAAATCATTTATCCAACAACTCATGCATTTGCACCTTTAGGAAACACATAAGGAAATTCCTGCACAATGGCAATGTTCTCCATCTTTGGCTCCTCAACTATCGTATCCACGACAGTTGCCAAATAGCGTTGGCAACCTGCCTCTAATAAACGGGTTGCCTCAAGTGACGAGATTAAGGTAATCAAGGGTTCTCTTCGACTCTCAATAAATTCGAAACTTTCACCTGCTAACGGGTTAAATTGAATTGCTTTACGATAATAGTCTACAGTAGCTCGTTTCTTGACGAGATTAAGGTAATCGAGGGTCCTCTTCGACTCAAAATCATACATGGCCAGCACAATCAAATCTATCATTTCTTCTCTCTCACCAATAACTAACTTGCAACCAGGACAACCTACTGCAGATAACACCTTATCTTTGAACAGGGCATATATACTAATGACTGACCCCAATAGTTCTGGACTCAACCCTACCAACTTAACGTGCTGCTCAGCAATAAATGAATGCATAGCTCCAGGGTCAAATAAAGCATAAGCAGCATGGTCATTCAGCGAGGCCGTACCTGTGACCACGTCTACTGAATCCTCTACCTCCCTTCGGGTGACAGCATACACCTTTCCATGAGCCAGAGGCCTGTTCATCATCCCCTACGGTGAGCTCTGCGACGAACTCCCTCTGTTCTGTCCCATAGGTGGTAGCGGCGGCTATGATCCCATTGGTCTACATGGACAGTCTTTAATCTGTTGGCCTTGCTGGCCACATCCAAAACATGCTCCTATTCTGGTATAGCATGGGGTTGAGCCATGTCTCCTTTCGCAGAAACGACACATGCCGTTCTGGTTAGGCATTAACTTTCCAATCCCACCCTTCATGTTTCGAGGAATGGGATATATTCCTCCTAACATCGGCTTCATCCCAAACCGATTACCATCTTTGCTGGACCCAAACCTTGACCCAGATGTGGCGACTAGTTCATTCAAGTTTCTCTCGATAAGTTGCGCCCTCTCATATCAGTTGTTGTAATCCTTCAGAATAAACGGCACCAGCGGATCCTTTAGCTCCGGTCTCAGTCCATCTCGGAATCTCCTTGCTCTGTCAATTGGATCCTCAATCAATCTAGGGGCGTACTAGGACAACTTGGAGAAATTTGCCTCGTCGATCTACCGACATTCCCTTCATCCATTGCGGCTTAAATAAACACCCAAACAACCATAACACAAGGATAGTTCTTTTCCAAAACATACTTTATATACACATCAAGTTTATATACAAGAGTCTATATCCAAAAAGAAGCTACTAAGCCAATCCTACCCCGGTCCCTACTTGGGATTCGGTTCATATCGATGTCCATGGGGTGAGGTTCCTCTCCATCCTCAGTTTTGATGGTAGGCCTATCAAAACCCTACAAAGGATCCTCCCGAACCCCGTTAGGCTCGTTAAGGAACCACGTTTTGAAGCGATGAGGTACCAAGTGAGATAGGCCCTCATCGACCTAAACCGTGGTCACCACTAACTCACGGGTCCATGTGGTCCCAAGAATGAGGAAAAAGGTACACTCGGACTCCATCTCCCATGGCCACCCAAAACGGATGTGACGGATCTCCATCTGAGGACCTAAAAAATTTTAACCATGACGAAGTGAGATAAATCTCAGTGAGTCAAAACCCTAAATCTCGATTAGGATGAGAATTCACTCAGAGGTAGCTTAAATAGATGTTACACACAAACTTACCTTGCCTCAGCACGTCCCTACATATTAGTGCGCCACATATATCATATGAATACAACAGGCATATTTAATAATTGGAACACATCATTTCATTCTCAAACAATCACATGGGTCCCAATTATAAAGTAAAACCATTATGACATGTCCTATTCCGTGCCATTCAATTTTGCCCCATAATCAAGCGTAGCTCTCATAACCACTCGGGCGTGTCCTAGTTATTACGACCTATCGGCCACGGCCAACTCAACAGTTGGCGGTCATCCGGCATAACCGGACGTCGTCCCACTTCATCGGGCACGACAACGTCTACATCTAGACGGCATTCCATAAAGGAGCATCGGCCCAGCCTCCACTTTCGACTGGCATCGTTGACATGGGGCATCCAAACTTAATCAGGCATCGCCTCCCCGAATTTCATTAGGTGACGGGTTTTGATAGTGACCACATGCACATCCATACTTGGCCAAGAACACCGTGCTTTGCACTCAAATACTTCATATTTCAAATAATGGACTTGGCCAATTTTCTTCGTATTAAAAATTCCCGGTAAAATAATTGTGCATGGTAACATATATAAATCAAACATAAAATGTACACTCCCATTTCAAAGTTCCACGATTTTATATAATAAATAAAATTTTGGCATCAAAAACCAACACCTGGTATTTTTCTAATTAAATACCATAAAATCAAATTTTTGTAATAATAATCCATAACGACAACCAAGCACTCAATTGCAAAATAATCAATCAATTTCACATATAAATTTATCCACGACAATCAACGTAAAATTTCACTAAACGGCTAATCCGTCACAATTTACGCTAATTATAATTAATTAAATAAATTGCAATTAAATTAAATTAATCTAATTTAATTAAAGTAACCATAGTTAATTAATTAATTAACCCCTGGTTAACTAACCATGGTTAACTAAACTAACCCAAGTTAACTAACTAACCTAGGGTAGTAAAGCCTAACTAAACTAACCTAACCAAACTAACCTAACTAACTAACCAACCTAACTAAACTAACCTAACTAACTAGTTCATCTAACTAACATTAACACTAATCCTAATTAACACTAAACTAATCCACTTAAGTGCAATTAACATCCTAATCTGAAAATAGGGCATTAACTCATCGAATTAGTACAGTGGCGGGTTCACGGCGACAGCGGCTCGAAGATGGTGAAGACTCAAAACTACCGAGTCTCCAACGGACGATCGACAAGGGATGAAACGGCCAACAAGGCTCAATCAAGGGCTTGGGTTTGGTTCTGCTCGTTCTAAGGGTTGGTTGCCGGCTCGGGCTCACAAAGGTGGCGCTTTGTTAGCGGTAGCTCAACAAGGGTGGCCAGGGGATGGTAGCTAGCTAAGGTTAGACACGGCTGCGGCTAGGCGGGTGGCTAGCAAGCGGGGGGGGCAGCTACTCGGGGATGGAGGCTAGTGAACAGCTTAGATGGCCGTTGGACCTTGGTACAAGCGGCGCGACGACGGCAGCAGGGACGAGTGGACTAGGTAGTCACAGTTGATGGAGTTGGAGGCGGTGTTGTTGGCTAGCTTTGGGGTTGGGCTAGACAAACGCTGGACACAGGCAGACAGTGCTGCTAGGCAGTGTAGTCATGAAGGAAGAGGTGTGAGGGGCTGACTGGTGGACTGTGGCGTGGTTAGGGAAGGGGTTTGGTGTAATGGGTGGCAGTAATAACAATGGAGGAAGAAAATGAAGAACTCGAGAAAAAGAAGAAGAAGAAGAAGAAGAAGAAGAAGAGGAAGAAGTTGGCTGAGGGGTCGGCACACATGGAAGGAGGGGAAAATGGATGAGAGGGAAGAAGAAGCCATGAAGGTCAAGGCTTTGGCCAATGGCAAGCCAAGGGATATATCCCATGCACTCAAGTGTTTTGCCCCCAAAGTCTTCAACCCAAAGTCAATGTTTCCTCCAATGGCAATTTTCCTCTCAAATCTTTACAAACTAAGCAATTTGGTGGCCAAAAATCCCATAACAACAACCCATACGAATTTCCAAAATTTTTTTTGCTAAATTGATTTTTTCGCAAAATTCCGAGCTCGACAAAAAATTCCCGAAAGATGAGATGAAGTCTTAAAAATAAATCGTGAAATGCTCGAATGTTCGATTCCCAAAATCAAATTCAATTTCGTCGTTAAAGTCAACCGGACGCAATTTTAGCGCAACCTAACCTACCGGGTAGCTTTTAGGGATTTTAACGCGTTTGACCTGTGGTCGATAATTTTCAATCCACGTTTATGCATTTCTCACTCATAGATGACGTTTGGTTGTCGTAAAAATCGCAAGGTTTCAATTATGCGTACCGAGTATAATTTTGACAAAAAATCGGGTTAGTGCCGTTCGACGCGAATTTCACAATCATGCAGAATCACCCGCAATTCAATTACGTCATTCCATCGAATCGACCTATATCCGATCACAATTCAATTATAACGGTGTCATATTGACCCTTGCCGATTATTATGGTCGAGCAATTGATTTCCGATCAAATTCTCAAGTCTGTCGCGTTTATATCCCTTAACGGCTTCACCTAATAGATTAGTTAACTCGTAAGTGACCAACTCAAAGTAAAATGACAATAAGCACGTTGACAAAATGCCTATTTTATATTATCAAGACGGGGTTGAAATTCAGGATGTCACAACTCTTCCCCTCTTATAAAAATTTCGTCCTCGAAATTTAAACTATTACTTCTTCCACAAAAATGTGAGGGTATTGACGTCTCATCGATTCCTCACTTTCCCACGTAGCTCCTTCTATTCCGTGGTGTTGCCAAACCACTTTGACCAAAGGATCGTCTTGTTGCGCAGCACTTGCTCTTTTCGATCCACGATCTAAATCAATCTCTCCACGTACGACACTCTCTTGTCCACATCTAATTCTTCAAAATTCAGCACATGGGTCGGGTCGGGCTTGTACTTCCTCAACATCGACACGTGGAAGACATCATGCACTTGTAGCAAGTCTCGGCGGCAATGCAAGACGATACGCCAAAGTCCCAATTCACTCCAAAATTTCAAAGGGACCGACGTACCTCGGACTTAACTTTCCTTTCTTGCCAAAACGCGAAGTACCCCTCATTGGTGACACTTTAAGGAATACGTGTTCACCAACTTGAAATTCCAATGGTATTCTCCGCTTATCTACATAACTTTTCTGGTGACTTTGAGCTGTCTTAAGTTTTTCTCAAATGACTTTGACAGCGTCAACTGACTGTTGAACCAATTGAGGGCCGGTAATCTTACGCTCTCCAACTTCATCCCAACAAATTGGAGTTCTGCAAGCTCTGCCATACAACGCTTCAAACGGTGCCATCCGGATGCTTTGCTGATAACTGTTGTTGTAGGCGAACTCAACTAGATGAAGCTGTTCCTCCTAGCTTCCTTTAAAGTCCAACACGCAAGCTCGCAACATGTCCTCGAGGGTTTGAATCATCCTCTCAAACTAGCCATCCGTCTGTGGATGATAGGCCGTGCTATACTGTAGCTTTGTTCCCAAGGCAGTCTGTAAACTTTTCCAGAAGGCTGCTGTGAACTTTAGGTCTCGATCAGACGTGATCGTCACTGGAACTCCATGAAGACGAACTATCTGTCGCACATACAACTCAGCATATTTGTCCAATGCAAAGTCCTTTCATACGGCGATGAAGTGAGCAGACTTCGTCAATCTATCGACTACAGCCCATATAGAATCATTATCTCATTGACTCCTTGGTAACCCCATCACAAAGTCCATTGTGATATGTTCCCACTTCCACTCGGAATCTCGAGAGGTTGCAAAAGTCCTCCAGGCTTGCAATGCTGTGCTTTCACTTGCTTGCACGTCAGACACTTGGCGACATGTCTGGCGATATCCGCCTTCATACCGGTCCACCAATAGTGTTGATGCAGATTCTGATACATCTTCGTACTGCCTAAATGAATGTTGTAGATGCTACAATGGGCTTTTGACAAGATCTCCTCCTTAAGCTCTGCATCGTTAGATACACATAATTGTCCATGAAACTTTAGTGTTCCATCCTTAGAAACTTGAAAGTCAGCCTTCCTCTTTTCCGCATCCTCTTGCAGAATTTTATGGATCTCAGGATCTGTCAACTGCAACGTCTTGATCCTTATTTGCACTTCCGGTTCAATTCTTGAGGGTGGCCATAAGACTTGAAAGGTGGCCTACCTCAAATTTGAAATCCAAATCTCGAGCTCCTTCGAGTAGGATCCACTCCTAAACCATCATCTGCGCAATCGAAGACTTCCGACTTAACACATCCGTGACCTTGTTGGCTTTTCCGAGATGATACAGATGTCGCAGTCATAGTCTTTAAGAAGTTCCATCCAACGAACACTGTCTCATGTTCAACTCCTTCTAAGAGAATAAATACTTTAGACTCTGGTGGTCCGTAAAGATCTGGAACTTTTCTCCGCACAAGTAATGTCTCCAAATCTTCAGAGCGAAAATGATCGCCTGCAGTTCTAAGTCATGCGTCGGATAATTCAACTCATGAGACCTCGACTTACAGGACGTGTATGCAACGACTTTGCCATGTTGCATTAAAACGCAACCCAGTCCTTTGAATGACACATCACTATAGATCTCATATCCTCCAGGTCCAGACGGAATCGTCAACACGGGTGCGGTAGTCAGCCTCTGTTTGAGCTCTTGGAAATTATGCTCACACTTATCTATCCATGGGAACTTCTCTTCCTTCTTCAACAATCGAGTTAGAGGCATGGCTATTGCAAAAAAATCTTTCCACGAACCGTCTATAATAACCTGTCAATCCCAAGAAACTTCTGATCTCTGTCACTGTCGTCGGTCTCGGCCAGTTGATCACGGCTTCAATCTTAGTCGGGTCCACGGAAATCCCTTCACCATAAATCACGTGACCTAAGAAAGCCACAAAAGTTAGCCAAAACTCGCACTTACTAAACTTGGCGTACAGTCCATGATCTCACAGAGTTTGAAGCACTATCCTTAAATGTCTTTCGTGCTCCTCTGGACTTCTTGAGTACACCAGGATGTCGTCGATAAACATGATCACAAACTGATCCAAATATTCCTTGAACACTCAATTCTTCAGATCCATAAAACTAGCTAGGGCATTGGTTAAACCAAACGGCATTACGGTGAACTCATAATGGCTGAAACACGTATGAAAAGCCATCTTCAGTACATCTTCCTTCTTGATCCTCAACTGATGGTACCCCATTCTCAAGTCAATCTTGGAAAATATCGACGCTTCTTATAATTGGTCAAACAAGTCATCAATCCTTGGCAATGTGATACTTGTTCTTGATCGTCACCTGATTGAGTTGCCGATAGTCGATGCAAAGACGCAACGAACCATCTTTCTTCCTTACAAACAAGACTAGTGCTCCCCAAGGTGATGCACTAGGACATATAAATCCTTTGTCTAACAACTCCTGCATTTGCACCTTCAATTCTTTCAACTTTGACAACGCCATACGGTAAGGGCCTTAGAGATTGGCTCCGTCCCAGGGCCAACTCAATCACGAACTCAATCTCCCTTTCTGGGGCCAAACCGGGTAATTCTTCGGGAAACACATCAGAAACTCTTGTACCATGGTGATGTTCTCCATCTTTGGCTCCTCAACTATCATATCCATGACGGTTGCCAAATAACCTTGGCAACCCACCTCTAATAAATGGGTTGCCTCAAGCGACGAGATTAAGGTAATCGAGAGTCCTCCTCGACTTCCGGTAAACTCGAAAATTTTACCCACTAATAGGTTAAACTGAATCGATTTACGATAACAATCTATTGTAGCTTGTTGCTTGGTGAGCCAATCCATGCCAATTATCACATCAAAATCAAACATGGCCAGCACAATCAAATCTAATCATTTCCTCTCGCTCACCAATAACTAACTTGCAACCAGGACACCCTATTGCAAACAACACTTTATCCTTTAATGGGGTAGATATACTAATGACTAACCCCAACAGTTCTAGACTCAATCCTACCAACTTAACGTACTGCTCAGCAATAAATGAATGCGTAGCTCCATGGTCAAATAAAGCATAAGCAACATGGTCATTCAACGAGACCGTACTTGTGACCATGTTTGGTGAGTCCTCTGCCTCTCTTCGAGTGACAGCATACACCCTTCCTTGTGTTGGAGGCCGGTTCGCCATACCATGTGGTGCGTTCTACGACGCACTCCCTCTGTTCTGTCCCATCTATGATAGCGACAGCTGTGATCCCATAGGTCTATGAGGACAATCCTTGATCCGGTGGCCATGTTGGCCACATCCAAAACAAGCTCCCGTCCTAGTAAAGCACGGGGCTGATCCATGTCGTCTCCCACAGAAATGACACACACTGTTTCGGGTTGGGTGCCGACTTTCCAATCCCACCCTTTCTGTTGGGCGGAATGGGATACCTCCCTCCAGACATCGGCTTCTTCCCAAACCGATTTCCATCTCTGCTAGACCTGAACCGCGACCTAGATGTGGTGGCTCATTCATTCAAATTTGTCTCAATCAGTTGTACCATCTCATATAGATCATTGTAATCCTTCATTTTCAGCAGCACCAACGGATCTTTAATTTCTGGTCTGAGGCCATCTTTGAACCTCCTCACTCTGTCTACTGGATCTTCTATCAGTCTTGGTGCATACTTGGACAACTCGGCAAACTTCACCTCGTACTAATCCACTAACATTAGACCTTGACAAAGACGCTAAAATTATGCCATCTTCTACTCTCTTTGGCACAATTAAAGAAATATTTTCCATTAAAGACTTCCATGAAGGCATTCCACACCGGGAATCGTGCCTTCTCAGAAACACTCTTCCTCTTGGTGGCTTCCCACCACGTGCTTGCATTCCCTTGCAACTGGTAGACCACCAGGACTACCTTGTCTTCATCAGAGCACCTTAGTAGTGAAAAGACCTTATCCAACTCTTTAATCCATAGGGTTGCAGCCTCAAGATCGCCTGCTCCAATGAACCTTGGTGGGTTTAGCTTCAAAAACTGTTCTACCAACTTATGCATCGATCACTCCCTGTTTACATTTTCAGGCGGGACTTCAGCAGGTGCGGCGGCAATACCAGCAACGACATTAGCGGCAGCAATGGCGGTGGCGGTGGCGATAGCGGCAGCTTGATTCTATGCTTCTTGCCCCATCATGTTCCCCAAAGTCTCAAGCGCCTGAACGATCCCATCTATTCTAGGATTGCCGGGTGTTGTTACTCCAGTACCAACCTATGGCGGTACTCTTTCTCTCACGCTAGCCTAAGCCGACGCTCTACCTCGGGTACCGACCCTAGTCGGTGTCCTACCCCAAGAAACAAACGCAACTACCCTCTTCCGGGGAGTCATTTGCTCAGGATCGCTCATAATGCAAGATCTTTATAGAACCTTGCTTTCCAATTCCAACATAGAATTAGAAAATTGAGCGACCCACACAAAACAATCAATCAATCAATCACAGGCGTCGGCATCAAGGAAAAGTCCTTTCCTACTAACTATCCCATAACCCATCGCACCTTATCACTCCAAACACTGACCAACTCTGATACCACTTCAGGCAGGGATGTCACGCCTCGAACCTTGAGCACGCGAACATCCCTCGGCGGTCGATTAAATTGCAATGTTCCCAGGATGCATCGTCGACCCTTTCATTTTTATTTCAATTAAGCACATGCGGAAGCAAATTAAATAAACACCTAAACAACCAACAACACAAGGATAGTAAAATATATGCTACGCCTTTTTCATAAAACAAACTTTATATACATATCAATCTTAGGTATAAATAGAAGTCCAAAAAGTCTATACACATAAGTCTTGTCTATCTCAAAAGAAACTATCTAGGATGTCCACCTACACTCTACTCCGGACCCTTCCGCCTCGGGCTCCGAGTTCTCCACGACACCATATGGTATATCGATGTTCATGAGGTGAGGTACCTCTCCATCCTCGGTTTTGACGGTAGGCCCGTCAAAACCCTGCAAAGGACCCTCCCGGACCCCGTTAGGCTCGTTAAGGAACCACGCTTTGAAGCGATGAGGTACCAAGTGAGATAGGCCCTCATCGACCCAAATCGTGGTCACCACTAACTCACTGGTCCAAGTGGTCTCGAGAATGGGGAAAAAGGTAGACTCAGACTCCATCTCCTATGGCCACCTAAAACGGACGTGACGTATCTCCATCTAAGGACCTGAAAATTTTAAACCACGATGGGGTGAGATAAAATGTTAGCAAGTCAACACCCTAAACCCCGATTAGGACAAGAATTCACCTAGGGGCAGCCTAAACAAGCATCACACACAAATTTACCTCGCCTCAGCACGTCCCTGCACATTAGTACATCATATATACATTTATCAATACAACAGGCAAAATCAATATCTAGAACATATCATTTCATATATCACTCAATCACAGGGGTCTCGATTATAAGATAAAATTGTTATGACACGTCCCATTTCATGCCACACAATTTTACCCCATAATCAGGCGCAGCTATCACAACCACTCAGGTGTTCCCAATTATTACGACCCATCGGCCACGGCCAACTCAACAGTCGGTGGTCATCCGGCATAACTAGGCGTTGTCCCGCTCCGTCGAGCACGGCAACGTCTACATCTAGACGACATTCCATAAAGGAGCATCGGCCTAGCCTCCACTACGATTGGCATCCGTTGACATGGGGCATCCGAACTTAATCAGGCATCGCCTCCCCAACTCTCATCGGGTGATGAGTTCCGATAGTGACCACACGCACATCCATACTTGACCAAGAACATCGTGCTTTGCACTCAAATACTTCCATTTCAAATAATGGACTTTGCCAATTTTCTTTGTATTAAAAATTCCCGGTAAAATAATTGTGCGTGGTCACATATTCAAATCAACCATCAAACATGGTATAGTCTCTCATTTCAAAATTCCATGATTTTATATAGTACATAAAATATTTTTGGCATCAGAAACCGATACCGGTATTTTCTACTTAAATACCATAAAATCAAATTTTTGCAAAATAATCCATAATAACAATCAAGCACTCAATTGCACAAATAAGCAATCAATTTCACATATAAATTTATCCACGACGATCAGCGTAAAATTTCACTAAACGGCTATCCAATCACAATTTATGCTAATTATAATTAATTAAGTAAATTGCAATTAATTAAATAAATTGCAAGTTATTTAAACTAATCCACTTAACTAATCTAATTAAGCTAATTGAACTATCCAAATTGAGCTAATTAAACAAATCTAGCTAAGCTAACTAATTAACCTAACTAACCATCTAACTAAGCAAGTCTAGGTAACTAACTAATCTAACTAACTTAGTTACATTAACTAACTAACGACTTATCCTTAATTAAGCCTAAACTAATCCACTAAGTGCAATTAACTTCCTAATCCAAGATTAGGGTGTTAACTCACCGGATTGGAAAGGCAACGGGTCCACGGCGACGACGGTGCGTAGGCGGTTAGTAGCAAAGACAGAGGAAAATGGAGAATGAAGAAGATGAAAATGAAGAAGAAGAAGAAGAAGAAGAAGAAGAGGAAGAAGTTATTGAGTTCGGCTGAGGGAGAAAGGAGGATGCTCTTGAGGGGGGGACAGGGGGCCAAGAATTCAACCAAGCAACCAATGAGACTTTAGATCAAAAATCCTAGCCACTCATGACTTGTGCCACAAAGTCTTCATGCCCATTTTGTCAAGGGACCAGCTAAGGAGCATTTTCTCTTCAATTCCTCACAAAACACTTCATTTTTGTGACAAAAATTCATATGGCAGCAGTCCATACAAATTTCCAAAATTCCTATTTGCCGCTTTTGATTTTTCAGGAATTTTCCATACTCGACGGAAAATTCCCGAACGACGAGATGAGGTCCTAAAAATAAATCGTGACACGCTTGAACATTTGATTCCCGCAAGAGAATTTAATTTCATGGTTAAAGTGAATCGAACGCGATTTTAGTGCGACCTAACCTATCGGGTAGCTTTTAGTGATTTTGCCGCATTTGACCCGTGGTCGATAATGTTTTATCCATGTTTGTGCATCTTCGGCTCGTTGATGACTCTTGGTTTTCATAAAAATCTAAAGGTTTCAATTATGGGTACTGAGTACAGAATTTACAGAAAATCGGGTTAGTGTCGTTCGACGTAAATTTTGCAATCATGCGGAATCACCTGCAATTCAATTATGCCATTCCATTGAATCGACCTATATCCGATCACTTTTCAATTATAACGGTATCGTATTGACCGTTGCCGATTATCACGGTCTAGCAGTAAATTTCTAATCAAATTCTCAAGTCTGCCGCATTTATATCCCTTAACGGCTTCATTTGATAGGTTAGTTAACTCTTGAGTGATCAGCTCCAAGAAAAAGGACCATAGGCATGTCGACGAAATGCCCATTTCATATATTTGAGACGGGGTCAAAAATTCAGGATGTCAAGACAAGTCTTCCCCCTTTTTTCCCCTTCATGTTCCCAAACAATGCCTTAAGGTAACAACGTAGCCACAGGACAATAAGAGGGAAAACAACTAGAAAGTATGGGAAAGAAAAAAACTCTTTTATGAGTTGCTCGAGAAAAACACAAGCTGTGACTTATAGGAGGTGTTCTACAAATACAATCTACCGTGATATATCCTATCACACGTTGTGGCATCCCAAAATTCAAGACATCCTCTAGAGAAATTAAAGCCCATAATTAGGTAATGAAATTACCTATGGTTTATGCTTTAGCCATTAGTTTTCTCTTAAGGCTATGTGTTATGTGCTTGTGATCTTGAGTTTTTAATTTAGTATTATAGGATAAATTTATGAGGATGATTTATTCTTAAGCCATGTGAAATTAAAATTTGAAATCTATAAAAAAAAAAACAAATTAAAGATGAATAATTGAAAAGTGGAATTGTGGATTTTAAATTAGGTTGGGCCTTAGGCCCAAGAGTGGATCTTTAATGGGCCAAGTTGGCCAGCCCATTGAAGCCCACAAGTGGGCTGTCGTCGACCAAGAAAGGGGGAGGAGTGGCCGGCCCATTGCTGGCCCAAATGCCCCAAGCCCAAGCCCAAAAGCCCATGCATGTGTTGTGACAAGTGGCAAGAGGAGATGGCATGCGTTGGCCAATTGAGAGGCGATCTAATCATTGCAAATGATGAGGAAATTGGGGAATAAAAGGGAAGAGGAGAGAGAGAGGTGGCCGGTTAGCCATTCAGCCAAGAGAGAGAGAGAGAGAGAACCGTGCGAGAGAGAGGGAGAGAGTGAGGCCGAGAGAGGAGAAGCCGAGAGGGAGAGGAAGGAGTCGCCGCTCGTCCGTCGTGTGCCGCCCGTTCGCCGCCGTGTGCCGTCATTCGTTCGGTCTAGAGGCAAGTTGGGAATCCACTTTCTACTCTTGCATGTGTGTCTTGCATGTATGTTTAGTGTAGTGTCGAAATTTGGGTGATTTGAAGGGAGAAAACGAAGCTATAATGACTTGTTCTTGAGTGATGTTGCTGTTTTCGCATGAATCCGCCTGAGCCAGAACTTTGTGAGAGCTTGCATGCATGTTTTGAGTTCGATTTTGACTTTGATTTCTTCATGAAAGTTGTAGCCAACATCTTAAACTACAACATACTAAAATTTTCTACAAAATGGTGGAGATTTTAGGGGTCAAAGTCTCATCTTACGGAGACACTAGATCTGGAACGGTTTTGCTGACCTTGTGGTAGATTTGTGGCTGCATGTCGATTTTTATCAAGAATATCTCTTAGAATTCTTCATGAAACTTGTATAGAACATCTTAAACTACAACATACTCAAATTTAAGTAAACTGAACAAGTACAACCTAGTGAATCGACTTATTCTTGAAGACGGTACATCTGGAGACGTGATACAGGACACCCGAGACTTCATGGACCCATATGATGACTATACTCTGGATATTTGACTTAGATCCCTTCATGAAAGTTGTAAGGGACCTCTTGAATTAAAACATACCCAAATTTCAGAGGAAAAAAAGAAGAATAGGTACGTGAAAACTCAGTATTTCGGAGAAACATGCACTGGACGTTTCGGTGTTAGATCCAGAAGCTTCGTGTGACTGTAGAAAATAATCTAAAAATAATTTGGCTTAGCAATCTGCATGAAAAATATACTTTAGTGTCTTGGCTATAACCTGGCGAAATTTCGTAATTTTCGAAGATCTTTTGGATATTTTAATCAAATTATTTCGGAAACTGTGCATTCTGTTCTTATCCGAAATTATATGCTGTATTTGTGGGAATTATAACTTTGTGTGGAATGCGATTGGCCTTATGTTTTTTTTTTTTCATGAAATTATTACCCTATTGTTTTGTCTATCACTAGCATTGATGTCATGATTTTTGAGAATCATATGGATATTTAATTTAAATATTTAAAAAAAAAGGGTTACAAGCTGGAATTTAAATAAATTCAAAAGGGCATGATAAATGGATTATTCTGAATTTTATGAATTCCATAAATCTTATTTGCATATTGTGGCATGTACAATGATGACTGATGATGCATGTATAAATCAAATGATGAAAGTGATCTTGCTTGCCATTGCATCATGTGCCATGCTGAGTTGAGACCTAAATTGGTAAACACGAATAAGGATAAATGAGGAAATTGTTTGTGGCGGATGATAATGCCCTGGGAGTGTCAGGATGCCCGGAAAGTTGGGGGTGCCGGAAGCCCTCGAGGTTTGTGCCTAGGGGGATGCCTCGTGATGCCGATTTGGGGTGCGAGATGCCCGGCCAGGGAGTGTAAATGCCGGAAGCCTCGGAGGTCTTTGCCCGAGGGGATGCCTCGTGATGCCAGTTGGGATGTGAGATGCCCGGAATTTGGGGGGCCGGATGCTCGGTGGCCTTAAATGGCTGAATGCCGAAGGTTTTTCTCGCGAAGCCAAGATGGGGCGCGAGTATAAAGTATGAGATGAAATTGATGATCTTGAGAAAGGGTGATGTGGCGACTGAATTGAAAGTTAAAAGTGGAAATTGAATCATGCATACATGATATGATATGATGATGATCACCTATGGCATGATGATGATATATGATATGATATGATGATGATGACATGTGTATGCTAAGATGATGTCATGATGATGATGATGATATATGATATGGTGTGATGATGATTACCTATGGCATGATGATATGCATGTATAATGTGATGTGATGATGATCACCTATGGCATGATGATATACATGTATAATGTGATGTGATGATGATCACCTATGGCATGATGATATGTGTATATGACATGATATGATGATGATCACCTATAATATAATGATACACGTATATGACATGATGATGATAACCTATGACACGACGACATGTATGTGTTGTGATTGTGATAAGGATGTATGATGGTATATGCATGGCTTCAAGGTAAGTACACATGGATACATGAATGACATGTATGATGTTGTGATGGTATTGTGTGATGCATTGAGTGGTTATTGGATTCTTTTACTTGCTCAGTGGTTGTACTCACCCCTTTAGGGACCAACGTTTAAGATTAGCAGAATGCCGCTTCCTGCTGTCACGCGGGGTGTGTTTTACGGCCTACCTTCCGATGTAGAGGTCGAGTGCAAGGAGTTTGGCTGTCCCTCTGTTCCTGGATTGTCGTATATTCGAGTGCACTGTTTATTTATGTACGATGTAGGCCTGGCTGGGGGCCCTGTTGTCCAGGAGTTCATCTCCATCCATGTTTGACGTGACGGTGTAATGCGTGGGATGTTGTCGCCGCCACCGCCTGATGCACCGGGATGGGTGTGAGGGCCCGTGCGTGACAAGTAGGGAAGCTGAAACTTTTTGGGATGGTTAGCTGACACTAGTCATGGGGAATCTTGCACGTGAGTTGTAGTGGGTCGAGAGTTTCTTTTTGGGGTTTTAGGCCGGGTGTGGCTGAGTCCTGGCTTTTCTTTTGATGTACCGACCCAAAGAAAACCCATCTTGAAAATATGTAAATAAAGTGTCATGGCTTGTCTTGTAATTGTGATGATTAGTGGTGTGCAATTGTATGATGGTTGATGGAGGGTGAGATGGTGATGTTTTATTTTGCTTCCACTAATGAGCCACACTGGGACCGTTTAAAAAAAAAATGTCTATGAATTACGACACCTCTTCTAAGAGATGTAATAAAGTGTAACGTTGGTGCTTATGGCGACCTAAGAAGGGTTCGGGGTGCCACAGCCGTACCGCTCCGTAATGATTATCAAACCTGAAGAACACACTAAAATCCCCAAATCAGGAGAACTCTTGACTTTAGAGTAAAAGAAATGAAGGGCCAGTCTTCTAAGAAAATTCCCCAAACCTTCTTTTGCATGAATCACTAATTGAAAAAACCAGCTCACTTATCAAAGCTGAAGCGGCCATGGTTGGAATACCAGAGGAAGCCATTCCAAGTAAGCGCGCTGCAGTTTCACGAGTATTAATGTCCCGGTGACTCAGTAATTGCTTTAGCCATGGCACTTTATTAGCATAATGAGGAATGATCACCTATAAAGATTAGCAGTTAGTATGAAAAGTTAATGCTAGTCCCACGGGGATAATTAAAAAAGAAAAAGAAAAGAAGAAGCAGCAAGTATAGTGGCTTCTTTTTGTTATCCTTGTGGAGTATGAGATCCAATTGCCACCAGCACCCTGGAGGCACAAACATGCAACTCAACCGAGCCTTATAATACCATAGCCCCGTTCCATCCTTTGTACACGAGCATGAACTGGCAGGTTAGCACCAATGCCCCAGGCAATATTGAACGTCTCAAAGGTCTTTTATCTTTAGTTAAGCACATACCAAAGTGTTCATAAACTATTCCCGTACAAACAAATATGGAAGCCGGGTAAGACATATGCAAGCCAAGCAAATAAAAACAACATATTTATATGCATATTCACATATCAAAAGTTGTTTTGATTTCACGCCCCTCCTAGTTTTGGGCTACTTATTTTCATTTACATATATAGTCAATCAAAAGGCTAGGGTAGCCTAGCTCCTCTACCAAGCTGCTCTCAAAAGCAGCCCCCATGTTAGAGGTTCATTCCCTTCTAAGACCCAGGTTCATCCATCACTGTGATATCCTGATTTCATCGGACCTCGAGTGCATAATGGTCCGTGACGTGTCGACAAGTTGTCGTTAACTACGACGTTGGCACCATGCACGGCTGCTATTTTGCCACTACGATTTTCCGTGCCGAAACATCACCTTTCGTTACGTCTTTACGGCATACCCCTTATCGTCAGGCCTTCGCCGCATCATGACGATTCGGTCACCATTTAACCTATCACCTCATTTAAATTTTCTTCATGCAACGCCACAAGCGAGACCAACGTTCACTTTTGTTGCTACGTCGCTAAGTTGTCCTTCATGCAAGGCTCCGACGTCTCCATGCACACGTCTAATGCAATCAACCACGAAAGTAAATTTTGACCCGAAGCCGCCTCACGTTGACCGTTTCTTCCTCACGCAAAACCAAAGGCCGTCGACCCCAATCCTTCAGCTATGTTTTCTTCCTCTCCAATGGCCAACGAGCGGAGAGCGTGGGCTATGCAAACAGCCACGTCAAACCGTGCATTTCCCATGCAAATGAAGACTTTGACTACATGCACCTCCAGCCACGTTTCTTCATTACAAACAGCCAACAAAAGAGAAGACTCAGCCAACTTGCAACCACGGGGATTGAAGAATGTTGACCAAATGGTCAACCGGCGAAGGACTCATGCAAGAGCTAAAGATGTGTGTGCTATCCCCTACTTCTAGCTGCCACGAGCTGAATGGGAGAGTTGACTTGAGGAGTCAACAGGTTGATCATACGAGGCTGAAGAAGACCATTTCTTCTGTTCTCTCTCTCGGCACCCTTTACTCTCCTCATTTTCAGCGGCATTTACAGCAGAACTAACCCAGAAACTCTCACTGCTCAAGCTTTGCCGCCAACCACCGACCACCGTATGCTAACTCCATCGCCATCTCGCCTCAGCCCACTGCCGGCCAGGAGAGCTTGCTGCTCGCCATTCCTCAGCCGCGTTGCTCACTGCTCTGCAACTTCGCCGTTGCACCGCCACCGCGTCGTCCCGCCACCAGCCGCACCCGCCGCTCGCGTTTTATGGACTAGAGGTAAGTGGCATTCATGTTATTCTATATTGCGTGACGATGCCCTACTCGCATGTCCAATCTAGGATTGACTAGGATTTGGGTCCGAATACCACAAGCTGCTCTGAATTAGGTTTATTTGTGTGTCGATCGGGGCTAGATTGAAGTACGGGTGTGCATGTGACGACCGTTGACACGGTCGGCTCAAATCTGGGTTTGCCTGGTAATGATGGACCAGGCTGCTCGTCGGTTAGAGGGTATGGATTTTCGTGGGTTAAATTCGGGTACGAGATCCGGTCCTAGTTCGGCCTTGGTCGAGCTTGAGGTGTGCAACGCCTAGGTGGTACGGAGCGATCGAGTTCATTCTAGGTGAGTTTGAGCTGGAGTCAATGTTGATCAACCCTATGATGCGAGTGACAATCGTCGATACGGTCGGTATTAGCTCGGGTGTGAGGCTGTGAGTCCTAAGGGTCGTAGAATGATTGCACCGGTTTTTGGTAGAATCGAATCGTTGCTGGTCAGTCTTGTTTTGTTACTATTCTGTTCGGGTTTGTGGTTAAATGGACGAGTATCCTAATGTTTTGGCAATTTGACGTGTTTGATTAAGGTTCGGATGCTAGAATTCCTTAGGCGAGCTGTCATAATCGAGTCGAATATAGAATGGTATTAATTCCAATTTGATGATTGACTTCGGTCTTATGCATCCATAGTGGTCTGGTTTAGGCATGTGGGATGGCATAAATAAAACCTGTTAAGTGCTGCATCGTGGATGGAACTAATATTGATTCCATCGGACCCCTATGGCGATGATGCCCCGGGTATTGGGTTGCCTGGAGGGGCGTGAAAATGATGCTTTTTGAATGCCTGGGGACAGTGATGAGCCCCGGAGGTCCTCGTGATGCTAGGTGGGGTGTGAGATGCTTGGAGGTGTGACGTAACATGCTCTGGATGCCCGAGGACTGAAATATGAAACCGAAGGTCCTCGTGATGCCAGGTAGGATGCGAGATGCCTAGAGGGATGCAAACACGAGTCCCTTCGGAAGATGGCGGCAATTAGAACTAAAGTCAATTCGATTAATGAATGTCTATTTACTTTCCAAGTGCCTCGATTGTGAAATTCCTTTAGAGTCTTGCTAACTTGAGTTATTTCATTGTCCACATTACATGAATAGGATTCTATCAAATGAGTAGTGGTAGACTTATGTAATATGGTCTAACAGGCTGTCATTGCTGAGTGGTTGTACTCACCCCTTGTGGGATTATTACATTACAGAGACGTGACCATGACGCTTCAACTCATGTCTTCCTCCATGTTCTACAGTATTCCCATAGACCTCACGTGGGATCAGGTGGAGCATGTAGACCCTAACTTTCCGGACGTCACGTTTATCCAGATCATAGTGGATGCTAGTCTCACTACAGGCCCCGTACTTACGGGGTTCATCATTTTGTATGCCCAGGTCAATGAGCGTACATTGGGGCCGCTTCCACTTTCAGACGACAATGACGATTCGAGTGGGGTCGAGTAGGTGGAGGACCCGAGAAGGATGGTAGCATTTTTGGACTATCAGAACATGATATCAAGATGATCGTGTAAATAGACTGCAGGATGGTTGGGACAAATTTTGGTTAGCCGGAAATAGGAACTTTTAGCCTATATGTACCGATGGGAGTTGTCTGAAAATATGAATAAATAAAAGTGCCTGGTTTATATTTTGTGTATGTCAATCAAGTTATGACGGAGTTTAGATACACGCTTCCACAATGAAACAAGTGCAAGGAATAAGGGATAGCGTGGCAGACCCTAAGGGTCAAGGGTTATCACGGGCTGTCACAATCACACACTTGAAATTTGTGAGAACAATAAAAATGAGTCGATGACTCAGTAAGTAGAAATCTCTAATTCTCTTATAGGAGAACATCTCGCTATCGATCGTCGAATACAATATCACCACGCAGTTATCAATCCCAAATCAATAGCAAGGTTCATGCCTTGCCTTGCTTATACATATGAAAGGCTCTCAACTATCTATGTGCTTTCAAGAATCAAAGACAAGGAGTTAGTGCATATGAACAAGCTTTCCAAAGATTCGTGACTTATGATCATTTCGGTCACAAAAAGGGTTGCGTGCTTCTCATGAAATCCGTTCAAGCACTAAGTGACCCAATTCAAACATATGGTCAAATTGATACAGGGACTTAAAAATACATGTCACGACCCCAACTCCATCCCTAGGGTCACGAGCAGCAAGGGTTATTTTCTTGCGACGTCCCAGGCTCGTCGCCGTCTTGATTCTTTAATCTTGTTATCATGCACATGCAGAAACGTGAATAAACAACTCCCCAGACAAACAAAGCTGGAAGATTGGGACATACATGACACAGAACACACTAATTAATATTATAATAAGACTTTTACAAGCCCTTTCTCTATGGGCCCTCTTTTCTTTTTACATCATAGTACACGTTTTCCATGTATGCCAGGGGAAATCCTATCTCCTCCAGCATGATTGCAGCTCCCAAGACTGACGTGAGATTTCCATATCTATAAGATTGAAAGATGAGGGGTGAGTTTAAGGGAAACTCAGTAAGTAAAATTCCTAGTTCTCTACTAGGAAAGCATTTCACCGTTAAAGCCTAAAGAGTACAACACTCACAAATAGTGTTAATGGAAGATCAATTAAGCTATTTCAATAAACAAGCTTATCAACATCACATAGTAACATATTCAATAAGTTCATTAACCACATAAATGGTTCTTCCCATACTTTTAGGGGCTTCTAACCGCAAGCTGGGCATCCGGCCTTAGGCCAGGCATCCCATACTCTTAGGGGCTTCCCATACTTTTAAGGGCTTCTTGGCTCAACCAACGCATTCGACCATCAAGCCAGGCATCCCATACTTTTAGGGGCTTCCTAGCTCAACTAGGGCATCTGGCGGGAGAAGTACACTATCAGTGCCATAAGTTGTGTACGGCACTCACTTTGGTGCCAAAAGTTTCTGTCAGATCACTTAAGTGCCAAATTGGAGGAAAAACGATCACTTTGGTGCCACCGATGAGAGATTCCGGCCAAAATGATTACGTGGCTTTTATATTAAAAAAAAAATTCGACAAGCCTTTTAAACGACGTCGTTTTCCATCCTCCTTAAGAAAATGACGTCGTTTTGCTGTCATATGTGGATGGCCAAGGAAAAACAACGCCACATAGCTTATTTGGGATTGAAATTAGGGTTTTTTTGTTCAATCCTCGTCGATCTAGCTTGCTTGGCCACCGTCGCTCGGCCACCATCGCTCGGCCTCCGTCGTAGTTACTCTACTAAGCGAGCAAGGAGAGGCTAAGGTTGTTTCTCAAGCAAGAAGCGGTGGGAAAATAGGAGGCGAGGGTGGAGGAGGAGGAAGAGGTGGGGTCGAAGGTGCAGAGAGAGAGAGAGAAGACGAGGAGTGCGAGGGAAACAAGGAGGGCACAGATGGAGATGGTGGATTGGGCTCTGCTCAGAGAGTGGTTGGTACTGGTGTAGTTCTTCAAGGAAGAAGACGATGCCGCCATGCCTTCTCTCTCTCTCTCTCTCTCTCTCTCTCTCTCTCTCTCTCTCTCTCTCTCGATTTGGGGGAAAGACGCTAAACGACGTCGTTTTGTAGTTTACATGCTGACTGTACTCTCCGGCAAGCCACATCAGCGTCAAAAATTAAGAAAAAACTGCCACGTTGGATTTCCGGCAAACCAGATCAGCGTTGGCACTAAAATGATCGTTTTTAAAAAAATTTGGCACTTAAGTGATCCGATGGAAAATTTTGGCACCAAAGTGAGCGTCGTACACAACTTATAGCATTGATAGTGTACTTCTCCCTATCGGCCATCAAGCTAGGCATCCCATACTTTCAAGGGCTTCCTGGCTCAACCAAGGTATCCGACCATCAAGCCAGGCATCCTATACTTTCAGGGGTTTCTTGGCTCAATGAAAGCATCCCATTCAATGAACGAGGAATCGCCGCCAACACTATGTGACGACATATGCTTTTTCCTCTTTAAGTGCACACACACACACACAAGTGCATCACAAAAGTCGGTTTTTTTTTTCTTAGCCAATACATGCATGGCCTGAAGGCGTGCTCATTTTTTCGTGTGTCTTGAATTCTTACACTTCACTAATACATATGTCGGGAATTATCTTTGATTTGTAACTTGAATCAGTCACTTAGCGTCGATCCTTGCATCAAACAAGGCTTGGAAACGATACACCTCAATATCAAACCAAAACCTCGAGGCTTGGGTACACCTCGCTTTAGTGATGATCCCAAGCTTGACGAACCTCGGCTCCAACCCGATGCGAATACATATGTATCAAGAATGACCCTCGACTCACAATTTCATTCAACACCAAGCACAAAGTCCCCGTGTCCATTTGGACCATGGAAATCGGCATGCTTGGTGCCTTACCCAGACCTTGTGGATTCGGACGATCTCCTTATTGATCAAGGCATAAGATCGACATGCCTCAATTTTGACTTAGGACCTGTGGCCTTATGCGACCCCTGCATTAAGCAAGACTTGGACCCGGTATCATAATTATGCCGAAACCAAGGCCTTATGGTTTGGGACAACTTGTCTTGCAATGAGCTCAATCTGAACGAACCTCGGCCTCATTTCGGGTGTGAACAACTCAAGCACACATTCAAGCACAAACATGAGCAAGACCATACGAAAGATCGAACATCCTACGCATGGCTTGACGAGTGAGCACCTAACTAAGCTTGACAATGGAGACTACCGCCCTAAAGGAGACATATGGATCTTACTTACCTTGGCGAACCTTGAAGACCAACTTATATTAGCTTGAGGGATTGAGAATGCAAGGTTAAGAGAAAGGAGAAGGAGGAAGGAGGAAATGAGAGGCAAGGTGAAGAAATGAAGAGGACTCATCCTATTTATAGCCCTTTGGTGCCATCATTACTAAGCCAAGCGGTCCAATCTTAAGTTTCCAAGTCTCCCACTAGAATAATTATGTGATATCCTAATTTTTCAATTTTTTTCCAATTAAATGAGTTAGGCTTTTTATCGACGTGCCTATAGTTCTTTTCCCTGAGCTGATCACTCACGGGATAACTAATATATCAAGTGAAGCCGTTAAGGAATCTAAACGTAATAGACTTAAGAATTCGACAAGGAATTGACTGCTTGACCATGCTAATCTACAAGGGTCATTACAGCACAGACTGAATAGAGACCGGAGATAGGTCGACTAAAAAAAAGTGTGCGATTAAGTGTGGGTGATTCCATCTAATTGCACAATTCTTGTTGATCGGCACTAAACCGATTTCTCTGTTGTACCCTCTGTCTGTATTTGAAACCTCGAGATTTCCATGACAATCGAGAGTTGTCAATGTGTCGAAGATGCACTTTGTGGCTTGAAAAAAATCAACCATAGGTCAATTGCACAAAAAGTTCATAAAAGCTAACCGATAGGTTAGGACATGCTAAAATCACGCCAAATTGAAATTGACCATGACATTAAACCCGATTTCAGAAATTGGAAGTTTTTTATGACACAAATCATTTTAGGAATGTAAACTCATCCTAAAAAGAAT
Organism: Eucalyptus sideroxylon; assembly: GCA_014182405.2. Lineage (NCBI taxonomy): Eukaryota > Viridiplantae > Streptophyta > Magnoliopsida > Myrtales > Myrtaceae > Eucalyptus > Eucalyptus sideroxylon. The sequence continues at coordinate 30,263,158 of CM024554.2, read as the reverse complement.
TTTCTACAAATCGACATTTTCGGCGAAAATCCAAAGTAAGGGTATTTTGGATCGAGAATTTCATAGGCCCGTTTTCAGTTGCGTTTTTGGGATTCAAGTTGGACTAATTGATCAGGAAAAAGGTTGATTAGGATGATGGCACCTTGGTTGGATTTATGGAAATCAAATTGAGCTCAATTGGAGCCAATTGAGGGAGGATTGAAGGGAATTGATGGAATTTGATGGACAAATGTGCAAAATTCGTATGCCATGGGGGGAGGAACATTTGGACCCCTTGGGAGGCTTCTAGAGGAAGCTTGAGGAGAGAGAATGGGCTGTGGATGGCTGAGCAAGTGGTGGGGCAGCCACTTAAGCGTGTTTGGCCAAGTGTTGAGGCCTTAGGAGCCACTTTCGGGTCCCCCTCTCTTCAACAGCCTTCTTCCTCCTTAAAGCATAGCTTTCTCCATTATTGAGGCTTAGGAAAAGCTTGAAAAAACCAGGAAACTGAGCAGAGCAGCCCCTTCCACCGTCGCACGCCCATCGGCCTCTTTTTCCCCCCTGTTTTCTCCTTCTTCCTGCTTTTGCTCCAGCTGACGTTCTTGTGAAAACCCGAGTTAAAAGTTGTCTTTCCATGTGAATTAGCTCTCATCTCACCCACCATCATCTTCAACACATCCAAACCATATGGGAGCACCTTGCCGCATGCCGAACGGAGCCGTCAGCTAACCTGCGTGCTGGCCGGAAGCCGCCGCCCACCGGTCCGTTGGTCCGCCTGCCCAAGTGCACTATTTCATATTTTCTTCTATTTTCCTCCCATTCCAACCCTTCCTCCACCCATTCTAACCACCAGCAAGTCCCCCTTGACCCCCAGGTGTCGCTGGTTGTCAGCCACCCACTTGCCGAAGCTCCGATCAACGCGCCTCGTCCCCATTCAGCCGTTGGTTCCATCTTCTTCCAACAAGGATAGAAGCTGAGAAACTAGCAAGGCTTTGAGACTTTGTGGCCTGTTTTCAAGCCCTTCCCAGCCTTGGTTGGTGTCGCCGCTCGGAGGTTTATCGCCCGCCTTGGCATCGTCATCGCCATGGACTCACCCGAACGTTAAACCGGTGAGTTTACTCACTAAACTCTACTTAGGAAGTTAATGATGCTTAAGGGGTGTTTAGATTATGCTAAGTATGTTTAGGTGGTTAGATTAGTTTAATTAAATGTTAACTAGATTAGATGAATGATTAGGTTATTGGATGGATTAATTAGTCTAATTATGCAATTAGATTAGTATAATCATGATTAGACTTTTAATTAATTATTTTACTTAATTATTTATTTATTTAAATTAAATATTATTTAATTATATTATTTTCATATATAAATTAAATAAGTTTTCATAATTTATTTAATTATTAATTAATTAATATTTTCCAAAAATTATACCTAAGAGCCACTTGTTAGAATTTCGAGCTGATCGCTGTAGTGTGTTTAATTTCTATAGTTGAATGCTAAATTGTGAAATTGAGTGATGCTGGTGAAGTTTTGTTATTTAACTCGAAAATATTAGGTGTTAGGTTTTGACACCGTATATGGTTTTTAAGTACCATAGGAGCTTGTGTGAGCACTGTATGTCAGCTTATGAAAGAAATGATTGTTTATCAGCTTGTGAGAGCAATGTTCCATTTATCAGCTTATGTGAGCTGTCATCTGTCTATATCAGTTTGTGTGGGCCACCATATATATATATATATATATATCGGCTTGTGCGAGATACCATCTATATCAGCTTGTGAGAGCATTGCATCCATATCAGCTTGTGTGAGCAATGATTGTATTGATGGATGAATAGATGGTATGAATTGATAAATGGTGTCAATCGTATGCTATTAATTGGATTGATTGAATTGATGGATCGATGTGTGTCAGTAGTTCATGCTTGTGCGAGCAATGATTGAATATGAATTGTACTGACACGTAGGAAGGAACTGAGGCGAGGTAAGTCTTCTATATTGTGTGGCTAAGCCACCCTTTTGAGTGTATTTCCTTCCTAATCGGGGTTTAAGGTGTGAACTTGTTGAGACAATGTCTCACCCCATCGTGCGCTCAACATTTTCAGGTCCGTAGATGGCTGATCCTCCTGAACGTTTTGGTTGGCTGATGAGTGTGACAAAGCGGGTTTCTAACTATCGTGATCCCATAAGTCACTGGGCCTACAAACTGGTGGTAACCACTGTTTGGGTCGAAGAGGGTCCACCACAATGGGCACCTCATCGATTCAGAGTGTGGTTTTGCTTTGGACACAATGAATTTCGTGTGGGTCCCCTCCGGGGTTTTGAAGTTCTCGTTGTGGTAGTAAATGCCATTCTAGCCAAGAGTACAGTTGACCCTCCTGATGGTCTGGTGGAGGACATGACGCTACCGAAGCCTGTGGAGACCGAAGATCGGCGAACGTGTCTAACTAGCTAGTCATAAGACAATTCCCTTTGTGTTAAGCCAGTATTTTGTAGATTGTTGTTGTATATAAACCCTGTGTGTTTATAAAGAAGTGTTTTGGTGGTGATTTGGTTTCCTGCTTCTTTCTATCCTTAGTTGTTGGTTGTCAGAGGATTTGTTTCGCTTCCGCATGCATATTAAAATGAATGGGTCGTCGACGCATCCTGGGACGTCACAAATTTATCGACCATCGAGGGATGGGCACGCACTTGAGGATCAGGGCATGACAACTTAGGTGGCAAGCCTAAGTTGCAAGGTGTGTCACGCCTCGAACCTCGGGCACATGCACATCCCTCAACGGTCGACTAAAAATGTGACGTCTGAGGACGCGTCGCCGACCCTTTCTCTTTATCTTTCAATGAAGCACATGCATAAGCGAATCAAATAAACCCCAGACAATAAACAAACACAGGGATAGTAAAAGGCGGACATCAATTTTTCACAAACCACGCTTTATAAACATACCAGGTTAGCCCTACAAGTCTATACACATAAGTCTGATTCAAAAGGAACTACTAGGCCACCTATGCTCCGGAACCTTCTGTCTCGGGCTCCGGATTCTCCACGACACCATCCGATATATCGATGTCCATGGGGTGAGCTACCTCCCCATCCTTGATTACGATGAGAGGTCTGTCAAAACCCTACAAATGACCCTCCCGAGCCCCGTTACGCTCATTAATGAACCACGCTTTAAAGCTAAACTCGCCAAGGTTCAATGGTGCAGGAGATCCTGAAGTTGTATCGCTCTAGGTCCAAGACCTAGAGAAGGCTTTTGCACTGCTAATGTGCAGTGAGGAGGAAAAGGTTGTCTTTGCAGTCTACCAGTTCTAGGGTAACTCGAATACATGGTGGAAAGCCACCAGAGGCACGATATTTCCTAGAGGCGTAGTCCCAGTGTGGGACGCTTTCCATAGAGCCTTTAATGGAAAATACTTTTCGAGGAGAGCCCGAGAATAAAAGATGGAGGAATTCCAATGCCTCCATTAAGGCATGCTGACTGTGGATCAATATGAAGCCAAGTTTGCGGAGCTATCTCAATACGCTCCAAGATTAATAGAGGATCCAGAAGAGAAAGCTTAGAGGTTCGGGAATGGCCTCTGACTAGAGCTGAAGAATCCGTTCATGCCTTTCAACCTAAAAGATTATAAGGAAGTATATATTTGGGCCCAGTTCATTGAGCGGAATCTGAGTGAGCAATCTGCCTCGTCTAGATCAAGGCTTAATTCGAATAGAGACAGGAACCGATTTGGGAAGAATCCCATGACCAGAGGAAGGTTTCATGTTCTGCCCAATAGAAAGGGTGGAGTTGGCAAGTCAGCACCAAGTCAAAATGGCATGTGTCGCTTTTGTGGAGAGCAACATGGTTTAACCCCATGCCCTTTAAGGACAGGTGCTTGCTTCGAGTGTGGCCAATAGGGTCACCAAGCTAGATTTTGTCCTAGAAGACCGATGGGACAACAACAATTACCGCCGCCGCCACCATTGGGTGGGAATAGGGGGTTTGTGCCATAGATCGTACCATAGGGTGGACTGAATAGACCTCCAGCTCATGGAAGGACATACACAATCATGAGATGACAGGCTGAGGATGCGCTTAATGTGATTACAGGTACAGTCTCGTTGAATGACCATACTACATATGCTTTGTTTGACCCGGCGCCACTCATTCATTTATAGCTAAGATATTTGTTAAGTTGGTAGGATTGAGTCATGAATTGTTGGAGTGGTTAGCATATCTACACCATTAAAGGATAAGGTGTTAGCTGCATTGGGTTGCTCTGGTTGCAAGTTAGCGATTGGTGAGTGAGAGGGGAGGATGGACTTGATAGTCCTAGCCATGTATGATTTTGATGTGATTATTGTCATGGACTGGCTCATCAAGCAATGAGCTAAGATGGACTGTTATCATAAAACGATTCAGTTTAACCCGTTAGGGGGTGAGAACTTCGACTTTATTAGAAGTCGAGGAGGGCCCTCAATTACCTTAATCTTGTTGCTAGAGGCAACCCGTTTGTTAGACGGGGGTTTCCAAGGTTACCTGGCCACTGTTATGGATACGATAGTCGAGGAGCTGAAGATCGAAGACATCGCAGCGGTTCAAGAGTTTCCGGACGTATTTCCGAAAGAATTGCCGGGTTTGCCGCCAGAGAGGGAAATTGAGTTCGTGATCAAGTTAGCACCTGAGACAGAGCCAATCTCTAAGGCTCCTTACCGAATGGTGTTATTTGAGTTGAAAAAATTAAAGGTGCAAATGCAATAATTGTTGGATAAAGGATTCATACGTCCTAGTGCATCACCGTGGAGAGCACCAGTTCTGTTCATAAAGAATAAAGATGGTTCATTGCGTCTGTGCATCGACTATCGTCAACTCAATCAGGTGACGATCAAGAACAAGTATCCACCCCCAAGGATCGACGATTTGTTTAATCAGTTCCAATGAGTGTCGATATTTTCTAAGATCAACTTGAGAACAGGGTATCATCAGCTGAGGATAAAAAAGGAGGACATACCAAAGTTAGCGTTTCGTACTCGATACGGCCATTATGAGTTCATCGTAATGTTGTTTGGTTTGACGAATGCCCCAGCTGCTTTTATGGATCTTATGAACCGTGTGTTTAAGGAGTACTTGGATCAATTCGTGATCGTGCTTATCAACAATATCCCGGTGTACTCGTGAAGTCTAGAGGAACACGAAAGACAGTTGAGGATAGTACTACAGACCCTGAGGAATCACGAGCTATACGCCAAGTTCAGTAAGTGAGAGTTTTGGTTAACTCATGTGGCATTCCTAGGGCACGTGATTTTAGGAGAAGGAATCTCCGTGGACCCAAGCAAGATTGAAGTAGTTATCAACTAGGCAAGACCGACTATAGTGACAGAGATCAGAAGTTTCTTGGGTTTAGTAGGATACTATAGAAGGGTCGTAGAGGGGTTTTCAGTTTTAGCATCGTCGTTGACTCGACTACTGAAGAAGGAAGAGAAATTTGTCAGGACAGACAAGTGCGAGTGTAGTTTCCAAGAGCTTAAGCAGAAGCTGACTACTGCACATGTGCTGACCATTCCTTCTGGTCCTGAAGGATATGGGATCTACAGTGATGCGTCGTTTAAAGGACTGGGTTGCGTGCTGAAGCAACATGGTAGGGTTGTTGCATACGCGTCCTGTCAGTTAAGACCTCATGAGTTGAATTACCCGATGCATGACTTAGAACTCATAGCAATTATTTTCGCTTTGAAGATTTGGAGACACTACTTGTGCAGAGAAAAATTCCAAATATTCATTGATCATCAAAGTCTCAAATACTTCTTCTCTTAGAAGGAGTTGAATATGAGACAGCGTCGCTGGATGGAACTCCTGAAGGATTATGATTGCGACATTCTTTATCACCCAAGAAAGGCGAATAAGGTCGCTGATGCGCTGAGTCAAAAATCTTCAGCTGCGCATATGATGATCAAGGAATGGACTTTACTTGATAAGGCTCGAGATTCGATTTTCAAATTTGAGGTAGGCCATCTTTCGAATCTTATGACTACCTTTAGAATTGAGCCGAAAGTGCAAACCAGAATCAAAACGCTTTAGTAGACAGACCCATAAATTCATAAGATTCTGCAAGAGAACACCAAAAAAAAGAATGTTGACTTTCAGGTTTCTAAGGACGGAACGCTGAGGTTCCGAGGATAATTGTGTGTGCCTGACGATGTAGTGCTCAAGGAAGAGATTTTATCGGAAGCTTATCGTAGCATCTATAGCATTCATCCTGGTAGTTTGAAAATGTATTAGAACCTGCGTCAACACTATTGGTGGTTCGGTATGAAGGCGGATATTGCCAAGCACGTCGCTAAGTGTATGACGTGTCAGCAAATGAAGGCACAGTATTGTAAGCCGGGAGGACTTTTGCAACCTCTCGAGATTCTCGAGTGGAAATGGGAGCACATCACAATGGATTTTTTGATAGGCTTACCCAAGAGTCAGAGGGGTAATGATTCCATTTGGGTAGTGGTTGACAAATTGATGAAGTTGGCTCACTTCATCGCAGTACAAAAGGACCTTGATTTGGACAGGCACGCAGAGTTGTACGTGCATTGGATAGTTCGTCTACATGGAGTGCCAGTGACGATTACTTCAAATTGAGACTCGAGATTCACAGCTGCTTTCTAGAAAAGCTTGCATAGTGCTTTAGGAACGAAGCTGTAGTATAGTACGGCATATCATTCTCAAACGGATGGCCAGTCTGAGAAGACGATTCAAACCCTCGAAGACATGCTATGAGCTTGCGTTTTGGACTTTAAGGGAAGCTGAGAGGAACAGCTTCGTCTTATTGAGTTTACCTACGACAACAACTACCAGCAGAGCATTCAAATGACTCCTTTTGAAGCATTGTATGGCAGAGTGTGCAGAATGCCAATGTATTAGGATGAAATCAGGGAACGAAAAATCACAGGCCCAGAGTTAGTCCAGCAGTCAGTGGATGTAGTTGCCGTCATTAGAGACAGATTGAAGACCACTTAGATCCGCTAGAAAGCTACACCGATAAGCATCAAAGGCCTTTAGAATTCCAAGTTGGTGATCATGTTTTTCTGAAGGTGTCACCAATGAGAGGTACTTCGTGCTTTGGCAAGAGGGGAAAGCTGAGTCCGAGGTACATAGGTCCCTTTGAGATTCTTGAAAGAATCGGGATCCTAGCGTATCGTCTTGCATTATCGTCGAGATTGGCGCAAGTGCATAATGTCTTTCACGTGTCGATGTTGAGGAAGTATGAGCCTGACCCGACCCATGTGCTAAATTTTGAGGATTTAGACGTGGACGACAGAGTGTCATACGTGAAAAGCCCGGTTTTGATTGTGGATCGAAAAGAACAGGTTCTGCGCGCCAAGACCATCCCATTGGTCAAAGTGGTTTAGCAACAACACGTCATTGATGGAGCAACTTGGGAAAGTGAAGATTTGATGAGACAATTGTACCCCCACCTTTTTGTTTAAGGAATTGTAATGGTTTAAATTTCGAAGACGAAATTTTTATAAGAGGGGAAAAGTTGTGACAACTTGATTTTCCAATTCTATTTTCAATTAAATGAGTAGGGCTTTTCTTCGACATGCCTATAGTTCTTTTCCCTAAGTTGATCACTCACAGGATAACTAGTCTATCTGGTGAAGCCGTTAAGGAATCTAAACGCAATAGACTTGAGAATTCAACTAGAAATCGACTGCTCGACCGTGCTAATCTGCAAGGGTCATTACAGCACAGACCGATTAGAGATCAGAGATAAGTCGACTAGACAAAAGTATTTGATTAAGTGTGGGTGATTTCATCTAATTCCACAATTCTTGTCGATCGACACTAAACCAATTTCTCTATCATTTCAGTACCCTGTGTCTGTATTTGAAAATTCGAGATTTCCACAACAATCGAGAGTTGTCAATGCATTGAAGATGCACTTTGTGGCTTGAAAATAATCAACCACAGGTCAATTGCATGAAAAATTCCTAAAAGCTACCTAGTAGGTTAGGACGCGCTAAAATCGCACCGAATTGAAATTAACCACATAATTGAACTTGATTTCAGAAATTAGAAGTTTTTTCATGTCACAAATCATTTTAGAAACGTTGACTCATCCTTTGAAGATTTTTTTGCAAATAGAGATTTTCGGCGAAAAATCCAAAGTAAGGGTATTTTGGATCGGCAATTTCGTAGGCCCGTTTTCGGTCGCATTTTTGGGATTCAAGTTGGACTAATTGATGAGGAAAAAGGTTGATTAGGATGATGGCCCTTGGTTGGATTTATGGAAATCAAATTGAAATCAATTGGAGCCAATTAAGGGAGGATTGAAGGGGAATTGATGGAATTTGATGGACAAATGTGCAAAATTCGTATGCCTTGGGGGGAGGAACATTTAGGCCACTTGGGAGGCTTCTAGAGGAAACTTGAGGAGAGAGAATGGGCTATGGATGGCTGAACAATTGGTGGGCTAGCCACTCGAGAGTGTTTAGCCAAGTGTTGAGGCCTTAAGAGCCAACTTTGGGGTCCCCCTCTCTTCAGCAGTCTTCTTCCTCCTTGAAGAATAGCTTTCTCCATTCTTGAGGCTTAGGAAAAGCTTGAGAGAACTAGGAAACCGAGCAAAGCAGCCCCCTCCACCACCGCATGCCCGTCGGCCTCTTTTTGGGGGCTAATTCCATAAAAAAAAAAGCATCAACTTTAGGTTAATGGACAAATCTGGCCAAGACTTTTTTTTTGTCTCATGAAAATGTACATACTTTAGGTCGAGGGACAAATCTGGCCCGAACTTTTTTTGTCTCGTAAAAAAGCACCAACTCTAGGTTAAGTGACAATTCTGGCCCAATTTTTTTTTTTTTTGTCTCATAAAAAATCACAAACTTTTGCTTCTACTCAAAATCTAACCTCTATCATTACCTTTCTATTTGAAGGGAACCTTATTTCAGGAGAAAATGTTCTAGCTGTGAGATTGGTGGATCTCATCTGTGGTTTCTCTTAATAGGCGGTGATCTACAACTTCATATTACAACAAAACGATAAAGTATAGCTAGAGAAATTCAATGTGTAGATTTTTTTACTTGTGAGATGACACAGTTTCACGTTATTCTTCAAGCTGCAACTCAAACAAGAAGACAATTAATGGCGTTAGCCGAGTAAGTGCACATGGATTTATTGATAAAAACAATCAATGAATTTAAGTTAAGGGGGGCTAGATTTAGGATTTAAGTGAAAGTTGGTGATTTTTTTTTAAACAAAAAAAAATGGGCCAAAATTGTCACTCGACCTTAAGTTGATGCTTTTTTATGTGACAAGAAAAAGTTCGGGTCGATTTGTCACTTGACCTAAAGTTTGTGCTTTTTACGAGACAAAAAAGTTCAGGCCAAATTTGTCCATCGACCTAAAGTTTGTGCTTTTTTTTGGAATTAACCCCTCTTTTTGCCCTCCTGTTTTCTCCTTCTTTCTACTTCTGCTTCAACTAACCTTCTTGTGAAAACCCGAGTTAAAAGTTGTCTTCCTGTAAGAATTAGGTCTCGTGCCACGCACCATCATCTTCAATACATCCAAATCGTACAAGAGCACCTTGCCGCACGCCGAATGGAGCTGCCGGCCGACTTGCGTGCCGGCCGGAAGCCGCCGCCTGCCAGTCCGTCGGTCCACTTGCCCGAGTGCACTGTTTTGAGTTTTCTTTGATTTTCATCCAATTCCAACCCTTCCTCCACCCATTCCAACCACCGGCAAGTCCCCCTTGACCCCCAGGTGCCGCTAGTTGCCGGCCACCCGCTCGTTGGAGCTTCTATCAACCCGCCTCCTTGCCGTTTAGCCGCTGGTTCCATCTTCTTCCCGCAAGGACAAAAGCCAAGAAACCAACAAGGCTTTGGCACTTCGTGGCCCATTTTCAAGCCCTTCTCGGCCTGGGTTGGTGTCACCGCTAGGAGGTTTATCACTCGCCTTGGCATCGCCGTCGCCGTGGACTCACTGGAATGCTAATCCGATGAGTTTATTCACTAATCTCTGCTTAGGGAGTTAATGATGCTTAAGGGGTGTTTAGATTATGCTAAGTATGTTTACGTGGTTATATTAATTTAATTAAATGTTATTTAGATTAGATGAATGATTAATTTAGTGGATGCATTAATTAGTCTAATTATGCAATTAGATTAGTATATTCATGATTAGACTTTAATTAATTATTTTATTTATATAATTATTTATTTAAATTAAATATTATTTAATTATATTATTTTGTATCAAAATGAAATTAATTTTCGGAATTTATTTAATTATTAATTAATTAATATTTTCTAGAAACTATACGGGAGAGTCGTCCATTAGAATTTCGAGCTGATCGCAGTAGTATGTTTAATTTCTATAGTTGAATGCTAAATTGTGAAATTGAGTGATGTTGGTAAAGTTTTGGTATTTAACTTGATAATACTGGGTTTCGGGTTTTGACATCGTATGTGGTTTTTAAGTACCATAGTAGCTTGTGTGAGCAATGTTGAATTGATAGCTTGTGTGAGTCCTATTGTATGTCAGCTTATGTGAGCCTTGTTGTCATCTTGTGTGAGCACTGTATGTCAACTTGTGAGAACCATGATTGTTTATCATATTATGAGAGCAACGATTCATTTATCAACTTGTGTGAGCACTGTATGTCAGCTTGTGAGAGCAACGATCCATTTATTAGCTTGTGTGAGCTATCATCTATTTGTATCAACTTGTGTGAGCTACCATCTATGTCAGCTTGTGAGAGCATTGGATCCATATCAGCTTATGTGAGCAGTGATTGTATTGATGGATGAATAAATGGTATGGTTTAATAAATGGTATGAATTGATAGATGGTGTCAATCGTATGGTATCAATTGGATTGATCGAATTGATGGACCGATGTGTGTCGGTAGTTCATGCTTGTTTGAGGAATGATTGAATATGAATTGTACTGACATGTAGGAAGAAACTGAGGCGAGGTAAGTCCTCTGTATTGTGTGGCTAGGCCACCCTTTTGAGTGTATTTCCTTCCTAGTCAGGGTTTAGGGGGTGAACTTGCTAAGACAATGTCTTACCCCGTCGTGGGCTCAACATTTTCAGGTCTGTAGATGGCTGATCCTCCTAAACGTTTTGGTCAGCCAATGAGGGTGAGAGAGCAGGTTTTTAACTATCATGATCCCGAAAGTCACTGGGTCTACGAATTGGTGGTAACCACCATCTGGGTCGAAGAAGGTCCACCTCAGTGGGTACTTCATCGATTCAAAGTGTGGTTTCGCTTTGGACACAATGAATTCCGTGTGGATCCCCTCCGAGGTTTTGAAGTTCCCACTGTGCTAGTAGATGCCATTCTAGGCGAGAGTGCAGCTGACCCTATTGATGGTCTGGTGGAGGACTCCATGCCCCCGGAGCCTATGGAGACTGAAGGATCGGCGAACGTGTCTGACTAGCTAGTCATAGGATAGTTCCCTTTTTGTTGAGCTGGTCTTTTACAGACTGCTGTTGTATATAAACCCTGTGTATTTATAAAGAAGTGTTTTGGTGGCAATTTAGTTTCCTGCTTCTTTCTATCCCAAGTTGTTGGTTGTCAGGGGATTTCTTTTGCTTTTGTATGCATAGTAAAATGAATGGCTTGGCGACGCGTCCTAGGACGTCGCAAATTTATCGACCATGGAGAAATGAGCATCCGCTCGAGGATCGGGGTATGACAACTTAGGTGGCAAGCCTAACTTGTAAGGTGTGTCACGCGCTGAACCCTAGGCACACGCACATCCCTCGGCGGTCGACTAAAAATGCGACGTCCGAGGACGCGTCACCAACCATTTCTTTTTATCTTTCAATTAAGCAGATGCAGAAGCAAATCAAATATACCCCGAACAATAAACAAACACAGGGATAGTGAAAGTCGGCTAATAATTTTTCACAAATCATGCTTTATAAACATACCAGGTTAGCCCTACAAGTCTATACACATAAGTCTGATTCAAAAGGAACTACTAGGCCACCTACGCTCCGAACCTTCTGTCTCAAGCTCCGGACTCTCCACTGTTAGAGGAAACTCCTTAATCATTTTCAAGTTGACAAAACATTTCCAAAAGTCTAGTCTAAAGACTTGCAAACTCAAGTACTATAGTCTGAAGAACTCCAAACTCTACAATCAAAGTTTGAAGACCGTTAAACTATAATCTTAAAGTCTGCCCTCACTGACAGTTTTCTAGACGAAGAATGAAGATTTACTTAGATACGGGATTATCTTCAAGGTTTCAATTCATATGGTTTTTGGAAGACCTTATATTTGGATATAGCATCTACATGATTAAATATTCTAATTGGAATCTACTCCGATTTGAATATCTTTTTGAAAGGTGAAGTATACTGGGAAGGTTCTACTTATGGAAACCAAGATCCTGATTATGGGCGAGCAGGATTGATGGACTCTCATTACATTCCTAAAACAAACTCGAGATCTCCTTAATTGATTCTGTCCAACGGGTAGATTGGAAGAATTCCTTTGGAAAGTGCCAACGGCCGTGATGGCATGAAGGAGTATTTAAGGTGGACTCTCCAGTTGTTTGAGGGTGTGCATGAAAGAAAAAGTTCAAAGTTTGAAGCTTCCCAGTTCTTTCCTATTTCATCTGTCAAGCTTAACTTGTACTTAAAAGAGAGAGCAAACACTTATGAGACCTTGGAAGAGTGTAGTAGAGTTTCTACACTGCAAAGTCAAGGGCGCGAGGCTGTAAAACATCTTTTGATACTTAGTGAAATCCAGCCAGTAGGCTATTAATGCGGGAGAGTGGATGTAGGCTTGACCTAAAGCCGAACCACTATAAATTTTGTGTTCTTATTCTCTTCCATGTACTCTTTTATTCATTCGTAATTTATTTAATTGCTGAATTTGCTTTGGTTCATTACTTTGTGGATTCTAGTCCGAAAAAGAAAAAAGTTATAAACTTTTCTACGAAAATCTTCTTCAACACCTATTCACCCTCCTCTAGTTGTTAATAATAGCCCTTTCAATTAATATCAGAGCTCGTGTGCTCATTTTATTGAAGTGTTTTTACTTCTGAGTTAAAGATCTATGGCTAGTATTTTGGCTCCAGGATTGGTTGAAGGCCAAAGCAACACCAGACCTCCTTACTTTGATGGGAATGAATACAATGTGTGGAAGAACAAGATGAAGTCATTCCTAAGATCGAAAGATCCACTGGAATGGGATGTGGTAGAAAAGGGGATTATTCTCAAAGCTACATCAATCTCAGAAAGAGGAAAATAAGTTGCAAATGCTGGCAAAATGACATAGGAAGAATTAACCAAGAGACAAGCTCTTGATGTTAAAGCCATCTATTCTTTAGATTGTGCCTTATCTCCTACTAATTATAACCAATTTTCATCTTGTGAAATAGCAAAAGAAGTCTAGGACAGATTGCATGTCACTTATGAAGGAACTAATTGAGTTAAAGAAACAAAAATTAATATACTACTCGGACAGTATGAAGCCTTCAAGATGAAGTTAGGAGAATCCATCACTGACATGTTTAATCATTTTACAAAAATAGTAAATGGTCTAGCATATCAGGGACAACCAATCTCAAGACCAATGGAGGTCAATAAATTGTTGTGTGGACTCTTCAATGACTGGAATCACGTAAAGACATCAATAAGAGAAACTCAAAGAATCATGCCTCTCTCTATAGACGAATTAATTGGCACACTTCAGTCATATGAAGTGGAACAAATCAATGAGGAAGAAGATCCCAAAGGTAAGATAAGATCTAACGATGATTCTAGTAATACAGATTCAGAAGAAGACTTGGACAATAAAGAACTAGCACTCATGACAAGGAAATTCAGGAAGTTAAATAGAAAGGGAAGAATATACAATTGGAAGAAGCAAGGCACTCAAAAATTCCAGAACAAATCAACAGAGGATGATGAAGTCAACAAAGAAGTGATTTGTTTTGAATGCAAGAAAAATGAGCATATCAGACCCAATTGTCCTTTGCTGAAGAAAAAGAAAAGAAAAATAGAGAAATATAGAAAGGCTCTCAAAGTAAAAACATAGAGCGATACTGAATGCGAAGAAAGTGATGAAGAATATGCCAACATATGTCTAATGGCAAATTCAAAATCAGACTTGGACTTTGAAACAAATTCTGACTCAGACTCAGACAAATAAATTGAGGTTAATAACTTAAAAATTCCTGTTAAAGTTTCAAAATATATAGATGAACTCTGTCTGAGTTTCAAAACATCTCTTAAGAAGATTTACGAGCTAAAGAAGGAGAATTCCAAACTGAAACAACAGGAAACTTCTTGGAAAGAAAAGTTTGAAAATCCAAATAAAAGTTTTGTTGATTTAAAAGAAAATGTAGATTCTCTTTCAAAGGAAAATACTTTTTAAAGGAGGACATTTCAAATATCACAAAAAAGTTTTTGATATGATATGAGAAGTAGGAAAAAATTCTTTAAATTCAAAAACCTTACTTCAACAAATTTGGTTTGGGAATGACACCAGAAACCATTCCCTTAATTGATTTTCCAAAAATAAAGGAAGGAATCAAACAAGGACCTACAAAAACCTTTTACAGGAACCATTTTCAAAAAGCATTTGTAAAACCTGTTGGCCGAAGTGCTCTAAAATGTTCAAAGTGAAACAGCTCATAACATTTTGAGAAGGATTGTCCCAAAGTTTGGAAACCTATTAAGAGGGATTGGGCAAAAACTGTTTTGAATACTAACTCCCCTGGACCTAAGAAAATGTGGGTACCAAAGAAAGCTTGAGTTCTCTTTATAATTGCTGGTCGCTATCAAAAAGAAGATCAAATGGTATTTGGATAGTGACTGCTCGAGGCACATGACAGGAGACTTAAGTTATTTCATAAAGCTTGTACAAATGAAAGGTGGAAGGGTTTCCTTTGGTGGAAACAACAAAGGAAAAATTGTTGGATGTGGAACTGTGAAGATTGGAAGTCTCACAATTAACAATGTCTCCTTAGTAGAAAGTTTGAATTATAATCTTCTTAGCATTAGTTAACTGTGCGACACTGGATTCAAAATTAATTTTCAAGAAGACATTTGTTCGGGAACTAGTAAAGATCTCTCTCAATCCTTCACTAGACGAAGACATGAGAATATTTATCTTCTAGATATAAAACCGGAAAGCTCTCGGTGTCTAATATCAATTCAAGATGAAGCAAATCTTTGGCATAGAAAGCTTGGCCATGTCAACATGAAGCAAATTGCCAAGATATCCTCTAAGAAGCTTGTTCATGGACTGCCCAACCTGACTTATCAAAAGTCTAAATTATGCACACCATGTGTGTTGGGGAAACAGGTTAGAAGTTCTTTTAAACCTATAAATCAAGTCTCTACTAATCAAGTTTTGTAGCTTCTGCATATAGATCTCTTTAGACCAACCAGAACTCAGAGCATTGGCGGAAAGAGATACTGCCTAGTAATCGTAGATAATTACTCTTGCTTCACATGGGTATACTTCCTGGCTAGTAAGTCTAAAACATTCTCTTACTTTTTGAAGTTTGCCAAAAGGGTTCAGAAGGAAAAAGGTTATACTCTTTCAAGCATTCGCACAGACCATGGAGGTGAGTTTGAGAATCAAGACTTTGCTAAATTTTGTGAAGAATCTGGTTTTCAGCATGTTTTCTCATCTCCATATATTTCTGAACATAATGGGATTGTGGAAAGAAAAAACAGATCTTTGCAAGAGATGGCAAGAATGCTTTTAATAGAAAGTAATATTTCTTCTCGATTTTGGGCTAAAACAATTTCTATAGCATGCTATATTATTAATAGAGTATTTTTAAGACTTATTCCAGAGAAAACTCCTTATGAAGTATTTAAAGGGAAAAAGCTAAATGTTTCTTATTTTCATGTGTTTGGATGTAAGTGTTTTGTTTTGAAAAATGCAAATGATCGAACTGGTAAGTTTGAGGAAAGATCAGACGAATGAATTATCCTTGGCTACTCAATCTCAAGCAAAGCCTACAGAATATTCAATAAGAAGACTCGGTCTGTGGAAGAATCTATGAACGTCAAATTTCAAGACTCTGTGCAGAATCAACTGAATCAGACTCAACTTGAAGAATTTGAACCTACTCCAAATCTTGTAAAGCCTACTTCCTCTGAAGTGGTTCAGACTTCTGGAAACAAACAACATGATGAACCGGAAGATTCAACTGAAGTAGAGGATCGGTAGACTATCAAACAAACCAGCAACTGGAAGCATAAGTGAAGTCATCCCAAAAAACTCATCATTGGTAACCTTGATGAAGGAATTCGTACTAGATCTAAAAGGTGAGAAGAGTCTAGTACTTTAGCACTTGTTTCTGAGATTGAACCCAAAAGTGTAGAAGAAGCCTTAGCTTATGAAAGCTGGATTGAAGCTATGCAAGAAGAGCTCAAACAATTTAGCATCGACAATGTTTGGGAACTAATCCCTAAACCTAAAGGTAAATCTATTATTGGAACTAAATGGGTTTTCAGGAACAAGAGGATGAGAAAGGAAAAGTGGTCAGAAACAAAGCAAGAATTGTGGCCAAAGGATATACGCAAGAAGAAGGAATAGACTATGATGAAATCTATGCACCAGTAGCGAGGTTAAAAGCAATTAGATTATTACTTGCTTTTGCTTGTTATAAAAATTTTAGGTTATTCCAAATGGATGTAAAAAGTGCATTCCTAAATGAATTCATCTAAGAGGAAGTCTATGTGGAACAACCACCTGATTTTGAAGAACTAAGAAAGCCAGACTCAATCTACAGACTGAAGAATGCCCTATATGGATTAAAGCAGACACCTCGAGCTTGGTATGACAGGATAAGTAAATTTCTAATTCAAAATGATTTTGTTAAAAGAAAAGTGGATACTACTTTATTCATTAAAAGAAAATGTAAAGATTTTATACTTATTCAAATCTATGTTGATAATATTATCTTTGGATCACCAACTAAAAATCTGTGCAAGAAGTTTTCTAAGTCTATGCAGGATGAATTCGAGATGAGCATGATGGGCGAATTAACTGTCTTTCTTAGATTACAAGTCAAACAATTAAAATAAGGAATCTTCATTCACAAATAAAAATATGCAAAAGAACTTATCAAGAAGTTCGGTTTGGAGAATTGTAAAAAGACTAAGATACTAATGTCAAGTTCTTCGAAGCTGGATAAAGATGAATGAGGAAAGAGTGTAGACCAAAAGCAGTACAGGAGTATTATTGGTTCACTTCTTTACCTTACTGCATCTAGACCTGACATTTTGTTTAGTGTTTGCATTTGTGCTAGATTCCAATCAGATCCCAAAGAATCTCACCTAACTGCTGCAAAACACATCATCAAATACGTTGCAATTACCTCAAAGCTAAGTCTGTGGTATCCCAAACAAGGAGACTTTACTTTCCTTGGATATTCAGACACAGATTTAGCAGGTTGCATAGTTGATAGAAAGAGCACTTCAGGTACTTGTCAACGACTGAGTAACAAGCTCGTGTCTTGGTTTTCAAAGAAGCAAAACACTGTAGCTCTTTCAACAGCAGAAGCAAAGTATGTAGCTCTTGGAAATTGTTGTTCTCAAATCTTATGGATAAAGCAACGGTTGAGAGACTTTGGAATTGAAAAATCGTGCACCAAGATCAAATGTGACAATACCAACGCCATTAATCTCACAAAGAATCCAATTCTTCATTCAAAAGCAAAGCACATAGAAATTCGACATCATTTCATTAGAGATCATGTTCAGAATGGAGAAGTTATGA
The DNA here is from genome assembly GCA_014182405.2 of Eucalyptus sideroxylon. Taxonomy (NCBI): domain Eukaryota; kingdom Viridiplantae; phylum Streptophyta; class Magnoliopsida; order Myrtales; family Myrtaceae; genus Eucalyptus; species Eucalyptus sideroxylon. Next base: position 30,245,451 of record CM024554.2, on the reverse strand, counting down.
TTTAGTTTATTGACTCGAAGAATCAGTTGGCAAACATATTTACAAAGCCACTGGAGAAAAATTTATTTGAGTCTATTCGCATAGACTGAACATCATATCATCTATCAGTTAAGGTCTAAAGATGATTAGACTCAGAACTTCCAAGTGTAACGACTGTAAGTTATTTTTGTACTAGCAATTTAATTTTTGGATAAAAATTTTAAAAGGTAAGATTGCTTTTTTGAATCGCTACTTTCTTTTTTTTTTTAGTAATTATCTTTTCTTTTTAAAATTATGGCAGCTTTCTATTTTCAAAAAGGCAGTTTTACTTTTTCCTTTATGACGATCCGTATACCTCGTTTTATCTGCTTTATATATTGTCAAAATTCATCTTCTCCATTTACACTCTCTCAAACCCTAGAATATAGAAATCCACTTTCTCACACTTCCTCATTAGTTTAATCCAAAAAGTTTTCACCTTTATTCCTTGAACGAGTTCAAGAAATCCTTCAAAGAAAGTGACAATGTCTCTCTAAAGGAAGTATTCTAGAATCACGAGCGGGGTCCACAGCGTATGAGTGAGGGTCCTACGCACTTCGATCTGACCGAAGAAGAAGACTCTCCCCAACAACAGTAGCCAAGTCAACAACAACATTCTCAACCACATTACTCCTCTCAACAAAGCACTCAAGATCCTCCACAACAACAAGAAGCCGAAGAAGAAATTTTGGAAGATGTGGAACCAGTAAGAACGCTGAATCCTAAATTTGCTTTTAAACTTTACAAAAAGTTAAAAGAATGTGGCACTGCTATGTCTTTCATTGATGAATTCTTGAGAGAGAGAGGGGTTACAAGAATGAAACCTTATTCTTGCACGCCATGGAAAGAATGGGCATTGCGCCTAAAGGGTTGGCAACAAGGACATTTGCCAACTTTCCTAGTGATCCTCGAATGGGTACGTTTAATCAGCCTGAGGGAAAAGACGATGATGAAAGGATGTTCACACATTTTCAACCTAGGATGTGAGTGGCTGCAAATGTTTGTGGAGAGGGAGCAAGTGTTTTTCGTTCGAAAGACCATAAGAAGACCTACTCAAAATTGTTGAAGCGAAGGGTTATGAACCCTAAAACAATTGATTTTGATTTTCTTGACTCTGTGAAAGTGAATCTGAGGGAGAAGTTTGCACTCCTTCCACTTGAACGTTTTTGCTCTGAGGCAACAGTCGCCTACCCAAAACTCACAGCCTGTTTCTATTCAAATCTATCATTTTTGGATGTGAATAAATTTTCTTTTACGGTAAGGGACAAGGAGTTTGTGGTCAATGTAGACACATTGACTAATTTAATTGGGGTGGAAAGAGGGTGTTTTCAACCAATCAGTGTGTCGGTTGCTCACACTACACTGGAACCTGTTAGGGACAGATTTGCTGAGGGCAAGATTTCCTACAATAGGATGAATGCCTCCAATATCTTACTTCACAAGATCGTGATCAACTACATCAAGGCCCAAATCAACGTCAAAGACTGATGTCTCACGTTCGGAAGTAAAGTTGATGTATGCCATCAACATTGGTTACAGTTATCTCTGCCTCACACTATCCTCATGCACATGTACAGGACAGTGGTTAAGGACAAGGGACAACTCCCTTACTCTACTCTTATCACTTGACTCTTTAATATTCACATTCTCGATTCTCTGTGTTAGAAGCATTGCTCCAATGGTGATTGGACTGAAAATGGTCTCAAAGATGCGTTTGAAGGAGCTCAGCAAAGTTTTGGAGAGCATGAAGGTGAAGTCCCCTGTCAAGGCAAAGCAAGACTTTGCAGCATAAAAAAAAAAAAAAAAAAGCAAGGAACCAATGAACGAACCTTTGAAGAAGAGAAGAACACTCATCTTGCAAGATGAAGAAGATGAGGATGACATCACTCTCATCGCTTTTGCCTTAGGAAATTTACAGAGTTTTGTTAGCTTTCTTGAGACAGAGAAGAGAGATGAAGAGAGAGAGAAGAGAGGAGAAAAGAGGAAGAGGAAGGAAGAACAGAGGAAGGAGAAAAAGGAAGAGAAGAAGAAGAAGAAGAAGAAGAAGAAGAAGAAGAAGAAGAAGAAGAAGAGGGTCAAGATGGCTCTTTTGAACCAACCATGGCTATATCCTTGTCAAGTGACTCTAAGAAGACAAGGAGTGGAACTGCTGGAAAAGAGAAAGAAAAAATCACTCAAGTGTTGAAGCTAAGCAAGAACAGGAAGGAGAATTCTTTTCTCCACTTGAAGGCACAGAAACAGGGGGAGCTGTTGATAAAAGAGGTACTTCTTCGCCTATCTTTACTAGTGATGTTAGTCGATCACCAGCAGATCTAGAGGATGTCTATGCCTCTCAATTCCCTGAAGCTGATGTTGAGGCATCATCTCTAAGGCTGAATGTTCAAGATGAAGTTCCATCTGACCATGCTGATGCTAGCACTCAAACATAACCTTCCACAGACCTTCAAAGTTAGATTGAGCTTATGGTGGAATTCAAGGGTCAGCTATACGGGTTAGAGTGTGACATTCAAACCCTCAAATCTGAACATCAAGCCACTTCAGTCTCTTTACTTGATCAAATTCAAGCCCTGAAGCTTCAAGTTCAAGATAATGCAAAGGGTGCTGATATTCAATAGCTGAAAGAGACTTTGAATAAGCTAGAGGAGACTTTCAAGTCTACAGGGGATTTTCAGATTGTTCGCATCCCCAAGGAGCCATGATTTTATCCAACTCATTTTTTTCTCCACTTTTTGCTTATGACAAAATGGGGGAGAGTTTGCAAATTTGACTGGATTTTTATCTTTCTTTATTTGGTTTGATTTTGATGACTTTTGGATTTACCTTGAACTACTTTAGACTTGGACTTTTGATTGCTGACTTTTGATTGCTATTTGAATCTTTTGACACTTGCAGTCTATGATATTGATTGTGGTTGGATAGTTATTTATCTTGCATGATTAATGTGGCATCCCAAAAATTCAAGACAAGCTCTAAGGTGTATTAAAGCTCGTAATTAGGTAATGAAATTTCCTATGGTTTATGCTTCAGTCATTAGTTTTCTTCTAAAGCTAAGTGATATGCGTTTGTGTTTGTGAGATTTGAAATTAGACAGATTAGTGACCTATGCTTGGCTATGCATCTTATAGATTAAATTCCTATAAGTAAAATGTCACAAGACTTTGGTCATGGGGAATTTAAAATTTAAAATTTATAGAAGAAATTATAAAAAGGGAAAATTTAATTTTTAATTAGGTTGGGCCTTAGGCCCATTGGCCTAAGCCTTAGTGGGCCAAGCTGGTCGGCCCAATTAGGCCCACAAAAGGGGCTGTCGACCAGCCCAAAGGAGGCCCAAGAAGAGGAGGCCCAAGCCCAAAAGCCTATTATGCATGTACTAAGACAAGTGGCAAGAGGTCTTCATGCATTGGCTTAGAGAGGGATGGCATGCATTGGTCAATTGGAGTGGCAAGCAATGATTACTAATGATGAGGTTTAGGGGGAATAAAAGGGAAGAGGAGAGAGAGAGATGGCCGGTTGAGTGTTCGGCCAAGTGAGAGAGAGAACCGTGTGAGAGAGAGGGAGAGAGTGTGGCCGAGAGAGGAGAAGCCGAGAGAGAGAGAGGAAGGAGCTCGCCGTCCGTCCGCCCATGTGCCGCCCGTTTGCTGTCGTATGCTGTCCGCTCATGCTGTTCGTTCGGTCTAGAGGCAAGTTGGGAATCCACTTCCTACTCTTGCACCAATGTTTTGCATGTATAGTCGAATTTTAGGACGTTTTGAGGCATGAGAGTGAAGCTAATGTGTTTTGTGCTTGAGTTGCATACTGTTTTCATATAAAACCGCCTGAGTCAGAACTTTGTGAGAGCTTGCATGCATGTTTAGAGTTCGATTTTGGCTGTGATCTCTTCATGAAAGTTGTATCTAATATCTTAAACTACAACATACTCAAATTTGGTGTAAAATGATGGAGATTTGAGGGGTCAAACTCTCATCCTACGGAGATGCTAGATCTGGAATATTTTCGTATGAACTGTTTGAGTCAGAACTTTGTGAGAGCTTGTATGCATGTTTAAAGTTCGATTTTGTTTGTGATATCTTCATAAAAGTTGTAGCTAACATCTTAAAATACAACATACTCAAATTTTGTGTAAAATTATGGAGATTTAAGGGGTTAAACTATCATCCTACGGAGACCTCAGATCTGGAACGATTTCACTGACCTCTTGATGGATTTGTGGTTGCATGTTGAGTTGTGCTAAGAATCTCTCTTTGATTTCTTCATGAAAGTTGTAGGGGACATCTTAAAATACAACATACTCAAATTTGAAGCAAAATAAACAAGTATAATCTAGTAAATCGACTAGATCTTGAAGACGGTAATTCTAGAGATGTATTACAAGACACCCGAGACTTCATGGACCTAAATGACGACTATAATCTGGTTATTTAAGTTAGATATCTTAATTAAATTTGTATATAACATCTTGAAGTTTAACATACTCAAATTTGAGGTAAAATGAACAAGTATAGCTTAGTGAATCAACTTGCTCTTGGCTAGAAGGGTACGGCCGGTTGCTCGGTGGTCATGAATGGCCGAATACCGGAGGGTCCTCAGGAGACCGAGTGGTATTGAGATGCCCGGAGAGTGGGGGAGTTGGAAGCTCGGCATGGTAATTATGCCGAGGGATACCTCGCGATGCCAGATTGGGTGCGAGATGCTTGGCTTGAAGGGTGTGGCCGGTTGCCCGGTTGTGTCATGATACATGCCCAGAGGTTTGTGCTGGATGCCTGGTTGTATCATGATGCATGCCCGGAGGGTCCTCGTGATGCCAGTTAGAGTACGAGATGCCTAGAGAGTGGGGGAGCTGGATGGTCTGTATTGTATCTTGGATACATATGGCGTGCAAACATTGGTCCCGGGAATGAGAAATGTGACGGTCCAAGATGAAATTGGAATCAAATCATGCATGGTGATATATGCATAACATGATGCATGATGACACATGCATGATATGATGCATGGATGCATGGTAATGATGATGGTACATGTAATATGCATGATGATGATGATGATGATGTATGATGTGATACGATGATGATCACCCATGGCATGATGATATCCATGATATGATGATGATATATGATATGGCACGATGACATGCATATATGTTGTGATATGATGATGTCATGATGATGATGACAGGTGTGATATGATGATACCACGATGATGATGACATGTGTATGGTATGATGGTGTCATGTATATGATGATGATGACATGTGTGATATGATGATGTCATGAGGATGATGACATGTGTGATATGATGATGCCACGATGATGATGACATGTGTATGGTATGATGGTGTCATGTACATGATGATGACGACATATGTGTGATATAATAATGTCACGATAACGATGATATGAGTATGACATGATGATACACATGTATGTGTGGCTTCAAGGTAAGTAATGCCTATAATGCATGTATGACTTGTATGATGCATTGAGTGGTTATTGGATTCCTTTACCTGCTGAGTGGTTGTACTCACCCCTTTTGGGGAATAACATTTCAGACTAGATAAGATACCTCTGCTGTCACTGCCACAAGTAGATGAATCAAGTGGTTGGATATGATTGCGATGAGGAGGATAGCAAAGGGAGGAACTTTTGGACGTCGACACTGATCGATGGACTTTAAGTATATGACTGTTGGAGGAGATGTTGGTCATCTTTTGGAGTGTAGCCGAGTATAAAAGACTATGGCATTTTGATGTATCGATGAATGATGTCCATTTGGTTTAAGTAAATAAAAGTGTACGGCTTTTACCTATAAATGTTTAGTAGGTGTGCATCGTTTTCTGTACATAGGGAAGCGAGTTGATGGATGTGCTTCCGTATATGAATCGCGCAAGGGACCTATAAAAAAAGAGAGTGTAAACCCCCACGGTTGTATGGACCCGCTGCAATTGAAATGGTATCAGAGTGACATGTTAATAAGGAATCTAAAATGTAAGTGAACTGTGGCGACCCTAATCGGATTGGGGGCCGTCGAGGGGTGCCATAATTAATATGTTTATTGTGGTTCTAGAATCGATGCTATCCAGGTCCTAATCAACTTATTTTATAAGATATCACATTTTGCTTAAGTGTTGTCTTGCAGGTCAAAATTTTCAAATCTGCAGTAAAGTTTTGTTACTATAAAAAATGGGGAGATTGTTAGAGGAAACTCTTTCATCATTTTGAAGCTGACAAAACATTTCTAAAAGTCTAGTTTGAAGACTTGCACACTCAAGTACTATAGTCTAAAGAACTCCAGACTCTACCGTCAAAGTCTGAAGACTGTCAGACTTTAATCTTAAAGTCTGCCTTCACTGATAGTTTTCCAGACGAAGAATGAAGATTTACTTAGATACGGGATTATCTTCAAGGATTCAATTCGTATGGTTTTTGGAAGACCTTATGGCTGGATATAACATCTACATGATTAATTATTTTTATTGGAATCTACTCCGATTTGAATATCTTTTTGAAATGTGAAGTATACTTGGAAGGTTCTACTTATGGAAATCAAGATCCAGATTGTATGGGCGAGTAGGATTGATGGGCTCTCATCACATTCCTAAAATAAACTCGAGATCTCCTTAATTAATTTTGTCCAATGGGTAGATTGGAAGAATTCCTTTGGAAAGTGTCAACGATTGTGATGGCATGAAAGAGTATTTAAGGTGGACTCTCCAGTTGTTCGAGGGTGTGCGTGAAAGAAAAATTTCAAAGTCTGAAGCTTCCTAGTTCTTTGCTATTTCATCTGTCGAGCTTAACTTGTACTCAAAAGAGAGAGCAAACACTTGTGAGACCTTGGAAGAGCGTAGTAGAGTTTCTACATTGCAAAGTCAAGGACAGACTGTAAATATCTTTTGATACTTAGTAAAATCCAACCAGTAGGCTGTTAGTGCGGGAGAGTGGATGTAGGCTTGACCTAAAGCCGAACCACTATGGGCGCGCATGACAAAATTTCTGTTTCTCGATTTCTCTGTTCTCTATTCCCCAGAACAGGTTTGGAACATAAATCCGTTTGGTAACACAATTTGATTTCTCTATTTCTGAAACAAATTTCTATTTCAGAAATAGAGAAATTGAAGAAATCAGAAACTTAAATTTTTAACTTCTCAGTTTCTGAAATAGAAATCAAAAACTAAAATTAAACCATATAAAAGAACATTGCACTTTCTTGCTAACTTAATTTACTCATAACCACAACTTCACAAATTATTTCTAATTTTCTTTTTCTTATTTTGCTCGTGTTTTTTTTTTTTTTTGCATTTTTTTAATTTTAACTTCTCGGTTTCTGAAATAAAAATCAAAAACTAAAATCAAACCATATAAAAGAACATTGCACTTTCTTGCTAACTTAATTTACTCATAACCACAACTTCACAAATTTTTTCTTATTTTGCTCGTGTTTTTTTTTTTTTTTTTTGCATTTTTTAAATTTCCTCTTTAGGATGAAAGGCAATCGAATGGGTCCCCAATTTTCAAAAAAACGACCAAAGTTCTTAAATGCTTACTTAAAAACAATGGGGCTCTTTCCTCCTAGAAAAGGCACACGCATGGTCAGTTGAAGAAAAAATTCTTACGTAATAGATGAATAAAAAATGTGCTTAGAAATTTAACCTTATTTTTTTATGGATTCAAAATTCTTGCAAAATCAAAATAATTAGATTGTTACACAATCTTGAATTTTAATTCAAAGGCAAGAGATTCAAGAGAATCTATCTCTTTGCTATGCAAGGGCCATTAAAGGTTTATTAAGCAACAATAAAGAAATTAGGGATGAGCAACTAGGCTAATTCAATTTGAGAATCAAAATATACCGGCCTTTCCTCGATTGGTTCCTAACCATGAACGTTACTTTAAGGTAGAATTCTCATATATTCCTTTACACCATTAATTTTATTTTGTTGATAATCTTGTATAATACTAGTTTTTGATAAAATGACAAGGCTGTATAAGCGCCATTGATGGCACCCATATTCATGCTTTCGCAGTAGTTATCTAAACCTACGCAGGATGAACTTGCAAACGATACATTGACCAATGAGGGAAACCAAATAAATACGCTTAGGAAAACAATTGCTAATAAAATGGCAAGGGAAAATAATATGCCGAAAATTCCATGAAATTGTATTTTCAATTTTTGTAATGTATTAGTATTATTTCGACTATTATTTTGTATTTGAGGATTTTCTATGTTGTTTTAGTATTATTTCGATTATTATTTTGTATTTGAGAATTTCTTATGTTGTTATCTAATCAATTTATATTCTTAGAAATAGAAATTTTGTTCTGTTATCAAACGGATTTCTGTTTTAGAAATAGAAATTTTGAGTCGTTATCAAACGGGTTTCTTTGCTCGAAAACTTGCCCGAGGAATAGAAATTAAGAAATTGATTTCTGACCAAAAATCAATTTCTGTTTCAGAAATTTTGTCATGCGCAGCCTATAAAATTTGTGTTCTCATCCCTGAACTCTTTTATTCATTCATAATTTATTTAATTGCTGAATTTGCTTTGGTTCATTACTTTGTGGATTCTAGTCCGAAAAAAAAATAGTTATAAACGTTTCTGTGAAAATCTTCTTCAACACCTATTCAACCCCCTTCTAGGTATAAGTACTAGCCATTTCATCCACGACACCATCTGGTATATCGATGTCCATGGGGTGAGCTACCTCCCCATCCTTGGTTCCGACAGGAGGTCCGTCAAAACCTTACAAATGACCCTTCCGAGCCCCGTTACGCTCGTTAATGAACCACGCTATGAAGCGATGAGGTACCCAGTGACGGAGGCCCTCATCGACCCAAATAGTGGTCACAACTACCAGACGGGTCTTAGTGGTCCTGGGAATAGGGAAAAAGGAGGACACATAGTCTATTTCCTTCAGTACCCCAAAATGAACAGGTCGTCTCTCCATACTAGGGACCTGAAAAAGGTTAACCACGATGGGGTAAGGTAAATCTCAGTGAGTCAAAACCCTAAACCCTGATTATGACACAAATTCGCCTCAAAGGTGGTCTTAAGCACACACCATACAAAACTCACCTCGCTTCAGTGTATACCTGCACGTTACCTCATCATATATGCTATTATCAAATCAATAAGCGTTGTTTAATAACCAGAACACATCATTTCAATTACATGGGTATCGATTATAAGGTAAAACCGTTATGACACGTCCCATACCATACCACACAATTTTGCCCCATAATAAAGCACAGCTATCACAACCACGTAGGTGTGTTCCAGTTATTATGACCCATCGGCCATGGCCAACTCAATAGTCGGCGATCATCCAGCGTAACAAAGCATCGTCCCGCCCCATCGGGCATGGCAATGTCTAGCATCCTCCACCTAGACGGCATTCCACACAGGAGCATCATCCTGCATAAACACATCAGGATGAGTTCCACTTAATGACCATGCAAGCACGTCATCAATCAACCAATTTCTTATCTTTCGTCAATTAGCCCAAAACACCAAAATCCCTTTTTAAACAATAAACCTTGTACCATTTTCTTTTGTTCAAAACTTTCCAAAATAAATTCATAGGTGCATGTGTACCCAAAATTAATCCATCAAATTTTGTATACACCTAGTTTAAAACCTCGTCGTTTTATTGAGCAACTGAGATTTGGTGTCCAAACCCGACACCTAAATGTTCTTTCTATTTAAATGCCCAAATGCCATCTCTTGCATTAATAATAAGCAATAATCATAGAACAACCATTCTCAAAATATCACGCATAAGTTCTTAGCATGCCAAAAATCAACCAACTCACAACTGGCCCTAACAGATAGAAACCGGGTCCACTCACACGTCTCTAAGATTAATTTCAGTCCACTCACACATCTCTAAGATTAATTTCAGAAACATAAACAAACGAGTTCGAAAATTCTCAAATTTGAATATATTATAAAGGACACATAAACGAACACTTTTCATGAGACACCATGACCCAAATCTTTCTAGAATAAGAGCAATAAATCGCTCAAACCGTTACAAAAACTGTGTCCCGGTCCAGAAATTTTGTTTTCCAAAAACAGCTTGGTTTTAGGTCAAAAACTTGTCTGTTTGCTCCGAAATTTGACTATGTTAAATTACAAGATGTGATGAACAACTTTTGTGAAGAAACTCTTTTGAAAATCGAACCCTAAGAGTTAATATAAATCCTTTAAACACCAAAAGGTCACTGGTTCTAGCACAAACCAAGATTCTGCCTTGCCTGAAGCGAAGCTAAAATCTTATTCTTTTAAATCTGTAAAATCTTGAGTAAAATATATGTCATAGCTAAAGATGTTTAGAACATTTTTCAAGAAGGAAACAACCTCAAAATCATAGCTGTAGTACTTTAGCTAGTACGTCCATGATGGGGTGTGATTGGAACACACCGTTTCGTCTTAATGCATTACGATGGAAAGACATTAATGGAGGGGTACGAAGGGAGACGTATAAAAGCCTCCCAAATACAACCATTGGACTGGTTGGCAAACATATGCACCAAATTTCTCTCCATTTCCATCAAGGAAGAAGAAGGCATTCCATTTCAGTTTTGCAAGAATAATCGGCATTTATGCCTTGGAAATCGGGTGTTTTCCTTGTGATTGCATCCAGACTAATGTGAGAAGTGTTGTTCATATTTCATCGGCAATTCAACATTCATTCCGGGGCTATTTGCTATTTGCACATCGGAATCTGGTAAGTCATCTTCCGCCGACTTGAATTCCAACATTGCTATCAGAGCTCGGTCATGATTTCTATCTTGTTTTTCATCCAGTTTTCTCATTTACCATTTGATATTGAGATCAAGAGATTGTATTCTACATTATTTTTTATGTATATTGGTAGGAATTACAATCTAAAAACTCGAATTCGAACCGAATTGAAGAACGGGTTCTGGGTTGCGTGCATCCCGTGAGGTTTTGGCCGTTTTTCGAAATATTTTTCTGGCCAAAATCAACTTTTAAATATACAGGATGAGAGTACTCGTCGAGACAAGTCCGACGGTAGTTTGAGCACGACTGGAGGAGGCCGAACGCACACACACGCACGGCCAGAAGCTGTTGCGCGTGGGCCTAACGCACCTTACACACTTGGGACGCCAGCGCGTGCGCAACACAATTGGAGCGTGGTCAGCGGCGTTTGGCTTGTATGAATGTTCTCTACACAGTGGTATAATTATTTTTGTACTTTTTTAATTTTATAAATGTATGAAAATGCATAAGAAACCCTATGTACGCGTTTTTTTGGGGTTTAATATATAGTTTATTCATTTGTAGCTTGTATTTTCTTGTGATTTAGGAAATACAGTAGCTAGCTTGTGTGCAAATGATGTCATATATACTGTGTGGAGCTTGGTTCGTTGATATCATACATATAGTTTAAAATACTTGCAATTTTCTAGCAACAACAATGGTAGGAAATCCATTACATGTTGAATTGCAATTTTGATTATTGTTGAAGCATGATTGTTGCTTATACGTTGGTTATTATCATGCTATATTTTTTGTGTTAAGGAAAAATGTAGAAATTACATAAAGTCATGTAATTATTTTTCCTAGTGGGAGTTCGTAGGTTGGTAGAATTGAAAAGAGTTCTCACCTAGAACTTAAAATTTGTGCAAATTAAACTAATTAATGATAATAGAACAATTGTACATAGAAGTTGATTGGGAACATAGTGAACTTTTGCGTTTGTGTCTTTTATTGAATTATCATTAATTTAGTTTGTCTTTGCTACAAATTAAATATGTGTTTTACTCTGTAAAGTGTGCTAGTATTGATTATGAGTTTATTATGTCAATGTGTTATAGCAATTGATTAGGGCTTCGGCATCTAAGACCATTGTGGCTGACCTCAATAAGGGTGAGAAGCTGAACAGTGACAATTATGATATTTGGCATCGAAAGATTCAGTACATCCATGAGGAGCAAGAGGTTTTGGAAACCTTCAACCATACCATGGATGAACCTAAGCATGGAACTTCAGCTCAACACAGGAGAGATCTAGAAACTTATCAAACTTGGAAAAAGAAAAATAGCATTGCTCGCATTATGTTACTGAGCTGTATGCAAGATGATCTCATGTGTGAGTTTGAGAGTTATGATAAAGCTCAAGCTAAGTGGGTTGCCTTGAAAGATAAGTTTGGGGGTACATCTGCCACTAAGCTGAGGAGACTCACCATCAAGTTTAACACATTCCGAAAGAGCCCAAATATAACGATGAGGTAGCATCTTCGGGAGATGTCAAACATGATCCGTGAGTTGAAGTCGGCAGGTCACTGCCTTACTGATGAACAGCAAGTTCAGGCTGTTATAAGGTCCCTTCCTAACAATTAGGAGCATATGAAGATCAATATGTTGCATAATGAGAATATTGTCACTTTTAATGATATTGTGCATCATTTGGAATTAGAGGATGAGCGTCTAGAGGCTACGAGATCCTCTACCCATGCTTATGTTGCTAAATCGAGTTCTCGCAAGGCTTCGGGCTTCAAGCGCAAAAGGAATCTTCAGTTCAACAACAAAGGGAAGAGGATTGATCAGGCACCCAAGAGGGCTAAGACCTTCCGAGGCAAGAAGCGTGGTGGGAAGAAGGACAAGGCCAAGATGGAGTGCCACAATTGTCGTAAGATGGGTCACTTAGCTCGTGAATGCACTGAGCCGAAGAAGGTACCCTATTACTCTATTACTTTGAGTAATGCTTTTGTTTCTAGTACTGTAATGTTTGCAGAATCTCATCCAATGTGGACTGTAGACTCAGGAGCAATAGGCCATGTAGCTAGAGACCGAGAAGCATATGTGGAGTATCATACGATACCGCTTGGAAAATGATGGATATATGTTGGAAATAACTCAAGATTTGAAGTGAAGGATATTAGCACATGTAAATTATTCTTACATGGTGGTCGAAACCTATTATACATGATGTTCTTTATGCTCCAGATATTCGACGAAACTTGGTCTCTGTAGTTGTCCTTCTTAGTTTAGGTTATGTATTGAATTTCCATGGTGATTGAGTTGACATTTTGTATGGAACAGTTTATTATGGTTCAGGTCATGTATCGAATGGTTTTATGGTGTTAGACATTGACTATGATCAGTACAATGTTAATGTTGATGGTTGTTTTTTTTAATTGTATATTCTAATAACGTTGAGATTGATGAAGTACTTGGCATGCTAGATTAAGTCATATTGGATTGCAAAGAATGCAAAGATTAGCTAGAGAATGCTTTTTAGGGTCACTCACAAATATTAGTCTATTCGTATGTGAACATTGTTTAGCGGGAAAAGCAACAAAAAAAACCATTCGGTAAAGGGACTAGAGCTAAATTTCCATTGCATCTCATACATTCTGACATTTGTGGTCCTTTGAATGTGAGGGCGAGGCATAGAGCCTCATATTTCATCACTTTCATAGATGACTTCACACGTTTCAGTTATGTCTTTCTGATCTCCCATAAGTCAGAAGCATTAGACTGCTTTAGACGATATATAGCGATGGTGGAGAATCAGTTGAACAAAACAACAAAGGCATTGAAAACCGATCGTGGACGTGAGTATCTATCGGAGCAATTCAAGGCTCTTTGTGATGAAAAGGGAATTGTACGGCAATTGACTATTCCTAGTACTCCACAACAAAATGGGGTAGCTGAGAGAAAGAATAAAACCCTATTTGAAATGGTTAGGTCTATGATGGCGCAAGCAAATTTACCTATCTCCTATTAGGGAGATGTGTTATTGACTACTGCCTATATACTTAACCGTGTGCCCTCAAAATCGGTCACTTCCACCCCTTATGAATTATGGACTGGTAGGAAACCAGACATGAGTAGTCTACGTCCATGGGGATGTGCAGATTATGTTCATGATTCTTCCTATAAACATGGCAAATTAGGTTCTAGAGGGAAGAAATGCATCTTTATAAGATATTCTAAACACTCCAAAAGGTACATGTTCATAAGTGAACAAGCTGATGGAAAAGTGACCGAAATTGAGTCACGAGATGTCACGTTCTTGGAGAACATTTTCCTAGTAGAGGTGAGATAGATAAGAACTTCCAATTATATGAGATGGAAAATCCTGATAACACACCCACTGATGTTATAGAAGGAAATGAAAATTTACCTCAACATGCAAAACCCAGTGGGAGTGTTGCATCACTTAACGAATTGAATTCAAAAGAAATTCAATTGCGTAAAAGTAATCATAAAAGTATTCCTCGTCGTCGTTTTGAGATTGAAGGGCAAGCATGTGGCATCCCAAAATTCAAGTCATCCTCTAGAGGAATTAAAGCCAATAATTAGGTAATGAAAATTACCTATGGTTTATGTTTTAGCTATTAGTTTCCTTAAGGCTATGTGTTATTGTGCTTGTGATCATAAGTTTTTAAATTAGTATCAAAGGATAAATTTATGAGGATGATTTATTCTTTGGCCATGTGAATTTTAAAAATTTAAACTCTATAAAAGAAATAATTAAAGATAAATAATTGAGAGTGAAATTGTGGGTTTAATTAGGTTGGGCCTTAGGCCCATTGGCCTAAGCTTTTAATGGGCCAAGTTGGCCGGCCCAATTGAGGCCCAAGGAGGTGTGGCCGTCGGCCACAAGGGAGGCCCAAGCCCAAAGCCCAAGCCCATGCATGTGTTGTGACAAGTGGCAAAAAGGAGATGGCATGCATTGGCCATTGGTGAGGCAAGCTCATCATTGCAAATGATGAGGAAATGGGGAAATAAAAGGGAAGAAGACGAGAGAGAATGGTCAGGTTAGCCATTCGGCCAAGAGAAAAAGGGAGAGAGAGAGTGAACTGTGCGAGAGAGAGGGAGAGGGTGCGGCCGAGAGGGAGAGGAAGGAGTTGTCGCCATTCGCCGTTGTGTGCCGCCGTGTTCGCTGCTGTGTGCCGCCGTTTGTGTGGTCTAGAGGCAAGTTGGGAATCCACTTTCTAATCTTGGACCAATGTTTTGCATGTATGGTCGAAATCTAGGACATTTGGAGGCATGGGAGTGAAGTTAATGTGTTTTGTTCTTGAGTTGCATGCTGTTTTCGCATGAACCGTTTGAGCCAAAACATTGTGAGAGCTTGCATTCATGTTTTGAGTTCAATTTTGACTTTTATCTCCGCATGAAAGTTGTATCCAACATCTTAAACTACAACATACTAAAATTTGGTGCAAAATGATGGAGATTTAAGGGGTCAAAATCTCATCCTACGGAGACACCAGATCTAGAACGATTTCACTGACCTTTCGGTGGATTTGTGATTGCATGTTGATTTTTACTAAGAATATCTTTCTACTTCTTCATGAAACTTGTATATAACATCTTAAAGTTTAACATACTCAAATTTGAAGCAAAATGAACAAGTGTAGCCTAGTGAATCAACTTACTCTTGAAAACCGTAGATCTGGAGACGCGGTATAGGTTACCTGAGACTTCATGGACCCGAATGATGACTATAATCTGGAAGTTTGACTTAGATACCTTCATGAAAGTTGTAGGGGACCTCTTGAAGTAAAAAATATCCAAATTTCAGAGGAAACGAAGAAGAATAGGTAGGTGAAAACTCAGTATTTCGGAGAAGCATGCACTGGACGTTTTGGTGTTAGATCCAGAAACTTCGTGTGACTGTATAAAATAATCTAAAAATAATTTGGGTAAGAAGTCTTCATAAAAAATTCACTTTAGCGTCTTGGCTATAACCTGGTAAAATTTCATAATTTTCGGAGGTCGTTTGGATATTTTAATAAAATTATTTCGGAAACTGTGTATTCTGTTTTTATCCGAAATCACATGCTGTATTTGTGTGAATTATAATTTTGTGTGGAATTTGATTGGCCTGATGTTTTTCATGAAATTATTACCCTATTTTCTTGTCTATCACTAGCCTTAATTTCATGATTTTTGAGAAGCATATGGATATTTAATTTAAATATTTTCTAAAAATGGTACGTGCTGGAATTTTGTAAACTTTGAAAATGCATAAGATATGAACCATTTTATATTGCATGGACTCCATGAATTGTATTGCGATGGATGATGGTGTCTAGCTGCATACATGATAATGATTTGAGATACATGTATGAATTCAATGATGAATATGATCTAGATTGCCATCACATCACATGCCATGCTATAATTGAACTATAATTGAAGATGTGAATTGAGATAAGTGAGAAGGCCATCGGAGGTGTGAGCCAACGATTCCCCGGGAGTGTCGGGATGCCCGGTGGTATACGGTACGTAATTCCAGGGGAGGCCTGGTGGTATGTCGGTACGTAATTTCGGAGAGTAGGGGAAACCATTTTCATGGCGAGCCCCGGAGATTTCCTCTGGAATTTCAAGATGCCCGGTGGTATACAGTATGTAATTCCAAAGGAGGAGGGGATCCTGGTGGTATGTCGGTACGTAATTTCGGAAGCCCCGAAGGTTTGTGCCCGGGGGGATGCCTTGTGATGCTAGTTGGGATGCGAGATGCCCGGCCAGGGAGTGTAAATGCCGGAAGCCTCGGAGGTCTTTCCCCGAAGGGATGCCTCGTGATGCCAGTTGGGATGCGAGATGCCCGGAATGTGGGGGGCGGATGCCCGGTGGCCTTAAATGGTTGAATGCCGGAGGTTTTTCTTGAGATGCCCGGATGGGGCACGAGTGTAAAGTGTGAGATGAAATTGATGATCTTGAGAAAGTGTGATGTGGTGATCGGATTGAAAGTTATAAGTGGAAATTGAATCATGCATACATGATATGATATGATATGATATGATGATGATCACCTATGACATGATGATGACATATGACATGATATGATGATGATCACCTATGGCATGATGATGATATATGATATGAAACGATGATGCCATGATGATGATGACATGTGTATGATAGGATGATGTCATGATGATGGTGATATATGATATGATATGATATAATGATGATGACATGTGTATGCTAAGATGATGTCATGATGATGGTAATATATGATATGATATGATATGATCGAAAGAGATCGATCAAGGAAACTCCTTACTTTATCACAAGAGTTTTATATTATGAAGACTCTTGAATATTTCAATATGCAGCATTGTAATCTCATTGATACCCCTGTCATGCAAGGTGAAGGTCTAAGTACTGAGATGTATCCTAAGACTCCAAAAGAAATTAAAATGATGGAAATTGTTCCTTACGCTAGTGCGGTCGGAAATTTGATGTATGCTATGATGTGTACTCGACCCGACATATGCTATGCCATGGGATTGGTGAGCCGATATTAATCAAATCCCGGTCAAGCACACTGGAAAGTAGTGAAGAGAATCCTAAGATACTTGAAGGCACAATGGACTATCGACTTTGTTACCAAGGAAGTGATTTATACCTATCAGGCTATTCATATGCTGATTAGGGTGGAAACTTAGATGAGCGTAAATCAACTTCTCGATATGCGTTCTTCCTCAATAGAGGTGTGATTTCTTGGAATAGCAAGAAACAGACATGCGCGGCCTTGTCTATGATGGAGGCAGAATTTATTGCATGTTTGCCGCAGTGCAAGAAGCAGTATGGCTAAAACATTTCTTAGAAAATTTAGCCACTGTCACTGAGGTTCTAACACCGATGATAGTTTATTGCGATAGTCAAGCAGCCATAGTCTATGTGAAGGATCCCAAGTATCATGGAAGGACAAAGCACATTGACATAAAAAAAAATTAATAACTTCATCAGAGATATTATAACGCAGAAAGAAGTGATCCTGCAATACATTTCAACCAATAAAATGGTTACTGATCCATTTACGAAGGCCATTCCTAGAGACATATTCTTGACCCATAGGATGTCACTAGGATTGCGTAGAATGTGATATCTGTTATTGTAGAGGATCATTGGTTTATGTATTTGTGAACAGATATATTGTACTTGTTTGTTTATTAGTGATTTGATGTTTTATTAATAAGTACAAATCCACTATGAGACTAGCACAAACACATATATATATTATTGAAAAGTATGTCAGCAGGCAATGATTGGCTCACTCACACGAGCAATCGTCTCAAGTGCTATAGTTAGCATGTTGAGATGAGATGTTATGTACAAATAAATGTTGAAGAGCAAGTCTGGTACATAAAATATGTCGCCTTGATTGCAGTCAAGATGAGGTCTGTGATTTGTTTATAACAAGACCGAACATGATAATCCCACAATCATGTATGCTTGAAAGATGCCGGATGCGAGTACTTAAGTGGGCGCTATAGAAAGCGAGCTGATATAGCACTCGGGCTAAACATGAGTACGTGAGAAGGATGTGACTATGTTTAGGCTAAGATCTGTATAGTTGATATATTTGATAAATGACATACGCTCTTATAGAAAGAGTAATCCACTATAACATGTAATTCATACTACATGTGCATTATACGACCAACAAGGGAAGGTGAGTAAAATTATCCATATTTACTCATCGTGTGAGCCCTTGAGGTAATTTAAAGTTTACCTCAATTTTTGTGCCCTATGTTACTTCTGATTATGTTCTCGAATTGAAAGATCAATGTTGCTACTTTAGCATGTTACAAGTGGCCATGAATAGATATGGCCTATGGGACATGTCTAGGAAAGCAGTTGTTCTGAAATTGAGAGAGATATGAGTACGAAGGAAGACTGTTGTTGTTTTACATCTATCACATGTATTTACTGGTCGACCATTATATCGCCCTATGTGGTTGCGGATGTAATTGTAAATACATGGTGTTTTTTTAGAATAGTCAAGTATAGCCTTTAAGGGATAGGTATACTTGGACTGATGTAACAAAATATGTCTGGGGCACTGTGAGACATCGATTGTTTATTTCTTTTAGGGTTGTAGCCATTATGTCATCCCTAACAGGTGCATAATTTGAGCTCCTAAGTGCAGGTTTACTCACTGGCCGCACGGCTTATTTGCCAGTATGAATTGTTTTGTAAAGTTGATGAATGTTGAATGCCTTATATTCTTGATAAAGCGCTATCAAGCCTATCATGTCCAAGTGGGAGATGTAGTACTTTAGCCGGTACGTCCATGATGAGGTGCGATTGGAATGCACCATTTCGTCTTGATGTGTTACGATGGAAAGACACTAATGGAGGGGTACGAAGAGAGATGTATAAAAGCCTCCCGAACACAACCGTTGGACTGGTTGGCAAACATATGCACCAAATTTCTCTCCATTTCCATCAAGGAAGAAGAAGGCATTCCATTTCAATTTTGCAAGAACAATCGGCATTTACGCCGTAGAAATCAGGTGTTTTCCTTGTGATTGCATCCAGACTAACGTGAGGAAGTGTTGTCGTGTTTCATCGGCAATTCAACGTTCATTCCGGGGCTATTTGCTGTTTGTACATCGGAATCCGGTAAGTCGTCTTCCGCCGACTTGAATTCCAACAATAGCACATTTTAATCCGTGAAAATAGCAAACTACAAGGGTCCAGTAACAGATTTAAGGAGAAATCCACTAGATTGAGCTAAACCAACTTAATTAACACTAATCTTTCTTAGCACTAATCTAACCATGATTATTACTAATATAAACAAGATAATTAACACTAATCTAACCAAGCTAATTACCATTAATCTAACCCCTTACGTGCAATTAATAACCCAATCAAGGATTAGGGAGCTAACTCATCGGAATTTGATGGCGGCGGGCTCACGGTGATAGCAACGTGACAGTGGTGAGATCCCAAGACAATTGCGTCTCCAACAGAGCTCAAACGGCTGCTATGATGGCAGGGGAAGCTCACAGCTTGGGGCTAGTCTCGGTTCTATCGGGCTACTGATCGGGCTGTGAAGGTGGGCGGGACATGGGCTGGCAAGCGGACGATGATGAGGTGCGACTGTGGGGAGCTAGTGGGTGAAGATGGTGATAGTGTGGTGTTGAAGCAGTGGTAGGCGTGAGGTGAAGTGGGTGTGAGGTGGCAAGGAAATTGGAGAAGAGAGGGGATAAGGCGTGAGATGCAACAGCCATAAAATGAAAAAAAACTGAACCAGGGGGAGAAACGTGGAGCCTTGCGACAAAAGAGAATGGAGGTTGCGGTAAGGAAAAAGGAGAGGAAAGAAATGAAGAAGAAGGCAGAAGGGGAGGTCGACAGCAAGGGGCTCACGCACGCAAGGTGGAGAGAGGGAAAGGGAGAGAAGAAGAAAGTCAAATTGCTAGCCAATTAGGAACCAAGAGAAATATCTAAGTGATCATGAGGGTGCCCCAAAGTCCTCAGCCCTCATTAGTCAAGGGTTCCTCCAATGGCCATTTTCCCTTTATTTCTTCATAAACCAAGTATTTTGGGTGGCCAAATAACCTATTAAAGCAGCCCATCCGAATTTCACTTTCATTTTCTTTTTGCCGAAAACCGATTTTTCCGCAATATCCCAGATTCGACGAAAATTCGCCGAAAGATGAGACGGTATCCTAAAAATAAATCATGACACACTCAAACGTTTGATTCCCAAAATCGAATTCAATTTCGTTGTTAAAATCGATCGGACGTGATTTTAGTACAACCTAACCTATCGAGTAGCTTTTAGGTATTTTAGCCTGTTTGACCCATGGTCAATAATTTTCGTTCCACGTTCGTACATCTCCGAATCGTAGACGACTCTTGATTGTGATAAAATCGCAAAGTTTCATTTACATGTCCCGAGTGCACTATCAATAGAAAATCAAGTTATAGCCGTTCGACGCGAATATCGTGATCGTACAAAACCACACACAATTAGACTACGTGATTCCATCAAATTGACCTATATTCGTTCGCTAATCGATTTATAACGGTGTCATATTGACCATTGCTGATTATTATGGTCGAGTGGTCAATTTCCAATCGAATTCTCTAGTCTATCACATTTATATCCCTTAACGGCTTCACCTATTAGATTAGTTAACTCGTGAGGGGCCAGCTCAGAGTAAAATGACCATAGGTGCATCGAAGAAACAACCATTTCATATATTCGAGACAGGGTCGAATTTCAGGGTGTCACAACTTTTCCCCTTTTATAAAAATTTCTTCCTAAAAATTTAAACCATTACAATTTTTCCATAAAAAGGTGGGGGTATTGATGTCTCATCAATTCCTCACTTTCCCACGTAACTCCCTCCGTTCCGTGGTGTTGCCAAACCACTTTAACCAAAGGATCATTTATTGCACAACACTTGCTCCTTTCGATCCACGATCCGAACCACGTACGATACTCTCTCGTCCACGTCTAATTCTTCGAAATTTAGCATGTGGGTTGGATCAGGCTTGTACTTTCTCAACATCGACACGTGGAAAACGTCGTGTACTTAAGCAAGTCTCAACGACAATGCAAGACGATATGCCAAAGTCCCGATTCGCTCTAAAATTTCAAAGGGATCGACGCACCTCGGACTCAGCTTCCCTTTCTTGCCAAAGCGCGAAGTACCCCTCATCGGTGACACTTTGAGGAATACGTGTTCACCAATTTGGAACTCCAATGGTCTACGCCTCTTATTTGCATAACTCTTTTGACGACTCTGAGTGGTCTTGAGTCTTTCTCAAATGACTTTGATGGCGTTGACTGACTACTGAGCCGACTTAGGACTTGTAATCTTATGTCTCTAACTTCATCCCAACAAACAGGAGTTATGCAGGCTTTTCCATACAACGTTTCAAATGGTGTCATCCTAATACTCTTGTGATGACTATTGTTGTAAGCAAACTCAACTAGATGAAATTATTCATCCCAGCTTCCTTTGAAGTCCAATACGCAAGGTTACAGCATGTCCTTGAGGGTTTGAATCGTCCTCTCAGACTGGCCATCCATCTGTGGATGATAGACCGTGCTGTATTACAGCTTCGTTCCCATGGCAGCTTGTAAACTCTTGCAAAAAGCTGTCGTAAACTTCGGGTCTCGATCTAACATGATTGTCACCAGCACAACATGAAGACGAACTATCTATCGCACATACAATTCAGCATATTTGTCCAATGCAACGTCATTTTGTACGGCGATGTCTTCCATTCCTGGCTCCTCAACTGATGTATCAACTAAGGTTGCTAAATAACCTTGCCAACCCAACTTTAACAATCAGGTTGCCTCAAGCGACGAGATTTTGGAAATCGAGGGTCCTCCTAGACTTCCGCTAAACTTGAAACTTTCACCTGCTAACGAGTTAAATTGAATCACTTTACGATAACAGTCTAGGGTAGCTCGTTGCTTGGTGAGCCAATCCATACCAATGATAACATCAAAATCAAACATGGCTAGCACAATCAAATGTACCATTTCCTCTCACTCATCAATCATTAACTTGCAACTAGGACTCCCTATCACAGACAACACTTTATCCATAAACGGGGTAGATATACTAACAACTGCTCCCAACAATTCTGGACTCAATCCTACCAACTTAACGAATTGCTCAACAATAAATGAATGCGTGGCTCTAGTAGCAAATAAAGCATAAACAACATAGTTGTTCAACGAGACCGTACCTGTAACCACGTCCTGTGAATCCTCCTTCTTAATCCTCAACTGATGGTAACCATGTCTTGTGAGTCCTCTGCCTCCCTCATGTGATGGCATACACCCTCCCCTGCATCGGAGGCCTACTCAAAATACCCTGTTGTGCGTTCTGTGATGCAATCCCTCTTGGTGGTCCTATTTGCGACAGTGGCCCCTCTGCACCCAGTGGCAGCCCTTAATATGGTGGCCGTACTGGCCACACCCGTACCAAGCTCTTGTCCTAGCAGGACATGGGATTGATCCATGTTTCACTCTATAAATTTGGCACCTGCTATTCGGGTTGGGTGCCGACTTTCTGATTCCTCCCTCTCAGTTGGGAGGAATGGAATACTTTCCTCCTATCATCAGCCTCTTCCCAAATTGATTGCTAGCCCTGTTATGCATGAATCGCGGCCAAGATACAGTGGCTCGCTCGTTCAGGTTCCTCTCTATCAGTTGGGCTCTCTCATACAACTCATTGTAATCCTTGAGATTCAGCGGCACCAGTAGGTCTTTGATCTCTGGTCTCAAGCCATCTCTGAATCTCCTCGCTTTGTCCGTCGGGTCTTCGATCGGCCTCGGTGCATACTTGGACAATTCTGCAAACTTTCCTTCGTACTGGTCCACAAACATCTGACTTTGATGAAGACGTTGGAATTCTGCCATCTTCTGCTCTCTGGCGCAATCTGAACAATACTTCCCGTAGAAGACTTCCATGAAGGCATTCCATACCGGAACTGTACCTTCGGGAAACACTCTCCCTCTGGTGGCTTCCCACCAAGTACTCGCGTTACCCTGCAACTAGTAGATGGCCAAGGCTACATTGTCTTCTTCAGAGCACCTTAGCAATACGAAGACTTTCTCTAGCTCTCGGATCCATAGGGTTGCAGCCCTAGGATTACCCGCTCCCGTAAACCTTGATGGTTTCAACTTCAGGAACTACTCCACCAATTTGTGCATCTGCCGCTCACCATTCCCATTTTCTTGGATAAGTGCACTATCAGTGCCAAAAGTTGTGTATGGTGCTCACTTTGGTGTCAAAAGTTTCTATTGGATTACTTAAGTGCCAAATCGGAAGAAAAACGATCACTTTGGTGCCACCGACGAAAGATTCCAGCCAAAATGATTACATGGCCTTTAAATTTTTTTAAAAAAAATGATATGGCTATTAAACAATGTCGTTTTCCATCCTCCTTAAGAAAACAACATCGTTTTGCCGTTCTAAGTGGATGGCCTTACAAGAACGACGCTGCACAACTCATTTGGTGAAATTTTTTTTTTTATTTATTTGGGGATTGAAATTAGGGTTTTTTTGTCCCATCCTCACTCGGCCGCTATCGCTCGGCCGCAGCTTGAGGCACGTGAAGTTCCTGCACTTCAGCGAGATCAGCACGAGAGCTTCGTCGCCGATGCTCAACGACTTGTAGTCGCACTTGAGCGCAAGCTTCATGACCGAGTCGAACCGCGCGAACAGCACCGGGACTACATCCAACAACTTCGAGTGGGCATGGAGGGCGAACCTTTGATCGCGAGCCAGTGACGGCACACGGGGGAGCATCGACCACAGTCGTCGGAGCCTAAGTACTGGAAGATGCAGGCCAAGCACTCGTCGGGGAGATTGGAGATGAAGAGGGAGAGATCAGGGGCGGCGCACTCATCGGCGGCCTCCTCGAGCATCGGCCAAATCACGGCCTTCGACTTGGCCGTCCTCAGGGTTGGGGTCGGGGTCGGGGTCGGAGTTGTGGCCGCTGAGCATAGGGGCCGTAGAGGATGGCGACTGGCCCATCGCCAACGGAGGCAGAGGCAGCTTATCTTCTCTCTCTCTCTCTCTCTCTCTCTCTCTCAATTTGGGGATTTAGGGTTTTAAATTGGGGGAGAGACACCAAATGGCATCGTTTTGTTATTTAAATGCTGACTGTGTTCTCCGGTGAGCCACATCAGCTTCAAAATTTAATAAAAAAGTTCAACGTCGGATTTTCGGCTAACCAGATCAGAGTTGGCACTAAAATGATTATTTTTCAAACCTTTTAGCACTTAAGTGATCCACAATAAACTTTTGGCACCAAAGTGAGCACCGTACACAACTTTTGGCACTAATAGTGTACTTACCCCCCATTTCCTAGTGGGACTTCAGCAGGTGTGGCGGCAACGGCATTGGTGGCAGCAGTGGTGGGAGCAATGGTGGCGGTGGTAGCAGTAGCTTCGTTCTGAGCCTACTGACTGATCATATTGCCTAGGGTCTCTAGTGCATGAACGATCCCATTCAACCTAAGATAACCTGGTGCTCCTACCCCAGTACCAGCTTGCAGCTGTAATCTTTCCCTCGTGCTAGCCTGAGCTGCCACTCTACCTCGGGTATCGATCCTAGTCGACGTCCTACCCCGAGTACTAGTTGAAACTACCCTCTTTCGAGGAGTACTCTGCTCAGGATCACTCATCTTGCAGAATCTTTACAGAAACCTGCTTTCCAATTCTAACATAGAATTAGAAATCTGAGTGACCCGCACAAAACAAGCAATCACTCACAAGCATCAGCGTAAGGAAAATGTATTTCCTAGCTAACTATCCTAAAACCCATTGCGCCTTATCACTCCAGACACTAACCAACTCTAATACCACTTCAGCTAGGGATGTCACGCCTCAAACCCCGGGCACGCGCACATCCCTCGGTGGTCGACTAAAAATGCGATGTCCCATGACGCGTCACCGACCCTTTCTTTTTATCTTTCAATTAAGCACATGTGGAAGCAAATCAAATAAACCCCGGACAATAAACAAACACAAGGATAGTAAAAGTAGGACAGCAATTTTTCACAAACCACGCTTTATAAACATACCAAGTTAGCCCTACAAGTCTATACACATAAGTCTGATTCAAAAGGAACTACTAGGTCACCTATGCTCCGACCCCTTCCGTCTCGGGCTCCGGATTCTCCATGACACCATTCAGTATATCGATGTCCATGGGGTGAGCTACTCCCCATCCTCGATTTTGATGGGAGGTCAGTCAAAACCCTACAAAGGACCCTCCCGAGCCCCGTAATGCTCATTAATGAACTATGCTTTGAAGCGATGAGGTACCCAGTTACGGAGGCCCTCATCGACCCAAATAGTGGTCACAACTAACTCATGGGTCTTAGTGGTCCTAGGAATAGGGAAAAAAGAGGACAAATAGTATATTTTCAATACCCCAAAACGAACGGGTCATCTCTCCATACTAAGGATGTGAAAAAGGTTAACCACGACAGTGTGAGATAAATCTCAGTGAGTCAAAACCCTAAACCCCGATTAGGACGCAAATTCACCTCGAAGGCGGTCCTAAGAACACACCACACAAAACTCACCGTGCCTCAGTGCGTACCTGCATGTTAGCTCATCATATATGCTATTATCAATGCAACAAGCGCAATGTAATAACCGGAACAAATCATTTCAATCACATGGGTCTCGATTATAAGGTAAAACCGTTATGACACATCTCATACCGTGTCACATAATTTTGCCCCATAATTAGGTGCAGCTATCACAACCACTCAGGATTGTTCCAGTTATTACGACCCATCGGCCACGGCCAACTCAACAGTTGGCGATCGTCAGGCATAACTAGGCATCGTCTCGCCCCATCGAGCACGGCAACGTCTAGCATCCTCCGCCTAGACGACATTCAACACAGGAGCATCGTCCCGCGTAAATGCATCAAGATGGGTTCCACTTAATGACCATGCAAGCACGTCATCAATCAACCAATTTCTTATCTTTCGTCAATTAGCCCAAAACACCAAAACCCCTTTTTAAACAATAAACCTTGTACCCTTTTCTTTTGTTCAAACTTTCCATAATAAATTCTTAGGTGCATGTGTAGTCAAAATTAATTAGTCAAATTTTGCATGCACCTAGTTTAAAATCTCGTCATTTTATTGAGCAAATGAGATTTGGTGTCCAAACCCGACACCTAAATTTTCTTTCAATTTAAATGCCCAAAGGCCATCTCTTGCGTTAATAACAAACAATCATCGTTGAACAACCATTCTCATAATATTGTTCATAAGTTCTCAGCATGCCAAAAATCAACCAAATCACAAAATATTCATTTCCCAACATGCAAGATACCAAGAACAACTAGAAAACCAAAACCAGCCCTAACCAGCAGAAACCAAGTCCACTCGCGCGTCTCTAAGATTAATTTCAGAAACATAACCAAATGAGTTCGGAAAATTCTTAAATTTGAATATGTTATAAAGGACACCTAAGCAAACACTTTTCATGAGACACCTTGACCGAGATATTTCTAGAATAAGATCAATAAATTGCTCAAACCATTAACAAAGCTGTGTCCGGGTCCAGAAATTTTGTTTTCCAAAACCATCTGGTTTGAGGTCCAAAACTTGTCTATTTCTTCCGAAATTTGACTATGTTAAACTACAAGATGTAATGAACAACTTTTGTGAGGATACTCTTTTGAAAATCGAATCCTAAGAGTTAATAAAAATCCTTTAAACAACAAAAGGTCACTGGTTCAAGCACAGATCGAGATTTTGCCTTGCCTGAAACGAAGCTGAAATCTTATACTTTTAAATCTATAAAATCTTGAGTAAAATATATGTCATAGCTGAAGTTACTTAGAACATTTTTCAAGAAGGAAGCAACCACAAATTCGTAGCATATTTTAATCCACAAAAATAGCAAACCGCGAGGGTCCAGTAACAAATTTAAGGAGAAAATCCACTAGATTGAGCTAAACCAAGTTAACTAACAGTAATCCTTTCTAGCACCAATATAACTATGATTAGCACTAATCTAAACAAACTAATTAACACTAATCTAACCAAGCTAATTAACACTAATCTAACCCCCTAAGCGCAATTAACAAACTAATCAAGGATTAAGGAGTTAACTCACTGGAATTTGATGGAGGCGGGCTCACGGCGATGGCAACGTGACAGTGATCAGATCCTGAGACAACCACGTCTCCAACAGAGCTCAAACGGCAACTGTGATGGTAGGGGAAGCTCATGGCTTGGGGCTGGTCTCGATTTTGTGGGGTTACTGATCATGCTGTGAAGGTGGGCTGGACACGGGCTAGCAAGTGGACGGTGATGAGGTGTGACTGTGGGGAGCTAGTGGGATCAGGACGGGGTGGAGCTGATGGCGTGAGGTTATGAAAATGAGCTACTGGATGGTGAAGATGGCGATGGTGTGGTGCTGAAGCAGTGGCAGGCGTGAGGTGAAGTGGGTGGTGAGGTGACAAGGAAATTGGAGAAGAGAGGGGATGAGGAGTGAGATGCGGCAGCCACAAAATGAAAAAAAATCAAACCAGGGGGAGAAACGTGGAGCTTCGTAGCAGAGGAGAATGGAGGTTGCGGTAAGGAAAAAGGAGAGGAAAGAAATCAAGAAGAAGGTAGAAGGGGGCGGTCGGCAGCAAAGGGCTCACGCATGCAAAGAGGAGAGAGTGAAAGGGAGAGAAAAAGAAAGTCAAACTGCTAGCCAAGTAGGAACCAAGAGAAATATCCAAGTGATCATGAGGGTGCCCTAAAGTCTTCAGCCCTCATTAGTCAAGGGTTCCTCCAATGGCCATTTTCCCTTTATTTCTTCATTACCAAGTATTTTGGGCTGCCAAATAACCTATTAAAGCAGCCCATCCGAATTTCACTTTTGTTTTCTTTTTGCCGAAAACCAATTTTTCCGCAAAATGCCAGACTCAATGAAAATTTGCCAAAAGATGAGATGATGTCCTAAAAATGAATCGTGACACACTCAAACGTCCGATTTCTAAAACCGAATTCAATTTCGTGGTAATATCGACCAAATGTGATTTTAGTATAACCTAACATATCGGGTAGCTTTTAGGGATTTTAGCGCATTCAACCCGTGATCGTAATTTTCGATCCACGTTTGTACATCTCTAAATCATAGACAACTCTCGGTTGTCATAAAATCGCAAATTCAATTACGTGTCCCGGGTTATAGACGTTTAATGCGAATATTGCAATCGTGCGGAACCACCCGCAATTCGACTACGTGATTCCATCGAATCAACCTATATCCATTTGCTAATCGATTTATAACAGTGTCATATTGACTCTTGTTGATTATTATGGTCGAGCGATCAATTTCTGATCGAATTCTCTAGTATGTCACATTTATATCCCTTAACGGCTTCACCTAATAGATTAGTTAACTTGTGAGGGGCCAGCTTAGAGTAAAATGACCATAGGTGTGTCAACAAAACAACCATTTCATATATTCGAGACGGGGTCGAATTTCAGAATGTCACAAGGTGTCAAGCCTATTGCAAAAGGCAGCACACCTAATGACCTAATGCACTAATTGAAGGCTTACTTGTTTCATTCCTATTTGACCATTTATACAATGCCATCATGACTTGGCCTACTTGTTTCCTAAAGAAAATCTTATGGTAATAATCATCATACCTTTCATGGATGCTGTGGCACCCCCGAACGGCCCCAATCCGTTAGGGTTGCCATAGTTCACTTGCCTTTCACTCATCCTGATAATATATCACTCTGATACCATAGAATTATAATAGGTCCATAAGTCCTGGGGGTTTATGTGGCATCCCGGAAATTCAAAGCCAAGCCTTAAGGTGTGATAAATGTCTTTAATTAGGTAATAGAATTTTATGGCTTATGCTTTAGCCAATTTGTCTTTTAATTTGATGAATTATGCTTGTGATTGTGGAAATTCAAATTTAATAGATTAATGCTTGGCCATATGATTTAAATTTCAATAATTGAAATATCCCAAGACTTTGGCCAAGATGAAATTTGAATTTAGAAATATTTATAAAAAGGAATTCAAAAAAAAAAAGAGAAAATAGGGTTATTTTTGAAATGGGCCTTGGACCCATTAGCCTAAAGCTTGGTGGGCCAAGCTAGTCGGCCCATTGGGCCCAAGAGGGGGAGTTCGACCAGCCCAAGAAGGAGTGGCCGGTTGGGCCTAAGCCCAAGCCCATTAACCCAAATCAAATTTCAAAAATAGAAATGACAAGTGGCCAAGGGAAGAGCATGCATTGGTGAGTCATTAGGCAAGTAATCATGAGCTTTAGGGGAGTATAAGAGGGATGAGGAGAGAGAGATGGCCAGTTCTTTGCTTCATTTTGGCCGAGAAAGGTGAGAGAGAGAGAGAGAGTGTTCGAGAAAGGGGAGAGACCGAGAGAGAGGAGGTGGAGCCGAGAGTTGCCGCCGCCGTGTCTCGCCGTCACCGCCTTGTCCGACCGTCCTACGCTGCCTTGTGCTTGCTGTTCGTTCATTTTGGAGGCAAGTGGGGGGTCCTTAACTTCTCTTGCATGTTGTTTTGATGGTTGCATGTTCGGTTTTAGGGGTGATTTGGGCGAAATACCGAAGTAAGGGTTGAATGTGTTCATGTTATGTGGCTGTTTCCGTTCGGTTGGTGGTAGACAGTATCTTATTCGAGCTTGCATGTGTATTTGGAGTGTGATTTTGGCTTCGGTGTCTTCATGAAAGTTGAAGCTAACATCTTGAGGTATGACATACTCGAATTTCATGGAAAACGATGGTGATATGAAGGGTCAAAAGTTCTATTTCACGGAGGCTTTAGATCTGCGAATTTCCTACTGACCTTTTGTTGATTTCTTGGTTGCATGTTGACTTCTGTTGGAGATCTCACTTTGTTGTCTTCATGAATGTTGTAGATAAAATCCTAAAATATAACATACTCAAATTTGAGGAGAAAAAAATGAGTATAGCCTAGTTAATCAGCTAGATCTTTGAGACGGATGGTTCTGTTGAAGTGAACCGAGACACCCGAGACTTCAAGGACTTAAAAGAGGATCATACTTTGGTTATTTAACCTAGATCTCTTCATGAAACTTGTAAATGACACATTGATATATAACATACTCGAATTTCAGAAGAAACGAAAGAGATTTGATGGGTCAAACCTAAGTTTTTCTGTGATGTACGTTCTGGACGAAACGGTAGAGGTTCCAGAAGCTTCGTGGAGTTATATAAATTAATCTATAAAGAATTTGGCTTAGAGTTCTGCATGAAAAATTCACGAAAATGTGTTGTCTATCATCCTGTAAAATTTGGGAATTTTAAGAGGTCATATGAGTATTTTAATTGAATTAATTCGAAAACTGTGCAATCTGGCCATGATCCGAATGTTGTGTGTATTTTGCGGAAATTTGGGAAATTATGAAAAATGCAAATTAGCCATGGATTTTATGTGAAATTTGATTCTAATTGTTTGTTTAATGATTGATTGAAGATTATGATTTTTGGAAAATCATAACTATTAAATATAATATTTATTTATGAAAATAAATAAATATAATAATATAATAATAAAATAATAAAATAATAAAATAATAATAAAATAAAAGGTGGATTATTTTATTGGCCATGAGTCCTATGGAATTATGATGCATTGCTATATGACATTGATGCATGTATGATCATGAATTATGATGTATTGTTATATGGCACTCGATGTATGAATGATCATGAATTATGATGCATTGCTATATGACATTGATGCATGTATGATCATGAATTATGATGTATTGTTATATGGCATTGATGTATGAATGATCATGAATTGTGATGCATGTATGTAAATCATATGCCATGAAATAACAAGATGAAAAGGATGATAAAAAGTGGAAAATGGTATGTGAGTAAGAGGTTGTGGCGGAGGATGATATCTGGTGGCCGAGTGGCATAATTCCGAGATTCCCCGGGAGTTTCAGGATGCCCGGAATGTGGGGGCCGGAAGCCCCGTCGGAGGTTTCTCGCCCGAAGGGAGTGACTCGCGATGCCGGGATTAGGGTGCGAGATCCCGGTTAGAAGGGTAAAGGCCGGAAGCCCCGTCGAGGTTTCGCCCGAAGGGAATGCCTCGTGATGCTAGTTGAGATGCGAGATGCCCGGAATGTGGGGGCCGGAAGCCCAGTGGCCATGAGATGGCTGGAATGCTGGGATCCCTGTCGGAGGTTTCTGCCCGAAGGGATGGTGATGATGGTGAATTTGATGATTTGAGAAAAGATAATGTGGGGATCAATTGATAAATAAAAGTGGAAATTGATCTATGATGTGATATGCATGGTGATGCATGGCTAATAATGATGTGATATGCATGGTGATGCATGGCTAATGATGATATGATGTGATATGCATGGTGATGCATGGCCAATGATGATGTGATATGCATGGTGATGCATGGCCAATGATGATGTGATATGCATGGTGATGCATGGCTAATGATGATGTGATATGCATGGTGATGCATGGCTAATGATGATGTGATATGCATGGGGATGCATGGCTAATGATGATATGATGTGATATGCATGGTGATGCATGGCCAATGATGATGTGATATGCATGGTGATGCATGGCTAATGATGATGTGATATGCATGGTGATGCATGGCTAATGATGATATGATGTGATATGCATGGTGATGCATGGTTAATGATGATGTGATGATAATGATATATGAGACGCCATGATGATGATATATATGCTATGATGATGCATGAATACGCTTGACATCAAAAAGGTCGCAATGCCTGCATTGTATGATGGTATGCATGGTGCACCGAGTTGTTATTGGATTTCCCTATCTGCGCGAGTGGTTGTACTCACCCCTTTTGGGGATAACATTTCAGATTAGCACTATGCCGCTACCTCTGTTTTTCGCGTGGGGTATTTTACGGTCTACCGTCTGATGTTGAGGTGGAGTGTACGGAGATAGATTGTCCCTCTGTGCCCGAATTGACGTTTATCCGAGTGCGATGCTTAGTTATGTATGATATCGGCCATGCTGGGGGGCCCTGTCATACAAGAGTTCATTTCTGTTCACGTCCGTCGAGATGGTGCTATGCGAGGGATGCTTTGCCGCGCCCGCCACCACCCGATGCACCGGGTTGGGTGTGAGACTCACGCGCGACGAGTAGGAGCCGAGCTTTTGATGTAGATAATCGACACCTTTGATGGGAGCTTGTGCGCTTGATGTAGAGGGTTGATAGTTTCTTTTTGAGATTTTAGGCGGGACATGGCGAGTCCTCGCTTTTCTTGTTTTGTATCGACCCGAGAAAGGAGGAGTCCCATCTTAAAAGAATATGTAAATAAAGTGTCGATGTTCGTATATAAAATCCTGATGTGTAGCTGGTGTGTATTTGTATCATGGGTTAGAAGGGAGATAGATGACGATGTGAATTTTGCTTCCGCTATGAGTCGCGCATGGGACCGCTTTAAATAAAAAAAAAATGCCTGTAATCTGGCAAGGCTTAATTTAGCCAAGAGATAGAGATGGTAAAAGATGTAACACCGGCGCTGGTGACGACCTGCGAAGGGTTCGGGGTGTCACAGTTTATATCATTTAGGTCGGTCCCTGCGCAGTTAATAAATATATAGCGGAAACAAAATCCAACATCTCCCTATTCCAAATTCAGAAATGATGCACACCAACTAAAACTTTTATAAAATAAAGCCGGACACGTTTATTTACATAAGCTTGATAGACATCAAAAGTCGGTACAACAAAATTTGCCGTGGTTTCTATACCCGACTACATGCTCAAAAGATAACCCAACCTTCCCCTGGCTTTTCTTTCCATTCAGCCCTATACATAAGTCTATCAAACAGTGCCGGCAGTCCAAAAAGTTTCATCTGCTACCCATCACACACGATCACTCCCAGCCTGATCCATCGGTTGGCGATGGCAGCAACATCCCAAGCATGATCCCATCACGACAAACGTGCACCGACAAAAACTCCTGAACCACGGGGCCATCAGGTAAACCGACGTCATACATGACTAGAATCCATACTCGGATGAAAACCAATCCTCGAATCCCTACATGACTATGCTCTGAATACGTGCACTCAACGTCGACTGGGATGCTGTAAAAAGTACCGCGAGTGATAGGCAGTAGAGGCATCTTTTAATCTGAAATGTTTGTCCCCACACGGGGTGAGTACAGCCACTCAGCAGTAAAAAGATTCATCAAACTATATCAAGCATTACCATCAATATCCTGATTCATGCAAGATAGACAAAAACAATTAGTTAAAGAATAAGCATGTATCAAAATCATGAAATTCTTCAATGCAATGGCAAATGCAATTTCAAAGAATCAAAAGTACATCATGTCCAGTTAAACAAGTCCCGATCATAGGGCCAAATTGTAATGACATGTCCCATTCAATGCCATACAACTTAGTCCTATAACCCAACCACACACACATATAGTAGAATCATCCATTTTATCATTCAAAAGGTTTCATCTCCCGGAGGACCAATGTTTGTGTCCCTCCGAGCATTCGCATCCACCCTGGCATCACGAAAGCCTCCGGCATTCAACCACTTAGGGCCACCGGGCATCTAGAGCATATCACGCCTCCATGCATCTTGTATTCCACCTGGCATCACGAGCAAAACCCTCTAAGGCTCACCATGAGAATGGTTACCCCGACCCTCCGGATTTACGTATCGACTAGCATACAACCGGGCATCTCGAAGCTCTCAAGGAAAGACCTTCGGCATTTAGCCACTTAGGGCCACCGGGCATCCACAAGGTATCGACTCATTCGATCCTTTGGGCAACCCAATTCCCAGGGCATCGTTGACCCGAGGGTCCAATGGCAACAATTAACATCTTAATTTCCAAAAACGCCTTTCAATGCAATAACAAGATGTCCCAAGAATCCTCCATCAAATCTCAATATTGTATAATATGCCGATGTTAGTATCATCATGTCACATAACAATTCAAGATATAATCATCTTTGGGACAATTTGTGCAAATTCGAAACAAAACAGCTTAATCATTAAAATGCACAGTTCTGGTAAAAATTTCGGAATAATTCCCAAATGAACTCAGAAAATTCTGAAATTTTGATATGTTATAGAAGAGACCAAAAGGAAGAAATTTGTGAAGGACACTAAGCCAAATTAGTAGTGTATAAAGAGTAATAGTTTTCTGTTTCCTTCAAAAATTCTGCAGTAACTTTCAAATTCAGTACCTACAGAAGAAAATTCGTTTCGCCAACTAAATCTTGTCCGTTTGTCCTTAAATTTTGCTATATTATTCCTAATGATGTGTCTTACAACTTTTATAAAGGGTTCAAAGTCAAATTCTATCTATAAAAGTACAAACAATTCACAGAATCATCAAAGGTCAAGCTGTTCTCTACAAAACAGAGTACTGGTTTCAATAGATTTATTCCTATCTTCATGATTTCTCATTCTTATGGCTTATTTTTAAATAATGGATGTAATCTTTAAATAAAATGGTTTATTTCCTTATTTTCATCATTATAAATCAAAGCGATACAATTTAAAGGACTTTCCATCTAACGTTCTCCAAAACAAAATCGACACATGCAATTTTCTTCATTCTTAATTCAATCAAGTCATTTGTTTCTCTACCGATCTATCTTACAACCCTTTAAGTCTCTTCCACAGCATCTAAGAACGCTTTCATCAAGATCTTATCAACAGAAAAACCTTCCACAGCTCGGCTCAAGGCATACATTCATCCCTTAACTCACTCATCTCAACATATACCACATCCTTTCCCTCAGTAACCCTTTCCTCACCTTGCTCGATCCACACAGCCATCTCACACTCAATTTTCAAAACATACAAGGCCCTAATACAACATGCAATGGCTGGTAGCTTCAATCTATTACTCGTTTAGTTCAATCCCACACAAAACAGCAACATCACATTCAATCCTCCACATTTCAGCATTCAATCTTCATCTCGATCATCCAAAAACTCAACATGTAGCTTCCTATTCTGCATTATCTCACATCTACCAGCATTTCACCAAAACATTGTAGCATGCAAAGACATAGGTTGATGAACTCCCACTTGCCTCAACTCCTAGCTTGCTTGGAAACCAAAAACAGAGACTTGGGACTTCGAACGCAGCTCAATCAGCGAGGGGGATCGGCGGCATTGACGGCGGCAGCTCGAACATGGCAGAAGGCGATCCTCCTCTTCCTCCCTCACGGCTCACACCCGCGCGCCCATTCTCTTGCTCAAACTCTCTCTCTCTCTCTCTCTCTCTCTCACTTGCTCACCCGCTCACTCTCTCGGTTTCTCTCTCTCACTTGCTCCATCCGAATGCTTTTGCTTTCTTTGGTTATTTATTTTGTAAATTTCACATGTAGTTGACAAGTGGCTTCAAGGAGAAGACAAGTGGAGGGCAGCGTGGCCTCCTCCATCCGGTTCCTTCCCCCCCCTTTTTTTTGCTCGACAACCTTGGAGGCTTCTTGGGCTTGCTTGGGCCCGAAAATTTGAGGCCAAAAGGTCCAAATTAAATGGCCCATAGTCTTTAAAAATAACCCCAAAATTTCTACACAATTATAAGGCATTTTGGTTTCTATAGAAATCAATAAATATTCCCATGTATAAGGATATAACCGAAATTCTTGCGTGTAGTCCAACTCCTCAAAATTTATTCTTAATTTTCAGCATGCGTGTCCCTCATGCATGGCCGAATTCCATCCCTTCGGCACAAAAAAATAAATTGACCAATGTCCAAATTCCTCTCTTAGTCCATATATACTTAATTGGTAGAGTTGTGGGGTGTCATTTAAAGAAGTATGCACATAAAAGGTTCGGTCCAAGAGATAAAATAATGTGGCCATTGGTGCAATTGTCCATATGGCCATTCAAAGACAAATTTCTTTTTCTTCAAGAGTATTTCGGGTCGTTGAGATTCTCGGATGCCATAGATGCCTAAGCTTATGAGTCACCAACTTCTTCTCCAAGGAAAATCTCAAGCCATCATTACCAAATCTTTGGATGGACACCTAGGCGGGATGACTCATCCTTGCATTTAATGAGGCATTCTAGAATCTCATATATGTCTTCTCTTGATTAGTCCTTTTGTCCAAGAGTCCCTTACTTAATTCCCAAGGCGAATCTTTGATAATCATTACCAAATCTAGAATTATCCATCCAAAGTGGTGAGTCACTCCTCATTAAATAAGGGAGTTCTAGAATTTTCTTCTATTGTCCTTTTTTTCATTAAGAAGGCGGTCTAGAGAATTCTATCATCGAAGTTGGTTTTGGGGTCGGAGAAGGGATCATTAGGTACACCTCGAAAAATCATATCACATACACTCGAGGTTTGGCCATCACGTCCCATATTCGCCCAAACAATTCCTTTGGACGGTCAGTCGGCTAATAGGGCCGATTGTCCTTTAGTCGGTCCGAGAGTAATCCTAAGCCTACCCACGGCCTAGCACTAAGCCAAGGCACTCATGGACCTTAGAATTAGTGATGGAATAGCCGGGTCTATCCCTGGGCTCATTCCGGTCGGCACCCTATCCACCAGTAGGGGTCATGGTCGGTGCATTACCGATCCATGATCGGACCTCACCAATTCGAGATTTCGTTCTGATCATTAAGAAATAAATTGAGAATGATGCATTTTTGGTCGGAAGAGGGTCACATTTGATCAATTAAGATCGCCCGTGCATCAGTGCATAACCAGGCGGAATCACCCACGACCAAAAACTATGACTAGTCGGATCGACCCATGACTATCCGTTGATCCAAAATCATCCCGTGACCGATTCTTGTGATGAAAAAGTCATCTTATGAGCTAGTGATCCTATCTTATTGATATGGTCGGTAGAAAATTCAGGGCCGACACCTCGACCAATTCGTGACCAATCGGTCGGTCATTCAGTTGGTCTGTCAATCGTTCAGTCGGTCGATCGTTTGTGACCGATCCGTGATTCCTTGCCGATCGAACTAATCGATCCATGGCCAATGGCCCATGATCGATCCTTTTAGGACCTTATAGCCAATCCTTCCGGGGCCAGAATCGAGGATGTTACAATACATATCAAAACAAACCTAGCTTTTGCAAGTATCACACATGGACTTTCACTTTTCTTTTTCTATATCATTAGTCGAAATTAATCAACTATTCTAGTAATAACCGAGCATCAGTCCGCCCCTTGGCAACCGAGATCATCCCGATCTCATTATAAGGATGGCATATAAGGCGACCCCCAGGCATTGGCCTCATTGGAGCCGACATCATCCACAATCTCAATATCAGGACGACATCCGGGTGTTTACGCCAAGCAACAACTCGGCATCCTTCAACGTTAGCATATAAGTCCATTGCGTGTCCATGCATTCCAAGCATCAACCGATTCATTTTATGTCTAGACTTTTAGCCGAATGAAAGGCCTGAAGGCATGCCATGCAAGATGAATTAATGAACGACTGTTGTGTTTTATTAAATCAAACTCATGCAGGATGCGATTCGAGCTTGTGACCTTGACTTGGAACCATTTGCTCAGGCTTTAGCATTGTCCATAGTCATCGAGATCTCTCTTCAACATCCGAGTGTGCTCGACACTCATGTGGGATCATGAACTTACTTAATACAACAACAAGTAATATAAACACAACAAGCATAATAATACAAAGCCAACATAAGCAAACGATGACATGATCCTAAAATCGATAAGCATAGCACATCGCTCTATCAAAGAGTTAGGAAAATCTACTTACTACTTTTTGAACCTAGCTCCAAGATGCTTCTTTAGTGGTCGGTCGATGTTTAGGGCAACTTGGAAGAGAAGGGCATGAAAGAGAGGAGAGGAAGGGAAAGGAAAGGAAAAAAATGGCTCATCCTTAAAATGTGAGGATGCCTTCTCCTATTTATAGGCCTCTTCCTCTTAGATTTTTTTGCGAACTCATGATTACGTCTAAATGACGAGTTGGCCTAACTATCTTTCCAAGTTGATGCCTAGGTCCTTCGGCATTGACTTGTGATTGGTCCACCTATTTGCTTACTCTACAAGGCTCACTCTAGGCTCATCATTGTCTATGGTACCTAAGGGACACATAAGCCCCTTTATTGCCTAATGTTTTCTTCTAATTGGTTGATCATTACCTTATTCACCAAGGTTACAATCTAGGGCCATCATAACCTAAGATTCACCTAAGATTCTAGGGGAAACCTAAGTAGGTGACTCACCCTCTCATTAATTGCCAAGATTTCATGCAATCATTAGGCTTAGAAGTGTTTACATTAGCCAACTTGCTCTCCAAGTTTCTTCTCTTTAACACACTAAGGTTTCAAAGAATTTAATGCCTTCTTATCTTCAAGCTAAAAAATATATAGATTAGCTTGCTCCTCAAGTTAGGCATGCAGCCCCCTTCCCCTCCAAGTTGGGCATGTGGTTCTCCCATTCTAAGGTAAAAACAGTTTTGAGCAACTTTCAAAATCAGTACTACTACCTTACCAAACGGGCTCAAAAAATTATAAAATTTTAATATGTTGTAGAGAGGACCTTAGAAAACATTTTTCACGAAGGAATCCAAGTCAAATTTGTTTTGTTGAAAGAGTAGAAAATCATCGAACCCAAAGATTCGCCTGTCGAACATATTCAATGGTCGAGAGAGACTCATTTCGAAATCTAAATCTTCAGAAACTCTTTGAAATTTTATTATGTTGTAGATGTGGATGTCATTTAAAACTTTTGTTAATGAAGCATGTCCAAATTCGAAAGAATAGATTTCATAAAAATTCGAGAAAGCAACTTGGCTACCGTTTTCACTATACTGGGCAGGTTTTATACAGTAATTGATTGGCCTTCATCCCAACCACTTCACCTCAGAAAAATCTGAAATCAAGACATTTTGAACAACTTTCATGAAGGAAGCTTTTCTAAATTTGTAACATAAAAAGCTTTGTACAATTGGCAAACAACAAAGGTCCAGAAATTTCAAAAATTAAATGCGGTAAATTCTAGTTGAAAAGGGGAGTGTTCCCACTTGGCCTTGAGTCAAGGGTCATCCATGGTTGTACAATCTTTTCTCCCAAGATTATAAGTAGGCTCCATACTAGCTTGGACACTTGTCTCGGTTATTTATTGGCTAATGTCCAAAAGAGATAAGGTAGACTTGTCTTGGTCCAAAGTTGGACTTGTCATGGCCTTCTCCTCTCTCTCTCTCGGCATGTGGCCTCTCCTTTGTAGGTTCCAAAGTCCACCATTCACACTTAGATCCTAGGATATTAATGGGCCAAGGCTATAGGGATATCTTTTTCCCCACTTTATTTAATAAGTTTACAATTGTTCACAATTGTCCACACTTGTCTTTTTCCATGAAATTTTGACTATCCGAGACTAAGTTGTCCCC
Source organism: Eucalyptus sideroxylon (assembly GCA_014182405.2). Taxonomy (NCBI): domain Eukaryota; kingdom Viridiplantae; phylum Streptophyta; class Magnoliopsida; order Myrtales; family Myrtaceae; genus Eucalyptus; species Eucalyptus sideroxylon. Next base: position 30,205,766 of record CM024554.2, on the reverse strand, counting down.
TTCATTAATGGCTTTAAATCCGAATCTAAACTTATCTTCTAATGTAAAGCCCCAACGTGCCAAGTGTCTGTGCTCCTTAATTTACTACATGACGAAGGCGTTAAATGCAACTTGGAAAATATCTAAGTTCTAAAGGTCTTGTCATCATGGACTAATCAAATTTGACCATGATCGACTATCTTATTTGGCTTGGGGTTCATGCCTAAAACATGATTGGAGGAAGCGGACACAACCGGCCTTAACTGGTGAAAACAAGTTCGAACTTCTCTTTTACCTTGTAAAGGGTTCGAAGTTGAGGATGTTACAATAGCATGATCTACCAGTGAACACATATTTTTCACTGAAGATGAAAATTCAGACGGTCCTTCATCAGTTTCAGAAAGCAGCTTTTTTTACTCAAAACACTGCAACAGAAACTTGATCATTGCAGCATAAGTTTCTGAAGGAAACATAAGCTATTGTTCCCTTGTTTCAATTAATTCTAACACTTCTATTCACTACTTGAGGATGTAAGTTAACATGTCTCCAAGTTTTGGGTACTTCTGACTGATATCATGATGGGTAGGTGGCCCATTATCGTTACCATGAAACAAGCCTTCTAGTGCCAATTTTCTTCAAAGATATTTTAAAATAAAAAAGCATAACAAACAATAACTTTACATTAGCAATGGAGACAACCACCACTGTATGCACACATAATGAAGACAAATACCAATATACAAAGCTAGCTAGAGAGGGTCTTATAAATCAGGAGAACTTTAGTGACGTTATATGACATATGAAGAAAAGAAGCAACCAATATCATGCAGCACTGAAAGAGCATAAGCATGAAGAAATTTAAAACATCAACACTAGATCATCAACATCCACTAATTACATAAATAATCTAACAAAGTAACATGACCTACATGCGCCTATTAAATGCATGTACTTGTTTGTACAAACTTACAACAAATAGAGAAATGTCAAACACTCAACATTAAGCTGTAACTCCTCCCTTTTATATACACAAATTGTCACGCCCCGAACCTTGAGCGCACACACATCCCTCGGTGGTCGATAAATTGCGACGTTCCCAGGATGCATCGCCGACCCAATCGATTATGCACATGCAAAAGCATATAATAAACAATCCCCAGACAACAATCAATATGGGATAGAAAAGCAAGACAACAATTTCAAGCTAAACACACTTTTATAAACAAGTTAGGGTCACATACAAAAGAGTCTAACTCAAAAAGAAGAGCTACTAAGCCATCTAGGCACTAGACTCCTCATCCACGGCCTCCGGTGGCTCCGGATCTATCACGACAACATCAGGTGGGTCAGCTACTCCCTCGCCCACTACGGCTGGTACGTTGAAACCCTGAAGAGGATCTTCCCACACCCCATTAGGCCCATGATGAACCACATCCTGAATCGATGAGGTACCAACTGCGGTAGGCCCTCATCAACCAAGATAGTGGTCACGATGAGCTCATGGAGCCAGGGACTCTCGGGGATAGGGACGTTGGTACTCCGCTCGGTATACCCCCGTGGCTATCCAAAACAAACTGGACGACCTCTATCTAAGGACCTATAAAAAGTTAAACCACGACAGGGTGAGACAATATCTCAGTGAGTTCACGCCCTAAACCCCGATTAGGAAGGTAATATGCTTGGAGATAGTCTAACCACACATCACATAAGACTCACCTCGCCTCAGCACCTCGCTGCACGTCAATACAGTTCATATCATAGATGCATATAATAAATGCACACATTAATTGGAACTTCTCACTCATATCACAATCAATCACAGGGGTCCCAATTATAAGGCCAAATCGTTATGACATGTCTCATTCCGTGCAACACAATTTTGTCCCATAATTAGGCGCGTTTATCTCAACCATTCATGCGTTCCAATTGATTACGGCCACACACAGGGACGGCCTACTCGATGTTCAGTGGTCTTTCGGCATAGCCAGGCATCGTCTCATCCCTTAAGCACGATAACGTCTACCTCTAGACAGCATTTCCAAAAGAGCATCGGTCCGGCCTCGACCGTGATTTGGCATCCACTGTCAGGGGCATTCTATATAGGAGCAACGTCCACCCGGACGGGTTCTCGTAATCATCACACGTACACCCAATTCTAGTTAAGGACATTGTGCATTGCACTCAAATGCCTCAATTAAAATAATGTACTTGGCATATTTTCTTCGTATTAAAAACACCTAGTAAAATAATCGTGTGTGGGTACACGATCAGATCGAACCATAAAAATTGATATCCTTCCTTTTAAAATCCCACTATTTGATATAGTACTTAAAAATATTTTTGGCGTGAAAACCCGACACCCGGTATTTTCTAATTAAATACCAAAATTTCGTAATTTTGAAATAATAACTCAAAATTAACAATCATCATTCAATTTCACAAATTAGCACTCAATTGCATATACTAATTGCACCACAACAATCAGCATGAAATTCAGACGACCGGCTATCCCAAGATAATTTCTAGAAAATATTAAATAAATAAATAAATTGTAAAATAAATTAAATAAATGCAAAATAATTACATAAATGCCTAATTAAGCTAAATATGCTAATCTAACGACCTAATTCGATCTAGAAAAATAATGTACTAAGCTAAATAAATCCTACAATCTAATTAACTCTTAACTAAACTAATCTAACCACTTAAACCAATCTTAAGTTAATTTAATCCTACCCTAAGCATAATTAACTCCCTAAGTAGAGTTTAGATAGTAAACTCATGGGATTAGCGAGCCAATGAATTCATGGCGTCGGTGACGCGGAGGCAAGCGAGATTCAACCCAACGGTGACACCCAACGAGGTCCGAAAAGGCTCGGAAATGGCCCATGAAGCCTCACGGTTGTAGCTGGCCTTCAGTTCTGTGGCTAAACTGAAGGGGCTGGTTAAAGGGCTAGGACAGAGTGTCACACCCCGATCCTCCGAGTGCGTGCCCATCCCGACTTGGTTGATATAATAGCGACGTCCTAGGATGCATCACTGACCCATTTGTTTTAATACGCATGTGGAAGCAGTTAATTAAATCCCCAAACAACAACAAGATGGGATAGAAAAGTAAGGCCATTTTACAAAACACCTTTTTATAAACATTCGGGTTTATACACATAAGCCTACAAAAAGGATTTGCTCTCAAGAAAAAGGGAACTGTCCTATGACTAACTAGTCAGACACATTTGCCGATTCTTCGAGCTCCACCTCCTAGATTCCGGGCTTCGGGTCCTCCACAGCGTTAAACTAGGGACTTGAAAGTGCTATCACACAACGGGGTGAGACGACATCTCAGCAAGTTCACACCCTAAACCCCGACTAGGAAGGAAATACGCCCTAAGGGCTGCCTAAGCACAAACATAGGCTAGAGGACTTACCTTTGCCTTGTCCCTTCCTGCAAGTCAGTACAATTCGTATAATCGATCAATCATTTCACCAATCAAGTCATTAAATCAGATCGAGTCATCAATCGATCGACCCAGTCGATTCCATGTCATTAAGACCATCTCTCGGTCAATTAACTCAATACTATCTATCAAGTTCAGCCATGTCCGAAACTGCTCACCCTAAACTGAAGATAGATAGTATAGCTCACCCAAAGCTAATAATATGGTATACTACTCACCCAAAGCTAACATATCAAGTTCGTAGACTGATATAATATACATGTGATGCTCACCCTAAGCTGATTAAGTATACTGCTCACCCTAAGCTGATATATCAAAGTTCGTACACTGATATAGTATAACTATTCTCACCAAATGAGAATGCCACCGACTTTATAATTCTCGATAAAATACTCGTGTGTGGGTACACGGTTGACCTTAGCCAAAATATAATATTTTTCTTTTCATAAATCCCACCATTTATTATGGTCCACCAAAATATTTTTGGTTCTGTAAACTGATACCCGGTTATTTTCTAATTAAAAACTGAAATTAATAAATTTTGGGATAAATACCCAAAATCACAATTCACACTCAATTAGCACAAAATAGTAGTCAAATAAATAAATCAATCATACCATTGCAATCAGCATAAAATTCCGGTCATCGACTATTTCGGTCTTATTTTTGGAAAATAATTAAGTAATAAAATTATTACGGAAAATAATTATTAAATGCAAATAATTCACACTTAGGCTTGTAATGCCAAATTAAATGCCTATTCAAGTTCGGAAAATTTCCTAACGTATCTAAATAAATATTACGACCTATTTACTTGCTAATTACACTAATCTAACCACCTAAAATGCATCAAGGATTAACTAAATCACTAATCCATTATAACTAACCACCTAATCCTAACTTCACTTAAACTAATCAACCCTTAAACGTCATTAGCTCCCTAAGCGAGGATTAGTGAGTAAACTCACTTGATTAACGATCCAGTCGGACCAAAATGACGGGGATGCGGAGAGGATCCACAAACTCCAAAGCGGGTGCGCCTTTCGAGGTTCAAAAGGGCACCAAGGCGGGTCAAATAGTGCTAGAAATACCCATGGCTCCGGTTTCTGTTCGGTGGCTGAAGGAGAGAGTTGAGCGAATTGATGGGCCGAAACGGTAGCAGCATGTGGCGGACGGGCAGCGGTGGGCTTTCGACGGCTTGGCGGGCGGCCAAGCAGCTCCGGTGACGGGGGGTAAATGTGACTAGTTTGAGGGACGTCCTGGGGTCACGGCAGAGACGGAACGACGGCCAGGGACGCACGGGACGATTGCGTGGCTGACTTGGTGCGCGACAAGTGAGCGACGGTGACGCGGCGGCTTCAGGCGGTCAGACAGGGCTGCTCAACGGAGGAGGGGGTTGAGCTGCGATTTCTTTGGCTTGAGGAGACTTCAAATAAGTTGGAATGGAGGGGAGTGGGGCGACGTGCAGAAGGAGAGAGGAAGGGGACAGCAACTTGGAGGGGGGGCCAACTTGGTCTTCAACCTCATCTCTTGGTCCCCTTGACCCTACCCCACCACTTGGCTGGCTTCCTCAGCAAGTTGCAACCCTAAAAGCTTCCTTTAGAAGTCTTGGAGTGGTCCAAAAGTTGTATCGAATGGGGGGCTACGAATTTTGGTGACATTTGGCTCAAATCCACATCAATTCCACTTCCAATCTTTCTTGAATCGGTGCAATTTGACCTCTATAAATTTCATCATCATACCCTTGATCAAATTTGCATTTTTCCTCACCAATAAAACCCACTTAAATCCTAATTTCGCAATAAAAGATGGTCCTTTGAATTTCCCAAATCGAAAACGGCCATATCCTGACTTTCCATGAAAAATTTCGGTTTGTAGAAAAATCTTCTGGAGACTGAGTCGACGTACCTAAAATGACTTGTGACATGACAAAACTTTCAATTTCTGAAAACAGATTCAAATCCATGGTTAATTTCAATCTAGCGCAATTTTAGCATGATTTAGGCTACCGGTAGCTTTCAGAAATTTTTAGTGCAAATGACCAGTGATCGATTTTCTTCAAGCCACAATGAACCTCTTCGACACATCGGCAGCTCTCGGTGGTCATGAAAATCTCAAGGTTTCAAATACGGAGACATGGTACCAAAACGACAGAAAAATCAGTCTAGTGCCGATCGACGAGAATTTTGCAATTTACTGGAATCACCCATGTTTAGCCACACATCTCAGTCGAACCGACCTATATCTAATATTTAATTAATTTTTAACTGTGCCGTAATTATCTCTGCATATGAGCACAGTTGAGTAGCCGATTCCTGGTCAAATTCTCAAGTCTATTACACTAAAATCCCTTAATAACTTCCTCAGATAGTCTTGTTATCTCATGAGTGATCAGCTCTAAGAATAGCACTATAGGCGCATCGATGAAAGGCCCGATTTATTCAATTGAAACCAAAAGTGAAAATCTAGGATGTCACAACCCTTCCCCTCTTATAAAAATTTCATCCTTGAAATTTAAACCATCACTGCACTTTAAACAAAAAGGTGGGGGTGCAAACGTCTCATCGACTCTTGGCTCTCCCAGGTTGCCCCTTCAGTGCCATGGTGTTGCCAGACCATTTTAACCAACGGGATGGTCTTTGTACGCAGAATTTGTTCTTTCGATCCACAATCCGAACCGAGCTTTCCACATACGACACTTAGTCGTCCACGTCTAATTCCTCAAAATTAAGCACGTGGGTCGGGTTAGGCTCATACTTCCTCAACATCGACACGTGAAAGAAGTCTTGCACTTGCATCAATCTCGGCGGTAACGTAAGACAATACGCTAGGGTCCTGATTCTCTTCAGAATCTCAAATGGACCTACGTACCTCGGACTCAGTTTTCCTTTTTTACCAAAGCACGAAGTTCCCCTCATCGGCGACACTTTCAGTAAAACGTGATCACCAACTTGGAATTCCAAAAGTCTCCGACGCTTATCTGCGTAACTTTTCTAGCGGCTCTAAGCGGTCTTTAATCTGTTTCTGATAACTACAACTACATCCACTGACTATTGAACCGACTTTGGGCCCGTGATCTTCCTCTCCCCGACTTCCTTCCAACACATGGGTGTTCTGCACGCTCTATCATACAACGCTTCAAAAGGAGCCATCTGGATGCTATGTTGGTAAATGTTGTTGTAGGCAAGTTCAACGAGGTGAAGCTGTTCCTCTCAGCCTCCCTTAAAATCCAGTACACAAGCCCACAACACGCCTTCGAGGGTCTGAATTGTCCTCTCCGACTGGCCACCCATCTGAGGATTATATGCCATACTATACTGCAGCTCCGTACCTAAAACACTTTGTAAGCTCTTCCAAAATGCAGCTGTGAATCTCGATCTGAAGTAATCGTAATCGACACTACATGCAGTCGAATTATCTGGTGCACGTACAACCTAGCGTGCCTATCCTAGTCAAGATCCTTTCGCACTGCAATGAAGTGAGCCGACTTTGTCATTCTGTCGACCACTACCCAAATAGAATTGTTACCTCTCCGACTTCTCGACAGTCCTGTCACAAAATCCATCGTGATATGCTCCCACTTCCACTCTGGGATCTTAAGAGGTTGCAGAAGTCCTCCCGGCTTACAACGTTGTGCTCTGACCTGCTGACACGTCAGACAATTGGCGACATGCTTGGTAATGTCTACCTTCATACCATAACCACCAATAATGTTGACGCAGATTCTGATACATCTTTGTACTGCCAGGATGAATGCTGTAACTACTATGATAAAATACAGCTTCTAATAAAAAATCCTCTCTAACCTCCGCATCATCAGATACACACAATTGTCCTCAGAAGCTCAACATTCCATCATCAAAAATCTGAAAGTTAGCTTTCCTTTTATCAATATCCTCTTGCAAAATTTTCTAAAAATTGGGGTCTATCAGCTGAAGTAATTTGATCATGATCTGCACATCCGACTCAATTCTAAGGGTGGCCATAAGATTCAAAAGGTGGCCTACCTCAAATTTGAAAACCGAATCTCGAGTAGGTTCCACTCCTTAACCAACACATGTGCGACTGAAGACTTTCGACTCAAAGCGTTGGCGACCTTATTCACCTTTCCAGGGTGATATAGAATATCATAATCGTAGTCCTTCAGAAGTTCCATCTAGCAATGCTGTCTCATATTCAACTCCTTATGAGAAAATAAGTACTTGAGACTTTGATGGTCCATGAAGATCTTAAATCTTTATCCACACAAATAATGTCTCCAAATCTTCAACGCGAAAATGATCACCGCGAGTTCTAAGTCATGCATCGAATAATTCAGCTCATGAGGTCTCAACTGGCGGGAGGCGTATGCAACAACCTTACCATGTTGCATCAACACACAACCTAGTCCTCTAAATGACGCATCACTATAGATCTTGTATCCTCCAAGACTAGATGGAATTGGTAGCATAGTTACGGTAGTCAACTTCTACTTAAGCTCCTAGAAACTACACTCGAACTTGTCTATCCACACAAATTTTTCCTCTTTCTTTAGGAGTCTAGTTAATGGCGATGCCACGGCTGAAAATCCTTCCACGAATCATCTGTAGTATCCGGCCAAACCCAATAAACTTCTAATCTATGTCACGGTAGTCGGTCTTGGCCAGTTGATCACTATTTTTATCTTGGACGGGTCCCTAGAGATTCCTTCACTTGAAATCATGTGGCCTCTTCAACACAAGTTAGCGAAAACTTGCATTTGCTAAACTTAGCGTACAACTGATGAATCCTTAAGGTCTGGAGCACTAATCTCATATGACTCTCGTGCTCCTTAGCACTTCTCGAATACACCAGAATATCATCAATGAACACAATCACAAATTGATCCAGATATTCCTTGAAAACTCGATTCATCAAATCCATAAAAGCAACTGGAGCATTCGTCAACCCGAAGGCATTGCAGTAAACTCATAATGACCATATCGAGTGCGAAATGCTGACTTTGGAATGTCCTCCTTCCTGATCCTCAACTAATGATATCTTTTCCTCAAATTGATTTTTGAAAATATCGACACTCCCTGCAGTTGATCAAACAAGTCGTTGATCCTTAGCAGTGGATACTTATTCTTGATCGTCACCTGATTGAGTTAGCGATAGTCGATGTACAAACACAACGAACCATCCTTCTTCTTTACAAATAGAACTGGTGCTCCCCAAAATGATGCACTGGGATGTATGAGTCCCTTATCCAACAATTCTTGCATCTACACCTTCAATTGCTTCAACTTAGATAGCACCATTCGGTAAGGAGCCTTAGAAATTGGTTCTGTCCCAGATACTAACATAATCATGAACTCGATTTCTCTCTCTGGCGACAATCCTGGCAATTCCTTCGAGAATACATCTAGAAATTCTTGGACTACCGAAATATCTTCACTCTTCAGCCCTTCAACTGTCATATCCACGACAGTGACCAGGTAACCTTGACAACCCCCGTCTAACAAACGGGTTGCCTCCACTAACGAGATCAGGGTAATCGAGGGTCCTCCTCGATTCCCAACAAACTTGAAGCTCTCACCCTCTAACAAGTTAAACTGAATCGCTTTACGATAACAATTCATTTAGCTCGTTGCTTGGTGAGCTAGTTCATGCCAATTATCAAATCAATGTCATACATGGCTAGAACTAACAAATCTATTTTCCCCTCTCGCTCACCAATCATTAAGTTGCAACCAGAACAACCCAATGCATACAATACCTTATCCTTTAACGGTCTAGATATGCTAACCACTGACTCCAGCAACTTAGGATTTAATCCTATTAGCTTAATGTATTGGTTGGCAATAAAAGAATGAGTTGCGCTAGGGTCAAATAAAGCATAAGTAGCATGGTCGTTCAGTGAAACCATACCTATGATCACATCAGGCGCATCCTCTACCTAACCTCTTGTGATGGCATAAACTGTTCCTTGAGCTCGAGGTTTGACCTATCCACCCTGTGGTGCGTAACCTTTAATCTGACCCATCTGCGATGGTGGCGACAACTACGGGTGTCCTATTGGCCTTCTAAGACAATCTCTGTCCATATGACCCGGTTGGCCACACTCAACACAAATGCCCGATCTTCAAGGGCATGGAGTTGTACCATGTCGCCTTCCACAGAAGCGACATAACCCATTTTGACTTGGTCCAAGCTTGCCAACTCCACCCTTCCTATTGGGCGGGACATGATATCTTCCTCTGGTCATGGGCTTTTTCCCATACCTAGTCCCATCTCGACTTGATCTAAACTGCGACTCGGATGCAGTAGCTCTTTCATTTTGATCTCTCTTTATCATCTAGACCCGCTCATACAAGTCATTATAATTCCTCAAGTTGAGCAAAATCAGCGGACTCCTTAGTTCCGGCCTAAGTCCATCTCTGAATCTCCTAACTCGATTCACATGATTCTCGACTAGTTCAGGAGCATACTGCGATAATTCAGTGAACTTTGCCTCAGACTAATCTATAGTCATTGAGCCTTCGCGAAGGCGCTAGAATTCTGCCATCTTCATCTCTCTGGCAGTCTCAGAAAAATATCTACTATTAAAGACCTTAATGAAGGTGTTCCACTCTGGGGCTACACCTTCGAGAAATACTGCTCCTTGGGTGGTTCTCCACCAAGTACTCGCAATTCCCTGCAGCTGGTAGGTTGCAAGGACTACCTTCTCCATCTTAGTGCACATAAATAGTGCAAAGGTCTTCTACAGACCTTGGATCCATAGAGCTACGGCTTTAGGGTCTCTTGCCCTAGTAAACTTCGGTGGGTTCAATTTCAAAAATTGTTCCACCAACTTATGCATTGGTCTCCCCGCGACCATGCTCGCTGGCAAAACCTCAACAGGTGCGGTGGCAAGTACGACAGCGGCAACAGCATCCACGGTGGCATTAGCAGCAGCTGTGGTAGTAGCAGCTGAAGCAACGGGACTAGCATCTTCAATCTAGGCTTGCTGATCCATTCTGTTACCCAGTAACTCCAACGCTTGCATGATACCGACAAACCTTAGATCCTCAAGGGCTACTACCCCAGCACCAACGGGAGGTGGTGCTACTCCACTAGCGCTAGCTTGAGCTAGCGCCGTACCACAGCATCCTCGGGTACCAACCCTCGCTAACGTCCTACCCTAAGTTGCAGGACTAATGGTATGCTTCCTAGGAGTTCTCTGAACCTGATCACTCATGCCTCAGTTTTCTACTGAAACCTGCTTCCTAATTCCACACCAAATTAGAAGCTAAGCAATCCACACAACAATCAATTCTACCAATCAGCTATCACAAACATGCACCAGCATGAAATAAAGGCCAATCCTACTAACTATCCCATAGACCATCGCACCTTATCACTCAAATCACTAACCTTGCTCTAATGCCACTAAATGGGGATGTCATGCCCTGATCCTTCGAGCACGTGCCCATCTGGCTTGGTTGATATAATAGTGACGTCCCAGGACGCGTCGCCAACCCATTCATTTTAATACACATGCGGAAGCAATTAATTAAATCCCAAGACAACAACAAGATTAGATAGAAAAGTAGGGCCATTTTACAAAACACCATTTTATAAAACATTCGGGTTTATACGCAAAAGCCTACAAAAAGGATCTGCTCTCAACAAAAAGGGAACTGTCCTATGACTAACTAGTCAAACACGTTTGCCGATTCTTCGGGTTCCACCTCCTAGATTCCAGGCTTCAGGTCCTTCACAACTGTCAACTAGGGTCCTGAAAATGTTATCCCACAACGGGGTGAGATGACGTCTCAGCAAGTTCACGCCTTAAACCCCAACTAGCAAGGAAATACGCCCTAAAGGCCGCCTAAGCATAAACACCGGCCAGAGGACTTACCTTTGCCTTGTCCCTTCCTGCAAGTCAGTACAATTCGTATAATCGATCAATTATTTCACCAATCAAGTCATTAAATCAGATCAAGTCATCGATCGATCGACCCAGTCGATTCCATGTCATCCAGACCATCTCTCAGTCAATTAACTCAATACTATCTATCAAGTTCGACCATGTCTAGAATTGCTCACCCTAAGCTGAAGATAGATAGTATAGCTCACCGAAAGCTAATAATATTGTATACTGCCCACCCAGAGCTGACATATCATAGCCCTCAGGCCGATATAGTATACTAGTAATGCTCACCAAAAGCTGTCAAGGTATACTACTCACCCAAAATTGACATATCAAGTCGGTAGACTGATATAGTATACCTATGATGCTCACCCTAAGCTGATAAAGTATACTGCTCACCCAAAGCTAATATATCAAAGTCCGTAGACTGATATAGTATACTTATTCTCACCAACTGAGAATGCCACCAATTTTATCATTCTTGATAAAATACTCGTGTGTGGATACACGGTCAGCCTTAACCAAAATATTAAATTTTCCTTTTCATAAATCCCACCATTTATTATGGTCCACCAAAATATTTTTGGCACTATAAATTGACTCCCGGTTATTTTCTAATTAAAAACTAAAATTAATAAATTTTGGGATAGATACCCTAAAATCACAATTTACACTCAATTAGCACAAAATAGTAGTCAAATAAATAAATCAATCATAACATTACAATCAGCATAAAATTCTGGTCACCGGCTATTCCGGTCTAATTTTTGAAAAATAATAATTAATTAAATAATTACATAAAATAATTATTAAATGCAAATAATTCACACTTAGGCCCATAATGCCTAATTAAATGCCGATTCGAGTTCGGAAAATTTCCGAACCTATCTGAATAAATACTATAGACTATTTTGCTAAATTAAATCATTTTTTGTTGAATTGTTACCACGAGCAAGACTAACATTTGTAATTGGAAATTATTTTGCCAAATTGAAGCTTAATAGCTTCAATCGGATGTTAATCTAGAATGGACCAACTTTTTCTTTTTTTTTTCTTTTTGGTTGGGAATGGAAATATTTCATTAAGTAAGCAAAGATGAGAGGCCCAAGAAATGGGCATCATTACATAAAAAGTCCAACAAAGTTTGAGGAGGGGACAAGACCCGATTCGAGAGATAAGTAATTTTTCATGTGGGCTTTGGCTACCCAGTCTGCAACAAGGTTGGCCTCTCTAGAGCAATGGACTGTCTGAACATTTGAGAAGGCACGCACTTTTTCCTTGCACTTACTGACAAGAGGTTAAGTCTCCCAACTCAACTTATCTGAACTGTTCATGGCTTTGACTAGTTGCAAGCTGTCTGACTCAATAATAAGCACTTTGTGTCTTTTAGAGAAGAAGTAGTTGAGGGTTTCCCATAAAGTTAAGGTTTCAGCCATCAAGGGAGAAGAGGCTCTAATCGATTTAGCCAGGTACGTACGTTCCATCCTCCCCCCTCCCGAGTCTCGGCAGATACAAGCTATGGAGTTCCCCAGCAAACCAGGTACGTACGTTCCATCGATGTTGATCTTCAAAGCTCCTTCCGGTGGTGGAATCCATGTCTAAGGTGGTTCGGCTTCGCAATTTCCAGATCTGCCGATTTCATGGATCCCCAAGCTAGCAGCACATCAATGGTCCAAAGCTTCGTGCCAAGGTCGCAGCTCTCCGCTTCTTGCTTTGCTTCCTGATCCGGTGTCTACTTCATCTCCCGGCGCTCTGTTACCCTGTCTCAGCTCATCGCTCGGCCCAAGGCGCAACTCTCCACTCGATGCGCCTGCCCTCCTTCCCAATCTGTCATCTTCACTGCCTCCCTATGCTTAGGTACCAGATCACAGCTCACCTCTCAACCCCCTATTCCCAGATCTGCCTACTCTGCACCCAGATCCACCAACATCTCGATGGTTCGAGGCTCTGAGCCGAGGTCGCACCTCTCTGCTTGCTGCTCTGCTGCTTGATCCGACGTTTACTTCTGCTCCCGACGCTCTATTACCCGGTCTCAGCTCACTGCATGGCCCTAGGTGCAGCTCTCTGCTCGACTCACCTGCTCTACTTCCCGATCCGTCACTGCTCTAACTCCTGATGTTCGGTTAGCAGGTCGTGGCTCATCGCCCGGTTCTTTGTTCCCCTATTACAGCTCTTCATTTGGCTCGTTATTCCCTGTTTGGGCTACTCTGCTTCCAAATCGGGCGGCTACTCTGGCTCTAGATCCACTCGTCCTTGGATTCCATCAGTTGTAGCTTTTCAGTGCCACTTGTGTTGAATCAATAATGGCCGACACCTCTAGTTCTCTACCCCAAAAGATGGCCAGGTTTTGAGCTTTCCAAATATTCCACAAAGTTGCAGCCACCAAGTGCAAGTTTGGAGGGTTAGCTGCCTTCTCCTTGAGTTTACAAACGCATTCTTCGATCCTTGTCAAGCCCTGACTTGATATCTTAATGTTCAGCACAGGGTTGTCCCATATTTTTCTTGTCCACAAACGCAACAGGAAGAGATGTTCAACCGTTTCCCTCTCATCACTGCATAATGGACATATGGGGTCACGTAATATTTTCCTTCAAAACAAGTTATCCTTCGTTGGGAGAGTGTTTTGGCATATCCACATAAAAATTCTTATCTTGGGTGAAGTGTGCAAATTCCAAATATCTTTCCAAAGTGAGGGGGGAGGTTGAAACGAAGTTGTGGCTTGATTCACCTGACATTGCTCTGTATCCTCCTTGATGTAGTTATACCCACTTTTTACTGTATATTTGCTTGCCTAAGTACTGGTCCATACAAGTTTATCTATTTCTGTTTGAAGCTTAATTGGGATAGTCAAGATTTCTTCAGCCAAATGTTCATCAAAGTGTGCTACTATGGTCATTTCATCCCATCTGCCTTCCTCTTGATCAATGAGTTCTAATACTAAGGAGGGTTCATTAACATTCATTGGAGCCTCAATAATATCTCTTTACAGCCATTTATCTTCCCTGATTTTAATCTTAGATCCATCCCCTACTTTCCACATGACTTGGGTTGCTATCGAATCCCTCCCTAAGACCATGCTTTGAAGGTCGAAGGCCCTTTGCTGCACGCCAAAAGTCCATGTGGGGATAATATAGTCCCTTAAACAATCTACTTCAAAGAGAAGATGAAAGTTGACCCAGCCGCCAAGCCTATTTCCCTAACATTGCTTTATTGAAAGAGAGAAGATCTCTGAAACCCATTCCACCTTTATATTTCCTGGTCTTTAAGATATCCCACTTCTTCCAATGAATGCCTTCTTTCTTTTCATTAGTCTTCCACTAAAATGAAGCAATTTTCTATTCAATAGCCTTGCAAATGGAAACCGGGATTTTAAATGTTGACATCGCGTATTGTGGTAATGCTTGAACCACCGTTTTCAGTGGGACTTCTTTTCTAGCTTTAAAGAGTAACTTATCCTTCCAACTTTCCAATTTTGAGCTAATTCTCCCAAGGACCCATGCAAAAATTTGTTTTTTCGACTCTCCCCAATCTAAAAAAATACCCAGATATTTGCTAGTTTTGTCAATAATAGGAACCCGCAATTCCCTTGCAATATTATCTTTCAAAGATTGTGGGTAGCCTTTACTGAAAAAGATTTCCGATTTGTTCAAATTAATCTCCTATCCAGCGGCTAGACAATATTGATTCAGAATCATGGCCAGATTTTGACATCGTAGAGTGGTGCCATTCATGAAAAAAATCGAATCATCTACAAATAGTAAGTGAGAAAGAGTATGACATCTTCGATTTAGCCTAATCCCTGTAATGCTACCATTATCCATAGCTTGCTTCATCAATGAGGACAAGACATTTGCCACAATAATAAAGAGATAAGGAGATAAGGGATTCCCTTGCCTAAGTCCTCTTGAAGGTTGAAAGTACCGAAGAGGTTCTCCATTGAATTTAATGTTAAATGTGACCATAGTAACACATTGCATTACCCATCTCACCCATTTCTCATCAAAACTAATCTTTAGTAGACATGCCTCCAAATAATCCCATTCCACTTGATCATAGGCCTTCTTCATGTCTAATTTAAGAATTGCTTGGAATTGCTTTTTTCTAGTTCTGCACAATAAATATGTTATCCTAGATTTGCCTCCCGCTTACAAAGGCACTTTGTTCTGGTGCTATAATTTCTGGTAATTGGGGTTTGAGTCTATTAGCCAACACTTTCGAGATAATCTTGTAACCAAAATTGCATAAGCTAATTGGACGATACTAATCCAATCTCTCAGGATTCAGAACCTTCCGGATAAGTGAGATATTTGTTCGATTCAGAGCTGGTGAAAAAGAGCTGGTGGTCAAGAATTTCTCCACCTAATTAAAAATGTCCCATTTAATGTCTTCCCAGTGATGATGACAGAACAGTCCATTAAGACCATCTGGGCCAGGAGCTTTAGTGGCGCCTAGCTGGAATGCTACTTCTGTGACTTCTTCTAAAGTAACTTCAGCAAGTAATATTCTATCCATATCATCTGTTACTAATACAAGTATTTGGTTTACCACTGGTGTAAAATTCCGAGGGCCATAAGACTAATATAGCTCTCTGAAAATTGCACAGTACGTTCTCTCAACTGATTCTACTCAACCAGCCATGCATTTTTTGCATTTTGTAGCATTGAAATCTTGTTTCTCTATCTTCTTTGGATGGTTGTCGCATGGAAGTATTTTGTATTATGATCTCCCCATCTTAACCAATTAATTCTAGAGCGTAACCCCTAGTACATTTCTTCTTGCCTCCCAAGCTCATCAATTTCACCTTGTAGCTTTTTAAAGTGTACCTTGTTGAATGGATCTGGAATATTATTTATTAGGCACTCTAGCTCCTACTTCAACATGCTAATTCTCTTCTTTTTGTTCACAAATTTCTTGTTACTCCATTTAGAAAGTGCATTTTGAACAACATGAAGCTTCCCAACTAAATCTTTCTGGTGCTGATTTGTAGTTTCCCAAGACTTTAACACCACTCCCCTGCATTCGGCACTCTCAAGCCAAAAGGCCTCAAATCTAAAAACTAGTTTCCTTCTAGCCTAATTTGTTTAAAGAGAAAGGATGATAGGACTATGATCCGATCCTACTGCAGGAAGGGCATATGCTTCAGCTTCATGGTAAATCAACCACCATTCTATCATGCACACAACTCTATCTAATCATTATTTCACATATTCTTCCCCTTCCCTGTTATTGGCCCAAGTAAATGCACATCCCTTGCTGTCTATGTCCATTAGTGAGCATGTATCCAAGCATTCTCGAAAAGCAGTCATCCCGAAGTTTTCAACCAGTTGCTTCCCCACTTTTTCTTAATAAAATCGTACTTCATTAAAATCCCCCAAGCACACCCAAGGCAAAGTATTTATAGAGCTTATCTGTCGCAAACTCTCCCAAAGTTGTAGCCTCTTTAGGTATGTATATGGAGCATGAATAAAGGTAATCCTCATTTTATTACCCTTAACCCCTTCTTCACACTTCAGATTCACAAAGCTTTCAGTCATTGAGTCAATTTCCAATGAAATCTGATCATCCCACATAATAGCCAAACCTCCCACCGTACCCAAAGGATCAACTACTAAACAACTCTGAAATTGAAGTCTTCTCTTTATTCTCTGCACAAACTCAGTCTTATTTTTTGTTTCCATTAGAAAAACCAAATAGGGCCTGAATTGAGCCTTACTTGAACAGGATCTGTTCTATAGGCTCGTACCTCTGTGTCCTAGAATGGACCAACTTGAATTGTGCTAATTGAAGCTCATTAGCCCAACTTTCCAAAGTCCAAGTGAGTTAAATATATCAAACTGGAAATTTCCCAAGTGAATTTGCCAAAATTGATCCCAAATTTTGATTCGGTTTAAGAAAACGAAATAATTTGAAATGTAAACTTGCAAGTCATGAAAAATCAATCCAGATCCTAATTAATACTAAAAATGGCAATTTTTATCCTAACATGCCAAATCTCAAAATTTGCCACATGAGTAATCTCGAAATAATCTCTAGGTCAAATGTTGTAAAAGGAACCAAATCAAAATACGACTAGAAAGGAAGCAATTTTATTTTTGGTCAATTCCGAACTTAAATTCGAAAAATTCGGAAAATGAGATTCTTAATTGATTTTCGCAAAATTCAATGCCAAAGTCAAATTGAAACTAAGACAAGATGATTTTTGAATTTTATATTTTTGAATTTTTTGGTTAAAGGTCAACCCTTTAATGACTTATCACTAAAAGTTTGATTTTATGACCAAAACTATTCTGAAAACTATTCTGGCTAAAGTGAAATTAAGACTAATTGAAAAAAAATTTATGCAAAAATCAAATTTTAATCCGGGATTAACTTTTGGTCAAGGGTAACCAAAAAGTCAACTCTTTGACTTTTTGGGTTTTTAATGAATATGACTAGAAAATTATCCAAAAATGAAATACCGATGAAAAAGAAATGAGAAATGGCATTTTTTGCTAGAGAAATGAGTTTTGTTTAGAAATCATAATCTCAAAGTTTTACCTTTATCGACATATCAACTAAAAAGAGATATCACTAGCCACCCCTCTTTGAGAGGGAGTTCAGAGAGGTTTCGCTTAAATACCGGATGATACCTGCAATTTTGAGTTGACCCTATTAAGGAATAAAAAATGAAAAGAAAGACAACATTTTATCAAAGGCTTACTTTGAATTGTTACCATTGGATCTTTGTGTTGTTTGTTTTTCCACATGACACATTCTTTCTTCTCTTATGAAATGGAATCAAGGAATTTAAGTAAACAAAATCTAAGGAATTAAAGAGATGGTCTCACCATGTAAAAATGGGTTCGACTCGTTGGGGAAAGCGGAAGTCCCACCGTGCAAAAACAAGTTTCGACTCCCATGGAAAAAAGGAAGTTTTAATGTGTAAAAATGGATTTCAACTCCATGGGGAAAACAAGGGAAGTCTCACCATGTAAAAACCGATTTTAATTGGAAAGGAGGTCTTATAATGGAAAAACGAGTTTTGACGGGTAGATAAGTCTCATCGTGTAAAAACGAGTTTTGACCGATAGAGAGGTCTCATCATGTAAACACGAGTTTTGACCGAAAAACAGAGGTCTTATTTTGTAAAAACAAAGTTTTGACCGAAAGAGAGGTCTCCTCGTGTAAAAACTAAACAAAAAAGTCTTTTTATGGATCACGGTACAATGTGACATTCCAATTTTTTTTATTTAACTATTTGTAGAGCTTTATATAAACCCTTAGGTTGGTTTTTCGTCCTATAAAGAATTTTATTTAGGGTTTACAAAACTAATTCGATAGAGTTTTGATGGATAGGGTGCTTACCATGTAAAAACTTAGCTCAGCTTTCACAACCCTAAACTTAGCTCAGCTCTCGTAAGCCCATACTAATTCACAACTTAGGTACATGTTTTTGGCATAAATTTGGTTTTTATCTAGGAGTTGTCACTAATCGATTTTTGGTGGGTTAATCAGATACCCGAGTGAAGCATTGGGAGGAATACTTACTTCTACAAACCAGAGATTAAATGAGTTTGGGGACTTGATTACGCAAGATTATTCTAACGCTCTTTCAGTACATTTTCTCTTTTATTTTCAAAAATATTTTGTAGGTAGTTTAGATTGAGTTTAGCTATATTACTAACATATAAGGGAGTGATCTTGTGGGACGAAAACATTAAAGATAACATTCAATAAACAAATAAACGAAATTGCATCAAAAGAATTAAACACACCAAAGTAAGCAATTTTTGTTGGGGTTTTCTCTTATGTCGAAATTAAAGCTTACCTGTGTGACATGCACTTTAACTACCATAATCTAGTTCTATTGATAGGCAATTTCTAATTAAATGAATCTAACATGCTAATTATAGGACATGCATATGATATTTTTGGTATTTTCATTAAAATTCGAAATTAGTAAATGCCCTAATGAAACAATCTATAATAAATAATTATCTAGTCTAGACTAGGTAATAGTTTGATCAAAACCCTATCCTATATGAGAAAACCATTTTAAACATGCAACATTATCTAAATATGCAGGCATTATATAAAATCCTATCTATTAAAGACAATTGCTATCCAAAATTTATTCTAAAATGGAAACAATCCTAACATGCAAAATAATTTAAAATGGGCAATATTACCTAGAAAAACCTATAAACAATCTTTTTCGTATCTTTCATCCATTAAAGCTAGCAATTCTATCTAATCAAAATTTCAAACATAGCAAAAATCATTCAAGATATTCATGGAGATTCAAATAAAAGATTACCATATCTGGAAAAATAATCCGTGATCTCGCGTCTTAAATTAGCGGATATCGCAATCTTGATAGAATACTTATTCAAGAAAATCAGATATAATAAAAAAAAATGATCCATTGTCTCATGGCTCAAATCAATGATTATATCACAATCTCGATGAGGCATTTACCCAAGATAAAATCAAACATAATCCCAAAAATGGTCAATCATCTCAGTGCTCAAATTAATGATTATATTTAATTTTCTTATTAATAGATAATGCCTACTCCAACATCATGATTAGATACAAAATCAATCCAAAATTTGCAATTAAATGTTCAAATCAAATAGGATTAGATCGTTACCTAATTTAAAGCGCACAATCAAAATTCAGACTCGATGGATGACCAACGTGGCTTGTGGATGGGGGTTAGCGCAATCGCAGCTTGTGGTCACAGATGCTTACGGCCAAGGAGGACTCGTGGACCATTTGTACGCTGGGGGTGAGGCAATTCGTGGACGAGCTTGAGATCTCTAGTCTTCGGCTTTAAAGCAATTTGCTACGTGGTATTTGCTAAGTTGGAACACAATGTACAAAGAAAGTTTAACGTGACAGCAAGGGATGTTGGTTATGCAGGATCAGACACCTTGCAGTTGTTCAATGAGGCGTGACTAAGGTTGGTCGTGGTGAGAATCTTGCTGAAAACTTGTCCAGACACCTAGAACACAAAGAGGTAATCTAGAATTTTGATGGACCGCCGGTGTTGTTGGCACGAGATGAGGCGATGTGGGTTCCAATGAGAGGCGTTGTCAAAAGTGACCTTGGAACTAGGTGTCCTCTGGCCGTCTACCTCACCATTCGATCACCACAGCACCACCTGGAAGCCAGTCGATCAGCTCCCTTGGCCATCCAACTCCAGCAAGCCACCGGAGTCGCTGTCACAAGCCAGCCAAGCCGTCGCTAGTCCGCTCGCCCTCCTGCCATTGTTCTGCTCGTCCAGCGCCCTATTTGCCATCGTCGCTAGCTATCTAGCCGTGTCAGTCGTCGTCGAAGCCAGCCAAGGCCGCCGGAACCACTACCTATAGCTGCCTGGACCAACTATTGTCACCGCTGGTTCCTTCTTCGCCGTTCAGCCTCTACCGCCGCCGGATCCAGCCTTTTCAGTTCAAGATTAGAAGCCAAGACCAACAAGGGTCTTGTGTCTTCAAGGCCCATTTTAGGTGCCTTCCGGGCCTTGCTTGGTGTCGCCACAAGCTCAATTGTCGCTCACCTCACCATTACCGTCGCCTTGGACTCATCGGAAAGCAATTCCGGTGAGTTTATCCTCTAAACCTTGATTAGAAGGTTAATGATGCTTAAGGGATGCTTACATTAAGCTAAATATGATTAGGTGGTTAGATTAGTTTAGTTAAGTGTGGATTAGATTAAGGGATGTATTAGTTTAGTGTTTAATTAATTAAGGCTAAGTAGAGGATTAAATTAGTGTAATCTTGATTAGACCTTAATTAATTATTTTAGATTTAATTAATTATTTCAAATTTATAAATATTATTTTATTAAATTAAATTATTATAATATAACATTATTTAATTTAATTTTCGGAATATATTTAATGATTTATTATTTTCCTAAAATTGTACCGAGATAGCCGATTGTTAGAAATTATATGATGATTGCTGTCGTGCTTTTAGATTATGCAATTGATTGCTGGATGTCACAAATTGAATATCGATTGTGAAAATTATGGATTTTATTTAGAAAATCCCGGGTGTCGAGTTTTGACACCAAAAATGGTTTTAAGTACTATATCAAATAGCGGGGTTTGAAAAAAAAGTGGTATTGGTCTTTCGAATTCAAATTGGACGTGTACCCACACACGTGGCTAATTTCATGGATGATTTTAATATGAAGAAAAGAGGCCGCGATTACTATTTTAATGAATGGCATTGAGTGAAATGCAAGGTATCCCAGGTCAAATTTGAATTGATGTGTGATTGGTTAAGAGAACCCGTCCTCGATTGTGTCAGATGGACGTTACCCTATATGGAATACCCACTGAGTGGGATTTGGGTCGTAGTAGATTCTGGACGTATACTCCATTGGGAAAGCTGTCTTTGAGAGACGAAGCTGTGCTCAATGGGGTGAGACGAAGCCTGGGTACACCACACCAAACTAAGAGTAGGCTGTGCCCCTGAGGGGCTAAATTAACAAGTGGAATGTATGATTGATTGAGTCAGATGCGCCTGATTATGAGACAAAACTGTGTGGCCTGGTATGGGACGTGTCTTAACAGTTTGGTCTTATAATCGGGACCCCTGTGGTTGCTTGATATGAAAGTGTTGACGTTCCAGTTGTTTGAGTTGCATTACTGCATATGATTGAGTGATATGAAGTGTGCTGATGTGCAGGAAGGAATTGAGGCAAGGTAAGTCCTCTGTCCTATTTGTGTGGCCGTGTGGCTAGAATGCCCTGATGGCGTATTTCCTTTCTAATAGGGGTTTAAGGGGTGGACTTGCTGAGACATTGTCTCACCCTGTTGTGGGCTTATCCTTTTAAGTCCATAGTTGGTGGTTGTGAAGGACCGAAGCCCCGGAGTCTGTGGAGGTGGATTCTGAAGGATTGGCATTTATGTCCGACCAGTATGTCATAGGACAGCTTCTTTGGAGAGTCGACCTTTTTGTAGACTTTTGACTAGACTCATTTTGTACCTAAACCTGTTGTTTATAAAAGTGTGACTTTTGAGAAATGTTGCCCTGCTTTCCTATCCCATGCTGTTTGTTGTCAGGAGTTTGTTGTTTCGCTTCCACGTGCGTATTAAAATGAATTGGGTCGGTGACGCCACCTGGGAACATCGCATTTTTGATCGACCGTAGTGGGATGTGCATGCGCACTCGAGGACCGAGGCGTGACATCCCCGTTTAAGTGGTATCAAAGCGAGTTTGTGTTTGGAGTGATAAGGTGCGAGGGAGTCATGGGATAGTTAGTAGGAATGGCTTTTCAATTTGCTGATGCATGTGATTGAGAGTTGATTGGTAGCTTGTTTGTGTGGTCGCTCATATTCTAACCTAGTGTTGGAATTGGAAAGCAAGTGTCTATACAGAGCCTGTAGCATTAGTGACCAGGAGCAGAGGACTCTTAAGAAGAGGGCATAGACCCTGCAACTCAGGGTAGGACACCGACGAGGATCGATACCCGAGGTGCTTAATTTAGAGCGCAGGTTGAGGCCAGCACTAGTGGAGTAGCACTGCTTCCAGTCAGTGCAAGGATAGTAGCTCCCAGTGATCCTAGAATCGATGGGATCATGCGAGTGCTTGAGGCCTTGAGTAATCGGATGGATTAGTAGGCCCAGAATCAGGCCGCCGCCATTACTGCTGCTGTTGCTGCTGCCGCCATTGCTACACCTACTGTCGTCGCTGCCGAACTTGCTGTCGATGCTGCAGCACTTGTAGTCGTACCTGCTGAAGTTCCACTTGGGAACGTGGCCGTTGGGAGGCCAATGCATAAGTTGGTGGAACAATCTGAGGTTCAATCCGCCGACATTCACAGGAGCAGAAGATCCCGAAGCTACAGCCTTATGGATTCAAGAGCTAGAGAATGCCTTTGATCTACTGATGTGCACGGAGGTAGAGAAGGTTGTCTTGGCAGCCTATCAGTTGAAAGGTATTGCAGGTACATGGTGGAAGACCACTAAAGGGATAGTGTTCCCTAAAGGCGCGATTCCCAAGTGGAACGCCTTTCTTGAGATCTTCAACGAAAAGTACTTTTCTGATAGCGCCAAAAAGGTGAAGATGGCGGAGTTTCAATGCCTTCGCTAAGGTACAATGCAGTAGACCAGTACGAAGCAAAGTTCGCTAAACTATCGCAGTACGCCCCAAATCTAATCCAAAACCCGGTAGACTGAGCTCAAAGGTTTAGAGACAGGCTCAGACCGGATGTGAAGAGCTCGTTGGTGCCACTCGACCTGAAAGAGTACAAAGACCTCTACAAACGGGCCTAGTTGATCGAGAGAGATCAGAATGAATGAGCCTCCACATTTGGGTCACGGTTTGGTTCGAGCAAACTAGGGAATCGGTTTGGAAAGAAACCGATGTCTGGATGAAGATATCTCGTTCCACCCAACAGGAAGGGTGGGATAGGATAGTCATCGTCGAACCAGTTTAGAGTGTGTCGTTCCTGCGGAGGACAGCATGGATCAACCACGTGCTTAGCCAAGATGGGTGCTTGCTTTGTATGTGGCTAGTAGGGTCACATATCTAGGAATTATCCTAGAAGACTAATGGGACAACAACAGTTACCGCCACTGCCACTATTGGGTCAAATCCATGGAGTCGCGCCGTCGAATGCTCCGCAAGATGGATTAGTTCGACCACCAGCAGAAGGAATGACGTATGCTATCACTAGAGGACAGGCAGAGGATGCACCTAATGTGATCACAGGTATGGTCTCGTTGAACAACCAACCCACTTATGCTTTATTTGACCCTAGAGCTACGCATTCATTTATAGCTGAGAGATATGTTAAGTTGGTAGAATTGATTCCTGAGTTGTTGGAGTCAGCGATTAGCATATCTACACCGTTAAAGGATAATGTGTTAGCTACTGTAGGTTGTCCCGGTTGCACGTTAGCGATTGGTGAGGGAGAGGGGAAGATAGACTCGATAGTCCTAGCCATGTATGATTTTAATGTAATTATTGGCATGGACTGGCTCACCAAGCAACGAGCTAAGCTGGACTGTTATCGCAAGGCAATCCAGTTTAACCTGTTAGAGGGTGAGAGCTTTGAGTTTATTGGGAGTCGAGGAGGACCCTCGATTACTTTAATCTCATCGCTCGAGGAAACCCGTTTGTTAGACGAGGGTTGTCAAGGTTACTTGGCGACTATCGTGAATACGACAGTAGAAGAGCTTAAGTAGAAGATATTGCAGTAGCTCAAGAGTTTCCATACGTGTTTCCAAAGGAATTGCTAGGTTTGTCGCAAGAGAGCGAGATTGAGTTCGTGATTAAGTTAGCCCCTGGGACCGAGCCAATCTCTAAGGCTCCTTACTGGATGGCTTTGTCAGAGCTAAAGGAACTGAAAATGCAAATGCAGGACTTGTAGGATAAGGGATTCATCCGTCCCAATGCATCACCTTAGGGAGCACCAGTTCTGTTCATGAAGAAGAAAGATGGTTCGATGCGCCTGTGCATCGACTATCGACAACTTAATCAGGTGACGATCAAGAACAAATATCCACTTCCGAGGATAGATGACTTGTTTGATTAGCTTCAAGGAGCGTTGATATTTTCTAAGATCGACTTGAGGACGGGGTATCATTAGCTGAGGATCAGAAAAGAAGACATACCGAAGTCGGCATTTCGCACTCGATACGGCCATTGTGAGTTTACTGTAATGCCGTTTGGTTTGACGAACGCCTCTGCTGCCTTCATGGATTTGATGAATCATGTGTTCAAGGAGTACCTGGATTAGTTTGTGATCGTGTTCATCGACGACATCCTGGTGTACTCAAGGAGCCTTAAGGAACACGAAAGGCACTTAAGGATAATGCTTCAGACTCTGAGGAATCATGAGCTATACGCCAAGTTCGGCAAGTGCAAGTTTTGGCTAACTCGTGTGGCATTCCTAGGTCACGTGATTTCAGGAGAAGGAATCTTAATGGACCCAGGCAAGATTGAAGCAGTAAACAACTGGCCAAGACCGACTACAGTGACAGAGATTAGAAGTTTTATGGGTTTAGCAAGGTATTACAAACGGTTTGTAGAAGGGTTTTCAGCATTAGTTTCACCGTTGATAAGACTTCTGAAGAAGGAAGAAAAGTTTGTATGGACAAACAAATGTGAGAGTAATTTCCAAGAACTTAAGCAGAAGCTGACTACCGCACCCGTGTTGACTATTCCATTGGTCCAGGAGGATTTGAGATCTACAAGGATGCGTCATTTAGAGGACTTGGTTGCGTGTTGATGCAACATGGTAAGGTTGTTGCATACGCGTCTCGTCAATTGATACCTCATAAGCTAACTTACCCAATGCATGACTTAGAACTTACGGCGATCATCTTTGCCTTAAAGATTTGGAGACACTATTTGTGTGGAGAAAGATTCCAGATCTTCACTGACCATCAAAGTCTCAAGTACTTATTATCTCAGAAGGAGTTGAATATGAGACAGCGTCGCTAGATGGAACTCCTGAAGGACTATGACTATGATATTTTGTATCACCCTGGAAAAGTGAACAAGGTCGCTAATGCACTAAGTTAGTAGCACATATGGTGTTTAAGGAATGGAGTTTACTTGAGAGAGCACGAGAATCGAGTTTCAAATTTAACGTAGGCCACCTTTCGAATCTTATGGCCACCCTCAGAATTGAGCTTGATGTTCAAGTTAGAATTAAAGCACTTCAGCCGACAAATCCGAATGTTCAAAAGATTCTACATGAGGATACTGAGAAAAGAAAGACTAACTTTCAGATTTCTGAAGACTATGTGGAGCTTAGAGAAGAGATTTTATCATAAGCTCATCGTAGCAGTTATAGCATTCATCCTAGTAGTACCAAGATGTATCAGAATCTATGTCAACACTATTAGTGGTCTGGTATGAAGGCAGACATCGCCAAGCATGTCGCTAGGTGTTTGACGTGTCAACAAGTCAAAGCTCAGCATTATAAGCCGAGAGGACTTTTGCAACCTATCAAGACCCCATAGTGAAAATGGGAGCATATCACGATAGACTTCGTGACTAGATTACCCAGGAGTTAGAGAGGAAATGATTCGATTTGGGTAGTGGTTGACAGATTGACGAAGTCGGCTCACTTCATTGTAGTGCGAAAGGACCTCAATTTGGATAGGCACGCAGATATGTACGTGTGCCAGATAGTTCCATTGCATACAGTGCTAGTTATAATTACTTCAGATCGAGATCCAAGATTTACAGCCACTTTTTGGAAGAGCTTGCAGAGTACTTTAGGTACGAAGCTGCAGTACAGTACGGCCTATCATCCTCAGATGGATGGCCAATCTGAGAGGACGATTCAAACCCTCGAAGACATGCTGCGAGCTTGCGTTTTGGACTTCAAAGGAAGCTAGGAGGAACGGCTTCATCTAGTCGAGTTTGCTTACAACAACAGCTACCGACAGAGCATTTAGATGGCTCCTTTTATGGCAGAGCGTGCAAAACACCAATTTGTTGGGAAGAAGTCGGGGAAAGGAAGATCACAGGCTCAGAGTTGGTTCAGCGGTCAGTGGATGCAGTTGCCGTCATCAGAGACAAATTAAAGATTGCTCAGAGCCGCCAGAAAAGCTACGCAGATAAGCGCCAGAGACCATTGGAATTCCAAGTTTGTGATCACGTTTTTCTGAATGTATCACCAATGAGGGGTACTTCGCACTTTGGCACGAAGGGAAAAATGAGTCTGAGGTATGTAGGTCTGTTTGAGATTCTTGAGAGATAACTCTAGTGTATCGTCTTGCATTACTGCCGAAGTTGGTGCAAGTACATAATGTCTTTCACGTGTCGATGTTGAGGAAGTATGAGCCTGACCCGACCCACGTTCTTAATTTTGAGGAATTAGACATGGACGACAGAGGGTCGTACGTGGAAAGCCCGGTTCAGATTGTGGATCGCAAGGAACAGGTTTTGCGCACCAAGACCATTCTGTTGGTCAAAGTGGTCTGGAACACCACGGCACTGAAGGAGCAACTTGGGAAAGCAAAGAATCGATGAGACGATTGTACCCCCACCTTTTTGTTTAAAATTTGTAATAGGTTTAAATTTCGGGGATGAAATTTTTATAAGAATGGAAGAGTTGTGACATCCTGATTTTCCAATTCTGTTTTCAATAGAATACATCGAGCATTTCATCTTCACGCCTATAGCTCTCTTCTCTGAGTTGGCCACTCACGAGATAACTAGTCTATCAGGTGAAGCCATTAAAGAATCTGAAAGCAATAGACTTGAGAATTTGACCAGAAAATGACTGCTCGACCATACTAATCTGCAAGGGTCATTACGGCACAGACCGATTAGAGAACAGAGATAGGTCGACTCGACAAAGGTATGTGATTAAGTGTGGGTGATTCCACCTGAACGCACAAATCTTGTCTATCGGCACTAGACCGATTTCTCTGTCGTTTTGGTACCCTATGTCCGTATTTGAAACTTTGAGATTTTCACGACAACGGAGAGTCACCAATGTATCGAAGATGCACTTTGTGGCTCGAAAACAATTGACCAAAGGTCAATTGCACGAAAAGTTCCTAAAAGCTACCCAGTAGATTAGGACATGCTAAAATTGCGCCAGATTGAAATTAGCCGAGAAATTGAACCCGATTTTAGAAATTGGAAGTGCTATCATGTCACAAATCATTTAAGGAACATTGACTCATCTCCAGAAAATTTTTCTGCAAACCGAGTTTTTCAGCGAAAAATCAAGGTATGGTCGTTTTGGTTCGGGAAAATTGGTAGGCCCGCTTTTAGTTGCACTTTTAGGATCCAAGATGGTTCTATGGTCAAGGAAAAATGTGGATTTAAGTGTAGTTACATTAGATGAATTTATGGACTTCAATTTGAGCTCAATTGGATTTATTTGGAAGAGAATTGAATGAATTTGATTTACAAGTGTACCAAATTCGTATGCCAAGGGGTACACTACATTTTGGACCTATTAACAAGCTTGTAGAGAAAGCTTGAGGAGAGATAAGGGCTGATGTCATGAGCTGTCATGGTGGGGGCAAGAATGAGGAGGTTTGGAGAAGTGTTGAGCTCTTGAAGGCTCACCAAAGTGGCCCCTCTTCAGCAAACCATCTTCTTCCCTAAATGGTGGCTTTCTCCATTATTGAGGAAGAGAGAAAGCTCAACAAAACCAAAGGAAAGCCAGCAGCAGCTCCCCTAGCCATCTGAGCAAGCCAACAGTCGCTGGAGCAACCAGCTCACCCGTCACGCCCAATTGCATGCAACCGTGAGTCCATCCACTGCTCTGACCTCATCCCATGTCCTACAGCCGTCTACCTCACTGTTTGACCGTCACAGCACCGCCTAGAAGCCAATCGAGCAATTCCCTTGGCCGTCCAATGCTCGCAAGCCACTGGAGTCACCGTCGCAAGCCAGCCAGGCCATCGTTAGTCGGCTCGCCCTCCTGCCGTTGTTTCGTTAGTCCAACGCCCTATTCCCCGTCATCCCTGGCTGTCCAACTGTGTCAACCATCGTCGAAGCCAGTCAAGGCCGTCAAAACCACCACCTACAGCTGCCTGGACCAGCTATTGCCGCTACTAGTTCCTTATTCGCTGTTCAGCCTCAACCACCGCCGGATCCAGCCTTTTCAGTTCAAGATCAAAAGCCAAGACCTGCAAGGGTCTTGTGTCTTCAAGGCATGTTTTAAGTCCCTTCCAAGCCTCGCTTGGTGTCGCCACAAGCTCAACTGTCTCTCACCTCGCCGTTGTCGTTGCCGTGGACTCATCGGAAAGCAATTCCGGTGAATTTATCCTCTAAACATTGATTAGAAGGTTAATGATGCTTAAGAGATGCTTAAATTAAGCTAAGTATGATTAGGTGATTATATTAGTTTAGTTAAGTGTGGATTAGATTAAGGGGTGTACTTAGTTTAGTGTATAATTAATTAAGGCTAAGTAGAGGATTAAATTAGTGTAATCTTGATTAGACCTTAATTAATTATTTTAGATTTAATTATTTATTTCGAATTTATAAATATTATTTTATTAAATTAAATAATTATATTATTATATTATTTAATTTAATTTTTGGAATATATTTAATTATTTATTATTTTTTGAAATTGTACCGGACATAGTAGGTCGTTAGAAATTAAATGCCGATTGCTATGGTGCTTTCAGATTATGCAATTGATTGCTGGATTTCACAAATTGAATGTCAATTGTGAAAATTATGAATTTTATTTAGAAAATCCTGGGTGTCGGGTTTTGATACCGAAAATGGATTTTAAGTATTATATCAAGTAGTGGGGTTTGAAAAAGAGTGGTATTGGTCTTTCTGATTGAAATTGGATGTGTACCCACACATGTGGCTAATTTCATGGATGATTTTAATATGAAGAAAAGAGGCCGGGATTACTATTTTAATGAATGGCGTTGAGTGAAATGCAAGGTATCCCAGGGCAAATTTGAATTGATGTGTGATTGGTTAAGAGAACCCGTCCCCGATTGAGTCGGATGGACGTTACCCTATATGGGATACCCACTAAGTGGGATTTAGGTCGCAGTAGATTCTAGACCTATACTCCTTTGGGAAAGCTGCCTTTGAGAGATGAAGCTGTGCTCAATGGGGTGAGACGAAGCCTAGATACACCAAAAGACACCAAACTGAGAGTAGGCTGTGCCCTTGAGGGGCTAAATTAACAAGTGGGACGTATGATTGATTGAGTCAGATGCGCCTGATTATGGACTTGCTGAGACATTGTCTCACCCCGTTGTGGGCTTATCTTTTCAGGTCCATAGTTGGTGGTTGTGGAGGACCAAAGCCCCGGAGTCTGTGGAAGTGGAGTCTGAAGGATCGGCATTTGTGTTTGACTAGTATGTCGTAAGATAGCTTCTTTTGAGAGCCGACTTTTTTGTAGACTTTTGACCAGACTCATTTTGTACCTAAACTTGTTGTTTATAAAAGTGTTACTTTTGAGAAATGTTGCCCTGCTTTCCTATCCCATGTTGTTTGTTGTTAAGGGTTTGTTGTTTCGCTTCCGCATGCGTATTAAAATGAATTGGGTTGGCAACACCACTTGGGAATGTTGCATTTTTTATCGATTGTAGTGGAATGTGCGCGCACGCTCGAGGACCGGGGCGTGACATTTTCTGTCGTTTTGGGTACCCTGTGTCCGTATTTGAAACCTCAAAATTTTCACAATAACCAGGAGTTGCCAATGTGTCGAAGATGTATAATGTGGCTTGAAAATAATCAACCACGGGTCAAATGCGCTAGAAATTCCTAAAAGCTACCTGGTATGTTAGGTCATGCTAAAATCGCATCAAATTGAAATTAACCGCGAATTTGAACCCAATTTCAGAAATTGAAAGTTCTATCATGTCACGAGTCATTTTAGGACCGTCGACTCATCTTCCAAAGATTTTTTGGCAAACCAAGATTTTTGGCAAAAATTTCAAAGTAAGTACATTTTGGAACGGGAAATTCATATGGATCATTTTTGGCTTAGTTTTAGGACTCAAGTTGGACGGATTGACAAGGAAAAATGTTAATTTGATCATGGACATCTTGGTGGAATTTTTGGGGACCGGATTGATTTTAATTGAAGGAGAATTGATGGGGAATTGAATCCAATTTGAGTGGGCAATGCTCAAATTTGTAGCCCCCCTTGGTGTGCAACTTTTGGACCCTTAGGAGGCTTGCCAAGTAAGCCTTGGCAATTGCAAATAGCTGTGGTTGACAACCAAACTTGGTAGAGCCATACCAATGAGTGTTTAGGATTTGTTGGCGGCCCCCTTTTTGACCAACAGCCCTTCTTCATTTATCCCCCTCCTTTCTCCATTCTTGAGGCTTAGGAAAAGCTTGAGAGAACTAGAGGAGAGCTAGGAGCCACCATTGAGCAGCCTTGCTACCCGCCGAAGCCCCAATAGTCGCTCACGCCACCGCTCACCCGCGCGTGTCTCGCCTGCCAGCCGCACCCAATAGCTCGCTCAGCTGCTTATTTCGCCTCTACCCACAAGTCCAACAGCTTGCCAGACCACTATACGTCACCGTCGTGGTCGCCAAAAGCCCCGTTGTCGCCCTTGCTCACCCGCCTAGCCATTTCTTGCTGTTTCCAACCGCTGGAGTTGTTTAGTTTTGCTCCCTCAACCAACAAGCAGAAGCAAAGCCAGCAGCAAGCCATGAGGTTTCATGGCCCATTTCCGAGCACTTCTCGGCCTCCGTTGGTGTCGCTACTAGGAGGTTTATCGCCTGCCTTGACGTTGTCGTCGCCATGGATTCATCAAATTGCAAAATCAGTGAGTTTACTCATTAAATCTTGCTTAGGAAGTTAATTATACTTAAGGGTTGTTTAGATTAGCTTAAGAATGAATTAATGCTAATCTATAATGGTTAGATTATCCTTAGAATGGGTTAGTGTTAATCTAATTAGTGAGATTAGCACCATTGATGATGGATTAGTCGAATCCAATGGACTTCCTGCAATTCTGATCTCTGGACCCTTGCCATTTGCCATGTTTGTAGATTGAAATGGGTTGCGTATTTGAGTTTTATTCCTTCTTCAAAAAATTTTTGGACATCTTTAGCGATAACATATATTTTTCTCAAGATTTTTAGGGATTTAAAAGAAGGAGATATCAGCTCCATCATTTGCAAACAGAATCTCGGACTGTGCTGGAATTTGTGACCTTTTAGGATTCTATGGGTTTTTATCAACTCTTAAGTTTCGAATTTCAAAATGTTTTCTTCACAAAATTTGTTTTTCACATATTCTAGTTTAACATAGTCAAATTTCAGATCGAATGGACATGTTTTGGACCTCAAACTAAACTGATTTCGGAAAGCAGACTTTTTGGAAACGGACCCAGTTTTGAGTATTGGATTGAGCAATTTACTGGGCTAAATGTTCATTTATGTGTCCCTTACAACATATTCAAATTTGGGAATTTTCCAAACTTTTTTAATTGGGATTTTGAATTTAAACTTGGAGACGCGCTAGTGGACCATTCTTCAGGTTAGGACCGATTATAGTTTTATGATGGTTCCCAATGCTTTGCTTGTTGGAAATTGCACATTTGGTGATGTGGTTGCTTTGTGTTATGCTTGGAGGTTATGCATGATAAGGCGTGAATGGTTATGCCATGGTTGTGGTGTTATTGGTGCAATGCTTGCTGGTTTGTGCATATTTGACGATAAGGTTGGTTTGTTACATGCCTAGAGCTTATGCTTGATGATCGTGTGATGGTTTATAGTCATGGCAAGGTGACTATTGAATGTTGAGGTGACATAAGGTGTGTTGAGGAAACCCAATGGGTTGTGAGCCGGTAAAGAACTAAGTGCTACATGATAATAAGACCTCGTGTGAGCCACCTCTAGCACCTTGTACCATTTCTTATTGTAGTCAAGGTCTAAGTGCTACATGGTGAATTGAGTCACATGGGAGTCGCCTCTAAAAGCCTTGCAATATTGTCATGCATAGTATAGGGGATAAATGCTACACGATAGAGAGACTTAGTGTGAGTTACCTCTAGAACTTTATACTAGTGTTTTTCCTAGCCAAGAACTAAGTGCTACACGATAGCGTAACTTCGTGGGAGCCACATCTAGTAACTTGGGCTATCGCTTCTTATAGTCAAGAATTAAGTGATACACGATAATGGAATTTCATGGGAGCCACCTTTAGTACCTTCAACTATTACTTAGTATAGTCGAGAACTAAGTGCTACACGATAGTGTGAATTCAGGGGAGCCATCTCTAGTATCTCATACTATGACTGATTGTGGTCAGGGACTAAGTGCCACACGATATCGAAACTTCGTGGGGAGGAGGCACCTCTAGAACCTTGAGCCTAGTATTGAGTATTGAGTCGGAATATTGAGTCGAGATGTCGAGTTGAATTAGGAATTTGATTATTGAGAATGAATATCGGGTGTGGATTGAACCACCGATATGAGTTACCCGCACCTGATTATGCGATAAAATTGTGAGCCACAGAATGGAACGTGTCATAACGATTTGGTCTTATAATCGAAACTCCTGTGTTTGATTGGTTTGAAAGTGAGTTGTTTCAATTGTTGTGTGCATTAATTATATGCATTTGTGATATGAACTGTGCTGACGTGTAGGAAGGAACTAAGGCGAGGTAAGTCCTATGTTCTAATTGTGTGGCTGTGTGGTTAGAGCGCCCTGACATGCATTTTCTTCCTAATAGGAGTTTAGGAGGTGAACTTGCTAAAACAATGTTTCACCCCGTCATGGGCTTAACTTTTCAAGTCTTTAGGTGGTGGTTATGGAGGACTCGAATCCCGAAGTCTGTGGAGGTGGAGTCTGATAGATCGGCGTATGTGTTCAACTAGTATGTCATAGGACAATTTCTTTGGAGAGCCGATCTTTTGTAGGCTTTTGACTAGACTTGTTTTGTACCCAAACCCCGTTGTTTATAAAAGTTGGCTTGTGTGAAATGTTGCCCTGCTTTCCTATCTTATGCTGTTTGTTATCAGCGGTTTATTGTTTTGCTTCCGCATGTGCTTAAAATGAATGGGTCAGTGATGCGTCCCGAGAACGCCACATTTGTATCGACCGTGGAGGGATGTGCACGCGCTTGAGGATCGGGGCATGACAATCACCATACGAAAGGACTATGCACTGGACAGATATGCAGAGTTGTACGTGCGTCAGATTGTTCTAATGCATGGAGTACCGGTAATGATTACTTTTGATCAAGACCCAAAGTTTACAGTAACCTTCTGGAAAAGTTTATAGACTGCCTTGGGAACGAAGCTGTAGTACAGTACGGCCTATCATCCGTAGACAGATGGCCAGTTTGAGAGGACGATTCAAACCCTTGAAGACATGTTGCGAGCGTGTGTACTAGACTTCAAGAGAAGCTGGGCGGAACAGCTTCATCTAGTTGAGTTCACTTACAACAACAATTATCAGTAGAGTATTCAGATGACACCGTTTGAAGCATTGTATGGCAAAGCGTGCAACACTCTAGTTTGTTGGGATGCAGTTGGAGAACGGAAGATTACCGGCCCAGAGTTAGTTCAACAGTCAGTGGATGCAATTACAATTATCTTAGAAAGATTGAAGACCGCTCAAAGTCGTTAGAAAAGCTATGCAGATAAGCGTCAAAGACCATTGGAATTTCAAGTTGGTGACGTCTGTCTAAAGGTGTCACCGATAAGGGGTACTTCGCCCTTCGGCACGAAAGGGAAGCTGAGTCTAAGGTACGTTGGTCCCTTTGAGATTCTGGAGAGAATAGGGACTTTGGCATATTGTCTTGCATTGCTGCCAAGACTGGCGCAAGTGCATGACGTCTTCCACGTGTCGATGTTGAGAAAGTATGAGCCTAACCCGACCCACATGCTGAATTTTGAAGAATTAGACGTGGACGACAAAGTGTCATACGTGGAGAAACCAGTTCAGATTGTGGATTTTAAAGAGCAGGTTCTACGTACCAAGACGATCTCGCTAGTCAAAGTGGTCTGGCAACACCACAGGGAT
Source organism: Eucalyptus sideroxylon (assembly GCA_014182405.2). NCBI lineage: Eukaryota > Viridiplantae > Streptophyta > Magnoliopsida > Myrtales > Myrtaceae > Eucalyptus > Eucalyptus sideroxylon. The sequence continues at coordinate 30,171,020 of CM024554.2, read as the reverse complement.
AGAAGGAGCAACCTGGGAAAGTGACGACTCAATGAAACGACAATACCCCCACCTTTTTGAAGAAGAATTGTAATGGTTTAAATTTCAAAGACGAAATTTTTATAAGAAGGGAAGAGTTATAATATCCTAATTTTCGACCCTATCTCGATAATATGAATTAAGCTTTTCATCAATGTTCTTGTAGTCTTTTTCTCTAAGCTAATCACTCATGAGATAAATAATCTATCTGGTAAAGCCGTTATGGAATATAAATGTGAGAGACTTGAGAATTCGATCAAAAATCGATTGCTCGACCGTGCTAATCTGCAAGGGTCAATATGACACCATTATAATCAATTAGAGACCAGAGATAGGTCGGTTCAATAGAGGCATGTGATTAAAGTGTGGGTGATTTCACATGATTGCAAAATTCTTGTCGAACGGCACTAAATCGATTTTTTTGTCGTTTCTATACCCTGTGCCCATATTCGAAAACTTGAGATTTTTACGACAACCGAGGATCACTTATGAGTTGAAGATGAACAATGTGGATCAAAAATAATCGACCACGGTTCAATTGCGCTAAAAATTCCTAAAAGCTACCCGATAGATTAGGTCTCGCTAAAATCGCGTCCGGTTGAAATTAACCACCCGGTTTCAAGAATCGAAAGTTCTAACATGTCACGATTTATTTTAGGAACGTCAACTCATCCTTTGAAGAAATTTCAGCAAGTCCGAGATTTTCGGCGAAAAACCAAAATTCGATGAAATTGATTGAAGAATTTGGATGAACTAAATTGAGTGCACTCTTGGCCTTCTAGTGGGATCATTTGGTGAGGGAAATCATGGAATTGATGTGGGTACCTTAGCTGGTATTTTTTGGGTCACCAAATAGAATTGAATTGGATAAATTTGGTGTGAAATTAAAGTTGGAATTGGTGAAATTCGTAGGCCATGGGGGCTACAACATTTATGACATCATCCTTGGCTTCTTGGAGAAGTTTTGGAGAGGAAACGGCTGCTGATAAGGGCTATGGACTTTGGGGGCTTCACACTCAAGTATTTATGATATTTTGGATGAGCATTGAAGGCTTTTGTCCACCGCTTTCCAGCTGCAGCCTCTTCTTCTTCTTCCTTGCTTCATTTCTCCTCCATTGTTGTTGAATCAAGAGTAGAGAACCAGTAGATCAGCCAGCCTTTACCACAAGCCACCGCCGCCTTCCAAGCTGCAGCTGTGCACCGCCCGCGAGCCGCCTAAACGCTGGCCTACCTCATGCTCGCGTGCTGTCCCCCGCAACTGCACCCATCGTCCGCACGTCCACCGCTGCGTCCTACACCAATCCACCATCCCTACCGTTCTGTTAAGCCACCTCCGCCGCCTATCCACCACTCTAACACTGCCGACACCCGATTTTTAGTGGACATATCATTAAAACATTAAAAAAAAATCGAGATTCAAGTTTCTGATCGCGAAGGAACTCTATCTCTTGACCAAAAGAATGTCTTTTTTCATTTCTTTCTTTTGCATTATCGTTTTTAAGCATTTTTTGCTCGTTTTCAAGAAAAAACTCGAAAAGTCAAACAGTTGACTTTCGGGTTGACTTTTTGGTCAACCCTTTGACCAAAAGTCAACCCCAGTCAAAAATTGAATTTTTACCCAAAAAAATTCCACTTAGCTTTAATTTCACTTTTTTCAAATCAATTTCTTGAAAATTCAAAGATTTGATCAAAAAATCAACCTTTTAGGAAAAGTCAACTAAATGGTTGACTTTTGGTCAAACCTTTGACCCAAAAAAAAAAAAAAATAAAAATGCACAAATATGCATTTCTTTTAATGCCAATTTGACTTTTGTGTCAAAAATTTCACAAAATTTGATTAAGAACCTTGATTTCTGAATTTTTCACTTTTAAGTTCAAAATCGACCAAAAATAAAATTACTTTTATTCTAGTTATAATTAAGATAGTTCCTTTTTGACATTTGGTTTAGAAACTATCTAAAATCTATTTGAGCATTCAATTTCGCGATTTTCTAAGTCAAAACACAAATTGCCGCTTTGAGCCCTAATTAGGGGACCAAAATCAATCCTTCATAATTTGTGAATGGATGATTGTTTCTCACTCATTTTCTTAAGATAAGTTCAAATTTAAGGTCGATTTTGCAAAATTCACACAAGAACTCATCAATTTGAAGAATTTTATCCTCCAAAGCATGAGAAAGTCAAGCAATTAAGCTTCAATTGACGAAATTCGAATTGACCCATTCATGGCTATGGTTTAATTTCATGAATCTAGTTTTAATTTTAATATGAGGCCTAGATCCATTTTTGACATAAGTTTGAGCACTTCAATTCAAGATCAATTTGAATGTGGTGAGTGATCTTACCTATGGGTAGCTCATTAGATAGGGCAATTGTGACACTAATTGAGTTCAATTTTGATTAATTTGCAATTTTGTCCATTGAATTGCAAATTTTACCATTTTAGCCCTTTAGGCCCAATTTAAAGCACCCATGGTTTCAACTCATTTTTTTTCACAATAATCATTCAATTAGGTCAATAAAGACCCCTAGATCACATTCATAAGGTTTGATTAGCTTAATTGCATCTTAATTGGTCAATTTCTTCATAAAAAGGATAAAATTCCTTTTCAATTAGGTCCTTTAGGTGTCAAATTGCATAATTTTTTTACCCACAAGGGTCCTAAGTGGAAAAAATGGCAAGAACCAGACCAAACTAGTCAAGAACCGGTCAGAATCCGACCGAACCGGACCGAACTAGTTTGGCCGATTTGATCGGCCGCCGGCAGGACTAGCCAGTTCAGGCCCTTGCCGGCTAGTTCTTGGCCTCTGGCCACCAAATCTGGAGCCCTCTCAATCCCAATTTCACTTCTACACCTTCAATTTCCAAAAATTTTACAAATTGGTCCGCGAATTTTGTCAAATTGCAAATTGACCCCTAATTAGACATTTTGACGCAATTCCCGATTTTGGCTTGGTTTTTTGCAAATCAAACCCACTAGATCAATTACCCAACACCTCAAGATCATAATGAAGCCTTCGAAATGGATTTTTGACCGTTGGATCGAGATTTTGGCTATAGGTTCAACCGACGGCCAAAATCGCTTAATGTGGGACTATATAAGTGAAATTTCTTCAATTTTCAGAAGGGGGGCTCATTTGCATTTTTTTCTCTCTCCTCAGCCTCTTTCTCTCTCATTTCTCCCTCCAAAATGCTGCACAAATAGATCACTCTCTCTCTCTAGATTCGGTTCGCCTCTTGGACCGGTCTTGTTTTAGGCTCAAACCGGCGATCACCGGAGCTCTCAAGTCTTCAAGTCGCTGCTGATTTGCTGTAGTAGGAGTCCTTTGAAGTTTCTGTGGACAGAGGAGGTTTGATCGGTGGCCGATCTTCACCGGCAGCCCGATCTTTGCCGGCAAGTCAAGGCCGGTCCGTTTTAGACCGGTTCTTCTTTTTTTCCTTGAGCCGGTGGTTTGGTTGATCCCGATCCAAGCCGTATTGACTTGATCTACATTCTTGGAGTCCCGATCGTGATCCAGTGATTAGATCAGAGTAATCGCGATAGAAACCAATGAAAATCGCAACAAAGGTAATGATTCAAAACTCGAATCCGATGAAGCGAGATCGAGTTAGTCGATCGGGGCTAGGATTCAAGATTAGGAGCTTTTACATGCTTAATATTGATGAGTATGATTGCTGCAATGAGTTGTTGATGATTTGAATGATTATTGTGATTTTAAACCTAATTTGTGATTTTCGTAGGCATGTATATAGGTTACTATTTTGGCTAAAATGAGGTTTGAAACGACCTCGTTTCAGCTCGAGTCCTCTTAGGATTAGATAGTAGAAATCCCGAGCTTCAAAACGATGGGTTGCACGGCCAAAACGAACATCGTATGGCCCTCCAAAAACACCTCGAAAGATTAACAATTCTGTAGTAGTTTAGGTTTTTTTCGGTTCTGATCTGGTTCCGCCTTCTCACTTTGTTATTTTTGTGTCGACTTTCATGATCATTTTTTGACAAAATTTTCTTCATGATTTTTGTTCCAAATCATGTCATTCATCTTCTGTAATTTTTTCATGATTTTTGGATGTGTTCAACTAGGTCAGATCTACTTGGATCTAGGCTTAGGTCAATCTATTCCGTATCAATCTCTATTTTGCTATTTTTGTGCTGATTTTTATGTTGATTTATGGAACAACTTTCCTTGATGAAAGTTTCTCGTATAGGTGTTGTGCATCTTTTTTTAACTTTTTCAAAAAAAATTGACATTATTATCTAGGCCAAAAGTGCTTAGATCTTGACATAGGTCAATCTGTCCAGTATTAGTCCGAGATTTGTTTTAATGAATCTCTGTTTTTGCTATTTTTGTGCTGATTTTTTTGTTAAGTTCTGGAAAAAATTACTTCATGAAATTTTCTTGTACAAGTGCTGTGGATCTTCTGTATTTTTTTCAAAATTTTTAGACATGTTTAGGTAGGTCAAAATCGCTTAGATTTGGACATAGGTCAGTCTGTCCTGTATTAGTCCGAGATTTGTTTTGATGAAATTGAAGTCCATAAATGCACTTATTTGGTCTCAAATCCTTCATGAAAGATGAAATACATGATATATATGTTCAATTGATGCATTCTTTGCAAGGTTTTTACTTTGACAATGCGAATCAATTGCATGCATTAGAGTAAAAGATACTGCTGCAACATGTGTTGAACATATAGTGTGATCTGTTTTGCCATTTTTGCCATGATTCATATGATCTTAATTGAGTTTTGACTTCTGAACAAGAAATATTCATCACTGTATGCTCTTTATGTGAGATTTTTTATAGGATTTATGCATCTCTTGAGGATGGCTGAAATCATGCTTGTTCTGTAAATTTAGTGCTGAAATGAAACCTTGTCATATGTGCACATTCTCACATTCTCATGCTTGTTTGAGTCATCTAGGGATCAAATCTTACGATCATGCCTTCTTGACTATTGAACTGCATGTTACAAGGTTTGCATACATGTTTAGGTCATATCATTTGAGTTTCATCTTGCACATCAAATTGTCTCACAAAAAGTGTTCATCACACTTAGAATTCCCAAGCATATCATTAGAAATCATGAATCATCTCATAATGTCATTTAAATTGTATGACATTTTGCATGTCGACTTAAGATTAGATGACTATCCAAACTTTCCATCGCATCCAATCCTAAGTCCCGTGTGATTTCTTCATGCTATTTGGGCATTCTTTGAGTGATTTTAAGGTTTTCTAATGAATGCTTATGTTATATTTTCTTAATTACTGATGCACGCACTTTTAGAGATCTCGATTTTAGGATACCAAATTGACCTAGTTTTGGACTCAAGCTCTTCTAGGAAGATGTAGAAAACACTTAGAAGTTTCTAATGCCACTAATTTCATGCCAATCGCTCATTGTTTGGACTATTTTCCATTTTTTCAAAGCCAGATCACAATTTGGACAGAGGATCAAATTCGGATCCCCTGTTTTAACCACTGTTTGGACAGACCTTTGATATTTTTGTTCCATTTTTTCTATTTGGAATCTGAACTTGGCCTCTTAATGAAACTTGCTTGTCATCATGTTGGCTATGTTGTGTATAAATTTGATGATTTTTAGACATGTTCTGATAGGACAAATTCTCGTGACATTAGCTGAATGTCCTGTTGCTTTGACAAATTTCTGATATGTTGTTGCTTGTTGTTTGATTTTTGTAAAATCATGTGTACATTGTTTGAGAAAACTCTCTTCATGAAAGTTGTTCATCATCATGTCATGCATGTTAGGAAATTTTTTCATTGCCAAATTATCATTAGGTATTGCTCAATTTTGCCATCCTTATACGCTTGTTCTGAAATTTCCTTATATAAACATGATTGTGATTGTTTAGCTATATCTTTTAGGTTAGTTTGTGCATGAAATTAGGACATGACATCTTCATGAAAATTGTTCTAAATGCTTTGATCTTTTGTTGTTAAACAACCGGCCTTTTCAAATTGCATCTTTTAAAAAAAAAAAATGTTTTGGTACATGTGATATTTCTCAAAATGATTCCTAAAAAGGTTATTCTCTAAAACTCGATTTGGCTTAAGGAAAAATCATGGTTTGGACCATATTCAAAATGCCTGTGACGCTTGTGAATTCTAATGCGAGTCACAGGCTAGCCTTGGCAATTGAATGTGTTCCATAGCCTAGATATTCCATAATCCTAAATATTTTCAAAATTAAAAAAAAAAAATCCCGATTTGACATCGTGAAAGTCACAGTTTGTATTGTATTCAAAATGCCGGCAATGCTTGTGAATTCTAATGCAAGTCTTGAGCTAACCTTGGCAATTGAATGCCTTTCATAGTTGAGACATCACCTTGTCTCAAAACTTTTCATGAATGATTTTGAAATTTTTTTTTTTTTTGAAATATCACATGTACCCTTCATACATATAATCCCATAATGCATTAGAAATTGCCTGTGTTTGTGATTGGCACATGCCCTTGGTAATAAGTGACCCACTGACGGTTCACTTTCTTGCTTGATTGATTGAGAAACAAGGTTCAAAAGGCCTGCATGCATGTTTAAACTTTTTGCAATGCATGTGATTTTTAGATGAATGGTAGAGTCGATGCATGATATCAAGAGAAAACCCTGGGATCATATAGATCGCTTGATTAGGAGACTTATTAGCGTTATTGGCCATGCGAGAATACAATTGGTCAACAATTGCTATAAGTCACAAAGAAAATGGATTGGGTAGGTGTCTTAGTGGGATCTTCGCATGAAAGACAAAAGCCGACCCCAATGCCCCAAAACTTGACTTTCGTATTGCACTTCTTTTAAATGATTAATCTCAATATGATGTCTTGTTTTTGGTTGTTTTGATGTGTATGCATGTTTATTTCCATTGTATGTACCTAGTTATAAGTTTCTTAGGTTAGGATTAGATTAGAACCCCGAAGATGGAGAAAGTACGAAGACGGTGGAGGTCGATGTCCATTCCGACCAATATCATGTACTATTCATTTTCCCAACATATGTCTGAGGTTTCATTTGTTGTATAAAACCCAATGAGTTGCGGGCTTTCTCTCTTTCTCTCATCTTTTTTCAATTGTGTTTCTCTTTTATATTTTTTAGAATTGCACGATAGATTTATTGCTTTCCTTGATTGTTTACTTACTGTCTTACAATTTCAATTCCATTGATTGTTTTCTTTTCTTGTTTTTCTAGAAATAGAATAGAATGAAAATGACCAACCACGCACGATCACTTAGTTTAGGACTAATGATCCTGAAATGTAAAAAGAAACACATGGACATGTTAGGAAAACACAACATACTGTTTAGGTACCGAAAGGGCGCTAATAGAAATATTAGCGTAACCCAAGTCCTCGAACCTAGATATTTGGTTACATAAGAATTGATGGAACACTCTCAACCCTTGATTGGGTTTTCTAGCTGACCCCCAAAATGAGGCTAGTGGCGACTCCCATCTATTTTTATGTTGTCATAAACAACTAGACCGTATAAATAAACCCGTTGCGCAGGGTACTGTCGAGAGGGCTACCATGGTAAAGGTACTCTTAAATCCGATATCCACATCTAACCCCTTTTTCTAAAGTATGTCGCTCATGTGGGTATGGATCACGACACTTCGTTGTCACGCTGGGTATGGATCACGACACTCCGCTGTCACGCAAGGTACGAACTTAGAAGAGCTCGCAGTCTCGTGGAGGGAACTCACGAGAGTCTTGATCCAAAAGGCAAGGTAATGACGTCTTTTGGAATGTGAGCCATGAGGGAACTCTCGTGGTCAAGTACCCCTAAACCCGACCTTTCCCCATTTTTTCTCTTCTCGTGATGATGAGGGATTCGAGGGCGGCGAGATCGGGTCACGACATCGGCTCGTTAAACCGGTGAGTTTACTTTCTAAACCTTACTTAGGAGGTTAATTATCCTTAGAGGAGGTTTAGTTTAGACTAAGTTTGGATTAGGAGGATTAGTTAGTGTAATTAGTGATTTAGTTAGTTAATTAGATCAATTAGGTGGTTAGATTAGTTTAGTTATGGGTTAATTAGATTATGAGATTTAGTTAGTTTAGTACATTATTTAATTAAATCCAATTAGGTGGTTAGATTAGTGTATATAGCATAATTAGTGATTTATTTAATTATTTCTCATTTATTTAATTATTTTGTAATTTATTTAATTATTTATTATTTTCCAGAAATTATACCGAGATAGTCGGTCCTCATAATTTCATGCCAATTGTCGTGGTATAGTTAGTTTGTGCAGTTGAGTGTTAATTTGTACAATTGGATGCTGATTAGTGATTTTTTGAGTTATTATTCCAAAATTATGGATTTTTGGTATTTAATTAGAAAAATACAATGTCAATTTTTGATGCCAAAAATGTTTTTAAGTACTATATCAAATAGTGGGATTTTTAAAAGTGAGGATATCGCATTTTATGATTCGATCTAATCGTGTACCCACGCACAATTATTTTACCGGATGTTTTTAATATGAAGAAAATAAGCTAAGCACATTATTTAAATTGAGACATTTGAGTGCAAAGCACGATGTCCTTGGCCAAAATTGGATGTGCGTTTGAACATTATGAGAACCCGTCATGAGCTTTTATGCAAGACAATGCTCCTTCGGGAATGCCTCACGTCAACGGATGCCGGTCGCAGTGGAGGCTTGACTGATGCTCCTTTGAGAATGCCATCTATAGGTAGACGTTACCGTGCTCGATGGGGCGAGACGACGCCTGACTATGCTGGATGACCGTTGACTGTTGAGTCGGCCATGGCCGTTGGGTCATAAACAATTGGAACGCATGAGTGATTGAAATAGACACGCTTGATTATGGGTCAACCACGTTTTGGCTTTATAATTGGGACCTCTATGATTGATTGATTTGAAACTAAAGTGTTCCAGTTATTGAGTGCATTTACTGCATATATATATATGTTATTTGAGCGGTACTGACGTGCAGGGAAGTGCTGAGGCTAGGTAAGTCATGTTTGATGAGTGTTTAGGCTGCCTCTAGGTGTATTACCTTCCTAATCGAGGTTTAGGGTGTAGACTCGCTGAGACATTATCTCACCTCGTCGTGCTTTACAATTTTACAGGTCCTTAGATGGAAGTCTGACCAGTTCGTTTTGGGTGGCTGTGAGAGGCCGAGACTCATACGATACTCCCTATCCATGGGAACCCTGATTGGACTCGTGAGCACGTGATTACCACTATCTGGGTCAATGAGGGCCTACCTCAGTTGGTACCTCATCGATTCAAGGCATGGTTTCATCACGGGCTCAATGGGATTCAAAAGGGTCCCTTGGATGGTTTTGACAGGCTTCCTATCGATGATGAGTATGTGGAGGTACTCGACCTTGTCGTGCACGCCGATATTATAGCTTATATCAAGGCGCACCAAGGGCCGTTGGTGTAGGAGCCTACAATAAAGGTGGTTGACCCTATGGATCTCAACACCCCTAACGGTGTCGTGATAGACCCGGACCCCAAGTTGATAGAGCCCGGGATAGGGTTAGCTCGGTAGCCTCTTTTTGGTTTATAGACTTTTGTATATATACCAGATATGTTTATAAAGTGAGTTTTGTGAAATTGGTTGTCCCGCTTTTCTATACCATGTTGATTGTTGGCTGAAGATTGTTATTTCGCTTCTGCATGTGCATGAATTGATTGGGTCAGCGACACGTCCTGGGAACATCACAATTATATTGACCACCGAGAGATGTGCGCACGCTCGAGGTTCGGGGCATGACAGACAAAGATGAAAACCACCAAGCTAATACTTCTTCATACCCCAATCCAAAAGCAATCATCTTCAAACGCCAGGGAAAGTACACTATGATTGCCAAAAGTTGTGTATGGCGCTTACTTTGGTGCCAAAAGTTTCTGTCGAATCACTTAAGTGCTAAATCGGAAAAAAGAATGATCACTTAATTGCCAAAAGTTTTATATATATATATATATATATATATATATATATATATTAAATTGTGGTGGCTTTTAAACGACGTTGTTTTCCATCCTCCTTAAGAAGCGATGTTGTTTTTCCGTCATACGTGGACAGCCTCACAAAAACGACGCCGTATAGCTCATATGGGGATTGAAATTAGGGTTTGTTTGTCGTTCGCCCGCAGTCACTTGGCCACCGTCATTCACTCGCCATTACTCAGCCACCATTGTTCACCCGTCATCGCTCGGCCATCGTCGCTCGGCCACCATTGTAGTTGCTTGACCAAGTGAGCGAGGAGATGCTGAGGTTGTTGCTCAAGCAAGAAATGGCAGGAAGAATAGGGGGCGAGGGTGGAGGAGGAGGAGGAAGTAGGAGGGTCGAAGGTGTTGCTGCTGGTGTTGTTGTTGATGCCGCTGCTGGTGTCGTTCTTCGGGGAAGAAGATGAGGAGAAAGCCCATGCCTTCTCTCTCTCTCTCTCTCACTCTCTCTCTCTCTCTCTCTCTCTCTCTCTCTCTCTCTCTCTATCAATTTGGGGATTTAGGGTTCTTACTTGGGGGAAAGACGCCAAACGGCGTCGTTTTGTTGTTCGGATGCTAACTGTACTCTCCAATGAGCCACGTCAGCTTCAAAAATTAATTTAAAAAATGTCACATCATGCACACGTTCGATATTAACCCCGAGCAGCCTCACAATTGACCGAGTTGAAGGCCCGTAGCCCGCAACGGCCATGCGTACGTGAAAGTTTACGACGGAAATTGTCGAAGACCTCCCAACCGTTCCCCGTAAAGGACTGCGGACCAACACAACTTCGTACACAATTTTTCTCCTTAGATACACACGCATACAACCACATTAAGTTGCCCATCTCCTCCATGCAACCGTTGAAGACGCTGACCCCAATTATCCATGCACAATGGAAAACGTTTGACCTATGCAGCAGCTATGCACGACCTTTCTTTTCGTGGGTCAACAATTGGAAGAGTGTTGACCAGGCTGCCACGTACGTTGCATGAAGGGGGCAAGCTGGCAAGTGCATTGCTCAAAACCTGGCTTCTCTTCGGTCGAAGAAGCCACGCCAAGCGTCTTGATGAGCTGAAGCCACGCCTCAAATGCTCTTTGCGCTGGCGATGGGAGGCTTGGATGAATGCCACGATACTCCACCTGTCCTTCGCTGGAGAAGCCACAGAAACTCAAGCAAATTGTTGACAGGTGTTGTCAACAAGACAGCGACGGAAGAGAGAGAGATCGTGGGTTTCCCTCGACGTCCAGCTCTCTCTCTAGCTGCGCACTTCTCCTCCATTTCCAGCAGCAAGTGCACCAAAAAGAGAGATAGAGAGAAATCGCTTCCTCACTCCACCACCATCGACCCTCTTCTTAGTCCAAAACCCAGAAAATTTCCAATCCAAATCTGGGAGCCATCTTGCTCGCTCCTCACCGTTAGCCATCAACCTCCTTCGCTGCCGCTATTCGCTTTAGCCGTGTCTCACCTCACGCCGTCGAGCTGCATCGCCGAACCGAACTCCCTAGTTGTTGAGTCGTAAGACTTGAGGCAAGTGGAAGTTCTTCAACCTATGTTTTGCTTGCTGTTTTATCTAGTGAAGAGTGGGTAGATGTGAGGAAATGTGAGATTTGGAGCTGCATGTTGTTTGTGATGAATGAGATGAAGCTGGCCGAGGTATTGGAGCAAGTTTCTGGTGGATTTTGCTTTTAAATTGAAATGAGAACTCAAGGATTTAGCTATGGTGAATTTTTGAGAAGTAAAGAGGCTGTATTGTGGTGTAATGTGCTTCTAAATCTTGGCTGTGGAAGTTGGATACCGAAACTCAAAGTATAGGAAGAGTCCTCTTTTGGCTAGTAAACTGTTTTCGCAAGAACAGCATGACCGCCAGTGATTTTCTCGATTTTTCTGGAATTTTCTAGCCAAAATTTGATTTTGAAGTCTTAATGAAAGTTGGAGAGCACATCTTTGAGAGTAACATATCAAAACTTTAGCATAAATGGACAAGATTTGGCCGACGAAATGATTTTCATACGGAAATGCTAAATCTGGAAATTTTACAGAAACTGTAGCAAGAAATATTGAAGTTTTTACTCTCGATGTGTAAGGAATTTGACTTGCTGTTCTTCATAAAATTTGTTCCTGTCAAAATTTCGTAATTTTCTGAGTCCATTTATTATTTATTTCAAAATTTCTACCAGAATTGTGTATTGTAAAAATTGGCTATTCTGTTCTTGAATTTTACAAAAATATCCGAAAGTGAAGGTATTTCGAATGGCTATGTGATATGATGGTAATGGCTCTAAATATTTGTGCAATATTGAGATGTGATAGAGGGTCCATGAGACGTGTTGTTTTAGCATTTGAGAATATTTTGTGAATTAAAATGCTAAATTGTTACCGTTGAACCCTCTGGTCAACGATGCCCCGGGAGTCGGGATGCCCAGAGGTTCAAATGAGTCAATGCCCTTTGGATGCCTGGTTGTATTATGACTACAAGCCCAGAGGTTTTCCTTGGGAGTGTCAGGATGCCCGATTGTATTATGATACATGCCCGGATGGTGAGGGGTTGTATTATGATGCATGCCCGGAGGTTAGGGGTAATCATGTATATGGTCCCAGCGATTCCTCGTGATGCCAGGTAGGGTACAAGATGCCCAAAGGTTTGAATGAGTCGATGCCCTTTGGATGCCTGGTTGTATTTTGAATACATGCCCGGAGGCTTCCCCAACGCCAGATTGGGTGCAGAATCCCAAAAGGATGCAAACATTGGTCCTCTGGGGGATGAAACCTTTTGAATGATAAAATGGACGATTATATTAAGTGTGAGTGTGGTCTGGTTATGAGACTAAATTGTATGGCATGGAATGAGACGTGTCATTACAATTTGGCCCCATGATCGGGACTTGTGTGACTGGACACAATGCATCTTATTGGTTGGAAATGCACTGGTAATTGCATTGAAGAGTTATATGGTTTGGATGCATACTCATTTATGGATTGCCTATTTTGTCTACCATACTTGAATCTGGATATTAATAGTAATGCTTGATATAGCCTGATGAATCTTTTACTGCTGAGTGGTTGTACTCACCTTGTTTGTGGACTAACATTTCAGACTAGACAAGATACCTCTGCCACCACCGCCACCAGCAGATGGACCAAGTGGTTGGATATGGCCGCGAGAAGGAGGACAACAAAGGAAGAAATTGTTGGACGCCGACACTGATCGATGGACTTTAAGTGTATGACTATTGGAAGAGATGTCGGTCATCTTTTGAAATATAGCCGTGTATAGAAAGCCTTGGCATTTTGATGTACCAACTAATGATGTCCATTAACTTATGTAAATAAAAGTGTACGGCTTTAACTTATATAAAATGTTTAGTTGGTGTTCATCGTTTTCTGAATATAGGGAAGGGAGTTGTTGGATACGCTTCCGCCATATTTATGCGCAGGGACCGACCTAAAAGATATAAACCCCTAAGATTGATAGACCTTTAGGTCAAGTAAGAGAAAGATAAGCGAACTGTGGCAACCCCATCGGATCGAGGGCCGTTCGGGGGTGCCACATCGTTATTGGTATATTGTGGCATCCTAAAATTTCATGACAACCCTTGGATACACTATGAACCATCAATAGGTGATGGAAGTGCCATTGGATTATGAATCAGCCATTGAATTAATGAATTTCAATTAATTTAAGGCCAAACATTATAGCGGACAATTGTTTGGATGGAGAAGTGTCTTCAAGTGATCCAAGGATTTTATTAAGGTGCAATTGATAATAGAAATCTTATTCTTGGTGGTGCGCTTTATAAGTAGAATTTTATTGATTTAAATTGTAAAGTTGTGTGGGCTTATAAGTTGAAATTAGGTGTTTATTAAAATAAGGGTTAACTGGAATAGGAATAGGAGAGGGTGGGCTGATCTTTAGGCCCAAAAGACCGTCCAACCAGCCCACGCCAACCCCTTGGTCGACCGGCCCATGAAGGCCCAAGACCGGCCCAACACTTGAAGCCCATAAGCCTTGCATGTAGTGTGGCACCCCTCAACGGCCCCCAATCCGATTAGGGTCGCCACAGTTCGCTTACCTTTCATTTTCCTTATTAACATATCACTCTGATACCGTTTCAATTGCAGCGGGTCCATACAACCTGGGGGTTTACTTTTTTTTATTTTATTTATGATAGGTCCCTTGCGCAATTCATATACAGAAGCACATCCAACAAACTCCCTTCCCTATATTCAGAAAACGATGCACACCTACTAAATATATATAAGTAAAAGCCGTACACTTTTTATTTACTTAAATCAGATGGACATAATTCATCGGTACATCAAAATGCCGTAGTCTTCTATATTCGACTACACTCCAAAAGATGACCGACATTTCCTCCAACAGTCATACGCTTTTAAGTCCATCGATCAGTGTCGGCGTCCCAAGGTTCCATCATTTGCTATCCTTCTCCTCGTGGTCATATCCAACCGCTCAAACCATCTACTAATCTGAAATGTTGGTCCCCAAAAGGGGTGAGTACAACCACTCAGCAGATAAGGAATCCATAACAACTCAATGCATCATACAAATCATACATACATTGCAGGCGTTCCTTACCTTGAAGCCATACGCATACTATCATGCACCATCATATCATGTGTCATCATTATCATGGCATCATTACATCATACAAGTCATCATTATCATGACACCATCATATCACACATGTAATCAGGCCATATCATATATCATCATCATTATCATCATCATGCATATCATCATGCATATCATGCCATGGGTGATCACCATTATCTCACATCACATATCATCATCATCATCATCATGCATATCATCATGCATATCATGCCATGGGTGATCATCATTATTTCTCATCACATATCATCATTATCATCATCATCATCATCATGCATATCATCATGCATATCATGACATGGGTGATCATCATTATTTCTCATCACATATCATCATCATCATCATCATCATCATCATGCATATCATCATGCATATCATGTCATGGGTGATCATCATTATTTCTCATCACATATCATCATCATCATCATCATCATCATCATTATCATCATGCATATCATCATGCATATCATATATCACCATGCATGATTTAATTCCAATTTTCATCTTGGACCGCCACATTTCTCATTCCCGGGACTAATGTTTGCATCCCACATTCATCACTCGCGCCCAACCCTGGCATTGCGAGAAACCTCTGGGCATGTATCCAAGATACAACCGGACATCCGGCACCCCCACATTCCGAGCATCTCGTATCCCAACTGGCATCACGAGGCATTCGGGCATGTATCCAAGATACAACCGGGCATCCAAAGGGCATCGACTCATTCGAACCTCTGGGCATCTCGCACCCCACCGGCATCACGAGGAATCTCCGGGGCTCGCCATGAAAATGGTTACCCCTACCCTCCGGGCATGCATCATGATACAACCCCTCACCCTCCGGGTGTGTATCATAATACAACCGGGGATCCCGACACTCCCGGAGAAAACCTTTGGGCATGTATTCATAACACAACCAGGCATCCAAAGGGCATCGATTCATTCGAACCTTTGGGCATCCCGACTCCCGGGGCATTGTCGGCTCAACCTCCGACGATCTTCTCATCACCACGATGCATATTCTCATACATCTCATTTCTCATCTTCAATTATAGTTCAATTCTAACATGGCATGTGATGTGATGACAAATCAAGATCATACTCATCATTGAATTCATACATGCATTTCGATTCAATGCCATACACATACCAAGACTTTATCACACATGCGCCTCGATTCAATGTCATACATATACCAAGACTTTATCATTCATGCAACAAGATAAAATTATAAATTTAATGGAATTTATTGCCAATAAAATAATCTATTTTATTTTATTTTTCTTTTATTTATTTATTTATTTATTTAAATTCCAACTTTTGTCATTTCCATAAATATTAAATTTAATATCAACAAATTCCCAAAATTATAAAAATTACAGAAAATATTAAACAAGCCAATAGGATGATAATTTCATACAAAATACATGGCCAAATAGCATTTCACACAATTTCCCAATTTTCACAAAACATCATATAATTTTCGGATGAAACCAGAATGCACAGTTTCCGAATAAATTCAATTAAAATATCCATATGGTCTCCAAAAATTGTGAAATTTTACTGGATTATAGCCAAGACATTTTCGTACAACTTCCATGAAGAACTCCAAGCCATATTCTTTATATGTTATTTTATTCAACCTCACGAAGCTTCTGGACCCATTGCCGCATCGTCCAGTGCCTCCATCTCCGAAATATGAAGTTTTAACCTACCTCTTCTCTTTCGTTTTCTCTGAGATTTGGATATGTTATGTGTCAAGATGTCCTTTACAAGTTTCATGAAGAGATCTAGGTCAAATAACCAGAGTATAGTCATCATTTAGGTCCTTGAAGTCTCGGGTGTCTCGGAACACATCACCAGAATCATCGTCTTCAAGATCTAGTCGATTAACCAAGCTATACTTGTTATTTTCACTTAAATTTTGAGTATGTTGTAGTTTAAGATGTTCCCTACAACTTTCGTGAAGAAACCAAAGTGAGATTCTCAACAAAAACTAACATGCAACCATGAATCCAGCGAAAGGTCAGTAAAAACTCTCCAGATCTGAGGTCTCCGTAAGATGAGACTTTAACCCCTCAAATCTCCATCATTTTCCACGAAATTTTAGTATATTGTAGTACAGGATTTGAGCTACAATTTTCATGAAGACATTGAATCCGAAATCGGACTCCAAACACACATGCAAGCTCAAACAAGTTTCTGAGTCACACGATCCGAGCAAGAACAGTCACACCATTCACACACAACTCATCCATGCTTCGGTTTTTCTTATCTAACATCCAAAAATTTGACATGCAAACAACATACAAGCATGCAAGAGAAGCTAGAGGACTCCCACTTGCCTCTAGACCACACGAACGGCGGCACACCGGCGACGATCACAGCGGACGGACGGCGGTGGCTCCTTCCTCTCTCGGCCTCCCCCTCTCGGCCGCACCCTCTTCCTCTCTCTCTCGCATGGTTCTCTCTCTCTCTCCCTTTCTCTCTTGGCCGAATGGCTAAACAGCCATTCTCTCTCCTTTCCTTCCCTTTTATATTGCATGTATCCCCTCTTTGCATGGGGGACAAGTGTTCTCATGAGGAGAACAAGTGGCAAAAAGGAGAGAACAAGTGTTGGAGGACATGCAAGGTTAATGGCCTTCTTCTTAGGCCTATCTTGGGCCAGCAAATGGGCTGGTCGACAGCCCCTCCTTGGCTCCAATGGGCCGACCATTTGGCCCTCCAAAATCCATACTCTTGGGCCTAAGGCCCAACCTAATTAAAATCAATTTTACCCCTTTCTTATTCTTTCTTTTAAGAATTAAATTACTAAATTCCACATGGCCAAAATCTTGAAATCATAATTCCATAAATTCCAATTTATAAAACACATGGCCAATGATAGGATTTTCTTTCCTATCACATAAATATCCCTCAAAAGCTTGGCCATATATCTTATTGCAAATTATGGATTAAATGGCCATAACTTGATGGTACTTCCATCACCTATTCATAGAATTTAATATAGCTAGAGGTCGTTAAGAATTTTGGGATGCCACATGTAGATTGCCAAGTGGCATGGAGGAGGGACCGGACAAGTGGAGGCACGCCCATTGCATGGATGTGCAAAGTGTCTTCATCCTTAGGGCCACTTGTCACTTGCATGCAAAATGCAATGATTACTAGTCTATTAAGCAAATAAAAGGGAGAATGAAAGAGAGTGCTCGTGTGGGGGAAAGAGAAGAACTGAACAGAATTTTGAGTGAGTGAGAGGGAGAGTTCGAGCAAGGGGAGCAGGCATGCGCGAGTACAGGCCGTGAGGGGGAAGAGGAGGACCGTCTTCTGCCCGTGCCAAGCTGCCGCCGTCGTTCTTGCTGTGTTTTCCTTTGATTTGAGGCAAGTAGAGTCCTAAAATCTACCCTTTGCTTTCTGTAAAGTGTGTGTAGAATATGATAAATCTTGGTTGTGGTAAGTGGTGAAATTTCAGAGCTTTGGGGAGAGGTTTGTTGGCCTTGCATGCTGTTTCCGAGAAACAACCAGCCTGACTGTTCATGAGTTTGGGGGTTGCATGCGACTTGTTATTTTGAATTTCACTTCGACCTCTTCAAGAAAGTTCTAGTGAACATCTTGAATTATAACATACTAAAATTTGAGACAAAATGGACAAGTATTGAGGGGTGAAACCCTTTTTCTACGAAAACATTAGATCTGGAAACTGTTTTGTTGACCTCTTGGTGATTTCGTGTGTTGCATGTGACTTTTTATTTGGAATTTCACTTAGACCTCTTCATGAAAGTTTTATATAACACCATGAATAACAACATACTAAAATTTGAGGTAAAACTAACAATAAATGATTAGTGAAATGATTTTTCTTTGGAGAGACTAGATCTGGAATTCGTCGTGATGACCTTTAGTGGTTTCGTGGTCTATAAAGTAACCTTCTTGTTGAAATTTCACTTCGATTTCTTAATGAAATTTGTAAATAACATCCTGAGATTTAACATATCAAAAATTTAGAGAAAAAGAACAAGAATGGGTAGGTGAAATCGTGATCCTTTGGAGATGGTTAGATCTGGAAATTTCGGTACTAGGAACGGGGGTTTCAACCGTCCATATTTAATTACCTAGGACGAATATGACTTTGATGTCTTCATAAAATATCTGCCTTTATGTCTTGGCTATCACATAGTCGAATTTCATAATTTATGAAGGTAATTTGTGTATTTAATAAAAAATGTTTCTAAAACTGTGCAATCTGATGTGTTCGGTCTTGGTAATGTTGCAATACGTGGTCTATACCGTCTTTTATGAGATTCTTTTGTGAAATTTTTCTGGATGAAATACCTTTATTTATTTCTTTCCTACAACATATTAAAATTTCGTAATTTTTTAAGTTCATTTCCCTATTTAACCAAAAATGTTTCAAAAACTATGCAAGTGGAACGGACAGAATTAGTAGTACTGTGATGCGTGGTCTGTATTGAACTATATGAGGATCTTTTAGTGTAGTGTTCTTCATGAAATATCTTCCTTTATGTCTTGACTATCACATGTTCAAATTTCATAATTTGTTAAGGTCATTTGGGTATTTAATTAAAATTTTTCTGAAACTGTGCAAGTTGGATTGTGCTAATTTCAAAAGCTGTATTGCATGGACTATTCTGTTTTGTATGAAATTCTGGTGGTGTTGTGTTCTTCATGAAAAAAGATGCCTCTAGATCTCGTCTATGATGTGTCAAATTTTCAGAATGTATTAATGCCATTTACTAATTTTTCTGGAATTTTAATTGGAGGAATGCATTCTGATTTATTCGAAAAATTGATGTGTTGTGAAAAATAAATGAATTTATCCATGTGATGGAATACCTTGAGTGGTTGATTTTCCTGCATATGTGATGTCATATGGCATGTTAAATGGCATGAAAAGTTGGTTGAGACTCTTGATATTGATGCATCAAATGCCATGTTGAAATTGAGATACATGTATAAATGTAAATGGAGATAGTAACAAGACCATCGGAGGTGTGAGCCGACGATGCCCTGGGAGTGTCGGGATGCCCGGAATGTGGGGGACCGGATGCCCGGTGGCCTAGTGGCGTAATTCCAGAGGGTCCTCGGGAGTTTCAAGATGCCCGGTGATATACTCTACCAACTCAGGTACGCTATTGAAGAAACATCCGAGGATCGGCCATTGGAAGCTGTCCATTTAATTATAGGCGGCTAACAAAAAGAAAATTTGACGATGCATGAGGATGGTTCAAAAGCATGTGGGCGGATGTGAAGAATTATAACCCCAAACGTGCGATGACCATGACTAACAGATAGGAGTACCGTTGGAGGATGCCAATAGTGTCCTGTGCAGACATTACCTTATAATCACCATCAGACCAATGCATCACATATGGGAATGATCTAATCGTCGAATGAAATTATAGTCTCGACAAGGATTTTCCTTTGTACCATTACTGGCGAGACCGAGATTTGCTCCGTGAGAAGAATAGACAAGATATTTGGCCGTCTAGTTGTGTGCCCTATAAATTTTACCTCCCTTGATTATTGTTGCGACATCACACGGCCATGTAAGTAGACTACACTTAATTCACGCATAAGTGGAGACTAAGGCCAATAATTAGAGAAGATATTGGGCCGTGTAATTAGAATAGTAAGTGGCAAAACCACCGGCCCAAAGCCACTCCACATTGTCGACACTTGAGTCAACAAATGAGGAGAAATGCTGACCGAAACATGGCCAGCAACAGCCACGTTGCTCCTGGAGTGGTGGCCAACACATGAAGGAGGTGAAGCATGGTGGACACTTGTCTTTGAATTGCCTCCACTTGTTCATTATTCGAAGCCACTTGTCCATGCATCTTCCACTTGTCCCTTACATGCAAAAATAGAGATTAATTGTTAATCAAAGAGCAAAAATGGAGGGGGGTTTCGGAAGTGAGAGAGAGAGAGAGTAAATGGACTAGTAATGACCAAGGAAACGATTTTTTCTTCAACACAGGTAGATCTGGAAAACAATATCAAGAATAGGAAAAGTAAATTGATTTTATCTTTTATTCCAGAATGAATTGGACTACGATTTCTTCATGAAACTTGTACCTCTAGGTCTTAAATACAGCTTGTCCAAATCTCAGAATTTTCTGGGTTTATTTAAGGGTTTAATCAAAAAAAAAATTCAAAACTGTGCATGGATGATGTTAAAATCCTTTTTCGGTGATGCATGGACTTGTACGTTTTCTGTGGAGCCTTGTTTGATATGGTGTTCTTCACGAAATGTGTTTTCTTAGATCTTATCTACAGTGTGTTAAATTTTCAGAATTAATTTCCATCTTTTTATAATTTTCTAGAATTTTTCATAAATAGCACGCATTATGTTTAAGCTGAAAAACTGTTCTATTTATAGGTTATTGATTTGCTATATAAATTGTGATATCTTGGATTATCATTTGTGCAATGATGTGGTGACATTCATGCATATCATATGACATCAAAAAATTTATGGATTTTCATGAATTCAATGAAGTTTCTCAAAACTATTGCATCAAATAATATTTTCCCAATGCATATTATATGATTTTGAAAAGGCTGATTCCAATCATTGGCATTATTGCATCGAATGCCATATTGAAATTGAGATACATGTATAAATGTAATTCGGGATAGTAACAAGACTGTCGGAGGTATGAGCCAACAATGCCCTGGGAGTGTCAGGATGCCCGGGATGTGGGGGTGCCGGATGCCCGGTGGCCTAGTGGCGTAATTTCGGAGGGTCCTCGAGAGTTTCGAGATGCCCGGTGGTTTACGGTACGTAATTCCAAGGGGAGTGCCTGGTGGTATGTCAGTACGTAATCCCAAATGCCCCGGAGGTGTGTGCCGAGGGGATACCTCGTGATGCCAGTTGGGATACGAGATGCCCAGAATGTGGGAGTGCCGGATGCCCGGTTGTATTTTGAATACATGCCCGGAGGTTCCTCGCGATGCTAGGTTGGGTGCGAGCGATAAATTGCGGGAAGCAAACATTGGTCCCTAGGAAGAAAAATTGATGAGATCCTTGTGAAAGATAAGAATTGAAAGTGAATCATGTGTATGGGTGTATACATATGGCATGGATATGCATGAATGCTTGATGATGAGTGCATGGTGATATATGCACATATGGCATGGTGATATATGCATGAATGCTTGATAATGAGTGCATGGTGGTATTAATGATAAGTGCATGGTGGTATATGCACATATGGCATGGTGGTATATGCATGGATGCTTGATGATGAGTGCATGGTGATATATGCGCATATGGCATGATGATATATGCATGGATGCTTGATGATGAGTGCATGATAGTATATGCACAAATGGTATGATGACATATGCATGGCTGCAAGATAAGTTATGCTTAAATGCATTAATGATATGTGCTTTGTTATGATGCCTTGATTGTTCTGTTTGACACAATGAGTAGTATGGTGAATTTTTACTGTTGAGTGGTTGTACTCACCCCATTTGGGGATTAACATTTCAGACTAGATAAGATACATCTGCTGCCACTGCCACCGGTAGAAGGACATCAAGTGGTTGGATATGATCGTGAGGACGAGGATAACAAAGGAATGAACTTTTGGACGCCGACACTGATCGATGGACTTTAAGTATACAACTATTGGAGGAGATGTCAGTCATCTTTTGAAGTATAGCCGAGTATTGAAGATTACGGTATTTTGATGTACTGATGAATGATGTCCATCTAGTTTAAGTAAATAAAAGTGTTTGGCTTTTACCTATAAATGTTTAGTTGGTATGCATCGTTTTCTGAATATAAGGAAGGGAGTTGTTGGATATGCTTCTGTTATATGAATTGCCCAAGGGACCGATCTAAAAGATGTAAACCCCCAGGTTATATGGATCCGCTGCAATTGAAATGGTATCAGAGTGTCATGTTATTAGGGAAAGTGAAAGGTAAGTGAACTGTGGCAACCCCAATCAGATCAAGGGCCGTCGAGGGGTGCTACAATTTAGTCCCATAACCAAACCACACTCACACTTAATATAATCGTCCGTTTTATCATTCAAAAGGTTTCATTCCCCAGAGGACCAATGTTTGCATCCTTCTGGGATTCCACACCTAACCTAATGTCGCGGAAGCCTCCAGGCATGTATTCAAAATACAACCGGGCATCCAAAGGGTATCGACTCATTTGAACCTCCGGGCATCTCGCACCCCACCTAGCATCATGAGGAATCACTGGGGACCATAGACATGGTTACCCCTAACCTCCGGGCATGCATCATAATACAACCCCTCACCCTTCGGGCATGTATCATAATACAACCGGGCATCCCGACATTCCCAGGGAAAACCTCTAGGCATGTATTCATTATACAACCAAGCATCCAAAGAGCATCGACTCATTCGAACCTTTGGGCATCCCGACTCCCGGGGCATGGTTGACCCGAGGGTCCAACGGTAACAATTAACAACTTAATTTCCAGAAACACTTTTCAATGCAACGACCAAATGTCTCTTGAGTCTCATCACATCTCAATATTGCATGATATGCCAATTCCAGTATCATCATTTCACATAACCATTACAAAACATATTCACTTTTGGGACATTTTGTGAAAATTCAAAAACATAGCAACTCGATTTTTACCATACACCGTTCTGGTAAATATTTCAAAATAAATACTAAATGAGCTCAGAAAATTGTGAAATTTTAACATGTTATCAATGAGACTTTAAGGAAAAAGTTTTGTGCAGAACACCATGTCAAATTCCTTACGTATCAAGAGTAAAAATTTTGGTATTTCTTGCTACAGTTTCTGTAAAATTTCCAGATTTAGCATTTCCGTATGAAAATCATTTCGTCGGCCAAGTCTTGTCCATTTATGCTAAATTTTTTATACGTTACTCTCACAGATGTGCTCTCCAACTTTAGTTAAGACTTCGAAATCAAATTTTGGCTAGAAAATTCCAGAAAAATCGAGAAATCACTGGTGGTCATGCTGTTCTTGCGAAAACAGTTTACTAGCCTAAAGAGGACTCTTCCTATACTTTGAGTTTCGGTATCCAACTTCCACAGCCAAGATTTAGAAGCACATTACACCACAATACAGCCTCTTTACTTCTCAAAAATTCACCATAGCTAAATTCTTGAGTTCTCATTTCAATTTAAAACCAAGATCCACCAGAAACTTGCTCCAATACCTCGGCCAGCTTCATCTCATTCATCACAAACAACATGTAGCTCCAAATCTCACATTTCCTCACATCTACCTACTCTTCACAATTCATTTCTTAAGCCTTGTTTGCAGCATTACGCTTAGATGCTGCACATGTTCTTCGGGTCCTTTAAAATATATCAGGATATCATCAAATGAAGACAATCACAATTTGATCCAAATAATGCTTAAATATCCTATTCATTAAATCCGTGACTGCAGCTAAGGCATTTGTCAATCGAATTAGATGACCTATTTGACCAACTGCAAGGAAGTTCGGTCTTTTCTAAAATTGACTTGAGATTAGGATATCGGTTATGGATTAAGAAAGAAGACATCCCTAAGACTGTATTTAGGACTCGCTATGGACACTATGAGTCCCTAGTTATGCTATTTGGATTGTTGCCTGTAGTCAATGCATAAACGCATCGACCCATCCTTCTTTTTTACAAACAAGAGTTCTACAAGCTTAACCATGCTTCCGCTGCGCCACTCTGATAGAATTATCCTAGAAACACTACCTTCCTAGTTTAGTTCATAGTTCGGTTCATGCCTGCCCCCTTTTGCCATCCTAGAAGCCTGCTAGGAGCCGCTCCTTGTTCAGGTCCTCTGACCTAGGCGTCCACTCCCCACCCTCATCAGATCGGGTCGTTACAGGTACACCAGCTTTTGCCTAGTTCGTACCCAATTCACACATCCATTGGAAGGTCTCGTTTCGATAGGGACTAACTTACAGAGATATTATCTGCTTTGGCCTATCCTATTCTTAACTTCACAGTTTTATCCTTAGCGCACAGGTAAGTACTATCTTAGGAGATCATTCATCCTAGTCCATTGCTTACAAACTTAGTTCATTCCTACGATGACGTCAAAGTCATACATAGCTATCACTATCAAGTCCATTTCTAGATCTCATTCCAATTTATATCAATACCTGGTGGAAAGATTGTGTCTCTTGAAGCTCTCCACAAAAACTTTGCATTTCCCCCCAACTGGTACTCTGCCAAGGTTATCTTTTCAGCATCGCTACAGTTCAACAACCAAAAAATCCGTTCCATTCCATCAATCCATTGCTCCGCCTCCTCAAGACTTCCCATTCCACTACACTTAGGTGATTTCAGCTTCAGAAATTGCTCCACCAGTCCTTGAGGGCGACGTTCCACTCCGGGTTGTTGCTGCGCTTGTCTTTCCATCAGATTTCCAATATTAGCCAATGACTGCAGGATATCTTCCATTCGGGGTTCAACCCTTGGAGCAGAGGCTCTAGCCCTCGAAGAATGGGAACTCCCAGTTCGTACCATGATTTTCCTGCAGTTTACCAAGCATTCGCCTCAAGATTAATTTGCGACTCTATGTCATTGGTCAGAAATAAGGTTACTACTCAAGTCATATAAGTAACATAGAATGTTATTGGCACACAAAGGTAGCACTACACCAATCATCAAGGATCTACGAGTGAATACCCATCACCCGTTGTTTAAAGTTAGTCAATTACCCTTGGTTAGTATCTTGGGGTGTGCATCATTCTATCCTCAATTCCATTTGAGGTTCCTTATCACTCCATATAGACCATAGCTATGATACAATTTCAATTGTGAGTGGGTAAGAGAGAAAGAGGGAGAGAGAGAGAGAGAGAGAGAGAGAGAGAGAGAGGTGGTGAGCGCAAGTGCGAGCAGTGAGGAAAGAGGAGAAGGACCATCCTCAGCCGTGCATATGCTTTAGCTATTGATTTTCTTTTAAGACTGAGTGTTATGTGGATGGAAATGTATCTTGTGTTCATAGGTTATTAAAATTAGTATTATAGGATAAGTTGATAAGAAGAATTTGTTCTTGGCTATACACCTCATAGATTTGATTCTTATAGTTTAATGTTACAAGTTTTATGGCCATATGAAATTGTATGGTCATATGAAATTGTAAATTTGGAATTTATAAAAGAGGGAATTAAGATGAATTATTAAAAGTAAACATGGGCTATTTAAGTTTGGACTTTAGGCCCAAGGGTGTTGGACCTAAAGTGGGCCAAAAGGCCGGCCCATGAAGCCCATGGAGGGCTGCCATCAACCAAAAGGGGGGGGACGGTTGCATGCTGCCCCACATGCCCTTTGGTGTTTGCCAAGTGGCAAAGGAAGAGGCAACACCCATTGGTCACCTTGGGCGGCAACCTGCAACTCCTAATCATTCCAAATGATTGAATAAAAGGAAATAAAGAGAGGGGGAGTGATCGGTTTTGAGAGAGGGAGAGAGAGAAAGCTGTCGAGAGAGTGAGGGAAATCGAGAGAGAGGAAGAGGAGGCCACGCGAGGAAGAAGTCCGCCCGTGCGTCCGTCATTCGCCACAGTTGTGCTCGCCGCTGCTCGATTTAAAGGCAAGTTAGATCCTTTGATCTGCTCTTGCATGTCGTGTCTAGAATGTGTTATCGAATGGTGATGATTTTCGGATGTCGAGGGTGTGAAAAACCGAAGTTTTAAGGGTGTTGTTTTGAAGTAGTAAACTGTTCTCAAGTAAATGGTCTGACCCAGAATGTTGTAATGGATTGCATGCGATATTTGAGTTGGATTTTGGCTTCTACTTCTTCATTAAAGTTGTAGATAACATCTTAAAGTATAACATACTAAAATTTGAGGCAAAATGGATGAGTTTTGAGGGGTAAAACCTATTATAGATAAAGCCAAATATTTGTTTTTAGGGGCTTTTTGTCTTTTCTATTAGATTTCCTTTTAGGTTAAAAGTGGTACATATATATTAGCGATGGCAAAACCCTAGCCGTCAAGACGCCGAAAAAGGGAATAGAGAGGCAAGAAAAAGAGATAAGAAAAAAGTGAGTTTTTTCTTGATGAGAGTTCTCAATCTCTTTATGCCCTGATCTTGAGAGAAGATCGTCGTTATATTCCAACTTTTTCCGAAGTTTAGTGGATTCGCAGAGTGCCTCTGCGCGGAGACGTAGCCCAGGTTTGGGTGAACTTCGATAACAAATTTTCTAGCGTGTTCATTTGATTTTGCTCTTTTATTGCTATATTATGTCTGGTGAATTATTTGCAAGCGTTATTTTTCTGGAATTGACGTGCGATTTCGTAACAACTGGTATCAGAGCCTGGGTTGGCTAATCGAGAACATCGAGGGTTTTCGGTGACATTCGAGTGAAAGCAAACAGGTTGGCAGAAGATAAAATCAGAATCGATAAGTTCAATGGAGAGGATTTCGGATTGTGGAAACTACAAATAGAGGATTATCTTTATCAAAAGATCTCTATGCACCACTTGAGGGTTGGAAACCCGAGATGGTGGAAGTGGATCCGACAGCGAAGTCGGATCGAAAATTCTTGATCGAAAGACGTTAGGTGCGATTCGTCTAGGGTTGACGAAAAGACAGGGGTACCACATCGCGAAAGCAAAACTGCAAAGAAGCCATGGATATTCTAACAAATATTTTTGAGAAGCCATTCACATCAAATCGGGTATTTTTGAAGAAACTGGTTAATATGAAGTTATCTGATAGAGGTTCTGTGGCAGAGCATATTAATAGTTTCACACAAGTCACGGGTCAATTGGAATCTGTAGGCATAAATTTAAATATGAAGCTTCAAGCTTTATTATTTTTATGTTCTGTTCCAGAAAGCTACAATACCGCAGTGCAGGGAATTTCGAGCACCATGAATGATGATTTAACTCTTGATGATGCTGTGAGTAGTATCATGGATGAAGAGATGCGAAGGAAAGTCTCAGTGGAGATAATTTTTCTGCATCTACATCTTCAACGGCACTTGCAGTGGAGAACCGTGGAAGAAGTAAAAGTAAAGGAAATTTCAGCGGTCGTGGCAGATCACAATCAAGGGGTAAGAGACAGGTTGCAAAAGATGAGTGTTGGTTTTGTCACAAAACTGGACACCATAGGTTTCAGTGTGAAGCCTACAAAAAGAAGCAGCAAGATGAGAATCAAGGTGCTAATGTAGTTAGCAATAAATCTTCGCTAGATAACTTGTGTTTGTCTGCAGGGTTTGACTTGACAACATATAAATGGTTTATTGATTCTGGCGCTTCTTTTCATTGCACCTCGCAAAGAGAAATATTTGATGATTATGCCAATGGAGATTTTGGACAAGTGGTTGTGGGAAACGGCCATGTGTCCAATTGTTGGGAAAGGAACCGTGACTGTGAACATCTCAGGTGGAGGTCGTCTAGTTTTGCGTGAAACTAAGCATATTTCGGAATTAAAGAAAAATCTAATTTCAACTGGTAAACTTGACCAAGAAGGTTTGGTAATAACTTTTGGTTGCGGAGAGTGGAAGATAACCTCAGGGGTAAGAGTAGTAGCAAAGGGAAAGCGTACGGGTACACTTTACCTTCTCCAAGGAGACAATATCAGTGATATGGTTGCAACTACAATGGCTACAGGTAATTTATCTACTCTTTGGCATTATCGTTTAGGACATCTTGGTGAAAAATGTGTAAAGCAATTACACTCAAGAAAATTACTCCCAGGTTTGCAAAAAGTTGAGTTAGATTTTTGTGAGAGTTGTATTTATGGAAAACAAAAGGCTGTTAGTTTTCAATTGAATGGGCGACAAAATAAAGGCCAAAAGCTAGAGTTGGTTCATACTGATGTATGGGGACCTGATCAGGAACTCTCTTATGGTAGTAAGAGATATTTTTCCACATTCATTGATGATGCAATAAGAAAGACTTGGGTCTATGCTCTTAAAGAAAAATCAGAAGTATTCGGGATGTTTAGAATGTGGAAGACCATGGTAGAAAAAGAAACAGGTTATCAGATTAAAGCTTTGAAATCTGATAATGGTGGTGAATACACAAGTAAAGAATTTACAAGTTATCTGAGTCGAGAAGGCATACACGGGTTAAAGATTGTTCCTAGAACTCCTCAAGAGAACAATGTAACTGAAAGAATGAACAGGACTATTCTAGAACATGCGAGATGCATGAGACTACACGCGGGTCTCCCGCTACACTTATGGGTTGCCACAATTGATGCAGCTGTTTATCTTATCAACAGAAGTCCATCTAGTGCATTGGATGGAGAAATACCACAAGAACAAAGGGGTCGCAAGAAGATTAATTATTCACATCTAAAGGTGTTTGGTTGTATTGCATATGCTTTGATTGACAGGGAGCATAGAAAAAAGCTTGATGCTAAGTCCCAGAAGTGCGTCTTTATCGGATACGGTGGCAACAAGTATGGCTATAGACTTTGGGATTATGAGAATAACCAAGTCATCCGCAGTCGCAATGTGGTATTCCATGAAGAAAAGATGTACAAGAATCGTCAGACAAAGATAGAGCATGAGAAGGTAGTACAACCAGAATATGTTGAATTAGACACAATGCCTGTGAAGATGTTTCCAGTAGATCAAAGTTCACTTGAAAGAGAGGTTCAAGATGAGCCTATTATCAGTAAAGAGGTAGTTCAAGAAGAACGCAGTGATTCGGAGCAAACGAATGACCCTGAAGAACCTGTCTTGAGAAGGTCTACACGTGTGAGAAAGCCAAAGGTAATTTTTGATCCATCAGCTAATATTATTCTGAGCCATATCTTATATACAGATTAGGGAGAACCGGAGATTTATGATGAGGCAAAGGCAGACACGTCTCATTTGCAGTGGGAGTGTGCTATGAAAGACGAGATGAGCTCGTTACTTCAGAACAAAACTTGGAAGTTGACCAAGTTGCCCATAGGTAAAAAAGCTTTATTAAACAAATGGATGTACAGGGTTAAGAATGAAGCATATGGTAGTATTAGATACAAGGCGAGACTTGTAGTTAAGGGCTTTTCTCAAAAAGAATGAATCAACTACTCCGAGATATTTTCACCTGTAGTGAAAATGACATCAATTAGAGTTCTGCTAAGTATAGTTGCAGTGGAGGATCTTCATCTTGAGCAGTTAAATGTAAAAACAGCGTTTTTACATGGTGACTTAGATGAAGAATTATACATGGCACAACCTAAGGGTTTTGAAGTCAAAAGTAAGGAGCACATGGTATGTCGCTTGAAGAAAAGCTTGTATGGCTTTAAACAAGCTCCGCGGTAATGGTACTTAAAATTTGATGGTTTCACGCAAGAAAAAGGATTTACACACTGTGAGTCTGATCACTGTGTTTATTTTCACAAATATGATGATGGTGACATTGTGTATCTATCTTTATATGTAGATGACATGCTGGTGGCTAGTTCCAATATGAAGAGAATCGTAGAAGTGAAAAAGATGTTATCATCACAGTTTGCTATGAAAGACTTGGGAGAGGCCAAGAATATTTTAGGCATGAAAATCATCAGAGATAGGAAAAATAAGAAATTATGGTTGCCGTAGGAAGACTACGTGAACAAGGTGTTAAAGAGATTTAACATGGACAAGACAAAACCGGTTGCAACTCCTCTAGCGAATCACTTCAAACTTTCCAAGGATATGTGTCCAAGCACTCGGGCTTTGAAAGATGAGATGGCAGTAGTTCCATATGCATCAGCAAGTGGGGAGTTTGATGTATGCCATGGTGAGCACGAGACCGGACATTGCACAAGCAAAGTGAGAGTTGTGAGTCGATATATGCGAACCCCGTAGAGAGCATTGGAATGCAGTTAAATGGATATTGAGATATCTAGCAGGTACTTCCAATTACTCACTTTGTTATGATGGTACATCTCTAGAGTTGTAGGGTTATGTAGATGCAGATCATTCGGGTGATCGAGATGGTGGTAAGAGTACCACTAGATATGTCTTTACAGTTGCAGGTACAGTAGTGAGTTGGGTATCTCAACTACAAAAAGTAGTGGCTTTATCGACGACAGAGGCAGAATATGTAGCGATTACAGAAGCCTCCAAGGAAATCATGTGGTTACAAGATTATATGGAGGAGTTACATCGAAAACAGCTAGTCAGTACACTGTGGAGTGATAGTCAAAGTGCAGTGCACTTAGCAAAGAATGCGGCTTATCACTCAAGGACTAGACATATCAAGAAGCGTTATCACTTTATCAGGTCAACAATGAAAGATAATGAATTAAAGTTAAGAAGATTGATGGCTTGAAGAATCCAGCTAACATGATGACCAAGGTAGTAGATAGAGAAAAGCATATTTTCTGTACTACTACCATTGGTATTACTCCATGTTGATTGATGAGGAGTATCGCAGAGGCACAAGTTTTTCAACTACTATTTTTTGAAGAAGATGGATGCAAAGTTGCTTGGTGCTTTGGTATATTTATCTTCAAGTGAGAGATTATCATAGATAAAGTCAAATATTTGTTTTTAGGGGCTTTTTTGTCTTTTCTATTAGATTTCCTTTTATGTTAAAAGTGGTACCTATATATTAGCGATAGCAAAACCCTAGCCGTCAAGACGCTGAAAAAGGAAATAAAGAGACAAGAAAAAGAGAGAAGAAAAAAGTGAGTTTTTTCTTGATGAGAGTTCTCAATCTCTTTGTGTCCTGATCTTGAGAGAAGATCGTCGTTGTATTCCAACTTTTTCCGAAGTCTAGTGGATTCGCAGAATGCCTCTGCGCGGAGATGTAGCTTAGGTTTGGGTGAACTTCGATAACAAATTTTCTGACGTGTTCATCTGATTCTACTCTTTTATTGCTATATTATGTCTGGTGAATTGTTCGCGAGCGTTATTTTTCTGGAATCGACGTGCGATTTCGTAACAAAACCCTTCCTCTACGAAAATGTTAGATCTGAAACTGTTTTGTTGACCTCTTGATGATTTTGTGTGTTGCATGTAACTTTTTACTGAAAATTTCACTTTGACCCCTTGATGGAAGTTGCAGAGAACATCTTGAAGACTAACATACTCAAATATAAGGTAAAACGAACAATTATAGCCTAGTGAAACGATTTTCTTTTGAAGACGTTAGATCTGGAAATGTTGTACTGAACTCCAGTAACTTCGTGGACTATAAAGTGACTTTCCTTTGAAAATATCACCTTGATCCCTTAATGAAAGTTGTAGTAGACCTCTTGAGGCAAAACATATCAAAAATTCAGAGGCAAATATGGAAGATAAGTACGTGAAATCGTGATTTTTCGGAGATGGCTAAACCTGGAATGTTCGATACTAGGAACATTGGATTCAACCGTCCATAATTAATTATATAGGACGAATATAACTTTGATGTCTTCATGAAGAATCTAATTTAGGGTCTTGGCTACCACATATTCAAATTTCATAATTTTTTAAGGTCATTAGAGTATTTAATCGGATATATTTCAAAAACCGAGTAATCTGACGCGTTCGGGTTTAGCCAGTTTCAATGCATGGGTCATATCATTTTGTATGAAGCTCTTTCGGAAAAGTGTTCTTCACAAGGTATCTTTCTGTATGTCTTCCCTGCAACATATTCAAATTTCATATGTTTTGAAGTTCATTTACCTATTTAACCAAAAATGTTTCAAAAACTGTGCAAGCTGTATTGATAGAATAGAAATGCTGGGATGCGTGATCTATATCAAATTTTATGAGGGTCTTTTGGTGTAGTGTCCTTTATGAAATATCTGCCATTATGTCTTTACTATCACATATTCTAATTTCATAATTTTTAAAGACCATTTGGGTATTTTATGGAAATATTTTCAAAAACTGTGCAAGCTGGATTGTGCGAATTTCAAATGCTGAAATTTATGATTATTTTGTTTTGAATGAGCCCTATTAATTATATTGATTGAGATGATTGAATCTTGCTACATATGTGATGATAATTGGCATTGCATATAGAATCAACTTTTGAATTTGACTTTGTTACCATTACATCATGTGACATGTTGATTGTGAGACATAAATTGGTGAATATGAATTTTGATAAATGAGAAGACTGTTGGAGGTGAGCCAATAATGCCCTGGGAGTGTCAAGATGCCCGGAATGTGGGGGTGCCGGATGCCTGGTGGCCTAGTGGCGTAATTTCGGAGGGTCCTCGAGAGTTTCGAGATGTCCGGTGGTATACGATACGTAATTCCAGGGGGAGTGCCTGGTGGTACGGCGGTACGTAATTCCGAAAGCCCTAAAGGTGTGTGCCCGGGGGGATTCCTCGTGATGCTAGTTGGGATGCGAGATGCCCGGAATGTGGGGCCGGATGCCCAATTGTATTTTGAATACATGCCCGAAGGTTCCTCGCGATGCCAGGTTGGGTGCGAGCAATAAATTGTGGGATGCAAACATTGGTCCCTGGGAAGAAAAATTGATGAGATCCTCATGAAAGATAAGAATTGAAAGTGAATCATGTGCATGGGTGTATGCATATGGCATGGACATGCATGAATGCTTGATGATGAGTGCATGGTGGTATATACACATATGGCATGGTGATATATGCATGAATACTTGATGATGAGTGCATTGTGGTGGTGATATATGCATGGATGCTTGATGATGAGTGCATGATGGTATATGTACATATGGTATGCTAACATATGCATGGCTGCAAGATAAGTTATGCTTGAATGCATGAATGATGTGTGCTTTGTTATGAGGCTTTGAGTGTTCTGTGTGATGCAATGAGTAGTTTTGTGGATCTTTACTGCTAAATGGTTGTACTCATCCCTTTTGAGGATTAACATTTCAGAATAGATAAGATACCTCTGCTGCCACTGCCACCGGTAGATGGATCAAGTGGTTAGATATGATTGTGAGGATGAGGATAGCAAAAGAATGAACTTTTGGACATCGACACTGATCGATGGACTTTAAGTATATGACTGTTGGAGGAGATGTCGGTCATCTTTTGAAGTATAGCCATGTATAGAA
Source organism: Eucalyptus sideroxylon (assembly GCA_014182405.2). NCBI lineage: Eukaryota > Viridiplantae > Streptophyta > Magnoliopsida > Myrtales > Myrtaceae > Eucalyptus > Eucalyptus sideroxylon. Next base: position 30,137,419 of record CM024554.2, on the reverse strand, counting down.
AACCATGGCATTTTGATGTACCAATGAATGATGTCCATCTGGTTTAAGTAAATAAAAGTGTTCGGCTTTTACCTATAAATGTTTAATTGATGTGCATCGTTTTCTAAATATAGGGAAGGGAATTGTTGGATATGCTTCCCTTACATGAATTGCACAAGAGACCGATCTAAAATATGTAAACGCCCAGGTTGTATGGACCCGCTGCAATTGAAATGAAATGGTATCAGAGTGTCATGTTATTAGGGAAAGTGAAAGGTAAGCGAATTGTGGCGACTCCAATCGGATCGGAGGCCGTCGAGGGGTGCCACATTCTTTATGTATGAATTTTGTTGAGACACGATACTAATCGATGGACCAAACGGGTACCACGAGGCAGCACCAGAGAGGATGTCAGTAACATTCACAGGGGCAGTGCTGGCGAGGAGCAAGAAGGGTGGCGCAGCAGAGACTCGCGTGTTAGTGCACGACTTCGATAGTGACGAGTTCTTGTGTAGGGACAACTTGGTGGAGGTTATTGGTAAGCTTGGGCATTTTGTTGCGGAGAGAGTGAGTGACGAGACATTAATGATTGAGTTTTGTAGGGTTTCGGATTCGGCCAATTCATCTTCGTCGTCAACATCAATGGGGGGATTCACAGGGGTTTGATAACGAAGAAGATGATTGAGCTAGGGATTGATACTAATATTTTTCTCCAATCTTTTAGATGCCCTGTAATGACCATAAGAATTAATAAACAGACATAAGAATCACAAGAAGCATATAAACTTTACTGAGACAAATAAATAAATAAATAAATAACTTTGTTTTTAATTTCAAGGCAAGCTTGCTTTGGAGATATATGCATACTAGTTTTATTTTTTTCTGTCAAGTTTAAAATGGCACCTTGAATTTCTTCGTACTTATTGAAATAAGCAAATAGATTAATTATATCAAATAAATCACTTGAACAAAAAGAATAACTTTATTAAAGAAGATAATCAAACGGAAGAACGCAAACCATCCTAGGGCTATTTACCGTCGACGCCGTAGCGTTCCTTGGGCCTCCTATATTTTTACGATTCCAAGTAGATTCTGGGCTTGCTTTTTTTTTTTTTGGTTAGTATTGGAATTTAGTTACTTTTTCATTATTGGGCTTTTGAAACTCAGATGGTTTTGAAGCTGAAACCTCATATAGGTTCAAATGTGGCTAAATATTTTGGGGTCATTGTAAATTTTTGCTGATGTGGCGAAAACGTGGTTAAAATATTTTTATATTTATCTTTTTTTTTTTTTCAATATTCAAACTTTGACTCTGTCTTTGACCTAGAATTTTTCTTCTTCTTCGAAATATATAAACCCTATCAATGCAATTCCTAAGTACCCACTCACGACCATTTTTTCGCTAGCCATGGCCGCAACTCAAATGCTCAAGCAGCTTTGGCAATCGCGAGCTTGAGGTTTCACACATGGCTGCTTAAGCTCCACCCGAGCCACAAGCTTCAAGCTCGAGAAGCCATGACAGCCACGAGTTTCAAGCTTGAGCTTGAGTGATCATGGCAGTTGTGAGCTTTGAGGTAGATCTAGCCATGGTAAATCGCAAGCTTCGAGTTCAAACAGCTATAAACTGCGAGCTTCAAAGCCGGATTTGTCCATGGCAACCATAAGCTTAGAGCTCGAGCAGCGATGGCGACTCCAAGCTTCGAACTTTGATTGTGGCCATGGCTGCCGCAAGCTTTGAGCATATATGGCTAGGGCCATGAGCCTTGAAGCCGGATTTGATCATAGCAACCGCAAGCTTCAAGCTCGACCAACCATGGCTACTGGGAACTTCGAAGCCAGATGTGGCAATAGCAGTTGCGGGCTTCAAGCTCAAATGACCATGGCCACAAGCTTGAGTGACCATAACCGTCGCAAACTTCAAGCTCAAATGACCATGGTTGTGAGCTTCAAGTTTGACTGGCCATGCCACCTGTTAAAAAAAATTTGGATTGTATGTGCGCAGAAGCATGATTTTGGTATTAGTTATAGTTTTTGGTTTGATATGTGCAAGTGTATGGTATATTTTGTAGAGAATGGACAAGAGACAAGATAGGATAATTAAAGGACAAAGAACATGAATATGGAAGAAAATAGTTTCATTAATTGAAGAATATACGGTGGAGGATTCACCCCCACACACAAGGTGGAGGGTTATCCCCTCACACACTCAAATGATCAATTACAAGCCTATTTATAGGCATGAATTCACCGCCTTATTCTACCGACTTTGAGTACAATAAAATAATATAAAATTTCAGCTTGCGTTCCTTAGCTTCTGCTTGTTGCGGCTTCTTTTCTTCTAGTCAAAGTCCAAGTTGGACTTTGCTTTTCTTTTCTTCTTTCTTCCAAGCTTCTCGTTCCTTCTTCCTTCATGGTTAAGAGTCAACAATTGTAGGCTTTCCTTTACGTTCAAGTTAGTAAGTTGAAGCTTGCTTTTCTGCTTCTTCTCTTGAAAACTCCAACAGCAGCTATTATATTATTTTAATGGGTGCCCCTTCCTTTTCTTGATCAGCTTGTGGCTTCTTCACGTGTTTCCCATGCACGTAGATTTCTCTTGTTCGTTCTAGGATTTTCTTTGATGCTTGGCTTCTGCAACTCACGTAGTCCTGCTATCCAGTACTAGAAGCTTCTTCAACATTTGAGAGTCTTCAAGTTTATTCTCCATTAAGCTAGTAGCTTCTAGATTTTATTGAAAATAGATCACCAATTTCCAACACTCCCCCTTGATTCATTTTCGAGATACTCCGAACTTACATTATAAAACCTCGAACGTACCTTGAAATTCCTCTTGTAGTTTGTCTAATGCCTTTTATGTTGTCTTCGTTCCACAATCCCCTACATTCTCTTGTTGAACCACTTGCACTTGCTGTTGACTATGCATATCTTTTCTTCAATGATGTCCCACATGTCTCGGGGCATCAAAATATTCTTAGTTGCAGTTGTTAGCTCGGGCTCTGGCTCTGCCTCTCGTAGGCTCTGGCTCTGGCTCTGGCTTTGATTTTGGTTCTGGCTCTGGCTCTAGCTCTCTTGGCTCTCGCTCGGGCTCTAGCCTTTTATTCTGGCTCTGGCTCCGGCTCTGACTCTCTTGGCTCTCGCTCGGACTCTAGCCTTTTTAGTTGAGGATGGTGAAGACAAACGCCCATAACCATCCGATGTGCCTAGCTCTAACTTCACGATCCCTTACACCTGGCTCAGTTACGAACTTGGGTGAATCTGGCTCCGATACCATGTTAAAAAAATTTTGGATTGTATGTGCACGAAAGCATGGTTTTGGTATTAATTATAGCTTTTGGTTTGTGATGTGTGCAAGTGTATGGTATATTTTGTAAAGAATGGACAAGGGACAAGATAGAATAATTAAAAGACAAAGAACATGGATATGATAGAAAATAGTTTCATTAATTGAAGAATATACGGTGGAGGATTCACCCCCACACACAAGGTGGAGGGTTATCCCCTCACACACTCAAATGATCAATTACAAGCCTATTTATAGGCATGAATTCACCGCCTTATTCTACCGACTTTGAGTACAATAAAATAATATAAAATTTCAGCTTGCGTTCCTTAGCTTCTGCTTGTTGCAGCTTCTTTTCTTCTAGTCAAAGTCCAAGTTGGACTTTGCTTTTCTTTTCTTCCTTCTTCCGAGCTTCTCGTTCCTTCTTCCTTCATGGTTAAGAGTCAACAATTGTAGGCTTTCCTTTACGTTCAAGTTAGTAAGTTGAAGCTTGCTTTTCTGCTTCTTCTCTTGAAAACTCCAACAGCAGCTATAATATTATTTTAATGCATGCCCCTTCCTTTTCTTGATCAGCTTGTGGCTTCTTCACGTGTTTCCCATGCACGTAGATTTCTCTTGTTTGTTCTAGGATTTTCTTTGATGCTTGGCTTCTGCAACTCACGTAATCTTGCTGTCCAGTACCATAAGCTTCTTCAACATTTGAGAGTCTTCAAGTTTGTTCTCCATTATGCTAGTAGCTTCTAGATTTTGTTGAAAATGGATCACCAATTTCCAACACCACCATATGGCTCCCAGTCAATGTTCCGATTGTCCATATCAGCATAAACCGAGTAGAAAAAGTAACGACATAATAGAAGAATGAACAATGACATTTTTAAGAAGTATAGGGATGATTTTGGTCCAAAAAAAGGTACAAGGACGGTCTTGAATTTTGGGCAAGAATAAACGGCCAATTGGTGCTATTTCAATTAACTATATACAAATAAAACGCTTATGTGTGAAATGGACTTAACTAGACAATCAAGAGGGAAGCGAGTTGGTTGTTTAGGATTTTTGAAAACTTTTTCGTGCAAAACAATGTGTAGGGATAAAACAGTGTTTATAGCCGAAATATGCTAAGTTTGCAAAATATCTCCTATTATCTGAAATATAAAGAGAATAACGGAAAAAAAAAAAAAAACTGCAAATCAATTTATAGTGGCTCTAGCCCAGGCACTTAGCTCTGCTGGTAGGGGACGAGGAATGCATTTGGGTGATATTTTCCGTTGATTAGATTGACATGCATGCACACGAGATGCTATACGTTTTATCCTTGAATATTTAACATAATTTTTTTCCTTCAAATTTAATGCTCATCAATCATAGGAAAGAAATAGCACTTTCTTTTTCTTCATTTTCCATCGATTTCTTATCTTCTTTTATCACACTTAATGCTGTAACCTGAGTTCTTTATTTATTTTTATTTCTTTTGGGCGGGGGGGTTGTTCAGAGCTATGCCCTGAGTTAACAAGCCAAAATCCAAGCGGCATTTGAATTAGCAAAGCAAGCTTTGAAGCCCTAACGAGTTATAACGTTAAAAAATGAAATGCTTTGCTAGTCATATCATCACCTCGATTGGTTTTGATTTGCTAATATCCAATACGTTAGAATAAGAAGCTTAACTTTAGGCTTTTGGATCCTCTTTTTTACGACACTAGCAATTTGCGAAAATTCAGGTTAATTTACCGGCAGATGTTCACATAGGAGTCGAACTTGCTCAAAATATCTGGCAAATCTTATTTTATGCAATAACACTAAACACGTCGAAAGATCAAGTTTTTCAGAATAGGTGCTTGAGCAGCGAGGAAAAGGGTGTCTTCAGAAGTAGAAAGGAAGGATCGAGGTAAAGATCTTCTCAAGCCAAGAAGGATGAAAGGATCACCCTATAATGAAGGAACCCTGATATAGTTTGTTTAGATGTCAGAATATATATAGGATCATTCACGACATCATACCGGAATCAATCTCTTAGTTAAGATGGTGGACAGCCGATGTGAAAGAGCATACACCAAGAGCGTTGCTTTGTGCCATCAAATCTTTTCAAGTCTAAATTCTATAATGTAAGAAAGACACGACTAAGAGACCCCAGACAACCCTAAGTGCACGGTATACAAGCGTTAGTTTATGTACATTCCTCAGTCCCTTCAGGCTGTGTACTTGCTCGGGAAAGCAATTCAGTCCCCACCAGATTCTTCTGACAAAGCAGGAAAATGGATGATTGCATGCGTTAGTGTTTTGCAGCTAGAGCAGTAAATCTTTGATCACGAACACATCGCTTGCACTGCGTGTCACAGGGACAAGACCGGAGAAATGTCCCTCCACTCATGGTGAATTTACTAGTGGGGCGTAACTGTTAGCTAGATTCACTCCTATGTGGAGGAAACCCAATGAGTTGCAAGCTCAAAAAGGACTTGAGCCAATATAATAAGTTATATGAGGAAATAGGGTTTCTCACTATCGATATAAAGAGGTAGCAGCAGAAAAGGAAATAATAACAAGAGAAAAAGAGAAAGCAGAAAATCTGGGGTTTTGGGCAATATCTGATTTACATCAAGCTGGCATCAGAGGTCGATTCGTGGTCCAATTAAGTTGAAATTTTGTCAGCATGTTCATGGCACAATTTAATCGAATCTGAACGGTTTGATTTTCGTTTGAAGCTCCATACATCAGGTTTTTCATAGATTGATCAAAACCTGCATTTTTTATCAGATTTATCCTTAATCTCTTGTGAAGTTCATGTGTATTGCCAAGAATTATGTTCTTGAGGTGTTTGCTGCTATATACCTCTAGTATTTGCTAGAGAAGAACAATTTTATTGATAGTGAAGATTTTCAAGTAGACTCCGGTCCCGTGGTTTTTTATCTCCTCACATCGAGGAGGTTTTCCACGTAAAAAATCGTCTTGTGTTCGCGTGCTTGGTATTTATTTTATTCTATATATCGATTCCTATTAGATTTATACAAGAGAGGAGATTATCTTATTCCGCTACGTTGATTCGATATTGTTCGAATTATTACCGTTCTCCCATCAGAGTGGTATCAGAGCAACAGGTTATTGCTTGATTTTTCTGCCTTGTGTTAAACAATGGAAACGAATACGAGTAGAATGGTTACATTGAATGGTTCGAATTATCATATCTAAAAAGGGAAGATGGAAGATATTTTATATGTGAAAGATTTTTATTTGCCTATATTTGCTAAGGAGAAACTAGAGAATAAAACTGACATTGAATGGTCTATATTTCATCGTCAAATGTGGTGTTATATTAGGCAGTGGGTAAATGATAATATTTTGAACTATATTATTGAGGAAACACATGCACGCAGTTTATGGGATAGGCTCGAACAGTTATATGCTAGAAAGACTGGAATAATAAGTTATTTTTTATAAAATAGATGATGGCTCTGAGATATCATGATGGTACTCGTTTGACTGATCATTTAAATTCTTTTTAAGGAATTATAAATCAGTTGGCTACGATGGGAATCAAGTTTGATGATGAGATACAAGCACTATGGTTGCTTGGTACTTTGCCGGACTCATGGGAGACGTACCGAACATCTTTGTCTAATTCTACCCGGGATGGTACAATTACTATGAATTTAGCCAAGAGTAGTATTTTGAATGAAGAGATGAGAAGGAAGACACATGGATCGTCCTCTTCACATTCTGATGCCTTGGTTGTTGAGAAAAGGGGGAGAAGTGAGTCTCGAGGTCCGAAAAATAAAGATAAAAGTCGAGACAAAAGCAAAAGTAAGTATAATAAATTTGCTAATGCTGAGTGCCATTATTGTCATCAGAAGGGACATATTCAGAGGTTTTGTCGCCAGTTAAAAAGGGACAAACAAAAGAATAAAGGTAAAGAGAAGAAAAGTGATGATGACAGTGATGACAATCGTGTCACTGCACTTAAAGAAGACTTTCTCACTATTTTTTATGGTGATGTGATGAATTTTGTTTCTCATGAGACCAATTGGGTAATTGATAGTGGTGCATCCGTTCATGCTACATCTCGTAGGGATTTCTTTACATCATACAGGTCAGGTGACTTTGGATCTGTGAAGATGGGAAACAATGGACTAGCTCAAGCTGTAGGCATTGGTGATGTGTGCCTAGAAACCAGCAATGGCACGAGGTTAGTATTGAATAATGTTAAACATATACCTGATATCCGCTTGAATTTGATTTCTACAGGTAAGTTGGATGATGAGGGGTATTGCAGCACCTTTAGTAATGGTCAATAAAAGCTTACCAAAGGTTCTCTTGTTATGGCTAGAGGTGAAAAATATTCTTCGTTATACATTATGCAGGCAAAGTTGTCTATAGACAAAATTAATGCAGTAGATAGCGAAGATACAGCTGAGTTATGGCATAAGAGGCTTAGTCACATCAGTGAAAAGGGTTTGTCAATATTGGCCAAGAACAAGCTCCTTTCAGGATTGAAAAGTTCAGCGTTAAAGAAGTGTGCTCACTGTTTAACAGGAAAACATAACAGAGTTGCATTTAAAAGCTCCCCTCCTTCAAGAAAGTTCGGTATATTGGATTTAGTACATTCTGATGTTTGCGGTCCTATGAAAACAAAATCACTTGGTGGCTCTCTTTATTTTGTTACTTTTATAGATGATTTTTCAAGGAAAATTTGGATTTATACTTTGAAAACTAAAAATCAAGTATTAGATACTTTTAAGCAATTTCAGGCTTTAGTTGAGAGACAGACTGGAAAGAAATTGAAATGCATCAAAACTAATAACGGGGGAGAGTATATTGGATCTTTTGATGAATACTGCAGACAACAAGGTATTCGACATCAAAAGACACCTCCCAAGATACCTTAGTTAATGGCTTAGCTGAAAGAATAAACAGAACATTGGTTGAAAGGATAAGATGCTTACTTTCACAGTTAAAGCTACCTGGATCCTTTTGGGGTGAGGCTTTAAGTACAGTTGTGCATGTATTAAATCTTACTCCATGCATTCCTTTAGAGTTTGATGTTCCTAATAGAGTTTGGACATGCAAAGATATTTCTTATGATTATTTGCATATCTTTGGGTGCAAAGCATTTGTGCATATTCCCAATGATGAGAGGTCTAAACTTGATGTGAAAACACGACAGTGTATATTTATCGATTATGGACAGGATATGCTTTGCTACAAATTGTATTATCTGCTTGAAAAGAAAATTGTAAGAAGCAGGGACGTTGTGTTTATGGAAGATCAAATAATAGAGGATATTGAGAAAGTAGAGATGATTTCAACACCACAGGTTAGTGATAATCTGGTTGATTTAGATCCAGTTCCTCTTACAAATATTCCTATACAGGTTGATGAAGAGCAGCAGTAAGTCAATGTTTCAAATAACGCACATGTTCCTGAACATGTTGAAATAGATAATATTATTCCTGAACCAGAGGCTCAATTAGATGATCCACTGGATGTTCCAGTCTGGAAATCCATTAGAGATCGACGACCTTCCACCAGGTATTCTGAAGAGGAGTATGTATTATTGACTGATGCAGGCGAACTTGAGTGCTATGCATAAGCAATAGAATATGAGTACAAAAGCAATTGATTCGATGCTATGCAAAATGAGATGCAGTCACTTTATGATAATCATACTTTTGAGTTGGTGAAGTTACCTAAAGGTAAAAGAGCTTTGAAGAACAAGTGGGTATATAGGTTGAAGCAAGATGAACATACTTTACAATCACGGTACAAAGCTAGATTGGTTGTTAAGGGATTCGGTCAGTGAAAGGGTATTGATTTCGATGATATATTTTTTCCGGTAGTGAAAATGTCTTCTATCCGTGTGGTACTAGGCTTGGCAGCTAGCCTAGATTTAGAAATTGAGCAAATGGATATTAAAACGGCATTCCTACATGGTGACTTGGAGGAAGAGATATACATAGAACAACCTGAGGGTTTCAAAGTGAAAGGGAAAGAGGATTATGTGTGCAAATTGAAGAAAAGTCTCTATGGCCTAAAACAAGCACTGAGACAATGGTATAAGAAATTTGTGTCAGTTATGACAGAACAGGGCTATAAGAAGACTTCCTCAGATAACTGTGTGTTTGTCTAAAAAATTTCTGATGATGACTTTATTATTCTCTTGCTTTATGTTGATGATATGTTGATTGTTGGCAGGAATGCTTCAAGAATTAAGTTATTGAAGAAATAGTTGAGCAAGTCTTTTGCCATGAAAGACTTGGGCTCGGCGAAGCAGATTCTTGGCATTAGAATTACCCGAGACAGAGATGCTAAGAAGTTATTTTTGTCGCAAGAGAAATATATCGAGAAGATCCTTCAGAAATTTTACATAGACGAGGCTAAAGTGGTTAGTACTCCTCTTGCTGCCCACTTTAAGTTAAATATGATGCAAAGTCCTACAACTGATAAAGAGAAGAAAGATATGGAAAGTGTTTCTTCAGCTATAGGAAGCTTAATGTATGCAATGGTATGTACACACCCAAACTTGGCGCATGCAGTTGACGTTGTTAGTCGCTATTTGTCAAATCTAGGTAGAGAGCACCGGAATGCAGTGAAGTGGATTATGACGTATCTTCGGGGAACTTCAAATTTGAAACTCAGTTTCAGGACCAGGAAACTTGAGTTAGTTGGATAGTTAGTTGGATACACAGATTCCGACTTTGCATGAGATATTGATACTCGTAAATCTACTTCTGGTTATTTGATTTATTTTGCGGGTGCAGTTGTGTCATGGAAGTCAATATTGCAGAAGTGTGTTGCACTTTCTACAACCGAAGCTGAATTTATTGCAGCGACTGAAACTAGTAAAGAGATGCTATGGATGAAGAAGTTCTTAGAAGAACTTGGGTTCAAACAAAAGAGGTATGTGCTATTTTGTGATAATCAAAGCGCAATTCATCTTGGTAAGAATTCATCTTTTCATTCTAGATCGAAACATATTGATGTTAGATATCATTGGATAAGGGATGTTCTAGATGAAAAGTTGTTGGAACTTGAGAAAATTCATACGGATTATAATGGCTCCGATATGATGACGAAGACTCTACTAAGAGAGAAGCTTGAACATTGACGTTTGATAGAGGAATGGTGAATCCCTCCACATTGTCGTGAGGGGGAGATTTGTTAGCTGGGTTCACTCCTATGTGGAGGAAGCCTAATGAGTTGCAAGCCCAAAAAGGGCTTGAGCCCATATAATAAATTATATGAAGAAATAGGGTTTTCCACTATCTATATAAAGAGGTAGCAGCATGAGAGGAAACAGTAACAAGAAAAAAAGAGAAAGCAGAAAATATGGGGTTTGAGGCAATATCTGATTTACATCAAGCTGGTGTTGGAGGTCGATTCGTGGTCCGATTGAGCTGAAATTTTGTCAGCATGTTCATGGCACAATTTAATCGAATCTGAACGGTTTGATTTTCGTTTGAAGCTCCATACATCAGTTTTTTCATGGATTGATCAAAACCTGCGTTTTTTATCAAATTTATCCTTGATCTCTTGTGAAGTTCATGTGTATTGCTAAGAATTATGTTCTTGAGGTGTTTGCTGCTGTGTACCTCTAGTATTTGCTAGAGAAGAACAATTTTATTGATAGTGAAGATTTTCAGGTAGATTCCGGTCCCGTGGTTTTTTATCTCCTCACATCGAGGAGGTTTTCCACGTAAAAATCGTCTTGTGTTCGCATGCTTGGTATTTATTTTACTCTACTATATCGATTCATATTATGTTTATACAAGAGGGGAGATTATTTTATTTTGCTGCGTTGATTCGATATTGTTCGAATTATTACCGTTCTCCCATCAGTAACAGGCTGCATCAGATCACCAATCATTAGATGGATCAGGATTCCTGCTCCCGAGAATTCATTCCATCTTAATAACCAAAAACAATGAATAACAAAAACAATAGCATGTTCGTGTTCTAACAGAAAAAGACGAAGAAGATTATCTTATGCACTGAAGATTGGATTGGTTAGTTCAGAATTATTCGGTGTTAGCTAATAAGAACGTGCGGAGCTAAATGAGAGTAAAAAAAGAACATAGTCGTCGGCTTCAGTGAAAGATATCAAGCCTGTGCGCAATATCTATTTAAATCTGTAATTACCACGTGCTTGCGATATGCAGGGCCAACGTGTATATCCCCTAAAACATGTCTAGCTAAGCTCTTCTTTTGCCTTTGCTTAATTCTTGCTTCTGCCATGGCTCAAACTTTTTTAGTCTATCCAAAAGGTTACTAAGGCGGTGTCAGCCTTGATTCACAAACAGTCAAGATCGATCATTACACATTTGAAGTTTTCCTCCTCACTTCAGCTCTTTTACTGATTTTACCCCTTTATCATACTTCACCTACGGTGGCCAGAACTCTGTACTCACCTTTCATTGAAATCAATTCGCTTTCACTTTTTCCTCTGTGAAGTCTAGTAAATGGATGCATCTCTTAAGCAAGGACTTGGCTTGTTCATTCTTTTCCATCTCATGCAGATGAACCAGCCGATCCTTCAAACCTGCATCTGTCCAGAACGTTGAAGGAAGCTCCCTACAAAGGGTGATCATCTCCAAAAGGCACTCTGAAGCACTGATGTGAACCTAAATTTGAAAAAGTATCAAATAGATTGTTGGTCCGCAGTGCAAGATGAATATCTAAAATGCATTTGCAGGAATGATCTAAGACGATCTAGTAACTCTCAAGACGATGTCAACTAATCCATGCCAATTACGAACTCACTCTTGCTCACACATACAAGCAATGGTTATCTCGACTAAAGTATATAATTCCTTGGAATGCTATCAACTGATCTCTCTTGTTTGGCTGATCTACTTAGTAAGGAATCATCATAAAAGATGAAAACCATGTAAAAGGTAATTGCCTCTAGTGCCTCAAGTCAGAATGGAATTGAATCCAAGAAAAACATCAGCTGAACGCCGCAGCCTGATTAATACATAGCCCACATCAGAAGAACCATTGAAACTTGAAAGATTAAAGAACAAAAAAATTCTGCTTCTTCACATTGCAAAGGCCATATATGCTATCTAAACTCCGGAACTCTTAATGGATAACTTAATGAAACTCTTATTTACTGGAGTAACGTCACCTATATATGCATAAGACTTAATAATGCTACAATCCTACATCTAGGTGAAAGCCACACAAGATCAGATTGTTTTGAAGAACATGAGGGCGAAGGCGATTTCCACCACAAAGGGAAAGCGAAGACATACCTGTGCTATCTTAACTGTGGCTATGCAGTCCGCCACTTTGGGCAACACCGAAGAAAACAGCTTAAAATGGCAAAGGAAAAAATAGACATCAGAATCCAGATAAGCAATTTGGAGAACAGAATGACAACTGATTCTAAAGCCAGTAAGTGCAACATGGATGTCATAATTAAGGAAAGCTATTATCCTTAACCAAAATTAAGAGATAACATCCCTTAGTTACCCTGTTTCTCAGCAATATTATTAGAAAGTGGATACCAATTACCTCATGGAACGAAGATGCTGTATTTGCATATCGAGAAGATAGCTGAGAATCGAGCAAAAGGTCATGAATCCTTGAGCAGAGACCCTTAATTGATAGAAAAGCCGATATTTTGACTGCATGATGAAACAGTTAATAAAAACACTTTCATGCAGCAATCAACTAAGAAAATTTTGGTTATGAAGATACCAGTCCATGACAACTCAGGTGAGAGGGAGAAAATCCAGAGGTGCTTCAACTTATTTTTCTTTTCGAGAATATCATCAATAGATGCCACATGGATACATGTTGTGATACAGTCCAATACTTTTTCTAGTGGAGGAGAAGAATCTTCTTTTCCATCATAGTCTGCAGATATCAACCATGCCATGTGAAATGCACAGTTTAACAATGAGAGAAGGTTATGATAAAGGCTGCAATGCAGGACAACTCAAAATCCTGAAAGCTGGACAGTACAAGCTAGAAATATGGATGAACCTGATTTAGCAGAATCATTTGCTGAATGTGCTTGTCCAGACTTATCAGAAGTGGCTGAACTGCACATGTCAAACAATTTTGGAAAAACCATGTTGAAGAACTCATGATTGCTAAATGCTTTTACTACCTGAAAACCCACCAAAAGTTCGATATCTTCATTAGAGAGGATGGGGGATGGTCGGGGGCAGATTCTAGTTGGGAATTGAAAAAAAAAATGAAGTCAACCTGAAACAGCACTTTCCAAACAATGTACTGCTGGAAAGTTTCTTGATGTGAGAGCTCATAAAAACCCTACATTTTTCTAAATGAAGACAATTGCACTCGGGAAACTCTTAACAATAATCTGGAATTACCTGATCAAGGCTTAAAAGCGCCGCTTCCTGGTATTTCTTGACATTTTTTGTGCATGCAGAGGATAGCAAATCCAGAATAGCGCCAGCAGCATTGGGGTCTTCCTTGGAGATGGCCTGATGGCAAGACTTTGAAAGAGCACCCAAGGCATACAAGAGAGCCTCCTTTCCCTACAATATAGTAGGAAGAAATTGTCGCATTAACATCTGAGAAGGTGTTGATGTATCAAGACCGCACATCTATTTTTTCTTTGTTTTGTTAAGTCAGTTTGTTATGTCCTGTTTTCTAGGAGTTAGTTAATTGTTGTTTTACTTGGTCAATCCTATCTTGTAGGAGCAGTTAGCTGCACGTTTTTTAGCTATTCTGTTAGTTTGTTGCTGGTTTTGTTGGCCAAGCAAGCTGTTAGTGGGCAACGTGGGTTTATGGTTAAGTTTTAGTATGTATTTAAGCATTTTTTTCAGTTTTCTGAATAATATATACAGCTTTTGCTGTCAACTCCTTCTCTGTTCTTTCGAAAACAACAGAAGGCAAGGAAGTTTAACTGGTATGGTATGTGATATAGTTCAGCCTTTATTCCCGCTATTCTTGTATCATGCCTTTGCGTTAGTACTTTAGAACACAAACTACACATATGGCCTCTCCTGTAACAAAGTCCATGACTTTTCCTACCTCCCATAATTGACCTGGAATTTCTCTCATAAGAGATGAGCACAAATCTTGATGAGAAGGAGACAGGGATTCACCCAATACTTCACCAAGCCTGCGGATTGCTTGGGCAGCCTGCAAATACATTTACAAAAAAAATCAGGCATTTGGATTTCTTATACATAAGAGATGACCAACTTATGATCTTTAAGACAGACATATCTCCGAAGTATGATTTTTTCGGTCTTAAACAGAGCGTCTATAAAGATCAATATGCAATGTATACATAATGAACTTGCTGGTTTCCAGTGTAAGCTTTTGGACGAAAATAGGTGATAAATTATGGTATCATAGTGCATGTTAGGATTTTAAATCCTGGCGCTCCCTCATTTTTTTTCTATCCTGCTACCTCTGTTTAAATGCCTTTGTTGCTGCCTCCAAATGACGTCCAGACTATGCGCTTCATATGTAGGGATCCACTTGCATGTGAGGCATTGGGGAATCTTTTTCTCATGGATTTTGTTGAAGAGGCACCCTAGGCACTTGTTAAGTAACTCCCATAAAAAATATTGCAATTTTCCCGTGCATTGTTTTTCTTATTTCATGTGTAATCGATACTTTGGAAGTGAAAAATTTCCTTCTTAAGTGTGCTTAACAATGCTTCAAGACATTCATTAACAAGAACCTTTCCTCACAACTTATGGTTTTGGGTAAAACGTTAATTTCAAAATATAGAAAACCAAAAGCAAAAGCCTACCTTTTTCTTACTTCCCCATGATGAAGATGAAATATTGTCACAAACAAGAGAAACTATTTCTCCCCTGTACAACTGAAGGGTAATTTGTTCACCGCTTGTATATTCTTCCCATAGATCCTCAAATATGCCAGAAAGCTTCTTGTCATCCTCAAATCTGCAGAATTATGAACATGTTCTCAAACTCTAAAAGTTGGTTGGAGGAATAGATCATCACATGTTCACTATTGAAAGTTCCCATTCTCTTCCAAACAAAACACGATCTTAGAACCAGTAAATTCGAGGAGTTAATTGGTCTCTACTTCATTTTTTCTGCAAAATGTGTCTTCTCATTTTCCTTTATTTTTACTGCAATTCATCATGATGCTGCACTACATGCCGGCATGTAACTTATGACTTAATTGATGCCAGAATCTTCTAATGGTGAGTCCACATTTTTCGTGGAAATTAGAAATGATATCCTATCAATAATCCAGAGAGAAGAAAGAAAAAAAACCAAGAATCATCTGTAATTCCAGAGAATTTGTACTTCACTTTTCTCGTAAGCAATATCTTTATAAATGGATAGTACTTGAACTTTTTATCCATCGCTAGATGTCAGAGATTTTCTCATCCTCAAGGGAATCTTCCTGATTTTTTAGGCCTCTAAGATACCTCGAAGATGCATGACACTTGCCTATCAAATAACAGATCGACAATTGTACATACTCTTAAAAGATGAAGAGTAAAAGAACAACAAGAGCAAAGTACCTTGAAATAAAGATTACAGGTAGAATTTCTGCATAATATCCACTAGCCACATCTGGGGCTTCGGATAGAAAGCTTTTCAGCAAATTTGCACAGGAGAGTTGCGAATTTTCGTCACCGGCATGCAAAGCTTTTAAGTCTTCAATTGACTTCTGTACCTCAGAGGTACTTGCATGCTTTAGTACTAATGCGGAGGCATCTGAAAAGGCACGTTTTACTCGAGAACCTGTCTCCTTCTTCACAGCTCTGAACAGCATCTTCAATAGTGTGTTTGCAAATGGTTTAATATCTATGCCAACTTTTTGAACTAACAAGCCAATAAAGTAGGCAACACCAACCCTGTGAGTTAATCGAGAAGTCTATTAAGTACAGAAAATAGTATAGCTATGCTTGATCATCTAATAAGCAACATTCCCGCCTTCTAAAGCTGATTAAATAAATTAAAGAAAGAATAAATTTCGTTCTTCAATTTTTTGAGGAGAAAATAGGCTTTTTCTTGTGTGCATCTGGTGGTGCAAAAGCATAGCTCGAATTTTCAGGCCCTAAAATGTTTATCATTACTTGAACTGCAATCTTTGTAATTTTTCCTCTCTTCCTTAATGGTTTGGTGTTTATTAGATACATCACTTTTCACCCCAGCATGTAGACAACATTTGGCCAGACTATTTAAAGGAGATATAACGAATGGTGGTGAATTCAGAGCATGAAGGTGGTAACCAAGCTCCTGATTGCTGTATCTCCATTGGAGCTAGACTATCAGAGAAACGAGAGGTTCATAAAGACACATCTATGTCAAGAGAGACTGTTCTTCTCCATCATCAGACATACGTTGGACACCACTTGATGTCCCACAAATCCGACAAATTGATCAAGTGCAACACATATTGCAAAACCCTCAGGAGGGATGTATTCCCGAGACAATAGCCAACTTCTTCTTTCAAAGTAAAGTACGACTTGAAAAGGAAGATGGCTGTCCAACCACAGAAATTATACTTCATCGATCAACCCTAAAAATTTACCCACATCAGGGACTAGAATACAGAGACATTATACGAAAACAGAAACGTTTGAGAATGTCACAGTCCATCTTGCAGCATCAGCTCATTAAGAAAAGTGCATATGAGATCGTGCCAACAGACCTTGTGTTTAAGCCGACGCTAGCTCGTACCATTTGGGCAAGTTTGGGAACCAAGCTTTCCAAGGATAGGGCATCCACGACATTTATGCACTGGTCCAGAGTTTCCCACATACGAGAACTTTTGGCAGTTGAAATCCGCCAGTTCTCGAGTTTTTCAGTTCTCAATCCCATGTTTGTCGCATGCAACTACAAGATACAGCATGCGAACAGAAAAAAACTGAACTGACGGACAAGCAAGATTCCAAATTGTTAGAGCGGCTAGTGAAATTCTCTTATACCTCGACATAATTGAGCACAGGGTCCTCGAAGCTAGACAAACTTTCAAGCATGCAGGGGACTACGTCTGCCAGATGTGGACGAAGTGAGACCCCTGCACCCTGTGAACAAGTAAATACTTACAGGTGATGCCTATGATTATAAAACTAGCCCTTTTCAAACAAAGAAGTACCTCATTATTCTGGATACAGAAATATTTACAATACTAGCTCCTTCTAGAAAATCCAACTACTGATAAAAATCTCAAAGAAATTAAAAAAAAAAAAAAAGGATCAATCATATAGCACATTATTTTCAACAAAACCACAAAAGTATGCAAAGTCTAGTTTTAGTCTTTCAGCATTTCATTCACACACAAATTAACACACTCGACCTTACTAAACCAAGTGGTTTCCGTTTGGTTTTTAGCTTTTATACAATCCTTAGGCAGTAAAAAGATTGCCAGGCGGGCAACTCCATATTCAAAACTATAGCTCTACTCACCTTTTCGAATTCTTAAAAAAAAAAATACATACATACATACATACATATATATATATATATATATATATTCGTTAATTAACTTGCTAGGAAAACTTTTTGAACATGTAAAAACAGCAAGATAGAGAGTCCATCCATAAAGACCTTTCTTTTCTCAAGAAGATGACCAATATGCGATGGTAAAGGGAGGCCAAATGTTCCTCTTAGGGACTAAACTTTTGTAACTGAAGTTCTTAAAAGAAGATATGTCGAACCTTCGTGAGCTTCATTACAACGTCAATTGATGCTGTTTGAATAGTATCAATCGTACTTCGAATGCCTTTTTTAAGTAGATATGGTAAAACAATAGCCATAGCCTGGCGTGAATCTGATACTTCAGTGCAGTTGACATCGCAGAGGTCTATTGTCAGTGAAGACACTGCATGGCATAATACGTTGCCAGAGTTCCGAACAGTTCCACTAATATCATTCATGGCCTGAAATGCAGCAATCCATACTTCTTCCAAATGCTTGCCAACCTACTCAACCAAACTATAATTAGTACATCGGGAAATCTATATATTGGCATTGAGAGCAATATAAAACCAAACTTCTCTGGTTTTTTCATTGCAAAAGTTCACTAACCAAACTCATTGTTTTTTCTTGAGTAAATTTCATTTTAAGGTCACCAAAGACAGACAATTTTGTTGTCGATTTAAGTATGCCATTCTAGAAACTAAGAAAATGTATTGCAATAACCAATGGTTCTTCGATGTTCATCTTCAATTGCTTTTAACTTAGTTTCACCATGAAGGTTTTCTTCCCCATATAAGACCAATTTGCCTCTACAAGAAGCTAGAAGATCTTCCAAAGCTACTCCACTCGTTAAAAGTGCAGCTCTACATGTCCGTACAAAAAGTCATATGGCACATGCTTTAAAAGCAAAAAAACAAGAAAAAAAAATGATGAAATCTCTCTATGTTGCAACGAGAAGCATGCTAGGATAATTCGGTGGTTGTCTCTTTGTCAAGTGCACATGTGCATTTGAAAGGTTTGTCTCTTTGTCAAGTGCACAAGTGCAATTGAGAGGTACTATGGAAAATATTACTATCTTTTTAGGGGTAAATCAAACTGATCAAATTTAACAAGACAAAAAGAATGGAGCTGTAAGTACACAAAAGCTGCGGTGATCCTGTTTGATATCATCACCTCTGTTCTGCCATCTGTCGGTCATTTTCAGCAATACAGAATGACTTTTCCAAATTCAATCAGCCACTCTGGAGCGTAGTACTTCCAAATAGTTCTCTTGACATCATGACAGTGATGAAGCTTCTAGCCCAGGTTTGCCAGATAGCTAGTCCAACGGTTTAGAAGTTTACGTCCCCAATGGCATGGAAGTGCAATGTCCTTTTTAAAATATGCATTTCTTCTCTTTGCTTTCTCTTGATTTTTTTTTTTTTTTTGTTTTTTTTTTTTTTTTTTGCTCATTCCTTTCTGGTTCATATTTACTTATTTCCCTCCCCTTTGATTTTTATTTTTATATATAATTTCAGATTTTTGGCATGCATATTTCTATCACTTCTTTGTTTGGCTATCACACTTCTCTAGAATCAATGGCAACCAATGAATTGTTTATTAAGAGATGGTCGGAAATTCCTTTTAAAAAAAAAAAAAAAAATTCGTGTCTATGGAGTTGGAAGAAACATAGCTCACGAAGAAACAAGATCCACCGAGCAACTTTAGAGACGAGTGATGCTGACTTGCATAATACCATAACATGATATTGAACAGGAAATAAATTAAATCATGAAATATTGACATTAATTCAAATAACAAAAAATAGAAAAAAAAATAGTGCCCATGAATGCTTGATGGACATGACAATGATGTCTTAAAGAATTATGATCTCCACAATAATAATAATAATAATAATAATAATAATAATAATAATAATAATAATAATAATAATAATAATAATAATAATAATAATAATAATAATAATAATAATAAAATTAAAAAAATAATAAATTAAATTAAATTAAATTGCTTCACCTGATACCAAACAATATTTTTGGTAGTTGATAATTCGAAAGTATTAAAAAAAAAAAAAAAAAGCAGGTAAGGAAAGTTATATATTTTTTCAAATATAAGCACAAGAGTCACTTGAATTCTAATCACTTCTAATTTAAGCTTCTTGGAGAAGATTGAAAGAAATTAGGAATTCGAAATATATAATCAATTTATCAGTCTCTTCTGCAGAAATATGATGAGCAAACACTAGTAAAATGTGAAGAAGAATGGCTCAACCGCCCACTCTTCTTCTCTCCTTGTCCCTTTCCCCCATCGACTGAATATTTTGGGGGGATACAGATTGACTCCACCTAAGTTTAGTCACTTCGAGAACCAGCACTAGCACATAGTAATCTAAATTTCTACCTTAAGCAATAGGAATAGCTCGATTCTAAAGAGAGTAGTGATGCTTTGCATACTTAGCGTCAACTATTTCACGTACATGCTCTTCAATTAAGGCGTAAGATCAAGGAAAGGAGAAACTAGATTAACTTCACCTTTCAGAAACATTGATGGCATAAAATTATTAATGGTTCATGTTATTACTCAGGGATTATCTGATAAATCTCAGAGACTCAAATATGATGTATTTCCCGCCCACTCCCTTACCTGATGAAGTTTTCGTTTTTGGACAATAGCAGCAAGAGCACGACAAGAAGCCTCAGAACCGCATTCTGTTAACAAATCATCCATAATTAGGTCAAAATGTTCATTAACGGTTCTCTCTGGGTCCCTCACTAGGGTCTTCCAGATATGTGCCATTGTATCCTGCATCACATCCAAGCAGGGCATCAAGAAAAAAGGAAAAAATACCAAATAGAAAACCCACCGGGGGGAAAAAAGTATCCTGTCAAGGTATCACAAGGCAATGAAGAATAAAATTGGCTTTACGTGCAACAATTCATCAAAAAGATGTCATTTGAACAGATTTACTAAAACAAAGGAATTCGGGGTTTCCACCTGAACATTTTTGTCAGGATCATATCGATATCGCATAAGTCTGGGTACAAACGCACTAAGATGGGGCTGAAGAGCATCCCCAGCTTGCTTGGCTATTTTAGTGAAGCCAAAAGCAACACTCCTTTTCGAATTTAGAGAAGCATGGTGATTTGCAAGATCGATAAACTTGTATATCAGACCCCGTTGCCTCGTATCATTCGCCATATCGCACAGCTTTTTGTATGTGCTAAGTTTTCCACCACTTATAGCCCCCCCTTGGAGAACTTCATAATCTTCGTCAGGCTGTCCAAGAAAATTTCATCCTCACATTTGTCACCAGAGGGAGGCACAGAAACTTAAATAGCCAAGTCAATATTTTCAAGTATTAAATGCTCCTTCATCCACCAGTTCCTTATTTGTATTCTGGAGTCTAGACATAATTTAGACCTTTCTGGGTTCTTAGTAGAGTCTTCCATCAAATTTCTAACTAAGATAACTAAAACTACAATACAACAAACCTTGGTGGCTCTCTTTCTCTTCCTAGATCCAGTTAGAGTTTTGACAAGTGCTTTCGCCAGCTTTTTCTTCATAGATGCATGTCCAAGCAAATATACAATGCTCATGCCTTGGGAAGCAAGCTCCTGAGTAAGTTCATTTTGTTCACGAAGTAGGTGTAAGAATGCTTCCTGCATTACCAAAAAAAGAAAAAAAAAAAAAAAAAAAAAAAGAACACTGAATTATAGCAACGAAGCAGAATGATATTCTTCTGAGCAGATAAATTGTCGAATTTCCTTTTCCAATTTAACAACGTTCTTCATCTCTTTTCTCAGCTGTTTGTCGCGTCTTAATTGACCTAAAATGATTGCATAGATTCTTCTTGACAAGAAAAGAGTCCAAAGTCTTTTCTTCAACGAGAAAAGACCTTATCTCAGCTCATTTGCACAACTAAATTGACCTGTATCTTCTGACTACAATTAATGCAATGTACAAATAACCTGTAAATACAGCAATGTCTGCCTTTTCATATTAGTGGAAGTGAACACGATATCCTTTTCAGGAATTGTATAGTACAAGAAAAGCTCAGTGCATCTATTTGTCCAGAAAAAAGTTGGACATTCCAACTTCTCTCATACTTTAGCATGCCAATGCAATTTAACTTTAATTCTGCAAGTATGATGAACCAGGAGCTCAAGGCCCATGATAAGTATAAAAAACACCGATTGTAGCACCAACCACTAAGTCCATTCATACTCTTCATATGTTAGTAAATTGAATTTATTGTTGTCTGTTCAATTTTTACTTATAAGCCTGGCCACTAGTATGGTATGAGAGTGATCCATGGAATTAAAACAACAGTGTAAATGTACTTTTAAGGGGAATGCAGTAGAGATTAGTCACAAGAACTTCAATCCCCAGTAAACCACAAATCTTCTGCCAAAAACCAGCATCTTTCCAACACAATGATTGAAAGAGCAGAAATAAGCTAGCAGATGGGTTTAGTTCCACATAAAAAGAGTTCTTGCAAAGCCTATAGAGTTCATTGTCAACAAGCTCATAAGATGATTGGCCAATAATAAGTAATTGTTGGAAATTAGTGATCCATTTTCAATAAAATCTAGAAGCTACTAGCTTAATGAAGAATAAACTTGAAGACACGTGAAGAAGCCTCAAGCTGATCAAGAAAAGGAAGGGGCACACAATAAAATAATATTATAGTAGTTGCTGGAGTTTTCAAGAGAACAAGCTCTACGTGCATGGGAAATTTGTGCATGGGAAATCTTGAATGAAAGTCAACAATGACTGGTTGACCATGAAGAAAGAATGATCTAGAATACGTGGGCAGCCGAGAGAATAGACAGTCAAGAGAATAGAAAAATGAAGATAAATGGAGAAGCCACCAGAAGATGCGGCAGAAGTCGCGACAAAAGAAGCTGCAATTTTATATTATTTTATGTATTAAGTCGGTTGTGTATGGCGGTGGATTCACGCCCATAAATAGGCTTGGAAGTTGATCATTTGTGAGTGTGAGAGGTTACCTCCACCTTGTATGTGGGGGTGAACTCTCCACCTTTCTTAGACCTTCATTGTATTTTCATTAAACTAGTTTGTTTAACTAATAAAACTATTTCCCTCATATCTCATGTCTTATATCCTTGAAGTTTTCCTACCTGTTCCCTTGTTCATCCTCCACAAAATATACCATACACTTGCACACGTCACTAACCAAAAACTATAACTAATTTCAAAACCATGCTTTCGCGCACATTTATATTTTTAACATGGTATCAGAGCCAGATACACCCAGGTTCGTAACTGAGCCAGGTGTCAAGGATCGTGAAGCCAAAGATAGGCACATCGGATGGTTATGGGCGTTTGTCCGCACCATCCTCAACTAAAAAGGCCAGAGCCCGAGCGAGAGCCAACAGAGCCAGAGCCGGAGCCAGAGCCAGAATCAAAGGCCAGAGCCCGAGTGAGAGCCAAGAGAGCCAGAGCCGGAGCCAGAGCCAGAACCAAAGCCGGAGCCAGAGCCAGAGCCTACGAGAGCCAGAGCCCGAGCCCGAGCTAACAACTACAACTAAGAACATTTCGATGCCCCGAGACATATGGGACATCGTTGAAGAAAAGATATACGCATTCAAAGGCAAGTGCAAGTGTTTCAACAAGAGAATGCAATGGATTGTGGAACGAAGACAGAATAAAAGGCATGGGATAAATTACAAGAGAAATTTCAAGGTACATCCGAAGCTTTATAACATAAGTTCGGAATATCCCGAAAATGGATCAAGGGGGAGTGTTGGAAATTAGTGATCCATTTTCAACAAAATCTAGAAGTTACTAGCTTAATGGAGAATGAACTTGAAGACACGTGAAGAAGCCTCAAGCTGATCAAGAAAAGGAAGGGGCACACAATAAAATAATATTATAGTAGTTGCTGGAGTTTTCAAGAGAACAAGCTCTACGTGCATGGGAAATTTGTGCATGGGAAATCTTGAATGAAAGTCAACAATGACTGGTTGACCATGAAGAAAGAATGATCTAGAATACGTGGGCAGCCGAGAGAATAGACAGTCGAGAGAATAGAAAAATGAAGATAAATGGAGAAGCCACCAGAAGATGCGGCAGAAGTCGCGACAAAAGAAGCTGCAATTTTATATTATTTTATGTATTAAGTCGGTTGTGTATGGCGGTGGATTCACGCCTATAAATATGCTTGTACATGACCATTTGTGGGTGTGAGGGAAAACCCTCCACCGAGAGTGTGTGAGGGGGAAACCCTCCGCCGAGAGTGTGAGTGTGAGAGGTCCACCTTGTGTGGGAAAATCCTCCACCATGACTATCTTCATCAAACTATTTCCTTTAATTAATGAAACTATTTTCCCCCGTATCCATGTTTTTTATTCTTGAACTATCCTACCTTGTCCCTTGTCCATCCTCTACAAAATATACCATACACTTGCACACATCACTAACCAAAAACCATTATCAATACCAAAACCATGCTTCCGCACACATTTATATTTTTAACAGTAATAATAACAAGCTCAGAAGTAGAAAAATTTGAATTATCCATTGACGATAAACCTGAATCTTTGGAAGCTTTTGTTGGATATTTGGATGATGGCCACAATACATGGTCAATGACAGCAACCAGACAGTTGCAGCACAGCGTTCTTCCTTTCTATGACTGTATGGAGGATGATCAATGAGCTTTCTAGTAATTGCATTCCTAACACTAGCACGAGAACCTTCAGTGTCTTCAATCATTCCATTAGAGTTATATCCAGTCAAAGATGTGCTCGTGTTTTCCAGAAGATGGTTTGAAGACATAAAGAGTGAAGTATAGTTAGTCTTGAGAATTGTGTCGGTAGTCACAGAGACAGTTCCCCACAAGAGAGACAAAGCCTCCCCAGCAGCAAAAAGGACGTCCTCAACCTGTACAACTCAAGGGTTCAGAGATAAGAAAACTTTCAGGTGCTAAGCAATAATAAGACCAAACAGGCATCATATACTAAGACAACCACAAGTAGAAAGAGCAACAAGAATCAGTGTGCCCACCTTTGAACGGCAAAGACTGAAAACCAAATCAATTGCAATGTTGAGACGTGAAGATGATGTTTCTTTCATACAGAGATATCCAAGCGATATAGCAATTTTCTGAATTGCTTTAGTATCATCACCAGAAAGTAGCTTCCTCAGTTTTTCTTGTAGAACCATGAATAAGTCGGCTGCAACTTGAATGAAGTCTAACATGACTAATAATCCATGCAACTGATTCCAACATTTCCAAGAAGGAAAAAAGTTACCTGAGGTGGATTCATCAGCAATTGAAGGTAATGGGACACGCAACCCGATATGACCTAATGCTTGCATAGCAATAGATGCCAATGTTGCATTCTCAGAGTTCACAACATCGACCAGGCATTTGAGTACACTCTGGAGCAGTACTTCTTGTATCTAGAAGGTGAATGCCAATTACAACACAATTTATGTAAATGCCAAAAATTTCAGCTCAACTTAACAATGTCCCCCGCAGTTGTTCAGAAAAGAAAAACGCAAACTTATACATTTATGTCATTATGTTGCAACTTGCGTCAACCTCAACACACTTAGATGGACATCCTACTCCTAACACAGACATCAGAGTCTAATTTTACATCAGTAAAAAGAAAGAGAGCTTGCAAGCATAGGACGGAGTAGAGTTGGAATGATTTCAACTGGAAAACATGGGACTTGAATGATAAGAGGCGTATGGATTCATAACTAACAATGGACAATAGGTAAACGTGCATGCTTTTCTCAGGCATCTTTTTTTTGAAAAAATCATAAATTTATTAATCATGGATTAAAATGGAAGTTAGAATAAATAGCACAGGATAGGAGTGATAGCTCATCTCAAACGTAGCAAAAAGGAAAAGACATAAAGACACAGTAATCTCAATGAAGATCACATCGAAAGTATAAAGCCTTGGTAAATCACTGTGATTATGAAAGTAAAATTCTTTTTTCCCAGAGATTATGAAAGTAAGTTGAATGGATCATATAGCACTTTGTATTAGATATTTGTCAATCAGTGAACAAAATGAAAAAGCATGAAAATTTTCTGGGTTTCATCTGCTAAAGTTATATTTTGTCACTGAGAAAAGTAATGCAGAAGAAGTCATTTATCAAATCCATAATCAATTAGATTCAAACTTTCAATAAATTGCTCATTATTATTGTTGACGTTTCAACATGGAATTTTCCTCATTGGATTATAACCAACATAAGAGATTACCACCCTAGCGCCTGGGACAACAACTGTTACCCAGAGAGTAAAAACCATCAGAATGTTGCCACTTAATCTGAAGTATAATGACCAGAACAAGTGAGGCATGGAGCAAACGTAAAACAGAAGTTAGTCCATTAATGTATCAACACCATGCCTCAGCGCAATCAACAGGAAGATGCTGATAAGATAATTGACCATACAATATCACAATATATTCCCATCAAGAATTGCATGCATTTATGCTTTATTTTGGAAGGAGGGGAGGGGAAGAAAAATGAGGGATGGGTATCGAAGATGGGGTAATCATTAACCTTTTGTGAGGAGAAAAGGAGGGGACAAGTCTTCTCCCTTTTTCCCCCTCCATGTTCCCAAACAATGGATTAAGGTAACAATGTCGCCACAGGACAACAAGAGGGAAAAAAACTAGTAAGTATGGGAAAGAAAAAACTCTTTTATGAGTTGCCCAAGAAAAAAACAAGCTGTGACTTACAGGAGGTGTTCTGCAAATACAATCTGCCGTGATATATCCTATCGCACATACTGCTCCACAATGATAATCAAACCTGAAGAACACATTGAAATCCACAAATCAGGAGAACTCTTAACTTTAGAGTAAAAGAAATGAAGGACCAATCTTCTAAGAAAATTCCCCAAACCTTCTTGTGCGTGAATCACTAATTGAAAACACTAGCTCACTTATCAAAGCTGAAGCGGCCATGGTCGGAAGACCAGAGGAAGCCATTCCAAGTAAGCGCGCTGCAGTTTCACGAGTATCAATGTCCTGGTGACTCAGTAATTGCTTTAGCCATGGCACTTTATTAGCATAATGAGGAACGATCACCTGAAAAGATCAGCAGTCAGTATGAAAAGTTAATGCTAGTCCTACGGGGAAAATCATAAAATAAAAAAATAAAAAAAAGAAGCGGCAAGTATAGTGGCTTCTTTTTGTTATACTTGTGGAGTATGAGATCCAATTGCCACCATCGCCCTGGAGGCACAAGCATGCAACTCAACCGAGCCTTCTAATACCATAGCATGATCTAGCAGTAGACACATATTTTTCACTGAAGATGAAAATTCAGACGGTCCTCCATCAGTTTCAGAAAGCAGCTTTTCTGACTCAAAACACTTCAACAGAAACTTGATCATTGCAGCATAAGTTTCCGAAGGAAAAAGGAGATGTTGTTCCCTTGTTTCAATTGATTCTAACACTTCTGGTCGCTGCTTGAGGATGTAAGTTAACATGTCTCCAAGTTTTGGGTACTTCAGACTGATATCATGATGGGTAGGTGGCCCATTATCGTTACCAGGGAACAAGCCTTCCAGTGCCAATTTTCTTCAAAGATATTTTAAAAGAAAAAAGTAGAACAAACAATAACTTTACATTAGCAATGGAGACAACCACCACTGTATGCATACATAATGAAGACAAAGACCAATATACAAAGCTAGCCAGAGAGGGTCTTATCTATCGGAAGAACTTTAGTGACGTTATATAACATATGAAGAAAACAAGCAACCAATATCATGCAGCACTGAAAGAGCATAAGCATGAAAAAATTTTAAACATCAACACTGGATCATCAACATCCACTAGTTACACAGATAATCTGACAAAGTAACATGACCTAGAGGCGCCTATTAAATGCATGTACTTGTTTGTACAAACTTGCAACAAATAGAGAAATGTCAAACGCTCAACATTAAGCTGTAACTCCTCCCTTTTATATATACAAATCCTACCCAAGAATGCTCAGCTAATTGACTGAATAACATTTTAGAATCTTTTATCATATATATACTTTTAAGAGAATATGTTGTCTACCGAATATGTCGTCTACCTTATATGATTATCTGCAGCCCCAAGCATACATAGATAACGACTCGGGCAGTGTTGCAAATCAAACAATGTAGTCGCCCAACTCACAGCACAGTAACGTACTTCGCTTTGTTCCTGATAAAAAGAAGGTACTCAATTTCCATATAAATTGTATGCTCCTCCTGCTATACATATTTACTAAACCAAACAGTACAAAACCTGTGTCAAATTTTCCAACAGTAGTGTCTCCAAATCCTTTAGCACATTACTGGATGCATCCTACGAATGGAGCAAAAACAGTATCAGTGATCTTTCATAAAGGGAGATGCATCAAAAGAAATGAAAGGAAATAAGGCTGTCCACTAGGACAAAAAGTTCTTAAAACCAGAAAGGAGGAATCTCTTCCTTCAAACACACATTTAAGTTCTTTTCTTTTAGAATCTGAATACCCAAGAGCTCATGACAACAGATTGATCCATGCCCTTAGAGGGGATACTTTTCTCACCTATTGATTGAAGTAACTACTTAACCATATGCCGGAGGAGAAAACTAAGAGATAGATTCACCAAATCCAAAACCAAATCAAATTTGCCACACTCAAAGAAAGATATTTGCAAGTAGAGATATTACAGGCAATTAAACTACAATTAATGCTTCCACCACCACCACCACGCATCACCACTACCACTACCATCAACAGACATTATAAGTGTTGGAAATTGGTGATTCATTTTCCAACAAAGTCTAGAAACTACTAACTTAATGGAGAAGGAATGAGTCGGCAACATTGCACGTCCATGCAAGAAAAGATGAAGAGTCCAAGTTGAACTTGAAGACTGTGAAGAAGAAGCATCAAAGAAGAACCTAGAACGAGCTAGAGAAATCTACATGCAATCTACGTGCATGAGAAACACGTGAAGAAGCTCCCACAAGCTGATCAAGAGAAGGGGCACATATTAAAATATTATTATAATGGCTGCTGGAGTCTTCAAGAGAGCAAGAAGGAAGGTGAACGTGAAGGAAAGCCTACAATTGTTGACTCTTAACCATGAAGAAAGAAGGATCAAGAGTAAGAGTACGTGGGCAGCAAGTGTACTTGGAGAAGAAGGAAATTAGCTGTCTAGGGCGGTGACTAAGTCGGTTGTAATTGCCTATAAATAGGCTTGAAGTTGATCATTTGGGTGTGTGAGGGAAAACCCTCCACCGAGCTTGTGTGAGGGGAAACCCTCCACCGTGTGAGAGGTCCACCTTGTGTGGGGAAAATCCTCCACCATGACTATTGCCATCAACTATCATAATAAAGTTTTTTTATATTCCCTTGCCATATTTCATACACTTGCACACACACACGCTTCCGCAAAATTTAACAATAAGCAATTCCTCTTCCGCCACAACCATTTCAGCTACTACATTATAAGCCTTATTCCAATAAGTGGCTCGGCTGTATGGATTGTTTCATGCCACTGTTTTCGATTCTGTATCGTCCGTTGTAAGCTCCAAACTATATATCTCTCTTTTTCACCTCCTTCAATATTTTATTTCACATCACATAAGTATACCCAGAAAAGTTGTTATTAAAATCACACTGAGTGTAGACTGAAATATATAATCTAAAGCCAGTAATTTTTATTAGGTTGCAGTAAATGCCCTATTGAAAGCACAAAAGTAACACAATTTGGAGACATATCAATGGTCATCCCAATTTTTTTTATAATACCCACCAATTGACTTTTTAAATCCGCAACACCATGGAAACGAAGCTTTTCCTAAGGTTTGAGATAATGATATCAGTCTCCTCATCATACATAACCAAAGCCAAACATGAAAAGTGTCAACAATCAGTCTTCATATTAAAATAACCTTGATTATAAGGGCTTTAGCATAGACCTATAGGTAATGGGATGTAGGACCAGCAATAATCGTTTCAGAAAATTCAATCTTGAAGCATTACCGGAAACTTAGTTTATAGTTGGTGAAGAAATTTAAACTATTTGCACCTAAAGCGGACCAAATGAAGCTCACCAATTGCCAAAATGACCAGTTAGAACAAGCATTTGTCATGTGCTACCAGAAAGGGGTCTTCATCAATAATTATGTCATGCAAGACAGAGAATCAATATTTCATCCATATGGAGAGAGTATAGCTACCTTGTACGCAGCAGCAAGGAAGACAGTTGCTTCTCGAATCGTAACATGGAGAGATGGTGCCTCCAACTTCAATGCATCAAAAAGTCGAGCAGCCATATCAACTTTATCCCTACGAGCAGGCCAAATAGGGGATAATCCAACGCATAAAATGCCCCATGTTTTTTTTTTCCGTTTTTAGGGGGGAGTTGGAGAGGGGTAGGGAGGGAGAATCTCATCAGGTACCTAAAAAGCTGAGGCGTTCGCTTTGCTAGCAACCCAATAGCTTGAAATGCCAATATTTTTTTGTCTATGGCATTAGTATCTACATGAACAAAACAAATAGGTATTCATGGACTAAATACTTACTGGATCTTAATCTTGAAAGATGACTGAAAGAACTACAATCAAGGGAACTCTCCGCATGCTAAGCTCACCTGATTCAGGACTTGAATAACAATCGAGTGTCTTCATAATTTCACTCAAGATGACAGGGCTCATCAGATTCAACTGATCAAGCTTTGCCTGAGAAAGATAAAATTTAATCGGCAAAAGTGGTCAGTCCACTAATAACAAATTTTTCCAATAGTAGAATGACAAGATAAACTGCTAATATCATAGTGAAAGTTGCTAATCATTTTATTTTCAGGTTTAATTATAAAATGTATTAAGTTAGTATCTTAGACCAAAAAGAGGGTTGTCGATAGTCCAATACTCCTCCAGCAAATAATTAACACTGAGAAAAATGGCTAAAGTAACATCACTGCATATGCCTTCAGATAGTTTCTTAATGAAAGGAACAGACTCTATTGAGTTTCCAGATATTTCACAGGTACAATTCACGAAAAACAAGAAGGGCCCTGTAAACACATTACTGTGCTTATTTGGGTTTCCACACTAAGAAGATGAAGCAATTGGTCTCTTCGTTAGATCGATGAATAGTGATTGAGGACTTGAAAGATTGGAATAGAGAAATGCATGTTAAATGCACCTATAATGGTGTTCAATTATCAGAAACAGAATTTCCAAAAATTTTGCTGGAAACTTAATACCTGGATATTTAATCTCGCATTGTACCTAAGAAGTCGATTCTAGATGCTTGAACTTTTTTAACATTTCATTATGTAACACTATTTCGCTTTTTCTCTTTTCTTAGAGCCTTCGAGGGTGTGTTAAGTTTGGAAGAGGACGTTTTTAATTGAGGCAGAAGACCAGTTTAACTCTATAGCAGTTAAATGGAATGCTTTAGCAAAACCCCGCAACCTACGTACTAAGTGGAGTTTGCCTGAGAGGTTGAGCAAAACATAGGAGCTATGGTGAATGGCATCACAATTAGGCAATTTTATAACGACAACCTAGATATTTCTTTCCAACTTCAAAGTAGGGTTAACTATAATTTGAAACCAATGTATAGCCCTCACATGCTTGAATACCCAAAAAGTGAACTCCATTCCCAACTGCTTCAATCTTCTGGTGGTACCCTGCCCTATAACATCATGATTTCAGACGTATCAGCACGAAAAGAATTATTAATTATACAGAAAATAGTATCATGAAAAAGGAAGGGCTAAATGGTACATGTACACCATATAATATAATTCTAAACATGACCATCTATATATATATATATATATATATCTATGCCAAAGATCACAAATTGTTAAACAGGAAGGAAAAAAATGGTAGAATCACTCAAAAACAAGACACAGTGCATATATTGCATAGAAAAGGACAGTCTAAATCAGCAATTGTCAGGAGACTATGGTTTTACCTTAGCTACCAATTATTTTGTAGTAGCACGTGTGAAATACCGGATACAGACTTTATTCACATGAAACATCCTTTTACAGCAAAAGTTGTGCTCATCAATTAAATCTCACAAAGCCACGCAGATAACTATAACCTCAGGGTGTAACGGGACAGATACTTCACACCTATAACAAGGCGGCGAACGTCAACATATAAATTCACGAATCTTCTACAGCTTGTGGCTTTGAACATCATCCTACATCACAGAATATTCAACGAGGGCACTACCACAGAAAACTGGCCAGATGCCAAACTAGGACACTTATTTTGGCACAATAGAAAACTAGAAAGAGTTTCTTAATGGACAGCCAAGACATCACCCGACTGCACCCCCACCAAAGTATTCTCATCAAACACGCATTCATTTTGTGCATGTGTTGGTATTTGATCGCGATGCATATCACCTCATAGACCATCATCAGCCTTATTTCTTGGCCCTATGCTGAAAGGACATTTTCCATCTTGCTTTTACATTGTGGGTAACATTTTCACGCATTATTCTGCTACATTATAAAATAGACCCAGATATATCAATATCAGGCACTTTCCTCTCTCCCTTCTCACCACTACATGTATATCTCACTACAACTTGCACTTCGGAGACACTCTTATATTGTTTCATCTTACTTTGCTACTTCTCAGACAAGTAGTTAGTCTTACGACTCTCTCCAAATATGTCTTAATTGCTATATTATCATATTGGAAAATTCTAGTCCATTTTGTACGATAAACTGAAGGAGGAGGGTTTTGAAAAAGCCCCTGAGTACCGTATATGCACTCAAATATGCACTGCAAAGTCGATGGAAAACTGTTCGCTGCAGTAATTGACCGACAAAAGACAGACATCAATTTGGCTTTTAAGGCTGAATTGGCAGGAGCGATTTTGGAATCTGGTGCAACACTCTCAGCTCCAGTAGAACCTGCGCAACATGCGAATAATACAACATTAAGGGGGATATGAGGCATAACGGAAAAACGGAAAAACGAAAGTAACTGACGTTTTTTTTTTTTTTAAATGATTGATGTTTACTTCTTAATAGCACCATTAAATTTGACATGATCTCCTTTATGAGTGCCGTAGAAATAGTGAGACCACCTCATCCTTATCTAACATTTAAATGTTCTATAACTCCCTCTCACACCTAAATAGGGATTAGATTTAAAGACCATAGTGCAGAGATTGACCAAGAACTCAATTGTAAATAAGCGGCCACAGAGAATTAACAGAGGACTTACTCACTCTCGTTTCTTTTAGGCATTGTGAGTATACTGCCAACTTATAAAAAACTCAAGCAATTGGATGAAAGTGCAATCGGGGTAAATAAATGCTAGTACAAGTGTAAATTATGGTTAAAGGTTTGTGCGGATTTCTAAGAAGAAAAATGGTTTCTTCTTGTTTCTTTATTTTCATATATTACTCAAAGAGAACATTACATATAATTTGGACCTTAGACATCTAGAAGAAAGCAAGAAAACAGGAGCGGAAACAGGAACAAATTTTGCTAATTCCCAATTCTAGTGATCTTCTTCCTAATTATGAGGATTTAGAAATAAAAGGAAATAAAATATACGGAAACAAAATAATTCCCTTTTCCCGAGATTTTCTCCTAATTCTTGGACAGTTTGGAGTATTCAGCTTACCGAAAAGCCACTTTCCAATTTGGAGAGTTGTTTGACTGTGCAAACTCCGTAATTTGTAAAGGCGCGGTGCCCCTGTGTTACCGTTTTCATAAACTTTTCTAATATTTCTTCAACAGAAGAGTAATGATAAAGGCCATGCAAATTTCGCTTGAATAATGAATTACTTACAAAATGGTTCTAGCATCATTGTATCTATGATGACTGCACAAATTCATTGGCTGCAAAAGCTTCATACCTTCCTCACAAACTTTCATAATTTTTCTTTAGAAAAAAAAATGCCAAAAAATAAGGATGATGTCCATTTCCCTTGAACAATAAAGCACTTCGAAAATGCTTCTAGAAATTGAAAATACCAGCATCATTTAATGTCCATGACAGCACGATCTGATTGGCTGCAAGAGTTTTATGGACTGTCTCAAATGGATCTTCAAATGAAAATCTTTTTTTTTTCATGGATAGTTTGAGAAAAGTTTATATTTCTCACATAGTGTCACTGTTACAACAGCACCGTCTAAATGATTTTTTTTCCTGAATGACAGTCTTAATTCCAGCCACTTTCCAGAAAAAGAGAAGTCTCCAGAAGTTGCTGAAAAAGATATTTAGTACAATAAATGACTCATGTTTGTAAACTGAAACTGATACTGCCACTAGGAACATGAAAAAGAAAATTTTGCATGTTATACCTACAGCTTTGAAATATTAGCCATCTCTGCATAACTTTCTTTGAAGTGGCAGGCAGTATATTCAGTAATTATATGATTTGGATCCTCCAAAGTTTGGCAAGGTCCAAAAAGAGGATTCTATCAACAACTTTCTGAGGGAAAAAGAAGAATTATAGCCCCATGAACCTCGAAATGCTAGAAGAAAAATAACTCACATCTGGAGAAACTTTTTCGTTCGAAGAAATGAGGGAATCTCACTCTTTGATGGAGAAACTGACTTTACAATGGAATATTATGGACTGCTGGCCTAGCAGATATAATCTTCAATGAAAGATGGCACATACCATCATCATTTTATTTTGCCCACATCATGTCACGTGCACTATAGACATGAGATGCCCCACAGAAATAAGGTAAAGCCATCAATATCCATGAAGGCAACAAAAGATCATTATTTAAAGTGATTATATTCTCCCCGGTCCTCCTCTTTTTTATAAAACTTCTCCAAACAGACATGTAAGAGAACGAATTCATCCATGCCAAACAAAAAACGTACAGGATTAATTTTCAGTAAAAGACTCATTTCCATGGTCCGTACCATTGAATAGTAGAAATAGTCTCTTTATAAGCGATGGATCCTCAAAATTTGCATTAGAAGCCTTCATTGAAAGCGCATCCCCTCTCCTTGCAACAGCCTCTTGACTGGTACAAATCCAACATTAAGCAACGATGAGATTCTAAACATGTGCATCCCTCCATAGGACAGGCAATAGAGCAAATATCACACTACAATGCCTAGATACCTGTCAGCAGAAGCAGCGAGATAGAGGGGATAAACAACTTCAGGGGTGAGCTCCATAGCTTCCACTACATTCAAAATGCCCAACTGCATAAAAAGGTTAATACCGTAAAAAATCCCAAATTGGTAAACCTATGATAAAATTACCAAAAAATCAAATTAGTGTATTTATGATAAATTTACTCTCCGTTAGTTTTTGTTAAATTGGATTAATACCACAAAATGGTACACGTGACAAACGGAGGGTAAAATCTCAAACTGGTATACTTATCAACTATCATCTGTCATTCAACTTAATAATTTGACAGTAAAATTTAACAAAAACTGACGCATAGTAAATTTGTCACAAGTACACTAGTTAGAATTGATCAAGAAACCTTAGATATTAGAAGAATAATATTGTAGTTGGTGGTGGCATAGGCAATGCTAAATCCACCACAGATTTGCTTTATTGCTAAGATAACGTAGAATGATATGCAAATCGTAATGTCTGCACCTTTCTCTTCAAAAGTGTATCATTCGTCAATTGCTGTTGCCCACTAAGACGTTTAGCTAGAGCAATTGAAAGCCCAGGGGAGCTTCCTCCACTGTAAAGGAAAAATAACTCCTTGATAAAAAAAAAAATTTGGAATAGCATCTCATACACGGTAATGTAATGCTCGGTGAAGTGATATACAAACCCTTGAGAAGATGGTTGATACAAGATATTATGAAGGCAAAATTCAATGAAGCCTTCTTTATCCTGAGAATTATTGAGATCTTTATACATTGCAGCAACTTCTGCATTGACTCTAGTTGAGTGGTGGCATTCACCGATCGCCTGAAAGCATTCAACCATGTAGAAGTACACAATAAAGAAACTTCATATTGACATTAAGCAGTACATCGAACGCATTATACTGAACATAAGGAAAACAACGAAAGAAAGAGAGGATGAAAATACATCACTAGGATCAGCAAGAGAGTAGGTCAGATTGAACCCAGGATTGGTTTTGAACAACCATTTACAAAGACTCTATAAGACGCAGCCTCAAAGTTTGGAGGTAATTGCCAAACATGAAGTTGGTCCTCCCCAAATTATCATCACAAAAGCAAAAGATTTTCAATCAACGTGATATAGTACACACACATTATTATCATTTATATCTTTCATCCAAGAAAGTAAATACTGCATCTAGTGGTAAGGATGTCATAGTATGGCTCGTTCACAAAGAAGTTTTTCAACATGTTCTTCTCGCCAATAGACATCAAGATATAGAATGTGAAAGAAACAATGACATTAATTGGTGTAAGAACATTCAAAACTAGTAGCACCAAGTAATGTGCGTGAATAGTCTATAGAACTTTGCATGCTGAGGGGAATAAAGGATATTCAAACAAACCTT
Organism: Eucalyptus sideroxylon; assembly: GCA_014182405.2. Taxonomy (NCBI): domain Eukaryota; kingdom Viridiplantae; phylum Streptophyta; class Magnoliopsida; order Myrtales; family Myrtaceae; genus Eucalyptus; species Eucalyptus sideroxylon. Next base: position 30,101,301 of record CM024554.2, on the reverse strand, counting down.
TGCAGCAATTCTTAGAACAATCTCTTGATGCTGATGAGGAAGCTTTGAAACATTGGCTGCGAATATAGGTGCCATCATTTCTTTCTCCTGAAAAATAAAAGGAAAACACTTGTATCAGGATTCAAGCAAAAGATTTTCTAGACAAGCGAGTTTGAGATAACAGCTTTTTACTTCCCAAAGAGACTTCAGATACCATATGACAATGACAAACCTTCACATCAGTGCGTTCAAAAGCCATCTCAATGTACACAATGCAGAAGTTTCTGACAGTTGGTACAGCATTAGCTTCTGTGTATATTTTCCATAAATCTGACAAAGGCAGACCAATTTCAGGTTGATGTTTCACTCTTTTATTAACATGGCTCAGGATCTCAAGAACCTGTACCAAAAGATAAATCAATCTGGTCATCTCAAAAGAAATGAATTAACAAGGACAACACTGCATAAATATGAAGTAACGAATTACACATTCAGTTCAGCATGAAAAACTTGTGTAAATCAGAAACAGTTAAAAGACACAAGAAGAGACATGAGAAATGGGGAATGAGGCCAACATGGATCCATAAGGTGACAGAAGTATCTTCCTGTCAATACAAAGTCGCATTTTGACAAGTAAATTTGATAAAGTACCTACTGTTCATATTATAGGGAATTCTTCAATATGTGAACTCTAAAAGGGACCAAGAGAATAACGACCACCGTACCAGAAATCAAAGAAGGTGGTAAAAGGAAGAAAAACAATAATTTACAACATTATCTTTCATTGAACCTCGTATTCTCTACTATGAGGTGTCTCTGAAACAGGAGAATTAAAAGTCTTTCAGTCAAAATCTGATATCAATCCAGTTGCAGAAACAGAATACTGCTCAAGTCCCGAATTTCATTAATTCAGCCGTCCTACACATTTTCCGCAAAACACAAGTGGCAACCATCTACAAGGGATTAAGTCTAACTAATATTGAACCCAGTGGGATTGACTTAGTAGTTTGAGGAATGAACACATTTGTGGTTTTTAAGTGCATACATTCGATTCCTGACACCAATTTGCAACTAAACTCATTTGTCAGCATCACCCTGGCAGCTGCTAGAGTCATATATGGTTCATGAGGTCAATGGAGTATTTTATAGCACAATCACTTAGCTAAGATAGATTTAATAGTATATTCATATTGAACGGTTGCTTAGCCTATTATGATACAAGGTTAGAGAGTGACTCAAGACGAGTAACATTTACAATTAAAACCCCCTCTTTCTATTCATTTATTCTTTCTTCTTGATTAGTTGGATAGGTTCTTATGCATAAAGGTAACTAAAAATCTTACCACACGAAGTAGTTACAAACAGCAGAGATGCTCAGAAGATTTAAATCTGTAGCACTTAATGACAGAAAAGATGCCAGACAAAGCATTGCACGAGCATGTACAGCCCACCCCACCCAATTAAAAGAAAAGAAGAAATACACCTATATTCCAAAGTTTGGTAAACTAATTCCGATGGAAGCATGGGAAGATTGCGATGTCCATCACAATACGTTTCATTTGCAATAAGCACACCTGCCCCTCAAAAAAGGGGAAAAAAGGCATGGTGACACTAGCAATGTCACCCGCGAAGTGTCAAAATTTCACACTAGTACATTGACATCCTTCCAGCCAACATAACTATCCAAAAAGATATATTTTCTTGTCATCGTCGTTCCTTCCTGCCAGCCAAATATGCAAAAGGCCTGACGGTATTGATTAGAGGAATTATTCTCGATAACAATGGCAGCAAAAAGCTAATGCGAGTACATGCACATCAACAAAAACAGTTTACGCCAAGAGTAGCCTTCTGTATGATCCTCGAAGGTTCAAGAAATTTCGAAGTAATAATTCATAAGCAGAAATCACCATACAGAGCCCCTTGAAAAGCTTCTCCAACACTATAACTAGCGGAGGATCGAGTTCACTAAGTTCCAAAGAAAATTGTTCATGAACAGAAAACAAGAACGGATAACATAAAAAGGAAATATGATGCATAAAAAAAACTAAAAGCTATTGGTCAAGTGGGAGTGCTAGTGGTCAAGTGCAAAGGTGATCAATGGGCAGGCCAGGCTGGCCCCTTATGTTGAGCCTAATTTATTTTCGAGGCGAAGGCCTTATACCACACCCCTCCAAAAATGGCCTTTAGGCCCATGTGGCCCAGTCGCGACTCATGGGCCGCAAGCCCATGATCAGATCTAGTCAAGTGGGACATAGAAATGGTTTTTTTTTTTTTTTGGACATAGAAATGGTTGAGAAGCGTATAACAGGGACTATGGAGGTGGTGGCAACAGCTTTTATGGTGGCGATGGTGGCGATGGTGGTTCAAGGGATGTCGTCTAACAATGAAGTGACTACAAAGAAATACTGATGATGCTAGTGGTGGCAATGGATCTGGAGCGAGAGGCTGAGGTGGCAAAATCATAAGCGCTCAAGCAGCTGGTGACCTAACCACTGGAATTCGCCCCAATGGCACCCTTCCAACATGGAATGGGGAGGTGAGGGGTTCAAATCCCCACCTTCTTAGGGGGGATGGGGTGGGGACGCGTAAATTTCAGGAGTGGGTTTCGACTCCCACGCCCTGCAAGAGGCAGAGCAAAAGTCTGAGAGTAAATGTAGAGTAGGAATAGAGTAGGACTGACCAAAAAAAAAAAAAAAAAAAAGCAGCTGGTGACCTGACCAAAAAAAAAATAAAAGCAGCTGGTCATAGTAGTGGTGCCGGCAACAGGAGACCACCAGTGGTCACATTGGAGTTTGTGATGGTAGGTGGCAGTGGGATTACAGCGATGGTCAATTTGCAATGGTCATGTTGAATATTAGGTCGTGGCGGCGACAAGAGGAATGGACAAACATATTACTGCAAACCTCAAGATTTTTAAAAGAGTAACATAGGGATATAAAGACCAATTCACAAAAATAAATTATAAAATAATATGTAAAACCGTAAGATGGTATTCGTGCAAGTGAATTATGTTCAAGCACCGAACAAAAGTCTGCCACATCACTTTATGACTTAATAATACTGTAAATCGGTCTTTTTTTATCCGGCATTATTTCTTTTTTGAGTTTTGTGTTAATAATAGTTGCGGGGTCATTCAACCAAATTTATTGCTTAAATTTCAAATCGCTATTCACAGATTTCCACTTTTAGTTGTTCTTAATTATTTTTTCTTCATAAGTAAGAAAAAGATTTATGAAAGAGAGACGATCTACTGCATCAGATATATATAGGATCAAATAGAATATATAAAAACTACAAGGAACATAATCCGAAGAAAGAGTAGAGCAAGAACTCCATAAGTTCTCTAACAGAGCAATTACAGACGAAACCTGCAGACTCTCCGATCCATCAAAATCATGGAGTCAACACCTAATATGAGAAAGAAAGAAAAGTCCTTATTGGACTTTGGTCTCGAACCGACTTGATAAAGAAAAATAAAATTACCGACACCAACCGTTGAAGACAGCTAGAATCTTTCAACATGCAAGTTGATGGTCAAGGGATGAGCACAATTTGACAACTGGAGTAAAAATGATAAGAAAGCCAACTTTGCTTATCCTCCATGAAGGCGGCAACTACGGCAGTTCTCCCTTTCATGTTGAAGTCAGTTGGACGTCAAGAGGCGGTTATTTTTACATAAATAGACAACGGAGTGCCAAGAGGAAAATAAGTCACCATATGCACAGGCAAACTTCATGAAAGAGAGAGTAGTTCTGGATGAGCAAGTTATTCCTCTGCGAGTGAGAGGGAAGATAAGATAGCTGAGTGTATGCTTGTATCAATTAGTTTGCTTTGAGTGTTTTAAGTATAGTGTAACAGAATATATTGTAATAGTTGTGTGAGAATTTTTTGATATTGTAGTTTGGTATAACAAGTGCATCTTGAATTGTCTGCTATAATGCTCTCATGTTACCACCACAATGTTTTAGCATACCTTACAAGTTGTATTAGAGCAAGATTGCGCACTGTTCACAAAAAAGCCTTGGGAGAAGCCTTCATCAATACGTTCAACTCTAAAAAATTTACTGTGCTAAATCTTCGGGGGTCTCGAGCACCAAAGCTAAAAGCCATAAAGCCACTCCGAGGCCTTGCAAAGAATCTCGGCCACTTACGGTATCTAAGGACGAGCTCTTCGCAGTTCCACTACCCCGCACGCACGCACGCACGCACGGAGAAGTTTGCAAGAACCGCGAATTGGGAAAATATAGAAACCAAAAACAGGATGACAGAATTCCCAGGCACCGAAGTGGAGCTAACATTAATCAGACCGACTAAGTGAAGTTCGAACGAGCGTGAAATCACAGTCGCATCGGGAAGGCGTACTTTGTTTTGGACGGTGGAGGAAGGGCATGAGAGAGAAGAGATGGCGAGAGGAAGGAGCTTAGACAGCAGGGCCTGGAGGTTGCAGTCGTCGCAGAGCGCCAAGCGAGTCAGCATTCGGTCCAGCATCTCCTCCAACTCTGCGTCCGACCTCGCCGTCGCCGATGACGGCGATGCTTCCGCCATTTGCGAATCAATCGGGGCCTGCAGTAGCAAAGGTAAGCTAGCGAAGGTCAAGCAGTCAGTGTGTGAGGAAGTCTTTGCAAGGATGGAAAATGATCGATGTGATCCTTGTTTTTACTGGCTTTGGCTTCAGCTTGGTGCGCATTTATATAGTCCATTAGACTGGTGTGGCGTGCATTTATTTATTTGTTATTTATTTATTTATTTTTATCTGTTCTATTTTGATTCTCAACTCATTCAAGACTTATGTTCTTCCTCTTTGCCCCATTCACAATCTCTAAGGCTCGTTTGACAGTCAAGATAAAATTCGGGATAGAATATGATTTATCCTATTATACGTTTGGTGTTCGCTCATAATAGAATAAAGTCAGATATAAAGGGGATATAGATAGGATAAAATTATCCCATGGAGGAGGTGAGATAAATGTGGATAGAATTTCTAATATCTACAATAGGAAAGTTATTTTTATCGAATAACAAAGTTATTTAATTTAAAAATTTGAAATTATATTTCAATATAAATAATATTTGAATTCTAATTTAAGAAATAAAAAAATTATTTTTAATTAATCTTATTTTAGTTGATATATTCAACTTTAATTCTATCTTATAATAAACATTCAATCTATAAATTAAATATTTATATTTATTATATATTTTATGTATTTTTGTATTTTAGATATGTTAATATAGTTTACTATTTGATAAAATTTTATTAAAGAATGATGAAAGGGGAAAAAAAGAAATAATAAAGAAAATAATATTAAAAAATAGGAAAAATAAAATAAAAATAAATTAAGCGATAGTGTTACGAGAGATTTTCACCATTTCCGTTTATGAACATTTAGGTTCATTACCACCCGTGATGGCGGCGTAATGGTTGAGCTTCAGTTCCTTTCGGAAGAGATCTGGAGTTCGAATCTCGTCGTCGTCTGTCTTGTTGGAAAGGAACCCACGAGTTGCCCTAGGCGAAAGAGTGGTAGTAACTCTCCTGCTACTCCCGGGGTTTACTTCGTCGTGAAGCGGCGCACGGAGGTTCCCCCGAGTACCAAAAAAACTATATAGATTCATAAATGATATGCCATTTATATCAAAAAAAATGTTCATGATATGATGTGAACATATCTGATTTTAATATTGCAATTCACCAAATAATTGACAAAATAGAAAAAAATCCTAAGATTTTATATCATATCCTATCCAGTCCTATCCCGATTAGAAATCTAGGCGACCAAACATAGCCAAGAACGTGGGAAATCAAACTCCCGACTCTCTATTCTCATGTAAAAAAAAAGGCTAATGGGGCAATCTCGTAATTGCATACATTTATTTAATCAGCTCTACTCAAACACGTAACAAAACTTTTATAATTAAATAAAAACCGACAGACAGCTTTGTAGGAAAAAAATTCTAAAACCCACCGAGGAATCTCACTTTTCCAACCGACCTTTTGAACTTTTGATCAATAAACCCCCATCCTTTGCTTTCGGTTCAGGAGCTTTCCTTCCATTTTCGCTTAGAAACCCCACTATCCAAAGGTGCTCCGAGATTTGCGTTTTTATTTGTTCAAAGGAAGCAGAGGAGGGTTCGCACTTTTGTATTTTTGTTTCAAATTGTTTTCCGCTTTCATTTTCGTTTTTTTCTTTTTTTTGGTCGTATTCCACTTCCATTTTCATTTTCCGTTTTGGTTTCACTTTTTTTTTGGTTTTATGCGAGTGATGCCAAATTTTCCCACCGAAAGTTACCCACCGACCAGAGCAAGAAAAAAAGCGTACTTTCATTTTCTGTCGCGGGAATTGAAGCCACTGTTGGCTTACGTGCCAGCTCGAGGTGGGGTGGTCCAACTTGGCCTCACCACCTGAATCATGGTGGGTTCTGAAATTTTTGTTTTGATAAACAACAAAGTGGGAGGGGTTAATTATCCTAACGAAATATTCGTTTTGAATCTTAATCAATCAGTCCAATCTTAAATGTACATCAACAAAAAAAAAAAAAAAAAAATTGTAAGCATATGAATCTGTCATTATATCCTCACCAACGTGTTGAAAGTTTCGAAATCTTTTTACATAAGTAACAAATACCTAAGACCCTAATTGATTAAAAGTTTGCTCACGACATAACTTGAATTTGTGAACTCATGAAAATCACATCGATCCATTTATTATTGACTCACTAATCTTGGGGGTGGGTTGCGATCTTTTCATGTTCAATTTTTACTTTTTTTAAAATTGAGTGAGTACTGTTTGAGCCTGATAAGAAAAAATTGAGCAGTGTATTAATCTGTTTTGTACTTATAAATTTGACTTTGAGCCAGATGAGGGATTGCTTCGTCAAAGAATAGATTTGAAGATTGGTCTTCGTAAAATTAATCATTTTACTCTTCAAAATAATATCTCTAATTTCAATTTCCAAATTTTTGTTTTGTGCACAAATATAAATTCGTGAGAGATACCAAACATGGGGCCTACCATGCATTAGAGTTCTTATTTTAGTGAGCTAAATCCAAAATAAAATATAATAGAAATTTCACACCTGTGTTCTTTAAAACGTACTGTGACTTTTATTGTCCAAGATCACAAACTCTCTTTGCTTCGCATTAGCTGATGAAAAAGCCCGATGATTTGTTCTCGAAGTTTATGGACCTTTCCTTTTATTTCGTACTCTTTTACATGCATATTCAACGCTAACAACCGTATTGCTCACATATTTAATTAGAGAAATTATGGAAAAACAATGATAGGGTTGTGAAGTGTGATAGAGGAAAATAGGATCAAAACAGAGACGTTTTTTTTTTAATGCTAATGGTATATATGTAACTTTAATGTTAAATCCGATATTGATAGTGAAGAGACTGTCTAATAGGACGCTATGTTGTGCAGCATAACTATTTAGAGAGAATTCAAGAGTCTCTACGTAATAGCAAGTTGCCTTCTCGAACTCTCTCTCAACCCAAGAGAAGTGGATCTCATAATTCACATTTAAGCTCAACTCTTCAATCATTCAAGTTCAATTACATTTTTTCAAGTCTGAATAACTTAATTTATTAGATCGATTTGAGTTTGAATTCGAAAATAATTTATTCAAAAAGCTTGCAACCATAGTGGAGTGTTTGCATTTCTATACCTCATAAAATATAAATAAATAGATATATTGTGAAACAACACCAAAAGATGCACAAATTGAAGCACAAATAGAAAGAATGAAAGCAAAATTAAAATCACATGAGACATAAGATATACGCGAAAACCCAAGATAGGAAAACACAATAAGAGAGAGGAGTTTCACTATCTTCAACAACAAGTACAAGAGTACAATCCAAAAAGTCAAAGATAGGAATAAAAAAGAAGGGAGAGAATGTGGAGGCTAGAATTAGATGTGTTGCTTCTCTTTTATAGCCTCTCTTCTGCCCTAAAATAAATGTACATGGTCCAAAAAGCCATTGTCACCAATTTGAAAGTCAAAACTCAACAAATCTCCACCTTCATATATGTGGAAAAGCATTATGCCAGACGCTATAAGAACTCTTGCCCTCACCACTAGGAGTGGCCACATAAGCCCACCCCCCAAATGGCGGAACCAACAACAAACACTCCTAAGCTTATGTTGGCATACTCGACATAGGAAATAAGGGATGAAACACCATCAACTCTACCTAGGTAACTCAAATGGTGATAACGCTAATCAATGCTTGGACTTGGGCCAAGGAACTGGTTTGGGCAACATATCTGTCGAATTATCCGCCATAGGTACTTTCTAAATCATAACCATATCCTTATCAATCTTATCATGCACACTGGATGTAGATATGTTTCATTCTTTCGTGAAAAATCATGTTCTTGGTCAATTAGATTGCAGTTTGGTTACCAAAAGAGGCTCCCAGCTCCAGATTTTGCTAGCAATTGAAAAAAAAAAAAAAGTGCCATGGAGTGAAGTCTGTTGAACGAAACATTGAAAACATGTTATTCTATAATTTTTTTTTATTGAAAATCCACTTGAAAATGTCGAAATTGCGGTCTGAATCATTTATCGAATGGTGATTGATAAAAAATAAAATTATCAAATGCTGCCCAGAAGAAACATAGAAAGCTATGTGATAATGGAAAGAAATAAAGCACTAAAGCAAAGAAAAATCCACATATTACTAACAATTCTAATTGAAATGACATCTGTTATGTGAAACGGTAAACGCATGTTATTTTACAAATTCTCATGGTAACTCAACGGGTCATTCACGGCAAATCCGACTCTAGGTCGATTCTGAGATATTTTTCTTGGCGGAGTCTAGCAATAGAATCCAAAGATATTTTGCCCGCGAGGATCCAAGGAAAACCTCGTGAGAAGAGCAAAGTGATAATGAAAAGTAATAAAGCAATACAGTAAAAAAAAGAGAAAGTGAGTCATCCTAACGTGGAAAAGAAGACCCGCTGATGGTTAAGTGTGCGTCTTTGGTAATCCAAGTCTTCGTAGACTTTGACTTGGGTCAATCATTGGTGCAATTCCTTCTTAAGCAAGTTGGCTCATCATGGACTGTTGGTAGTCCAGGTCTTCTTAGACACTGTTGGTAGTCCAGGTCTTCTTAGATTTTGCCCGCGAGATCCGAGGAAAACCTCGTGAGAAGAGCAAAGTGATAATGAAAAGTAATAAAGCAATACAGTAAAAAAAAGAGAAAGTGAGTCGTCCTAACGTGGAAAAGAAGACCCGCTGATTGGTAAGCGTGCGTCTTTGGTAGTCCAAGTCTTGGTAGACCTTGACTTGGGTCAATCATTGGTGCGATTCCTTCTTAAGCAAGCTGGCTCATCATGGACTGTTGGTAGTCCAGGTCCATCATTGGTTTCAGTCTTGCACCGCGTTAAGATGAGGCACGGGAAGCTTAGGTTTTAGATTGTTGGCATCCACAACAAAATCAAATCGATCAACTTCATGCAACTCTTAATGTAGTGGTTGTATTTCGATGCAACGCAAGACTATATGTATACGACACATTCCATTTTTATTTAGTTAAATTAGATGGTATTGATTTTTTTTTTTTTTATTGATTGATGAAACGATTGGCTAGACTCTTAAAAAAAGCTTTTCTAGAAGATGATGTTTGTTTGCAAGTATTTTTCTATCTCTAAATTGATTTCGTGGTAACTAAACATTCCATATTTTACAATACAAAACAAAAAGTTACGCTAGATCCGGAGATGTAAAAATGTTCCACTTCGGAATCCATAAGTTCTTAAATATTTTCATGCATAAATCCGAGTGTGGCAAAAAAAAAATTAAGATTAAAGTTATTAAATCACGATGACTTGATGAGTTTTTTTTTTTTTTTTTTTTTTTTTTTCTAAAAAGGACCCTTGGGAAGTGTCAAATTCTTTGAGTTGAGACTAACGGAAGATCAAATTTGTTATCTAATAGTTTTACCTTTGATTATACTTCACCAAACTTTTGTTTTGGTAAACAAAACTCCAAAAGTCTCATTGTAGATTTTTTTTATTTTTTATTTTTTAAATTAGACCCCTTCCATTCAAATCAAAATTGAGCTTCATCTATTAGCTTTGAAGCTCAAGGAAGAAGAGAATATAGGTGCGACTAGCCACAAGCAAGCTTAAGCCTCGCCACAAGCCGATGAAGCTCTAGCACGCCAAATACCAACAAGGTCAAGCCTCACCGGCCTATGGCAACACCAAACTCACTTGAGGTTGGCGAGCTTAGGCAAGGCTCGAGCCCTGCCCAACTCGCCGAACCTAGTGAGACTCAAGCTCGCTCAAGGCCGTCAAGTAAGTTGGGCATCACTAGATTTGGCGAGCTTGGTGGGGCTCGAGCCACGCTAGAGCCTCGCCAACCTTTGGTGGCCTTAGGCGCAGTTTGAGCCTAGCCCAACTCAAGCCCTAAGTTCACCTGACGACCTCAAGTGAGCTCGGCAAGGTGAGGCTGAGCCTCACCGGCCTGTAGTGAGGCTCGAGCTCGCCCATAGTTGGTCGCCGACTACCGTCGTGGCTGGCAATTAACTGAAGAAGAATGAAAAGGAAAAAAAAGAAGAAGAAAAATTTAAAATAATTAAAAGTTATAATTTTTTTTTAAAAGTAAAAATAAAAGGAAAAGGTGTGTGGTGTAAACAGTGGTGTGTGGTGTAAAAAGCGCTTGGCTCATAAGTAAAACAAAGAGCATGAAAAAGGTCGTTCTTGAGCAAGCTGCTTCGTCATGGACTGTTCGTAGTACAGGTCTTCGTAGACCCTGACTTTGGTCAATCATTGGTTTCGGTCTTCTTGCACCGCCTGGACGCTGTTCTTTCAGATTTTTTTCACTCTTTCTGAGAGTGGCAGCTAATGCTAATACGACGTTAGGACGAGGCACAGGAGCTTAGGTTTTAGATTGTTGGCGCCTTATCAATATCACATTGACCAATCTCATGCAATTCTTAATCTAGTGATTGCATTTCAATGCAACACAAAACTATATGTATACGGCATATTCCATTTCCATTTAGGTAAATTAGATGCTATTGATTTTTTTTATTGATTGATGACACGATTGACTAAACTATTTTTAAAAAAAAAAAGTTGTTCTAGATAGATGATGCTTGTTTGCTAGCATTATTCTACTTTCTAAATCGATTTCATGGTAGCTAAACATTCCATGTTTCGCTATAGAAAGCAAAAAATCTCGCTAGATCCGAATGTGTAAAAAAATGTTCCACTTTGTTATTCATAAGTTCTTAAGTTTGTTCAGGCATAAATCCAAGTGTGATCCCAAAAATAAATAAATAAATAAATAAATAAATAAATAAATAAATAAGATTGAAGTTATTAAATTGTGATGACTTGATGAGCAAAAACAAAGACTCTTGGGAAATATCAAATTTCTTGAATTGAGATCGATGGAAGATCAAATTTGTTCTCCGATAGGTTTACTTTTGATTATACTACACTAAACTTTTGTTTTTTGTACATGGAAGCCCGAAAGTCTCGCTACAGATTTTTCTTAAATCAAACTCCTTCCATCTGAATTGAAATTGAGCTTCCTCTACTACCTCGAAAGCTCAAGGAAGAAGAGAAAACCGGTGGGATCCCACTGCCTAACTCCAACTCTTTTCAAAGGAAAATAAAAACTTTTCGTACAAATGTAGGCCTTAACCATCATCACCTTTGTTCCTTTACCACATAATCTTAAGGTACTAAAAAGAGAAGATATTTTAAATTATCTTTCAGTAGGTCATTGAACTCACAAGCCAAAGGATCGGCTGAACATGGAGAGAGAGTTGTGGGCCAGTTTTGCTGCAAAATCGGTCAATAAAGATGCTTCCTCGAACCATCACTCCGGCCCCTTAAAGTCGATAATTATTTAAATTTCTTAATGCAGAAAATCAGAGGACTATGTGGTGCAAAAATTTTGGGGATTAGAATCTCCTTTTGCCCCCAAATAAATGGGTGGATTCATTCAAAGTCAAGTCAATCAAAAGGAGGCATGGAACTTCCAAACAAGTTCGCTTCCCCCATCCTAATTAACGTGAACTCCGGCCAGTCCAGTTTAATGGGCTGATCTGGCGAAGGCCCGAATTAACTCTCAAGCACAAAGCCCAGTGGAATTATTGGGCTTGATCTTCGTCAAAGCACTCTCCTAGCGGTCAATTGAATTAAGAAAAGATCACTTTTATTTTTGGGCGAACCGTCCTTTGCATTTAACCCCTCATTAGTGTCAATGAATTGCTCCTCACTAAGTGTTGTAGTTGGACATAAATCCATGCTTTGTGCTGATTATTATGCAAAATACCATTAAAACAGCGTACGCAAAACCAATGCATAAGCACGGTCTTGTGTTAATGTAGATGGGAAGAATTATTCATGATTATTGTTTGAAAGTTCTCTATTTCAGATAATGTTTTTGGAGGTATGGCTCTTTTTGGTTCTTCTTTTTTTTTTCAGTCGAAGAGGTGTGGGTCTTCATTCTCTTGATTAATGCTTGTGGATTATGTATTACAAAAGAAAATAAAAAAGAGGTGAAAGGATAAGAACTTCGGACAGTACGAGATTATTCCATATTAAATTTTTAGAATTGGAAAAGTTTTTGCCACACTTCTTTTTCATTTGAAATTAATCGATTTGGGTCATTATTTCAAATATAACTCAACATTAGATATTGTCAAATCAAGTCCATATGCAACTATAAATATTTTTTAATTTAATTAAGAATTGTTAAGCCCCCTCTTCAACTCCTGTGAATCCAGCTTAAGACCCGTGCTTTTCCAGAAAAACAAATTGGACATGCGTTTACCAATGTAGAGGATCCATCTTCTTCACGTCACAATTTTGAGTTGGTTGTTGCCGTAGCAGTGATGCCATAAGTTTTGAGATATTTCACACTTCTTGTAACAACTAGTATATCCTAAACGGTATGATGAAGTTAACGTTCTCTTACAGGAAGCACAGGCATCGAACAACTTCAGATTCAGTAATATGAAGCAGCAATTGTAAGGATACCTCCAATTAATCACCATAAAGTAAATTGATTGACAAAATATTGCACTTAGAAGTTATACAAATTGGCTCGACCTCACTAGGTAAGTTAATTAGCAAGTCAAAGCCACTAAAACATCTAAACCAAACCAAAATTAAAACAAAGAAGATCTGAACAAGGGTATATGGAATTACAAAACCATATAAAAAGTCAACATGCGAAGTGCACATGAAAAGAAGATTTGCATAAACCTCTTGGTAATTCATATCTATAACGGAATAGAAGGCACTTCTTATAAGAAAAAGGTACCCAACGGAGCAGGTATTCAGTTTTTTTCTCTTTTGCAGTAACTTGTCAAGTTTGATCAAGCAACTCCATAACGTGCTGAATTTCCAAATCATCCATGGTGAAGTATGCCTAGCCGTTTTAATTTTTTTTTTTTTGGTCGAAACATAAGCATGACATTTAAGAGCAAACCAGGTTACAACCCTTAAAGAGGGCATCAGTACAAAGCAAATTGAAGAGAGAAATGGGCGGATCAAGAGCCCAATTTAGAAGTAGAGACCCTCGGCCTTGGGCCTTGGCGATCCAGTCGGCAGCCAAATTAGCTTCACGGCGACAGTGCTGAAGAAGAAAATTAGGGCACTCACGAAGAAGGGTTGAGGCGTGCTCGAGCGAAGATTGACAAACCTGTGAAGGCCTCCTGCGGTGATTCATAACCGTTTTAATTTATTTAACGTCAATACACAAGGAAACCTCAGGACTGAGTTACCGGAGGAGATCCACAAATTTTCCAACGACTTTGATCGACCAGATTACCACAATGATGTAAATGAAAAGTCACTAGTTTCTTCAAGCCACTCTTGCCCAGTTGGTTGAGTTCGTTCAACTCCAACATTCTAAGAGTTTCTTGACTCTCAAGGCCTAGAATTCTGTAATTGTGCAACAATCAATCACAAGTTCTGATAGTTTCTTCAATTTTGATAGTTCTACCAATGTATGCATTGACCGGCAATGTCTGATTCATAAGGACAACTTGAAGGAAGCGTTGGGAGGCACTGCAGACATTAATTAGAGAATTCAAGTCTCCTAAGATGAGAAAGCTGCGCAATATATGATGATATGGTGGTCATTGTCAAAGAGGACAACTCCAAAGACTCCAGTTTGTTTAGACGGTAAACAGGGCGAGGAGACTTTCCACATCCAAAGACACATTTCTCAAGCTTTTCAAGTTCGAGAGATTGGAAATGCCATCATCAACTCGGTATGAATATGCAGACAAAAAAGAATTTCTAGGAGCCTCAGTACTTGGTGTATCTCAGCACATGTCAGTTTCAAAATCTACTTAGATGAATATCTCCAGATATCACTTGAATTCCTATTAGCAAACTTTCACTAGGCTCTGCATCTATTTTTCTAGCTTTTCCCGCTTCCATACTGCACTAGTTATCTTATAACAGAAAAGCTTATCTTCAATACTTTCAAATGCTCCATGTTCCCAACCAAACCGGGCAGCTTCTCTCCGTCCATGTTCAATTTATCAAACTCAGCAAGTGATTCCAAATTGCAGAATGAGCCTGGTAGTTTCTTTGTTGACTTGCAGTTTCAGGACGACAATTGTTCGAGGCTTATGAGGGATCCAATTGAGCCAGGAAGCTCCATGGTCCCATCACCTTGCCTTCCCATCACCTTGCAGAGAAGGCCCCGATAGGGAAGTTAGGTGACCGATAGAAGGTTTTACGGTCAGTGAGGAACGATGGCAAGCACTGACAATTTGTGGACTCGTCAATCCTTGACATTCAGGCATATGCTTTATTGAGGTCATGCAGCAATCCCTTTTTAAGGCAGAAGTCCATTTCAGACTTTCCCTTCCATCTTGGCAGTTTGTAGATGTATTCTCCATTTAAGATGAAGAGTGTTGATGTTTGTCCATCCCGGAGGTTCTTACAGTACCTTTTGTTCTGTGTGAAGTCGTCCGAGAGGTATTTACCGAGAGATATACTTGTTTCATCAATTTATTCAAATCATGTCACTGTTTACGCTGCTCCATGGTTTATAGCAGCATCATTATTTGGACTGCCCTCTCCAGCGATCTTACTTGTGCTTAGAGCTGGCAAAATGGGTCATAAACCCATATTATGACCCATTTTTAGTTAAATGGGTAATATATGAGTCAAGTGAAAGTTAAATATGGATCAGAAATGAGTCTGAGAAAGTAAAACACAAAAAGAAATGGGTCTAAATGGATTATTAGGAAACCCATTTTAAAGTTTAAACCCATGGCATTTTTTAACTTTATAAAAATGTTTTTTTTAAAAAAATCGAAATTATAATTATTTTTCATATTTCAATTTTTTTCTTTTTCTTTTTCTTTCTTTTTCTTCCTTCCTTGGCCAATGGCGTGAAACCGGCAACAGCCAAGCAAGGCTTGAGCTCGCCCGTAGATCGTCGACGATTGGTGAGGCTCGAGCCTCGTTGGATCTAGCCTCGCCCGACACTGGCGAGCTCGAGTCCCGCTAGATCCAGCGAGGCTTGGCCTCGCCAACGACTAGTGAGGCTCGAGCCTCGCCGGATTTGGCGAGACTCGAGCTTGTCGGCGTCCGACAAGGCCTCGACCTCGCCGGATCGGTGAGATCGAGCCTCGCTAGATCGACGAGATCAATCCTCAGCGACGCCGGCGAGCTTGAGTCTCGCTAGCATCGAGCGGGGCCTAAGCCTCACCCGATTAGCGAAATTGAGCCTTGCCTCGACACCGGCGAGCTCGAGTCTCGGCGGTGTCGGGCGAGGCCTTGGCCTCACCGGGTCGACAAGATTGAGCCCCACCCAGACGCCGACAAGCTCGATCTCGCTTGTTGCTGGTGGCTGGCCGTCGTCATGTCCAGCGGTCGGCCGAAGAAGAAGAAAAAAAAAGAAAAAAAAAAAAATTATTAAAAATTGAAAATTATATTTTAAAAAACAAAAATATTTAAAAATTATATTTTAAAAAATTAAAAATTCAATTTTTTTATATTAAAAAGAATTATAAAATTTTCCATTAAATTTTTATTGCATAAAAATTGTTAAGAAATTTGTATTGCATAAAAATGTTTTAACAATACTTTTTTATATAAAAAAATAAAAATGAGTTTTTTTAGGTTTAGTTAAAAAAGTTTCATGTTACATTTTTAGTTATTCGATGGTATGTTCATTTCAAATAAGAGAAGCATGTGCATAGTCTAATTTTTATAAATATCTCAATTTATAGGTTTTTTTAACTTTTTATTTTATTTTATTTACTATTTTGAATTTAATTTGAAGTTTTAATTCAATTAACATATAGTAGAAGTGGATTTTCCTAAAATATTAATAGGTTTTAGTAATACGGGTCGGGTCGGGTATGGGTTGGGTATGGGTCGAGTATGGATTGGGTACGAGTCGGGTCAAGTGTGAGCCACTAGATTTACACTACAAGAATATGGGTCAAAACGAGTTAAATGAGTCAAATATTGGTCAACCCATTTTCGACTTGACCCACACTCGACCTGACCCACCCATTTGCCACCTCTACTTGTGCTTATAAGACTTCTCTAGATGAAAGCTTTGAATAGAACAGCAGAAACAACAATGGTAGCAATTGTCACCACACACAGCAACCATAACTAGTCAATCGTTTTGCGCTAGCACAAGCCGTCAACCTCAGCAGAAACAACAACCGTTGGGTAGCAGCAGCCACTACTGCTCCTCCTCGGAGCCGTCGGACGATGCCTACTGGTTCAAGGGCTTGGCCATGGCAGCTAAGAACCCATTCTGATCGAGATCAACCAATAGAGAGATAGAGAGAGAGAGAGGGGGGCTGAATCGGAGTCCGAAGGACGATAATTCTGAAATAGAAAGGGAGGAGGAGAGGGTCGGAGGGGGTTGTGGGAGATTCGGAGCCGTATCGGAGACTCGAAGTCGATGTCCAAAACTAGAGGAAAGAAAAAAATTCAATAAATAATAGGTCAAAACATATTTATGTGAAAAAATAATAAAAAAATAAAGATAATAAATGGGGAAAGAAAAAAATTAATCTCTTCTTCTTTTTTAACTCTTACTTTCCGTGATACATAATTCACTTCCTAATTTTTTCCTTTCTTATCCGACATATCTGATATGTAAGTCCATAATGCAAATTACTTATTTTTCTCTCTCCAAATTTTATGAATTATTGGAATAGAGTTAAATTATTAAATTACGATAATGAATTATATTAATAAATAGTGGATTAATGTTTTTAGTATAAATTCATTCTAGCATTTTATTATTATTTATTTATTTGTGAGTTTAAATCAAATTAATTAAAATGATAATTATATATAAAAATATATATTTAATATACAACGTGTCGAAATTTTTTATTTTTTGAAGAACGACGTGTTGGCGTGTCATGTCGTGTTATGTTATGTGTCACTTGTCGGTATCGATGCTACTTAAGCGAAGAGAAAGTTCAAAGCGGTGAAGAGAAGTGTTGGGAATAACGGATCCCCGAAAACTGGATTCGACACTGAATCGAACCCCTAAATCAAGCGGAAGACGAAGCCCGGGAAAACAACACGCATCACCGATCCTAAAGCACACCATGGATTCGAGCGTACCTTTTAGCCACAGATTAAACACCGGTTGTCGATGGAGGAAGAGAAACGGTCCTGTTCGATCCGAGGAAGCAAAATCCTTTCACGTGCTTCACTGTTTTTCTTTTGAAGAAAACGGGAGAGGGAGGGAGAGTACGTTGAGAGAAAAAAGAGACGTACGTCTTTTCTGAATTGAAAACGTGTCTTTTTCTCTCTCTCTCCTTCCTTTTATATCTCTCCCCTTCCACAGGCCATATTCCCGTGGATCGGGCTTCCTGGGCCCAACTTGGGCGGATGGGCCTTAAGCCCAAAAACCAATAAAGCCTTCATCTCCCACTCGCACATGGTGGGCCGAACAGTATTCTCTTTACCTCTCTTCAACATTCATATTGGTGAATAATCCGTGCGACCAGCATACTTTGAGAGCTCGTTGCTATACATCTGTTAGGAATATATAGCAGCTCATAATGGGCGTCACACTCCGAGTAGATTTAGTATGCAGTACCCTAGATCGATCGATCACATTTATATCTCCCTTGATCTCTTTTAAACATGATATATATATATATATATATATATATATATATATATATATATGTATTCACAATTATAAT
This sequence comes from Eucalyptus sideroxylon, assembly GCA_014182405.2. Lineage (NCBI taxonomy): Eukaryota > Viridiplantae > Streptophyta > Magnoliopsida > Myrtales > Myrtaceae > Eucalyptus > Eucalyptus sideroxylon. Next base: position 30,083,135 of record CM024554.2, on the reverse strand, counting down.
TATCACAAAGACAGTTATAATTGGTCGACCGGTGAATACAAAACTATAATGTGATTCTTCAAAATCGATCTTTCCTCTTTCCTTCAAACTCTCAATTTCAGTCCAGCTTGCTTTTCTAGAAATGCCCAATTAGATCGAATCATCTCATGACCATTGGCAACACACTAAGATAGCAAACACTAAATAGAAATCTTGAGAATAAGTAAGAGTCCTGAGGGGACTTCAAAATTGAGGAACTCTTTTCCTCAAGAGTCTCACACGTCATCAAAGTTGAGATCAAACTTTTTGCCACTCTTATTGGTCGTCTCATGCATACGTAGTATGAAATACGTATTACGGTATTAACTCATTTCCCATGGAGCGTATGTCTACACATTTCAATACCGTACAGATAATAGTTCAGACATACCCAATGTCTAACTTGAGTTCACCTATCTACTTATTTACAAAAATTTATCAGAACTCACATCTGGCATTTTAGACAGATAAAGTAAAATGTGTGGGGTATTTTACTTTCAGACATCTTTAGTATTATGTCATCATCTTAACACTCAGTTAAGGCGACATACGTATTTTAAGCTTGCGCTCTCGATTATCACCTAGATAATAAGCTTAAAAACAGTCTCATATCTATTTATCACACAAGAAATGAGGCGATTACCCGTGTGAGTGGGCTAATCTTATATCTGTCCGACATACTTCTCAACTTAAAATGATGCACTGAGCATTAAGATGCATAAAGATTATACTAAGGTTCATAGGCATTAATCAATGAAAAACAAAATTTCATAAATGTGAACATCTCAGGGAAATTACAATTCAGTATATCAGACTCTACGCAATCCTAGAGATTTTACATGACCACAAAACACATCTCTAGGTATTGGCTTTGTCATAGGATTTGCTACCATTCTATGCGTAGATATGTACTGCAAGTTCACATCCTTTCGTGCAACCATATCTTTTACAAAGTTATACTTGGTATCTATATGTTTGGTATTGTCATGATACTTTGGATCTTTGGTGTACGCTATAGCTGCTTGGCTATCACAGTTAACCAACAATGGATTTGCAGCTTTCTCAATAACACCTAAATGATCCAAAAATCTCTTAAGCCAAACTCCTTCTTGTACCGCTGCTGATAACGCCACGAACTCAGCTTCCATCGTGGATAAGGCTATGCATGTTTGCTTCTTACTGCTCCATGATATGGCGCCATTGTTCAGTAAGAAAGCAAATCCAGAGGTAGATTTTCTTTCATCTAAATCTCCTCCCCAATCAGCATCTGAATAGCCTTCAAGTCGCAGATCCTTTCCTTGGTAATTCAACTTCAAATCAGCAGTTCCTTTCAGATACCTCAATATTCTCTTGACGGCTTTCCAATGTGCTGGACCTGGATTGGATTGGTATCTACTCACCATTCCAACTACAAAGCATATGTTGGGTCTTGTACACATCATAGCATACATCAAGCTCCCAACATCACTAGCATAAGGAACATGTTTCATTTGTTCCTTCTCTTGTGGAGTCCCTGGACACAGTCTATGACTCAATCCTTCACCTTTTGCAATAGGAGTGTCTATGGGTTTACAGTCTTGCATACGGAATCGTTCAAGAACCTTATTTATATAGGTTTCTTGCGAAAGAGACAACGATCTCTTCGAACGATCTCTCGAAATCTTAACTCCAAGAATGTATGCAGTCTCACCCATATCCTTCATCTCAAAGTTAGAAGACAACCATCTCTTGACAGTATTAACCAACTCCATATTGCTTCCGGCAATCAGTATATCATCAACATATAATGATATGATCACAAATTGATCCTTGGATCTTTTGATATATACACAATGATCCTCATCAATTATTGTAAAATCATATGCCACTATGGCATTATGAAAATGTATATACCATTGTCTTGATGACTGCTTAAGACCATATATTGACCTCAAAAGTCGACATACTTTTTCTTCTTGGCCTTTCACTATGAAACCAGTAGGTTGTTCCATATATATTTCTTCCTCTAATTCTCCATTGAGGAAAGCAGTCTTTACATCCATTTGATGTAACTCAAGATCCAGACTAGCTACTATTGCCGAATAATGCGAATCGAGGTAAATCTCACTACGGGAGAAACGTATCTTCATAATCAATTCCTTCCTGTTGATTATACCCTTTCGCCACAAGGCGAGCCTTATGCCTTTCAATCGAGCCATAAGCCTTTCGCTTTATTTTGAGAACCCACTTGTTCCCAATAGCTCTGCGTCCTTTTGGAAGATCAACCGGTTCCCGACTTGGTTTGATTTCATTGACTCCATTTCCTCTTCCATTGCATGAATCCATTTTTCTTTACTAGGGCAATTAAGAGCCTCATTGATATTTCTAGGCTCATCCTCATCTTGTGGAGCAACCATAAAAGTTTCCCCTTCAATGTCAAAACGTCGACGGGGAATACTTTGGCGACTTGTTCGCCGTATGGGAGATTGTACACTTTGCACATCATTCTCCATTATGCTCCCACTTGGATGAACTCCACTAATATCATTGTCTTGATCCAAGGTCTCAAATAGGGAGTGATCTTCCCATATTTCGCCCTTCTTAGTAAATTCATTCTCTAAGAATGTAACATCTCGTGATTCAAATTCAGTTACACTCCCATACCCTTTCGAGTGTTCCGAGTATCTTATGAAAATACTATTCTTTCCTCTGGAACCCAATTTCTCAAACTTGTGAGATGACTCATGTGTATAGGCAGCACAACCCCATGGCTTAAGAAAACTCAAGTCCGGTTTTCTACCTATCCATAACTCATATGGAGTGGAAGCAACTGATTTAGAAGGCACCCGGTTAAGTATATACGTAGCAGTTAACAATGCATCACTCCAAAATGTGATAGGCAAGTTAGCATGTGCCATCATGGACCTAACCATTTCCAGTAGGGTTCTGTTTCTTCTTTCCGCAACACCATTTTGTTGAGGAGTGTACGGAATAGACAACCGTCTTTCTATTCCTTTTTCATCACATAATTTTCTGAACTCATCGGATAAATATTCTCGACCTCGATCGGATCTCAATGCTTTTATTTTCTTATCTAATTGATTCTCTACCAGGTTCATAAACCTTTTGAAACAACTTATTGCTTCAGACTTATGAGAAATCAAATAGACATATCCGAATCGAGTATAATCATCAATAAAGGTGATGAAATAAACAGCCCCATGCCTTCCTTTTACATTCATTGGACCACGACATCGAGAATGGATTAAATGCAGAGGAAATTCAGCTCTTTTTCCTTTTCCAAATGGTTTCCTTGTCGTTTTCCCTTCTAGGCAATGCTTACATATGGACAAATCGACTTTTTCAATATTACCCAACAAGCCCTCTTTGGCTAGTCTATTCATACGCTGTTGGCCAATGTGACCAAGTCTAGCATGCCACACATTCACATCATTATCATATTTATTAGGAGACATGAGAAGGGAATAACTAACATTAGCATTAACATAATCAATATCTAATACAATAAAACCATCCAGAAAATAACCACAACCATAGTAATTTGTCTCCAAAAACAAATTCACACCTCTACTACGAAGTTCATATTGAAACCTAATTTAACCAACATTAATACGGACACTAAATTCCGACGAATCTCTAGAGCATACAATACATCATGAAGAAACAAGGTGCGTCCACCACGCATATTCAGTTGGCATGTGCCAATTCCTTTCACTTCAGCTCTGGAGTTGTTTCCCACATAGATCCACTTAGTTCCAATTGGTACTCGTCGGAATTCCACGAAGGATCCTCTATCCTTCGCTACATGGTCTGTCGCTCCTGAATCCACAGTCCACAAAGGATTAGACTCAGTTAGGAACACGGAACTCGACACATAAGTAAAGTTCTGAAAAGTACAAGGGGTGCATACCTTCTTTGGCTCACGACGTCGCGAGCATAGTGACCCTTCTTGTCACGGTTGTAGCATTTCACCCTTGCAAGCTTTTTCATGCGAGGACGCTTCCCTCTTCCATGTTGGTTGAATTTGGGTTTCTTCCACCGAAGGACCTGCTTCTTCCTTGCCTTTCCCCTTATCAAACCGAGTTAGGGCGCTTGCGCTTGGAGCTCGAAGCTCCATTTGAGCTAGAACCAGCATAATAGAGTTCAGCATTCGGCTTAGCCGCCAACAGGCGGTCCTCTTCCAGCTCAAGATGACGCATCGCATCCTCAAAGGTTTTGATATTTTCATTATGAGTCAGGTGCACCTTTATATGCTCCCAACTCTAAGGCAAGGAACGAATCACTGCTTGCACTTGCTGCTCATCTGTGAGGACATGGCCAGCATCTTTCAGCTCAGTTATCATGTTTGACATCTTTCTAAGATGTTGCTTCATGGTCTGACCATGAGGTTTCTTATAAGAGTCAAACCTGATAGTGAGCTGCCTCAGTCTAGTCACCGAAGTATGACCATATCTAGCTGCCAATGCCTCCCACAATTCCTTGGCATTATCAAAACGCCGAAACTCTCGCATGACGTCATTTTCCATGCTGCTCAACAACGTGATGCGAGCTAGAGAGTTCATTCTTTTTCACGCAGAAAAAGCTTCTTTGTTTCTTTTGTGCTTTGTGCGGTGGTTCCCTCTTCGGGTTCTACCATGGTCATGACAAGAGCCTCAAGTGCTTCTTGCTCTTCCAGCACATACTTGGATTTTCATTTGCCAAATCTCATAGTTGTCTCCGTTGAGCTTTTCACCTTTGTTCAGCTCGGCAACTATGCTCTTTGTGGCTGAAGCCATTGATCTCGAACAAATCGAGACAAATATGCACGAATTATTAATGCCTATCATTTATGCATCCCTATTTACATAAACCCATCATATTAATGAATAATTTCAAGTAAGGCTTTAGAATCAAAAGGTCACTACGTTTCCAATCATCCTCCAAAAGTCCTAACTTAAAACTATCATTAATATGATTGTCATATGCAAAATTAATTCTATGAAGCTACAAAAATTTCTAAAATTACACACAGCTAATTACCCACAGCAACCAGCAATAACAGAAAGTAGCAGCTAATTGACATACAATTAAAAAAAATAATGCTTTCAATTAACACAATTAGGTAATAATCAATACATAATATGTCCACAAAGCACACTTAATATATAATAGCCAATACAACTAATACAAAGTCAGCACACGAACTGGGAAAGATCCTTTTTTGTTTAATTTCTTGATCTTTTCCCTTGAAACAATACAGTAATATTCGTTTACAAAATCCATCACAATTTTCTTATAGGAAGCGGCTCCGTTGACATCCCATATGCGATTCAACACATCTTGCTATTCAGGTGGAAGAGTGGTTATGAAAAATCGCACCATCTCTGACTGTGACATAGGACGACCATTCCATATGACCTGTTGAATTTTCCTGTTGACTTCAAGGACATGATCAATTAAGTCACCCATTTCCCATCGATGATCAGTCAGCTCAGCTATCAACTCAGACAGCCTATCCTTTTGTTTATCGGTAACTGCGCGAATAGGTGTGCGCAACCTTAGGGGAGGCATAGTTCCTGCAACAAATGCAGAACAAATAAGGGATCACATTATAATCCACATAGACTTAATTGAAAAAGAAACACATTATTTTCCCTTTTTCTTTTTAGGTCAACGGTCAACGGTCAAGTCAACGGTCAACGGTCAAAATCAACGGTCAACGGTCATCGATTAGCGGTCAACGGTCAACAGTCAACGGTCGTCGGACCGGTCGAGCCGGTCGGACCGCTCGCGCGGACCGAAGCACGTGCCGCGCGCGTGCGGGGGATGACGTCACGCAGACGTCATCCGCACGTGCCTGCCACGTGCCTTCGTCTCCGGTGGGTCGGGTCGCCGGCCGGTGACCGTCCGGCAAACGACGTCGGTGATGACGTCATCGGTGACGTCATCACGTGACGTCACGCGTCGGTCCGCGGACCGGCGCGTGCCGGTTCGCCCGCCGGTGGCGTGCACGCGCCAGTTCGCCGACCGGCGCGTGCGCCGCACGCGCTGGGCAATTCTAGCGCTTCGGGCGCGTCGCGCCCACGCGCAGCGCCCGGCGGCGGTCGACACATCACCGGACTCGTCTCGATGTCGCGCTTCTTCCTATGCAATCACAATTTTATTTTGACTTACGAAAACTCGGAAAAATGGCCGAAAAGCGCTCGGGTGTCGGGATTTTGGCCCGGTTCCGTATGGCCGAAGGGATTTCGCGAAAAATCAATCAAAAACATCATAATTGATCGGGAAAACGTGGAACAGGGGCTCGATACCAATGTTGGGAATAACGGATCCCCCAAAACCTGGATTCGACACCGAATCGAACCCCTAAATCAGCGGAAGACGAAGCCCGGAAACCAATACGCATCACCGATCCTAAAGACACCACGGGATTCGAGCGTACGCTTTTAGCCACAGATTAAACACCGGTTGTCGATGGAGGAAGAGAAACGGTCCTGTTCGATCCGAGGAAGAAAAATCCTTTCGCGTCTTCACTTGTTTTCTTTTGAAGAAAACGGGAGAGGGAGGGAGAGTACATTGAGAGAAAAAAGAGACGTACGTCTTTTCTGAATTGAAAACGTGTCTTTTTCTCTCTCTCTCCTCCCTTTTATATCTCTCCCCTTCCACGGGTCATATTCCCGTGGATCGGGCTTCCTGGGCCCAACTTGGGCGGATGGGCCTTAAGCCCAAAAACCAATAAAGCCTTCAAGAAGGTTCTTCGAATGATTCGGACTAAGAGGGATCCTTGTTGAGCCTTCTTTCTATCCATAGATCGCGGCAGTTCTGCTTTATTTGCTTTCCATTTCTGCTTTATTCTAGTAAACAGAGACGCGGACGGATTCTAAATTGTGCACCAGCGATTGGGGTTCTCTTTCACGTTTTCTTCTTCCTCCTCTCTTCCCGCTGCTCAAGCAAATCGCTATCACCCAATCCTCGCCGCTGCCCGCTCGATCCCCGCAAGCTTCAGTCCGTCGTCCGCTGTCTCTCCTCTTTCCCAGGTTCCGTCTCGAGCTCCAAGTCTTTCTTCTTCAGCGCCGCTCGTCTGGAGGAATTTGGGTGCTACATGAGACTTCGATAGTTGCATTCATTAACTCCATCGGTGGCGGGAGGCATGGGCCTGACCCCAAGCTCCGGATCACCAGCTAATCACTGAAGAACAGGTACGAGTTGTGTGGTAGTTGGTGTTTAGTTGAACGTGATGGTGTGATTTATCTTTACGTAGTTAAGCGTGAGCTTGAACTCTAGCTTCATAGGGTAATAGCTTCATAGGTTATTTATGTTGCTATGCTTCTGTGGACTGCTCGATTGAGTGGAATCATGTGCCGGCGTGTTGTCCATCTGTTAGTTGGGTATTACAAGAATTATGGGTATTTGGTGAGCTGACTTAAGATTAGAAAGTTACAAAATTTGGGAAACAAAATTTACAGCTTTGATGAAGAACGGCGATGTAGATTTTTGCAGTTGACCATCTGAGAATCGAACCATTCCCATGATTGTCATTGCAGAGGGCACAAAACTTTCTGCGAAGGATGTCGAGCATCTTCTCATGAAGTGTTTGTCTGTAGGTATATTGTAAGGTTTGAATAATCGTCAATGAGTATCCACCGTCTCTCTGTTACCTGTGAGGGGCTGATTGAAATGCAAACAATGTCGAGCATCTTCTCATAAATAGCTTCATACAACAAGTGGTGGCTGATGTGAATCAGCATTCTTTTTTTTTTTTTCTCTTTTTATAATGTTGATGCTATGTTTCATAATTGGGGGGCTGTAAAAGATGATTTACTTTGAGTTGTTCATGCTTGTGGATTGTCCCCCGCCACTATTTCTGGTGTAAGAATAGAAGAGCTTCGGATATGTGTCAGTGTGCTGTTGCTAAATATCTGGAGTACAATTTCCTTTTTTGCATACGCAGTCATGGCAAATGCCTGGATTTTGTAATTGCTTGCACCTTCTTTGCTTCAGCATACGTAATGGAAAACTGATATTAAAGTATTTACCTTATTTTACAGAGTCCAAACATTAGAATCTCAACTCAGATTCATCTTATTGAGGGCATAATCGATCAAGTTGAGGGGACATTATCCTTTTCATGGGTGCAACCAAGAGTTTTGGGAATTCCACTGTTCAAATTACTGTGTGGCCGACTGGACAATTGGCTGGACAAAGTACACGCGGCTTTGTTTTCTCTTGAAGCAGAAACACCAGATCTTGTCACTTCTTGATTACTCCCATGTTCCTGTTCTCCGTTTCACATCGATCTTCTGATTTGAACTGAAAGAAGAGAGAAAAGTGAGCCACTTTGTAGCAAGGTGCGCTTGGTCAGGTAGTTGTACATCTCAATTTACTTCCTTGTTGCTTCAGTTTTGTGCCTAATTCTCATCTGGAATCAACAATTCCTTCCCACTCTCTCACGTCTTAGATGGGTCCAGAGGAATGTCTTAAAACAGTTGCAACTTGGTTTTATCCTTTGGATGTGGTCCCTGGAACATTTACTGCTTTCGTTTGCTCAATTGTGTCCATTTCAATCCACCATCATGTGGATCGATGCATGCTGTGGGAGAATTTTTGTAGCTTTTATGACTTCCAGAATGAATATATTTAAATGAATGCACGCCCTCTTCGAAGCTGATTTGTGGGGTTTGCTTCCCTGTGTACTGGTGCGTTGAATGGTAACTTCAATGTGCCCCTTGCTTAAAACCATACAAACCTTGTGTGGCTATATGAGAAATGTCCAATGCTGAGAATATAGAACTGACTCCTAGAAATGTGACTCTAGTCGAGTAGTTAAATGTTGTTCATTTGTTAAATATTCGGCTTTAGTTTGTCAGATTATTTTGCAAATCAATTTGGTATATCAGCCATTTCATTCTTAGACTACTGTAAAATAAGTTAAATTGACGGTGCACCTATAAGAACAAAATAAGTCGCTCAAGCTTTTTGGTTGTTGTCCGCTATCAAACCAAGAGTGCTGCCATGCGGATCACTGAGTCTCAGTAATTTCTAAGGATGCTGTGTAACCTCTGTAGCTATCTGCCTTAATGTCAAGGTGAGATTCTTAATTGCTTGAATGGACAGGATCTCGTCCATTGTCTGTCGCATTCAGCAACAAAAGAAACCAATTGGAATACGATTGATTATCATCTTTCAACCATTGCCTTTCAAGCCATTGATCAGTCGAAGCTACTTTTACAATCAGGAAGCTTGAATGTAGAGTTAGTATCAAACACCAACATTTGATATTGCAGAAAGCATGACTTGCCGTACCAGTATCTTTTTTGCAGAAAGCTTCTTGGTTGTTGTCTGCTGTCAAATATCTTTTCATTTCAATCTTTCAATAACCATCATCTGTTTCAAAATTTGGCTGCTAAACAGCACGTACTCAGAGCCCCAAATATGACATTCCTTGAGCTACTGATATTACATGTGACAGAAAACATAGATTATAATATTTCAAGGCCCTTTTACTAAATCTACCCACTAATGCCGCTCCACAAAAGAAAATGGCACGTGCATCATCGAAGGTTGGTTGAACATGAGAACCTGGGAAAGAAGAGACTATAGACTGAAGCTCGCAAAGCCATGAGGATCGGGTGAGGAGAGGGTGAGAACAATTTAACCATAGAACTTCAGGTTAAAGACCAGCAGATCAGCATAAACAGTCACAATCTCAACGAAAATTCACGCAAAATAACTTAAAACAGAAAAAAGAAAAACCAAGTTGAAGAGCAGAAGCAGCGGCTGATGATTAAGAGTGAGAATCACGCAGAATTTCGGGGAAGACTTTACCAGTCGATCGATCAAAGATGAACTTAAGTGAACACGAAGATGTGGGTTCTATTCATAACCCAAAAACGCTCTTCCGTTGACTGAAGATTCCGGCTCCTGCGACTCCCACAGACAAATGGCTTCCTTATTTCCAAAATCAGAGCACTCAAGAGTCCTTGGGACCAACAGAATTTTACCGGTCTATATAAACAAATTTTAGGAATAGTGCAATGACCATATTGAAAGAATCAAAAGTCCAACAATGCAATTGTACACACATGTTCTAGTGCCATGTGCTTAGACTTTACTCTGTTGATCTCAACTTCCACCATTTATGGATTTCAAACGAAGTAAACAAGACATAGGTAGACTGGTCTCTCCATTTCAATGTCGTATTTTCACCATGTGGAAAGGGAGATCAATTGTGCGCTCAAGCACACACGTAGTGCGGGTTTCAACACTAGTATAAACTTAGGTTTAACATGACCTTAGTTGTTTTCCAGATAAAGAAAGAAGTTTTGCTGATGATTTTCTATAAACGGGATGAGCTTGCAAGAAATGTTTTCCTTGTTTCTGGAATTCGAAGAGCTTTAAGTTTTGAAGCTCGATTCCCAGAAAACTGAGCTCTTTTGTCAAGCTAAGATGCTGACGAATTGTTTTAGAAGAAAAAAAACTTCAGGTTAAATTGAGAGACATCTTTCTATGGCGGAAGGCTTAGTCAATCGACGCTGTAATCTATAGCCTGATAAATTTTGGAAGTCAAAAGTTTGTTTTCCTAAAGTAAGATGGTCGAGCTGGCTGAGAGTAAAGACTAGGTTCATTTGTAGAAAGGAAATCTTGAGAAACCGCAAGAGTAATAAGGTGTCTTTGGATGAAGTTTGCACTCCAAAATGTGAAGGTGTTGTAGGCTTGAAGAAACTGGAAACATGGAATGAAGCTTGCATTCTCAGGAATCGGTACAAGTTGTTGCTAAAAGCAGGGCACTTTTGTTGCTGAAACGGACTTCTATTTGCTCTGTTACTCCTAAAATTAACTCACCTATACTTGGAGGAAGCTGCTAAAAGTTAGGTCCATTCTTAAGCGACATACTTGACAAGTGATTGGCAATGGACAGGACGGTTTATTTGTGGTGGGATCATGGCATCCTCATGGCATTTCTAGAGGGTGTTTATTCTCAGAGAGTGTATACTGCTCTAGATATATCAACTCTTTGGTAGCTACTGTTACTAGTTGGAGATGAGTGGTCTTGTCTCCAACAAGATCAGATCTATTGGTGCAAATACAAGACAGCGTTATGCGGGATGCTTTAGCGTTGTCATATTGCTGACGATCAGAGTGATGTTCACTGGAAATGCATCGGGCTGTTTTTACTTGGATTGAGGCTTGGAACCTGGTTAGAGAAAGAAGGCCAAAGGTTGTATGTCATAAAATGATCTGGGTTAATCCGAACCCCTAAGTTGTGTTTCGGCCCTCGATTAGCAATCTTGAATAGGTTGCAGACCTTCTGCAGTTGATCGATGTGGCTTGTGCTGAGCTGCTCTTGAATCTAGACGACATTTGCTTTGGGGAAAAGACTACCAAAAACCCAAAACTTTGGCCAAAGTGACAAATTTAGCCTAAACTTTTTTTGTGACATGAAAAACCTCAAATTTTGCAAAACACATTTACGCCATTAAGGGCATTTTCGTCTTATTCTTTCTGTTTTTTTTTTTTTCCTTCTTCTTCTCTCTTCCCTCCGCAGGCCATGGCGGAGCCGGTGTAGGGAAGCTGGTGTTCAGCGAGGGCTGCCCTTGCCGACGTTGGGCGAGGGAGGCCCTTGTTGTACACCGGCTTCCCTCCGCCATAGTCTGCAGAGGGAAGAAAGAAGAAGAAGAAAAAAAAAATTAAAAGTAAAAAGATTAAAACGTCCCCATGATTTAGGGTAAATGTGTCACACAAATGAAAGTTCAAAGTTTTTTGTGTCATAAAAAAAAGTTTTGGGTAAATATGTCACGGTTAGCAAACTTTGGAATTTTTCATGTCACAAAAAAAAAAGAAAAAAGTATGTAGTAAATTTGTCACTTTGAACAAAGTTTGGGATTTTTGGTGGTTTTTTTCCTTTGTTTTTTGAGTGTGCTTTCCCAAAGACAATCAGGTGCTCCTTTATGGAACTGATGGGTATGAGGAGGCCTGTCGGAACTTGGGACATGGAATTCGCTTGATTGTTGCAAAATCTGATAAGAGTGATTCGCATGGTAATGTTTTGCCGCAAAAAGTTCATATCCTAGCTATGTAAAAGGATAGGAATGCTTGTTTGTCTACCGTAGATAAAGAATTGTGTGGTAAATGGCATATTAAGATGTAAGCTCGCAAGTTGTTGCTTTTCATTGAAAAGTAGCCCCGACCCGTTTACATCAAGCCCAAACAAGTCCTCTGGGCTCGGCATAAATTATTTCGAGCTCGTCTGGTTCGGTTCAGGCTAGGCCCCAAATATGACTTGACTTAAATAGCGAGAGAAAAAGATGCGAAGAATCTCTAGTCATCTTCGGTCTCTATGAATCCCTTGGAAATCGATGCAGCATCATCGATAAAGCCATCAGAGGTTGAAGGAGAGTCTCCCAATTTGAGCTATCACCACCTTGCCCAGATGCTGCTGCTGTCGCCGCTTCGAAAGGCAAAGCCGATTGAGGGAGCTCCTATTGGAAAAGATTCCAACCTCTGTCCTCACTCCATTGATCAAACTCGAACACAACCGGTAGTTGCTTGTGGGCTCGAGCCCGCAGTAGCGTGGTCGCTCTAAATTTCCTTCAAGAAGAAAATATAACTTCTGTTCTCTTTAATGTTTTAAGAATACCATGGAGGAGTCATGTGGCAGCCACCCATGAGCGAACAGATCATAGTTCAAGAATTTAATTGCAAAAAAGAAAAATTCAAAGGCAACCTCGTACAGACTTTCTGGATTTTGAACAGCTTTATTCCATAATAAGATGACAACTACCAAAAGAAAATGGGAATTTTCTGGGATTTATCGTCTGAAGTCTGGGCATCGCTATAAGACATTGCTCTCCATAATAAATAGTAAATAATATTTCACGTAAATTGATGTCATTTTACTACTTGGAGGGCACAATCATTGATTTGATTACATCAATAATACAAAGTTTAGCCAAGGAAATAATTAAAGACATGTTCAGACTCCAACAGAACAACATGCGTAAGCACCGCTTTCGTGAGAATAGAACTTGGAATAACCTAAATACCAAATTAGTGGGGCAAACGTGAACGTTGACTTTTGGTGGACAAACGTGAGGATCGACATTGACAAACAGCAAGCTACTAACCTAATGAAAACCATATGGGCAAAAGATATCACATCTCTTTTCCGTAACATACAAATATATACTTCCTTTTAATTTTTTTTTTTTGGTCAGAAAAGATAATATTATTACCGACGGGAGGAAAAGTTTGGCAACATATCAAAGGACAACAGATCACGTAGAAACAAAGGGGGATTCAAAACCCAATCCGCAGGTAGTGAGCCAGCTTGATGGGCCTTCGCAGCCCGGTCTGCCACCATGTTTAGTTCCCTCCTGCAATGGACGAGCCGCAGATTAGGGCAACGGTTGAGCAGCTGTACAGATTCGGCGATCAAAGCTCGATTTCCCATGGAGGTAGTGCGTTATGGCGGATCGTCTCAACCAGGACAGAGCAATCGGTTTCCAAGATCATCCGAACTGAAGTTTTCCCCTTGTCCTGCACGAAGTGTAGCGTGTGGTTGAGCGCTGTCGCCTCCGCTTGCAGGGCTGAGGATGCCATGACCGATCGAGCAAATCCGTCAATTAAAAGCCCTGAGGAGGTACGTCAGACACATACGATCGATGCTTCGCTACTCTGAGGTTGGTAAGCGGCATCGATGTTTAGTTTCAGTTCATCATGGTCTGGCGGACGCCAAGCTGAGTGCTGATCTGTTTGCTGTGTGTTCTTCGTCTGTTTCTGTTGAGAGGGGATCCGATTTGCCGTGGCATGAGCTAAGGCTGTCTGCACTATACGGGCTGGTTGGGGATGCTGCTGATGAAAGATGAAGTTGTTCCGGGCCTTCCAAATGTACCAGAGGATGGATGCAATCGTTTCCAAGTCAGGTAAGTCACTGCGATGTTCTAAAAAATTGATCAGCCATGCTTCTATCCGATAAACTGCTTTGATATGCTGTTGTATGTTGATTTCTGGATGTGCCCATATATGTAGTGTCCAAGGCAGAAGAAAAACAAGTGTTCTGTTGATTCAATAGCCTGATTTGTACATAAGCTGCATATGGGATTTTGTATAATATGACGGTGATAAAGATTTTCTCGAGTGGGTAAGGCATTGTTACATACAGACCATAGGAAAGACCGGAGTTTTGGTGAGGAATTCATGTTCCAAACTGCATGCCACAATCTGCGAGGTATCTGAAAGGAGGATGACGCTTGATTTAAGTTGTGTTTCAGTTGTTGTTTTCGTAGTAGATTATAACAGCTCTTAACAGTAAAAGATCCATTTTGCTTGCCTCGCCAAATGAGTCTGTCCTTTGTATGCTGTGGCCGAAGTGGAATAGATATTATCTTTGCTACTGTGTGACAATCAAAAGTCCGTCTTAAAAGGGGAATATTCCACTCATTGCTATTTGGGATCATAAAACCTGCAAGTCTCTCTGGTTCTCCTCGGGGGGCTGGTCCCCCTATAATTCCTGATGCCAGCCATCTATCCTGGCGAGGGTTAATAAGAATTCCATCCCCCACAGACCATTGCATGTGTTCCTCTATCGAATCCCGTCCTAGTAGTATGCTTTGCCAAACCCATGAAGGACGAGTACCTTTAGGGGCATTTCTAAAATCTTGAAGAGGAAAATATAATGCTTTCAAAACTTTACTAGATAGTGATGAAGGCTGTTGTGATATTCGCCAAGCTTGTTTTGCTAGTAAGGCTTTATTGAAAGCAATAAGGTCTCTAAAACCCAAACCTCCTTCATCTTTTCTATTTTTAAGTGCATCCCACTTCAGCCAATGAATACCAGAACTATTAGAACTAGATTTCCACCAGAATCTGGAAATTTGCTGCTCAATTCTTCTACAAATGGACACTGGTAACTTAAAAACAGACATAGCAAAACTGGGAATAGCCTGCACAACAGATTTAATTAAAACTTCCTTGCCCCCTTTTGATATCAGCTTTTCTTTCCAACCTTCAAGTTTAGATTGCACCCGACCCAATATCCATGAAAACATTTCCTTTTTAGAATGTCCCCAATCTGAAGGTATTCCAAGATACTTACCAGTTTTGTCTATCAGTGGGACGCGAAGTTCTCGAGCTAAGTTTTGTTGTAAAACAATAGGGCACAGCTTAGTAACAAAGAGACCTGATTTGTTTCGGTTCACCAATTGTCCTGTGGCTAGGTAGTATTCATTGAGCACATGGGCTACATTCTGGCACTCTATGGTTTTTCCAGCTAAGAAAAATATAGCGTCATCAGCGAAAAACAAATGTGAGAGAACAGGGCACCATCTATTTAGTTTAATACCTCTGATATTCCCCATTTCCACTGCTTGAGTAATGAGCAAGGACAGAACATTGGCCATCAAGATAAAGAGATAAGGTGAGAGAGGATCACCTTGTCTCGAGACCCCCTTGACGGGTGAAAATAGGGTAGGGCTTCACCATTGAACTTCACACTTAAAGATACAGTTGAAATACATTGCATGATCCAGTGAACCCATCTATCATGAAATCCAATTTTGAGAAGATAGTCTCTAAGAAAATCCCATTCGACCCTGTCGTAAGCCTTTTGCATGTCTAATTTGAGCACCGCTTGAAATTGTTTGGTTCTTTTATGAGTCCTCATATGATGAAGAACCTCTTGAACCACTATGATGTTATCTTGAATTTGACGCCCACTGACAAAAGCGCTCTGTTCTGGTGCTATTAGGTGTGGTAGCAAAGGCTTAAGTCTATTTGCAAGGACTTTAGAGATAGTTTTGTAAATAAAGTTGCATAGACTGATTGGTCGGAACTGATCCAGCCTTTCTAGATTGGATGTCTTTGGTATCAGGGAGATATAAGTCCTATTGTAATCCGGTATCATCACCCCTGTCTGAAAAAAGTTTTTCACAGCCATATAAATATCATCTTGTACTATATCCCAATGAGAGTGATAAAAAAGCCCATTTAAACCATCCGGACCCGGTGCTTTAGCTCCGCCCAATTGAAAAGCCGCTATGCGTACCTCATCTCGAGTAACCTCAGCTACTAGCTTGTCATTCATCTCCGCTGAGACAAGTGGATTGCATTTTGCGATGGTAGGACTATAGTTACGGTGCCCTGCTGATGTGTATAATTGCTGGAAAAAGGATGCTGTCATTTCCTTAAGCTGTTGCTGGTCTCTAATCCATCGAAGTTGATCATCTTGTAACATGCATATTCTGTTTTGCTGTCTTCGTTGAATAGTTGATGCATGAAAAAAGTTCGTGTTTCTATCTCCCCACTTAAGCCAGTTAACCCTTGAGCGCATAGCCCAGAATTGTTCCTCCTGCTGCCATAATGTTTGACTTTGCTGTTTCAGGTTGGCTATTGAGGTCTGGTCGTGCTGTCCATACGGCTGATTTATTAAAACTTGAAGCTGATATTTCAGATGACTTATCTGTTCTCTGGCATTAGCAAATTTTGATCTACTCCACAACGAGAGGGCGAAGGATGTTGCTTTGAGCTTTTGAAGTAAAGACGCTGGACTAGGCTGTGGAGAAGCCCAAGATTGAGCTACTACATCTCGGCATTCCTTGTCCTGAAGCCAATAGGATTCAAAGTAAAAAGTGCGTCTTTTTCTAACACCAACAGCTTCAGTGAACAATAGAAGGGGACTATGGTCAGAAGCAATGGCTGGTAATGCTAAAACTTCAGCAAATGGGTATGTGATTCGCCAATCCTCAGTACACAACATTCTGTCCAACTTTTGTTTAACAATATTTTCATCATGTCTATTATTTGTCCACGTGTAGGCGCAGCCTTTGTTGCCCAAATCCATTAAAGAACAGTCATTGAGGAGATCTCGAAATGACTGCATACGATAAGGATCTGCAAGACGCTTCCCATCTTCTCCCAAGGATACAGTATATCATTAAAGTCTCCAACACACAACCAAGAGAGAGTATTCTCAAAACTAATTAGACGTAAATCGTCCCAAAATTGTTGCCTAATATTAGTGACTGCAGGCGCATGGATACAGGTAAGGCGCATTACAACTGCCGCCTCCAAGTCAGTACAGATCACGTCAAAAAGGTTTGAAGACTGATGAACCAAGTCCATAGAGACCTTGCTATTCCAAAAAAGGGCCAGACCACCCGCCAAACCAGCAGGATGTTCTATTAGGCAATCAGAAAATTTCGAAGCTGCCGGTAACGGATCTGTCGTTCTTGGTTCTTGGTCTCCATAATAAACAAAATGTCAGGCTTTTCCTGGGTCACTAAGACCCTAAGCGCTCGAACTGTCAGGGGATTGCCTGAACCCTGACAGTTCTAGCTAATTAGCTTCATTGTTCAAAAGGTGGCTGTTTCGGGCCAGCCACCATAGCCCATCCGAGGGATTCATGTGTCTCGAGGACAGGAGTTTCTTGAAGAGAGGATTCATCAAGGCCATCTGGAATCTGGGAAGGTAAGTCATGTGAGAGGTACCGTTTAGGTTTTTTGATTGGGCCCGATCTTGCACTCAAGAGGGAACTCTTTGATTTCTTAGACTTGTGAGAAGTAGTAGCCAGTTCAGTGGTGTGACTCTTTCGCTGATATTGTACTGGTATTTCTTTGTCATGCTCCCTTCTTGAAACATCGTCAACTGGGGCTGCCACCGAAGGGGTACTACGGTATGTAAGGAGCTGATTGCACTCAGTACCTCAACTATCTGTTTGTCCTTCTTATTAGAGACTTGTTCCAAAGAAAGCGATGATTCCTGTTCCTTTTGAACAACAGTATGAGCAAGAGGAAATTGTGCAGGGGGCTGAGGGGTCTTCGGAATAGTCTCAGTGGCGTCATCCAACATGTGAGTAGGCGCATAAAAGGTACGCCAAAAAGGACTATGAGTGTTAACTTCCGCCCGTAGCCATGATCCATAATACATACTATCAAGGTTTTTCAGTGCATTGTCATCCAAAGGAAAGTCTGGGCAGTACGTTGCATAATGTCCCAATTTGCCACAGGAATAGCAAAAATGGGATAATTTTTCATATCGAAAATCTAACCAAAAGGTCTTCCCTGCCAATTTAATCAAGATCCCTGTCTTCAGAGGCTGATGGATATCCATTTCAACACGAGCCCTTACTGCTTTAAAGTTAAAACCATCTCTTTGATCAACTTTAACATCTATAACCCGTCCAATATGCCTAACTGCTCTACGTATGATGGATTTAGTGCAGTGCTCAAGAGGTAGGCCGAAGACCTGAACCCAGAATGCACAGGAGGAAAAATCATAACAGTGCAACGGTGTGTTCGGGAGCCAAGGTTTTAGAATAACGAGTTGGTTTGCACATAACCACGGGCTATTATCAAGTATACGCTGTTTAACCTCCTCTGTTTTGAATCGTACCACATATATACCATCTTCTACTTGCGAAATTGATACTTGAGCTGGACGCCATGCCCTCTACATAGAATTTTGAAATGCCTGGAAATGGACAGTGGAATTAGTGAGGACTTTACCTACTAAGTTGAGACGACATTCTTCTAATTTTTCTGTAGGAGCTGCCTCATCCCAAACTTCAATCGGTTGTTCAGACCAGAGGCGACCCATCCGGCTACACAGAGCAGCAAGTCGAGAGTCCTCGTTTTCACCAAGAGCATCCATTGCACAAGTTACAGGTCAATTCCACGAATTAAGGTTGTGGGAAGCGGAATGCATGAAGCCACAGACTAGCAAGGCAAAGAGAGTCCGAGTGGACCATCGGTGGACGAAGAAAAACCCTTTCGAGCGTTCTGGTACTGTGGAGTTCAAGATATAGGACATGCAAGACCCGATTTAGATGGAAGAAGGATGAGGATGACCCAGAGAGTGAAGATTTGTCAATGGGTAAGAAGCCATAGCTAGAATAAGAGACATTCCAGAAATTAAGCGGAAGTACAGCGGAAAGGAAAATATGAGTGAGGTTTGCAGTCGAAGGAAGAAAGAACTACCAAAAGGTAGAGAGAGCTCTCACCAGAGGGAGAGAATAGAGCTGGTGCCTATTGGTGCAAAGCATACTTCCTTTTAATTTATATGTATGTTTTCTTATATATTGTTTATTCTCTTATTTAAACAGACTATTAGAGAAGGGAAAATATTGCAACGGTTAATCCTTGGGAAAATTACCCAATCAGTCCTAAATATATTTAACAAATGCCACTTTAATCCGAAACTTTTCAATTTTATCAATTTAGTCTTCAACATTTACGCAAAATTTCAATGTAGTCATCCCGGCCAATTTTAAGTAGAAATCTAGAATTTCGAGTAAAGCTCGAAAGGTTTGAAATTAAATTTGTAAAATTGAAAAGTTTATAATTCAATTGATGTCCTTATAATAAGTTTAACACTAATTAAACAATTTTCCCGTAATCTTTCATTCGCGCTTCCTATGTGGCTCAATTACATCTTTCACTATGCAAGGAAAATACAAAAATCATTCTCAAATTTTTATTATGATTTATTCAGCATCCTTTATTATTTGGAGCATGCATTTTGCGCTTTGTTGTCCAAAAGAGGTCAAATTTTTTTTAGTCTAACAAACTGTGGAATTTAGATTGTGCAAATTGTAATTTTTTTTTTTTTTTTATTTATTTAATTTCTTCTCACAAAGTATAGATAGATTTGGGCATTCGCAGATATGAAATTAGTATTTGAGGTAAAAATGGAAGATTGGTTTTCGTAATTTACAAGGAACCGTTTCTACTAGTTTTCATAAGGAAGATTTAAATGAATTAATAGAATAGCATCTTGACATCATTCAGTTGTGTTGGATGATCTAATATAGAGCTAAAACATACATTTTTCACGTCTTTTCTCTGCAAATATGATTCCCATAAAAGACCATTTTCTATTAATTGAGCTTTCTCACTTATATACCCAATTAACAATATTGATAATTTGTATCATCTTCTTTTGTTTTTGTGTAAGAGCATGAGTGTTAGAATATTTAAATATTGAACAACACCTTCATTAATAACTTAAACTTTTGAAACAGTTAACAGTGGTCTCATACTCCCTAAATTTCCCCTATAAATCAATGTTGCCCTGAAAATATTTGGCAATATAATGGTACTTGCACTTCATGAATTTGACTCAATATGGTCACTCGTTAAGTAGACTAACAAAAATTGTTGATGTGATCGTTAATACTATATAACTAGCCATTTAATACGTCGACGAGGACACCTACGTGGACATGATTAACTAGCTAATTCAATTTAGATTGGACATGAGGACAAATCGTGCGACCCAAATATGAACTCGAGCGCCTCTACCAATGGAGGAGGTGACATGCCTAGTCCAACCTCCATTGGACGTCGCGCACGTATGCATAGAGAGAGAAAGAGGGTTAAGCTAGGCAAGAAGGTTCGGCAGGGAAAGTGATGGCAGTGAGGCACGACAAGACCACAGGGGGGATGACGCTGGTAGTGAAGGCCAGCCTTATGGATTGGCCGATGAAAGCGATAGTTGATGAACGTGGCAGAAGAGTTAAAGAGAAAAAAGAAGAGTTCTTTTAATAAAAATAAATTTAAGTGAGCTGGCCAATCCACATCAATAATGGATTGCCCGTGATGTTTTTTTTTTTTTTTTTTTTTTTTAATCCGTGAACCCCGTCGCCCGTTCGTCATGTTGAACTCCCGACATCATGCTTAACGGAAGAATTTCCCCCATATTTTCCAACTTGGTGGATTGCCCGTGATGTTGAACTCCAATTAACGGAAGAATCATATTTTAGTTGATTTTAGAAAATTTAAAGGTTAATTTAAATAAGAAATATTTTGACATTATATTAAACGTTGATAAAAAGTTGAAGACCACTTTAACCCTTTTCTTTAGATAGGGATGACGATTTTGCGTTATCTACCACCAACGGCAATAGACCCCCATAAGACATGACACGATGTCCATGTCCAACAGCAAATCCCTCCACGAGTACATCAATCATAGAGCTTATGGTGCGCCAAAGCAAATCACAGCTATGCCGCACTTTTCTCCATTTCTTTACTCTTTCATCATGATGATCAAATCATGATTAATCGTTCGACTTGAAAAAGGTCAATTATAATTTCATCGCCTAACGGTATGATGCAGTTCCGCATTTTTAAAGTGAAAATGCTTTTGAAACAAATGATGTTATGCAGCAGACACAATAGATAAACGGATAGCTAGACTCGTAAGTATGCATAGCATACTGATGCAAACACGTTCACATGTGCAAACTGCCAAATAGAAAGAAGAAGAAAGGTCTTTCATAGATCTTTCATTAATTCAAACAAATAAGATGCTTTCCAAGAGATCGAAATGTACATATTAATATAAAAAACACTGAAATCTGGTGAATATTTTTTATGATTATGATTAAGTTTATTTCCTTTATATATTCTGCATTTCAGATATTTTGTTGGGATTTAAGGTTATTCATTTCAACTTTTTAGGTACTATCTAGTTAGATTTTTTTGCATCATGGGAGCCATGTGGCATGATTTTCATTTGTCTGGGGTGCGTTTGTGTTACAAAAAAATTAATGATTTCAAATCTTTTTCTAAAGACAATTTGTTTATTTCCCCTAAATAACTAGTTAACAATTTTTCTTTTCACTGTCAAGAAATTTTTGTATCTAAATATTTTCGTGGATAATGAATATATTTTTCATTGATTATAAGACCATTATTAGGAAGTACACTTTTGAAATTCTTAATTTTCCATGAAAACGCCCCTAGAATTATGTTCGCTAATTGGTCCTTCTACATACATCAATCACATCCGATTTATTTTCTTTAATGTTATAAACTAAACTCATGTGTAGGAGGCAGAGTGTTGCCCATCGACAAGAGGCCAGATCATGCGACCTAGACATGAAGTTGAGCACCTCCATCAATGGAGGTCATGGACCTAGCCCCAACCTCCATTGGAAGTTAGAGAGAGAGAGAGAGAGAGAGAGAGAGAGAGAGAGAGAGAGAGAGAGAGAGAGGGGTTGAGCTAGGTGCGGAGGTTCAGCACGAGGAGCGACAGTGGCGAGGCATGATAGGATCACACCTGTGATGACACCAGTAGTGATGACCAACCTTAAGCACCTAGGAAAATTTGGAGAATACTATCATCTTGTTCTTTAGCTAGGAGAAGATTTGTATAATCTGCCACCAACTTCAATAGACCCCTAAAGACATGACATGATGATGTTCATAAGCAACAACAAATCCCACCATGATTGAATCAATCAGGCTACGTACGACCCAATTATATAATGACAATATAGAGTTAATCGTGCGCACGAGCGAAGGCAAATGACAACAATGCCGCACTTCCTTTCTCCATCTCTTACTCTTTAATCATGATGATCGCCCGACTTCAAAAGACCAGTTATTTTTGGCAACCAAACAATATGATGTGGTTCCTCTGTTTCTCCATGAAAAATGCTTTCGAAACAAATGATTTTACGCAGTAGAAACAATAGAAACACGGATAACTCAAATCGCAAATATGCGTATAGATACAAACACACTCACAAGCGCAAATTCCAAATAAAAGAAAAGATGAAAGATCACTTGTAATTCATTCATTACTTCGAAGGAATAAGATGTTTTGCAAAAGAACGAAATGCATATGTATTAATCTAGAAACCCTAAAATCTAGTGAATATCCATTAATTCAAAGGAATAAGACCCTTGATTGATGTGGTGAGGGCGGCCCTCACTTGATTCCAAGAACCTTTGTCGTGGTCGGCGGAGGGAAGAGGAAAAAAGAGAAAAGAACAAGAAAAGAAAAGGAGAAAAAAAAAAAAAAAAAAGGAAAATTTTAAAAGGGTAAAGGATGAAAATGCCATTCAGGTCGATGGGGTTAGGTCATTTTTTGAGATTGATATGACCATTTCGGGTTTTTATTTAAAAAAAATTCACTTTTATTCATTATTTAAGAAAACAATGACATTTAATGTCTTTATTTTATTTGAAATAATATCCATTTTAAGTCATTATTTGAAACTTTTCCTTAATGTTATAAACTAAAGGGAAAAAAACATCAAAAACCCTAAACTTTGCTTAAAGTGACAAATTTACCCCCCTTTTTTTTTTTGTTATATGAAAATGCTCCTGGTGGTTGAGTAGGGGTTTTAGGAGAAAGCGTAAGTGCAACGCTCTCAAAGTTTGCTAACCATGACACATTTATCCAAAAAAATTTTATAACACAAAAACCCTAATTTTTTATTTGTGTGATACATTTACCTTAAATTATAGGACATTTTGGTCTTTTTACTTTTAATTTTTTTTTCTTTTTTTCTTCTTTCTTCCCTTTGCCAACCATGGCAAAGTCGGCAAAGGAAGCTAGCGTTGGGTGAGGGCGGCCCTCGCCGGCGTCGGGCAGGGCCTCCCTCATGCCGCGTTTGGCCGAGGGCCCCCTCCTCGACAAATCTAGCAAGGGCACCCCTTGCTGACCCAGCGAGGGCCGCCCTCGCCCGATGCCGGCAAGGGCAACCCTCCCCGCTCCACCATGGCTGGGCTGGAGGGAAAGAGAATAAAAAAAAAAAAAAAGAATAAAGAAAAATAAAAGAATAAGATGAAAATGCCCTTAATTGGGTAAATGTGGCACAGTTTGTAAAGTTGGGGTTTTTCATATTAAAAAAAAGTTTGGGGTAAATTTATTACTTTTGGGCAAAGTTTAAGATTTTTTGTGGTCTTTTTCTTAAACTAAACTTTCATATGAGACAAAGTGGTGCCCATCGATAAGAGGTTAATAGGGAAGGTAGGCTTCTTTTAATTTGTATAAGAATCTGTTTTTTTTTTTGGAAAGTACGATTTTATCTATTTTTTTCCGTGTCTTGTTTTTCTTTGGGCAAGAATTCCTTCATCTCAATGATTCCCGCATGGTCTATTCACACTAATGTACAATGTTCGCTGCAGTTCTTCCATTAATTTTGATTAGAATCTTTTCTCTTAAGACCTTTCTCTGACTATGTGAAATGAAATGAACAAGTTCCTTAGAGAGACAGAGAGACAGAGAGAGATTTTGAGAGATGAAAAGCACAAAGCTAATACTCCTCCATTCCACAATCCAAAAGCAATCATCTTCAAACGCCAATCGCTTGTGGCTCATCTTCATCATCGCCTTCTGCACCACCGCCTTCACTCTATCCATAATCACCACCACCACCACAACCATCCCCACCGCCACAAGCACTGCCACGGGCTCTGCTGCCTCTTCATTCCAGCTTCCACTGTCCATATACGATGCCCTCCTCCACTACGCCGCCTCTACCAGCTCAACCCACATGACGTCCTCTGAGCTCGCCACCATAACCACCGCAGTCGCCCACTGTGCCGCTGTTGCCTCCCACTGCAATCTCCTCGTTTTCGGCCTCACCCACGAGGCCCTCTTGTACAAAGCCCTCAACTTCGACGGCCGCACCGTCTTTCTCGAAGAGAACGAGAACCTTGTCTCGAGGTTTGAGCAGCGACACCCGGGAATCGAGGCCTATGACGTGCAGTACGAGACAAGGGTCGGCGAAATGAAAAGGCTGCTTGAGTCGGCCAGAGGCGTGTTCCGCAACGAGTGCCGGCCAGTGCAGAGCCTGCTCTTCTCGGAATGCAAGCTCGCGTTGACCAGCTTGCCCAACCACGTGTATGAATTGAGCTGGGACGTGATACTAATCCAGGGGCCGAGTGGGTATCATGAAGCAGCGCCGGGGAGGATGTCAGCGATATTCACGGCGGCGGTGCTGGCGAGGAGCAAGAAGGGCGGCTCTGCGGAGACGCACGTATTCGTGCGTGACTTGGACAGGGAGGTGGAGAGAGTTTACAGTGACGAGTTCTTGTGCAGGCACAACTTGGTGAAGGTTGTTGGTAAGCTTGGGCATTTTTTTGTGGAGAGAGCGAGCGATGGGAGATCGATGACTGAGTTTTGTAGGGTTTTGGCTTCGGCCAATTCATCTTCCTCGTCAACATCAATGGCGTAATTGAGGGATAATTGAGGAATTCACAGGGTGTTGAAGACGAAGATGATGATTGAGCTGAGTTTTGTAGATGCCCAATACTGATCATAAGAATTAATAAATAGACATAATAATCTTGTGCTTAATTTCAATGCAAGCTTGCTTTGGAGATCTATGCATCCTAGTTTTAATTCTTTTTTGGTCGAGTTTAAAATGGCACCTCGAATTTCTTGTTAAAAATTGAAATGAGCGAATAGATTAATTAAATTGAATAAATCATTTGAAAAAAAAAAAAAAAACTTTATCAAAGAAGATAATCGAACGGAAGAACTCAAACCATCCCAGGACTATTTACCGGAGACGCCGAAGCATTCCTTGGGCCTCCTATTTTATTTTTCATCTACATTTTTACGATTCCAAGCAGATTTTGGGCCTGTTGTGCATTTTTGTTTGGTTTAATATTGGAATTAGGTACTTTTTCACTTTTGGGCTTTTGAGACTCAAATGGTTTTGAAGCTAAAATCTCAAATAGGTTCAAATGTTGCTAAATATTTTGGGGCTTGTGAATTTTTGTTGATGTGGCGTAAAGGTCGTTAAATATTTGTTGATTTTTTTTTCTTTACATTTAAATGTTGACTCTATCTTTGACCTGTAATTCTTCCTTTCTTCAAAATATTTAAACCCTAACAATGCAATTCATTTGTACCCACTCACGACCATTCTTCCACTAGCCATGGCCGAAGCTCAAATGCTCGAGCAGCTATGGCTGCAAGCTTGAGATCTACAATCTTTAGATTTCACACCCATGGCCGCTATGGCCGCCGAACCGAACTCAACCTTTTCAACTCTAGGCATGAGCTTTTCGGTTCGGTTCGAGCTTGAGAAAAACCGACATGACGAATTTAAGTTTCAAAGCCATGACGAATTTAAGTTTCAAGCACGAGTTTGTGTGGTCATGGTTGCGAGCTTTAAAGTAGATCTAGCCATGACAAATTGCAAGCTTCGAGCTCGAACGGCTACGGACTGCATGTTTCTAAGCCAAACTGGTCATGGAGACTGCATGGCAAAAGGCAAATGTGTTGAAAGGCCTAAAAATCATAGGTGCAGAACTGGGCTTCAAAATCCCAGCTTTACACGAGACGGATCTAGTGACAACTTTGACCCACATGCGACCTTGCACCATTTTCCGCCCAGTCATGCACTAGGACATGCGGCCCAGGTGCGCTGGGCAGATGTGCGACTGGCCGGGCGTGGCTTGGGCTCACGTTCAGGTTGTCGCTGTTCCATCGACGGGTTGACGCTGGAAGCGACGTGTGGAGACCGGCGGTGGCGGCGGGGGGCCGACGTCATCATTCTTTCTTTTTTATTTTTCTAAAAGAAATTAAAAGGAAAATTTACAAGAATTTTGACCAAACTTTGACTAGTCAACATCCAAGGGAATGCTGGTAGTAGAATGAATGCATGGGGACATTTGAAAGATACGAAAGATGGGAACAATGGGCGTAGTATACCATACCCGGGTACTATCCCCCTTGACCGAAAAAGGACTTCTATTGATATAGTAATTATTTGTTTGTGATTTGGTTTGCTTTCAAATTGTCTAAAACAAAACCAAATCACAGAACCACATTATATAAATTATGGATATAGCTAATTACCATTTATAAATGAAATAACCTAATTTAAATAGATTTGATTTTCATTTTATGTGAATTTATAAACTGTTGTTAGCATATATTATTGACACCTAAATTTTTTAGGTTGCATATTTTTTGCATATGCTTTTACTACATTTGTTAGGAATAACACGTTCATGCTAAAGAAAACATGAGGCTCAGCTATGAATTTATTTAATTTAGTCTAGTTATGAGATTGAATTTGAATTGATGTGACACACGGACAAGCCATAAATTCATTTGAATTTTGGGGTTGAAGCAGGGACGAGCCTAGCTCCCTCTCATAGGCTTGACCAAGAGGGAAATATGTGACAGACTTACCTAGTTGGCACAATTGAAAGGGAATGTCACTACATGTGTGAAAAGAAAGAAAAGAAAAAGAAGAAGAAGAAAGGAAGTAAAACCAAGCATGTGCGTGGCTTTTTGTGTTAGTTCATGTTGATTGTGCCTTGTGTTTCCGTAAGAATAAACATGGAAAATAATAAAAAAATCCGGATGATGTAGTTCAATTTGCACACAATCTTAATTCAGTTCAGATCGGTACAAATGTAGGAAAATAAATATATATATATTATTTTTCATTAATAGTTAGTTTTGGCAATTAGTATAGATGTATTCATCAACTGTTGATTTCGCATAGTGTGGTTTAGTTTCGCTTTAATTCATAGCATTATGTCACTTTAGTTTTCTTTATTTTCTGTTGTGCACTAACTCGTTCTCGCAAGAAGTTTAAATTTGAAATTTCAAGTGAACGTGGTCCAAGTTTTCATGAAAATCCGGCTTTAAATTACATATTACTTTGGCATATTGGTTCTAGTTCAAATTTCTTTTAGCACTTAGTTCATTTGAGTTTAATTTCGTTTCACCGTAAAAAAGATAAATAAAGCAGGGGAAAAGGCAAGAAAGAAAGAAAAAAAAATGCAACAGAGTTTTCGAAAAAGTTAAGACATCTCCTTCTTCTTCCTACTGCTGCACACCCCGCGCGGACGGCGACCTACGGCAGAGAAGAGGCTCGGTCATCCCTATGTTTCACCCCTCAGTTTGCGTATGTTAAGTGTTCGGTCAAATGCTTGAGTTAGATGCCTGTTCATGGTTTTAATTGTGCTCGAGACTTGCTGTCCTTTCACTGAGCGTATATGAGTTAGATGCCGAGGTTGAACCTCGCTCGTCCTTTACTTGCTGTTTTTGGCCTAAGTTCGTGTTTTGGACAAGTTCAAATCTTCCTCTTAGCCGCCGCCCACCGCATGTTCGATGAAATGACTGACTGAAATGTTATGGATCCCTTGCTTGGTATGAAGCATGAGATGAATGCTTCTTTCGGCAAGTCATGTTTCTGTGAGGCGATGGTTCTCGGCCGGCGAAGAGAGGTGGGAGATGGCAAACTTGGACTGGGCTTTGATTTTTCGAGTCCTCGTGCGGTCGTCTTGAGCGCTGGGGCGTTCTGGGTCCGGCGTGGGATAAAACGGGCCGTTGAAAGGCTTAGAAGAAGAAGTAAAAGAAAAAAAAATCAAAAGAGGGATTTAAAAAAGATGATAGAAGACAAACGGTAGGCTATAAGGTCAATGGGGTCTTTAAGAGAGCGCTGGGGCGATGAAAAGGCAAAGTGAAAAACGACGTTGAAAGAGAAGAAGAAGAAAAAAAAAAAAGAAAAGAAAAAATGGGGAAGAGGTCTTTTCTTTTTAGGTCAATGGGGACACGATCCGGTTCGGTTAGGCCAAATCCGAACCGGGCCGACACCTGGGTCAGTATATTATTATTTTTACTTTTTTTAAAAAAGACACTAAAAAATTTATATTTTTTTTTTAGATAAAAGGCTCAAAATTGATTGTGATCATCTTTCTTAGGAAGGTATCAAAAATCCTTCAAAAATTTATTAATTTTGGGGAAAGGCCGGAGAATGGATTTTTAAATTTTATGCATGAAAAGTCTTTCCAAAAATAAAAATGAAATCTTAAGGTTTAAACAAGATTAGGTATTTGAAGGGATGGTAGTAGATTAATTAGGGTAATTAAGTCCTTGATCTTAATTCTTTTAGTGGTGCAAAGGTAAAATATTTTTCTCAATATTTTGTTTGGATTTACAATCGACCCACCGCAAATTGATTTATCAATTTATGATAGCTCCTAAATGAAAATGAATTGCATGTTAAAAACTCAAATCATACGGAGTGAATTAGTGGGTTTGGGAGAGCCCGGACTCATTCTAAACTTAGCTCCAGCCATTAGCCTTAGGCCCGTGTACATTGGCATTTCAAACTCCTCTACAGGCTCCGTCAGCACATGTTTCTTTGTCTTCAGTCTTTGACAATTTCCCTAGATTTGTTGGAGGTGTTGCCTTTGGTACATATCCACAAAAATCAGCATACTAAACTTGATTCTTGTGTGGTGCACATTGTATTTTTGTGGGATTTGGATATGGAAAGAAAGAATTTGGACTCTATGAAGGTTGCATTCATAGTAACATAAGTTTTTTTGATAGAAGGATTGTACCAATGATAGCTCTTTTGCTGCATACCATGCCCGCACAATACATATATAAAAAGAAATTAAGAACCGATGGGGATGTGGCAATGGCATTATGATGAGGGCTGGGTTGGTGGCTAGGCAAGCTTGGAGAGGCTGGGTCGATCCTGACAATGTCGACAGAGGCTCGCCGTCTTCCTCGACGAGCGAGATTTTAGCAGCAACACGCGAGAGTCGAGGCCTACAACATGAGGGTTAGCAAAATGGGAGAGGCTGCTAGAGTCAGTGGGAGGCGAGTTTTGCGGCGAGTGCGGGCGGATGCAGAATTTGCTCTTCTCGGAATGCAAGCTCGAGTTGAATAGCTTGCGCAGCCACGCGTAGGAATTGAGTTGGGATGTGATGCTGATCAACAGGCCGAGCAGGTACCCCGAGGCGGCGTCGGGGAGGATGTCAACGATATTCATTGCAGCTGTGTTGGCGAGTAGCAAAAAAGGCGGCGTGGTGGACGCGCACGTGTTCGCGCATGACTTCGACAGGGAGATGGAGAGACTTTATAGGGACGAGTTCTTGTGCTGGGATAACTTGGTGGAGGCTGTTGGCAAGCTTGGGCATTTTGTTGTGGAGAGAGTGAGCGATGAGAGATTAATGACTGAGTTTTGTAGCGTTTTGGCTTCAGCCAATTCATCTTCATCGTCGACATCAATAGCGTAATTGTAAGATTAACAGGTGGTTGATAACCAAGATGATGATTGAGCTGGGGATTCTTATCAATATTTTTCTGCTATCTTTTAGATGCCGACTAATGATCATAAGAATTAATAAATAGCCTAGAGAATCGCAACAAGCATATAAAATTTACTGTAAAAATAAAAATCTTAGAATATATAGATATTAAATTACACATCCCGGCTTTCGACGAATTTAAAGATTGTTTGACCCAAGCGGGCCTTGATGATCTGCGTTATCTTTGGATATAGGTATACTTGGACTACTTCATCTGGTCCTAACCGCAAGCAGAGGAAAATAGACAGAGTGTTGGTAAATGGCTGCTGGAATTCGACATTTTCTTATTCGGAAGCATCCTTTTTGGCTCCAGGCATATCAGATCATTCCCCGATGCTTGTTAAGGTTATGCAGGTACCAAAATCTTCCAAGCCATTTAAGTTCTTTAATTTCTGGATGACCCATCCGGATTTCTTTTCATTGGTTTCGGAAGCTTGGCTTTCTCCTATTCAAGGCTCGCCCATGTTTACTCTCTGTGCAAAGCTTCGGCTTCTGAAATGCAAGCTGAAACAGCTCAACAAAGAAGCATTTTCTGACTTGTCTATGAGAACGGCTGAGGCCAGGCGGGCTCTCCATGCTACTCAGGATGCATTGCAAGCTGATCCCTCAAATGGTCGTCTTGCGGAAGCCGAGAAGCAGCAGATTCAAGTTTTCACGACTTGCGACTTCAAGAGGAATCGTTTTATCGGCGAAATCCAGGGTACGCTGGTTGAAGGATGGGGACCTTAATACCAAATTTTTTCACCAAGTTGTGAATAAGCGTCACCTTCAAAACAGAATTATATCTGTGACTAATGGAAATACCACTACCGTTGAGCCTTCGGAAGTCCAAAAGATATTTGTTGATCATTTTCGTGATCTTCTTACTGCAACTCCTGCTGTCGCCTGTCCTACTATGGAGGAGATCCGAGCAATGCTTAAGCAGACTCTGGATGTGGATCAGGTGCGGTTTCTATCTGCCCCTATTTCGGATGATGAAATTAAAGATACTTTGTTTTCTCTTGCTACCGGAAAAGCTCCCTGGGCCCGATGGTTTCAATGTTGAGTTCTTCAAACACTCTTGGGATGTTGTTGGTGCTTCGGTTATCTTAGCGGTTAGAGATTTCTTCGTAACAGTGAGCTGTTGAAGCAAATTAATACAACCATTATTGCCCTTGTGCCCAAAATCCCCAATGCCTCCACCGTCCATGACTTCGGCCTATTGCGTGCTGTAACACTATTTATAAGTGTATCACTAAGCTGATTGCTAATCGTTTATCTCGTGTGCTGCCATCCATCATTAGTTTGCCTCAAAATGCATTCGTGAAGGGTAGGCATATCAGTGATAACATTTTGGTTGCTCAAGAATTGTTCGTGGGTTTCACCATGATCCGTATCGGCCCAAATGCGTAATCAAGGTTGATTTTAGGAAAGCATATGATACAGTTAATCGGGAATTCATTGAAGTTTGCCTTCAAGCTTTCGGCTTCCCTCAGCACTTTATTGACCGAATTATGAGCTGTGTTCGTTCTCCAAAATTCTCGGTATCCTTAAATGGAGAGCTGCATGGATTTTTTGCAAGTGGCAGAGGTATCCGCCAAGGTGACCCTATGTCTCCATACATATTCACTCTTGTGATGGAAGTATTTTCTGGTTTATTGGACATTCAAACAAGCAGGCCTGGCTTCGGTTTTTTCTGGAGATGTAAATCGACCAAGCTCTCCCATCTATTCTTTGCGGATGATGTCCTTTTATTCTTGGAAGCTAGCTTGGCCTCTATTGATCTCTTGAAGGTTGGAATTGATTCATTCTCCAGCTGGAGCGAATTGGAGCTGAATCTGAATAAAAGTGAAGTGTTCATAGCTAGTGGTTCGTCTGATCTTCGAAGTGGGATCTTGAACAAACTTGGCTTCCAGGTTGGTTCTCTCCCTTTCCGATACCTTGGAGTACCAGTTATATCCGCAAGGCTAGGTAAAGCGGATTGTGTTACGCTGGTCAATGCAATAACAGCTCGCGTTCAATCTTGGACCCATAGATTCCTGTCATTTGCTAGTAGACTTCAGCTCATTAAGTCTGTGCTCTACTCTATTCAAGGCTTTTGGGCAAGTGTATTCTTCCTGCCATGTGCTGTTTTAGATAGAATTGAGAAAATCCTCCGCCAATTCCTTTGGAAGGGGCCGATGTTGGGTCCAGGCGGGGCCAAAGTAGCCTGGTGCGATGTTTGCCTCCCTAGAGAGGAGGGAGGGCTTGCTATTCGTTCCTTAAAGGAAAACAATGTTGTCTTGATGCTTAAGCACATTTGGAAGCTCTTTTCGGATAAAGAATCTCTATGGTGTAAATGGGTTCACTCCACTTTCTTAAATCGGAAAAATTTCTGGGTAACTCCTATTCTGACTTTTAGTTCTTGGGCTTGGAAAAAGCTCCTCCGCCTTCGTAGTATTTATCAGCATCATTTTAGATGGAGGATTGGCAATGGCAGGTCTGTGTCATTTTGGTTTGATCCGTGGCATCTTAATGGCCCTCTCAACCGCCTATTCTCTAACCAGGAGATCTACCGTTCTGGCATCCCTAGAGATGCCTCTGTTGCTGATGCTCTCTCCACGCCTTTAGGCTGGTATGTCATTAATATTATGGCCAATTGATGGGATCCCATCCCTGAATTTAACCAGCAAGCGGATCGTTTTCGGTGGATTCGGCACCCCTCGGGCCGTTTCTCAACAGCTTCGCCTGGGAATTATTGAGGCCGAAAGGTGATGCTTTGTGCCTGGTCCTCGTTCGTGTGGAGCTCCTCCATACCGCCGAGGTACCAAACCCATCTCGGCTTATTACTCGTAATAGACTGCCAACACAGTCCCGCTCCTCTCCTACGCTAGGATTCCGGTAGCTCTCTGTCCCTTTTGCTCCCGTAGGCTTGATTCGGTGAACCACCTCTTCTTCGCGTGCCAAACTCCGGGTAATCTCGCATCCTTCCGGGCTGCTAAGTTTAATATTTTGTGGCGTAACAAATCCCGGCGAGAGAACCTGGTTTGGGCGATGAAGCACTTCTCGGATAAGAGCTTTTATAACTCTTTGGCTAGGTTTAGCTTTGGAGCCCTTTGCTATATCATTTGGAAGGAGCGCAACAATATTATTTTCAGAAACCAGACTTTATTCCTCCCGGCGATGAAGATGCATCTCCGAAGGCAATCAAGGATAAGGCGTCGACCTTTAAGCATGTGATAGATACCCCGAAGAACAAGACTCGCAACAGAGCTGGGACTTGAGTCCTTCTATCTTTCTTTGATGGAGGGTTTTGGTTTTA
The DNA here is from genome assembly GCA_014182405.2 of Eucalyptus sideroxylon. NCBI lineage: Eukaryota > Viridiplantae > Streptophyta > Magnoliopsida > Myrtales > Myrtaceae > Eucalyptus > Eucalyptus sideroxylon. The sequence continues at coordinate 30,049,994 of CM024554.2, read as the reverse complement.
GCTTAGTCTTTCTAGTTTAGGGTTTTTTTTTTTTTTTTGTTGTCCGTTGGATCCCTTGGCACCCCCTCACTCTTCCTTGACTCTTGTCTCTGTGAGTGATCGTTTTGTTGGTGCCAGGCATCCCCCCCTTGTAATTTTGTGCAAAATCTATTACACTTCTTACCTTTACCAAAAAAAAAAAAAATTACACATTCATCAAACAGCTTAAAATTTTGAAATAATTGATAGTGATTTCACAAAATTTTACTTAGTATTAGATAGGAGGTATTGAGTCCAAATCTTTCATGTTTGTAATTGAATATTTAAATATTAAACCACACATTCATCAAATAGTTTAAATTTTTAAAATAGTTAACTGTAATCTCACAAAATTTCATTCCTTTGTCAATAATTTCGCTGTGATCCCTGCTTTTGAGATCTATACATGCTAGATCAATGCTATTTTTAGTTGACTAGTGTAGTTACTCTGGGTGTAATTACTAATGTCAAAGAGATTAACATCTTCATCTGTTCTTGAAGTTTGCTTATTCGTGGAGATCAGTATATTAGTTTATTAAACAAACTGAGGTTGCTACAATACCAAATCATGTATTCAACTAGGAGAGCAGCAAGTTTTCCGAGTTAAGGCAAGAGTAGAAGTTTGCACAATATACGGATAGCACTCACATAAAATAGTTTCAAATTACACATCTTCTCTAGGAGCCTGCAGTCAATTTGTCATATGCATGCTTATGAGATCAATGTAATGCTAATTATCTATCTGCAACCTTTTAGCACTTTCATTGTGAAAGTAGCAACTTTCATTCAATTATAATTTCTTGTGGCTTTATAGTTTATATTGTGATATCTTGAATTTCGACCTCGTCTAAATGAAATGAAATGGGCTTTTCATTAACACACCTATGGTCCTTTTTTTTCTAAACTGATCACCTACAAGTTAGCTAATCTATTATGTGAAGTTGTCAAGGGATATAACCGTGGTAAAATCCTTAAAAGCTACCCGGTAGGTTGGATTGGACTAAAATTGCATCCGGTTGATTTTAACCACAAATTGAGCTCGGTTTCGGGAATTGAATGTTTGAGCGTGTCACGATTCATTTTTAGGACATCGTCTCATCTTTCGGGAAATTTCCATTGAGTCCAGGATTTTTGGTGGAAAGTCATATTCAGCAAATTAAAATGGTGGAAATTCGAAGGGGCATTTCTAAGTGGATTTTTGGCCTTCAAAATGAGTTGGTTTGTGGGCACCTTAGTTGCTATTTTTGGGACGCCAATTTGGTTAATTGGTGAGGAAATTGAGAGAAAAGGGCTGGAAATTCGTATGGGCACATTGGTTGCCATTTTGGGTTACCAAATCGAGTTGTTTTGTGAAGACTTGAAGGGAAACCGTGTGGGCTGCTGCCATGGCTTTTTGGGGCCATTAAATTGAAGTCAATTTGTGTGAAATTGAAGAAGAAATTGAAGAAATTTGTAGTGCTGCTACAAGAGGCATTTTTGGCTTTCATTTTGGCTTTGTTTGGTGAAGTATTAGAGAGAAATTCCCCATTGGTTGCTGCCTTGACCTTTGGGGAGGCTGAAGACTTTGTGGTTTCTATTCATTACTTGGATATTTGTCTTAGAAGGCCATTGGGAAGCAGCAAGACCTTGAAGGCCCCATGTCTCCTCTCCTTCCCCTCATACTCAACTAGCCCCTCTCCCTCTATCAAGCTTCTGCTTCTTCCTTCCTTCTTCTTCTTCATCCTCTCCTTCTCCATTTCCTTGCTACAAGTCCCTATAACCAGAACCAACCTATGCTGACCAAGACCAACACTGAACCAGCCCAAACTCAGCCACCAAAGCAACCACTAAGCCTAGGCTAGACTGCCCGTTGCTGTCCTCCATCGCCCAGCTCCATCCACCTCACGTTGTCCCATTATCAGCGTGCGTCCAACCTCTCGACCGCCGTCCGTCTACCTCTCCTCCACCTCAGCCCCTCATCTCATCGCCGTTAGCTTGGTCCAGCCACTAGTAGCTCCAAAACCAAGCAAAGACAAAACATAAGCCAGTAGCAAGCAGTGAGGTTTGCAAGGCTTTTTCAGCCTCTTCCGAGCCTCCCTTGGAACCATCATAGACACAAGAACTCATTGTCATTGCGCCGCCATCGCCATGAACCTGTTTACTCGCTAATCCGATTAGTTAACTCCTTGATCCTTAATTAGTTTGTTAATTACACTTAAGGGTTAGATTAGTGTTAATTAGCTTAATTATTTAGTACTAAGTGATATTAGCCTTAAGAAGGATTAGTGCTAATCTAGTTTGGTTATATTAACCTTAAGATGGATTAGTGTTAATCTAATTGGTGAAATTAGCACTAATGATGATGGATTAGTCCAATTCCATGGATTTTCCTCAGATATGATTTTTGAACCCTTGCTGTTTGCCATTTTTGTGGATTGAAATGTGCTAAGGTTTTGAGATTGATTCATTTTTAAAAAATGTTTTAGACATCTTTAATTATAACACATATTTTTTCCAAGATTTTATGGATTTAAAAGAGTATTATTTTAATTTAGTTAAAAACAAAATAGAATCTCTGTTTTTGCTGGAACTAGTGACCTTTTGAGATTCAATGGATTTTTGTCAACTCTTAGGGTTTGAATTTTGAAAGGGTTTCTTCACAAAAGTTGTTTGTTACATCTTCTAGTTTAACATAGTCAAATTTTAGATCAAATGGATAAGTTTTGGATCTTGAACCAAACTAATTTTGGAAAATAGACTTTCTAGACACGAACTCAGTTTTTGTAACAGTTTGAGTGATTTACTGCTCTTAATCTAGAAGGATCTGGGCCAAGGTGTCTCCAATAAAAATATTCGTTTATGTGTCATTTATGACATATTCAAATTTGAGAATTTTTCAAACTCTTTTGATTAGATTTATGAATTTAAACTTGGAGATGTGCGAGTGGACCATTTTTGCCAGTTAGGACTAGTAGTAGTTTGTGATTGTTCTCGATGCTTTGCTTGCTAGAAATTGCTTATTTGGTGATGTGGTTAACCTTTGACATGCTTGGAACTTGTGCGGGATAAGATGTGATTGGTTGCTCTATGATGATGGTTTATAGTCATGCAAATGATGGCTATTGAAGGATAATATGTATTGTGTTGAGAAAACTGAATGGGTTGTGAGCAGGTAAAAGACTAAGTGCTACATGATAACGAAACCTCATGTGAGCCATCTCTAGAACCTTGTACCGTTGCTTACTATAATCAAGAGCTAAGTGTTACATGGTGACTTGATTCACATAGAGCCACCTCTAGAGCTTTGTATTACTATCATGCATAGTCAAGGGCCAAGTGCTACACAATAACGTAACTTCATGGGAGTCACCTCTAGAGCCTTGAGTTTGAATATTGAGTTTGGATATTGAGAATGGATATCGAGTGTGGATTGAACCACCGATATGGGATATTTGCGCCTAATTATTGGACGAAATTGTGTAGCATGGAATGGGACGTGTTCTAACAATTTGGCCTTATAATCGAGACCTCTGTGAATACTTGATGAGTGATGTGATGAGTTCCAGTCATTGAATGCATTTATTGTATGCTTATGTTCTATGAGATGCACTAATGTGCAGGAAGGTGTTGAAACGAGGTAAGTTCTAAGTGGTGTATGTTTAGGATGCCTTTGAGTGAATTTTCTTCCTAATCAGGGTTTAGAGTGTTGACTTGTTGAGATTTATTCTCACCCTATCGTGGTTTACAATTTTTCAGGTCCTTAGTCTGGAGATACCGGAGGGTGTCGTGGAGGATTCGAAGTCGAAGTCAGAGTCGAAAGGATCCGAAGATAGGTTGTCCGGTAGTTCTTTTTGGGTAGACCTTTAGTGTACAGACTTGTAGCACTAACTTGGCTTGTATATAAAGTGTGATTGGTGAAATTTGGTTGTCCTGCTTTTCTATCCCATGTTTGTTGTTGTTTGGGTATATGTTTAAATTTCGCTTCCACATGTGCTAAAAAAGAAATGATTGACGACGCATCCTGGGAACCGTCGCAATTTAGTCGACCGCCGAGGGATGTGCATGTGCTCGGGGTTCGGGACATGACATATATGGTGTATGGCTAAAGGATATTTTCTTCCCATAGGTCGTTTATCACAAAATAACATATCTTGTATAGTATCAAAACTTGGATGCTTTGCATATTGTGCACGTAGCACATCGTGCATGTATATGTATGATTTTTGCGCTAGAGTATTTACTCATAATTTGAGATTAACATATAGTTTTTTTAATAATCTTTTTAAATTCAGATAATATTTCAATTTATGGTGGGGAAGCAAAAGATGTACTTTTTACTCAAAACTTAATTCCAAACAAATGAGCCCTTATACTTCATAGTTGATGTTGAGCTCTCTATTTATCCATCATTCTGGGGTCCCCTCGATAGTCTATGTTGTTTGCTTATGTGGCTCCTTCGATTTCTTATTGGCACAGGTAGTTCTAGCATTCCAGCTTCTAGGTCTGCTCCTCCTCCCGAACGGTCACTTAAGCATGCCTCAAATTATTAGATTCCAACCTCTGCTTTGAATGAAGATGTGGATGACCCAACTTTACCAAAAAAAAAAAAAAAAATTCTTTACCAAAAAAAAAAAGATGTGGATGACCCAAGAGCGTTGGTTGATTAAACATCAGCTGGGAAAAGTGGTAATTATATTTAGTTTGATTCTAACTGAGAAAGATGTTGGTCCTTTCGAGCATATAAATATATAGTGTCACTTTGGAAATGTCCTTTTCTTATTCTTAGAACTACGATTAAGACCGAAAAAAAAACTGTATTTTGGCTTATTTCAAAAAGTTCTGTGTTTTATTGTTTGAGGTGTCAACACTATTGGGTTACATTTTGTGATATTACTATGCTTTCTCCTTACCGCAAAAAAAGAAATTGGAAATTGTGCAAAATATAGTTTATCCTGTTCTCATGTTGTCATTAGGGAAGTGTAAGCCTTGCATTGATGAAAGTTTTCTGCCTCTTTTCAAGCTTTGTAGTATCAGAGTCATTCGTCCTGTGGTAATTGCTTTTGCCGGTTTGTACTTTTACTTTGCTTAACTAGACAGTCATTTACAATAATTGGATTGTTGCTCGTGTGTGGCAAGTGCAGATCCTATAGCAATGATGGAATTTTACATGACAAAGGCTGCTTAAGAGGAAAGGAGGAGAAACCCAAACAGTCAAAAGATGAGATGCCTCCACTAGCTTCCCTCCAAGGTTAATGTTGTCTCTTATTCTAACTTTGGGTAATTTTCTTTGAAGTGTCCATTTTGTGTGGTTTTATTAATTTTCAGCTCATGTTATGTTTTCTATTATAGCTCATGCAAAAAGGGGTCATCACATGGGTGATTTCATTCCTCTAGAAGAGCTTGAAAAGTTTGTATCAAACCATAATGATGTAGCTGCACAGAAAGCAACTAGAGAGGCTACTGAGAAGGCTAAAATTTAGGCTGACAATGTTGACCACAAACTTCTGTCTAAGATGGGATGGAAAGAAGGTTCTTTCTCTTTCTCTTACCATGATTGTCAGTTCTTTTTAATGCCATAGAATTTTTCTGTACCCATTCATTATATTTGGTTGGATGCTCATCGTAACTTAAAACAGCTTACTTACTTTAGACTTGATTTTACTGATGTATGCTTTGTGGTTTTGCTAAACAATCAGCTTTTTGTTTACTGTGGTTTCAGTAGTTTGTTGGTCAATTGTGAATTCTAGCACTGAATTCACATTTTGAATGTCTATAGGTCTGAGTCTACTGAATGTCTTTCTAAATAACGAGGTCAATAGGTTGCTTAGTTCTATCTAACACCCTGTATGGAGAATTCTTCTGATTGTAAGCTATGGCTTGTAAAATAGAGGAGGGTCTAGGGAGCTCCAGAAGTGGGATTTTCAACCCAATTATGGCAGGTGATGTGAAGACAAACAACTTGGGGGTTGGTCCACATCAACCGGGAGAGGTGACGCTAGATAATGATATATTTGAGTAGTATAAGAAGCGGATGATGCTTGGATATTGATACAGGCCAAACCCTCTGCTGATTATCCTTTTAACATTTTCACTTGTTTGTTTAAGGTCACATTCAAGTGCCTAGTAGTTCTTCTGGGTGGAAATTGACTTCACTCGTTGTTCTCTCTTTTACAGAACAATCCTCGAAAAACATCCTATTGAAGAACCTTGGGATGAAAGATGTCCCTTGTTGCAGAAAAGCAATGGAAAAGTAATTTTGTGGTAGTTGTACAAAGATGGTGAGTTTGTTACTGTGTTTGTGATGTGGCTAGACAAATTGTTTCAATGTTGAAGAACCTCCTATATGTTATATATAGCGAATGCAATCGTTTCTCTTGTCACAAAGGCCAATAGTTATGATATTTCTGAAAGAGTAAGCTGCGTTACTACCGTTCCATTTTGTTGAAACTAAGGGTCAAGTTGGTAATTTTCCTTATATCTCTCCCTCCTAGAGCCTAGGTACCATATACATCTCATGTCAGATCGACATCTCGCTTTCTTACACACTCATGACACAAGGTTAAATTTAGTTTATCACTAGAAAGTGAATTTGTGGACAATTTGTGGGACGACCCTGGGTTTTCGTTGCTTCCTCAGATTATATGTACTCCTTTCCGTTGTTGCACGACGTTATTGCATTGGCACTAAACTGGACATGACTAGAATAAGAAGGGGGAGCCAATTAGTCTATACATGCATGCAAAATGGCACTTTTTATTCTTGCATCGGTCGTGCCCAAGTGTAACGGGGTGATTTTAGATTAACTTTATGGAATTATAAATACTAGCTATTACTTCATTGAAAGTTACTATATTAATATAAAAGAATTACTAGTTAAGTATGAATATTGGTAAATACAGGTGTATGAGTAGTTACGTTTTCATATATAAACTTATGGGTTGCATGAGTATTAGAAATTACTTTCTACATGAAAATGTCAGAAGTTATTGAGACGTTCAAGCTTGTTTTTTTTTTGGGTATAGATAGTTACAATTAGTATGGAGAAATGTTTAAGTATAGAGGATTGATATTCAAGGCCACGGGAGAAAAGAATTTCCTTAAAGCTAATTTGAGCTGGAGGGAAATTGGAAAATCAGGAAGCTTCAAACTTTCCAAGTTCACTCCATGAGGGGGTTGACTTCTGCCCTAGCCTAGCTTGTTGAAATAACAGTGATGTTGTCGCATTTCATGAAACCCTCATGGCCCTTTTAGAAATGTCGTTTATCGATTGATGGTATTGTTTTTTATGGTGCACCCCTATTTACAGAAAAGGGTTTTGAGTGTGAGAGCATCAAAGTCTAACTTGTGAGGTAAGTATGAAATTGATGATGCAATTTTTTTCTTTTTTGGACAAGAATGGAGAAATAGTATTAACTGGCAAGAGGATTACAACAATTTAAAGCATTAGTACATAAAAGAGAAAAAAAGGAAGGGAGGGAGAGTTTTAGGCCAATTGGGAGGGAGGATATGAAGCCCATGGGCTCGGGTGGCCCAATCAACGACCGTATTCTCTTCCCTTCGATAGTGGCGCACCTCTAGGGTTTGGAAAAGATGAAGCAAAGCTGCCGCTTCCACGAATAGAGCACGAGAGTCCCAAGGAAAGCGATTCTGATCTTGAACTGAGACAACCAGTTGAAGGCAATCTGATTCGAGGATAAGGTGAGTTGTAGATTGTCCCGTTTGTAGCAAATACCAGAGCGTAGATGTGAAAGATTGGATTTCCTTTTGTAGGGCAGAGGCGGTGTTGATGGTAAGGGAGAAGCCGCCGATCAACCTTCCTGCAGAGTCTCGAAAAACACCCGCCATGGAGCCTTGAAAAGAACCCGAGTGAAAGGAGCCGTCGATATTAACTTTCAGTACACCCAGATCAGGAGGACGCCAGCTAGAGGATACAGAGGGCAAATAAGAAGGGCACCTTTGGGTCGAAGAAAAGGCGGATAAGCAGATCCGGCAACGGTTATGAGATCTGGCAAAGGCTGAGTCTAAGTTGAGCTCCGATTAGGAGTGGACTGATCAAGCTGCTTGTGTTGATGCAAGGGCTTAGAGTTACAGGTTTTGTAAGAGCGATTGTAGGCGATGGCATTGAAGACCACTAGATCAGGATTGGGGAGTCGTTGACGAAAGATGTAATCATTCTTGGTCTTCCAAATATGCCACAAAATAGCTGCTACAATAGCCAAATCAGGTAATAAATCCTTCCGATACATGAGTTGTTGAAGCCAGGCATCAAATATGTTAATTTGAAACTATCGCATGTTTATGTGAAACTGTTAATGAGACCACACTACTTTGGTCCATGGACAGTGAAAGAAAAGATGTTCTGTTAATTCAGGGATAGAATGACTACCGCAATTTTGACATAGGCTACAAGTTGGATCCGATAAAATATGCCGGTTATATAGATTTTCACCTATTGCAATAGCATTATGGCATAGAGACCATAGGAAGATTCATAATCTAGGGCTCGTCAGCACCTGCCAAATAGTATTCCAAAAATGCCTAGGTAGCGTAAAAGAAGAAGATGCTTGGTTATGATCTAAGTTGGATTCGTCAGATCGTAGACAATTATAACCACTTTTGACAGTATAAATGCCATTTTGTCTCCCTGTCTAGATTAAAGAATCAATTGTAAACTGAGGGCGTACCTGTATTCGGAGAATCTCAGTTATAATTTGATCATTGAAATTGTTTTTGAGCAAAGAGATATTCCAAGATTGCTGTTCAGGGTTAATGAAATCAGCAACCATAATAGGTTCATTGCACGGTGCAGGTCCCCTAATAATACCCATAGATAGCCATTTGTCCTCTCTAATACGAATATGCTGGCCATTACCCATTGACCACTATATATGATTAGACATAGAATCACGACTATGTAAAATGCTTTGCCAATCCCAAGAGGGCCTGGTGCCTCTTTTTGCATGCCAGAAATCTTTTGAAGGGAAATAAAGCCCTTGAAAGATATGACTCCACAGTAACTCAGGGTTTTGAAACAAATGCCAAGCTTGTTTTGCTAATAGTGCCTTAGTGAAAGCCACTAGATCTCGAAAACCAAGATCCCTTGCATCTTTACATCTCTTCAATGATTCCCAATTTTTCCAATGCATTCTTGATTTTTCACTCTGAGTTTGCTACCAAAATTTAGAAATTTTCTGCTCAATAGCTTTTCAAAGAGAAATGGGAATTTTAAAGATAGACATAGCGTACTGAAGCATTACTTGAACTACGGCTTTAATCAACACTTCCTTGTCACCTTTCGAAAATAGTTTTTCTTTCCAGCCATCTATTTTTTAATTCACCTTAGCTAATAGCCAAGAAAACATTCCGTTTTGGACCTACCCCAGTCCGAAGGTATGCCAAGATATTTCCCTATCTTGTGCATCACCGGAACACGAAATTCGTTGGCCAGAGATTCCTGAAGGGGTGCTGGACAGCCACGACTAAAATATATACCAGACTTATTTCGATTTATTGCCTATCTTGATGCTTGATAGTATTGATTTAAAATGTTTGACAGGTTTTGGCATTCAAGTAGCTTTCCCTCAATAAAGAAAATGGCATCATTGGCGAAAAATAAGTGTGAAAGATTAGGATAGCTCCGGGTAAGTTGAATACCTTTAATGTTTCCCATAGCGACATCTTGATGTATGAGAGTTGAAAGAGCATTTGCTACTAGAATAAATAAATAGGGGGAAAGGGGATCACCCTGTCGAAGACCCCTCGACATAGGAAAAGGCTGAAGAGGCTGACCATTAAACTTAATACAAAGAGAAGTAGTCGTGACATACTGCATAACCCTGTAAATCCAATTTACATGAAAGCCAATCTATTTTAGATAATCCCGGAGAAAATCCCACTCAACACGATCATACGCCTTTTGCATATCGAGTTTGAGGACCCCTTGAAATTTTCTTTTTCTTTTTCAGATTTTGAGTTGATGTAGAACTTCCCGCACTACTAGGATGTTATCCTAGATTTGGCGGTCACTAACAAAAGCACTTTGCTCTAGATATGAGTGCAAGTAGGAGTGCCTTTGATTTGTTGGCTAAATCTTGGCAATGATTTTGTACTGAAAATTACAAAGACTAATCGGTCTGAATTGGTCCAGCCTTTTAGGTTGCAAGATCTTTGAGATCAGAGTAAGGAATGTTTAGTTGATGACAGGATCCAACGCACTAGAGTCAAAGAAAGCTTTTAATGAGGTAATGACGTTTGCCTTTAAGATATCCTAGTGAGATTGATAAAATTGACCATTTAAACCATCTGGGCCAGGTGCTTTGGATGCCCCAAGCTGAAAAACTTTGCTGAATTTCTTCAGGGGTAACTTCAGCAATAAGTTTACTATTCATTTCCTCCGTGACAATGGCCAGGCATTGACTTAAAATGGGGCCATAATTGCATTGCCCAACAGAGGTGTAAAGGTTTTGGAAGAAAAGTTGAGTCATTTCTTGTAAAGTTGTTTCATTTCTGATCCACTGATTTTCTTGATCTAATAACATGCTGATTCTATTTCGTTAACGTTTCTGGATGGTGGTAGCATGGAAGAATTTTGAGTTTTTGTCCCCCCATTTCAGCCACTGTACTCTAGAATGCATGGCCCAATACTGTTCTTCTTGAGTCCATAGAGTGTGAATCTGAAGTTTTAAAGCATCCATTCGAGGCTTGTTAGATTGACCGTTTCTTTTGTTGGTCAGGACTTGGAGTTGCTGTTGAAGCTCGAAGATTCTTTGATGGGCATTAGAGAATTTGGCTTTGCTCCATCGGGAAAGAGTCACTAAAATAAAGCGTAATTTTTTAGCTAAGGTAATATGCTGCGACTGAGATTGAGTTAACGCATATGAAATAACCAAACGACATTCCGAGTCTTGCAGCCAAAAGGATTCAAACGTAAAAAGCCTTGGGCATCAAGGATGGGCTAGAGAGGAATGTAAAACCAGGGGACTATGATCCGAACCGATGGCCGGAAGAGCAAACACCTCAGCAGCTGGAAAGGTGAGATGCCAAGGGATATTGCAGAGAGCTCTGTCAAGACGCTCTTTAACTAAATCATCCCCTATTCTATTGTTACACCAGGTATAGGAGCATCCCTTATTGTCTAGGTCTAGGAGGGAAGAGTCACTTACCAGATCTCGAAAGGTATGCATCGTTGAAAATTTACTGGTCGTTTACCTTGTTTTTCCCAAGGATACATTACCTCATTAAAATCTCTAATGCACAGCCAAGGTAAAGTATTATGGGTATTAATGAGTTTTAGTTTATCCCAGAACAGGAGTCGAAGAGAGACAAGAGTCGGCGCCCGGAGACACGTGAGCCACATAGAAATTCCACACTTCCTGATATGGCAGAGAAGATCAAAGAAGTCAGAGGACTGATGCTCCAAAGTCAGGTGAACATAATCTTGCCAGAAAATAGCTAGGCCGCCAGCAAGGCCATAAGGTTCTTCCAAAAAACTATTTAGAAACTTAAGATGTTTTTGTAATATGTTTAGCACCAAATTTCTATTTTTAGTTTCCATCAAAAAAAGGATGTCAGGCTTTTCTCAAGCCACCAACACCCGAAGGGCTTGAACTGTCAGGGGATTACCCAACCCCTGACGGTTCCAACTTATTAACCTCATTTGTCCGATGGTGGCTTTTTAGGGCCAGCCACCATAGCCCAAGTGTCGGATTCAACATTATCAAATATTGGAGTATCCAACAGAGTGATTCGTCAAGCCCCTCTCGCAGTAGGTTTGGACGCTTTAATTTTTTAATTGGCCTTGCCTTGGTGCTTAGCTTATGACTCTTAGATTTCTTTGGCTTGGAAGAGCTGAAAGATCCTTCTCCCATTACCTATGTAGCACCGACACGGACACGCGACACGCGACACGACACGACACGACACGCCGACACGTCATTTCTTAAAAATAGAGAATTTCGACACGTTCCAACACGTTATATATTAAATATATTTTTATATAAATACATAAATAAATAATAATAAAAATAGCCTAGAATTAATTTACACAAAAATATTAAATAATATCATTCATTATTTTAATTTGTTACAATAATACACAAAACTTAGAGGAAAAAAACATTGTTTAAAAAAAATGCTGAAATGATATTTTTAAATTTATTTATTTATCATATATAGCATTTTTTATTACTTCTTTCATAGTAAAAAACTTTAAAAAAAATAAAACAATTCTAAAAAAACAAAACTGAAAAAGAAAATATTGACCCCGTGCGTGTATATTTATAGCAATTTTATTACTTCTTTTATTACTTCTTTTGTGTATATTTATATTTTGACCCCTCAAGTATTAGAAATTTTCAAAATTGACCCCGTGCGTGTCGGAATTGCGTGTCGGAATTCTGGACTCGCGTGTCGGAGCGTGTCGGAGAGAGTTGACCACGTGTCGGATTTTTCGACACTCATTGACCGCGTGTCGGAGCGTGTCGGGACGTGTCGGACACGTGTCGGAGTGTCGGACACGACACGAAGGCTTCCGGAGAGTGTCCGTGCTACATAGCCCATTACTGGGTAAGGAGTAGGTACAGGGTGAGGGAGAAGTCCTGCTATAGGAACTGGCTACCTCTCAGCTTGAGCTTGCACAGCGAAGGGTTCTGGCAGAATAAAAGGAGGGCTATCAGGGATTGGCACAATCTCTTTTCCTTTGCTGTTGGGTGAAGGGACTGAAGGCAAGTCAGTTGAGGGATTGACCTATGTCTCAGGAATAGACTCCTCAGCTTTAGGAGAGGGGCTGGGTGAGGCATAAAAGGCGAGCCAAAAAGGGCTAAATTCCCGAACCTCAACCCTGAGCCATTGACCGAAATATAAGTTGTCTCTGTTATCTAACTTTTGCTCATCATACTCATAATCTTTGCAAGTTGAGGCATAATGGCCAAGCTTACCACAGGAATAACAAAAGTGACACAGGCGCTCATAACGAAAGTCTAACCAGATGTTTTTGCCATCAACTCTAAGAAATTGGCCTGGCTGAAGAGGTTCTTGAAGATTGAGTTCAATTCGGGCCTCGCCAGCACGAAGAGAGGTAGCCGCTCCACTGTCCATTTTTATTTCTAGAACTTTGCCAACCCTTCGAACAGCTCTACAAATCATTTCCTTCATGTAGCGCTCCAAAGGGAGACCGACAATTTGGACCCAAAAAGCACATGACAAGAAGTCATAACAGTGCAACAACGTGTTCTATAGCCAAGGACGTAGAATAACCAGAATACCTCCAAATAGCCAAGGGCCAGTGGTAAGAACTCGATTTTTCTCGGTTTCATTTTTTAATTTGATTACAAATAAACCCCCATCATGTTGCGTAATATCAACATGATCCATCCTCCAAGCACGCTTCATGGTAGTCTGAAAAGCTGGTAAATTAACTGATGAATTTGATAGGAGCTTACCCATAAGTATGAACCGACACTCAGCCAAAGCTTCAGGCAAAGGCGCATCCTCCCAAACTTCGATATGCTGTTCAGACCAAAGACGACCCAGGCGTTTGCTCAGAGCGGCCATGCGAGCATCCTCGTACAAGTTAGCACACGAGGTATCGGGGCTCCCAAGCATACTGTTGGGAGCTGGAGAAGCCATAAGAAGAATCAAGAAACAAAGCACACCTATATTCCATAGGCAGGGGATGGAGAGGGAGCTTTAGATGATTCCAAAACTCGACATGTAGACATGTCGGGAAGGTGGAAAACCAACAAACAGAGGCAAGAATGAGGAAAAGAACAGGAGCTAGTACATGCAGAACGCCGATGGAACCAAGACGTAGAGAAAGCGAAACATCGGGGTCACTATTGGAGGCGAAAGCGAAGAAAAACAAGGAGGAAGAGGAACTGGGAAGAAACCCCACTGATCGGAACGGGGAATTGAGACAAGCAAATCCAAATCGAACCAGGAGAAATGTGAAGAAAGGGGCAATTAGGGTTTGAGGAAAGAAAAAACTACCATTACGGTAGGCAAGAGCTCGATAAACGAGAGCATTTTGAGTACAGCGACTCTCAAAATTGAAAAGTGTTAAATGCTGTAGGTTTAAATCGACGGTGCAATTTGGATTAAGAAAAGATAATCAAATTTGAATAGGAGTGCCATTAAGTTGCCTAGGTAAAGTTTGGTGTAGAGCCACCGTGCACATGCAAACATTATTCTGGTGACTGTTTAGAATTGAATAAGAAACTCGGAGCTCGACCTTTGTTTCAATAAATCGATTAGTGATTTCGAGGTAGTTTCGCGACATGTCTATATATTAGGATGCGTTTTGTGAATAATATACAAAAGTTGCATTAAACTGAGGTACAATAGAATTTAAGGGACAAAATCCACATGTTCTGTTCGTTTCGAGGACTCGAAGGAAATGAAGAAAGAGAAACCCGTCCATTTAAAAAATATTCCCAACTTCTTTTGCTGCTCTCATTTTCAGTCTTCTTCGTAGCGGCTTCAAGCATAATCTCTCCAGATTTCTTCTAATTCTCTCTCAAATTCTGAAATTTCTGGGCAAAAAGCTTGTCATTTCTCCAAATTTTAAGCTTAATCCATGACCGATTCCTGAGGATTTCGTCCCTCTTACACTTATTGCTCCATCTTTCTTTTTCTCTCTACTTTTACCCTGCAAGTCAAGGTTACCTCTTTGAAGGGGTTAAAAGGCTGAACGACTCCGGTAAACTGAATTGCAGTAACTTGGTGTTGCGAATATGGAGGATCTCATCTATAAAGCAAGTCCAAGCTGGAATTACTAAAGCTACGGTTTCCGTTGTGTTAGATAATTCGTAGTCATAGTCCGCTTGGACTTTGTATTTAAATCTCACAATCTAAATCCAGATAGTAGAGATAAAACTCATTTTATCACAATTGAATTTCATAGAAATATACTTCACTCATGATCAAGTAAATAATTGAAAAGAAATTATTTATTACTTGTGGAAATGAAACTGCGTCAGTATAACATAACTCCACTGCCTTTGTTTAATTATGAAAAAATAAATTCCAGACTTTAATGCAACGAGCAGGTCTTCTGGCAGCCCGGAGAATGTGAGTCCATACAAGCTCTAAACTTCTTCATGTCCACTTCAACTTTCTGGGTATCTACATGAGTTCAAATATGAAAAAAAATAATTAAAAAGTCATTTATAACAAGAGCATACATCAAAGTCCAAGAAATTGATTTTTCTTAACAAGAGCATACATCGAAGTCAAAGGAAATGAAATAATTTAATGCGCAGCCATCATTACAACATAACAATGAAACGTTGATAAAAAATAAGATTATACAATGACTCTTGATTTTATGGATATGACAAGAAGTTATAATCGATCTTAGATCTTGATGTAAAGATTATTACCAGGATGGCGGTCCAAGCAGTTAGACAAGAAACATCTGACATTACAGAGCCTTGATGCCACGGATGAAGAGAGCTGTCCAAGGCAACCCTTGAGGCACATCTGACTGCATTCAAATGGAACAGGGTCCGAGGCGCACAACAATGTACACAATGATATGCATTTTGCAGAGTCGTCTGCTTTAGCACCGATGGCCGACCACAATAGTAGAGCCGCTACGAACATTGTCGATCCCATTCTTTTGGACGATGTTACCTCCATAGCCTCTCTCCCCCTCCCTCTCTGTCTTTTATTTTTGGTCAGAACTCCCTATCTATCTCTCAACGAGTTTTGAGAGCTTGAGATGAACCGCCTTGATATACTCAGAGAAAGGTACAAAAAAAGGAAAACTATCCTTTCCATTAAATAATAATATGCTTGACCCATCATCTAATGGATGAAAGGGAAATTTAGCTGTGCATGGGAATTTCTTTTTCTTACCAAATATCAGAGTCCGGTGAAAGGAAAAAAATAAAAGTTGCCCACTTTTGTGAGATTTTCTTCTAAAATGGGGACCCCAGCAAGGGATAAAGTTTGTTTTTTTGTCCTCGACACATCATCTTATCCATTGGACACTATATTACATGTATCGACGATTAGAATTGGATTGATTTTACAAAAATAGGACTTTAACTATAGAGGGCCAGAAAAAAAAAAAAAAAAAAAAAAACGTTGCATTTGTTCGCTAATTTGAGATGGCGTACGCTATTTTTGTATTTAGACTGTGAAAGTCTTATATTGATAAAATTTTCCTTAGATGGTTACTATTCTTGCCCTAATCAAGTGTGATCTCATCTCTTCAACTATGGTAATAAGCCACGTAAGTAAAGGGCTAGAGCTAGTTGCGAATGGGACACGAATGATCGAATAGCTGTCACAAAAACTTCATCCTTTGATATGTGAAAACTCCGCCGGAGGTTTTTGAAATGAAGTCTTGAATGGAGATGAGGTTGAAATCAATGCCAAGTGATAGTCTCAACATATACTTCCTCACAGTTCATAAACTAAATCGTCATTATCCCATGTTTGGATATCCGAATGATGAACAAACAGCATTTTAAGAAGAAGGAACTCAACGAGTCGAACACCGCAGGATTCGGGCAACTTTTTCTCAACCACTACTCCTCAAATTCTTACATCATCAACTTTGTGCTTCCTTACCGACCAAAAAAATAAATAAATAAACTCCGTGCCCTTCAATTGCGGCTCCAAGAATCCTAGAAATCCGAAAATGCAAATCATCACCCGCCTTCTCTTCGTTGCATCGAGAGAGATGCTATACTTGTTTTTTAAATCGGAATGAAAATTTTCATTTCACGTGAAAATATATAACTTGAAAACAAGCCGCTGCTTCCTCAGATTATATGTACTCCTTTCCGTTCTTCACCAAAAGTTGTTCAATATATTTGCTGATCAGCCGTTAACCGCGTTAAATATTTTATGACTCGCAATTTTCCAAAAAGTCAAACTCTTTCTTTGACCTGGGCCTCCTCAAAATCTTCTTCTTCTTCAAAATCTTTAAACCCCACCAAAGCAATTCGTAAATAACAACTTATGAGCGCCATCTGCAGCCATGGACGCAGCTTAAAAGCTTGAGCGGCCATCACGACCACAAGGCTTGCGACCTACGACCTTTAGATGTCACAGTCATGGTTGCTCGAGCTATTAACTGCAAGCTTCAAGCTCAAACGGTTGTGGCCACAAGCTTTGAAGCAAAATATGGGCATGGCAGCAGCAAACTTCAAGCTTTGCCATGGCCACGAGTTTTGCGCTTAAGTGGCCCTAGCAGCCGCATGCTTCAACCTTGAGTAGCCATGGTTGCCGCGAGCTTTGAAGCTAAATTTGGCCATGGTAGCCACAATCTTTGAATTCATGCTCAAATGGCTATGTCTTGAGCTTCGAGCTCAAGCAATCATGGCAACCACAAGCTTCAAAGTCAAATCTGGGCCACGACGGCCTCAAGCTTTGAGCTTGAATGCCGATGTTTTCGAGCTACTAGCTTGAGCAGCTATGATTGCGATATTGTTTTTACTCAGTGTTCTGATTGTCTACATTAGCACAAATCGATTAAAAAGAAACGACATAATAGAAGGACAAGGGGATGACCCTTTCTAGAAATACAAGGTTGATTCTGGATTAAAAAAAATTATAGGGATGGTTTTGAATTTTGGGCAAGAGTACAGGGACAACTACTGTTATTTCACACAATATTTATGCAGATATAATGGTTGTTGTTGGATACTTAGAGTTTATTTATTTATTTTTTTGTGCAAAACAATGTGTAGACGATGAAACAATGTTTGTGGACAAAATATACACTGCATAGCAAATATCTTCCATCAAGAAAAATGTAAATAGAATAGCGGACATGAGAGATTGCAAAGCAATTTATAGTGGTTCGGCCTATCCACTCAGCCTCCTTCACTGTCCCAGCTCTAATTGCTCAATAACAAGGTTGGAATCCACTAATGCAATCCTTGAAACCTTTGAAAAAGTTTACAATGAAGTTGACCCTCCATGATGGACTATAGCTCACTCTACAAGGACACTGATTTCACTCTATACTCAAAGCACTCTTTACAATAGTTAAATATTAAGTAGAAAAGAGAATTGGGAAATTTTCTGTATAATTCGATATATCATGGTGAAGAATACATCAGCCTATTTATAAGCTATATGAAATATTATTATAAGTAACATATATCAATCAATATAACCACAATCTTGAGAGAAACTGAATACCAATATAAATATTCTAATTATCACTAATATAGAAAAATATCTTAGAGAATTATCCTAATTATCTCTAACATCCTCTCTCAAACTCGAGGTGACATCGAAGAAATCAATTGGAGTTTGAATTAACGTCGCTCAATGCCATGAAAACTTGTTTCTCTAACAACACCGTAGGGCATCGGGCTTGTTGAACCACGGTGGGGTAATGTGTGAGACAGTCTTTTAGATCTAGCTCGTCTGAGGGTGTTGAGTCTAGTGATGGTGTTGGCTTCTTGAAATGATGCATGGAATGTTGAGAATTGGGGGGGAGGGACAACAAGCGGCTGATGTAGCCTCAATTTTAATAAATGGTTAGTGTAGTTAACCTAAGTTTCACTATAATCAAATAGTAAGAATTAAGCACACTCCAGATATGATTTAACTCTAATCTCAAGCTTCCGATAGATCATATCTCAAAGTCGAGAGTATTCTTTGCCCGACTTGTATCCGGGTTTCTTTTCTTGCACTTAGATAAATACTTTCAATTTCTTAGGTGCTCGACTTTTGCATCGCCCTTCAATTAATTGGTTGTTAATTTACTAATTTACTTTTTTTTTTTTTTTTAAAAGGTAGGGCCAAATTAGACTTTCAATGAACCCTATAAAAACATTTGGATGCTCTCTTGGTGGATTGATACCTTTAGGATAGTTAATGGTAATGAAGAGTGAATGGCCCCTCATATAACACACTTTCAACTTAGGTACCAAAAATTGAGACGACACTCTCAATTAATAGAAATATTAATGTACACAAGTCTCCGAACTTAGAATTGTTGGTTGAGTAAGAATTGAGATGACACTCTTGCATCTCAATTGGTTTCTAACGGATCCCAAATGGCTAGTAGCAACTCCTAAAATATACTTAGGGTGTTAAATAAAAAAAAGAAAAATAAGTCCTTGGAACTATCTTCTCAATAAACCATTTGGACCATCTTTCGAGCAATACCTCTAAATCATTCCAAAAGCCCCAAAAGTTTTGGGAGGGTCATGACAAGTCTTGCAACACTTGCGTGGATTTGGGTGAGGGCCGATGCCCTCACTTGTGGTTAGCAAGGTTGACAATCAAGGGTTAGGAAAAAAAGAAAATGAAACAAGAAAAGTAAAATAACATTAAGAAAAAAATCTTTAAAAAATTATTCATGTTAATGCTGATTGTGTCATGTAGGATGACTGATGGTGACTAAACTATAATGTCAGCGATTTCTAATCAAATTAGCCATAATGACAAAATTAGCAAATTGTCAAAGGTTTAGGACTAAATTTACATATTATCTAAAATTTTAAGATTAAATTGGTTCAATTTGAAGATTTAGGACTAAACTAACAAATTTTTAAAAAGGTTTATGACTAAATTGAATAAATTAAAATATTTAGAATTGGATTGGCATAAGTATGATAGATTGAGAACTTTTTTGGTAATTTTCTAGGAAGTATTCTAATTATATCAAATTAATGAATCGAAGAGAAAAACGTAACTTCATTTAAAAAAAAAAAAAAATCATACGCAAGAACTCAAACCACCGGAGAACTATTTATGGGAGAGGCCGTAGCTCTTTGGGCCTTCTTCTATTTTATTTGTGTCGATATTTTTTCAAATTTTAGTATATTTTGCAGTCGTGCTGGGCTTTGAGCTCGAGCAACCATGATGGTCACAAGCTTTGAAGTCGGATTTGGCCATGGTAGCACGGTTCATGCACAAATGGCCATGACCGTGTGCTTCTAGCTTGAGCGTCCTGATTGTTCCCATCAGCATAAATTGATCAGAAAAGAAGCGACATATAGGACACGGGATGACCCTAGTCAAAAGCACATGGATGATTTTGCACAAAAAAAAAGTAAATGGACGGTTTTGAATTTTGGGCAGGAGTAAAGAGAGAACTAGTGTCATCTCACCCAAGATGCATACAGATCTTTTAGAAACTTTTTCGTGCAGAACAATGCGAAGAGGATCAAATGGTTGGCGGACGAAATATGCACTGCAGAGCAAAGATCTTCTTTCAGCAAAAATGTAACAGAATAACGGATAGAAGAGCCTACAAAGCAATTTATAGTAGTTCGACCTATCCACTTAGCCTCCCCATTATCCCATTTCTAATAGCTCAATAACAAGACTGAAATCCATTTTAAAGCTTTTACAGTGAAGTTGCCTGTCCACAATCCCAGCTTTTACGATCAGAATGATGAGATTTTTTATTTGAAAGAATAAGCACAAGAACTAAGACCAAGCTTTGAGATTGACATCTGAAGGGGGCGAAGGGTGGGGACAATGAGCGTGGGGCAAAATGCGCCTGAGTGTTGGTGAAGTACTGTAGACATTACCTTTATTTGTCTCCAACCACACTTCTAACTGTTATGCTACGGACATAAAATGACTAGCATTTAATTCTAGTTAGATTTGCACGTGGGTGATCTTGAAATCTCTTAACCTACCGATATGCTGTCCAACATGTGTTGGGAAAGATTATTGCCCGATATCTAAATCCGCAAGTGAATGACGTTCATGCTTGTAATTCACCGGTCATAGGCGTGGCCAGAGAAAATTTCTTCTACTATTGAGGAGATATTTACTAAACTTAGTCTAACAGGACAGAAATCGCTTGTGATGAAACAGTGGAAGCTGCAAGAGGTCCCACCACGTTTCATATAGTTTCTAAAATGCCTCTGCTTCTCATAACACCCTTGGTTTGCCTAATAACCTTATTCAACGAGGATGACTTCAACTATGACGTGAGCATGAGATTGCACATCGCGTGCGGGACTCGACAAGAAGTGCAAAAATTCCCATTTCCCTAACCATATAAGCATTCTCCGTGGTTATTATTGATGGTCTTCCCGTCATTATTTTCTTCATGAATACGAAGAACACACTCTCAACCACCAGTCATCCTCACAATAGCCTGTGTCGATTAAGAGCAGGGTAAGTGACCGACTTTGTCCGAGCGCCCGGTGGACGACTAATGTAAGATGAGTTGATCTTGCAAGGAATGGCGCTCATCAAGTATTGCCACGGACAGACCCAACTGAACCAAAACGAGTGAAAATAGAACTTCAAACACTCATAGTGCGGCCTCTGATCGGGAAGCCCGAAGATGCAGTTCATCCTCACGTCCAGCTTTCCGTTCTTCATGAGCTTCCGGCACAATGGCCCGATGTGGTTGAAGTAGTTGTCCGATAGCGATAAGTTCGACAGCTTCGGCATCGAGCACACAACCTCCGGGATCGCATCGTACAAGAAGTTCCCAGCGAAATTGAGCTGCTCGATCTCGTCCAAGCAGCCAAGCGAGCATGGGAGCTGTCCTGTCAGATAGTTGCCCCCCGCGTCGAAGACAGTGGCCATTCTCAAGAACCCGATCTCGTAAGGAATGCAACCCATGAGCTGGTTGTTCAGGAAGAGCACTTCGATCAGGGTTGAGGAGGCGTTGGCGATGCTCCTCGGGATTAAGCCCGTGAACCTGTTGTTGGCCAGGGTGAGGTAGAGCACGCGGGTCGAGCCGAAGTCGATTGGGATCTTTTGCATGAATTTGTTGTTGTTGATGTAGAGCACGTCGAGGGCTTGCTTAAAGACCTGTGGCGGGACAGACCCAGTGAAGGAGTTGAAACGAATGTCCAAGAAAGACAGGTTGACGCCAAACACTGCGGCTGGGAATGCCCCGGAGAAGTTGTTGTTGCTCACGTCGAGCTCGTAGAAGTACGGGAGCTGTGCAATCTTCTGTGGGATGACGCCGGAGAAGTTGTTGGAGTTGGCATGGAAGATTGCAAGGTCCGGGAGCTGGTCGAGGAAGCCCTCAAGGGTCGGCGCGCCGAGGTGGTAACCGTTGAAGTCGATGCCTGCAAGCGCGGTGGCTGTGAGATTGTCTGGCGGATTGTCGCAATAAAAGCCTGTGTAGTTGCAGATGCCGGGGCCGACCCAAGAGTTTGTGATGCCGAGCGGATCCGCGGTGATGGTGTTCTTGAATTGCTGGATTACGGGGTATATGGCGGCGAGTCTTTGGTCCAAGAACATCAAATCTTGGGATGGTGGTGGAGATGGGGGCATCACTTGGCAAATAATGAGACGATGATGACAAGCTTGGAGGACCAAGATGGAGACGAAAATGATGAAAGAATTTGAGGGTTTGAGAAGGGAAACAGAGGAGCCACCCATTGGGAGGATGTTTTGAGTTTAGAGTCAACAGAATGTCTGGCAATTCAAGGACAGCATGCAAGGTTTAATATATATAGTGTGGATATGGATTCTGTAAGTCAAATTAATTAATTCTCTCTCCTGTTATACCAAAAATAATTAAATTTTCTTGTTATGTTTACCCACTCGAGAAGAAAGTAAAGAGTATTGTAACCGGTGCATTACATATATATTAAGTAGTCATGAGATTCACCAAACACCAGTATACCATTTGCTGAGAGCAAAGAGCAGAAATTTGATACCTTACCTAATGAAATAGTCAAGAGAGAGCTCAATCTGACCTCATCAGCATATTCACTTGGATCTACATTTACTAAAACATTTAAAAGATTAAGTTATCAATCGACTAGAATAAATTAACTTTTCTATATCATACCAATTCTTTGATACTATAGTTTTCTAACACAATTCACACGATATCGACAATCTGTTTTTGACGATTTATCAATTGTATGCATTGGAGCACTAGCAATGGAACTGCCAATTCAAAGTAATTTCGAATTCACAAATTTATCTTTTGGAAATAAATAAATCTAATTTTATTGGCCGAATTTAGCTGATGAGGTCCAACGGGTTCTTGAGAGGATAAATAGAAGAAGAAGAATTATCTTTCTTTAGATTAGAAGACCCAAAATTTTATGAAAACAGTGATTAAGGTTGTTACAAACATTATAAGAAGTTATAGTTGCAGTGTCATTTAGGTCTTGTTTAGTAATCAGCCAAATAGTATTTGATCCTATTTTTTATTTTTCTAAATAAAAAAGAATAAAATATGTCTAATAACTTTTTGTTCTCAAAATAGATTTGAAAAAAATTGATTTTTTTTTTTGGAAACAACTATGGAATCAAGCCTCTTTTTTTTTTTTTTTTTTCTTTTCTTCTTTTCCTTTTGTTTTCTTTTTTTCCTTTAGCTAGTCCCTAGCCACAACAATGGCTAACGATTGGCTAGATGAGGGCTGGTGGTCTTGTCGAGCATCACTAGGCCCCAACAAGGCACAAGTCAGCCCTCGATCGATGAGACTCAACCTCATCAAGGGCTGGTGATGCTTTGACGAGGTTGCCAACCCTATCGTCTAACCAATGCCGGTGATCGACTAAAGGAAGAAGGAGAAGAAAAAAGAGAAAGATATAATGAAATTATTAAAAAATTAAAAGAAATTCTAAACCACAAAAGAATTTGAAGTCCTACCTAACACATTTCTATTCCACAAATAAAAATTTTGAATAATTACCAAACATTTTGAAAGGCTTAGAAACTCATATAGGGAATAGATTAAAAAAAAATCATTTTTAAGTAAAAATTATTTTCGTAAACAGAATGATTATCATATGGATCTTTAGAGACGTTCTTGTCCTCAGAGTTCAAAGGTCCCGCTCTCAATCCATATATCTTCATTCTATTTCATAAATAAAAGAGTGGAAACAAGGAATTAACACTAGAGACTCATCTAAGCATTACCATGAACATCACATTTCGGTTCTAAAATGTTCGATTTTAGCCGTAGTTACTCCCCGTCACCTGCATGGCGAGCCTATCACTATAGTCCAGCCACAACGCCAGAAGCCAGGATCTCTTGATACGAAATAAGCCGCAGCTGGGCATTGCAGTACGAGACAGATGGCTTCTTTTATCGCTAAATCCATCACGTGATCAGTCCACGTGTCTCCTCAGTGGTCATTGCGCACGCTTGATTTTGATTTCGTCATTGACATTCAACACAGGCTTTGGCCGACAAATTAAAATGATGTTGTGGAGTGATCTTCTTTTGGTTTTCCTTGAGAATGATTTGTAATATTTTCTCTCTTTTCCACGGTAGGTGGAATAAGGTCGAATTGGGCATAAAAGTGGGGTTCATGTCATCATTTCTTTACCCCCTTACGCATGGAATTACGTTTGTCTCGACCAATATTCCATAAACTTAATAAATATACTAAATACCATCGAACTATCACATCTAACAGGACTCGCTATTTTCAGATTCAATTTAGAGTATACTATATGTATGATAAATTCTCTATTTATCTTCTTCTCATTTCCGAAATGGAAAAGGAAAGAATAAAGATCATTCATCAGAATTTTGTTTAGAAATCTTTTGATAGGCAAATGCTATATAGAATTAGATAGTTAGTTTATCATCTTCTTTTCTTCTTCTTCTTCTTCTTCTTTTTCACATTTTTTGGCTACCTTAATCCTCTTTATACTTGCAGTGAAAGCATAGGCAGTAAAGTTAGCACAGTCAAGTTATGCTCCATTTACTTGTACCTAACTTCAATCTTTGGATGCCATTGCACTATCAAATTGAAAATGCATAACATTTCTTAAGGCTTGAGAATGCTGTTTATTGTGACATTCTATTAAGGTGACTTGTCGATCATTTTATGTTTCAAAACCATCAGAATGTATCCGACATACTTTCTTAAGTTGAATCTCTTTGTTCTCGGAAAAGTGGGACATCTCAAAGAACACAGATATTGACAAAATTAAATAGTTCTGAGCATTTTCACCTATGTTGAGCAAACTGTATAAATGTCTCCCAATTTAAAACGATTAAATTTCCTCCCATGTAAATACAGATAACAAAATCATTAATCCAAAACGCGTATGTAGCCTTTAGATTACCTGAACTTGAACAAAATCACATAACTGGTATAGCCAGTTATTGCCTTTGAAACGATCAATACAGGCGAAGCTGTATGAAATCGAGAATTGGTCTCCCTCTCCCAGAGATGATCTCGATGGATAAATTGTAAGCGTTTGAACATTAGGAAAGCAAAGGAAACCATAGCCTATTTACATAGTATATTTTAACAAGCTCATCCATCGCACGTTTTGTTGCTGAAATCGAGATGCACTAAACCCAATATAATATGATCACATAACTATATTTGGGTGGTCTAGTATTGTCTCTTAGATTTAATAAACTTTATAATAACTTGTTTGCCACAAACTAAAATATTATGTGATTAACATTAGCCCACATTTATAAAAATTTCCAACACTCTTCCACTTTGGCAATATTAATGGTGAAGTATTTTGAAAAGGATTCAAATTTTGCAAAGGTTAAAGAGGAGGCTGCGATTCTGTCACCCTCAGCGGTGTGACCAAACATTATAGATCACTAATTTGTTTCTAACAAACCGGATGACTTTGTCATTCGGCTTAAAAAAATTAAGATAAGTGGATCCAAATAAAGAAAGAAAGTTTTTGACATTTATTTGGTAGTTACAGTTATCATAGATATATATTGCTAATATCATAATCTAGCCTAAATCATTCAAGTAAGAAATTGAGCTTTGAAAGATAATTCAATGTAATTGATTTTATATAATTACATTTGTAATTTCTAGATGGCTCATATCTTTAACATTAAATTAAACTCAAAATACAAATGCTAAAAGCAAAGAATTGGCAAAAGAATGGAAGATGCAAATCGCTTCAGACGCGCCCTTAATGTTTGAAAAAAAAATCTACTTATCACACGTTTTTTTATCTATCAAATCGACTCACTTGGTGCTTGAGCGCATCTGTTAACTCGAACAGTGCAATATGATCTGTTTAGTTAGCCAGATCAGTTTTTGGTGAATTATGCCTGATTGGACGCAAGAAACGAGTGATTAAAAATCGTCCATCGTTCCCTCAAGGTAAGGGCGTCTTTACCTTAGCAGAACTCTTTTGTAAAATGACTTGCCGGCTCTTAATTAAAATTCAAACATTATTTTAACGACCTTATCATAGGCATGTGTATTTTATCAATTATATCAAACACAAATTTGGAACTTATCTAATTTAAGATACGTCCTTCAATATCAATGAACATCTCTTTTTCTTAAGAATTAAATAGAGGATTAATATGATTTATCTTTGGTTATATGATATCGACTAATATTAATCAATGACAAAAAATGATACAATTTTGAATCTTTTGAATCAAATTCATTACCAAATTCAAAATATAACTTTCAAGAATACTAGTGACTATTTCACATATAAATTCATTAATTACGAAAATAAGAAGGATTTACGTTAGATGGGTACCTCAAGACAACATCTCAAAGAACAACTCTGGCCGACAATGTCACCAACTTTGAATCATCACCATCATAACGTATCTCTCAATCCATGTCGAACAACCATTACCACAAATGCTAAGCAATTCTACCAACATCTGTTGATACGGTAGTTTAGCTCAAATTAACATTCCTTAACTTGATCTAACATAATGTTATCTTCAAACCTGGTCTTCAAACGTGAACTAAGAGGACCATGTTGGCAGTTGGCCCTCATACCCCGTATGTACCATCCTCGAGACAACCTCTTGACAAGCCCGCCGCACCAAAGATAGATACCAATCTTTGGTCTTCACCAGAATCAATATGTGCACATTTAAATGTGATATACCGGTAAATCATAATGATGATCATAGAACTGATAATTCACACAAAATAAAACCTCAAAAACTATTTTTTTATCCTGTCCACTTATAGTTGGCAATTGGAACTAGCTTGTAATTGCTTTCTTGGTCCATAGTTTTGCACTAACCGGAGTGTTTTCGCATTCAAAGGAAGCAATGATCCGATAGCCACTCGAAGAGGAAAAGAAAGTGCTCCACCAGTGAGGGCAAATGAGTGAGCAATTTGTCCAACTGAGAGACCCACCTTCGAGTTGTGGACAGAACTATCATGGCTACTAGAAGGACTTGTGCATCACCGGTGGAAGTAGGTATGGGCCACTACATAAGGCAAAACAAAAGGACAGTTATTCTTAGTCCACGCACTAGTAAGTGGCAATTGGCACCACATGTGGATCGATGGCATAGCGGTGACCTGACTAACAAGAGTTGATTGAGCGATCAAGTGTCTAATTTCGATTCAGCAAATCCTTTGGTGAAATCAGAATATTTCATTTAGGCTAATGTCTAGTATGCTATCGCGACCCTGTTGAGGGACTTTTCTGCTAGGCATCTCTAGATGGGGTCTAACAGATTACCAAACGAGTGCCCAGTGGTCACTTTCATTAGATGGGCACTTGCACTTGACACGAGTTCTCCCAAATTCTACCGATCATAACGTTGATTTGACTCTATTAACATATTTGGTTATATTAAGGAGCTGTCACTAATCTCACAAGAGTCGTTGAGAGACTAACTAATACAAGGGAGGTCATTTATTTTTGCCAATCTGATATTTGGGCATTAGGACTTGATTATGCTCAAGATTGATGTAATGCCCAAAATTGGTACCTCTTCTCTTTTATTGGAAGACACTCATGCGATCGTTCCACATTTACCGCTTAAACATGCGAATCTATGTGGCCATGTGTAAGTGTGCTCATATATTCAAAATTAAGCAAGGCCCTAATCAAGCAAGATAAGCCACATAAACACAATTAAATGTCCGATAAAGAAAAACCCGAGCCGTATCAGGCAAAGAATATCACATCATCACATTATTAAGCCCGAGATACGACCTCCTATGACATACACATAAATTAGACTTCCTAGACTAAGGAATGCAAATTCCCTAAATTAGATGATGTCTATGAGATATTTAACCAACTAAAATGAAACTACACTTGCGCTAAGTGGAACACAGATGCAATTACTAACTAAATGCAATTCCGGCTTTTCATCTTTTTCATTTATATTTTTTTTTGTCTTTTTATGTCTATTTATGATAAACATGACCTAAAGTCCAAACTATGCTAAAAGAAAGCTGGTAAAGAGATAAATCTGCGATGTGTCTTGGAAACAATGCGAATGTGCAACAGGACGCCCCATGACTGCTCCAGGCCTTCGCCGAGAGACGAAATAAGACCGAGAACTCTCTGCCAAGGCCATTGCACATAGAATGAAAAAGGAAAGTGGAGAAAGAAAAGGGTAAGTTTAGATTACATGGTTGTTTGGTCAATTTGTTTTTAAAATTTTCAAGAATCCTCATAGTGATTGTGGACAAATTCTTAAAAATAAATAAGTCCAATCAAATAATAGAATAATAAAATTTTGTGGAAGAAGATATGTCGATTGTGAAAGAATTAGTAAATAATCAGTTTGTTGAAGGATAACAGAAGGATTTGTAACTCAATTTGTTTCACGAAAATGAATAATATAGATTTTTTTTTTAAATTCTATAAATGGATGAATGAAAAATATTTTCATCATCTACGAAAATATTTAGATATAAATTATTATTGGTAATGAAATCATTTTCCATTGTCTAATTTATCCAAGTGAAATAACTGATAAATTTTACCAAGTCATTCATTTCTTAAGAAACAAACGGAACGCTAGATCATTTTGTCAAATGGGTATGATTGAGAGAACATTAATGTTAGCTGGGTTTTATTGTTTTGTCCTGGATAAAATACAGTATCTATAGCAGGACTTTCTTTTCTCAGATGGCGGATAGATATAGAGAAAAGTATGCTTTTCGAGCTGAATCCGAAATAGGTGCAGCAGATAGAAGAAAAGAGGTCCTTACTTTCTTTTTCAATAACAAAGGAACGTAGTCTTACTCTTCAATCAAATGGGGTAGACCTGGGGAAGCTCTTTCAAAGTCTTAAGTATATGAATCCGCAGAAGGAAAGAAAGACCTTTTCCTAGATAAGTAAGCAGATATACCTATGGCTGGAAAGATAGCGAGCGCTATTCTCAACTCAGTCTCTCAAAGGCCCCAGCTCATCGTAACCCTAAAACACGGCGTTAGCGGGGTTGAGCTCCTCCTGCATAAGTACAACAAACATAGGACAGCCGAGAACGATGACCCTTCCCCAAGCAAGCCTGACGCCTAAGTTGGACCTTCTCTTTCTGCTGCTTGCCACTCCGAAGAAAAGGAATAAAAACCTCCGATTGATTGAGTCGGTGGGCAAGTGAGCTGATCTCGCCTTTGTTGATCCGCTTGAAGAGAGTTCTCACGATCGCGATGTAGCAGGGTCTGTCTGCTCCAGTCTATGACCTACCGTTTGCTTTGCTAAGCAGTATCAAGCTTGGGCATTACGCAATGTACTACAAGGACATTCCCTACACTAAAGATAAACATGAGGGCAGAGAAAAAATGGCCTATGGACCATGGCTCCAAGCCAAGGTCAAAATGAATAGTCCTTACTGGAAACTCTTTTATGGCTCACTAGATTCATCAGAGCAAGCATAAGAGATTATTCCTAAAACTCCCCCTGCATTGGTAACTACGGCTCACTTATTGCCTCCTCCATCTACGATTATGGGAGAAAATCAAAACAGGGAGTTTGAAAGGTTACCATATTGAGTCTACTGTACCTTCTTCACCAAACCAACTCCCATTGGTTATGCATAGTACAACCCTTATAGCTGCTAACCAAAAGCTAAAGGGAGTCCAGTCCTCACCTATGGACAGCAAAACCTCAAAGAAGCAGAATAATCCTCGTTCGAAACCTATTCTAGGCTCCGCCAAAAAACAACAAAGATATAATCCATATGACTCCAAGAGTGTCTTAATTGCGGAACCTCTTGACCTACACTTAATGGAAGCACCTGTTTTCCTAGCAAATGAGGACGAAATTCGGGCTCTGGTGGCTGGCCCTAAACAGCCACCTGTTGACAAATGAAGCTTATCTATTGGAACTGTCAGGGTTTGGGCAATCCCCTGACAGTTCGCGCCCTTAGGGCAATGATGACCATTGAAAAGTCCGATATAATACTTCTTATGGAAACTAAAAACTCTGCAAAAAGCTGAAGCAAGTGCAGCGAATTCTCACCTTTTCTAATTCCTATATTCTTGATCCAATTGGTTTGGCGGGAGGTTTAGCAGCGTTCTGGAATGATCCCATCTCTTTACAGGTGATCACAGCCACATAATACTAGTTAGATATGACTTGTAAGTTTGGCTTACGCAGAAGGACTATTCGCATTACCTTTATTCATGCTCCTACATATTTTCAACAGCGCCAGGTGGTATGGGATGATCTTCGCCACATTCATTTCCAAAATAACTTTCCTTGGCTTTGTGCTGGTGATTTTAACGAAGTCCTATACCCTTGGGAAAAGATTGGTAAAAGACCTGCCTTGCTGCAACGAATGCAATCATTTCGAACAATGTTAGATGATTATGCTTTTACTGAGTTAGAAGGCAAGGGTTGCAAATTTACTTGGTTAAATAATAGAGAAGAAGAGGAGCTGGTAAAGGCCAAACTTGATTGGATGGTTTGCTCGATGGACTGGCGATTATTGTTTCTTGCAGCAGAAGTTGTTGCCCTTCCACCAGTGGGTTTTGACCATTGTCCCCTTGTGCTTAATACTTCACCAGTTCTTCACAAACTTAGTAGGCCTTTTGTATTTGAAGCTTTTTGGAATGAAGATTCTAAATGCAGGCATATTATTTCGAAAGCATGGACTTCGGGAGACTTACAACACGCTGATTTTAGTCGGCAAGTGAAGAATGTTATAGCAGCCCTTCAAAGATGGAGCCATCGCAAATTTTCCAATGGTCAACAGAAACTTGTGATCCTACAGGACAAATTACAGTATCTTATTTAATCAGAGGGCTTCCCCAATTGATAGGGTACAAGTATCACGTTTGAAAGAAGAAATACTACAAGCTTGGTAACAAGAGGAACAATATTGGGCCTCACGTTCTCGAATTAAATGGTTTAACTGGGGAGATAAAAATAATTGATTTTTTCATGCATCAACTATTCAACGCCGACAACGGAATTGCATCAACTATGTTACAAGATGAAAATCAGCAGTGGATACATGACATCCCAGCCCTTTAGAATATGACACTCTCCTATTTTTCTCAGCTATATACTTTAAAGGGTTATCGTAACTACCACCCACTTCTGGACCAATGCACGGCAGTGGTTACACTCGAGATGAACTCTCAACTAACAGCTGCTCTTACTTTTGAGGAAGTTCACCAAGCTACTTTTCAAATGGCAGCTACGAAAGCTCTGGGACCGGATGGCTTAATTGGTCTATTTTATCAAGAGCATTGGGAAACAACCAAAGATAGCCTATTTTTATTAGTCTAGAATTTTATGCTATACGAGGAAATGCCTCCAGGTCTAAATCAGACTATTCTCACCCTCATTCCCAAAATATCTCAACCTGAAACACTAGAACAATTCCGGCCCATCAGCTTGTGTAATTTCGCATACAAATTTATCTCCAAAGTGCTTGCTAATCGCCTCAAACCCTTATTGCCCGTTCTCATTTCTAAGGAACAATCAGCATTTGTTCAAGGCCGCCAGATTCAAGACAATATCCTTATTGTCCAAGAAGTTCTTCATCACTTCCACACACACCAGACTACTAGAAAGTTCAATGCAATTCTAAAAACATATATGAAAAAGGCCTATGACAGAGTTGAATGGGATTTCTTACGCGATTATCTCCTCAAACTAGGTTTTCATCCAAGATGGGTAGGTTGGATTATGCTATGCGTCACCACTTCATCCCTCAGTGTGAAGTTCAATGGAGAAATCTTACCCTATTTCTTTCCAACTCGAGGGCTACGACAGGGTGACCCCATCTCACTTTATCTATTTATTCTTGTGGCTAATGTTTTGTTTAATTACCCATGCTATCAGCTTTGGACATCTCAAAGGCCTTCGTTTGAATAGATGGTGTTCTACATTATCACACTTATTTTTCACTGATGACGCCATCTTCTTTTTAGCTGGCACTACTTCAGAATGTCAAAATTTAGCAAATCTTTTGAACTTATATTGTGTGGCTACTGGTCAGTTGATTAACCGCAATAAATCGGGTCACATTTTTTCTAAGAACTGTCCCATCTCTTTACAGCAGAATATGGCTAAGGAACTTCGGATCCCAGTTTTATAGAGGACTGGAAAATATCTAGGCCTACCATAGGATTGGGGTAGGTTAAGGAAAGAGGTGTTCTCTTGGATAATTGCACGAGTTAATGCTAAGCTTGAGGGATGGAAGGAGAAATTCATTTCCAAGAGGGGGTAAGGAAATCCTAATTAAATATGTTATTCAGGCTATTCCACAGTACGCGATGACTATATTTCAGCTGCCTATTTCTATTTGTTCATCTATTGAGAAGTGCATTGCTAGATTTTGGTGGTGCACTAATCAGAATAAGGGAGGTGTGTATTGGAAGAAATGGGATGTCATGAAAGATCGGAAGTTACAAGGGGGAATGGGATTTCGTGATTTGCTGACTTTAAATAGGGCACTTTTGGGAAAACAAGCTTGGCGACTGTTCACTAATCCTGACTCTTTATGGGGAACTTTGTTTAGAGGTTTGTACTTTCACTCATCTAATTTTCTATCGGCTGTCCGAGGAAATAGGCCATCCTGGGAGTGGCAAAGCATTCTGAAAGGCAAGGATACTATTTTACCACATCTTTGCTGGTCTGTTGGGAATGGAGCTTCTATAAGAATTCGTGGTGATTGATGGTTACCTATGGGAATCATCTATGGACCTATAGCCAGAGAGGAACCAGTTAAAGTAGCAAAGATCATTGACCAGACTAACCAATCATGGAAGAAATCGGTGATTCAAGAATTTTTTGAAGAACGGGTTGCTAAAGAAATTACATCACTACCTATTCGATCCTTATTTTTAGAAGACAAATTGATATGGTTAGCTACATCAACTGGTATATACACTGTCAAAAGTAACTATCATGCAATCTTACAGTCAAGCAGCCAGCCACAAGAGTTACATGGTTTGACATCTTATCGGAATACACAGAGTATTTGGCGGAAAATTTGGTTGATGAAGACAATCCCCAAACTTTGTACTTTCCTCTGGTCCGTCTGCTAGAACGCTATTACAACTCGAGCTAATCTCTTCAACCGCCGGATTGTTCCAGACCCCTTCTGCCCGATATGCCACCAATCTATTCCTAAAACAATTGAACATCTACTTACACAATGTCCTTGGACAAGCAAAATTTGGTCAAACTCACAGCTCGCTTTATTCTCCTCTACAACCTCAGTTTCCAGCATTACGCGATGGTTATCTGACTATGTACTCTTACCTGATCCATCTCTAGGGTTAGAGGTTGTCGCTACCATATTTTGGCAAATCTGGAAAAAAAGAAATCATTTTATTTTTCGAAATCAGCGACCGGATCCTTCTATGGTTGTGGAGTTAGCCCTGGCACAGACCAGAACCTATCAGCTTTCTATTCCTGTACTCCGTCGCTCACACTCTGGCCTTGACCTTGTTCAACCCAATCAGCTTTGGCGACCTTCGGCAAAGGGAGTTCTAAAATGCAATATCGACGGTAGTTATTAAGAGGGCAACACTGAAGGTTCCATGGCTTGTATTTGCAAAGATGATCAAGGTCGCATTACAGACATTTTATCCAGCCGTTTTTCAGCACACTCACCTTTCTAATCAGAGCTCCAAGCGCTAAATCTGACTCTTCAACATCTTCATCATCGAGGCCTCCAAGACGCTCCAGTCGAACTTGAGTCTGACTGCCTTCAGCTTGTGGAGATCGTGACCAGTGTTCGACCACCGCCATGGGAGCAACGGCCAGTGATCGACAAAACTCTTTTCTAGCTATCAAACTTCTCTTTCCTCTCTCTACGGCACTGTTGTCGATCAACTAACCTAGTGGCTGACTAGGTTGCCAAAGCCCAGTTAGCTCACCCAGCCCAAAATTTTACACTCCTTCCGCTTGAACTGTTGGATTTACTGTATGTGGATGCTTTGGCTGCAGGATGTAATCTTCCTCTATAATCAATATATTAGTGTGTTTTCCGTCCAAAAAAAAAAATATGCAAAAAAAAATCCCTCCTTAGTCATGATTGCACTTTTACCCGAGGACTAAAAACGGAATAATTTTGAAGGTCAGATTGACCTTGTCCAAATTTTATTAAATTGCCCACCCAAATTAATTTCATTTTATGCAAATTTCCAGATTTACAATTTGAGACCTTTTGAACAACTTTCATTTTTATTTAATTTTCGCAAAAATGACCTCTAACTATCCAAAATTTGCAAAACAAGTCCAGCCTACATGGACACGAATTTTTCAAATCAAAGTTTTTCTTTGCTAGATTGAGCAAGTTTTTATTCTAACCAAACGAACTCCAATTTTTACAAATTTTATATTGTTTGGAAGCTTATAATCTTGGCTAAAACTTTCATTTCACACAATTTTCTTAGATTTGTTTTTTTTTTTTTTTTTTGAAAAAAATTTGGAACATGCAGAGATTGGATGAACTTCGAATTTCCAAAAAAAACTAATGACATCTTCAAACTCCTATTCAAGCACATTCAATCATATTCAAGCAAATGACTTATCAATCAATCTTGGGCTAAAAGTCTTGTTTATATTTACCTTTTTCTCCCTATACGTAGGAAATGAGACTCCATTTTTTTACTAGTAATTTCTAAGGTGTTTTCTTTCGCTCATACAACTATCTGATTTAGGTCATCAAATTGAATGATGAATGAAACAAGGAGATATCTATTCAATTTATTTTTGAAAAAGAAAGGAATAAAGAAAAGAACAGTTTCTATTTTAATGAATCCCACGTAGAGATACTGATATCAAACAAATGCTCATATGAACATCCATCAAACCTACATCAATCATCTATTCCTGAAAATCCTTAGGAAACATGATCATATTTCAATCAACTACTAATGATCATCTATCTAATGTTCATCAAACTAAGGACAAATGAACATCAAAATGAGTATTGAAATTCACCTCAAGGAGTTCGGCTATGCTAATGATCTACGGAAAATGAACATGCAAATCAACAAATATGTTCTCACTTGCTCTAATTCTAGGAATCAATTATTATAATCGTGCAAAATTAAACTCAATTAATAACATAACCTCAAAATTAAAATCAAAATGTGACTAGAGAGAGATTCGGCCAAGGCAAAGCTAAGTCCTTGACTCTCCTAAACATTCAATTCAATTATTTCATGAGTTCATTGAAAATTCCTAAACTTTAGTCCAATTTTCAATCTGATTTAAAAAAAAAATCCATCATATCCTAGCCTATATTGATCATAGATCAAAGTTAAACTTTGATTTTAGACTATGATTCAGTGCTTATCTCCTTGGATGATCATGAGGAATGGTCACTCTCAATAAAGGAATCCGAACTTGATGAATCAAGCCGGTGAGCTAGTGACCAAAATTGGCCAAATTAGACAATTCTAGCAATAATTTGGGATGTCATCTATAATGACTAGACTGGAGATATGTCGAGGATGATGATTACACAAGGATAAATGGCCACTGACCTTGAAGCTCGATCGGCAAGAGGCAGTGATTGGCAAAGCTCTAGAGATGACATGGAAATCGTCCTCCTCATAGAGAGAGGGGGGAGAGAGAGAAAGAGGGAGAAGAGAGAGAGAGAGAGAGAGAGAGAGAGAGAGAGAGAGCGAATTGTATGTGAAGAGTGATAGAGGCCTTTTTTTTTTTGGACAAAAAAAAATAACTATTAACTGGAAACGATATTACAACCTGTAGCTAAAGCGTCTGAAAGAAGAAGATTAAAGAGAGGAGGGGGGAAAATCGGCCAAATTAGGTTGAAGAGAGCCCTTACTATGGGCTTTTGCGGCCCAGTCTGCTGCAAAATTTGCCTGTCGTTTGCAAAACCTAATCCGGAGATGAGAAAAGTGGCGAAAGAGAGTGGCGGCTTCAGCAATCAGGGTGCAGATCTCCCATGGAGGATCGAGTTTGTTGTTGATGGAATCAACCAAGAGAAGACAATCTGAATCAATTTGGAGATGCACTTTAGTGTTGCCTTGATGCAATAGGTGGTGTAGGGTCATGATTAGAGCTTGAGTTTTGGTTTGCAAGGCTGAAGAAGCAAGTACAGTCCTAGTAAACCCTTCTCGCATTTTCCCAAAGTGGTCCTAGCATATAAATGCCATAGATCCTTCTATATTGTTTATGTTATAACCCCATTGATATTGATCTTCAATATGCTCAAATCAAGGGCCTACCAAAAGTTTCCTTGGTCGGAGGGGTTGCAACCTTGTCCGTTCGAGAGATGGAGGAGGTTCTGAGTTGTTTTGACTTGAGTAAGAGCAGCCTCAACAACAAGGATTGATCTGGTCGTTGTCTACAAAAAATGAACCAAATCCGAGCTTTCTAGATCTGCCAGAAAACCGCAACAATAGTTTCCAGATTAGGTGAGTTTTTCCTCTGAATGATACGATCTTCTATCCACTCTTCCACTCGATGTATGTTTGTTGCAACAATGTGAATGCAAATACTAGGGTGAGACCGGATTCTATGAATCCATGGATAGAGAAGGAGGAGATGTTCAATCATCTCGGGTAGTTATTGATGGCATAATGTGCAAACCAGATCAATACTAATCCGTCTACGAAATAGGTTGTCTTTGGTTGGCAATGCATTGTGACAAATAAACTAGAGAGAAATTCTTACTTTGGGTGCAAGTTTAATTTGCCAAATTTTTTTCCAAAGGAGTGAAGGAGCTTGATAGGAAGATGAGGCTTAACAATTGGTTGTGCTTGGTGTTGTTTTCCTAATTGAGAGATAACCACTTTTAACTTTGTACTCCCCCTAGGTTGTGGCTGTCCAAACTAGACGGTCCGAGACAAAATTAGCGCTAACTGGGATTCTCAATATCTTATGAATTGTTGATGCATCATAGAATTGATTTAGCATAGGTACATTCCAATTGTTTGATTCATTCTCCAATAGGTTAGCTACAAACATAGGTTCCTCTCTTGTTGTTGGGCCACCTATTTGCCCTTTTGGTAGCCATAGGTCTTTGCGTATCTTGATCTGAGTTCCATCGCTAATCAACCATTGGAGGTTAAGTAAGATTGCCTCCCTTCCTGACAATAGGCTTTGCCAACCCCAGGAAGGGCAGGCTCCTCTGTCCGCCTTAAGAAAGTCTTTGGAAATGAAATACAGAGCCTTAAACAGTTTACTACAAATGGAGAAAGGCAGTTGTAACAAACTCCATGCTTGTTTCCCAAGCATTGCCTTATTGAAGACGACTAGATCTCGGAAGCCCATTCCTCCCGTAGCCTTTGTACATTTTAAAACCTCCCATCATTTCCAATGAACCCCTAACTTCCGACAATCATTTTGCTACTAGAATCGGGCAACCTTCTGTTCAATAGATTTGCAAATGGATATAAGAATTTTAAAGATGGACATGGAATACTAAGGTATAGCCTACATAACCGTCTTGATTAGGATTTCCTTTCCACTCTTGGAAATAAGATTTTCCTTCCAACCTTCCAGCTTGTTATTCACTCTACCCAAAAGCTAGGCAAACATATCTCTTTTGGATCTACCCCAGTCAGAAGGAATACCTAGATATTTACATGTTTTATCAAGCACAAGGATCCTTATTTCTTTAGCCAAGTTTTCCTTAAAGCATGTAGGGCAATCCTTACTAAAAAAAATACTTGACTTATTCCTATTAATTTCTTGTCTTGTGGCTAGGCAATATTGGTTTAATATGTTAGCCAAGTTTTGAACATTCCCTAATTGTGCCATATAAAAAGAAAATGGCATCATCAGCGAAAAACAAGTGGGAAAGAGTAGGCACAACCTATTTAGTTTGATGCCCTCAAATTTCCAATATCGATGGCTTGATGGATGAGGGTTGATAGGAGATTTGCCAGCAAGATAAACAAATAAGGGGACAAAGGGTCGCCTTGACGAAGACCTCGCTCGGGTGAAAATACTCTAACTACTCACCATTGAATTTGATGCTGATAGACACTGTTGAGATACATTGTGAAACCCATTGAACCCAAGTAGGATGGAAGCCTAACTTGAGTAGATAAGCTATTAGAAAATCCTATTTCACTCTATCGTATGCCCTTTGCATGTCCATTTTTAAGATCACTGGGAAATTCCTTCGTCGTTTCTGAGTCTTTATCTGATAGAGAATCTCTTGGACCATGAGGATGTTGTCCTGGATTTGACGTCTAGAAACAAAGGCGGT
The DNA here is from genome assembly GCA_014182405.2 of Eucalyptus sideroxylon. Lineage (NCBI taxonomy): Eukaryota > Viridiplantae > Streptophyta > Magnoliopsida > Myrtales > Myrtaceae > Eucalyptus > Eucalyptus sideroxylon. The sequence continues at coordinate 30,011,703 of CM024554.2, read as the reverse complement.
TTGTTCCGTAGATTTTGGATATGATTTTATAGGCGTAATTACATAGGCTAATAGGATGGTAATAGTCCAGACTTTCGGGTAGTGGTATCTTTGGTATCAAAGTTATAGTAGTCTTATTAAGGTCTAGTGGTAGCACATCTAATTGAAAAAAATTCTGAACTGAAATGAATATCTCATCTTGAAGTGTGTCCTAGTTAGATTAGTGAAACAATCCATTCAAACCATCTGAGCCTGGGGCTTTTGTAATCAACTGAAATGATTATCTTAGCTCACAAAGTTTGGAAAATAATTCAAATTTTTGATCAAATCCTAGCCATTCATGTAATCAATCGCTCAGATTGCTTCCTTAAGGAATAAGATAATCTCTCATTGGCTGAAAATTGGTGAAATGGTTAGATCAATTGTCGCTTTAGATGGCTAGAATTGAAAAGCTAATGATTGGCTTAGATTGGTTCTCTTATGGATTGATGACTTGGAAAGGGTCTTTTGATAATTAAGGCTAATGGCATTTTAACAATTTTTTAGATATGAGGGGGAGGGGGCTAGCCATGTGCTTGATTGGGCTAGGCTGGTCAACCTAATGGGTTGGACTTAATTAGGTCCTCCTAGGTCGGCCTGGGTTAACCATGTTGGCCCAAGATCCTCAAATAGTTAAATTTCACTGTAATTTGCTAATTAGGCTTAATGTATTTGGTAACCTTGGTTGATCGAGTTTGTCCAAGGCTCGCTGATTGTCTCAATTCTCTTTAATTAGTCACATGGGTTCGACCAACTCACTTAATTTAGCCCCATTTGTCGAATCAAGCTTTGACCCAAAAGGATTGAAATAGGTCAAGTCAACTAAGTTGACCCCACCCGACCTTATTGGTCCTCATTCATCATTTTAGTCAAATTAAGCAAAATTACCTTGATTTTGCCAAAATTGACATTGAAATTGAGTTAATTTGGTTCAACCGAATTCATTTAAACTAATTAGCATTACTTTTGAAGGACCAATAAGGGCCTTAAATTGGCACTCGATGTTGGCCAACCTGCCTCAAGCTCGATCTCTCAAAATTACCTTGAAATTTCAATGCCTTACAACTCCTGCATCATATGTTGAGAAAGATAGTACTCTAAAAAATGACTAGAAATCAATGGATTTTGAAATTTGCATATTGAATGGTCAAAATCCTTGGTTTCACCTAAAAGTCAACCCTCAATTATTTTTTGTAAATATCAAGAATTTATGGTGTTATTAAATTGGCTAGGGATCGATTGATGATTTTCAAATTTTAAAAACAAATATATATATTGACCAAGGGTTGACTTTATGAGTTGACCAAAAATTCAATCCAAAAGCCAACCTTGGATTATTGATGAAATCAATGCTTAGGGTTAGACAAAATGTAGAATTCTTGTTTGCACTAAGCGATAAGGAAACTATACTATTGGGTGCTTATTCTTCCGTCTTTTGGTAATTTATCTACTATTTTGATTACTAAGTATTACTTTATTGTTTGCATACCCGCATGATCACTCATCACTTATTAATAGAATAAAACTAGTAAAGATTGTATGCAAAAGATTTTCCAAATAAAAAGAAAATGTACCGAAAGGGCGCTAAATTACTAGAGCATAATCAAGTCCTCCTATTCAAGAATATTTGGTTTGTAAAAGTAAAATGTACTCTCTCCATTTTACTTGATTTTTTAATTGACCCATAATCAATTAATTGCAGCTCCAAAAGTTAAGATATATTGTGTTAAAATTGAGACCCCAAGTTGTGATTGGTATGGGGCTAGGAAGGTGTGCTTGGGTGATAGTACCATCTTTTTAATGAGTAACCATTTGAGTCCTTTTTATAATTCATTAGCTTTCCCTTGGTAGTTCCCCTCAAGGAAGATTGCAATGTTAATTCAATCCTAAACTTTTCAATTTTATTAATAGTCTTAAACATTTGCACAAATTTCAATATTGTCATTCTAGCCAGTTATCACCGGAAGATATGGCATCCAATCATCTTCAATCACCAACATTGCCCATTTGGCGATTTGAGGTGAACAACTCTTGATGAAATGACATCATTTTGCATAGTCTTCTAATTTTTCTATCTCATTTCTTTTCTTTTCAACAATACCGTTCATCTTCTTCTATAGATAGTTCCTATTCATCATCTATGGAGGCTACAAATGTGGAGGCTTGGCTGCATTGACACCTCACTTTTTGTTTGATGCATTTAGAAATTAGAGGCATAATAATTTATAGATACCTAGTTTCTGCCTCATATAAGACATCCATACACTCCATAAAAATTAGGAATTGGACCTGTCGATAATGACGTTGTTGGACCTCTAACTAAAATATTGTCATCATATCAACTCGAATTCGAGTCTTTTATTTTTATATGGTCTCATCATTTAATTTTATAATTCATCCAAATTAATGGCCACCCTCAAAACACTCATTTTGCGTCACATTTTCACATTATTAAGCTTGCAAATTTACCCGCATAGATTAATGATTAAATGGGGAAAAAGATTGAACTTGCAAATGAGACCTTTTGGATCAGACTAAAATGAGGTAAGGTTGGAACATTCAAATCAAATTGGTTAGACGGGACTAGTTGTGGCCGGCCATTTCCTTCCTTCTTTTGAGTTATAAAATTTGTAACTTCATGGTAAGGTTCAAAAATAAATATTGACAGATTAGTAAAATCATTGGAAATTTTAGGAAGTATAATTTAATGTTGTTAGCTTTTAAAACCAAGAAAGACAAAAAAAAAAAAATGGTAAATAACTAAAGATAGTTGTTAACTAAGGTGACAAATGTTGGTAAACCACTCCAATTATGGTTGGTAATTTTCCATAAATATTAGTAACTTTAATACATTGGTAAGACAAAAAAGAAATGTCGGTTGATTACCAAAATAGTTGGTGATTTTGACAGTACAAATAAATGTTGGTAATTTTACAAAACTAAGTGGGATAAAAAGCTAGTAAATGACCAAAATTTGGTGTCTTAAAATGACAATGTCTGTAAATCAATCAAATTAAGGTTGAGATTTCGTATTTAAAGTTGTAACTTTACCACGTTGGTAAGCCACAAAGAAATGTTGGTTGATTATTGAAGAAGTTGGTACTTTTAACATTATAAATTGATGTTGATACTACTCAAAATAGAAAATCAGTAACTGACTAAAATTACCTACAATTTAGTCAGTTTAGCGCCTTGGTATATCACAAAAGTAATGTTGGTAAATTATTAAAATAATTGAGAAAAAGAGGAGAAATTAGTAATTTCAAATTACTGCATGAGTTTAATATATGAGTGAACTTTATTTAAGGATTTTATGTGGGTGAATGTTAATTGATATGACGATTCATATATATCTTGGTATATCTACTTACTATACTAAATAAGTTTATCACGAAGAGATAGGTAAGTGTTAGGGCATGGCCGACGAGTTCACAATGAGGTGAAGACAGATGGGACAACATTAAATTGGGGAGAGAGAGAGATGTTAGGTTTAGGTTAACGAGTATAAGATTAAGGGGAGATTTTGGGGAGGGGATTGATTAAACGGGTTTGACTGAACAAGGAAAAATTATTGCATGAGTATGTTATATTACTAAACGCAATCTGATTCATAAAAAATGATGGTCCCTGTCTTCTTCTTCTTCTTTTTTTTTTTTTGGACGAAAAAACACAACTTGATATTTAAGATAACGTAAGTTTACAACCCGAAAGTAAAGCATCACCATAAACCATATCAAGCAAGATATACGGTGGAAATAAAATCCAGTTTTGGACTGAAGCATATATGTGGGCCTTCGTAGGCCAGTCGGCAGCTAGGTTTGCTTCACGCCGGCAATGTTGCAGCTTTAGGTATGGGAATTTTGAGAGCAAACCGAGAGCTTCGTCGATGACAAATCGGATCTCCCATGGCGGCGAACGTTTACCTTGAATGACTTCGACAAGATGAAGGCAGTCAGAGTCCACCTCCAGATTTGCTTCGTGAAGATGTTAGCTGAGCAAATGTTGAAGGGAAGAGCTAAGGGCTTGTAACTCTGCTTCAAAAACGGATTGCGCTGGGATTCGATTTGAGTAAAGATCTGTGAGTCTGCCGTTGTGATCTCTGCAAATACATGTTGTCATCTTTTCTTGTCAAATACATCTTGGTTTAGACAATTGACCCTTCAGTACTACTAATCCAGGTAATTGCTTTTTACCATGATTTCTGTCATTCATGTTAATACGTGTTATAAATAGGCATGTCTGGAACATCTTGGTGGAGCACTGTGAAATGATAAAAATCTTGAAGTATTGTTTCCATCTTCCTACCAATTTGAACCTAGAACACCACATGAAAGAAAAGAAATCACCCCATTGTTCTCAAATGATAAAAATTATGAACAAGTCACCCCATTGTTCTCATGTGCAAGTCCTCCAGCATGCTCCAGATTCATTCTTGATGATGCGCAGTTCTCATCAAGTTTTGTGGGCTTGCTTGCAGCACTTCTTTCAACTAGGCTGCTTACAAGCCAAAAGCAAATAAATCTCCTTGATTTGACCTTAGTAAGGCTATCCGATACTATGTTAGTAATTAGGAGCAATAAAGAAGTGGCAAGAAAGCTTTGGGAATAAATGAGAGAGAATCTTCCTAGAGAAGAGAGCCAAAAGAGGCAAAATATTCTAGCTTCCAGGGTAGCCATATTTACTTATTCATACCATCCCAAACTTATCCTTCAACTTGGGACTTGGGAATTTTGTTGTTCCCCTCTCTCTTGGACCTAACATGATTTATAATAGAGAAAATAATACGAATGATTCCTAAACTTTCATTCAATATGAAATATTATTTTTGAATTTTTAATTTGTTCAACATGGTCCCTGAACTTTAGATCCAATGCTAAATGTGATCTTTGCACTTTTAAACATTTTCATATAGTTTATGGATTATATTGAACATTTATCAATAATTAAAGAATCATATCAAATAAATTAAAAGTCTAGAAATAACATGGCACATTGAGACTTTATTATACAAATTAAAAGTTCAAGAAAGACATGGCATATTGGATCAAAGTTTAAAGACCATTTATGCTATTATCCTGTTATGATATGCATATCAATTGCAAGATAAAAAGTGAACTGGGCGTACTTGAACATGGGCTTGGAAGGCCCAATTGCTGTTGGTCTTCTTGGTGACATGGACCCGTCCCATCCTGGATGGGCTGAGTTCCCTCTCACGTCTGAACTCCACCCTTCGAGTTGTGATGGACCTCCACGGGATTCTCTCTCCCAGAGCTTACCTGAGCTTTAGCCTTACGTGGCCCGGGTCTGTTCAAGTGGGGCTGAGGCCCAATAGAATGGGCTTGATATTTTGGCCCACATCAGTTCTCTTGCAATATCTCTCGTCAAGACCCAGCAAGCGACAAGATGAATGTTTGCCCTTCCCTCTTACCTAGATATTTGGTTTCAACCTCAAGATGAAGAGTCATTTATCCAGAAGTGAATTCTTTGTGCATCATTACTCAATCACGTGTTAAAATGATCTCACCAGCACTCTTTGAAGTGCAAGTCATAGGCGAAGTACTCTAAAATGCTCGTGCATAAATCATAATCATTCTAGACATTGGACATCTTGTAGGCATGCAAATATTAATGTTCCCCTGCCATGCATTCTTCTGGTTCTTGTCTCATCAAAATTCAATTTTAGAGCTTTTTATATCTCGAATCGTATTGTATATGCTGCATGTTGACTCCGTCCCTTGAATTCAGCCACATTTGATCATCAACCAACTTGAAAAAAATCGAGGCAAGTCTAGCTCCACAAAGGCAAGCAAAATATGAAATTCTTTCATTTTGACGATGATTTGAAGAAGAAAGAAATATATTCTAGAAGTTATGGACGAGGCTAGGAATTGGTTAACAAACCAAAGTCATTTCTTGCAAAAGTAGAGAGATCTCTTCGTAGGGGAAGCTATAACGCCTGGGTCGGCGATTGCCAATCTCTTCCCACGGGCAATTGTAGTACAGGATAATTACATGCTTACGGATATTCCACGGAGGCTCCTCTAAAATCCCATGGACCGGTCTGCTTCGAGGTGATTTTAATGCATTCCGGGACAAACGAAGGAGCACGTCATCCGAATTTTGCAACAGTTGTTTCACAAAGGTAGAAGTGTCAATTGGTCAGAAACTCACTTTTTAACTCATATTAGTAGGCCGGGATGTATGTGAATTAACTAAAATTTAAGAATCGTGTTGCTAGGAGTTAAGATTAAGGTTGAGCAATAGGGTCGGTTAAATTTGTAAGCCAACATGAACCTGTTTTACTTGGCTAATTCACATGAGGACCGGTGTGGCTTTCAGTTCTAAAAATCAGAAGCCGGCCTTGATCAGTTCAATTCCCGATTTAGGGCGTCGAATTGGTCAGTTCTATCCTAGGTAGAATCAGGACCTAATCCTAAGTTACTTTTTTAGACTGTCGTCACTCTGTCTCTCGTTCTCACTACTAATTGCCTCTACCTTTGCTCTCACTACTAATCTCCATTCTTTGGAAGCAAAACTATGGAGTTCAGTGAGAAAGCCCTAAGTGTCATCAATTTATTCAGAAAGCCCCACTGGCACCTTAAATCAATGACACTTTGACTCTGTTCCAAATGTCTACATATGTGATTATATAGTATATTCCCAATAATTGAATTTGTCAAGCATATTTAAGAGTTCAGTATATTTAATCTTTCTGTTGATTAAATCCCTCTTTACATAGGCCGCCTCAAACCAATGGGAATTTCGACGCACATGTGAAACCTATCGCTAATATAAATTGAAACCAATGTAGAATGGAAGCGCATAGCAAAAGATGGTCAAGATAGGTTTAAAATCATAATACAAAAAAAAACAAAAACAAAAACAAAAAACAAAAAGCAAAAAGTAAAAAAATAGGATAGGATGAGGGTTATATTTTTTCACTTGTATTGCTTGAAATAATTGGTCAATAAAAAGTATTTCTATTATCTACAACAATATATATCTACATATTTTGGAGGACGGTAAGATTTTTTTTTTTTTTGTAAGTTATACAAGCGATCATTTTTAGGAAATGTGTTCTAAATCATTCATTTTCTACAAAATAAATGCATCCAAAAAGGAAAATCAATGAAGAATGGAAGCTGGTTACAAAACAAGATTAAAAACCGTTGAGATGGGAGAAAAATGCGATATTGAGCAACGGAAGAAAATCAATTAAAAGAAAGAGGAAATGGGGAGAAATCCCAAAGATTGGCAATAACTCAATAAAATCAATATCAATTCATAATCAAAAGCTAATTAAGGCTCCATTTGTTTCATGAAAATTAATAATTTGAAAATTATTTTCCTAAAAAAGATCGTTTATATTGCTCATCAAAATGAATGAAAAAAAAAATTCACTTTCCATGAAATATTGGCACATAAGTTGTTGTCTATAATTTAAAAAAAAATATATTTTATATTAGCTAATTATTTCAAGTAATATAACCTATCATTTATAGGAAATTTTTTTTTGCAAATCATTTTTTTTCGTCAAACAAACAGAATTTAATGAAATGCATTAACAGTTATAAATAATATATAATATATACAGTGTAATCAACATACCTAATTTCCTAATTGGATAACTACTAAGAGTGAAACACAATCAACATAATTCTTAACGAGTTAATGATATAATGATTGTGTGATCTTGTGATGGTCTTAGGATATCCACAAAAATTTCCTTTCTCCAACGCATGTGGAAATTGCCGAGTCAAACACAAATCTCTCTCTCTCTCACTAAAAATGTGTGACCAAGAGCTGATCATCTATTTTCCAAGCTAATGGTACGATTAGCCAATCATTTCCCATGGGAATCGAACTATGTGGACTCCATTGAACTTTGAACTTTCTTCAAATCACTATCAATAATAGTTGCACACTTTCCCTCATCTCTTTTCATTGTAGCTGGCGAGGACAAGCCTTGCCCAAGCCATTGCTAGCTATAGGTAAGGGTCACGAGGGTCGATGGGCTGCCCTCACTGGATCTAGCGGGGGTTAGACCCTTACAACCAACGACCCTTGTTGGCCATAATAATAAAAATATTTTAAAATTTTAAAATTTATCTCCATTGATACTGGTCATGGATCTAGCGAGGGCTAGACCCTCACAGCCAACGACCCTTGTTGGCCATAATAATAAAAATATTTAAAAATTGTAAAATTTATCTCCATTGATACTGATCATTAGTGATTTTCGGCATTTGTGTTAGTGATTTTCAGTCAAAATTAATCAAATGAATTTAATTGGAACAAATGCAAAAGGTTTATAATCAAATTGGTTCAATTAAAATGATTATAACCAAATTGATACAAATGCAACAAATTTGAGATTTTTCTAGTACATTTCCTCTTGACTTTCAATATTCCTTGTTGCTTTCTCTCCTTAGGTCTTTCCCTGCTCTTTTTCACATGAATATCCATTCTTCTAACAAATTTTCTCGCTGGAGCATCCAAAGGTCCTTGTTTGACATGACCAGATCATTTCAAATGAGCTCGTTTCGGCTTATCTTTGGCCAGAATAAAGTAATGAAAATGTTGGAAATACACATTCCGTACTCTTTTTCTACGCATCCCACATCCATCGCCATCAATTTGAATAGGTGGTCAATTTTGCAAACTATAACTACCCAATCAAAGTCTATTACGTCCTAAGCATGACCTTAAAAGCAGTACCCCTAATACCCAAGTCGGGGGGAAAAATAATGACTCGGTGCAGGTGACTCCTGAGAGGCACCCCGCCCTTCCCCACAAAGGAAGGGAATGAAATAACAACTGAGGGTTGCAGCCCGCCGGGGTTGCTCGGACAGGCGGACCCAAAACGGGAGGGGGAAGCTAGACCTCCCTGCACAGGCCAGCCGAGGGCCTGGCAAGGGTAATCTCAAAAGCCCAAGCCAGGCTCAATGAAGGGCCCTGTGTCCACGATTAAGGCTGTTTTGTTGGGAAAAAAAGAACACACAAGTTGTGTACCATTTGAGTATCTCAAATTCCATAACTTTTTTATTGTGTTCATTTTGGTGCCATGCATTTTCAATCGATCACTTTCCACAACTTTGAAAAAAAAAATCAATTTGGTGTCATAACCTATTAATCGATTACCTGAATGCCATCAATTTTAGTACCACATGAGATTTCAGACACTTAGAAGAATGATTGAAAAGTTATGGCATCAAAGTGAATTTTTTTCGTTTAATTCATAGTACTTAAGTCATCAATTAAAAGTTATAACACCAAAATAAATATCGTATGAAAATTATGACTCTTGTTGTGTCATTTTCCCAATATTAGCAACACTCATGGCATTTATAGAAAGCACAGCAAGTCTTGGAAATATTTTTCGAAATGAAACATCCAAATTGAGCAAAAATTAAATCGGGCGTTTGATTTATTTGGTCCGGATGTCCGCCTTATCTTTTATTTATCTAAAACATCTTTCTTGTGATTTGAGCATCTGGGAACACACAATGCATTATAAATATATGTCTCGATTTCAGGCGTCCGAACATGAGGGTGTCCCGACGTCCATCTCAAGTTTTATAGTTTGGAGACAGACTTGGCTCCTTGTTTAATTCGACATGGATAAGAATCAATTGCAAATGCGAGAGGACTCGAACAAGGTGCAGAGCACCTCACAGGCTTTTAGGGAGGAGAATAGTAGTGAAGAAATCAGGCACCAAATACAGGTTGCACGGGCACGCACGCGATATTAATTGCCACTGATAAGAAGTCTGCGCTATGAACGGGGGAGTAGAAATACCTAAATTCTGTCGTCGGGTAGAGAATCTTATGAAATAATTTATAAAGAAAAACCACCACTTAAATGACCGTTCGGGGCTTATAGTCACAGGGATTAGGTCGGGATAAAAGCGATGTTTGAAAAACGAACTGGCCTGCTGGTTCAACCTGGCATCGATTAGGTTCATACCTTTATAAGGTCGATGATCAAAACCGGTCAAGAGACGGAAAATCGGCCTGAACCAACCATGCCAGTCAAACCATTTCAGTTTGAACCAGATTAGATCGGTCCGTTTTGAATAAAAAATAAACTGTATTGTGAGGGCATAGTTTGAACCTTCAACTTCTTGGAAACCATTCCATGCACTTTAATTATCGAAACTAGGTAGAGCTGTTGCTCCATTAATGGCAAACAATTAAATTTGTTACCAATAAAGTTCTAATATGCGCATAAGTGAGATTTAACCCCATGACCCTCAACTATGTACTTTGTGAAATTGAGCTCTGCCATTTATACATTATTTATTTTTCTAGCCGTCTATTTATTCAGTTCAACCAGTTGAATTGCATACCGTTCGTATCGTTAGTATGGCATCCGTATTGTATAAAACAATAGCTAGAAGAGGATTTATCCTACTTACTCCCAGTAGTTTTGAGCTCTATAGGCTAGTTCCTACAAGAAAATAAGAGCTATTTATTAGGAAAAAAAATTGGTATGAGTGAGATCTAAGGATAATATTGAGCGACATATGGATGGACGATCATACCTAAACGGTCACTGTATGAAGTTATCCTTTTAAGAGATTACTCCATGTGAACTGAGTTGATTCATCACATAGTCTACGCCATTCAAAAGCCATTCATGTGTTATGCATCTAATGGCTCTAAATAGAAAGGGAGAGGGAGGTTTTGGATTTTGGGATGGAGTTTTAAAGGCATTGATGTGCTATGCACCTAATGGCTCCAAACGACAGACTCTAAGGTCATTGGATGTGCCTTGCACCAAATGGCTTTAGGAGAGAGAGAGAGATGTGTTTGGACTTTGGGATTGAGTTTTAAAGGCATTCATGTGTCAAATTAAAAGAAAGGGGGGGGGGGGTGATGTGTATGGAATTTGGAATGGAGTTTTCAAGGCATTGATGTGTAATGTAGCTAATGGCTCCAAACGATGCTGCCTTTGGGACCACCATTTGGAAAGAGCTTTGGGTGTCCAAAGCCTATTTGATCAAATATTGAGCGTTTAGGAAAATTTTCAAAACAATACCTTGAGCAAATGTTGGCCTTTCAAAGGCTAAAAGCCTAGACTTTTCATTGCATGCGCCTTGCACCTAATGGCTTAAAGAGATGACCTCGGCAAGGTGGGTTGCCACAACCTCTGTGAAGGACCACCTAAGGTCACGAGAGAGTCACCTCGACCTCTGTAAAGGGCCGCCTAAGGTCGCATGACCAAGTAGCCCTTGCTGGTGGTCTCCAGCGGCCACTGTGTTTGGACTTTGTTGGGATGGAATTTTTTTTTTTTCTTTTTAAAGGGATTGATGTGTCATGCACCTTTATTGGCTCCAAATGATTTTCCTCAAAAATCTAGAAACGCATCTCAGGTCAAGGTCATTTGATCTTTGGCTTGCACCTATTGGCTTTCCAAGGGATGTGCCTTGCACCTAATGGCTTTCGGGGAGAGAAAGAGAGAGAGAATTGATAAATTTGTACTAACCGATATGACCAATCACATATGGTCCATGCGTACTCTTTTTCTAGCAGACCACACATGAGACTGCCGTTCACACCACGTACTTTTATCAAGACATTGATATATTGTGGGCTCAAACCCTTTGGGTACGTTCGGTAATAAATTCAATGGAGAGTTTACGTCGCGTCTCACGAATGACTTTTCCTTGACATGAATTTCGGATCCGTCCCACTTGGTTTACATCCCCCATTTTATTTCTTATTGTTCTTTCATCTCTAAACTTTTCTTCAAAATACTTGATTTGGGCTATGTTTTTTTTGTAGAAAATAAATAATTTGAAAACTATCTTCCAAAAGATTATCGTTTTTATTGATTACAAAAATGAATGAAAATTATTTTTAACATCCATAAAAAATATTTAAATATAAATTGTTGTCGATAATAGAAACATTTTTTAGATTAATTGTTTTAAGTGGTACAAACAATCATTTTTAAAGGAAATTTTTTTTAAGTCATTTATTTTCCACAAAATAGACGGAACCTAAATCTTAAATGAGTACATTTTGATTGTCATAACTTTCATATGAAACTCACTGTGAGTGCTTAACTTTTTTTTTTACATTCATGGAGTTCTATATCTATATAAAATTGATCAATTGAGTGCCATTTCTGGCAAATTGTCATACCTGAAATTTTTTTCTTAACTTTCCACTCTGACATGAAATTTTTAATAAGGAAACTAAACTTCAACATGGAAATTTTTGTCCAGCATGCAAGAATATAACAAACATTGTCGTTTCTTGCTATTTATTTAAAATCTTCCCCAATTAAATGATGCCATTTTCAGACTTTCTCTTTTTGTCACTTAAGTGATCACTTTTTTTGAAAATCGATGGACCTAGTGTTCACTTCTAAAAATTTATGGCATTGAAATGATTATTCGTGAAGTTAATGGAACTTTGCTATCTTTCAATCAAACGTTCACGTGATGTCATTTGCCTTCTCAAATGCTAACTTCAACTTTCTAATATGCCACATGTATTGTAAATTAATACCACATCTACTTTTTTGGTGAGGCAAATCATTGGTAGCACTTGAGTGATTGATTATTCAAATTTGTAATACTCAAGTGACTAAAAAATAAAAAAGTTATGGCACTCAAGCGAACGCCATACAAAGTTATAACACTCTTAGTGTACTTATCCCCTTATATCCTACTTGCATCTTTCAACATTGGTCTTAGTTTTCAGAATAGGTTCGATTAATTGAGAAAGCTCCACCGGCACCTAAAATCAATGACACGTCAACTATGTTCCAAATGTCTAGATAGGTAAATATATACCCACTGATCGAATTTGTCAAGCTTATTTAAGAGTTCAATATCTTTAATCTTCCTGTTAATTAAATCCCTCTTTACATAGGCTGTCTCAAACAAATGTAAATTTCCACGCCTTCAAACATGCGAAACCTATCGCTAATATAATTTGAAACTGATGCAGAATGGAAGCGCATAACAAAAGACGGTCAATATAGGTTTAAAATCATAGAAAGGGGAGGAAAATAGGATACCATGAAAGGGAAGGAAATCAGTAAAATAGACAGGGGAAATGGGGAGAATTTCCCGAAGTTTGGCAATAACTCAATAGACTCAATATCAAATCATAGTCAAAAGCTAGCCAAAGAAATGCATTAACAACGATATATACAGAGAAATCGGCGTACCTAATTTCCTAGTTGGATAACTAATAAAAATGAAACATAATCAACTAAATTCTTAATGACCTAAAGTATATATTAAAGAATGAAAAGTTAATTAAAAGCGTAATCTCGGGGTACTTCTAATTCTTCGTCGTTTCTCGGATAGAACTCGACTCCTGCGAGCTGCCTGGACATCCTTTTCAAAGAGTAAAGTAATAAAATTTCTCCACAGATAGGAATTCAGACCATGTGGACACCCTTTGAACTTTCTTCATGTCACTATCAGTAACAGTAACGCAATTTCCCTCGTCAATCCCCTTAAAAGAATTTGGTAGCTTTGAAAACAAATTTGTCTTGATTGAATCTCCTGAAAAGAAATCTCGATATTTAAATTCCTGCAAAATAGTTTCGCTAGGCATAAATTTTTCAAACTTAAGTATTGCATTAGTATTTTTATTATGACTTAAGTCAAGAAACTCAAAAGACTCAAACTTACAATAGAAATTTTGGCCAAAAGAATTTTGTCATGAGTAATTTCACAGCCAAGAAAAAAGAAATTTCGGAAATTGTTTGTTGCACTTTCATCAAATCCAAACGTCTGGAAGATCGGCTAAGCATTTGGAGGATGAAAAATTGGGGGATTCGACTAAAGAATCAGAAATCGACAATCTCCCAGAGAAGAAATTGGATCGGCAAAAAAAAAAAAAATTATTGTTGCGTTCCTTAGATGGAAAAATTTGAAAATTTTCAGAAATTGGAAACAGGTGATTTAGGTGATGAAATTGAAAGATTCGGCCTAGTTATCTTGGGATACCATTAATAGTAAATATGGATAATTATCCGAAAAATTTTAAATTTATTGTACGGCTACCAAGTCAATTATAAATTTTCATTTTGCCAATTTAGTCTTAAATTTTTTATAATTTCCCAATTTAGTTAGGGACGTAAAATTGATGGAATTGCCTTTCCATCTCAACCCAATTACTAACAGAATTGGGGTGGTGGTTAGTGTAACAAGTTAAAACAAATTTTAATAAAGACAAAGGAAATAATATAAGTCTTCAAGATTCAATTATTTTTGCCTCCCCACACTAAGCTATAATTCAATCAACTTGTTCAATGGTCAATTGTTCATCTTTTCTAGTGAAAAAGGCAAAGTTAGAAGTCTTAATCCTCTAGGATAGGGTATCATATTGATCTAATCAGGATGTGGCTTGCTATAAACGGGTCTAACAACCCTTCTATAAGTTTGTAAGTATTGTAATACAACATCGGCCACTTGTTCAATCCATTGTAGACTAGGTTGACCATCTTTTCCCCCTAGGCGGAGACTGTGGTCTAGCCTAGTTATCCACATTGGCATCAATTGTCAAATTTGGCCTATGAGGAATTTGTCAATTATTAGGCGGTATGGCTAGCCTTACATTATCAAAATTTTCTATTGGTTTAACTGTCCAAACATTTTCCACATTCAACAAAGGCATGTTATGTTGAACAGTTTGATTGCCCAATTATTATTATCATTGATAATTGACTTTAGTTGGTTATTTTCATTATTCCGCCATTGATTAGAAGATTCGGGCCTTTGCATAACTCTTGTAGGGGGTTGACTACCCTAACCAACATTATTAGCATCAATAAATGAAGAGAGATTAGAAATGTACCCTGTTACCACTAAATTTGCTTGGAATTGTAATAGTCGATTGGATGATCCCAACTTTGACAGTTCCATTCACAACATTGATGCTCATTGATTTGACCATATTCGACATGTGACTTACTTTGTAATTGACCATGACATTCTATTATTCTTCAAGCAATCTTCTCATGGTCGACACCATATTGAAATTTGAAGCAACATTCATTAACTTCTCTTCAGTGAGATGTCTTGGAAGATCACCTAATTCTCATTGATTTCCTTCCGTCGCTCTCTAGGCAGCTAAAGATTTCGAATGCACATCAACTTCGTCAAAAGTTTGTGGCAGTAGATTGTTGTTGCTAATAGTATTATCGAACTCTTATTGATCTTTTGTTATTGCATCATAGTCTCCTCATCAACAAATTTCGTCCCACCAAGTGTGCTTATAAATATCACTTGAAATGGGTGTTCACCCAAGTAGTGAAAAATCTTTCATCCATAAGTTAAACTTTGGTTTTTGATGAAATGAATTCATTGGTGATTTTAGATAGGAATGCAATCGGTGTAACAACAAAGAAGAACAATGAACTTAAAGATAAAAGACTATAAATGATAGAAGTTAAAAAGACATTGACATTAATATACTAATAAAAGTGCATTAGGAATATGTTGTTTAACGAGGAAACAAACATCACAATATCATAATTTTAGTATAACGCTCACTTAAATTTTGTAACTTTTTTTATCACTTGAGTGCCATAACTTATGTACAATGTTCATTGGGGTACCATAACTTCTTTTTTTCAATCACTTGAGTGTCATATTACTTTTCACTTAATTACTTGAGTGCTATAATATTTTTAAAACGTTCACCACAATTGCCATGTGACATCAATTTTCAGCATTTGGGTGGACATTTTTTAAAAAAATTATTACTCAATTGATCAACTAAAAGTTATGACACTTAAGTGAATCTTTTTGTCAAAGTTATACACTCAAGTAGTCGAAAAAATTTATGATACTCAAGTAAGCGTTGTACAAAAATTATGGTCCTTGCAGTGTCTTATGCCTGTTATTGATGATTAGTTATGATTTTACAATGAATACACTTGGGGTGTTTATCCTTTTGTATAGATGGATGCATACAACGATCACTACATTTGAATAAAGAAATAATTTCCTAATCCCATTGGCAGTTACAATAAGTAACACGATCTCCTATTCTCTTACAATATTATCTACAAGAAGTTATAAAATTCCTAAAAAAGTGGTAATAAACGTAGCCACCTGATAATTATGTTTTATGTTGATTTCTCATTGTTGAGGACATTATCAATCTACTTCCTAAGTTTTGGTGAGGGTTCCCATCAATAACCTTCATGTTGTTGATTCCCTTTAAGTTATCAATTGTTCTTATCAATGATGACTTTCTACTTTCACCAAACTTTACTCTCATCAATTAAGTCTGTCACTAAAAGTCGGTATTCTTCGGCGTCAACATGAAAAAATGCATTGACACCAATATGTGTAGTTCCCTAATAGTATAACTACTAAACATGAACGATATGAACTAAAATTTTAATAAGATAATCTAGAAAATAAATAAAATAAGAACAAATCAAGAATTATCCTACTAAGTTAATGCTTACTATACAATCTTGTGAAGCGCTCTATACCATTCTTCTCGGTTTCTTCTCTATTAATTCTTCCATGGTCCCTTGTGATACAAGTCTCCATTCCTTGCTCCTCCCATTAGCACTTGAAGGTCTTTGTTCAACATAACTAAATCATTAATTAATAATATCTCTTTTTTTCACCTATTTGTTCATTCAACAGAGCACTCTCATCTCGTTGCACTTATTTTGTGCATATCTTGGTGCTTAATTAACCGCTCGTTACACTTATTTTGTGCATATTTTGTACATTTGAATTTTCTCATTAAGTTCAAGAGGGATAAAAAAAATCATAGTAATACATGAGTGGAGTCTATAATTTTTTCCCTTTGATTTCATTTTGGGTCATGTCTTCCTAGAACCCTAATTGGGGAAACTCTCTCAAACTCTATTATTGATTTGTGGGTCACAATTATTGACATTGTTTGAGAAAACTTCCTTATCTATTTTGAAGTTGACAAACGTTTCCATCAGTCTAGTCTGAAGACTTGCAAACTCTATCATCAAAGTCTAAAGACCTCCAAACTCAAGATTTAAAGTCTACCATCACTGATTGTTTCCAGACCGACGAAGAAAAGATTTATCCAATGAAGAAGACTTATCCAGATGCAAGTATATCTTTAAGGATTTGGCTTGAATGGTTGAAGAAGATCTCACGGCTGGATATTGCATCTCATGATCAATTATTCTCATTGAAATCAATTTGAATGATTAGATCTGTTGATTGGTGAAGTACACTTGGAAGGCTCTACTTATAGAAACCTAGATCCTGATTATATGGGCGAGCAGGATTAGTGGGCTATCATCACATTCCTTAAATAACTCGAGATCTTCCTAATTGATTCTGTCGAACGGGTAGATTTGAAGAACTCCTTTGGAAGGTGCCAACGGTTATGATGGCATGAAGGAGTATATAAGGAGGAAGCTCAAGTTATTCAAGAGTGTGCGTGAAAGAAAAATTCCAAAGTATGAAGCTCTTAGTTCTTTGTTGTTTCAATTTGTTGAGCTTAAACTGTATTCAAAAGAGAGATCAAATATTTGTGACACTTTGAGGAAGTGTAGTAAAGTCTCTACACTGTGGAATCAAGGACGTGAGACTGTAAAATCTCTTTTGGTTCTTAGTGGAATCCAGCCAATAGGCTGTCAGTGCAGGAAAGTGGACGTAGGCTTGGTCTAAGCCGAACCACTATAAGTCTTGTATTTCAATTCTCTTTCCTTAAACTCTTTACTTTAATTCGCAGTCTTATATAACTGTTTAAAATCTTTTATATCTTCAGTCTACTGTTTTCATAAAAGTCGAATTAAATTGTTAAGTCTTGCAAAAGCTTCTTTAGCACCTATTTACCCCCCCTCTAGGTGTTCTTATTAGCATTATCAATTGGTATCAGAGCCCGTGTGCTCATTTAATTGAAGTGTTTTTACTTTTGAGTTAAAGATCTATGACTAGTATGTTGGCTCCAAGTTTGGTTGAAGGCCAAAGTAACACCAGACCACCTTATTTCGATGGAAAGGAATACAGCATATGGAAAAACAAGATGAAGGCATTCCTAAGATCGAAAGATCCTCTAGAATGGGATGTGGTAGAAAAATAAATTATTCCTAAAGCTACATCAGTTTCAAAGGGGGAAAAGAAGTGGCAGACGCTGGCGAGATGACTCAAGAAGAAATAACCAAGAAACAAGCTCTTGATGCTAAAGCAACTTACTCATTATATTGTGCATTATCTCCTACTGAATATAATAGAATATCTTCTTATGAAATAGCCAAAGAAGTCTGGGACAGGCTGCACATTACCTATGAAGGAACTGATCGAGTGAAGGAAACAAGGATTAATATTCTACTTCAAGATGACGCCAAGAGCATCTATTACTGACATGTTTAGTCATTTTACAGAAATTGTAAGTGGTCTAGAGTATCAGGAACAACCAATCTCAGGACCCATGAAGGTTAACAAGTTGCTGCATGGACTCTCCAAAGACTGGAATCACATAAAGACTTCAATAAGGGAAACTCAAAGGATCATGCCACTTTCTATAGACGAATTAGTTGGCACACTTCAGTCCTATGAAGTAGAGCAAATCAATGAGGAAGAAGATCCCGAAGGTAAGAAGTCAATTGCTTTAAGATCTAACGATGATTCTAATGCTACAAATTCTGAAGATGATATGGATGATGAAGAGTTAGCTCTTATGATAAAGAGATTAAGGAAATTGAACAAAAAGGGAAGAAGATTTAATTGGAAGAAACAAAGCACTCAAAAGTTTCAAAACAAATCAACTGAGGATGATAAAGCCAATAAAGATATGATCTGTTTTAAATGCAAGAAAAAGGGACACATCAGACCCAACTGTCCCGTGTTGAAGAAAAAGAAAGGAAAAGTTGAGAAATACAGGAAGGCTCTCAAGGTAGAGACATGGAGTAATACTGAATGCGAAGAAAGTGATAAGGATTATGCCAATATTTGTCTAATGGCAAAATCGGAATCAGAATCAGACTCCAAAACAGATACAGACTCAGATTCAGATAGTGAAATCGAGGTTAATAATTTAAAAATCCCTACTAAAGTCTCGAAATACATTGATAAACTTTGTCTTAGTCTCAAAACCTCTCTCAAGAGGATTTCCGAGCTAAAAAGGGAGAATTCTACACTGAAGCAACATGAAATTTTTTGGAAAGAAAATTTTGAAATTTTAGATAAAAAATTTGTTACTTTAAAAGAAAACGCAGACTCTCTTTCAAAAGAAAATACATTTTTGAAAAATGACATTTCAAATATTTCAAAAAGGATTTCAGTAGGATCTGAGAAGTTGGAAAAGATTCTTTCAATACAAAAACCTTACTTTAACAAATCAAGCCTGGGAATGACTTCTGAAATTATTCCTCTAATTGATTTTCCAAAAGTGAATGAAAGAATTAAATAAAGGCCTACAAAAACTTTTTACATAAATCATTTTCAAAAAGTCTTTGTAAAACCTGTTGGGTGAAGTGCTCTCAAATGTTCTAAGTGCAACAGCTCAGAATACTTTGAAAAAAAATGTCCTATAGTTTGGAGACCTGTTAAGAAGGAATGGACAAAGACAGCTTTTCGCACTAACTCCTCTGGACCCAAGAAAAGGTGGGTACCAAAGAAATCTTGAGTTTCTTTTTTAATTGCAGGTCACTATCAAGAAAAATGTTAAATGGTATTTGGATAGTGGTTGTTCAAGACATATGACTAGAGATTCAAGTTGTTTTATAAAACTTGTGCAAATAAATGGTGGAAAAGTCTCTTTTGGTGGAAACAGCAAAGGAAGAATTGTTGGGTGTGGAACTGTGGGTGTGGAACTGTAAGAATTTGAAGTCTCACAATCAACAATGTTTCCTTGGTGGAATGACTCAATTACAATTTGCTCAGCATTAGCTAATTGTGCGACACTGGATTCAAAATCAATTTTCAAGAAGGAATATGTTCGAGAACTAGCAAAAATCTTTCACAATCTTTTATCGAACGAAGACATGGGAACATCTATCTTCTGGATATAAAACCAGAAGAGTCTCAATGTCTAATTTCAATTCAAGATGAAGCAAATCTTTGGCACCGAAAGCTTGGCCATTCAACATGAAGTAGATTGCCAAGATCTCTTCTAAGAATCTTGTTCGAGGGCTCCCTAACCTGAAGTTTCAAAAATCTAACTTAAGCACACCATGTGTATTGGGAAAATAGGTTAGAAGTTCTTTTAAATCAATAAATCAGGTTTCTACTAATCGTGTTTTGTAGCTTCTGCATATAGATCTCTTTGGGCCAACTAGAACTAAAAGCATAGGCGAAAAGAGATATTGTCTAGTAATCATGGATGATTATTCACAATTCACTTGGGTATACTTTCTGACAAGTAAGTTTGAAACATTTTCTTACTTTTCAAAGTTTGCTAAGAAAGTTCAAAACGAGAAAGGATATGCTATTTCAAGCATATGGACAGACCATGAAGGTGAGTTTGAAAATCAAGACTTTGCAAAATTTCGTGATGAATAAGGTTTTCAGCATGTTTTCTCCTCTCCATATATACCATAACAGGATGGTGTTGTGAAAAGAAAGAATAGATCTTTGTAGGAGATGGTAAGAACTTTTTTAATAGAAAGTAGTTTCCTCTCATTTTTGGGCTGAAGCAATTTCTACAGCATGTTATATTATTAACAGTCTTTTTAAAGCATATTCTGGAGAAAACTCCTTATGAGTTATTCAAAAGAAAGAAACAAATTGTTTCTTACTTTCATGTATTTGGTTGCAAATGTTTTGTTTTAAAAAATGTAAATAATAGAATTGGTAAGTTTGAAGAGAAATCAGACGAATTTTTAAAGCCTATTCTGGAGAAAACTCCTTATGAGTTATTCAAAAGAAAGAAGCCAATTGTTTCTTACTTTCATGTATTTGGTTGCAAATGTTTTGTTTTAAAAAATGTAAATAATCGAACTGGTAAGTTTGAAGAGAAATCAGACGAATGAATCTTCCTTGGATATTCAACCACTAGCAAAGCCTACAGAGTATTCAGAAAAAAAAAGACTCAGTCTGTGGAAGAATTTACGAATGTCAAATTCCAAGACTCTTTGCAGAATCAACTGATTCAAACTCATCCTGAAGAATCTAAATCTGCTCCAAACTCTACAAAGTCTACCTCCCCTGAAGCAGCTCAGACCTCTGAAAATCAACAACGAACAGAAACTGAAAAATCAACTGAAGAAGAAGATCAGCAAACTATCAGATCAACAAGCAACTGGAAGCACAAGTCCAATCATCCCAAAGAACTCATCACCGGTAACATTAATGAAGGGATTCGCACTAGATCCAAAAAGCAAGAAGAGTCTAGCGCCGTGGCACTTATTTCTGAAATAGAACTCAAGAGCATAGAAGAAGCTTTAGCTGACGAAAGCTAAATTGAAGCAATGCAAGAAGAACTCGGAGAGTTCAGCGTTAATGATGTATGGGAATTAACTCATAAACCAAAAGGTAAATCTATTATTGGAGCTAAATGGGTTTTTAGGAACAAGTTGGACGAAAAAGGAAAAGTGATCAGGAACAAAGCAAGACTCGTGGCCAAAGGATATACGCAAGAAGAATGAATAGATTATGATAAAACCTACGCACTAGTAGCCAAGTTAGAAGCAATTAGATTATTACTTGCTTTTGCCTGTTATAAAAATTTTAGGTTATTCCAAATAGATGTCAAGAGTGCATTCCTCAATGGATTTATCCAAGAAGAAGTCTATGTGGAACAACCTCCTGAATTTGAAGATCCAAAGAGACTAGACACAGTATTCAGACTAAAAAAGGTTCTATATAGATTAAAACAAGCACCTCGAGCTTGGTATGACAAGTTAAGTAATTTCTTAATGCAAAATGGTTTTGTCAAAGGAAAAGTAGATACTACCTTGTTTATTAAAAGGGAAGGTAAAAACTTTCTACTTGTTCAAATTTATGTTGATGATATTATATTTGGATCACCTAACGAAAATCTGTGTAGGAAGTTTTCTAAGTCTATGCATTATGAATTTGAGATGAGCATGATGGGTGAACTATCCTTCTTTCTCGGATTACAAGTAAAACAATTGAAGGAATGAATTTTCATTCACCAAGAAAAATATGCAAAAGAACTCGTTAAAAAGTTCGGATTGGAGAATTGCAAAAAGACTGAGATACCAATGTCTAGTTCTTCAAAGCTGGATAAAGATGAAGGAGGAAAGAAAGTTGACCAAAAACTTTACAAGAGTATTATTGATTCACTTCTTTATCTTACTACTTCTAGACCTGACATTTTGTTTAGTGTTTGCATTTGTGCTAGATTTCAATCTGATCCAAAAGAGTCCCATCTAAGTGCCGCAAAATGCATCATCAAATACATTGCAACTACTTCAAATTTAGGTCTGTGGTATCCCAAAGAATGAGACTTTGCCCTCTTTGGATATTCAGACACAGACTTAGCAAGTTGCAGAGTTGATAGAAATAATACATCTGGTACATGACAATTGCTAGGAAACAAGACAGAATCTTGGTTCTCAAGCAAGCAAAGCACTATAGCTCTTTCAACAGTAGAAGCAGAGTATATGGCGCTTGGAAGTTGCTGCTCTCAAATCTTATGGATAAAACAACTAAGAGACTTTGAAATCAAAGACTCATGCACCAAGATCAAATGTGACAATACCAGCGCAATTAACTTCACAAAGAATCTAATTCTTCATTCAAAAGCAAAGCATATAGAGATTCGACATCACTTTATTAGAGATCATGTTCAAAGTGGAGAAGTTATGATTCAATTCATTGACTCAAAGAATCAACTGGCGGATATATTTACAAAGCCATTGGAGAAAAGCCTATTTGAATCTATTCGCACTAGACTGAACATTACATCTATTATCCATTAAAGTCTGAAGGAGCCCAGACTACGAAGTAAAGTCTGAAGGTGTTCAGACTCAGAAGACCAAGAGTTATGACTATAAGTTATTTCTATTCCAATATTTTAAACCTGAAAAGGTACGGTTACTTATTAATTGCTAATTGATTGAAATTATCTTTCCAAGTTTTCTCTTTTTCAAAAAGGCAGTTATCAATTTTGAAAAGACAGTTATTTTCAAAAAGGAAGTTATTCTTTTCGAAAAGGTATTTTTATTTTTCCTTTTATGACGTTTCGTTTACCTCGCTGCACTTGCTTTATATACTGCCGAGATTCGTCTTCTTCGTTTTTACACTAAAACCCTAGAATACAAAATTCCCACTTGCTTTCACTTTCACTCTCGATTTGTCCGAAAGTTTTCACCTTTTTCGAGCAAGTTTGTATATTCCTCCCGTGAAGCGACAATGTCTTCGAGAAAGTCTTCAAGGATTGCAAGCAGGGGACCACGACGTATGCCTGAGGGTCCTACACATTTCGACTAGATCGAGGAAGAAGATTCTTCTCCATCACTGCGTCCGAGTTAGCAACAACCTTCTCAGCAACGTCAGTCTTTTCCACCGACTCAACTAGACGAAGAAGTTATAGAAGAGGCTGAACCTATAAGAACACTAACTCCCAAGATTGCTTTCAAACTTTACTCTAATTTGAAGAAAAGAGGGACGCCGATGTCTTTGATCGATGAATTTTTAAGAGATAGATGATACAAGAATGAAACTTTGTTCTTGCAGGAGTTCAAAAGGTTATGAGTTGTAGAGAAAGGAACGGCTGAAAGAACTTTTACAAATTTTTTGAGTGACCCATTCTATGGCACTGCAAATCAACCACAAGTATTAGACGATGATGAACGGATGTTTACCCACTTTCAGCCTAGAACAGGTGTTATTGCAAATGTTGTTAATGATGGTTCAAGTCTTTTCGAATCGAAGAATCACAAGAGGGTTTATTCGAACCTAATGAAGAGAGGGGTTATGAACCCTAGGAGTGTCGACTTCAATTTCCTTGATTCGGTAAAAGTCAATCTGCGAGAAAAGCTTGCTCTACTGCAATTGGAGCGCTTTTGTTATGAATCTACTGCTACTTATCCATAACTCACTGCATACTTTTACTTAAACTTATCTTTCTTGGATGCAAACAGTTTTTCTTTCACATTGAAGGACGATGAATTTTTGGTGGATACGGACATGTTGGCTGACATAATTGGGATGGAAAGATTGAGTTTCCAACCAATTAACGTGTCTATTACTCATGCTACTCTGTCATTGGTGAAAGATAGGGAAGTTGAAGGCAAGATTTCCTACTCAAGGATGAATGCCTTTAACATCTTGCTGCACAAGATCGTAATTAACTGCATTCGTCCCAAGTTGACATCCAAGACTGATGTCTCCCGATCTGAAGCGAAATTGATGTATGCCATCAATGCTGGATTTAAATTCTCTCTACCTCACACCATCTTGTTTCATATGTACCGAACAGTGGTGAAGGATAAGGGACAACTCCCTTATTCTGCTCTTATCACGCGTCTCTTTCAACACTTTAAAATTCACATTTCTGCATCATTATGTTTGACAACCATCTCTCCAATGGTGATTGATTTTAAAATGGTCACAAAGATGCGTTTGAAAAAGCTAAACAAGGTGTTGGAGCGTATGAAGTAGAAGTCTCCCGTCAAAGCAAAACAAGACTCTGCTGCAGTGAAGAGGAAAGGCAAGGAGCCCATGGTTGCTCCAGTAAAGAAGAAAAGAACTCTTGTTGACACCCGAAACTTTCGTCGACATTTTAAACAATAATTTGCAAAAGTAAAAAAAAAAAAATTGTTTGAAATGAAAAGATAAAAAAAAATTAGAAATAAGGAAGAAAAGAAAAGAGAAAAAGAATGAAAACAAGAAAAAGAAAACAAAGAAAACAAATGAAATGAAAAAATAAATAAGAAATAAGGAAAACGAAAAAAAAAAAAAGAAGAGAAAATAAAAAATAAAAATATATATAAAAGGGAGGCCATTGACGATCGTAAAATGGGGGTTTTTGGTTTTTAGGAGGGGGATTCTCTCGCACAGGGGCAGTCTCTCTCTCTCTCTCTCTCTCTAGGGGATTTCTTCCCGATCTCGGAGGCCGACGAAGGACCCTCGGGCGCCAGCCATGGCTCTGCTCTCTCCCTCAACGATCGCTTCCAGCTACAGAAGTTCTCAATCGGATGTTTTTCGGCTGGTTCTCGGAAATTGAACGCTCGCTCGCTTGATCGTGGGCTCTCGTTCTCGCTCGACGTCCACCGGAAGAAGACCCTGGGGTCGGAGGTAGAAAGAGGAGCAAGGGAATCACCCAGCAGCGAGGTCGAGAAGTCGTCGCCACCGTCGCGAAGCGAATCTGCCGTGCGCGTGCCCTCAGCTCGAGCCCCTCCTCGGCCGCGAGCCCTAATTTTTCGATTCCACCATTGATTCAACCTTTTCCGTTCATCATCAACCACCCGAGCTCTTGTCGAAGGGGTGGAAACCAGAGAATCTCTCCCTCAGCATATTTCTCTCTCGGTTTGGGACAAGGATCGGTGACAGTTGCGACGACAACAACGCTTGACCGATTTTTCTCTCTAGATCGAGCTCGCTCGTGATTCGGGTTCACGCCGAGTTGGAAGTCTCGGCTCAGCTCTGTCTCTGGCTCAATCAGTATCCGTATCACTGATAAACCAGGTAAACTCATTCCCCTCTCTCCTGCTCTGTGGCAAAAATATTTGTAGAAGAATCACGTTCATGTAGTTCAGGTGTGATTCACTTAAGATCTGAGCTGTAACTAAGATGACTTGTGATGGCTCTGTGATTTTAATATTGATTTCAGAATGTTAGATGAGAACATAGCTTCAGTCCCGTTCCATAGCTTGAATTAATCGTTTTGTTGTACGTGAAGTGTTTGATGAAATACCTCAAAAGCATGAGCGAGAAATAGATCATGATAATGTCAAATCTGAAAACGTGTTGATATGAAACACTTCTTAGAAGTTGATTTACCGAGCATATAGATCTGATGCCACTCATTGTGCCATTGTTACTGAACCTGTGTTGTTTATTGTGTTCTGTGTTCTAATCTGACCTTCTGTGCAAAATGACGTTAGATGAGCGGGTTGCTGTGGTTGTCTGTGTTCGAAGTCTTCATATAGGTTGAAGATGGTTCGATTATCTTTCCAATGATCTATAAAATGCCCTAATCGAACTTCATTTAATATGGTTTTTGCCTGTCCAAAGTTAGGTCCAGAATCTGCCAAATATTTGTTTCTCTGTTTCGGATGACCTTCTGTGCAAAATGAATTGATAAAAGCTGGTTGTCTTGATAGGATGTTAATCATGCTTGGTGAGGAACTGATTTCTAATGGAGTAGAATTTAGATCATAAATGGGTGCTTTATGAAATGCCTTTGGGTTACAATATATAGAATTCTTTGGAGTTGATTTGATTAGAAACGCTGTCTTTTCTGTGGCTAATTGCTGTTAGTTTTAAAGATAAGATAGTAGATTTGTCCAATTGCTTTTAATATTGTTGTAGAGTGACGGTGTGACATGCTATCATGTTCTATTTTTTATTGACCTCTTCATGCTCTTGAATTTTTAGAAATTCACGTGTTAAAATTTTGAGAAGCTTCCTCATGAAAATTGTTACCATGATTGGGTGTGCATTTGATTCTAACTTGAGGTTAGTTTGGTTATTAATTGATGCCATTTTGATCAAGAAAATTCATACGTGCTTGTGGCAAGACATGACTTCAATTTCATGGCAATTTGTCATCAAACAATTACAATTTATAGTCTCACGTGTTCTGTTACAACATTGATTGCATGCTGGAAGTTGTGGATTAAGCATTGATTAGATGAACATACATGTAGCATGAACATGCTTGATGATGCGTATTGTTTGGTGAATGATCTTTTATCAGCAAATTCACTTGTTTGGTTAACTGAGAACCAAAGTTATATGACTTGGATGTATGTCATATTATATGCTTTGCATGTAATCATTTGATAAATGATTTTGGTGCGACACATATTAATGCTGAACTTTAGGATATCACTCGAAACTTGACTTCGTATTGAACTTCTTTTAAACAATTGATTTTGATATGATGTATTGTTTTTGGTTGCTTGATGTTTTGATTGTTTCTTTTATTTGTATGCACCTAGTCATAAATTTCTTAGATTAGGTTTAGATTAGGACCTTGAGGATGGAGAAGGCATGAAGGTGGTGGAGGTCGATGTCCATTCCGACCATTGTCATGTACTTTTTGTTTTCCCGACATATGTCTCGGGTTTTATGCATTGTATAAAGCCCGACGAGTTGCGGGTTTCCTTTCTTTCTCGATTGTTTTCTCTTTTATATTCTTTAGAATTGCATAATTAGGTTTACTGTTTTCTATTGATTGTTTACTTCATGTCTTGTGCTTTCAATTTCATTGATTGTTTTCTATTCTTTTTTTTAGAAATAGAATAGAATGAAAGTAATCTGCTACGCATGATCACTTAGTCTAGGAATTGATGATCCTAAAAATGTAAAAAAAACGCATGGACATGTTAGGAAAAACACAACATACTGTTTAGGTACCGAAAGGGCGTTAATAGCAATATTAGCGTAACCCAAGTCCCCGAACCTGGATATCTGGTTGCGTAGGAATCGAGGGGACACTCCCGACCCTCGATTGGGTTTCTAGCCGACCCCCAAAGTTGAGGCTAGTGGCGACTCCTGTCTATTTTTAGGTTGTTATAAATAAGTAGATCATATAAATAAATCCGTTGTCACGCGGGGTATGAGTTTCGATGAAACTCACTATGGTTTAGCATACTCGATGTGAGGGTAGCCCAAAGGATGAAGTGATGCCATCCTAATGGGTGGAGCGTACTATCGAGAGGGCTACCATGGTAAAAGTACCCTTAAATTCGATATCCACATTCGACTCCCTTTTTTAGGTGTGTCGCTTATGTGGGTATGGATCGCGACATTCCGCTGTCACGCGGGGTACGAGCTTGGGAGAGCTCGCGATCTCGTAGAGGGAACTCATGAGAGGCTTGATCCAAAAGGCGAGGTGATGACGTTGTTTGGAATGCAAGCCATGAGGGAACTCTAGTGATCAAAGTACCCCTAAACCCGACCTTTCCCATCCTTGGATACTATTTTGAGGGGGCGGCGAGATCGGGTCACGACAACTCTCATCTTGCAAGATGAAGAAGATGATGATGAAATGACTCTCTCAGCCTTAAGAAACTTAAAGAGTTTTGTCAACTTTCATGAGACAAGAAAAGAGACAAAGAAGGAAGATGAAGAACAGAGGAAGACATATGAAGAAAGAAGAGAAGAGGAAGAAGAAGAATAGAGAGAAGGAGAAAAAGATCAGGGTCAAGAAGACTCTTTTGAGCCAACTTTGGCTGTCTCCCTGTCTAGTAATTCTGAGATGGCAAGAACTGGAACTGCTGATGCGCATCACTCTGAAGCTAAAGTTGATCAAGAAGAAATCTTACCTACACCCCTGAAGGCAAAAAAACAGGCGGAGCTGTTGGATCAAAAGATATTTCTTCATCTTTATTTACTAGTGATGTAAGTTGTTCTACAGTAGACCCAGAGGATGTGTATGCCTCTCATTATCTAGAAGCTTCCACTCATAGTCATGGTGGACAATCTGCTGAAGTTCCATCCACTCTCAAAATCCTTGGAATCAACTCGGCCGGTCCTAGTGCTGCAACAGCTCAGACAACAAACATTTCGAGACTACTAGAAATTCTATTGGAAGTCAGAAAAGAGCAATATGCTATGGGATATGAGATGCAGGATCTCAAGAATGCTTTCATGACCACTTCAGTGTCTTTGCATGACCAATTGAACGCCTTGAAGAATCAAGTGCAAACTACTATGCAGGGTGAAGATTTTCAATCACTGAAGCAGAGTTTTGAAAGACTTGAGAAGACAGTGCATTCTATGAGAGAATTCGAGCTTGTTCGCTTCCCAAACAACTTTGATTCTCTCTATTTTCAATCAACTATTTTTCATTTGTTCTCCACTTTTTGCTGTTGACAAAAAGGGGGAGAGGTTTGATGCATATTTGATATCTTTTTTTGTTTTGACTATT
Source organism: Eucalyptus sideroxylon (assembly GCA_014182405.2). Taxonomy (NCBI): domain Eukaryota; kingdom Viridiplantae; phylum Streptophyta; class Magnoliopsida; order Myrtales; family Myrtaceae; genus Eucalyptus; species Eucalyptus sideroxylon. Next base: position 29,982,693 of record CM024554.2, on the reverse strand, counting down.
GGATTTATCTTTTGTTTGGTTTGGTTGTGATTTGAACTGGTTTGGACTGATGATGCTTGTAAGTAACTTGAGCTATGTTATTGATTATGGTAAAGATAGTTGCTTTTAAAGGACTAACACGTTTTTTATGGTTGTAGAATCACTACTATCCTTATCCTAATATCTACTTATCTTTTATAAGAAATCTTGGTTTGTTTAAGTATTTTTTTTTTGCAAGGCAAAGTGTCCAAATCTACGGGAATGTTTTGTCACCATCAAAAATAGGGAGATTGTTGGAGAAAACTTCATTATCTGTTTTGAAGTTGACAAAACGTTTTCATCAGTCTAGTCTGAAGACTTGCAAACTCTATCATCAAAGGCTGAAGACCTCCAAACTCAAGATTTAAAGTTTACCTTCAGTAATAGTTTCTAGACCGACGAAGAAAAGATTTATCCGATGAAGAAGACTTATCTATATGCAAGTATATCTTTAAGGATTTGGTTCGAACGGTTGAAGAAGATCTCATAGCTGGATATCGCATCTCGTGATCAATTATTCTCATTGAAATCAATTTGAATTATTAGATTTATTGATTGGCGAAGTATACTTGGAAGGCTCTACTTATGGAAACATATATCCTGATTGTATGGGCGAGCAGTATTGGTAGGCTATCATCACATTCCTTAAATAACTCGAGATCTTCCTAATTGATTCTGTCGAACGGGTAGATTGGAAGAACTCCTTTGAAAGGTGCCAATGATTATGATGGCATGGAGAAGTATATAAGGAGGATGCTCAAGTTATTAAAGAGTGTGCGTGAAAGAAAAATTCCAAAGTCTGAAACTCTTAGTTCTTTGCTGTTTCAATTTATCGAGCTTAAACTGTATTCAAAAAAGAGATCAAATACTTGTGAGACCTTGATGAAGTGTAGTAGAGTCTCTACACTGTGGAATCAAGGATGTGAGACTGTAAAATATCTTTTGGTTCTTAGTGGAATCCAACCAGTGAGCTATCAGTGCAAGAGAGTGGACGTAGGCTTGGTCTAAGCCGAAATACTATAAACCTTGTGTTTCAATTATCTTTCCCTAAACTCTTTACTTTAATTCGCAATCTTATATAACGGTTTACAGTCTTTTATATCTTCGGTCTACTGTTTTCATAAAAGTTGAATTAAATTGTTAAGTCTTGCAAAAGCTCCTTTAACACTTATTCACCCCGTCTAAGTGTTCTTATTAGCATTATCAAACATCACTAATAATTAATTTTGGCTAAGTTTGTATACGAATTATTAGTGACTTGCCAATCAGATGTATGATTGGACTCCCCCTCACCGGTCGGAGAAAAACTTAGTTTCTCTCTTGAGATACTTGACCGGCTATGATGCTCAATAATTGTTGTTTATCAACAAAAAAGAATTCGAGCGGAGGAAAGCGACTAATTAGTGCTAAATAAAAAAAAAAAATGACCAATGATGTAATTTATTTTGAGGAGGATGACGTGTATGGCATCATAATCTGATTCAACTGCCGGTCGAAAATCCTATATAAAAGGCTGAACGAGAGAGCATCATTGGCAAAGCAATTCATATTTTATCTTTCAGATAGATGGAGGGTTCATTTTTCTGTGTGTTCAACGGGGCTCGCCTCTTTCTCTCTCTCCATATCCTCATGGTTTGCTTCATGCACGAAGGTTGTCCTTATGGAGTAGAAGGGAAGATTACAAGCCACAGTCTGTCAGTTAGCTCTCTACTGCCTTCTCCTTCCTGCTCGCCTTCCACTAGCAAAGGTCTCTCTCTCTCTCTCTCTTTACGGAATTTGCCGGATCCTGAACAAACTAGAACATGAACAATATCGGTTCAATTTGGTGCCCACGATAATCGAACATGAACCTTAGGACGGAGGGAAGGTATACTGCTCTCTACTTAGTCATACAAAGCCATGCCTTGCACCTGTGAGTGACCATGGATTCTTCCTATTTTACACACAGTACTTCTTTTGGCTGAGCTGGCTTCACTTTAAACTATTTGTTCAAATCAATAGATGTGTGATCATACTAATGGGGAAATTAAGAGTTAAGAGAATTATCAGAAGAAGACATAAGACAGGTCATCCGTCTCTTTTGCATTATCTGGCGCCGAATAGTTCAAATTTCTTTTTGTGGAGGGACTTGGTCTTGCGTGGTGGTGATCATATTGATCTGCCCCATTCAAAAAGCTAAGTCTTTTGCTGCGATCAGTGGAGGGACTTGGTCCCCAGTTAACTCTCATCCAAAACGAAGTCCTCGTCGCCTGGAAAAATAGAACGATCTTTTCTTTTATAAACGCAGTATTATCTTACTATTTCACATGATCTCTTACTGTCGCATGACATGGTTTCAGCTAGCAGCGGAAAGTCGACCTTGAAAGTAGTTCACAAGCATGGCCCATGCTCTCCCCTTGTTCAGGACCCCAATCCTCTAAATCACACTAAAGTCCTGCTCCAAGACGAATCAAGGGTCAAGTGGATTCAGTCCCAATCCTCCAATGGCAGCGATGGCCTAAAAGCTTCGGCCACAGCCAGTCTTCCAGCGAAGTCTGGCATAACCATCGGCACTCTCAATTATGTAGTGACAATCGGCCTTGGCACGCCAAAGAAGGACCTCACTCTTGCATTTGACACCGGCAGCGACATCACGTGGACTCAGTGCAAGCCGTGCGCTGGATCTTGCTACACTCAGTCCGAACCGATCTTCAACCCATCTAAATCATCATCCTATGCTAATATCTCATGCACTGCGAGATCATGTTCTCAACTTGGTAATAATCCACCACATCTGAGATACTTGTTACTTATGATGTCTTACTAGAATGTTCTTGAAGCATAGTCGGGAAATTTCTGAGAGTGAAAAACCATCAAAAGAACAACTAGAACTAATTAAAGCGATGTGTTGTGCTCTATCTTTAGGTCTTTCGGGATGCTCTGGATCAACATGTCTATATGGCATTCAGTACGGCGACAAATCATATTCGATCGGCTTCTTCGCAACCGAGAAGTTGACTATAACGCTGAAGGAGGTGATCGACAAGTTTGAATTTGGCTGCGGCCAGGACAACCAAGGCCTCTTCGGCAGAACTGCAGGGTTGATGGGACTCTCGAATGACAAGATCTCCTTCGTGGGACAAACTGCGGCCAAATATGGGAAGTATTTCTCCTACTGCTTGCCCTCTTCCCCTAGCTCCACAGGACACTTGACTTTCGGTAAGGATGGCCGGGCAGTGAGCTCGGTTAGCTTCACGCCGTTATCAACGGTTCGGGGAATCTCGCAATTCTACGGAATAAGTATCCAAGGAATCGCTGTAGGAGGGAATCGTCTATCAATACCATCGACCGTTTTTTCAAGAGGAGGGGCCATCATCGACTCGGGAACTGTCATTTCCAGATTACCTCCAACAGCTTACGGTGCCTTGAGAACTGCATTCAGGAGTGCGATGGCGAATTACACGATGGCACCGGCGTTTCACATGTTTGATACTTGCTATGACTTCAGCAAAGAGAGCAGAATCACGGTCCCATTGATAACATTCTCTTTCGCTGGGGGAGTCGATGCCGTTTTGGACCATAATGGGATATTTGCCGTGGTGAAAACTTCGCAAGTGTGCCTTGCCTTTTTACCAAATCAGGCTGATGGTAATCTGACCATTTATGGCAATACGCAGCAGAAAACGTTTGAAGTTGTGTACGATGTTGCCGGTGGAAAGCTGGGTTTCGGTTCGAATGGCTGTTCCTAAGATGGATGGAATTAAATGAAAGTTATTTATAGATATAGTCGATGACGATTAGGAGTATACAAGTTGAATATGTCGTCATGTGTTAAACGTTCTGAATTTTAACTGTTGCAAGTCAAGAATAAAGGAAGTGCTATTACTATGCCTTCTTTCGTGTCGTTCAACATTGATTTGTGTGAGTTCCAAACTAGGGACATCATTAATATGCAAATTTAACTAAACATATGTCTATATTTTTAAGAAATTTTTTCCAATCCGTGATGGAGAAAAACATGATCAACTCAAGAAAGAATTACATCTCTTCTATGTGGAAGCACATAATATTAAAGCTATCTAAATAAATATTTCTCATAGTATATAAGAAGAAATTTACATTTGATTAGATTTCTTTAGCATGGCAAATTTCACGTGGTACCTCATTTAAGCTTGATAAAATCTCTTTTTTCGCCCACCCATCTTCTTGAAAAATCTTTTGGTTTCGTCATTGTAATCTAAGAACAAGCATCGTGATTTCGAGTTCTTGCAGTTGAATAGTCATGGTTTCTTCGGTCTCGATCTACCAAGTCTTTTTCATAGACTTGCCTTCTAGGTTGGCAATTCGGATTGACTTAGGGAATTGATTTCGGGCTTCATCTTCACCATGGAGTCAATTGCCTCTTGAGTACCTAGAAACTCCCTAATATTTCTGTCAACATCACCATCAAGCTTAGGAAAATTATCCAAAAATTCATAAACTTATTGCACATTTTCCAATTCAATCCTAAACTTTTCAATTTTGTCAATTCAGTCTAAATATTTTCACTTCTTCCCAATTAAGTCCATCCAATTAATTCTGGTAGGAAATTACTGACGTAGACAACCGGCGCTGACGTGACACTATTTTTAATAATATTTTCGTAATATTTTGAATTTTTATGGTTTTTTCTTCTTCTTTTTTTCTTTTTTTTTTTTTTTTTTTTTTTTTGTGGGGGGTCAGATCTAGGGCTGGCCAACCCTTACCAGCCAACCCTTGCCATATATCTCATAGTATATGAGAAGAAATATCCATTTGATTAGATTTCTTTAGCATGGCAGATTTCACGCAGTACCTCATTTAAGCCTCGCAAAATCTATTTTTTCACCCATCCATCTTCTCGAAAAATCTCTATGCTTCGTCATTCCAATCTAATGAATAGTCATGGTTTCTTCGGTCTCGGTCTCTCAGGTCTTTTTCATAGACTTGCCTTCTAGGTTGGCAATTCAGATTGACTTAGGAAATTGATTTTGGGCTTCATCTTCACCTTGCAATCGTTTGCCTTTATGAGCACTGAGAAACTCCCTAATATTTCTGTCAACGTCACCATCAAGCTCATAAGCGTGTTGTCTTTGCGGAGGCTCGTAACGTTTGCATAAGCATTATCTCTCATTCCTATCTCCTTCAAGAAATCTTGTTGGCACCAAAACCTAAGTAGGGAAGCATGTCCCGGATCACTCCGAATTCGTAGGTCAGACTCTGCTAAAGGTTGCCCAAAACGGCATACACTCAAGGTGCTTCATATATTTTGTAGAAAATGAATAATTTAGAAACATTTTTCTAAAAGTGATAGCATATATTATTCACAAAAATGAATGAACGAAATTTTTTTCATCGTCCTCAAAGATATATAGATACATTTTTATCAGTAATGAAATCATTTTTTATTGGCTAATTAATTCAAAAGATATAATTAATCATTTTTAGGAAATATTCTCTGAATCATATATTTTTTGCAAAATAAATTAAGCCTAAGAGTGTTGCGATCACCTTTGTTGTTGCCACTGCAGGTATGGCCACCATCATTTGATTGCCAGCATTCAATCACTAGCGAAAGACGTGGAGCGAAAGCCGAATGGAGTAGAATTAATCTAGCTAGCAGGAATAGAATATCTGGCACAGATGAACATTTGATTCCCAAGTGTAGATCCTCATTTTTTACTTTTTAATATATTTGACTAAACTTGATGATGGAATCGGGTTTCGCGTGTCGAGAGCTTTCCGACAATATTCAGTTTGTTGAAATCTGACGGGTAAATCTCAATATATCACATGTTTAAATTTTGATTGCTTGATCTTGAAAATCAGGGAAAGAGATATGGATCGCCGGATATTTCATTATTTTTTAAATCAGATGGCACCCATTTGAAAGAAATCACTTGGCTGGATTGGGGTGATGGGAACAAGAAGTAAGTAGTTTTTATCTTTCCCTACGGTTTTTTACCTTGTGATTTCTGTAGCTATCCCTATGACTATCCCTATGATTTTCTTGAGGAGCAATCTTTTTTATAGATGAATGAGGAATGAAGTTGCATGTTCTATGTTACATATTTTGAACTTCTTATTGTTTATTTTATTTTTCTTATTCATTTTTTATGAGTTGTTAAATATCGTCATTTTGTTGCTAAGTATTATGATTCTAAATATAATGTGTTGATGGATATGTATTTTGAAAGAGTAAATTTTTCCTTACAAGTAATGCAAAAGAATGAAACAAAAACAAAAGATAAAATCAGCCAATTCACAGGATCAACTTTGGAGCTAGACCAAACCAAAAGAATTGGTCCAAAGTCGGTTATTGATTCAGGGTCAGTTTCAAGTTTCAAAATTTGGAAACCGTCTCTTTGTAGATAAGTTCCAAGTTCTAGGATTGGACCAGCCTAATCCTAGAATTGATCACCCTCTAAAACATGTGTCTACCTTTTAGGGTGGCCATATTTACTATGATTGCCAAAACTTATCCTTTGAGTAAAGACATGGGAATTCAGGTGCTCCCTTTCTCTTGGACCATGCATGGTTTATAATAAGCATGCCATTTAGAATATGGAAGATGCATTGGGCTTACTTGAACAAGGCTTAAAAGGCCCAATTGCTGTTAGTCTTCTTCGCGGCAGGGACACGTCTTATCCTAGATGGGCTGAGCTTCCCACTCAAGTGTGAGCTCCATCTGCGAGTTGTGAGTAGGGGTGAGCATGGTCCGGATTGGGTTGGTTCGCCCCCTAACCCTAGGACCAACTCGCACAGTGTTGGTTCTCAATTTTTAGGACCAAGGACCGACCCTATTGAGCTTGGGACTGAGGATTGGACCGACCCAATGGGTTCGGTCCGATTCAAGGGTTAACCCGAGACCAATCAATAATTTTTTATTTCATTTGTTGTATTCTTTAAAAAAGCGATTAATGACCGAACTGACCTAATGAGTTCAGTTCGGTTTCAGGGTCAACCCAAGACCAACCAATAATTTTATTTTTTATTTTTTGTACTCCTTGAAATGGCAATTGAGAACCGTACCGACCCAATGATTTTGATGATAAGCGAGGTCAACTAAGAAAGGAAAGCGATGAAGGTTAAGTGGGGTGAATGTTGAACAAAATGAGCATCGAATGTCGAGTGGGGAGCAACAAGCCAAGTGAGCATCGAGTGGCGAGTGGCACGAGTGATCCAAAGCTAGTGAGGCGAGTGTCGAGTGGTGAGCGGAGAAGTTGTTTATTTTGATTTTCTCAAATTGAAGACTAAGATGACAAATAAGATAGAAGATAATGAATAATAAAGGAGGATGCCATAAGGAGCTGTTTATATGTGACACCCCGAACCCTTCGCAGGTCGTCACCAGCGCCAATGTTACACCTTATTACCTTTCTCTTTTGAAGAAGTGTCCTAATTCATAGACACATTTTTTTTAAAAACAAAACGGTCCCAACGTGACTCATTAGCATAAGCAAATTAAAACATCACCGTCTCTCCCCCTACCAACCATGATACAAATACACACCACTAATCACCATAATTTTATAAACAAGCCACAACACTTTATTTACATATATTTTTAAGATGGGACTTCTTTTGGGTCGGTACAACAAAAAGGAAAAGCTAGGACTCAGCCATGTCCAGCCTAAAACCTCAAAAAAGAATCCTCGACCCTCTACATCGCATGTGTACAACCCCCATCATAAGTGTCGGCTAACTATCCAAAAAGAAACAGCCCATACTCGTCACGCACAGGCCTCACACCCAGTCCGGTGCGTCAGGCGGCGGCGGTGGCAGCATCCCTCTCATCACCCCATCGCGGCGAACGTGGACAGAAACAAACTCTTGGACAATCGGCCCCCTGCCAGGCCTATGTCGTACGAGACAAAACAGCACACACGTATGTAGGTGAGTCCAAGTACGAAAGGACAACTAAACTCCTCACACTCTACCTCGACGTCGGACGGTAACCCATAAAATGCACCCCGCGTGACGGCAGGTAGCGGCATATTGCTAATCTGAAATGTTGGTCCCCAAAGGGGTGAGTACAACCACTCAGCGGATAAGGAATCCAATAACAACTCAATGCATCATGCAAATCATACATACATTGCAGGCGTTACTTACCTTGAAGCCATGCACATACTATCATGCATCATCATATCAATTTATAACACATACATGTGTGTCATCATTGTATCATACATGTCATCATCATCATGACATCATTACATTACACATGTCATCATCATCATGGCATCATTACATCATATATGTTATCATCATCATCATGACATCATCTCATTACACATGCCATATCAGATATCATCATGCATATCATATCATGGGTGATCATCATTATTTCACATCACATATCATCATCATCATCATGCATATCATCATGCATATCATATCATGGGTGATCATCATTATTTCACATCACATATCATCATCATCATCATCATGCATATCATATCATGGTTTAATTTCCACTTTTAGCTTTCAATTTGATCACCACATCACCCATTCCTCAAATCATCAATTTCATCATCCCCTCAGGCAAAGACCTCCGAGGCTTCCGGCATTCAGCCTCCCAGGCCACCGGGCATCCGGCCCCTTACATTCTGGGCATCTTGCATCCAAACTGGCATCACGAGGCATTCCCTTTGAGCAGAAACCTCCGACAAGGCTTCCGGCATTTACACTCCCTAGCCGGGCATCCCGCACCCCAAATCCTGGCATCGCGAGGCATTCCCTTCGGGCAGAAACCTCCAATAGGGCTTCCGGCCCACCACATTTCGGGCATCCTGAATCTCCCAGGGAAATCCGGCAATGCATCTCTATACATTCCGGCCTCATCCTCCACCACAACCACTTCCTCACTTATCATTACCCACATTTACCATTATTTTGATCTCAATTTAACATGGCATATGGTGTGACATCAAACAAGTCATACTTGGCATAGGATTCACACATGCATCTCGATTCAATGTCATACATACACCAATATCTCATTATACATGCTACATGGAATTTATGGCCAATAAAATAATCCATTTTATTTTATTTTATTTTATTGTTATATAATTTGTTTATTAAATATTAAATTCAATATCTATAAATTCCCAAAATTATAAAAATTCAAGCAATCATCAAACAAGCCAATAGGATGATAATTTCATACAAAATACATGGCCAAATAGCATTTCACACAATTTCCCAATTTTCACAAAACATCATATAATTTTCGGATGAAACCAGAATGCACGGTTTCCGAAGAAATTCCACTAAAATATCCATATGGCTTTCACAAATTACGAAATTTTACAGAGTTATAGCCAAGAAATTTTCATACAACTTTCATGAATAACTCCAAGCCAGATTCTTTTTATATTATTTTATACAGTCTCACGAAGCTTCTGGATCCATTACCGCATCGTCCAGTGTACACATCTCCGAAATATTGAGATTTCAGCTACCTATTATATTTCTTTTTCTATGAAATTTGGATATGTTACACATAAAGATATCCTATACAAGTTTCATGAAGATATCTAAGTCATATAACCAGATTATAGTCATCATCTATGTCCATGAAGTCTCGGGTATCTCGGAATACATCACCAGAATCATCGTCTTCAAGATCTAGTTGATTTACTAGGCTATACTTGTTCATTTAACTTAAAATTTGAGTATGTTTCATTTTAAGATGTCTCCTACAAATTTCATGAAGAAATCAAAGTGATATTCTCATCAAAAACCAACATGCAACTACGAATCCAGCAAGAGGTCAGTAAGAACTCTCCAGATCTGAGGTCTTCGTAGGATGAGACTTTAACCCTTAAAATATCCATCATTTTCCACGAAATTTCATTATGTTGTAGTTTAAGATGTTAGCTACAACTCTCATGAAGAAATCGAAGCCAAAATCAGACTCCAATACACATGCAAGCTCAAACAAGTTTCTGACTCAAACGGTCCGAACACAAACAGCCATACCATTCAACATACATCATCCATGCTTCGGTTTTTCTCACTTAAACACTCAAAGATTTAACATGCAAACAACATACAAGCATGCAAGAGAAGCTAGAAGACTCTCACTTGCCTCTAGACTACACGATTCGGCGGCACACGGCGGCGAACACGGCGGTCGGACGGCAACTCCTCCTCGGCTCCTCCTCCCTCTCGGCCGCTCTCCCTTCTCGCACGATCTCTCTCTCTCTCTCTCTCTCTCCTTCTCTCTCTCGGCCAAATGAGAAATTCGGCCACCCTCTCTCTCTGTTCCTTCTTATACCCCCAAATCCTCATGATTGATAATGATTACTTGCCTTAACCAAGGCCAATGCATGGCCTTCTCCCCTAAGCCAATGCATGAGAGTCCTGTGCCACTTGTCCTATGATCTTTTGGGCTTGGACTTGGGCTTGGGCTTCTATTAGGCCGGTCGACCACTTCTCTTGGGCCTCTATTGGGCCGGCCAACTTGGCCCACTAAGCTTAGGCCAATGGGCCTAAGGCCCATCCCAAAAATTAACTTTTTCCTCTTCTTTTTTTTTTTTTTGAATTTCTTCTATAAATATTTTTAAATTTCAATTTTCATCTTGGCCAAAGTCTTGTGGCATTTTGTTTATTGAAATTTACTTTATAAATTACATGGTCAAGCATAAATTTATTAATCTATCAAATTTGAATTTTCACAATCATATGCACAAATCATCTTAATAAAAGACTAATGGCTAAAGCATAAACCTTAGGAAATTTTATCACATAATTAAGGACTTTAACACACCTTATGGCTTGACTTTGAATTTTGGGATGCCACATTATACCTTTTTGGACACCGTGAGAACTCCTCACAAAAACATTTTCCTCATTCGTAAATTATGACTATTGACGCCGTAAAAACATTAAAAATCTAAGTTATTAAAAAATGTAAAATTACTTGAACTTCTCACTAAAGAGTTATTTAATGTTGTTGACGCCATTTATTTTAAGGTTTTCTCTATATATAAAAAATTATAAGTATATATATATATATATAGTCAGGGTTGGTCGGGATTGGACCGATCTATAATTCTCAGGATCGAGAACCAATCTGTACAGTGCTGATCCAGGAATTCTAGGACCAAGGACTGACCCAGTCTCCCTAGGAACCAGACCAAGACCGGCAAGGTTGGGCCAGTCCAAGGTCAACCCTGGACCGATGCTCACCCCTAGATGTGAGGGACCTACATAGGATTCTCTCTCCTTGATGTGGCTCGTGTCTATTATAATGGGCTGAGACCTAATAGAATGGACTTGAGATGTTTGGCCCACATCAGTTCTAATGCAATATTCATCGTTAAGACCCAGCATGTGACTAGATGAATGCTTGCCCTTCCCCCTAAGCTAGATATTTGGCCTCAAGCTAAAGATGAAGAATCATTGAGGAGGGAATTCTCCGTGGGTCATTACTCTATCAAGCGTTAAATATTAGACTCTTTGAAGTGCAAGTCATAGGTGAAGTACTCCTAAAATACTCATGCATAATCACTCTAGACATTGGACATATTGTAGGCATGTGAATATTAATGGGAAAAAAACTAGAAGTGTGATAACTTTCGTACGGCACTCATTTTAATGTCCAAAAGTTTCAAGTGATAAGTTGAGCGCCACATATGCTTATGGCAATAAATTTCAGCAATTCATCCATATGTAGCATTTTAAATAAAATTTTACTTCTTATTTGAATTTTCTTATAAAAAAGAAGGCCAGCATGGACATGACCGCCCTCATATTAAAACTTAATTTCTCTCTATCCTCTCCCTCTCGCTCCTTCCTTTAATCACACCCAAAACGCCAATGGTGAAAGTCAAGACAAAAAAGTCCCGTGCTAGACTTAGCATACAAAAAATTTTCACGGCAAAGGCAGATGACGATGACCCACCTGGAAAAAGAATTCATTTTAATTTGCTGGGCAGAAGTGAAAACTTGATCAAAAGTCAAACAAAAATAAAAAATAGAGACAAAGTAGATATTTGTATGAATGCAAAAAGTGGGTTGTCATGGGTTAAGATTAGTGATGAGCAACCGAATCAGTTCAATCTAGAAATCACTCTAAACTTGCTTTTAAAGTTTTCTTGAATGTTTCATACTTACCTTTTTTTTTTTCAGTAAGGGACAGTTAGGCTTGATGTATCATTTCTTCTTGCACTCAAAACATATTACATCCTTGCTAGATTCAACATCTTCCATTGATTTCTGAAAATTTTGCTTATTTTGCCTTTTCCAATTGAATCTTCTTCCTTTCTTATTTAGTTTCCTAAATTTCTTTATCAAGAGAGCAAGTTCATCTGTGTATGTATCATCATCTGTGTCTGTGTTATCAGAATCAGCATTAGACTTAAGTGCAATTGACTTATTACCTTTTAGATCCTCTTCGTCATTGATCTATTCCACTTCGTAAGATTGAAGAGTACCTATCAATTCATCAACAGAGAGGGGCATAATTCTCTATGTCTCCTAGATTGCTGTTTACATATGGTTTCAGTATTGTGAAAGTCTTTGTAGAAATTTGTTGACCTTCATTGGGGCAGAAATTGGTTGACATTGATATGCCAACCCATTTACAATTTCTGTAAATCGACTAAACATATCTCCAATAAATTATCCATGCTTCATCTTGAAGGATTCATATTGGTCAAGCATAATATTTATTTTTGTCTCCTTTACACAATATGTTCTTTCATAGGTAACATGAAATCTGTCCTAGACTTCTTTAGCTATTTCACATGAAGAAATTCTATTATATTCAGTAGGAGATAAAGCATAACAAAAAGAATAGATAGCATTTGCATCAAGAGCATGTCTCTTGATAATTTATGCTTGATTGATTTCTGTGAGTGCTAGTATGAATACCTAGAAGAGGGTGAATAGGTATTTAAACGAAACCTTAGCAAATATATGTGGAATAAAATAAAGTTCAGAGAAGAGAATAAAAACACAGAATTTATAGTGGTTCGACTTAGATCAAGCCTACGTCCACTCTCCCATGCTAACAACCTTCTGCTGGATTCCACTATGCAACCAACAAGAGATTACAAATTTGAATGCAAACACTTAGTAGTAGATCACACTATCTCACTAAGTCACTCTTTTGGTATTTCTCTCACAATTACAAATGTTTAAGCTCACTAAAGACAAGTGTATGATCGAAGGTCGCTCAGACTTTGGAATTAAAAATTCTACACTCCGTCTCTTACTTGTTCATCGATCATTCATCTCCTTAAATACTCATCCACTTCCAAACTAGCTGTTAAACAGTATCTTAGAGGATCGTCTTTCAATCTACCAATTGGATAGATCTGTATCTAGAACATTTGGTAGCCATTGAATAATAGAAGTAGAATCTCAAATTTATTCTGATCGCTCATACAAACAGAATCTTGGTTTCCATAAGTAAAGCTTCTTCATATAGAAAGTTCTTGTCTTCAAGATTTAATTGTCAATCAATTAGATTGAGTCAATCAAATCAATCTTGATGTAGAATCCAAACCAGATCATTAGCCGTTATACAATTAGAGCTTGTGTTACGATTTGTCTCGATCTAGATGTAAAGTCTAAGAGCAATAAACTTTACAATCTGAATCTGAGTGCAATAGACTTTACAATCTAAGTCTGTCTTCTGGTTCTTCCAAGTATAGACTTTGATAATATCATTTACATGTTCTATCATCTGCATAGTCTGTTATTCAACAATTAAACACGTTAGTAACCTTTGATTTATTTTGTCATCTTCCAAACATCATAAGGGATTTCCCTAACAATCTTCCCATTTTTTATGATGACAAAACAATCTCTGAATATGCAGATGTATAATCACACTTTTAAAGATAATAAATCAATGCAATCTAAAAGAATAATGTAACTGAATATAGCAAATAGATTGAGCATATAATTATATATGTAAAGATAATCGCAGCTCAATAAATATCAACACATATGCATATGTATATTCTCTCCCCATTTTCGTCATAATCAAAATGCAATAAAAAGTATCACGTAGAGAATATAAAATGATAACAAATATATCTTGCATGAAACATAATTTCCAAAAATAAGCTTTTATAAAATAAATCGAATATTAAAGATATGCAATAGCTCACTTCGATCATATATAACAGCAAATATCCAATAAAAATCATGGATGCATTATAAAATTTATTTACTCTTTTTGTCATAATAAAAAGATAATATCAATAAGAGATTTGTTAATGACAAAAGGTAATAAAAGATACACTAACCGGATTTTGTAGAACTTGGTAAGTTCTACCACATTTACCTTTTCTTTCATTCCATAACAAGATCACTATCAATTCAAAAATATTTTTCCAAAATTGATCAATGCTCCTCCTCAATTTGTTGCTTTTTTGAAATGATCACGATTCTTTCCTTTCTCTTGGATTCGCTTTCTCCCCCTGTCATCATGACAATATTTGCGAATAGCACTAATTGTGGCTTGTGTACATTGAGCGGAATATTTTTCCATTATTTCCTTCGTAGCAACAATATCCACAATGATCATTTGCTTTTCGAAATTCAAGGCAGAAATTTATTTTTTTCGATCAAGCTCGTCTCAAATTCAACCTGCATAAACTTAATGAACTTTTTGCACAAATAAGCTGTAATAATATCCACATAATATATAATGCTCTTTCTTCAAATAAATAAATTGAATAGCATATATAAAATTATCAATTATTAAACTTCAGAACTACTCAACCTTTCGTGCGACACATTAGGGATTTCCTCAACAATTTGCAAAAACTTTACACAAGAGAATTTTTTAGCCTCCAAAAAATAGTATAGAATCTTCACAATTTTAGAATCGAGCTTTCCAAAAAAAGATTCTTTTGTCACTTGCAAATTCTTGCATAATGGATAACAATCCTTTCAAAAATATCATGTAATACCAAATCTTTCTTAACAGGTCTCCAGACTTTAGGACATTCATTCTCAAAGTGTTCCAAATCTCCATAATTTAAACACTTGAAGGCATTTCAACCAACAGATTTTGTAAATATCCTTTGAAAATGCTTCTTGTACGCAAGTTTAGGAGGCATTTATCTAAGTCTCTCCTTGACTTTAGGAAAATCTATTAAAACCAAGTTCTGACTTATTATAGTAAGGTACTTGTATAGAAAGAATATGCTCTAATGTTTTTGAACCATTTGAAAATTTTGTCGAAATATTTGAAAATTCCTTTTTTAAAGAATCATTTTCTTTGACAAGTAAATCTCGAATTTCTTTTGTTTGTAGAAAATCTATTTGCAAAACTTCAAACTTTTCTTTTTAAGAAAGATCCTGTTGCCTAACCACAGCTTGCAGTGGTGCAGCTGGCTTCGGGCTTTCTCCCCCTCACGAAGGGGAGGAGTTCAAATCCCAAAGACGTCGCATTCGCGCGACTCACCCGCGGCTGGGTTTGTGGTGGTGGCTCAGTCCGGGTTTACGCCACTGGTTGCTGGCTGTACGGTGGTTCCCAGGTCACCAAAAAAAAAAAAAGATCATGTTGCCTAAGCAAAAAATTCTCCTTTTTAAGTTCAAAGATCATTTTAAGAGAAGATTTGAGATTTAAGCAAAGCTCATTTATATATTTAAGAACTTTGATAGGAATTGCCGAATGACTTACCTCGATTTCCTCCTTGGATTCTGAGTCTGTGTCTAAGTCAGATTCTGATTCCGAATTTGAGTCTGAGTCTGAATATGCCATCAAGCATATATTTCCTTGCTCATCATCTTCTTTTTTTTTTTTTTTTTTTTTGCACATTCTGCTTGTATTGTTTTCTTCCACTAAATTTCCTTCCTTTTCTACTTAGCTTTTTGAATTTCTTGATCATAAAAGCAAGTTTTTCGTCGTCCATGTCATTTTCTAAGTCTGTATCATCATAATCAGCGTTAGATTTTAAAGTGATGGACTTCTTACCTTTGGGATCTTCATCAACGATTTGTTCCACTTCATAAGATTGAAGAGTGCCAATCAATTCATCAACGGAGAGTGACATAATCCTCTGAGTCTCCCTGATTACAATCTTTTGAGAGACCTCGCAAGAGTTTGTTGACCTTCATTGGGGTAGAAATTGGTTGACCTTGATATGCTAAACCATTTACAATTTCTGTAAAACGGCTGAACATATCTCCAATCGACTCTCCTTGCTTCATTTTGAAGGATTCATATTTGCCAAGCAGGAAGTTTACTTTTGTTTCTTTTACACAATCAGTCCCTTCATATGTAACATAAAGTCTATCCCAAACTTCTTTTGCTATTTCACATGAAAAGATTATGTTATATTCAACAGGAGACAAAGCGCGATATAAAGAATAAATGACTTTTGCATCAAGAGTTCTCTTTTGGACATCTCCGTCCGAGACATGGGAGCAGGGGGTTTGGTTTCTTTGTCTTTGCCATTCTTATTTGATGTAGATGCAGCAATGGGATTGATTCATTTTTCCACAACATCCCATTGCAAGGGATCTCTAGATCTTATGAATGCTTTCATTTTGTTCTTCCACACGTTATATTCCTTTCCATCAAAATATGGTGGTCTGGTGTTGCTTTGCGCTTCCATAAGTCCTAGTGCCAAGATACTAGCTATAGAAGATAACTTTTATAAACCGAGCACTTGGCTCTGATACCAATTGTGAGTGCTAGTATGAACACCTAGAGGGGGATGAATAGGTGTTTAAATGAAACCTCGGCAAATATATGTGGAATAAAATAAAGTTCAGGGAAGAGAATAAGAACACATAATTTATAGTGGTTCGGCTTAGATAAAGCCTACATCCACTCTCATGCTAAAAGCCTTCTGCTGGATTCCATTATACAATCAACAAGATATTACAACTTTGAGTGCAAATACTTAGTAGTAGATCACATTATCTCACTAAATCACTCTTTTGGTATTTCTCTCACGATCACAAACACTTAGTAGTAGATCACACTATCAAAGGTCGCTCGGACTTTGGAATTCAAAATTATATGCTCCGTCTCTTACTTGCTCATCGGTCATTTATCTCCTTAAATACTCATCCACTTCCAAACTAGCCGTTAGATAGTATCTTAGAGGATCGTCTTCCAATCTACCCATTGGACATATCTGTATTTAGAAGATTTGGTAACCGTTGAGTGATAGAAGTGGAATCTCAAATTGATTCCAATCGCCTATACAAACAGAATCTTGGTTTCCATAAGTAAAGCTTCTTCATATAGAAAGTTCTTGTCTTCAAGATTTAATTGTCAATCAATTAGATTGAGTCAATCAAATCAATATTGATGTAGAATCCAAAGCAGATTAATAGTTGTTATACAATTAGCGCTTGTGTTACAATCTGTCTCGATTTGGATGTAAAGTCTGATAGCAATAAACTTTGATACCAATTGATAATGCTAGTACGAACACCTAAATGGGAGGGTGAATAGGTGTTTAAAAGAAAATTTGATAAATAAAATAAATTTCAAACAAAGTTTGATAAACAAGTCACTAGACTTCTGAAGAATGTTCAGAATCAGATAAAAGATGGAACTGATTTTTGTGATACCTAAAAGAATGCAATAGACTCAAATAAAGAGAGTTAATGAAAGATAAGATTACACACAAAATTTATAGTGGTTCAGCTTAAATCAAACCTACGTACACTCTCCCACATTGACAGTCTTATGGCTGGAATTCACTATAGCATCAACAAAGAAGTACAATTTTTGACTGTAGACACTCAGTGGAAGATCCCTTCTCTTTCACTAAGTCACTCTTATTGTGATTTTCTTTCTTGAATACAATTTATAAGGACCATCGATGAAGAACAAGTAGTTGGAAAAACTTTAGACTTTGGAATTTCAATTTTCACATCTCTCTTTAAAATAGATTGAATGACCTCCTTAAATACTTCTCAACGCCTCACTAGCCATTGGCATTTTCCAAAGGAACTTCTTCCAATCAATCCATTAGACAGAATTGACTAAGGGGATCTTATAGCCATTTGAAGATTGAGATAAAAATCCGTTGATTCTAGTCGCCCATACAATCATAATCTAGGTTTCCATAAGTAAATGCTTCCTAAAAAGGAACTTGTCTTCAAGATTAATTTCATCAATTTGTGATTGATTCCATCAATGTATTTATAGAAGGAATGTGAGATTCTTTTTGGTACCACTAATTTGGAGGCTTGTTTATCTAATTCATTCTTTTTATTATTTATGATCCTAAAGGCATCAATGTCCCTATGTGACCATGGAAATGTTCCTGAGAAATTAACATATCTATTGAAAATGTTTTTAGCCAGATGTTGTAGAATAAATTACACCACTAAATGAGAATCCAATACTAAGTCAAATGAAGGGAATAGAAAAGTCTTCTCTCTCTTTTTTGTTCATTTTGTTTGCATTTTATTGTTCTTTTCTTACTTTTTCTTTTCTCTCAATTTAGATGTGGGAGCTATCTTCTTCTAGTTTAGTTTTCGATTTGAGAGTTTGAACTCTCTTAATCTAGTTCAAGATTTGGGCGTTATCCCCTCCCAATCTAGATTTGGGAGTTTAATAAATATGTTTTTGGGGATCCGATGACCCTCTACTCCATTTGTGCACAAATTCTCTACCTCCAACCTTAATAATGATCATAGGAGTTTTGGTGTCTTGTTGAATTACGAATATTTGCTCCACCACATGTTGATCTGTATTTGTTTAACATATTTTGGTTGTTTCCATACGATGATGGTGTAGAGGAAGCTAAACCTAAGCATGCATCACCAACTGACAATGTTGTACTTATTGAAGAAGGAATTTCAACCATGTGCTCATCACTAACAAAGACACAAGATCTAGTGATTGCCCATCGATTTTGTTTGATAGATCCATTTTTGTGAAACGAGTTTGTGCTTATTTTTGCTGGTGCTCCATTAATCATCTTTATTTTCTAGGATTGGCTTTGTTTTTTAGTATTCATGCTCTATTTTGATTTGCTTTGGTATGAATACTATTTACTCATGTATTCTTTTGAGTAATGAATACAATTTTCTTTTGACCACACAAAAAAAAAATCAGGCAAAGAATAGATATGGCCTTATTATAAGTCTCGAGATATGATCCCCATTAGCTTGCTATTATAAAATAAGTCTAAGGCTAAATTAAAGTTAGATTGGGGTGATAAGCCTAATTTCTACTTAATTTTATTGAAGGTTATTGAAGGTAATAATGCTAATTTAGACTAAACTAACCATATATTAGAAGAATTTTAAGTCTAATTAGTCTAGTTCGATTTTACAAACTATATTAAAGTCTAAGCTTACTAGACAATTATCTTTTAATTTCATTGGCTAGCCTAAGTAAAACTAAGCTAAACTAGCCCTACACCTAAAATTGCCTCGGATCACCTCCTTCCGCTCTTGGCCTTGGCCGCCACTTCCACGCCATCAGCCACCAACATGGATTCCACCCAATCATTCATGCAAACATTGAATTAAGACATTAAACAATTTCACTTGAACAATCCATCAATTAAGAGAATCAAATTTAGGTTGTGTTGATCAAACAATTCGATCTCTCATTCACCTCATAAAACTAGGGGTTGATTAGTTATTGTTGTATGACCATTAACCCTCATGTGACGTTCATCACACAGTGGGCTAAGTCACAAAGCGTCTAATTAATTTCTAGTCCCACCAAACCATGCATTACTAATTGAAATTGAGCTTAACATACATCTATTCAATCACACACCAGCTCAATTGAACATGCAATCAGGCTAATTAGCCTTGAGAATCAAGCAAACGATTTGTGACCCAAGAGGGGCACTTCTCAGTATTTGTCTTAATTCTGGCTGATTATGTTTTAATTCATTCGACCAACCTAATGATGTCGAAATTGAATGAAACCAGTGGAAATTTAAAGCTTAAAAAGTGAAGCTTAGGGTTCATTGAGATCATTTTCCCCAATTGTGAGCTGAATTACCCCAAATTTCCAATTGTACCCGCCCACTCAGGATCCGACCCACTTCATACCCGGTTTTTAAAAGAATGCGGAAAAATAGTAAACAAGCTAAAAAAAAATGCCCCACATTTGACAGAAAAGTAGCCCTGCATGTTCTCTACAATTGTTGTGTTTTAAACGTTTTGCAAAAAAAATCCCTCCTTAGACATAATTGCACATTTCACCAAAGGACTCAAAAAGGGAATAATTTTGAAGGCTAGATTGACCTTGTCCGAATTTTATTAAATTGCCCACCCAAATTAATTTCATTTTATTCAAATTTCCAGATTTACAATTTGAGACCTTTTGAACAACTTTCGTTTTTTCTTTTAATTTTCACAAAAATGGACTATAACTATCTGAAATTTGCTAAACAAGTTCAGCCTACATGGACACAAAATTTTCAAATCAAACTTAGTTTCTCTTCACTAGATTGAGTAAACTTTTATTCTAACCAAAAGAACTCCGATTTTTGCAAATTTTATATCGATCAAAAGCTTATAATCTTGGCTAAAACTTTCATTTCGCACAATTTTCCTATATTTGTTTAAATTTTTTTCCAAAAATTTTGGACATGTAGAAATCAGATGAACTTCGAATTTCCAAAAAAGTAATGACATCTTCAAGCTCCTATTCAAGCACATTCAAGCACATTCAAGCATATTCAAATGCATTCAAGCCAATTTCCAAAACTCATGAATATCTTCAAGCATGCTCATATGAACATCCATCAAACCTACTTCAATCATCTATTTTTAAAAATCCTTAGGAAACATTATCACATTTCAATCAACTCCTAATGATCATCTATCTAATGTTCATCAAACTAAGGACAAATGAACATCAAAACGAGTACTGAAATTTGGGAGTTTGGCTGTGCTAATGATCTATGGAAAATAAACATGCAAATCAACTAATCTATTTGCACTTGCTCTAATTATAGGAATCAATTATTCTAATCATGCAAAATTAGACTCAATTAGCAACATAACCTCAAAATTAACATCAACATGTGACTAGAGAGAGATTCAGCCAAAGCAAAGCTAAGTCCTTGATTCTCCTAAACATGCAATTATTTCATGAGTTCTTTGAAAAATCCTAAACTTTAGTCCAATTTTCGATTTGATTTCAAAAAATTCCATCATATCCTAGCCTACATTTATCATAGATCGAAGTTAAACTTTGATTTGAGACTATGATTCAATGCTTATATCCTCTGATGATCATGAGGAATGGTCACTCTTGATAAAAGGAACCCAAACTTGATGAATCAAGCCAGTGAGCTAGTGACCAAAATTGGCCGCATTAGACAACTATGGCAATAATTTGGGATTTCATCTATAATGACTAGAATGGAGATGTGTTGAGGATGATGATTGCACAAGGATAAATGGCCATTGGCATCGGAGCTCAATCGACAAGAGGTAGTGATTGGCGAAGCTCTAGAAATGACATGGAGATTGTCCTCCTTAGAGAGAGAGAGAGAGAGAGGCGCATTGTATGTGAAGAGTGATAGAGGCCTTTTTGGCTCACAAACTTTGGAAGAGAATTCAAATTTTGGATCAAATCATTACCGTTCATATGATCAATCACTCAAATTTCTTCCTTAAGGAATAAGATAAGCTGTCATTGGTTGAAAATTGGTGAAATTGTTAGATGAGTTGTCACTTTAGATGGCTAGAATTGAAGAGCTAATGAATGGCTTAGATTGGCTCTCTTATGGATTGATTACTTGGAAAGGGTATTTTGATAATTAAGGCTAGTGGCATTTTAGCAATTTTTGAGATATGAGGGAGACGGGGCTAGCCATGGGCTTGATTGGGTTGGGCTAGACTTAATTAGGTCCTACCGGGTTGACTTAGGTTAATTGTGTTGGCCCAAGATCCTCCAATCGTTAAATTTCATTGTAATTTGCTAATTAGGTTTAACGTATTTGCTAAGTGGGTTGAATGAGCCCAATTGACAATCAGCCTAATGGACCTAGTTAGTTGACCTAGGTTGATCGGGTCGGTCCAAGGATTGCTGATTGTCCCAATACTCTCTAATTAGTCACATGAGTTTGGTTAGCTCACTTAATTTAGCCACATTTGTCAAATAAGGCTTTGACCTAAAATGACCTAACTAGGTCAAGTCAATCAAGTTCCCACCCTAGTCCCGATTCATCATTTTAGTCAAATTAAGCCAAATTACCTTGATTTTGCCAAAATTGATATTGAAATTGAGTTAATTTGGTTCAACCGAATTTGGTTAGGCTAATTAGTGTTACTTTTGAATTACCAATAAGGGCCCTAAATTGGCGCTCTAATTTGGTTGACCTCCCTCAAGTTCAATCTCTCAAAATTACCTTGAAATTTCAATGCATTACAACTCTTGCGTCATATGTTGAGAAGGAAATTACTCTAAAAAATGACTACAAATCAATGAATTTTGAAATTTGTAAATCAAGGGTCAAAATCCTTGGTTTGACTGAAAAGTCAATCCTCAATTATTTTTTTGTAAAATCAAGAATTTCCAATGTAATTAAGCTAGCCAAGGATCGACCGATGAATATTCAATTTTTTTAATAAAATATTGACTAAGGGTTGACTTCATGTGTTGATCAAAAAGTTAATTCAAAAGTCAACCTTGGATTTTGATGAAATAAATGCTTAGGTTTAGACAAAATGTAGAATTCTTGTTTTCATTGATCGATAAGTAAACTATACTATTGAGTGCTTATTCTTCCATGTTTCGGTAATTTATCTACTATTGTGATTACTAAGTGTTACTTTATTATTTGTGTACCAGCATGATCACTCATCACATATTAATAGAATAAAACAGGTAAAGATTGTATGCAAAACATTTTCAAAATAAATAGAAAATGTACCAAAGCGAAGATATATCATGTGTTAAATTAGACCCCTAAGCATAATCAAGTTCTCATATTCATAAATCTTTGGTTTGTAAAGCATTAAAAGTACTCACGCCATATTACTTTATGGGTTTAATTGACCCCTAATCAATTAATTGCAGCTCCAAAAGTGAAGATATATCATGTGTTAAAATTGAGACCCCAAGTTGCGATTGGTATGGGGTTGGGAGGGTGTGCATTGGGTGATAGTACCATTTCTTGAATGGGTAACCATTTGCATTCATTTAGTAATTCATTAGCTTTCCCTTGATAGTTCCCCTCAAGGAAGTTCGCAATGCTAATTCAATCTTAAACTTTCTAATTTTATTAATATAATCTTAAACATTTGCACAAATTTCAATGTTGTCATTTTAGCCAATTATCGTTGGAAGATGCTGACGTGGCATCCAATCATCGCCAGTCCCTTACATTGCACAGTCGGCGACCTGATGTGAACAACTCTTGATGAAATCACATCATTTTGCATAGTTTTCTAATTTTTCTATCTCTTTTCTTTTCTTTTCAACAATATTGTTCATCTTCTTCTATAAACAGTTCCTATTCATCATCTATGGAGGCTACAAATGTGGAGGCTTGGCTCTATTGACACCTAAACATTTGTATGATGCATTTAGAAATTAGAGTAATGATAATTTATAGATAACTAGTTTCTACCTCATATAAGACGTCCATACATACCATAAAGATTAGGAATTGGACTTGTCGATAATGATATGGTTGGACCTCTAACTAAAATATTGTTATCATATCACCTCGAATTCACGTCTCTTATTTTTGAATGTTCTCTCATCATTTAATTTTATAATTCATGCAAATTAATGGACACCATCAAAACACTCATTTTGCATCACATTTTCACATTATTAACCTTGCAAACTTTTAAATGGGGAAAAAGTTTGAACTTGCAAATGAAAACTTTTGGGTTAGACTAAAATGAGGTAAGATTGGAACATTTAAATCAAAGTGGCTAGACGGGACAAGTTGTGGTTGGCCATTTTTCTCCTCCTTTTGGCTATAAAATTTGTAACTTCATAGTAAGGTTCAAAAATAGATATTGAACAGATAAGTGAAATCATTGGAAATTTTAGGAAGTATAATTTGATGTCGTTACCTTTTAAAACCAAGAAAGACAAAAAAAAAATTTGATAAATAAATAAAGCTAGTTGTTAGCTTAGGTGACAAATATTGGTAAACCACTCAAATTGTGGTTGGTAATTTTCTATAAATATTAGTAACCTTAACGCATAGAAGAAAAAAGAAATGTTGCTTGATTATCAAAATAGTTGGTAATTTTGAAAGTACAAATAAATGTTGGTACTTTTACAAAACTAAGCGAGATAAAAAGCTAGTAAATGACCAAAATTTGGTATCTTAAAATGATGAATGTCTGTAAATCAATCAAATTAAGGTTGAGATTTCGTATTTAAATAAGTAACTTTACCACATTGGTAAGCCACAAAAAAATGTTGTTTGATTATTGAAATAGTTAATACTTTTAACATTATAAATTGATGTTGATACTACTCAAAATAGAAAATCAGTAACCGACTAAAATTACCTACAATTTAGTCAATTTAGCGCGTTGGTATATCACAAATGCAATGTTGGTAAATTATTAAAATAATTGAGAAAAAGAGGAGAAATTAGTAATTTCAAATAACTACATGAGTTTAATATATCAGTGAACTTAATTTGAGGATTTTATGAGGGTATCATGTGAATGTTACTAGATATGATGGTTCATATATATTTTGGTACTTGGGCTGCATTTTGCAATTAGGATAAAATTCATAATATGATAAAATTTATTATATCCTACATTTGATGTATGCTCAAGACAAGATAAAGTCAGATATAAATGGATATAGGCCGAATAATATTATCTCATGGAGGATGTGGGATAAATGTGATAAGATTTTTAATATCTATAATAGGAAAGTTTCTTTTCAAATAAAAAATCTTAAATTAAAAATTTTAAAATTATATTTCAATATAAATAATATTTGAGTTCTAATATAAGAAATTCAAAATAAAAAAAAATAAAATTATTTTTTAATTTAATTTATTTATATTCGAATTTAATTCTATCTTATAATATAAAATTTAATATATAAATATTTATTTATATTTATTATGTATTTTAGGTATTTAGTACTTTAGGTATATTAATACAATTTTCTATTAATAAAATTTTATTAGAGAATGTGGAAGGGGAAGAAAGAAATAAAAAATTAATTAAAAAAGAGAGGAAAATAAAAATAAATATAAAAACAAAGTTAACAAGAGTGTTACGAGAGATTTTTACCATCTCCGTCTGTAAAATATGTGATCAATTTATATTGATTTGGCATTTTAACCAAACAATATATATAATACGATATGAATATATACAACTTTATTACGGCAATCACCAAACAATAAGTATGATATAACAAAATTCTTTGAATTTTATATCATATCCCATCTAGTCTTATCTTATTTAGAAATTTAGAGGACCAAATATAATTTTATAGTTTATCACAAAGAGATAGATAAGTGTTAGGGCATGGCCGACTAGTTCACAATAAGGTGAAGACAAATGGGACAACATTAAATTAGAGAGAGAGAGAGAGAGAGGGGTGTCAGGTTTAGGTTAAAGAGTATATGATTAAGTAGAGATTTTTGGGAAGGGCATTGATTGAATGGGTTTGATTGAAAAAGGAAAAATTATTGCATGAGTATATCATATCACTAAACTCATCTAATTCATTGAAAATGATGATTCCTTTTTTTTTTTTTTTTTGGTCGAAAAGATTATTTTATTCATTAACACAAACATCAGAACACACGATAGATGAGTTTCAGAATATAACACATCCTAAAGAGGCGAAGGGGGATAACATAATAAATTAGGAGGGAGGGATTTCCTGAGATGGTCTTTAGCAACCCAATCGACTATTTGGCTGGCTTCACGCGGATTTTAATTCACTTGCGCATCTTTCATCTGGGCTAAGTGCAACTGATAGTCTTTAATCACGTTTTGTAGGGCCCATGGGCTTTGGCCTTCTCCTGAAATGAACTGCACAACTAATAAACTGTCGAATTCCATCTCCACATTTTTTCCTTGAAGCCTCCACAAGTCAGGTATGCCCATCAAGTACAAAAGTCCTTCAACAGCAAAAGCTTCTACATGACTTGCAGAAGCGGCATGAACTGTTTTAGCAAAACCAACAAGCAAAAACCCATTTTGATCTCTACAAACTCCGGCCACTAATTCTTCTACACTTCCTTCTACCCAAGAGCCGTCGGCGTTGAGCTTGATGGATGTGCTTGCCGGTGGAACCCATTGGTCTTGCCGAGAAGATAAGCTTTCGTTTCCCTATTTTTTCCTCCTCATTTTAGGGTTCCACATATGATCATTCGTGTTGATTGCATGTGTGGTATCAATAATCGAGATGGGATCCCGCTTACGAGCTTGGAAGATGAAGGAGTTCCTGGATTCCAGATCTGCCATAGGGCATCGGTGACGAGCTCCCGAGACGGTTTCATCTTGCTCGTCCTAAAAATTTCCGACACCTATTTGTCCGTTCGAGTGATATTTCGCGAGCATATGCTGATTTTCAGTCTTTGATCAGGCCAGATTTTGCTCGTCCACTTGCACAGTAGGCGTTTGGGCATACAATCCACATGAAGTTTCGTATTTTAGGAGGAGATTGTAGTGACCAGATTTGTGTCCAAAGTGATTTTGGTGGCTGGAATGATGATGAGGCTTGGTTTGTGGGATGTTGTTCTTCTATGGTATTTATGCTGTGGTAGCCATTTTTCATATTGTAGGTTCCTGATTTAGCACCCTTCCAAATAAGCTTGTCATCCCTCATGGTTGAACTGAGTGGGATGGTAAGTATTTCCTTTACTCTTTCTTCATCAAAAAGTTCATTCAATTTCTGTTCATTCCATCGGTTTGACTCTGGTTCAATAAGCTCAGTCACAGTTTGAGGGTCTTCTCGATTGGCAGGTCCACCAATCAGCCCAGACGAAACCCACTTATCTTTGCAAACTACAATCAATTTTCCATTTCCCACCACCCACACCATATTTGGGTATATCACTTTTCATCCCAACAGTAAGCTTTGCCAACCCCACGACAATCTGGAACCTTTCCCTGCATTCTAGAAATCCCCAAATCCCCTGTGGGAAAATAGATGCCTTTTTCATAATTCGACTCCAAAGGGATGTTGGAGATTGTGCTAGTCTCTAGGCTTGTTTTTCTAACATGGCTTTGTTAAAGGAGATAAGGTCTCTAAAGTCGAGTTCGCCACTGTCTTTTCTGGTTTTTAAGAGACCCCACTCCTTCTAATGAATTCTAGCTTTACCTTCCTTTTGTTTCCACCAAAATGATGCAATTTTCTACTCTATAGCTCTATAAATCAAGATGGAATCTTGAAAATGGACATAGCATATTATGACAAGCTTGAACAATTGTTCTTATCAATATTTCCTTTCTCATCTTTGACATAAGTTTCTCTTTCCAGCCCTCAAGCTTCATATTGACTTGTGCCAAAATCCAAGCAAACATTTGTTTCTTGGACTGCCCCAATCAAAAGGGATTCCTAAATACTTCCATGTCTTTTTAATGATTGATACTCTTAACTCCCGTGCCATTTCCTTTCAGCGTCAAAGGACAATCACTGCTGAAGTATATGCCAGACCTTGTTTAAATTAATGGCTTGGCCTGTTAGGAAGCAATATTGATTGAGGATGGCAAATAGGTTTTGACACTCCATCACCATTCCATTCATAAAAAAGATCACATCATCAGTGAATAGTAGATGAGATAAAGTTGGGCAAAATCTATTCAGCTTAATCACTTTGAAACTTCTGTCCTCCACCACCTTATTCAGAAGTGATGACAGGACATTTGCCATCCTTTTAAACAAATAAAGAGATAGCGGGTCTGTTTGAATCCCATGATTTCTTGCTATTCTGATTCATGTTAATACGTGTATTAACTGCACTGAATTATTTACCACATGAAGACAGAGATGCAAAATTTAGTACATGTAGAAGCAAAACTACAGGTTTTGTACTTCCATGGAACATCTTGGTGGAGCACTTATCGAGTACATACTCATTGAGTAATTTTTTTATACTTCAAGAGCAATCACTATCATTGGTTTCAAAACGAAGACTAGTAATATCCATGAAGACAAGTCTAACTAGATGGTTCAAACACTTTTCAATACCAAATAAAATTAATCTTGAAGTTTTGTTTCCATCTTACTGCTGGTTTGAAATTATTGTTGCCTTTGAAATATGTATTTTGTTGTTTCCTCTCTTGAGAACACCACATGGCCTATGACAACTTTCAACATGGCTTACATGATATAATCTATGCAAACATGTACAATACCAACATATTATTGTCAATGTCACAAATAGGTATGTCCACGTGAAATGATAAAAATTATGAACCTAGTGAAAGAAAAGAAATCACCCCATTGTTCTCATGTGCAAGTCCTCCAGCATGCCCCTGATTCATTCTGGATCATGCGCAGTTCTCATCAAGCTCTGTGGGCTTGCTTGTACTTCTCTCCAACTAGGCTGATTACAAACCACAAGCAAAATAAGTCTCCTTGATTTGACCTTAGTAGGACTATCCGTCACTTATGTTAGTAATTAGGAGCAATAAAGAAGTGGGAAGAAAGTTTTGAGAATAAATGACAGAGAATCTTCCTAGAGAAGAGAGCCAAAAGAGGCAAAATATGTGTTTACCTTCTAGGGTAACCATATTTACTTATTTATACCGTTTCAAACTTATCCTTCAATTTGTGACCTGGGAATTTTGGTGTTCCCATCTCTCTTAGACCTAACATGATACATAACAAAGAAAATGATACAAATGATTCTTGAACTTTGATCTAATATGTAATATTATTTTTGAATATTTAATTTATTCAACATGGTCATAAACTTCAGTCTAATACTCAATGTAGTCTTTGCACTTTTAAATATTTTCATATATTTTAGGGACTATAATGAACATTTATCAATAGTTTAAAGATCATATTAAACAAATTAAAAGTAGAGATGACATTGCACATTGGGTCAAAGTTCAAGGAGGACATGGTACGTTGGATCAAAGTTTAATGACTTATTTGTGTTATCCTTTATGATAAGCATATCATTTGCAAGATAAAAAGTGAATTGGGCTTACTTGAACATGGGCTCGGAAGGCCCAATTGCTGTTAGTCTTCTTCGTGGCATGAACCCGTCCCGTCCTGGATGGGCCGAGCTCCCTCTCACGTCTGAACTCCACCCTTCGAGTTGTGATGGACCAACACGGGATTCTCTCTCCTTGAGCTTGCCTGAGCATTAGCCTTACGTGGCCCGGGTCTGTTCAAGTGGGGCTGAGGCCCAATAGAATAGGCTTGAGATTTTGGCCCACATCTGTTCTCTTGCGATGTTTCTCGTCAAGACCCGGCAAGTGACAAGATGAATGTTTGCCCTTCCCTCCTACCTAGATATTTGGGCTCAAGCTCAAGCTGAAGAGTCATTTAACCAGGAGTGAATCGTCTGTGTATCATTACTCAATCACGTGTTAAAATTATCTTACTAGAACTCTTTGAAGTGCAAGTCATAGGTGAAGTACTCCTAAAATACTCATGCATAAATCATAATCACTCTAGACATTGGACATATTGTAGGCATGCAAATTTTAATAGTTCCACTGCCATGCATTCTTGTGGTTCTAGTCTCATCAAAATTCAATTTTAGAGCCTTTTATATCTTGAATCGTATTGTATATGCAGCATGTTGTATCCGTCCCCTGAATTCAGCCACATTTGATCATCAACCAACCTGAAGAAAAAAAAATCGAGGCAAGTCTGGCTTCACAAAGGCAAGCAAAATATGAAGTTCTTCCATCTTTCGACCATGATTTGAAGAAGGAAGAAATATATTCTAGAAGTTAGGGACGAGGCTAGGAATTGGTTGACAAGCATGGAACAAACCAAAGGCTATTTCTTGCGAAAGTATAGAGATCTCTTCGTCGGGGAAGCTATAACACCTGAATCGGCAATTGCGAATCTCTTCACACGGGCAATTGTAGTACAGGATAATTACATGCTTACCGATATTCCACGGGAAGCTCCTCTAAAATCCCATGGACCCGTCTGCTTCGAGGTGATATTTTTTAATGCATTCCAGGACACGGCGAAGGAGCACATCATATGAATTGTACAGCAGTTGTTCCACATAGGTAGAAGTGTCAAAATGGGTCAGAAACTCACTTTTTTACTCGTATTAGTGGGCTGGGATGTATATGAATTAGCTAAAATTTAAGAAGCATGTTGCTGGGGGTTAAGATTAGGGTTGAGCACTAGGATCGGTTAAATTTGTAAACCAGCACGAACCTGTTTTACTCGGCTAACTCACATGAGGACTGGTGCGGTTTTCAGTTCTAAAAATCAGGAGCCGGCCTTGATCAGTTCAATTCCAGATTTAGGGCCTCGAATTGGTCAATTCTATCCTAGGCAGAATCAGGACCTAGTCCTAAGTTACTCTTTTAATTTGTCGCCACTTTGTCTCTTGTTACTAATCGCCTCTACCTCTTGCTCTCACTTCTAATCTCCGTCCTTTGGAAGCAACACTATGGGGTTCAGTGAGAAAGTCCTAAGTGTCGTCGATTTCTTGAGAAAGCCCCACTTGCACCTAAAATCAATGACACTTTAACTCTGTTCCAAATGTCTACATATGTAATTATATAGTATATCCCCAATAATTGAATTTGTCAAGCATATTTAAGAGTTCAGTATGTTTAATCTTTCTGTTAATTGAATCCCTCTTTACATAAGCCGCCTCAAACAAATAGGAATTTCCACGCACATGTGAAACCATGCCCTAATATAAATTGAAACCAATGCAGAATGGAAGCGCATAACAAAAGACGGTCAAGATAGGTATAAAGTCATTTGCAAAAAAAAAAAAAAAAAAGTGGAGGAAATTAGGATAGTATGAGGGTTCCATTTGTTTCACTTGTATGTTTTGAATAACTAATTAATGAAAAACATTTCTATTATCCACAACAATACATATCTTCATATTTTGGTGGATGATAACAAAAAAAATTTGTTCATTTATTTTGCAAGTTATATAATCGATTATTTTCAAGATAATATTTTCTAAATCATTCATTTTCTACAGAATAAATACACATGAAAAGGAAAATCAATGAAGGATGGAAGCTGGTAGCAAAACAAGATTGAAAACCGTTGAGATGGGAGAAAATGCGATACCAAGCAAGGGAAGAAAATAAGTTAAAAGAAAAGAGGAAATGGGGAGAAATCCCAAGGATTGGCAATAACTCAATAAAATCAATATCAATTCATAATCAAAAGCTAATTAAGGCTCCATTTGTTTCATAAAAATGAATACTATGAAAAATATTTTCTTGAAAAAGATCGTTTATATTGGTCATAATAATGAATGAAAAAAAAATCATTTTCCATGACTATCAATTTTAGGAAAAAAAATTTCCAAATCATTAATTTTCTGCCAAACAAACGGAGCCTAATGTAATGCATTAACAATTATATATAGTGTAACTGACAGACCGAATTTCCTAATTGGATAACTATTAAGAATGAAACGTAATCAATTGAATTCTTAACGAGCTAATAGTATAATGACAGTGTGATCTTGTGACGGTCATAGGATAACCACAAAAATTTCCTTTCTCCAACACGTGTGTGGAAATTTCCAAGCCAAACATCTCTCTCTCATGGAAATTTGTGTGGGCAAGAGTTTATCGTCTATTTTCCAAGCTAATGGTACGATTAGCCAGTACCATTAATGGTACGATTAGCCAGTACCATTAGCAGTACCATTAGCCAAACATTTCCCATGGGGAATCAAACTATGTGGACACCCATTGAACTTTCAACTTTCTTCAAATCACTATCAACATCAGTTGCACACTTTCCCTCATTTTTTTTTTCATTGTAGCCAGCAAGGGTTGCAGTTCTCACCTGAGCCATCGCCGGCTATAGGCAAGGGCTACTAAGCCCTTACCAAACCTGACAAGGACAGCCCTCACCTAGGTCACAAGAGTCAATGAGCCACCCTCACTGAATCTAGTGAGGGCTGGACCCTTGCAGCCAACGGCACTCGTTTGCCATAATAATAAAAATATAAATAATAATATCTAGAAATTGTAAAATTTATTTTCGTTAATGCTGGTCATGCTTATAAGAAGGCAATTGGCATCCATGTAAGCAATTTCCGGCCAAAACCAGTTGAATAAACTTAATTGGTATAAATACAAAATGTTTAAATTAACTTGATCCAATTGAAATAATTATAATCAGATTGATACAAATGCAATAAGTTTGAGATTTTTTTAGTACTTTTCCCCTCAACTTTCAATATTCCTCATTGCTTTCTCTCCTTAGATCTTTCCCTGCTCTTTTTCACATGAATGTCCATCCTCCTAGCAAATTGTCTCACCGGAGCATCCAAAGGTCCTTGTTTGACATGACCGGATCACTTCGAAGGAGCTCGTTTCGGCTTATCTTTGGCCAGAATAAAGTAATGAAAATACTGGAAGCATGCAAACTCCGTACTCTGTTTCTACGGATCCTTCATCCATGGCCATCAATTGAATAGGTGATCGATTTTGCAAACTATAACTACCCAATCAAAGGCGATTAAAGCAGTTTTGTTGGGGAAAAAAGAAAGAAGAATACACAAGTCGTATACCATTTGAGTATCACAAATTCCATAACTTTCTTATGGTGCTCATTTTGACACCATGCCTTTTTAATCAATCACTTGAGTTCCACAACTTTAAAAACACTATTCAATTTGGTATCATAACTTTTTAATCGATCACTTGAATGTTATCAATTTCAATGTCACATGAGATTTCCGACACTTAGATGAATTATTGAAAAGTTATGGTATCAAAGTGAATATATCTTGAGATTTTTCATAATATTAAATTAATTAATCTTTACCAAAAAAAAAAAGTGAATATATATTTTTTAATTTAAGTCATCGATTAAAAAGTTACAACACCAAAATAAGCATTGTATGAAAATTATGACTCTTGTTGTGTCATTTTCCCAATATTAGCGACACTCAGCGTTTATAGAAAGCACAACGAGTCTTGGAAATATTTTTTGAAATCAAACATCCAAATTGAGCAAAAATTAAATCGGGCGTTCAATTTATTTGGTCTGGATGTCCGCCTTGTCTTTTATTTATCTAAAACATCTTTCTGGTGATTTGAGCATCTGGGTGCACACAATGCATTATAAATATATGTCTCGATTTCAGGCGTCCGAACATGAGGGTCCCGACGTCCATATCAAGTTGTATAGTTTGGAGACAGACTTGGCTCCTTGTTTAATTCGACAAGGATAAGAATCGACTGCAAATGTGAGAGGGCTCAAATAAGGTGCGGAGCGCCTCACAGGCTTTTAAGGAGGATAATAGTAGTGAAGAAATCGGACACCAAATACAGGTTGCACGGGCACGTAATATTAATTGCGACTGATGAGGAGTCTGTGCTATGAACGGGGGAGTAGAAAATACATAAGTTCGGTCGTCGGGTAGAGTGATCTTATGAAAAAATTTATAAAGAAAATCCACCACTTAAATGACCGTTTGGGGCTTATAGTCACATGGATTAGGTCGGAATAAAAGCGATGTTTGAAAACCAAATTGGCAAGCCGGTTCGACCTGGTATTGATTAGGTTCACACCTTTATAAGGTTGATGATCGAAACTGGTCGAGAGACGGAAAATCGGTCGAACCAATCATGCCAGTCAAACCAAAATCAGTTTAAACCGATTAGATCGGTCCATTTGAATCAAACATAAATGGTATTGTGAGGGCATAGTTTGAACCTTCAGCTTCTTGGAAACCACCATGTACTTTAGTATCGAAAATAGGTAGAGTCGTTGCTCCATTAATGGCAAACAATTAATATATATGCTAATTTGTTACCTTTCTCAATAAAGTTCTAATATGCGCATAAGTGAGATTTAACCCCATGACCTCCAAGGTAAGCAGACACAACTTCACCAACTCAACTATGTACTTGCATTTGTGAAGTTGCCATTTATACATTATTTATTTCTCTAACCGTCTATCTATTCAGTAAATGCTAATTTGTTACCTTTTCTCAATAAAGTTCTAATATGCACATAAGTGAGATTTAAACCCATGACCTCCGAGGTAAGCAGAGACAACTCTACCAACTCAACCATGCACTTGCATTTGTGAAGTTGCCATTTATGCATTATTTATTTCTCTAGCCGTCTATTTATTCAGTTCAATCGGTTGAATTGCGCACCGTTCGTCTCGTTAGTATGACATCGGTATGGTATAAAACAATAGATAGAAGGGAATTTATCCTACTTACTCCCACGTAGTTTTGAGCTCTATAGGCTAGTTCCTACAAGAACATAAGAGCTATTTATTAGGAAAATTTTTTGGTATGAGTGAGATCTAGGGATAATATTGAGTGATACATCAATAGACGATCATACCTAAATAGCCACCGCATGAAGTAACCCTTTTAAGAGATTACTCCATGCGAATTGAGTTGATTCATCACATAGTCTACAAGTATTCAAAAGCCATTCATGTGTTATGAACCTAATGGCTCCAAATAGTGGGAGAGAGGGGGAGAGAGGGGGAGCGAGCGGTGTTTGGATTTTGGGATGGAGTTTTAAAGGCATGGATGTGTTATGCACCTAATGGCTCCAAATGAGAGACTCTAAGATCATTCGATGTGCCTTGCACCTAATGGCTTTAAGAGAGAGACAGAGAGATGTTTGGACTTCGGGATGGTGTTTTAATGGCATCGATGTGTCATGCACCTAACGGCTCCAGATGAGAGACTCTAAGGTCATTTGATGCGCCTTGGACTTTGAGACGGAGTTTTAAAGGCATCGGTATGTCATGCACTTAA
Source organism: Eucalyptus sideroxylon (assembly GCA_014182405.2). Taxonomy (NCBI): domain Eukaryota; kingdom Viridiplantae; phylum Streptophyta; class Magnoliopsida; order Myrtales; family Myrtaceae; genus Eucalyptus; species Eucalyptus sideroxylon. The sequence goes on along the minus strand of CM024554.2, from coordinate 29,947,821 downwards.
TGGCTCCAAATGAGAGTCTCTAAGATCAGTTGATGTGCCTTGCACATTGTTGGGAATAACGGATCCCCGAAAACCGGATTCGACACTGAATCGAACCCCTAAATCAATGCGGAAGACGAAGCCCAAGAAAACACGTATCACCGATCATAAAGCACACCACGGATTCAAGCGTACCTTGTTAGCCACAGATTAAACACCAATGCCGAAGATCGAGGAAGAAATTCTGATCCAATGATGTCAATTCGACTTGAATAGGGAAACGGCGTCGCCTTAAGCGTTTGGGAGAAAAAGAGAGGGAAAGGAACGTACGTTGGAATTGTTATGCCAAGAGGTGTCTTCTCTCTCTCTCTCTTTCCTTTTATACCTTCCCCCATCCACGGGCCCTATTCCCGTGGGCCGGGCCTTTTTGGGCCCAACTTGAGCGGATGGGCCTTAAGCCCATCTCATAAATCCATCATCTCCCACTCGCACATGGTGGTCCAAAACCAACATGGGCGGACAGGCCCTACTCAACCCCATCAGAGAAAAATCCATCATAGACTTTCACTTAACATGGTGAGCCGAACAGAATCCTCTTTTCCTCTCTTCAACATTCATACCGGTGAATAATCCGTGTGACCAGCATACTTTGAGAGCTCGTTGCCATATATTTGTTAAGAATATATAGCAGCTCATAATGGGCATCACATCCTGAGTAGATTTAGTATGCAGTACCCTAGATCGATCGATTACATTTATATCTCTCTTGATCTCTTTTAAACAATGATATATATATTGTATTCACAATTATGATTATCACAAAGATAGTCATAATTGGTTAACCGGTGAATACAAAACTATAATGTGATTCTCCAAAATCGATCTTCCTCTTTCCTTCAAACTCTCAATTTCAGTCCAGCTTGCTTTTCTAGAAATTCCCCATTAGATCGAATCACTCATGACCATTGGCAATATCCTAATATAGCAAACACTAAATAGAAATCTTGAGAATAAGTAAGAGTCATGAGGGGACTAAGAAATTGAGGAACTCTCTTCCTCAAGAGTCTCACACGACATAAAAGTTGAGATCAAACTTTTGCCACTCTTATTGGTCGTCTCATGCATACATAGTATGAAATACGTATTACGGTATTAACTCCTTTCCCATGGAGCGTATGTCTACACCTTTTATACCGTACAGATGATAGTTCGACATACCCAATGTCTAACTTGAGTTCACGTATCTACTCATTCACAAAATTCATCGAACTCACATCGGCATCTTAGACAGATAAAGTAAAACATGTGGGGTATTTTACTTTCGGACATAGTAAGTATTATATTATCATCTTAACACCTAGTTAAGGCGATATACATGTTTTAAGCTTGAGCTCTCGATTATCACCTAGATAATAAGCTTTAAAACAGTCTCATCTCTATTTATCACACAGTAAATAGAGGCGATTACCTGTGTGAGTGGGCTAATCTTATATCTGTCCGACATACTTCTCAACTTAAAGTAATGCACTAAGCATTAAGATGCATAAAGATCAAACAAAGATTCATAGGCATTAATGATGAAAACACAAATTCATCAAATGTGAACACTTAGGGAAAATACAATATTCAATACATCAGCCTCTACGCAATCCTAGAGATTTCATATAGCCACAAAACACATCTCTAGATATTGGCTTTGTCATAGGATCTGCTACCATTCTATGCGTAGTATGTACTCTAAGTTCACATCTTTTCGTGCAATCATATCATTGACAAAAGTTATACTTGGTATCTATAGTTTTGGTCTTGCCATGATATTTTGGATCTTTGGTGTACACTTTTGCTGTTTGGCTATCACAGTTAACCAACAATTAATCTGTAGCACTTCTAATAACACCTAAATGATCCAAAAAATCTCTTAAGCCAAACAATTTCTTACACTGCTACTGATAATGCCACGAACTCAATTTACATCGTGGACAAGGCTATACACTTTTGTTTCTTACTACTCCAACATATGGTGCCATTATTCGGTAAGAAAACAAACCCAGAGATAGATTTTCTTTCATCTAAATCTCCTCCCCAATTATTATTATAATAGCCTTACAGTCGCAGATCCTTTTCCTTAATAACTCATCGTATAATCAGCAGTCCCCTTTAGATACCTCAGTATTCTCTTAACGGCTTTCCAATGTGCTTGACCTGGATTGGATTGGTATCTGCTCACCATTCCGACTGCAAAGCATATGTCGGGTGTTGTACACATCATAGCATACATCAAGCTCCCAACAGCACTAGCATAAGGAACATGTTTCATTTGTTCCTTCTCTTGTGGAGTCCTTGGACACAGACTATGGCTCAATCCTTCACCTTTTTACAATAGGAGTGTCTATGGGTTTACGAGTCTTGCATACGAAATCGTTCAAGAACCTTATTTATATAGGTTTCTTGCGAAAGAGACAACGATCTCTTCAAAACGATCTCTTGAAGTCTTAACTCCAAGAATGTATGCAGCCTCACCCATATCCTTCATCTCAAAGTTGGAAGACAACTATCTCTTGACAGTATTAACCAACTCCATATTGCTTCCGGCAATTAGTATATCATCAACATATAATGATATGATCACAAATTGATCATTGGATCTATTGATATATACACAATGATCCTCGTCAATCATTATAAAATCATATGCCACTATGGCATTATGAAAATGTATATACCTTTGTCTCGATGATTGCTTAAGGCCATATATCGACCCCCAAAGTCGACATACATTTTCTTCTTGGCCTTTCATTATGAAAACAGCAGGTTGTTCCATATATGTTCCTTCCTCTAATTCTCCATTGAGGAAAGCAGTCTTTACATCCATTTGATGTAACTCAAGATCCATACTAGTCATTATTGCCAGAATAATGCGAATCAAGGTAAATCTCACTACGGGAGAAAATGTATTTTCATCATCAATTCCTTCATGTTGATTATACCCCTTCGCCACAAGGCGAGCCTTATGCCTTTCTATTGAGCCATCAGCCTTTCGCTTTATTTTGAGAACCCACTTGTCCCCAATAGCTCTGCGTCTCTTTTGGAAGATCAACCAGTTATCAGACTTGGTTTGACTTCATTGACTCTATCTCCTCTTTCATTGCATAAATCCATTTTTCTTTACTAGGGCATTTCAGAGCCTCATTAATATTTCTTGGCTCATCCTCATCTTGTGGAGCAACCATAAAAGTTTCCCCTTCAATGTCAAAACGTCGATGGGGAATACTTTGGCGACTTGTTCACCGTATGGGAGATTGTACACTTAGCACATCATTCCCCATCATGTTCCCACTTGGATTAGGTAATGATGATGTCGTCACATCAGGTGGTTGCAATTGAGAATGAGTTGAATTCAATTCATTACATCTCATATTACTCCCACTTGGACGAACTCCACTGACATCATTATTTTGATCCAAGGTTTCAAATAGGGAGTTATTTTCCCTTATTTCGTCCCTCTTAGGAAATTCATCCACTAAGAATGTGACATCCCGTGATTCAAATTCAGTTATACTCCCACTTTCCTGCTCACCTATGAACACATACCCTTTTGAGTGTTCGCAGTATCTCATGAAAATACTCTTATTTTCTTTGGGACCCAATTTCCCAAACTTGTGAGAGGATTCATGAGTATAGGCAGCACAACCCTATGGCTTAAGAAAACTTAAGTCCGGTTTTCTAACTGTTCATAACTCATATGAAGTGGAAATAACTGATTTGGAAGGCACCCGGTTAAGTATATAGGCAGCAGTTAACAACACATCACTCCAAAAAGTGATAGGTAAGTTAGCATGCGCCATCATGGACCTAACCATTCCAATAGGGTTCTGTTTATTCTCTCTGCAACACCATTTTGTTGAGGAGTATATGGAATAGACAACTATCTTTCTATTCCTTTTTCATCACATAATTTTCTGAACTTATCAAATAAATATTCCCAACCTCGATCGGATCTAAATACCTTTATTTTCTTGTCTAATTGATTTTCTGCCAGGTTCATAAACCTTCTACGAAACAACTTATGCTTCAGATTTATGAAAATCAAATAGACATATCTCGACTTTCAGTATAATCATCTATAAAAAAGTGATGAAATAAACAGCCCCTTGCCTTCCTCTCACATTCATTGAACCATAGACGCCCAAATGGATTAAATGCAGAGGAAATTCAGCTCTTTTACCTTTTCCAAATGGTTTCCTTGTTATTTTCCCTACTAGGCAATGCTCACTTATGGACAAATCGACTTTTTCAATATTGCCCAACAAGCCCTCTTTGGCTAGTCTATTCATATGTTGTTGGCCCATATGACCAAGTCTAGCATGCCACCATATTCACATCATTATTATATAAGGTAGAAGACGTGAAACAAGGGAATAACATATTGACATCATCACAGTCAACATTTAGTACAATAAAACCATTCAGTAAGTGATCACAACCATAGTAGTTTGTATCTAAACACAAATCTACACCTTTATCATGGAAGTTCATACCAAAACCAAGCTTAACCAACACCAAAACAGACACTTAAATTTCGACGAATCTCCAGAGCATATAGAACATCAAGGTGCGTCCACCACTCATGTTCAATTGGTCGGTGCCAATTCCTTTACATCAGCTCTAGAGTTGTTTCCCATATGGATCCACTCAGTTCCAGTTGGTACTCGTCGGAATTCCACGAAGGATTCTCTATCCTTCCCTCTATGGTCTGTCGCTTCTGAATCTACAATCCACAAAAGATTGGATTCAACCAATAATATTGAACTTGACATAGAAGCAAAGTTCTCAAATGTACAAAAGGTGTTGACTTTTTTGACTCACAACAGTTGCAAGCATAGTGACCTTTCTTGTCACAATTGTAACACCTCACCCTTGACATTTTCTTCCCTTGAGGACGTTTTCCTCTATTGTGTTGGTTAACTCTTGATTTCTTGCAATAAGGACTTGATCCTTTGCATTCCCACATATTGACCGAATCAATACGCTTGCGCTTAGAGCACAAAGCCCTTTCTGAGCTAGAACCAGCATTAAAAATATCTATTTTCGGCTCACATGCCGTCAAACGGTCCTCTACCAGCTCAAGGTGGCGCATGGCATCCTCAAGATCTTCCATAACATGGTCAAGAACTTCTAGTGCTTCTTGCTTTTCCAACACATATTGAATCTTCATATTCAATATTTCACAATTGTTGCCGTTCATATCAGCAATTACATTTTTAGTTGCTTTGAACCATCGATCCGAACACATCGACATATATGCACGAATAATTAATGCCTATCATTTATGCATCCCTAATTTGCATAGACCCATCATATTAATAAATAATTTCAAGTAAAGCTTCAGAGTCAAAAGGTCACTATGTTTCCAATCATCCTCCAAAAATCCTAACTTAAAACTATCATTAATATGATTGTCATATGCAAAATCAATTCTATGAAGTTACAAAAACTTCTATTACTACCCACACTAATTACCCACAAAGAACCAGTAATAGCATAAAGCAAATAAAATCTTAACATCCAATAAAATAACAATGCTTTCACATGATACAACTAACATATCGGTTGCTACATCAACAACAATCAGGTAGTAAACATTACATAATTAATCAAAGAAATAAATAGGGAATGTCCCTTCTAATCTATCACCATAATATCTCGAGAAATTTGAAGGCACATTTGCCAACCATGGAAAAACTTTTGGAGAGCTTTCGGTCGCCTCCAAGGCGCATTCACTCGGCGCCATGTGGCGCTCAATCTAAGGGTTGAAGTTTTGGCCAACTCAATCCTATAGTGCTCTCTCACAAAAGCTTCCACCAGCCTCCTATAACCCGGGACCAAGTTGACCTCTCATAGCCGATCCAACACTACTTGCCATTCAGGTGGAAGAGTGTTCATTAAAGCCGGCACCTTCTCAAAATCCGGCATAAGATAACCATTCCAGATGATTTCCTGTATCATCTGATTGACCATGACCACATGTGATACTAAATCACCGTCATGCCACCGTAATCGCCTAACTCTGTCATCGCCTCTTAAGTCTTGCATTTCCCTCGTCCGTTCTTGGGATTGCGGTATCCTTGCATAACGCATCATAGTTCCCGCAACAAATGCGAACTAAAAATGGATCACTTATAATCCATAATGAATATAAGGGAAAATACATAATTTTCCAAAATTCATGCAACAAATGCAGAATTAAAAATGGATTACTTATACCCACATAGGCATGACTGAAAAAAAGAAACAAATTCCTTTTTTTTTTTTTTTTTTGGTCAACGGTCAACGGGTCGGGTCAACAGGCGCGCGGGTCGGAGGACCGGTCGAACCGGTCGGACCGGATAGGCCGGTCGGGCCGCTCACGCGGACCGACCGCATGTGCCTCGCGCATGCGGGGATGACGTCACGCGACGTCATCCGGCACGTGCCGGACGCGTGCTGCGTCCGCGAGTCGGGTCGGGTAGCCGGTAGGGTCGGGTTGCCGGCCGGCCAACCGTCGTCGCGTGGCCGACGTCATCAATGACGTCATCCCGACGGTTATTGACCGTTGGATGACGTCACGATGAGGTCATCGCGTGACGTCAGCACGCGTCGGTCCGCGGACCGGCGCGTACCGGTTCGCCCGCCGGCGGCGTGCACGCGCCGGTTCGCCGACCGGTGCGTGTGCCGCACGCACTGGGCGAGCCAACGCTTCCGGGCGCGTCGCGCCCATGCGCAGCGCCTTCTGGCCGAGCGTGTGGGCGCGTGCGGCGTCGCCCGGCGGCGTTCGACCTATCCCCGGACTCGTCTCGACGTCACCTTTCACCCAGTGCCTTCAGAATTTGATTTCGACTTACGAAAACTCAGAAAAATGGCCGAACAATGCTCGGGTGTCGGGATTTCTTGCCCTGATCCGTACGGCCGAAAGTTTTTGCAAAAATCAATCAAAAATCGTCAAACAAGTCGGGAAAACGTGAACTAGGGCTCGATACCAATGTTGGGAATAACGGATCCCCGAAACCGGATTCGACACCGAATCAAACCCCTAAATCAATGCGGAAGACGAAGCCGGGAAAACACGTATCACCGATCGTAAAGCACACCACGGATTCGAGCGTACCTTGTTAGCCACGATTAAACACCAATGCCGAAGATCGAGGAAGAAATTCTGATCCGATGATGTCAATTCGACTTGAATAGGGAAACGGCGTCGCCTTAAGCGTTTGGGAGAAAAAGAGAGGGAAAGGAACGTACGTTGGAATTGTTATGCCAAGAGGTGTCTTCTCTCTCTCTCTCCTTCCTTTTATACCTTCCCCCATCCACGGGCCCTATTCCCGTGGGCCAGGCCTTTTGGGCCCAACTTGAGCGGATGGGCCTTAAGCCCATCTCATAAATCCATCATACATAATGGCTTTAAGAGTGAGAGTGAGAGAGAGAGAGAGAGAGAGAGAGAGAGAGAGAGAGAGAGAGATTTGATAAACTTGTACTGACCGATATGACCAATTACATGCGGCAGCAGACCATACATGAGACTGCCGTTCGCACCACACATTTTTATCAAGACATTGATATCTTGTGGGCTCAAACCCTTTGGATACGTTTGGTAATAAATTCAACGGAGATTCTACGTCGCATCTCAGAAATGACTTTTCCTTGACATGAAATTCGGACCCTTCCCACTTGGTTCACATCCCCATTTTATTTCTTATTGTATTTTCATCTCTAAATTTCTCTCCGAAGTACTTGATTTAGGCTATGTTTATTTTGTAGAAAATAAATAATTTGAAAACTATCTTCCCAAAGATGATCGTTTTTATTGATTTAGGCTATGTTTATTTTGTAGAAAATAAATAATTTGAAAACTATCTTCCAAAAGATTATTATTTTTATTGATTAAAAAATGAACGAACAAAAAGCATTTTTAACATCCATAAAAAATATTAAAGTATAAATTGTTATCGATAACGGAAACTTTTTTTAACTAGTTGTTTCAAGCGATACAAATAATCATTTTTAGAGAAATATTTTTCAATCCATTTATTTTTCGAGAAACAAACGGAATCTAAATCTTGAATAAGTATATTTGGAGTGCCATAACTTTTTTTTTCATTTACTTAAGTGCCATATCTGTGTAAAATCGATCACCTGAGTGTCATTTCGGCAAATCGTCATATGTGAATTTTTTTCTTAACTTTCCATTCCGACATGAAATTTTTAAAAATAAACTGAAGTTCAACATGGAAATTTTTGTCCAGCATGCAAGAATATTACAAACATTGTCGTTTCTTGCTATTTTTTAAAAATCTTTCCCAATTAGACGATGCTGTTTCCAAACTCTCTCTTCTTGTCACTTAAGTGATCACTTTTTTGAAAATTAATGAACCTAGTTTTCACTTCTAAAAATTTATGGCATTGAAATGATTATTCGTGAAGTTATTGGAACTTATGCTATCTTTCAATCAGACATTCAAGTGACATTGTTTGCCTTCTCAAATGCCAACTTCAACTTTCTGACATGCCATGTACATTGCAAATTAATGCCACATCGACTTTTTCGGCAAGACAAATCGCCGATGGCACTTAAGTAATTGATTTTTCAAATTTGTGGTGCTCAAGTGAATTAAAAAAAAAATTATGGCATTCAAACGAGCGATATATGAAAGTTATGACACTCTTAGTGTACTTATCTCCTTAAATCCTGCTTGCATGTTTTAACATTGGTCTTAGTTTTGGGAATAGGTTCGATTGATTGAGAAAGCTCCCCCGCCACCTAAAATCAATGACACGTCAATTATGTTCCAAATGTCTACATATGTAAATATATCCCCACTGGTTGAATTTGCCAAGCTTTTTTAAGAGTTCAATATCTTTAATCTTCCTATTAATTAAATCCCTTTTTACATAGGCTGTCTCAAACAAATGTAAATTTCCACTCATTCAAACATGTGAAACCTATCGCTAATATAAATTGAAACTGATGCAGAATGGAAGCGCATAACAAAAGACGGTCAAAATAGGTTTTAAATTATAGAAAGGGAAGGAAATCAGTTAAAAAGACACAGGAAATGGGGAGAAATCCCGAAGTTTGGTAGTAACTTAATAAACTCAATATAAATTCATAATCAAAAGCTAACAAATTAAATACATTAACAAAGATATATATGCAGAGAAATTGGCGTACCTAATTTCTTAATTGGATAACTAATAGAAATGAAACATAATCAACTAAATATTTAATGACCTAATAGTATATATTAAAGATTGAAAAGTTAATTAAAAGCGTAATCTCTGGGTACTTCTAATATTTCGTCGTTTCTCGGATAGAACTCGACTCTTGCGAGCTGCCTGGACATCCTTTTCAACGAGTAAAGTAATAAAATTGCTCCACAGATAGGAATTCAAACCATGTGGACGCCCTTTGAACCCTGAACTTTCTTCACGTCACTATCAACAACGGTAGCACAATTTCCCTCATCAATCCCCTTAAAAGAATTTGGTAGCTTTGAAAACAATTTTGTCTAGATTGAATCTCCTGAAAAGAAATCTCGATATATGAATTCCTCCAAAATAGTTTCGCTAGGCATAAATTTTCAAACTTAAGTATTGCATTAGTATTTTAATTATAAGGTAAGTCAAGAAACTCGAAAGACTCAAACTTACAAGAAAAATTTTGGCCAAAAGAATTTTGTCATGAATAATAAAGACAAAGGAAATAATATAGGTCTTAGAAATTCATTTATTTATGCCTCCCCACTCTAGGCTATAATTTGACCGATGTGTTCAATGGTCAAATGTTCATTATCGCTAGTGAAAAAGGCAAAGTTAGAAGTCTTAATCCTCTAGAATAGGGTATGGTATCTATCTAATCAAGATGTGGCTTGCTATAAACTAGTCTAACAACCCTTCTATAAGTTCGTAAGTATTGTAATACAACATCATCCACTTGTTCAATCCATTGTCGACAAGGTTGACCATCTTTTCCCCCTAGGCAGAGACTGTGGTCTAGCCTAATTATCCACATTGGCATCAATCGTCAAATTTGGCCTATGAGGAATTTGTCAATTATCTGGCGGTATGGCTAGCCTTACATTATCGAAATTTTGTATTGGTTTAACTGCCCTAACATTTTCCACATTAAAAAAAGGCATGTTATGTTGAACATTTTGATTGCCCAATTATTATTATCATTCATAGTATTTAGACTAGTTTTAAGTTGGTTATTTTCATTTTTCCATCATTGTTTAGAAGATTGGGGCCTTTGCATAATTCTTATAGGGGTTGACTACTCTAACCAATATTATTAGCATCAATAAATGGAGAGAGATTATAAATGTACCCTGTTACCACTGAATTTGCTTGGAATTGTAGTAGTTGATTGGATGATCCTGGCTTTGACAGTACCATTCACAACATTGATGATCACTGGTTTGACCATATTCGACATGTGACTTACATTGTAGTCGACCATGTCATTCTATTATTCTTCAAGCAATCTTCTCATGGTTGACACCATACTGAAATTTGAAGCAACATTCATTAAATGCTCTTCAGTGAGATGTCTTGGAAGCTCAACTGCTTCTCGTTGATTTCCTCACGCTGTTCTCCCAGTAGCTGAAGATTTCGAGTGTGCATCAACTTCGTCACAAGTTTGTGGCACTAGATTGTTGTTGCTAATAGTATTATTAAACTCCTATTGATTTTTTTGTTCTTGCATCATAGTCTCCTCATCAACAAAATTCATCCCACTAAGTGTGCTAAAAAAATATTTTGCTCGAAATGGGTGTTGACCCAAGTAGTGAAAAATCTTTCATCCAAAAGTTAAACTTTGGTTCTTTGATGAAACGAATTCAATGGTGATTTTAGATAGGAATGCAATTGGCCTAACAAAAAAAGAAGAACAATGAATTTAAAGATAAAAGACTGTAAATGATAGAAGTTAAAAAGACATTGACATTAATAAACTAATAAAAGTACATTGGGAGTATGTTGTTTAAGACGTCACAAATATCATAACATCCGTGTGATACTCAATTGAATTTCACAATATTTTTTTTTTCACTTGAGTGCCATAACTTATGTACAATGTTCACTTGGGTACCATAACTTTTTTTTTCAATCACTTGAGTGTCATATCACTTTTCAATTAATCACTTGAGTGCTATAATTTTTAAAAACGTTCACCACAATTGCCATGCTACATCTAGTTTTCAGCATTTGGGCAGATCTTTTTTAAAAAATTTGTCACTTAAGTGATCAACTGAAAGTTATGGCACTTAAGTGAACATTTTTGTCGAATTTATACACTCAGGAAAAAAAGTTATGGTACTCTAGTGAGCACTGTATAAAAGTTATGGCACTTGCAATGTCTTGTGCCCATTCTTGATGATTAATTGTGATTTTACAATAAATACACTTGGGGTATTTATCCTTTTGTATAGACGGATGCATATAACAATTACTACATTTGAATAAAGAAATAGTTTCCTAATTCCATTGGCGATTACAACAAGTAACACTATCTCCTATTATCTTGCAACACTTACCTACAAGAAGTTATAAAAATCCTAAAATAGCGGCAATAAACATAACCACCTTATAGTTATGTTTTAGTATCGATTGCTCACTGTCGAGGACAATATTGATCAACTTCCTAAGTTTTGGTGAGGGTTCCCATCGATAACCTTCATGTTGTTGATTCCCTTCAAGTTATCAATTGTTCTGATCAATGATGACTTTCTATTTTTGCCAAACTCTACTCTCATCAATGGTGGACCAAATAGCTGCAGTAGTAATAGATGATACGAACAAAATGTTAATTGCTGAAGTTACTTTAGAAGAAGTCACAGAAGCAACATTTCAGCCAGGAGCCACTAAAGCTCCCGGCCCAGATGGTCTTAATGAACTGTTCTATTATCATCACTGGGAAGACATTAAATGGGACATTCTAAAGGAGGTGGAGCACTTATTAACCACCGGCTCTCTTTCACCAACTCTAAATAAAACAAATATTTCCCTTATCCCGAAGGTTCCAAATCCTAAGAGATTGGATCAGCATCGTCCAATTAGCTTATGCAATTTTGGCTACAAGATTATCTCGAAAGTGTTGGCTAATAGACTCAAACCCCTATTACCAGAAATTATAGCACAAGAACAAAGTGCCTTTGTAGGCGGGAGGCAAATCCAGGATAACATATTTATTGTTTAGGAGGTACTGCATCAAATTAGAATGAGAAGCAGAAAAAAGAAATTCCAAGCAGTTCTTAAATTAGATATGAAGAGGGCCTATGATCGAGTGGAATGGGATTTTTTGGAGGCATGCCTACTAAAGACTAGTTTTGATGTGAAATTGGTGAGATGGGTAATGCAATGTATTACTACAGTCACATTTAGCATTAAATTCAATGGAGAACCTCTTCCGTGCTTTCAACCTTCAAGAGGGCTCAAGCAAGGGGATCCCTTATCTCCTTATCTCTTTATTATTGTGGCAAATGTCTTGTCTTCATTGATGAAGCAATCTGTGGATAATGATACTATTACAGGGATAAGGCTAAATCGAAGATGTCCTACTTTTTCTCACTTATTATTTGCAGATGATTCAATTTTTTTCATGAATGGCACCATTCTAGAATGTCAAAATTTGGCCATGATTATGAATCAATATTGCCTAACTGCTGGACAGGAGATTAATTTGAATAAATTGGGCATATTTTTCAGTAAGGGCTACCCTCAATCTTTCAAAGATAATATGCCGAGGGAATTGAGGGTTCCTATTATTGACAAAACTGGCAAATATCTGGGTATTCCTTCAGATTGAGGCGAGTTGAAAAAAGAAATGTTTGCATGGGTCCTCAGGAAAATCAGCTCAAAATTGGAAAGTTGGAAGGAGAAGCTACTCTCTAAAGCTGGAAAAGAGTGGTTCAAGCGTTACTAAGTACACATTGTCAGTATTTAAAATCTCGGTTTCCATTTGCAAGGCTATTGAATAGAAAATTGCTTCATTTTGGTGGAAGACTAATGAAAAGAAAGAAGGCATTCATTGGAAGAGATGAGATATCTTAAAGACCAGGAAATATAAAGGTGGCATGGGTTTCAAAGATCTTCTTTCTTTCAATAAGGCAATGCTAGGGAAGCAGGCTTAGCAGCTGGGTCAACACTCATCTTTTCTTAGGAGCATATTGTTTAAGGGACTATATTATCCCCATACGGACTTTTGGCATGCAGTAAAGGGCCTTTGACCTTCATGGGGATGGCAAAGCCTGGTCTTAGGGAGGGATTCGATAGTATCCCAAGTCATGTGGCGAGTAGGAAATGGATCTAAGATTAAAATCAGGGAAGATAAATGGCTACAAAGAGGTATTATTGAGGGTTTAGTAAATGTTAATGAACCCTCCCTAGTATCAAAACTTATAGATAAAGAGCAAGGCAGATGGGATGAAATGACCATAGTAGCACACTTTGATGAACATTTAACTGAAGAAATCTTGACTATTCCAATTAAGCTTCAAACAGAAACATATCAACTTGTATGGACCGGCACTCAGGCAGGCAAATATATAGTAAAAAGTGGGTATAACTACATCAAGGAGGATACTGAGTAATGTCAGGTGAACCAAGCCACAACTTTGTTCCAACCTCCCCCTTCACTCTGGAAAGATATTTGGAACTTACACACTCCACCCAAGATAAGAATTTTTATGTGGAATCTAAGCCAAAATGCTCTCCCAACGAAGGATAACTTGTTTTGAAGGAAAATATTACCTGAACCCATGTGTCCATTATGCAATTATGAGGGGGAAACAGTTGAACATCTCTTCATGTTGTGTTCGTGGACAAGACAAATATGGGACGATCCTATGCTGAACATCAAGATATCAAGTCAAGGCTTGACAAGGATAGAAGAATGGTTTTGTAAACTCAAGGAGAAGGGAACTAACTCTTCAAACCTGCACTTGGTGGCTGCAACGTTGTGGAATATTTGGAAAGCCCGAAACCAAGCCATCTTTTGGGGTAAAGAACCAGAGGCGTCGGTCATCATTGATTCAGCACATGCGGCACTAAAAAGCTACAACCGATGGAATCCAAGGCCGAGTGAATCTAGAAACAAAGTTGCTGCCAGATCATGAGGTAGAGTACCCCAAACAGGTAATAATGAGCCAAATGAAGAGCTGCAACAGGGGAACAGAGAACCGGGCGGTGAGCCGCAACTTGGTAACCGAGTGCCGGGAGCCAAAACATATGATAGATCGGGAAGTAGAGATGGTGAGTCGAGCGGAGAGATGTGACTAGGCCGAGTGGTGAGCAAAGCTCGGGTAACAAAGCGCTTGAAGCAGAAGTCAACGCCAGAACTTGTAGTAGAGCAAGAAGCGAAGAGGAGCGACCTTGGCTCAGACCTCGAACCATCGAGTTGTTTGTGGATCTGGGTGCAGAGGAGGCGGATGTGAGAATAGAGGGCTAAATGGGGAGCAGCGATCTGGTACCTGAGCGCAAGGAACTAGAGAAGTTGACAGATCCAGAAGGAGAGAAGGTGAGTCGAACGGAGAGTTGCGCCTTGGGCCAAGCGGTGAGCCGAGAAAGGGTAACAGCACACCAGAAGCTGAAGGAGACACCGATTCAGGAAGTAGAGTAGGAAGCAGAGAGCTACGACCTCGACACCGAGCTTTGGACAATTGACACGCTACTAGCTCGAGGATTCATGAAATCAGTAGATCTGGAAATTGTGAAGCCGAACCATCTCAGACATGGATTCCATTGCCAAAAGGAGCTTTGAAGATCAACATAGATGGAACATACATACCTGGTTCGTTAGGGAACTCCATAGCTTGCATCTGCCGAGATTCGGGGGGGAGGATGGTGGGAGGAGCAACCGAATCAATTAGAGCTTCTTCCCCTTTGATGGCTGAAACCCTAGCTTTATGGGAAGCCCTCAACTACTTCTTTTCTAAAAGAAACGGAGTGCTTATTATTGAGTCATACAGCTTGCAACTAGTCAAAGCCATGGACAATTCAGATCGGTTGAGTTGGGAAACTCAACCTCTTGTCAGTAAGTGCAAGGAAAAAATGCGAGCCTTCTCAAATGTTCAGATAGTCCATTGCTCTAGAGAGGCCAACCTTGTTGCAGACTGGGTAGCCAAAACTCACAAGAAAAATTACTTATCTCTGAATTAGGTCTTGTCCCCTCCTCAAACTTTGTTGGACCTTTTATGTAATGATGCCTATTTACCGGACCCCTCATCTTTAATTACTTAATGAAATATTTCCGTTTCTGACCAAAAAAAAAAAAAAATTAAGTCTATCACTAAAAGTAGGTATTCTTTGGCATCGACATGAAAAAATGCATTAACACCAATATATATAGTTCCCTGATAGGATAACTACTAAACATGAACGATATGAGCTAAAATCTTAATGAGATAATCTAGAAATTCAATAAAATAAGAACAAATCAAGAATTATCCTACTAAGTTAATGCTTACTATACAATCTTTTGAAGTGCTCTATATCATTCTTCTCGGTTTCTTCTCTATTAATTCTTCCATGATCCCTTGTGATGCGAGTCTCCATTTCTTGCTCCTCCCATTAGCACTTGAAGGTCTTCGTTCAACATAACCAAATCATTAAGTAATAATATATTCTTCTTTTTTCACCTATTTGTTCATTCAACATAGCACTCTCAACTCGTTACACTTATTTTGTACGTATCTTGGTGCTTAATTAACCGCTCGTTATACTTATTTTGTGCATATTTTGTACATTTGAATTTTCTCGTTTAGTGGCATAAAAATCATAGTAATACATGAGTGGAGTCTATAATTTTTTCCCTTTAATTTTATTTTGGGTCATGTTTTCCTAGAACCTTAATTGGGGAAACTCTCTCAAACTATATTTGTGACGCCCCGATCCTCCGAGCGCGTGCCCATCCCTCAATGGTCGATTAAATAACGACGTCCCAGGACACGTCGCCAACCCATTTCATCTTAATATGCACATGCAAAAGTGAATTACTATTCCCCAGACAACACAAAGATGGGTTAGAAAAGTAGGATCACAATTTTCAAATCAATTAGTATAACTTTTACAAACAATCAGGTTTACAAATAGAGGTCAACACAATCACCACCCATGGTGGCGCAGCTGGCTTCGGGTCCTCTCTCCCTCACGAAGGGGAGGGGTTTGAATCCCAAAGGCGTCGCATTCGCACGACTCAAATGTGGCTGGGTCTGTGGTGGTGGCTTAGTTCGCCCCGGGTTTACGTCTAAGCTGCCAGCCAACGGCGGTTCCCGGTCATTAAAAAAAAAAAAAAATTAGAGGTCAACACTAGGGTCTAGTAAGTCTATCTTCAAAAAGGACTTCTGAGCCATCCATGCTCCTGACCCTTCCACCTCAAGCTCCGGGTTCTTCATCCTAGAAACCTGAAAATGGTTATACAATAACCAGTGAGATGATGTCTCAGCAAGTTCACCCCCTAAAACCTGACTAGGAAGCAAATATGCCCTGAGGGCTGCCTAAGCACAAGCACGAGTCGAAAGACTTACCTCACCTCAGTTCTTTCCTGCACATCTGTACAATTTATATAACACATAAGTGCAGTAATATCACTTGATCAAATGGAGCGTCCCAAATCACTATCTCCGTCAATCACCACATCTTAGTCAATCATATATTCCAATTGATGACTATCACACCGGCACGACCTATCATGCATTTCAATTGATTACAGTCACACAGGTACATATAACCGTCACATAGCGAATCCAACTGTCACATAGCGGACTATCCGTCACACAACAGATCTACCCAGCACATAGCAAATCTAACCATCACATAGCGATTTTATCCGTCACACAGCGGATTTATCTGTCACATAGCGGATTTAACTAACACACAGTAGATCTATCCGTCACACGGTGGATTTATCCGTCACACAAAAGCATCGCTCACCCGACACACAGTGGGAGACGCGTTCTCTTAACCAACACACGATTATCCACTCCCTTCGCACTTAATTTCCTCAATGAAAATAATCTCCTGGTCTATTTTCTTCGTGTTAAAAATACCCAATAAAAATTATCGTGCGTAGGTACACAGTCGGCCTCGGCCAAAAATATAATATATTTTCCCCTTTTTAAAATCTCACTAATTCAACAGTCCATAAATTCATTTTTTGTCTGTAAACCGACGCTTGGTGATTTTCTAATTAATTATTGAAATTAAATATTTTTGAAATAATTACCCACAAACACAATCACACTCAATTTGCACAAAATAATAGTCAATTAAATAAACAGATCACCCCACTGCAATCAGTATAAAATTCTCGTCACCAGCTATCCCGGTCTAATTTCCGAAAAATAATTAATTAATTAAATAATTACAGAAATTTATTATTTAATTCCAAAAATAGCAACTTAGGACCGTAAAGCCTAATTAAAAGCCGAGACAAGCTCAAAAAAATTCCGAACCACTCTAGATAAATACTAGAGCTTGTCTAGGCTCTAATTGCACTAAACTAACCACCTAACATGCATTGATAATTAACTAATTCACTAATTCATTCTAACTAATCACTAAACCAAGCTTAGTCTAAACTAATCAATCCTTAAATGTCATTAAATTACTAAGCGAGGATTAGTGAGTTAAACTCACTTGATTAATGATCCGCTTGGATCAAAACGATGGGGACGCGGCGAGGAACAACAACCTCCAAAGCGGGACTACCAAGTAGGGCCGTGGGTGGAGGTGCGGGCCATGACTAGAATGGCCATGAACTGGGCCGAGTTGTGGTGGCTACACTTGCTGAAACGAAGCCACTCTTGGGCTTCAGATGGGCTAGAGCGACTTCGGACGAGCTCGACTTTGTGGCAGAAAAAGACACCAACTAAAAGAGATGGAGCGGTGGCAGCCGAAGGGAAATTGGTGGGGTTAGGTGGGGGCAGAAACGTGTGGGTAAATGAAAAAAAAATAAGAAGAAGCAGCAACCGCCAGGGGACCGCCGGAGCTGCGGGCCAGAGAGAAAACTAAAGGGGATTGGGGTAGCAGGCAAATTCGATCGAGCAGAAAGGGAGAGAGAGAGAGATAAGAACAACCCCAAAAGTCAAAGGAAAAATGGCAAAAGAAGACTAGCTGCAGTGCTTGGTCGGCTGAGAGGGAGAAAAGAAAAGAAGTGTGCAACCAGAGAGAGAGAGAGAGAGAGAGAGAGACTGAAAAGGGAAAGGGGGAAGGAACGTGCGATTAATAGAGAGAGAGAAAACCGAAGGGGGGTGGGCAGCTTCGGCAAAGAGAGAGGGAGAGACATGCGCCATTTGAAGAGGCCGAAGGAGGGGAAAAAAGTAAAAATAAAACATCCTATTTTTATCCAAATTTGGTCCTACAAATTTCCATGTAAAAGGTTTGGTCTTCACTTGCTTCCTTGCACTATATTTCTCCCAAAATAACAAGTCTTGGGTTGCAAAATAGCTATTTCTCTAAATTCCGAATTTTATTTCCTTTTTCTCGGAATTCGATTTCTGAACAAACTTCTCTAATTGAGGTCCAATCTGTTGCAGAAAAAGCCCACGAAATTTCCTTTCATTATTTCACTCACACCAAATGCCAAAAATTCCTTCAAATTGGCCAATCCGAATTTCCGTTCGTTTTCCGAATCGTCCATATCGATTTTCCATAAAAATCTCGAACTCGCCGAAAATTCCTCGAAAGGTGAGTCAACGTTCCTAAAATGACTCATGACACAACAAAACTTTCAATTTTTGAAATCCAATTTAAATTTGCGGTTAATTTCAATCATACGTGATTTTAGTATGACTTAGCCTACCGGGTAACTGGTGTAATTGATTCGTGGTCAATTTTCTTCAAGCCACACGTACCTCTTCGACACATTGGCGAATCAATCTAGTGCCGATTGACGAGAATTTTGCAATCAGGTGGAATCACCCACAGTTTGATCACACATCTCAGTCGAATCGACTTATCTCCAGTCTCCAATCGATTTTTAATTGTGTCGTAATGACCATTGCAGACTAGTACGGTCGAATAGTCAATTCCTGATCGAGTTCTCAAGTCTATTGTATTAAAATCCCTTAATGACTTCACCGGATAAACCAATTATCTCATGAGTGACCACATTAGAGAAAAGCACTATAGGCGCGTCGACGAAAGGTGCAACTTATCCAATCAAAATCAGAATCTAAAATTCAGGATGTCACAATATTATTGATTTGTGGATTACAACTATCAACATCACTAATATTTAATTTTGGCTAAGTTTGCATATGAATTATTAGTGACTTGCCACCCAACCGTGGGCAACTACATTGGTGTTAGAGTCTCTTCTTTATTGTTGAGGTCGAGAGTTTGAATCCATGCGTTGCTAGCGTTATAAGTGGAGGACCATGCTATTGGAGTCCTATGCTAGTCTTCCCCAAGGTATAGTCGTTGTAAGTCCTTCATCGCAGAGGACCGTGAGACCCAGAATAGCGTAAGCGAAAGGAGGCCTCGGCGGATCCTCGGTTACCAAAAAAAAAAAATTATTAGTGACTTGCCAATCAGATGTATGATTAGAGTCCCCTTTTCTGGGTCGGAGAAAAACTTAGTTTCGCTCTTCAGATACTTGACCGACTATGGTGCTCAATAGTTGTTGTTTATCAAGAAAACAGAATTTGAGCGGAAGAAAGCAACTAATTAGTGGTAGAGAAAAAAATGACCAAATTGACGGGATGATGTAATTTATTTTAAGGAGGATGACGTGTATGGCTTTATAATCTGATTCAATTGCCGGTCGAAAATCCTATATAAAAGGCTGAACGGGAGAGGTTCATTGGCAAAGCAATTCATATTTTGTCTTTCAGATAGATGGAGGGCTCATTTTTCTGTGTGTTCAACGGGGCTTGGCTCTTTCTCTCTCTCCATATCCTCATGGTTTGCTTCGTGCACGAAGGTTGTCCTTATGGAGTAGACGGGAAGATTACAAGCCACACTATGTCAGTTAGCTCTCTATTGCCGTCTCCTTCTTGCTCGCCTTCCACTAGCAAAGGTCTCTCTCTCTCTCTCTCTCTCTCTCTCTCTGGAATTTTCCGGATCCTGAAACAAACTAGAACATGAACAAGATTGGTTCAATTCAGTGCCCGTGGTAATCGAACATGAACCATAGGACGGAGAAAAAGTATACCGCTCTCTACTTAGTCATACAAAGCCATGCCTTGCACCTGTGAGTGACCATGGATTCTTCCTATTTTACACAGTACTTCTTTTGATTGAGCAGGCTTCACTTTAAACTATCTGTTCAAATCCATAAATGTGTGATCATATTAATGGGGAAATTAAGAATTAAGAGAATTATCAGAAGAAGACACAAGGCAGGTCATCCGTCTCTTTTGCATTAGCTGTTGCCCAGCAGTTCAAATTTCATTTTGTGCAGAGACTTGGTCGTGCAATGGTGGTAATCATACTGATCTGTCACATCCAAAAAGCTCAGTCTTTTGCTGCATTTAGTTGAGGGAGTTGGTCCCCCGTTAGCTGTCATCCAAAACCAAGTCCTTGTTGACCGGAAAAGTAGAACACTTTTTTTGACAAATGCATCTTTTCTTTTACAAATGCATTATCATCGTACTATTTCACATGATCTCTTACTGTCGCATTACATGCTTTCAGCTAGCAGCCGAAAGTCGACCTTGGAAGTAGTTCACAAGCATGGCCCATGCTCTCCACTTTCTCAAGACCTCAATCCTCTAAATCACACTAAAGTCCTGCTTCAAGACGTATCAAGGGTCAAGTGGATTCAGTCCCAATCCTCCAATGGCAGCGATGGCCTAAAAGCTTCGGCCACAGCCAGTCTTCCAGCGAAGTCCGGCATAACCATTGGCACTGGCAATTATGTAGTGACAATCGGCCTTGGCACACCAAAGAAGGACCTCACTCTTGTATTTGACACCGGCAGCGACATCACATGGACTCAGTGCGAGCCGTGCACTGGATCTTGCTACACTCAGTCCGAACCGATCTTCAACCCATCTCAATCGTCATCCTATGCTAATATCTCATGCACTGCGACATCATGTTCTCAACTTGGTAATAATCCACCACATTTGAGATACTTGATACTTATGATGTCTTACTAGAATGTTCTTAAATCATAGACGAGAAATCTTGGTTTCTAAGAGTGAAAAACCATCAAAAGAATAACTAGAACTAACTAAAGCATTGTGTTGTGCTCTACCTTAAGGTCGTTCGGGATGCTCTGGATCAACATGTCTATATGCCATTCAGTACGGCGACCAATCACAAACGATTGGCTTCTTCGCAACCGAGAAGTTGACCCTAACACCGACGGAGGCGATCGACAATTTTGAATTCGGCTGCGGCCAAAACAACCAAGGCCTCTTCGGCAGAACTGCAGGGTTGATCGGACTCTCGAATGACAAGATCTCCATCGTGGAACAAACTGCGGCCAAATATGGGAAGTATTTCTCCTACTGCTTGCCCTCTTCCCCTAGCTCCACAGGACACTTGACTTTCGGTAAGGATGGTGGGGCAGTGAGCTCGGTTAGCTTCACGCCATTATCAACAGTTCCGCAAAGCTCGCAATTCTATGGAATAAGTATCCTAGGAATCACTGTAGGAGGGAATCGTCTATCAATACCATCGACCGTTTTTTCAAGTGGAGGCGCCATCATCGACTCGGGAACTGTCATTACCCGATTGCCTCCAACTGCTTACAGTGCCCTGAGAACTGCATTCAGGAGTGCGATGGCGAATTACACGATGGCGCCGGCGCGTCCCATTCTCGATACTTGCTATGACTTCAGCAAAGAGAGTACAATCACGGTCCCATTGATAACATTCTCTTTCGCTGGGGGAGTCGATGCCGATTTGGACCCTAACGGGATATTTTTCATCGAGAATGCCTCGCAAGTGTGCCTCGCCTTTGCACCAAATCGGGCTGATGGTAATCTAGGCATTTATGGTAATACACAGCAGAAAACGTTTGAAGTTGTGTACGATGTTGCTGGAGGAAAGCTGGGTTTTGGTTCGAATGGCTGTTCCTAAGATGGAGGGAATTAAATGGAAGCTATTTATAGATATACTCGATGACGATTAGGAGTATACAAATTGAATATGTCGTCATGTGTTAAAAGTCCTGAATTTTAAATGTTGCAAATCAAGAATAGTGGAAGTGCTATTACTATGCCCTTCTTTCGTGTCGTTCAACATCGATTTGTGTGAGTTCCAAACTAGGGACATCATTAATATGCAAATTTAACTAAACATATGTCTATATTTTTAAAAAAAAATTTCCAATCTGTGATGGAGAAAACATGATCAACTCAAGAAAGAACTACATCTCTTCTATGCGGAAGCACATAATTTTAAAGCTATCTATAAATATTTCTCATAGTATATGAGAAGAAATTTTCATTTGATTAGATTTCTTTCGCATGGTAGATTTCACGTGGTATTGCATTTAAGCTTAATAAAATCTCCTTTTTCGCCCATCCATCTTCTCGAAAAATCTCTCTGCTTCATCATTCCAATATAAGAACAAGCGTCGTGATTTCGAGTTCTTGCAGTTGAATAGTCATGGTTTCTTCGGTCTCGGTCTACGGAGTCTTTTTCATAGACTTGCCTTCTAGGTTGGCAATTCGGATTGACTTAGGGAATTGATTTCGGGCTTCATCTTCACCTTGGAGTCGATTGCCTCTATGAGTACCTAGAAACTCCCTAATATTTCTGTCAACGTCACCATCAAGCTCAGGAAAATTATCCAAAAATATCATAAACCCATTGCATATTTATCAATTCAATCCTAAACTTCAATTTTGTCAATTCAGTTTAAATATTTTCACTTCTTCCAATTAAATCCATCTAGCCAATTTTAGTCATAAATTACTAACGTGAATGACCAACATCGATGTGACATTTTTTTAATAATATTTTGAAATTTTTATGTTTCTTCTTCTTCTTCTTCTTCTTCTTTTTTTTTTTTTTTTTTTTTTTGGTTTTCAAATCTAGGGCTGGCCAACCCTCACCGACCAACCCACTCCAGATCTCATAGTATATGAGAAGAAATATCCATTTGATTAGATTTCTTTAGCATGGCAGATTTCACGCAGTACCTCCTTTAAGCTTTGTAAAACCTCTTTTTTCGCCCATCCATCTTCTCGAAAAATCTCTCCGCTTCATCATTCCAATCTAAGAACAAGTGACGTGATTTCGAGTTCTTGCAGTTGAATAGTCATGGTTTCTTCAGTCTCGGTCTCCCGAGTCTTTTTCATAGATTTGCCTTCTAGGTTGGTAATTCAGATTGACTTAGGAAATTGATTTTGGGCTTCATCTTCACCTTGCAATCGATTGCCTTTATGAGCACTGAAAAACTCCCTAATATTTCTGTCAACGTCACCATCAAGCTCATAAGCGTGTTATCTTTGCGGAGGCTCGTAACGTTTGCATAAGCATTATCTCCCATTCCTATCTCCTTCAAGAAATCTTGTTGGCACCAAAACCTAAGTAGGGAAGCATGTCCCGGATTACTCCGAGTTCGTAGGTCAGACTCTATTAAAGGTTGCCCAAAAGGCATGCACTCAATGTGCTTCATTTATTTTACAGAAAATGAATAATTTAGAAACATTTTTCTAAAAGTGATAGCTTACATTATTCACAAAATGAATGAAAGAAATTTTTTTCATCATCCTCAAAGATATATAGATATATTGTTTTTGGTAATAAAAGTATTTTTTATTGGCTAATTATTTCAAAAGATATAATTGGTCATTTTAGGAAATATTGTCCAAATCATTTAATTTTTGCAAAATAAATTAAGCCTAAGAGTGTTGCGATCGCCTTTGTTGTTGCCACTGCAGGTATTGCCACCATCATTTGATTGCCAGCATTTAATCACTAGCGAAAGACGTGGAGCGAAAGCCGAATGGAGTAGAATTAATCTAGCTAGCAGGAATAGAATATCTGGCACAGATGAACATTTGATTCCCAAGTGTAGATCCTCATTTTTTTTACCTTTTTATATATTTGACTAAACTTGACAATGGAATCGGGTTTCGCGTGTCGAGAGCTTCCCGACAATATTCAGTTTGTCGAAATCCAACGGGTAAATCTCAATATATCTCATCTTTAAATTTTGATTGCCTGATCTTGAAAATTAGGGGAAAGCGATCTTGATTGTCGGATAAGTCGTTATTTTTTAAATCAGATGGCACCCATTTGAAAGAAATCACTTGGCTTGATTGGGGTGATAGGAACACGAAGTAAGTAGTTTCTATCTTTCCCTACAGTTTTTAACCTTGTGATTTCGATAGCTATCACCGTGGTTTCCGTAGCTATCCCTATAATTTTCTTGAGAAGCAATCTTATTTTATAGATGAATGAGAAATGAAGTCGTGTAATTCATGTTTTATGTCACATGTTTTGAAATTTTTATTGTTTATTTTATTTTTCTTGTTCATTTTTTATGAGTTGTTAAATATGTCATTTTGTTACTAAGTATTATGATTCTAAATATGATGTGTTGATGGATATGTATTTTGAAAGAGCAAGCCTGTCCTTATGAGCACTACAAAAAAAAAAAAAAAAAAAACGAAACACAAACAAAAGATAAAATCGGCCAATTCACTATATCAACTTTGGAATTGAACCAAACCAATAGAGTTGGTTTAAGGTCAGTTGTTGATCCAAGGTCAGTTTCAAGTTTCAAAATTTGGAAACTATCTCTTTGTTGATAGGTTCCAAGTTTTAGGATTGGACTAGCCTAATCTTAGAATCGATCCCCCTCTAAAACATGTGTCCACCTTTTAGGGTGGTCATATTTACTATGCTTGCCCAAACTTATCCTTCGAGTAAAGACATGGAAATTTGGGTGCTCCCTCTCTCTTGGACCATACATGGTTTATGATAAGCATGTCATTTAGAATATAGAAAATGCATTGGGCTTACTTGAACAAGGCCTTAGAAGGCCCAATTGCGGTTAGTCTTCTTCGCCGCATGGACGTGTCCTGTCCTAGATGGGCTGAGCTTCCCACTCAAGTGTGAACTCCGCCTTCTAGTTATGAGGGACCTACACGGGATTTTCTCTCCTTAATGTGGCCCGTGTCTATTCTAATGGGCTGAGACCCAATAGAATGGGCTTGCGCTTTTTGGCCCACATCAGTTCTAATGCAATATCTCTCGTCAAGACCTAGCAAGTGACAAGATGAATGTTTGCCCTTCCCTCTAAGCTAGACATTCAGCCTCAAGCTAAAGATGAAGAATCATTGAGAGAATTCTCCGTGGGTCATTACTCTATCAAGCATTAAATATTATCTCACTAGCACTCTTTGAAAGGCGAGTCATTGGTGAAGTACTCTTGAAACATGCATAATCACTCTAGACATTGGACATATTGTAGGTGTATGAATATTAATGAGAAAGAAATATGAGAAGTGTCATAACTTTTATACAGCACTCACTTTTTTTTTTTTGGTCAAAAGTAACGACTTCATTGAAATTACTAAGCCAAGTTTGGAGAGAATACATTAAACGCATCAGCACATAGTAGATCGAATAGAGTAGGTGGGGGATTTTCTAACCAATTTAGTGGAAGAGAATTGGTTCTATGCGCTCTTGCCAGCCAATCCGCAGGTCGATTTGAGTCCCTGTTGCAATGGGCCAAAGAAAGGGCCCGATACTCTTTCATTTTTAGCTTGGCCCGGTCCACAACAGTCTTCGCTTCCCAACTGAAGTCTTTCGAAGAGTTGCAACTTTGCACGAGTGGGAGATAGTCAGATTGTACTTGGAGAGTAAGGTGAGTTCGGTCTGAGAGGAAGATTAAGGTTTCGAGGTGGGCGATCGCTTCCGCTTGTTACTGATTTCGCGAAGCCTTTGACGACCCGGCCCCTGGAGTCGCGACAGATGTAGGCAATTGCTCCTCTGTTTTCACTCTCTCCCCTATTTTCCCTATTTTCTAATTCGGCGTCACTGCTTGGAAGGAAGGAAGCATCAATGTTGATTTTCAGCGAATCTGGTGTCGGGGGCTGCCATCTTTGAGGTTGGGTCGCTCTATGTTGCTCCCCTTTCGATTTTTGGTTCCTAGTAATGTAATTCTCATACAAAACAGCGGCCTTGAATAGTGTTTGTGCAGGGGTCGATGGCCGAATATAAACTGGTTTCAGTCTTTCTAGATGCTCCAGAGGGTAACAACGGTTAGGTCGAACTTTTTTACACTCGTTGGATTTGTTTTTACTATGTACAGCCACTCATCAATACGGGTTAACCTTATTCTTGACACTCTAATTTGCAGGGGGCAGCTTTCCAAATCCGGGCCGTCCAGGAGCATAGCAACAGGGTGTGTTCAACAGTTTCGGCTTCCTGTTTGCAGAGAGGGCAAAGCAGATCAAATACTATTTTTCGCTTGTCTAGGTTTTCCATGGTAGGTATAGCATTCTGACAAGTGTTCCATTGAAAGTGTTTGACTTTGGGTAGAGTTTCAGATTGCCATATAAATTTCCATAATTCTGGTTTTGGCTTATAAGATGAAGTTGTTGTTGCTGCTTGATGTGTTGAATTTGCTATTGTTGCTTGCTTGCTGGGTGTGTTGTCTCTGTTAGTGTAGTAGCCACTTTTTACTGTGTATGCCCCTATTTTATTCTTTGCCCAAACCAGTCTATCTTTTTCAGTAGGCAGTCCGATAGGTGTAACTAATATTTCTTGGACTCTTTGGTCATCAAACAAAGACTTTATCAGTGGTTCATTCCAGTTTCCAGTCTCTTGATTAATAAGACTAGCCACCTGACTTGGTTCCTCACTCGTTGCGGAGCCAACAATCTATCCGCTTTTTAGCCATTTGTCCTCTCTAATCGATATTTCTTTGCCATTCCCAACTGAGAACATGATATGTGGAGATATAGAGTCTCTTCCCATCAATATACTCTGCCATCCCCATGAAGATCTTGATCATTTACCCGCCTTCCAAAATACACTCTGTGGGTAGTACAACCCTTTCATTACTCAGCTTAATAAGGACTGAGGATGCTGTGATATTCGTCATGCTTGCTTTCCCAACATCGCCTTATTAAAGGCAATCAGATCTTTAAAGCCAAGACCCCCCTCATCCTTCTTAATTTTCAAATTTTCCCATTTTTTCCAATATATCCTAGCACTTCTGTTACTATTTCTCCACCAGAAATTTGCCACTTTCGTCTCAATAGCTTTGCAAATCGAAATAGGGATTTTGAAGATGGATATGGCATATTGAGGAATGGCTTGTATCACTGATTTGATTAAGATCTCCTTCCCCGCTTTCAATAATAAATTCTCCTTCTAGCTTTCCAATTTCATGTGAACTTTTGCAAGAATCCAGGCAAACATATCCTTCTTTGAAGCCCTGCAATCCGATGGTATTCCTAGGTACTTCCCGGTTTTCTCAACTTTTGGCACTTGTAGTTTGGAAGCCATATTCCTCCTCAAACTGTTTGGACAATTTTTGCTTAAATATATACCTGATTTATTGAGATTAACAACCTGACCAAATGCGAAGCAGTATTAGTGTATGATGATTGCTAGGTTTTGGCATTCCAATATTGTTCCATAAAGAAAAAAAAAATGAAATCATCCGCAAATAACAAATGTGATAGAGTAGGGTAGCTATTGTTTAGCTTGATTCCTCTTAATGTGCCATCATCTATTGCTTGCTTCATCATGTTAGATAGCACATTTGCAACTAGAATAAACAGATAAGGTGAAAGTGGATCACCTTGTCTAATTTTGCGTGTAGGCTTGAAACAAGGCAAAGATTCCCCATTGAAATTTATGCTAAATGTGACCATTGAAACATATTGCATCACCCATTGAACCCACTGATCACAGAATCTCATCTTAATTAAGCTTGCCCTAAGGAAATCCCATTCAATTCTGTCATAAACCTTCTGCATGTCAAGCTTTAAAACAGCTTGAAATTTCCGTTTCCTCTCCCGGGTTCGCAACTTGTGAAGGACTTCCTGCACAATCAAGATATTGTCTTGGATTTTCCTACCCCCCACAAAAGCACTTTGTTCTTCAGCGATTAGGCTTGGTAGCAACGGTTTGAATATGTTAGTCAGCACTTTGGAGATGATTTTATAGATAAAGTTGCATACGCTGGTTGGTTTATATTGCTCAAGTTTTTCAGGGTTTAGGATTTTAAGGATAAAGGTTATTTGTGTTCTGTTAATGTCAGGATTTAGGTATCCTGTAGTAAAAAAGTGATGAGTTTCCTTGAGAATATCCTGACAAATATCTATCCAATGTCATCGAAAGAAGAGTCCATGAAGCCCATCTGGTCCTGGAGCTTTTGTGGCTCCTAATTGTTGCATAGCAGTAGTTATTTCCTCCATATTAACATCCGCGACTAACCCTTGATTCATATTTTCGTCCACCAAGGTTGGAATATGCTGTAGTATAGGCTGGAAATCTCTGGAACCTACTGACTTGTATAGATTTTGGAAGTATTTCCTAGTCATTTCCTTTAGATGCTGCTCCTCTCTTACCTAAACATCCTCTTCATTTTTCAACAAGGAGATTCTATTTCTAGTCATTCTCTGTATTACTGTGGCACGGAAGAATTTGGAGTTTCTGTCACCCCATTTTAGCCATCTAATTCTGGACTGCATGCCCCAATATATCTCCTCTTGTCTCCACAGTTCTATTTCTTGTGTGATTTTCTTCATTGATGCACTCTCCTGAAGGGCTTCTGTTCTATTCATCAAGGCTTGTAGTTCATTGTTTAGCTATTCAATTCTCATTTTAGCATTGGAAAACCGATTCTTCCTCCGCTTCATCAACTTACTTGCTGTAATCTGTAGTTTTTCCACCACATTTGATCATTGGGAATCGAGTTCAGCCCAAGTTTCCTTCATTAATTGTGCACATTCCTCTTCCTCTGCCCAGAATGCTTCATATTTGAATCTCTTTCCCCGCTTTTTTCTTTATGGGTTGAGTGATACTATAATAAGGCTATGATCGGACCCTATAGCTGGTAATGCTATACTTTCAGCAGTAGGATATGTTGTTCGCCAAGTAGAAGTGCAAAGAACTCTATCAAGACGCTTCTTTACTAACCGATCCCCTTCTCTGTTGTTTGTCCAAGTGAACGCATAACCTTTGCTCTCTAAAGAACATCGGTGGATGAAATCTTTGAATGATGTGAGTCGGTAAGTTTCTACTCTCTTTTTTCCCACCTTTTCCCAGTTGTATAATATTTCATTAAAGTCCCCTAAACAAAGCCAAGGCAGGTGATAGTGTAGACTTTCTCTATGTATAGCTTCCCATAACAGAACTCTCTCTTTAAAGTCATTCAGAGCATGAACAAATGTCAAATGCATTTTTTGTTGTGTTGCTTTAATTTGACATTGGGCATTAATAGCATTTGCTAAGAAAAAGTCAATAGACACTAGAACCTGATCATCCCAAAAAATGGCCAAACCCCCCATTAACCCTTCCGGATCCACTAGAAAGCTGTTATGCAATATCAGTCTTCTCCTTAATCTTAGCATCTTTTGCTCTTGCTTTTTTGTTTCCATAATAAAAATAATACTAGGCCTCTCTTAAGTCATTAGGACCCTCAAAGCTTGAACTGTCAAGAGTGTGCCCAACTCCTGACAGTTCCAGCTCAACATTTTCATGGCTGATTTGGTGGCTTATTAAGGCTAGCCACCAAAGCCCATTGATCTGACTTCGCAACCACTTTTATGGGAGTCTTCACCAGCTATGTGTGCTCTAGTATTGGTACATTTGATGTTTAAGCTCCATAAGGACAGAACCGTTTCCCTTTTTTCAATGAAGAGGCCTTGGCACTTTTAGATTTATATATTATCAGCCCCTTCTCCCTTGTTGAATTTTCTTGCATTTCCACCTCTCGATTCCTTCTATTGCTCCTCATAAATCACCATAACTGATTCTTCATCTAGGCAGCAGCTCCCTCTTTTCTGGGTGCCTTTTTTCTTCCATAGGTACAAGTGCTAAGGAAGTGGTGGGGCTACAGTTCTCCTTTGTTGGGTTTGTGGCATTGTTCTGTTCACAGATAGTGGAATAGCTTTGCAGATTTTTGTCCTGTGGTTGCTTTTCTTTTCCAGAAACTGGAAGGATAGGAGTCTCAGGCACTCGCTCAACGTCTTCTTGTGGAATTTCTTATTTGCCATAGAAATTTTTGCCGTACGGACTTAGTTCCCACGCTTAAGCTCTCAACCAATGCCCAAATCTTCCCGGTAAGTCCTCAGCCAGCCCTAAGTTCACATAGGGTATTTCTTTGCAATCAGTTGCATAATGGCCAATTTTTCTGCATGAATAACAATAATGCGAAAGTCTTTCATATTTAAATTCTACCCACAGCCACTTTCTATCCAGATTTACGATAACTCTCGTCTTAAGGAGATTTTCCAGATTAAGCTTAACTCTTGCCTTGCCAATCTTGTATTTGCTATTTCCCTTTGCTTCTAGTTTAACTTCTATCACTTCGCCTAGTTTTGATGCAATATTTTGAATCACAACATCTGACATTCTCCTTAAGGGAAGGCCTGAAAAATGCACTTGGAATGCACAGTGGTTAAATTCATGGCAAATTTCAGGGTTATCCGGATCACATTCCTGTAAAACTAGAAGGTTGCTTGAGAAAGACCATGGTCCAAAGTCTAGTACTCTCTGTTTATTAGCTTCAGACTAGAAGGAGAAGGAAAAATACCAAGCTCTATCATTGCGCAGGTAAAATTTTCCGTTCTCCAAGATTTTTTATAACACTGACAAATGTTGTATAGTTCACATTCGGCTTAGAAAAGAAATTCCCAAACAGTGTTTTGCGACATTATATCAAATTTTCTTCAGAAATGTCGCCTATTACATCTACCACATCTTCCTCGGACCAAAGCTTACCTAAACTCCTGCAAAGGGCAGTCACCCTCCTCTCCTCCTCATACTAATCCGCCATCGATTTTCTCCAGGGGCAAGAGGGATGAGGAAGTCGCAAACTGGCTTGCTTGTTTTGGATTCAGCTGACAATGGGCATTGGTTGTGTATGGTTGAAGGGAGCTCTGGATCGGTGATTTGGTGGAGGATCAAGGGGTTTCGTCAGGGGGAAAGGGAGGACCAGAGAAGTAGAAAATATGTTAGGGGTTAGGGTTTTGCCCACAGACGGAGGATAGACTTCCATTCCATCGCGGGAGAAGGAGCATTTTTGTGATCTAGGGTTTCTCACATTCCCGAAAGTTTTAATCGGAGAAGGTGAGTGGATTAAAGTTTACCATTTGTGATGATGGAGCCGAGCCTACCCTAAAGGTAGAAGGGCACTACCCAGCTGGTAGAGAGAAATCTCCATCGCAGGAGGATCTTTTCTACACTTTCTTCCACTATACGGCACTCACTTTAATGTCCAAACATTTCAAGCGATTAGTTGAGCACCATATCAAATGTAAATGCCCCTGGCGATAAATTTCGGAAATTTGTCCATATGTAGCATTTTTAATAAAATTTTACTTCCTATTTGAATTTTCTTATAAAAAGAAGGCCAACGTGGATATGACCGCCCTCATATTAAAACTTATTCTCTCTCTCTCTCTCTCTCTCTCTCTCTCTCTCTCTCTCTCTCTCTCTCTCTCTCTCTCTCTCTCTCTCTCTCTCTCTCTCTCTCTCTCTCTCTCTCTCTCTCTCTCTCTCTCTCTCTCTCTCTCTCTCTCTCTCTCTCTCTCCTTCCTTTAATCACACCTAGAACACCAATGGTGGAAGTCAAGAAAAAAAAAGTCCCGGGCTAGACTTGGAATGCAAAAACTTTTCACGGCAGAGACAGATGACAATGACTCGACTGGAAAAAGCATTCATTTTAATCCGCTGGGCAAAAGTGAAAACTTGATCAAAAGTCGAACAAAAATAAAAATAGAGACAAAGTAGATATTTGTATGAATGCTAAAAGTGGGTTGTCATAGGTTAAGATTAGTGATGAGCAACCGAATAAGTTCAATCTAGAAATCGCTCTAAACTTGTTTTACCTAGCCTGTTCACATGAGGATCAATTCATTTTCCGATTTCAAAAATTAGAACTGACCTTAGCCAGTTTGATTCTTAATTTAGGGCTCTATAGTTGACCCTACCCTAGGGTAGAACCAGGACCTAACCATAACTTTCTCTTTTAGACTGTTATAACTTCTGGCTTCATCCCTTGCTGCTGATCTCCTTTCTCTAGAAGCAAAACTATGGAAAAGGGATCATTGCGCGATATAGTCCCAAACAGGTTTCATGCTCAATTTTGGCCCACAAAAACAAAAATGAAAGTGACTCTCACTTGGGAAAATTTCAAAAAAGGACCAAAAGTGTCATCTTTTTCTCAAATAAGAACCCAAAGTAATTTTTTTTTTTCAAATAAGGACCTAAAGTAACTTTAGTTGTTTCAAATAAAGGCCTAAAGTGGTTTTGATTGTTTCAAATAAAGTCCCGACCTTGCTAGTCGCTAGCAGGCTAAATTTTCCAACTAGTTAAGGGTATTTTCGTCATTTGGCACTTCCTCCCCTTTTTTCTTCCTTCTTTTCTTACCCTTTTTTTTTCCCCGGTTCTTCTTCTTTCTCTTCGTTGGTGGCCAGCCAGCCATCGACGATGCCCACAGAGGGCTAGGTGAAGGTCGCCCTTGTCGGCAAGGGCCACCTACGCCAGCCACAAGTGAGGGTTGGCAAGGGTCTACGAGGGTCACCCATCTACAAGATTAACCCTCACCAGCCCTTGGTAAGAGTCAACGAGGCCACCCTCGCCAGATTTGGCAAGGGTCGACCTTGCCCGTGGTTAGTCAGCCCTTACCAGCGGCCGGCAAGGGGCGAGGTCGCCCAGCCCTTGCCGACACTGGCCATCCTTGCGAATGGCCCCTGGGCGAAGGTCGCCTTGCCTAGCCCTCTATGGGCATTGCTAGTGGTCGGTCAGCCATTGACAAAGAGGAAGAAGAAGAACCAAAAAAAAAAAAAAAAAAAAAAATGGAAAAAATGACAAATAACGAAAATACCCTTGACCATCAGAAAGTTAAGTCCTTATTTGCAATGGACATAGCCACTTTAGGCCCTTAATTGAAACAAACACAATTACTTCAGGTCCTCATTTAAAACAACATCAACTTCAGATCCTTGTTTGAGAAAGTAATGACACTTCAGGTCCTTATTTAGAATAAGGTCCACTTCAGGTCCTTATTTGAGAAAAAGATGGCACTCCGGGTCCCTTTTTGGAATTTTCCCTCTCACTTCAAGAAACACGAGATTAGCAAAGGCTTGTAACATTTTCTCATCGACTTGGCCTTTCCTTCTCGGCTTCCAAGCCCTTGAATCTTCATTTGTACAGGAAATGATCTATATATTCACCACCTTGGTTATAATTTTAAATGAAAAAAAAAAAAGAGACAAAAATCAGCCGATTCCAACATCAACGATTCAATTCTCACTTCCAAAAACCAGTAACCTATTCTGATAAGATAGGTTTTAGGTTCCTAATCTGAAATCTATTTACACTTTGAAATCAATCATCTTTAGTTAAGATTGTACTTTGCACTTACGGTATTACTATAATCTTCTATGTCCATACAAAACAGATTATTGATATAGTTTTTTTTTTTTTGATGACCCAGGGAACCCGCGCACTGTACCAACACGGACAGCCCGACAGACCCGGGGTAACGGGGGGTAAGCCCTGGGGCGACACTAGCGGAAGACCCACCACCTCGATGTCACACTTAAGATCCCGTGCGGCCAGCGGGATTTGAACTCCTCTCCTCCTCGCAAAGGATCATGGGAGCCTTATCCAACTGGGCCACCGCAAGCGGTGGTATTATTGGTATAGTTTTCTTTTGTTTTGTCAGCACAAAATAGTACTCCAATTCTCCTGCTTGTATGACATGATGACCAGCCTTTACTAAATCATGGTCGACAATTTGGGAAAAAGAACAAAAGAAAAAAATTTGTGATGTTAACTTGAAAGCGTGTGACTTAATGCTATGAGCAGCGACGAAGATTCATTTCACACAATTATGAGTGGACTCCACAGCGTGTTAGTTGAATTCCATTTATTTCGTAAAAAATAATAAATTTAAACAATATTTTCTTAAAATTGATTGTTTGTATTATTAAAAATAAGTAATATATACCAAAAGTTCATTACCAATAATATTTTATGTCGAAGCATGTTGGGAAGATCTTTGAGCAATACCCCGCCATGACTAGTCCCAGCCTGATGGAGAAGAAGATCACAAAGCAAATCCCCGACATGAAGCACATGACCACCGCCCACAAAAGCTTCATGAAGCTAAGCTTGATGAACATGAGCATGCTCCGACGGAGGGTAGCGTGAAGATCATCCGCTGATGCGGCTAAGCAATAGCTGCCGCAACCTAACTCAATCAACAGGGAAGGTGGCGAAGAGGACAAACAATATCTTCACAAAGTTAATTGTCCTGCTCACAAGGAGTTTTTGGTAGGATGTGGTAATGCGAACCTTCTCGAAAATGCGAGGCTTGAAGAGCATTGGGTGTCAAATCTACATGCTCGTAGGATGAACTGGATCACAACGGCACACACAAGCATGCGACAAATGCACTGAGTTGGGTGGAAAATATCCTGCCACACATCGGTGTTCTAGTCGGTGTTCACAAAATCTAATTTTGACTTGCTTGGCTTAAAAAATAGGGAAAAAAATAAGTAACAAACATGCAGTACACGTGCTATACGCATGCAATTGCTTTTCCTTTCTTTATTATTCTTTTTTCATTTAATGCCTTAAAATTTGACCTATGGTGGGTGCAATACACATCCAATACACGTGCAATTGCTTTTCTTTTCTTTCTTTTTTTCCTTTTCATTTAATGCATAAAAAGATAACCTACGGTGATAGTTCTATCATTTTTATCAATAATAAAGCTAGACAACAAGAATGCAATTACTAAGATATAACCTAGTTATCATTATCAATTTTTGCAATAAAATTAAGTTGCAAGAGATTGATTTACTATATGAAAATCAGAGGGTGTCCATGTAATTCATTAAGTTCCTTTTTGATGAAAAATTAGAGGACAACCATGAAGTTCCAACGTCAGCAATAACCTTATACTCATTGCCTGCTTCACATCAACGCCGATTGTGTAGCCATACTCACGCATCCTTGTTGGAAGATCTTCGAGAAAGACACAGCCACGATTGGTCCCAACTTGATGGAGAAGAAGATCACATAACAAATGCTCGAGATGAAGCACATGACCACCGCCCATAAGAGCTTTGTGTCGCTGAGCTTGATGAACATTACGCATGCTCTGAAGGAGGCTAGCGAAAAGACCACCTTGCTGATGCTGCTTAGCAACAGCCGCCACAACCCAACCCAATCAATAAGGAAGTTGGCGAAGAGGATGAACAATATCTTTACCAAGTCAATAGTCATGCTCACAAGGAGTGTTTGGTAGGACGTGGTGATGAGGACCTTCTAAAAATGCGAGGGTCTAAGATCACAAGGGTGTCAATGCCACAAGCCCGATTGATGGACTTGATCACAACGACACACACTAGCATGTGACAGATGCAACAATTCGGGTGGAAGATATCTCGCCATACACCGATGTTCTGGTTGGTGTTCACAAAATCTAATTTCACTTGCTTAGCTAAAATAGGAAAAAGAAGTGGATGATATCCAAAATTAAGTAACACGCGTGCAGTACACATGCTATACACATGCAATTGCCGTTCTTTTCTTTATTTTTCTTTTTTCATTTAATACATTAAGAATTACCTATGGTGAGTGCAATACACGTTCCTTAGACGTGCAATAAATGTGCAATTTGTTTTTCTTTTCTTTCTTTTTTTCATTAAATTTAGGGTTAATACCTTGAAAAACCCCAAACTGGTACACCTGTGACAAATTTACCCCAAACTATTTTTTTTACCATCAAAAATCCCAGATTGGTATACCTTTGACAAATTTACCCTAAACTAGTACACTTGTGACAAATTTACCATCTATTAGTTTTGGTTAAATTTTCTTGTTAAATTATAAAGTTAAATAACACGTGACAATTGACCGGTATATCAATTTGAGATTTTACACTCTGTTTGTCATAGTTTATAATTTTTGTGATTTTTTTGGTGGTATTAATCTAATTTTTCGGAGGGTATATTAGTCACAAATTTACCAATTTGGGGTTTTTTGTGGTCGAATAAATTAGTTTGGGATAAATTTGTCATAAATGTACCAGTTTAGGGTTTTTTATAGTTAGTCGGGGTAAATTTGTCACAAGTATACTAGTTTGAGGATTTTCATGGTCAAAAAAATAGTTTGGGGTAAATTTGTCAGAAGTGTACTAGTTTGGGGTTTTTTAAGGTATTAACCCTTAAATTTATTAAAAGATGACCCATGGTGATAGATCTATCATTTTTATAAATATTGAAGCTAGACAAAAAGAGTGCAATTACTAAGATATAACCTATTTATTATTATCACTTTTTTTGCAATAGAATTAAGTTGCAAGAGATTGATTCACTGTATGAAAATCAAAATATGTCCATGTAATTCATAAAGTTCCTTTTTGACGAAAAATCATAGGACATCCATTAAGTTCGTACATCAACGATGACCCTATACTCATTGTCTGCTTCATGCTAACGCCGATTGCGTAGCCTTGTGCATGCAACCTTGTTGGGAGCATCTCTACGCAGTAAGGATCAGTCCCAGCCCGATGGAGAAGAAGATCATAAGATGACCTATGATGATAGATCTATCATTTTAATCAATAATAATACTAGACAAAAATAGTGCAATTACTAAGATATAATCTATTTGTCATTATAAATAAATAAATAAATAAATAAATATATATATATATATATATATATATATATATATATATTGCAGTAGAATTAAGTTGCAAGAGATTGATTCACTATATGAAAATCAAAGGACGTCCATATAATTCATGAAGTTCCTTTTTGATGAAAAATCAGAGGACATCCATAAAGTTTCTACGTCAACAACAACCCTATACTCACCATCTGCTTCATGCCGACACCGATTGCGTAGCCATGCACATGCAACCTTGTTAAGAAAATCTCCAAGTAGCACACTACCACAATTGGTCCCAGCCGGATAAAGAAAAAGATCATGTAACAAATCCCCAAGATGAAGCACATGACCACTACCCACAAGAGCTTTATGTGACTAAGCTCGACGAACATGATGCATGCTCCGAAAGAGGCCAGTCGAGAAGACCACCCCGTCGATATTGCTTAGCAATAGCCGCTGCAGCCCAACCCAATCAATGAGGAAGGTGGCGAAAAGGATGAACAATTTCTTCACCAAGTCAATAGTCATGCTCACAAGGAATATTTGGTAGGATGTAGTGATGCGGACCTCTCAAAAATACGAGGGCTGAAGAGCACAAGGGTATGAAATCTACATGCTTGTTGGACAAACTGGATCACATCAACGCACACAAGCATATGGCATATGCACCAAGTCGGGTGGAAAATATCCCGTCATACGCCAATGTCCTAGTTGGTGTTCCAAAAATCTAATTTTGACTTCTTTTTTTTTTTTTTATACCAGAAACCGCCGTACAGCCGGCAGCAGGCGACGTAAACCTAGGGGCACTAGCGTGGGGACTCACCACCCACAACACCCCACTTAAGTCGTGCATCGTGACGAGTTGGGGAATCGAACCCCGGCCTTGCGTTTGGCCAACGTACGATTCCACCAACTCGGCCACTATGGGGGTGGGTATCTAATTTTGACTTGCTTGGCTAGGAAAAGGAAAAAAAAACAAGTGAATGATATTTGAAATAATTAACACACTTGCAATATACATGCAATACATGTGCAACTGCTTTTATTTTATTTTTTCATTTAATGCATTAAAAAATGACCAGTGGTGAAAGAACTATCATTTTCTATCAATAATAAAACTAGACAAAAAGAGTGCAGTTACTAAAATGTGACCTTATTATCATTATCATTTTTTTTTTTTTTTTTGCAATAGAATTAAGTTGCAAGAGATTGATTCACCGTATGAAAATCGGAGTATGTCCATTCATGAAGCTCCTCTTTGATGAAAAATCAGAGGATATCCATGAAGTTCCTACCTTAGTGATGAACCTATACTAACCATTTACTTCACGCCGATGTCAATGCTAATTGCGCACCCATGCACATGCAATCTTGTTGGGAAAATCTCTGAGCAATACACCGCTGCGATCGATCCCAGCCCGATGGAGAAGAAGATCACATAGCAAATCCCTAAGATGAAGCCCATGACCATTGCCCACAAGACTTCATGTGGCTAACCTTGATGAACATGAGGCATGCTCCGAAGGAGGCTAGCAAGAAAACCACCATGCCAATGCTACTTAGCAATAGCCATCGTAGCCTAGCCCGATTAACGAGAAAGGTGGCGAAGAGAACAAACAATATCTTTACAGAGTCAATTGTCATGCTTGCAATGAGTTTTTGGTAGGATGTGATGATGCAGACTTTCTCGTAAATGTGAGGGTTGAACAACGCTAGGGTGTCAATGCTACATGTCTGTTTGATGAATTGGATCACAACGGGGCACACTAGCATATGGCAGATGCACCAATTCAGGTGGATGATATCCCGCCATATGCCAGTGTTCTAGTTGATGTTCACAAAATCTAATTTGACTTGCTTGGCTAGAAAAAAAAAAAAGAAAAAAAAGAGTGGATGATATTGGAAATAAAACACGTGCAATTGCTTTCCTTTCTTTTCTTTTTCTTTTTCCATTTAGTGCATTAAAAGATTACCTATGGTGATAGATCTATCATTTTTCTCAATAATAAAGCTACACAATAAGAGTGCAATTACTAAGATAAAACCTAGTTACCATTATCATTGTTTTTTGCAACAGGATTAAGTTGCAATAGATTAATTCTCTGTATCAAAATCAGAGGACGTCCATGTGTTTCACAAAGTTCCATTTTGATGAAAAATCAAAGGACATCATGAAGTTCCCACGTCAGCATTGATAATGACAATATTTTTCATTCATTAATTTTTGTGAGCAATAGATATGTTTTTTTTGTAAGTATTTTTCAAATCATTCATTTCCAAAAAATAAATGACCATTAATATAATTTTTTATTTCAGGTGATGATGGTCGAGCAATAGTATTGGTCACTTTGTAAAATACAGGTTATTTGGGCGGACTATTTTTTAATAATTTCTTATTTACTAATTTTATTTCGTTTATGTCGGTACTTAACCAATCAATTACTCAACGTGAAGTATAGTTGAGCATACTATAATGTCCTAAAAAAATTTTTTTTTTCTTGAATTTGAGTGGCATCACAAAAAAAAAATGATAAAAAGAAAACTTTTTGGGGCTAAGAAAGTAGTAATATTAGAAAGGGTAGCTTGGTCTACGGTCTCCTTTGACTTTTTCTGTTGAACTCTTCAGACATTTGGCCGGCTCCCATGCGCTCTACAAAAGTATAGTGGAGGGAGGTAGCTACTGCCTTGCCGCGTCTTATTCCTTGAATAGGAAGTAATTACACCCACATAAAACGTAATGGACACGGCCCTCGTATTCTTTTGTTTATTTTTTTACGCATCCCACGTCGACCGCTGTTAAATAGCCGGTCAATTTTTCAAACTATAACTTAGCGATTAAAAGTGATGAAGGTGGTTCTAAAATAAAGATATAAAGAGAGAGTGATTAATTGCTTGACATTAGGCCCCATAAGCATCATAGTATGTATTCCTTTCCCATTGCATTTTCCCTTTAGATTTCATTTGCTTCTCAATAAATGAATGATTTGTAAAATATTTTCCCAAAATCGATAACTTGTATTGTTTGAAATATTATCAATGAAATTTTTTTTCATTACCAATAATAATTTATGTTTGAACATTTTCAAAAAATAATTAAAATATTTTTCATTGACATATTATTTCAAGTGATATCATTGATCATTTTTTTTAAATATATTTTGCAAAACAAACAAACCCTTCAAGTAACATAAAATCACATAATAATACATGAGTGGACTATAATTTATCCCCTATAATTTTCTTTTGGGACTTGTTTTCCTATTACTCTAATTAGAGGAAATTTCCTCAAACCATATCTCTTAATGGTGGTTACAAGTATAGATATCACCCGCATTTTATTTTGACTAAGTTTGTACGCAAGTCACTATGACCCACTAATTAGAAGTATGGTTAGACACTCTACCATTAGGGGTCGGAGAAAAAACTTGTCAATCTTATTAGAGATATGACCGGCTCTCGTGCTCGATGATTGTTGTTTAACAAGTCTTGGGGAGGAAGGCGACTAATTCCTCATGGGGGCTCGTTCCTTCAGTAACTCATTAGAACTACATATAACATAACCGAACAGACCGGAAATAGTTATTAATTACAAAAGGATGACGTGTATGGCTTTCTAATCTTATATAAGAGGCAGAACGAGGGAGCATTCTCAGCAGTGGCTTGGAAAAGCAAATACGTTTTACTTCCTTTCGGCTTCGGATCAATGGAGGGCTCATTTTTCTGCGTGTTTAAGAGGGCTCTCCTCTTTCTCTCTCTCCAAGTCCTCATGATCTGCTCCATGCATCAAGGTTATAGTTATGGAGTGAAGGGAAGATTACAAGCCACACCGTGTCAGTTAGCTCTCTTTGCCTTCTCCTTCTTGCTCACTTTCCACTACCAAAGGTGGTTCTCTCTCTCTCTCTCTCTCTCTCTCTCTCTCTCTTTCTCTCTCAAGTCATGCCTGGCGCCTGTGAGTTGCCATGGAATCCTCCTTATTTTTCACGCAGACACTTTTGTTGGGTTCTGATAGAACTTGGCTAAGTTGGCTTTGCTTTAAACTCTATTAATGGGGAAATTAAGAGGTGAGAGGGTGATTAGAAGAAGACATATAGGCAGGTGATCCGTCTCTTTTGCATTAGCTCACGCGAATAATTAAAATTGCATTTAGTGGAGGGACTTCGTCATACAGTGATGGTGATCATCGGATGTGTCCCGTTCAAGAAGCCAAGTCGTTCGAAAGGAGAGAGTGGGAACACATGTTTAAGAGGTTGACCCGACCAAACGGAAGTCTTCGTTGAATGGAAAGATAAAACAATCTATTTTCTTCTTTCGACCAGTGGATTATCGACTTACCATTCACCTAATCTGTTACTTTCACACGACATGCTTTCAGCTAGCAACCGGAAGTCGACCTTGGAGGTAATTCACAAGCATGGCCCATGCTCTCAGATTGTTCAAGACCAAAATCCTCTGAATCACACCAAAATCCTGCTCCAAGATGAATCAAGGGTCAAGTGGATTCAGTCCAAATCCTTCAACAGCAGCGACAGCCTAAAATCTTTGGCGGTGGCAAGTCTTCCAGCGAAGTCCGGCATCACCATTGGCACTGGCAACTACTTAGTGAAGGTCGGCCTCGGCACACCAAAACAGAACCTCACTCTCATTTTTGACACCGGCAGCGCTCTCACGTGGACCCAGTGCCAGCCATGCGTGGGATCTTGCTACAATCAGTCTGACCCAATCTTTAACCCATCACGATCATCGTCCTATTCCAATGTCTCGTGTGCCTCGACAGCATGCTCTCAACTTTCTTCCGGCCACGGTAATATCAACCCCATTTGAGATACTTAATTCTTATGATGTCCTACTAGAATATTTTTCAAGCGTTGATGAGGAATATCTGATTCTAATAGTTAAAAACCATCACAAAAAGAATAACCAGAAGTAATTAAAGCAACGTATTATGCTCTTGGATCTTTAGGTGGTTCGCGATGCAACGGAACTTGTCAATATTCCATCCGATATGGGGACAATTCATCTTCGACAGGCTTCTTCGCAACTGAGAAGTTGACAATATTGCCGACGGAGGTGATCGACAATTTCAAATTTGGCTGCGGTGAGAACAACCAAGGCCTCTTTGGCACAGCTGCAGGGTTGATCGGACTCTCAGACAACAATATCTCCATCGTGGAACAAACCGCGGCCACATATGGCAAATATTTCTCCTACTGCTTGCCCTCTTCCACTAGCTTTACCGGACACTTGACTTTCGGCAAGGACAGCACGGCACCGAGCTCAGTTAGCTTCACGCCGTTATCGACGGTCCCACAAAGCTCGCAATTCTATGGAATAAGTATCGTCGGAATCAGGGTAGAGGGAAAACCTCTATCAATACCATCGACGGTCTTTTCAAATGGAAGCGCGATTATCGACTCGGGAACTGTCATTACCCGATTACCTCCAACAGCCTATAGCGCCTTGAGAACCACAGTCAGGAAAGCGATGGCGAATTACACGACAGCGCCGGCAGTTTCCCTTCTCGATACTTGCTATGATTTTAGCAAGGAGAGCACAGTCGTGATCCCATCGATAACATTCTCTTTCGCCGAGGGAGTCAACATCGACTTGGACCCTAGCGGGATATTTTACGTCGAGGATGCCTCGCATGTTTGCCTAGCTTTTGCAGCGAATGGTGCTGATACTGATCTGGTCATTTATGGAAATGCGCAACAGAGAACGTTTGAAGTGGTGTATGATGTTGCTGGAAGAAAGCTAGGCTTTAGTCCAAATGGCTGTGCCTAAGATGGATGGATTAAAACGAAAGTTACTTGTAGACATGCTTGATGACGATTAGGAGTCTGCAAATTGAATATTTATCATTACCTTTCACCATTCTTGAATAAACATTTTGAGTTGTAAC
This sequence comes from Eucalyptus sideroxylon, assembly GCA_014182405.2. NCBI lineage: Eukaryota > Viridiplantae > Streptophyta > Magnoliopsida > Myrtales > Myrtaceae > Eucalyptus > Eucalyptus sideroxylon. The sequence goes on along the minus strand of CM024554.2, from coordinate 29,905,130 downwards.
TATTACATATCGAAAATAGAGGAAGTGCACTTCTCCAGTGTCGTTTAACATCGATCTTTGTGAGACCATCAGTATGCAAATTTAGCTAAACAATCATGTAAGTGATATCCATTTAAGAAATTTTTTACAAACAGCAATGGAGAAAAATATGACGAACTTGAGAAGGGTCGCCCTATAATGACCAGATTGTCCCTACTTTCTCGTGGAATATACCACAATAAACAGATTCAAATCCGAACCTCTCTCTCCCCCCAGCTCAACCATTACCACCACATTACATCAGATTGTGACTAGACCTCCCTGCGCCGGCGCTCTCTGTTAACAAAGACAGGTGTTCACGGTGGTTGTGACCTTGTAAACATTGCAAAGCAATTTTATCTGCAAATCAATCAAAAAAAAAAAATTTTGAACAGGAAACCCTCATCGCATTAAGATGAATAGCACATACAACCCGCGGCTAGAGCGTCCGCGCATAGCAAATTCAAGAGAGCAGGGGGATTGAGGGCCCAATTACAGGACAAAGAGGTACGATTATGGGCCTTGCAAGCCCAGTCAGCGGCAGAATTCGCTTCTCTGCGGCAGAACCCTATTGTGAGATTGGGAAATAGGGTTAGGAGGAAAGCAGCCTCGGCAAATAGAGAGCGATCCGACCATGGCGGCTGTAAGTGACTGTTCAAGGTTTCGACCAGAGAGAGATTGTCAGATTCAACCACGATTGTTGCAGTCTGAAGGCCTTGATGCAGAAGATGGTGAAGCGAGAAAGATAAAGCTTGGATCTCAACCTGAAGAGCAGAGGCAGCCACTACTCCTAAGGAAAACCCATCGGTAAGTCGGCCTTGATGGTCCCTACAAATACAAGCTATCGTTCCTTTGTTACTACCTTGATGATAAGAGCCATCGACGTTTGCTTTCAAAACCCCGAGATCTGGAGGACGCCATAGATGGGATCTATTTGTGACCGATCTATTCTGATGCAGGTTCGAGGGTGAAGAAAACCGATCTGCTTGGGCGCCAGTCAGTGCTGTTTCTACAATCTGATCTGGATTAGGAGTAGTACCTCGGAAGACGAAAGCATTCCGAGCCCGCCAGATCTGCCACGAATATGAGAGATTAAGGCCAGCCCGAGGTAATCGATCAGTGCAAACTCGATCACGGATTGACAGCCAGATCCTATTCAAAGGTAAAGAATCTCTTTCGTAAAATAACAATCAAATTCTTGATAAACTTGAATACAAGAAATCCACATGGATCTTGCCTCGAGATATCAAGACAGTAAAAACCAAATAATGCGGAGAGGAGGAGAAGTCCGACGAGAGAACCCGCATTCCAAAAAGAGCTAAGCCACCGCGCAGATCCAACAGGGGTGGCTAGTCCGTGATGCAAAAACCGAAGACCGCTTCAACCGAGGAGGACCGCATCCACGTTTTTCGTCTCCATAAAAAATAACAGGTCAAGATTGGCGCATCCAACAATAGAGAATCATCATAGACCCCCGGATACCCTCCTGGTAAGTCATAGGGATTATAGCGCCTTGGTTTCTTTGCAGGACTTATCTTGCTTGCTGGTCGAATACTGAGGCCTTTTTTTGCCTGGTTAGGTGATGTTGGCCATTGCACTCCTTTCATCTTCTCTGTAGCTGGGATTAAAGCTATGGTTAAGGTATGTGGCTCTAAGAGAGGGATTGTAGATATATCAGTCCGTGTCTGTGTAGAGATGGGAGCAATAATCTGTGGCTGAGAGGTTGTTATAGGAATTGGTGGTAGAAGAAGAGGAAGAGTGCGGATCTCAGTTGGAGGAGTTTCGGGTACGGTTTCTTCTTTGTCCTCCTCCAAATTAGATTGGCCATAATAACACTGCCAGTAAGGGCTATACTTCTGAACTTCGGCTTTTAACTAGGGACCATAAGGAGTAGAGTCAAGTTCGGTGATCATTTTCTCCTCAAAAGGGATGGATGGACAAGAATTCGTATAATGGCCCAGTCGTCCGCAAGAATAGCAGTAATGAGGTAATCTTTCGTACCGAAAATCCAACCACAAAGTTCAATTTGTAAGTTTAATGAGTCGACCTACTTTTAATGGTTCAGATAAGTCCAACTCAACGCGAGCTCGACAAGCTTCAGAGTGGAACCAATGGCGAACTCAGATTTTACTTGCATTCCTCAACCGCAATTTCTTCGATTGCTTTTTCTATAGATAATCGGCCCAGTTTTTGACATATTGTGGCGATCCGAGATGCATCAGGGTCATCGTCAGTAGCCATTGATGAAAGAAATGGTCGACTTAACGGAAAAAGGTCGACATGGTAAGAAAGAAGGAAAGTATGTGAGGAGGGGAAAGGAAGGTAATGTGAGGAGGGGTTACCGATCCAGAATATGTCCAAAAAAGCGGTCGAAGAATTCGAGGGGAAAGGAGCAAAGTTTATGATTTCGAACAATTGTTGGTAAAAAGCCACAAAAAGAATGTATGGGCAGATTATTAAAGTAGTTGGTTATTTTTGAAGTAAAATTAAATGTTTGTACAGCTCTAGATCAAGCAAAATAATAGTTGCTGAGTAACTAAAATTGGCTGATAACTTAATGTTGAAAATGTTGGTAAATTAATGAGACTATAGTTTGTAATTTTAAGAAAAAAGTTTGTAACTTTGACATGGTGAGCGAGCCAGAATAATGCGTAATGATACATTATTAAAGTAATTGGTAATTTTGGAAGTATATATATTTAAAACTTTTCAAAATCATACAAGATGAAAATTGATAAAAGACAGTTGTTAACTTAATGTTAACGAATTTTGGTTATTTCGAAACCTAACAAGTAAAAAGTTAATAAGTTACTAACATGAATTTGGAACATAAAGTGACAACTGTTGACAACTGTTGTAAAATAAATTAAACTAATACTGGTGATTTCGTGTATAGATTAATAATTTAACACAGTTAACGAGCCACTAAAAGAGATGTTGGTAGATTAATGAAACAGTCGGTACTTTCGAAAACATAAATAAATCTTGATACTTTTCGAATTGAGTGAGATAAAAAGTTGGTAACTGACCAGAATTAATTATAGTTTATTTGATAACTTGTGTGTGACCAAAATTAGTAGCAATTTCCATCAACATTGGGCCACGTGGCAATTTCCGTAACGTATCGATAAAAGATAAGAGATATGAGCAAATATATGCATTACATATTATTTTACCAAGTAATTAATTATTTTTTTGTCAAAAAATTATATTGACTCAAAAGGATACACGGAAGTACATGGACTTTCATGATAAAACAAATTAAAGCAAAGCAAAGGTCAAAATACTACAAAACAAAGTCAAATCCAAAAAACAATGAGAATCAACAAAGCACCGGTAGGATTAAGAATACACTCATTCCAAAAGAACATATTTGCCAAGCAAAATAATTGGTAGTCAATCACTGAATCCCATATCATTGTCAATGATGAGCATACATTAAAAATTCCTTCTCTAATAATTACGACGTTGCAAGTTGACATTGCTTGCTTAGGTTTAGTTTCCTCTATACCATCACCATATAGAGACAATCAAAATAGATTGAATAAATAGAAATCTAACTTTTTGGAGAGCAACTTTCATAATTTAGCGAAATGCTAGAGCTCTTGGGTCAATCATTAAAATTAGAGATAGATGACCTATTCATAAACATAGCATAAGGGCATCGAATCCCCAAAAACATTGTCAAACTCCCAAATATAAATCAGAAGAAAAGAACTCTTAAGTCCATAACTAGATTTGGAGAGTTAAAACTCTCAAATCTTGAACTAGACCGGGAGAGCACAACTTCCAAATCTAGATTGGGAGAGAAAAATGAGGAAAATTACAAAAAAAAAAAAAAAAAAAAGAACTCAAAGAAAATCAAAACAAATGGAAGGAAGGGTGAGACTAGCTCAAACCCTAGTAATTGATATTTACTTGATTAATATTGTGGTAATATGACACTTTAATTTCAATTAATTTCATTAGTGTCTACAGATGCCCCCAACTTCATTCATGTGTCTTGCAAAATATATCTGTGCGCATTGAGGAGCATGTCTTGAAGTCCCACTTCAAAATCTCGCCTTTTCACCTTGAATTGATGAAAGAGACGCAATTATGTGGTAATTGCATCATCTTGTTAACATCCAACTAGGTCACATCATATCGATGATAGATATGATCTCGTTTTTCCTATTAGATTAAGCTAGGATTGGAATTTCTAACATTGTATTTGGAAGCGGGTTTCGTGAAGTTTCGTGTTCCCACTGGAATTACAATGATATGTTTGTTTCAAAAGAGGGGAAAGGGGGAAGAAGCAAACAAAAAATAAAGAAAACCAGCTGACGCGTTCAATTCATCCACGGAATCCTCCGCGCATGTAGGGGTAGCGCCTCCCTCAAATCGGACCGGAGGCCGAAAGTGACATGTGCTATTAAGGGAGAAATTTCCGGAAACTTAAATATATGGTTTGGAAATAGAAACAAAGCGATGGACTCATCGCCAATCATTTTTTTGAAAGGCCTGGGATGTTTGCGGAACTAGGTGAGCATTTGAAGGAACTGGTCATATTGTGAGAACTAGAAAAAATATTCGTCTAGGGTTTGGTTACCTATGAGGAAGGGTTAGCAGTAGCACCCCAAGAAACCTTCTCGGTACCACATTTTCCCATCGAGTTATGGAAGCAATTATTAATATAATTTCTTAATATTGAGAATGTAATTTTGATTTATAGCAAGTGTAGTCAAGTAAAATATGTTACATCCCTTTACGCTTTGGCATGACTTCTAATAGAATATTTAAATATTAAATTACGCCATTATCATGTAACTTAAACTTTTGGGTTAATACCTTGAAAAATCCTAAACTGGTACACTTGTGACAAATTTACCCTCCGTTAGTTTTCGTTAAATTTTACTATCAAATTATTAAGTTAAATGACATGTGACAGTTCACTAGAATACCGATTTGAGATTTTACGCTCCGTTTGTCACAGTTTACAATTTTTGTGAATTTTTTTGTAGTATTAATCAAATTTAGCATAGGGTATATTTATCATAAATTTACCAATTTGGGGTTTTCTGTGGTTGAATAAATTAGTTTGGAGTAAATTTGTCATAAACGTACCAGTTTAAGGTTTTTTTATTGTTAGTCGGGGTAAATTTGTCACAGATATACCGGTTTAGGGTTTTTCAGGGCCAAAAAAATAGTTTGGGGTAAATTTGTCACAACTGTACCAGTTTGGGGTTTTTCAGGGTATTAACCCTAAACTTTTAGAATAATACATAATGGTTCTATAAAACTTCACATGGTATCAGAGTAAGAAATCCCAAGTTCAAATTTTTTAAGTTCTTATGTGCTTTCCCAATGAAAAGTTTCCTAATGAAAATATGCGTGGTAGTATGCATGAGTCCTAAATTTGTGCATTTTGACTAATCGAATTTATTTGATGATACATAAATAAGTTTGCAAATGACACGGCGATGTCATTATTTGACCTATTTAGATAGGAATCACTTTCGTCCTTTCGACCATACATATGATAATGTGTTTCTGAAAGCCGAAAACAGATTTTAGGAAAATAATTATATTTGTGAAAACATTTTCGGAAAAATATAACATGTACAGGGCCTCAGTTCACGACAAGGACCGGCCTGATTCTATTCAAAACCTTTAACCTTTTGGAAACCGTCCATTCACTTCACTATCAGAACTAGGCAGAGCTTTTGCCCGGTTAGCGGCAAACGACTAATTTATACCATTCATGATATACTAATCTGCACATGACCTCCAAAACAAGCGATGTTAGCTTCTCACTATTAGGTAAGATTATCCAAACTTTCATGATTAGTTATTATACCATTCATGATATAATAATAATATTAGTTATAATTATGCTAATTAAAAATTGAATAGTTATATAATTATTATTCTACTCATATTGTTAATCATTCGATGAATAATGTTTATTTAGTACATCACATATTGTATGGCTAAATTTAAACCATAAGCATAGATTAGTTATAATTAATTAATGGTTATTTTTTTGTTAAATTGTAATGTCTTGATAGTATAGATGGGATATTACACCGATGATTGGCTGTCAAAATGATAGTACAATATTTATTTAAATGTCATCGCACTTTATGTGCTTAACATTTTGTTATAATCACAAATAAATTATCAAGATATAGATAAATATTTGATGTGATTTATTATATTTCTAATAATATATGGGGTAGTGAACTAATCAATCATGATTGACTATTTAAAAAAATGAAAATGCTTATATTCTCTCCGATTTTGATTTTATAGATATTTTGGGAATTCTAACGCAATGTGCTGTTACGACATGTGTCATTCATGAAACAAAACTGTGTAATAATATTATATTACTTGAATTAAACGGTATCATAATTTTATAATAAATGATTCTGAGAGAGAAAGAGAGAGTCTAAAGTCATTGATTTGCTATACCCCTAATGACTCCAAATGAATGATTCCAAAGTCATCGATGTGCTATGCACCTAATGGCTCCAAACGAGCGACAGAGTCGGCCAAGCTATTCTTACTGATAAGTACAATTACTTGTCGTCACTACACGGTTTTAGCATATCATGCACTAGATTGTCATTCACTAAGAAGTTGACATAGAATTTCCCTATCAAGCAAAATAATCATTGGGGTAAAAACAACGTAAATATCATAATTTTCATATAATACTCACTTAAGTGCCATAACTTTTCTTCACTCACTTACAAATTTATAAAAATAAAAAAAAAAAAATAAAAAAAAGATCAAATGAGTGTTATCAATGATTTGTTTTACTGGAAAATTTCATGTGGGTGCTGATGGTCCTATGTGGTCTTACCTATAGTAACATTGACAAATTTTTAAGTTTTAAATTATTTTTTATTCTTTTTCTTTTTCTTTTCCTTTTTATTTTTTTCCCTTTTTTGAAGGTCAATAGGGGTGAACCTTGCAAGCTCTAAAAAAATGAAAAAGAAAAAAGGAAAAGAAAAATTCAAAAAATTCAAAAAAAAATTAAAAAGCACTAAAAAATTCCACATATGATGATTTGTTGAAAATGGCATTCAAATAATTGATTTTACTCTCATGTGGCACTTAAGTGAACGAAAAAACGTTACACCAATCAAGTGAACATCATATGAAAATTATTGCACTCACGTTGTTCTTCTTCCAAAATTATTTATTTCATAGAAAATAAATGATTTTGAGAACATTTTCCTAAAAATGAGCGATTATATCATTAACAAATATGAATGAACGAAAAATATTTTTACCACTCACAAAAATATTTAGACATAAATAGTTATTGATTATGAAAATATTTTTTATTAACTAGTTATTTGGAGTGATATAAATAACTATTTTTAAGAAAATATTTTTAAAATCATTTATTATTCTATATGTTTACATCAATATGGGAATCTACGTCACACGCCACGACGTAACCTTCAGACCACTCCCACTCGATGCCACTCTTTCATTTCTAATTATTTCCTATTTAATTTTTTTCCAAGGTTTTCTTATTTAATTCTTGCTTGCCGGTTTCAACCTCAGTCCTAGTTTGGGAATAGGCTCGATTAATTGAGATAGCCCCACCTGGCCACCGGTACCTAACATCAACGACATGTAAACTACGATCCAATAGTCAACAATAACATGTATAATTCCCACTAATCGAATATGTCGAGCACATTCAAGAGTTCAATATCTTTAATTGTTATGTTAATTCAATCCCTCTTTACGGAGGCCGCCTTAAGCAAATATGGATTTCCACATTTTTAAACATTCGAAACTCGTCTTAGTTGTAAATTGAAACCGATGCGGGACGGATGCGCATAACAAAAGATAGTCGACATGGGTTTAGAATTGTAGAAAGGGTTGAAAAATAGGATAGCAAGAAAGGGCGAACTAGTTTGGGATGGAAGTGGGTAGCAAAACACGATTGAGAATCTTTTAAAGGGGAGAAAAATGGGATAGCAAGAAAGGGAAGGAAATCATATAAAAGACACAGGACACGGAAAAAGGAACGACACGCCAAAACTTGACAATAACATAATCATCTCAATATTAAAATTCATAATCAAAAGCTAACTAAAGAATACATTGACAGTGATATATACGGTGTAATCGGTAAACCTTGTTTCTTAATGAAACATCATCAAGCAAACCTTAACGAGATAATAGTTAATTGGCTCGCGATTTTTCCATTCCTTCTGTATATAACCCTACCATATTAAATTGAGAACATTATCTTTCACATGTCTTACTTGTTTTAAACTTAAAAAAAAGTGCAGTTACAGTTCTACCCAACAACAAAGAATACGATCTAAAGAAGGTTCACTCTTAATTTATGCTTCTTTTTCTTCTTTTTTTTTTTTTGCCATTTAGGGATAGTGTCCCTCTTTTCCCAATTAATAATTTATTTGACAGATAACCAATTGGTTATTGTGTAATGATACATATATTTTTATTTTGTACTAAGAGACCATTATTCAAAAAAAAAAAAAAAAAAAACTTAAGTATCATTAAGAGTAAAAAGGATCCGTCTACTACTTTTAAAGAATGTTTTTGTTTAATAATAACTTCAATATGTTTTAACGGCTCAGATTTTGTTTCGTTTGATAAATCAAATAGTCTGATTTTTATTTATTTTTCAAGCCATCACTACACGACTTTTTAAAAGATATATGTAAAAAATAACAATATGACAAAGTTAAGTACATCAAAAATTTTAAACATTTATTAAAACGAGTAGATTAAACTTTTTACTCTTACCCGTGCTTAGGTTATTTTTAAAATATGATTTCCTAGTATAAAATTGAAAAAAATTAATACAACTCATTAACACAATAATAGTTGGCTATCTTCCAAATAAATTTTTTTTAAAAGACAGACACTGGTATCAAAGGGGGAAAATAAAGAATTCAAACAAAAAAAAGGAAAAAAAAAGTAAGAAATAAGCTTAAATTAAGAGTGGGTCTCACATTTAATTTTATTCTTGGTAGTGTAAATAGAATTCTAACTGTTCAGAAAAATGCTAAAGTGCAGAATAATACAGTCAATTCAAGGTGACAGTGACGTATGCACTTAAAAATGGGGTTATAAAAACAAAAGATAAGAAATTAATTAATAGTGTCATGCAGGTGTAATTCCAGTTCTGACTTCTCTCATGTGGATGCCCTTTCTAATGAGTCAAGTCGTGAAACTAAATGTACAACATCCAAATCATATAGCCATGGTCGATCACGAGTAATATAAGCATCCCTTGCCAATAACAAACAAAATTTGAATTATCAAGCGTACCAAATGCGGGCTTGATGTCTTTCGAAAATAACTCCATAGCCATTGGTCCTAAAAGAAATTTCATGTGAACTCAGATGGAGTTCAGGAGGAGTAGCCAAAATTTAATTAGAGACCTCGCCTCGCCACAAGATTCGAAGAACTGCTCTGGATGAAGATTTTACACGACCTATTAGTAATTCTAGCTCCAGTCATTCTCATCAGCATGCAAAGAAGTCAAGAGATTAATTCATATTCAGGAGCTAATTATATAGGCATTAACAACAATGTATGATGTTTCCTAACCAAATTATTATAATAATAAAAACTTAAATATTGTGAACTGAAATCTTATTCAGATAATAATAAATCTAAAGACGAGAAAATTAATTAAAACAGGATCCCGTTGTAATTCTGCCTTCTTCGTCAGAAATGGATGTAGAAATCAATTCACCAAGAATAAAACAAGAATTATCCTGCTAAGGTTTTTCTTTTTCTTTTTTTTTTTTTTGTTGTCAAAAGAAATTTCTTCATTACCAAAATAATACATAAAAGAATTCATAAGAAATCTCAAAAGTTACCATAACAAAGCAAGTTTGTAGAACTCCAAAACAAACAAAAGACCGAAAATCAAGGCAAATCATCAGAGCTTGGTTGGCAAGGATAATCACATGCTTGTCCTTCAAAAAATAGATCTATGACCACATCCAAGCCAAAGGAAGAGCGGCCAATCACCAAATCATGCATCATCATCAATGATTAGCACATGATGGGATCTCTATATGTAGTTACGACTTTGTCTTTCAATGATCCACTTAGGTTTGGCATCCCTAACATCATCACCGTATGGAGACAACATAAACATATTGATAAGCTTAAATTTGACACCCGTGAAAGCAAGCCATTTGCCAGTGCGAGGTGCCAAAACTTTTAACAAAACCACATTGAACAAGTACAAATTTGACATTGAAATTACTATGAACACCATTGAAACTAGAGGCAAATAGTTTATTCATTAAAACTCCTAAATTTAGAATTATATAAAGAAGAAAAGCACTCAAATCGAAAACTAGATCAGGAGAGTAAAGAAAGAAATAAGATAAAAGAAAAAAGAAAAAGTAACTAGGGGGGGAGAGATCTAGGGCAAGTCCCTCCCCTCTAGTAAGTTAAAGAGACGAAAGAAGGTTAGAGAGATAGAGGAGGAGGGGAGGCTAGCCGAAGTTCTAGAAGTATACTTGATCATAATGAGGATATACTATTGTCTGGCTAAGTCAATGCTTACTTTAGGAATATTTTTAATCACTTTGTATGGTTCTTCTTGGTTTCTTCTCTTTAAATTCTTCCCTTGTCCCTTTTGATACGAGTCTCCATCCCTTGCTCCTCACAGTAGCATTTGGAGGTCTTCGTTCAACATAACTAAATCATCTCAAAACCAGTTTATATGATCTTATCATTCATTCAAACCACACCTAACCTATGAGGGTGAGCTTATTTTCTAACAATGCGCTCTCATATTGTTACACTTATTTTGCGCATGTCTTAGTGAATAGATAAGAAGTAATGCAGAAGAGAGGAATTATAGAGTTTCTGTATATTTTGATCAATCTTGAAGAATAATGCACGATCTTATTTATAGGCTTTATTAAATGATTATCTAAAATAATAAATCCATCAAGAAAATATATGCGCAATCTTAAGAAATTTAGAGAATTGAGAGAAATATCTTAATTATCTCTAACGTCAATAGTTAATTAATTGTGTAACATTCTACCCACAAGCATCATAGGACGTATTACTGTCCCATCAAATTTCTTCTTAAGTTCAAGTAGCAAAGAAAACATTATCATACACGAGTGAAGTCCATAGTTCTATTCCTTTTATTTTCTTTCGAGCCATTTCTCCAATGACCCTAGTTGGTAAAACTCGCTCAAACCATATTTCTGATTAGTGGATTACATGGACATCATTATGTCTAATTAGTGGATTACATAAACGATCCACCAATCGGAAATATAGTTAGGGCTCAATACCACCAGGTTGAAGAATAACTTAATATATCTCTTCAGGTGTTGGACCAGCTCTCATGCTTAATAGTTGTTTATCAACAAAACAAAGTTCAGTGGAGGATGGTGGCTCGTCCCTTCAATCACTAATTACAATTAAACAAATCATAACCGAAATGATGGATTAAAGTAATTAATTTAAGGAAGGATGCCGTGTAGGGCTTTATAATCTTGTGCATTATTGCCGCCCAAGAACTACTATATAAAAGGCTGAACAGGAGAGCATTATTGGCAATAATTTGGAAAAGCAATTCAATTTTTTTCTTCCTTTCTCGATCAGGTTGATGGAGGGCTCATTCTTCTGTGTGTCTAACAGGGCTCTGCTCTTACTCTCTCTGCATGTCCTTATGACTTGCTTCGTCCATCAAGGTTACCCTTATGGAGTAGAAGGGAAGATTGCAAGCAACACAGTATCGGTTATCTCTCTATTGCCTTCTCCTTCTTGCTCCCCTTCCACTACCAAAGGTGGCCTCTCTCTCTCTCTCTCTCTCTCTTAAATATGTATAATGAAAAGCTGCCATGGGTACTAGTAAATTACTGCGGTATAATCCATCGTATAAACCGATTATATACGGACACATAGTGTACTTACGTCCAGTGGAAAAGTGATTTTTTCGGATCATGAATGAACTCGAACATGAACAAGATTGGTCGAATTCTGCACCGTGAGTGACCGAACCCGACTCATAGTTCAGAGGGAAAGTACACCGCTGTCCACTTAGTCGTAGGAACTCATGCCTTGCACCTATGAGTTACCAAGGATTCTTCTTCATGTTTTTCATGTAATTATATTTATATTAATGAGGAAATTAAGAGGTAAGAGGGATATTAAAAGAAGACATATAGGCAGGTGATCCGTCTCTTTTGCAGTAGCTCGCGCCGAGAAGTTTAAATTGCATTTAGTGGAGGCACTTGGTCGTATATATGATGGGGATCATATTGATTTGTCCCATTCAAAAGGCTGTCTTTTAATCTAAGGAAATACTATGGTTAGAAAATGAGAAAATATTTATAAAAAAAAATGAATGGAAAGAGTGAGGATGCAGGTTTTAACTTTTTATCCCACGGTCAAACCAATAATTTTAAGAGTTGACCACCCTGAACCCAAGTCTTTGTTGACTGGAAAAATAGAATAATCTTTCTGTTTTTTTTTTTTTTAAGCAATGCATTATTAACTTGCTACATCACATCATTTCTTACTCTTACGTGACATGCTTTTAGCTAGCAAACGAAAGTCGACCTTGGAAGTATATCACAAGCACGGCCCTTGCTCTCAGCTTGTTCAAGGCCACAGTCCTCTAAATCATACTAAAAGCCTGCTCCAAGATGAGTCAAGGGTCAAGTGGATTCAGTCCCAATCCTCCAACGGTAGCGATGGCCTAAAAGTTTCGGCGGCGACCAGCCTTCCGGCAAAGTCTGGCATCACCCTGGGCACCGGCAATTACATAGTTACAATCGGCCTCGGCACTCCAAAACAGGACCTCACCCTCATTTTCGACACCGGCAGCCCCCTCACTTGGACCCAGTGCCAGCCGTGCGTGGGATCTTGCTACACTCAGTCTGACCCGATCTTTGACCCATCGCAATCGTCATCCTATGCCAATATTTCGTGCACCTCAACATTATGCTCGCAACTCGGTTCCATCGGTAATAATCAAGCACATTTGAGATACTTAACACTTATGATGTCTTACTAGAATGTTCTTCAAGCATAGATGAGGAGTCTCGGCTTCTATGAGTTAGAAATCATCACAAGAATAACTGGAACTAATGCAAGTAATGTGTTTTGCTCTTGGATCTTTAGTTGCTTCAGGATGCTCCGGATCGACATGTCTGTATGGCATCCAATACGGCGATCAATCATCTTCAGTCGGCTTCTTCGCAACCGAAAAGTTGACAATATCACCAACAGATGTGATTGACAATTTTGAATTTGGCTGCGGCGAGAACAACCAAGGCCTCTTTGGCAGAGCCGCAGGGTTGATCGGACTCTCGGATGACAAAATCTCCATCATAGAACAAACCGCGACCAAATTTGGCAAGTATTTCTCCTACTGCTTACCCTCTTCCTCGAGCTCCACAGGACACTTGACTTTCGGCAAAGACGGCGGAGCATCGAACTCGGTTAGCTTCACGCCGTTATCAACCGTCCCGCAAAGCTCGCAATTCTATGGAATAAGTATCGTAGGAATTAGTGTCGGAGGGAATCGTCTATCAATACCATCGACGGTTTTTTCAAGTGGAGGCGCCATCATCGACTCGGGAACTGTCATTTCCCGATTGCCTCCAACAGCCTATAGTGCCTTGAGAACTGCATTCAGGAAAGCAATGGCGGATTACACGACGGCGCCAGCACTTTCTATTCTCGATACGTGCTATGACTTTAGTAAAGAGAGCACAGTCACGGTCCCGACAATAACGTTCTCTTTCGCCGGGGGAGCCGACATCAATTTGGACCATAACGGGGTATTCTACGTGGCAAAGGCCTCGCAGGTTTGCCTAGCGTTTGCGGCGAATGGTGCTGATAGTGATCTGGGCATTTACGGTAATGTGCAGCAGAAGACGTTTGAAGTTGTGTACGATGTTGCCGGAGGAAAGCTAGGTTTTGGTTCCAATGGCTGTTCCTAATATGGACACAATTCAACTAAAGTTATTACTAGATATGCTCGATGACAATTAGGAGTTGTATACAAATTGAGTATGTCATCATCATTTAAACGTTTTGAATTAAAACTATTGCAAACCGAGAATAAAAGGATGTTGTGTTACTATGCCCATCTTTGGTGTCATTTAACATCGATCTAGCAAGTTACAAACTATGGACATCAATGATATGCAAATTTAACTTAACATAAGCGTGAGTGATGTCCTCATTTTCTTAAGAAATCTCTTCTAATTGAGGATCGAGGAAAATATGGTAAACTCAAGAAAGGATTAGAATCATTCCTATGCGATCGCAACATACCTTTAAAGTTAATGAAATGAATATTGCATATGAGAAGAAATCTCCATTTGATTAGATATACTTTGCATCGTCCATGGTTTCAGAGCGCGTCCTACCATACAATATTAATTTAGCAGAGAGAGCACCGTCACGGTCCCGATAATAACGTTCTCTTTCGCCGGGGGAGTCAACGTCAATTTGGAACCTATCGGGATATCATATGTCGCAAATGCCTCGCAAGTTTGCCAAGCGTTTGCAGCGAATATTGCTGATAGTGATCTGGGCATTTACGGGAATGTGCAGCAAAAAAAGTTTGAGGTTGTGTAAAATGTTGCCAGAGGAAAACTAGGTTTTGGTTCGAATGACTGCTCCTGAGATGGATACAGGCCAACTAAAGTTGTTACTAGATATGCTTGATGACAATAAGGAGTTGTATACAGATTGAGAGCATGTCAGCACCGTTTAAACGTTTTGACTTGTAACTACTGCAAAACCCAAGAATAAAAGGATGTTGTAATACTACAAGCACCTTTGGTGTCGTTTAACATCGATCTAGTGAGTTACAAATTGTAGACATCATTGATATGCAAATTTAATTAAACATATACATGAGTGATATCCTCATTTTTGAGAAATTCTTCCTAGTTTTGGAGCGTACCCTAACATACAATAGTTCCTGTTTTAAGCTTGTAAAGACAAGCTTAGACTTGCTCTTTTTGCCCACACAACATCTCAAAAAATCTCTCTACTTAATCAGTCCCATATAAGAATGCTTTGATCTTCTCACATCACATATGTTCAAATAGTTGTGGCACCTTCTGGTAAGCGAATTGATGAAAAGCTTCATCTTCACCTCGAATTTGAATGCCTATATGAGTACTCAGGAACTCCTCAATTATATCTTCATCTTTAACTATGAACTTCCCAACCATGTTGCCTTCATGTAGGTTCACATCGATGCTAAGTGTGCATCACTTTTGGCACAACTTGGAGAATTGACATTAGTGATCAGTAGTTGGAACTAGGTAGGATGAATTACTCTAAACTCTACAATGAGGTGATGAAAATTGATGGATTTTGTGAAGGTACCATTTTGGTCTCTGACTATCTAGTGGAGGGTGAAACAGTGGTAAAGGCATTTATTAGGAAAACTACAAATCTCCATAAAGTAATGGGTTGAGAAATTCTTAAGAGAGCATTGTCATTGATACTTTGTTTCCAGTTCTGTTTTCAAAGGATACATATGTGTTCCTTCTTTTTTTATTTTATTATTGTGAGAATTATCATGTATGGTTATCATATGATACTTGAGATATTGTTAGCTTAAAAAGAAAAGTGCAGCTTCATCACAGAACATATAAAAAGTAAACTAATTTCTTTTTTCTATTAAAGTAGTTATTTCTACCTTGATGAATAAGAATGTTGATAGGAAAAATTAATTTCTCTCAAGCCTCAAGAGATCCAAGACAAGGGTGGGAGAGTTGGGGACCCAAGCAAATACAACAGGGTCTTTGACTTTGTCTTAAGGGACATGGGCCCAGCCTTTATGGACCTGGTGTCCTTGGGCTCAAATACCGAAAACCTGTGTACGGGTTTCAGGATTCCTATATCCAAATGTCAAGATCTTTGGTCCAAATTTCAATATACAACATGTGTAGTCCTTATATAAATAAAAAAAGTGCATGAATTATTTATGAAAATAAAAGCAAGTTTTCAATTTTAAATAAGAGAAAATAATTTTTGGTTCATTTTCAAATTTCAACTATACATTAAAAAATATTGTCATCCTGAAAATGTTTTTTCGAAAACACATCTAGAGATGTCAAATTTTCTGCAAAATAAATGAAGCTTAAATAAATATTTCCTTCATCTATTCAAGAAAATCAAATTGGAAAATTTCAAGGATTTATTTTAGCATGGGTTTCCCACAAAATTTGAGAAAGAATATGGATTGTGAGCCGAGACCTTTGCTTGGACATTGGCAAGGATGAACATGAAAGGTTGTAAAGCAAAATTAATGTCAAAAGTAGGAAAGGTCATTTTACTTAAAGATGTGATGCAGTGTTGGCGCAGTATGCAATGTTCATGTTTAAAATTCCTCCTGTTGAAAAAAAATTGTAGCATTTTGGTGGAAAAAAATGGTAAATAACCTAGCTAGCATAGGAGGAAATGGGAAGTGTTACAACTCCTAAAGGATGAAAATGCAATTGGATTTAAGTATTTGATCACCTTAATAGGGCAATGTTTGGGAAACAAGTTTGGTGAATGATACAAAATCCATCCTCACCATGGAGTCACTTACTGAAAGGAACTTATTTTCCTAATTATGATTTTGGCATGTAGGGAAGGGATCTCTCCAAAATAGAGTTGGCAAAGCTTAATATATGTAGCGAAGCAATCTCCCATTCTATTATATGATCAACAAAAAAATGGGGAATAAATAAACATTTGAGAGGATGAGTGGCTTCAAAGAAGAGTGATTAGGGGGCCAGCAACCAAGAAAGAGTCTCGTAAAGTTGCTAACTTAATTATCAGGGATGATCCTAAGGCTGCATTTGGTTTAGTTGTTTCAAGGGGCTCTAGCAAAATGCAAAGAATTTAAAACATATTGGAAAAGTTGAACCAAAAGCAACCTAAATGGAATGAACAAATTCTACCCGACTTGTTAGATGAGTAAATAGTGAATGAAATCTTTGCAATTCCTATAACTACTCAGTTTGTAGAGATAAACAGCTACGGACTAATACTAGGTCAAATGTTATACAGCGAATATTGGCTTCAACAAACTTGGAGAGGAAATTGATAAGCCAAAGTCATGACTTCGGCTTCATCCTCTCACGAGACACTATGGCGAGCCTTATGGAATAAGGCCCACAAGTCTCTTTGGACCGGGCCCGACAAACAGGCCCGCAGTCGAATCCCGATTCGGGTCGGGTCTCTCTGCGCCCACCTGTCCAAGTCAAAGGCGACGCGAGAATGGGAAAAGCGGAGAAATTGGGGACGCAGAGAACCTGCGAGAAGAGAAAAAGCGAAAGCCGATATTCGGAAGCAGCGGAGGGGAAGGAAAGGAAGGAAGCGAAGAGGGAGGGGGGTGCGGCACAAGAGCGGCGTCTAGGGTTCGCGTGTCGATCCGGGCCACTTCCCTTTGCTCTCGGAATCTCGGTACGGAGCTTCGTCGCTCGTTGCCGCCGATTTCCTGGGGAACATTTTTTCTGTTTTTTCTTGTGTTTCTTGTTTTATCGTTTCTTGTTCTTTGCGGCTTTGTCTGGTCTGATCTGGTTACGGACCCATGAATCGTTCGAGGGTCTTCGTCGCCGCTCGAAATGACTTTCTGGGTTTCGCTCTTGCTGCGGTTTTTCTTTTCTTTTTTAATCTAATCTTGCTCGCGAGCTTCGTCTCTTCATGTTCGATTCAGCTGCTGGGATTCTTTCTGCGTTTCTTGATGTGGGTTGTCGTTGCCTTGTCGGAATTTGAGCTGCCCTGTGGTAAATAGGTTGTGGGTCAGTTTCTTCTCGGAGGAAGTCGGGCTGTTGTTCGGTGATTTTATGTGATTTTGGCGTCGGAAGTGCAAATCGTATCGTGGGAAAGATGCCATTCGTTGTAGCTTGGATTTTACTTAATAACTTCGTTGTTTGAAGCCTTATGTTTGATCTGTATGAGATTTGAAAAGAATTTCCTTAGTAGTTTTTGCAAAATTCTTGAAATCTTACGGTTCCATGTTTCGTTCTCTCCATGAGACCATATGGGACCTGGCGGATCTTCGGTGATAGAGCAAGTCTGATTGCTGTGATTGGTTGTCACTCCCTTGCTTGCTTGAGTTGTTCATCAATCTTGGAACTTTGTAAGAAAGGGTCCATGACTGTGCTTCATGTTTGAAAAATGTCCTGGTGAAAAATCTTTTTTCTTGAAATGGTGTCCTGTGAAAGTCTTCAAATGTTTTGAATGAAACAAAAGCAACAATGGAGGTTCAATATCTTGTCATTTTAACTGGACATAGACTGCCTGACAACAGTACTTGTTCCAATGACCCGTTGTGAATGCTGTTTTTTTCTTCTAGGTTCGTAAATCAATCCATACTTGTTTTGCCAGCAGAAAAAAGGAAAATTTCTCATGGATCAAACTAAAAAGAATAGTGTAGCTGATTAGGGGGATCTAGAAGAACTTGGGAGAAAGAAAGCTAGAGATTGGATGTGCATAGGGTTATATCTCTTTATTTCTTTGCCGTTGTGTAGATTTTTTCTGTGAACTTGTTATTCTCTCTAATTGCGTACCTTTCTAAGTGGTTTTACTCATGGTCTATTGTCCAGGGGAAGTTACAGTTTTGGCTTATGGTCCAATCGTTCCTCTGTAGTAGTGCAATTACTTTCTCATTTCTTAGATATCAGAAATCCACCCTTCTTGGCTTCACAAATCTTTTCACCGTGTACAATTTTTGGGCATCTTAAATTTATTATGCTTGTTTATCTATCGAATTTTCTATTGCTTTAAATCAGGTCTGATTCCCATGGATATTGTCTCCTTTTTTATGTTGGGAGTCCTAACCTGCCTGACTATCATCTCGATCCTGTGGTTTACTTGAAGCAGATGATTGTAGTTTGAGCTTGGGGGTTGCCATCTCTGGTTTCCTAGTCAGTTGGTCAGATCAAAATGGTGTGGTTTAAGGCAAGTTCCAGTGCAGCAAAGCTTGTTGCCAGGAGAGCTCTCTCTCAAAGTAGATCCTATGTGACTAGATCACGAATTCTTCCGTCACAAGAGCGATGTTTTCATGCTACAGCTTTTAGACCAAAGGCACAGGCTGCTCCTGTCCCTCGCCCTGTTCCACTCTCAAGGCTTACCGATAGCTTCTTGGATGGGACAAGTAGCGTTTACTTGGAAGAGCTTCAAAGGGCATGGGAGGCTGACCCAAATAGCGTTGATGAATCATGGGACAATTTTTTTAGAAACTTTGTGGGTCAAGCAGCGACATCTCCCGGCATTTCAGGGCAGACAATCCAAGAGAGCATGCGTCTGTTGTTATTTGTGAGGGCTTACCAAGTGAATGGTCATATGAAAGCCAAATTGGATCCTCTGGGTTTGGAGGAAAGAGAAATTCCATCTGATTTGGACCCTGCTCTTTACGGGTTCACTGAAGCTGATCTAGACAGAGAATTTTTCATAGGGGTATGGAGGATGGCTGGTTTCTTGTCTGAGAACCGACCAGTCCAAACACTAAGATCCATTTTAACCAGGCTTGAGCAGGCTTACTGTGGGAGCATTGGATATGAGTATATGCACATTGCTGACCGTGAAAAATGCAACTGGTTGAGAGATAAGATTGAAACACCAACACCTATGCAGTACAATCGCCAACGTCGGGAAGTTATTCTTGATAGGCTTATATGGAGCACACAATTTGAAAACTTCTTGGCCACCAAGTGGACAACAGCCAAAAGGTTCGGTCTTGAAGGTGGTGAAACTCTGATTCCTGGGATGAAGGAAATGTTTGATAGGTCAGCAGATCTTGGGGTTGAGAGCATCGTCATTGGAATGCCTCACAGAGGTAGATTAAATGTTCTAGGGAATGTTGTTCGAAAACCACTCCGACAAATATTTAGCGAGTTCAGTGGCGGTACAAAACCAGTGGATGAAGTTGGGCTTTACACAGGTACTGGTGATGTGAAGTACCACCTGGGTACTTCCTATGATAGACCAACTCGGGGTGGGAAAAGAATACATTTGTCATTGGTGGCAAATCCAAGTCACTTGGAAGCTGTGGACCCAGTGGTGGTTGGTAAAACTAGGGCCAAGCAGTATTACTCAAATGATGTCGAGAGAACAAAGAATATGGGTATTCTGATTCATGGTGATGGTAGCTTTGCTGGACAGGGTGTGGTGTATGAGACTCTACATCTTAGCGCCCTTCCAAATTATACCACTGGTGGGACAATACATATAGTCGTAAACAACCAGGTTGCCTTTACCACTGACCCAAGGGCTGGTCGATCATCTCAGTACTGTACTGATGTTGCTAAGGCATTGAATGCCCCCATATTTCACGTGAATGGTGATGATGTGGAAGCTGTTGTTCATGTCTGTGAGCTTGCAGCTGAGTGGCGACAGACTTTTCATTCAGATGTGGTGGTTGATTTAGTGTGTTATCGTCGGTTTGGACACAACGAGATTGATGAACCGTCTTTCACTCAGCCAAAAATGTATAAGGTCTGCATCCCATGACAAGTGTTTCGATTCATTTCTATTGTTGAGCATCACTTACTTTAATTCCTTGAAGTTTGGTGAATTCTATATACCTGAGTAAATTGTTTTCCTCTGCCACTGTGTTAATTGTTTTCTTGGTCTATTCAGATTGGTAAAATTATTTTTGCGATTTTTCTTCATTTCAGGTTATTCGAAATCATCCTTCTGCTCTTGAAATCTATCGAAAGAGACTCTTAGAGTCTGGGCAGGTTACCAAAGAGGACATTGAGAAGATACAAAGCAAGGTTAATACAATACTCAATGAAGAATTCCTTGCTAGCAAAGATTATGTTCCCCAAAGGAGGGACTGGCTTTCATCTCACTGGTCTGGGTTTAAATCACCTGAACAGCTTTCTCGCATCCGGAATACTGGGTACGTTCTTCCGCACTGCATGCATATGTAAAATGATTTTGTTTACTTACTGTACTAAAACTTTCCTAATGTTATTCAGTGTGAAGCCAGAGATTCTGAAAAATGTTGGCAAAGCAATTACAACTCTGCCTGAAACCTTTAAGCCCCACAGAGCAGTGAAGAAGGTCTATGATCAACGAGCCCAGATGATTGAAACTGGGGAAGGTATTGATTGGGCAGTGGCAGAAGCACTTGCTTTTGCCACACTACTCATAGAAGGTAACCACGTTAGGTTGAGTGGTCAGGATGTCGAAAGAGGTACCTTTAGTCATCGGCATTCAGTACTTCACGATCAAGAAACTGGGGAGCAGTACTGCCCTCTTGACCATGTGATGATGAATCAAAATGAGGAAATGTTTACAGTTAGTAACAGGTATATGCTGCTGTTAGTTCATACTCAAGACACGAGTCTTTATTGGACTGTTTGTCATGTTTTCATGAGCTTTCCTTAATACAGTATTTCATAGATCATTTGGAGTCATTTATGCATTATCTCTGATGTAGTCAAACAAGGAGAAGGTCCTTGAATATTAAAAGTTTCCATTAATTGAGACAATGCAACTCCCACTCTATATGAATGTACTTAATCTGGAGGACGAACTTTTTCTAATAACTAGGAGTATGAGAACTTCATTTACTGCTTGTTTGATATAGTTGCACCATTCAGTCATCTAGATGATCCCTCTGTTTCAGGCTGTACCTGAAGATTGCTTATACCATGGATTTAGGTAGTGCTTTAAGTTTCTAGTTATGATTTTTCTTCACCACAGTTCCGAATATATGTGACTGAATTTGATGTGATGCCGCCTTTAGAATGTATGAGTGTATTTTAGCTATTTGCCCATCCTTTCCTGTTTAGGTTAATGAACACCAAACACTGGTCACAGAAAAATATGGGACTTAAGCAGTTCTTTAAATAATGATTGTTTAGGCTGCTGTCTAACCTTTTTTTTTTGTCCTTTTATCACTCTCTTATTAACAGCTCACTCTCTGAGTTTGCTGTTCTTGGGTTTGAATTGGGCTACTCTATGGAAAATCCAAATTCCCTAGTACTATGGGAAGCTCAATTTGGTGACTTTGCCAATGGAGCTCAAGTAATTTTTGACCAGTTTTTGAGTAGTGGGGAGTCTAAGTGGCTACGACAAACTGGGCTTGTCGTGCTGCTTCCTCACGGTTATGATGGCCAGGGCCCTGAACATTCAAGTGCACGTTTGGAGCGTTTCCTTCAGGTATTCATCTGAAAAGCGTGATTATTGTAAGATTTTCTATATTTTCTTGCTGCTCAGGGGCTCAAGATCTTTGACCAAAAAAGAAAAAGGCTCAAGATCTACTGTCTGCTAATTTATTGTGGTTGAAAGAACGAGAATTGTTCAAATCTCTCTTTCTCTGTGCACGCGCACACGCACATGCTCTCACACAATATGTGCTTTTTTTTGTATGCTTCTTTGGCTAATGTGTGGTCATGAACTTGATGGCAGATGAGTGATGACAACCCATATGCGATACCTGAGATGGAGCCAACTCTCCGAAAGCAGATTCAGGAATGCAATTGGCAGGTTGTGAACACCACAACTCCCGCTAATTACTTCCATGTCTTGCGGAGACAGGTCAGTGCAGCTAGGTGGTTCCCATTCCTATTTTTGCTCAAATTACCATTCAGCAGTATCTGAAACTATTGTCAATTACTGTAGATTAACAGAGAATTCCGTAAACCTCTCATCGTAATGGCTCCTAAGAACTTGCTTCGGCATAAGGATTGCAAATCAAATCTATCCGAGTTTGATGATGTACAAGGACATCCAGGTTTTGACAAACAGGGCACTAGATTCAAGCGCCTTATTAAGGACCAGAATGATCACTCAGATCTTGAGGAGGGCATTAGAAGACTGGTTCTTTGCTCTGGAAAGGTATCCCTTGCCTTTCCTTTTCACAAATCAGTGTATTATCTGATATGTTGTTTCATTATGTGTCACGTCTGGTAAAGGATAAGCTACATGGCATTGGTCTCTTTGCCCAAGAAATTTTAGTCGAACTTTATATGAATTACTGAACTGCAGGTTTACTATGAGCTTGATGAGGAGCGTAAGAAGGTTGGCGGAAAGGACGTTGCAATTTGTAGGGTGGAACAGCTGTGCCCCTTCCCATATGATCTTGTCCAACGAGAGTTGAAGCGATATCCAAGTATGTTTCCTTAACTTGCTAATTGTAGTGCAACCAGCACTAAAGCATATATGCCCTTGGAATGTTAGAAAATTTATCTATGTATTATAAGTATTACATTATCTGCTCATCAATAAGCTTTAGCTTACTCTTACCTTTCTCTATGTACTCACTAGATGACTGGACCTTAGACCTAGTCTATCACATTCTTGTGGTTGTCACATGAATGCATCCCAACTAAACTAAATAATAAAAAGTGGATACATAAACCAAGATAATCGATGGTGGAGCTAATGTAGAATTTTTTAGTAGCAAGAGCAAAATTTTTGTTCAGTTTCTAGCAAAAACAAAGAATGCATTCACTCAGTGAGAGATCAGAGCTGTGGATATCCAGATGCCACTCTTAGCCCCTCCTTATATGCTGGCGATAGGGTTTTATCATAATATTAGTTCTGGACACTGTATTTCCAAGGGTCCTCCGTTTCAATTGACTTATAGTAAACAGGAGCACTTGTTTTCCAGAAGCCGTCAATTGCGCGCAGTCAATTTGTATTGCCCCCTTGATTCTGAAGGATTTGCTTAGTTGACAGTACTACTTCCCTCTGTGTTATAAATCATGATCCTGATGATTGATTGAGCCTGTCATTTTTCTCTTCAGATGCGGAAATAGTCTGGTGCCAGGAAGAACCTATGAACATGGGTGCTTACAGCTACGTTGCACCCCGTCTCTCAACTGCAATGAAAGCACTGGGCCGAGGAACTTTCGAGGATATCAAATACGTTGGTCGTGCTCCATCTGCTGCCACAGCCACTGGATTCTATCAGGTGCACGTTAAGGAACACACCGAGCTCGTGCAGAAAGCCCTGCAACCTGAACCGATAAACTATCCATTTTAAAGCTTGTTCCACAGGAGAGTGGGGGACTAGCAAAGAAGAGTTTGTGATGAAAGGTATAGAAACTCTCTTCTAATTTCTTATACTTGAAAATTTGTTCTATTTGCTATTTTCTTACTGATATGCCTGTTGTGGGCACCTTGATATTTCCGGACGAGCTTGTCTCCATTGGAGTTTTTTATGCTTGTTCTATGTACTGCGGAAAAAGCGGTTTTGAAATAAAACTGAGATAAAGCTGCCAACACTCCATTGAGCTGCATTATGTTGCAATTGTCTTTATTCAACACTCCATCGAGATGCATTATGTTGCAATTTTCTTTATTTAAGTCAAGATAAAATGCAAAATCTCTCTCGAGCAAACGATCAGGGCTGTGTTTTGTAATACCGTATCTCAGTTTGTTGCTTCGTTTTAAAAATATATTTGGCAAGATCCTAATCACCATAAACTATTACTCTGTTCAACAAATTTAGTTACCTTTTCCTCACTAGATAAAGTGGTGTGTGGACTTGATTATATCATTTTAAGCAATCCAATATAAGGTTATTAAAGAAACCTAATCTCATTAAGTGTTGAATTTTTAATTTTCATCACCTATTTGGATAGTCAAATAGGCTTATTATAGTGACCTTTGATTGCTCAAAAACTAGGTTATGGAGGAGTCCTTAGAATGCTCCATGGTGAAATGAACCAAATGACCTGGGCCAGTTAATATATTGTGGATCCATGTATGAGTAGCTATTTAGACAGTCTACACTTGGCAGAAGTGAAAGAAATCCATTGATCGGTATCATGGCAAGAGATTCTCAAGAGAATCAGGTTTCAATGTAGATGATATGAGTGGGGAATGGAAGCAGATGAAATGCATACTTGCCTAGACCAAGGTCGTTGATTGGGTGTTGCAATTGCCAGTGTGCGATTCATAACATTGAACGATTATGGTCGATTCATCCATGTGAACTGAGGTCTAAACAAAAGAATTTTCTATTGAAGTGATTCTTGGTAACTTTTCAACAGAGTGGCAATGAATTTGCAATTTATTTTTCAACTCGACCCATCGCAAGTAGACGGATTCAGTATTTACATTGGAATGATACGTACACCAGAATTAAGTATCACACTACACTGTTTCTCTTCCAATCGTCGGAAAAGTACCAAAAATGTTCTAAACATATGGCATTTATATTAATTCAACCCTTAACCTTTAAATTAGACCAATTTAATTATAAACATTTTTACATTTGTATCAATTTAGTTAATATGGCCAATTTTGGCTAGCTGGCATTGATGTGGAAGCCGGCTAGTCAATGAAGGCTAATGTGGTAATTTTTAAATAATTTATTTTCCTTTTTCCTTTTTCCTTTTCTTTTTCCACTTTTTTCTCTTGGCCTTCTTCTCCTGCAATGGCCAACAAGCCTCCGGTGGCTCGCCGGCCAGGGCAAGGGTCACAGCCCTTGCCCGGCCTCACCTAGGGCTGCGGGCAAGGTGACTTCGCCGATCTGGATGAGGGCTTTGCAGCCCTCATCCAGTGGCCGGCAAGCCTCAAGGAGAAGAAGGCCAAAAGGAAGGAGGAAAAAAAAAGGAAAAAAAATTAAAATATAATTTTAAAAATTCGAAAAAAAAAAAAATATTTAAAAACTGCCACATTAGTGTTTGCTGGCTGGCTGGCATTGTCAATGGTAGCCGGCCAAATTGATTTAATTGAAAAATAGAACTGAATTAATGTTAATGTTATAGGTTTAGGATTTTTTTAGGTATTTTTCCCCTTCCATTGTTGACTACCCACCAGCATAATGATTGAGTTTTCTAGGGGCTCAAGGCCTTGGATTTTGGTAAGGTTGCGTAGACTTAAACCGGAATAGCTCAAGAATATTTTAGTTCATT
Source organism: Eucalyptus sideroxylon (assembly GCA_014182405.2). Classification (NCBI taxonomy): domain Eukaryota; kingdom Viridiplantae; phylum Streptophyta; class Magnoliopsida; order Myrtales; family Myrtaceae; genus Eucalyptus; species Eucalyptus sideroxylon. Next base: position 29,879,235 of record CM024554.2, on the reverse strand, counting down.
TGCTATATGAACGTGCAGAGTCAGTAATTTACATTTTGGTTGTTAATCAATTGAGTCCTTGAAATTAAAATCTTATCTTTAGTCTATTAAATCCTTAACGTTTGAAAAATGATGTGATCAAGTCCTAAGCCGGCTGTCGGTGGCTCTTCCATGCTGGAAATCCTACATGCATCCCACGTAACCCTTTTTAATGCCGCGTGACCACGGACGTGAGGGTCATGTGATTTTTGGCATCGAAAATGTGTCAAAAATGTACCGCGTATGAGCTTAATCAGGACTTGATTGCCTCTTTCGCAACATTAAGGAGTCCGAAATAAAACATCAAGGACTCAATTGATCGATGGCAAAAAGGATGAAGCAGCGATTGTGCACTTATCCCCTATTTGAAGCAATCTGGTGTGCTTCGAGTTGGGTCGAGTTCAAACAACTTTTGTACCAAAATTCATCGAGTGTAGCAAATTAATTAGCATTACGCGTACCATAGCTTACGTTTGCATTTTTGTTCCCAAGTTTTAATTCGTCTTTGAGTTAAAGTTCTAGCTTGAGTTTAATGAAAACTTATGGTCGACCATGGGGCTGAACTCAGAGTTCATTTTTGGCTTTGAAAATGTCAAAGCTCAATCAAGCTGGACTCAAATTAGCTTTCGAAACGCATTTTATCAATTAGAATACAAGGGATGTTAATCCAAACCATCTCTTGAAATCATTAATGAATTCAAAGTAATACGTCAAAAAAAAGAGAGAGAGAGAGAGCATGAGGGCAAAATTATTAATTCAATTGAACAGAAAACTATTATGTGTCATTCAAAAAAATATATTTTTTCACATGTCATTCAATTAAGTAATTTGACAATAAAATTTAACAAGAACTAACAAATGGTAAATTTATCACAAGTTTACTAGTTTGGAATATAGCCCGATATTAACCCTAAAAAAATTACTAGCAATAGCCTGGCTTATCAAGCATTAGCAACTTTCCTGTTTGGACAAGTGCCACACTTATTTATACTTTCGAAATTAGTAAGTATTCTAATAATGTACCAGTACTTATTTTTAGGGATTACCAAATGTTGAAGTTAAACACTTACCTTTGAAAATATCAATATTAATTTGATTGGTCTACAAACATTCATCACGTCAAATTATAGCTAATTTTATTCACTTAGCAGTTTTTTTTTCCTTTGATTTTAAAAAGAAATGATTAATATCCTGAAAAATCCCAAAATGGAACAACTATAATAGATTTACCCCAAATTAATTTTTTAACATGAAAAACTTCAAGGTGGTACACCTGTGATAAATTTACCTCAAATGACTACAAAAAAACCTTAAATTAGTATACGTATAACAAATATACCCTCCATTAAATTGGATTAATATCATAAAAACCACAAAAATGATATAGCTATGATGAATAGAGAGAAAAATCTTGAAATGGCATCTAACTCAATAATTTAACAATAAAATTTAAAGAAAATTAATATAATATAAATTTATCACAAGTATACTTGAAATAAATTGAAATAAATCAAAGGTGTACCAGTTTATTTGTTAAAAGTGTATTTGTCATGTTTGTTTTTTTTAGGGTTTTTTGTTGTTAAAATTAATTTTGGATATATTTGTTACAAGTGTATCATTTTGTGGTTTTTTAGGGTATTAATCCAAACCAATACTTTTTATGCTTTCAAAATTGTTAGTTATTTCCTAATCTCCATCTCCTTTTTTTCCGTGGTTCACTAGTGTGTTTGTTTACTAATTTTAAACAACCTTGATTTGACTAATTTACCAGCATCCATCATTTTAAATACGTTGATTGGTTTTGTAAATCAATCTCGAATTTTGGAATCTAAAACCTACCTTGCCATAAATCTTTCCATGCTTTTCTTCAGCAAATTTCGGCTAGAGGGAATCGAGGGAATCAACAGGTTACTGTGGTAATGTTGTATTCTTCCAAAGAGTGGGTTAGCTCATATGTACCAAATGTGAATGTTGACGCTAAATGAATCGTGCCACCAAAAAAGCCTCAACATTTACGTTCAGTTACCTATGAGCCATCTCGACTTTGAAAGAGTACAATATTACCGAAGCCTGTTGGCAGATCATTCGAAAGCAATCGTCTTTTGGGCTGAATGCTTGCTTTTTCAAAGCAATTATCATCGCATCCATCGGGTAGAATTTTTCCTTTCCTTGGGTTTGAGATTTTTTCCTTACCATAGGAGTCGCCGTTAATCCTTTAGTCGCATATCTAATTACACTGCATCAGTGATCAATTAACATTAAATTTTTTTTTGATGACCCGGGAACCATCGTCGCATATCTAATTGGGAGTACAAACTCCTCTCCTCCCGCATCAGTCTACCGAGTAATTAACATTAATTTTGATTCTATTTAGCTAATTAATTTAATTTAAAAAAAAAAAGATAATATGAAAGGTTTAGGTTTGCGAAATGTATAATTAATGAGAGATCAATTTTGGGGGCTGATTATAGAAACAGAAAAGGAAATCATCTCAATCGGTTATTTCTTATTTGTCTATGGCAATTTCATTTGATCCATCAAAACTTGAAGGCGGACAAATTCTTGGTGCATTTGGATATCTCGCTAGATAAGTTGGAGGACGACCATAATGAAGAGAGGGGAACAAGCATGACGGTTTAGGATGCACATCATAAAATTTATACTTATTTTTTTTTTCTCAGTTCCTTGAAACAGGTTTGAAATAGAAATTTGTTTGGGAACGCAATTTTATTTTTCTATTTCTGGAACAAGTTTATATTCCAGAAATAGATTTGAAGAATAAATCAGAACCTAAAATTTTTAATTTCTCAATTTCTAAAATAAAAATTGAGAAATTAATTTTTGGTCAGAAATCAATTTTGTTCTAGAAATTTTGTCATATGCACCCTTATAATCATGACACTTAATCTAGAGCACATTCTTATAATTTTTCAAAAAAAAAAAAAAAGAAGATAAAAAACGAAAAAAAGGGTCATTGGAATGTGGGAGGTCCATCTTGGGTTAGGCCGGAAGGACTCTCCGGCTGCTGCACACACGAAGATCAAGAGCGGTGGCCACCATCGCGCCGCTGCCGCCGCCCCGCCACCGCCATTTGATCACCTCCTCACTTCATTTCTTCTAGTGCTTATTTACACATTTTCAGTATGGTTGCTAAGCTTGAATGTATAAAGCCCACACATATGAGGTACTAAGGAGGTCTTACACTATTGAAGAGCTAACTAAAATTGGTAATTTCAATGCGCTGGTAAGCCCAAAAAAAAATATATAATACATAAAGGTTGGTAATTACTAAATTTATTGGTCATTTTGGAGGTTTTAGTAGATAATTGGTACTTTTCAAAACTATGCAAGATAAATAGTTGGTAAATAACAAATTATTTCGTCACTGGTAGATTACTTTTTTTATGTTTTTCATTTTTGTAGAGCACAAACTCTCTTTATAGAGTTTAGAGCTATTCCATAAATGCAGTATGTATTGCATGGCCGACACAATCTGGGTCCTAAGCACGTTGCCCATGAGAAAAAAACCAACTTTGCATAATCGTTTCACCTAATTGATCGTGGAACTTGTTGTAATAAATGACAGTAAATCGATTAAATTAAGTTTAGTAATTTTGTGTAAAGTCTTAGTAGTAACCATGTTGTTTGTGTTACAAAAACAACCTTTACATAATCGTGTCATCTCATTGATCGTGGAACTTATTATGACGAATGATGGTAAATCGATTAAATTAAGTTTAGTAATTTTGTATAATATTTAGTAACTTCAATGGATTGTTAAGTCACACAAATAAATGTTGATAGATTAATAAATTCATCGGAAGTTTTACGAAGTCTAAATAAATGTTTTCACTTTTTAAAACTAAAAACGGTAAAAGGTTGGTAAGTGAATAAAGTTAGTGGACTTAGGTGACGAATTATAGTAAACCGACCAAACTAAGGTAGGTAATTTCTTATCAAAATTTGTAACATTGGTGAGCCACAAAAAAATAATATATATATATTAGGGGATTATTAAAATTGTTGGTAATTCCGAAAGTATGAATAAAAATGGGAGTAGTTTTAAAAATCAACGAGATAAAATGTAGGTAAGTTCAAATGACGAATGTTGGTAAATCAATTAAATAGTGGGTAATTTCATATATCAATAACTTTAACGTGGTGTTACGTCACAGAAATATTGTTAGATTATTAAAATAGTTAGTACTTTTGGAAGTATAAATTGAGGTTGGTATCATCCAGAAAATAAATTAGAAACTAGCTAAAATTACTTATAATTTAGTTGCTCCGTGACACCTAAATTTTGACCGGTTACATAGAGTAATTGAATAAAAATTATGGATTAAATTGTAACAATGCACAAAAAAAAAAAAAAAAATAGTATGATTAAATTACATAGCACATAGACATTAAGAAGTACATGATAACCAGTTTATTTTTAACCAGAATTATTTTCTATTTTTAATAATAGATTTAGAATAGAAATCCATTTAATAACTTAATTTTATTTTTCTATTTTTAGAATAAATTTTTAGTTCAAAAATAGAAACTTTTCTTTACTTCAAAACTTGTTGTCATGTACCACCCACGTCGATGTCGCTCGAGCTAGAGATTTTGTGTTTATTTCAAGAATAGTATCAAACATAAATTTTTGCATAAAAACTCATCTAGGAAGCAAACAATAAAAATTGATTTCTAGGGCAAAATGATCATTATTCGAATCCTAAAGGGGCATTTGTTTCGACCAAAAAAAAAAAAAAAAAAAAAAAAAAAAAAAAAAAAAAAAAAAAAAAAAAAAAAGGGGCATTTGCATTTTATTATTGTTATTATCAAAGTTTTATTTTTAAAAAAGTTATTGACTTGACACTTCAAGTTGTCAGTCGGGGAGCTCAAGGCACAGCCTCAAGGCAGGCAGCAGGTCTGTTTAGTGCAGGGGAGCGACCGCGGCGGAGCAGGGGAGCAGGGGGAGGGACCGCCGGCGCAGGCCAAGGACCGGCCGGCGCGCCAGAGACCGGACGTCCGCCGATTGGACAACTCAATGAGTCAGTACGTCGTACAAGGGAGGATTTCGAGGGGGAGTGAGAAGGAAAGAAGAGCGGAGTTGCAAGTAGAGAGAGAGAGAGAGAGAGAGAGAGAGAGCTGGGAGAGCGTTTTCCACGGGTCGGGTCGATTTCCCGAGGATCCCGGCTCAGACACGCCTGCCGTAGTCCGATTTATCTAGCTCGCCCCCCAATTCGCCGCCGCCGAGCAGCCGGGTAGGTTGCTCGGCTCTGTTCTCTCTTTTTTATTCAATGAACACCAGGTGTTCGACAAAATGTTCACTCTAGATTCGCTCTCGTGTTCCTCGTTCGGCCGGTAGGGACGGATGGATTGTGCATGTGGGAATAAGAAATAGCAAATTTCGGCAAGAGGGGATCGAGGGAATCGAATGGATTAGGGGAATTCAAGAAGGGAACAGAGCAAAGAAGAAGATTGGTGCACGGGCGTTGAGGAATCGACGGGATTTGCTCAGCAATATAGAAAGAAACCAATCCGTAAGGAAAGGGTGAAAACCAAATGAGGCAAGAAGGGATATGACAATATAACACTTTATTGCAAATTATAGCGATTGAAGGCGAGAATTCTGGGATTTGAAGCGGGTTTTAGCACTATAAAAAAGGGGGATCATGGAAGAGAACGCACGAGTAATCTGCAGCCGTTCCTGACGATCTCCGGCGAATGCCGAACAGAATAAGGTCCGGCGGAGGTCCGGTGAAGACCCGGGACACTACGGTAATGTTGTATTCTTCCAAAGTTGGAGTTAACTCATGCTTACCGAATATGAACGTTGACGTCATGGGGCTCGCCAAAAGCGAGCCATTGCATGAATTATGCCGCTAAGAACTTCAACATTTATATTCGGGCAAGCACGGGCTACTCCAATTTTGGAAGAGTACGACATTACCGGAGCCTGCCGGAGCCTGTTAGACCCCTTGGCGGAGCCTTTGAAAGCAATCAATCTTTTGGCTGAAGGCTTTTTCAAAGCAATCATCATCACGCCGATCAGGTAGAAATTTCCTTTTTGGCTTACTTTTGGTTTGTGATTTTTCCTTGTATTTAATCGTTCAATAGCATATCTAGTTAGACAAGAACGTGGCGGGATGGATTTCATTTAACATGATTTTGACGAAAGCCCTAATGCGCCTCGATTCATGCAAGGAGACATCCGCAAGACTTAAAGGATGGATCGAGACAAGGGTGCGGCGACGGCTGGAAGGTCGACAGCGCTACCGGGCTTGTCGAAAACACTAAGGTTTGTTCGCCGAGCATTGCCGGAAATTGTTGAAGCTGGTCTGGAGAAGAGCACCGTCACCGGTCACGCTTGGACTTCGCTAGTACCACACTGGAAACCTGCATGAGCCAAAAAAAAAAAACGAAAAAAGATCTTTAGGAATTGACCGAGAAATTGTAATCTTCCCCAGTTAATTACAGATGTTCTTTTCTATATTTTTCTTCTATCTTTTCTGTCGTGCAATTTATATAGCCAGTTGTAATTACCACTCCCCACCTTTAAATTTATCATCATTTATTTTCCTGTCCAAAATCAATAAAGAGCCATTTGTAAGTCACGTGAATTCATATCAATTCATCCATATTCTTTAAAGTTATTTCACGGGTACTTTTTCTTTTTCTCGATATTTTCTAATCTTTAGTGGAGGGAAGAAGGTTACAAAAAGAGTCAATAAACTTAGGTTACGATTGGTCGTCCGAATTTCTAATCGGGATAGACTGAATATGATAGGATATGAAATCCTAGAATTTTTTTATCTCGTCTATTGTTTGGTGAATCATAATATTAAAGTCAGATATGTCCACATCATATCATGTACATTTTTTTTTTATATATAAAATGGCATATCATTATAAATGAACTAGATGTTCATAAACGAGATAGTGAAAATCTCTCGTAACACTATTACTTAATTTATTTTTATTTTATTTTTCCTCTTTTTTTATATTATTTTCATTATTGTTTCTTTTTTCCCCTTTCATCATTCTTTAATAAAATTTTATCAAATAGTAAATTGTACTAACATACAAAAATACAAAAATACCTCAAATATATAATAAACATAAATATTTAATTTATAAATTGAATATTTAATATAAGATAAATTAAAGTTGAATATACAAATTAAAATAAGATTAATTAAAAATAAATGTTTATTTTTTATTTTTTATTTCTTAAATTAGAATTCAAATATTATTTATATTGAAATATAATTTCAATTTTGTTAATTTAATAAGTTTGTTATTCAAGAAAAATAACTTTCCTACTATGAATATTACAAATCCTATTCACCCTTATCCCACCTCTCCTATTGGATAATTTTATCCTGTCTATATCTCTCTTATATCCGACTTTATCGCATCTTGAGCGAGCACCAAATGCTCGCACCAAATGTAGGATAGGATACTGCCAAACGCAGCTTTAGAGAAAAACATAGGATAATTATACAAAAAAGGGGGACTATTGATGGGAAAAACATGCAGACATGGACCTAAGGTTGAACTTTGGGCTTGTATATGATGGAGGAATAGTTTCCTAAGAAGATTAAATAGATTATCAGTTTGATCTTGGCATAATAGATCTTGCGGTTTCTTCGTTTTTGCCCGATCTCTAGAGGAAGGCAACCAAAGATTGCAGAATTCTAATAGTCCTGATTGGAATAAGTGATGTGATTGCTCAAAACCCAAAATCATTGGCTAATAATAATGATGATGATAGACATATAAGAAAATACTTTAACGACAAACACATATTGCCAAACCTTCCGCATCGTTGATGCTCAAAAACCCATCTAACAACACCCACAACAATAATAGATATAATAAGATAATACTTGGATGACTAACACAAATTGCAAGAAAACTACAAATTCAACCATAAATATATTATGTGAATGTTAATTTAATTATAAACTTTTTAATGTTATTGATATTGTCCTATTCTACCATTGCACGAAATTCATTGTAGTACTTTTAGTCAATTGTCACTGAAACATGGTCCACATCGGATATAAAATTGCCAAATATGATAATTGGACCCAATCAACAATTTTTTATAGCAATTGAAGGGCAAGAGGACTAAATTGTATTTTCCCGCAAAAGTACAAGATAACTTTAAAACATTAGAAATTTTTTAACTAAATTGGTTCCATACATTAATTTTAGGACCAATTTGCTAATTATCCCTACAAATTTGCAAATTCTCCCCTTATGTAATATAATAACCATAATAATAGTAGTGCCAACGACAACAACAGTATAAAAAACTACTTCAATGACAATTATTAATTAAATAATCACCCACATCATTAATGCAAAAAACCATATAATCTCTGAATTTATGAGAATATTATGGATTATCCCTTCAAACTTCGGCATCATTGCCCAATAACCTCCAGAACTTTAAAAAGTTACAAATTATCCCCATGAGCTTTGGCACAATTAGATTATAGTCCACAAACTTTAAAAAGCTACAAAATATCCCTAAATTTTGATGTTTTGTTGCCTTTGTCTGCAAAATCTTTAAGTCTCAATTAAAACCCCACTAAGTTTTCTCGACTTCATTAAACATGTGCATCGCTCTTTAATTTCTTAACTTCGGCTAGATGTGGGCGGTGTTATTTTGGTTGAAAATTTGGATTTATAGATTTTTATGTAACACTTAACAACTATACAAAAGGAAAAAAGCAAATGGCTTCAACAAAAATCAAAGTTTGGGAAATGGTACGTAATTTTTCAAAATTTACATATTATTATATATTGGGTTAAAGTTAGTTAAAAAGCGTAATTTATAATATTTGAAAATTCTATGCCCATTTTCGCAATGATGCCAAAGTTCAAGAGGGATTTTCGAACAATTCTCCTAAAATTTTGTGAGCAATCCGTGACTGGTTGCATAAACATCGGGAATGTATTCCATTGAATATATAAGGAATGAAGACAAAAATATTTTCATGTACTCTTCTCCTAAATAGCATTAACACTAACAAACGACACGCGACACGATACGAAATGACACGCCAACACATTATTTCTCAAAAACAAAAAAATTCCGACACGTTGGATATTAAATATATATTATATATATACATAATAAATTATCATTTGTATGTTTATTTCAATCAAATTAATTTGATTCAAATTCATAAATAAATAAATAAATAAATAAGCCTAGAATGAATTTACACTAAAAATATTAATCCACAATTTATTAAAATAATTCATCGTTTTAATTTGACAAATCCAACTCTGTCCCAATAATTCATAAAACTTGAAGAAAAAATAAGCAATCGACATTTTGGACTTACGTGTTAGCTATGTGGGAATAAGAGAAAAAAAAAACTTAAGGGATGAATTGTGTATCATAGGAAATGAAAGTCAAAAGAAAATAGAAGACTAGATTTTTCTTCTTTCTTCATTTACTATTTTTATTATTGTGTTTTATTTTTTCACATATATACATTTTGACCTCTTATTTATTGAAATTTTTAAAATTGACACTGATATCGGAATCACATGTCGGAAACTTATATGTCGGAATTCCAACTTTTCCGACACGTATTGACCGAGTGTCGAAGGGTGTTTAAGAGTATCGAAAAGGGTCGGACACATGTCGAAATGTCTGACAGGACATGAAGACTCTTGAAGAGTGTCGGTGCTTTATAGCTCTTCTCCGATGTTGTCTTTGATCGGTAATTTTAACCGACTAGGTCCTTCTAGGGTGTCGACCCAACTCAACCATCATGCAACAACCCTTGCCCTTGAACTAACCTAGGAGACGGTAGGCACCTCATTGAGAGCTATTTTTCTAAAAATGACTATTTATATAATTTAAAATAGTTAATTAATAAAAATATTTTTATTATTGATAATTATTTATTTTAAACATTTTCATAGACAAAGAAATTATTTTTTATTTATTCATTATTCTAAGAGATACGAGCGATCATTTTACAAAAAATGTTTTTCAAATCATTTATTTTTTGTAAAACAAACGGAGCATTTATGTTGCTAAAATATTGATTTGTCTCTCGCCCAATGTTAGAGTAAGATTAGCATCAACCAGAACAAATTGATATGAAGGGCTAGTTTGGTTTGGTTGATATGAAGGGCTAGTTTGGTTTGGTTTAAAGAGTTCACGGGTCAAATCGATCAAGATTATAGTTGAAGGACTAAATTGAATATCGAATAAGGAAAATGACACAAATAGTCATTGAACTTTAGTCTAATGTGTATTGTAGTCTCTATTCTTTTAATTTATTCAATGTAGACGCGGACTTTTCATACATATTTAATTCACTCCGTAAATTATACAAAAATATTCAATCTTGTCCCTAATTTTGAAATAATTGAAGGACCACATCCAACGTTTTTATATAGTTCATAGACTAAATTAAACATATACGCAAAAGTCTAAGGATTATATTGAATAAACTAAAAGTATAGGGACTTATTGAACATTATGCTAAATTTAGAAATTATATTAAAAAAATTAAAAATTCATGGATCATGTCGTGCCGAACTTGTCATTCGCGTCATTATTCTTATCGAGTAAAGAACGCAATACCATTTGCGCGGAATTGCCCCCACGCGGATAAGCGAAGATTTTCGTTGCGGGAATCCCCAGAGTTAAAAAGACCCTGGAATTCCTGGCTTGCCCGCTGGCCGCGGAGCCGTCCGATCAAACGCTGCCCTCGCCCACAGCCGTCCATCTCATCTCCTTCTTTCACTCCCTTTCAACACTCCTCTTTCAAAGCTCCCCTTCCTTCCTCCTCCTCGGCTTGATCAGCACCTGGTTTCGGTTGACCTTAACGGGGAAAACTGCGACCTTCCCTCCATTTCTCGCAACAATTTCTGCAATCCCTCCCTCCCTTGGGCAGAAACCCTAAGTGGGTCTTCGTCGTTGCGACGGATCTTTGCGCAGATTGTCGAGTTTTGCGACGGTAAGCTCGGATGTTTTTGGGATTTTGGATCTTTCGTTTCTTGTTTCGGGATCTCCCGTTTGTTAGTGCTTTCTCGAGTCTCGGGTCTTGCGGATTTTGGGTGAGGTGAGTGGGGTCGGTGATTCGTATTGGTGGCTTGAAATTTGGGGTGGAGGGAATGGAGGAACGGGTCGCTGTACGGACGTCCGCTGGTGTAGTTTTGGGATTGGCCGAGGTTGGGTTTGTCTTGGCTGCTGTTGAGGTGGAATGAGTGTTAGCTAATTGCTGCAATTGGTCATGTCTATTCGGTTTTAGTGGCTTGGTAGGCCTGTAAACTATTCGTTTTCTGTTTCATCTGCTCCGAATTGGCTTTTGGGTAGGTTGTAGGGATCTGCATTGGTGATTCATCCCCGGCCCATTTGAACGCTTTGTTTATGAATCGGTAAAAGATTTTGGGTTGCTTTTGTTTTCCCCCCTAATTGATGGGAAATCCCATTTGGGGAATCTGAAGAACATCAAGGGGTTATCATTGGTAATACCCTCATTGGTTCTCAATGCTCTCACGTATAAAATTTAAACAATTAGTCTGGCTCTGGCATAATTTTCTTGGTGCTTATCTTCTTTGATGTTGTGTGATGTGAAGCATTGTGAAAGTGTTATCCATTAGTATTTTCTTCTGACTCTCAGTTGTGCAGCATTACTAGCGCATGGTACAGTCACATCTTCTATGCTGAATTCTCCTAATCTTTCAAGTTTCCATGGAAAGCTCTAAGACTGGTGAAATGGACAAGGAGTCAGTTGATGCATCCATCCCTGCAGCAGCAAATCATGTGGAACCTCCTTCTGCCACTGATCCTGCACCAGATAGTTCTGCACGAGATGGATCGCCTCGGATTTCTGCTGCTGGCATTTCATCTTGGGCTAAAAATTTGAGGATTCCTCAGTCTCTATCAACTGCACAAGATGACTCCGCCACTAGCAATGGTGGTAAATCGAGCTTTGCACGATTCACTAGTGGATTGGGTTTGAAATTGTCTCCAAGATCTCCTCCAGCAGAAGAAAGTATTGGTAGTCCTTCAGCAGCACAGCCTGGTTTGTTTGGAACAATCACTAAAGGTTTGGTCGATTCCTCCAAAAGTGCAGTGAAAGCAGTACAAGTCAGGGCTCGTCATGTTGTCTCTCAGAATAAACGTAGATACCAGGTGTCATAGTCTTGCTTTCACTTTTTATCCTAATTTGGTTATATTCAAGTTAATTGGCTACATCTAATAGTGCTTGGATCCTTGGACCTTGTTTGTGTGGTCAAACTATTGTTCTGTTAGCTCAACCTATCCTTTTTGTCCTGAAATGCACTGAAAAGCTAGTTTATCATGTTACATGGATCCGTTAATTCAGGGGTTGGACTTAAATGGGGGAACTTATGTAAAGAGGGAAAAGAATTTATCCTCACTTGCTAGCTTTAGAACTGTACTGTGACAAGTGTCTGGTCCTCTTTTTATGAAAATGAGCAAGTATGGCATAGCATACTCTTTCAGCTCTTGATATTGTTGGTATTGTGAGATCTAAGCTTTTATACTTTTAACAAGATTATCTAAAAGTGTAACTTTCCATGGCAATGCGTATGCACATATTTAAAACATATTTCTTGTATGAAAACATGTATCTCCTTTGTTTGTGGGGTCAAAGAACTGATGTAAGATCTCAACTTTCTTTATTTTCCCTTTAAAAGGCTTAAGTTCTAAGATGAAATCCCTTGGATTGGCAACTTAGTGCATGCGCTTGAAAGTTAAAACTGCATTTCATAACATGTGGATGGTCCCTCTTGTCATCACAGAATTAGAGCGCCACTACTTATGTCAGTGAACCAGTCAGTCATCACACTTTAAAGCTAGGGGGCTGTTTGGTTCGTGAAGATGTTTTCAGCTTATTATGAGTTTTCAATGTTCTTGATACTTTTTGATCCATGAGCATTAAATTTTTCAGTTGGGGTGAAAATTTTGAAAATTTGATTATGTTGTTTTCACAGTTCTCCCTTACAATGAAATTTGCTAAGCCTTATATAATTAAGAAAAAAAAATTCGTCGGAACTTTAGAAAGAATGTGTCCATCAATATACTATCTCATATGAATGTTAATCAAAAAGTTAAATTATGAACCTTGTACTCTTTATTATTCTTTTCAGGTTCAGCTTTTACTCGTGTCAAAACAAATAAAAACGAAAAAGATAATAGAAAAGCAGGGAAAGTCTGCAAAATTTGTAATGCTTCGTGAAGCTTACAAAAAGCTTTATTTTCACATGAAGCTTTGTCTCGATTAAACATTACCAGCCTTAATTGTAACTTTGTGGTTGATTGTTCGATTCTTATGATAGAAATAAAATGTGAATGAGCTTGACGATGTTATTTTTCTGTAGGAAGGAGGATTTGATTTGGATATGACATATATCACTGAGAACATCATTGCTATGGGTTTCCCTGCTGGTGATATGAGCTCTGGTTTCTTTGGATATGTAGAGGTAATTGGACTATTTCCAGTAAAATATGTGAGTACTCTTATATTAAGTTGGTTATTGTTGAAGTTGTTACATGTGTGTGCAGGGGTTCTATCGCAATCATATGGAAGAAGTGATTAAATTTTTTGAAACCCAACACAAGGTGGGTAATTAGTCAAAAGTTTATCTGACAGTCTAATTGGAGGCTGATCATGTTATGAGGTTAATGTTATTCCAGTTTTCAATTGTATCAGCCATTTTTTGCTGTCTTGGTGTAAAATATGCATTCTTGCCTCTGATTTGGAAGAGTTGGACTTCTTAACTCTTTGCTGAGATGGTGGGCATTTCTCTTATTGGAGAATGCTGGTAGACTACCTGGTCTGTGAGGTTGATGGAGCAATTTATAGGCTACCTTATCTTGGCTTCCTTGTCATTAAGAAAGGAAATAAAGTATGCTTCTGCATTATAAACAAGATATATAGAGGGCATTACTGATTTACCAAGATCTTTGGGGTGGTACATAGTCGTATCAATCAGCAATATCACAAATCTATAAAGTAGCTTATACTGAGAGATATTTATATTCTCATCTTTTCAGTGGGTCTAAAGCTTTAGGTCTGGTAAAATGTGTTCTTTTCTCTGGTCATATACTTGTTATATGTCAGCTTTGCTAGTCAAAGCGATAACTATTTTATGACTAAAAGGTTATGAAGGCTTTGACATACTTTTGTCGTCCTCTTTTCCAGGACAAGTACAAAGTGTACAATCTTTGTTCCGAAAGGCTATATGATGCATCATTATTTGAAGGAAAGGTGTGTTGCAGCTGGTTTCTTCTGTTCATAGGGTACAATAATGTGGATGGATCATAAATATGAATAAACTGAGATCTGTCGGTGCACTTAGTAAGTTTTTTCGGGGTGAACTTTTCAGGTTGCAAGTTTCCCATTTGATGACCACAATTGTCCACCCATTCAGCTTATAACATCCTTCTGTAAAAGCGCTTATGGATGGTTGAAGGAGGATATCGAGAATGTAGTGGTTGTGCACTGTAAGGCAGGGATGGCTAGAACAGGGCTAATGATTTCTAGCCTTCTCCTATATTTGAAGGTATGACTTCAAAAGTTGTCACGATGATGACATGCACCCAGTGTTATCTCTAGCATAGAATACACTGGTTCATATTTTTTATTGTTCATTTCTTGGACATTCTCTGCAGTTCTTCCCAACTGCTGAGGAGTCTATTGACTACTACAACCAGAAAAGATGTGTGGATGGAAAAGGGCTTGTCTTGCCGAGTCAGATTGTGAGTTCCTTTAAAAATTGCAATTAGTGATACACTTTGGTCAGTGCCCTCAATCTTTTTCATTCTGTTTGATAGCATCATTGTATTTTCTGTCCAGAGATATGTCAAGTACTTTGAGCGTGTTTTGACATACTTCAATGGAGAAAACCAGCCTGGGCGAAGGTACGTTACTGATCCTGGATACTGCTTTTGTGGTTTTCCAACAGATTCTGAAGATCAGCTTTTCTGCAGGTGCATGCTTAGGGGATTTCGTCTCCACAGGTGTCCTTATTGGATCAGACCCTCCATAACAGTCTCTGATCATAATGGTCTCTGCTGGCTCATGTTCTATCTTTATTCCTACATGACCAATTCATGTTGTGAAGATGGAAAATGATATAATCAAAATATCTGATCTTTGGACTGTTTATATGTTGGGATGCTTTTCTGTTAAGGATAACTGAATGTCATGTTTTGCGCGTAGTACTTCGTAAGTAAGCTGTGTACAGTGAAATACATATAGTTCTGTCTGTTTCTCATGAGCAGCACATAATCGGAACATTATTACTCTGTTGGGGCATAACAAAACGATGTTTTGCGTGTAGTACTTCATAAGTAAGCTGTGTGCAGCGAAATACATATACTTCTGTCTGTTCCTCATGATCAAATATTTTCTTTTGGCTATTGATATATGGTTGACTTTGAAAGATGGCTTTTCTTGAAATGAAGTTTTGTTTAAATTTACTGTTGAAATGAATGGAATTTTGTCACTTAAAATGACGTTATAATCTCTTCAGAATTCTAGTACGTTAGCCTAATTGCTTGAATATTTACTATTATATCTCCTGCTCTCCAGGTATTCTATTTACCACTAAGAAGCATCCAAGAACAAAGGATCTGTCGGTAGGTCATAACATTTTTTGCATTTAATTTCTCCTCCTGTTACTGGACGTTTTACTGTTGCTAAAAAAAAAAGATAAGTTATTGATATATATATGCTTGTTTTGTGCAGCCTGAAGATTACTGGTTTAGTGCACCAAAGAAAGGAATTATGGTGTTTGCTTTGCCAGGCGAGCCTGGTCTGACAGAGTTGGCTGGGGATTTTAAGGTTCATTTCCATGATCGCCAAGGAGATTTCTACTGGTTATATTCTTTCTTCCCTGTAATATATATATATTCTCTTTTGCGCTTTTCTGTGTTTGGAGCTCTCTAATCAAACGTATTTCCTTCAGTTGGTTAAACACAACATTTATGGAGAACAGGAAGGTCCTCAACACTAACGATCTTGATGGGTTTGATAAGGTAATCAACTCTTTGTTGTTATCGTTGAGAATTCCTGTTTTCTTTTCTTAAAAAAGGAGGAATTTTAGAGTGATGATCTGGCATGCTGCATACATTGTGCTGGACTTATTTGATTGTCACTTTAAACAAGCAAAGAAGTCCATTTAGTTTTAACATGAGGTTGGTTGGCATGAACTTTGCAGAGGAAATTACCTTCTCCTGGGTTCCAAGTAGAGATTGTGCTGGTGGATTATGATGGTGCGCCTCCAACTCCACCCTTCGCTCAAAGCGGGACCACGACTTCCAGTGCCACCTCGGACCCTCCTCCTGCATCAGTTGCCAGCACTGCAGCCGCTTCTGATCACCATGAAAGCAAAGTCCCAGGAAGCAACGATAAAGATGATGTGTTTTCAGATAGTGAAGCAGAGGAAGCCGGTTCTTCCAAGAGCAAGCGAAGTCAACCGGCATCTTCAACTGGAGAAACTGTCACATCTACTGCCCCCACTTCAGAGAATAAAAGTAATGCAGATCAAGTAGCGAATGTGACACGTGCAACCGAGCAGGTCTCTCTCGGGAACTCAGGCCCTGCCCCACCAAAAAGTGATGTCGTCTCCAGCACTGAGTTTTCCACTTCAGAGAGTGAGTTCAAGGCAATGGCGGCTGATGCTTCCGTGTTCACGTTTGGGGATGAGGAGGACTACGAGAGCGACTGACCAAGGGTTTGGTCGTGCTGGTAGTGAAACCTCTCTGCGGCTATGTACATTGATGAACTTAAGCTGCAGGTTCACTGTTTACAACTTGAGTTTTACAACTTAAGTGGTTGATATTCATTTCCGTTTGATACTGTGACATTAGTTCCTGTTTTCATCTGGGTCATTGTGTTTCTGTAAATTGAAAAGAATTGTACAATTTCAAGTATTTTGCTTCCATTGAATACATCCATTTTGTGTCATGCGGTTCAAGCGAAAACGGTTCAAGGGAAAACGGAAACACAAGACGGAAATAAGAACACAAGTATTCATCTTGCAGCAGCAGACCAAAAGGTTGACATTGAGAAACCCTATAGTTACCAGAAAGAGGGAAAGAGGTAGCATAAGCCAGTGGCTAGTGATAATTTATGTCCTTTTTGAGAAGCCAACATGTTAGAGGGTTATTGCCCATCTTAAACACTAAAAGATTTCTGCAAAAATCCTGGATGATGATTGTGACTGTATCTCCTTAATGCAGGAGCTCTTCTGAGAAAATTAACTGTTTTGCCAAGGTGTGAGATTGACAATGAAGGCATGCAAAACTTACAAAATTTTCATTTCGAATCACCTTAATTGCAGCTCGTTAGGGTCAATGATGAAGTCATATGGATAATCTACACAACAGCTGCAGCCAATCAGACGTTGGCCTTGCTTTCAAAAGTATCAAGCTACCTAGCCAAGATCACATGATTTATGATCGTACTTTTAGTTTCAACTGGGAATCTTTGTCACGTGATTATAGATGTATAAACTAAGTTGTCACTTTGTTTCACAAAATGATGTGGCATCACCTGTGCGTTGTTTTGGATGAGTTACCTAAAAATGAGTTTTATATTCATTTTATTGACCAACAATCATTTGCCACCATATTGAGTAAATTTAGTACACATTCTAGTGGACACTGCAATTTTCCTTGATCATAATGACCCTAGCATTTTTTTCTTCAACAATGAGCAACTCCACCTTAATCAAATAAGGGGGCAAAAAGATATATGGCTTTTTTTTTTATTCTCTATCACCAATTAGAGGAAATTTCATCAATCATAACTTTGATTAATGTGTTACAAGTTATGAATATCACTGCTATGTAAACTTAACTTAAAAAAAAATATGTATTATCTACATTTGCGATGTGCCCATTAGAAACTTGGTTGGAGAAAATTTCCTCAAATCAATAATGGAGGAAAATACAATCCATATAAGATAATAATCAATGTATTTTTGGTAAATTTTGATTGGTTTCTTGAACTTTTAATTTTATTCAATTTTGTCTTTGTAACCTTTGATTAGATGCGACCTCATCCATCAATTGCATGGGCCTTTTCCAACTCGGATACTCACCTTCTCAAGGTTGTATTTTATCATGGAACCAATCGTCATCATCAATGTGGCAATCTCATGTCTAGTCTTCTGACCATGCTAGTCATGAAGAAAATTATTAAAAAATAAAATAAAAAATCATAATCTTATTATACATAATCCAATTCAGTCATATCAATTGTATCAATTTAGTTATAAATATTTTAATGATTTGTCAATTTAATCATAAATATTTTGACAGTTTTTCAATTTACTCTTAAATATTTTAATGCTTTCTCAATATAATTTTTTCAGCCAAATATTCAAATAATAAGTTTGCGATTAAATTGACGTTAAAAAATGTTTATGATTAAATTGGCAAATTATCAAAAGGTTTAAAATCAAATCAACACAAAAAAAATATTTAGGACTAGAATGGTAAGGCTTTATAATAAAATTAACATAATAAAAAAGTTTAGTACTGAATTCGCCGCCTATAACAGGTTTATAATTTTTTTGGATGATTATCCCGTCATACATGTCTCAAGAATCCGCATAGCCTAAGCGCCTTCATCATTCAAGCCCGACCGCCTGGTTTCGCCTCTAACGTTTGTTCTCGTCTTCTCCACCCCGTCGAGCCCCTGGAATTCTCCATTTCACCCGAAGGACGTTCTTGCACTGAACATCGGCCAACGTTGCTTCAGCAACGACGTATTTCTCAGATGCCCATTTCTCTCCTTCGCTTCCTTGTCATCTTCTTCGCCTCTCTTGCTGGTCGTTTGAATCTTTTCCAGAGGCTGAGTCTATGAACTCGCTTCTTCTTTTGTGGGCATGTCAGTATGAATTCGCACTCGTGTGCTTGCTTTGCTTGGTGTGGGTGTGTGGCCCCGTCTGCTCTAATGGGTTCTTAAAGATTTTCTTGTTGTGCACACCAAGTGCTTGACGTATTTCCTTCGTCTGTAATTGGCTGTGCGTTGTGGAAATTGAAGCTGGAGAATTCCTCTCACTTTCCATGAATAATGTTTGATTTTGGATGAGAAATGGGCGGCGCAGAAGATAAAAGTTTAATCTTGAGCACAGTCCGTGGTCTACAAAGCTCTAAGCGGAAATGGGGTTGGCATGTCATCTGCTGACAACAGATGGGTCCTGAATTTTTGTAGCCGATGGAAAGTACACCGAGTCTTAGAAGTCGTTTTGATGTACTGCTCCTATGTTCAGGTCTGTCAAATGGTTGAATTGGGAGAAATTAATTACAGAAGCCACTTGTGATATGAATAAATAGCGGTTGAGGACCATTTAGAGTGGCATTCTGTTACTATGTCGTTTTGAAACTGCTATAATCGTAGAAGCATCTCATGGCATTGTTGTCACACTGTCAAGAACTTTGTGCTCAAGCATGCAGAGGTCGAATTGCTTTTGGAAACTGAATGCACATTCTTTTGAAGTTTACTTTTGGGCAATCAATGTTTTTTCATTTCTCTTATATTTCCCTGCTCTTGCAAATTTTATTCTCCTGTCCCCCTTTTGTTGAAATTTAAACATCGGTCATCCTCACCCATTGGTTCTGGTAGACGAGATGATATATGAGTTTATTACTAGCAGCAGGATTAATCAACTGCAGACACTTGTATTTGCATTCGGAATAAGAAGGGTGAGTGTTAGTCACTACATTTGTTGAACTCATGTCAATCTCAATAAGGCTATAGTATTGTTTGGTTACATTACTACCTCATTATGTGCAGGGTCGGATGTCTACCGCAGAGGAAGATGTTCTGTAGCTTCAGTTATCTTTTGATTGTGTCGTCACAAGAAGAGTGACTGGGTCTGAATTACAGAAACTAGGGTAGGAATTTGAGTCTCTTAGATGTTTCACTAAATTGAGAGTGGATTGGGCCTATGTGAAGCTTGTGAAATCAAGTCATACATACAAATATTCAATGCAAGATTGGATATGTAAATATGGTGTCTAATATCTGTACGCTAGTGAGGGAATTCAGTGGACTCATAAAAGATTTTGCATGTTATGATTCAGAGTGATGTAATGTAATTAAATGGTCTTGTTAGTCTCTTGGTATGCCATGTCGGCACATATAAGATGGCTATACATTGGACATGCCTTGCCATCTCTATTGGGCGACAATTATTTCTAGGTACTCTCATATTGGGAGCAGCTGTTCTAGTTTTACCAATCGAGTGCAAATTTGAGGAAGTACTGTGTTGGCACCAGTAGAAGGCGATAGAATGTTTAAGTATGCTTCTATCCTGCTCCTAAACATATATGTTTAAGATGACAGTTCTCAATGCTTTATGCAAAAAAGTGGTTGTGTTTTGGAAGCACAGACATTTCAATCAGGATGATGAAAGATATTAAGAGTTCCTGGCATCTGATTAATTTCATTTTTAGTCAATCTTTTAACTTCTTCAGAAATGCGTAGAAACGTCCAAGCTTTCCAATTTGTGCACAAATATTGGTGCAATCATATTACATCATTCATATTCCGTTAGCTCTTTTAGAAATGGATGGCATGGACGGGAATTTTCAGTGATAAGTATGAATTCTTGACCTGATGTCCTATTGTATCTTTTCTTTGCAAATTTGTACTATTGCATCGGTTGATTGTAATTATTTGTTTGCCCCCTTTTCTACACTCTATCTATCTCTACTTAAAACTCATACAAGTTCCTCTTTTTCATTCTGCTTTATTTCTAGAGGTTTTTGCAATATGAATTGTTATGCTCTTAAAAACATGGTGGTATTATTCACAAGGAAGTAAAAGATGTTCAATGTTTCTAGTAGTTGCTAAAATTCTGAGCTGATGGAAGAGTAACTATTCCACCATCTTTGTGCAGTTCTTATTTCTTGACTTTAAGATTTTGTTATGTTAGGTGTAAAAACTTCATAAGTTTGTTTTTCTCCTTTTTTTGAAGCATCCAGTGAAGGCACAGTGTTCGACGGCGTTGCAATTGTAGGATTCTCGGTAAACAAAAACCGAAGATGGTGACAATCAGTGGGTTAAGTGGAAGCCATCTAGGTCCCTTTTTCTGTCTCTCTCGTGTACATGTCCTTTCATTCTCCTTTCTGGCCTAAATACTGTCTTTTGCATTTGTAGGTGTGGTTCATCCTGCCTGTAATAAATTTCCTCTTTGGAGTAAGAGCTATAAGCAGACGAAAAATAATGAATGCAAAGCTATTGGGCTTGCCTGTGGTAAAGTAATTATGCTTCCACCGTTCTCTTTCTTTAATTTACATCAATGAAGTTGTAATTCCAAGTGTTACAACAATTGGACCTCTTTGCAGATTTTAAGGACAAAAACTGGTTGTTTGGGTACCGGGCATTTGAGGAACAATCATGTGGTGTCTGCAGCAAGAAATAACCATGCGTTAAGCTACGACGATGACCTAAACCCTGAACCCTTTTGGGCTAGTCTGATCAAAGAAGTAGTGTGGTACTAACTTATTCTCAGAATTATATTCCCCTTCAGATTCATCTGTTGCCATTCCCCAGGACAATGATGTTTCAAGCCAATGATGTATTAGGGTATTATCACATCTTTGATGTTCGCAGGGCACGTAATATTTGATCTTTGCATTCACCAATTTTATGATTTCCGTTGTAGGTCTTTGAAGTCATTATTCACATTTTTGTGCGAGCAACCTGGCCAGCTGAAGTACATAGAATGGCCGAGCTTTCAGAGCACGGTAATTCCAAAATCTGGTCATTCTTGTGGCCTGGATAGATTCAGAATAGTTGTTTAGCCTAACAAGCTGTCCTATATTGCTAAATAAAGCTGATTTTCATGGTGAACACGTCGACACCACATCCAAACGAGATTGCATCCTTGTGATTCATCACAGTTGAACTGAACTTTTACAGTTACTAATCACGCAACTCATATTCTCTTGCTTTAATCTGACTACTCTTGAGCTGGCTAAGAGCTGAGACTTTCCATGGATGTGCTGCAGCTGAGGACCGCAACTCTTACGCTGATTCTTGTGGCATTGCTCATCGTTGCACTATCATCAGTGGATTCAGCCCTTTACTGCATGTTGAACTGGTTTCTGAGGCGATCTTCATGACCAATCCCCGAGCTCATTTGTTGGTATTTCGAGCATATTCTTTGGAAATGTCTAAGAGTAATGGAAAAGACTTGTATATAACTTAAGAAGTAGTGAGTTGAGGAGTCACGCATTTTATTTGATTTTCTCTTTCGCTTAAATTTGCCACTACGATGGGCTTTATGGCTTCAGTTCGAAACGCTGGAAACCATATTCACCCAGTCATTCTTGGATTATGGCCGATGCAATGTCCATCTTCCCTCTTTTCTGTTAGGGGCGAAATGCAAATCCCTCGAGCAACTGAAGCATAAATTATGTTTCTCGATCAAAATTAAAGTGGATTGGCAATGCTAAGCCAGACAATGGAACCTCGGAAGCATGAGAGGATGTTTCTAAACTTCAACGTTGAAGCACCTGAGGCTTCGTCATCATCAAGACTTATGGATGAGACGATGAGCCAGTCACTGCTGATTACTCGAGCATATCCGAATCACTTTTGAGTTTTCCCTCCGTTTTACTGACTCTGTCAATTTTGTGTTCATTTTTTCCCACACCTAATTCAAAGTAGTTAGAACATAGAACGGCTTTTTAGCTAGAAAAGGGGCATTAACTGCTGCCATTTAGGTCCAAGCTTATGACCAATGAGTGGGGAAAAGCAAGGAGGAGCCAGTCTCCCTCCAATAGTCAAAATGGATTCCTTCTGTTCTGTCAAACCTGATAAAATTGACAAGTCTGTCTGAAGACAGCTTATCAGAAAAAAGACCCCAAAGACCAAGAACCACATCAACAAGAAGAGGAGGAGGGAGGAGGGAGGAGGAGGGGGATCGACCCAAAGTGCCTCTTGCTTGCGCTTCCTTTTATGATTTTTATTTCTTGGGACAAGGACAAAACCCTAACTCTCTCTCTCTCTCTCTCTCTCTCTCTCAAGTAAATATGAGATCTTGCACACAGTGACCCATTATCTTGCTTCTATAAGAGGCTATTTTCATGGGTCCCGGCTTGGTGTGTGTGCCTCCTTTTCCCACTCTTTTGCCCTTCCAACACAACAGTTCAAACAACAGCAACACCGAAAGCAAGCACACCCGATTTTCCAAAAACCCAAAAATTATATTTTTTTTCTAAAACCCAGAAAATTTATAATAATTGCATAGAAGAAACGGACAAGCGTGAAGAAAAAGGAGCTAAGCAAAACGCACTCCCCCCTCTTAAAAATCAACCCCTCCTCCTCCTTTTCGCCTCTGCAACACGCGAGAGAGAGAGAGAGAGAGAGAGACGTTGGCTTTCTGGCTTAAAGGCTATCCTTTGTACACAATGACCTGAGGGAGGACTCGACAGACCACTTCTTCTCCGCCAAAGAAGAAGATGGCGATGGTACAGCGACAAGGTCACGACCCATCATCGCCGCAGGAGCAAGAAGACGGTCCTTCCTCCTTCTTGTCCGACGATGCTCTCTACTGTGAAGAAGGCAGATTCGAAGAAGACGACAATGGCGGCGGCGGCCAAGTTGACGGAATTCCACTCTTCCCCTCACAGCCGGCGGATCGACAGCAAGACTCGCCGTGGGCAGACGACGACGGCGAGGAGGAGGCGGAGCTGCAGTCGCTGTTCTCCAAGGAGCGCGGGGCGAGGCCGGAGCTCGGGAAAGACGACGGGGGCGCCGTCGCGGCGCGGCGGGAGGCCGTGGAGTGGATGCTGATGGTGAGGGGCGTCTGCGGGTTCTCGGCGCTCACGGCGGTGCTGGCCGTCGATTACCTCGACCGGTTCCTCGCCGGGTTCCGCCTGCAGCGCGACAACAGGCCGTGGATGACGCAGCTGGTGGCCGTCGCGTGCCTCGCCCTCGCCGCCAAGGTGGAGGAGACCGACGTCCCTCTCCTCGTAGAACTCCAAGTAAGGAAACCAAGAACGCTCCATTGCCACTCGCTCAAACGAATCGCGAAAAAGACATCTTTCGAGACGAATCTCGATCCTATTTTCGACTGATATTCACGTCTTCGACGTTAGACATTGTCGTCGATCTCGTACGAATGCGCGTGCGCCTGTTCATGATGGTGTCTGTCTGTCTGTCTGTCTGTCAGGAGGTCGGGGACGCGAGGTACGTGTTCGAGGCGAAGACGGTGCAGCGGATGGAGCTCCTGGTGCTGTCGACGCTCGGGTGGGAGATGCACCCGGTGACGCCGCTGTCGTTCGTCCACCACGTCGCCAGGAGGCTCGGCGCCAGGCCGGGGGAGTTCACCCACTGGGCGTTCCTCCGCCGCTGCGAGCGGCTCATCGTCGCCGCCGTCTCCGGTGAGACGTCTCATCTCTTATTCCTTTTTATTCTCCCTTTTCAAGATCCGCTTTCAACGAAAGGACGACGACACCCACCCACCACAAGAATTCGTTCGTTTGACCGCGTTCCTCTTTCTTGACTTCCTGGAAAAGCAGATGCGAGATCGCCGAAGTATCTCCCGTCGGTCCTGGCCGCGGCGGCGATGCTGCGCGTCATCGAGGAGGTCGAGCCGTTTCGTTCCTCGGAGTACAAGGCCCAGCTCTTGAGTGCCCTCCACATGAGCCAGGTCTCTCTCTCTCTCTCTCTGTCCCCTTCTTTGCTTCTCCATTTTCGGTTATTTTTCTTCCCTTTTCCTTAGTGGGATTTATCATTTGCCTTTGACCATACACACGAAAAAAGGAAAGGACGCATTTTCCCACAGTGTATACAATTCTTGTTTTCTTGTGGGGTTGATATATCGTCCACTACTTTATCCTAAAAATTCATTTTCTTGGAAGATGAATTGATCTTTCTTTTTTTTTTTTTTTCATCATACATTGACGGAAAAGGGTCCCCCTAAGTCCAATGTCATGAAACTACCACGAAGACGTGAGAAATTCCTACGCATTTTACATGGACACGCGCATTTCTTTTTTTTTTCCTTATTTGATTGCTTAACAAGTGCCGCATGCGTAGCTTTAAAAATAATTCTTATGTATAGATAGTGGATACATAGATATGTGCTCGCATACCTATCGCATTGTTCGGCCCTTTAATGTAATCTGGTCTTTGCGTTGATGTTCATACAAAGATAATCCCTTGGTTTGAGGGAACTTAATGACAATCTTTGCGAATCCGCGACGAAAGTAACAGCATCGTGAATGGACTCAAGAACCCTAATATCAATGTCCATTTCTTGACAGCATCAATCCTTGACTTTTTAGTTAGTGCCGTGCTCATTAGTTTGCTCATCATGCTTCTTGAACAGGAAATGGTGGAAGACTGTTGCAGATTCATTCTGGGAATAGCAGAGACCGCAGGCGATGCCGTGACCTCGTCCCTCGACAGCTTTCTGAAGCGCAAGCGTCGCTGTGATCACCCGAGCCCGAGGAGCCCGAGCGGGGTCATCGACGCCTCTTTCAGCTGCGACGACGACTCGAGCGACTCGTGGGCCACCGACCCGCCGTCCGACCCGGACGACAACGACGATCTGAACCCTCTACCGAAGAAGAGCAGGTCGTCGTCGCCGTCCTCCTCCTCCTCCTCGGTGCAGGACAAGGTGCTGGACTTGCCCTTCATGAACAGGAGGATCTTTGAGGGCATCGTCAACGGCAGTCCTATCTGATCATCTCCCTCTCTCCCTCTCTCTCTCTCTCTCTCTCTCTAGAATTTGTATCGACCCTTTTCAATTAAATCAAACTGAAGAAAATGTGAAGTGAAAGATGAGAGCTTTGCGTTGAAGAAACGGGAAGGGTCTGCGCTTACGTATGCATGTCTTTTTTTGGCGCTCCTTCTCGGTCTCTTCAATGATATTGAAGTGTCCCTTTCACTTCAGAATTTGCTTCATGTATGGGACATGGACAGGAGATATATATATTATGTCACCATTACAATAAAAAATTACAATTATTTCGGAATATTTTTATCTGTTTAGGTCGTATATAAATTCATCCGTCAGTAATTTTAGATGGATGTTTTAAATTTATTTTTTATTATCAGCCCTCGTCAAGGATAAATTTCTTGTGAACGAAAACCCTACATGTTTTTGAGGGGATATGTGTTTCTCCTCATTTTTATTTTACATTTTTTCATAAATTAGGGTTTGACTTTTATTTGATGCGAAGCATCTTATCTTGCATATGTAACTAAATATATACACTGATACTTGAAGTCAGTTCAAGTCATGTCAGAGATTGTCTTGAATTAAAGGCCTTGTGAAATTTTTTTAACCTTTCGACATTACAACAGTAATTCTCTTTTCTTTTCTTATATGGTTTTGATGGGGGTACACGGCTCAAAAAGGCCCAAAGCTATATATCCAATTTAATTTACAAATATGATGAAACCTTTTTGCATATCGACTCTTAATTATTAAATTTTAACGTAATGTATTTTTTTTTTAAATTCCCTTTTAACTTTTTCAATTAAACCCATTATTAGTTTATGATAAATTTTTCAAAAACATACCAGTTTGAAGTTTTGTGATTAAAAAATTAGTTTATGATAAATTTATCACAGTTGTACCAACTTGGGATTTTTAAAGATATTAACTCTAAGTTTAACAATATGTGTTGTCCCAAAGGATGTTGTAATCACCCAAATGAAAAACTCTCTTTCTTCATACAAGTCGAGAATGGGAAGAAAAATGGAATTAGACTTTAAGGCGAGATCACTCTTTTTTTATAAATTATTTGCCCCACAACTTTGCTAATAAGCAAAAATCTTCCAAGATATAACAAAGTCTCAAATAAGAATATCAAATAGCAATTTTGATATTTCCAAGAACTCTCAAAGAGAAACAATCAGAAATAATGGTTGTTTTATTCAAAAGAAAATCGTCATGACTTTACAAATAAAATGAGACCGGAAATCGACAAATTTATTTCAATCTTTAGAACAAATGTAATCTTTTGGAAAAGATTGCAAAGTGAACACATGTTTTTCTCAAAAGACAAGTTGAAAATTTGAAATTAAATAACAAAAAAAATATTTTTAGAATTCCAAATTTAATAATTTCTGAAAAATAATGATTGTGCAACCTTTCACAGGCTAAGAAGTTGTATTTGTACGAACACAATTTGTTTAAAGGTTATAAGAGCGCCTAATAATCATTAGACAAACCACCAGCCATGGTGGCTTCGCTGGATAAGGCCCTGCTGATCCTTCGAAACCCAGGGGAGGCGCTAGGTGTCTTAAGCGTGACGCCATGGTGGTGGGTCATGCTCTAGCATTACTTGGGGTTTACGGCGTGGCTATTGGCTGGTTCCTCTTACATCAAAAAAATAAAATAAATTATCATTAGACAAAAATAATAATAAAATTCGAAATGAAATAATAATAAAAAATGACCGCACTTTATTATGAAGCGCCAATATGATCCACAAGCACGCAAGCATGCTAAGTGCACTTAATAATCATGCAATTATTCGCACACTCGCACCGAGGTATTGTGAGTCTAGCCCACTTTGTTAGAAGATATCTGTACTTATATAGTGACTCATGTATTCCTAATTTTCCCACGTGGAATAAAGAACAACATAATTTTGTTTGTTTTACAAACAAACAACCAACACTTATGTTATTTTAACAAATTTGAATCAACAATTCTTGTAAACGAAATTTGTTTCGGAACTCCAACTTGTATTACATCAATGATTGAGATTTATTGAAGACTAATTTAAACATTGTCCGGGCAAAAGAATGAGATTTTCTAGACTCCTAAATTTTATCAAGATATGAATAAAAAGGTTATCCCTAGAACCGTTATCCATTGAAAAGCGTATTGGAGTCAAATGTGACCTTCTCCATAAATTTCCATGGAGAGAGAGAGAGAGAGAGAGAGAGAGAGAGAGAGAGAGAGAGAGATTAATGCATTATGCATGTGAAGTGAAGAAAAGAAAGGCGATGTCGGCCAGTGCGGAAATGGGGGTTTAGATTACGGGTGTAAGACATTGGATAGCGCTTTGACCTCGTTTAAAGCAAAGTCTTCTTGCTTTTTCTTTTCTTGTTTTTGTCCGATTTGGGTCCTGGCGAAGTTGAAGCCTACCTCATACGTTACTACACCAATGAACCACTAATTCTCCACTGGGCGAGACCGCCACCTAACTCAACCAAGTATGAACGAGGATATCTTAGATCAACAACACACACACCTAAGTCTAAAGCCATTCTTTACATACTAAATCGATTTTTTTTTTTTTTTATAAAATCAAGGATAGACTGGATAATCGAGCTCATGACTTTCGGCTTGCAAATCACGTTTTGGACCACTCAACTATCATTTGATTAGTGGTTTTTGTCTGATTTAAGATTGATTTAAGGTGACAAATGACATTTTAGCAGTGCAATCATTCGGCACCATGGATAATACGGAGAAGAAAATCTCTACTAACATCATCAATTTGTCAAAAATCTTGTTTGATTTTGTTTAAAATGGATTTGTTCCTTCTCACTCCTGACCTTCGCGCTGAGTGCACGTGGAATATGTAGCACGAGATGCTGCTATACTCGATTGCCAATCATGCATTCACGGATGCATGAAATAGACATCACTTAAGAACTCAAGCTCGTTAAGTATCATTGTCTAAATGAGGGAATTTATTAACTTAATTAGATATTGATTTTTCTCACATGCATGCACATTGAATTTTTATTTTGTTTCGATTACAAGAGACACTACAACAAAATAAAACTAGAAAAAGAAGCTGCTGACTCTATATATCGAGATAGATGTTTGGTTCTTGCCCGAGAAAAAAAAACATAATTTAGTGTCATTCATTGGAAAATTCTAGTGATTCATTAGCATGACATTTAAATATTAAGAAACGACTTTTTCCAAATTCTATCATACTATTATTAATCTTAGAATGTCACATCTCAAAATTTAAGTTGTCAGGGTTTTGGTAATTTCGGAAAAAATGAATGATTTAAAAAATATTTTTCTAAAATGATCACTTATATCCCTTACAAATGAAGAAACAATAAGTATTTTATGGCACAAAAATATGTAGACATAAATTGTTGTCGATACCGAAAACATATCTTGTAGATTAATTATATCAAATAATTAATTTTAAGAAAATACTTTCCAAATTAAACATTTTTTGCGAAATAATTATAACTTACATGAAATTGTGGTTTAATACATAAATATTCTAATACTTACCTTAATGCGTAGATTGGATTTTGACCTAAGTAAAATGTGGAGATATAATATAAATGATGCGAATAAGAGAAAAAAAATTTGAACTTAAAAACTCATTCTTTAATACCGTGTTTAGAATATCCAACTTTAACATTTAAGCTTTTAGGGTGGTTTTAAAATTTTTGGGATTGACATTCTAACGTCAATGTCGACCGTATTGTGAAACTCAAATATTTTTTCTATTTGTGTTGTTGCTTTCTTTCATTTATTTATATTTATTGGCAATCTTACTCTCTCTATCTTAATTAGACTTTGTTGTTCCTACAGCATTCGATGCATACCATACGTGCATGCATGTCCTAAGCGATGTCGAGTTGTCAATCGAGGTTCAGATTTGCAGCGAAATATCTGTCTGTCTTTCTTTTTCTTTTCCTTTTTTGTCTTTTCTTGTTGGTTTGAGACCACAATCATGCAAAATTATTGGAAACGAACAATCTAGCTATTTTTCGATTATTTAATTAAAAAAATTGTATTATAAGCCGAAAGAAGGAAGGAAAATGACCACAAGATCTTTTCTCTTTTTCTTTTTTCTCTCTAATTTTTTGCCAGAAACTACTCATAGATCTCATCATTCATCTTGCTTTAGCTGGATCCCATGATTATTAAATCGAGCATGACACCAAAAATGCCCCAAAGAATACATCAAAAGGACCGATAATAATGGGCAATGAAACGCATTAAGAACATGCACTTGCTCGTCTTTACATGCTCGTAATAATTCCATGCTTTTAACTCTTCATGGCGCGCACTTGCGCTTTGCCATCCCACGTCATAATTTTGCATGCTTACCTATTTACTTCATCATTCCACTACACCAACAAATTGACTTTTGCATTGGTGGGGGTCTTTGATTTCAAGTGCTTTTACATCACTCAGAATAATGTGCCTTGGACTGTCAGAAATGAGTTCAAAAAGTAGAGAAAGGCTAAGCTTTGCAGTATATGTGTTTGATCTTTATAGTCAGAGAAAGAACTACGACAAAATGTTTATTATGATTTAGTCCTAACTAAGGTTGTGTAATATGTATTTATAAGAGTAATTAATTACAATCAAAGTACAAATAGAAGCATAAGAAGAAGAAAAAACTAGGCATGCATTGAACATTATTGAGATAGAAATAGGAGTAAAGGAAGTGTTGATTTGGGGTAGAGATGTTTGAAGATTTGATGCGTTTTCCTTCTCTAAGACAATGTTGATATTTAGACTTAGAGAAAGAATTAGAGAGAGAATAACGACAAAGTGTTTATGATGATTTAACAGGGTTGTGTGATATACATATATACATATACACACACACACACATATACACATATACATATAAGCAATAAATAATAACCAAGATACATATAGAAACTTAATTATAGAAAAAACCCGTAAGATAACAATTACAATTCCATTTGTTTTGTGAAAAATAAATAATTTGAAAATATTTTCTTAAAGATAATTACTCGTATTGCTTGAAATGATTATTCAATGAAAAATGATTTTTTTATCTCTACAACAATTCGTGGCTAAATATTTTCGTAGATAATAAAAAAAAAATGTTTGTTCAATTCAATAAGCAATATATGCAATCATTTTTAGTTATTCATTTCCCTCGAGATAAATAGAGCCTCTCTAGAAGGGTTCACTGTGATATAATTCGTCGCGATACCACAATTAAATTAACTGGCTCGATCAGTTTACCTTTTAGACATATTGTTCAATAAAGTTAGGATAACCGTGTCGACCAATATAATCCGAAATCCCTTAACTAGATTCTTTTGTTCGCTCCTTTCAACGTGGGATCTAAATAGAGGATGAGCTCGGTTTATTCTTTCCACTCGCTTTATTCACGTGTCGTGGAAAACATGCGATCTTTTTATAAAGCCAGTGAATCTGTGCAGTGTTTCATGCATGCCAGCCATTGCTTCCCACTTAAACAATTCGCACACCGCATTATGCCCCGAAACGCATTTCGAGTTCTTTTTTTCCATCCTTGTGCCTTCAAAATGTGTGTCAATGACTTTACCTTTGGCTCTCTCTCTCTCTCTCTCTCTCTCTATCTCTCTGTGTTTTTGGACATACTTGATGTATCTATATTGCACTCATATGGTCAATCTTCCTTCAAGTTCTCTTTTGGGAGTGAGGTTCGTTTCAAGAAGTTGCTTTCCCAATTTATAAACCTAGGGTTACTGTTTCAAGAAGAGGGTTTGGCAGTTTTTAGACATCACATTGTTTGGTTGTGTTGGGAAGAAAGAGAAAGGTACTCTCTATATTTTGGGGCAGAGAATTCACGTTAGATTTACTACCCTAAAGAAGTCGAGATGTAAGCTTTCGTAAACTTCGAGAGTCTCGATTTACCTAGAAAAAGAGAACTCTAATCCTAATTTCTTTGAACAAGTCACCACGACCGGTGCCCACAACCACCGCCGCACCTGCCTTCGTCAATTTGGCTCAACCAAGCTGCTTCAAGCAATTAATCGCTGCCGTGCCATATCTTCTACTCTTCACTCTATCCAAATTGGCCTCTGTATGCTTCATTTACACAGCTCTCTTGGACGTCCACTGCGCCCCTGGCCCCCCTCTGACTTGTCTACTGGGCATATCTCGTTTGATAAAGGATGCTAATATGTCAATCTTGAAAATAATAATTATCAAATTTAAATTTATTTCCTAAGTTTAGAGGATCTCAATTCTATAAATAAAATAATAAGAAAAAGAAATAACTTTTCACAGTACTATTTAGCATAGCAACATTTTATGTCAAAAGGTGTTAAAATAATTCAAAGACTTTGCCCTACTTACTTAGATTGACTTGTATATCGATATCAAATTTCAAAGGAATAAGGATACTACAAACTAAAAAATTATGAAGATTCCTAACTTTAGGTAGGACTTCTTAGTCATAAAGAAAGATTAAGAGATATCTTGATTGGCTTAAAGGTAAAGCACCGGACATGTATATCAGACCAGGCGTAAGAATGGACATGAATATGAATAGGTTCGACTCTTTATTATATCAAACTTTAACAAATTTATATTTGGACTATCAGCCCAAATTTCGCATTTACCTCTAATTACCTTTACCCGATTCATGAGGTTATCAATGTATCTTGAGTGACATTCATGTAGTCAAGGTAGGCTCACTAATGATTAACAAAAATAATTCAAGAAATGCATTCACTAGTGAAAGCTTTTCAAATATGAGAGGGACTGGCCTCACTTGAAAACGTCTAAGTCCTCAGTGGCAGGGAGGCTCACTAATGATTAACAAAAATAATTCAAGAAATGCATTCACTAGTGAAAGCTTTTCAAATATGAGAGGGACTGGCCTCACTTGAAAACATCAAGTCCTCAGTGGCTGAGAGCGAGAGAGAGAGAGAGAGAGAGAGAGAGAGATCTTGGTCTTCTGCTGAGCTAATGGGGGGTTGCTCTCCATATAATAAAAGAGGAGGTGAAAAGTCAGAGGTGGGGGGATTTTGGAAATGGGAGACAAAATCTTTGATTGTGTGGAAGGATGTCTTGTCTCCTTCTTTTGCCTTCTCTCTCTCTCCCACCACTTTAAGGTTGGTAGTGTGTGTGTGTGTGTGTGAGGGATAGAGAGGGTTGTCCAAGTAGATGCGTGCTATAAGTGCTCGTGATTCATGAGAGAGAGAGAGAGAGAGAGAGAGAGAGAGAGAGATTGTCTTGTATTTTCAAGGGAAACAGCTTGCTCCCAAGGACAAAAGATCAATGAGCTCAGTTTGTCCCCACACCAATAATTGTAGAATAATATGATGGCTTAGAGAGAGAGAGGGAGGGAGGGAGGGAGGGAGGGAGGGAGATGTGAAAATGTGCCCTTTTGACTTGGTCTCACCTTCCTATCATTCCCCCTTTCTAGTTCGGTTTTTGGTCATTTGAGAATTAAAAGGGGGAGTTTTGATCTCAGATTTTGACCAAAGCACCAACCCATGTGATCTCCTCCCTCCTCCTGCCTCCTTTTCTTCTCCCATACAGCTGTAAAGCTTCGAGCGATGAAAACAAAGGGAATTTCCATAAGTTATTCTATACTCGATCGTGCGAGGAGGAGGACAAGTCATTGTTAGTCTGGACATGTGCTGTTTCACACTCCTTTAACTTGTCCTAGGGATAAAAGGGTTTTCTTTTTTTTTTCCCTCTCCATGCTTCAAGAAGCAGAGGTTGGGGTTGGGGTTCAGTTAAGTCCTAGGATAGGAATTTACTAGGGGAGTTCATTTATAACCCCAGGCCAGGTACATAGCCTAATAAATTCGCTTTTATTGATCATGAGTGAGCCAAATCATCCCTTCTTGATGAAAAAAAAAAAACTATAAATAGGATTTCAAGATCACCATTTACTAAAACTAGAAGGGGGTTTGAACTTTGGTGAAATAATTATCAAAAGAGTGTTGAACTTAATGTATGGTTGTCAATACGGTTTTGAACATTTTATTTTGATCAATTTAATTTTAAACTTTTTCACAATTTTCCAAATAAGTCAATCCGGTTTATTTTAACTAGAAATTGCTAACGTTGATACCGGCCATTTTACGTAATACGACTCACGTCAATATGGACAATTTTTATATTCTTTCATTTATATTTTCCTTTTTTTTTTTTTCTTTTTGGTTATTGTGGTGGGTCAAGTGAAGGCTTGCAAGGCCTCATTAGTTGCTAATGAGGGTCATGACCCTCACCCAAGCCCTTGCCAATTGTTGGGGAGGGCATAAACACCCTATCTGGGTGGGGCGATCGGTAAGGCCATGATGGCCTCGCCATCCATTGCGGTCTCGCTGTTCACGGGCAAAGACACAAGGCCCTCATCCATGGCCGACAAGGCCCTTCACACCCTTGTTCACAGTTGGTGAGGGCTTGAGTGAGGGTTGCAACCCTCGCCTCACCAGCCACAAAGAAAAAAGAAAAAATAATATATATATTTTTTAAATTAGAAAATTTGTTCATGTTAATGCTGGTTATCCTATGTAGCATAGTTATCATCACATTAGTGATTTCTAGCTAATTTTGGTTGGAATGATTAAATTGACAAATTGTCAAAGGGTTTGGAATTAAATTGGCTAAATTGAAATATTTATAACTGAGTTGGCATTTGTATAATAGAATTATGACTTTTTTGGTTATTGTCTCAAGAGAATTCACATCATGGTACAAATAAACTTTCAAATTTGCGACCAGCAGCCTCAACAAGCTGCTCAAGTGATGAGCACGTGCATCTTCCCTGCTCAAGAATTTGGTTTCAAATGCGGCAATTGCACTTTACCTCCGCTTTGCATTGATGTGCGTCGCAATATTAACTAGTGTCTAATAGGTACGAAGGACCATCACGGCCTATGAGAATAATCGATTACATGCTCAACCTATAATTGGCCGAAAATCTAAAACATGTTCAAAGGGGGCAAAGGGAGAGAAGATAAGAGGGTCCGAGATTGGTTCCTCTTTTCTTTTCTTTTCTCTTTTGCCTGAGAAAAGTGCAAGACTGTTTTGCTAAGACCCTTTATCCAAATAGTCCAAGAGGGGAACAGAATGACCCTCAAAAGAGAATCAGAACAGAGCCAAGGGAGGCCCCAAAACTCCTGCCAAAATAACATTGTCTTCTGCAGCACTTTGCATTCTTTCGCACATCCAACGCGTGACTCCCTTAATTGAACCAATTCCTCCCATCAACCTCTTCCTTTTGTTTGATCCATATGTCCATGCATTGTATACAACACAATCGGCATCCAATGTGTTCATGAAGATACCTCGATCTTCCAATGTGGTCACCATCCACATGCAATGCCAAAATCTTACAGCCTCGATTCAATCACATTCCAACCCGAGAGAGAGAGAGAGAGAGAGAGAGAGTATCTGCCTAAAGTTCTGGTCCCCTCTATATTTCCAAAAAATTTGGAGCCAAAATTGAATCTAATCCAAACATGATATGGGTATTCATTGAGATTGAGTTCCATTAGGCCAGCATACATTTTTGCCATTTCCATACAAATGTATTGATCATCAATATTTCGATTAGATTTCACCTCTTCAGGATTAGCAAAAACGTTGAATTCTCTTTAACAAAAATCTTTTTCCCTCGTCGAAAGGAAGTGAGGGAAAGTCCACAATGCATCCGGCTTAGTAATTGGCGCACACATGTAGAGGACCGCATAAGGGAATTCCTTACCTGTACCCAAAGTCACAGGAACCGGTTCATCACAGCATTTAATTAGGAGACTTTCATGTGTATGCCACGTGATGGAATCGCATAGTCAATGGTCGATATTAATCAGGTCCAATGAATCAAGATCCAGGCAAGCCCTCTGTATAGAGCCATGCGACAAGATGCTGTTCTGAGCACCTAACCTGCCCATGGCAATTATATGCCCATGCCAGAATCTGCATAAAGGGACCGTTTGAAGGAGAGACCAAGACTAGGGCTTAGGCTTGGCCATGCCTTTAATGATCAACGTTGCCAGGCTCAACAAACATACTAAATGAACTCACCCAACAAAACTACTTCAATGGAGCTGAGCTCCAGTTGTTATAGGCCATTTGATTGTGTGCTCTCTTCAAACCTTGACGTAACCATGTCCTGAATCTGAGAACCATAAAGCCCAGCATATCCCAATCTCCAATATTTTTTCAGTGGGTCCTTATATTAATTGCCCCTGATGTAACATGCCTTCCCTACCATACATGACCGTTTTTATCAACATATAGCAAGGACAATGTCGAAAATTTCAAATATAGACAAGATATTCAATTGGAAACTACGGAAAGTCCAGTGTTGTGGGTATAGGTGGTCCTCTTGTTTACGCTCTTCTAAGTTCGACGGGGCAATGACCTTCAAATTAACCTATAATGTGACGAGTGCTGGGAGTAGGAAGGTCTTAGCTTGTCTTAAAACATTTTTTTTTTCAGTATGACGAATTGATTGCCACAATTAAATGTGCTTAATCTAAAAGTTACGCGAGGATAGGGTAGTGTACCTTGATAATACTAAATGAGTTGACATATGATTTTTTTGTGCTGACTAGGGTGTGGTGGCTTTATAGGCTTAAATTAGAGTCCTTCTGCAAAACAAGAGGGTAAAGACAAATAGGTTGTTCTCTACATGTTTTCTGGCTCAGTCGTGTCCTGATTCTGTGAAAAAACATGGCTGCAATTCTGGAAATGTGTCTGCTTATGAAGACAGCTATTTTGGTGTCTTTAAGGCTGATTGGAGTGGCCCAGTCCCCTCAACTGATGTTTCAAGAGAAATCTTAGCTAATTCACTAGATTTAGATGTAGCTAGACTGCTAGAGATTATTCCAGAGAAAATATGCGGCTAAAATGATGATGTTGACCGATAAACTATGCCATTAAAATGACTGATGTATTTACTAATTGATCTACAATGGTAAATTTGATCTTTGGCCGTGTAGAACAGAAAGTATAAAGAAGCAGAACCCATATATAAGTGGGAGTGCATAAGGAGTTGGACCCAATTCCTCTAGGCTCAGATAATATGATGAATTGAGAAATAACCTGATTTTATTCAAAGCTTGAAGCCATTGAAAGTTGGCTCGAGTATGTATAATATATTTAATCAAACTAGCTATTTTTATCTCCTTATTAACTGCTTAAGCAAATAGCGAGCCAAACATTCAAGGAAAGGTTTATCGCAAAGGTGGTTCATACGTCACACTAACACGATGAAACACCAATAAAACTAAATGTCAATATGTTTGGGTTCCACACCCGAAGCTGCTAGACATTGACATAGTTAACGAAAACACATTGGTCTGATTCGCAATACCGTTCTAGCAGTAATTTTCACATGGATGCTTCCTCTGATTTCTTAATATGTACAATCGAGAGGGTACTGGACTAAGAACTTTCTTTGACAGGCAGCTTTACAGAAAGAAAGCTAATAAGCTAAGCAAAATGACATTTTTCCCAACACCCAACAAAGTGGGAACCCATATCACAGGTGGGCAGATTTGGCTGTTCTCTCTTCAGCCACAGGAACTTTGCCCGTGATGGCCTGATTTTTCCAAGGGGAGAGACACCAGACAAGTAATTAATGTGTCGTACCAACAGGTAGATTCAATATGACTATCCATTAATTCCAGAAAAAAAGGAAAAAAAAAAAAAAAAGAGAGAGAATCTGTAGTCTCCGTTTTGTTGTTAATCAAGATAGAGTGGC
Organism: Eucalyptus sideroxylon; assembly: GCA_014182405.2. Taxonomy (NCBI): domain Eukaryota; kingdom Viridiplantae; phylum Streptophyta; class Magnoliopsida; order Myrtales; family Myrtaceae; genus Eucalyptus; species Eucalyptus sideroxylon. The sequence continues at coordinate 29,841,755 of CM024554.2, read as the reverse complement.
TGCAGCAAACCAATGATTGATGACTGATTCCACCATGTAATCTGGTAGGACTAAATTCGCTTACCATTTCGTTGATCAATGGCTTCCACGTGAACATGAATCTATACCATGTAATATGTGCCCCGGACAAACAACTAATGCGACATCGACGCCTCGAGTACAGCGCCTATTGGTTCATAGGGCAGCTACATGTTGATACTAAGCCCAGGAACATGCTGAATGGCTACCAGCTGGTGTACTTACGGAGCCAATGAAACAAACCACCCGTGACACATGAGACGGACCCAAACTCTAGGGTCCCCAGCATCATCACAAGAGTACTAGAGGAACACATTGCAACATCTGATGAGTCAACGGATAACAGAATTTGTTCGAAACACAGCACGGGATTCACAAAAGACATAACTGAGGTACCAAAGAAAAGCCGGGAGGGAACAAGTACTTTGGCAAATAATTAAAGGGGGAGAAGGAAATGTGCAGAGTTTATTCATCTGCTTCACCAGGCAATTCCTTTTGCCCATAGTAAGATGGAAAACAACCGCACATGGAAATATGTAAAGGGTGCAAAACGCCATTCCAATCCCATTGGCTACCGATAAACAAAAATAAGATGGGCACTGTCATTCCATTTACCCATATTAAAGAAAAGAAAAAAAAAATCATGCAAAGAAAGTGGACATTTCCCCGGCTAATAGACTTTCATGGCAAAGGGAGTCTTGACAGTGGACATTGTTGCTGCATCAGTGGTTAAAGTTGGAGCTGAGATTACAAAGACAATGGACATTTGCCGGAATAAAAAACTTTCATAGCAAAGGGACTGAGGACAGTGGATATGGTCGCTGCATTAGTGGTCAAAATTGGAACTGACAATAGAATCTTCTGCCGGCAAACAAGGATGTTTTCTCAAGGAATTAGCTCTGGGAAAGTCATGACCGTGCAGCTCCTGACTTTACCCTTAGATTCTCAGAGAGCAGTAATTGAAAAATATAATCAACTACAAGTTGCTTATATTGTTAACTGCCTGAGAGAATGTTTGAGGAGAATGAGGTGACTGTACCACTTGCTAAGATGTACAAGAGAAAGGATGCACAAAATTGATGGCTATTTATCATAAATCATTAGTGCCCAATTAAGAACAAAGCGATCGAACCAATGTTACCGGTCCTGGTTTGTTAGAGCAAGAGTAAAGTTGCAGATTGAGAGTATCCAAGAAGAGAGAATTTTGGCAACGTTATTGAATGTCAATATTCATTCAGTGTCAGATGACCGAACGCAAACAGAAACTCGTTAGGGATGATCCTGAGGAGGGAAGTGTCTATGATTTTGAAAATACTCACCTCTCGGAAACTAAGAAAACACATAACATAAGAAAGATTGAAATCACTGGCTGATAATTTGGCGTCGCTAAAACAGATTAAAAGGGTTCCATGAAGATCCACTAGAAACATTTAAAGATCAGGTTTAAAAATACGCTATATTACAGTCCAATCATCCTCCGCGCATATGAGCGCCTAGCTCTCCAAATTGATCATCAGCTTCCACTGTATCTTCTGATAAGCGAACTGCATCCAGTTTTTGCTTCAACACTTCTATGGCATTGAGTACCAACTGTGAAGCTTTAATTGCTCCAGTGGATTCGACAGTGAATATAAAACTGTCCTCCTTTGCATATATCTCCACAAGACCTGGCTTCCCCATGGCTTCAGCTTTTTTTATTACTTCATCATCATAAGTGTAAGCCTCAGGATCAACCACAACCACCTAAAAGAGAATAGGAAATGAGAAATAGAGGTCCTAAACTCAGCCATCCATGCATATTTGCTCAAAGGACTAAGCGTCAAGCAGAAAGTACATAATGATCGTTAGTTTAGAATAACATCACTGTGACATGAAATGAAACTCCATCCTTATGTTAATAAGACAAATTAGACAATCTGGCATCCAAATCAACATGCCAAGAATGACAGTATCACGCCTTAATACTGGCCAAAGTAAAATTTACTCCTTTATGTAGAGAATCTGCTATTCTCACAATCTTACAAATCTAGGAACCAATCCTGGATAGCATTAATTCCTATTGTCAGTTGAGTATCTTGTCTCCTTAGAAGAAAGGTTCAGCACACTAGTTAGAATTCTAATCATCATTATACAATATTTGCCAAAAAAGCTTCTCCTCCAGAACTATCTCCATGAGTGTGTATATATTACAGACACAATGATCCAAAAAAGAAAGAAAGAAATCTCTACCTTTGTCAAACATCATTCTCAGCTTTTATAATGTTCTATTAGCTCAGCATCTAAGAACCATCTCAGACTATATTAATGGGGTCAGATAACTCTTTCAGACTCTCTACCAGTCAAGTCATGAGCTATATATATGACCAATCTGACTATGGTAGAAAGACCCCCAAAATGAATGGGTTTAGTAGCCACCCAATTTTGCAACCTCAGTTTTTCCAGGAAAATGTACCGAAGACTAGTTTGGTAACTTGATTGCCACAATGAAAAAAAGTGGTGTGAAGAACTAGAACATAGAAATAAAAGTAAATTTTAGCAGTGATGGAGCCTCCTCTTAGCAACAAATTAAAACAAAAGCTTTCTTGCAGGCATTTCTGATGTGTATTTAACCAAATCTACTTGTAGCACAGTGTTCGAAAATATAATGGGAGCTGACAACATAAATCATATGCCCAGTTAAAGCCAGTGATTATCAGCATCCTATTTATTTTTGAGCGATTTTTCTCATCTTCTCATTTTCAAGAAAAATTAAGTTTCTATTCTCTAGGGGTTATTCAAAATAAAACTTTGCACTAGCCAAATGACAGTCATTTATTGCATCAAGATTTAATGTGAGTTTGGCATAAAGAATCACCAAAGCAAACAATGATAATGTCGGCAACTAAAGAATGATATACTTGGAAATTAACTGATGACCCAACAAAAAGAATGAAAAAAAGCATGAAACAATTTGAAGTGACATAAAGACCGAACGAAACTATTTAAGAGGTTTCTTTTTGCTAATTAATTTTCAGAAACAATTTGTAAGGTTGAAATGTTTTGGAAAATTGGAAACATAAAAAAGATACTGATACTCTCATTAAAAGCACAGCAAAAGAATTTCAATATATCACCATCTTTGGATTCAAACTCGGTGCAGAAGTAACATCCATCAACTCTCCCACATATTGAGCCACCTGTGCAATTTCTATCCATTGCTATGTTCTAGACTAGATAAAGTATAGTTTTCATGGGATTGAGCACCACTTACTCAAGTGGAGAATTTTACTTTCAACAGCTTAACTAGTCAAGACATGGTCAATGTACCCAGGTACTGTACTTAGAAACGGTAATCCCAACAAATCCGAGACACAGTTCCTCTAAAAAGTTACCATCTATGCATGCACCCATTTTCCAATCACAAAGCATAGCTAAGAGACCCTACTCACCAATAATTACCGTGAGTGGATAAGAAAAGTGCCCACATCTTTTCTTCCCCCTTCAATTCTTCCAAATCCTTCTCATTTTAATATCTTCAAGTTAAACTACAAGCGACATCACTTCGATTCTCCATTCCCGTGGTTTCACCCTTTTATCTCATTCAAAACCAATGAGCTAAGATTCATATAGAATGTTTCCCAACTAACTTGGAATGCTACATTAGAGAGAGAGAGAGAGAGAGAGAGATGTGGGCCAGCGCCCAGGATTCACCGTACCATTACTCTTTACACCACAAACATAGATCAAATCAGCTGGCATGTTTATAACATTTTACGGAAGCAATGATTTCACAGTGATCTTATTTTTATAACATCTGCTAAATTGAACTCCTGTCGATACGTTGTCATCTACATCTACATCTTGCATCTAACGATCTCATTCTTTCCATTTATCCTTATATATTAGAGAATCTTTCTGAAATAAACTATTTTCAAACAGTTTTGCCAGCGCCAGATGATAAGAATGAAATTATCACTTTTCTAATGACATTACTCTTATCAAAAGCAAAATGAATAGCTAATGTATAATAAGGCTGTCAGTTTTCACAGTGCTGACTACTCCTACCAAAACAATGTTTGCACATGCAGGCTTGCTTCTGCAAGCATATCTTGCATTTTGAGAGATTCATTTCCCTCGGTGACAGAATACCGGTCACCGTCTCAGCTATGCTACAGGACGAGGCTAAATTGAAGTCAGTACAGGCAGGGACTCACCTTGGGGATGACAGCTAACAAAATTGAATTCACTATGAAGTTTGTCTCGTTTGTTTTCTTTCCCCCATCATTCCCCATTATAAGTTACCGTTTTTACAGTCACAACTATTGTAATTTGCATTCAATTTTCCTTATTTTAGTCTATAAGACTGCAGTCACTCTTATTTCAGGGTACCTTCATCTGTCGTTTGGTACTTCAACATTTGCACTAGCATCATAATAATGCTCCTCACCTTCACACTACCATGACCAATTAAGGCACACACAACTTACATGTATATGCCTCATATGTCCTTGCTAAGTTATCTTATTATAAGAACACAGATATTGCTCAGATTTTGCTTTCCACATAAGTGTCAGTGGATTCATGAAATCAAAGAGGTAGCTGAATATTCTTATTTTCACTTATTGAGAAGAAAAATAGTCGAGATGATCTTAACATCCACATTGTAACCCTGTTTTTGTTTACAGTTTCACATGTATTGACTCAACTGTGAAGATTATAATCAAGTGACATAGTTTAAATCCAGGAGTTTCATGGTGACAGACATCTCGAGTAGTTGTCAAGGCGTCAGAATTTGAAAATTTTCCTCCTAACACAGAATCAAAATGATAAAATCCAATCAGAATGTTACCAGGAAGGGTCAAGTACAATATTTCCGTAATGGAGCTGAAGTAGGACTTATTTGCAAAGAAAGAATACAAGGCAACGCATCAAGTTTCTCCCCCTTCGTCTTATGTCAGAGCAGTCCATGGGAAAATCAGTTTCTACCATTCTGGTTGCAAATAGGTCACATAATTTCTTTTTGCCAGACAATTGCTATTTGACCTTTACTTCATTGGATTCTATGTATACGATAAATTGAGTAATCACACTAATTGGAAATTCACGTATCATGCAGGCCACACACATATTCAATGATTAAAGGGAAACCAACCTGCTCAGTATTTGGATCGATGTCAAACACTTTGGTGGGACTGCTATCCACCCAACTTTGTTTTTCCTCAAGGGACAAGGTCTCCACTAAATCTTCATTGATGTGAATTTCAGGTTCATACATGAATGTCACTGTGGCTGCGGGGGACCACTTTGCATGATCTTTGCCAATTCCCTTTCTTGCTATTGCTCGCAGCCTCAGCTCTTGCCCTCGGCGAAGCTTCACAATAGTAATTCCCCTGTGCACATAAAAGAACATATGGAAAATATAAGGAAAAAAAGCAACTATTGCACCATTCTCTCAATGCATCCCAGACAGTAATGACAATGATGCTGACTTTCTATACCTATCCATATCCAGGAATCCACCATCACAATGACATTGATAATTATCAGTCACATTCTCTCTTCACTCCACAGGTATGAAGCAATTAAATAACGAAACATATGATTAGCTGCAAAACATACTAACTTGCATTTAAGGTCTTCATTCCAAAGAAATTTTTTGCACCAAATCGGTCTAGGTTTAAGAACCATTTCCAACATCTGTGCTCGTCCTTAAACCAACAAGAAACCTTTAAGTGATTTTACTGTATATCTCATGAATAGACAAATATTGCTGCATGTAAGTGTCTAGAAACCAACAAGAAGCCCTTCATCAAGATTCATTCCATTATTAATTTCACCACGAACCACAAACAGACATGCGAGCCACTGGTGCATCGCAAAACTTAGAAGACAATACCAGTAATTCAACAAAACTTCAATGACCAAAGCCATCTTCTTATTTTTATTTTTTTACTTTCACAAAACCTTTAAAGAAGCAGAATTTTTTGCCCTGCAAATCGATCTTATGCAATTTCAAAATGTGTAGCTCATTCTACAGAGCTTTCAAATTACATCCGCCAGAACGCCATGCAATCTTTAGTCAACATTTAGGGTAACACGCTAAACCATGGAAGCGGAGGGTGAATTTCATCGTTCTCCCAAAACGAGAGAAAGACGACATTTCCGCGCAGAATCCCAAAAATTAAAACGAAACCCCTGAAAGAAAACGCAGCAATTCCATAGAAGAGAAGAAGGAAAAGAAAATGGACATGGACACAGAATGAAAGACGAGGCGACAATGAGGAGGAAGAGGTTACTTCTGCTCGAGGAATCGTCGGCGACGGCGTCGGAGAAGTCGACGGGGACGACGGTGTGGTCGGAGCTGATGAGGTCCTTGCTGGTGACGTCGAGGGTCTGGTCGGTCATGCACTTGGCGCGGAGGTGGAACTCGACGGAGCAGAACTCGCACTGGCCGTCGCCGTCGCAGGCGTCGCAGTCGCGGGAGAAGCGCATGGACATGGCGCGGTCGGAGGTGAGGGGGACGAGGCCGAGGCGGTGGGCGATGAACTCGTCGTTGAGGACGGAGGAGTTGACCTCGATCTCGACGAGGTCGATGGCGATGGTGGGGACCTCCGCGATCATGACGCGGCGGAGGGCGTTCGCCACGCTGGCGTCCGTACCCCGGAGCTCGAACTTGAGGTAGTCGTCCTTCGTCTCCCGGACCTTCACCACCGGGAACCGCTGGTACGACGCGCCGCCGCCCCCTTCCATCGTCGGAGACCGAGAGAGCTCGACAGCTTTTCTTCTGCTACTGTGGAATCGTCGCAGAGATCAAAAGGAAGAAGAAGAAGAAGAGGGGTTTTAGAGATGAGAGATTGTAAAACGCCGCGTCGTTTCGATAATGGCGAAAACGGCGAGTCGCTGCTTGTGGGCTGGATTTTGAAGGCCCGATAGATCAAGGTGCATTTTGATTTTCGAATTATACAGTTCTTCTTCCACGATTTCAATTCAATATGTCAAACTAATTTTCATGTCGAAAAAATTCTAAACTTGTATGCTTAATCACATTTATGAAAAATTATATCTCGTATCACGAAAAGTTTAAGACCGATTTACCCGTAACAAATTTACGAAAGTCTTGAACAATAATTAGGGCAAAATAAGGGATTTTAGCAAATTTTCGAAAAATAAAAAACCTCTTAAGGTAAATTTTGATTTCTTGATGCAGTAGGGTTTTCTCCAATCTAAACTCCCAAAACGTGTCCTTTAGAAAATCTTTTTATGGTGAATTTCCACATCAGATCTACCAATTGCATTATTTGTCATGTGCGTAGATTGTCGCAGATGTACATATTTTGAGATTTCTAATTATAAAAAAATTAGTTTGGAGGGTAAACGTGAAACGTATCCTGAAGTTGGATTTTTCATGACTTGAAAGTTAATTTTGGTTGGTGTATCGGTTTATGATTTTTTATGATATTAATTTGAAAGTTAATTTTGGTTGAAGGGAGGGCTGTGGTTGCGCGTTAATGTTTTTTTATGATATGAAATTTAATTTGTGAGTCAAAAAAAAAAAATTAATTTGTGAGTAAATGCAACATGCTTGTGTTATTAGCCTTATGTTATTTTTTTATGGCCATGTCTTAGTACATAATTCCATCAAATTAGTATAGCTTTAGCAATCACTTTTTGCCTATCATTATTTAGCATATCTATAATATATGTATTTCATTTGAAAAATGAATAAAATTATATAGATTCTCACCCTATTTGATTTAGAATTTCCAATGAACTTTGAGACTTTGAGAACAAATGTAAATAGTGTTTAGTTCATTTTTTTGCTCAATTTTGGCTGTGAGGGCTTTAGCATAAAATAAGTTCGGTGGCCCTTTGAAAGTAACATTGTAAAATGTAAGTTTTGGCCTTAATCACTATTCGTCTTCTTCATGGTTTGCACAGAGAAGTCAAATAGAGGTTGATGGCGACCTAGCAATTGTCACTTGAGGGGTGCGATCACTCGCCAACCATCACCTAAGGTCGTGTGACCCAAGCACTGCTTGGATCGCACAACTCAAGTGATTTTTGAGATCACGCAAATGAGGTTATCCGGCAACAAAAGTATAGTTTTTATTTAAGGTATTTAAGTCAAAGTTATTTTCTAAGACAATTTAAAATTATAATTTGCCAAATGTTATTTGCATCTGGGAAAACTTATATTTGCATATTCCCACGAACATTTCCCTTAACAGCCGAATTAAACGTGCAGTCTGTCCGTTCGCCGCCCTTCCTGTTCATAAACGAGAGCAGAACAGGCAGGTTGTCTGGTTTGGCTTCAACTCACTTCTCTCTCTTCCCCCTGCATCGCGACTCATCTCATTGGCGGGCGATCTATGATCTTGCGAGCGACACGAAAATCCTCCAAGAAGCCGGCGCGAGATTCTTGAAAGCGTACCGGTAGTTTCCCTTTCCCGCCGCGAGAGAATTCTCGTCGCGCGTGCTGGCATTGGCTGCGATGTACGCGAGGAGATTAAAGACCAAGCTTCGGACGTGGGGGTCGTCGGTCTTGTATCGCAGCTGCGACAATGGGGTCGGCGCGCGATGCCGAGACGATCTTTTCCGCGGCTACGTACGGACCCATGAAGCTTCGTCGGGGAAATTCGCTCCCTCGCTCTCTGCTCTGATCGGGAGATGCCTGTTCGGCCCGGATGGTGCCGAGCGGCTTCATGGGCCGTCGTCCCGCGGTGCCGGTTTGGATTTTTCGCCGGAGGAATTTCGGGTCTTTTGGATGTCCGAATGGTGGGTCCGTCGTGGGCTTTTCGAGCGTGGCGGAGAGCGCCAAGAATGATGGGAATGGCAAAGACGGCGGGTCGTGGTGGCGGTGGTGACAAGAAAGTGCCCAAGATCGGGGCGTCTTGGATCGACTTGTATTTGCCGAGACAGGCGAGGCCTTATGCTCACCTTGCTCGCTTGGATAAGCCTATTGGGACCTGGTTGCTTGCTTGGCCTTGTATGTGGTAAGAGGCTTTACGGTTTTATGGGGGGCTGCTTTGGTTTCTCTTTCTACGACACTGAAAAAGCCCGAGTGGTTTCGGAGAAACCACCGTGACGTGTTTGATAGAATGACTCAAAGAGGAGCAACTAAATTTGTTTCGATTCTTTTGCAACTTGTACTGCCTGTATGTGCTGCATTATTCATGTATAGGGTTTTGTTTTCTGCATTGGCATTTGGGAGTTGACAAAGGCATTGATAGATCACTATTACAAGGATTATCAGTAGTAGGGGAGTAGTGACTTGAACTGCAAGTGAGGAGACCATGGTAATGTAAAATTCTGCAGCTGACTCTTTGTTTTGAAAGGGAGACAAATTCTACAGCCCGTCTCTTTGTTTTTAAAGGAAGATATTATGAGATGCTGCTTATATCAGAACTGATTTATTTTTGACAACACTCTGAGGATTAGGATTTAGCCAATGAATGAATCTGGAAATGAATGTGGGTTCAAGCAGTGACATCCTTTTCCAAGGCAAAGGCACGGTTTTGTGGGGCTAAAAGATAATCCTCTGTATGAAACAAGACTTTGATGGTTTCAGACTACATGTGTTTTTGGAGGGTGGTTACTGTCATTTGAACTCATTTTTCACAATTTTTTTTTTCCAGATTGGGAGCTATCTCCAATTGATTCTGTCCTAGCTCTTCACCAATTTGCTAAGTTTTGTGGTTTCTATTTTCGGGATGACAAGATGGTGTACTATATAGAAAATAAGACCTCCAGTGTTAAATATGTTTATTTTGGGAATTTTTCTCTCCTCACTCTCTCTCAACAGCAATTTGGCTACTTCATGTTCCCTGTAGAATATCTTATTTTTGTTGGACTGTAGCTTGGAATAAGGTTCTTTCTATTGAAAATCTCAGAAAACAAAATTTTACTCTCTTGAACTGGCATCATATGTGCAAAAATCAGGATGATTCCATTGATCATCTTCTTTTGATTAATCTTTTTCCTCATTGTAACTTTGGCCTTGAAGCACTGCACTGCTTTGTCTTGTGTTATGTGCTTGGGAAGGACCTAACAAAAGATTGTCTTGAGGAATCTCAAGCTTCGATTGCTTTTATTTTTGCACTCTGCTCTGATTTTGTCTTGTCTAGTGATGTTCTACTTTCATTTGTTTATGAACTTTGCTTCTGTGCTTGTACATTTCTGATGTATCATATTTCTTATAATGAAGTTCTTTATGAATCGTCAAAAGAAAAACATATCTTTATGTCAAACACTAATAGTGCCGCTTCCTCAATGCCCTTTGAAACTAAGGGAGATAAAATTTCTCAATGTTAATGATAAGCTCATTTTTCGGTTGCAATATTGCTGTGACTTAAAATAGTCCTCAGGGCTAATTAACATTCTACACAAGACATTAACATGAATGATTATAAAGAGAGTGTTGGTTCATTGTAGTTGCAGGATGATGCCAAGAAATTATGTTGTTTGGGGTGTATGCATGCCATTGAGTGGTCTAATGGATTCTGTGAAAAAGCTTTGAATGTACTGTTAGGGGCTATCCACCTAGAACTGTTGTAAGCATGTACAATATGTTTGACTGCTATTGCTGCAGGCCCCCTCATATATCACTGTTTTGAACCTAATTGTCTATGTGCAGTTATACTTGCTTCCTCTGTTTGTCAGTATAATGTGAATTCATATACCTTCTATGCCCTCATTATTGTTTTGCCTGTGGATTGGGCTTTAAACCAAGGAATAAAGATTTTCATGGTGCTGTTTTAACATGATATGGATATGCTGATCGAGTTTTATTGTTGCTTACATCCAACCAATTCTAGGTCAATCACGCTGGCAGCAAACCCAGGAAGCCTTCCTGATCTTAAGATGTTGATGCTTTTGGTTCTGGAGCTTTGCTGTTGAGAGGTGCGGGATGCACTGTCAATGACCTCCTTGATAGGGACATTGATGTGATGGTAAGCTTATTACTGTGTATGTGTTTTTCTGTCTTTTTTTTTGGTTGAATAACTCGAATGTGCACATGGATTGGTTGAATAATTTGGTTGGACCCTAATGTTATAATGAATAACATTTTTAACTTCTCCCATCAAATCAAGGTCTTTTAGATGAATTGTTCCTTGGCATAGTTGTTGCTTCATGGCAATTATTTGCATTTTCATGAAAAGTCGTAGCCTTCTAAGACTTGAAAATGTTATACATCTAGTGTGTTTATTCTAAGAAAATTCTTTTCCTCTATTTTGTCTTTACCCACCTTTTTTAAAATGATTGTTCTGCTCTTCCCCTTTCTAGGTAAATCTACTTTGAAGTTAACCTCTTACATCTTATACTGGTTGTCATCTTGGCACTATTGGGTTGATTGGAAACTTGGTAAAAGTTTCTATCTCAATTTTAGTTGGATTCCCTTAAGTTTTAGTCTGTTTAAATGTAGCCTACAATTTCTGCATGCCTGAATAATTTTTTTAGAGTTCTCTGGTTTGACTATGATAGTTTCCTAGTAGTTGCTGCTACAATCTAGGGTTTAAATCAACTTTTTTATGAAATTAATATATAAAGTAAATCATAAGTTTGCCATTCACCTGTCAATTTAAAATTATTGCTTTTTATTGTATTTGGAAAGCCCAATTCATCTTGAAATTCTAAAGAAGGACACAGTCAATTTGTATTTTTCTGAGCACCTTTTCTTTATTTTCCCTAACTTTTCTGGTTGCTTTAAGGTTCATTTATCTTTTGCTGCTGATTAAAGCTTTATTATTTTCTCAGAAATAGATCATGGATTGCTAAGAGCCAAAGTTCTTGGAATTTCTCTTTTTGAGACCAATTTGTTAAGTTTCTTTGCCATTTAATTTATGTTTGACTCTTTTTCTGTTAGGTGGAGCGAACAAAGTCCCGGCCAATCGCGAGTGGTCTTTTGACACCATTTCAAGGGCTTTGTTTCCTTGGGTTTCAATTGCTTTTAGGTCTTGGAATTCTTCTACAGTTGAATAATTACAGGTTATTCTCAGTTTTATGTCCTATTCAGACACTGTGTGATAAGCTTTCGCTAGTTTTGCAAGCTTCTTTGAGATTCAAATTGATATTTTATGGAGAAGTGGAATGCTCAGGTTTTATGTCCTTGGCTAACAGTTTCCTTTAAAGACAAATAAAGTCATCCTTAAAAGTTATTTTAAGCAGTCATTACTAAAATGTCATAAGCATGAAACTGTGTTACTCGGTGAAGTTCATTCAGGTGTTCATCGTTCCTTACTGCCAAAGTACCAACCCTTTCAACTTGGTCCCAAAATTTTCTGAGTAGGAGAGTCTAATACATTATTGTGATGTCTTGTTACTGGTTGAAGTGTTCTGTGAGTTACCTCAAGAGACAGGATGCAGAGCTATAAACAGTATACAGGTGATTGAGGCTTAAAAACCTAAACAATTTTAGGATGAAGTTGGTGATTGTAAATTCTGCTGTCATTATGTTCTACTACTTCTGTAGGATGCATAGGCTTTGGTTGATCGAAGGCCCTATCCAGCTTATTCCATTTTTGTGCTAACTCATTATGGTTTGTAGTGTCCAATAGCCATTAGCAGCTGCTTTCTTTTCTTAGTAACAATATTCACCTTTTGTTTCTTCCATAATATTGTAATCAGCTTGCTGTTGTCGACTTTCAGCTTTCGGTAATATACCAGAATTAGGTTCAACAATGAGAAACTTCTGCTGTTCCATCCATCTTTAAAAGGAAGATTGATGTGATAAAGGATGTTGGCCTTTTTTTTCTTTTTTAAAAAAAAAAATCTGTATAGCTTTCTGATATCTGATTCTTGTATATTGAGAAATAATTGATATAAAAGCATGTAATAGTGGTCATAAAATATGCACCAGCTGTTTTCTTCTTTTCACAATGATTAAAGCTTCATTATCTTTTGACAGCCGTATACTCGGAGCTTCTTCTTTGTTGCTTGTCTTCTCTTATCCCTTGATGAAAAGGTTCACATTTTGGGTAATAAGACTGGATTTCTATTTGTTGCAGTGGTTGTAATCTTTCTATTGTGCTTTATATTGACATTATCTGTTGACTGACGTCTAGGAAATTTTCAATGTCAATGCAGCCACAGGCCTATCTAGGTTTGACTTTCAATTGGGGAGCTTTACTTGGATGGGCTGCCGTTAGAGGAAGTTTGGATCCTTATATCGTGCTTCCTCTATATTTTTCTGGAGTTTTTTGGACTCTTGTGTATGACACTATATATGCACACCAGGTATCTGACCGTATCTCGTGAAACTTGTTGACTAGTTTATGAAATGCCTTTTGCATTTTGAGTTTTTTTGCAAGTTATACTTAATTTCAGTACATTTTCTCAGTGGTTGGACTTTTCTGGAATGGTATATCAATTGGTTCAATGATACTCCTCCAAAAAAGTTAGGAATGTGGTGAAGTTTCATAACTTCTGTGAAATGAGATCTGTTTCTCTGCCAGAAAAAGCAATAAAGTGTAAGGCAAAAGGACAATAATCACCGATGATTCTAGGTAGAGAATCCAGAGAAGGGGATTATTAGATGAAATCTTACAGGGAAAGCACATGAGTTGGATTATCAAAAGCAACAAGGTAGAACCAAAATGGAGAACATATTCATTTTTGACAAATGGATTTGAGTTGCTCAATATATTTTAATTCTGAGAGATTTTGGAAGATGTGGTTTTTATGTTCATTTTGAATTTGTTGGATGAAAAATGCTAAGAGGGGACAACTTACTAGGCTCATTGCTATTCCTCAAACAAGCATGAAATGCGTGGCTGCATATTATTCCATAACTCAAATGAATATGCAATTACTGGAATAACTATCGAGTCTCAGATAGTGGTTACGTGAGCATAAAGATTATATCCCATGTTGTCTCCATGAATGTAGGAACTAGCTTGCACTGTATTCTTTGGTACTTGGATTGGACTGGTAATGCGTGAGATTATTCAATTCATGCATGAAGGATCCTTTTTTGGCTCTCTCTTTAGCCTTTGTCTGTTTTTCCTAGACTTTAAAGTTCTTCCTTCTTTGGAATCTCTCTCCATCCTCAACCCCACTCCCAAAAAAGCCCACTCCAGCATCACCAATCCAATGTTTTGGTCAATAGCAATATATATTTAGTTATAACTGATCACCACATTTAGGTTCTTGAGATTTGTTTCCTCCTTTTTAAAGGATAAAGAAGATGATGTTAAAGTGGGTGTAAGATCAACAGCATTGAGATTTGGAGATTTGTCGAAGGAATGGATCTCTGGCTTTGGAATCGCTTGCATCAGCAGTCTTGCACTCTGTGGATATAATGCTGATATTGGTATTAATTTTCTCTCGTCTAAGGATTTTGACTTCCAATATTAATGGCAAGCTCATTTTCTTTTTTCCTATGATGCATGTGGAGCAGGATGGCCATACTATGCATTTCTTACTGCTGCTTCTGGACATATAGCATGGCAGATATTGACAGTTGATCTATCATGCCGTGCCGATTGTAACCGAAAGTATGTATTTTGGGTCGAGCCAAGCAATAAACCCCTTAACTTTTCATTTTTTGCATAAGTTGAGCTATAATTCTTTCTGTAGTTTACTTCAACATCTTTAGTTTTTTAAACTCATTTCGTTGAGCCAAATAGTGCATAGAATCGATATTAAGAACACAGAAGGACACAGTCATCATATGTAACTCAAACAATCTACCCAAAGTAAGTGTATAATTACTTTCCAAGTATTACAAATGCCTTGACGGCCATTTAGTTAAGATAAGTTTTTTCCCCTTTAAAGGTCTTTCATAACAGTTCTTTATAATAGTGAAGTGTTCTGTTTCTTTCATTTGTGAAAAAAAATTCATTTGTTTCTTTCCAAGATATAGGCGATTAACATTTGGAATGGCCTTTTAGTGAGGGACACAAAGTCCAGTTTAAACGTGAAATCAATATCATTTTCCTCAGGGATCACATGTTTGACTATGTTTAGTTGTTGGTAATGTGACATTTTCTCTAGTTGCTCATGTTTATGGTGATCAAGAGTGGAAGCCTTGGGCTTATTGGCTTCATCAATGAATATGGGATTGCATGTTCATAGTATTCTTTGGCTTGTCAAAGAATATAATGTAGTTCTTTGATGACAGTAATTCTAAGCTATTAGAACATAATTATTTTGTGGGGGACATATTTTTGCATGTCAATGGGAACATCTTGGTTTATTGTTCCAATCATTTAACGTGTAAATTTCTTTCAGAATTTGCCAAATATCTCCTGTATGTACTTTCCTTTTTACTGAACAAGTCTTTGCTATTCAAAATTCATACTCTGTAAATCTCTCACGCATTTGTGCGGTGCAGATTTGTGTCCAACAAGTGGTTTGGAGCCCTTGTATTTGGAGGAATTTTGTTTGGAAAGCTTGCAACGTAGAGGTGAGATTTTTATGTGGGGCTTTTCCCTAGATTTCTTGTCTTTTCTTTTTTCCTGTGATGTACGTTACGTCACTGTTGCTTATCCAATATAAAGAAAGGATACATGTTAATGCTATCATCAATTCTAATGTGATTAGATGGCTTGTTTGGGAGCACATTGCATCTTATGTCGGATTTTTTTTTTAAATAATAAATAATTGTCCAGCTATCAGGCTCTTGAATTTGGATATCTGGAAATTTCTTTGCTCATTGAATAATTATATTCCCCAGCAGAGCAAAAACTCACCGTCACTTCTGTAGATTCTCGGTATATCATCCAATTAAAGCTTTTCTTAACCATTTTCTTCTGTTGTTATTGCCATGATACTATTTGCTTTTGTAGCCACCCAACAAAATTACATCCTTTGACTAGTGTTTCAGGCAACCTCTTTGATGTCTTCTGCTCTTCAGACTTGCTGAGATGACTCCAAAGCTGGGCTAGTAAGCTTAAGTGCATTTTTTGTGTAAAAAATTTCCATGTAATGCGATCAAAATACCCCCACCTCGACCCCAAGCGGGAAGAGAGAGAGAGAGAGAGATATGTTGGGATATGAAATAGTATATTGTGATATCCCCATTAGAAGCTAATTGAGCAGATGTTGTAACTTATTTCTATTCAGCAGAATAATAGAATCTTGTAGCATGAGAGACAATTGATTTGCATTCTAATCTTTTTATAGTCTTAGAAAGAAGCTATGGAAGCAAATTGAAGGACAAATGCTTGCCCCACGCAAGCAAACTCTATGGCCTCCATTTCTTGTGACAACTCACCTTCAGAAACTCTTGGGCTCGAAACTTCTCTGTTGTAACTTTTTTGTTGAAATTTGATTATCATCATCAAATCAAGAACACATAAGCCGGTGGTGAACAATCCGATTTCGTAAGCAGCTATTCTCCTTAGACAATATGGTACTTCCGCTCCAGTCTTACAGAGCTCATAAAGCTGGCTCATATGCTTGTCTCAACTTCGCAGTTACTCGGTTATTTGAAGAAGCACCCAAAAATAGGTACAAGACAAGACAGATTAGGCATATGGTGTAATTGATGCTTAGAATATATCTTGCCCAAGTGAGAGGATGGATACATTTGAAGCTCGCGTTGGCAAACTTACCATATATTCTGTGGGATTTCAATATTCAAAATCTACTAAATAGTATTTACCTCATATAATGCTAATTTAATCAGCATGTAACATATACATACTTATATAGATTAAATGCTGTGTTTGGCAGTCATGATAAAATTTAGAATATGATCAAATTTATCATATTCTGTGTTTGGTACCTATTCAAAATAGAATAGAATTGGATATAAGGATGACATAGGTTGGATAAAATTATTTCACGGGAGAGATAAGATGAAGGTAGATATGATTTTTAATATCCATAATAGAAAAGTTATTAATCTCGAATAAAAGAGTTTGTAGATTAAAAAATTGAAATTATATATCTATTCAAAATGACAAAAATAATAGTTTAGTATCTTAAGTCAATCTTATTTTTATTTATATATTCGAATTAAATTCTATCTTATAATAGAAATTCAATATATAAATATAAATAAATATTTATTATATATTTTAGGTATTTTAGGTATATTAGTACAATTTACTATTTAATAAAATTTTATTAGAGAATAATGGAAGAGGAAAAAATAAAAAATAAAAAAATAAAAAAGAGAGGAAAAAAATAAAAAAAATAAAAAAATAAAAAAATAAGCAAATTTGTAAAATTTTTGGTTCATTTATATTGATATGTCGTTTATACCAAACAATATATGTGATACGATATGAATATATTCGAATTAATTACTGCAATTATTAGACAGTTGATATGATATAACAAAATTCCTATATTTTATATCATATCCTATCAAATCTTATCATGATTAGAAATCCAACAACTAAACGTAGCCTAATGAATATCTTGAGACAGATATGCTATCCCATATCATGGCCTTGGCCTTAAAAAGGATTGCATTTTAGTCTCTAGACACCATGAATCTATACCATGAAACTCTTAGATTGCAATAATTTTTTGATTCATAGGACTTACAAATTGGCAAATGGATCGCATACTTAGAACCAATTCACCTTAGCAACCTAATAATGCAACTATATACATATAATGATATTGGACCTTGAGGTAAAGCACGGAAATGTTTAGGTAGAGGTGGAGAAGCGTAGGCTATATAATTATCCAAACTTGATCTTATTTCACAACTAAAGTATAGTACCCTTATATTGGTGATATAGACCTTTAACGATACAACCATATGACAATAATAGACCAGAAAAATACAAGACCTTTGCATGCATCCTTAAGATGCTTTTACAAAAGCACACAAAAAACACAGTCTAAAGCTAAGACGCTTATTTTCAGTGGTACAATAATTGAATTTAAAAGGTCATCCGTAGATGAGGGGATATCATTAGGATTGGCTTCATCAGAATATTTGAAATGTCTTAATTGCTTTAGCTCTAAAGAGTGCTCTAGCTCTTTTAGCTTCGGAGATGCTCTCTTATTGCTAGTACTAGCATGGGATTCTTGGTGAGCAATTGACGGTTGTGGTTAGCTGTCTAAACTCTGATCAGTAGGATGTGGAAAATAATCCCAAGGATAGCGAGATAGTGATCCATCCTAAAGGTCTTAAAACAACTATGGATGATTTTGAGATGGCTATAGAGGTTGATGAGGATTGTTTGCTTGAAATTTTGCTAAAGCTTGTTGGATAGCATCTCTAGTGGGTTCATACACCTATGTAATCCCTTGATACTTCCTCTTGTAAAGCCTTGGGCCAAATCTCCTTACGACCAATATGAATTTTCTCACACAATATCCTCTGGGTTTGCTTGTATTCAAAGTTGAAATCCACATCTCTAGAGCTAGAAGACCTAGAGCTCTTTTAGAGTTAAAGAATTTAGACATTTCGAATTTTGTTGGAATGTGTTGGAAAATCTTCGACAATCTCTCCCCGATTATATGGAATATTATGTGATATTATGTGATTTGATTTGATTTTGTTAGCTGTCAATTATCTATTGATAGAGATTAGGGGCTAATTAGGATCTTTACCTAAATAGATTTCTTACCTAATTTAGGTCCTCTATTTCTGTATATATACACCTCGTAATCACTTTATATAAAATAATAATATAGATTCTAATCTACATGGTATCAGAGCCCAAAGGTCCTTTATCTATTTACCTTGGGTAATTTTTAATTTTTTTCCTTTGATCGTTCGATCACTATGTCGGACAAATCATCAACCACCTAGTCTAACCCCTAATCACTTCTCACAAAGTCCACCAAACCTCATCCCATTCAGATCACTTCCATAAAGGTGAATGGTGATAAGTTTTTTCAGTGGTTTCAATCCATTCGAATGTATATATGGGGTTGATGAAAGATTGACTATTTGACTGGAGATAACGCAAAACCAGAGATAAATGACCCCACTGGGCTATAAATTCAACGATTATGACGTGGTTGACCAACTCCATGGAAGAAGATATTGGTGCAAACTATCTGGGCTATCATACTGCTAAGGAACTGTGGGATGCAGTGTGTGAGATGTATTCAGATTTGGGTAATCAATTTCAAATCTACGAGTTAACCTTGAAGTTGGGGAAGATGTGGCAAGGAGAGGAAACTATCACAAAATACTTTCACTCTTTGATACGTTTGTGGCAGGAGTTGGATGTATTCAATGACCATGAGTGAGGTGTATTGAAGATGGTAATCGATATAGTAAAATTGTAGAAGCAAAATGTATCTACTCTTTCCTAGCAGGGCTTAGAGATGAGTTTGATTAGGTACGTGGTAGAATACTTGGGAAGCAGCCTCTTCCACCTATTGGAGAGGTCTTCTCAAAGGTTTGAAGAGAAGAAGGTAGACGAGGAATAATGCTGGGCAAGGTAGCTATCGACAAAAAGGATGGATCATTGGAAGGTTTAGCATTGGCTATCTCTCAAGACAAGAATGACCGTGTTCTTGCAACAATAGTCTCTGAGGCAAATGTAAGCAAAATCCCTATTAACTTGCGAAGATCAGATGGAAACTCCATATTTGGTGTGATGTTTGCAACAAACCCCGTCATACATGGGAGACCGATTGGAGGATTCATTGCCGTCTAGCTTCTACAACTAGTGAGGCTAGGAGACCAGCTTCATTCAGCCATGGTAATAAGTTATCTCAGCGTATGCCTCTTATAGCTAATGAGGCCGCCGCATTCCCTTTCAACAAAGAACAGCTAGACTATCTTCTGTAGCTACTGTTGGGATTTTATGAATCACGTATAGGTAAAATTAACAAAAAACACAACGGAAACAAATATGACATATTTTATACATGATTCTCCAAAGGCATTGTTCGTGTGTTTTAATAAAAAAATCTGAATATAAAAGGGAGTTAAACGAATTACCTCTTGAAGTGTACTTTAAACGGATTGGTTTGGATGTTCTTCAGTTCGAGCCCCACAAACGTTGGATCTCTAGTTTAGACACACCACCAATGGATGTCGAATGGAAGAGAGAGCTTTTGGATAATCACCACTATGATCGTGCTCGCAATCTCGTGGAGACAATCCTTTTATCTTTGATGTTTTTAGCCACAACCCAAAATAAGAGAATCCCTTTTCTTTCTCATGTGCCAACACACAAGAACATGCACGCCTTAAACTCTTTTTTTTTTTTTTTTTTTTTTGCAACCTTTGCTCATTTTCCTTTAAGCGGCAATTTAAAAAAAAAAAATTCCTCTCAAATCAGCAGCGGTTGTTGATCGTGCTTCGTGCATTTCATGCATGAATGGTCAGCAACGGTTGTTGACCATTCATGCATGATGCTTCATGCATTTCACGCATGGATGGTCAGCAACGGTTGCTGACCATCATGCATGAAGCTTCCCATTTTTCATTTTCATTTTTATTATTATTAAAAGAGAAATGCACATGTGATGTGCGTTGAAAATGGTCAGCAACAATTGCTGACCATTTGCACATTGATTAAATAAATAAATAAATAAATAAATAAATAAATAATCAACCGCCTTAAAAATAAAAAAAAAAAGGACATAATCTTTATATGTATATTTGGAATACATTAACATATATTTACTCTAGGCATGCATGTGCATTGTATACAAGTAGGCTCGTGACTATAATACAAATTAAATTAAATCTCATTTAATTTAATTTCAAATCGATTCAATTCGATTGGAGTAATTGCAAATACATTTGCAACATTATTTCTCTCTTGTTTCACGTTATCCTAATTGTTTATGGTGTGTGACATCCCTCGGTTCATCACTAAGCTGGTGGTAACACTTGTATTAACACATTAGTACTCCCAAAAGAATTAATTGTCCCGATTAATCTTTGGGTCCTACAATCATGATTGACATCTAGCAATATGTCATGGTTACCCAGATAGTGTGAATATTTTAAGAACATAATGAACCTGTCAGTTTTGGCTACAGTATAATTCAATCATTCTATCTTATTATGTCGCGATCGAACAAAAACCATGAAATATTTGTCAAGTCACCAATTCGATCATATGCACAAATCTAATTGACATACATTTTATTCAAGACATAAAAAATTTATTCTCGGTTACAACCCCGGTCGAGGATTTCAATGTATTGTCATAATTATATTGCATATAACATCATTATTATACCTTGCATATACCAATGAGACATATTCTATATTGCGTACACCTACAACTTCTTATATGAACAAACTATGACCATAAGGTATAAAGATGGATCAATGACCCGATATTATGTGAACTTGTGAACCATAGTTGTTCGACACACAAGTTAACATTGTGCCTCAGGTCTAAGGATTATTTATATAAGACCAAAGTATGAACAATTAGACATTGACCATTCTAAAAACTTCCATGTCGCTAATTGTTCCATATGCATCATGTTCAGTGAACTTGTCTAATACAAACACTTGTGTTCTAACTCATGCATTACAATACCCAATGACTTGCGACTCATCATTCCCTTAAGTATCAAATACTTAATGGTGAAGTTAAGAACACATTGGTCTCAACAAGATTATTAATATCCACTCAATAATCCATCAACTGGGAACGATTTAGAGATTTAGTTTGACTGTGAACCCGTCACATATATTCTTAACTTCTCAAGAATAAGTTTAGTTATAACTAATCTTATGGAATTATTCGTAAATATAAAATAATTGGACGAATGAATGAATATGTCACTGTCATTAATTAAATAATAATAATGATAGTACAACTGAAATCCCTAATATGTAACTATAACATGGTAGCTTTAGGGCATACATCTAACAGCTACTTTAGGTTGGGTCCGTATTGGGTAATCCTACTGCTTCGATTGCCCACCAAGGTAGAAATCTAAATGCCTTCTTTTGTTGTTCACAATCTGTATCTTGGATCATTGATTCAGGGGCATCCGACCATATGACTAATATTCCATATTTGTTCAAATCCTATATTCCTTGTCTTGGCAACCAAAAAATTCGGATTTCCGATGGGAGTTTTTCATTTATTGCAGGCAAAGGATCAGTTCCACTTTTTGATTCTATTACACTTCATAATGTACTACATGTTCCTAAGTTAGCATGTGGCCTATTGTCTATTAGTAAATTTTCTAAAGAGTCTAACTAGTGTGTTGTCTTTTTTGCTTCCCATTGTGAGTTTGAGGATCATATCTTAGGGAAGACGATTGGTAGTGCTAGGATAAGGGATGGTCTCTACTATTTTGAAGAGTTTGTCTTTGATAAAAAAAGCTCAGGCGTATGGAACTTTAAGTTCTTCCTTTGTTCAAGAGAAAATAATGGTTTGACACCATTAAATAGGCCATCCTAGCTTTGGATACTTGAAACATTTTGTTTTCTCATTTGTTCAAAGATGTAGATGTTTCTTCACTACATTGTGACAATTGTCTTTTTTTTTTTTTAAAAGTCATCGTACTCATTATAGTCCAAAACAGTATTGTGCATCATCACCATTTTATTTAATCCATAGTGATGTTTGGGGTCCTTCACCCGTGCCAACAAAAATCGGGAAACGATGGTTTGTCGCCTTTATAAATGATCATACCCGTTAATGTTGGACATACTTGATGAGCGCCAAGTCTGAAGTTGAGTCATTGTTCAAAATTTTTATATCAAATGGTTATGACTCAATTCCATACTACTATTAATATTCTTCGTACTGATAATGGTACTGAATGTTATAACCAGTTTTTGGGGAGTTTTTTGAAAGAAAAAGACATCATTCACTAGTCAACTTGTTGAACTACACCCCAACAAAAGGGCATTGCCAAATGCAAAAATTGCCATCTCCTTAAAGTATCCCGTGCTCTAAGTTTTTCAATGCATGTACCTAAATACTTATGGGGGGAAGTTGTGCTAACAACATCTTATCTAATTAATTAGGCTGCTTAATCGGGTATTAAATTACACTACTCCCTTAGATTGTTTCAAAAAAGCCTACCTCACAGCCCGTATTTTTTTTGATATTCCTCTAAGGGTGTTTGGTTGCACTACATTTGTCCATATCCCAGTTTAGTGTCAATCCAAATTAGATCCTCGGGCTGAAAAATGTGTGTTTATAGGGTATGCACCTAATCAAGAGGTTACAAGTGTTACAATCCACGTACTGGAAAAACTCATATCATTATGGATGTAACCTTTATAGAGTCATAACCATTTTTTCTAACAAATCTCTTCAGGGGGAGAATGTCGAAGTTAGTGAAGAGATTTTGTGGCACTCAAACTCTCCCGTCCTTCCCACTCCTTTGTAAGTCTTTGAAAACACCTTTGCCGAATCTTGATGTGTTAAAGTTAGGGGGAGAAAAAGTTCAAGATCATAATGTGATCAACAAGCCCGAGCTTTATGTTTATACTAGAAGAAAAACTCTTCAAAAGGTTGCAAATTAGAACTTTGTTTTGGAGCCTCATCTGTCTGTAGGCCCGAGAGATGATCTCTTGCCTTCATCATCATATGATCCTAGTAGTACTCATTTTTCCTCCATTCCAGTCTCAAATTCTGATCCTAATACTTTTAATCTTGATACGCCTATAGCTCTTAAAAAATGGGTTAGATCATGTACTCAGCATCTTATATCAAAATATGTGTCATTCTAAAAGGTGTCTCATCATCATAGAGTGTTTGCGTCAAACTTATCTCACATATCTATTCTTAGAAATATCCAAGAAACTTGAAGGATCCAAAGTGGAAGAATGGCACATGGGAATTAGTTGATGCACCAGAAGAAAAAAAAGATTATTGGCTATAAATGGGTATTTACTGTAAAATGTAAACCTATTCGGAGTGTTGAGTGGTAAAAAACAAGGCTAGTGGTGAAGGGGTTCACTCAGACTTATAGAGTTGACCATCAGGAGACTTTTGCCCTAGTTGCCAATATAAATTATGCTAGGATTTTACTATCTTTGGCTGTTGCATTTGATTGGCCCTTACACCAATTAGACGTGAAGAATACATTCTTGAATGGCGACTTGAAGGAGGAAGTGTTTATGAAATTGCCACCATGTTTTGCAGAAAATGAAGGCAAAGTCTCTAGATTAAAAAAGTCGCTATACGGACTTAAACAATCTCCAAGAGCTTGGTTTGGACAGTTCGAGAAGGTGGTTAAAAAGTTCGGCTATCACCAAAGTCAAGGGGATCACACTCTATTCTATAAACACTCAAAGGAAGGTAAGCATGAAATTCTAATAATCTATGTTGATAATATAATACTGACTGGTGATGACAAAGTTGAGTTGGAAAGCTTGCGAGAGAAGCTGGCTGAGGAGTTTGAGGTTAAGGATTTGGGTGTCTTGAAATATTTTCTTAGAATAGAATTTGCGAGATCTAAGAATGGCATATTTGTAAACCAACGCAAATATGCTCTTGATCTGCTCAAAGAGATAGGTCTATTAGGATGTAAAGTGGCAGAGACACCCGTGGAACCAAATATGAAACTTGAACTTGCCAAGGCTGAAGAAGTGATAGACCGAGAAAGGTATCAAAGGCTTGTCCATCGACTTATTTACTTATCTCACACTTAACTTGACATATTGTTTGCTGTAAGTATGGTGAGCCAGTTCATGCACTCACCAGGGCTGAGGCATTGTGAAGTAGTATATAGAATTCTACGCTACTTTGAAGGGAAGTCCTAGTAAGGGTCTAATGTTTGAGAAATATGGACATCTAGAAATTGAGGTGTTCACCAATGCAGATTGGGCTAGAAGCAATATGGATAGGAGATCTACTTCAGGCTACTACACATTTGTTGGTGGTAATTTAGTCACTTGGAAGAGTAAAAAGCAAAGTGGTGGCAAGAAGTAGTGCTAAAGCTGAATTTCGGTAAGTAGCACATGGTGTATGCAAAGTTATGTGGATTAAAGGTATCTTGGATGAACTATGAATCCTGAGTTCCATACCAATGAAAGTGTATTGCGACAATAAGGCAACAATCGCAATTGCTCATAATCCTATGTTACATGAATGGACAAAGCATGTGGAAGTTGATAAACACTTCATCAAAGAAAAACTTGATAGCGGACTGATTTGTATGTCGTATATTTCAAGTGATGAACATGCTGCTGACATTCAGACCAAGGGATTGCATAAAAGGCAATTTGTTCGTCTAATGAGCAAGTGCTCTATGAGATATCTTCAAGCCAGCTTGAGGGAGAGTGTTGGAATGTGTTGGAAAATCTTCTATAATCTCTCCCCAATTATATGGAACACTACGTGATATTATGTGATTTGATTTGATTTTGTTACTTGTAAATTAGCTATTGATAGAGATTAGGGGCTAATTAGGATCTTTAACTAAATAGATTTCTTACCTAATTTAGGTCCTCTATTCCTGTATATGTACACCTTGTAATCACTCTATGTAAAATAATAATATAGATTCTTTTCTACAAATTTTTGATGAAGCCAATCTTGGCGATGTCCTATTATTTGACAATTACTTTAAAAGTGAATTATTGTACTACTGAAAATAAGAGAGCTGGCTCTAGCCAAGTTTTTTTTTTTTTTTGTTTTTGTTTTTGTTTTTTTTTTTTTTTTTTTTTTTTTTTTTTTTTTTAGTGTGCTTTTGTAAAAGCATCTTATAAAGGTGCATGTGAAGGGTTGTGAGGACCTATAATCTCAAAACACTTTGCCGGAAGTTCTTGGATGTTTTTGCTTAATATGTTAGTAGACTTTGAAATGGAATTAAAGTTCATGAACAACCATACCCCTTTCCCTCTTTTTTGGATCATAGATATGGTTTTCAGCTTCTAACAGATTCCATGCCTCATACATTAAAACTTGAGTATCTCAATACCTCATTCTCCTTTGCAGATGTATACAGGTTATATGGATGTAGTGTTGCAGCTTTCGACTCTGAATATAGAGAAATCCAAAGGATGTTGTGTGAAAAAAATCATATTGTTCCCATGAAGATTTTGTTTGTTCGGATTCCCAAGAAGATTTGGGAATAGGATTACATAGGCAAATGGAATCTGCTATAAGGGCAAAGAAAATATGATAATCGTGAGTTGTTCTCTCCCAATCAGTCCCAATCAATCTAAACGTAAATAAGTTACATGCAACCAATGATAAATTGTACATCACGCCTCCTAACTTCATAGAAAATACAATTATCATGAGTTGATCCCTCCTAACTTGCCCAAACATAATTAAATTTTATGTTGAAATTAGATTGAACCAATGCACTTTGAGTTGGTGTTCCTTTTTGACTAATAAAATGAATTTAGTGTGTATATATACTGTCACAAGATATGCATGACGTTCATAGCTTCAATGCAATCCTAAAATAAAAAAGGCAAATATGAGTTTTTTTATAATTTTTTCTTCCTTTTTATTTTATGATCACATATTTTCTTAAAATATTAAAATCTTTGATTAGTCTCAATCTTCTCCGAAGCTTCCCTAAGTTGTCAATTTGATGGTTGAATCAAATCCCTTTTTGAGTCACATACTTTCTGCAAAACTAAAAGTACCTCCTTAAGGTTTATTGTGGGTGTTAAAAATGTTCATGCACTAATTTGTTACGTATACCGTATCCTGAATTTTGAGAAACATTCCAAGCATTTATATAATACCAATACCCCTAGTCCCCATAATCTGTTAATAATTCTAAGCATTTGAAGCACCTTATTGCATTAGCATCTTCCCCAGGGCTATCAAATGTTTAGAATAAAAAACATTATATTTAATAATTTAATGCATACTTAGTAACGCATTATGATTGAAGGATCTAGGAATGTTAGTGTTGCGGGGTTGCTCAAAATATTTCTTTCACGTTTTAGGATATGGTATAGGTAATAGGTTTGTACAAATAACACTTACAATATTATGAGAAATCACAAGCAGGTACTTCTTTTTTTGGTTGAACATACTTTAGGTTTGTAAAAAAGTATGTTACACGTGAAAAGTGTTTGATCCAACACAATTTTGGAAGTTTAGAAAATAAGAAAAATTGGAGATTTTATATATATGTTAAAGTAATGCATGATCAATATAAAGAAACTAATACTTGCCTTTTTGTTTAGCATTGTCTTGGAGTTATAAATGGTGCACATATTCCAACGGAGGCATCTATACACAATTAAATTCATTTTATTGGTTGAAAAGAAACATTGACTCAAGTTATATTGGTTGTATAATTTTGACATGGAATTCATTTTTATTGGGGTACGTTGGGAGGCATTGCTAATGATATTCATATCTTCTATAAAGCCCTTTAGAGACATGAGGTGTGTGTCTACGTTGAGATTAAATTTACACAAGTATGGGTAAATATTATTTAGTAGATACTGGGGCCATATAAAAAAGTTAGATATCATTTGCTTAAGATGGCGAGGTCCTAAACTTACAACTTGTTAAGTGTTCAATTGTGACCATTCCTCAATATGATAAGGCATTGAGCAAGCCTTTAGTGTATTAAAAATGAAGTGGAAAGTTCTAAAGAATGTGACAAATTATCTATATAAAAAACAAGTGAAAATTATAGTAGCGATGATGACTTTCAATGATTGTATATAGAGAAATGCCTTGAATGATACCTACTTCACAAGAGTAGATTTGGTTCCCAATTATGTACTTACATTTGAACCTAATAATGAAAATGATGGGTTGGTGCTTCAGATAATAATGCCTTTTTTGACACAGCACATTTATGTGATCAATTATCTATAAGTTTAGTAAATAGTAAAAAGAATACTTGTAGGGTTGACATCTTTCCTTCCACGACTATATGTGACCATGTTTATTATATTGAAATTATTCCCTATTTAATTGAAAAAGAGTTCACACGAGACTTTTTTTACATTTATAAGTTTTTTAATACCTCTTTTTTACATTTATAAGTTTTTTAATACATTGTAATATTGGTTGAATTTGATCTTTTGACCATATAAAGAAATATGATTTTTACACTCCAAATTGTTATACGTTCTTTTACATTCAAATTGTAGAAATTGAGGTCTTTGCTTTTTTCCAGTTTAAACAAATTAACAAGTAGAAAGCTTAAATCGATCACATAAAACACCAAAAGACTTTTGTAATATAGTCTTTTTGAATCTGCAATTATATAAATGTTGCTTATAATGCACTTTTCAATTATAATTTGCTAAAAGCTGGTTTGCTTTGACCAACTATGTGTTGACTCAAAACGCTTTCTCTAAATGAGCTATTAAAATGCTAAGGCTTTCCCAAACTCACATGCATTTATGGGCTCCAAGGGCATCGGGAATGCTTTGTCAAATGAACCCCAAGTTGAGGAGAGCAATGGGATTATTTTGAGTGGACTTTCCATAAATTTTTTGGACCTGAAATTTGTCCTTCTTGCTACAAGTGCACGTCTGAAGACAAATGATTATTATGATACGCACTTACAGACCATCACGAATTTGATTGATGTTTGTGAACTATTGACGTCGACTAACCATCATTGTGTTGGCTTTTCGAGCATCAGCTCCAATGGGAATGACGTAACTGATATCATCAATACATTAAAGGGCTTGCTTATTTAGGATTAAACAAAAATAAAAGGTAATTTTTCGCTTTCCTTTCAAAATCTAAAAATACCCGAAGAAATTATATGTGAATCTATATGTCAGCGTCGCCTGCATATTCTAAAAGCTTCAAGTCTTTTGGGTTAAAAAAAGTTAAAATATTTTTACTGCAAGATTTTTGCTAAGCAAAGAGTGGATCAAGTTCCTGAAAATCTTGCAAAGCACAACGTGGTGATACTCTTGAAATGCTCTAATCTTTTATCCCAAGCCAAGTTGGCTATCTCGATGTATTTTACAATGCTATGTGCAACGGATCCAACATTCACATAACGCGGACCGAAATGGAATGGACATGATGCCATCTCTAGAATACCTCATTCAAGAATTGTTTTTGATCCAATATGTAAGAATCCATAGAAAAGGCAAATCCCTTATGATACACTGGATGCGGCTTGCTTATTGATAGAGTGAATAGATCTGTCATTTCCTGTTGCTTTGCAATTAATGGTTAGGTTTGAATTCTACAATGGAGCTTCTCATGAAATTTGTTCTTGAGTCAATCTTTTAAGTCTTTATTGGCTTGAGGCTCTTGATTTTTTTCTATGAATAGATTCATATACTTATGGATGAATCGGTATTGATGCTTTACTACATTACCTTCTCTCTCCGAACAAGAGATAACATTAAAGACATTGTATTCTATGATGCTGTATATGTATTCTATATTTATCTAGTTTCAGGTGCTCAAACACAACTTAGGAGTGTTAGTGTCTCGATCTCGAGGGAGGTTGTCTTGAGGAGGTAAAGTCTACTTCTTTGAAAACGTAATTCTATGGGACTGCAAACTCTGTAATCTCCCTTGAATTTATGGAGGATGACTTCAAGCTCAACAAAATATTTTGTTAAACTTATAAACCTATTTTGTATGTCCAATATTTAACTTCTTTATACGCATAGAAGTGTGCAGTAAATTTATCATATATTATTTTCTTTCAAATAGATGGGCTCTGTTGGTTTTCGGCTGTTTTATTTGCTGAATTTATTAAACTATATTGAATGTTGAAAAGTTACATTTACATAATATATTTTAATTAATAGGCGGAAAATCTCTAAGGAATTGATTCTTTTAAAAATCAAAGAGATTTTCCACGAAAACCAAAAAAATCGAATTTCAATCACCCCAAAATTTTCAAAGTATTCCTTCTCATAAAAGATTGGCTGGAGTTGGTCCATTTTTCATGATCCTATTATGTGTTCAAAGCAATGAATTCTTTTCTATTGACTTGCGATACGTGGGACTATTCACTTAAACGTTTTATCAATCACATGTAATTTCTCGAACATTAAAAAATAAATTCTTGAGAATTCATCGGTCTAGGTTGCAGGCGGCGTGCTTTCAATCAAATTGAAAAGTAGAGAAGTGGTTCTCGCTCCTTTTAATCTCGGAATTATTCTTCGACATCTAATACAGCATGAATTAAGTCCAACACGTAAGGTTGTTAGAGAAAAAATTTTTTTCTTTGCCCAGTTTATTTTAAGTAGTATGGAATTAAAAGAAACATCTTATTAAGTCCCTCTCATTGACCTGTTCTGTGCGTGCAGGTCGGGGACATCATAGAGGAAATGTGACCATCGTAGGATCTTTGACCCTTTGAATATTCGGATCCTAACATAGATCTACGGTCTTAGTTTATGGCGACCATATTATTATTTATCTATCCTTTCATTTAACTATTGAGGATTTTCTCTGGAAATTACATGTATAACGTCTTGCAAGTGACAAGTTCAATCTTTTGCCATGAAAATGAGGTACGAGATCAAGAGTAATTCCAAACCTGGCCACGCAACAACCGATCATGCCGTGGCCATTCGCTGTTGACCAGGCCGATCACCATCGCCGCTGACGAGGTTCAGCATTAACCAAGATGTTACACTTTCGGTTCGAGACTAGCTTGAGCCCGAAGGAAATTCACATCGCAAGAACACGATCTAAACTAATCGATTTATATTATCCAATCTGAAGCTGAATTGCATTCGACAGGAAAATTCACAAGGTGACGACATGTTTCAATACTTCATGAGATTGGTTTTACATAATCTATTAGATTAAATTAGATAAGTTGGACCACAATAGTTTAATCTAGATGCCTAGTGCCTTGTCTAGCTGTCATTTATTACATAAAGTAATGAAGTGTCTTATGAACTTGTCAAGAAAATTGTGAGAGACTTAAAAGAACACGTACTGCTCAGTCAAACATAGTGTCTAAGGATTTCAACACTTGGCCGTCAACACCATTTGAATTGTTTTAAGGAGAATCTCTTTTGCAGTTTTTTGTATTTAAAATTTTAATGAAATTTCATTAGAAGATGCCTCAATCTTATTGTCATAAGTGCCTTTGATTTTATGTATATATTGAATTGAGAGAAAAGTGTAAAAAAAATTGGGAAATATCATGACACATTTAACTTCTTACTTATTTTTCTTTTTTATTTTCATAACCCAAAACGAAATAAAATTACGCACGGAAAATTTAGCACTGAATGTCGTGAGCTACATAAACGTAATCGAGACCTAAATATTTTCAGAAGTGGGATCAAGT
Source organism: Eucalyptus sideroxylon (assembly GCA_014182405.2). Lineage (NCBI taxonomy): Eukaryota > Viridiplantae > Streptophyta > Magnoliopsida > Myrtales > Myrtaceae > Eucalyptus > Eucalyptus sideroxylon. Next base: position 29,810,681 of record CM024554.2, on the reverse strand, counting down.
TGAAGATATAAACTAAAATTGTTGGTGAAAACTAGTCTAAAAAATAAAAAGCTCCTCAATCTCAAATTAAATAAAAAAAAAAGTTAAACAAAATTTTAGGTAAACATCCATATGTTCTCATTAAAATAATAAAATCGGTTAAGTTTAATTTTGATAGAACGATTAAAGTCATATAAACTAGAGGTAATAAATTCGAGTCATCACAACCTTGAATATTTGAATCAAAATTTAATAAAACAAGAACATATTTAAATAAAACTACTTGAATATTCAAGAGCGACGTTTGCAGGATTGTAGAAAACCTAAAATTCATCAATAGAAATTTTGACCGCGTTTGAATTATTCAGTTTGAGATTAGGGTTTGGACAAGTTTGACTTAAAAGCTCGGTCCTCTTTGGGGTTTTATAGAAAATAAATAGAAATTTTCTTTTCGGATCATCCTCCCAATTCAAAAGCATGACGGCACGATCAATTATCGAAGAAAATATCATAAATAGTTATGATTTGAATCATGCTCAATTTTGGGCAGCATCCTCTTTTTTCTCGGCCAATAATCACAACTGCTTTCAATAAGGTTAGGTTGAAATCGGACGAACATCAAGATGATTAAAGTTCAAATGCACTTTTGAATATGTTTATAACTCTTGAATTCATTTCATATTACAATTTGAGACTACCGATAGCTTTTCCCCCATATTTCTTTAGACTCATAAACAACAAAAGGAAAAAGCAATGGACCTTCTCACTAAAATCTAAAACATTATATAAGAATTAACGTCTCTCTCTCTCTCTCTCTCTCTCTCTCTCTCTCTCTCTCTCTCTCTCTCTCTCTATGTAGGGGTAAGCAGCAGTCTAGGGTCGACCCTGAACCGACCCTGGACCGGCCCAACCCTGCCGGTCCTGGTCCGGTTCCCAAGGGGACTGGGTCGGTCCTTGGTCCTGAAATTCCAGGATCAACACTGTGCGGGTTGGTCCTCGGTCCTAAGAGTTTTGGGTCTGTCCAATCCCTGACCAACCCCGTATATTATATTATATTATATTATATTATTTATAATTCTTTCATATATTTAAACCTAAGTAAAATGTCTGTTATATTATATTATATTGAGATGTTCTATCAATAGCGCTAATAGTAATTTCAATTTAAAACTTTTGTTGAGTATTAATTATGTGTCGTTTGTTTTATTTTCAGGTGTTTAGAAGTTCAAGTGAATTAACAAGATATGAAGTTATATATTCATGGTTTATATTAAGTATTTTGAACTTTTTATGGTTTAATTGTATTTCACTAATGAATTTCAGTTGCACTTTGCTTTTTAATTTGTGTCAAATGGTAGAAGTTTTTGAAGAGTAGGGTAGTACTGTAGTTGCTACGGTGATTTGTTAGTCAAGTGATGTGAAGCTCATTTTTTGGTTGAGTGGACTCTACATGATCAAATGTAGGAAAACGCTTTTGCATATGGTGTTATGAATATTAAAGATAGATAATCATAAGAACTTTCCATCTTGTCCCATATCTCGATGAGCAGTTAATAAGTACGGAATTTCTATTATTATATCATCTTAAATTTGCTAAATATATATTGGTATTTATAATTTAGTTGTACAATGCTGCATTGTTAATGGATATGTAATTTAAATTTGTAGGTTTGCTTTTTTATGAAGTATAAAAAATAAGATGAAAAAAATTATCGATCGGTCCCTGTTGACCACGGCCGGACCGAATCCATTGGGTCGGTCTGGTCCTTGGTCCCAGGTTCAATAGGGTCGGTCCTCGGTCCTAAAAATTAAGGACCGACACTGTATGGGTTGGTCCTAGGGTTAGGGGGTGGCCCGGACCAACCCGGACCATGCTCACCCCTATATATATATGTATGTATATATTCCACCTTATTTTTAAAATCACTTGGACCCCTCAACTAGTTTTGCTAGTTTTAAAAGCCTGTGCATGCATTTGATTCGTGAATCTCTCTCTACCCGTTTCTTCTCTTCTTCCGCGAACTCTCCCTCCACTTCATCTTCTCCATCGCCTCGACAAAACCTCCATAACCACGTCCAAGAACCCAGCTTCGAAGCTCCACGATCTAACCATCTCCTTAGCTTGAAAAACGATAGCCATCACTCATGGCGGCAACCAGTATGATTCCGGTCGAGCTCACCAAAAGCTCTCTCCCTCTCGCAGCTTCTCGTCCCTCCTCCTCCTATCGCCGCCAGAGCCTGCTCCCTGCGAGGCCCTGTGTGGCGTCAAGAACTGCCGTGACCGAGGCGGGAAGCTCACTGTTCTGGTGGCGGAGGAGTTTGGACAAGCGGGCCTCGAGCTCCTCCGGAGACACGCCGACATCGTCGACTACTCCATCGACCTCGATCCTGGGGAGCTCGGCCAGAGAGCCGCGCTCTGTGAGGCCCTGATCGTGAGCAGCGAGACGAAGGTGTGCGAGGAAGTCTTCCAGTTGTCCCGCGGGAGGTTGAAGGTTGTCGGAATCGCCGGGTTCGGCGTTGACAATGTGGATTTGGTGGCAGCGAACGAGAGCCGGTGCCTGGTGGTGAACGCGCCGAACGCGAGTACAGCGGCGGTAGCCGAGCATGCCATCGCCCTCTTGACGGCCATGGCAAGGAACATCGCTCGAGCAACCATTTCCGTCAAATTTGGTCAGTCCCATTTTTTCTTAAATTTTGCTGGAAACCATTGTTTGATTTAAAAAAGACTAAAGCAATGATCGTGTGAAGTCACTGCAAAGTTGTCGTATCTGAGGAAGCATCCAAACCATGTTAAGAATTTGAAGTCCATGGGACTCCTTTTAACTTACTTCGTTTGACTACTTCAATTTTATTCTTAGTCAATGCTTAAATGAAAAGACGTTTTTGCCGATGAATCACTCAGCTGGAATTAGCGGCATCATCTGCTTGTCTCGATCGTGGAAGACATCGCTTCTCTGCAGCGTGTAGGCTGATGATCCATCGAGAAATATATGAATACTAGATTAAGTCAATAATCTGGTTTGTTCATAGCAGCTACTCAGATAAAAAGGGACATTGGAATTTTGGAATCTAAGCGTGAAGGATTAGTATATGATATATGACCTAGTCCATTTCAGAACGGCTACCAGCACATCACATGCTTTTGCGGTCATTCGATATCGTAAAATTCAATGAAGCTGTCTTCTGAAAATATGATCAAGGATTCCTCCAGGACTAGATCTGACCTTTTCGGAAGGCTATATTTTTCTCTTTTTTCCTTTTAGAAGACTAGTTCATGTGAAAAAGCTTCTCTGTTTTTCAGTTTAACTCCATCTGTTTCTTTTATTTCTCCTCATCTTTTGCCAAACTGTTTTCCAGTTGTGAACATTGTTAGCTACCCGTATCCCTGTAGATTGTCTATTCATCAATACACAAGTACTTGAATGGTCATAAACACGACATAAGTATTTGAAGTAGCATATCATGCGCCATTTTGTTCCTTAATCATCTTCTGTCACTTTTGAACATGGACAACGACAAAGTAAAGTTCTGCACGTCTCTGTATCAACATACTAAAATAATGAATTAACATGGGGTGACCAATGATTAAGGATTTCGACTCACATCTTGAGCCAAAATCTTTGAAATTTTCATAAGGTATATGCTCTGCTGAATGCAGGTAATTGGCAAAGAAGAAAATATATGGGCAAATGCCTTTCAGGGAAGACCTTGGCTGTGATGGGTTTTGGAGAGGTTGGATCTGAAGTTGCTCGCCGTGCCAAAGGTCTCGGAATGCATGTTATTGCATACGACCCATATGCCTCTGAGTATCTTGCCCTTGCAATAGGCGTAGAGCTGGTTAGCTTTGATAAGGCCATAGCAATAGCTGATTTCATCTCTTTACACATGCATCTTACTCCTGCTACAAGAAAGATGCTCAATGATGAGACCTTTGCTAAGATGAAAAGAGGAGTTCAAATCCTCAATGTCGCCCATGAAGGATTAATTGATGAAGACTCTCTGGTGAGGGCACTTGATGCAGGAGCGGTGTCTCAGGTACATACTTTCATCTCTAGGACCCACTATTTGTGTCGCATAGAAATTTGAAGGAGTTCATTATTAGGCAGCACTCGACATACTTTTGGAGGAACCTCTGGCAAGATCCAGCAAGTTGATTCACCATGAGAATGTTATTGTAACCCCTAACCTTGGAGCAAGCACTTTTGAAGCTCAGGTCAGTCAAATAAGTGCAGTTTATGTAAGTACGAACATTTTGGTTTATGCTATTGACTAACAATGCTAGTAAAACGCAGGAAGAAGTTGGGATTGAAATTGCAGAAGCGGTTATTAAAGCTTTAAATGGAAACCTTCCTGCTACTGTAGTCAATGAACCATTGGTTGCTCTGGAGGTATCACTATTGCATTCGTTATCTACTTGCCTTCTCATGCTCCACGCTGTTCCAACTGCCTCTCTCCCTCTCTATCTTCATGGTATTTTGTTGCAATGAAGTTCTTGTTTCCCTTGTTTTTTGATGTTGGCAGAGAAATGGGAAGTCACCATTTCACCTCAGAAGGCTATTAGCTACATTCAACTCTTTTCTGGAAGATGCTTTTCTTTTCATTTCTGATGGCCCTCTTCGAATTTGGATTCACTTGAGTTGTTATAAGTAGTTTTCTGTGCCTGATACTGATGCATGGCTAGCAGGTTGACAATCGATAGTTGTGTGTGTTTTTATAAGCAAGATATATACTGCTACATTGGTGCAGTTTGTGTAGAAAATGTTTGCACTTGTAGTATAAATCTAACTTGCCATAACAATCATCTCAACAAATCCTCTTCTGACTATGAGGTAGATTGTGCGAGTCTCTCTTTGATGAATCTGAACTCCACTTCCCTTCCATTTTTAGGTTCTTTGATTGTCCCAATTAGCCACCTTTCTTCTCCGTTTGTTATGTTAATGATCAACTCTTCGAGTTCCTTCCTCTATTTGACATTGGATCTCATAATATTTAAAGATAATAAGCATCCTAAAAGTTCCTATCTTCATTTGATGGCTAACCATTTTAAGTATCGGCAGAACTGCAAAATTCTACATTATGCAGTTTCAAATTTTTCTTTACTGTGGTACTTGCCTCACTCTCAGTTATTGCGTTTTCTTGTTTCAGGTTCTTGCAGAGTTGAAACCATTTCTTGATCTTGCAAACAAGTTAGGGAGATTCATCGTTAAATTAATAGCAGGAAGGGGTGGCCTGAAAACTGTAAAAGTTACATATGCTTCTGCTAGAGAACCTGATCAACTTGACACCAAACTGCTCCGCACAAGGATAATCAAGGGCCTGATCGAACCTATATCCTGTGTTATAGTCAACTGGGTAAATGGAGATTCCGTTGCTAAGCAAAGAGGACTAAGAATCACTGAAGAACGAATGCCTTTGCATGGCTCACCAGAGTACCCTCTTGAGTATATCCAGGTTCAGATTGCCAACGCAGAATCCACATTCGCCAGTGCCTTAGCAAAGTCCGGGGAGATTGAAGTAGAGGGACGGGTAAGAGATGGAGTTTCGTATTTGACAAAAATAGGGAGTCTCGAAGTAAATGTCCAGTTAGAAGGAAGCATATTGCTTTGCATTGTAGTCGACCAACCAGGTTTGATTGGGAAGATCGGAAGCATTTTGGGAGAGGCGAATGTGAACATCAGTTCCATGAAGGCTGACAAAATGGCTCTTCGTACGCGGTCGATGGTGATCTCGATCACGGTGGACCAACAACCCAATGAGGAAACTCTGAAGAAGGTCAGGGATGTTCCTGCCGTTCAGGAACTCGTTTTCTTGATGTTATGATGTGCTGATAGTCATAATCTAGCTCATTTTCACCAGTACCTGTCCTTTCATTGTACATACATCACACTCACGCCTTTAGCAAATTGTCTTTTAGCAATTATGGAAATCTCAAGCATCTAGCTGTGGCAACGAATTATTTACATATTAAAGAAACAAGTCTCTATTCATCTCTTCTCAATGGTTTCATCATCGCAACTCGACATGCTTGCGATCTGTGTCGCACTGGGTCATTCGACAATTGGGGATTTGGCAATGCACTAGCCGATCAGTTGTTTGAGTACTGTCCTACAAGGATTAATTGTGATAAATGTAAAGCAGAAAATAAAGTTGTGGAACTTTCTGTTTATCTAATTGAACTATAAATGAGCCTATTTATGGGCTTTATATAGTGGCTATCTATAGTAAAATAATATTACAATAGAAGTTACAATTAATCAAATGAATCGTAATTTGAGAGATTCATAATTAGGGAGATACTTCTAGCAAAGTGATTGACTTGGTTTGCAATGCATCTTGGTTGATAAAAAAAGAGTCCTAATGAGTAATGTAGTTTTAATTCATGTTCACTTAACGAATATTCTATTTCTACCTTACTCCATTCTAAGAACGAAGAGAGCCATAATATATAATGTTGTGGAATTAAATTATTTTCTAGATTCAACTTGACAATTTATCTAGAAATTTGATCATAAAGTAAAAAAGAACAAGGTTTTTTTAAAATCTCTCTTTTGTCAAAAGTAATTTTTATGGAAGTAAATCTAATTTTTTAATTAAAAAATAGTGTCTTTAAATAATAGATGGGAATTTCATCTAATTTGTAACTAAATCCTACATAAAAACAGAAACCTTAAAAAAAAAAAAAAAAAAGAAAGAGAGTAAATTTGAGGCCACCACTATAAATTGCCATTGAATAATCTTAGGGCAATCTTTTTTGTTTTCTTGGGTAAAAATTGGGTGGATTTAGTTATGTCCAGTCTTACCATATGAAACCTCTAAATTTCCTTAAATTGCTCGCTCCACCGCACTCCACTGCATCCATATTCCGAAACAAACAAAACAAGAAAAACACAAAGGTTGCGAATATGGGCTCGTCAATCGAGCTTTTCCTAGTATTCGGATTGATTCTTGTCCTCCCACAAGCCATCTCCCAAAATCCAATGTATACTCAAGTGAAACTGCATAATGAATTACCAGGACAAACGGACCTTACCGTTCGTTGTAAATCCAAAGAGAGAGATCTCGGCACCCACCAGATCCCTTCTGGTTCTCAATGGGGATTTGATTTAGATCCACCTGAGAACAGTACGTTCTACTATTGCAGCTTTAAATGGCCGGGTTCCGCGCTTCACCCTTTCCCAGTGTATGTCGGGTCTAGAGATATCAGCGCTATTGTGATTGGGTCATAGTACCTGCTGGTCCGTGTTTTGAGGACACGATAAAAAGGTAGTGCGAAAAATTGGACTCCTAAAATTTACGGCTTGAGTAGAGATGTCAAAATGGATACACAACCTATATATGAACTCATATTTATTTAAATGGATTGTTGATGGATCAAGCTTTATTTTTCAAAGCACCCATAATGGATTTTAAAAATAAAGATACTAAGGTATATGGGTCTTAAATGAGTCTAATCTGCACTCATTCAAGACTCATTTATCAACTCATTAAAAATGAACCCAGTTGGCCTGTGAGTGAAGCTCGTGTTGCAAAGGGTTCTAATGATTCGACATTTGTTTATGGTTAAGATGATATCGTAAGCTCCTATTTGGATGAAATAAAGATGGCTGTGTACTTTTTCTTTTCATGGTGTCAATGCGTCAAGATCTCATTTGTGCTTTTACTTGCATACTCAAGTGTAATAAAAATTGATCACATAATTCCTTTTTTTTTCCATAGATTTGCAAAAGGAAGAAAAGTAATAGCAAATAAAGATTTGGTTTGAAGTGGCTGCTGTGGGAAGAGACCAGGGTTGAGTTTTCTTTTTTATATGAATCCAAACCCTTTTTGCAATAAAAATGGACCAATGTGGGGTTAATACCTCCCGCCGGATCGTTCTTTTTTTCCCAAGATGCTTGTCATGTGTTTGATGGATGCGCGAGTTAGATCCGCGACCCTGACTAGGAAGCAAAACTGAGATTTTCCAAATGATTTTGTTCATATTACTGATCACTGGTTTGAAAGTCTTCTTCATCTATCTACGGTTGATTTTGATTTGCCGAATATACGTCGGTGCTATTGTTGCATTCGTGTAGCTCTGTGATGATATGTGGTGTGTTTCCTGGCGAGGAATGTGGCCTGAAATCTCCGATGCGCGCGGTGACTCTCTGGTGAAGCTCGTGTTGGTTGCCTTCTGGGTTTTCTACGTTCAATCCTGTGTCACTCCAATGTTCGGATTATTTGGTTGCGCCAAAGGCAGTGGCCGGTGGACGATGATGGCAGTTCAGTGACCAGGGCCGAATGATGGTGGTGGTCCGTTTGATGTTTGGACGTGTTGATCATTGATGATGATGGGGTTCGGGATTGTTCAATTAGTAAAATGGAGTTCTCAGATATAAGACGATGGAAGGTGATGATGGGAGAAGAAAAAAAGCTTGAAAATAGAAAAAAATGAATAAAAAGAAAATAATTAGTGAGCTTATTATGATTGGAAAAGGGGTAGTCATAATTAGAAAATGGATTTAGTGTGGGCTTTGTGATAGAATGGTGAAAATTGAGTTAGATTTTATTATGAGCGGAGCTGGGCTTAGGGCTTGATATGGCTTTAATAGAAATTGGGCTTTGAAAGTTTTTTTTAATTGAAATGGGCTTGACATAGGAACCGAGTTGTGTGTTAAGCCCAGGTCCAAGGCCAGTGAGACCATAGTGTAGTCCATATTGGGACCAGGCCTAAGGGCCCAAGCTCGAGTCCCCATTTATCAGAATAGAAAAACTCGAAAAAATTTAAAAATTAGAAATTTGGTAAGAAAAAGGTAAATTGATCTTCTAAAAAAAGAAATTGGACTTTTTTGGAATCTATGGGAGTTGCTGTCTTAGGGTGTTAATAATAAGGCCATGCTATACTTTTAACCAACTCGTATAAGATTACTTTAGTGCACTCTATCTTTTACTTGTTCATTTGATACCATTTGATGAATTGGTTGTGGTTCTTTTATGTCGTTATTATATCATTATTTGCTTGTTCTAGTTAAATGTTAAATTTTTTTAGGATCATAGTAAATTTACAACAACAACAACAACAACAACAACAATAACAACAACAACAACAACAACAATAATAATAATAATAATAATAATAATAATAATAATAATTTGCATGGACGCTTAGTAGATGGGAACTTTGGAACTCAAAAATTGAAAAAAGAAGAAGAAGAAGAAGAAGATAGTATGTGATAATAAACAATCAATCAAGTTAGGGTACCAAAATTCGACCTAAAAAAAAGTTATGATACCAAAAGGATAGTAGTTTTAACAACTAGTGTAGTCAAGTTCCGGATCCTAAGTCTCTTGTTTCCAAACCATAAATCTCTTGTTTCATATGAAGTGAGATATATTCTAGTATATCACTTGGCTCTTAGTTGACCTTAAGAGGCTAGTAATGACCTTCTCACATGACAAAATTCTCTTTGGATTAATCCTAAATGAATTTTCCAATCTCACCGAGGTAGGCATTTGGTCGAACCTACATCAAGGAGGATCGTTGATCCCCAACTCAAAATTACCTTTAAATCCATCCTTTCCCGCCCGTTGGAAGGGGCGCAACAATCCGTGGGCTCAAATGACGGGTAATCTATTGAAGTGGAAGAGGTGAAAAGTGACAAAATATTTGCAGACTCGGAAAAAATAAAATGAAAAACAAACCGTTCCCTTTATGCTGGAGAAATAGATTGGTGGGTTTACATTCAACGTTTCGTTTGTGGGCACCAACTTGAAAAGTTGGCTTTATGAGGTAGTACCGAGATTCTGTGCAATTGATTATAATTAACGACTGTGTGTCCATTGTCCAGCAGTGGAGGAGTTATCAAGACCGTCGTAGCTTACTCATTCTCTTTTAGGAGAAACACAAAAATGACGATACTTTTTTTATATGATTATAATGGACGGTAAGATATAAAGGAAGAAGAGTAGGAAAAAAATAGTTCAAATCTTGTTGCGTTATGATCTGACCGATCAACGTGGATTTTGGCTTGTGAGGTGTAGCAATAGTTTGCCATCCTCTCAAATAGATAATTTATAGACGTCTATTTACCCACAGAAAAATATCACAATCATAAATATTATTATTTTGTATTTTTAAAGAATATCATGTGTGAAACAGTGGCATGTTTTGGTATATAAATTTCTTATATCTTGTAGAGAGAGGCTAAATAAAGGAAGTATAATTGAGATCAAATCTTGAAAGGCTTTTCTTTTCTCATTTCATATATATATATATATATTGGAGTTACATCTATATAATTTGTTTCTTTACATTATCTAAAATGTTACACAATATATTAATTTGGTTTAAGACACCATCAGTTTTATAAAACTCATAAAAGTTACTTGTTTTTGCAGTATCCAAGCAAGGGCTGCGTGATAAGAAGAAGACCGCGAGACCACATGCTGTTTAAGTTCCATCCCTCTCCCTCTTCCTGGAATGAGTTCGAAATCACGACGAAATGGTGAGCACCATCGACCCCGAAAAAGCCCTAGAGAACGGCAATATAGTCTTTGTTTCCTTTTACGAAAGTAATAATTCATTTTTTTCATTTTACAAAGTAGTCTTTAGACTATGCAGGACTAGTTATTTGCACAAGAAACTATTAGGTGTTGTAATTTTTAAATCGCTTATGAAAAGAAGAAACTACACCCAAAGTGCATTGATGCTTTTTAAATAAGTACATTTTCTATGAGTTCGTAAGTTTCTATTTTCCTCGGATTCTCATTACGAAAATATATGTATCGATCGAACCATTAGACATAAAGGTGGTTCAATGGTCATAGTAATTTTTCGGTACGTAAATTAGAAGAAACAGGTGAGAAGAAAACTATTGAAGTAAAAAACGTATGGAGTGAACACAACTACTCCATCATTTTCATTCCTAAAAATGACATAGTGGTCATGCTAGCCAGAGTCGGGTGCGTTTGGGAGTGGCCTTTAGAAGGCACTGGCCTTTAGAACACCCAAAACCCCCTTGGGCCAAAGAGAGGGTGTTTGGTGAATTTTTTTTTAACCCCATTTGGGAAATGTCGGTCTTCACATGCTGAAAGCCTAGGGTAGGTTGGGGCTGCCTTGGGCTTGCTGCCTTCTTGGCATGAGGAGGTAAATAATAAATTTTTCTTCCTAAATTATCCTCGCTAGTTTTTCGTTTTTCTGATTGCCTCAATGACTATTCATCTTATTTTTCTCCGTGAGCAGTTGTTGGCTAAGGGTAGGAAGTCACCAGTGAGGGTTGTGTGACCCATCAAGTTGCGACCTCAATGCGATGCTCAAGCGAGGGTTGCGACAACCAAATGTGGTCACTGTGACCCTTGCCAAAGGGTCACATGACCCATTGTGGCGTGACCTTCGTCGCAACTACGGCTGTGCGACTCGTCTAGTTGCAAATTTGGTCTCCGCGACCCTCACGGAAGGGTTGTGGTGACTAGATCTACACAACTCTCGCCAGACCGCCTACCCTTGTTGGATCGCCTGCACCAGATTACCCACCCTTGGCCGGACTGCCTGCTCCTCTCCAACGACTACTTGTCCTTGGCCAACCAACTCTTTTTTTTTTTTTTTTTTTAAATAATAATTTTTTTTGCAAATATAATTTCTCAAAATACTATTTTACTTAAAGGAACTTTATAATGAACTTTTACAATACAATTTACCAAACAGAATTTACATTTTGGATTACTCCTGTAACTCAATAGCCTTTGTATTTTCCCAAAATCTTTCCCCAAAAGTTTTCCCAAACGCACCCTAAAACTCCCACCTCCGCCCCTCTTCTTGACCATATTCTCGTTTTGCTTCTTTTCACGGCACTTCTTCTTCTTCTTCTTCTTTTCTAGGCATTTCTTCTTCAATGGTTTACTCCTTTGCAATACATTGCTCCTTTAGTTGCAATTGAGGAAAGAGGAGACATAGGGACCACGTCATTTGCTAATTGAATGGATCCAAAATTTAGAAACACAAATTGATCGGTTGTGGGAACGATTTGCACATGTTACAAGTCTGTATATAGCTGTGCTGGCACTGGTGCTCGGACTTGTAGGTGGAGTGCTACACTTGAAAAGATTACATTATGTGGTTGAATTTAGCAGGATTTTCATAATATATACATGGAGGTTCACGGCCTAGAAATATGCAAATCAAGAGCGAAAAATAAAACGGGCAGATCATGATCTTTAGAACGAGCAGAGAAGTCTCAAAGCAAAAAGGAAATTAATGCAAGCTTTGGTAGGAAGGAGAACTCTTGTAAGAAAGCCTGCAAGACTTGCCGTGCATTTGGCTCATAATTCATGGTCAATGATCGAAGAACAAAGATAAAAGAAAGTGAGAGAGAGAGAGAGAGAGAGAGAGAGAGAGCTCACACTATTTTCTTGACTGCAAAAAGGCGATTGGGGACATGTGCGAAAATCTCTTTCTTGATTTGATGTCATCCATGATTTCTTGGGCACTATTTTTCGGCCGTTTCAGGAAATGATTGAAAATCAGCAAGGTTTGGTCAAAGGAAAATGGTACAAAAGATAAAGGAAATTGCATCTTCGTCTGTGCAATCAGAGAGATTGGAAAGAGGAAAAGAGACTGTTCCTTCCCCCGAGGGACCCCATTGGTTTTACACATAAAAGGGTGTCGACAAGGACAAGATCGGGCTTCGCAGGAAGCGACAATAATAAATCTGAAAGTGGAGAGAGAAAGGGAGACTTGCATTTGTAGAGAAAAAGCCAAAAGAGATGCAAAAGAAGAGGCCTCCTCTCTCTCTCTGGTCGCCACCGTAGACTGGGGAATTTTTTTTTTCCAGTTTAAATTATGTGTAGTGTAACTCCATTACTTTCTATTAAGAATGAGCATAGTTCCCGGTTCTAGAGAGGACGGTTCGGTTCTCAGTTCTTTTTTTTCTAGGAATCAGGATACCTTTCATAGAAGCCTAATTTCTCATTTTCTTCATTTTCCCTTCTTTCTTTCTATTTCCTCTGCAATGCTCCACCTCGACTCACAAATGATAATAAACTCTCACCCTTACTATATATATATATATGTGTGTGTGTGTAATATTTATTTATTTATTTATTTTTCTGACTAATGGTCCCTATTTAGTACATTTCATGACAACTGGTAGCGTGTCTAGGTAAACACATACTAGCAAAATAAGCCCGCGCCCTCTGTACGGCCATGCATTCACATTTGCAGCCCAAAAGCCAGAATCGGAAAAGGCCTGTTGTGGGGTGTAGAGAGAGGAGGGGAAGGGGGGAGAAACAAGGAGGATCATGGTATTATCGATATGCTCATAGTCTGTATAAGGAAATAGGAAGTTACATCTTCAAAATGTCTAAAGGCAAATGAAATGCTAAACCTTTTCGAACTATATTTTCACCGGGAGATCCTATTACAAATAGATGATACATGTTGTATGTATGGATCAACTTCTTTCATCTATTGAATAATTGAAACATTAATTCAAATACAAACATTTATTGGGTATGCTAATACATTGTTTGCATCATAAAATATGTTTTTACGCACTTCAATTTGTGTGTGTTTAAAATTGTTCTTACTTTTTCCCATATGAGAGTTAATTTCTCAAACATATTAGGTCATGTGATGTTTTAATATCATGTCGTGGTTGGATTTTTAAATTGAAGTTTTGCATTTAGGCTGGACACATATTTGATTCTGCAATAACATGATAATGCAGTCCAATCCACCAATTTGATTATTAGTGAGCATTGGGTTTTTTTTTTTTTTTTTTTTTTTTGACTTGGGATCCATGTGTTGGCAAACAAAAACTCCACCAAATTGATTATGGCATGTCTGATGAATTTCACCCCATTATTGTTAATGATCAAGGTAATTTAGGAAAATTTATTATATAGGCTTTTTATGAAAAGAATATGATAAATGTACGTAAAAAAATGTCAAAAACTTTCTTTCTTTTTTTGGACTCACTTTGCTTGATTTCTTGTAAATCAGATGAGAATGTCATCACATCTGTTAAACAAATTAGTGATTTAAGATGTTCCGTCACTTCTCTTTTCCCATAGCAATTAGCAAATACCCTCGCAGGCAGAAATTCCAGAGGAACCTTTTGTGAGGATATTAGGTAGGAGGACTGGCCATGGTATGTTGCAAAGGGTAATAATATAAAGGAGCCAAACCTTTCAATGTTCTACCTTGCCGGATGGTAAGTGTCATTGCCAACATACCATCAAAAAAGTGAGCAATGGACATGTGTACTTGTTCAATTTAAGAAATATTGGCAGATCACATATATTTACTTCCAATTAGTCAGATTCAGATTAGCCGAAATGCACTCAATTGTTATACCAATTCAAATTCCACAAATTTAAAAGGTCGACACTCGGACGGTGGCATTAAGAGTGTTTTTTTTTAAAAATAATTATTATCAATCGTTATTTTTGTAATTATAATACAATATATTTACCAATCGATAGGCTCCCTAGTATATTAGAGAGTCAATCTTGACTTGATCTCCATCTTCTTCATGGGAAAGCTCTTAGAGTCATTATATCTCATTGAATTCTAGAAACCCTCCGAAATTTCAACGGTGCTATTTGCTCGTTCCTTAGAAGTACTTTGCAATGCATAGCAAAAACTAATTAGGCTTGGAAACACCTGCTACACGTGTGCTCAACATAATCTAATGGATTGATAGAGACTCACCATTATACCCTGAAACCAAAGTTGATCTTACTTATTGCTTACTCTCCTTTATGTCCATCCTCTAATCTAATGAAGAGAGAGCATGTTATTTATTAATGAAAATTAATTGTTTAGGACAGAATATTATCCAATTTAAATTAGGAAACAATCTAAATTTAATCCTACTTTTATCATATAATTATCTTAACTTAGATAGATATTATCCTAATGTGCGACCTGTACTTGTGAATAAAATCTATCTAACAAGCCATATTATCTAAAAATCTAATCTAACCTATCAAGCAATCTTTTTTTGTATAAAACAATCAAACGAGGTAGCGCCGAATTCCAAGAGATAAGCATCCCATCAATTGAACAAAATAAACACGAAGATCGTGAATATTCTCTCAACTAAAATTTCAAGTTATTAGATTTTTGGTGCAACCCTTAGACCAATCTCAAGCCTAAAAGATAGAATTTCCAATTATGTATGCGCATTGGTAACTAGGAAGATTTCGTAATATACGCGATAGATATCAATATCACCAAATTAGAAAAAAGAAAATATTTGAATCAAATCGAGACCAGATTATTAGCTAGTTTGAATGTCATGTTTCCGAAGATGGACCGGCGAATGGTGCTCAGGAACGGACGACGGTGGCCGGCTGCTAGTGGAGCTGGAGGGTGGGGCGCTCACGGCCAATGAGGCAAGGACCGGCGGGGAACAAATTCGCTAGTATGGTTACAGAATTCGAAAACAGATTCTGCGAAAACAAGAAGAAGAACCCGAAGGGATTAAATCGGACAACAGCTGGAACGTCCGGACAACGGCAGCGCGAGGATGAGCGAAGGACTTTGCAGCCCAAGTCCTTTCAATTTTTTTTTTTTTTTTTTTTGTCGCTTCTTGCATCTCAATTGGCTTTTTTCTGTAGGAATGCAGGTCATTCTAATTTAGGACCCTGTAACTCTTTACGCAATCCCTTGACAGGCATTCATTACCCACGTTAAAGAAAAAAGGTTAATATAAGATTAATTACGATGAATAACAAACACATGAAACGTAAATTGACCATCTTATCCATCTTTAACGTGCTTCGACTTGTTTATTTATATAATCTAAAATGTTTAATGTTTTAACATGATATAGTTAGATACATGTGAAAATACTTACAACACACAAACAAAATAAAGCATTTTCGTATAGAAGAATTCATATCTTAAATGTCTTGTATTGTGTAGCAATTTAATTAACAGGTTCTGTTTGAATTTAATATCTCGGCATAACTAATAAAATGTTTTGTATGGGGATTGAATCTAAATATGACACGTTGTGAATAAAAGCATGAGATTGAAATGGAACAAAATAATGATAAGTCAAAAACAAATCAAAATATTCCATTGTCAATGATTCCAAGGAAATTCCAAGGAAAGGAACCGCATTGAATCACTTATCAAAAGTTCAAAGATAGACTTAAATTTACTTTAGTTATTCAAGTATTGCAATGGTTTTAAATTCCTTTTGCCTACGTCAATATTTATTTTAATCACATGCAACGACTTGCAATTTTGCTATTGAGATTGACTGAATTGAGAGATATAAATGGGACTCAATGATTTGATGCCACTATATTTAGCATTCTTTGTAGTCAATCGTTGTATTTGATTTGATGAAGTTTTTATCTAGAATAGATCTCACATTTGGACTTTTTCCTAAAGCTCTTGAAAAGATTACTTTCAAAGTTAGATTTTGGTTTCGTTAGGATTACCAATTTACCTATGTTAGCAACATAAATATTACTTTCAAAGTTAGATTCTAGTGTCGGTAGGATTATCAATTTACCTATGTTAGCAACATAGGTCCATGGGTTAATAATGCGGCCTTGTGCAAGAGAAACAAGATTGGCGACAAATAATGCAGAAGCTACTTCTTGCAGTATTCAACCTAAGTTGAAAAGTAATTTTATATAGAAGTCATTTTGTCATATACTTTTAAGTTTTGCGGTTTACCCACAATAAAATTTATATTCTTGAAGTTAGCATTCGACCTGAAATTTTAGTTGAACCATGATGCATTTGCAAAGGAGCTGGCATCCTATTGCAATATTTTTAGGTCAAAGATAGATCAATTTTTGACCAATTCTCCATAACAAGTTAGGAGATAACTAAGTATTAAGTGGAGAACACGTGTAGAGACTTTATTTAACTGCAAGATATAAAGTCGCATAGTTTGACTATGCTGAAAAGGAAGTCAAATTTGATAGCCCATCAAAATACCATGGCAACTTTATAATAGAGAAATTAACAAGGATGAGAATCTCCAATTTTAACAAGAGCACGGATACTTAAATCAATGACCAAATAATTTTATCACCACCTTGCCCATCCAATTGGGTGACACTTCACGTGCTCCTTCCAAGCACCAATAGTTGATGAATCCTGCCACATCCACAGCCTTAACTCCGTTGGGATAGATAATTTGGTGTTCGCCGTTTCCATACATATCAAAAGGATATAACTATCTTCGAGTAAACATGGATCTTTGTGAAGCATACTGAATTGTTGACACCGGCACCCCTGGAATGCCAAAATATGACACAATGGGACATTTAAGTGCCAAAAGTTACGAAAGTGACACTTAAGTGCCAAAATCGAAGCAAAATAAATCACTTAAGTGCTAATATGGCCAAAATATTGATGTAACGATTTTTCAGCGAAACAAGTGCAAAATGGAATCGTTTTGGTGTTGACATGATAAAAAATTAATATAAAAATTAACTAAATGAAATTTAAAAATAAATTTATTTAAAAATTTAAAAATAAAAATACTAAAATTTTAAAAAAAATTTTTTTATAAAAAGATTAGCCCTCGGCCGACTAGGGATTGGCAACCTTCGTCGACCCTCCCCCCTTCGTCACCAGCCCTTCTCGGTGGCAGTTACAAGGGCTCAGCCCTCAGCCGCCTCCCTTTTTTTTTTTTAAATTTTTTTTTGTATTTTTTAAATGTTTTAAATAAATTTATTATTAAATTTAAATTAATTAATTTTTATATTAATTTTTTTACCACGTCAGCACCAAAACAACGCCGTTTTTGCATTGTCTAGCCACATCAGCGTACATAACAACATTGTTTTGCACTTACTTCGCCGGAAATTGTGTATGTTAGTATTTTGGCCGGATTAGTACTTAAGTGATCTATTTTGCTTTGATTTTGGCACTTGTGTCACTTTCGTATCCATTTATGCCAACTTTTGGCACTTGAAGCGATCTTTTGCCCCGAATTGTCTTTGAAAGGAGCACTCGGCACGTCAATATAATCTCCAGGCATTATTAACTCATGCTTGACTGTCCATCTCCTTATTTTCTTTTTTGTGTCAAAGAGCATCCCCTTATCTACGATGCCATAACTAGGACCTCTCCTCAAAATGTGTGGGTGCAGATGATCTTTTGCTATACACATAAAAAGAACAGTTGAGGTGTTCTTGATCTGACATGTATGGCTTGAGAAAACCCAATTTGTCGCATAAAGGAACCTGCTTGTGGCTCTTCGAAAGCCTGCACGATTAGCCAAGGTTACAACTTTCTAAGTAAAGTACTGCAAAAGGCAATTATTTTTTCACGACAAAGTTGACCTATAGGTTTTCCTAACATAGAATTATATATGAATTGATCGGTAAAGTGGACCATGCTCATTTGAATTGATAAAAAGAAAGTACTATTATAAGGAGGGCTGTAAGAAAAGCAAACAAATAAGCCTAATTTTAAAGATTGTTCACCTTGTCCAGCCATTTGCTTGGCCCGTATTATAGTAGCCCTAAGACTGCTAAGATCCATCTTCTTGGCACGATTTTTGCTTTTCTTGGTGTTCTACTTGAGGAAAAACTCAACAAAGTCAACAACTCCGCAATAGGCAAACGCCGAAGACCCAGATTTTTCAACTCATTAAAGCAGACCGGTATTTCGACTAGGAAAAAAAAAAAAAAAACAGCAGACCAGTATAAAGAAAGAGCCAAAAGGGTATACCCATCCGTATTCATCTCGGCTCTCCATTTGTCCCTCAAAAACATCAACCTTACCTATTGCACATGGAGATAATAATCAATGGATGTGTTCAGAAACAAAACCTGAAACCTAAACAACAACCAAGTCGACTCACAAACCTCCATATCGCTCTCCTCTTCTGAATTAGAGGAGCTAAACATGTTGCAGACACTGAGCTATCCTCCTCCTCCTCCTCTTGTCAAGCGTTTTCTCCTTCTTCTCTTCCATATATATCTCTTGTAGTGCCTTAGAGATAAGAAATATTTAAAAGATATATCGGATTTGGAACCTGGATCCAAGATCGGGTTGGTTATTGGAGGATTGTAAAATTTGTGATCACAATGAACAGGCTAAGTCCTATCCTAAAATCTGCACGGCCTTTTTGTTTAATTATTTTAATTAACAATTAACTACTAACTTTCCAACTTAAAAAAAAAAAAAAAAAAAATTAGATGCGTGCCTTTTTTTCTTTCAAGGAAAACAAATAAAGCCAATGTGAACTCAGCTCCATGGCTCACCCAATAGGAAGTGGCATATGACTTGCTCAACCGCCCTAGTAAATTATGATCCACGGTATACCATAAATTGATATCCTTTATGTTGATATCGATATAGGCGTTTACACCAAACAATGAGGGAGAAGTACACTATTAGTGTCATAAGTTGTGTACGACGCTCACTTTAGTACTAAAAGTTTATGTCGGATCACTTAAATGCTAAATCGGAGGAAAAACGATCACTTTGGTGCTACTGGCGAGAAATTCCGGCCAAAATGATTACGTGGTTTTTATATTAAAAAAAAAAATCAATGTGGCTTAAGATTGTTCACGGTGGATGGCATAAAACGACGCTGTTTTCCTTTATTCGTAAGAAACGATGTTGTTTCTTGCCATCCATCGTGTATTCACATAAGAAACGACGCCGCGTTGCTCCATAGCAAAAAACGATGTCGCTGAAGAGGGAGTAAAATAGGGTTCGTATATGGTTCTCGATGTTGGTTGTAGCTCGCTCACCCACCGTCATTCACCCATAGTCGTTCGCTCACCCACCATCGCTCGGCCACCGCTGTAGTTGCGCTGTCATTCACAGTTGTTCACTGGCTGCATCCCCAACTCTCACTCACTCAGGTTTGTCATGTTCTCTACGTGGGTCAATTTAGTGAAAAATTTAGGGTTCCAACGGGCAAGTTAAGGTGCGAAGAGCAAATTGAGGGCTCGGCTTAAGGGGAAAGTAGTGGGGAAAGTGGTGGGATGTCACTTTTATGGGGATATAATAGAAAAATTAAGGGTTCCATCGTTCGTTTGCTTTCTGTTGTGGGGACCGAATAGAAAAATAGGGTGCAGAGGGGCTTAACTCGGAGAAAAAAAGTGGTGGTATTGAATTTGTTTGTTTAATTAATTGGACTGCTTATGTGGGGGACTGAATATGATTGAATTGAAAAATGGGTGGTGAGGACCTTAATTTGTTTATTTAATTCGGTTTCTTTTGTTTCTGTAAATGCACCGAATTGGGGAGATTTTAGTCGCATTTGTTTCTCAACAACAAAACAACAAGGACTTACATGTGAAGTTGCGGATTCTGTCATGTGGTCACAATAAAACGATAATGACTCTTTTTCTTTTCTTTTTTTTCATTGGGTGCAGCAACGACATGGATGCAAATTAGGTAGACATCATTGTTTACTATGGTGGAGAGTTTGTTATGGGCATTGAAGATTGGGAATATAGTAGTGGAAATGAATGTACTATCTATGTCAATGTTCGGAAGCCATCATATATTGATTTTATGAGGGATTTGGTGTATTTTTTATGATGCAAAGTGCAAAAACCACATTACTGTGTTCCTGGGAAGGAATTGAATGATGGGATGAGATTTTTTAATGACGATAATGGTATTAAGGATAACATTTACCATTATCTTCATGGTGAAGAAGCTAAGGTATATGTTGAGTATTATAGTGAGGATGGGGATGAGGAAGAGGATGAGGATGGGGATGATCAGACTACCACTGAAGGAGGAGAAGTGAGGGATCCCGTTCAAGCGAGTAATCAGGTTGGGGATGATTTAGGTTAGATGAAGGGAAAAATGAGAGGGAGAGAAATCATATTGATATAGATGAACAAACAGGGAAATGTCTTGAAATCTTGGGTGAAGATTTGGGTGAAGATGGGGGCGATGAAGACTTCATTGGATTAGAATGGGAAATTGCTTTATTTAGTGAATCGGAAGATGAATGTTTGGCTTTAGTAAATTTCCCAAGTGACGAAGATGATGATGAATTTGCACAGTCAAGACAAAAGCAAAGGGAATTTCTGAGAAAAAAAACTTGCAGCTTCAGCAAAGAGGTCCCGAACTAGTAAATAGGGATAGAGAACTAGTTGAAGGTAATAGAAGTGAAGATGAAGAAAGGTGCAGCAATGAAATTGCTAGTTTGGAAAATAAGCTTGACAATGATGATGAAGAACCTGCTCGTTGAAGAAAAAGTAAGTACCCTTACTATAATCTAACTGTTGATAAACTTGTTTTGTCGGTGGGCATGAGATTTGACAATGCCAAACAGTTCAAGGAAGTTGTTGTGAAGAACTCCATTGGTGAATAGAGAAGTGTTCAATTAATTAGAAACATGAAGGAATTTGTGAAAGCTAAATGCTCACAACTCAATTGTTCGTGGAAGCTCTATGGTGCGCTGAGTAAGAATGAGTCATTCTAGATTATGTCCTTTCAAGAGGAGCATACTTGTCCAATTATCTTTAACAATAAAAGGGTAATAAGTGTGTGGTTATCAAAACATTTTTTCAATACTATCAAAGCAATGCCTAAGATCAAGAATCCTCAATTTCAACAATTAGTGAATGAGCAAGTAATGTGTCGAGGAATCAATGTAAGCGATCTAAGATGAGTGTGATGAAAATATTGATAGATGGGTATAAGGAAGAATATGCGCAGGTATGGGATTATACTGGCGAATGCATGTTTCAAAATCCATATAATAGGATATATGTAGAGATTGTGAAGAGGCCACTCATTGATCTTTGGCCTAGATTTGATAGATTTTATGTCTGTTTTGATGCATACAAATGGGGTTTCTTGGCTAGTTGTAGAAGAGTTATAAGATTGGATGGATGCTTTCTAAAGGTTTATGCAAGGGGGAGTTGTTGGCTGCTATGGAGAGAGATGCCAATAATCAAATGTTCTTGATAGCTTGGGCGGTGGTGAAAATAGAGAACAAGTATATTTGGTCCTAGTTTCTTAAAAATTTAATGGCTAACCTTGAGATAACCGATGGGGGAGAATGAACATTCATGACCGACCAACAGAAGGTAATTTCATTGTAAATTAATTCACTCTTTTTTAAAATTAATCATTTGCATATTTTTCCTGACTTGTATTTGTTTGTTTGAATTTTTGTAGGACTTATTCCTGCATTGGTTGAGTTGATGCCACATGCTAAGCATAAATATACGCAAGGCACATATATGCAAATTGGTTAAGAACTTCAAAGGAGATAGGCGATAGAAGCAGTTCTAATAGATAGCAAAGAGTACGAACATGGTTGATTTCATATTAGCCAAACAAGGATTGTTGCAGCTAACAAAGAAGGTTTTGATGCACTCTTTCAGACATAAGCTAAGCACTGGTGTTGGGCCTTCTTCAATGAAGAGTTCAAATGCAATATCATTCATAACAACCATAGTGAAGCTTTTAATGGCAGAATTTTAGAGGCCAAGTGCAAACCAATCATCAGCATGTTTGATGATATTCGAGTTATGGTTATGACTAGACTACATAGGCAAATAGATGAGGCTACGAAATGGAGTAAAGATTGTGGCCCTAGGATTGTGAAGAGATTGGATGCAAACATTGCTGCTAGTATGTTCTGCCATCTAGTTTGGAATGGAGATAATAGATATGAGATTATTCAAAATCAGGATAAGTATGTTGTCAACTTGGATAGAAGAAAGTGTTCATGCCGAGCTTAGTAACTAAATGGAATTTCTTGTGCCCATGCCATTTGTACTATTTAGATGAAGCAAGAAAACCCATATGATTACCTACATGATTTGTACAAAAAAGATCATATCTTACTTCAAACTAATTCATGATGCAGTCTATCGGAAGCAGCAAATTTTAGGAGCCGACAAATCATGAAAGTCCTCTACCTTAACCGCTGAAGAAGCAAATAGGAAGGCAAAAAAAAAAAAAAAAAAAAAAAGAGACGAAGAATGCGACAGAAAGATGCATTAAGTCAAATGATGAGTGGGACTGGGTCAAAGATGAAATGCTCATATTGCTGTAAGGAATGACACAATAAGAAATGTTGTAAGCTGAAAAAATAGCATTAACAGCAAGATGTATTGGTTGATTCAGTGCTAGAGAAATGACCTATTGAAGAGCTTCTTATTGGGCCTATTGAAGAGAGAATAAAAGGCCATGCTTAATGCCTACTAAAGGGCAAACAGAAAGCCATGCTGTAAGGTAAGTATCATCTTTGCCTTAGTAACTTTATAATTCTTTTTCAATAGAGTTTGATGGTTGACCATGTGTACTGGCTTCTCTTGTACTTTTCCTCTGTCATGCACTTGTAATTTGAGAAGCTTTCTTTATTTGTTTCCACCATAAAAATGAGTAGATGTCTAATTATTCGTTATAGTTGGTCATAATCTTAATATAATACATTGTTGTAAAGCCTACTAAAGAGCTAGAAAAAGGCCTTATTGTAGACTTAAATGTAGGGACATGGAGTGAATGGGCAGGATAGCAACAACAATAATTGAGTCCACTATTGAGCAAACAAAAAAAAAACATCCTGTAAGTTGTACATCGCTGTGTTTGTCTTTTATGAGCTGAAATTTACATTTGTTATATGTTTTTCAGGTAAAAAGACGAGTAACTGTACAAGTTGCAGATGTTGCTCCCTCATTTGTTATTACTGAAAATGGTGTACCACAGCGAACAAGAGAGGCTCTTGGAAAAATATTAAGGTAATATGATTATGGGATTTACACAGATGAACATACTAGAATAACTATTTTGAATATAAGATTTGTAGGCCTTATGCATTTAATTTGTTGTACTTCAATTTATTTGGTTGACAATATCACTATGTTCTTATAGCATGGGAGAACTTCGGATGTAATTCTCTCTGGGCAGTCAAAGAAAAGTGCTCTAAGAAAAAAGAAGACAACGGGTATAGCTGCGAAATAGCCATAAAAAAAAAAAAAACCAAGCACCAGTTCCATCTCAACCAACGATTGGGAGTAGTAGTGATGATATGGACCAACACATGACACGTGCTAGAATAAAAATAACTGTCGTAAAAAACAAGAAAAAGGAAAAGGAGATGATATAAAGCCCAGTTAAAGAACTTGTACATCCAGTTTGAAAGAATGCTTGGATTATGAATCAATTCAAAGCTCTAAAAGGAAAAGAAGATTGGGGTGTTGTCAATATTGACTAATGGAAGGGTGCTGGACATAGTCTCTTTTTATGTGGTGTTGGACATGGTCTCTTTTCATTTTTCTATTTTTAGGAGGGTGCTGGATATTATATCGTTGATAATAGTTGCTGCTTGCATATTGCCATTGATTTTTTTAAGAGGGTGCTGAACTTTCGGTGATTGGGGAGTGAAGTTAGACATGTTTTTATTTTCTTTTGTAAACAATTAATCAATATTAATGGAAAATACTAGAATGACTATTTTCTCTTATGTTGGTTTTAGCTAGAATGCTAGCAAGTCAGTTATGCTGTATATTTTATTTTTGCTGTTGCTGCAATATTACTATTGCTGGTTGAAGTTGTTGATTATAATGAATTTGTGGAGTTCTGGTTATATGTGCTACTGTAAGAACATTTTAGGTACTGGTACATCTTGTTACATCAACACTTGTATGGGCTGGTGCAAGAAGATGCACCAACAACTCAACTAGTTCAAGAACAATGTGCAAGTCAAGTGACGTTTGGCACGAACATGTTCTTTTTAAAAAAACTCGTGCAACACAAGTGATCACTTTATAATCGCGACTAGTACTTAAATGATCACTTTTATAAAAATTTGGCACTAAAACGATCACTATTTACAACTTATGGCACTGAAATCGTATTATGAATTTGCCACCATCTATTAATTTCGTCATGGTTTGCAATTGCAGCAAATCAACAAACCAACAAACTAGCAAACTAGCAAACTAGCAAATAGATACCAAATTTATGTAGCAAACCATTATATGTGAAACAAAAACTAACAAAAACAAATATTGACAATATACAACTAAATAATAAAAATTTTAAGTGCTCACAACTAATGCATTCCAAACACACATTCCATTTTGCCATGGTTTGCAGTTGCAGCAAACCAACAAACCAGCAAATCATTACCAAATAAAAAATGCAGCAAACCATTACCAAATAAAAAATGTAGCAAATTATTACCAAATAAAAAATGTATCAAACCATTATATTTTAAGCAAAAACTAACCAAAAAAATCATTGACAATACACAATTAAACAACAAAACTTTTAAGTGTTCACAACTAATGCATTCCAAGTCTAACTTTGCATTTCTACCATAGATTACAATAACAAAACCTTATGTTCCATACAAAAATTGCAGCAAATCAAAAACACATTTTACTTATAAATAATATAATACAAGTACATATTCCACGTCTTCGACTATGATATACATACAAACTTTCTTCTCATTACTCACTTCACATTTGAATAAACTACCCAAGAGAATAAGAACACAATCAACACTTGATAAAAGTTTATTTCAATTTTCAGCCTTGAAACCTCTCTCTTTAAATGGTCCACCAGAGAAGTTAAACTCTTCATTTGAGCTTGCATTAAGTCGACATCCTCCAACTCGTCCATTAACGTAGGTGGAGGTTGATTTTGGCCTTCAAGTAACTCTAATATCACCTTTGTTGCTTGATCAGAGAATTTCCCATCAACCCATTTGAAATATTGACACTTCGAGTCTTCTCTATATCTGCCGCACCCATGGAATCTTCTCTCGGGATTCCACCGAGTCCCAGATATTCTTCTCGGACTTTGTAACACTCATAATCTAATTCGCTTTTCTTATAAGAATGTAAGCTGCTGTTGAAGCTTCTATCCTCCATTTGCAAGAGTAAGCTGATAACTTTGGGAGAAAATCGAAGTATGCACTCGAAATGGTCGAATTGGGGATTTAGGGTTTTCAACTTCCAGTTCTAGTCAAAATTGGGGATTTAGGGTTTCTTATTTTGGGGAAAACAATAAACGGCGTTATTTTGTTATTTGTATGCTAATTGTATTATTTGGCGATTCATGTCGGTGTCAAAAATTAATAAAAAAATATTATGTCGGATTTCCGGCAAATCAAATCGGTGGTGGCACCAAAGTGATCGTTTTAAAATTTTTTTGGCACTTAAGCGATCTGATGGAAACTTTTGACACCAAAGTGAGCGCTGTACACAACTTATGGCATTGATAGTGTACTTCTCCCAAACAATGAAAATTAAAAACACTAAAGGTTAGTTATCATCACCAAATGTGGATAGAATTATTAGATTTCGATAAGATACTTATATATCTCATCTACTTGGTGGAGCAAAGCCTGCATATTTTCGTTTTTATATCTTTTCTGAAATCATTGTTTCCATTTTTTATTAATTTTTTTAATTTTAAAATTGTAAAATACTAATTAAATTGTACTAATCATCCTCTAACGACTCCCTTTCATTGATTGGTCTTCTCCCTTTGATAAATTCGTTTTGACCTATGCACTACTTATATGTGCTTTGCCTTCCCAACTAGATATCAAGGAATAAAATAAGAAAAAAAAAACTTTACTTTTTTGATCTTTCCTAGTCTGTATTTTCTTACTTTCCTTTTCGAATACGAATCAGCCTTCTGACTTAACAATAAAGAATTCTCAACAATTACACATAGATTACCACCTTGGTATAATTTATTAGTAAACTATAACCGACTTAGAATGGGAATTTGTAATGTTGTGGAATTAAGTTCTACTAAAGATATGGTAAGAAATAAAGATACAATCGAGATATTAAAACTACTTAAAATATCTCTTTCAACTCTAAACTTGAAATGTCTTTACTTTTCTCCATAAGTAAAAATATATAAAAAAATTCCATATAATTATACAAAATAGTAACCTATGCCCAACAAAATGTTATTACAAAACCAACTCATCTTTGGTTTTGAATAATCCAAGTAACTATATCAATTTGTAAATCCCATCTCCAACAATAGTTCATTAATCTTGGGCCCCCATAAATCCACGCTTCTTCCTTATCCGACATTTGTAGTCTAATCCCACATTCAAATCACCAAAAATGAATGTATAGCTGGAGTTCTACATGAATTTTCCATAGCAAGCAATCAGTATGGCTAACATCACATCAAGATTATTTAAAATGAAAATGCCAATTAAAAAGCTTCTTTCCATATATTAGTGTGAATTTACGTAGATAGAGATACAAATATAGATGCTAAGAAAAACATTACAAATATAGATTTTGTAATAAATGAATTACTCATTTTCCCACACTAAATTTGTATGTGGCCTTCATATTTGTCATTTTTAAGCTTGAATAGGTATCCATCTGGTCCTCTGTCCTCAAACGTTTCTTTCTTCTGTCTTGCCAGATATATATATTTTAATAAATGAATTACTACATTTTCCCATGCCATAAATGTATGCGAACTTCATATTTGTCATCTTAATATGCCTGAATAGGTGTCTAGTCCTCACACATGCTTTGTTGTTCTGTCTTACCAAATGAAGCGTCTTTATACTCTTTAAATTGCTTTATTCCGAAACAACAACACAAAGGTTAGGAAAATGGACTCGTCAATCAAACTTCCCGTAGTATTCGTGATGATTCTTGCCTCCCTACAAGCCAGCTTTGGCGACTTTCTGGAAAAAGTTGAAGTCCGAATCATCAATAAATTACCAGGAGCACCGCTACTTACCGTTCATTGTAAATCTGGAGACGACGATCTTGGCGTTCATCAAATCCCTGCTGATTCTTTCTGGAATTTTTTGTTCAAACCCAGTTTTTTTGAGTCGACGCTATTCTTCTGCA
Organism: Eucalyptus sideroxylon; assembly: GCA_014182405.2. Lineage (NCBI taxonomy): Eukaryota > Viridiplantae > Streptophyta > Magnoliopsida > Myrtales > Myrtaceae > Eucalyptus > Eucalyptus sideroxylon. Next base: position 29,782,904 of record CM024554.2, on the reverse strand, counting down.
GCTTTCAATGGCCTGGTGTGTTTTACCATTTTGATGTATATGACCAGAAGAGAGATGAAAACCGATGTCACTTGTGTTATTGGACAATATTACCTACTGGTCCGTGTTTATACAACACCTGTGAAAAATGGAACCCCTAAAATCCATACCATTTGGATGAAATAAAAATCGTTATCTATGTTTTTTCATGGTGTCAATGAGTGTAGATGTCATGTTGTGCCTTCACTTGCTAACCCAAGTGTAATAAAATCGATAGCATAATTCCCTTTTTTTTTTTTTAATGAGGGGGAGAGATTTGGAGAAGAAGATGGTGACGAAGAACGAAAAAGTAAGCAAATAAAAGTGGATAACAAGAATTGACAAAAAGAAGAAGAAGAAAGAGGAAACAAAAAGCAAATGCAAAGCAAAACAAGTCTCCCTCCCCTAGCAAACGACCAAATTTCACAACCGTCAGTTTGGTTTCTAGTTCCAATCTTTTGGAATTGGGAGTCACAAGGTTGATTCCCGATTCTAAGCTGAGAACCAATCTACCGAGAAATGAATCATCCCTAATCCAAGGCCCCACACGTCCAAACGGGTCCAAGGTTTCCAAGCATAAAAGACGGGTCCAAGGTTTCCAAGCATAAAAGCAAAAGTATGTGTGAACGTGTTACATTGATTTAAAGTTTGTTTCAATTTAATAAGTACACTAATGGTACTATAAGTTGTGTACAGCGCTCACTTTGGTGCCAAAAGTTTCCACCGGATCACTTAACTACCAAATTGGAAGAAAAACGATCACTTTGATGCCACCGGCAAGAAATTCCAGCCAAAATGATTACGTGGCATTTATATTTAAAAAAAAAAGTTGCTCGGCTTTTAAACGACGTCGTTTTCCATCCTCTTCAAGAAACAATGTCGTTTTGCCCTTATACGTGGACACCCTCACAAAAATGACGCCGTTTAGCTTGTACGTGGATTGAAATTAGGGTTAGGGTTTCTTCCTTGCCGCTCGGCCACTGTTGTTTGCCCACCAATGCTTGGCCACCGTCACTCGGCCACCATTGTAGATGCTCGACTAGGTGAGCGAGGAGAGAATGAGATTGTTGCTCAAGCAAAAAGTGGCAGAAAGAATAGGAGGCGATGGAGGAAGAGGAGGAGGAAGAAGAGGGGTCGAAGGTGTCGTTACTGGTGCGCTGTCACCGCTGCCATTGGTGCCGTTGTCGGTGCTGCTATTCGTGCACTGCTGGTGTTGTTGCTGGTGCCGTTTGTTCCTAGTGTCTCTCTTCAAGGAAGAAGATGATGTGCCTCCTCTCTCTCTCTCTCTCTCTCTCTCTCTCTCAATTTGGGGATTTAGGGTTTCGATTTAGGGGAAAGAAGTCAAACGACGTCGTTTTTGTGGTTTAGATGCTAATTGTGCTCTCTGGCAAGCCACGTCAGCCTAAAATATTAATAAAAAAAGGCCAAGTCGGAATTCTGGTCGATCAAATTGGCGTTGGCACCAAAGTGAGCGTTTTTCAAATTTTTTGGCACTTAAGTGATCAATGAAAACTTTTGGCGCCAAAATTAGCGTTGTACACAACTTATGGCACAATTAGTGTACTTATCCTGTATTTTGGCACATGCCAACGCGTGTGAAAAATTGGGTGGTTGTCCATATTCTAAAAATGGATGGTTATCTAGAAAAGTGAAAGAAGTGGGCGTTATAAAAGATAAGCAATCGGGAAGAAACGGTTCACGAGAAGTTAGTTATCCATAGGTTGAAATGGCTAGTAATCTACTGAAGTGGAGGAAGTGGACAAGTACAAATGATATGCAAACTTTGAGAAGAAACCGTTCACTCTACCATGAGTTGTTACACACTTCTCAATGGATTTTAACTTCCATGACCATCATTCTACTGTCTTAACCGATCTACACTCTATGAGTTCTAGGTTACCGGGTTTACATTTTGATGGTCCACACCAACTTCAAAAATAAATTGTACAAGGTGGTGTATGTGACAAAGCACTACCTAACAAGTACCAAGAATATGTGTGATTGATTGTCACGCCCCAACCCTCGGATGTGTACCATCACTTCTTTCCATTGATCATTTAATTGCGATGTCTTAGAAGGCGTCGCTGACCAATTCATTTTATTTTTCCATTAAATGCAAGAGGAAGCAGAATCAACTCCATCCAATCATACACACCAATAGGGATAGCAAGGAAAACATATCAACAAACACTTTTATACATATATACATATACATCAACTTAGTATGTGGCATCCGAGAATTTCGACAACCCGAAATATTAATTTTAAGGAAAGGAGATTTGTCTTTGAATGGCCATATGGACAATTACATTATCGGCCACCTTATTTTATCTCTTGGACCAAACCCCCCTATGTGAAATTTGCTATGGGAATATAATATTGATTCCTATATAAAAATCAAAATTCCCTAAAGTGATGTAGGAATTATGGGCTCATTATTGATATTTTTCTATGGGCTATTTAAATTGGACATGGGACAACTTGGCCCAAAATTTCTGGGCCCAAAGCAGGCCAAGAGGCCCAAACGATTGGCCCATGGAGGAGAACAGGATGGAGGCCACGCCACCTCCTCCACTTGTCTTCCTCTTGGAGCCAAGTGTCTCTTGCATGCAAAATCTAATGATTGCTAGCCATTAAGCAATCAAAAGGAAGAGGGGGAGGTGGATTGATCGAGAGAATGAGACCGAGAGAGGGAGAGTTCGGGCAAGCGAGAAAGAGAGAGAGGGCACGAGTGCGGGCCGCGAGGGGGAAGAGGAAGGCCGTCTTCCGCCATGTCCTAGCTGCCGCCATTGATGCCGCCTAGTTCCGCCGTCGATTGAGTTGTGCCCGGAGCCCCAAGTTGCCGATTTGCTTGTTGCGGTTGCTTTGAACTTGAGGCAAGTAGAAGTTCTTCAATCTATGTTTTGCTTGCTGTTTTATCTAGTGAAGAGTTGGTAGATGTGAGAAAATGTGGAATTTGGAGTTGCATGTCGATTTGTGATGAAGGAGATGAAGCTGGCCGAAGTAACGGAGCAAAAATAGAGCAAGTTTTGGTAGGTTTCGCTTTTGAATTGAAATGAGAACTCAAGGATTTATCTATGGTGGATTTTTGGGAAGTAAAGAGGCTGCATGGTGGTGTAATATGCTTGTAAATCTTGACTGTGGACGTTGGATACCAAGACTCAAAGTGTAGGAATAGTTCTCTTTAGGCTAGTAAACTGTTTTCGCAAGAACAGCATGACCACTGGTGATTTCTCGATTTTTCTGGAATTTTCTAGCTAAAATTTGACTTTGGGTCCTCGATGAAAGTTGGAGAGCACATCTGTAAGAGTAACATAGTAAAAATTTTAGCATAAATGGACAAGATTTGGTCGACAAAATGATTTTTATACGGAAATGTTAAATCTGGAAATTTTACAGAACGTCAATAAGGAATACCGGAAATTTTTACTCTTGATACGTAAGGAATTTGACCTGGTGTTTTTCACAAAACTTTTTCCTTAAGGTCTCATTGATAACATGTTAAGATTTCACAATTTTTCAAGCTCATTTAGTATTTATTTCGAAATATTTACCAGAACTATGCATGGTGAAATCGAGTTGCTCTATTTTCGAATTTTCACAAAAATGTCCTAAAAGTGAATATGTTTTGTAATAGTTATGTGATATGATGGTATTAGTTGTGGATATTTGTGCAATGTTAAGATTGGATAGTGAATGCATGAAATGGATTGTTCTTGGCATTTGAAAGGATTCTTGTAAATTTAAAATGTTAAATTGTTGCCGTTGGACCCTCGGGTCAACGATGCCCCGGGAGTCGGGATGCCCAAAGGATCAAGTGAGTTGATGTCTTGTGGATGCCCGGTGACCTTAAATGGCTGAATGCTGGAGGTTTTTCCCTCAAGAGTTTCGGGATGCTCGGTGGTATACTTGTCAGTACGTAATTCCGGATGGCTAGGGTAACCATTTTCATAGGAAGCCCTCGAGGTTCCTCATGATGCTAGGTGGGCTATGAGATGCCTGGAGGCGTGATTCGCTCCAAATGCCCAGGTGGCCCTAAGTGGCTGAATGCTGGAGGCTTTCGCAATGCCTGCAGGGATGCGAATGCTGGAGAGATGCAAACATTGGTCCTCCGGGGATGAAACCCTTTTGAATGATAAAATGAATGATTCTACTATAAATGTGTGGGGTTTGGTTATAAGACTGAGTGTATGGCATGGAGCGGAACATGATATTTTAGTTTAGCCCTATGATTGAAATTTGTCTATCTTGGATATGTTGTCATCACATTGAAGGGTTTCATGATTCTAATACATACCTATCCTCTAAATTCTTTTTTTTGTCTACCATACTTGAATTTGGATATTAATAGTAACGCTTGATATAGCTTGTTGAATCTTTTACTACTGAGTGGTTGTACTCACCCCTTTGGGGACTAACATTTCAAATTAAGAGATGCCTCTTTTGCCTGTTACACGTGTTACTTTTTATGGCTTACCATCCGATGTCAAGGTTGAGTGTTCGGAGCACACCTGTATTGGTGTTCGTGGATTGGTATTCATCCGTGTTCGAGTTTTAGTTATGTATGACGTGGGTCTATCTGATGGCCCCGTAGTCCAGGAGTTCCTATCCGTGCATGTTCGTCGTAACAGGATCATGATGGGGATTCTGCTGCCACTACTAGCTAATGGACCGGGTTAGGTGTGACCATGTGTGTGATGGGTAGCAGATGGCACTTTTTGGATAGCCGACACTGGATGATAGATCGGTGTACATGACTGCTATGGGGTTAGGTACTTTTGGTTATAGCCGAGCTTAGTAAAGCTTTGGCCTTTTGATGTATCGACTCTTGATGTCCGATCAAATTATGTAAATAAAAGTGGTTCGGCTCTAACTTCTATATATATATGAAATGTGTAGTTGGTGTGCATTGCATTGTATTATATAATTTGAGTATGGGTTAGGGAGATGTCGAATATGCTTCCGTTATATGAACTGCGCTAGGACCGATTGAGATAATATAAACCCCTAGGATATACGGACCCACTACAACTATATGGTATCAGAGTGAATATTACCAAGTCAAGTGAAAGGTCAGTGAGCTGTGGTGACTCTAACGGTTTGGGGGCCGTTCATGGGGTGCCACATAGTACATTGAAATTGACTATAAAAAAAACTTAGTACATCAAAAATTTAATAATTACACGTTTTATAATGCGAATTCTTTCTAATTTATCAAGAAGGGGTTAAGGGTTAGTCTAGCTCCTCTATCTTACCAGGGCAACCTCAAAAGGTGGTATTTCCCCTACATGCCTAGTACAAGTTCATGTTGCGGTACCATGACTTGGCTCGAGATCATAATCCATGTTCGGGTTCAACTTTGGGTTGGTGACGGAGCCATCAAGAACTTCCATTATCATGGAGTCCCAGATGGCACCCTCAAGTCCCCCACCAAGAGACCCATCAAAACCCCAAAGAGGGCCGAAGGGCTCCCCTCTGAACTATACGTACCACACCATAAACTGGTAGGGCACTACATTCATTAGCCCCTCGTCCACCTGAATAGTAGTCATGAATTTCTTGTGTATGGAGTTGGTCCTTCTATTAGGAAGGGGATCACTTAGGTATCCTGATCTATGGGCACCCTAAACACACATGATGGAATGGATTATCCATGGTTAGGGCTTGGAAAATTTTAACCATAAGAAGTGAGAAAATTAGGGTAGGACAGTACTTCGCCTTGAACACAGCCTATAAGTACGGCTTAATTGTAGATGGCAGATCAATAGTAAAGCATTTGCCTAACATCATCTATAAACATGAAATAAGCAACTCACCGTACAACGCCTTAACAACATATCCAATTATTATATAAAATACCAGCAGGTATTGACAAATGCAAATAATAATCCATACACAACTAGTATCACTTCCATGAACAATGCACCCTTACAAGACTAAATTATTACGATCGCTCTCGGCCACAATCGACACTCGTCTTAGTCGTCTTCCGGTGTAATCAGCTATCGTCTTGCCCATTGGACATTACAATGTCTCAACCTCACTCAAAGATGGCATTCAATTAAGAGCGTTATTCTGAAATTTGTTTGTGAAAGGCATCCAACATTCTGCCATGTCACACCCCGAACCTCGAGCGCGTGCCCATCCCTTGGTGGTTGATAAAATTTGCAACGTCCAGGACGCGTTATTGACCCATTCATTTTAATGCACATGCGGAACAAATACCCCTGACAATAACCAACACGAGATAGAAAAGCGGGAAACAATTCACAATCAAAACACGCCTTTATAAACACCCCAGTTTATATACAAACTAGTTTATAAATAGAAGCCTACAAAAGCAGACAAGCCTACAAGCCTACTAGGCTAACAAATCCCCAACTGAAAACTCCGAGGTCTCATGGGGATTTAGGTCCACCACTACATCACCAGGAGGGTTAGTTGTACCCTCGCCAAAAGCGACTTCTAACACCAATACTGGGACCTCGAAATCCTGCAGGGGACCCTCTTTGTGTCCATTGAGCCGGCAATGATACCACGCTTCGAATTGATGGGGTAACCTCTTAGGTAGACCTGCATCGACCCAAACGATGGTCCTCATGAGTTCATAGACCCAAGCTCCGTGGCTCCTGGGAACAAGGATAACAGTGACCTGCTCGGTGATCCTCTAGGAAGGAAATACGCCTAGAGGCAACTATATACACAAGTCAGAAGACTTATCTTGTCTCAGTTCTCTCCTACATGTCAAGATAGTTCATAATCTCAACCAATCAAATCAGTCCAATTAATTCAATACCATCGGTACCATCTATCAATCAATACCATATATCAATTCATCGATACGATCACTGCTCACACAAGCTGAAATAGATGGTTATAGCTCTCATAAGCTGATATATATATATATGGTAGCTCACACAACTTGATATATATTATAGCTCACCCAAGCTAATATAGTATACTACTCTCACAAGCTGACATATCAATGCTTACATAAGCTAATATAGTATACTGCTATTACAAGCTGACATATAATAATGCTCACACAAGCTGACGGTAATGGCTCACACAAGCTAATACACAATCAATCAATCCTGGCTAAGGACCTTGTGCTTTGCACACCAATTCCTCAATTAAATTAATGAACTTGGCCTAATATCATCGTGTTAAAAATACCCGATAAAAATAATCGTGTGTGGGTACACGGTCAGTCTAAACCAAAAAGCTACATCTTTCTTTTTAAAAATCCCACTATTTACTATAGTGCCTAAAAATAGTTTTGGCATTAAAAACCGACGCCGTGGTATTTTCTGATTAAATACCGAAATTACACAATTTTGGAATAAATACCTAAAATTACAATCACTACTCAATTTGCATAGAATAGCATTCAATTACATAAACTAAACACACCATTGAAATCGGCACGAAATTCCGGTCACCGGTTTATCCCGATATAATTTCCAAAAAAATAAATATTTACATAAATACAAAAATAATTAAATAAATATAATTAATGACCAAAAATGCAAACTTAGGCTAGAAATGCTTAATTAACCACCCAAATGGGCCGGGAAAATTTATGAACCTATCTAGATAAATAGTACAACTTATCCAGTCTCTAATCTATCCGTTCTAACCACCTAACATGCACAAACGAATAATTAAATCGCTAATCCATTCTAGCTAACCACCTAAACCATACTTAACCTAAACTAATCACCCCATAAATATCATTAACTCCCTAAGCAAAGTTTAGCAAGTAAACTCACCAGTTTAGCAATCCGGGAGTCCACAACAATGGCAACGCGAAGACGAGCGACAAACCACCTGGCAAAGAACAACAAGTGGAGACCGAACGGGCCTAAAAATGGGCCTTGAAGTCCATGAACCCTTGCTAGCTTTGGTTTTGGTTGCTAGGCCGAGAGAGATAGCGCGAGCTTGGCTTGGGGATGGAACGAGCAAGGCGGTGGACTGGCAGCTACGGTTGGCAACGACGAGTGATGGCAACTACTTTGGACAACAATGGTGGAGCTCGCCGAGCTCCTATGGTGACTAGGGGCTCCAAGGTATGGCAAGGAGGCTTGGGATAGGTGGAACGGGTGGACGGCGGTCAATCAATCCTGGCTAAGGACCTTGTGCTTTGCACACCAATTCCTCAATTAAATTAATGAACTTGGCCTAATATCATAGTGTTAAAAATACCCGATAAAAATAATCGTGTGTGGATACACGGTCGGTCTGAACCAAAAAGCTACATCTTTCTTTTAAAAAATCCCACTATTTACTATAGTGCCTAAAAATATTTTTGGCATTAAAAACCGACGCTGCGGTATTTTCTGGTTAAATACCGAAATTACACAATTTTGGAATAAATACCTAAAATTACAATCACTACTCAATTTGCATAGAATAGCATTCAATTACATAAACTAAACACACCATTGAAATCGGCACGAAATTCCGGTCACCGGTTTATCCCGATATAATTTCCAAAAAAATAAATATTTACATAAATACAAAAAATAATTAAATAAATATAATTAATGACCAAAAATGCAAACTTAGGCTAGAAATGCTTAATTAACCACCCAAATGGGCCGGGAAAATTTATGAACCTATCTAGATAAATAGTACAACTTATCCAGTCTCTAATCTATCCGTTCTAACCACCTAACATGCACAAACGAATAATTAAATCGCTAATCCATTCTAGCTAACCACCTAAACCATACTTAACCTAAACTAATCACCCCATAAATATCATTAACTCCCTAAGCAAAGTTTAGCAAGTAAACTCACCAGTTTAGCAATCCGGGAGTCCACAACAATGGCAACGCGAAGACGAGCGACAAACCACCTGGCGCAACAACAAGTGGAGACCGAACGGGCCTAAAAATGGGCCTTGAAGTCCATGAACCCTTGCTAGCTTTGGTTTTGGTTGCTAGGCCGAGAGAGATAGCGCGAGCTTGGCTTGGGGATGGAACGAGCAAGGCGGTGGACTGGCAGCTACGGTTGGCAACGACGAGTGATGGCAACTCTTGGACAACAATGGTGGAGCTCGGGCTGAGCTCCTATGGTGACTAGGGGCTCCAAGGTATGGCAAGGAGGCTTGGGATAGGTGGAACGGGTGGACGGCGGTCAATCAATCCTGGCTAAGGACCTTGTGCTTTGCACACCAATTCCTCAATTAAATTAATGAACTTGGCCTAATATCATAGTGTTAAAAATACCCGATAAAAATAATCGTGTGTGGATACACGGTCGGTCCGAACCAAAAAGCTACATCTTTCTTTTAAAAAATCCCACTATTTACTATAGTGCCTAAAAATATTTTTGGCATTAAAAACCGACGCTGCGGTATTTTCTGGTTAAATACCGAAATTACACAATTTTGGAATAAATACCTAAAATTACAATCACTACTCAATTTGCATAGAATAGCATTCAATTACATAAAAAAACACACCATTGAAATCGGCACGAAATTCCGATCACCGGTTTATCCCGATATAATTTCCAAAAAAATAAATATTTACATAAATACAAAAAATAATTAAATAAATATAATTAATGACCAAAAATGCAAACTTAGGCTAGAAATGCTTAATTAACCACCCAAATGGGCCGGGAAAATTTATGAACCTATCTAGATAAATAGTACAACTTATCCAGTCTCTAATCTATCCGTTCTAACCACCTAACATGCACAAACGAATAATTAAATCGCTAATCCATTCTAGCTAACCACCTAAACCATACTTAACCTAAACTAATCACCCCATAAATATCATTAACTCCCTAAGCAAAGTTTAGCAAGTAAACTCACCAGTTTAGCAATCCGGGGAGTCCACAACAATGGCAACGCGAAGACGAGCGACAAACCACCTGGCAGCAACAACAAGTGGAGACCGAACGGGCCTAAAAATGGGCCTTGAAGTCCATGAACCCTTGCTAGCTTTGGTTTTGGTTGCTAGGCCGAGAGAGATAGCGCGAGCTTGGCTTGGGGATGGAACGAGCAAGGCGGTGGACTGGCAGCTACAGTTGGCAACGACGAGTGATGGCAACTACTGGACAACAATGGTGGAGCTCTGGCTGAGCTCCTATGGTGACTAGGGGCTCCAAGGTATGGCAAGGAGGCTTGGGATAGGTGGAACGGGTGGACGGCGGTCAATCAATCCTGGCTAAGGACCTTGTGCTTTGCACACCAATTCCTCAATTAAATTAATGAACTTGGCCTAATATCATAGTGTTAAAAATACCCGATAAAAATAATCGTGTGTGGATACACGGTCGGTCCGAACCAAAAAGCTACATCTTTCTTTTAAAAAATCCCACTATTTACTATAGTGCCTAAAAATATTTTTGGCATTAAAAACCGACGCTGCGGTATTTTCTGGTTAAATACCGAAATTACACAATTTTGGAATAAATACCTAAAATTACAATCACTACTCAATTTGCATAGAATAGCATTCAATTACATAAACTAAACACACCATTGAAATCGGCACGAAATTCCGGTCACCGGTTTATCCCGATATAATTTCCAAAAAAAATAAATATTTACATAAATACAAAAAATAATTAAATAAATATAATTAATGACCAAAAATGCAAACTTAGGCTAGAAATGCTTAATTAACCACCCAAATGGGCCGGGAAAATTTATGAACCTATCTAGATAAATAGTACAACTTATCCAGTCTCTAATCTATCCGTTCTAACCACCTAACATGCACAAACGAATAATTAAATCGCTAATCCATTCTAGCTAACCACCTAAACCATACTTAACCTAAACTAATCACCCCATAAATATCATTAACTCCCTAAGCAAAGTTTAGCAAGTAAACTCACCAGTTTAGCAATCCGGGGAGTCCACAACAATGGCAACGCGGAGACGAGCGACAAACCACCTAGCAGCAACAACAACTGGAGACCGAACGGGCCTAAAAATGGGCCTTGAAGTCCATGAACCCTTGCTAGCTTTGGTTTTGGTTGCTAGGCCGAGAGAGATAGCGCGAGCTTGGCTTGGGGATGGAACGAGCAAGGCGGTGGACTGGCAGCTACGGTTGGCAACGACGAGTGATGGCAACTCTTGGACAACAATGGTGGAGCTCGGGAGCTCCTATGGTGACTAGGGGCTCCAAGGTATGGCAAGGAGGCTTGGGATAGGTGGAACGGGTGGACGGCGGTCAATCAATCCTGGCTAAGGACCTTGTGCTTTGCACACCAATTCCTCAATTAAATTAATGAACTTGGCCTAATATCATAGTGTTAAAAATACCCGATAAAAATAATCGTGTGTGGATACACGGTCGGTCTAAACCAAAAAGCTACATCTTTCTTTTAAAAAATCCCACTATTTACTATAGTGCCTAAAAATATTTTTGGCATTAAAAACCGACGCTGCGGTATTTTCGGTTAAATACCGAAATTACACAATTTTGGAATAAATACCTAAAATTACAATCACTACTCAATTTGCATAGAATAGCATTCAATTACATAAACTAAACACACCATTGAAATCGGCACGAAATTCCGGTCACCGGTTTATCCCGATATAATTTCCAAAAAAAAAATATTTACATAAATACAAAAAATAATTAAATAAATATAATTAATGACCAAAAATGCAAACTTAGGCTAGAAATGCTTAATTAACCACCCAAATGGGCCGGGAAAATTTATGAACCTATCTAGATAAATAGTACAACTTATCCAGTCTCTAATCTATCCGTTCTAACCACCTAACATGCACAAACGAATAATTAAATCGCTAATCCATTCTAGCTAACCACCTAAACCATACTTAACCTAAACTAATCACCCCATAAATATCATTAACTCCCTAAGCAAAGTTTAGCAAGTAAACTCACCAGTTTAGCAATCCGGGAGTCCACAACAATGGCAACGCGAAGACGAGCGACAAACCACCTAGGGCAAAGAACAACAAGTGGAGACCGAACGGGCCTAAAAATGGGCCTTGAAGTCCATGAACCCTTGCTAGCTTTGGTTTTGGTTGCTAGGCCGAGAGAGATAGCGCGAGCTTGGCTTGGGGATGGAACAAGAAAGGCGGTGGACTGGCAGCTACTGGACAACAATGGTGGAGCTCCGGCTAAGCTCCTATGGTGACTAGGGGCTCCAAGGTATGGCAAGGAGGCTTGGGATAGGTGGAACGGGTGGACGGCGCTCACAAGGGATGCGCAATTCAAGCGGCTGGCGAGCGGTGGTCTGGCGGCTTCGGGCGAGCATACGACGGCTATGGGGAGTTGCTAAGTCACTCTCTACAATATTTTTGAGCTTTTAAACACCTCTAATGGAGAAAGGTGTCTACTGAAGGAGGAGAAGCCAACTGCAAGGGAGGAGGAGACCCAAAATGCATAAATATCTCTTAGTTTGATCATTGCTTGGCCCCCACTTGCCTTGGCTGTCATCCAAGCCAATTTGCAGCCCACAAACTTCCCTAGCAAGCCAACCAAGTGGTCCAAATGTTCCCTTCCCCATGGCCTACGAATTTTGCACGAAATTCCCCAAAATCCACTTCAATTCTCCTTCAATTGGATCTAAATCGGTCCCCATAAATTCAACCAATGTGCCATCATCCCAAACAACATTTTTCCTCATCAATTTGTCCAACTTGAATCTTAAAAATGCGATAAAAAATGGTCCTCTGATTTTCCTGATAAAAAACTTTCAATTTTTGAAATTTTGCAGAAAAATCTCGATTTGCAGAAAAATCTTCGGATGATGAGTTGACAGTCCTAAAATGAATTGTGGCATGACAAAACTTTTAATTTCTGAAATCAAGTTTAAATTCGTGGTTAATTTCAATCTGGCGCGATTTTAGCGTGATCTAGCATATCGGGTAGCCTTTAGGAATTTTTAGTGCAATTGACCCATGGTCAATTATTTTGAAGCCACATTGTATATCTTTGACATATTAGCGACTTTCGGTTGTCTTGAAAATCTCAAGATTTCAAATATGGACACAGGGTACCAAAACGGCAGAAAAATTGGTCTAGTGCCGATCGATGAGAATTTTGCAATTAGGTGGAATCACCTGCACTTAATCACATGGCTCAATCAAGTTGACCTATCTCTGGTCTCTAATCGATTTTTAATTGTATCATAATGACCTTTGCAAACTAGTATGGTTGAGTAGTCAATTTTTCGTCGAATTCTCAAATCTATTGCGTTAAAATCCCTTAATGGCTTTATTAGATAAACTAGTTATCTCGTGAGTGATCAGCTCAGAGAATAGAACTATAGGCGTGTCGATGAAAAACTTGATTCATTCAATTGAAAACAAAACTAGAAATTCAAGATGTCACATGCCAAGCATCCGAAATTCATCCGGCATCGTCCCTAGTTGTCATACGAGTATGGAACCATTTAAGTGATCACACGAGCACACCAATCACTCATGCCAATTTTTATCTTCTAATTTAGCCAATGTGAGTGTCTAGTGCTCACACATTATACACTAGCAATTTTTACATACATAAATGCTATAAAATAATCTCACATGATCACCAATTGATTATTTATCCACCAAAATAATCATACAATAACCTCATTTCCTTATTATCAATGCACATACATGAACTTGACATCTCACCGCGGTACTTCCTAAATCAACCCTATCATGCCTTTCTAAGTTTTTTAAACAATGATTTAGAACAAATGTTACTCAAATTCATTCTTATGGCAATCACCTCTCAATTCCACACAATATCACACCATGGGTTACTTATTAATATAACTTATCACTTTTCAAAATAAGATATCACAAGTATTTATCAATTTTCAAGATAAGCTATCACTAGTACTTATCACTTTTCGAGATAAGCTATCACAAGTACCTATCCCTTTTCAAGATAAGTTATCATGAGTACTTATCACTTTTCAAGAGAAGCTATCACCAGTACTTATAACATTTCAAGACAAGCTATCACAAGTACTTATCACATTTCAAGACAAGCTTTCACTATTACTTATCACATTTCAAGATACGTTATCACAAGTACTTATCACTTTTCAAGAAAAGCTATCATTTAATCCATCTATCTCTTAATCTTATTATCAGTTGACAATAATCCTAAACCTAATCTCAAGCATAACTACAATTCTAATCAAGGTTTGGGAAGTCATTCACAAGACTAGCTTTTAAGCTTTGACAACAAGTGGCGACGGCGACAACAGCACAACAGTTCATGGTGGTGGACGGTGGCAATGGTGTGCGGTGCGACAAGGAGGGTGGGGTGAGACGGCAGTGAGGCACACGGCAAGGAGAGGGGCTCGGCCTTGGGTGATGGTGGTGGTGTCAAGGCGTGGCAAGGAGGTGGCGGTGATGGTGTCATGATGCGGCGGCAAAAAGGAGAGAGAGAGAGAGAGAGAGAGAGAGAGAGAGAGAGAGAGAGAGAGAGAGAGAGAGAATGAGTGAGAGAAAGGCCACCAAGAGCTCTTGAAATTTTCCTACCCATTCTTCATTTAATGCTAGATTTCAAGCATGTGCTCTATTTGGAAATGAACTAAGGAAGCTAACTAAGTTGATCTTTTCCTTTTTCCTTCTTTAGTTGGCACTTACCCCTCCCTTGGAAGACAACAATCTTTGTCTCATTAAGCCAACAAGCTTCTAGAAGGGATAATTTAGGGATTTAATTAAACTATAGTATAAAACATTATTCATGCACATTGGTAATTAATGTACAAGCTTCCAAAAGAGCAAGTGTGGGCTTAGTTGGCCTTGATGGGTCCACTTGGGTCGTCCATGATGGGCGTGAGGCCCATTGGGCCCGTCCACGGTTTGGGCCCTCGTGGCTCCTCGTTGACTATCTGTTTCCACTTTTCCAAAAATTCATGGTCCACCAATGTAAATTTGAAATTTTATTCTAAGGTGACTATTCCTTACTTTTCCATGATTTATCAATTACTATTGTAATTTTATTCTTTAGACCGAATTGAGGATGTTACATAAATCACACTAACCAAACATTTGTCAAGCATCGAAGGAGTTATCAAGTCCTTTGTAGCTTATTCAGTCTTTATAATGAGAAACACAAAAATAGCAATACCTTTTTATTTAATTATAATGAATTTGAAAACGGAGAAGAGAAGGAAAAAAAAATAGTTCAAATCTAATTTGTTTGTGTACACTTCATTTTATCGTAAGTGATTGGCTCGATACGGTATGACCTGACCGATCAACATGGATTTTGGCCAATGAGATGTAGAAATAGTTAGCCATCCTCTCAAATAGATAAGTTATAGAAGTCTATTTATGCACGAAGACAATCACAACTCTAAATATTTTTATATCATGTTTTTGAAGATATTTTAATATCATGCGTGAAAAATCTATATGTTCAGTTTTCAAAAATCGAAGGTCATACAAAACATCACTAGCTTATAAAGTACATGGTAATTAGTAAATAAATTTCTTATCCATCTCACAGAGAGAGGCTAAATAAAGGACGTATAATTTAGTTCATATCTTGAAAGGCTTTTCTTTTCTTATTCCACACAGATTTTCTTTGGAATTATGTCTATATAATTTATTTCTTTACATTATCTAATAATTCAAATTTTATGCAATAAATTAATTTTGTTTAAGACACCATTAGTTTCATAAGACTCATAATGGTTACTTGTATCTACAGTATCCGAGCAAGGGCCGCGTGAGAAAAAGAAGAAGATGGCAATACCAAGTCACACTCTAAATCCATTGTCAACCGTGACGAAGCTCGAAGCTACCGTCAACTGCCGATGGCGGAGGAAGCGGAGGACTTTCTTATGCTTCTGAAGTTGATTCAACCCGTGGCATTGTTGACCAAGTTCCCAAGCTCCCAACTACCCCTTTATCTTCTCTCTCTTTTCCATTGAAAAACCTCAAATCCGCCGTGAACACCCTCGCCACAACTATCCCTCTTAGTCTTGCTCGAAAGAATTCAAAATCACGACGAAATGTGAGCACCTTCGACCGCGAAAAAGTGCTAGCGATCAGCAATATAGTCTAATTTTCCTTCTATGAAAGTAGTAATTCCTTTTTTTCCATCTTGCAAAGTAGCCTTTAGATTACGCAAGACTAGTTATCTACACAAAAAGTAGATAGGCGTCGTGATATTAAAATTGCTCATGTGAATAAAAAACTACATCAATAGCACATTGATGCTTTTTAAATAAGTCCATTTTTAATAAGTCCGTAAATGTTTCCTTCTCTAATATTCTTTTCATTAAAGTATATGTATTGGTTAAATTATTAGACAAAGATGTGATTCAATGGTCATGGTTACTTTTTCGTATGTGAATTAGGGGAGAGGGACGAGAATAAAACTATAAAGTAAAAAAATTGTATGAAAATAAAGAGTAACCTATTTGCTTGGTTTCCGATTTTTGACTTTGAAAAATCGTCATGACAGAGTGGTCATGCGGGCGAGATTCATCCTCTAACAATAATTCCTTTCATCGATTGGGCTTTTCCCTCTCTAATAAATTCGCTTTGACCTATGTCCCACTTATCTGTAATTAGCCTTCCTAACTTACTTGATATCAAGGAATAAAATACGGATATCTTTGCTAATTTGTATTTTCTTGCTTCCTTCTTCTTCTTCTTCTTCTTTTTCTTCTTCTTTTTAAAAAATAAGAAACAACATTGCTGACTAAAAAATAAAGAATTATAGTCAACAATGACACATAGATTACCACCTTAGGTATAATTTCTTAGTAAACCATAACCTATTTAGAATTGTTTATTGTAATGTTGTAGAATTAAGTTTAGCTCAAGATATGGTAAGAAATATAGATGCGGCCGAAATATTAAAACTACTTAATCTATCTCTTTCAATTCTAAAATTGAAAAGTCTTCATTTTCTTTACAAGTAAAAAATATATGAAAAAATGCAATATAATCCTAAAAAGTTGTAACGCATGCACAACAAATATTATTACAAAACCAAATCATCTTTGGTCTTTGAATAATCCAAGTAATTGAATCCATTTGCAAATCCCATCTCCAACAACAGTTCATTAATCTCACGCCCCCATAAATCCGCCTTTCTTCATTCTCCAACATTTGCAGACTAATCCCACATTCAAATCACCAAAAATAAAAATGCATAGTTGGAGTTCTAAATGAATTTTCCATAGCAAGCGACCGATACAGCTAGCACCACCGCAAGATTCTTAAAATGAAAATGCCAATTAAAAAGCTTCTTGTTATATATTTCTTTGAACTTACCTAGATATTGATAGAAATATATATGTCAAGAAAAAACATTGCAATTACTACATTTTAATAAATAAATTACTACATTTCTAATAAATAATTTACTACATTTTCCCACACTAAATCATATTTGTCGTCCTCAGTCCTCACACATGTTTCCTTCTTCTATCTTACCAAATGAACCATCTTAATTCTCATTAAATAGGTCGCTCCACCGTGCTTCACTGCATTCATATTACAAAACAAAAACACCAAGGTTACGAATCTGAACTCGTCAATCACGAACGTTTCGTAGTATTCGTAATGATTCTTACCTTCCTACAAACCAGCTCCAAAGTTTTTGATCAAAAGGTTGAAGTCCAAATGATCAATAATTTACCAGGAGCACGGCTGCTTACTGTTCATTGAAAATCTAAAGACAACAATCTTGGCTTTCATCAGATCCCTGCTGGTTCTATGTGCGGATTTTCATACAAACCCAATGTCTTTTGGCCCTTGGCCAGGGCTCGGCGACCCCGGCCGACCCTCTCCCTCCGTCGCCGGCCCTTCCCGGCGGCAGCAGGGAGGCGACGAGGGCCCGCGAGCCCTCGCCCAGATCTGGGGCGAGGGTCACGGCCCTCACTACGATCCAACAAGGGCCGCGAGCCCTCGTCACCGGTTGGCCAAGGACCGGCGACCCCGGCCGACCCTCCCCCCTCCATCGCCGGCCCTTCCCGGCGATGGCAGGGAGGCAGCAGCGGCGAGGGCTCAGCCCTTAGCCGCCCCCTTCGGCCTCCCCCTTTTAAAAAAAAATATATAGTTTTTCAATTTTTAGAATATTTTAAATAAAATTAAGTTTAAATTTAATTTAATTAATTTTTATATTATATTTACACATTAGACATAAAATGGTGTCGTTTTTGCATTTTCTCGCCCCGTCAGCGTGCAAAACGATGTCGTTTTGGACCAAACTCGTTGGAAAATTGCCACGTCAATCATTTGGCTGGATTTTCGCTGAAGTGGCACCTAAGTGTTCCATTTACCTTTGAAACTGGCACTTAAGTGTGCATTTTCGAAGTTATGGCACTTAAGTGTCCTCTTGTGCCAAGTTATGACACTTGGGCTGTTCTTCTGCCCCTCTAAATGCTTGGGAGTTGTGATTAAGCCCCAAAGGTCCTCGTGATGCCAGGTAGGATGTGAGATGCCTAGAGGGGTGTAACGTGACACTCTCTGGATGCCCGGGGACTAAAATAAGAACTCGGAGATCCTCGTGATGTTAGGTGGGATATGAGATGCTTGGAGGGGCGCAACACGAGTCCCTTCGAAAGATGGCGGTAGTTAGAACTAAAGTCAATACTATTATTGAATTATCATGAACATCTATTTACTTGGTGCATCATTTTGTGAAATTCCTTTAGAGTTATGGTAACATGAGTTATTTTGATTTCCCACATTGCATGTTTAGGATCCCGTCGGATGAGTAGGGGTAGACTTATGTAATATGGTCTAATAGGCTTTCATCTACTGAGTGGTTGTATTCACCCCTTGTGGGATCATTACATTTCAGACACATGACCATGTCTCTCCAACCCGCGTCTCTACGGCATCCCCATTGACCTCACTTGGCACTAGTTGGAGCATGTGGACCCCAACTTCCCTTACGTCACGTTCATCCGAATTACCGTGATTCTGACGATGGATGCCAGTCTCACGCCGGGCCTCATACTGATGGGGTTCATTGTACTATATGCTCGGGTCAATGGGCATACTGTGGGGCCACTTCCACTCGCAAATGACGGCGATGATGGTTCTAGTGGGGTTGAGTAGAAGGAGGACCCAGGGAAGGAAGGTTGCCTTTTTGGACAAGACCAGGATGTGATACACAGACGGCCGTGTGAATAGATTGTAAGATGGTCGGGACAGAGTTTTGGTTTAGCAAAAAAATGAAAATTTTGGCCCCAATGTACTGGCCTAGGTCGTCTAAAACATATAAGTAAATAAAAGTGTATGGTTTTATATTTTGTGTGCATCGATTTAAGTTATGATGAAGTTTGTCGATACACGCTTCCGCATAAAAATAGCAATAACAAGGGAACGTCGTGGCGACCCTAACGGGTCGAGGGTAGTCACAATATGTGAGATATATACCTTCTATTATAGTTTTGTCCAGATATATTTGTCACACTAGAATAAGTTCAAAGTTTTTTATGACACCAAAAAAAAAAAAAATAGAGTATTTGTGTCATAATAGGCAAGTTTAGGGTTTTTAGTAACATAAAAAAAAACTTAAGTTATTTGTGTCATAGTTAGTATAGTTTTTTTTTTTTTTTTTTTGGGGGGGGGTTGTGCTACTAACCCCAAAATTAATTTGTAAATCCCATCTCCAACAATAGTTAATCAATCTCATGCCCTTATTGTTGAGATGCATATGTGAGTTATATTAAAAAAGTCTCTTATCAAAAAATTGATATGATGTCAAGCAGTTAATATATCATAGTAGGCTCATAACACATTGGCTTAATTTTTTTTAGTGAAGGTGAGTCTAATTGAATTTGATGATGCATATGAACTAGGACTTCTTCTTGGCGATCTCCTCAAATGAAAGGTATCAGACTTCTATTGCGCCCTCCCAACAAATGGCATCAAAGTCGATTATTGACTGGTGACCCACTTTCAATGTATATCGGTATTTGATGAATATCTCAAGGAAGGAAATTTGGAAACTAATGCAATTTTCAGGTAGGTGGGCATTGTGGTAGAGCAATGTGGGCCTGAAAGTAGACTTCATGGTTCAGTTCAAAGAAAGAGACTGGGGATGAAGTTGGGCATTGGAGATTTAAATGAAGATAAGTTGATATAGAAGGATATCTGAATTAAAGGAAAGCAAACCTAACAATAAAATTCACATGTGAGGGGGGAATTGTTATGATGCATGTATGAGTAATGTTAGAAAAGTCATATATCGGAGAATTGATGTGGTGTTAAGCAGTTATGTGACATCTTAAATTTTCACTTCTATTTTCCATTAAATAAATCGGGCATTTTATCAACACACTTATAAGGCTGTTCTCAGAGTTGATTACTTTTGAGATAATTAGACTATCTAGAGAAGCCATTAAGGAATTTTAATGCAATAGACTTGAGAATTTGATCAGGAATCGGCTAAGGCCAATCGTGTACCCACGCACGTGTAATTTTATCGAGTATGATAAAAATGGTAAATTGATTGTGTCTTCAAAACAAAAATACTATAACGGCTCGATGATTCGTATGTCATCTAAAGAATAGACGTTATACTATTATAACTCGATGACTTTCCTGTCATACTGAGAAAGAATTACATGTATACCGGCTCGATGACTCTATATGTCATCTTGGAGATAGGACGGTATAACTTAACAGCTCAATGACTCTATATGTCATCTTGAGAAGGAATTGCTTGTATACCGGTTCAGTGACTCTATATGTCATCTTGGACAAATGACGGTATGATCCAACGGTGTGTTATAACGGCTCGATGACTCTATATGTTGTCTTGGAGATGGAACGTTATACACAAATATGTTATAACGGCTCGATAACACTATATGTCATCTTGGAGATAGAACGTTATGCATACTCACTCGATGGCTCTATAAGTCATCTGGAGATAGGATGGTACTGCCTATATTTCACCTTGATTGAGGAATCCTGGATTTTAATGGGATTCATAGATGGTACTGAATGGGCCGACCAAAAGATGGTCGTGATGACATATAATTGACTGGGTCGATTGATCGATAATTCGATCTACTTGAGTGATTTGATGGTTGATAGGATTCATTGAAATATTAAATCATATTGACTTGCAGGAAGGAGACTGAGGCCAAGGTAAGTCCTCTAACACCTGATTGTGCTTAGGCAGTCATTAGGGCGTAATTTTCTTCCTAATCAAATCTTAGGAGATAGATTTCGCTAAGACATTGTCTCACTGGTTATTGTATAACTATTTTCAGGTCCCTAGGTGATGGTTGTGGAGAGCCGGAAGTCCCGAAGTTTGGGAAGGTGGAAGAAACAGAATCGGTGAACATGTTTGGCTAGTTAGTCATAGGACAATTCCTTTTGGGTTAAGCCAATATTTTTGTAAGCAACCTGATGTTATGAATAAACATATTTGTTATAAAAATGTTTGTTTTGGTTTGAAAAAGTTGGCCCTACTTTCCTATCACATTGTTTTATTGTCTGGGGATTTATATCTGCTTCTGCATGTGTATATTAAATTAAAAAGGTCGGCAATGCATCCTGGGACATCGCTATTATACCGACCGAGCAGGGATGCGCACGGGTTCGAAGGATCGGAGCATGACAAGTTAATACATCATAGTTGGCTCGTAACTCATTTGCTAAAGTTTTTGAGTGAAAGTAAGTCCAACCGAATATGTTGACGGGTTCGCACTAGATTTCCCTCTTGCTGATATGCTCAACTAAAGGTATCAAACTTTTGCTACACGCTCCCAACACGTTTCAGCATACTCCAACATTTGTCATTAATCCCCTTTCCAAATCACTAAAAGCAAATCCATAGTTGGAGTTCTAAATGAATTTTTCCATAGCAAGCACTCGGTACAGCTAGCATCACATCAAGATTGTTATGTAGGAAATGGCAATTAAATAGCTTCTTTAGGTATTTAATAAATAAATTACTACCAGTACACCTGTCAAGAAAACAACATTTTCCCAAACTAAATATATAAACGTGCCCTTCATATTTGTCATCTTAGTGCTTGATTAGGTGTCTAGTCCTTGCGCATGTTTTTGGCTTCTCCCTTGCCAAATGAAGCATCTCAATCCTCCTTAAATATATCGCTCCAACATGCTTCACTTTGTTCATATTCCAAAAACACAAAATTTACGAACATGTACTCGTCAATTAAACTTTTCATAGTGTTCGTGATCATTCTTGTCTTCCTACAAGCTAGCTCCGAAGCTTCTGGAAAGACTACAGTCGCAATCGTCAATAATATACCAGGAGCAGTAGCACCGCCGGTGCTTACGGTTCACTGTCAATCAAAAGACGATGATCTTGGCTTTCATCAAATCCGTGGTGGTCTTGTGTGGGAATTTTCATTCCGTCCCAGCTTTTTTGGCAACACATTGTTCTTTTGCAGCTTTGAATGGCCTGGCGCATTTCATCATTTCGATATATATGTTGAGAAAAGAGATTTTGATCGATGTGGCTACTGTGTTTGGCATGTTAAGCCTGATGGTCCGTGTTTTCGCAACTCGGAATGTGAAAAATGGAATCCCTGAAACCTTCGGTCTTGACAAAACCTGTGCTACAAAGGTTTTTAATTATTAGACATTTGTTTAAGGTTGAGATGAAATTGTGAGCTCCCAGTTCGATGAATAAAGATGGTTGCGTGTTTTTTTTTTTTCGATGGTGTCGATGTATGAATGTCCTTTTGTGCCCCCCAGGCCCGCTATGTCCAAAACGGTGCAAGGTTTTCAAGCGTAAAATCAAAAGAATGTGTGAACGTGTGGAGTTGACTTACATATTCGTTTTAATTTATTAGTATTTTTGCAGTTGCTATGCTTGCACGAAAAAATTGGGTTTTTATTTAGGGCTAATCTCACTAAAACTCTAAACTAATACATCAATGTCACATTTACCTTAAATTAATTTTTGTGTCACATAAATTCCTATACTAGTATGCCGTGCCACATTTTCCCAAACTATTTTTTGTATCATAAAAAATTCCGAACTAGTAAAATTGTACTTCAATTATCCTAAACTAATATAACCTTGCCATATTTACCCTAAATTTTGTTAAATTTGGATTTTGGAGGTAAATGTGACACAAGCGTATTGATTTGGGATAAATGTGGCACTAATGTACCAGTTTGGAACTTTTAATGAAATAAAATTAACTTTGGGCAAATGCGATAGGGAGGTACTTGTTTGTAAGTTTTTTAGAGTGTTGGACACTTAGAATGCCAAAACTTGGCAAGGATGGATATTTAAGTGCCAAAAGTTAGGAAAGTAACACTTAAATACAAAAATCGGAGAAAAATGGATCACTTAAGTGCTGCTTCGGCAAAAAAGCAAACGTGGTGATTTTCCGGCAAAATAAGTGCAAAATGGCGTTATTTTGCATGCTAACATGACTAGACAATACAAAAACGACGTCGTTTTGATGATGATATGATAATATATATATATATATATATATATATATATATAAATTTTTAAAAAAAAAAGGCGAATGAGGGCTGAGCCCTCGCCACCGTCCGGAAGGGCCGGCGAAGGAGGGGGTCGACCGAGGTCGCCGGCCCTTGGCCAAGGCTCGACAACCTTGGCCGACCCTCCCCCTCTCTCGTCAATGGCCCTTCCCGGAGGCAGCAAGGAGGTGGCGGTGACGAGGGCTTAGGGTGCGTTTGGATGGGCATTTAGAAAGCCCATCCAAGCCCCAAAGCCCTTTCACCCTAAAATAGGGTGTTTGGCAACCTCCTTGAAGGAGCTTTCAAATGAAAGTCTCCCCTTGGAAATGCTGAAAGCCCAAGGCTAGTAGGGACCAGCCTTAGGCTTTCAGCATTCTACCAAATGCTGAAAACAATTTTTTTCTTCCTAAACTACCCTCGTTAATTTTTCATATTTCTGTTATTACCCTTATATATATTTATTTTTTAAATGAAAAAGGAGCAGTCCTTCGCCGGTCCGGCGAAGGGCGATGGCCGCCGGCGAGTCGATCTGGCGCCATCGACCGAGGTCACCCGACCTCAAGCGACCTTTGGCGAGGGTCGCGCGACCTAGCTGAGGGCCGCCGGAGGTCGCCCGACCTCGGGCGACCCTCGGCGAGGGTCGCACGACCCGGCCCGAGGGCCGCCGGAGGTCGCCCGACCTCGGGCGACCGGGTCGCTCGACCTAGGGGCCGCGCGACCCGGATGACCGCCGCCCGGGTCTCACAAGGGTCGCGCGACGGCGAGGGGCTGCACTGCGGCCGCGAGACCCAGTGTGGCGGTCGCCCGGGTCGAGCGGCCCGGGTCGAGCGACCTTGGTCGCCCGAGGTCGGGCGACCTCCGGCCCCTCGGCTGGGTCGCGCGACCCTCGCCGGCGGCGGCGCCAAATCTAGCTCGCCGCAGTAGCCCTTCGCCGGTCCGGCGAAGGGTTTACTGAATTTTCAAAAAAAAAAAGATAATAATAATAAAAATAATACCCATCAAAGCCCCTTGTGAAAATTTTTTAACTCAAAGTTCATTTGCAAAATTTTTTTATCAAACACAACTGCATTTTCTCCAAATAGCTTTGGGCTTTCAGCATTTGCATTGGACTCAAAGTCCATTGCAAATGCTAAACCAAACGCAGCCTTAGCCCTCAGTCACCCCTATATATATATATATTAAAATCTTTTTAATTTTTTAATATTTTTATTTTATTTTTAGATGTTTTAAAAAATATATTTATAAATTTAATTTCATTAATTTTTATATCAATTTTTTACTATGTTAGCATCAAAACAATGCCGTTTTGCCCTTATTTCGCTAGAAAATCACCATGTCGGTATTTGGCTGAATTTTCACCGAACGGCACCTAAGTGATCCATTTTACTCCAATTTTGACACTTAAATGTCACTTTCCTAACTCTTGGCACTTAAGTGTCCCTCTGTGCCAAGTTTGGCACTCCAGTGTCTGGTACTCTAAAAAATTCCATATAATTATAAAAAGTTGTAACCTATGCCCAACAAAATGTTATGACAAAACCAACTCATCTTTGGTTTTTAATAAATTAACTATATCAATTTGTAATTCCCATCTCCAACAATAGTTCATTAATCTTGCGCCCCCATAAATCCACGCTTCTTCCTTATCCGACATTGGTAGTCTAATCCCACATTCAAATCACCAAAAACGAATGTATAGCTGGAGTTCTACATGAATTTTCCATAGCAAGCAATCGGTATGGCTAACATCACAGCAAGATTCTTTAAAATGAAAATGCAAATTAAAAAGCTTCTTTCCATATATTAGTGTGAATTTACGTAGATAGAGATACAAATATAGATGCTAAGAAAAACATTACAAATATAGATTTTGTAATAAATGAATTACTCATTTTCCCACACTAAATTTGTATGTGGCCTTCATATTTGTCATTTTTAAGCTTGAATAGGTATCCATCTGGTCCTCTGTCCTCAAACGTTTCTTTCTTCTGTCTTGCCAGATAAATATATTTTAATAAATGAATTACTACATTTTCCCATGCCATAAATGTATGCGAACTTCATATTTGTCATCTTAATATGCCTGAATAGGTGTCTAGTCCTCACACATGCTTTGTTGTTCTGTCTTACCAAATGAAGCGTCTTTATACTCTTTAAATTGCTTTATTCCGAAACAACAACACAAAGGTTAGGAAAATGGACTCGTCAATCAAACTTTCCGTAGTATCCGTGATGATTCTTGCCTCCCTACAAGCCAGCTCTGGCGACTTTCTGGAAAAAGTTGAAGTCCGAATCATCAATAAATTACCAGGAGCACCGCTGCTTACCGTTCATTGTAAATCTGGAGACGACGATCTTGGCGTTCATCAAATCCCTGCTGATTCTTTCTGGAATTTTTCATTCAAACCCAGTTTTTTTGAGTCGACGCTATTCTTCTGCAGCTTTCAATGGCCTGGTGCGTTTTACCATTTTGATGTATATGACCAGAAGAGAGATGAAAACCGATGTCACTTGTGTTATTGGACAATATTACCTACTGGTCCGTGTTTATACAACACCTGTGAAAAATGGAACCCCTAAAATCCATACCGTTTGGATGAAATAAAAATCGTTATCTATGTTTCTTCATGGTGTCAATGAGTATAGATGTCATGTTGTGCCTTCACTTGCTAACACAAGTGTAATAAAATTGATAGCATAATTCCTTTTCTTTTTTTTAATGAGGGGGAGAGATTTGGAGAAGAAGATGGTGACGAAGAACGAAAACTAAGCAAATAAAAGTGGAGACAAGAGTTGACAAAAAGAAGAAGAAGAAAGAGGAAACAAAAAGCAAATGCAAAGCAAAACAAGTCTCCCTCCCCTAGCAAACGACCAAATTTCAGAACCGTCAGTTTGGTTTCTAGTTCCAATCTTTCGGAATTGGGAGTCACAAGGTTGATTCCCAATTCTAAGCGAGAACCAATCTACCGAGAAATGAATCATCCCTAATCCAACGCCCCCACACGTCCAAACGGGTCCAAGGTTTCCAAGCATAAAAGCAAAAGTATGTGTGAAAGTGTTACATTGATTCGAAGTTTGTTTCAATTTAATTAGTATTTTGGCACATGCCAACGCTTGTGAAAAATTGGGTGGTTGTCCATATACTGAAAATGGATGGTTATCTAGAAAAGTGAAAGAAGTGGGCATTATGAATGATAAGCAATCGAGAAGAAACTGTTCACGAGAAGTTAGTTATCCATAGGTTGAAATGGCCAGTAATCTACTGAAGCGAAGGAAGTGGACAAGTACAAATGATATGCAGAATTTGAGAAGAAACCGTTCACTCTATCATGAGTTGTTACACACTTCTCAATGGATTTTAACTTCCATGACCATCATCCTGTTGTCTTAATCGATCTACACTATGTGAGTTCTAGGTTATCGGGTTTACATTTTGATGGTCCACACCAGCTTCAAAAATAAATTGTACAAGGTGGTGTATGTGACAGAGCACTACCTAACAAGTACCAAGAATACGTGTGATTGATTGTCACGCCCCAACCCTCAGATGTGTAGTATCGCTTCTTTCCATTGATCATTTAATTGCGACGTCCCAGAAGGCGTCGCCGACCAATTCATTTTATTTTTCCATTAAATGCAAGAGGAAGCAAAATCAACTCCATCCAATCATACACACCAATAGGGATAGCAAGGAAAACATATTAACAAACACTTTTATACATATATACATATACATCAACTTAGTACATTATCAACTAAAAAAAAAAAAAACTTAGTACACGGAAATTTAATAATTACACGTCCACATCGGGAAACACACATGGTGGAATGGATTATCCATGGTTAGGGCCTAAAAAGTTTTAACCACAAGAAGTGAGAAAATCAGTAAGTAAAGGTGCGCATGATAAAATTTCTAGAACAGAAATTGATTTCTAGTCAGAAATTGAGAAGTTAAAAATTTTAGCTTCTGATTTCTTCTTCAAATCTATTTCTAGAATAAAAATCTGTTCCAGAAATAGAAAAATCAAATTACGTTACCACATGGATTTCTGTTTCAAACCTAAGCTAGAGAACAGGAGAAACAGAGAATTAGAGAATTAGAAATTTTATCATGCGTGCCTTAAGCTTCCTAAACCTTGGGTAGGAGGGTACTTTGCCTCGGACACATCCTATAAGTACGGCTTAATTGTCGATGGCAGATTAATCATAAAGCCTTTGTACTCACCGTACAAACAATTTAAGACCGGTCTTTACAAGGTTGAAAGAACATGAAGTCCTACAATTAATACACGAAATGATATGACTTGAGTAGCCTACGATGTAAATATTACTGTGTAGTCATTATCATGCAGATGTACAGTAGTATATTAGTCTTTGTTGATGCAAAGGACACCCATAATGGATTGGTTAAGAGGTGTGGCATAGAGGTATTTATAATTTTGTCTCCCATGAGTTGGCAGTAACAATGTCTCCTATGTCAACATGATTCCTAGGCATTGACAAATAGAGAATAAACATTCATCGGTGTATATTAGTGAGCTATTATGTGATACTTGCATATCATGAAATTAGTATGTCATCTATGTGCATTTGAACGATTAACTAAATATCATATCATGGCTTCTAGTTCTAATTCATTGCATACATAATCATAATCATTTTTGATAATGCACGACTTACATCTTAAATGAACTTAAATTATATGTTTGAAAAGTGTAAGTAAATACTTGGTTCTTTTAGAGGAAGTTGATCTTCCTATTACTGGCTCCAAGCATTCGAATCATCTAGAATACAAGTTGTATTTCCTCAAGTGATCCAATTATTTTATTATGAATATGTAAATAATTATGACATAAGGTTAATATATATTTTACTCTCATCAAATGAGTGATTGTCACTTTTTGAATTATAATGATTCCTCGAAATGTCATGTAATATTACTCATTAAATGTTTATCCTATTGCACTTTTGGGTTGAACAATAAGATGATCTCCTACATTTAACTTAAAGACTTCATTTGCTGAGCTTAGGCTCATCCAAATATTTTACAAATTAATCGAGTTTGTAGTTTAGGGACATCTAAATTAGCATTTTTGAAGATCTTTTTCAGGACTTAATCAGAGTACGCAGCAAGGTAAGAGTTTATATTTTGCATATGGAGAATTGATTATGTACAGAAAGAAAAGAATTTATGTACATTATTTGAGGTTTTTTTATTTTTTTGGCCTTTCAAGGTTCCAATTATATGAAAAAAATTCAGTTGTGATATGTAAAATAGAGATTATCTATTGAAGTGGAGGAAGTGGGCAAATTACAAATGATATGCTGAAGAAACCGTTCACCCTATTGGTGAGGATAAAATTACTATGTTGAACATTTGGTCTAAGTTGACTTATAAGGTATTATATAGATGACGAATCAAGCTGACCGAACAGTGCAGCTTTCTCATTTGCTATTGTATGATGAAAAACACATGTAACAATATGTTTTATTTTATTATAATCTGGAGGTCGAAATCGAGCCTAAACTGAAATTACACCTTTGTGAGAAACAGCAATTTGCTTGAGAAAGAAGGCAGGGAGCAAATGCAAAAAAAAAAATGAATGGTAAGACTTAAAAGGGAAAGAAAAAAGAAGGAAAAAATAGCTCAACATCTAATTTTTTTATATGCACATCTAATTTGTAGAGCTCCCAACTAATATCATTATCTACTGAAGGGGCGATAAATTAAATTTGAGCACATCAACGAATAATGTTAATCTGAATTGGTTTGGCCGATAAGATTCAGAAAAGTTTGCCATCCTCTCAAGTAGATAAGTAATAGATGTCTACTTAAACACGATGAAGATTGTAATCCTAACTGATATCATTATTTTGTATTCCCAAGGATTTTATATTATCGTGTGTAAACTTTAAAAAAAAAAAAAAAAAAAGTTGCATGTCCAATGCCAAAAATCTAAGGTCGTGTCAAACACCACTAGCTTTAAGTGACCTGATGATGGGTAAATGAATTACTTTTTTAAATTGCAGAAAGAAGACTAAATAAACGAAAGATAGTTAAGTTCAAGCATCTTATAAAAAAAATGATTGCATCGTCTCTAATACATGTAAATCAAAAGAGACTATCTTTTATAATAATAAAAAAAAAAAAAATCTCAATAATTTTTGTCTCTACTATATCTATCTGATTTATTAATATAAAGTTTATAATGAATAGGTCAATAATTGTATTTTTGTCTCACGCATTTCAACATCAAAATTTGAATATTTCCTATCCAACGGCAACCTTTGAACACAAAAAAAAAGAGGTTCAAATCTTGAATAGTTTTTCTATTACATGCCACATATATTTATAAAATTTATTTCTTTACATTATTCAATGATTTAAATATTTTTGGGAAAATTTTAAATGAGAGCCTGAAGTGTCATCATTTTCTTAAATACAAACTCGAAGTAAACCTTATTTCAAATAAGAACCTGAAGTAGTCAAATTATCTCAAATAAAAACTTGAAATGGAATTTGTTTCAAATGAGGGGTCGAAGTAGCCGTATCGGTTTCAAAAAGGGTCCAACTTCTCATATCGAAGGGCATCTTTGTCTTTTAATTTATTTTTTTGTTTATTTCTTTTTCTTTCCTTTTTTTTTATTTTTCTTTTTTATTTTTTTTCTTTCTTATTTTTCCCCTTCCCTCCATCAGCCATGGCAGAGGTTGTCAAACTCAAGCGAGGGCAGCCCCCACCAAAGTCGACTGAGGGCACTCCGTGCTAGATCTGGCGAGAGTCCCCTATCCGACTCCATGCGAGGGCCACCCTTGCCAAATCTCGCTTGAGCGACCCTCACCCTACCCAACCCAAACGAGGCAACCTTTGCTGGATCTGACAAGGGTGATGCTCACTCTCACTTGGGCTAAGGAGGGCCCGCCCTCTCCTAACACAGGCAACCAAGAAAAAAAAAGATAAAAATAAAAAAGGAAAAATATGGTTACCATTTTTTAAACCAAAATACCCTTTTTTGGATGACTGAATGAGTCATCGGCCAGCCAAAGGCTCTTCTTATTTAAAACAAAATTTACTTCAGACCCTTATTTGAGAAAACGATGACATTCCAGTCTTTATTTGGAATTTTCTCAATATTGTTTTAGTATATACAAGGGAAAATTTTCTTTCTCTTTCCACACGGAGAAAGAAACGCGTTTGGACGTCATTGGTGTCGCGAGGCTCGTGGTATTTACTCGCTTCTGCAGGGACCGCGTTAGAAGATGAAGAAGAAGAAGAAACGGCGGCAGTGAGACCACGTCACGCACTCTACCTCCGCCGTCGACCGTGACGGAGCTCGACGGCCGTCGACGGCGGCGGAGGAGGAGACGACTTTGTTATGCTTGTGAAGTTGACTAACCCCTCGGCGTTGTTGACCAAGTTCGTCATTAACTTTTTCCCATTTCTTCTCAGCACTAGTCTTCCCTCCCATTTCCATGAAAAGTCACGATTCCCCGACGAACGCCACCACCGCTGCTCTTTAAATTCCGTCCCTCCCCACCTCCTTTGAATGAATCCAGCATCGCGACGAAATGGTGAGCACCATCAAGCTCGGGAGATCCTTAGCGACCGGCGATTACGCCTCCTCTAGGCGCGCTCCCTCGGGGAACCTCGCCGCCTCCGTCTCCCTCCGCCGCGCCCTCCGCCGCCCACCGGCGGCCCTGCGCGCGTCCTCCGATGGCGATCGCTTCACCGTCCTGGTGGCGGACGAGCTCGGGGAAGCGGGGTTGGATATCCTCAGGGATTTCGCGGAGGTTGACCACGCGGTTGACCTCGCACCCGAGAAACTGTGCGCAAGGATCGGCGGGTGTGATGCGCTCATCGTCGGGAGCGAGATGAAGGTGAGCGGGGACGTGTTCGGCTCCTCCCGTGGGAGGCTGAAGGTGGTCGGGATCGCCGGGGCTGGGATCGACAATGTGAACCTGGCTGCGGCGAACGAGAACCGGTGCCTGGTGGTGAATGCGCCGAACGCGAGCGCCTCGGCAGTGGCAGAGCACACGATCGCCCTCCTGACGGCCATGGCCCGGAACATTGCGCAAGCTGCGGTTTCGGTGAAGTTGGGTCAGTGTTTGTCTCATAAATTTCAATCCCTTTTCAGCAATTCTAGTTCTAGCTGTTTGTTCTGTTCTGGCAATGTTTAGTATTGGGAGTGCATATATAGAGGAAACAATGTAGAGATTCACAGGGTGACTGCTGAATTGTCTACTGCGTCTATTAATGCATATTTACCTGTGAAATCTTTCATGACATGAACTACTTTTGTCCCTAAAGTTGTTGGAATTTATAAAATCAAAAGCTATCGAACAATTCCATCGGATTGTGGTCCAATTTCATGTGGAACAATCAGAGATAGGAACATGGGACCTGAAATCTGCGCTTAGAATGTTCAGCTATACTCATGTGCAACTAAGGTTTTGTGATCTAAAAGGATTTGACAGCGATAATCGGATGCTTTCTCTAGGCACCTTGTTTGGGTCAACTTGTCGTATCCAATTGGCATCACCCGTTAGATCCTGCAGGTCCCAGAGATTGATATGTTCTGAGCCATGAGCATGGCACGTGATTATCCCTTCTTTTTCGGAATGACACCAGGTTCTAGATGGATTCTTTTCATACCTTAATGCTTGACGAATTAGAGGAGAAGAGTTTCATAGTCTAGTCAGATATACGAATCTGAAGTAGAATCGGTCTGCAAAATGTGTTTCAAGATGTCTTAATAGAACCACATAGTAGTTACTGCAAGATGCAGTGTAAATTCAGGAAATCCAGTTTCCGTACGTATAAATTGAAATAGTGAACTAGCTTTTCTCTGGTTTATGAGGTTCCTTTCGACCTTGAGAAATCGGGATGCTGAAGGAACAGCTTGAGTTTGTGAATCTCAGTATATTTGTACTGGGGCTGCTATGTTTACCGGCATATTTCCTCATTAATAGTAGCAATGTCTTTCTCAGGGGTTACCCCGAGATCTTACAATTCTGCAGAGGAGCTACTTGATTGATGACAGTTTTCTATAGCTGACTGCTGAATAACAGAACGAATTTTGATCAATCCGGCTTATATTTCTGAATGGAACACTTTATAATAACAGATTTTATATCTTGTGTACGTACTACATATTCTCAAACTAAATAGTGAAAACACTCGAACTGTTTTGGCTAGAAACTTGGAAGTGATTTTTGGTATCCATGCATCGGCTAATGCAGGTAATTGGCAAAGGAAGAAGTATGTGGGCATGTCTCTTTCAGGGAAGACCCTTGCTGTCTTGGGTTTTGTAGAGGTCGGGTTTGATGTTGCCCAACGCGCCAAAGGTCTTGGAATGCATGTAATCGCATATGGCCCATACGCCTCCAGTCATCTAGCCCGTGCAATCGGGGTAGAGTTGGTGACGTTCGACAAGGCCATAGCAAGTGCAGATTTCATCTCCTTACATATGCATTTTACTCCGGCCACGCAGAAGATGCTTAATGATGAGACCTTTGCCAAGATGAAGAAAGGCGTTCAGATTCTGAATGTCACTCATGGAGGATTGATCGATGAAGACGCTCTAGTCAGGGCACTCGATTCAGGAATTGTGTCGCGGGTACTTCTGTCTGTCTCACTTTTGTCTTTTGGAAGACTGCTAATTAAATCATCCGGAACGTTGAAGTGATTTCTCTAACAGGCAGCAGTAGATGTTTTGATAGAGGAGCCGCCTCCGAAAGACCACAAGCTCGTCCAACACGAGAAAGTTATCGTTACCCCAAATCTCGGAGACGTTACTTTCGAAGCTCAGGTTGGTTGAATGGCCTGACTTTCCGAATGCTTAAACTTTTCACTTTCTGTGCCATTAGATGACAGCAAAAGCTAATGTGCAGGAACAACTGTCTATCGAAATTGCAGAAGCCGTCATTAAAGCTTTAGAAGGAGATCTTCCTTCGACCGTTGTCAATGAACCGATGGTTGCTGCTGAGGTATCATCTTGCATCTTTATATCGTGCAGCATCAGGTCTCTTCATGAGCTAAGGCCATGCTACGTAACAAATAATGAAGTCCTGCATTGATCCTTCAATTTCATTCGAATGCCCATAAAAAACGATGTTATCTGAGGTCTAAAACATATTCCTTTCAAGGCTAAAGAAACCGTTCCATTAATAGTTGCCTGTTCTCACTACGTTCATCAGGCATGTGTCCTGCACATTTCAATGCTCCTTTGTTCTATCAGGTCCTTGCGGAATTGAAGCCATTTCTGGACCTCGCAATCAATCTAGGAAGATTTGCTGTCAAACTAATCGCGGGAAGAGGCGGTTTTAAAGCAGTAAAAGTCACATACGCTTCTGCTAGAGAACCGGATCAACTCGACACGAAACTCCTCCGAGCCGCGGTGATCAAGGGCCTCATCGAACCCATTTCCAGCGTCATCGTCAACTGGGTGAATGGAGATTCAGTAGCCAAGGAAAGAGGACTCAGAATTACTGAAGAGCGAATCACTTTGCCCGGTTCGCCGGAGTACCCTCTTGAGTTCCTCCAGGTTCAGATCGCAAGTGTAGAGTCGAGATTCGATGGCGCCCTATCGACATCCGGGGATATTGAAGTCGGGGGGCAGGTGAGAGACGGGCTCCCCTTCCTGACTAAGGTCGGGAACTTCGAGGTGGACGTCCGGTTGGAAGGCTGCATACTGCTATGCAGGGCGATCGATCAGCCAGGTCTTATCGGGAAGATCGGGAGCGTCCCCGGGGAGGCGAACGTGAACATCGGCTTCATGAAATATATGAGGACCGCTGTCGACTCGGAGAACTTTCAGAGCATGATCTCGATCAAGGTGGACGATCAGCCGACCAAGGAGACGCTGAAGAAGATCGGCGAGATCGCTGCGATCCTGGAGTTCGTCTTCCTGGATGTGTAAAGATGGAGAAAGCTAACGCATTATTTCATTGTTCCTAGAGAACACAATAATTGATTCCCTTCCATTTCTACCGTTGTAGCTTGAATAAACTTGGTTCCCCCTGCAAATGTTCTTTTTTATAATTTTACTATGTTCAAATTTGAACTTAATAATTTTATTAAAGGGTTAATATCACCAAAAACCCTCTAAATTAGTACATTCATGACAAATTTATCCTATATTAATTTTTTTACCATCAAAAACTCTAAACACGTATATTTATGATAAATTTACCATTCATTATTTTCATTAAATTAGATTAATATTACAAAAAAATCACTAATACACTTGTGACAAATAGAAAGTAAAATATCAAATTGGTATCACGTGTTATCTAATTCAGTAATTTGAGAGTAAAATTTAACAGATTAATGAAGAATAAATTTGTCATAAATGAACCGATTTGAAATTTTTGTGATTATAAATTAACTTGTGATAAATTTATTATAAATATACCGGTTTGAGATTTTCTATTGTATTAATCATATATTAAAATGATGGGTGGCAATCCGCAAAGGGAAATTGGGGAAAAAAAAAGAATAAAGGAATATAAAATTCATAAATGTTTGAAAAATTGGAAAAATCATCCACGTTAATATCGGCCATGTGATTTAGAATAATTGGCATCAACGTCAGCAATTTATTGTAAAAAATTGATAAATTACATTGATAAATTGTTAAAATGTTTATGACTAAATTGGCACAAATGAAATATTTAGGATTAAATTGTTCACCGTATAAAAGGTTTAGGACTTTTTGGACAATTTGTCCCCCTACCATCCTCTCCCCTCCCTGAAAAAAAAAAAAAAAAATCTTTTCCCACCATCGGCAAGCATTTTGCAAAGTTAATTCTTAAACTTTATTGAACTAGTTGTGTGTGTGTGTGTTTTTTTTATTTTTTATTTTTTATTTTTTTGTTTTAAGAATGAAGTTAATTTTATGGTTTGTTTTGTTTTTGAAGTGATTTAAGACTTGGTTTGCTCGAGATTCCATTCAAGATAAGTGAAAACTTTTGGGATTAAGTTAAGTTGATCTACTCAGTGCTATTAAACTCGGTTGGTCAATTTGAATTTTGATAGTAAGTATGATTGTACTTCAAGATTGACATGTTGAGTTATAATGTTTTATTGCCTTAATTATAATTTTGTCTACATTCCGGGAAAGTGTTTGAGAGAATACCAAAAGGTTTTATCACATTTTAGTACTTTGAAATGCTCAGGTGCAATTCTGTAAATTTGCAGAAATGAGAGGGCTCTTTTAACAGTGATATTTTATGGTTTTAAGTGTTTATTAGTGGGTTATTAGGTTAGATTAATTAAAAGAAATCAATCCGATTTAAAATATTAGGCTTGAATCTTTAGGGGGAAGTTTATGATTTCACCAAGCTATGAGACTAATCTACAAAAACTAGAAATTCCGGAGGCTATTCACAGCATTATAAACGTTATGATAATAGGTAGTTGAGCTTTTTTTTTTTTTAATGATTTTTTAATCTAAACAATTTATCTAACTAGTCAAAATTGGACTTTATTGCATAATTAATTTTTGGTCATATAATTGCACAATTAATTAAAAAGCGGGGCTATTTGAACAATTTTTAAAAATTTGTAGCATGTCTAGAGTGTAAATAATATTTGTCACGCCCTAATTTTCGATCGCGTGCCCATCTCTCTCTGGTCGATAAAATTTTGCGACTTCTCAGGACGAATCGCCAACCCTTTCTTTTTATTGCACGTGTGGAAGCGAAAATATATCCCCTGACAATAATCATCTCGAAATAGAAAAAACAGGACAACAGATTCACAAACAAACATGTTTTTATATATACAACGAGTCATGTACAAAAGTCTATGGATAAAAGACTACAAAAGACTAGCCTTCCAAAAAAAAGACGGTCCTAACTAACCTACGCTTCCAATCATCTCCTCTCAGCTCCAGGTTCTCCACTCGATCGACCCTAAAAATGGTTATACGATAACTAATGAGACAATGTCTTAGTAAGTCATGCTCTAAATCCCGATTAGGAGGGAAATACGCCCAAAAGTGTCCTAATTAGACAATCATACACGCACATAAACATAAGCTTACATTTGCCTCAAATATACCCTGCAGGTCAGTACAATTCAAATACTCAATTAAACAATTCAATTCAAATCCACCATCAATCAGTCAATTCATTCAACTCCATGTCATCAATGTCATCCATAAACTATGTCGATTCGAATATTGCTCGCATAAGCTGAAATATATATACTCATCTATCATTGCTTACCAAAGATGATGTCTAAAATTTGCTCACTGAAGCTGCTAGATCAATTATTGCTCACTGAAGCTGCTAAATAACTATAATATTCACCGAAGTTGATATCTATAATGCTCACCAAAGCTGTTAAAGCATTATTGCTTGTCATTGCTTATCGAAGCTGCTAGAGATCTATAATAGTATTAATACTCCCCGAAGCCGAACCACGATACATTACTCCTAGCCAAGGATCTTGTGCTTTGCACATCGATTCCTCAATTGAATACCCAATTTGGCCTAATTCCATCATATTAAAGTGTACCAAATAAAAATAATCGTATGTGGATACACGATCGACTTGAACAAAAAAATATCATATCTTTACTTTAGAAAATCTCACTATTTATATAGAGTCTAAAAACCTTTTTGGTGTTGTAAACCGACGCCTTGGTAATTTATAATTAATTACTGGAATTATATAATTTTGGGATAAATTTTCAAAATCACAACTTAAACTCAAATTGCACAATTTAACACTCAATTGCAGAAATTAACCACACCATTGTAATCAACACAAAATTCCGGTCATTGGCTATCCCAGCATAATTTACGGAAAAATAATTAATTAATAAATAAATAATTTCAAAATTAATTAATTAATTCAATTTAATTTCTAAAAATACTAACCTAAGCCAAAATTATTAAATTAAATACCAATACGGACCCGGAAAATTCCCGAACCCTTCTAGATAAATAATACAATTTATTTAGGTCTTAGCTAAACCATGCTAACCACCTAACACGCTCAATTAAATAATTAAATTTCTAGTTTCTAGTTTAATCTAACTAACAATTCATAATTAAATAAATATAAACACCCTTTAAACGTTATTAGCCTACTTAGAAGAGTTTAGTGCATAAACTCACCGGTTTATTGCGGAAACCGGTTCACCGTGACGACGGCACGACGGCGGCTGAAATCCAAATTTTTGGCGGTGTCGGCAGATTTGGACCAGGCCTAAAACGGGCCCAACAAATCTCACCCCAAATCGGAGATTTGCTTTTGAATTGGGTGGGGCCCGAAGCAGGCTGACTCTGCAGGCTTGGGCTGCTGAACAAGGGCCGAAGTTGCTGGACCTCAAATGGCTGGGCTTAAAGTGGCTGAACTGCTGGATTTTTTTTGGGCCCAGCTAAACTGAAATTCGCTGGGCTTGAAGACTGCTGAACTGGACCGGCTTGTTGCTGCTGAAACCTGGGCTGAAGACGCGCGGAATGGGGCTGCTTCGCGCGAGGGACGCGGACGAACGGGCAGAGGGGAGCTGCTTCGTGGATCTTCGGTGGCAGCGAAAGGGCAGGGAAGCTGGCGTCGGCTGCCGGACACGAGGACTTCAACTGGCCGAAGACGCGCGCAAGAGGAGACCGAAGCTGCTGGAGGGGAAGCAGGCTGGCGGAGAGAAATCTCGGTGGATGGGGGAAGACGAGTGGCCGTTGCTGGAGGGGCTTCGGTCAATTATGGGGAGAAGTGGCTTCTTCGGTTGACCGCACGCTGGCGTGAGTGGAGGAGGGTGTGAGCTTCGGCTGGGGAAAAGAAACAACGAAGATGGAGAGAGGTGGCGTCGTGGGGCAAGCGGCAGAGCTCGGCTCGGCTTCAGTTGATGAAGACCGTCCAATGCGAGAGAGGGAGAGAGAGAGAGCTGCCGACGTCCACGCAATTGAAGGAAAAAAAATCAGAATAGTCAAAGGCGGAGAAGGAGGGACGTCGACGGGGAGGAAGCAGCTGGTGGCTTGGTGTGCTTGGCAAGTTTGGAGGTTTGAAGTCAAAGATATTATCCAAATGCATTAAAACCTTGTCCCCATAATACTTTCCAATAAGATTTCCCCCAAATAATCCCAATTAAAGTCCCAATTTGTTAGCCTTATGTCCAAATTCGAATTTCACTAAATTAAATTCAATTTCCTTACTCAATTTCCCAAATTGAGGTCCAATTTTGATAAAGAGAAATCTCGAACAATTTTCTATAAGTCATGACACTAAAAGGCTTGGTTTAGAAGTGTCAATTTACATCGATTTAGCCCATCTAAATTTCCGTTAACTTTCCACAACGTCCGACACGGTTTTCCGTAAAAATCCCGGAATCTTTGAAAATTCTTCAAAGGATGAGCCGACGTTCCTAAAATAGCTCGTGACACCACAGAACTTTCAATTTCTGAAATCGGGTTCAAGTTCTCAGTTAATTTCACTTCGGTGCACTTTTAGTGTGACATGTTCTACCGTGTCACTTCTAGGAATTTTTAGTGCAATAGACCTGTGATCGATTTATCTCGAGTTATAATGTACATCTCCAACACATTGGCGACTCTTGGTTGTCATGAAAATCTCGATATTTCAATTACGGGCACCGGGTACCAAAATAATAAAAAATCAATTTAGTGCCGATCGATGAGAATTTTGCAATCAAGTGGAATCACCCACATTTTGATCAAATATCTCAATTGAATTGACTTATTTCTGATCTCTGATCGATCTCTAACTGTGCCATAATGACCCTTGCAAACCAACACAGTTGAGCAGTCGATTCCTAATCGAATTCTCAAGTCCATTGCATTTAGATTCC
Source organism: Eucalyptus sideroxylon (assembly GCA_014182405.2). Classification (NCBI taxonomy): domain Eukaryota; kingdom Viridiplantae; phylum Streptophyta; class Magnoliopsida; order Myrtales; family Myrtaceae; genus Eucalyptus; species Eucalyptus sideroxylon. The sequence continues at coordinate 29,743,663 of CM024554.2, read as the reverse complement.
TTAATTGCTTACATCGTGAGTAATCAGCTCAAAGAATAGCACTATCGGCGCATCGATGAAAGGCCCGATTTATTTAATTGAAAACAAATTCTGAAAATTCAGGCTGTCACAATATTCATGTGTTTTACATGACAAATAAACGGCATTTGGTATTTAGTTTAATTAATATCGCTTGACTAATTGAAGATTGGAGTAAGAGGTGAAAATTGTAAAATGAGAAATTTTACTGGGGCAACTATCTAATTCTTGAAATCTAGAATTATAGGAAAATAATCTTGATTTTGATCATTAAGATGAACCTAATCAAGGCGGGTTCTTGGAAATAGAAATTATACTAGTTACTTAAATTATAGAAATATTGGTTGTCTAAGGAAAATTCATCTTGATGATATATGGATTTGCGTGAGTTTTCTATTGAAGGATGATTGCATGTTTTTTATATGATTTTAGTGCACAAGATTATTTGATTGCCATTATTTACACAAAAATGCCAAGAGATTAGTATGGTATTATTTGTAAATATGATTACTGAAAAATACGTGGCATTTATGTATAAATGATTCGCACATGATGGTACTATGTACCTAATGAATGATAATTGTTGGGTTTGCAAATGACAATAAATGGGTATTTGGTTCCATGGTTGATATGGGGAGTACCAATTAGACTAGAATGATATCATTTGCATAGCTATTATAATGATTTGCATGTCAGTTTCACTAGAGAGCAAACTTATTTGTACGAGTATGTGTATAAGACTCTAGGAAAAGACAAGCTGTTTAAGACTGGTCTTTACAAGGTTGAAAGAACATAAAGTCCTACAATTAATACACGAAATGATATGACTTGAATAGCCTATGATGTAATATTACATATAGTCATTATCATGCAGATGTACAGTAGTGTATTGATCTTTGTTGATGTAGAGGACACCCATAATAGATTGGTTAAGAGGTGTGGCATAGAGGTATTTATGATTTCATCTCCCATAGGTTGGCAGTAACAATGTATCCTAGGTCAACATGATTCTTGCATATCATCGGTGTATATCAGTGAGCTACTATGTGATACTTGCATATCATGAAATTAGTATGGCATCTATGTGCATTTGAATGGTTAACTAAATATCATATCATGGCTTCTAGTGCTAATTCGTTGCATACATAATCATAATCATTTTTGATAATGCATGACTTACACTTAAATTATATGTTTGAAAAGTATAAGTAAATACTTGTTCTTTTAGAGGAAGTTGATCTTCCTATTACTGGCTCCAAGCACTCGAATCATCTAGCAAGTGATCCAATTATTTTATTATGAATATGTAAATAATTATGACATAAGGTTAATATATATTTTACTCTCATCAAATGAGTGATTGTCACTTTTTGAATTATAATGATTCCTCGACATGTCATGTAATATTACTCATTGAATGTTTATCCTATTGCACTTTTGGGTTGACCAATAAGATGGTCTCCTACCTTTAACTTAAAGACCTCATTTGCTGACTTAGGCTCATCCAAATATTTTACGAATTGATCGAGTTTGGAGTTTAGGGACATCTAAATTAGCATTTTTGAAGATCTTTTTCAGGACTTAATCAGAGTACGCAGCAAGGTAAGAGTTTATATTTTGCATATGGAGAATTGATTATGTACAGAAAGAAAAGAATTTCTGTACATCAATTGAGGTTTTTTTTTTTTCTTTGGCCTTTCAAGGTTCCAATTATATGAAAAAATTCAGTTGTGACAGTAAAATAGAGAATATCGATTGAAGTGGAGGGAGTGGGCAAATTACAAATGATATGCTGAAGAAACCGTTCACCCTATTGGTGAGGATAAAATTACTATGTTGAATGTTTGGTCTAAGTTGACTTATAAGGTATTATATAGATGACGAATCAAGCTGACCGAATGATGCAGCTTTCTCATTTGCTATTGTATGATGAAAACACATGTGACAATATGTTTTGTTTTATTATAATATTGAGGTCGAAATCTTGCCTAAACTGAAATTACACCTTTGTGACAAACATCAATTTGCTTAAGAAAGAAGGCAGGGAGCAAATGCAAAAAAAGAAAAATGAATGGTAAGACTTAAAAAGGGAAAGAAAAAATAGCTCAAAATCTTTTTTTTTTTTTTTTTATATATGCACTTCTAATTTGTAGAGCTCCCAAATAATATCATTATCTACTGAAGGGGCGATAAATTAAATTTGAGCACATCAATGAATAATGTTAATCCGGATTGATTTGGCCGATGGGATTTGGAAAAATTTGCCATCCTCTCAAGTAGATAAGTAATAGATGTCTACTTAAACATAATGAAGATCATAATCCTAAATGATATCATTATTTTGTATTCCCAAGGATTTTATATTATCGTGTGTAAAAGAAAAAAAAAAGTTGCATGTCCAATGCCAAAAATCTAAGGTCGTGTCACGCCCCGATCTTCGAGCGCGCGCACATCCCTTGGTGGTCGATAAAAATTGCGACTTCCCAAGACAAATCGCCGACCCATTCATTTTATTGCATATGTGGAAGCAAATAACAAATAAAAGACTTCAAAAGACCGACTCTCACAAGAAGCTATCCTATCTGACCTACACTTCAAATCCTCTTAGCTCGACTTTAGGTCCTCCATCCTATGATCCTGAAAAGTTAAAGCCCACGATTTAGTGAAATATAAATCTCAGCGAGTTCACGCTCTAAACCCTGATTAGAAAGAAAATACGCCTAAGGACGGTCTAACCACACAATATAGATGACTTACCTCGCCTTAGTTCCTTCCTGCACGTCAGTACAATTCATATAACACACAAGTGTAGTAATAACACTTGATTCGATGGAGTGCCTCAAATCATATCTCCATCAATCACCACTTCTTAGTCAATCAATCCATCCATCAAGTCTACCACAGAGGTCGCGATTATGAAACTAAATCGTTATGACACATCCCATACCGTGCCACATAATTTCATTCCATAATCCGTTGCGTTTAACTCAATCAATCATGCGTTCCAAATTCTTACGACCACACATGCACAATCTACCCAACACACAGAAATATGGCCACACAGGCTCAATATATCCAACACTCAGTAATACGGCCACACAAGCTTAATCATTCGCGCATCATCATGCATAACTTATATGCATATCACAAACCAACATATCACTAAATATGCACGAATTAACCATCAAATGCACAAACTAATTGCGCCACAACAATCGGCACAAAATTCTAACAACCGGCTATCTCGGTATAATTTCCAAAAAATAATAAATAATTAAATAAATAATTAAATAAATGCAATTAAGTAAATAAATAAATTGTGATTAATTAAATTGAACTACTTAATTAACCCAATCATACAGGCACCTGATCAATCGGGTCAGCCTCCTTCATATAGCCAAAACTCCAAAACCCTCTTTTTTAAAATAAACTTGGCACCCATTTTTTTTTATGTTCAAACTCTTCGAAATAAATTCGTACGGGGTCTTATATTTAAAATTAACCCGCCAAATTTTGTACGCACGTTATACAAGATCTCATCATTTTTTTGAGCGCATAAGTCTTGGTGTTAGAACCCAACACCTCATTTAATTTATATTTAGTAGTCCAAGATGTCACTTTTTACAATAGTAATAAATTGCCAACATAGAACAATCATTCGTATAACCTCACGCGTAAGTCCTAAGCAACTAAAAAGTCGACCATATCACCAAATACAATTGATTCAGCAAGCACCACACCAAGAACAACAACAAAATCACAATTGGCCCTAACCGGCAGAAATCGAGCCACTCGCGCATCTCTGAGTTTAAATCTAGAATTCTAATCAATCGAGTTCAAAAAATTCCCAAATTTGACATAAATGAACATTTTTTATGAAGAAATCTTAACCTAGATCCTTCTAGATTTGGCCTAGTAAATCGCTCAATCTAGTACCAAAAACTAGGTCCGTTTCTGGAAAGTCTGTTTTCCAAAATCAATTTGGTTTGAGGTCCAAAACATATCTGTTTGATCTGAAATTTGAGTATGTTAAACTAGAAAATGTGACAAACAATTTTTGCAAATAAACATTTTGAAATTCGAACCCCAAGAGTTGATAAAAAAAACCTCTAGAATCCTAAAACGTCACAAATTCCAGCACAGTCAAAGACTTTGTTCGCAAATGATAGAGTTAATATCTCCTTCTTTTAAATCCCTAAAAATATTGAGAAAATATATGTTATAGTTGAAGATGTTTAAAACATTTCTCAATAATGAATCAACCTCAAATTCGCAACCCATTTCGATCTGCAAAAATGGCAAACGGCAAGGGTCCAGAGATCCGAATTGCAGAAAATCCACTAATTTGGACTAAACCATCTCAAATGTGCTAATCTCACTAATTAGATTAACACTAATCAATTCTAAGGCTAATAGAATCATTCTAGATTATCATTAATCCATTATTAAGCCAATATAACCAACTCTTAAGTATAATTAACTTCATAAGTAAGGTTAAGTGAGTAAACTCATCAGATTAGCAAGCAGGTGAGTCCACGGGGACGACGACATGACGGTGAGCAAAACTCGGGCTCACAGCGACACCAACGGAGGCTCAGACCGGGCTGAAAACAGCCCAACAAGTTACTGCTGAAGGAGGAGAAACTAGTTCTGCTAGGCGAAGCTAGTCTTGGTCCGAGATGGAGCTGGTTGTGACACTGATGGCTGGACGGCAGGCTTGCTAGTGATTCGGTGGCTGCTCGAGGATGGCGAGCTTACTGAGGCAAAGCTGGTCGAAGGGGCTGAGTTGGTGTTGTAGATGGCGCTGGAAATTCTGGCGGGCTGGTGTTGGTTCTGTTCTGTGGGTAGAATATGGAAAAGGCGAGCATGTGTTGGTGGAAGATGGAGGCGCTGAGGTGGAATAGGACGTCGCTTGGGGGAAGCTGTTGTTGCTGCGTGAGTGGAAGGAACGTGGGGCTGTTGGGTGGTGTGGCCAAATGGAGAAGCTGAAGTACCAAGGGAGAATGGAGAGGAAAGAATACGTGGAGAAGAAGGAAGGAATGGAGGAGTGGGCTGGTCGGTTCAAGGGGAAAAAGAAATGCACATAAGAATGAGAGAGGAAAGAGAGGGAGGGATAAGATTGAGCCAATAAGTCAATATTGCAGCCAATTCCAAGCCTCCCAAAATATCAAAATGATGATTAGCAACCCCTAAAGTCAAGAACCCACCCAATGGCCATTTCTCCATTTAATCCTCACAAACAAATTACTTTGGGCAACCAAATAAATCCTTTAATATGGCCATACGAATTTCCAGCTATTTTCTTTCAATTTCACACCAATTCAAGTCATTTTGGTGACCAAGTAATCCCCTTCCGGCAGCCATACGAATTTCCACCACTCTTTTCACCAAATAACTTCCTTTGATAGCCAAAAATCCCAATAATCGAGCCCCTACGAATTTCTATCTAATTTCCTTCCAATTTCTTACTAAATACTTCAATTTGATGACCAAAATGTTATGAACACGGCCCATATAGATTCCCCTTCAATTCTTCACATAACCATGCAACATGGTGACCAAATTTCAACCGAAGGTGCCCCTCCGAATTTCCATTTATTTTCCTATTTGTCCAAAAACCGATTTTTCGGTAAAATTCCGGACTCAACAGAATTTCTTCAGAAGATGAGAAGAGATCCTAAAAATAAATTGTGACATGCTCCAAAGTTCGATTCCCGAAACCAAATTTAATTTCGTGGTTAAAATTGACCGGACACGATTTTAGTCCAATCCAACCTACCATGTAGCTTTTAGGGATTTTGCCGCGGCTATATCCTGTAATGGCTTCATCTAATAGATTGGTTAACTTGTGAGTGATTAGCTCAAAGAAAAAGGACCATAGGCGTGCTGATGAAAAACTCATTTCATTTTATCGGGACAGGTCTAAAATTCAGAATGTCACAAGTCAGGTCAAACACCACTAGCTTATAAAGTGACCTAATGATGGGTAAATGAATTACTTTTTTAAATTGTAGAAAGAAGACTAATGAACGAAAGATAATTAAGTGCAAGCATCTTATAAAAAAAATGATTGCATCGTCTCTATTACATGTAAATTAAAAGAGACTATCTTTTAAAAAAAAGAAATCTCAATCATTTTTGTCTCTACTATATCTATCTGATTTATTAGTATAAAGTTTATAATGAATAGGTCAATAATTTTATTTCTGTCTCACGCATTTCAACATCAAAATTTGAATATTTCCTATCAACAGCAAGCTTTGAACACAAAAAAAGAGGTTTAGATCTTGAATGGTTTTTCCATTATCATTTCACATTTATGACATGCCACATATATTTATAAAATTTATTTCTTTACATTATTTAATGATTTAAATTTTTTTGGGAAAAATTTAAATAAGAGTCGAAGTGCCATCATTTTTTAAACAAAAACTCGGAGTGGACCTTATTTCAAATAAGGACCTAAAGTGGTCAAATTATCTCAAATAAGGACCTAAAGTGAAATTTGTTTCAAATGAAAGATCGAAGTAGCCATATCAATTTTATAAAAAAGGCCCAAACTCTCATATTGAAGGGCATCTTCGTCTTTTAATTTATTCTTTTGTTTATTTCTTTTTCTTTCATTTTTCTTTTTTTTTCTTATTTTTCCCCTTCCCTCCACCGGCCATGGCGGAGGCTGTCGAACTCAAGCGAGGACAGCTCCCACCAGTCGAGCGAGGCTAGATCTCGCGAGAGTCACCTTATCCGACTCCATGTGAGGGCCACCCTTGCTAGATTGGCCCTACCTACCACAGGCGAGGGCTGCCTCGGCTAAGGTGAGCGACCATGAAAAAAGAAAAAAAGACAAAAGTATATATATATATGGTTACAAGTTTTTTTAACCAAAATACCCTTTTTTGGATGACCGAAATAGTCACTGGCCGGCCAAAGGCCCTTCTTATTTAAAACAAAGTCTATTTTACACCTTTATTTGAAAAAAATAATGATCCTCGCTTCTGCAGGGACCGCGTCAGAAGATGAAGAAGAAGAAGACGGCGGCAGTGAGACCACGTCACGCACTCTACCTCCGCCGTCGACCGTGACGGAGCTCGATGGCCGCCGACGGCGGCGCAGGAAGCGACGACTTTGTTATGCTTGTGAAGTTGCCTAACCCCTCGGCGTTGTTGACCAAGTTCGCCATTAATTTATTCCCACTTCTTAGAACTTCGCTTCGTCTTCCCTCCCATTTCCATGAAAAGTCGCGATTCCCCCATGAAGCCACCATCGCTGCTCTTTAAATTCCGTCCCTCCCCACCTCCCTCGAATGAATCCAGCATCGCGACGAAATGGCGAGCACCATCAAGCTCGGTGGATCCTTAGCGACCGGTGCTTTCGCCTCCTTCAGGCACGCTCCCTTGGGGAACCTCGCCGCCTCCGTCTCCCTCCGCCGCGCCCTCCGCCGCCCGCCGGCGGCCCTGCGCGCGTCCTCCGATGACGATCGCTTCACCGTCCTGGTGGCGGACGAGCTCGGGGAAGCGGGGCTGGATATCCTCAGGGATTTCGCGGAGGTTGACCACGCAGTTGACCTCGCAGCCGAGGAGCTGTGCGCGAGGATCAGCGGGTGTGACGCGCTCATCGTCGGGAGCGAGATGAAGGTGAGCGGGGACGTGTTCGGCTGCTCCGGCGGGAGGCTGAAGGTGGTCGGGATCGCCGGGGTGGGATTGACAATGTGAACCTGGCCGCGGCGAACGAGAACCGGTGCCTGGTGGTGAATGCACCGAACGCGAGCGCCTCGGCAGTGGCAGAGCACACGATCGCCCTCCTGACGGCCATGGCCCGGAACATTGCGCAAGCTGCGGTTTCGGTGAAGTCGGGTCAGTGTTTGTCTCATAAATTTCAATCCCTTTTCAGCAATTCTAGTTCTAGCTGTTTGTTCTGTTCTGGCAATGTTTAGTATTGGGAATGCATATATAGAGGAAACAATGTAGAGATTCAAATGGCGATTGCTGAATTGTCTACTGCGTCTATTTAATGCATATTTACCTGTGAAATCTTTCATGACATGAACTACTTTTGTCCCTAAAGTAGTTGGAGTATATTATAAAATCAAAAGTTATCGCACGATTCCATTGGATCGTGGTCCAGTTTCATGTGGAACAATCAGAGACAGGAACATGGGACCTGGAATCTGCGCGTAGAAAGTTCAGCTATATTCATGTGCAACTATGGTTTTGTGATCTAAAAGGGTTCGACAGCGATAATCGGATGCTTTCTCTAGGCACCTTTTTTGGGTCAACTTGTCGTATCCAATTGGCATTACCCGTTAGATCGTGCAGGTCCCAGAGATTGATATGTTCTGAGCCATGAGCATGGCACGTGATTATCCCTTCTTTTTCGGAACGACACCAGGTTCTAGATGGATTCTTTTCATACCTTAATGCTTGACGAATTAGAGGAGAAGCGTTTCATAGTCTAGTCAGTTATACAAATCTGAAGCGGAATCCGTCTGCAAAATGTGTTTCAAGATGTCTTAGTAGAACCACATAGTAGTTACTGCAAGATGCAGTGTAAATTCAGGAAATCCCGTTTCCGTACGTATAAATTGAAATAGTGAACTAGCTTTTCTTCAGTTTATGAGGTTCCTTTCGACCTTGAGAAATCGGGATGCTGAAGGAACAGGTTGAGTTTGTGAATCTCAGCATATTTGTGCAGGGGCTGCTATGTTTACCGGCATATTTCCTCATTAATAGTAGCAACGTCTCTCTCAATGGTTACCCCGAGATCTTACAATTCTGCAGAGGAGCTACTTGATTGATGACAGTTTTCTATAGCTGACTGCTGGATAACAGAACAAATTTTGATCGATCCGGCGTATATTTCTGAATGGAACACTTGATAATAACAGGTTTTCTATCTTATATACATACTACATATTCTCAAACTGGATAGTGAAAACAATCGAACTGTTTTGGCTAGAAACTTGGAAGTGATTTTTGGTATACATGCATCGGCTAATGCAGGTAATTGGCAAAGGAAGAAGTATGTGGGCATGTCTCTTTCAGGGAAGACCCTTGCTGTCTTGGGTTTTGTAGAGGTTGGCTTTGATGTAGCCCAACGCGCCAAAGGTCTTGGACTGCATGTAATCGCATATGACCCATACGCCTCTGGTCATCTAGCCCGTGCAATCGGGGTAGAGTTGGTGACGTTCGACAAGGCCATAGCAAGTGCAGATTTCATCTCCTTACATATGCATTTTACTCCTGCCACACAGAAGATGCTTAATGATGAGACCTTTGCGAAGATGAAGAAAGGCGTTCAGATTCTGAACGTCACTCATGGAGGATTGATCGATGAAGACGCTCTAGTCAGGGCACTCGATTCAGGAATTGTGTCGCGGGTACTTCTGTCTGTCTCACTTTTGTCTTTTGAAAGACTGCTAATTAAATCATCCGGAACGTTAAAGTGATTTCTCTAACAGGCAGCAGTAGATGTTTTGATAGACGAGCCGCCACCGAAAGACAACAAGCTCGTCCAACACGAGAAAGTTATCGTTACCCCAAATCTCGGAGACGTTACTTTCGAAGCTCAGGTTGGTTGAATGGCCTGACTTTCCGAATGCTTAAACTTTTCACTTTCTGTGCCATTAGATGACAGCAAAAGCTAATGTGCAGGAACAACTGTCTATCGAAATTGCAGAAGCCGTCATTGAAGCTTTAAAAGGAGATCTTCCTTCGACCGTCGTCAATGAACCGATGGTTGCTGCTGAGGTATCATCTTGCATCTTTATATCGTGCAGCATCAGGTCTCTTCATGAGCTAGCACCATGCGATGTAACAAATAATGAAGTCCTGCATTGATCCTTCAATTTCATTCGAATGCCCATAAAAAACGATGTTATCTGAGGTCTAAAACATATTCCTTTCAAGGCTAAAGAAACCGTTCCGTTGATAGTTGCCTGTTCTTACTACGTTCATTAGGCATATGTCCTGCACATTTCAATGCTCCTTTGTTCTATCAGGCTCTAGCGGAATTGAAGCCATTTCTGGACCTCGCAATCAATCTAGGAAGATTTGCTGTCAAACTAATCGCGGGAAGAGGCGGTTTTAAAGCAGTAAAAGTCACATACGCTTCTGCTAGAGAACCGGATCAACTCGACACGAAACTCCTCCGAGCCGCGGTGATCAAGGGCCTCATCGAACCCATTTCCAGCATCATCGTCAACTGGGTGAATGGAGATTCAGTAGCCAAGGAAAGAGGACTCAGAATTACTGAAGAGCGAATCACTTTGCCCGGTTCGCCGGAGTACCCTCTTGAGTTCCTCCAGGTTCAGATCGCAAGTGTAGAGTCGAGATTCGATGGCGCCCTATCGACATCCGGGGATATTGAAGTCGGGGGGCAGGTGAGAGACGGGCTCCCATTCCTGACTAAGGTCGGGAACTTCGAGGTGGACGTCCGGTTGGAAGGCTGCATACTGCTATGCAGGGCGATCGATCAGCCAGGTCTTATCGGGAAGATCGGGAGCGTCCTGGGGGAGGCGAACGTGAACATCGGCTTCATGAAATATATGAGGACTGCTGTCGACTCGGAGAACTTTCAGAGCATGATCTCGATCAAGGTGGACGATCAGCCGACCAAGGAGACGCTGAAGAAGATCGGCGAGATCGCTGCGATCCTGGAGTTCGTCTTCCTGGATGTGTAAAGATGGAGAAAGCTAACTTATTATTTCATTGTACCTAGAGAACACAATAATTAATTCCCTTTCATTTCTACCGTTGTAGCTTGAATAAACTTGGTTCCCCCTGCAAATGTTCTTTTTTGTAATTTTACTATGTTCAAATTTGAACTTAATAATTTTATTAAAGGGTTAATATCACCAAAAACCCTCTGAATTAGTACACTCATGACAAATTTATCCTATATTAATTTTTTTACCATCAAAAACTCTAAACACGTACATTTATGATAAATTCACCATTCATTATTTTCACTAAATTAGATTAATATTACAAAAGAAATCACTAATTCACTTGTGACAAATAGAGAGTAAAATCTCAAATTGGTATCACGCGTGTAATTTGAGAGTAAAATTTAACAAATTAATGAAGAATAAATTTGTCATAAATGTACCAATTTGAAATTTTTGTGATTATAAATTAACTTGTGATAAATTTATTATAAATATACCAGTTTGAGATTTTCTATTGTATTAATCATATATTAAAATGATGGGTGGCAATCCACAGAGGGAAATTGGGGGAAAAAAAGAATAAAGGAATATAAAATTCATAAATGTTTGAAAAATTGGAAAAATCATCCACGTTAATACCGGCTATGTGATTTAGGATAATTGGCATCAACGTTAGCAATTTATTGTTAAAAAATTGATAAATTACATTGATAAATTGTCAAAAGATTTATGACTAAATTGACACAAATGAAATATTTAGGATTAAATTGTTCACCGTATAAAAGGTTTAGGACTTTTTGGACAATTTATCCCCCTACCCCCTCTCCCTCCCTTAAAAAAAAAAAAAAATCTTTTCCCACCATCGGCAAGCATCTTGCAAAGTTAATTCATGAACTTTATTGAACTAGTTGTGTTTTTTTTTTTTATTTTTTTATTTTTTTTTTTTCTTTTTTAAGAAGGAAGTTAATTTTATGGTTTGTTTTGTTTTTGAAGACTTGGTTTACTCGAGATTCCATTCAAGATAAGTGAAAACTTTTGGGATTAAGTTAAGTTGATCTACTCAGTGCTATTAAACTCGGTTGGTCAATTTGAATTTCGATAGTAAGTATGATTGTGCTTCAAGATTGACATGTTGAGTTATAATGTTTTATCACCTTAATTAAAATTTTGTCTACATTCCGGGAAAGTGTTTGAAAGAATAACAAAAGGTTTTATCACATTTTAGTACTTTGAAATGCTCAGGTGCAATTCTGTAAATTTGCAGAAATGAGAGGGCTCTTTTAACAGTGATATTTTATGGTTTTAAGTGTTAATTAGTGGGTTATTAAGTTAGATTAATTGAAAGAAATCAATCCGATTTAAAATATTAGGCTTGAATCTTTAGGGGGAAGTTTATGATTTCACCAAGCTATGAGACTAATCTACAAAAACTAGAAATTCCGGAGGCTATTCACAGCATTATAAACGTTCTGATAATAGATAGTTTAGTTTTTTTTTTTTTTTAATGATTGCTTAATCTAAACAATTTATCTAACTAGTCAAAATTGGACTTTATTGCATAATTAATTTTTTGGTCATATAATTGCACAATTAATTAAAAAGCCGGGCTATTTGAATAATTTTTAAAAATTTGTAGCATGTGTAGAGTGTAAATAATATTTGTCACACTCCGATCCTCGATCGCACGCCCATCCCTCTCTAGTCAATAAAATTTTGTAACTTCTCAAGACGAATCGCCGACCCTTTCTTTTTATTACACATGCGGAAATGAAAATATATCCCTTGACAATAATCATTTCGAAATAGGAAAAGCAGGACAATAGATTCACAAACAAATATGCTTTTATATATACACCGAGTCATGTACAAAAGTCTATGGTCGAAAGACTACAAAAGACTAGCCTTCCAAAAAAAAAAACTGTCTTAACTGACCTACGCTCCGATCATCTCCTCTCAGCTCCAGGTTCTCCACTCGACCACCCTAAAAATGGTTATACAATAACCAGTGAGACAACATCTCAGCAAGTCCATGCTCTAAATCCCGATTAAGAGGGAAATACACCCAGAAGCGTCCTAATTAGACAATCATACACGCACAGAAACTTACCTTGGCCTCAAATCTACCCTGCAAGTCAGTACAATTCAAATACTCAATTAAACAATTCAATTCAAATCCACCATCAATCAGTCAATTCATTCAACTCCATGTCATCAATGTCATCCATAAACTATGTCGATTCGAATATTGCTCGCATAAGCTGAAATAGATATACTCATTTATCATTGCTCCCCAAAGCTTATATCTAAAATTTGCTCACCAAAGCTGCTAGATCAATTATTACTCACCGAAGCTGCTAAATAACTATAATACTTGCCAAAACTGATATCTATAGTGCCCACCGAAACTACTAAAGCATTATTGCTTAACATTACTCACCGAAGCTGCTAGAGATCTATAATAGTGTTAATACTCCCCGAAGTTGAACCACGATACATTACTCCTGGCCAAGGATCTTGTGCTTTGCACATCGATTCCTCAATTGAATACCCAATTTGGCCTAATTCCATCATATTAAAGTGTACCCAATAAAAATAATCGTATGTGGATACACGATCGACTTGAACAAAAAAAAAAATATCATATCTTTACTTTAGAAAATCTCACTATTTATATAGAGTCTAAAAACCTTTTTGGTGTTGTAAACCGACGCCTTGGTAATTTATAATTAATTACTGGAATTATATAATTTTGGGATAAATTTTCAAAATCACAACTTAAACTCAAATTGCACAATTTAACACTCAATTGCAGAAATTAACCACACCATTGTAATCAACACAAAATTCCGGTCATTGGCTATCCCAGATAATTTACGGAAAAATAATTAATTAATAAATAAATAATTTCAAAATTAATTAATTAATTCAATTTAATTTCTAAAAATACTAACCTAAGCCAAAATTATTAAATTAAATACAATACGGACCCGGAAAATTCCCGAACCCTTCTAGATAAATAATACAATTTATTTAGGTCTTAGCTAAACCATGCTAACCACCTAACATGCTCAATTAAATAATTAAATTTCTAGTTTCTAGTTTAATATAACTAACAATTCCTAATTAAATAAATCTAAACACCCCCTAAACGTTATTAGCCTACTTAAAAGAGTTTAGTGCATAAACTCACCAGTTTATTGCGGAAACTGGTTCACCATGTCAACGGCACGACAGCAGCCGAAATCCAAATTTTCGGCGGTGTCAGTAGACTTGGACCGAGCCTAAAACGGGCCCAACAAATCTCAGCCCAAATCTGAGATTTGCTTTTGAATTGGGTGAGGCCCGAAGCAGGCTGACTTTGCGGGCTTGGGCTGCTGAACAAGGGCCGAAGTTGCTGGACCTCAAATGGCTGGGCTTAAAGTGGCTGAACTGTTGGATTTTTTGGGCGCAGCTAAACTGAAATTCGCTGGGCTTGAAGACTGCTGAACTGGACCGGCTTGTTGCTGCTGAAACCTGGGCTGAAGACGCGCGGAATGGGGCTGCTTCGCGCGAGGGACGCGGACGAACGGGCAGAGGGAGCTGCTTCGTGGATCTTCGGTGGCAGCGAAAGGGCAGGGAAGCTGGCGTCGGCTGCCGGACACGAGGACTTCAACTGGCCGAAGACGCGCGCAAGAGGAGACCGAAGCTGCTGGAGGGGAAGCAGGCTGGCGGAGAGAAATCTCGGTGGATGGGGGAAGACGAGTGGCCGTTGCTGGAGGGGCTTCGGTCAATTATGGGGAGAAGTGGCTTCTTCGGTTGACCGCACGCTGGCGTGAGTGGAGGGTGTGAGCTTCGGCTGGGGAAAAGAAACAACGAAGATGGAGAGAGGTGGCGTCGTGGGGCAAGCGGCAGAGCTCGGCTTCAGTTGATGAAGACCGTCCAATGCGAGAGAGGGAGAGAGGGAGAGCTGCCGACGTCGACGCCATTGAAGGAAAAAAAATCAGAATAGTCAAAGGCGGAGGAGGGACGTCGACGGGGAGGAAGCAGCTGGTGGCTTGGTGTGCTTGGCAAGTTTGGAGGTTTGGAGTCAAAGATATTATCCAAATGCATTAAAACCTTGTCCCCATAATACTTTCCAATAAGATTTCCCCCAAATAATCCCAATTAAAGTCCCAATTTGTTAGCCTTATGTCCAAATTCGAATTTCACTAAATTAAATTCAATTTCCTTATTCAATTTCCCAAATTGAGGTCAAATTTTGATAAAGAGAAATCTCGAACAATTTTCTGTAAGTCATGACACTCAAAGGCTGGGTTTAGAAGTGTCAATTTACATCAATTTAAATTTCATCTGAATTTCCATTAACTTTCCACAACGTCCGACGTGGTTTTCCATAAAAATCCCGGAATCTCTGAAAATTCTTCAGAGGATGAGCCGACGTTCCTAAAATAGCTCATGACACCATAGAACTTTCAATTTCTGAAATCGGGTTCAAATTCTTAGTTAATTTCACTTCGGTGCGCTTTTAGTGTGACATGTTCTACCGTGTCACTTCTAGGAATTTTTGGTGAAATAGACCCGTGATTGATTTATCTCAAGTCATAATGTACATCTCCGACACATTGGCGACTCTTGGTTGTCATGAAAATCTCGAGATTTCAATTACGGACACTGGGTACCAAAATGATAGAAAATCAATTTAGTGCCGATCGATGAGAATTTTGCATTCAAGTGGAATCACCCACATTTTGATCACATATCTCAATCGAATCGATCTATTTCTGATCTCTGATCGATCTCTAACTATGCCATAATAACCCTCACAGATCAACACGGTCGAGCAGTCGATTCCTAATTGAATTCTCAAGTCCATTACATTTAGATTCTTTAATTGCTTCCCCAGATAGACCAATTATCTCGTGAGTAATCAACTCAGAGAATAGCACTATCAGCGCGTCGATGAAATGCCCGATTTATTTAATTAAAAATAAATTCTAAAAATTCAAGCTGTCACAATATCCATGTGTTTTACATGACAAATAAATGGCATTTGGTATTTAGTTTAATTAATATGGCTTGACTAATTGAAGATTAGAGTAAGAGGTGAAAATTGTAAAATGAGAAATTTTACTAGGGCAACTATCTAATTCTTGAAATCTAGAATTATAGGAAAATAATCTTGATTTTGATCATTAAGATGGACCTAATCAAGGCGGGTTCTTGGAAATAGAAATTATACTAGTTACTTAAATTATAGAAATGTTGGTTGTCTAAGGAAAATTCATCTTGATGATATATGGATTTGCATGAGTTTTCTATTGAAGGATGATTGCATGTTTTTTATATGATTTTAGTACACAAGATTTTTTTTTTTTTTTTTTTTTGAATGATGATTGCATGTTTTTTTGATATGATTTTAGTGCATTTTTTTTTTTTTTTTTTTTGGTATTGGACAAGATTATTTGATTGCCATTATTTACACAAAAATGCCAAGAGATTAGTATGTTATTATTTGTAAATATGATTACTGAAAAATACGTGGCATTTATGTATAAATGATTCGCACATGATGGTACTATGCACCTAATGAATGATAATTGTTGGGTTTGCAAAATGACAAAAATAAAAATAAATGGGTATTTGGTTCCATGGTTGATATGGGGAGTACCAATTAGACTAGAATGATATCATTTGCATAGCTATTATAATGATTTGCATGTCAATTTCACTAGAGAGCAAACTTATTTGTACGAGTATGTGTATAAGACTCTAGGAAAAGACAAACTGTTTAAGACTGGTCTTTACAAGATTGAAAGAACATAAAGTCTTACAATTAATACACGAAATGATATGACTTGAGTAGCCTACGATGTAATATTACGTATAGTCATTATCATGTAGATGTATAGTAGTGTATTAATCTTTGTTGATGTAGAGGACACCCATAATAGATTGGTTAAGAGGTGTGGCATAGAGGTATTTATGATTTCGTCTCCCATGGGTTGGCAGTAACAATGTATCCTATGTCAACATGATTCTTGCATATCATTGGTGTATATCAGTGAGCTACTATGTGATACTTGCATATCATGAAATTAGTATGTCATCTATGTGCATTTGAATGGTTAACTAAATATCATATCATGGCTTCTAGTGCTAATTCTTTGCATACATAATCATAATCATTTTTGATAATGCATGACTTACATCTTAAATGAACTTAAATTATATGTTTGAAAAGTATAAGTAAATACTTGTTCTTTTAGAGGAAGTTGATCTTCCTATTATTGGCTCCAAGCATCCGAATCATCTAGCAAGTGATCCAATTATTTTATTATGAATATGTAAATAATTATGACATAAGGTTAATATATATTTTACTCTCATCAAATGAGTGATTGTCACTTTTTGAATTATAATGATTCCTCGACATGTCATGTAATATTACTCATTGAATGTTTCTCTTATTGCACTTTTGGGTTGACCAATAAGATGATCTCCTACCTTTAACTTAAAGAACTCATTTGCTGACTTAGGTCATCCAAATATTTTACAAATTGATCGAGTTTGGAGTTTAGGGACATCTAAATTAGCATTTTTGAAGATCTTTTTCAGGACTTAATCAGAGTACGCAACAAGGTAAGAGTTTATATTTTGCATATGGAGAATTGATTATGTACAAAAAGAAAAGAATTTATGTACATCATTTGAGGTTTTTTTTTTTTTTTTTTGGCCTTTCAAGGTTCCAATTATATGAAAAAATTCAGTTGTGACATGTAAAATAGAGATAATCGATTGAAGTGGAGGAAGTGGGCAAATTACAAATGATATGCTGAAGAAACCGTTCACCCTATTGGTGAGGATAAAATTACTATGTTGAACGTTTGGTCTAAGTTGACTTATAAGGTATTATATAGATGACAAATCAAGCTGACCGAATGATGCAGCTTTCTCATTTGCTATTGTATGATGAAAAACACATGTAACAATATGTTTTATTTTATTATAATCTTGAGGTCGAAATCGAGCCTAAACTGAAATTACACCTTTGTGACAAACAGCAATTTGCTTCAGAAAGAAGGCAGGGAGCAAATGCAAAAAAAGAAAAATGAATGGTAAGACTTAAAATGGTAAGAAAAAGAAAGAAAAAATAGCTCAAAATCTTTTTTTTTTATATATGCACTTCTAATTTGTGGAGCTCCCAAATAATATCATTATCTACTGAAGGGGCGATAAATTAAATTTGAGCACATCAATGAATAATGTTAATCCGGATTGATTTGGCCGATGGGATTCAGAAAAGTTTTCCATCCTCTCAAGTAGATAAGTAATAGATGTCTACTTAAACACGATGAAGATCATAATCCTAGATGATATCATTATTTTGTATTCCCAAGGATTTTATATTATCGTGTGTAAAAGAAAAAAAAATTTGCATGTCCAATGCCAAAAATCTAAGGTCGTGTCATGCCCCGATCTTCGAGCGCACGCACATCCCTTGGTGGTCGATAAAAATTGCGACTTCCCAAGACAAATCGCCGACCTATTCATTTTATTTGCATATGTGGAAGCAAATAACAAATTCCCTAATAGTAACTATCTCGAGATAGAAAAGCAGTACAACATATTCACAAACAGAACATGCTTTTATATACACACAAAGTCATGTACAAAGTCTACAACCAAAAGACTTCAAAAGACCGACTCTCACAAGAAGCCGTCCTATCTGACCTACACTTCAAATCCCCTTAGCTCGACTTTAGGTCCTCCATCCTATGATCCTAAAAAGTTAAAGCCCACGATTGAGTGAAATATAAATCTTAGCGAGTTCACGTTTTAAACCTTGATTAGGAAGAAAATACGCCTAAGGGCGGTCTAACCACAAAATATAGATGACTTCCCTCACCTTAGTTCCTTCCTGCACATCAGTACAATTCATATAACACATAAGTGCAGTAATAACACTCGATTCGATGGAGTGCCTCAAATCACATCTCCATCAATCACCACTTCTCAGTCAATCAATCCATCCATCAAGTCTATCACAGAGGTCTCGATTATGAAACTAAATCGTTATGACACATCCCATACCATGCCACACAATTTCATTCCATAATCCGTCTCGTTTAACTCAATCAATCATGCGTTCCAAATTCTTACGACCACACATGCACAATCTACCCAACACACAGAAATATGGCCACACAAGCTCAATATATCCAACACTCAGTAATACGGCCACACAAGCTTAATCATTCGTGCATCATCATGCATAACTTTTATGCATATCACAAACCAACACATCACTAAATATGCACGAATTAACCATCAAATGCACAAACTAATTGCGCCACAACAATCGGCACGAAATTCTAACAACCGGCTATCTCGGTATAATTTCCAAAAAATAATAAATAATTAAATAAATTACAAAATAATTAAATAAATGCAATTAAGTAAATAAATAAATTGTGATTAATTAAATTGAACTACTTAATTAACCCAACCATACAGGCACATGATCAATCAAATTAGCCTCCTTCATATAGCAAAAACTCCAAAGCCCTCTTTTTAAAATAAACTTGGCACCCCTTTTTTTTTGTTCAAACTCTTCAAATAAATTCGTACGGGGTCCTATATTTAAAATTAACCCACCAAATTTTGTACACACGTTATACAAAATCTCATCATTTTATTGAGCGCATAAGTCTTGCTGTCCAGACCTAACACCTCATTTAATTTCTATTTAGTAGTCCAAGAGGTCACTTTTTACAATAGTAATAAATCGCCTACATAGAACAATCATTTGTATAACCTCACGCGTAAGTCCTAAGCAAGTAAAAATTCGACCACATCACCAAATACAATTGATTCAGCAAGCACCACACCAAGAAGAACAACAAAATCACAATCGGTCCTAACCGGTAGAAACCGAGCCACTCGCGCATCTCTGAGTTTAAATCCAGAATTCTAATCAATCAAGTTCAAAAAATTCCCAAATTTGAATATGTTGTAAGGAACACATAAATGAAAATTTTTTATGAAGACATCCTAACCTAGATCCTTCTAGATTTGGCCTAGTAAATTGCTCAATCTAGTACCCAAAACTAGGTCCGTTTCTAGAAAGTCTGTTTTCCAAAATCAGTTTGATTTGAGGTCCAAAACATATCCGTTTGATCTGAAATTGGAGTATGTTAAACTATAAGATGTGACAAAAAAAATTTGCGAATAAACATTTTGAAATTTGAACCCCAAGAGTTGATAAAAATCTCTAGAATCCTAAAATGTCACAAATTTCAACACAGTCAAAGACTTTGTTTGCAAATGATAGAGCTAATATCTCCTTCTTTTAGATCCCTAAAAATATTGAGAAAATAAATGTTTAGCTAAAGATGTTTAAAACATTTCTCAAGAATGAATCAACCTCAAATTCGCAATCCATTTCAATCTGCAAAAATGACAAATGGCGAGGGTCTAGAGATCCGAATTGCAGAAAATCCACTAATTTGGACTAAACCATCTCAAATGTGCTAATCTCACTAATTAGATTAACACTAATCAATTCTAAGGCTAATAGAACCATTCTAGATTATCATTAATCCATTATTAAGCTAATATAACCAACTCTTAAGCATAATTAACCTCATAAGTAAAGTTTAGTAAGTAAACTCATCAGATTAGCGAGCGGGTGAGTCCACGAGGATGGCAACACGACGGTGAGCAAAACTTGGGCTCACAGCACACCAACGGAGGCTCAAACCGGGCTGAAAACGGCCCAACAAGTTACTGCTGAAGGAGGAGAAACCAGTTTTGCTTGGCTGAGCTAGTCTTGGTCCAAGATGGAGCTGGTTGCGACACTGATGGCTGGACGGCGAGCTTGCTGGCAATTCGGTGGCTGCTCGGAGATGGCGAGCTGATTGAGGCAAAGCTGGTCGAAATGGCTGAGTTGGTGTTGCAGATGGCGCTGGAAATTATGGCAGGCTGGTGTTGGTTCTGTTCTGTGGGTAGAAGATGGAAAAAGGCAAGCATGTGTTGGTGGAAGATGGAGGCACTGAGATGGAATGGGACGTCGCTTGGGGGAAGCTGTTGTTGTTGCGTGAGTGGAAGGAACGTGGGGCTGTTGGGTGATGTGGCCAAATGGAGAAGTTGGAGTACCGAGGGAGAATGGAGAGGGAAGAATACGTGGAGAAGAAGGAAGGAATGGAGGAGTGGGCTGGTCGGTTCAAGGGGAAAAAGAAATGCACATAAGAATGAGAGAGGAAAGAGAGGGAGGGATAAGATTGAGCCAATAAGTCAATATTTCAGCCAATTACAAGCCTCCCAAAATATCAAAATGATGATTAGCAAACCCCTAAAGTCAAGAACCCACCCAATGGCCATTTCTCCATTTAATCCTCACAAACAAATTACTTTGGGCAACCAAATAAATCCTTTAATATGCCCATACGAATTTCCAGCTATTTTCTTTCAATTTCACACCAATTCAAGTCATTTT
Organism: Eucalyptus sideroxylon; assembly: GCA_014182405.2. NCBI lineage: Eukaryota > Viridiplantae > Streptophyta > Magnoliopsida > Myrtales > Myrtaceae > Eucalyptus > Eucalyptus sideroxylon. The sequence goes on along the minus strand of CM024554.2, from coordinate 29,722,505 downwards.
GGTGACCAAGTAATCCCCTTCCAGCAGCAATACGAATTTCCACCACTCTTTTCACCAAATAACTTCCTTTGATGGCCAAAAATCCCAATAATCCAGCCCCTACGAATTTCTATCTAATTTCCTTCCAATTTCTTACTAAATACTTCAATTTGATGGCCAAAATGTTATGGCCATGGCCCATATAAATTCCCCTTCAATTCTTCACATAACCATGCAACATGGTGACCAAAATTTCAACCGAAGGTGCCCCTCCGAATTTCCATTTATTTTCCAATTTGTCCAAAAGCCAATTTTTCCGTAAAATTCCAGACTCCACGGAATTTCTTCAGAAGATGAGAAGAGATCCTAAAAATAAATTGTGACACGCTCAAAGGTTCAATTCCCGAAACCGAATTTAATTTCGTAGTTAAAATCAACCGGACGTGATTTTAGTTCAATCCAACCTACCATGTAGCTTTTAGGGATTTTGCTGCGGCTATATCCCTTAATGGCTTCATCCAATAGATTGGTTAACTCGTGAGTGATTATCTCAAAGAAAAAGAACCATAGGCGCGCTGATGAAAAGCTCATTTCGTTTTATCGGGACGGATCTAAAATTCAAAATGTCACAGGTCGGGTCAAACACCACTAGCTTATAAAGTGACCTAATGATGGGTAAATGAATTACTTTTTTAAATTATAGAAAGAAGACTAAATGAATGAAAGATAATTAAGTTCAAGCATCTTATAAAAAAAAAAAATGATTGCATCGTCTCTATTGCATGTAAATCAAAAGAGACTATCTTTTTAAAAAAGGAAATCTCAATCATTTTTTTCTCTATTATATCTATCTGATTTATTAGTATAAAGTTTATAATGAATAGGTCAATAATTTTATTTCTGTATCACGCATTTCAACATCAAAATTTGAATATTTCCTATCAACCGCAAGCTTTGAACACAAAAAAAGAGGTTCAGATCTTGAATGGTTTTTTATTATCATTTCACATTTATGACATGCCATAAAATTTATTTCTTTACATTATTTAATGATTTAAATATTTTTGGGAAAAGTTCAAATAAGAGCCAAAAGTGCCTTTTTTTAAACAAAAACTCGGAGTAGACCTTATTTCAAATAAGGACCTAAAATGGTCAAATTATCTCAAATAATGACCTAAAGTGAAATTTGTTTCAAATAAAGGATCGAAGTAGCCATATCAATTTTATAAAAAAGGCCCAACCTCTCATATTGAAGGGCATCTTCATCTTTTAATTTATTCTTTTGTTTATTTCTTTTTCTTTCATTTTTCATTTTTCTTTTTTTTCTTATTTTTTCTCTTCCCTCCACCAGCCATGGCAGAGGCTGTCGGACTCAAGCGAGGACAGACCCCACTAGAGTCAAGCGAGGCTAGATCTAGCGAGAGTTGCCTTATCCGACTCCATGTGAGGGCCACCCTTGTTAGATTTGACCCTACCTAGCCCAGGCGAGGGTTGCCTCGGCTAAGGTGAGCGACCAGAAAAAAAGAAAAAAAGACAAAAGTAAAACATATATATATGGTTACAAGTTTTTTTAACCGAAATACCCTTTTTTGGATGACCGAAATAGTCACTGGCCGGCCAAAGGCCCTTCTTATTTAAAACAAAGTCTATTTTACACCTTTATTTGAAAAAAAAATAATGATACTTCGGTCTTATTTAGAATTTTCCCAATATTTTTTAGTATGTACAAGGGAAAATTTTCTTTTGTTTTCAGACGGAGAAAAGAACGCGTTCGGACGTCGTCGGTGTCGCGAGGCTCGTGGTATTTACTCGCTTCTGCAGGGACCGCGTCAGAAGATGAAGAAAAAGAAGACGGCGGCAGTGAGATCACGTCACGCACTCTACCTCCGCCGTCGACCGTGACGGAGCTCGATGGCCGCCGACGGCGGCGCAGGAAGCGACGACTTTGTTATGCTTGTGAAGTTGCCTAACCCCTCGGCGTTGTTGACCAAGTTCGCCATTAATTTATTCCCACTTCTTCTTAGAACTTCGCTTCGTCTTCCCTCCCGTTTCCATGAAAAGTCGCGATTCCCCCATGAAGCCACCATCGCTGCTCTTTAAATTCCGTCCCTCCCCACCTCCCTCGAATGAATCCAGCATCGCGACGAAATGGCAAGCACCATCAAGCTCGGTGGATCCTTAGCGACCGGTGCTTTCGCCTCCTTCAGGCACGCTCCCTTGGCGAACCTCGCCGCCTCCGTCTCCCTCCGCAGCGCCCTCCGCCGCCCGCCGGCGGCCCTGCGCGCGTCCTCCGATGACGATCGCTTCACCGTCCTGGTGGCGGACGAGCTCGGGGAAGCGGGGCTGGATATCCTCAGGGATTTCGCGGAGGTTGACCACGCCGTTGACCTCGCACCCGAGGAGCTGTGCGCGAGGATCAGCGGGTGTGACGCGCTCATCGTCGGGAGCGAGATGAAGGTGAGCGGGGACGTGTTCGGCTGCTCCGGCGGGAGGCTGAAGGTGGTCGGGATCGCCGGGGGTGGGATTGACAATGTGAACCTGGCCGCGGCGAACGAGAACCGGTGCCTGGTGGTGAATGCACCGAACGCGAGCGCCTCGGCAGTGGCAGAGCACACGATCGCCCTCCTGACGGCCATGGCCCGGAACATTGCGCAAGCTGCGGTTTCGGTGAAGTCGGGTCAGTGTTTGTCTCATAAATTTCAATCCCTTTTCAGCAATTCTAGTTCTAGCTGTTTGTTCTGTTCTGGCAATGTTTAGTATTGGGAATGCATATATAGAGGAAACAATGTAGAGACTCAAATGGTGATTGCTGAATTGTCTACTGCGTCTATTTAATGCATATTTACCTGTGAAATCTTTCATGACATGAACTACTTTTGTCCCTAAAGTAGTTGGAATATATTATAAAATCAAAATCGTGGTCCAGTTTCATGTGGAACAATCAGAGACAGGAACATGGGACCTGGAATCTGCGCGTAGAAAGTTCAGCTATACTCATGTGCAACTATGGTTTTGTGATCTAAAAGGGTTCGACAGCGATAATCGGATGCTTTCTCTAGGCACCTTTTTTGGTCAACTTGTCGTATCCAATTGGCATTACCCGTTAGATCGTGCAGGTCCCAGAGATTGATATGTTCTGAGCCATGAGCATGGCACGTGATTATCCCTTCTTTTTCGGAACGACACCAGGTTCTAGATGGATTCTTTTCATACCTTAATGCTTGACGAATTAGAGGAGAAGCGTTTCATAGTCTAGTCAGTTATACAAATCTGAAGCGGAATCCGTCTGCAAAATGTGTTTCAAGATGTCTTAGTAGAACCACATAGTAGTTACTGCAAGATGCAGTGTAAATTCAGGAAATCCCGTTTCCGTAAGTATAAACTGAAATAGTGAACTAGCTTTTCTTCAGTTTATGAGGTTCCTTTCGACCTTGAGAAATCGGGATGCTGAAGGAACAGGTTGAGTTTGTGAATCTCAGCATATTTGTGCAGGGGCTGCTATGTTTACCGGCATATTTCCTCATTAACAGTAGCAATGTCTTTCTCGATGGTTACCCCGAGATCTTACAATTCTGCAGAGGAGCTACTTGATTGATGACAGTTTTCTATAGCTGACTGCTGGATAACAGAACAAATTTTGATCGATCCGGCGTATATTTCTGAATGGAACACTTGATAATAACAGGTTTTCTATCTTATAGACATACTACATATTCTCAAACTGGATAGTGAAAACAATCGAACTGTTTTGGCTAGAAACTTGGAATTGATTTTTGGTATACATGCATCGGCTAATGCAGGTAATTGGCAAAGGAGGAAGTATGTGGGCATGTCTCTTTCAGGGAAGACCCTTGCTGTCTTGGGTTTTGTAGAGGTTGGGTTTGATGTAGCCCAACGCGCCAAAGGTCTTGGAATGCATGTAATCGCATATGACCCATACGCCTCTGGTCATCTAGCCCGTGCAATCGGGGTAGAGTTGGTGACGTTCGACAAGGCCATAGCAAGTGCAGATTTCATCTCCTTACATATGCATTTTACTCCTGCCACGCAGAAGATGCTTAATGATGAGACCTTTGCGAAGATGAAGAAAGGCGTTCAGATTCTGAACGTCACTCATGGAGGATTGATCGATGAAGACGCTCTAGTCAGGGCACTCGATTCAGGAATTGTGTCGCGGGTACTTCTGTCTGTCTCACTTTTGTCTTTTGGAAGACTGCTAATTAAATCATCCGGAACGTTGAAGTGATTTCTCTGACAGGCAGCAGTAGATGTTTTGATAGACGAGCCGCCACAGAAAGACAACAAGCTCGTCCAACACGAGAAAGTTATCGTTACCCCAAATCTCGGAGACGTTACTTTCGAAGCTCAGGTTGGTTGAATGGCCTGACTTTCCGAATGCTTAAACTTTTCACTTTCTGTGCCATTAGATGACAGCAAAAGCTAATGTGCAGGAACAACTGGCTATCGAAATTGCAGAAGCCGTCATTGAAGCTTTAAAAGGAGATCTTCCTTCGACCGTCGTCAATGAACCGATGGTTGCTGCTGAGGTATCATCTTGCATCTTTATATCGTGCAGCATCAGGTCTCTTCATGAGCTAATGCCATGCGATGTAACAAATAATGAAGTCCTGCATTGATCCTTCAATTTCATTCGAATGCCCATAAAAAACGATGTTATCTGAGGTCTAAAACATATTCCTTTCAAGGCTAAAGAAACCGTTCCGTTGATAGTTGCCTGTTCTTACTACGTTCATTAGGCATGTATCCTGCACATTTCAATGCTCCTTTGTTCTATCAGGTTCTCGCGGAACTGAAGCCATTTCTGGACCTCGCAATCAATCTAGGAAGATTTGCTGTCAAACTAATCGCGGGAAGAGGCGGTTTTAAAGCAGTAAAAGTCACATACGCTTCTGCTAGAGAACCGGATCAACTCGACACGAAACTCCTCCGAGCAGCGGTGATCAAGGGCCTCATCGAACCCATTTCCAGCGTCATCGTCAACTGGGTGAATGGAGATTCAGTAGCTAAGCAAAGAGGACTCAGAATTACTGAAGAGCGAGTCACTTTGCCCGGTTCGCCGGAGTACCCTCTCGAGTTCCTCCAGATTCAGATCGCAAGCGTGGAGTCGAGATTCGACGGCGCCCTATCGACATCCGGGGAGATTGAAGTCGGGGGGCAGGTGAGAGACGGACTCCCCTTCCTGACTAAGGTCGGGAACTTCGAGGTGGACGTCCGGTTGGAAGGCTGCATACTGCTGTGCAGGGCGATCGATCAGCCAGGTCTGATCGGGAAGATCGGGAGCGTCCTGGGGGAGGCGAACGTGAACATCGGCTTCATGAACGCTACGAGGACCGCCGTCAACTCGGAGAACTTGGAGAGCATGATCTCGATCAAGGTGGACGATCAGCCGACCAAGGAGACGCTGAAGAAGATCGGCGAGATCGCGGCGATCCGGGAGTTCGTCTTCCTGGTCGTGTAAAGATGGAGAAGGCTAACGCATTATTTCATTGTACCTAGAGAACACATTAATTGATTCCCTTTCATTTCTACCGTTGTACCTTGAATAAACTTGGTTACCCTTGCAAATATTATTTTTTTATAATTTTACTATGTTCAAATTTGAAGTTAATGATTTTACTAAAGGGTCAATATCACCAAATACCTTCCGAATTAGTACATTTGTGACAAATTTATTCAAAATTAATTTTTTTACAATCAAAAACTCCAAATACGTACAGTTATGATAAATTTACCATTCATTATTTTCATTAAATTGAATTAATATTACAAAAAAAATCACTAATATATTTGTGACAAATAGAAAGTAAAATCTCAAATTGGTACCACGTGTCATCTAATTCAATAATTTTACCGTAAAATTTAGCAGATTAATGAATAGTAAATTTGCCATAAATGTACTAGTTTGAAATTTTTTGTGATTATAAATTAGCTTGTGATAAATTTATTATAAATGTACAAGTTTGAGATTTTTCATTGTATTAATCATATATTAAAATGTAAACCTATTTTTTTCATTTTTTAAAAAGTTATCTTGAAAAGTGTTATTTGCACCTGAAATTGTTAATAAGACCTCGGAGAAAATACAAATTTTTGCATATTCTCTTTTTGAAAAAGGATGTGGTCCCGGCCACTTTCGAAATTATGTTATAAATTAGACATTTGTCACTGTCATACATAAGATAAAGTATAACTAATGACTTTGGTAGCTGTCTCGTCATCTTCTCTTTATCTTACTCTAAACGAACTTGGATTTTTCGGGGCCGACGTAACACGTGTTCCGACTGCACAAGTTCGGTTCACATAGATAGCGAATATTGAAACCACTTTTGTCGCAAGAAGTATCAAAATCGAACTAGAATATTGAACCAATCAAAAATTCATACATTTTCAATTTAATTTAGATAATGAAAAAAAAACCCTTTTTTTTGGGTCCAATTAATCGAACCAAACTAAGAATCACTTCTCTTCTTAATATTATAATTTACACAATCTCTCTTCTTTTCGTATTAAACCTTCTTTAATATTTTAAAAATGATAATCGAACAAAATCAGTATTCAGCCCGAGTTATATTCGATTTGATGCGTGGTTTGATTAAAGTTAATGCATATTTAAATTGTTTGACTTGTTTCGAATTTCCTAAAAATCTTAACCAAATCAAAATATTCACGCCCTTTTTTGCTGCGATGCCTAATTACAATGAACCTCGTGTCGGGTAGTTTCCTAACCATTAGGGTTTTGGTGGGGCTGTCTTAAGAGTGTATGATTTTTTTAAAATTTAAAAAATAATTTTTTTCTCGTTATTTACTTTATTCAGAAATTCAAAAGATTCCGGTGCATTCGCCCAGGGATGTCAAGTTCAGTGTCAGATGCGTGTGCGAAATCCACCACAAAAATAGAGAAATCCGTCCACACCAACCGATTAAAAAATTCCGACAAAAGAACCGATTAAAAATTGAAAAGTTTCCAGAAATCAACTTTTAATTTGTGGTTTCAGACGGACAAAGAGAAAAATAATAATTTATTTGTGACTTCACTTCCACGTCGCGTAAGCCCCGCATCCATAAATGTTTGGGCCGGTCGAAGTGACGCAAAAAATAAAAAAAATAAAAAATAAAAGATGCAGCCCATGTTTCTATATTTATTTTTTTGTACAACGGGAAAGTAAATTAGAAAATGAATGAATTATGAAAAAGCACGTCTCAAATTAGAAAATAATTTACGGAATGTACATTATAAGCGACATGCCATATGTGGCAAATCGTTTATTCTTCTAAAAATTATAGTAAAAGTTCCGATACTTATATTTGATGTCATTTTCCCTGAATGAATATGAGACTAGACAAAAATTGCCCCTTGAGTTTGTCGGAAAAAATAATTCGGACAATAAAAAATGACGAGTTGGACAAGCATGACATTGAGATCATCATATCTAATTATTTAAAAGAGTTATAAAATAAAAAACGAAGAGGGAGAAAGAGAGAGGAGTGTTTTGCGGGAGAGAGAAATTATTAAGTTTAAAATTTTCATTAATTAATACGCTTTTTTTTATAAGAGGAAAAGTCGCAATCTTCAGCTATACAAATACACGTGCATATACTCCCGTTACATCCTCACTTCTTTATATTCCTCTCTAACCTCTTATTCATACATTTTTTCTTTTTTTTTTTTCTTTTTTTCCCTTTCCTATGCATCTTTGATAATTTTAAAAAGATATAAAAAAAAAAAAGGACAAGAAGGGCTAAAAAATAATAATAATAATGACGAAAAATCTGACTGAAACCTGACACGAAAACTACGACGTCGGTCTCCCGCCGTACGCCTGTTTGCACACCGCGTCCGGCTTCTGCGACGGCGCGCACAGCTGCGACGTCGCCGGACACTCCCTCAGGCAGTTGTCCCCCAGGCTCCCGAAGGCCACTGCAGCCCCGCCGGCGAACAGCCCCGCCGGCGGCTTGCCCTTCAGGTAGTTCCCATCCAGGAACAGCCTCCTCAGCGTCGCCTTTCGCCCGAACTCCGCCGGGATGTCCCCCCTCAGCCGGTTGTACCGCAGCGACAGCGAGGACAGCTGCGGGTAGCTCGCGAAGTTTCCTTGGACGGAACCCTCGATCCGGTTGAACCCCAGATCGACGGCGACCAGGCCACCGCCGCCCCCCGCCGGCGGCGCCGCGACGTCGACGCGGGTGAGGCTGTTGTTGGCCAGATCGATCTGCTGGACGGAGGGGAGCAGGAAGAGCCAGGGCTCGAGGGCTCCGGCGAGCGAGTTGTGGGCGAGTTCGACGACCTCGAGCTGAGCCGACCCGGCGAAGGAGTCCTTCGACAGGGGCCCGGAGAGCGAGTTCCCCCTCAGGGCGAGCTCGAGCAGGTTCGGCGGGAGCTTCGGGATGGACCCGGTCAGGCGGTTGAAGCTGATGTCGAGCCGGGTCAGGCTCGGGAGGTAGCCGAGCGAGCTCGGGAGCACCCCGGAGAGGGAGTTGTACGAGAGGTCGAGGGACTGGAGGGCCTTGAGGCCGGTGAAGGCGGGGACGGAGCCGGAGAAGGAGTTGGCGCGGAGGGAGAGGGTGGTGAGGGCGGCGAGGGAGGAGAGGGAGGTGGGGATGGGACCCCGGAAGGAGTTGTCGGTGAGGTCGAGGACGGCGAGGCGGGAGAGGCGGGAGATGAGTGGGGAGAGGGTGCCGGAGTAGCCGGCCGGGTCGAGGGTGATCGTGGTGATCCGGGCCGGGCCGCCGCCGGAGGAGGAGGGGGAGGAGCAGGAGAGGCCGCAGGTGAAGTAGGAGCGGCGAGGGAGTGAGCAAGGGTCGGAGGAGGAGAAGTTCCAGGAGCCGAGGCAGGACCAGGGGGGGATGGAGGACGGGTCGACGGCCGCCTTGAAGGCCTTGAGGGCGGCGACGTCGGAGGGGGAGGTGATTGAGAGGGCTTGTCGATGATGAACGGCGGCGGCGGCGATGAAGAAGAAGAAGAAGCGGGAGACCGAGGGGAGGAGGTTGGCCATGATTTCTGGTTGTGCCTAAGTGCAATTTGGGAGTGATTTGACAGAGGAAAATGGTGAGAGAGTGTGGTGGCGGGGGTGGTGGTGGTGGTGGTGGTGGGCTTGGACTGTCCTCCTTTTGAATTTTCTATGTCTCAATGGCTGGAATGCACCATGGCTTTGGGGCCATGGAATATATGCTTGGAAGAATATATATATTGATTCTACTTATTAATGGGTATTTGATTGCAATTCATGAATTTGCTTGGGAACTTATGCTTTTATAAATAGACTTCATAGGGTGTCAAAGTGCAATCGATTTGATCTCATAAAATGAACTTTGACGATAATGTTTAGGTGCACACCAATGTGTCTATTAATGAAACGATGAGTCTTATACAAATTCGACAGATTCCCAATCAAAGTCATGTCAAGCATCATGCTTAAGTATATCTAATCAAGGAGCCGGCACCCAACTAATTAGCTGGTCGAGGTCTAGTCTTTTTGAAAGGTAGGAGGGGCAAATTGAGAACCATTAGGGAAATAATTTTCCTTCTCGACCTCGGCCGACCTACTTTTCAGCAACTTTTTAAATGTGTGGTGTCGTACAAGGATTTTTAGGGTCGGAAGTGGGTCAGATCCTATTAAATTCGCCCATTTTAAAAATTTGTTCATTGATTAGCTCTAGACATGCAATACAATATCTTGGATGAGCGACCTTAGTTAATAATCGCAAATATAATGTGGTAAGTCAATTGTTTTCCTAATAATGGAAGCATAGTTAATAATATCATTAATTAGACTTAATTTTATAGGTGACATGATAAATGTAGCTCAATCATTAGGATCTAATAATTCAACTCCAATGTTACCCCCACCTCGTAGCCTCCGGCTCGGTTCTCATGCGTCCTATCACCATTTAACTAAAGTCCATTAAATAAAATTTAATGAACGACTTAGAATGAAGCTTCAAAAATCAGTGAATGTGGAGATTTTATTGATGTGTTAGATAAAAATTTAGCAGCGCAATTAGTTTACTTCATTTTTTGCTCTTTGGTTGATTTAATAACGTCATTAATTACTATAGTCTATAGTAGTTTAAAAATAATAAAAATTATAATATCTCTCTCTCTCTCTCTCTCTCTCTCTCTCTCTCTCTCTCTCTCTCTCTCTCTCTCTATATATATATATATATATATATAAAGGTTCGTACAACTATTTATTTTTTGGTGTAATCGTCTCGCATAAGACTAGATGATTATTTCGTAAATTTTTCTTAATAGATTTATGACTCCTTAACAATTTTTTAAATAGAAAGTGGCTCTTTAATTGTTGTCCCTACATCACTAGTTTTTGACTTTTTAGATTATTAGCACATTAGAATCCTTTCCTAAAGAATTTTTTGTAATGTAAAAAAATGAATAATTTGAACAACATGTTCTTAATAATAATCGCTTATATTGCTTGCAAAAATGAATCAATAATTTTTTTTTCTCATCTAAGAAACTGTTTAGATATAAATTGTTGTAGATTATGATAATATTTTTCATTAACTAATTATTTCAAGTGATGTAAATAATCATTTTTTAGGAAAATACATTTTAAATTGTTCATGTTTTCACTAAATAAATGGAGCCATAATGCCACAAAGATAGAGATGGGTCTAGTGCGAAATTCAACCACTCCATATGTGCTAAAGGATTGTTTCTCAATTTTCGAATTAATTACTCATCATTATCATACTCACAAGTCGAAAGCCCGATTGTTATGGCTCTTAAATTCCTTAGACTTTTTGCTGAACATTCCTAATAATACTTCCTTCAAATTTTGATGGGGTCTAGAATTTATGGGTGGATATGAAAGTTTTTCGAAATAATTCGGCCTAAGCATAATTTCACGAAAGTCGTGGGACAGGGCGGGCCCCCCCTCCGGGCCGATGGAAATTTCAGCCATACACGTTGAATCTTTTTCTTCCCTCAAGGAGAGCAATTACTAGTGATGATTGGTGTCGGTGGTGCGACTTTGATTTTGGTGGAAGGATGAACAAATTCATGAATGATGAAGGGAACATCGAAATATATTATGTCCAATCGATGTAACCTGCATTCATAATGAGAAACCAACGCATGAAATTCATCGCCTAAAGACATCAATCGCTTGCATAAAAAGTCGGGTTGAATCAAAATTAGGGATAGAAGTCCTAAGTGAGCAACGACGATAGTAACGATAGTTCTAATGTCCACATCATCGACCTAAGTGGTGGGTGCGCCAAGCCCAAATCTCAATTAGGAGTACTCGACTTCTTACCGCGACATATCAAATATGACAATCGTTATAAACTATAATTGTGGAAAGTAGAACTCTAGCATGAGATGATTCTATCTTCCATATCATTTATTTGGGAAATTTTGACTAATTGTCGTTGTCAGCTCTCAACTAACTCACCCAATAAATTGTTGTACCAACTAGATGAGGAATATCACAATGGATTTGTTGCTTTAGGAAATATCACAAGCACGGGACTTTGAATGCAAAACAGGAAGTCCTTTCTTCTGTCGAATGGTACAATCCTAGGGATTGACTCTCTTCTCTATTTTCATGTCCCCACTGACCGTCGAGTACTTACATTGCAAATAAATCTTGTGCATCCCATGTTGTGTTGATGCATCTATTCTTTGTATTATCTAGTATGCGATCTTATCTTAAGACAAAACGAAACCCCATTATGAGATTTTGTAAAATCACTACAAATTATTTTAAAATTTTAAATTGTTAGATGGAAGCATGAATTAATAATTCGAACTCAAAATTTCCGACTCTAATACTATGTGAGATTTTATGAGATTACTGCTAATTATTTTATAAATTTTAAATTATTAGATGAAAACATGATTTAGTACCCATATACAAAAATGGCCTTATAGCTTATCTCTCTCTAGACGGAACAATGTGATGGGGACCACATTTGACACATCGCCATGGTGACGATGGTGATGGGTTCAAAGAGCCCTTAGTTTTGATAGAGTATGGAATCTTATTGAGGAAGTTCAAGATGCACTTCAAAGGGTTGGAGAATGCAAGTGACTTTGGTACAAAAGACAAGCATGGTGCCCCTAAATCGTATGAGGAAATTCATGAAGCTTGTCGAACGCTAGTGTGGAAGGACAGCATCAATCACGACTTCCCATCAATCCACTCCTCGGAAAATGCAGCATCGATCGCGACTGCCGTCGAGATCAACAGGCAGCGACATTCTACGTTCAGTTGAATGCGGACATGCAAGGGGTATTTGCCTCTCGGGTAAAAACGATGGACTTAATTACCATATACAAATGATTGGTTTTGTCAATGAAAAAAAATCTTTTGTCAGAATATTTTACTGAAGAACGCAAGATAAATATATATATTTTTCATTAAGAAATGATTTTCAATGAAACTGGTTAGTTTTCATTTGTTTGATAATTTAGGCAAATTAATTATCTTCTTATTATATTGAGGAGTTATTTTCTCCTAATCTAAGCTTTATCATTTTCAATCTATATTGATTAGTTTTCCACTATTCAAATACTTGAAATTTTTTTATCAAAAAATACTTGAAAGTTGAAAAAAAAAAATTCATGGAGACAATCTTCCTTTAAACAAACAAAACATAAATTTGGTGTTTTCAATTTGCAAAAATGTTTTCTATAAATTGACTAGTTTTCCTCATCCAAACACTAGAAAATTCAAAAAAATTTCTCGGAAATAGTTTTTTTTTTCAAATAAATGAAACCTTTAAATTTAATGATTTCTTGACATATTAATCATGAATTTGTTAGAAATTCCACCCCCAAAAAATTTAAACTATATATAAATAAATAAATTACTTAAACAAGTGATGTGAGATATCTTAAAACCTCTCTTGCAGGCGACATAACCCTACTATCATGATAAAAAAGTTCAAAGGCTTACATTTATTGGTGAAGCGAGTCTGCATATGAAAACAGATAAATCCTTTAAATAAAGATGTGGGATATCTTAACATCCCCTCTTGCTTGTTAAAATCTGACTTAAATGTTTATTAATTTTTACGTCTAAAAGTACTTTTATGTATAAGTATTCAATGTTTTTTTTATAGCCAATTACTTGTGGGGACCAAAATTCCAAACATCATAGTGCAATAGTTAATCTTCCAAAGGAAAAATTCGAAGTTTAGAGATGGCTGATGCTGTTTTTCCAATAGAATGTTCTTTTATTTTCTTGTGGAAAGATGCAATAAATAAATAAATGCAGGACTAAAGTGGTGGGGTTACTCTTTTTCTATAGTTCAATCTTTTACTTGCTTTACCGATCATACCAGCTGTGAGTCACAATGTTCGAGGCAGGTGGCCCTAAGAAATAGACCTAAAGCATCAAACTATTCCATTGGGACATCAAAATTAAGAGCCCACTTTAGTTGACTTTTGAGCTTCGATCTTTTTAAAAGGTGATTGGATGAATAAGATAGGCTGACAAATGAAGTTGTTATGACTTTAGAAGGGTGAAGCTCCATTTATTTTATAGAAAAATAAAAAAATTTAGAAAATATTTTCTCAAAAATAATTACTCATATTACTTAAAAAAATTAAAGAACGTAAAATAACTATTTAGAAATAAATTGATGTTGAAAATGAAAATAATCTTTATTGACGAAAAACCCTAAATTTATCTAAACACTTGTGATAAATTTATCCTAACCTAATTTTTCAAAAAGTAATGCTTATCTTGCTTACAAAAATAAATAAATAAAAAATATTTTTATCGTTCACAAAAATGTTTAGACTTACTTTGCTATTTATGATTAACACATTTTCATAAATATTCTTTTTCAAACAGTAGAAGCGATCATTTAAAAAAAGGGTTTCCCAAATCATTTACTTTTTTCATGAAATGACTCTCAATTCCACACTAGTTTACATTGGAAACTTCATTTTTATAGTTAGAAACTCAACAATCCTTCCTCCAAATTCCAAAATAGTGAAATATTCTTTCATCGGAAAAGTTAGGCTTGTCGTCCACACACATTTACCTTTTTCTTCATAATCAAATCCATGTATGTTAAATTTATTTGATCAAGTCCAACTACTTTCACAAATTTTCCAATTAAGTCCCTTCAACGTTATGACATGACCATTGCTCGACGTTGTAGCGTGACATGGATGAAATTCTTCCAACACAGGTGATCACATGTACTTGTTTATATTGATTAAATTTCAGTTACATCATACCATAATGTTGTCCACATTAATTCAATTTTTGTACACATGTCCATGCAAGCATTTGCAAATTTCATCACCATCACACTTTTGTCAGATTTGCTGAATTTGGTCAAATTTGACATCCTTCGAGTATAATCCGATGATTCAAACCTTTGATTCAACTTATCTCTCGAATGCATGCAAACTGCCTAAGAAAGCAAACATGACCTCTAAAATTATTCTAAGAGAGATGCATTGCATTTCAAATAGAGAATCTCTTAACCTCCAAATCAAGCACCAATCACACGGTCGATCCCTACCAAACACAAACTCTCATTCAAATATATATCCCCACCTCTTATGCAGCAAGCTGGCAAAGACCATCTACTCCAATAATCAAATCCCATCACACAATTCCAGGCATCATATACTATATTATTATTATTAGTATTATTATTATGATCATCATCATCATCATCTTGTCATTTTCCTATCTTAAGGATTAATAAAACAAGGCTCCCACCAAACTCATTTGAACTGGTCAAGACAAGGTCTGATGAAAGAGGCGGTGACAGAATCAAAAGAGTCAACAAGAGTTCAAGTGTTCAAATCAAACCACAGTATCATTAGCTGTCAAGAGATGCTTTTTTTTTTAACTAACGTTCCACAATTATTTATTTATTAAATACAATAGCCCCCATTTATAATAATTTCACAATCATTCTGCCCCGCATTGTCCACGTTTTTATTGACCCTATCGTCTATAAATTTGCGGGTCCAATTTATAGATTAATAATCAGTCAGGCCCGACCTTGATGAAATTTTACTCAATACATGTAGACGGATGCGATTCGAATGCGGTCATAGAGAAAGTAATTACATCGGGAGTTTCAATATAGCTCTACCTTCGAATACTCATACCAATTCTGTCATTTTTGGTTATGATGTTTTTCATGACATTATCCTTTTCTTTTGTCAAACGAAAATGAAAAGAGTTAATTTCCATTGATTTAAATAGGTTTTTTTATTATTAGAAATTGCAAAATCCATTGCAACCTTAGGTCCTAACCATATCCTTTATTTATTTATTTTTGGGATTTTTGCTCAACAAGTTCTAAAACTTGTTGCAAAAGTACAATTGAATCCGAAAATTTGCAAAAATACAATTCGGTCCTAAAATTTGTCAAATTGATCCAATTAAATCCTTCCGTTAATACCATTAACTTATCTAACGGAAAATGGCATTTTAAAATTAATTTCTCTCCCTCACGTGGCACTTTTAAATTATATTTATCCAAATATTATTTAAATGATATTAATTTTTTTTAAAAAGCTGAAATTATATTTAAAAAAGCAAAATTGAAAAGAAAGGGGAGGCAGGGTATTGCCTTGCTAGCAGGCACTATCGTCGTTCCTACCACCCCCTCGTTGGAGGGGTTGGTGACCTGGGTGAGGGTAGTCGGCCTTCATTGGCCCTAGGCAAGGCCCAACGGCCCTCACTGGCCCTAGGCGAGGCCTAATGACCCTTGCTAGACTTAGGTGAGGGTGCCTCGATCTAGGTGACACTAGTGCTTACCTGGGCCCAATGAGCATCGTTGGCCATTACCTAGGGCTGGTGAGACCTTGTCTATGGCTCGTGAGGCTCGCTAGCCCTAGGTGACAACCAATGTCGCGCATATCTAGGTGGGCAACCATGATATGGCCTCGCTAACTATCTCTTGTGGCCGGCGAGGTCTCCCTTAAGGTGAGTAGTGGCTGGCAACCCTCACCCAAGGTCGACAACCTCGACTAACCCCTTCGACGATGGGTGGTGGCGGCAATGACAACGCCAATGAGGCGGTGCCTTCCCTTCTTCCTCCTCCTCCTCCTCCTCCTCCTGCTTCTTCTTCTTCTTCTTAATAAAAATTAATTTAAAAAAGCCACGTCAGCATTTTCCATTAATTAACTGGACGATATTAACTTTAAAGCTTGATTTTACTTTTTGCAAGTTTTATGATTCAATTGCATTTTTGCAACAAGTTTTAGGACTTATAGTGCACATATCCCTTTATCTTTTTAGTGTTCTTTGCCCTCCTTTGTGGAATCTTAGGTTTAGCTGCATTTTTCGTTGGGGTAGTCCTTAGTTTTGGCTGCTTAGGCTACGTTTGTTATTGTTTCTTTTTTCTGTTTTTAAACAACTTTTATGTTTTTTTGTTCCTGGGAACAAAAAAGGAACAAAAATGCGTTTGTTTGCGTTTTTGTTTCAAAACTATTTTTTTGTTCCCAGAAACACATTTGGAATGAAACAAGAAAAAAAAAAAAGTTGTTTCTTGTTTCTGCTAGAACAAAATTCAGAAACACTTCTCTCTTTTTTATTTTTCTTTTCTTCTTCTTTTTTCTTTCTTTTTTCTTTGGCCGGTCGCCGGCCTCGGCCATGGCCGTCGAGGGTCGGCAACGCCGTCGAGGGCCGGTGACCTCGCCCGAGCATCGTCGGCCCCCGGCGAGGCCGAGCATCGCCGGCCTTGGGAGCTCACCCGGATCTGGCGAGGCCGACCTCACCCGAGGCCGGCGACACTTGCGACACTTGGCCTCGCCGGGGCCGCGGGCCTCGCCATGGCTAGGCGAGGCTGCTAGCCCTCATCGGCTAGTCGCCGGCCATGGCCGAGGTCAGCGACCGGCCAAAAGAAGAAAAAAAGAAAAAAAGGAAAAATAAAATTAAGAAAAATAAGAAAGAAAATAGAAAAAATAAAAATAAAAATATTTAAAAATTAAAAGAAATAAAAAATTATATAAATTTACCAAACGCGTTTCTGTTCATTTTTATTCCCGGAACAAGTTTACCAAACATAATTTTTTGTTCAAAAATTGTTCCTCGGAGCAAAAACACTTTTTCTATTTCTGTTTCTTTGAACAATTTTTAAACAGAAATGTTACCAAATGCACCCTTAGTGAATCACAACCCTTCTTCTTCTTCTTCTTCTTCTTCTTCTTCTTGATTATACTTTTTACAAGTTTTATGATTCAGTTGCACTTTTGCAACAAGTTTTAGGACTTATAGTGCACATATCCATTTATCTTTTTAGTGTTCTTTGCCCTCCGATGTGGAATCTTAGGTTTAGTTGCATTTTTCGTTGGGGTAGTCCTTAGTTTTGGCTGCTTAGTGAATCACATGAATGGCAAACTTCATGATAACTAGAGGTGTTAAAACGGGCTATGAACCCTTTTTTTTTTACTCATGATTCTGGGCTGGGTTGTAAATGAGTTATTAGATATTTGACGGGCAGGATGAAAATGGGTTTAGAACATTGTAGTCCAACTAGAGTGGGTCATAAGTCATAAATAGGTTCCTCTTGACGATGTCGCCTCCAAGCAAGTCCATCTGGCCTTCCCACCGAGGTGCGAAGAAATCAGGTGGTGATCACGAGACGCCGCCTTCGAACAACATCTTGATCAGCGATGTCGTTGTCGCCGATCTAATGACATGTTCGGCGAGCACGACGCGCTCAACGCCACCTCGTACGCCTCCCGCAGCTCAGCCTTCAGCTCCTTCAAGTGCCCAACAGGGCCGCCACCGCCACCGCCACCGCCACGATTGAGATTAAGCTCGCTTGACCGGTTTGTACTGTTCTTTTGCGTAGATTTATTCAGCCTTTTCGCGGTTGTTTGTGTTTCCTTTTTGAGAATTAGGTTTAATTTCTAGACGTAGGCTTGGTAAAATCATAAGAAATTGAAAAATTTACGAATCTTTTAATTGCAAGGGCTGCGAGTAACAGGGGACGTACTCTTCCTATTATCGTTCGGCGGTTGATATGGTCATGGTGAAGGGAGAAGAAAGGCTTTAAATCGAACTCTTCTCGAATGGCCATTTCCCTCTTTTCGGAAGGAAGTGCAAGAGATTGGCCATGACTGCTGCACCCGTTTTATAATTTATGGATTGCCTGTAACCTGTTTATAATTAAACGAAAATCAAAGCCTGAATCCATTTCATGATTTGTTGATGGCTCAGGCCTAATCTTTACCGCCACCTTCGGGTCCCCATTCATAACTTGACCCCTCAAGCTCCCCAGCTCGACGAGCTAGTCTATGAAGGAGAAAGATGCTAAAAATGAATCTTGAAATGTGTCGGGACGAAAATTCGCATTGGAAATATGGATTGAATCATTTATGACCCAACCCGACCAATCCATTTGATGGGCCTAGTGACAACCTAGGACAATTAGAGATACTTAACCAATATCTAACTTGTGCCAAACTATATCTAGGTGCATAAATGGATGTCTAATCTATAAAATGTGCATCCATGATCTTTATATCTACAATCTATAGTGAAATTGATATTGATCATCAAGTCTAGTATGCTAATTTATGTTTGTCCGTGCACTCTTCACATAGTTTCATTCGACCAGGGAGTATTGTACCAACAAGTTGGTTATATATCTACAATCTATAGTGAAATTGATGTTTGATGAATCAAGTGTAGGCCGCTAATGCATGGCCGCCTGTGCACTCTGCGACAATTCCCGTCCCCGCCAAACTTGCATCCTAGGTGTGTTTCATCTCAATGCTATCACCACTATCTTTCAAGCAATTGTGCTATACTTTACATCATTCCAATTCTTTTTAAACATAAAAATTCAAGATCACATCAAATTACCATTTAAATTGGAAGCCTTAAACGATGAAGATTTAGTTTTTTTTTTTTTTTTTTTTCGTTTAAATGGAGATTTTATTTTGCTAAAGTGGTAGGTCTCGAGTTCAACTTGCTGTTTCCAAATATCGAGATAAGGCTGGGCCGGAGTGAGTGTCTTGCCAAACGTGTGCCCAATCGGTTGACGACAGGCTTGTAATGATACATAAGAAAAGCAAAGTGAACAACCTCCTCCAGTTAAAAAAATAAAAAATAAAAATTAACACCCTTCGATGAAAATACGAAATTGATCCTCTAAATTGATGCACTTTTGGACTCAAGTTATAGTACCATGCATCACTTTTAGAGACAATTCTCAATATAATGTTGTTATATGATTATTAAGATATCTTCACGAATGCGCGTGGTCACGAATTATATCATTTTTTTTTAAAGAAATTAAATTAGAAAACTACATTTATTTTTCATCATCAAAAACTGAAAATATTTTCCTGTGCGTAAGATATCCTTTCATAGAGCAATTTTATAAAAAATGATCAATATTATGAAAGTCTCCAAACTATTACGCTTGTAGCAAATTTAACCTATATTAATTTTTGTTAAATTTTTCCATCAAATTATTGAATGTCATAATGTGGTAGTTGATGAGTGTACCGGCTTGGTTTCATCCTTCATTTTCCACAATTGTACAAGTTTGTAATTTTTCGTTGTATTAATATAATATATGAAAATCAATAGAATGTAAACTTGTCACAAATATACTAGTTTTGGGTTTTAATGATAAAAAAATTAGTTTTGGGTAAATTTATTATAAGTATAACAAATTGACATCTTTTATGGTAAAAAATGGCCCATTCCATAGTATGAACTTAAGGTATTGTCTCAAATCTGGCTTGGACTTTATTTTGTCTTAAAAAAAAAAAAAAAAAAAACTTTAGGTATTGTCTCAAATTTGGCCCAAACTTTATTTTGTCTTTAAAAAAAAAAAAGCACAAACTTTCACTTGTGTTTCAAATCTAGCCCCTATTCCACAATCACCGTTCGTCATTTGACATGGCATTTCCATGTTAGCAATAATATCTAACAAAGCAAGTTGATGTGGATATAAAGGCAAAATTACATTTGTGCTTTTTTTTTTCCTAACGTATGATTTATGAGATTGGGGGGAGTTTTGCTAGGGTTTCCTTTCTTTAGCAAATTCGCACACGAAGTCTTCAATTTGTTGGAAGATCTCACGTGCTGCCTTGCTCACTTGTTCTCTCACACGGAGATGCTCACTCTTGCACATACTCACGCTCGATCACTTGGAGATATCGTTTTTATTGAAAATGTTGGGCTTGAATGATTTGTGCTTTCTCAAGGTTTGAAGCAGATAAAGCATTGAAGGCATTGAACTAAAGGTATTCTTCTTCTTCTTCTTCTTCTTCTTCTTCTTCTATCTAGGGTTTCCTTTCTTCAGCAAATTCGCGTGTGGAAATCTTCAATACGTTGGAAGATTTCGCACACTAGTCTTCCTCACTCATTCTCTTATAAGGAGATGCTCACTCTCGCACATACTCATGCTCGATCCTCAAAGACATCGTTTCCATTGAAAATTTTGGGCTCGAAAGATTTGTGCTTGCTTAAGGGTTGAAGTGGATAGAGCGTTGAAGGCATTGAACTCTTTGCTATGAGATGTACTAAATTACATTCACCATGTGCTTGATGGTTTGTCTGAAAGTGATCTACCTCATAGAAACTGAAGTCAGTTGAAATTTTCTGGCTTAACAAACTTGTGACGTTGCTAGGTCTCTAGAATCTTCTGACCTAGAATGAATTTGATCATAGCCATCGGTGGATATGTCATGACTTGGAGTATTGGACTTTGTTGATACTTTTGTGCTTGCAAATGGTTCATCGATAGAAAGAGGGTTTCATTGTCATATCTACATCATATTTTCTTTGGAGAAGCTCAAATTTTTTTTTTTTTTTTTTATCATTTTGGCTTAGTTTAAATGGTTATGTATTTCAAATGGGTTGTCACATGTTTAGATATTGAAAGCCATAACTTAATTTTTTTTTTAGAGTTTCTAATCAAGAAGCTATTGTTGTGTGAAATTCTTTTTTACAATGTGAAGTGTGTCATAACTTTTTATTATGCCTTACAATTAGTAGAGCTATTGTTGTCTTACTAGGTATTTCATTAGTGTGATGAGCCAGACATTGAACTTCAAATGTCACATTTTTGCTCTATCTCTATTTTATAGGATTAGGTTTGTTGGGGTTCTAGGTTGATTGTTGTTTTGCTCATTTGAAGTGTCAAATAAGAAGTTCTATCTCTTTCTTTTATCAAAGGTTGTACCAATTGCTTGACGATGGTTCATTAGACTTGTGCAATAATGAAATAAATATATTTGATGATAAAGAGATTATGACAAGGGAGATGAGGAAAGATTTTAGGGAAGCAATAATAGAGGAGGTAGATGATGGTGGAGACTTAACTGAAGATTCCATCGATATAAGGATGGAGGAGGAGGTTGGTGTTGTTCTGCATGATGGTGGGGATGATGATGAAGATGCAATATTTGTTGTTGAACCTTTAAGTGGTCCCGATATTGATAATTTTGAAGAAATTAGAGGCACGGTTGGACAAATAATTAATAGGTATGACCCCATGTGTGACCACAATGAGAATATTTAATCTAGGCATGAGATTTGAGTCTCATGAATTGTTCAAGATTGCTAAGCAAAAACATGCAGTAACTAATGAATTTGATTTTTTTTTCCCAATGAGTCAAAAGAAAAGAATGGAAGTAAAGTGTGCGAGTGGTTGTGGTTGGAGGTTGTATGGTAGTTGGGTTCAAAATAAGAAAACTTTGTAATAAAGAGAGTTGGAAATCCACATGGTTGCAATAGAAGCCTTACAAATAGGCAAGCCACTTTTACATGGCTTGCTCGTGAGTACATGCATGAAATTAGAGCCAAACTCAATAATTTAACTATTGAAATGCAAACAAATGCAAGAGAAATGTTTGTCTTGATCCTTAAAAAAAAAAAAAATGCTATAGAACCATATGCATATCCCTTAGTTGTATAAGGGGACCTATAGGGAAGCAATATAATATGTTAAGATCTTATTTGGAGGAACTCAAGAGAGTTAGTAAGAATGGAACATTTGTGATGGAGGTCAACATGGCAGAGATTTTATGTGGGCTCTTATTTGGAGGAGCTCAAGAGAGTTAGCAAGAATGGAACATTCGTGATGGAGGTCAACATGGCAACCAAAGTATCTAAGAGGTTTTATGTGAGCTTTGATGAGTTGACAATGAGGTTTTTTATTTGAAGATGAATGAAGTAACACGATAACAAACAGGCTTCACATCTTTGTTTAACTACAAGATGCACACACTTTCAATATCTTGCTTTGAGGCAATGTGGTCTTATGCTCCCAACCCGGCTTTTGACATGGCAAACAACTTGCCACTTGTTAATTGATCTAATTGCCTTGGCCATGGTGCCTCATCCACTGGAATTGAAGCTGCTAAATTATTTTTCCCATGAGAATCATCTCTAAATTTCACCTCATTAAAGAGCAAACTTAAATTTAACATTTCCTTTAAACACTTAGATGCAACATCATTCTACACCTCACAAATTTAGACCTCTTTGTAGTCGGCCCATGAGGGCAGATAGGAGGAAAGCGTTTACAGCAACACCTAAATCCCATTAAGTTTATGCATCTTCACAACATCAGTCCAAAAGCATCTCCATGGTACCATTATGTATTAGAGGAGTAGATATCAAAGTTACATTATGAAATAGATAGAGCATAGGTTTTTATGGCATTAAAAAAATTAGACTCAATGCACATTAACTTCACAACATTCACAAGCAAAATAATTTGACAAAGACTCAGCGAGCCACTTCCCCACAAAGACAACACTTCACATTAGCGCACTCCAATTTTACGTTTCCATTAGGATGGACGAATCTTGTTTTTCCAACATTTATCACCCATTATTCATGCCGAAGACTATTTACTAGATAGACACAAAGGTACCAACAAAGTCCATGACTATAAGTCAAACATATCCACCTATGTCCATGATCAAATTCATTCTAGGCCAAAAGATTATAAAGATCTAGTAACGTCACCAGTTCATTAAGCCTAGAAAATTTCAACTAACTTCAATTTCTGTGAGATAGATCACTTCCAGACAAACCATTAGCACATGGTGACCGTAATTTAATATGTCCAATAGCAAAGAGTTCAATGCCATCAACGCTTTGTCCATTTCGACCTTTAAGCAAACACAAATCCTTCAAGCCCAAAATTTCCAACGGAAACGACTTTCCAAGCGATTGGGCATGAGTATGTGGAAAAGTGAGCATCTTCATGTGAGAGAATGGGCGAACAAGGTAGTGCGCAATATTTTCAATGGATTGAAGACTCTCGCATGTGAATTCACTGAAGAAAGGAAACCCAAATTGAACTCCCCCAATCTCATAAATCATGCGTTAGAGAGAAGAAGAGAAACATCAATGCAGTTTTGCTTTTATATCCATGTTAGCTTGTTGTGTTAGATATAATTGCTGATGTGGAAATGTCACGTCAGAAAACTAATGATGACTATGGGAAGAGAGTTAATAAGGGCGAAATTTAGAACACGAGTGAAGGTTGGTATTTTTTTTTTAAAACAACATAAAGTTTGGGCCAGTTGAGACAATACCTCAAGTTCCTGCTTTTTTGGTGAAATTGCCTTAGTCAAAAAATTAATTGGAGATAAAATTTATCACAAATTGATCAATTTTAAATTTTTTATGGTTTATATATATATTCAGCCGCCAAGAAACTAGAGCTTCCATACCACGACGTCGTCCTCTGCTCTGCTTCCGCTTCCCCATCCCTAGTTCTTCTTTAACCTCCAGCTCGCAACTTTGCACCGCCGCGACGGGCGGCGCTTCCAAGAAAACCCCAAAACTTCGCCGGCGGCTTCTCTTCCGAAGAGGTGCGGCACTGACCTCAGGGCCGCTCCGAAATCCCTAGTTTTCAGTTCCTGGTTCTGCAAATTGAACGCCGCGTTCTGCATTCTGGGTATAGAAGGCGTTCGTCGCGCTCGTGAAAAGCTCGGGGGTTCCGCGATCATGGGCAAGCCCGGCTCTCGGTGGGTTCCCTGGTTTTGCCGATGCTCTGTGCGTTCCGATACATCGTTCGTGCGTTAACGGGTGCGGTTTTGTTTTTTGCGTTTGAGCATCGATTGCAGGTCGGATTTAGCGTCGAAAGCCGACCGCAAGTTCGAGAAGAAGGTCCAGTTTTACGCCAGTAATGTTCTTTCCGCCCGTTCTTCTATCTGATTTGATGAGAAATTTGTGATTTTTCCTATCTTTTAGTGGGGGATTCATGAGAATTGCGTTGGTCGTGGGGATAATTTAGCTGTTGGATTAGCGTAAAGTTCCGTTTTTGCGATGGAATATGCAATGTGCTTTCTTTTCTTTTGTTTTATTGGGAGTGTGTTGAGAATTGCGTTGATCATTGGGATAATTTACCTGTCGGGTTAGGGTGAAGTTTCGTTTTTGCTATAAAATATGCAAATGTGCTTTCTTTCTTTTTGTTATATTGGGAGTGTGAGATTATATGTGAAGCGAATGCCTTTGTTTTGCTTTGATGCAGAGGTTAGAGATAATGTCGTGTCCTTGAGTGCTAAAAGTGCTATTGGCAAGGTGAGTTTCTGTCAACTCATGCCGACAATTTGTTTCTAACTTGTTTTGACGTGACCCCCTATTGTTATCCTCTTCTCGACCCTGCCTCTATTGGGGAATCTGGTTGCTTATATATGTGAATGCGTGCTCCTTGTATTGTTGTTTACGGGCCTTCTTGGGTAAGCGTGCAATATCGGCATTCAGAGAATGACTGTGTCATTAGCACAGAGGGATATTTTCAGTTGAAGAATTTCGAGTTCTTCACTGTAATTCACTCTTCTTTGCAATTCAGTCTATGAACATAGAAATAACTCTTTGCTGTCCTCCAGTCTCTTACCAAGAGATTGATGCCTGCTTTTGGAAAAAAAATAAAATTAAAGGAACTGCCCGCTCTTTCTGTTTTTGCTGTAAATTGAAATGGAAACACAAATGTTCACTGCACGACCAAACAAGATTCCTACTAACAAGACTGAATGACTCATGTGTTTTGGTTAGAAGAATTGAGGGACAGTAGGCTGGCTGCTGTGTTTACTTTTCCTTTGAGTAAAGGATGAAAGGGCAACATCTGCACAAAAAAGAGATGGTAGTTCCATTGCTGTTTTTAACATGAGTTCCACTGCTTGACGAGTCATGTCCGCTTAATCATGT
Source organism: Eucalyptus sideroxylon (assembly GCA_014182405.2). Taxonomy (NCBI): domain Eukaryota; kingdom Viridiplantae; phylum Streptophyta; class Magnoliopsida; order Myrtales; family Myrtaceae; genus Eucalyptus; species Eucalyptus sideroxylon. Next base: position 29,697,369 of record CM024554.2, on the reverse strand, counting down.
AAATTCAATATGTATGCTACGGTTGCCTTTATCACTTTTCAAAACTATAAGCCATGTCAGTTCTGTCTTTTCTTCATTAAGTTACAGCTAATTCACTTGATTCAGAAACTGTAGCTTGTTTCTGTTGTGGTGTCTTCTCCTTTATAAGTGTAGAACCTTGTTATGTGTAAAACAAAGAATAATTTGATTATCTTAGACAGTTATCATAGCTTGATTCTGTAGAGGTTGAGTGACAAGCAGATCCAATTGCTAGAATAATTGAAGAAACATGGAGCATTACAACAGAATTTGTTATGTTATGTGAAGCCGCTAACAGGATATATTTTGCTGAAATCCTTCTGATGCTGTTGCCAATGATAGGTTTCTCACATCGATCTTAACCCAATCAAGGTCGTCGTTTTTAGTTATTTTGTCTAATCCTACCCATCCTGTACAATTTTTTCACTCACTAGAAGATATGAGCTTTGACGCTAATAACACGTATCTCCTGATGGAAACCCAACAATGACTTGCTGTTGGTTGAATTGTGTTAGCTTGATTGATTAATATTTGCTCCTTAGTTAGTGCATACATAACGTCTTTGGTAAAAGGCTCTCTGCAAGCCGAATACATCGCTTAATAATCAAGTGACATGTGCTGAGAGATTTGTATTGTTATGACAGAAGAAGAAATTGAGAAGTCGGCAGAAAAAGTTGAAAGCTTACGACCTCTCTGTTCTCTCCGAATTCCTTCCTGAGGCAGAGACCAAGCAACCACGTCCACCCACTGAGTTCAAGTTGAGTTGCAGATCTAGGGGGAAGTTAATGTAAGTGTTTCCAACTGCTCCTTCAAACTACCTAAATTATCATATTTTGGGATTACTCCTTCTTTTTACAAGTCTAAATAGTGGCCGTTTTAATTTCCTCTTTTTCAGATTGAAGGAAGGGAAGCAGTTGAGTACAGTCCTTAGCCATCCGACTTTCCAATCAAATCCGCTGGCTGCCATTCAACAGCACTTAGAGAGCACACAACCTGTCATGGATGAGAAACCCAACAAGAAGAACAAAACTGGAGGAAAGAAGAGGAAAAGCAAGAAATCAAAGGCCGCATCTGCCAGTCAGTCAATGGAGATTTAAATCCACGTCTCATTGCCAGAGAAGATCTTTTTTTTTTTGCCTCCAATGATGGAAGCAAAATGATGCGCATGTGGGATGGTTGAATTTTTCTATTGTCCGTTTGCCCTTTTCCTTCTTTCAAAGATGATGACCACCGAAATGAGCGGGCACGCATGCTTCCACCGGCATGCCAGTCTTTGTTGTATGGAAGCGCTGTACAGAAATTGACCATAGTCCTGACTTTGTGGCATGATTTCTTGTTCTGAATGTTTTAAAGTGCCTGTCCCATTCTAACTAAGATCATTTCAACTCATATTCTTCATAAAGAAATCTCTGGTTGTCTGAAGGAGAAAAAAATGCTTTTTGTGCGATGTGTTGTTAGGGATTCAATGATGGATTGGCAAAATCTGCTAAGCTGACAAGGTTTGCCAATAAGGCCAATAATAAATGAACCTACACTAATTATTTGGGCATTCATTAAATTGGTGAAACTTTCGGTATTCATTTGCCACTGTATAAAAGACCAAACTGAGAATACAATTCACAACTATCACTGTGGCCAATCACGATGACCCTGGCTGAAAAAAGAATTGATTCTGCTTCTCTTTAACCTACGCTTTTAGGTGTGATGATATCTTGGAAGTCCGGTTTGCTAAAACACGGCTTGTATATGACTCTGGGAAGATGAAGCATAGATGCCATTCGTCACTCTGATCAGTGTATGTTTGTAAAATTTTCTGCTGCTGAAGCATAAGCAAGAGACCCTTCTACATGGCCTTGCCAAGGATGTCTTCTTTCAGCCAATTGAGCCCTTCATAGAGTCCCTGTCCAGAAGTTGCAGAAGTGCTTTGAATATACCTGAACGAAATATTTATCTTAGGCAACAGCAGTTGAGATGAAACCGATCTGTAATTTGTAGAAAGCCTTTTCCTTCAGTGAATGACAAAACTAAAGCTTACCAGTGACGCTGACCAAGTGAATGTAGGCCGAGTTTGTCAGCGACTTCGGAGGCGTTCATAGCACCGTCCAGGTCTTGCTTGTTGGCAAGTACAAGGAGAGCTGCCTTATCTAATTCCTTCTGCCAAAGAAAATGATATTGATGTGACATACACTTAATTTTAATGTAATCACCAAGGCTTGGAAACCTTGCAAATGCTGATTATGATCGTGCACCCTCTGAAGAACTTGAACTCAGAGACAGATGCAACTACTATTTTGTTATTTTTTTCTCTTCTGCATAATACTACATGCTTTTTGAACTTTGGCCTCTTAGCTCATTGAAAACCACCAGGCTAATTCTTCATTCCAAGTCGCATTGAGGGCATTCCGCTTTCAAAGTGTGAAGACTGGCAGCATCAGTGAAATGCAGAGGAGGATCTAATCTAACAGAACCGTTGTGATTGTCCTTGGAACAATGCATGGACATGACCTGCTGACTAACCTCACTTAAGATCCGATGCAACTCGTTGCGAGCTTCGCTGATCCTCGCTGCGTCAGTGCTGTCCACCACAAAGATGAGTCCTTGTGCGTTCCGCATGTAGTGTCTCCACAGAGGCCGGATCTGGTAGCAGGAGTCTCCATATCAACTAAAGCATTTAACAAAGTCCGAAAAGACGGTATGATACTCGACATCTCTCAGTCAAAGGACATGGTGGCCATGAAAGGGCTTCCTAGTGCTCTACGTGAGTATGGCATAAAACTTCACTTCCATGGAAAAACGTTTGATGTCTCCTCGACCAGATTTTCATCGGACTGTTTCGAAATTAAGTATATTTAGGCGGACTTGAAATCAAAGGCACCACGCACATAGACACCATCACTTCAGTGGCGTCCATGTGGGTCTCACTTGATTACTAGATGTCGGGTCCCCGGTGCGCATACTCGATATGGAGCCCACGTGGCTCGGGAATTTTCAAAGCGATGGTGAAGGTGGTCGCATCGCCGATGGCATCTTGCGAGCACTAGGCTCTTAGGAATCTGCTTTTCCCAGGTGAGATATGCTCTAAAGCCTCTAATCAGACAACAAGAATGTAATTTTCTACAGCTTTGGAATCTATCAAACGCGACAAGGTGAGGTGCTTAGTACTCTTTTTTTCCCAGGTGAGATGCTCAACAGGATTGTAATCTTATACAGCTTCAGAATCTATATCAAACGCGGAAAGGCTGAACATTTAAAGACAGAAGTCGTATTACCTTGTCCTGTCCTCCAACATCCCAAACATTAAAAGTGATATCGCTGTACTCTACTGTCTCTACGTTGAAACCTGCCCAGTAGAGAATTATAACACAAGATGACTAACCCGTACTCGTTATGAAAGATATAGAATTTTTCCTTTTCATAATTTACAATCGTCTTCGTATATCCCATCAACTGCTCTGGATTTCAATGTGTCATTATGTAAATTTCAGAGCTTAGCACAAAACAGTGTGCTCAAAGATGTATGGTAGAGTTAGATTAGATACGCTGGAAAAAGACTTCCATGGAGGAAAAAGGAGGAAAAAGGAAGACATAAGCGAACAGGGTGTGTACCGATGGTTGGTGTTGTCGCGACGACATCGCCTAACTTCAGCTTGTATAGGATGGTCGTCTTGCCCGAAGCATCAAGACCCACCATTACTATCCTCAGCGCACTCTTCTTTATAAACCTCTTTGCAAGTTTAGCAATCGCAACCCCCATCCCCAGAGCTTGTGCAGACGGGGAGCAAGAACAGAGAAAGATGGATTAAGATGGTTCTGGGAACAGATTAGACTCGAGAATGAGATGGGAAACAACTGGAAATGAATGCAAATAACCCTTTAAGGGAAGTCTGTGATTGAGGAAAGATCAGACCTTTTACAAGGAAGATCTCTTACTCACAAAGTAAGCACCTTGGGAGATGCAATTGCAAGAAGAGGGAAATGGAATCGATTCTTGTAAAAAGAAGAGGAAAAGTCGATCACCCTTATTGATGCGGGGGGACAAGTGCCCACATCCCGAGGCACACCATCATTCACATAACCAAAACACCCTCTAAAGTATCCAGGCATATCTTTAGACTTTCTGAAGGCTAAAAAGTAATGTACCTAAATGCCCATTTCACCGAAAGTTTTCCCGCTTTCCTTTACAGTGTGATAACTCCTCTATACCAGACATAAAAGGAGGGGCAAGGAAAGGCTCCATGATGCCAGAAACAGATAGGCTACCTCTTGAAGGGGAAAACGTAAGTTTCTATATGACAGTGATTAATGGAGTTACTCCTCCTTTTACTTCACCCTTCTGATAAAAGAAGAATTTGGATCACAAGAGCCGACTCACCAGCATTCTCAGTGTCAAGAGGAAGCTAAAGGCACAAAGCTAAAATTGTTTTCATCGAAAATGCAATGGCATACCCACCAACAGTGGTAACAAAAGGGAAAAAGATGAAGTAAAGGGAAATGCAAGTCAGAGGAGAGAGGGAAGAAAATGCCATTGCTTTACGCTTACAAAGTTGTATGATACGTATCCCTGACAAAAATTACAAGTAGAGAATGTGTACTGAGTCATCTCCTCACAGTAAGAACCTTTATAGACACAAACATCGCCATGGATCCAATCACTTGCTAGAGGCGGACTGGAAGATAAAGACTGCTGTCAGGACTCCCACTAATGCTGTAACAGCCAAAGCAACTGTCGGCAAAGGGGATGACAGCCCAAAGTTCTGCAAGGATGAAGTCAAAGTTATCTTGTGAGATACTTCTCAACCTGTGAACTTAGCAAGTTATGTAAGCCAGGAGTGCACCTTACAGAAATGAGGAACTCCAACAAAGCTCTACCTAAAATCAAAAGAAAGCTATTTGTGCGCTAAATTATAACTTCTAGAAACATATATAGCTTCATTTGATTAGCTTCTACCCTTTGCTGTGTAAACTGAATTCTTGGAAAGAACTTCCAAGATAAAACAGGAGTTCTCTCATCTGCCAATAGACACATCAAAATTACAAATACTGATTTAGCTCCTGAGAATAGCTGATTGGTTTATGACAGCACGAGTAATTGTTGGCATCAACTGTAAAGAAACATAAAGTCTAAAAGGTTATTATTTAAAGGCCAAGAAAATATCTACTGAGTATTCATTATATGTACATCACATCAGGCATTTGTAACTGCTGCCAGGTGGAGCTTCAGACAGGATATACTTCAAATCTCAGAAAAAGACTTCTACAAGTGTCTTGCATACCCCAAATTTAGGACTAAGGCTCTATTATTGCCATCTCTATTAATATCCACATTCAGATTTTTGAAGTTACTTTAGAGGGAGAGATGTCACCACAGCCATGCCCACTATTTTTTTTCTTCAACTGGAAAAGAATAAGACCATAAGTCTCAACACAATTACTTATCTTGACAAGCTGCTATATGACTTCGTGGACATGGATCTTAACATATAATGTCTCTGTAACTGATAATTACCCAAAGGCAGAAACCAAAAAAGGAAGAGGATGCTATTTGGCAGTTTTAATTTAAAATTCAGACCATATGCCACCTTTACCTCTAAAAGTCCCTTGCCTGTTCCTATTTCAACACTGATTGCTGCAGCAAATCCAATCATTGCAAGACGGCCCAGCCATACATCTAAACTGTTCCCTTCCTTAGTATTCTGCTCACATCTAATGGATACCGCTGCTGCCTTTCTTGCAGATTTTCTAATAGAGGAAAATCTTTTTACTGCTGCATTTGACCAAGAGAAAAAGACAAGAAAAAGATGGAGAAGAAGCATCAGCATGCGGTTTAGTAACTAGTCATCAATGTCATGACACAAAAAGCGTTTCTAATTTCAGCAGACTGGGAGAATTCCCAGCATGCAAATATAAAAGGGCATGCACTCAGACATTGGTCACCATCATGTCGCTAGTGCACACATTATAAAGTTCACTAGCACTAATGAAGAAACCATAATCAATACCGCAAACATTGAACAGCTACAAAGCCAAGGACTTTGTGGTCCTCAACAATAATCTCGAAGGACACGGCGATATAGGAAAAACAAGTAGCAACCACCAGCATAGCAATGCCGGATGGTCCGTCAGGCTAATGGATTTTCACGAAGCGAAATAAAACCCATTTGGGTTAACGGGTCAGCTCGGTCGGACCCCAAAAACTTAAATCCAATTCAAGTACTTCACGGAGGCTCGTATGGAGAAACCACTCTTCTTCACTCAACTGGGCTACCAATTCAACATCAAAATTCATCATTTCAGCCGTGAAGTCCTTTCACCCAATTCAGGCAACAGCACGAGCTGGTCCGTCGACATTAATATGACCCGACACGACACTCGTTCGAATTCGAGACGCTTACCGAGGGGAGAACCGGTAGCGAAGGTGGCGCCGCTCGCGGCGCGACCCGGGAGTCGAACCCGCGGAACAACGACCCTCGTTCTCGGCGAGCCAACCGCGCAGAAATCTGCAGCCAAAAGACAGAGCAGAGGACGAATTGATGCAGAGCTTCATGAGAGACGACAATGGAGACAAATTGCAGCGCGCAAAGAGAGAGAGAGAGAGAGAGAGAGATGAAGGGTACCGCGGACAGAGACGGAGAGAGAAGCAGAGACCTGAGCTGCGGCCATGTCAGAGAGAGAGAGAGAGAGAGAATATTGTGAGGCGCCGAGCTGAGCTTCGAGAGTTTATCTGCTTTCTGCAACTGCGAAGCGCATCGGAGCGAAGGAAGAAGACGACGATGTCCATTCATTCCCCGAGAGAAGGGGATCGGGACACGTGTCCTCTGCTACGTGACCGGGGGTGATTTTAACTTTTCCTCTGGAAAAACCATTATCATGATGGATTGTCCTCCGTTATTGAGTTTTCAATGCTAATTATGATATGAAAAGTGAGGATTAGTTTAAGTTATGGATTAATTATGAATTATATGGTCTAATTAGCCAATATTTTATAAATTATAAATTTATTAGAAAATTTATTTTATTTTTTTTTGACCGAGAACCGTTGAAGATCACTCTTGGGGGATCACACGATCCTCCAAAGACCTAATGGCATGGTGGCATCGTCGGGTCCCGCTACAAGTCACTATTTAAACGTAAATCGATGCCGTTATTTAGACATAAACTCTAGGGAAGGCTAGCTCAAGACTCCAACACCAAGAACCCTACTTCAGACACTTTAGCAACAAAAGAGTTTGAATCATCGATCTCTGCGATGAGGGAGAAAACTCATATCAACTACGTTGCCCATGGTTGGGTTAGAAAATTTAATTTATATGATACTATTGCTACTTTTGTTAAATAATAAATGTTAGTTCTAATTAGGGGATCTTTAACTTATTTCTCATGATTAGAGGATAATGTTTTCCAAAATTTTTATTAAATGCAATTTTTAATACAAATGCAAGTGTACGTCGATGAAAATTATAGCAACTCTCCTTCCATCCCCATATTATTTTGGTCACAATTAAACAAACGAAGTCTCAATTCTATTCCATTCCATTGACTTCTCAAACAAAGAAAATGAAATCCTAGTTCCATTATATTCCTTTGCCTTTTTATATCATTTCTTCATTTCATTTCATTTTATCCTACCAATATAACATTTTTCAATAGATCCATATGAAATTCTTTACCTGCTAAATATTACTTTTTATGATTAGATTTGATTTTGACGCCTTAAAAGAATGAGCTTTTAGATTTTTAGGGTTTTTCTTTTGATCACTCGTGCTGCTTTCTCCAATAATAATAGCCTCTATGAAAAAAAGAAAAAAATCAAATATTTCTGGAAAAAAAAAATCATCTTTTCAAATCAACGAGCTCCAATTTGAAAATTCACGAACCTTGTGGCCATGCCGCATGGATCTAATCAAAGGACTTGACCATTAAAATACAACCTAGACTGGTTAGACTTTGCTCGAGCACTAGCTCGATACATTGGCACAATCTGTTTGCATTGCTATGTGTATCTATGTCTTATAAAAAATGTGTGCAAATTAGTTCGAAATATTCTATGTGGAATGTGCATGAGCCTTGCACCATGGCGATTCACATGGGAACTCCAGGCTGAGGCAGTCTCGAATTGCACACCTTCCGACACCGCCTTTTGTTGATCACCCGTTGAGAAGCTATAGAAGAGTAATCACTACAAAAATTCATATTTTTTTGATAAATATTTTTTATTAATTTTGTTCCATAACTACTGCTTAGCTTCATTACTTTTGTTTCTCTTAAATATTTTATTCAAGTTCTTGATTAATTTTATTAATGTGATATAAATTCCAATTCATTAATAATTAAAAGATAATTAGATTTACATGCTACAATCGTGAGTTGGGAACCCACTAAAGCAAATATATATCTTTGCAAATCAATTTTCCATACCGATAAAAGTCATAGATCTATAGTCATTTTTTAATGGATAGGAAATGAAAAAAAAAAAAGCAAAAAAAAAAAAAATCATTTAATTTCGGACAACATGATCCACTTTTCTTTTTTAGAAAAGAAAGTTAATTTTAGGTAAAACCCATCCCAATATTATTTCATAATGTGATATAAATCTCATCTTGTTAATAATCTAGATTAAAAAAAGATTTACTTGCTAAAATCATGCAATTTGCATGTTTACGCTGATGTTGGCTTGTAATTATAACAAAAGCTCTATCTATTTTTTCTAATAAACGATTGTCAATGTTATCGCTATCTTCCATCATCTTCTATCCATAGTGTACTTTGAAAATATAAGTATTTTTGTATAGATTACTATTACAAAATAGTTCTCTAATGTAATGGAGTATCTTCCCCAACATGTGATACTCGACATCCTGCAATGCCTCATCTACTCCACCAACGTGATTTGCCTGGTTGGTCCAAATTTGTATTTAACATCAGTATATTGATCCATCTTAGATGGATCAGTATGCCATCGACGAAGTCGTGCTAGAACAAGCATGCCTACGACATCTTGGCCTATATGTGCTTTAGTTACTTGTTTATTGTCAATCCTCTATCCCAATACGTATGATGTTTTGAATCATGGGAAGATTCACCGTGGTGGTCGTACATGAAGGTTCTGTGTTGCTTGGTTATGGTCAATCCTCTATCCCGATACATATGATGTTGTGAATCATGACTCACCATGGTGGTCATACATGAAGTTTGCAAGCCACTAAAACGCATATATCTTTGCAAATTGATGAATTTATAAGATGGGCTCAAGGTCCATCCGCTTAAGTTGGGCCCAAAAGGCCCGGCCCACGGGAATAGAGCCCGTGGAGGGGGAAGGTATAAAAGGGAGGAGAGAGAGAGAGAAACGTACCTTTGGCACAATTAACGTACGCTTCTCTCCCGCGCGTTTTCTCTCCCGAAGAACAGAGAGGGCATACGGCTTCCAATTTCTTCCCTTCAAGGCTTCATCGACCGGATTCTCTTCCTCCATTAACGACGGTGTTTAATCTGTGGCTAACAAGGTACGCTCGAATCCGTGGTGTGCTTTTCGATCGGTGATGCGTGTTTTCCTGGGCTTCGTCTTCCGCATTGATTTAGGGGTTCGATTCGGTGTCGAATCCGGCTTTTCGGGATCCGTTATTCCCAACATTGGTATCAGAGCCCTAGTTCACGTTTTTCCCGATCAATTCTGATGTTTTTGATTGATTTTTCGCGAAATCACTTCGGCCGTACGGAACCGGGCGAAAATCCCGACACCCGAGCGCTTTTCGGCCTTTTTTCTGAGTTTTCGTAAGTCGAAATAAAATTCCGAAGGCACTGGGAGAAGCGCGACGTCGAGACGAGTCCGGCGATGTGTCGACCATCGCCGGAAACCTCCGCACGCGCCCACACGCGCGGCCGGAAGGCGCTGCGCGTGGGCGCGACGCGCCTGGAAGCGCTGGCTTCGCCAGCGCGTGCGGCGCACGCGCCGATCGGCGAACCGGCGCGTGCACGCCGCCGGCGGGCGGACCGGCACGTGCCGGTCCGCGGACCGACGCGCGTCTGGCGTCACGTGATGACGCGTCGCGTGGCGTCATCCAACGGTCGGTAACCGTTCGGATGACGTCACCGATGACGTCACGTGATGACGTCAGCGTGACGTCACTTGATGACGTCACCGATGACGTCATCACCGACGACGTTTCGCCGAGCGGTACCGGCCAGCGAACCGACCCGACCGGCGACCCGACCCGACTCGCGAACGTGGCACGCACCCCGCACGTGACGGATGACGTCTGCGTGACGTCATCCCCGCACGCGCGAGGCACGTGCGGTCGGTCCGCACGAGCGGTCCGACCGGCCCGACCGGTCCGACCCGCGTGCCCGTTGACCGACCCGTGGACCCGTTGACCGTTGACCGACGACCGTTGACCGTTCGTTGACCGTTGACCGTCCGTTGACCGTTGACCGTTGACTGAGCGTTGACCGTTGACTTTGACCGTTGACCGTTGACCCGGAAAAAAAAAATTTGTTTTTCTTTTTCAGTCATGCCTATGTGGGTTATAAGTAATCCATTTTTAATTCTGCATTTGTTGCATGAATTTTGGAAAATTATGTATTTTCTCTTATATTAATTATGGATTATAAGTGATCCATTTTTAATTCTGCATTTGTTGCAGGAACTATGATGCGTTATGCAAGGATACCCGCAATCCCGAGAACGGACGAGGGAAATGCAAGACTTAAGAGGCTGATGACAAAGAGTTAGCTAATTATCGGTGGCATGATGGTGATTTAGTATCACATGTGGTCAAGGTCAATCGATGATACGGAAATCATCTCGGAATGGTTATCTTATGCTTATGGATTTTCAAAAGGTGCCGGCTTTGATGAACACTCTTCCACCCGAATGGCAAGCAGTGTTGGATCGGTTATGGGAGGTCAACGTGGTCCCGGATTATAGAAGGCTGGTGGAAGCTTTTGTAAGAGAGCACTATAGGATTGAGTTGGCCAAAACTTCAACCCTTAGATTGAGCGCCACATGGCGCCGAGTGAATGCGCCTTGGAGGCGACATGAATGCTCTCCAAAAGTTTTTCCATGGTTGACAAATGTGCCTTCGCTTTTCTCGATGTTATGGCTGATAGATTAGAAGGACATTCCCTATTTATTTCTTTGATTGATTATGTAATGATTACTACCTGATTGTTGTTGATGTAGCAACCGATATATTAGTTGTATCATGTGAAAGCATTGTTATTTTATTGAATGTTAAGATTTTTTATCTGCTTTCGCTATTGCTTTGTTGCTTTGTGGGTAATTAGTCAGGGGTAGTAATAGAAGTTTTTGTAACTTCATAGGATTTATTTGCATAAGATAATTATATTAATAATAATTTTAAGTAAGGATTTTTGGAGGATGATTGGAAACATAGTGACCTTTTGATTCTGAAGCCTTACTTGAAATTATATATTAATATGATGGGTCTATGCAAATAGGGATGCATAAATGATAGGCATTAATTATTCGTGCATATATGTCGATGTGTTCGGATCGATGGTTCAAAGAATAAGAATGTAATTGCTGATATGAACGGCAATAATTGTGAAATATTGAATATGAAGATTCAATATGTGCTGGAAAAGCAAGAAGCACTAGAAGCTCTTGACCATATTATGGAAGACATTGAGGGTGTCGTGCACCACCTTGAGCTAGTAGAGGACCGCATAACGGTATTTGAGCCGAAAATAGACATTTGCTATGCTGGTTCTAGCTCAGAAAGGGCTTTGTGCTCTAAGCGCAAGCATATTGATTCGTTCAATATGTGGGAATGCAAAGGATCAAATCCTTATTGCAAGAAATCAAGAGTTAACCAACACAAGAGAGGAAAACGTCCTCAAGTGAAGAAAATGTCAAGGGTGTGATGTTACCATTGTGACAAGAGAAGGTCACTATGCTCGCGACTGTCGTGAGCCAAAGCAAGAATGCACCTCTTGTACATTTGAGAACTTTGCTTATGTGTCAAGTTCTGCATTATTGGCTGAATCCAATCCTTTGTGGACTGTAGATTCAGAAGCGATAGACCATAAAGGGAAGGATAGAGAATCCTTCGTGGAATTCCGACAAGTACCAACTGGAACTAAGTGGATCTATGTTGGAAACAACTCTAGAGCTGATGTAAAGGAATTTGCATCGACCAATAGAACATGAGAGGTGGACGCATCTTTAATGTTCTATACGCTCTGAGATTCGTCGAAATTTTGTGTCTGTCTTAGTGTTGGTTAAGCTTGTTTTTGGTATGAACTTCCATAATAAATGTGTAGATTTGTGTTTAGATACAAACTACTATGGTTGTGGTCACTTTCTAGATGGTTTTATTGTACTAAATGTTGACTGTGATGATGTCAATATGTTATCCCCTTGTTTCACGTCTTCTATCTTATATGATAATGATGTGAATATGATGGCATGCTAGATTTGGTCATATGGGCCAACAACATATGAAAAGACTAGCCAAAAAGGGCTTGTTGGGCAATATTGAAAAAGTTGATTTGTCCATATGTGAGCATTGCCTAGTAGGGAAAATGACAAGGAGACCATTTGGAAAAGGTAAAAGAGCTGAATTTCCTCGGCATTTAATCCATTTGGACATCTGGTTCAATGAATGTGAGAGGAAGGCAATGGGCTGTTTGTTTCATCACTTTAATAGACAATTCTACTTGATTCGGATATGTCTATTTGATTTCTCATAAATCTGAAGCATAAGTTGTTTTAGAAGGTTTATGAACCTGGTAGAAAATCAATTAGACAGGAAAATAAAGGTATTTAGATCCGATCGAGTTTGAGAATATTTATCGATAAGTTCAGAAAATTATGTGATGAAAAAGGAATAGAAAGATAGTTGTCTATTCCATATACTCTTCAACAAAATGATGTTGCAGAGAGAATAAACAGAACCCTACTGGAATGGTTAGGTCTAAGATGGCGCATGTTGACTTACCTATCACTTTTTGGAGTGATGCGTTGTTAACTGCTGCCAACATACTTAACCGGATGCCTTCCAAATCAGTTATTTCCACTTTATATGAGTTATGAACAATTAGAAAACTAGACTTAAGTTTTCTTAAGCCATGGGTTGTTCTGTCTATACTCATAAGTCCTCTCACAAGTTTTGGGAAATTGGGTCCCAAAGAAAATAAGAGTATTTTCATGAGATACTGCGAACACTCAAAAATGTATGTGTTCATAGGTGAGCAGGAAAGTGGGAGTATAACTGAATTTGAATCACGGGATGTCACATCCTTAGTGGATGAATTTTCTAAGAGGGGCGAAATAAGGGAAAATAACTCCCTATTTGAAACCTTGGATTAAGATAATGATGTCAGTTGACTTCGTTCAAGTGGGAGTAATATGAGATGTAATGAATTGAATTCAACTCATTCTCAATTGCAACCACTTGATGTGACGACATCATCATTACCTAATCCAAGTGGGAGCATGATGGGGAATGATGTGTTAAGTGTACAATCTCCCATACGGTGAATAAGTCGCCAAAGTATTCCCCGTCGATGTTTTGACATTGAAAGGGAAACTTTTATGGTTGCTCCACAAGATGAGGATGAGCCAAGAAATATTAATGAGGCTCTAAACTGCCCTAATAAGGAAAAATGGATTCATGCAATGAAAGAGGAAATGGAGTCAATGAAATCAAACCAAGTCTGGGAACTGGTTGATCTTCCAAAAGGACGCAGAGCTATAGGAACAAGTAGGTTCTCTAAATAAAGCGAAAGGCTGATGGCTCAATAGAAAGGCATAAGGCTCGCCTTGTGGCGAAGGGGTATAATCAACAGGAAGGAATTGATTATGAAGATACGTTTTCTCCTGTAGTGAGATTTACCTCGATTCGCATTATTCTGGCAATAGTAGCTAGTATGGATCTTGAGTTACATCAAATGGATGTAAAGACTGCTTTCCTCAATGGAGAATTAGAGGAAGGAACATATATGGAACTACCTTGCTGGTTTCATAATGAAAGGCCAAGAAGAAAAGGTATGTTGACTTTGGGGGTCGATATATGGCCTTAAGCGATCATCGAGACAAAGGTATATACATTTTCATAATGCCATAGTGGCATATGATTTTACAATGATTGACGATGATCATTGTGTATATATCAAAAGATCCAATGATCAATTTGTGATCATATCATTATATGTTGATGATATACTAATTGTCGGAAGCAATATGGAGTTTGGTTAATACTTGTCAAGAGATGGTTGTCTTCTAACTTTGAGATGAAGGATATGGGTGAGGCTGCATACATTCTTGGAATTAAGATTTCAGAGATCGTTCGAAGAGATGTTGTCTCTTTCGCAAGAAACCTATATAAATAAGGTTCTTGAACGATTTCCAAGACTCGTAAACCCATAGACACTCCTATTGCAAAAAGGTGAAGGGTTGAGCCATAGTCTGTGTCCAAGGACTCCATAATAGAAGGAACAAATGAAACATGTTCCTTATGCTAGTGCCGTTGGGAGCTTGATGTATGCTATGATGTGTACAACACCCAACATATGCTTTACAGTTGGAATGGTGAGCAGATACCAATCTAATCCAGGTCAAGCACATTGGAAAGCCGTTAAAAGAATACTGAGGTATCTAAAGGGGACTGCTGATTATATGATGAGTTATTAAGGGAAAGGATCTGCAACTCAAAGGCTATTCTAATATTGATTGAAGAGGAGATTTAGATGAAAGAAAATCTACCTCTGGATTTGTTTTCTTACCGAATAATGGCACCATATGTTGGAGCAGTAAGAAACAGAAGAGTATAGCCTTGTCCACGATGTAAGTTGAGTTCGTGGTATTATCAGCAGCAGTGTAAGAGAGTGTTTGGCTTAAGAGATTTTTGGATCATTTAGGTGTTATTAGAAGTGCTGCAGATTTATTGTTGGTTAACTGTGGTAGCCAAGCAGCAAAAAGCGTATACCAAAGATCCAAAATATCATGGCAATACCAAACATATAGATACCAAGTATAATTTTGTAAAGGATATAGTTGCACGAAAGGATGTGAACTTAAAGTACATACTACGCATGGAATGGTATCAAATCCTATGACAAAGCCAAAAACTAGAGATGTGTTTTGTGGCCATGTGAAATCTCTAGGATTGCGTAGAGACGATGTACTGAATATTTTATATTTTCCCTAAGTGTTCACATTTGATGAATTTGTGTTTTTCATCATTAATGCCTATGAATCTTTATTTGATCTTTATGCATCTTAATGCTTAGTGCATTACTTTAAGTTGAGAAGTATGTCGGACAGATATAAGATTAGCCCACTCACACGGGTAATCGCCTCTATTTACTGTGTGATAAATAGAGATGAGACTGTTTTTAAGCTTATTATCTAGGTGATAATCGAGAGCTCAAGCTTAAAACACGTATGTCGCCTTAACTGAGTGTTAAGATGAGGATATAATACTTACTATGTCCGAAAGTAAAAATACCCCACATGTTTTTTTACTTTATCTGTCTAAGATGCCAGATGTGAGTTCTGATGAATTTTGTGAATGAGTAGATACGTGAACTCAAGTTAGACATTGGGTATGTCTGAACTATCATCTGTACGGTATTGAAAGGTGTAGACATACGCTCCATGGGAAAGGAGTTAATACCGTAATACGTATTTCATACTACGTATGCATGAGACGACCAATAAGAGTGGCAAAAGTTTGATCTCAACTTTTATGTCGTGTGAGACTCTTGAGGAAAAGAGTTCCTCAATTTCTTAGTCCCCTCATGACTCTTACTTATTCTCAAGATTTCTATTTAGTGTTTGCTATCTTAGGATGTTGCCAATGGTCATGAGTTTGATTCGATCTAATGGGGCATTTCTAGAAAAGCAAGCTGGACTGAAATTGAGAGTTTGAAGGAAAGGAGGAAGATCGATTTTGGAGAATCACATTGTAGTTTTGTATTCACCGGTTAACCAATTATGACTGTCTTTGTGATAATCATAATTGTGAATACAATAAATATATCATTGTTTAAAAGAGATCAAGAGAGATATAAATGTGATCGATCGATCTAGGGTACTGCATACTAAATCTACTCGGAGTGTGATGCCCATTATGAGCTGCTATATATTCCTAACAGATGTATGGCAACGAGCTCTCAAAGTATGCTGGTCGCACGGATTATTCACCGGTATGAATGTTGAAGAGAGGAAAAGAGATTATGTTCGGCCCACCATGTTAAATGAGAGTCTATGATGGATTTTTCTCGATGGGGCTGAGTAGGGCCTGTCCGCCCATGTTGGTTTTGCACCACCATGTGCGAGTGGGAGATGATGAATTTATAAGATGGGCTCAAGGTCCATCCGCTTAAGTTGGGCCCAAAAGGGCCCGGCCCACGGGAATAGAGCCCGTGGAGGGGGAAGGTATAAAAGGGAGGAGAGAGAGAGAGAAACGTACCTTTTGGCACAATCAACGTACGCTTCTCTCCCGCGCGTTTTCTCTCCCGAAGAACAGTAGGCATACGGCTTCCAATTTCTTCCCTTCAAGGCTTCATCGACCGGATTCTCTTCCTCCATTAACGACGGTGTTTAATCTGTGGCTAACAAGGTACGCTCGAATCTGTGGTGTGCTTTACGATCGGTGATGCGTGTTTTCCCGGGCTTCGTCTTCCGCATTGATTTAGGGATTCGATTCGGTGTCGAATCCGGCCAATTTAGGGGATCCGTTATTCCCAACATAAACTGAAAATGTCTCCGCAGGGGGCTGCAAGGCAAACCTATCGGAGCGTCAGCACTGGTTCGAGAAGAAAGCCAATTTGGGAGAAGCAAAAGAAAAGACCTTTGCTGGAGCATCAGCGTGAGCAGGCGACGGAAAGCAAGCGCAGGGAACAAGAGAGAAGGAAGGGCGATCCCGAGCGCAAAATTATGTTAAGCCAAGTCTTGGTGCTGCATTGCCAGGAACAAAGGCAGTAATTGAAGTGGTATCCAGGAATGTGATGGACAAATAACTGAAAAGTTGGTCAGCCTCAAGCCAGTTTGGATGTGCTCTCAGCAATAGCCACCAGCAGCTAGACGAGCCATAGAACCACTGATCAAGCTGAAAATATAGAAAATTTTGCAAGCTGGGGGATCTGAGTTACCCTATATTGCAGAGCCAGAACCAAATTGGATGCATTGTAAGACAGTTGAAGATGCAAGGAACCCGTTAACTGTGTCATGTTAGTTCTGCAGTAATGCGAGTGCAATTGGAGACTAACGCACTTCCTAACCAGCCTCTGGGCAATTACCGTGAAAGACTGAACTGAAATAAAGTTTCAGCCATATCAGTGGCCCTTCAATAATATCCCACCTCACTTAACTCTAAAGTTGATAATAAGAACAGTCTTAAGGATTCAGAGAGTAGATTCAGAGAGTAAATGTTAAATCCCCAGACAGAATCTTGCTTCTTTTTTGTTTTTTACTATCAACACCTCCTATCAGCAGCAGTGCAAAAAAGAAGGGAGAAAAAACATAATAAGCGCATTTTGTCTGATAAAAAGGCATGGGTAGGAAAGAGATAGAGCGATAGGCAGTGCAATCACAGCTAGTGTAATAAGTATTAGCAGGAGCTGCTGAGTTAAGATCCGTATAGTAAAATTGCTTCATGTAGATGATAACTGATAAAATAAGTCAACATGGACTTCTTCCTCACTCTTACATTTTAAAGCTATGAAACTCAACATCACCAAAACTGCATACCTCAAAATTGCTACACTCATCAAGAGAAATGTATACCAGCCTTGTTAAACAAGGAGAGCAAGTACAAGAACTCCTGCTGCGTGAGCTTGGATGATCTCTTCTCTTCAAAATCACCCTCCTTCAACACATTAAAAACTTTCTCCTTAAATTCCGAAACTTCCCCTGCGTCGCCATCCTCCAACTCCATCCCGTCATCTCCACCGTCATCAACCTCCATCCCCAAGTCATCCCCATTATCTCCAAAATCTAAACTGTCCATTCCAACCTTTGAATCCCCTGATAAATTACTCTGTGATTGATGTAATGCCTGGAGAGTCTTATAATTCTTTCCATCACAGAAAGGATTGTTTTCTGCCGAAAAATGGAACCAAGTGTTTTGTTCTTCCGATTGAAACATATACGCATCATCCCATCAAACTCCCTCACAAGATTTGCATTGGGAGCTGGTTTTCTTGGCTCAATCCTAACCACAGACGAGTCCACCTTTGGGGGTGGCCGGAAGTTGTTCCTTCCGACTTTTAGGAGATGAGAGACTCGAGCACGCAGTTGGGTGTTTGCAGAGAGACGACAATAGAGATTATCACCAGGTTGAGCCACCAGTCTCATTGCAAATTCCCTCTGAAACATAATCACCGCACACCTGAAGGGTGGTTGGTGGTTCAATAACTTGAACGTGAGGGGAGAGGAGATCTGGTAAGGAATGTTGGCCACGCATATGTCAAAGTAGGGTAGCTCAGTCTTCAACACATCGCCCTGGATAACCTGTGTACATGGAAATTTCGAGAGAGAAACTTTGATCATCCCCAACAGCCTTTTCAGAGAAAAATTACAATGATCTTTAAAGGAACACAAAGCAATCAAAGAGCAGCCTCCCAATTTCCATCGCCCAACGAAGCAAAACAAGCATGCAATCAAGAGAAGTAAGATACATCCTCAGAAACTGAAAAAACAGGACGGCCGTATAATCTTCGCAATTCAATTAGTACCCACGTTACGTGATTTTTAGGGTGAAGAACACAAATTCATCATCTGCACCTAGTGTGTGACATTCGTTTAGACCTTTTTGCAAAACACAAAAACTAGTCTTACGCATAAAGCTCTACCGACTTGTCAAGTATGCAATGGCAACAGAGAGAGATTGAAGCTACAAAATCTCAACTTTTTCAAACCAAACAACGTTGTTTGTTGATGCTATGTACACATAAACTTCTGCAACTCAATTCACAAGCCATCAAAATCCTTTCAACTCCCCAAAGCCTGCCTCAAAATCGGAAATTTCACGCACAAAAATCCACAACCCTTCCGTTGGGAAATCAAAAGAGAGAGAAGACAGATTCCGATTTCGCTCCAGTTTACCTTGAGGCGGTGCGAGTAGGGCGTGCCCTGGAACCGGCGCTGGAGCTCGAGGACCATGCGGGGGTCGAGCTCGACGGCGACGACGGACTTGCCGGCGTCGAGGAGCTTCTTGGTGAGGTTACCGGTACCGGGGCCGATCTCGAGGACGACGTCAGTGGGCTTGATGCCGGACTTCTGGACGATGGAGTCGACCAGGAGCGGGTTCTTCAGGATGTGCTGGCCCTTGGACTTGTGGAAGGAGATGCCCCCCTGGTACGGCGCCGCGGCGGAGGAGGCCGCCGCCTTGGCGCCTTCCCTGGGCTTGTCCTTCCTCAGCTTGCCCCCCGCCATGGCCGGCGGAGCGAGGTCTCTCTCGAACTAGGGTTTCGACGGGGAGGATGAAGATGAAGATGAAGATGAAGATGAAGACGATGGATGGTGGAGAGGCTGCGCGAGCTGCTTCGCCGCCTTCGCACGTCCGCCGCTCCGCTTTCCGTTTGGAGAGTGGCGGGTGATTGTAGGGCTCTGCCCGGGCACAACTTGTTCTGTTCTCCATCCCCACACCGAAACACTTAGAAAAAAAAAAAAAAGGATAAATGCATTAAGTACTAAAATTTAGCATAAAAATGTAATTGAGATATGAAATTTTCAAAAAGTGTAATTACGTCTTTAAATTTGTTGCGAAATTTCAATTAAGTTCTAAAATTTTCAAAATGTTCGATAAAGTCTTAAGACTTATTTCAAAATTACAAATCGAGTCCTAAAATTTTCAAAAATGCAATCAATCAATTGAAGGGCTTCAATTGAATTATTTTGACAAATTTTAGTATTGATTGTACTTTTTGAAAATTTTATGACTTAATTATATTTTATGATAAGTTTTAAAACTTAATTATAATTTTTGAAAGTTTTAGAATTTAATTGTATTTTCAAGATAACTTTTAGGATTTCCAATGCATTTATAAAAAAAAAAAAAAAAGAAAAGATACAAACTTGCCTGTTGAACCGTCACTAGGGGTGAGCGCAGTTCCCGAGTAGAACCGGAGAACTGCACCGAAGGGTCTGGTTTGGTTCCCGGTTCAAGAGGCCAGTTCCGGTTCCCAGTTCTTGGTTCTGGTTAGGGTTCCTAAAACCCCTAACCCCAAATCAAACATCAATCTTTATCACCAAGGCCCGCAACGACAGCGTTGGCTTTGGGCTCTCTCCCTCTCACGAAGGGGAGGAGTTCGAACCCCAGCGTTGTCGTTAGGGATTCTTAAGCGTGACGCCGTGATGGTGGGTCCTGCGCTAGTATCACCTGGGAGTTTATATTACAACTGTCGGCTGGCAGCGGTTCCTCCAGTCCAAAAAAAAAAAACATCAATCTTTATCTCATTTGTTCTCTCCGTTCTTTGCCTCCACCCTTCCTTGACGCTGCCATTGGACGCTGCTCACCCTCGACACCGCCGCCGAACGCCGCTCATCTTGCCGCTAGGCGCCACTCACCGCCCGCTCGCCTCGCCCTTGCCAAATTTTATAACTTAATTGTAATTTTTGAAAGTTTTAAGATTTAATTGTATTTTCATGACAAATTTTAAGATTTCTAATGCACTTATCCTTAAAAAAAAAAAAAAAAGATACAAACTTGCCTGTTGAACCATCACAACAAATAGATAAGCTGTAAATCATGTATGCGGAACATCATAATCACTCAAAGAAAACTAGTTCTCGTATTTGATTCTATAATCCGCGAATTGAAGCTGGGTGCCAATACAAAGTAGACACGAATTAATTACTTGGTTTGCCGTGTCTGTTGAGCATAGATGGCAATCCTCAGCTGAGAGCGCATCGTTACAAGCCGCGTGTCCGTAACATATTCCATGTGAGATGTAATAGTCATATCCGTTGCTGGTCGTATGATTTATTAGATCCGTGACGACCAACTGTAAACTCGTGTCAAACTCACTAAGGGGCTCGTAATGGTTGCCATTGCAGATCTTGGAAACTAGCTTCGTGTTTGGATCACCTATAACAACACAGCAAATGTAAAGGAGCAAGATGAGAACGACCATTATACTCTTTCTTGCAGACATATTTGGTTTAGGGTTTTCTTCTGATGCTTTTACTGATTGAGTGCCATGATCAACTGGGGTATAAAT
The DNA here is from genome assembly GCA_014182405.2 of Eucalyptus sideroxylon. Taxonomy (NCBI): domain Eukaryota; kingdom Viridiplantae; phylum Streptophyta; class Magnoliopsida; order Myrtales; family Myrtaceae; genus Eucalyptus; species Eucalyptus sideroxylon. The sequence continues at coordinate 29,676,165 of CM024554.2, read as the reverse complement.
GCATGCCTTGTGTTTTGGCGTAATTACAACACTAGACTAAGGGTACGTTTGGTTCAGCATTTGAAAAGCTCATTGGGAAAATGCAAAGCAGTTTAGCCTAAAGAGCTTTGGGAGAAATGTAAATATTGTTTGATAAATTTTGTTTTGAAAAGCAACTTTGAGAGAAATAATATTTGGTAGAAAGCACATTTGGAAAGCTTATTTGGTGATTAATCTAAATATTTTAATTTTTATTTGTTTAAAATTTTAAAATATAATGTTTGTGATTTTTTTAACAATGTTAAAGATGTTGTGTAAACAATTTTATTAAATTAAAAATTATTTTTTTGCTAAAAAAATCAAATGGAAAAAATTTACGTACTCTCTTTCTCAATTACAAGAATAATACTTTCATTACAATAAAAACATGATAACATATGCTTTGAGGAAAGAAGTTCATTATCCTTAAAAATTACAAATATCCTTAATTATTTCATAAATTCATAACTATTTGATCACGTAAACGTATCATATCAAATGCTACATCATCATTTGAAGCATTACCCTCCTCATTTACATCATAGAAATCCATTGTATATAAATTGAGATCTAAATCCACTTTAACAAAATGTGCATCATTCACGTCATTTCTTTGTATATAGTTGTGCAAAGGCATCATTGCTATCATAATTTTCACTTGTTTTGTATATAGATAATTTGGCGTACTCTTTAAAATTTTCTATTTTTTCTTCAATATGCCAAAAGCTCGTTCAATTTCTGATCGTAGTGAGGAGTGAGTACGATTGGACACTTCTTTATAACTTGTTAGTTGAGGACCTTGTTAAAACTCATGTAAATGATATCTAACTTCGTTATATGTCCCAAATAGCTCGTGGGATTTGGATATCCAACATTAACCAAATAATATTTACCTGCACAAACGAGTTGTAAATTTAATCAATATATAACACATACATATATTAATGCGTAAAACCATTAATTAACGAACCTTTCGGAGGATGAGGAAATTGTAAATCATGTCTCCTAATGGCTTCATAAAAGATACGAGTATCATAAGCTATTCCCTCCCAACCGATCCACACATAAGTAAATTTCATGTTAAAATTACACACGGTCATCACATTTTGTGTCGGTGTTCCCTTTCGACTAATAAAACGAAGCTGCTCACTCGTAGGTACCGCCGTTAGAATATGAGTACCATCTATAATTCTAATGCAATCCTAAAATAAGAACAATGATATATTTAATTTCTAGATAATTCATATTTTCTATTATATAATCGTAACTTATCTTAAAATGTGGGAAAAATCTTGTATTATTCCTGATCTTCTTAGGAATTTCCTTGAATTTCCAATCGGATGGTTGGATCAAATTTGCTCCCATTTCACAAATTTTATCCATGTCGCGACCCGATCTCACTGCCCTTGGATGTCCAAGGTGGGAAAGGTCGGGTTTAGGGGTACTTGATCATGAGAGTTCCCTCATGAGATCACGAGCTCTTCTAAGTTCGTACCCCGCGTGACAGCGGGCTTATTTATGTGGTCTAATTGTTTAGCAATCTAAGAATATATAGGAGTCGCCACTAGCCTAATTCTTTGGGGGTCAGTTAGAAAACCCAATCGAGGGTCGGGAGAGTTCCCTCGATTCCTACGCAACCAGATATCTAGGTTCGGGGACTTGGGTTACGCTAATATTTCTATTAACGTCCTCTCGGTACCTAAACGGTATGTTGTGTTTTTTTCCTAACATGTCCATGCATTTTTTTTTTTATACATTTTCGGGATCATCAATTTTATACTAAGTGGTCATGCATGGTGGATTACTTTCATTCTGTTTTATTCTAATGAAGGCATGCAACTTTGGAGATAGAAAGCATATATAAGTACAAAATCAAAAGAGAAAAAGTGATCGATAGAAAGAACTTGATCGAGCTAGAAACAGAGAGTAGCTGTCGCTAAGGGGTTTCGGAGTTTTGTCCTTAGAGATGAACCAAAATCTCCAAACTTGGTGCGGTTCCGAACCCCAGCACCTCGAGCTCCGGAAGGATGCGATCCGCGACGAGAGTGTTAGATCCGGCCGAGAGCAAGATCACCAAAGAGAGCGATCGAGAAAGAGAGAGAGATCAGAATCCACGGCTCGAACGGATTGAAACAGGAATCGAAACTCTAACGGATCGAGAGTGATAGAAAGAGAACTCACCGATCCGGTGAGCTCGATCCAGAGAGAAGATCAGTTAAGCGTGGGCGTCGTTGCCAATGTCACCAATCCTTGCCTGAAAGCGAAAGAGAAATCCATCGAAAAACTCCCAAAAACATCGGAACTGAGAGAGATTGAGAGGGAGAGACCGGTTCTCTGGTTTTTGCCGGAGATTTGAGACCCTGTCGAGAGAGTGATCAAGAGGGAGAAACCCGTTCTCTCGTTTCCGCCGGAAATCCAAGAAATCTTCAAGAGAACGCCTCCGATCCGGCGAAGAGAGAGATGCTGGCGTCATCACCATTGCTGTAACCGCCACCATTTTCCCTAATGTCCCCCGCGATCGAGCGAACCAGAGAGAGAATCAGAGAGAGCCCCTAGAGAGAGAAAGAGAGAGAGCCTCCCCCTCTGCTAGCGTTCCCCCAATTCCCTTTTCTATCATTTTTTTCCTTTTCTCTCCTTTTTCTTTTTCGTTTTCCTTATTTCTAATTTTTTTTTCATTTCATTTCATTTCATTTTTTTCTTTTGCTTTTTTATTTATTTATATATTTGCAAAATGGACAATTAAAATGTCGACAAAAAATTTCAAGTGTCAATAGCTGCCCCTCTTTGAGTGGGAGTTCGAAGAGGTTCCACTCAAAGATAAAATTGATACCTGAAATTTTAGTCAACTCGACTTTGAAAATAGAAAAAACAAACTAATGATAGTCGGTCAAGAACGTACTTGATACTTACCTTTGCTCATGAGGGTATCTGAACTCTTATTGGGGTTTATTCACTTTGTCTTTGTTTCTCTCTCTCGTGGAATGGAATGAAGGCAATGAAATCACTAAATGAAAAAGGAATGGTTTAAGGATAACTACTAACCTAAAGACAAGGTTTAAGGATGGACCCACAAGCCCTATGGTTTATACTAAGAGAAAGGTCTCACCGTATACTAATGGGTTTTGACCGAGTATGATAGTCTCACCTTACACAAACGGGTTTCGACTGAGAGGAAGGTCTCACCGTATACGAACGGGTTTCGACTGAGAGAAATGTCTCACCGTATACTAACGGGTTTCGACTGAGAGAAATGTCTCATCGTATACAAGGAGTTTCGACCGGGTATGATAGTCTCACCATATATTAATGAGTTTCGACTTAATGTGATAGTCTTACCGTGTAAAAACGGGTTTCGACTGGATGTGATAGTCTCACCGTGTAAAAACGGGTTTCGATTAGATGTGATAGTCTCATCATGTAAAAACGAGTTTTGACCGAGTTAAAGGTCTCACCGTGTAAAAACAAGTTTCGACCGTATATGATAGCCTCACCGTGTAAAAACGGGTTTCGACTGGATATGATGTCTTACCGTGTAAAAAACGGGTTTCGACTGGATGTGATAGTCTCACCATGTAAAAACGAGTTTCGACCGGTTATGAGTTTCAAAATTGCTGGAGAACCAATCTTGCGAAATAACATTGATTGTCAAATCCTTTCAAAGAAGATTTTTAACAAAATGAGATTTGATTAACCATCTAAGGGTTAAATCAAATATGCCAAGTGAAAATATTCTAATCAAAAGAGGTCTTTCACACTAACTCTTAAAAAGGGCTTTTGTTCCCAACCATTGATATGGAAAACTGTTTGAATCTCATTGGAGAAGTCTCACTCAACTTATGTCTATGGCTTTTGGAAACGTTCATAGTGAATACAATCCATTGATCAAAAGGTCTTTTGAAAGGACCATAATGATGGCTTGGTCATAGGCTTACACAAAGGGTATGCACTTTGAGGCCAAGAAATGAATATTCAATCAATATCTTCATCAGGTTTACAAGCCAAGAACCTTAAAGATAAGATAAGATATGATTGCTTCCACTCCTTCTAGCAGTAGCTCCTATGTGATATTCTCATTTCAACTCGAATCATCCTAATCGGAAGAGACTTCGAATAAGGGTTGTAGTGTTGGTTCGGGCGAGGCTTAGAAAAGGCTTGAAAAATTTTCAAACATTGAAGGGTTAAAAAGTGAGTGATTATCTTGGCATCATTACCATCACACAACTTTTCAAAAATTTGACTCTTGAAATTTAACCTATCTCCAGAGTCATTTTGGTATTTTGTTTTGAGACATGAGAGCTTTGCTCTCTGTTCTAATGATGTTGCTTGCAATACATATTTTTTTTTTTCTTGCAAGACATTTCTTTTGTTTTTCAACAAATGATCTTTTCATGATCATGGATTTCGCTTTTTTTTTTTTTTTGCATTATTGCTTTTCTTTGCATCTTTTTTCATGGGCATTGGCCTTGCTTTTACTAGGCATACTGCTTTTTCATGCCCCATAGTTTTGATTCTCTTTTAAATATCTAGGACTCTCGAGTGGCATTTACAAACATTACCAATATTCTCAATTTTGTTGGTAAATCATGTGCCTTACCCCAGTGTGGGAAGATAATCATCACTTTGGGGTTATGAAAGAATTGTATAAGGCTCAAATTGGCTAACTAATGGATAATTGTGTTTGTGGTAGTGAATGGAATGCTCTTCGTCACTTTGAGATGCTTCAAGTTTCGATAAGAAATCACCTGAAGCTAGTACAAGAAAATTGATGTAAGTGAAAGCAATAAAATCTTTTTAATCTTTTGCTCCATAATTTTTAACTAAGACCCCATATTTTGCCCTAACGTGGGGTTGTTCTTGACAGTGTTATTTTGAAATGCTCCCTATTTGGCTCAAAGTGGCTTGCAAGGATATCAATAGTGTTTGGGATTGAAAAATGAAATACCTTTATCATTTCAAATCATGTATTTACTGTGAATGAATCCTATGCCCTAAGACATGGTTCTTCCCACTCAATTCTCTCAAAGAGTGTATGAGGACGTGTTTGGTAAAAATGTTGCCTCTCATCATTTTAGGCACTACCACCTAGTATATTTAACAATCATTTTCAAGTTTTCCAAAACCCACTTTAGTTAAATTCAACTTCTTGGGCAAATGAAAATGTAATGAAATTTTGTCTGAAAGGACATGCTTTCTTGACCCTACTGAGGAGACTTTTGAAAATAAGGTTGAATAAATTTGGTGGACATAATAGGCTTTGCTTAGCACATGGGTTCATTTTTAGAGTTTTAACTGTACTTCTAGAATTCTAGCATACTCTTTTGGCATTCTAAAGGATAGGGTCACTTCTAAGTTCTAAAGAAGAATGGACACTTTTGAAAGTTTTGCACTCTTGGGATAAACCTCTTGTGGACAAGTAGAATCTTCATCAGAGATCCTGCAAAATGAACAAACATGCATATGCAATATGTATGCATGCAATGCATGATGCAAACATCCTAAAGTGGCTCGAAGGCCTTTCACTTTATTCATGGATAATACTTCTTGACATCATCAGCATCTACAGGTCTTGGCAATTTTTGACCATCCATTTCTACAAGGATTAATGCTCCACCAAGTAGCACTTTCTTTACAATATATGGACCTTCGTAGTTTGGAGTAAACTTCCCACGAGGATTTGGAATGATAGGTAAGACCTTCCTCAAAACAAGATCGTTGATCTCAAAATGCCTTGGTCTAACCTTGTGGTTAAATGAACTAGCCACTCTCTTCTGATAGCTTTGTCCATAGCATAAGGCTTTCACCCTATTTTCATCAATCATATTAAGTTGTTCAAATCTTTATTGAACCCATTCAGCTTCAGAGAGCTTGATTTGAGAAAGTACCCTTAGTGAAGGAATTTCCACTTCCATGGATAATACAGCCTCCATCCTATAAACTAATGAGAAAGGTATTGCCCTAATTGAGGTGCGAATTGAAGTTCGATAGGCAAACAAAGCATATGGCAACCGATCATGCCAATCACGATTAATTTCCGCTGTTTTGACTAAAATCTTCTTGATGTTTTTATTTGCTGCCTCCACAGCTCCATTCGTTTGTGGGTGATAAGGAGAAGAATTCAAATGACGAATGTAGAATTCTCCAAGTAAATCATCCACCACTTTATTGTTCAAGTTTGATCCATTATCTATGATGATCGCTTCAGGAACTCCATATCGAGCGATGATATCACGACGGATGAATTTTGCCACACTCTTTGTAGTAACATGGGCATAAGAATTGGCTTCAATCCATTTGGTGAAGTAATCAATGGCTACCAAGATAAAACGATGTCCATTCGATGCTTTAGGATTAATCGGTCCAATGATGTCGATGCCCCACATTGAAAAAGGCCAGGACTCGGACATTTGATGTAACTCATTAGGAGGAGCATTGATTTTGTCTCCATAGACTTGACATTGATAACAACACCTCACATGTTCAATACAATCGGCTTCCATGGTTAACCAATAATAACCGAGCCTCATGATTTTTCTAGCCAAGAGATGACTGTTTATATGTGGACCACACTCTCCTTCATGCATTTCTTTCATCAGGAGTTGAGCTTTTTGTGCATCCACACACTTCAATAAAACTGAATCGAAAGACCTTTTATAAAGGGCTCCTCCACTGAGGAAGAATTTGGATGCCAACTTCATCAAATATTTCCGATCGTTGGCTTGACTCCCTTGAGGGAATTTGCCTTCTCGAAGGTAATTCATGATGTCATAATACCAGGGTTGACCATCAAGTTCTTCTTCAATCATCAGACAATAAACAGGCTTCTTCAAGACGTCGATTTGCAAAGGATCAACATTCAAATCATCAGTTACTTGTAACATTGAAGATAAAGTTGCCAAGGTATCAACAAACTAATTTTGTGATCTCGGTAGATAATCAAAAGAGATCTCGTCAAATTCCTTGACCAAGTCTTCAAGATATTCATGGTAAGGGATTAATTTTACATCCCATGTTTGCCATTCACCTCTTGTCTGAAAGATGATGAGTGCAGAATCACCATAAACTTGAAGCTTTATGACTTTCATATTGATGACTAATTGCAAATCGAGGATGCACGCTTCATATTCAGAAATATTGTTGGTATAAGGGAATACCAATTTTGCAGCTACTAGATAATGTTGACCTTCTGGGGATATTAAAACTGCCCTAGTGCCAGAACCAGAAAGGTTAACTGCACCATCAAAGTACATGGTTCACTTGTCAAGCGAGACCAAATAAATTCGTTCATCAATTTCATTCCAGTCATTAGACTTCCCGGGATTTTCGGCTAACATATCAGCTATGGCTCGCCCTTTGATGGACTTTTGTGCCATGCTTTGAATATCAAACTCAGAGAGTAATATTTGTCATTTAGCGAGCCTTCCAATCAATGCAGGCTTCTCCAAAAGATATTTGATCGGGTCATTCTCAGTCACGAGAAGGATGCAGTGATGCAGAGTGTATTGTCTTAGTCGGTGTAAAACCCAAATCAAGGCTACACAGGTCTTTTCCACCTCAGGATATCGAATCTCGGAAGTAGTAAACTTCTTACTGAGGTAATATATGGCACGTTCTATTCCATCCCTTTGTCCTTTTTGTGCTAACATGGCTCCTAAAGACTCCTCATGAATGGTGAGATACAAGATCAGAGGCACGCCTTGGATAGGTGGTACAAGTACAGGAGACTGCGAAAGATATCGCTTCAGTTCTTCAAATGATTCCTGACATTCTTCATCCCAGTTGACTTTAGCGTTCTTCTATAATAGCTTAAAGAATGGTTTAGCAATTTCTGACAATTGAGAGATAAATCTCGCAACATAATTTAATCTTCCTAATAAGTTTCAGACTTTTTTAACAGTAGAAGAAGGTTTCAAATTGCATATGGCCTTCACCTTAGAGGGATCTACCTCGATACCCTTGTTACTAACCATAAATCCAAGAAGTTTCCCAGACTTTGCCCCAAATATGCATTTTGTGGGGTTAAGCCTCAGCTTGAATTTCCTCAAACGGTCAAATAATCTTTTTAAGATTTCAACATGATATTCACCTTGTCTTGACTTTGCAATCATGTCATCAACATAAACTTCAATGTCCTTATGCATCATGTCATGGAATAGTGTCATCATGGCTCTTTGATACGTTGCCCTTGCATTCTTTAAGCCAAAAGGCATAACTTTGTAGCAAAATGTTTCCCATATGGTGATGAATGAAGTTTTAGTCTTATCATCCTCTTTCATTCGGATTTGGTTATAACTGGAAAATCTATCCATGAAGGAGAACAATTCAAATCCAGTAATACTGTTAACTAAAACATCAATGTGCGGCAGAGGAAAATCATCCTTAGGGCTTGCCTTATTCAAATCACGGTAATCAACACATACTCGGACTCGTCCATCCTTCTTCATAACCATGACTATATTAGCGATCCAATCTGCATACTGGGTGACTTCAATGAAATAAACATTTAAGAGCTTCATGACTTCTTCAATCTTTTTCGACAATTCAGGTTTCGTCCTTCTAAGCTTTTGCTTCTTCGATAGAATATTAGGATCAAGTGGTAACGCATGTTCTACGATCTCAGGATCTAAACCTGGCATATCGGCATACGACCAAGCAAAAATATCTCTGTATTCTTTCAAAAGCCCAATTAGTCTATTGGCATCTGCTTGAGAGAGACTTGCCCCAATCTTGGTTTCTTTAGGGTTGTCCGAATCTCCCAAATTTACAGTGACCGGTTGTTCGGTGGTAGGAGATTTGGACTCTTCATGTCTGAGCCATTTTTTTTTCAATACCTCGAGGATCATCTTCATTCTCTGAGTCGGAATAATCGAGTTCGTCAAAATATTTTGAATGCGAATCTAAGCCATGTAAATGACTATCGTGATATGAAATGTCATGCCTGAGATGTAATTGAAAAATGGTTAATATATGTACATCTAAATGAATGTAATGTATGTAAATGTCATGAAAAACTTGTTTTCAAATTCAATTTGTTTTTTTTTTTTTGAAAAATTTATTGGGAACTAGCTCTCATGTCATTGGAAGTCTTTGTTCCACAAAAACATTTTGAAACTATAGATCGTGTGGAGGCTCAGGCCTCAAAGCATCATCATAGGACTGATTTGGGCTTCACACATCTATTAACAAAACATGAATTTTATTGATATGTGAAAATTGCGTTACAACGTTATCATCTTGGATTTGGAAAGTTTATGATCCAGATTATTACAAACACAAACGAATGAAATGAATAGAATTCCCTTGCAAGGGAGAAATGAATGAAATTCCCTCGCAGGGGAAAAATGAATAGAATTCCCTCATAGGGGAGAAATGAATGGAATACAACTAAAAATTAAATGCAAGAACTAAAAACATCCCTTACACAGTGGGAATTGTAGGCTCTTCATCTTTACCAATAGTGCCAAACAAACCATCTTCAAACAAATCAGCAAAGTAATAGACATTGGCCTCTTCTTCTTGCAAGAGCTTCAGTGGTCTATGAAAGAAATCTTTCAAAGGTCGAGGCAAGAGACGTTGGTAGCTTTTACCTCTGATGTTTAGGCCTTTGCGATTATCTCGACCCTTACGATTGCCTTGATAACCCAGGCCTTCACGCTTGTTGATTTTGACCACCTTAATAGGATTTGGCATGCCTTGGGCGAACTTACCCAAACCTTTCCCCATAGCAAAACCGTTCTTGAGCAGTTCTCTACTTGCCATCAGGGAGGCCTCTGAGAATCGAGGCTTTCTGATAATTGACCCAACAAGTACATGAGTGACAGACACCATCTCAAACGAGTGATAGCTTGACTCTCCCTTAACCTCAGGCTCAATAAAAGATATGGCCATGTTATGGAAAGTCTCCACATCTCTTTCACATCGGATAGTCACAATCTTTCCATCGATAGGAAGTTTCATCATCTGATGAAGACTGGAAGGAATGATTCTTGTAGCATGGATCCCTGGGTCCCAATAGTAGGCTAAAGTTACTCGGGATATCTAGCACTTGAAACTTTTGAGTCATGGTAATAGGGCCAATCGTTAGTGGTAAGTCGATTTCCCCTATTGTTTCTCTCCTCATCCCATCAAAGGCTTGAACGAGAATTGTTGGAGAAGAGACATTTTCCATTCCTATCCCCAATTTACGAAGGGTGGATAAAGAGCAAATGTTCAAGGCAGAGCCATTATCAATTAGGACCTTCGAAATCTTTGTCTCAAAATGTTGAGCGGACACATATAATGCCTTAGTGTGTGCTTGGCCTTCAAGAGGGAGGTTTCTCTCAGAGAAAGTAATTTGATCTCTTAGAAGTATAGCACCCACAAATTCCTCCAACTGTACTTCTCCAATGGCCTTGAGTACATGAACTTCATTTAAAATTTTGAAGAGAGCATTTCTATGCTTTTCAGAGGTCTTGAAAAGCTCCAATAGAGAAATCTGCGCAGGCATCTTGTACAATTGGTCAATCACTTCAGCCTCACTTATCTTGAGTGTTTTGAGTAGTTATTCAGCTTCCTCATCAGTCACGGCCTTCTTTTCCTCACCTTCACATGGCGGGTAGATTCGACCCGATCGGGTGACGGCGTCGATTTCATTTGTATTATAATTCCAAGGGACCGCCCTAGTGTCAAAAGTAGGAATCACTTTAGTGTTGGAACATTCACCTAATTCTGGTGGCAACTCAATCACAACGGGACCAAAACCCACGTTTGAGATCTTTGATGGCTCAAAAATTATCAACCAATGAGTTGACTTCGATAACACTCTTGGCAATTGTATCACTCCCACATAGGATTTTCCCTTTAGTCAGATCAATCACAACAGGTTCAATCATAGCCATGAAGTCAGCTTCGAATTCCTCTCCCCATCCATTAAGGACGATGTCTTTAGGGTTTTGGAAATAACTTGGAGGAGGAGTATACTTGACCATAAAGTCGTATTTCCCACTTGGTTGTCCCAAGGTGTGCACCACTTCACCCTTCTCACGGGATTTCCTCATAAATTCATAGTCTGAATGGGAAGTTTTGTATTCATCCTCTTCTGCGTTATAGGAGAAGACCTATTTATCCTTTGGCAAAATTGAAATAAAGTCTTCTTCATCATGAACGATGTGATCTTTCAACTGGTGATCATCGAATGGCACGCTCTGTTCCATCTCTTGGATATTCATCAGGAGTATATTCTCATCAACATCCCCATAAATCATGTTGACATCTTCAGAATGCTTTGGAAGGGGATTTTGTTGGACATTCGGTGCTGAATCCTTAAAGGTGAGTAGCTTTTTATCTAGCAAATTCTGGATCTTATAACGAAGCACAAAACAATTATCTACATGGTGACCTTTTTCACCCATATGATACTCACATGTCTTATTACGGTCGAATCTGGCAAACTTTGGCAAATTTTTCCTCGGGATCTCTTTTGCGACAAGATGATTTTCGATCAGCATTGGAAGTAGTTGGGACATGGGCCTAGGCAATGGAGTAAATTGCCTTTGAGGGGCTATTGGGCTATTCCTTTGTGCTCAAAGTTTCTAGGAGAACCCCCTACCTCCATGGCAGGTTTATGAGCTTGAAGGTTGTACGGCTTCTGAGAAGAGGAATTTTGTATGTAGGCGATCTCCACAGCCGATTCCTTATCTCTCTTTGGGTTATATCAACGGTTTGTGTTCTCCGTCAACCTTCCTTACCGCATGATCCCCTCGATGTGTTCTTCCAACTCTACAAATGTAGCAAAGTTTCATACAAGTATGGTTATACATCTTCTCAAAAAAATCACGAGGCATAGCCTGAAGCAGCAATTTCATGGTCTCTTTCTCAGACAATGACGGTTTTACTTGAGACGTAGTGACCCTCCATCTTTGAGCGTAGGCTCTAAATTATTCAGTTCTCCTTTTCTTGACCCGAACTAATTCCTCCCGAGTCGGAGCAATTTTAGTATTGAATTTGTATTGCTGAAGGAATTCATCAACGAGATCTTCCCAAGTACGGATTTTCTCCATGTCCAACTCTATAAACCAAGTTAATGCAGGACCAACCAAGCTATCCTGAAATGAATTGATCAGGAGTGGGGGATTATCTGAATAACGGGCCATCTTGCCAAGATAGTACTTCAAATGTGTCTTAGGACATCAGATGCCGTCGTATTTCCTTGTGAACTCTGGTTCCTTATAGAATTCGAGGACCATAACTTTGGCAAAGGGTGACAGTTTATCGAACCCCTGTAATCGATAGCCTTGCAGCATGCAAAGGCGCTCCTCAATCTTCGCGAGGCGCCTTGCATTTTCTTCATCGAAGTGCAAAGTTGGAATCTCTTTAGATGGAGGCCCTGAACCAATAACTATCGAAATTGCAGTGGGAATCTCTTCCACAGGCCCTTTTGCCACGGGCTCTACTACTGGCACTTCAGGGGGCGCGGTAGGAATATTCATGGTAGAAGAAACAGAAGTCACAGATGTCAAGTTTTTGACTTGGCTAGAGAGATCAGCCAATAATGTCATCATTTGTGCCATTTGATTCTCCATATTAATGACACAGGCTCGGGTATCTTCGTTTTCCATTTTTGTTTGGCGGCGAGTTTGTATAACAAATCTTTCTTCAGCCATTTTTCAAAACCTCCTGGAAAAGAAAATGATTCGGATTAGTACAAATCAAAAGAAACCATTAAAATACAAATCCTAATCAATTTTATTTTTTCTTGAGATGAAATAATGATAAGAAGTGTATATGATCACAGTATCATATAACATCCTCTTATCAAAATTTCTTCAAAAGAAATTATACAATTGAAAAGGAACGACGACAAATATTTAATTAGAATGCCCATTTTCTAAAAGTTACATGAAAATGTTCATGAATTTCATTCATTTCAATCGAACAATTATAAGGGAAAACAAAACATTGCTTTCTTGAAGCTTACAAAGTGGTTCAATTTTACATGTGATTTTTACATGGGATATGAAAATGAATACAAGTAAATCTCAATAGAAAGGAGGGAAACACAAAGGAAATCCCTTTACAAGAAAAGCATATGAAATGGAAATCTAAGGACTAAGTGGGATCGTGCGGAGACGCTTGTTCTCATGGGCCAAGCATTCCTTATCGATCAGGACACTGTCTTCTTGCTCCTGAATATGAGCTCGCCAAAAACCTTGAGGTTCAGGAATATCCAGCAACTGAACCTCGAGCTTAGGTAGAACCTGACGGTATATGTAATCGATGGTAGCTTGATAAGTCTTCATCTCTCCTTCCAAATCAGCTTCATCAACGACCACCACGTAATGCGAGGAATGGAGTACCAAATCCCAATAGCAGCTTGAATTGCGGCCTTGATATGGTCAATTTGGTTTTCCTTGATGACTTTATCGTGATAATCAATACGATATAACCCCAGCTTGAGGATTAGTGGGATCATTTGAAGCGCGCGATATTAGCGGAGTACACTTAAAGGGTAATATGACGTTAAACCCGTCAGTCCCTCGGGGGGAAGTGGATTGTCAACTCCACTAAAAATGCGCACCTTGGGATTCCCAAGCCACCGAACATGCCATTGAATTAAGCTAGGGTTGAGGCTTTTGAGGAAATGGAACCACATAGAGAAAGACCATGATGGAAAGGATTAGTTTCTTTGGGAAAATCTAAGAATTGGATGATGATATTTTGTGACATCAACAATCTTCATGTGAGGGGCACACTTTGATATGTGAAGAGCCAAATTTGGAGAAGTCCTAATGGGGCTTTAAGAGTTCCTCGACCATTTGCTTTAAACTGATTAAGAGACATAAAAGTTTCGGCAAGGATCATGTGTGTGAAACAATTAAATGCGCACACCGGTTGACAATGTGAGTGACTAAAGGATACATTATTTTTTGGGTATATGGGAATATCACAAAGCCAAAGAATATGAGTAGGAAGACATGAGGAATTTGGTTCCCAGATTTAGGCTCAAGGCTAAGGAAATGTTGTTCAAGGAAATTATAAGGCATGGTATGAGAATTTCCATTAAGAATAGCCTTAATTTTATCATAAGAGATATTGAGGAATTGACTTAGAAGAGAGATTGGATTTTGGCCAGTAGAAGGAGTGACAAAACCTAAAGAAGCTTTACCTAATCCAATGGCTTTTTGGAACTCCTCAATTGTAGGGGTCAATTCATATTGATTAAACACGAAAGTAGAAGTCACAGGATTCCAAAAATGAACCAATGCTTTGACCATTGCAATACGTGGTTCGACTTTTAATAAAGTCGGGAGGAAGCCTATGCACTTTTCCACGTAGTCTTGATGTCTTGGGTCGAGATTCTCCCATAGAGTCTTGAGATTTCCCAGGCACAGGGAACACGTCCACTTCGGGTCTACCCATCTAATCCTAAACCTAAAGGGGCATTCGTGATTAAAACATATTGTCGTTGAAATATAAAATTGCATAATTGAAATATGGAAAGTAAAAGATAAGCACGATGAAGAAGGAACGATATCTTACCCACCAGACACATGACAAGCACAAATCACATGTCGCATGAAACTGTGAGGTTTTGACGCCTAAGGTGAGGGTGCTAAAGGCTCAAGGTCCTCATCCCAAAGGAAAAAAATAGTTTACCCACCGCTACTATTGTCGGTCAGTGCTATCTTTATTGGTTGGGATGAGCGGGATTATGTAAGTAATGGATTACCATGAGCATCCACTTGCAGATTCCACCCATAAACCCTCCTAAGGTCCTAAATTTGGTGATCAGGGTTTTAGACCACGGTTGTGTGTGCAGTGTCGTGCCAAAGCTTGTAAAATGCATTTAAATTTAAACATCTAGCACTTCAATATAAACCCACATATATTCATACATCCTTACACCACCTGCAAAACAAAGGGTTTACAAGCGCGTCTTCCCTTATAACTCCCACCTACAAGACCATTTAACACGAAGTTAGCAACTAACCTGATTTTTCATGCGACTTTGACATGCAAGCGATCCTTCATAAGACATGTTAGTTAAAACACAACAGCCATTTTTAAACGGCTTCAAGTCCTCTTAATCTAGTAACTAGTCCCCAGCGGAGTCGCCAAGCCTGTTGCGACTTGATCTCACTGCCCTCGGATGTCCAAGGTGGGAAAGGTCGGGTTTAGGGGTATTTGATCACGAGAGTTTCCTCACGAGATCGCAAGCTCTCCCAAGTTCGTACCCCGCGTGACAACGGGCTTATTTATGCGGTCTAATTGTTTAACAACCTAAGAATATATAGGAGTCGCCACTAGCCTCATTCTTTGGGGGTCGGCTAGAAAACCCAATCAAGGGTCAGGAGAGTTCCTTCGATTCCTACACAACCAGATATCTAGGTTCGGGAACTTGGGTTACGCTAATATTTCTATTAACGTCCTTTCAGTACCTAAACGGTATGTTGTGTTTTTTTACTAACATGTCCATGCATTTTTTTATACATTTTCGGGATCATCAATTTTATACTAAGTGGTCATGCATGGTGGATTACTTTCATTCTATTTTATTCTATTCTATTCCTAAGAAATGAAAGGAAAACAATCAATGAAAAATGAAATTGCAAGACATGAAGTAAACAATCAAGAAAGGCAGTAAATTTATCATGTAATCCTAAAAAGATAAAAGAGAAAACACAATTAAGAAAAATGAGGGAAAAAGGGAAAACCCACAACTCGTCGAGTTTTATACAACACAAGGAACTTGAGACATATGTCGGGAGAGAATAGAAAATTACATAATAATGGTCGGAGTGGACATCGAGCTCCACCATCTTCACACCTTCTCCATCTTCAGGATCCTAATCTAAACCTAATCTAAGAAACATGTGAATAGGTGCATATAAATGAAAGAAACAAATTTCTAAACCAAATGATATGTAAATGATGCAAAATTAACATCATATGAAAGATTAAGATGAATCTTAAGACTTCCTAATAGGGTTCAAGTCCAATCAAGATCTAATTGATGGTCAAAAATTGATATTTGTGAAATCGCGCATAACAGTCATAAACAAAACAAAATATAATGCATGTTTAATGGTTTGTAAGACCACCTAGACAATGCACAAAAATGTGAAACTTGCACATGACATAAGATTGAATGCGAAAAAGGTTTGGGTAAACATTTAACCCTAAATCAGAATGCAAAGAAGTCACACAAGTCATTAACATCGCAAAGTGACTTAGAGCTAAGAATGTCATGCTTGACAAATTTCAATTGCAATTAGCCAAATGGATGCATGATATTCACATCAAATGAGATTCAAATATGATATGCCATGCATTAATGCGAAACTTGTAACACGTGTTTTAAATATCAAGAAGACAATGAGGCACAAGTTTCATTCAAACAATTTCGTCAAAAAATTATCATAGAAATCATAGCACGAATGAAAATCAGTCTAATCTATCATCTAAATTTCCAGAATCAAACATTGATATAATAACATTCATTGGGCAGGGCAAACGATAGCCAAATCACACATATAATATGTTTATGGAAAGCTTGTAAAGTCTATTACAAATCTCTAGAAAACAATAAGTCCTAATAACATCATCTACCAACTCGTTCTAGTCAAAACAAAACATATGTAAGTCGAAACAACAAATTAATCTAAAACTGCTGCAGAATTGACAGACTTCAAAAGTGTTTTTCAACGACCAAACGACATCCACTCTGGGTGTGCAACATATCATATTGAAGCTCTAGAAGTGTATTTTTTTACGTCTAGAAGGGCTCGAGGTCAAAAAACCTCATCTAGCACCTCGTTTCAGCCAAAACAGTAAGTGATATATCAGGTATACGAAATTGCATATCAAGGCGAATCAAGCTCAATCAACTTCAATGTTCATCATCAAAAGTCATCAACTCATCGCAAATCGTGCGAGATCAGCATCATAGGAAAGATTAAAACGAGCCTACTTCTTAAGAGAAGTTGAGTCAAATCGATGTCAAATTGATAGTTGAAAAATGATCATCATGAGGACATACAAATCAACCACAAATGAATTAGAATCATAATGCATAACTAATGATTTATAAAATCATCCAGACAATGCACAAAGAGTAGTTTTAACAATGAATCACAGGAAACGCTACAACCTTAAAAGGGTCGACAAAAGTAACAAACCATGTTTCTATTTCTACAAATTTCTACTTATATCTGCCAACTTCAGCCATCAATTTCATATCAATAGATCTCTACTTGATCGAGAAAACTTCACAAATTTGAGTAAAACAACACCAGAACAGAGATTTATTACTTTTAAAACTCAATATAATTCGAAGTGGAAATGAATATCACTCAAAGTCGGCGAGGCCAATGAGCACAGGTTTTAAGCAAGCCATAATGCTGGAATTATTTAGATTGATTAGATCAACAGTAAGCAAGATGAAATCAATATGGGCATCATGATTTAAGTAAGCCATGAACATTTTGCATATAGACTAATGAAGACACTATGCAGATATTCATTTAGGCATTTTCACAAACATATGGCAGGCATCTCCACAAAACAAAATCTAACCATGTATCATCTTCCTTAGCTAAAGGCCGAGCTTCGAATTTTTCATATCAAAATGAACAGATATTCCACACACACCTCGAAAGACCATTTTTCTTCAACAAGGATAAGGCAGCCATTGTTTATTACATCAAACAGGTGGAGGACATTTGCAGGTTATGGAGCAAATGGCACCAAACAAAACATCGCACACACAACAATTATCATGAACGACACGCAAGCTAAAGTGACTTGGCGAAAGAAGCTAATGAAGGCGTGCAACTTTGGAGATAGAAAGCAAATATAAGTACAAAATCAAAAGAGAAAAAGCGATCGATAGAAAGAACCTGATCGAGCCATAAACAGAGAGCAGTTGTCGCTAGGGGTTTCGAAGTTTTGTCCTTAGAGATGAACCGAAATCTCCAAACTTGGTGCGGTTCTGAACCCCGGCACCTCAAGCTTCGGAAGGATGCGATCCACGACGAGAGCGTTAGATTCGGCCGAGAGCAAGATCACCAGAGAGAGCGATCGAGAAAGAGAGATCAAAATCCACGACCGGAACAAATTGAAACAGGAATTGAAACTCTTAACGGATCGAGAGTGATAAAAAGAGAACTCACCAATCCGGTGAGCCTGATCCAGAGAGAAGATCAGTTACGCGTGGGCATCGTCACTGATGTCACCAATCCTTGCCTCAAAGTGAAAGAGAAATCCATCGAAGAACTCTCAAAACACCGGAACCGAGAGCGATTGAGAGGGAGAGACCAGTTCTCTGGTTTTCACCGAAGATTCGAGGCCCCATCGAGAGAGTGACCGAGAGGGAGAAACCCGTTCTCTCGTTTCCGCCGGAAATCCAAGAAATCTTCAAGAGAACGCCTCCGATCCGGCAAAGAGAGAGACGCCGGCGTTGTCACCGTTGTTGTAACCGCCACCGTTTTCCCTGATGTCCCCTGCGATCAAGCGAACCAGAGAGAGAATCAAAGAGAGCCCCTAGAGAGAGAAAGAGAGAGTTCTCGGAGAGTAGAGAGCCTCCCCCTCCGCCAGCGTTCCCCCAATTCCCTTTTCTATCATTTTTTTTCTTTCTTTTATTTTTTCCTTTTCTCTCCTTTTTCTTTATTTCTCTCCTTTTTTTTTTTTCGTTTTCCTTATTTCTAATTTTTTTTCTTTTCATTTCATTTCATTTTTTTCTTTTGCTTTTTTTTTTTTTAATTTTTGCAAAATGGACAATTAAAATGTCGACAAAAAATTTCAAGTGTCAACAATCCAAAACTAAGCTAAATAGCCTGCATATGATTTCCCAAGAATGCTGAAAACACTCTTGTGCTAACCTATTACCTATATTATGTCATAAAATATGAAGAAACAATCCTAACATTTTTGCAACATCAATATTTCTGGATCCTTGCAAACCATATCATGTCACTAAATCATTCATTAAATTCTTAAACATAGTTCTATCCATTCTAAACATTCGATAAAGCTTTTCAGGATTAGCATCTATGTCCATCAACTATCTTAACCATGCATTTTTTGTATATGATGATATCATGCACGGTATTTTTTGACTATATGTTACTTGATAAACATCATAAGTATGTGCGGTTATACAAAGTTGCTAATATTCTTCTTCATCTTTTTCATAATTTCCCTTTTAGGAGAATCATCCATAACTAATTAAAGTAACAAAATAGAATTAGAATAAGAGATATAACAAATTATTTAAATCATTCATCAACAAAAAACACTTATTATATATATATATTTATATATATATATATTTAAATATATATGTATGCAAACTCCACTCAGTAAAAAGGACACCAATTAGAAACAAGTTTGATAATATAATGTAAATATGTCTTGCCAACTAATACAAATAAGGAGTGCAAATATGTATCACATTACAACAACGTTACACATGAAAAATATAAATAGCAAATATCCTAGTGATGATTACGTTGTGCGAACTTATACTTGAGCCATGTGACTTTTTCTTGATCACCATCCAAGTTCATGAAGATTTGTCTATTATCTCGGGTATAGTTTTCAACATTTCTATGAGTTTCTTATAAGGATCAAATTTTTATGCATAGCTTTTACTTTTAATGGTTGAACAAATTCTCTCGTTTTGCGTTGTTAGCTTATCAACCGTACTCAATTTCTTTTGTTTTTTTCCTTGAGATCGCTTCACCGAATTCTGTGACATTTTTTTATCACTTTGATGTTGTTCACTAGTCTTTCCACACACATCTCCCTCTATATTATCATTATTAAATTTTACCAAACTACCGATGTCAAATTGTGTGGCGACAACATCCTCATTAATACTGTTGAAATATAATATGCGAAAACGACATGATCTTACCATTTAAGTCAACGCAAAATCACCAGAGAAATAAACGAGAAATAATAAGGACACTAGAAATTTATGTGGTTTGGTCTGAGTATCAGTACCTACATCTACAGGGAGAGCTCGCAGCAAATAATCCACTATAATCGGAGAATCAGAGTTTACAATTACTCACATGCTCGAGTGTTTCCCACACCTAGATTTAACCTTAAACCCAAAATATTTATAAATAAATAACTCACTTGAACATAAACTCATGCCACAAAATCACCGCACATTCAAGCTCAAAGTAAAACTCCAGCGTTTGTCTTTGGTTTGCGGATGTACGGCTTCGCGTTCTTGTTCAAGGTTTTGTGCCGCTTCTTGTGGCTCTCAAGTCTTGCGGCTCCACACGTTTTTTTTCTCTTGATGCGGCTTCTGAAACTTGCGGCTACTCTTACGTGCAACTTATGACGTTGATAAAAGAAACCTAGCCTTTTTATATTGTGTGCCCAAAGTCAAAGTTTTGACTTTGGGCCCCACCATGGGTTCTTTTATTCAATATGGATTCGCTCCTTCCGTAGATAAGGGAAATGAAACCTTCATTTTTCTTCATTTTTTCTTTTATCTCCCTTAAAGATAAATAGATGATAAAATATATAGTGTGCCCATTCTTTTTGTCTTCTAATGACAAAACATATCTTCCTTGTTTTGTTACTTATTTTGCACGTCCGAAAGAAAGTCCAATAAGAAGAAAGATTTCTTCATCTGATTTGTAATCTGTTTTGAAAATCTTCCTCAACAAAATTTAGTTTAATAAATCGTTATCCGAATACATTCATTTAACAAATATATAAGCCTTGTGTAGGATTCCATGTGATGCTTTCAGTGATAATAGTATCTCCAAACATTCTACTCAACAAAACTTGAAGGTCCGAATGTATGCCTTTCGTTTAAAAAGCTCTTACCTTAAGATTTTCTTGTTATAATAAACATTTTCGTGAGTTTATAGAAAAAAGATGAACTTAAAAAAAAAATTAATAAAAGAAGGGAAAAAACTTGAATTTTCTTCTCCCATTATTCATTACTTGTATTAGTAGTATTCTTTTTTGGATCCCATCCTAATCCAGTTTCCTTTAGGATCAATGTCCTCCATCTTTTCAAATATTCCTTAAGATTATCTCACTTACTCTTCATTTGACCTTTACCATACTTTTTCCCCTTAGGTTATCAAACTTCTTAATTATAACCGTCCATCTATCATTTTTGTTGTTTGGAGGACGATTGCCATTGTCAATTTATTTAACGCACAACTTACAGAAGATTTCAACATCTTCAGGGCTCCAAAATGCATTTTCCTTCAATGAACTTGCCATCTACAAATAAATGCAACATAAAAAAAATGCAATTTTAGTTTAAAGACAATAAATAACAGATGCAATCCACATTGATTTTTTTTTTTTCAGTTTTTAGACATTCATAACCTCGTGCTAAATTCAAAAGTGAGCAATCAAGAAGCAATAACTTTAAAAGAGATAAAAAGCATCTTCTAGTGATTTACTTCAGCCTAATAAGTCAGCTGAATTTATTCACGATTATGCTAATGCATAGACTTTGCTGTCCCAAACAGCCGATACATTGTGGTATCAACATTTATTTGCTGCAATAAGAACCAAGTCTCCCTAATCAAGAGTCAAATTAATGTCCAATGATTACCACACAATTCATCAAATCAAAAGTCACATGAAACAGAAAAAACAGACTAAATGATGCCATAAGCATAACTTAAGGCATCTACTAACTCAAAATTTGACATCCTGTTAAGAGCATCTTTTCATTTTGTGGGTTCCTTTTTGGGCTTAAAGACAAGTTACTAACGAGGGGAAGTGGGAACCACAATTCTGGCGACATTTCATCAATATAAGCAGCAAGAGAAAAGGGGGGAAATGGTGGGAATTTCTTTGTATGGAAAGCTTTTTCAGGCTTTATCTCATCTAGGCCAGACAAACTAAAGCTCACAAGAAAACCTTCAGCTACTACATTATGCTGGTGGTAGGTGAATGAGCATAACAATCTCTAGATAATCATAGGGTATGGCATCATTTTCACATTTTTGACTTGAGCCCAGAACAGTGCAAAGGAGATCGAATCGATTGGGAGCTAAATAAAATTTAACTTAGTGATTATTTTGAAGCATAGAGCTGAAGAAGAATCTCTAAAAGACCATCTTTTCATTTTGTGGGTTCCTTTTTGGGCTTAAAGACAAGTTACTAACGAGGGGAAGTGGGAACCACAATTCTGGCAACATTTCATCAATATAAGCAGCAAGAGAAAAGGGGGGAAAATGGTGGGAATTTCTTTTTATGGAAAGTTTTTTCAGGCTTTATCTCATCCAGGCCAGACAAACTAAAGCTCACCAAGAAAACCTTCAACTACTACATTATGCTAGTGGTAGGTGAATGAGCATAACAATCTCTAGATAATCATAGGGTATGGCATCATTTTCACATTTTTGACTTGAGCCTAGAACAGTGCAAAGGAGATCGAATCGATTGGGAGCTAAACAAAATTTAACTTAGTGATTATTTTGAAGCATAGAGCTGAAGAAGAATCTCTAAAAGACCATAGAAGCCTATCATCCACATAGATTGCCCTATCAAGACATCGGTGCAAGAGGGGATGTTAAGATATCTCGCATCTTTATTTATAGGATTTATCTGTTTTTATATGCAAACTCGCTTCACTTCTAAATTTAAGCTTTTGAACTTTTTTTTTATCATGATATTACAATTAAATTGCATGCAAGAGAGGTTTTAAGATATCTCACATCACTTTTTTAAGCAATATATTTATTTATGTATAGTTTAATTTTGGGGGGTGGATTTCTAACAAATTCATGATTAATATGTCGAGAAAGCATTAAATTTAAAGGGTTTGTTTGTTTGAAGGAAAACTATTTCCGAGAAATTTTTTCTGACTTTCTGGTGTTTGGACGAGGAAAATCTAATCAATTTATAGAAAACATTTTTTTTTCTTTTTACAAATTGAAAATACCAAATTTATGTTTTGTTTGTTCAAAAGAAAATTATCTCCACGATTTTTTTTTTTTTTACAACTTTCAAGTATTTTTCAATAAAAAAAAATTTCAAGTATTTAAATGACCAAAAACTAATCAATTCAAACTGGAAATGATAAGTTTAGATTGTGAGAAAGTAACTTTTCATTATAATAAGAAGATAATTAATTTTCCTAAACCACCAAAAATGATTTTTTATGAAAAATATCTTTATTTATCATGTAGTTTTTAGTCAAATATTCGGGCAACATATTTTTTTCCAATGATGAAACTAATCATTTAAATATGGTAATTAAGTCCATTGTTTTTACCCAAAAGGCAAATACCGCTTGCATGTCCACATTCAATTGAACCCGGAATGTCGCTGCCCATTGATCTCGACGGCAGTCGCGATCGATACTGTATTTTCCGAGGAGTGGATTGATGGGAAGTCATGATTGATGCTGTCCTTCCACACTAGAGTTCCACAAACTTCATGAATTTCCTCATAAGACTTAAGGGCACCACGCCTGTCGTTTACACCGAAGTCACTTGCATTCTCCAGTTCTTTGAAGTGCATCTTGAATTCTATGTCCAATCCGAACGAAATCACCAACTTCATCCCAATCCCTACGGCTGTTCGAACCCGTCACCATAGTGAAATGAGAGAGAGAGGGGCTCATCAATATTAGGATTTCCAGTTCTTGAGAGCCATTTCTGTATATGAGTATTAAATCACATATTCATTTTTTTTTTTTTGGTAACCCAGAAACCTTCATGCGCCGTCTTCGCTTGGAGTAAACCCTAGAGGGAGTAAAGTCACCACTACCCTTACTCCCCGGATAAGTCATGAGTTTATTTCCAATAAGGCAGACGGCGCAAGGATTCGAACTCTGAACCTCTCTCGAAAGGAACCAGCATCCAACTACTACGCCGCCACCACGGGTGGTTTAAATCACGTATTCATTTAATAGTATAAAACTTTTAGAATAGTTAATAGTGGTTCTATAAAATCATAATAGGATTTCGTTTTGTCTTAGATAAGGTCGCATGTTAAATAACACTGATGATAGATGCATTAGTACTACATAGGATGCACAAAATTTATTTGAAATGTATGTATTGGACGGTCAATGGGGACATGAAAACATAGAAGGGAGTAAATCCCTAGGATTGCACCATGCGACAGAAGAAAGGACTTCACTGTTTTGCATTTGAAGTCCCGTGCATTGTGATATTTCCTAAAGCAACAACTCCATTGTAATATTCCTCATCTAGTTGGTACAACAACAATTAATTTTTTTTTTCTGAGGAATAATTGGATGAATTAGTTGAGAGCCGACAACGATGATTGGTTTAAATTTCCCAAATAAACGACACGGACAATGAAATTGTTTCATGCTGAAGTTCTCATTTCCATGATTATAGTTTATAATGATTGTTGTGTCTGATGTGTTACGATAGAAAGTCAAGTAACCTTGATCGAGATTTGGGCTTGACCTTTGTTGGCGACACCGCGCAAACCACTGCCTGTGTTGGCGACACTCGCACGACCCACTGCCTGTGTCGGCGATGCGAACATTGGAACTACAGTTGCCGTTGCCCACCAAGGGTTTCCGTCTTCTCCTTTGATTCAACCCGACCTTTTATGCGAGCAACCGGACGTCCTCAGGCGATGAATTTCACGAATCGATTTCTCATCATGAATGCAAATAAAATCAGACCCAATAGATTTCGACGTTCCGGTCATCATTCATGAATTTATCCATCCTTTCGCCAAAATCAAAGTCGCACTACCGACACCAATCGTCACTGCTTGCTGTCTTCTAAGGAAGAAAATGGTTCGAGGTGCCTTGCCAAAATTTCCACTGGCCCGGAGGGGGGGCCCACCCTGCCCAATTATTTTCGGTAAAAATTTTCATATCCATCCATAAATTCTAGACCCCACCAAAATTTTAGGGCAGCATTATTAGGAATGTTTAGGAAAAAAGTCTTACGAGTTTAAGAGCCATGTTTAATACCAATCGGGCTTTCGATTTGTGAAATGTGATTAATGATGAGTAATAAATTCGAGAATTGAGAAACAATACTTTAGTACGGATGGAGTATTGAATTTTGCATTAGGCCCATCACTATTTTTGTGGCATTATGGCTCCATGTATTTAGCAAAAAAATGAATGATTTGAAATGTATTTTCCTAAAAAATGATTATTTGTATCATTTAAAATAATTAGTTAACAAAGAATATTATCATCATCTATAACAAATTATGTCTAAACAGTTCCGTGGATAAGGAAAAATTTTCAGTTGATTCATTTTTGTAAGTGAGACAAGCGATTATTATTTGGAAAATGTCATTCAGAACATTCATTTTTTGACACATTAGGAGGAATTCTTCAGGATTGAGTGAAAGCGTCGAGGAGAGTTTATAGATGGGAATCTGGATAGCTTTCCTTTTCGTTCTTGTAGAAGTTTGAACTTGTGGTTCACCCAAAAAAAAAAAAAAAAAAACAGAGAGAGAGAGAGTAAGATGTTTTGTTCTTTTATACATAGTTCAAGTTAGATGTTGATTACATAGGATTCTAACTTGTTGCTTTCACTTTTCATTATGTATTATTCATCAAATTCGGGGTGTCTGCTTAAGGCTCTAGCGAACGTCTGGTTAATTATGTAATCCTGTGCCTTTCGAGGATATACGAGCATTTTACTACAGGTCATATTTTCCACCATGTTTCTAGTCACCGGGTCATGCAAAAAAGACAAAGGGAAGTGTCCTCACTTTTTTTGCGATAGATATTTCCCGACGAGTAACGTGTTGCACTCCAACACCGGCACCATCTCGTTCAACTACAACGGCGCTTTGCTTGCATACTCAATCCCCACCACCATCTTCATTGCTGTGCCGTGAGGCTCTTCGTAAACCGCCGCCACCGATCTGTGAACGTCTTCAACTGTGATCAACAACTCACGTGATTGATATCCTTCACCTCTCAGTCGCACTTCTTCGAACTCGACCAGTAGACAAAAAAGTGAAGCAAAACTCTAAGATCAATGAAGATTTTGCTGTTTTTGCCTATTCTTTCCCAGGTTTCCTCTGAGGCTTAAACTTCTGGTGGTAATCCAATAGTCCGTGCCGTGCCCAAGCAGTAGCTTCCACCGTGAAGAGGAGATTACCGACGACCACTAGCCGCGAGCTTGTTGCCATCGATCCAACCCCACTTGGCCAAGAGAAAGCCAAAGGGTCGCCATCGTCTTCTTCTTCTTCTTCGGTTCAACAACATCAAGCTCAACCCAATTCTGAGAAGCTGTTTAAGGTTGTTCTCGCATGCTCTTTCTTATGATTATTTGACTTCTTCAATACAACCCCAGTTCTGCGTTCTTCTGACCTGTGAGATGAATAATTTTTCCAAAGATATTGGGGCTTATGAGGAAGATTGAGGGCGCGTTTGGTAGCACTCCAGTGAATTGTTTTTCCGTTCCCTAGAACATAAATAGAACATAAATCCGTTTGATAATTTTTTTTTTTCCTTGGAACAATTTGTTGTAAATAGTAGAGTTTGCTAATGCACTCACCAAATAGTAGTGACTGATTTGATTCTGCGCTTTGTATGTGGAAGTTAAGGCATTGTTAATGTGATTAAAAAAAGTTCTTTAACATACTATAGATAATTAAATTAGTGTTGACTTTACATTGACCCGCTACTATATCATTAGGACCTTACATCATCTAGGCCATGTGATCCCGTATGTTCTGCTGATGAAGTAAGCTCACGGGATGAAGTAAGCTCACGGGAATTTGAAGTTTCATATCTACCGAAGACTGAAATGGTAAGAGCTCTAGCAATTTTCGCTGCAGCTGTTACGGAAGATGTGCCCATTAACCCTTCATGGGTTGCTGCTAGTCAGGTCGGTTTGACCCTTGCTCTGTTGCTAATTTCCTTATTTGGGAATTTTGATAAATTGAATGCCGTCATGTGGCAAAGACTTTCTTACATATTAGTGTGAATACTTCATAACTTTGTTTAATCTTAATCGTATTGCGATACAGGGTCCTACCATGGTGATTTTGTTTGTATTAGGATATGCAGGCATAATCTTCAAAGAATCTCTACCCTTCAATAAAAGTGGAGTGGGATTATTGATGGCTGTGAGCTTATGGGTAGTGCGAAGTATTGGGGTAAGCTTAAGATAAAGTTGTGGTTATTGATGTCTATATCAGTGAGTTGCTACAAATGTAGGGGGCTCATCCCTAATTGTTTATTTATATTGACATAAATATTCTCTTTACCATTTGGCCCATAACAGGCCAAAATTTATTTGAGGCATGATGCGATAGCATTTTTGTTTAAATATTTCTCTTCTCGCTATTCTAGTTGAATCTTAATCTAAATTTGGGAGTGTGACTGCCAAACTAAAAAGGTAAAGCTACATATGTGTTTACCAATCATGCCATGCTAGAAGTCATTTCTTTCTTTTGGTTTCCTTATCAATTCACTATGCCATATGCAGGACGACTGCTTTTGAAATTGCCTTAATATGTAATACTCCTCAGCTCATAGATCTTGAAACATTTAGCATATGTAGCGGAAGTCTTCCCTAGAAAACCTTAAGACACACTAGGGGTAGATGCAGATTCTAAAATTAAGTTTTATTCATTAGTGTGGCACAATTTCTAGTGAAAAGCTTTTCTTTGAGAAATTGCTAATGTATCGAGGGAGAATATAGTGCTATTTCTAGGAAAGCTCCAAATATCTTCGTCATGGTTTTTCTTTTGGCTTGCAATATTCAACAAGAAAATGATGGCCTTCCTTCTCCTGGCAAGGAAACGGGTAATTTTTTTTTTGTCTTTTCAAGAAATTGAGGAAGAATTGTGTGCTTGTCAAGCACAGAAGTCACTAACAATTGGCTACATTGACTTTGCCTATCCATTTCTTTTGTAGCCATCTATGTCTAAGCTATTGTTCATGTGACTATTGCATTTAACTAGGCTAATTCTCTATTGACCATGGAAGCTCATAAGCAAGGTTCTCTTAATTAAAGCACCTTTTACTATCCTCTAATCTCTAGGTTAGATGATGGAGAAGGTTCTGACACTTCTTCTTGTATTGTATATGTCTTGGTACTTTTTTAAGTCTTAGTGTGGAAATACGTCATGAATTTAAATGCTTAAATTTCAAGATGAGCTGTATACTTTCTTTTTTGTCTGTTGGTAGGTAATCACTGTTTCAAATTCCCTTGAGTGAAGTTTATTTTATGATTGTTTTATATTTTATTAGTCTTATTTAGGTATGATATTTCGTATTTCTACTTGCCTAGGCTCCATCAACTGATGTAGCTGTCTCGGAGCTAAGTCATGCACTAGCTGAAGTTAGTGAGATAGTCTTTTTCTTGCTTGGTGCGATGACCATTGTGAAGATAATAGAAGCTCATCGAGGATTCAAGCTGGTCACAAACAATATAACTACTCGGAAGCCACGCACTCTTCTTTGGATGGTAGGTGTATTTTTCCTTTAACATCCTCAACTTCAAGCCCTCTACACGGTAAAGGAGAAGTTCGGACTTGGTTTTGTCAGTTATGCCCTGTTACGTCCAACTTCGTCCGATCATGGCTTAGGCACAAATTTTGGACCAAATAAGATAGTCGGTCACAATTAGACTCAATTAACTCCTGCCCAATAAGATGGCCTTCTAACCTTGATATTTTCCTATGGGGCATTTAATGTTCTTGGAAGGTAGTCAATTAATGCATGGCGACTAAGTAGGACACTTGGCACAAATGGTCTTACCCTTGCAAGGTAATCATGAACCTTGGATTCTTGCACATTAAGAAAGGGTGAGTCATAAGCCTATTAAGAAGACCTAAAGACAAGCTAGATAGGTTAATTTCCTTGAAGAACCAGAGTCAAATGCATTAAATGAGGGTAATGAGTATGGAGGCTTAGGTGTCCTAAGTAATTAATGAAAGAAGATGACTCATAAGCTTAGGTGTATAGTCATCATGACAAGCCATTAATGAATTGGGTGAATCACATGTCCATGTGTCTATTAGATTAGGGTCATCATTTCCTCTACTTTGAGACTTCGAAAACAAGTTATTTCCAACTTTAAATGCTTGATGAAACATCAGCCAAGTAATTAATGAATGATGATCTTGGAAGACCAATAGGGGCGCCACCTCTCCCCTATAGACTTGCCACCTTGAATTTCATAGGTTTTGACTTCCCAATTTTTCGAAACTGTTGGACCTTTCCTGCTTTCCAATTTTATAGAGCTCTTTGTGCTTCGAATTTGGAGAAACTTCCTCATGAAAGTTATTCAAAACACCTTAATCTATAACATACTTAAATTTCAGATTTTTCTAAGGTGAAATGGTTGAGATGAAGGCCCAATCAATTACCTTATAGAACCTGCCTAGTATAGTGAAAACAGTAACCAAGTTACTTTCTCGAATTCTTATAAAATCTTCCATTTTGAATTTGGACATGCTTCATTCAAAAGAATTTTAAATGACATCCATATCTACAACATATTAAAATTTCAAAGAGTTTTGTGAAGATTTAGATTTCGAAATGAGTCTCTCTTTGTGACCGTTGAATTTGCTCGACGGATGAATTTTTGGGTTGTGTTCAGTGAATTTATGTTCTTTCCATAGCATGAATTTGGCTAAGTTTCCTCATGAAAAATGTTTCTTAAGATCTTTTCAACAATGTATTAAAATTTGATAATTTTTCGAGTCCATTTGATAAGGTAATGACACTAATTTAGAAAATTGCTTGAAACTATTCTTCAACTTAGGATAGAAGGTTACATGGCAAACTTGGAGAGGAAAGGGCCGCACGCCCAACTTAAGGAGCAAGCCATCTAGAGTCTTCTTGGATTGGGATAAAGATACATTAAATGCTCTTGGACCATAGTGCATTAATGCTAGTTTGAGTCATAAGGCTTAGGTGTCCTTTAATTAATATAGTTATCATTACAAATATGACTTAACCCCCAAATGGCCAAATAAGAAAAGGAACAAGTGTGGCCCTAGGGATTAGGTTAGCCACATTTTCTTCCTTAGTCTTGCTACCTTACCAACCTAGGCTTGCCATCCAAAGAAATCCTATTAGTCTATTTGGAAGGATAATGATGAGAGACTTATCTATAAATAGAGGCATTCTCCCCAATACCACACATGCCACCCTCTCTTTGTCTCTCTCTCTGTCTCTCTCTCTCTCTCTCTCATGCCTTCTCATCGTCACCCTCTCTCCCTCTCTCGGCCTTGCTCACCCATTGCCTCATTGGACAGCCCTCTATTAATAGAACTACCTATAGTTCATTGAGGTTCATTGAAGGTAAGTAGAATTTCTAACTCTTGGCTAGATCGATAGCCTACGTCGTCGAAGTTTGGTGGTGTGCTCACTTGTGTAAGCTGCGTGTATTTTGTAATGTTCTTTTGCATGGTTTGCTCATATTCACATGATTGAATGCATCCATGCCATCGGGCTTTATATGCATCGGCTAAGATGAAAGATGAAGAACCAGCTTATGTGATACACTTATATGATGCATCTAAAGAGGAAAAAGCGCCCGTCGCCACATAGCATTGGCGGCGATGCCTCGTTCATTAAATAGGATGCCCTAGTTGAGTGATGATGCCTGGGTTTAAGCCTGGATGCCTCGGGTAAGCTAGCCCTAGGATGCCCTAGTTGAGTCAAGATGCCTAGGTTGAGCCCGGATGCCTTGGTGAGCTAGCACTAAGATGTATCGGTTGAGTCGGGATGCCCTGGTTGAACCAGGATACTTAGCTTGAAGTTGCATGCCTCGGTTGAGCCCAAAGGGTTTGGTTGAGCTAGAACGACGATAAATGAATTTTCACGAGTGCCAGTTTATACATAAGCATGATATGTTGATATGTTCATTGACAAGCAGAAGGTAAGCATGCATTGAAATATGCAGTAATGGACATCTACATGTAGTTGAGGTATAGCAATAAGTTTGCTAATGATCTGTCATCGATATTGCATTGTGAGTGTTGTACATATTAGATTTTGATGATAAAATGTCCCCCTAGGAGAAAATTAGGGGTTTTACTTACTGAGTCCATGACTCACCCCATTGTTTTTCAGAATTGTAGATATGGAGGAATTGTAGTCTCGAATAGAGGAGCTAAAATTTACCCTGACCTTTTTTAGCATAGAGCATGTAATGGTTGTAAATATAACGGCCCATGACAAAAAGGGCTTGTAAATGTAACTGATATAATTGTATGTTTTTAAATGATTGTTTTCCTGGCTGCTTCTTGTTGTGTGGGTGTTGTCTGTACACTTCCGCATGTGCTTAATGAAAAAATAAAAAGAAATGGGATGATGATGCACCTAGAATGTCACGAAAATAACCATTGTTGCTCATGACCCTAGGAATGGAGTTGGGGTCGTTACATCTCCTCTCATGGAGTTGGGGTCGTTGCAATTGGAACTCCTGTTAATACATTATTGAACCTTTAGGTCAAACCCACTTACCTAGTCCATATTGCCATCTCATATAGCAACTAGCGCTAGGGGTGGTAAATGACTTTAGTTCAAACCCCCTAACCTGTGACATTTGATCACATAATCCATTGACAGAGGTGTTGCCGCCCACCGCTGCCGGTCATCGCCCGCCATCTGCACTGCTTAGGAGAGAGAAATTTTGTGTCGTTATCAAATATGTATTTTCACTCAAAAACCCATTCAATAATAGAAATAGAAAAATCTATTTCTGTTTCAAATATCAATTTCTGGCAAGAATGGTTATCATTTTCACCCTTAAGGACTAGAAAGAAGGTAAGGTGAACTTGTCATTGAGATTGCTTCTTGTGGTACAGCTAAAGGAGGACATTCAAAAGTACTGCAACAACAGGTGGAACTCATTGAATAGGTTGATCAGAATTAAATCTATGTGGATATGAGCCGGACATAGCTGGTATAACTTTGGCCAGTGGATGAACCCGTTTAACATGAGATGCTTTAGTGTTTTGTTCTAATTAAGACAAGAACACTCTGGAGGATAAACATTTGCGTTCTAGATTGAACTGGTAAAACTAGCTTCTGCCCTTTCAGGAAGTAGAATGGAGGCAAAGAAACTGGCATTCCCTATAGCTTAGATGACTTTTTTCAATCCTTCCCATGGACATTTTAGATACCTCAGTGCCTAACTTTCAATAAGTATGAGACTAAGTGAGTATTAACCCTCTCAATTCAGTGTGGTGCTGACCTTTAACTTGTATTTTCAGGTTGGTTTCGTGACTTTCTTCTTAAGTTCTGTCATGGACAACTTGACATGTACAATTGTCATGGTGTCTTTATTGCAGAAACTAGTACCTTATTTAGAGTGCCGCAGGTATGTTACAACATTTTCAGATTGTCGTGAAGTCCTCATCTCAACATCTGTAGCTTGTTTTTTGGTTCTTCGGTGTTTTGTTTCCTTCAGTTGGGTCTTTTTGCGCCTTTGCTGTTTTGATAGGATTTTCTTTCATATTCAGAATTGTCTTGTCTTTAGGCCATATTGAAACACTATAATCTTTGTATTATGAGTATAAGCCACTAAATTGGATCTATAATCATGGTAACTTCAGAAGTCAGCTTCTTTTATTGAGTTTGAGATTTTAAGTCGAGATAGTTTATCAGATCATATAATAGAATTATTTCCATAATAAGTGCAACTATCAAATGACGTTGACCAGTGGTTCAAGGCTTTTCAATCTTAGTGATAGATGCTGGTGGTTGATATAATCACTTCTTACAACACATAAAAGAGCACCTTGCTGGTGTTGCAGGGTGATGCTCGTTTCGTTAAGTACTTTTTTATCATATCAGTTTCTATTGTTTCATTTTTTTTCGCTTGACTTATTTCTTTTTCATGCAGTTTTGGTGGGATTTCTTATAGTGCTATGTATCACTTCTCTGTTGCTTTGTGCTATGTTCTTGAGAAGTTCTATTTAACCAATGTTCCACTATATGTTGGCAGGCTTCTTGGAGGTGTTGTGGTTATAGCAGCAAATGCTGGTGGTGCATGGACTCCCATAGGTGATCTTTCTACCACTATGCTTTGGGTTCATGGTCAGATATCCACTCTGCAGACAATGAAGGTTATCATTTTATCTTTGTTCTCTACCGGGATTTCATTACCTCATGCAGTCCAATAACAAATGATTAATTACCGTTGATTCAAGTACATTACCTCATATACTGATTGAATTTGCCATACTTATCTCTAGGTTTATTTAACCAATTTGCTCATGCTCTAACAACATCAGAGAAAGTTGGAATTTGAACATTAAAACTTGGCATTGGAATTTCAATTTCCTTGAGCAATGACTAACTAGCTTTCCTATATAAGATATAACTGTTGGGCGCACGGTTGTATGAACGGTCTATCTTCAATAGCTTTTCATATTTTTTGTGCCCTTTCAAGACCACATCAGAATATAAATTGCAGGACTTGTTCCTCCCCTCGGCAGTTTCTCTAGCCATCCCACTGGCTCTTATGTCCCTTACCAGGTACTCTCCTAGCATATCCAGCCATATGCCGAATGTCAATTAGTTCCTACTATATGGATCTGGAGTTGTGAGGTTAGTTTCTTTTATCCTTTAACAGTGAAGTTAGGGGGGAGGGACAGGAATCTGCCGATGATTTGGCATCTGAGCAGATGGCTCCTCGAGGACGGCTTGTTTTCTTTGTAGGCATGGGGACACTAATCATTGTTCCAGTATTAAAAGCTTTGACTGGTCTGCCTCCTTACATGGGTCTGTTGCTCGGACTTGGAGTTCTTTGGATTCTAACGGATGCAATCCATTATGGTAAATCCGAGAGGCAAAAGTTGAAAGTACCACAGGCTTTATCTCAAATTGACACTCAAGGAGCCCTCTTCTTCCTTGGAATTCTATTATCTGTAAGCAGGTAATTTGTGAATGGCGTGAGGACATTCTTTCTACCTACTGCTCATCATTTATTCAGAAGATTAATATCATCAACTCTTGTTATTAAATTCATTATACTGAGAAGATTGATGAAGTAATCTCTGCATGCAAAATCTCACTTGTACATAGACATGCAGAGGCATTCTCTAGTGTGCGCAGGGATATGTACACAATTAATATATCTATCTGAGCCATATATTCTGTCAAGCTTCGCACTGGAATCTCTCAATTGACTTACCATAGTCCCCCCGATTCTGCACGCGACAAGTGCATAATATTTTCTTATTATAATAGCGAAAAAGCCACCTCAAGCAGGTAAACCCAGGAATCATAAAATTCCCCACTGACCTCATGGATCAGTATGAAGTAAGCCAAACCCAAGTGGGTAGTTTTTCCCAGTTGACATGGGAAATTGGACGTATCCCTTGTGTCTAATGCACACATACATATCCATTCCTCAAACCACTAAGCCAATCAGTTCATTATGTTTCTTTCATCATCGTGTTGCAGTTTTACAACTTTCTTCTTTTTTCCACTGTGGCTTCGTATGAATCTGTTGATGAGTGCCAACTGTGCATCTCCTACCAATAGTAGCATAACAAGCTGCTTTAGCCTCGTTTACTGATTGTACAACTCTTCTTCTAGTTTTGCTTTATGTTATGATGTTGAGCAAAACATGCGTAGTGGTTGAAAATTGCTATTCATATTGATCATGTAGTGCATGCATGAGTTATTACCAAGACTGAGATTAACATTTGGTGAGTTTTGAAGAGAGAAACTGTCAAAACTTCTCTTTCTATTTAGCAAAACTATACAATGGATAAAGTCCATTGAGCTAGGCACTTAATCGTATTCTTCATAGAAGGAAAAGAAATTCTAAAGAAAGAGGGTTTTTTTTTTTCCACACTCAATTCCTATGCGAGTCCATACCCCACTAACCTCAACTCTTAATTGCCAAGAGTCTTGGGAAGTTTACATGCTACATGTTTGACATGCACATTTTAAGATTCATTAATGCCACGGTTCTGACATATACCTTCTTTTAGCCTGGGGGCAGCAGGACTTCTCAAGGAATTGAAGAATTACCTCGATGCACATATTCATAACATCGAACTAATTGCTGGGTCAATTGGGCTGGTTTCTGCAATTATAGACAACACTCCGCTGGTTGCTGCAATAATTGGGATGTATGATCTGACTTCATTCCCGAAGGATTCAGAGTTTTGGCAGCTGGTTGCCTATTGCGCTGGCACTGGTGGGTCCATGCTACTTATTGGCTCGGCGGCTGGTGTGGCATATATGGGGCTGGAAAAGGTGGAATTCTTGTGGTACTTGCGAAAGGTACTCTACGCTACTTGAGTTTCTCCTGGTTCTATTGTTTTGCTCCTTTAATTGGTTTACTCAAGGTCCCTGAAATTTGAACCGGTTTTCACTCAATATCCTCAAAGGCAACTGCATGTTTTCACTTAATATCTCTGTAAGTGGATGTATTGAAATGATTTGGTTCCTGGCCTTGGTTGTGATTCACCAGCCACCCGCATGTTTACGTGACTAAAATGCTTAAGACAAGTGAAGGGCGTAGCTAGGTAAAGAAAAAGCTGATGCATATGCTTAAGACATGTGAAGGGTGCAGGTAGGTAAAGAAAAAGCTGATGCACTAAATTCACAGATATACAGTTTTTAGAACTGTCAGTTTAATTTTGGATCTACTGATGATTGGCTTGTGTTTTTTTTTTTTTTTTTTTTTGTTCCTTTGTGAGAAAATTTAAATATATTAAATCGGTCAATGTTTGTTTTGCGGGAACAGGTGAGCGGTTTTGCTTTTTTGGGCTTTGCTGCTGGGATTGCTGCCTATTTGGCTTGGGTTCGCATCCCATTTCTTTCTGGTTCATGAAACTATTTCCTGAGCATGAACTTGGCATTTGGGAAATAGAACAGGGGCTGTCTCTTTCAAGATAATGATTGCTTGCTCTGCTGTTGATCTACTATTGAGCTCAAGCAGCATGTACCGTACCAAATGGGGATCACATTATCGGAGAACGTAGGTATGTGAGAAGGAGTTAAAAATTTATCGCGGTTTGCAGTGCAAAAGTTTTCTGTTTCATATCTTTCGTCTCTCTTGTACTTTGTAATAATGGCTGATGAAAGTTACCGGATGAAAAAGACTATTATTGTACTTAAGTAAAACATACCGAAGCAGAAATTCCAGGAGTTATCATATATATATAATTTCTATTACTACACATTACATTCTTCCTATCCATTGTTTACTGTTCTTGAGGTTGTATGTTACCTCCTCATACCATACTCTAAGATAGGGGTGCACAAAACGGACCGTTCGAATCAGAAACTGCCCAGACCATACCGAACCAACCCGGCTGGTTTGGTCAGATTATTGGGAGTGCCGGTCTAGTTTCCGGTTCCTAAAAGTGGAATCGGTGTCCGGGCAGTCCGGTTCCTCCCTTGGATCCAGGAACCAAATCGAACTGACTACATATATTTTTTCTTTAATTTCTTTAAAAAAATACAAGTGATTGGCTTTTTTGTTTTATTTCTTCGTAACATATGTCATCAAGTAGTGGAAATAAAAAAAAAAGACCGGTTCCATTGGATCGAAACAATGGTCCGGTCCGAGTCTTGGTTCTAGGAGCAACCTGAGAACCGGATGCAAATCTAATCACCCCCACCATTGGATATTACTGTTCACTCAATGGATTGTGTCTATAAATGATTATCTTCTTGTATTCTGACATTCTTCTTCTATCCCTAAATCAAAACGAGAAGAATCAGGAAATCATGAAAGCTACCAACACGTAAGGACTTGATGGGAGAAAATAATGACGAGGAGAGAGAGGGAGAAGAAACATGCTGTATCCTGGATTGAGGCGAAGTATTCACCTCCTTAACTTTGATGAATTTATTGAAAAAGAGCATTTGATTCAGGCAAAAAGTAACATAATAAAGTACAGAATCTTCCTTGCAGCACTTGATTATCGTTCCGCTCTACCTCAATATCATTACAAAACACCAACGTCACAGCCAAAATCGCAGAGCAAGACTTGTAAATCGTGC
Organism: Eucalyptus sideroxylon; assembly: GCA_014182405.2. NCBI lineage: Eukaryota > Viridiplantae > Streptophyta > Magnoliopsida > Myrtales > Myrtaceae > Eucalyptus > Eucalyptus sideroxylon. Next base: position 29,639,222 of record CM024554.2, on the reverse strand, counting down.
TCAGCGGCTATGAATGATGAAATGCACACAAATGTAGAACTATAACTCATGCCGCACATTACAACTTGAGGAAAACGAACTCCTCAATCGCAGGAATGTCCCCGATCCTCTTCAGAGTCTCCTTGCTGGGCTGGTCACCAACTCCGATTGCCATCACAACTTGCTTTCGCGGTGCGATCCTCCCAACACTCCTGAAACTGACATTGACATTCTCTTCTCCCAAAATGCTTCCCACTCTGCCAATGATACCTGGCTGATCAACTTGCCTGCGCAATATGATGCTTCCCTCCAAGCTCACATCCACTTCGAAAGATCCCACCTTTGTGAGATGTGGAATCCCATCCTTCACCCGCCCCTTGACGGTGATCTCCCCAGAATCTGATATGTCACTGGCAAATCTTGATTCCACATTTGCAATCTGAACCTAGATAAACTCAAGAGGACTCTCTGGGAACCATCTTGAACCAGGTTCTGCCTTCTGGATCTTAAACAAAGCACCCACAGGGATCAAAATCGTCTTAAAGTCATCCAGAGTTACTTGTCTATCACACCACAATATTGACCCACTCATGATTGAATTCCTAGTAGCTACCCAATGTGTGATCCTTCAGGAATCGTCCAAGGGGCAGCATATCTTACGGTCTTCAAAAACTCACTTCCTCTGTTCATCTTGTAATGAGAAGAAGCTGATTTGGGCCAAAGCCAAACATCAACAAAATTAAACAATTGTACACGTATCAGACAATTCCGATCGATCACCTCAGAACAAATCTTTGCCAAAAAAGATCAAACTTCTAGTGAGCACTTGTAGCCATTCTCCTCCACATCACACATCAAGCAAGTTCCATCACAACAATTGTGCATCAGAGCCCAAAAGATATGTCAAATACTGAGAGCACGTATTGAAGGTTGAGAGGAAGCAGATTGGAGGATAAAAAGTAGAAAGTAGACTGAGAGAGACACCAGACAGCCAAGTTGTAGGAGAAAGTTCCTGATACCTCAGCAGGAACCATTGGTGCATTGACCGCAGTAGCAGCCAACTCTCCTTTTAGAGCTCCGATAACAGCTTCAGCAATTTCAATTGCCACTCCTTCCTGGCATGTTAAGTGACCATTTATGCTTTCTAATAACAGAGAAAATTAAAGTCGGCTAAGCTGTAACTGTTCACAAACCTGTGCTTCCATTGTACTGGCTCCAACGTGTGGGGTCACCGTGACTCTCTCGTGTTGTACCAACTTGCTGTCCTTCGCTGGTGGCTCCTCTGTGAAGACATCAAGTGCCGCCTGTAACAAGGCTAGTATGTGCTTCAACTCCAAAGGCAACAAGAAGGGAACTTGGCATTTTAGATATGAGACAGCAATACCTGAGGAACATTTTCAGCATCCAATGCCCTCACAAGAGCTTCTTCATCAATCACTCCTCCACGAGCAACATTGACAATTCGAGCTCCTTTCTTCATCTTTGAAAAAGTCTCATCATTGAGAGTCTTTGATGTAGCAGGTGTCAAGGGCATGTGTAAAGAAATGAAATCTGCAGTCGCTATGGCTTCATCAAAGCCCACAAGATCCACCCCCACCGTGCGTGCTCGATCTGCGGGGGGCATAAGGGTCATGTACAATCACATGCATATCAAGACCTTTGGCACGACGTCCGACTTCTGTCCCACCCTTTCCGAAACCCATGACGGCAAGCGTTTTGCCAACAAGGGACAGACACCCACATATTTGTTTCTTTGCCGCTCTCCTGCATCAAGTCAAAGACCAATATTGATATTAGCCGTAAGAAAATGTTGGCAATTCGCTTTGTCCCCTATAAACTTAAGCATTGACGTAACTAAGGAGGCAAAATCCAAATGACCTGAATAGCTGAAAATTGTATATAAAAGGCATATGCCAACATATCGTAAATAGCTTTTTACGCCTATTTCATAATTGTAGTTTTTAATCTATGACAGTGGGACTATTTTCACCCTTTACATGACTAAATTTCCACTTTGTAGCAACAACCAAAAAAAGACTAAATTTCCACTCTATTTCACTAAAGAGACAAAGTCGCCTTTGATGGTTTCCATTTTCGCAGAGTTTCCTTCAATTCATTAATTTCCTATTTGGGCTTGATTCCAATTTAACTTATTTCTAATCAGAAAATAAAAATTAGCCTCTTATTTCATTATTTTTCTTATTCCAACTTGAATATATATATTCTTAGCTCACATTTTGATGAACATGTTATTTGGTTCGTATCAAGAGAAAAAAAAAAAATAAGGTTTCTTCGTTGTATCAATGAATTGGTGAATTCTTTTCTACCGTCGATTGTAAATTTTTAGATAGATCATGTAAAAAATTATAGAAGTTTCTAAAAATACACTGAGAACGATGACACAAAAAAGTAATGCACATGAGTCACCTTTTTGTTGTTGTAAACACTCAATGAATGATATTGATTTTTATCAATAAAAAATTAATGATATTTAACAATCTACTTAAACTATTTTCTTATTTCATTTACACTTCTTTCATTTAGTAAATTTCATCTTTTAAATTTTCGAAGTGGTGAATGAATCGTGATTTATGTGACATCCGGGTTATTGCGTGGCAAAACCATGTGCCTTGGAAGACTGAGCCATTCGATCAACAATGAGTAAAGGTATGTTGTATGAGAACACATTCAATAATCGAAGTTAGTAAATGTTTTAGTCAGTCGAGCTTGAGCTTCCAAGTTAATTAAGGGGATATTGAACAAGTTCGATGCTCGAGCGCATACGAAACTCGAACGTTGGAAATGCTAACGTTTGCAATCTGACGCCATGGTCTCTCCCTTCCCTCGGTGCACCCCAAACGTGCCCCTCACTGCAGCACCGCAAGGGCCGCTACCTCAGCCCCTCTCCGTCGCCACCGAAGCCGCGCCACCTTTGCGCCGAGTCAACATCACAAGCCACCGCATCATGCCACCTAGTCACCCACGTCGCCACCTTGCCGCAAAAATCACCGCCAACTGCATCAAGGTGGCATAATAGTCTGCTGCCAGGACTTCGTGCGAGCGGTGGAGGACGAAGGCCGGCAGCGTATAAAGACCAGTGGGCTTTGCTCGTTTGTTTCTTCATCGCGCGACCCTCAACCTCTGTCCATCCTCTACATCTTCACCTTCTTTCACCGCCGCTCCATCCCTTTTCTGTTCTCGCACTCTCAGTTTCACGCCACAAACGCCACAGCCTCACCGTTCCAAACTCGCCAGCGAGTGCGCCTCATCCACCCGAGCTGCTCGCGTCACCCCCATCATCCGGCGTCGTCTCCTCAACGCATCTTGGGCCCGTCGGAGAATAGGTTGCGGGTCAGGACTTTCCTGACCCCGTCAAGCCACACTACGGCCCATTTGGGACTCAAGGCAAGTAGATTGTCCTCCATTCTACGCTATGTAGGTTGGTTATTGCTCAGCAAGGTTGAACTCCTTGGATTTCCGCAGTTTCCGTTGATTTTTATATAAACGGCGATTTCAAAAGACGTACATAGCTAACATTGTCACGCCCCAATCCTAGAGCGCGTGCCCATCCCTCTTTGGTCGATAAAATTTTGCGACTTCCCAGAACGAGTCGCCAACCCTTTCGTTTTATTACACATGCGGAAGCGAATATAAATTCCTTGACAATAACCATCTCGGGATAGAAAAGCAGGATAATAGATTCACAAACAAAACACACTTTTATATTCATGCTGAGTCATATACAAAAGGTCAACAACCAAAAAAACTTTAAAAGATGGTCCTCCAAAAAGAAGCTGACCTAACTGACCTCCTCTTGGCTCCAGGTCCTCCACTCGACGATCCTGAAAATTTAAGTCAACGACGGGATGAGATATAAATTTCAGCAAGTTTGTGCTCTAAACCCCGATTAGGAGGAAAATACGCCTAGAAGTGTCCTAATCACACAATCACACTATCATAAGGACTTATCTCGCCTCAGATCCACCCTGTAGGTCAGTACAATCAAATACTCGACCAGACAATTCAATTCAATTCAATTCAATTCAACCATCACTCAGTCAACTCATTCGACTTCATACCATCGATGCCATCTATAAACTCTATCAATTTGAACAATGCTCACCTAAGCTGAAATAGATATACTCATATATCATTGCTCCCCAAAGCTGATGTCTAAATTTGCTCACCAAGCTACTAGATCAATTATTGCTCACCGAAGGTGCTAAAGATCTATATGGTGTTAATGCTCCTCGAAGTTGAACCACGATACATTACTCCTGGCCAAGGATCTTGTGCCTTGCACATCAATTCCTCAATTGAATACCCAACTTGGCCTAATTCCACTGTATTAAAATGTATCCGATAAAAATTGCACAATATAACACTCAATTAAATAAATCAATCACACTATTGCAATCAGCACAAAATTCCGATCACCGGCTATCTCGATTTAATTTCCGAAAAATATTTAATAATTAAATAATGATCAAAATTAATCAAATAATCCCAATTATTTACCATAAATACTAACCTAGACCAAATTGCTAAATTAAATATCGATACGGGCCCGGAAAATTCCCGAACCCTTCTAGATAAATAGCACATCCTATCTATGCCTTGATTAATTTAATCTAATCACCTAACATGCACAATTAACTAATTAAATCACTAATCTAATCTAACTAACCACCTAAGTCCTAAATGCCATTAGTCTACTGAGAAGAGTTTAGTGTATAAACTCACCGGTTTATTGCGAGAACCGGTTCACCGAGACGGCGGCCGAAACTTAGGTTTGCAACAGCGTCAATGGGCTTGGACCGGGCCTAAAATTGGCCCAACAAATCTCAGCCCAAACTGAGATTTGTTACTGAATTGGGCTGGGCTTGATCTGGGCTTGGGGCTGCGGTTTGGGCTTGGCTTTGCGGGCTTGGGCTTCAAGATTGGGCTGCTGAAATGCAATTGAAGATGGGCTTGAAACTTTGGCTGAACTGCAGAGAATGGGCTGCTCAAATTCACGTGGGCCGCTGGACTGAGAAGAACAATTCGTGGGCTGAACTTCGGTGGGCTGTGGGCTCGATGGAGATGGGCCCACGACACTGGATGGAGGCCCGCTGGTTGATCGAAGATGGAGCAGAATTCTCGGGCGGCTTGCTGGCGTGTGGACGACGCTGCTGGCGCACAAAATGGGGAGAGCAGCTTCGGTCAACCACTTGGGCTTCGCTTGCTGAAGATTGACCGAAAAAACGAGAGATGGTGGTCTTCGCTGGCTGGGAATTGGAGAAGAACGTGGACTGGGCTTCTCGGTGGGTTGAACGCGTGGAGAAGCAGAAAATTGAAGAGCTTCGGTGGCTCGTGGGCTTCAAAGAGTCAACAGCAGGGGTTTTCTTTGTTGACTGGAGAGAGAGACGCGCGTGTAGATGGAGGCTGGAAGTGGGCTGTTAGTGGAGAGCAAATGATGGTAGGGCAGCAATTGTTTCGGTGAAGAAGCGAAGATGCAGAGGAAAGATGAAATGAAAGCAGAATAGAGAGGAATTTGCTCGAGTGAAGAAGAAGATGCGGAGAGGATGGGTTTGCGGGGGACGTGCGCGAGAAGCTAAAGAAAAAGGGGAAGAAAGGTCAATAAAAATCATCCAAACCATTAATTGTTTGGTCCCCCCAAGGTCCTCAAGCTTATCTGTCCCCTAATACTTTCTTGATTAGATAATGCCACAATTTATCCAAATTGATACCAAAATATAGCCCTTAGTCCAAGCTCAGAATTTCCTCAACTTCGGGTTCAATTCTTCCCAAAATTCTCCAATTTAATGTTCAATTTTGTTGAAGAAAAATCCCATACAATTTCTGCAAGTCCCCAACACTCAAAGGCCCGGCTTGGAAGTCCAAATTTCTTTTAATTTGGCCCATCCGAATTTCTGCTAATTTTCCGAATCGTCCAAATCTATTTTTCATAAAAATCCTGAACTTTCCAAAAATTCTTCGAAAGATAAGTTGACGTTCCTAAAATAAATCGTGACATGACAGAACTTTCAATTTCTGAAATCGGGTTCAAATTCGTGGTTAATTTCAATCCGGCGCGATTTTAGCGTAACCTAGTGTACTGGGTAACTTTTAAGAATTTTTAGTGCAATTGACCCGTGATCGATTTATCTCGAGTCACTTTATACATCTTTGACACATTGGTGAACATCGATTGTCGTGAAAATCTCGAGATTTCAATTACAGACAAATGGTACCCAAAAATGACAGAAAATCGGTTTAGTGCTGACCGACGAGAATTTTGCAATCAGGTGAAACCACCCATACTTAATCACACACCTCAGTCGAATCAACCTATCTCTAGTCTCTAATCGATTTTAATTGTGCCATAATGACCCTTGCAAATTAGCACGGTCGAGCAGTCCATTCCTGATCGAATTCTCAAGTTTTTTGCGTTAAAATCCCTTAATGACTTTCCCAAATAGTTTAGTTATCTCATGAGTGATCGGTTCAGAGAATAGCACTATAGACGCGTCGATGAAAGTCCCGATTTATTTAATTGAAATCAAATTCTGAAAATTCAAGCTGTCCCAAACATTGTTTGAGTCTATGGTTTATTGAGTTCGTGAATGTATTGTTGAGGTGCTGGTTGTTGAGATTTATGTGTATTTGAGGTTGAATGACATGAATTGTGGATGAAATCTGGGGACGTCACTGTTTTCGGGTTTGGGTCACTGTAGACCCACGACTTTGTCAATTTTGTATCAGTTTATGTAGTACGATTTTCGTGAGGTTTCCTTCACAAAAGTTGCACCTTGTACTTTGTTTTATAACATACTTTAGTTTCAGATTTTTCGGACTTCACATGATGATTTTATATTTGGAAAAACATAAGAGCTTCAAATCAGTTTTTCAAACACTGGTACTGACTTTTACATGATTATGATTTTCTACAGAATTTTCGGCAAGAAATTTGGACAAGTTTCTTCATGAAAATTGTAGATTACATCTTAAACTACAACATCTAATTTTTCTACGATTTTTAGAACTCATTTGAACTTGCAGAACTCCCATTTCATTGTTTATTCTGGCTCGGGAATCTGCCTCTGTCTTGACACGGCTTATATGAATTGTTGAGAGTTGTACAAGCCAAACTGGATTTCGAGTTCTTCACAAGAAATGTCCCCCTGGATCTTGTTCACATTGTGTTAAATTTTCGTAATTTGTAGAATTGATTTACTTAGTGAATGCTAGTGATTTCCAAAGGCATGCAACTGCCTTTTAGGGACAATTTTGGGATTTTGGGATAAAATTCTTGTTGACATCTAAATTTTGCCAATCCGATAATTTATTACATAAAAAATTAGGGATTAACCTTTAGCCCCTAAAAAAATATTGAAATTAATTTGCATAGCATATAGTTGTACAAATATTTATTATTTAGTTTATATTTTCGATTAATTGCATCATGTTGGACCAGTGGCGAATGAGCTTTAATCTGATGGTCAAGAATCGACTTGAAAGGATAACGAGTTGGAAGATTGATATATTTCGGAAAAGATTTGTATCATTCTTTCAATATTCGGTGAATCTTTCGTATATTCATGTAATATATACACTAAGGGATATATTTCTTGGCGGGGGATGTTTCGAATAAAATATGGAACAATCAAAAGAGGATCTTGTATGCAGAGGTGTATATTCATATCCGCTCAATCCCAAAAAAAGAAGAAGAAGAAGAAGAAAGAAACAGGAAATCGACAAATATTTCAATATGAGCATAATCCTTCGAGTATTTGCGGCAGCCAATTCTCGTGTTTGCAGGAAAGAAAGGGAATAAAAGTGATAGGAGGATTTCAAGGGAAGGAAAGTACGTGGCTGGGCCCAAAGGGAAAATATATTTCAAAAAGAAATATATTTGCATGGTTAAAGGAAGAAAGAAACGAGGGAAAATCGGCTGATCTGGTGAGTCACAAAGAAAAAAATATGAAAGGTATAAGTTCTGAAGGGAAAGAATAAAAAGGATATATTTCAGTGCATCCACAATAGGAAAGCAGATCACCCTCTTTTCTTGGGGATCCCGTGTGGTCTTGCATTTAAAAGGAAGAGCTCTCACGCAGAGGAGTCAGCAAATATCACAATCTCCGAGCATAGAGAAATACACGTGAGGAATAGAGAGAGAAGAGGGAAAGAAAGAGCTCTCTCCGCCAACCCTTGGCGGAGACGCTCGTCTCGAGGTGCCACATCGCCGCCGTTGTGCCCTGACGACACTGCTGCATCGCCCCTCCTTTAGCCATGCGCCAGCCACCCCTGTGACGACAGAGCTGCCCACACCGAGCCACTGCTGTTCGTGATCCACTGTCGAGCCATCGCCATCCGGGCCTGACGAGCTCACTACACCACCGAGAAGTCCCTATACAATGACGCTGAACCAGCCCTTTGACGATGAGCGTCGTTTGTTGATCGAGAGTTCAGCCCAACCCCCACTACAAAACACGAAGCAAAGGACGTTTGTGAAGGAGCACATGGGTCCATCCGCGCTTCACTTCAACAATTCACGTCCAAGTCCAAGCTTCTTTACGGGGGCAATACACTATCCCGAGGAGAAAAGGACAAGAAAAGGAAAATGCCAAAACGCGAGAAAACACACGAATCGTAGAACTTTGAAGATGAGACTTCTCCTCGCGGCAATTGTTCACTAGCGAGTTCACGGTCGCACGAAAGACCCCCACCTCAGCCGTGAGCCGCCCACCGTCCAACACTAGTCGCCGTTCTTGCTTGTATCTGAACCGACTCGATTCCACGAAGTTACTATTTTTACAGGTTCGTTGACCATGAGCCCGCCCCCACCGAGACCACCATGTTCATCCTTTACCGAGGAGCACCACTGCGCCGAGCCTCAGCCACGAGCCATTATTGGTCATTGGTCGAGCCAATTCTGTTGAGTTCAAATTTGAAATTAGGTAATTATCTTATCTAAATTTGATTTAGATATTTTATTACCTAATATATGTCTATTAATAACTAACATGCATACATATGAGTGATAGACATATCTCCAAATTAAGATTTATTTCCTAATTCGCAACCACACATAATCTTTGATTCCATCTATAAGGCTTTAGATGGAATTATTGATTCCACAAGAATCTTTAAAATTAATGCCTTAATTTTTAAGGCTTAAGATGAACTCATTGATTTTATTCACATTCAAGTTGATTGGATAGTATTTCTTTCTTTGCATCGATTGGATGATATATGGTCTAAAGTGATTTGGTCCTTCTCTTGCTTTAATTGCTTTATTTATGCTGAAAATACAAAAACAATTGCATATAATGTAGATTAGAATTAGTTTCCTAGATAGATTTGCATGATAGAATAGTTTAGCTAATTTTTTTATTAAATTAGAATGCATCTTTAGATAATATCTAGAGTAAATAACATCTTTGCATTAAATTGCTTTTTGAGATGTATCTAGGTTAAACTAGGATTTATGTTAGTCTATTTCCTAACTTAAAATAGATAATATCTCACTTTAGCTAGATTTTTATTTTTAGCAATTTTTAGTTGCGAATTTTGATAAAAAAAAAACAAAAATATTATGTGCATGTCATATAGAATTAGTTTTAAAAAAATGCATATTATTTAGTGATTGTCGTTAAGCCCATTTAATTAAAAAAAATTCACCATTAGAATTAGGCAATTTGGTTAAATTGCATTGCATGTAGATTAGATTTTATTAAATAAGAGAAAATCCTCAAAAAGATTGAGTGATTACGTGTTTGATTATAAATCGTATCTAGAGCTGTTGATGTGAATTCTAAGCTAACATTGCAGTTGCTTTCTTTGCTACAAGGTAAGTCCCGTAATTTATTTATTGCTTTCTCGAGTATTAAATTGATGGTTTGCGCACCTGCATGGTCACTTTATATGTTAGGAAAGTAAATTAAAATCAACCCAAGTTTCCTACAAAAATATTTTTGAAAATAAAAGAGAAAATCTACCGAAATGGTGTTAGAGTAATCTGGCGTAATCAGGTCTTCGAACTCATTTAATCTCTACTTCGTAGAAGTGAAGTAATTCTCCTGTTATTTTACTTGAGTTTCTAATCAATCCATCAAAAGTAGATTAGTGGCGACTCATAATTGAAAAATCATTTCCATGTGAATAATTTAAACTTAAGTCACGAATTGGTGTAGACTTGGGAGAGCCCGAGTTAAATTTAGGTTTATAAATCCATTAACCGAATCCTAGGTGGTATACCCGAAATTAGGTCATGACAGCTTGGCGACTCTAGTGGGGAATTGATAAATTCTTAGTGGATTTAGGCCAAGTTTCTCTTTTGAAAAAATATTTTTGTTTGGTAGTAAAGACTCCAGCTAAGTCCCTAACATTTAAGGTGAAATGTTCTTGCAAATGGGAGGTGTAAAGGTAGTAGTCTTTGTTAACCCTTTTGGGTTGTATGTTTTTAATTTTGAATATTTAAGTATTGTTTGCGTATAAACTACTATGCATGTTTATTGTTTTAGCACTACACTATTGTACACATAACCTACCACTAGACTAGGGTCACACCAGGATACTTAGGATGGTATTGAGTTGGATACGACTTTGACCATGAGGTGGCGTAGTAGAGGCTGCACAACTCAATCCCGAAAGCTTCTTTCTTGGTGTCAAGAATGTTTACATTTGCTTGTGAGGTTGTATTGCATTGGGGTATCATTTTTTATTGAGCCAGGGTTAGGAGGATTTGACTTAGTACGCAAGGCTGCAACCATTCATCCCACCCTTTTAACTCAATTTTGCTTAGCCTTCTTAGTTAGAAATTGAACCTCACATTTCATGCATGTGTCTATATGGTTGCCATAATCACCTGGTAAAGTAAGTTCTCTACCCTTTACTCTTGCAATTTACTTACCTTATTGTGTCTTTGGTCGGTCTATGACATTAGGTTGGTCAAGTCCTCGTCTATAAACAAGGGAAGGTCTAACATTCGATTCATGCCTACTTCAAAGGTTGAACTCAAATCATGGTGGAATTGTCTAGGCCACAATGGCCAAACTTATTTGGAAAACAAACTTGATCGCCTTGTTCCCCTCCTTGACATCAATGTCCAAAGCACTCACTCATTTTTGATGCCCCCAAACCTCCATGTTCATATTCGGTAAGCATGAGTTGACTTCAACTTTGAAAGAATACAGCATTGCCATAGGAAAACCTTTGGAATTTAAGTTAATCAATCCACCCCTTGGATTAGAGCCAAAATCAATTTTGTTTGACTTTCTTAGGATGGATGATAATCCGACTCTGGAAGAATACAACATTCCTTTTTTCAAAGTTTTTAGGATCCATTACACCTTCGTGACAAGTTTTAGGATTTAATTATATTTTTAAAAAAAATTTGGACTCAAATGCATATTTGTTATAAGTTTTAGTACTTTCAGTACACTTCATCTTATAATTGATCCTAGTGGACTTTAAAAGCAAGAACAAGCATTACAACTCACGGCTAGGCTGAATGCAATATTTATTTATTTTTAATTTACAAAAAATGTGCTTTATGTCTTATTGGATGTGTAATATGGAAATTTTTCTTAGGAGTACGGGCCAAATTTATTGAGGTGTTGAGGCCCTATTCGATTTTATAGGGTCTTTTTGAAAAATGGGCCGGAATCAAATGAGGTCCAACGTGGGTATTTAGAAGATATTATGAAAAAATGAGCTTTGCAAAATGAATTCATTCGAGTAAGTTTTACTCTTTTTTTTTTTTTTTTTGGTCGAATAAAAGGCACGTGTACCGTCAATGAAGGAAAATAAATTAAAGTATGAAAGTGGAGAAATGGGTTAGTGGCAGCATAATGACAAAGTTATGCGCAAGAAGTTGTGAGGTTCGATGCCTTAAAGATTTGATGCCCACGGCTTAACGCTCCCATATCATCGGATTCTACTCCAATTGCATGACCGGGATTGATTCGGCTTCCACTATCCTTATGGTCTCTCTCTCTATGCGGGATTGATTCGGCTTCCACTATCCTTACGGTCTCTCTCTCTCTCTCTCTCTCTCTCTCTCTCTACGTGTTTTTCTCTCTTTCATTCATTCCGTCTTCTTCCTTATATGGCGCCCCATTAGCTACTTGTCAAGTATAAAAAAAAGGTGTCTCGTCAAATTTTTCTGTCACGTAAATGAGATAAAATTAATGAAAGCTCTTCATTATGCTTTTTAACAAGTATCTAAACTTTTTTTTAACTTAATTGCACTTCCATATTAAGTTTTCGAACTCATGCATCATTGGCCATCCTAGCAATGCATGAGTTCCTTTTGGTAAAGAAATAATAAAAAAAATGAACTAGCCATAAAATTTTAAGACAAGGAATTGTACCTGAAGAAGGGATGGCTTTGACCTTAGTTGTAACCTTTAAAAAAAAAAACCAAAGGTAAAAGGAGAACGAATTCCGCCATTGAAGATGGCTTGATCTATTCTCCATCCCCACACCGAAACACTAGAAAAAAAGGTACAAACTTGCCCGTCGAACCGTCACAACACATAGTTAAGCTGTAAATCATGTATGTGAAAGAGCATAATCACTCAGAGAACGAATGGTTCTCGTATTTGATTCTACAATCCGCAAATTGAAGCTGGTCGCCAATACAAAGCAGACACAAATTAATTAGTTGGTCTGCCGCATCTGTCAAGCATAGATGGCAATCCTCAGCCGAGAGCGCACCGTTACAAGCCGCGTGTCCGTAACACGAACCATGTGAGATGTAATAGTCATATCCGTTGCTGGCTGTATGCCATATTAGATCCGTGACGACCAACTGTAAACTCGTGTTGAACTCACCAAGAGTCTCGTAATGGTTGCCATTGCAGATCTTGGAAACTAGCTTCGTGTCTGGATTACCTGCATCAACACTGCAAATGTAAAGGAGCAAGATGAGAACGACCATCATACTCTTTCTTGCAGACATATTTGGTCAAGGGTTTTCTTCCGATGCTTTTACTGATTGAGTGCCATGATCAGCTGGGGTATAAATGCATGCCTTTGTTTTGGCGTAATTACCACACTTGACTGAATAAACGAGGAAAGCATCTCTTGCACCCCATTAATTTAAGTCTCGACAAGATCCATGTGCATCTTAATCTTATAGGACAGTTGATTCGTCTTAGTTAATAGCTTGTGACAAGAAAAGTACATACATGGTATATATTTATGAAAAAGGATTAGAAGTTTAGGATAGAGTTCAAGTGTTGGAGATGTAATTTAATTTTGAATTGGTTGAAGTATATTCATGGATATCAGATAATTCTCTACTAGAAAATAATGTTAGGGATACTATTTCATAAGATAGCTAGTTTTCTTGTCAAATTAAGATAGCCAATTTTCTAGGAAAAGTATTGGAAAAAGTTCTAAACCTTTCAATTTATTCAATTTAATCATAAACATTTTCAAATTAATATCTATTCAGTCCGTCTAGCCAAATTATGCCGAAAATCACTAACGTAGATGCCAGTGATCCTACGTGATATGACTGATACTGATGTGGATAACCCATGAAACAATAATTTAGGAATTTTATCAATTACAATTTTTCCTCATTGCACAAGACAAGCACTACAAGTACAATGCAATACAACGGAGGATCGATCCCTAGAGCGACTACAATAAAAGCCCTACCTCATATGGGTGAGTTAGGCTAGGGTGTCTGTGATAATGCCCTTCGAATTTCATTTATGAGAATGCCAAGAAGTTTAGGTTTAAATTTCTCTAATTCAATGGCATCAAAGACTTTTAGACCTAATTATCATTGCCATTTCTTGTTGAATGTTATCAGTGATGGAAACAGAACCGAATATTCCTTATTTAAAGTAGAGAATCAAGGTGCTCGGTGAGCTTGAATCTACAAGATTTTTTTTTTTGCATATGAAGTGATCACTACGAAGTGAGCTTCCCCACCAAAGAGCCAAAGGATAACTTAGACACATGACATTAATATAATCATACAAATCGGTACAAGAAACGCTTAGAAACTAACACCACTGGTAGATGCAATGAATAATGAAAGCGACACCAAATCCAACAAGGTGGGAGCCGAGAATCCATCATTATGTATACTTAATTAGGGTGCGTTTATTATGTGAAATATGAATGATATGAAAAATATTTAAAAAAATAATTACTTGTTTAGCTTAAAATAATAAAGCTCACATTATTTCCACCTCCTTATTGACTCTTGACACTCTCATATCATATTGAATTGACTATATTAACCATTGCGAGTCCCACTCTTAATTTAAAATTATTTCTTACCGTTTATCTTCTTCTTTTTCATTCTTACTAAAAACCAAAACTTCCTACATCTCTTTTAAACAAATTTTTTTTCACTCTAGCCACTTCTTCACACTCATTACATTTCAATGTTCCTTCATGTGTGTCTTCTTTTGAGCTTATTCCATTGTTATAATTTAAGCAAGCACAAATCATATATTGGAATAAAGAAAGGTTAGTTTTATCTACAAATTATAATTTCCCTAGATTATCCTTGTTCGTAAAATTCTAAACACAAGTGAATGTATCGAACAATTAATATAATGATGAGAAGAGTATTGTCCCACGGAGATTGATGATTAATAAACTAATTAAATACTAAAAATAGATTAATTCTTAAATTTATCTAACAAATTAAAATAGAATTGTGAATAAATTAGAACTAAAAATCTTAAAAGTAAAATTTGGAGACTAAATGCTGTAAATCAATCAAATAAATATGTTAAAGCATTCAATTTCACTATAACCACTAGATATGAATTTCAAATTGTTACGAGTATAAGAACAATATCAAACATGTGATAGTATAATTTCCAGTTTATTTACTATCCTATCTCTAGGTATAGTAACCCTACTCATTTTATTAATCCATTATATATTTATGTGAGTTTAAATAAGCATAAGTGCATTAAAATTTATAAATATTCTCGGCTTACGATGAGTCTTTTGAATTACCTTATTACCAAAAGTTACAAAAATAGTAGAGTATATCTCTATCCACATTTAATTCATGGTTATATATTATAAGGAGTAATTGCATATTATCACTTCTCAGTCTCAAATATGCACATAAGCTCATTCAAATGGTGGTCAGTCACTTAAAAGCATTAAGCACAATAACATATAACTCACATGAATGGAATCTCTTGCACACATAAAAATTATGAAATTCACATCATCATGGTTAGACTACATTGTAGCCATACGAAAAGAAAATCTTAACATGGTAGAAGAAGAAACGAAAATATAAACTAAACTTAGAATCTTGAATCCAATAATAAGAATTTTGTCACCACTTTTGTCTTTTTTTCTTCAAAATACTTGAAAAACTCTCAGAACAATGAAAAACAATCTAAAAACTAAAAACCTAGCTATCTCAAGCTCTCAATTTTATCTTATTTGTAGGATACATCCAATACCTAACTTAACATTTTGCTAGTTCTCGAGCAAAAGCAAGATATAACTCATACTAAAGCTAACAATCTTCTCCATGACATCTTTCCATAATTGCTCAAATTCACAATTCAAAGAAAAACCCAAATTTCATCCAAACATTGAAATTGATTTATAAGTTAAGACTAATTCTAACTATGTGATCCAAGTGTGTGTGAGTCCTTATCTATTCGAATTATATGTAATATAGGTAAATTCACATTGGTATGCAACCTCTCAAAAATTCTCTGTAATTATGACCGAATATCATAGGTTTCCTTTTTATTTCTCTCTCAACTAATGTAAGCTAATCATCCAACAAAAAATCAAAAGGACTTTTCTCAGTTTGTAATGCAAGGTTGGGCTAAAGGTAAGATAACGGTAATTTTAAGCTCAAATCACCCATCACACATTGAATTCTAGAATTTAATTAGAGCCAATGTCACTGTCTTTAATTTTACTCTTTCAAGATAATCTTTATGCCACCACATATCATCATTTCCTTTTTATCTTTTTATTTGAATTGTTTTATGGTAGAGTTTCTCCCAAAGTCCCTCCTGATATGGCATGAAAATTTTCAACTCATTGAGTATCCAAAAGACTCACTCAATTAAAAGTTGAATAGGGAATCATAAAAGCAATTTATTTATTTATTTATGATACACCCCAAATAACCATAATAGTCTCTTTTTTTTTTTTTTTTTTTTTTTTTTTTTTTTTTTGCTTTTCCATGTTCCATCTTTCTTCCCAAATTGCTATTAAGCTCAAATAAACTTTTATCCCAAAAAAATCAATGTGCTCGTGGAGCATGGGAGAATGATATAATTTGATAAAAACTAAGCTAAACATATATAGGTGTCAATAAAAAAAAAGGATAATAATTAAAGCTCAACAGGTGACTAGGAATAAATAAATATGGTTGGCTTGAAATGCTCAATTGATCCAAAAATTGCCTAAATTATTTTTCTTGAGGCGAAATCCTAGTCAAACAAATTCTAAAATTTGGATGAGATCTAAAACAATCACATATTTCACATGAATATTTTCTAAATTTATACATAATTCAAAAATTAAGGACTTTTAGTGCTTAGTAAGTGGATCAACACAATCAAAATTAAAATTAAGTCACACATCAGTTGCAAGCTCAAATAAAATTTAAATTTTCCTAAGAATCGCAAAAATTCACAATAAGGAATTCAATAAAAAAAATTCAGATTTAGCAAAAATGTTAAGCAAATTTTAAGATTTGGGTGAAATATAAAAAAATCAAATACTTCACATGAATATTTTCTAAATATACACACAATTAAAAAATTAAGGATTTTAGTGCTCGGTAAGTGGATTAACACAATCAAAATTAAAATTAAGTCACACGTCAATTGTAAGTTCAAATAAAATTTAAAATTTTTTAAGAGTCGCAAAAATTCACAATAAAAAATGTAATAAAAAAATTCAGATTTAGCAAAAATTTTGTCTCTCTCCCCCTTTCTCTCTTTTCCCCCTCTCCCTCACGCCACCTTCTGCCACTTCTCCCTCATCTCTTTTTTTCTCTCTCTCACTTTTTCCCCTCCCCCTCACGCTACCACTTTCTGCCCACATCCCATCCCTTTTATTTAATTTTCTTTTTCTCAACTCTCTCTCTCTCTCTCTCTTCTTCTCCCTCACGCGTTCTCCCTCTGCAAACCCTTCCCCCTTCATATTTTCCCCTTCAATTTCTCTCACGCCCCTTCTTCTCTTCTTTCCCTTTATCTCCTCCCATAACCACCCACTTACGCCACTATTCATCACCACCACCACCTTCTTTCCACAGCCACCGTTGCCACTGTACCTCGTGCAGCCCGTCCGTGCCGCGTCCACCGCCGACTCTCAAGCCACGAGCCACCGTTGCCATGCCATCTCCATCACCGCTCCATTTGCCGTTGTTTGACCGCCATCCACGGCTCAACGCCATGCCGACCGCCAAGCTGAGCCCCCTTGGCCGTGGGTTTGAGGAGCCGCAACCGTCGCCGCTGAGTTCCCGTTCAAGTTGCGAGCCTTGTGTTTTTGTCACCGTCACGCCGCCATTGCCGCGGGCTTGCCGTCGCCGGAAATCGGTGAGTTAACCTCATAATCATGGATTAGGGTGTTAATTGCATTTAGGGGGTGATTAGCTATGAAGCATTGAAACTCTCCAAGAGCTTTCATGTTGTGTCGGGCACTTCGATACGTGTCCGACACTCTCGGACACTTGGTCAACACATGTTGGAAAATCCGACATCTAGTCAACTTTTTTTACACTCTCTGACACTCAAGTCGAAATTCCAACATACGAGTTTCTAACACGTGATTCCGATATCAAGTCAATTTTAAAAAAATTTAATAAATGAAGTGTCAAAATGCATATATATGAAAAAATAAAACACAATAATAAAAATAAGAAATTGATAAATAAGAAAAACCTAGTCTTTTCTTCTTTTCAAACTCTCACTTTCTGTTACACATAATGCGCCTCTTAATTTTTTTTTTTTTTCCTCTTCCGACAAATCTAACATGCAAGTCCAAAATGTCGATTGCTTATTTTTTCTCCAAGTTTTATAAATTATTGGAATATAATTGAATTTGTCAGATTGAAATAATGAATAATATTAATAAATGATGGATTAATGTTTTAAGTGTAAATTCATACTAGAATTTTTAATTATTTATTTATTTGTGAATTTGAATAAAATTAATTTGATTGAAATAATCATAAAAATGATAATTTATTTTGTATATATAAAATATATATTTAATTTATAACGTGTCCCAACATGTCGGAATTTTTTGTTTTTTGAAAAATGACTTGTCAAGGTGTGGTGTGGTGTCGTGTCGTGTCACGTGTCACGTGTCAGTGTCGGTTCTACTTAGATGGTTAGTTTAATATTAATTACGGTTAATATTAGTTAACCTTGGTTTTTTCTTAATTGTGATTAAAGATTGTTTAGATTAAATTTAAGTGCAATTAGTTTAAATAATTACGATTCGATTAATTAATTGAGTTTAATTTAATTAATCATAATTAGCCTAATTAATCGTGATTAGCTTAATTAATAGTGATTAGCGTAATTGATGACAGATTAGCCATTAACTATAATTTTGTGTCGTTTTATTGGATGATTTTACACTTAATTCTGATCGTTTGAACATGTAATGCCATGATGTTCGATTGCCCAAATCATGTATTTTAAATGCTATTTTTCAAATATGGTTTATTGGTAAGAAAATATCAAATTTTGAGGTGTTGGGTTTTGACGCCAAATCTTACGTGCTAAATAAAACAATGATATTTTAAAATGAAAGTATGCAAAGTTTGATGGATTGATTTTAAATACGTGACCATGTGCGATTATTTTACTGGGATTTTAAATGTAAAGATTTTCCAAGGTTTGTTACTTAAGCACAAACTCTTTTACACTAGGCTAATTGACGGAAGATAAAAATTGGCTTGAGCGTTAGCCTGCTTGTATGGTCATTTAATTGAACCCCTCACCCAACGGGAGTTTGGGGACGATGTCCAATGTTTATTGGATGCCCGACGGGGGTCTAGATGCCGAGTCGCGGTTGAGGCCGGACCAATGCTCCTTTATGGAATGCCGTCTAGGCGGGGGTTCTAGATGTTGCTATGCTCGATGGGGCAGGTGTTGGCCGTGACCCGATGGGTTGTAATAATCGGAACACATGTAAATGATTGTGATGCATTGCGCTTGATTATGGGGTAAAACTATTAGGCATGGTATGGGACGTGCCAAAACGGGTTTTACCTTATAATCGAGATCTGTGTGGATGCTTGGTACATGAGAGTTATGTGTTCTGATTATTGATTATGCTTATTATATTAATAATGGCATATGTAACATACTAATATGCATGGATGTGCCAAGGCGAGGTAAGATTGTACACTGTTGCATGTTTAAGCTACCTTTGAGTCGAATTTGCATCCTACTTGAGGTTTAGGCTATTGACTCGCTGAGATTTATATTTCACCTCGTTGTTGTTAAATATTTTCAAGGCCGTAACATGGAGAACTGCTAGGTGTGGTTGCGGTGGGCACGAGATGAGACATATTTTTGGATGGCCCTGTCATTAGTGAAATTTAGGTTAATCCTAATCCCTTGAGGTTTTTGAGAGGGTCGATAGGAAGTGACTGTAGAAAGGCTTGTAATTATTAAACTTCCTAGGGGTAATAGTGGATAAATAAATATGTTGTTTTCAGCAATATTTGCCGTGTTTTACTATACATGTTGTTTGTTTATTGACTAGGTGTTTATTTAATTCGCTTCCGTATGCGTTTAATCGAGAGATAAAAAGAATAAGTCGGCGATGCGTTTTAGGATGTCGCATTTTTAATCGACCGCTGAGGGATATTCGCATGCTCAGGGTTCGAGGTGTGACAGTTTGACCCCTACTCTGTTGCTAATTTCCTTATTTGGGAATTTTGATAAATTGGATGCCGTCATGTGGTAAAGACTTTCTTACATATTAGTTTGAATACTTCATAACTTTGTTTAATCTTAATCGTATTGTGATACAGGGTCCTACCATGGTGATTTTGTTTGTATTAGGATATGCAGGCATACTCTTCGAAGAATTTCTACCCTTCAATAAAAGTGGAGTGGGATTATTGATGGCTGTGAGCTTATGGGTAGTGCGAAGTATTGGGGTAAGCTTAAGATAAAGTTGTGGTTATTGATGTCTATATCAGTGAGATACTACAATTGTAGAGGGGCTCATCCCTAATTGTTTATTTATGCTAACATAAATATTCTCTTTACCATTTGACCTATAACAGGCCAAAATTTATTTGAAGCATGATGCGGTAGCATGTTTGTTTAAATATTTCTCTTCTCGCTATTCTAGTTGAATCTTAATCTAAATTTGGGAGTGTGATTGCCAAACTAAAAAGGTAAAGCTACATATGTGTTTACCAATCATGCCATGCTAGAAGTCATTTCTTTCTTTTGGTTTCTTGATGAATTCACTATGCCATATGCAGGACGGCTGCTTTTGAAACTGCCTTAATATGTAATACTCCTCAGCTCATAGATCTAGAAACATTTAGCATGTGTAGCAGAAGTCTTCCCTAGAAAACCTGAAGACACACTAAGGGTAGATGCAGATTCTGAATTAAGTTTTATTCATTAGTGTGGCACAATTTTTGGTGAAAAGCTTTTCTTTGAGAAATTGCTAATGTATCGAGGGAGAATATAGTGCTATTTCTAGGAAGGCTCCAGATATCTTTGTCATGGTTTTTCTTTTGTCTTGCAATATTCAACAGGAAAATGATGGCCTTCCTTCTCTGGCAAGGAAACTTGTAAAAAAAAATTTGTCTTTCTAAGAAGTTGAGGAAGAATTGTGTGATTGTCAATTACTGAAGTCACTAACAATTAGCTACATTGACTTTGCCTATCCATTTCTTTTGTAGCCATCTATGTCTAAGCTATTGCCCATGTGACTATTGCATTTAACCAGGCTAATTCTTTCTTGATTGTGGAAGCTCATAAGCAAGGTTCTCTTAATTTAAAGTACCTTTTACTATCCTCTAGTCTCTAGGTTAGATGATGGAGAAGGTTCTTAACACTTGCTCTTGTATTGTATATGTCTTGGTACTTTTTTAAGTCTCAGTATGAAAATACGTCATGAATTTAAATGTTTAAATTTCACGATGAGCTATATACTTTCTTTTTTGTTTGTTGGTAGGTAATCACTATTTCAAATTCCCACGAGTGAAGTTTATTTTATGATTTTTTTAATATTTTGTTAGTTATATTTAGGTTTGATATTTCGTATTTGTACTTGCCTAGGCTCCATCAACTGATGTAGCTGTCTCAGAGCTAAGTCATGCACTAGCTGAAGTCAGTGAGATAGTCTTTTTCTTGCTTGGTGCAATGACCATTGTGGAGATAATAGATGCTCATCGAGGATTCAAGGTGGTCACAGACAATATAACTACTCGGAAGCCACGCACTCTTCTTTGGGTGGTAGGTGCATTTTTCCTATAACATCCTCGATTTCGAGCCCTTTACACAGTAAAGGAGAAGTCTGGACTTGGTTTCATCGGTTATGCCTTGTTATGTCCGACTTCGTCTGATCACGGCTTAGGCATGAATTTTGGACCAAATAAGATAGTCGGTCATGGTTAGACTTAATTGACTCCGGCCCAATAAGATGGCCTTCAAACCTTGATTTTTTCCTATGGGCATTTAATGTTCTTGGAAGGTAGTCAATTAATGCATGACGACTAAGTGGGACACTTGGCACAAATGGTCTTACCCTTGCAAGGTAATCATGAACCTTGGATTCTTGCACATTAAGAAATGGTGAGTCATAAGCCTATTAAGAAGACCTAAAGACCAAGCTAAATAGGTTAATCTCATTGAAGAACCAGAGTCGAATGCATTAAATGGGGGAAATGAGTATGGAGGCTTAGGTGTCCTAAGTAATTAATGAAAGAAGATGACTCATAAGCTTAGGCGTAAATTCATCATGATAAGCCATTAATGAATGGGGTGAATCACATGTCCACGTGTCCCTATTAGATTAGGGTCATCATTTCCTCTATTTTGAGACTTCGAAGACAAGGTATTTCCAACTTTAAATGCTTGATGAATCATCGGCCAAGTAATTAATGAATGCTGATCTTGGAAGACCATTAGGGGCACGACTTCTCCTCCATAGACTTGCCACCTTGAGTTTCATAGGTTTTGACTTCCCAGTTTTTCAAAACTATTGGACCTTTCCTACTTTCCAATTTTATAGAGCTTTTTTGTGCTTCGAATTTGGAGAAACTTCCTCATGAAAGTTGTTCAAAACATCTTAATCTATAATATACTTAAATTTCAGATTTTTCTAAAGCGAAATGGTTGAGATGAAGGCCCAATCAATTACCATATAGAATATGCCCAGTATAGTGAAAACAATAACCAAGTTGCTTTCTCAAATTCTTATAAAATCTTCCCTTTTGAATTTGGACATGCTTCCTTCAAGAAATTTTAAATGACATCCATATCTACAACACATTAAAGTTTCAAAGAGTTTTGTGAAGATTTAGATTTCAAAATGTCTCTCTCTCTTACCGTTGAATTTGCTCGATGGATGAATTTTTGAGTTGTGTTCAATGAATTTTTGCTCTTTCCACAGCATGAATTTGGCTAAGTTTCCTCATGAAAAATGTTTTTTAAGATCTTTTCAACAATGTATTAAAATTTTATAATTTTTCGAGCCTGCTTGATAAGGTAATGACACTAATTTAGAAAGTTGCTCGAAACTGTTCTTCAACTTAGAATGGGAGGTTACATGGCAAACTTGGAGAGGAAGGGGCTACATGCCCAACTTAAGGAGCAAGCCATCTAGAGTCTTCTTGGATTGGGATAAAGATACATTAAATGTGCTTGGACCATAATGCATTAATGCTAGTTTGAGTCATAAGGCTTAGGTGTCCCCTAATTGATAAAGTCATCATTACAAAGATGACTCAACCCTCAAATGGCCCAATAAGAAAAGGTACGAGTGTTGCCCAAGGGATTAGGCTAGCCACATCTTCTTCCTTAGCCATGCCACCTTACCAACCTAGGCTTGCCACCCAAAGAAATCCTATTGGTCCATTTGGAAGGATAATGATGAGAGACTTACCTATAAATAAAGGCATTCCCCCCAATACCACACACACCTCTCTCTCTCTCTCTCTCTCTCTCTCTCTCTCTCTCTCTCTCACGCCTTCTCATCGTCACCCTCTCTCTCTCCGCCTCTCAGCCTTGCTCACTCATTGCCTCATCGAACAGCCCTCTATTAGTAGAATTACCTATAGTTCATCGAGGTTTATTGAAGGTAAATAGAATCTCTAACTCTTGGCTAGATCGATAGCTAACGTCGTCGAGTTTAGTGGTGTGCTCACTCGTGTAAGCTACGTGTATGTTGTAATGTTCTTTTGTATGGTTTGCTCATATTCGCATGATTGAATGTGTTCATGCCATTGGGCTTTGTATGCATCGGCTAAGATGAAAGATGAAGAATCGGCTTGTGTGATGCACTTATATGATACATCTAAAGAGGAAAAAGCATCCGTCACCACATAGCGTTGGCGGCGATGCCTTGTTCATTGAACGGGATGCCCTGGTTGAGCGAGGATGCCTGGGTTTGAGCCCGGATGCCTCGGGTAAGCTAGCCTCGGGATGCCCTGGTTGAGCCCGAATGCCTTGGTGAGCTAGCACTAAGATGCCTCGATTGAGTCGGAATGCTTTGGTTGAACCAAGATGCCTAGCTTGAAGCTACATGCCTCGATTGAGCCCAAAGGGTTTGGTTGAGCTAGGACCACGATAAATGAATTTACATGAGTGTCGGTTTATGCATAAGCATGATATGTTGATATGTTCATTGACAAGCAAAAGGTAAGCATACATTAAAATATGCAATAATGTACATCTACATGTAGTCGAGGTGTAGCAATAAGTTTGCTAATGTTCTGTCATTGATATTGCATTATGAGTGTTGTACCTACTAGATTTTGATGATGAGATGTCCCCTAGTAGAAAATTAGGGTTTTACTTACTGAGTCCATGACTCACCCCGTTGTTTTTCAAAATTGTAGATATGGAGGAATTGCAGTCTCGAATAGAGGAGCTAAAATTTACCCCGGCCTTTTTGAGTATAGAGCATGTAATGGTTGTAAATATGGCCTATGACAAAAAGGACTCGTAAATGTAATTGATATAATTGTATGTTTTTAAATGATTGTTTTCCTAACTACTTGTTTTTGTCTGGGTGTTGTCTGTACACTTCTACATGTGCTTAATGAAAAAATAAAAAGAAATGGGACAATGACACGCCGAAACATCACGAAAATAACCATTGCTGCTCATGACCCTAGGACTTGAGTTGGAGTCGTTACATCTCCTCTCATGGTGTCTTGAAGAATCCTTCTTAGCTAAATAGTCAGTGAATTGCAATTGGAACTCCTGTTAATACATTATTGAACCTTTAGGTCAAACCCACTTATCTAGTCCATATTTCCATCTCATATAGCAACTAGCGCTAGGGGTGGTAAATGACTTTAGTTCAAACCCCCCTAACCCGTGACATTTGATCACATAATCCATTGACAAAGGTGTCATTGCCCGCCGTCTGCGTTGCCTAGGAGAGAGAAATTTTGTGTCATTATCAAATGTGTATTTTCACTCAAAAACTCATTCAATAATAGAAATAGAAAAATCTATTTATGTTTCAGATATTAATTTCTGACAAAAATGGTTATCATTCACATCCTTAAAGACTAGAAAGAAGGTAAGGTGAACTTGTCATTGAGATTGCTTCTTGTGGTACAGTTAAAGGAGGACATTCAAGAGTACTGCAACAACAGGTGGAACTCATTGAATAGGTTGATCAGAATTAAATCTATGTGGATATGAGCCGGACGTAGCTGGTATAACTTTGGCCAGTGGATGAGCCCGTTTAACATGAGATGCTTTAGTGTTTTGTTCTAATTAAGACAAGGACACTCTGGAGGATAAACATTTGCGTTCTAGATTGAACTGGCAAAACTGGCTTCTGCCCTTTCCGGAAGTAGAATGGAGGCAAAGAAACTGGCATTCGCTATAGCTTAGATGACTTCTTTCAATCCTTCCCATGGACATTTTAGATACCTCAGTGCCTAACTTTGAATAAGTGTGAGACTAAGTGAGTATCAACCCTCTCAATTCAGTGTGGTGCTGACCTTTAACTTTTTGGATTTTCAGGTTGGTTTCGTGACTTTCTTCTTAAGTTCTGTCATGGACAACTTGACATGTACAATTGTCATGGTGTCTTTATTGCGGAAACTAGTACCTCCTTCCGAGTGCCGCAAGTATGTTACAACATTTTCATATTGTCATGAAGTCCTCATCTCAACATCTGTAGCTTGTTTTTTGGTTCTTCGGTGTTTTGTTTCCTTCAGTAGGGTCTTTCTGCGCCTTTCCTGTTTTGATAGGATTTTCTTTCTCATTGAGAATTGTCTTGTCTTTAGGCCATATTGAAACACTATAATCTTTGTATTATGAGTATGAGCCACTAAATTAGATCTATAATCATCGTAACTTCAGAAGTCAGCTCCTTTTATTGAGTTTGAGATTTTAAGTTGAAATAGTTTATCAGATCATACAATAGAATTATTTCCATAATAAGTGCAGCTATCAAATGACGTTGGCCAGTGGTTCAAGGAAGTGAGATAGCGACATACCTACCTTTTCAATCTTAGTGATAGATGCTGGTGGTTGATATAACCACTTCTTACAACGCATAAAAGAGCACCTTGCTGGTGTTGCAGATTGATGCTCGTTTTGTTAAGTACTTTTTTATCATATCAGTTTCTAATGTTTCATTTTTTTTCGCTTGACTTATTTCTTTTTCATGCAGTTTTGGTGGGATTTCTTATAGTGCGATGTATCACTTCTCTGTTGCTTTGTGCTATGTTCTTGAGAAGTTCTATTTAACCAATGTTCCACTGTATGTTGGCAGGCTTCTTGGAGGTGTTGTGGTTATAGCAGCAAATGCTGGTGGTGCATGGACTCCCATAGGTGATCTTTCTACCACTATGCTTTGGGTTCATGGTCAGATATCCACTCTACAGACAATGAAGGTTATCATTTTATCTTTGTTCTCTACCCGGATTTCATTACCTCATGCAGTCCAATAACATATGATTTATTACTGGTGGTTCAAGTACATTACCTTATCTAGTGATTGAATTTGCCATACTCTCTAGGTTTATTTAACCATTTTGCTCATGCTCTAACAACATCAGAGAAAG
This sequence comes from Eucalyptus sideroxylon, assembly GCA_014182405.2. NCBI lineage: Eukaryota > Viridiplantae > Streptophyta > Magnoliopsida > Myrtales > Myrtaceae > Eucalyptus > Eucalyptus sideroxylon. The sequence goes on along the minus strand of CM024554.2, from coordinate 29,612,992 downwards.
TTGGAATTTGAACTTTAAAACTTAGCATTGGAATTTCAATTTCCTTGAGCAATGACTAACTAGCTTTCCTATATGAGATATAACTGTTGGGCGCACGGTTGTATGAACGGTCTATCTTCAATAGCTTTTCATATTTTTTGTGCCCTTTCAAGACCACATCAGAATATAAATTGCAGGACTTGTTCCTCCCCTCGGCAGTTTCTCTAGCCATCCCACTGGCTCTAATGTCACTTGCCAGGTACTCTCCTAGCATATCCCGCCATATGCCAAATGTCAATTAGTTCCTACTATATGGATCTGGAGTTGTGAGATTAGTTTCTTTTATCCTTTAACAGTGAAGTTAAGGGGGAGGGACAGGAGTCTGCCGATGATTTGGCATCTGAGCAGATGGCTCCTCGAGGACGGCTTGTTTTCTTTGTGGGCATGGGGGCACTAATCATTGTTCCATTATTAAAAGCTTTGACTGGTCTGCCTCCTTACATGGGTCCGTTGTTCGGACTTGGAGTTCTTTGGATTCTAACGGATGCAATCCATTATGGTAAATCCGAGAGGCAAGGGTTGAAAGTACCACAGGCTTTATCTCGAATTGACACTCAAGGAGCCCTCTTCTTCCTTGGAGTTCTATTATCTGTAAGCAGGTAATTTGTGAATGGCGAGAGGACATTCTTTCTACCTACTGCTCATCATTTATTCAAAAGATTAAACTCTTGTTATTAAATTCATTATACTGAGAAGATTGATGAAGTAATCTCTGCATGCAAAATCTCACTTGTACACAGACATGCAGAGACATTCTCTAGTGTGCGCAGGGATACGTACACAATTAATATATCTATCTGAGCCATATATTCTGTCAAGCTTCGCATTGGAATCTCTCAATTGACTTACCATAGTCCCCTTGATTCTGCACCACAAGTGCATAATATTTTCTTATTATAATAGCGAAAAAGCCACCTCAAGCAGGTAAACCCAGGACTCATAAAATTCCCCACTGACCTCATGGATCAGTATGAAGTAAGCCAAACCCAAGTGGGTAGTTTTTCCCAGTGGACATGGGAAATTGAACGTATCCCTTGGGTCTAATGCACAGATACATGTCCATTCCTCAAACCACTGAGCCAATCAGTTCGTTATGTTTCTTTCATCACCGTATTGCTGTTTTACAACTTTCCTCTTTTTTCCACTGTGGCTTCGTATGAATCTGTTGATGAGTGCCAACTGTGCATCTCCTACCAATAGTAGCATAACAAGCTGCTTTAGGTCTCGTTTACTGATTGTACAACTCAATTATTCTTCTAGTTTTGCTTTATGTTATGATGTTGAGCAAAACATGCGTAGTGGTTGAAAATTGCTATTCATATTGATCATGTAGTGCATGCATGAGATCTTACCAAGACTCGAGATTAACATTTGGTGAGTTTTGAAGAGAGAAACTGTCAAAACTTCTCTTTCTATTGAGTAAAACTATAAAATGGATAAAGTCCATTGAGCTAGGCACTTAATCATATTCTTCATAGGAGGAAAAGAAATTCTAAAGAAAAAGGGTTTTTTTCCACACTCAAATCCTATGCGAGTCCATATCCCACTAACCTCAACTCTTAATTGCAAGAGTCTTGGAAAGTTTACATGCTACTTGTTTGACATGCACATTTTAAGACTCATTAATGCCTCGGTTCTGACATATACCTTCTTTTAGCCTGGAGGCAGCAGGACTTCTCAAGGAATTGGCGAATTACCTCGATGCACATATTCATAACATCGAACTGATTGCTGGGTCAATTGGGCTGGTTTCTGCATTTATAGACAACACTCCGCTGGTTGCTGCAATAATTGGGATGTATGATCTGACTTCATCCCCGCAGGATTCAGAGTTTTGGCAGCTGGTTGCGTATTGCGCTGGCACTGGTGGGTCCATGCTACTTATTGGCTCGGCGGCTGGTGTAGCATATATGGGGATGGAAAAGGTAGAATTCTTTTGGTACCTGCGAAAGGTACTCTACGCTACTTGAGTTTCTCCTGGTTCTATTGTTTTGCTCCTTTAATTGGTTTACTCAAGGTCCCTGAAATTTGAACCGGTTTTCACTTAATATCCTCAAAGGCAACTGCATGTTTTCACTTAATATCTCTGTAAGTGGATGTATCGAAATGATTTGGTTCCTGGCCTTGGTTGTGCACCAGCCACCCGCGTGTTTACGTGACTAACATGTTTAAGACAAGTGAAGGGTGTAGCTAGGTAAAGAAAAAGCTGATGCACATGCTTAAGGGTGCAGGTAGGTAAAGAAAAAGCTGATGTACTAAATTCATAGATATACAGTTTTTAGAACTGTCAGTTTAATTTTGGATCTACTGATGATTGGCTCGTGTTTTTTTTTTGTTGTTGTTCCTTTGTGAGAAAATTTAATTATATTAAACCGGTCAATGTTTGTTTTGCGGGAACAGGTGAGCGGTTTTGCTTTTTTGGGCTATGCTGCTGGGATTGCTGCCTATTTGGCTTGGGTTCACATTCCATTTCTTTCTGGTTCCTGAAACTATTTCCTGAGCATGAACTTGGCATTTGGGAAATAGAAAAGAGGCTGTCTCTTTCAAGATAATGATTACTTGCTCTGCTGTTGATCTACTAATGGGCTCAAGCATGTACCGTACCAAATGGGGATCACATTATCCGAGAACGTAGGTATGTGAGAAGGAGTTAAAAATTCATCGCGGTTTGCAGTGCAAAAGTTTTCTGTTTCATATCTTTCGTCTCTCTTTTACTTTGTAACAATGGCTGATGAAAGTTACCGGATGAAAAGACTATTATTGTACTTAAGTAAAACATACCGAAACAGAAATTCCAGGAGTTATCTATTACTACACATTACATTCTTCCTATCCATTGTTTACTGTTCTTGACTTTGGTATGTTACCACCTTATACCATACTCCATAATAAGGGTGTACAAAACAGACCGTTCAAATCAGAAATCACCTAGACCCAGCTGATTTGGTCTAATTATTGGGAGTACCGATCCGGTTTCCGGTTCCTAAAAGTAGAATCGGTGTTCGGACAATCTGGTTTCTCCTTTGGATCCGGGAACTAAACCGAGCTAACTACATATATTTTTTTCTTTAATTTCTTCAAAAAAAAATAATTGATCAGCTTTTTTGTTTTATTTCTTCGTAACATATGTCATCAAGTAGTGCAAAAAAAAAAGTGACCGGTTCCATTGGATTGAAACAATGGTCCGTTCTAAGTCCCAGTTCTAGGACCAACCTGAGAACCGAATCCAGGACTAATCACCCCCACTATTGGATATTACCGTTCATTCAATGGATTGTGTCTATAAGTGCCTGTTTAGTAACTATGCCAACAGTGACTGATTTTGATTTTTTTGTTTCCGGGAGTAGTTTGGGAACAGAATTGCGTTTTGTAAAATTTTTATTCCTCGGGAACAAATTTCTATTTTTTTGTTTCCAGAAGTAAATTTGGAACAGAATCAAGAATTTAAAAAGAAAAGGTTGATTCTTATACCGGAAAGAAATCTAAGAATCAAAACCAACTCTTTTTCTTCCATTTTCTCTTATTCTTCTCTTTTCTTCTTCTTCTTTGATCGCCATCCCACAGTTACCACCCCTCGCCGCCGGCCGCCACCAATCACCGGCAACCTATTCGGCGAGATTGTCGGAGGCTTGCCGAACCAAGGCGAGATCCGACGAGCTAGCTGAAAGAAAGCCCAGCCACTAGCAAGCTCGCCGGAGGCAAGCCCAAGCACCGGCGAGGCTCACCCAGCCCTGCTGGTGGCTAGGCGGGCCTCGCCCGGCTATCAACAAGGCTCGGCCGACAAGGGCCGACCTCGTCGAGGGCCAGCAACGCTCCAAAGAGGTCGCTAAAGAAGAAGAAGAAGAAGAATAGGAGAAAAATAAAAATAAAAAATAAATAAGGGAAAAAAAAAAATAAAAAAAGGAAAAAAAGGAAAAAGTATAAAAATTATTTAAAAATTAAAAGAAATTGATTTTGAACAGAATTGATGAGCACGGTATCAAACGCAATTCTATTCCAGAACCAGAAATTTTGGACAGTTATCAAACAGATTAAAATGTTTAGAATTTGTTCTCGGGAACATAATAAAAAAGAATTATTCTTGATCAGAATCTACTACTAGGAACAGAATCGTTACCAAACGCACCATAAATGATCATCTTCTTGTATTATGACATTCTTCTTCTATTCCTAAATCAAAACAAGAAGAATCAGGAAATCATGAAAGCTACCAACACATAAGGACTCGATGGGAGAAAATAATGACGGGGAGAGAGAGGGAGAAGAAACATGCTGTATCCTGGATTGAGGTAAAGTATTCACCTCCTTAACTTTGATGAATTTATTGAAAAAGAGCATTTGATTCAGGCAAAAAGCAACATAATAAAGTACAGAATCTTCCTCGCAGCACTTGATTATCGTTCCGCGCTACCTCAATACTATTACAAAACACCAACGTCAAAGCCAAAATCGCAGAGCAAGACTTGCAAATCGTGCTCAGCGGCTATGAATGATGAAATGCACACAAATGTAGAACTATAATTCATGCCGCACATTACAACTTGAGGGAAACGAACTCCTCAATCGCAGGAATGTCCCCGATCCTCTTCAGAGTCTCCTTGCTGGGCTGGTCACCAACTCCAATTGCCATCACAACTTGCTTTCGCGGTGCGATCCTCCCAACACTCCTGAAACTGACATTGACATTCTCTTCTCCCAAAATGGTTCCCACTCTGCCAATGATACCTGGCTGATCAACTTGCCTGCACAATATGATGCTTCCCTTCAAGCTCACATCCGCTTTGAAAGATTCCACCTTTGTGAGATGTGGAATCCCATCCTTCACCCGCCCCTCGACCATGATCTCCCCACAATCTGATATGGCACTAGCAAATCTTGATTCCACATTTGCAATCTGAACCTCGATAAACTCAAGTGGACTATCTCGTGAACCATCTAAGATGACCCGCTCCTCTATTATTCTCTGTCCTCTCTGCTTAGCTGTAAAATCTGCACTGACCAAGTTCACAAAGACATTGGACATGGGTCCATTTATACCCTTAGTAATCATAGCACGAAGTAGTCTAGTGTCGAGATCATCATGTTAGGATGCACGTGTGAGTGAGTTGTGTTAGAAAAATCTCACATCAGAAAATTGGTTTGATGTTGAGCAGTTAATATATCTTAGTTGACTCATAACTCACTGGCTTAAACTTTTGATTGATAGAATCCAACTAGTATATTGACAAATTCAAACTTGGGCTCTCTCTTAGAGATCTCCCCAGGTAAAGGTATTGGACTTCTGCTGCACACTCCCAACAAATAGTATCAAAGCCAAGTTGTTGTTATAAAATTGCACACCAAGTATAGAGAAATACCACAAGCAAACAATCCACCAGGTAGGATAAATAATAAAAGAATAAAATCATAAGAACACACCAGAAAATTTGTTATCAGAGTTCACATAAACTTGGGTTACGTCTCCGCGCAAAGGTACTCTGCGAATCCACTAGACTTCGAAGAAAATTAGAATACAACAATGATATTCTCTCAAAATCAGGACACAAAGATATTGAGAACCCTTATAAAGAAAAAAGTCACTTTTTCTTCTTTCTCTTACTTGCCTCTCTATTTTCTTTTTTAACGTCTTGATGGCTAGCATCTTACTATCGCTAATATAGAGGTGTAGCTTTTAACCTAAAAGCAAATCTAATAAAAAAGACAAAAAAAAATTCATAAAAAAAAAAATTTGGCTTTATCTATAATAATCTCCCACTTGAAGAGAGATATATGAGATGCATAAAGTAACTTTGCATCCATCTTCAAAAAAATAGTAACCGAAAAACTTGTGCCTCTGCTATACTCCTCATCAATCAAAATAGAATAATACTGTCACACCCCAAACCCTGAGCGATCGAATAAATTGCAATGTCTTAGGACACATCGCCGACCCATTCTTTTTATCTTTCGATTAAACACATGCGGAAGCAGTTAAAATAAACATCCAATCAATAAACAAACAATAGGAATAGTAAAACACAGCAAATATTGTCGAAAATAACATATTTATTTATCCATTGTTACCCCTAGGAAGTTTAATAATTACAAGCCTTTCTATAGCCACTTCCTATCGACCCTCTCAAAAACCTTCAAGAATTAAGGTTAACCTAAACTTCATGTGACATCCAGATTTTCGAGTTTTAATTTCGACTGGATAAGTAGGGCCATTTTTATCGAAAATTTCAGAGGACCGTTCTTGAATTCGAAATTGGGATGCAAGTTAGATTATATGACGGGAAAAGTCATGAAATGGACAAGGATGCCTTGATGGATTTATTTAGGCTTCAATTGAAATTTTGTTTGTTGAGAAGTGAACAAATTTGAGTAAAATTGAAAGGGGGAAAATAGCAAATTCGTATGCCACCTCTACCCCACACTTTAGCCTACCTAAATGCTTCTAGAAGGGGGCATAATTGTCAAAAAATGAGGGGTGGATGACAGTTGGTGTTGGCTCACGTGTAGATGACCTAAGAGAGAGAGAGAGAGTGAGAGAGAAAAAGAGAAATCGGTTTTCTCTTCTTCCCTTCTCTCTCCCGTCGATGTCTCTCTCTTCCCCCATCTTCTTCTTCGGTTGAGCGACGCCATGGAAGCCGAAGACCAGAGGAAGCAGCAACCATCATCGCTCGGACCAGGGCTGCCACTGCCGTCGTGCCGGAGTCGCCACCGCTGCTCAGCAACCACCCGCGCGCCCTTCGCCCTTCTTTCTTCCCCATCCCATTTCTGCTGTTCGAAGCCTGCAAGTTGAAGATCAGAACAAAAGCAGCTCGCCTGGTTTGGAGCAGCAGCCGACGTCGCTGGGAGCTGTCGCACACTACTCGCCGCCGTTCGTCTCCCTCTAGCCCGCTTGAACGCCATCCGCCTCGTCCAGTCGAGCAACCGCCTCTGTCCAGCCCCTGTTTTGCCTCTGCTCGGTCCCGTTCGGCCACCTCAGGCCGCCGCCCGACCACCTCCGGCCACCGTCGACCCCGCCGAAGCTCCGCCTCGCCCTCAGCCGCCCTTGGCCGCCACAACCGACGCCGGAACCACCTCAACCAGCCACGCACAGAGAAGTCAGAAAATGGGTATCGCATAGGGTTTTGGCCCGTTTTGGCCGCCTTCCCCAGCCCGGATGCTCAGCCCACTTTGAGGAAAGTCGATCCTCGTGTCGAGCCCGTCGTTTTGAGTGAGTTTTACTCACTAATTCCTTCTTAGTGCGCTAATTATACTTAAAGGTTGATTAGCGTTAATTAAGTGTAATTAGGTTGTTAGATTAGAATTGATTAGTGATTATTAGTTAATTGCTTTGCATATTAGTTGTGTGGTTAGGGTAATTAGATAGAGAATTGCCTGTAGTATTTATTGGATGCTTCTTGGGATTTTTCCCGTCCCTTATCAGGTGTTAATTAAGCAAATTAGGCCTAAGTGGAATTTTTAGGAATTAAATATTAATTTTCGAAATTTATTATTTAATTATTTATTTCTCGGAAATTCAACCGGGATGGCCGGTGACCGGAATTTCATACTGATTATCGTGGAGTGGTCCGTTTATTTATTTGACCTTTAATTCGTATCAAATTGATTTAATAGTGCATTTTTAAGTCATATTCTCAAATAAGGAGATTTTGGCTATGTGATTGAGGATTGATAGAGTATCGATTGTCAGTAACGAAAGTGAGTTGGTAAATCACCTGGAGAATGCACGTGACCCGATGAATTGGAGTGTCACCTGGGAAGGACACATGGTTCGGTGATTGGATATGTCACCTTGGCGAAAATGTAGCCTTAGAGAATGCACGTGGCTCGGAGACTCGGTATGTCTTCCTGGAGAATGCACGTGATTTGGTGACAGAATATGGCATCGTAAAGAGGGTCGGGTGGGACCGTAAAGCCACTAAATCTTGAGAGGGTCGGGTGGGACCATAAAGCCACTAAATCTCGAAAGGGTCGGGTGGGACCGTAAAGCCACTAAATCTTGGAAAGGTCGGGTGGGACCGTAAAGCCACTAGATCTTGAGAGGGTTGGGTGGGACCGTAAAGCCACTAAATTTAAGGGATTGCTTGGTGTTGGATGAATGACCTAGAAATGGTCCGACTGACTTGTAATCGACTAGGTCGATTAATCGATGATTTGATCTGAGTGTGACTTGATGTGATTCATTGCCTTGGTTTGATGTTATGAATTGAATGATTGAATATAGATGACCATGAGTGGTCTTCTTGGTGTGTAATCGACTAGATCGATGCTTCGATCTATAATATGATTGCTTGGGTGCCTATATGATCTGTGCTAATATGCAAGTGGAATCTGAGGCCAAAGTAAGTCATCTGACTCATGTTGTGCATAGGCAGCCCTAAGGTGTATTAGTTTACTAATCGGGTCTTAGGGGGTAGAACTTGCTGAGACGTTGTCTCAGTGGTTATTGAATAACCATTTCAAGACCTGGATGAGGAGTCTAAGGAGCATGAATCTGATGAGGAGACCCCTGTTGAGGAACCCGAAGAGGAGTACAAGGAGGAGGACCCCGAGGATAACCCCGAGTACGACCCGGATGAGGACTGAGATCCCATCCTGTCTTGTCAGACCTTGTTTGTATGGGAATAGACGTTAGACCAGAGTTGCGTATATATAGTATTGTAGAATACTATGAGATGCATGTAAAAAGATGTAGTTGTAAATTTTCAGTAAGAATAATATATAGCTTGCTTTTCTATCCCATTGCTTTATTGTCTGGGGAATTATAACTGCTTCCGCATGTGCATATATAAATGAAAGGGTCGGCGATACATAGTCATGGGATATCGCATTTTAAAATCGACCGAAAGTAAAGGATGTGTGCGTGCCTGAGGATCGGGGCGTGACACTTCACCAATGGCGGGGCCAGCCAAAAAGGTGCCGCATCTCGCGCCCACCACAACCGCACCTGGCAATTCTCCACGCTACATCCCTGAAAATAGTTAATAACAACGAGGTAAAATAAAATTTCAGCAAGTCAACTTCCTAAGCCTCGATTAGGACACAAATTCATCACGGAGGCAGCCTAAACACGCATCACATACAAACTTACCTTGCATTGGCACAACCCTGCATGTTTGCACGTCTCACATGGTAATAATAGTGCAACATGCATAAGTAATAATTAAAACATGTTCTAAAAATTCCATGCACATTACCAACACACGTGTTCCAATTATTCAAGGCATTGTCCCGCCCCATCGAGCATGATATCATCTAGAACCCCTGCCTAGACGGCATTCCATAAAGGAGTATTAATCCGGCCTCAATTGCGACTCAGCATTCGGAGTCTCGCCGGGCATTCAATAAAAATCGGACATCGCCCCCAAACTCCCGTTAGGTGATGGGTTCAATTAAATGACCACTTAGGCACACCATCAATCAAGCCAATTCTTATTGCCATTAGTTAGCCAAAAACAAAATAGTTTGTTTTTCAAATAATCAACTTTGGCAATCTTTCTTTACAAAAAAAAAACTTTGGCAATCTTCACATTTAAAAATCTCAATAAAATGTTTGTACGTGGTCACGTATTTGAATCAAACTTTGCATACTTCTATTTTAAAACCCCATTGTTTTATTTAGCACATAAAATTATGCGTTCAAACCTGACATCTCATATTTTTCTATTTTCTTGCCCATAAAACCTCATTTGAAAATAGCAAATAAAAATCTATAATTGAGCAGTCAATAGCATAGCATCACATGTGCAAACAGTCAGAATTATGCACAAATCATCTAGAAAAATGGGCATAAAATTCTACTTAACGGCTAATCAGTCATTAATTACGCTAATCACGATTAATTAGGCTAATTGCGATTAATTAAACTAAACTCAATTAATTAGCCTAACTACAATTAATTAAAAATTAATCGACATTAACTAAAATATTTTATGATTAATTAAATAAGTAATGATTAAATAAATAAATTATGATTAATTAAATAAATCACGATTAATTAATCTAATGATAAGTATTTAAACTAATCACACTTAAATTTAATATAAATAATCATTAATCGCAATTAAGGCTAAATTAAAATTAACAAATACTAACTGTCATTAATATTAAACTAACCACCCATAAACGTAATTAACACCATAATCCACAATTAGCAAGTTAACTCGTAGGTTTTCGGCAACGGCAAGCTCAAAGTAAAGGCGGCACGACGGCATTGAGAACGTGATGCTCGTGGCTCAAACAACAGCATGAACGGTGGCGGTTCGGCGAAGTTGAGCTCACGGCCAAGGGGGCTTGACTTGGGCGGACGGGTGGCATGTGACGGTGAGGATGGGCGAATGGTGACGCGTGTGGCTAGACAGATGGGCAGCTCGATGGTGACTTGGGAGCTCGGCGGTGGAGATGGTGATGCGGGTGGTGGTGTTGGTGAAAAAAATAAATAAAAGAAGAAGAAGAAGATGGTGAAGAAAATGAAGAGGCTTGAGGCAAAATGGAAGCAAAAGAGGAGGAGGGAGGATTGACATAGAGGTAAGAGAGGTGGGAAAGAAATAGCGTAAGAGAAAAAGGGGGTGGAAGAGTTTGGGAGAGAAGAGAAAAAGAGAAGAAATAGGGAAAGAAAGGAAAAGTGGCAAAGAGAGAGAGAGAGAGAGAGAGAATGGGAAAAGGGAGAGGAAATTTCGTGAGAAGGAGGGGGGAAAATGTGAGGGAGATGAGAAAAGAGAGAGAAAAAAATATTATTATTATTATTTTTTTTTTCTTTTCTCTTTCCTTTTTTTGTCTAGTCTCCGATTTTTTATCCAATAATTTCTCTTCCGAAAATTTCGGACTCACTGATAATTCGATGGACGATGAGAGGATGTCCAATAATTTAATCTCAAAATCCTCAAAAGTTCCATAACTGAAACCAAATTAAATTTCATGATTAAATATCGATCAAACGCAACTTTAGTACGACATAATCTATCCTGTGGCTTTTAGGGGTTCTCGCACGGTTGACCCATGGTCAATAATTTTCAATTTACGTTTGTGCCTCTTCGAATCGTGGACGACCCTCGGTTTTCATGTAATCGCAAGGATTCAATTATGTACCCTGAATATAAGATCAATAGAAAATCGGTTTATCGTCGCTCAATGCGAATATTGTAATCGTGCAGAATCATCTGTGAACCGACTACGTACTCCCATCGAATCGATTTATATCCGTTCACTAATTAACTAATAATAATGTAGTATTGACTCTTGTCAATCCTTATGGTCGAGCGGTCGATTTCTGATCGAATTCTCTAATCTTTTGTGTTTTAATCCTTTATGGCATCACCTAATAAATTAGTTAACTCTTGAATAATCAGTTTAGAGTAAAGTAACTATAAGCGCATCAACGAAATAACCACTTCATATATTTCGAAATAGGGCCAAATTTCAGGATATCACAAATACCAATGGTAGTAGTATAGAAAATATACTTCTCTTGATCTACTACCTTGGTCAACATGTCATTGATAAAGATTTTCCAAGCCATCATCAATTTTTTGTAACTTTAACTCATTATCTTTCAATGCTGATTTGATAAAGTGATAATATTTCTTAATATGTCTAGTCCTTGAGTGATAAGCCACATTCTTTGCTAAGCGCACTGCACTTTGATTATCGCTCCATAGTATACTAACTGGTTATTTTCAATATAGCTCCTCCATGTAATCTTGTAATCACATAATTTCCCTAGAACCTTCCATGATTACTATGTACTCTGCTTTTGTCGTTGATAGAGCCACTATTTTCTGTAGTTGATATACCCAACTTACTATTGTACCTACAATTGTAAAGACATATCTAATGGTACTCTTACCATGATCTTGATCACCTGAGTGATATACATCTACATAACCTTGCAACTCTAGAAATGTACCACCATAATAAAGAGAGTAATTTGATATACTTGCTAGATATCTTAATATCCATTTCACTGTATTGCAATACTCTCTACCTAAATTCTGCATATATCGACTCACAACTCCACTGCCTGTGCAATATATGGTACTCACCATGGCATACATCAAACTCTCCACTATTGATGCATATAGAACTATTGTCATCTTATCTTTTAAAGCTTGAGTGATCGGACACATATCCTTAAAAAGTTTGAAGTGACTCGCTAGAAGAGTCGCAACCAATTTTGCCTTATTCATGTTAAATCTCTTTAATACCTTGTTCACATAGTATTCCTATGACAATCATTATTTATTATTTTTCTTGTCCCCAATGATTTTCATACCTAAAATATTATTGGCATCTCCTAAGTCTTTCATAACAAACTGCAATGATAACATCTTCTTCACTTATACGATTTTGTTCATATTGAAGTTAGCCTCCAGCATGTCATCCACATATAAAGAAAGATACACGATATCACCATCGTCATATTTGCAAAAATAAATACAATAATCAGACTCAAAATGTGCAATTCTTTTTCTTCCAAGAAACAATCAAACTTTAGGTACCATTGCCCTAGCACTTGTTTCACGCTATGCCGGCTTTTCTTCAAGCGACATATCATATACTCCTTACCTTTGACTTCAAAACCCTTAAGTTGTGCCATGTATAATTATTCATCTAGGTCACCGTGTAAAAACGTTGTTATCATGTCTAACTGCTCAAAATGAAGATCCTCTATTATAACTATACTCAGCAGAACTTTAATTGATGTCATTTTCACTACAGGTGAAAATATTTCAAAGTAGTCGATCCCTTTTTTTTTAAGAAAAACTTTGACCACAAGTTTTGTCTTGTATCTAATACTACCATCTACTTTATTCTTAATCATATACATCCACTTGTTTAACAAAGTTTTTTTTACCTATGGGCAATTTGGTCAACTCTCAAGTTTTGTTCCGAAGTAATGAGCTCATCTTGTCTTTCATAGCACACTCCCACTACAAATATAAGACATGATTTAGGACAGTATTAACTGATGGATCAAAAATTACATTTGGCTTTCTCACACGTGTAGACCTCATCAAAGTAGGTACTTCAGGGTTGTTAGTTTGCTCCGAATCACTACATTTCTCTTGAACTACCTCTTCACTAATGATAGGCTCATTTTGAACCTCTCCTTCAAGTGCATGTTGATATACTGGAACCATCTTCATGAGCATTGTATCTAATTCAATATATTCCGATTCTATTACCTTCTCATGCTCTGTCTGACAATCCTTATACATCTTTTCTTCATGGAATACTACATTCCAATTGCGAATGGCTTTGAGATTATCTCATAATCCTAAAACCTATGTAGGATAAAGGCTGATAAGAACAAATAAATTTGTATGAGGCGTGCAAACGTAAGCACTGTTCTTAAAGATAATTCCGCCCCTCGGAGTGCAAAACTCGGTGCGATAGGCTTCTGACGGCTATCCTCCCAAGATACAACAGACCTTCTTCTATATTCCGCACCGAATATTAGAAGGAACAGAAACAACGTCTATGTATAACCCAGCAAGAAAAAAGGAAATGAAAGATTTCAAAAAGAAAGAATATTCTCTTTCAATCAGTGTGTATTTTTAAGATTGTCTTGTGAGATTTTATATTCAGACAAAATGTAGCCGTTAAAAGAGCCATTGTAAAATAATGAATGATTTATTTGAGAAATAAATTAAACGTTACAAAACGATTGGAAAGCCGTTGTATGACCGTTAAGAAACTATTATGTGACCGTTAAAAATAATAATGGTCTTCAATGCGGTTATAACTATTATTGAAGTTATTTAATATTTCAAAATATTATTGAAATATCCAACAATCCCCCACATATTTCAAAATATTTTGAAAATAAAATTAATATGATGCTGGGTTATTGGAGTGTAATGCATCGAAACTGGTGTTTGTTAGGCTATGAACCAGCCCTAGAAAAAATGAAACATAATTCATGAAATTATTGGTGAAGTTTGAAACTTCTATGAACCAAAAATTTCTTTTGTGAATTATAATTTTCATCAATCACATTGCACTCCCACAAACTTTATTGTTCAACGCGGTTTTGCGCTAATAGGCCATGCGCATGCTTGGTTTATTCATAAGTGCTTTAAAGATTTTCGCCAAAAATTCTCATAGGAGCGGCCCCACTCCACACTTATATAGATGATTCCATCAAGTGTATTCTGCAGCTTAATACACCACCAATAATGGCTATGGAATTTTATTAAAAGCTTACCTCAACCTCTATTTTCCTTGCAGTTTTGCACCATTCTCATCTTAGGATGGACAATAATTTTTAATAGTACATCACCAAAACAACAAGTGACTTGTTATTACCCATATGAACCTAATTCATGGGATCGCCAATCACATAGGTTGGGTTACCATCACTGTTGCTTTTCCTCAATTGGCTTAAGTCCCATTCTCATCGATGTGTCATAAATTAATTTTCTTCCCACAGGTTTAGTTAGAGGATCGGCCAAATTCACTTCTAACTTTACAAAATCAATGGATATAATTCCATCTTTAAGCAGCTGCTTTACTACATCATGTCTCAATCGGATGTGTCTATTTTTACCATTGAAAGTTTTATTCTTTGCAATGGCTATTGCCGCTTGGCAATCACAGTGCCAAGACACAGAATGTGTCAGTTTCATTCCCAAAGGAATATCCGCTAAGAGGTTCCTTAACCACTCAGCCTCATTGTCAGCCAATTCCAGAGCCACAAACTCTGACTCCATGGTGGATTTAGTAATTATTGTTTGTTTGGCTGACTTCCAAATTACAGCACCTCCACCAAGGATAAACACATATACACTAGTGGATTTTGTCTCATCTGAATCTGAAATCCAATTAGCATCACCGTATCCTTCTAATACAGCGGGAAATCCACTATATAGAATACCATAATTCATGGTTCCTCTCAAATATTTCATTAATCTGCTCAAAGTAATCCAATGATCATCATTGGGATTTTGTGTATATCTGCTCAGTCTACATACAGCATAAGCTATATCAGGTCGAGTATAATTCATCAAATGCATCAAACTCCCAATAATTTGAGCATACTTAGACTGAGCCACACCATCTCCTTTATTTTTCACTAATTGGATATTAGAATCATAAGAAGTATTCGCAGGTTTAACATCAAAGTGATCAAATTTTTTAAGTAGCCTCTCCACATAATGCGCTTGAGTAAGCATTAGGCCACTGTCATTCTTTACAATTCTAACACCCAAAATAATATTAGCTTCCCCCATGTCCTTCATATCGAAATTTAGAAGTCAAAAAACATTTTGTTTCATTCACTACATCAATACACGTACCAAAAATAAGCATGTCATCAACATATAAGCTAATAATTATAACTTCACCATCAACATTTTTTGTATATACACATTTATCTACTCCAATAGAGAAAAATCCATTATTAACTAGAACATCATTAAATTTCTCATACCATTGCTTTGGCGCTTGCTTTAAGCCGTATAAAGATTTGACAAGTTTACAAACTTTATTTTCTTGGCCAGGAAAAATACAACCTTCAGGTTGCACCATGTAAATTTCCTCTTCCAAATCACCATTTAAAAAAGTTGTTTTAACATCCATTTGGTGAATAATAAGTTTGTAAATGGAAGCCAAAGCAATTAAAACACGAATAGATGAAATTCTCGTAAGTGGAGCAAAAGTGTCAAAATAATCAACATTTTGTTTTTGTGTAAAACCTTTTGCAACTAATCTTGCTTTATATTTATCAATAAAACCATCAGGATTGTATTTCTTTTTAAAAATCCATTTACAACCAATCGGTTTTGCACCGGGTGGTAAATCAACTAATTTCCAAGTTTGATTTTGTAAGATAGAATCAATCTCGATTTTTATAGCTTCTTTCCAAAAATTGCTTTCTGAGGAAGATATTGCTTCAAAATAAGTCAAATGATCATTATCAATAAGATAAGTATAAAAATCATTCCCAAAAAAAGTTTCTTTCCTTATTCTTTTGCTCCTTCTCAATTCATCATTTGAATTTTCGAAAACATTTTTATGAATAGGCACAGGAGAAATATTATCAACACTTAATGGAAAAATATGCTCAAAAAATTCTGCATTTTTTGTCTCAACTATAGTATTATTATCAAGCACGTCACTTTTTAATACAAGAAATCTATATGCAACACTATGATCAGCATAACCAATAAACATGCAATCAGATGATTTAAAGCCTATTTTCCTTTTCTTAGAATTAGGAAGCATAACCTTAGCAAGACACCCCCACACTTTCAAATATTTTAAATTAGGACGATAACCTTTCCAAAATTCATAGGGTGTTTTACCTGTTTTCTTATGAGGTATCTATTTTGGATATGTCATGCAGATAAAATAGCTTCACCCCATAAATTATTTGGAGCATTAGAACTAACAAGCATAGAATTCATCATCTCTTTCAAAGTCCTATTTTTTCTTTCAGCTATGCCATTAGATTCAGGGGAATAAGGAGGCGTAGTTTCATGAATTATTCCTTCCTTTTCACAAAATTTATTAAGCAATACATATTCTCCACCTCTATCCGATCTAATTCTTTTTATCCTTTTATTCAATTGGTTTTCTACCTCAGCTTTATACAAAAGGAACATATCAAAAGCTTCATCTTTATGCCTAAGTAAATAAACTTTGGTAAATCTAGAATAATCATCAATGAAGGTCACGTAATATTTTTTACCTCCTCTAGTCATAGTTTGTTTTAAATCTCCTAAATCAGTATGAATTAAACTCAACAAATCAGATTCTCTATTTACAGAAATACAAGGCTTTTTTGTTAATTTTGTTTCGGCACATATTATACATTTATTAAAACATGGGTTTTTAATTCCAAAATTAAACCTTGTTTTTGCATTTTCTTAATATAAGAAATACTAACATGACCTAATCTACCATGCCATAAATCAACAGATTCAGTCAAGTAAGCGAAAGCAATAGCATTTTCATTGATAACATTAGAAACATTAAGAACAAAAAGTCCTTGATTACAATAACCATTTCCCACAAAGACGTTATTTTTTGTCATTACAATCTTATCAGATTTGAATGACACCTTCATCCCAACCTTTCCCAAAAGCGCTACTAAGACTAGGTTTACCCTTATATTAGGGACATGTAATACATCATTCAGGGCCAAAGTCTTGCCAGATGTGAGCTTGAGAAGAACTTTTCCTTTCCCAAGAACTTGAGTTGTTCTTGAATCACCAAGATAAATAATTTCTTCTCCTTCCCCTACTGGCGTGTAGGAGGAAAAGGCATTTTTGTTTGCACAAATATGCCTAGTAGCACCTGAGTCTACCACCCATTCTTTCACATTGGCCACAATGTTGGCCTGGGAAATAACCGCAACAATTATATCATTAGAGTCATCTGCTTTAACCAAATTGACTTTTGGTTTAGCAGGATTGTCATTTCCCATCATTCTCTTTCTGCAATGCGTTGCATGATGACCTGGTTTTCCACAAACAAAGCAAGAGCCTTTCTTTTTGAAGGTGGGGTGAGCAACTTTGGGTTTGTAATCAGGTTTTTTGTTATAATACCTGTTTTGGCGATGTTGAAATTTGTCTTGCACCAAATTTGCCCTAGTAGCAATTTCCTTAGCTTTGGTAGCTTTGATCTCCTTGTGAGTTGTATCCTCAATGATGATATGCACGATCAGATCAGCTAGTGACAATTGCTTGTCCTTGTGCTTGAGTTGTTGCTTGTAGTTATTCCAAGACTCGTGGCAACTTTTCAATTAGCAAGCCCGCAAGAAATTCTTCTTGTAAGTTGATGTTTTCTGCCTTCAAGTCCTCCACTAGCTTGTGATATTCATTGATTTGTGTCTTGATCTCCTTATCATCGGACATTTCCCATCGATAATAATTTCCGATTACAAATTTTTGTCTGCCCACATCTTTGGCAGTGTACTTTGCAGTCATGGAGTCCCATATTTGTTTTGCTTCCTTGTACGGACAGTAGACATCAAACAATTCATTAGAAAGAGTACTAATAATTGTGTGCCTACATACCTTATTAGCATGTATCCATTGATCTCGAAGCTTGTTATCAGTTGGTTCGACCTCCGTAAGTGCGAAAGCCACGCCGTGCACATCTAGGATAGAGAAAACCCTTTCTTGCCACCTTCTGAAATTGTTGCCGTTGAAAACTTCAATCTTCGATATGTCGGGGAATGGTTTGGCATAGGACATATGTGGTAATGGTGGTAGTGCAACTAGACTGGTGGAGATTGAGGCATCGGCCGCAGTATCGACTTGATGCTCCATGGGTATTATCCTTAAGATTGTAGGATAAAGGCTGATAAGAACAAATAAATTTGTCTAAGGCATGCAAACGTAAGCACTGTCCTTAAGGATAATTCCGCCCCTCGGAATGCAAAATTCAGTGCGATAGGCTTCTGATGGCTATCCTCCCAAGATACAACAGACCTTCTTCTATATTCCGCACTGAATATTAGAAGGAATAGAAACAACGTCTGTGTATAACCCAGCAAGAAAAAAGGAAATGAAAGATTTCAAAAAGAAAGAATATTCTCTTTCAATCAGTTTGTATTTTTAAGATTGTCTTGTGAGATTTTATATTCAGACAAAATGTAGCCATTGTAAAATAATGAAGGATTTATTTGAGAAATAAATTAAACGTTACAAAACGATTGGAAAGCCGTTGTATGACCGTTAAGAAACCGTTATGTGACCGTTAAAAATAATAATGGTCTTCAATGCGGTCATAACTATTATTGAACTTATTTAATATTTCAAAATATTATTGAAATATCCAACAGCCTATAGCCATACTCATCGCCACCATATTCAATAAAAACGCAGTTTTAGGGCTTAGCATCAAGTTTCTTCATATCCTCTCTATCAATCAAAGCATATGCAATACAACCAAATACTTTAGATGTAAATAATTAATTTTTTTTTATCTAACCATTACTCTTGTGGTATTTCTCCATCCAATACACTAAATGGACTCATGTTGATAAGATAAACAATTGTATCAACTGTGGCAGCCCATAAGCATAGTGAAAGACCCGCTTGTAGCCTCATGCATCTCACACGTTTTAGAATAGTCATGTTCATTCTATCAGCTACACCGTTTTGAGGAGTTCTAGGAACAGTCCTCAACCTGTGTATGCCTTTCTGACTCAAATATTCTACAAATTCATTGCTCGTGTATTCAAAGCTTTAATCTGATAATCTGTTTGTTTTTTTACCATGGCCTTCCACATTTTGAACATTCCAAATACTTTTGATTTTTCTCTAAAAGCATAGGCCAAAGTCTTCCTTGTCTCATCACCAATGAAAGTGACAAAAAATCTCTTACCACCATAAAAGAGTTCTTGAGCCTATCCCCACACATCAGTGTCAATTAAATCTAGCTTTTGACCTTTATTTTATCATTCATTCAATTGAAAAATAACCGCCTTTTCTTTTCCATAAATGCAATTTTCACAAAAATCTAACTCAACATTTTGCAAACCCAAAAGTAATTTCTTCAAGTGTAATTGCTTTACACCATTTTTACCAAGATGTCCTAAATGATAATACCAAAAAATAAACAAATTATCTATAGCCATTATAGTTACAACTATATCACCAATATTGTCTCATTGGAGAAGGTAAAGTGTACCCATGCACTTTCCTTTTGCTACTACTCTTGCCCTTGAGGTTATCTTCCACTCTTCCACATCCAAAAGTTATTATCAAACTTTCTTGGTCAAGTTTATTGGTTGAGATAAGATTTTTCTTTAATTTTAAAATATGCCTAGTTTCATGCAAAACTAGATATCTTCCACCTGAGATGTTCACAGTCGCAATTCATTTTCCAACAATCGGATACATGTGGCCATTTCCCACAACGACTTGCTCGGAATTTTTGCTAGCATAATCATCAAATATATCTCTTTGCAAGGTGCAATGAAAAGAAGCACCAGAATTAATAAACCACTTGTCTGTCATCAAGTTAAACTCTACAGACAAATAAAAGTTCTTTAGCAAAGGTTCATCACTAACCACATTAGCTCCTTAATTTTCATCTTACTACTTTTTTTGTAGGCTTCACGCTGAAACCTCTGATGTCTGGTTTTGTGACAAAACCAACACTCATCTTTTGCAACATATTTCTTTCCCTTTGATTGCGACTTGCCACGCTTGCTGAATTTTTCTCTACTTTTACTTCTTCCACAGTTCTCTATTGCTAGTGCCGTTGAAAATGTAGATGCCGAAAAATTATTTCCACCCAAGACTTTTCTTCGCATTTCTTCATCCATGATGCTAGTCACAGTATCATCTAGAGTCAAATCATCCTTCATGGTGCTTGAAATCCCTGTTTGGAAGAAAACACAAAAATAATAAAGCTTGGAGTTTCATATCTAGATTTATGCTTGCGGATTCCAACTAACTTGTGACATATGTGAAACTATTAATATGGTCTACCATAGATCCTCTATCAGATAACTTCATATTAACCAGTTTCTTTAGTAATAATACATGGTTTGATGTGGAGGGCTTCTCACAAATATTCGTTAAAATACCCATGGCTTATTTTACAATTTTTGCTTTCGTGATGTGATACATTGTCTTTTTCGTCAATCCTAAATGAATCACACCTAATGCATTCTGATCAAAAATTTTCCATCCAACTTCTACTGTCGGATCCACTTCCGCTATCTTGGGTTTCCAACCCTTAAAGTGGTGTATAGAGATCTTTTTAATAAAAAAATCTTTGATTTGTAGTTTCCACCATCCGAAAATCCTGCCCATCGAATTATCGATTCTAATTTTATCTTCTGCCATACTGTTTGCTTTATATCGAATGTCATCGAAAAACCCTAAATATTCTCGATTAGCTAACCTAAGCTCTAATACTAGTTGTTACAAAATCGCACGACAATTCTAGAAAAATACCGCAAGCAAACAATCCACTGAACATAATATAATAATAATAAATAAATAAATAGAATAGGAGAATAGGCCAAAAAAAAAAATTATCAAAGTTCACCCAAACTTGGGCTACATCTCCGTGTAGAAGTACTCTGCAAATCCATTAGACTTCAAAGAAAATTGGAATACAACAATGATCTTCTCTCAAGATCAAAGCACAAAGAAATTGAGAACCCTCAAAGAGAAAAAAAAAAAAAAACTCACTTTTTCTTCTCTTTTTTTTCAGCGTCTTGATGACTAGCGTTTTATTATCACTAATATAAAGGTGTAGCTTTTAACTTAAAAGCAAATCTAATAGAAAAGACAAAAAAAAAAAAAAAAAGCCCTAAAAAAATATTTAGCTTCATTTATAACACATTAGGTGCTCTTGTAGAAGCGTATGTCACTTTTATGGTTTTTACACTGTTGACATCTTAATTTTTTCTCCCACGATGTCGTAGGTAAGTCACGCAATGGAGGCGAAAAGTTTTGAACCTCTACCCTTCCGGCTGAGAGGTCAAGGCGCGAACCAACTCGTCCACCGTGGGGTGGGTGTTGACACCTAAATTTTGGTATGTATTTTTAATTAAATTGCATAAAAAAATTAGGGACCGATTCGGCTATGACAAAAATGATCTTCGCATCAATTAGGTCTTAACTTTTATTTGAGTCCCTTTCCTATTTTAGTTCCTTCTTTTTTTGCTTTTTCGGATAATTTATTAAATATTTTTGTTAAAAATAATATATAAATATATATATATATATATATATATATTTTAAAAAAGGTCCTTATGGGGCTGGGCGTGAAAGCCCAGCCCCTTCTTTTTGTTTTTTTTCCGCGCGGGCCCCCAAGGGCCCAGCCCTTTTCTCTCCCAGGCCCGGCCCCCTTTTCCTTCTTGTCTTCTTCCTGCTCCCTTGTCATCTTCTTTCCCTTCCTCTGCAACGCACGCGCAAGAAGCCGGACGCCCGCGATGCCGGACGGAAAGGCAGACGACAACGCACGTGGAGCATCGCAGGTGGAGAGGACGCGTCTTCAATGCGGTCGGCGGCCTAGCTAGAGCCACCTCGATAGGACGCCGGGTCGGTCGGCGGAGGCCGCTCGAAGCACGAAGGACCGGCGGTCCGAGCGCCTCCGTCGACCGGCCTCCACGCCTATAAATAGGACGTCAGAGGGGAAGGTAACGGCACAACGCGGAGTAAGGATCCGTGGGATCAAGCCACCACAACACGCTGTCGCTCGCCGTTGTGCTGCCTCCCGACATCGCCCCCGACGAACAGCTCGCTGCTGCCGCCGTGCTGTCTCCCGACGTCGCCTGCTACCGTTCCCGCACCCAGAGCTCAACGCAAGCCGCTGTCGTCTCCACCGTCGTCCGCCGCCGCGTCTGTGGGTCTCGCGGCGCCGATGTTGTTCGCTGTGGTCGCGTCGTGGTAGCTCGGCACGGTCGAGTAGCTCGCTGCTGCTGCTCCACCTCGCCGTCGTTGTCATCGGCGCCGTCCGGTGACGTCCCTGCCGTACCCGTCGAGGCTCGGGCCGGAGAAAGGGGAAGCCTGTGGCGGCTTCGTCCTGGGTCAAGAGTCGGGTCGGGTGGAAGCCCTCAACCGGGTAGGGTTTCTCCCATTCAGGTGGACTGGGCCCGGTTGTATGTGGGCTGATTTTGTGCATAGGTGGGCCTGTGTTGCTTTGTGGGCTTGGACTATAAAAAGGAGAAAAAGGGGATTTGGGTCGGGCCCGCGCTTCGAGCCCATCCGGGCCAACCGCCGGCGATCCGGGTCGGTCCCAATCTGGGGATCCGACCCAGCTCGTTTTTTTATTATTATATTACTATAATAAATAATATTTTAATTAAAAATCAAAAAATAATTTATTTTCATAGAAATCCAAAAATATCCCATGTTTTCCCAAAAAGCCTAAGAACATCAGAAAAAGCCAAAATGATAAATATTTTCAGAAAATATCAAAAATCCAAAAAATACCATTGTATGTTAAAAAAAAATCGAAAATTCTTTTTATGTTCAAAAAATAGAAAAAGACCAAAAAATGTGCTTTTCCTCCACAAATGCATTAAATAATCTTTTGAAAATGCAAAAAGCTTTAGGGTTTAAACAAAATTAAGTACTAAAAGGGATTAATTAGTGTAATCAAGTCCCCGATCATAATTTCTCTAGTTGCGCAAAAGTGAATATTTCTTCCAATATTTCACTTGGGTTTTTAATTGACCCATCCAAAATTGATTAGTGGCAACTCTTTTTTAAAATTAACTTATAAATAAAAAAATCAAACTATTAAGTTGTGAATTGGTGGGTTTGGGAGATCCCGAGCTAAGTCTAATAGACCGAGTCATTAGCCTCTGCCGCCGCCCACCCTAATAGGGCGCTAGAAAAAAGAGATCGCGACATTACACCACTCCCACCCCCAACTAATTAAATGGCCAATCTCCCAAGCTTCTCAGGAAGTACAAGAAATGGTTTGAGCTCTATAAGAACTTGTAGCCAAAAAGGAAAAAAAAAAATATCAACATAATTTTCAATGATTCATAATTGTGAGGAAGAAAAGTTGTGGCGAGACCACTAAATTATGACAATGGTAGAAAAAGAAAAAAATAATAATATGCTCTTCCTTCATTATCAAATCTCAGTAAGCTAAAAAGCATGTGCATGCCATATCATGTGCATCAAAAGAGAATTATTTAAATAATGAAAAAGTAGGAGAAGTGGAAAAAACAAAGTAATAGTTATAAAAAAAAAAAAGAATTGAAAAGATGACCGGAGAAACTCACCTTTCAATAGACATTTAAATAGAGAGGAATGCAGCAAATAACAATGTGCTTCATTTAAGTGTGAAAATTATGTGTCATATGCCTCAAATTAGGGAAGAAACCGTTTTTAATAAAATTGTAGGGAGCAATACGCAAATAAATGCTTTTTCATAAGGCAAGTATTATAGTTTCAAAGCTACAGTGCGAAATAAGTATAAAAATCTATTTACTGTTTCTCCTAGTATAGAAGCTAATATACATTAAACACCCACGTTCATTCACCTAAATAAAAATATAAAATGCACCAATCACTTTTTTTCGTTTTATAATTCTATACTTGTGGAAGTATTAGATACAATTCTTGCATATACTTTGTAATAACATTTTTATGTATATTTTCACTTTAATGAGACAGAAGTATGTCGAAGTCATCTCTTTGCTCCCACAAAAAAGGTAAATCATAAGAAATATGACATATCACATGGTAAAATAAAAGAGATTATACGTTCTTATCATGAAAATACCATGTGAAGAGACAAGTTTATTCTTCGGACAACAACAACAGAAACTATTGTACACCTAGATATCATACATTATCGTGGAATGGATAGTCCTCATATCGAAATCTGCAATCCCAAAGTTCGAATTGGACCCCCATACGCGATGGACACAACTTGTCTATCTGCGACCTAGTGGATTTCATGGGCCGTGATCGCCTTATTGCAAATCCACGTGTCCATAACACGATCCATAAGCAGCGTAATGGTCGAAGCCGTTGCTCGCTGTGTTTTGACAGTTTTCGTCAAGAAGATATCCCAGGTTCGTCCGAAATGTAGCATCAGTTCCATAAGAATATTGAAAAAAAAAAAAAAAAAAAGAGCCCAATGACAATGATATTCCATCTAGCAACCATAAATGATTGCCAAATCCTTTGTGTTTTCTCCATATGTTTGCTCACTACTTTGAACCCAAGCTTAATATGCCTATATATACACAACGTTGGTATTGCAAATATTGCAACCTGTACATCGATTTTGCCCAATAGTTGTTATGTACACCCGATTGAAATACCTTGTGATTAGTTCATGTTTAATTTCTCAGATAAAAATTTAGTTTCTCTACATGAATTTAACGAGCATATGGCAAACCATCTAGGCAAATTCGGATTGACATGCTCAATTAAGGACAATATCCATTTACAAATAATTGAAGTTTTTCCTTATTATGAGACGCAATGCTTGCCAATAAGCGGTTAAACGTTCCCCGAAGAACTATAAATAGTATTCATTACTAAGAAGAAGTGCGAAGATCAGGCCCCCTGGAGGACTTCCACTTTTAATTTGTCAAAGGGCAGACACCACAATTAGATATTTATTTGGAAATAAAGTATACTAAAAACCCTAAAATTTATGGTTAAAGTACAGTTGAATCCTTATTTTTTTTTAAATGCAATCAAATTCTAAAAATCATCAAAATGGTGTGCTTTAATCTTCGTTTCCCTCCAATTTCGCTAACAAAGAACACTCTTTAAAAAAAAAAAATTAGTTTGTCTTTCCTACGTCACCATCATGTTAATGAAAAATGCAATAATGTCATGTTAGCATTTTCTGTTAATCAAATTGGACCATATGGACAACTACTTTATTGTATTTTTTTAAAGTTTTAATACTCAATTATACTTTCACGACAAATTTCTTAATTGTTAGCGCATTTATCCATTTAGTTCAATATGAAAAACTTGAAACCTATCAATGTATACAATTTAAAACACCTAGAACCAAAGAAGAATTTTTCGTAATTTTTTAAAATTTACAATATTTTTTTCCCATAAGTAGTAATTTAATCCATCAAATCAATTTATGTTAGAAATCACCGACGTGGATGTTGGCGATTTTATGTGACATGCTTGCCGTTAATGTAAGTAATCCAAGAAAGAATAATTTAGGAATTTAATCAATTTCCTTCTTGCGTAAGGCAACTGCTAAAAGTATGATTTAGTACGGTGGTGGATCGATCCCTCAAGCGACTTTAGAGAAAACCCTGCTTTATATGGCTGAGTGAGGCTAGAGTGTATGTGATGGTGCCCTTCGAATTCCATTAATGAGAATGCCAAGAAGTTTATGTTTCAATTACTCTAATTAAATGAAATCATAGAACATTATGAGATCTAATATTCATCGCTATTTTCTTGTTGAATATTATCAATGATGGAGACAGAACCGAATATTACCTATTTAATAGTAGAGAATCAAGCTACTCGAAGTGAGCTTGATTCTACATGAATTCTTTTGTATATGAACTGATCACTACGAGGTGAGCTTCCCCATAAAAGAGCCAAAAGACAACTTAGACACATGACATTAATACGATCATAGCAATCGGTACAGGAAATGCTTAGTGACTAACGCTAGTAGAAGATGCAATGAACAATGAAAGCAACACCAAATCCAACAAGGTAAAGGCCAAGAATCCATCATAGTTGCTTAAGGGATCGTAGTAGCCAATAGAGGAGAATGCAACACCAACGTTATGTATACTTATTTAGGGTGTATTTATTTCGTATAAGATGAATGATTTAAAAAAAAACGTTTTTTTTTAAATGATCGTTTGTATTTAAATAATTAATCAAGCAAAAATATTTTCATTATCAATATTATGCATTTTTTTTGTACATATATCAGATTTGGATGTGAAGTAGCTATTTGCCGTTGGAAAAAAAAAAAAATTGTCACAAAAACATTAGTGTCATAATTTTGGCTATAACAGAACTTATTGGCATTCTCTTAGGGTTATGTTGATGAGTGCTAATTGACTAATCTCGTGTTATGCATATTTAGGGCACTGATTAACATGACACTTCTCTGTCGTCGAGGCCATCATGGCCCCTTGAGCTCACAGCCATGGCCTCCACATATAGAACTCACCAAAGATCTCGTGCTTGCAGCCATCGTTGCCCATTTTGGAACTCGAAAGATGCCAAGCTTGCGGTCATGGCAACCATATGCTATCTATATCATTAATTTTAAGGGCGACTACTACTACTAGAAGATGCAATGACATGATGAAAGTGACAGCAAATCCGACAATGTGAAGGCCAAAATTCTTTTCCACAATAGTTTATGTAATCAATGTAGCATCATGGAGGAATTTGCAATACCAACGTTGTGTACAAATAGGCACATTGAACTTGGGTTCAAAGTAGTGAGCAAAAATAAGGAGAAAACACAAAGGATTTGGCAATCATTCATGGCTGCTAGGTGGAATATCATGGTCATTGTCATTGGGCTCCTTCGTTTTTGCAATACTCTTATGGAACTGATGCCACATTTCGGACGAACCTGAAATTTCTTCTTGCCAATATATGTCAAAACAGGGCGAGCACGGACACGGACTCTGCAATAGGGCGCTTACAGCCCCGGATTGCATCGCTTGTCCGAAATCCGCCAGGTCGCATATAGACAATTTGTGTCCATCGTGTATTGGGTTCCAATTAAATTTGGGGATTGCAGACTTCCATACGAGGACTATTTATTCCATCAGAATGTATGATGTCTAGGTCTACTGCTGTAGTCCGAAGAATAAACTTTTGTCTCTTCACATGGTATTCCCATGCTAAAAACGTATGATATCTTCTATATTGCCATGTCATATGTCTTATTTTTATGATTTTCTTTCGTTGTCGGAGCAAAGAGATGACTTCGACGTACTTCCATCTTATTATAGTGAAAATATACATAAATATATTATTATAGAGTCTCTATAAGAATCGTCTCTAATACTTCCATATTTATCGAATTAGAGAGAGAGAGAGAGAGAGAGAGAGATTGGTGCATTTTACATTTTTGTTTAGGCCAATGAACGTGAGTGTTTTAATGCGTATTTGCTTCTTTATTAGGAGAAATAGTAAAACGATTTTTATACCTATTTCATAATGTAGCTTATAAACTATAAATCTTACCTTATGAAAAAGCATTTAAATGCGTATTGCTTCCTACAATTATAATGAAAACGGTTTCTTCCATAATTTGAGGTATATGATACTAATAATTTTCACACTTACATGAGGCATTTTATAATTCGCTGCATTCATTTCTATTTGAATGTCTATTGAAAGGTGAGTTAATCCCATCATCCTATCAATTCCTTTTTCCCACTTTTACTTTGTTTTTTCCCACTTCTCCTACATTTTCATCAATTAAAGAATTTTCTTTTGATGTACATGATATGGCTTTTTAGATTACTGAGATTAGATGATGAAAAAAGAGCATATTTTTTTTTTTTTTTACCATTGTCATAATTTAGTGGTCTCGCCACAATTTTTCTTCCTCACAATGATGAATTGTTGGAAATTGTGTTGATATATGTGTTAGAGTCTAGGAGAAGACTTTCAAAACAATTCCTTAGTGTACATGATTAACTTTTACACTGTTTTTCAATTCTTAAAAAAAAGTAGTTTTTAAATGAAATTCGTAAAATTGGTCTTTCGATAGACTTTGTTATTATTCCTCTTAATTCTTTAGATTCAAGTGACAAAGTTATTATGTGTTTGTCACTCAAAATTTTGAGATGTGCAATAATTTTCTTTTCTTTTATAATCATAATCATATTTTGAAAATAGCAACCCAGAGGGTGGTTGAATTGCTTGAAAACTAATCAAGTAGACATTTTCCAAACTTCTTCGTGCACGTGTAAATTCTAAAATTTCTACAAACCGTTAACTTTGAAGCTTCTACAAAATCATGTGAGTGACACTTTGTTCTCTCTCTCTCTCTCTCTCTCTCTCTCTCTCTCTCTCTCTCTCTCAAATGAACTCTCAACCCTCGGCGCAGGATTCACGAACTTTAAGCTCTTGAGAATGAACACAAGTTCACAAGTACACGTATGAGCTGCAACGTTCTAAAGAATAGCGGGAAGAAACCAAAAGGATAATCTCTTAAATCATCTCAAAATTCCAAGTTGGCGTCTCCCGGAAAAAAGGTTAACAAGGCTGAGTCGGCTTTCACAGAGCTCTCTCTCTCTCTCTCTCTCTCTCTCTCATCCTGTGATCTTCTCCAAGTTGACACTCCAAAGAATCACAGTTTACACAACTTTGAAGGAAGAGCAGCCGATTGTCTTTGTTTTATCTTTACATTTTCAATTTGCTGTGTCCCTCTTTAACGAGTTCAAAAGCGTTTTGAACCGTGCCAGAGAAAGACCCGCCATCACTTTTCCTTCACGGAAGCTCTCTCTCTCTCTCTCTCTCTCTTACATGTCAAGAAAAATTACCCAGAAAACAAGAAGTTTCCAAAAGACTAGATTGGTCCTCAGGCATGGACTTGGCAAGCCAGTAAGATGGTGAAGAGAAAAGGTGTCTTCAGAACTTGAAGAATGGCATCAAAGCCATGGATTTGTTCTATAGTAAGCATCGTTCCCCTTCTACTAGCTCGTGTCTTTGGCTTTTATTTTCACCATTGATATTGATCATAACGATCTGGAGGTTTACGAAAAACGGTGGCAGAATCGATTTTGCTACTAATTTATGTGTAACTGTATGAGTTTAGGCGGGCATGCTTCAGTCTTCTTGGTAAAGCAAAACGTTGTACTGGAGGATTGAGTGAAAGTATGGAGAAGAGTTATCATGATAACTTTTCCTTTTCGTTCGTGTAGAAATTAGAACTTGTGGTTCACCTAAAAAAAAAAAACAGAAAAGAGAGAAAGGAAGACGTTATGTTATTTCTAATACATAGTTCAAGTTAAATGTAGATTACATAGGATTCTAACGTTGTTGCTTTCACTTTTCGTTCTGTATTATTCGTCAAATATTTTGTGTCTGCTTAAGGCTCCAATGAAAGTCTGGCTAACTATAATCTTGTGCCCTTCAAGGATATACGAGCATTTTACAATGATCATATTTTCTAGCTGCCAGGCTATAAACATGAATCTTAACCGCATTTCTTTTTTCTAGTTAAACTTAAATGCGATTGATATCTATTGAATTAAGGAATTGTCAATTATGGGTCAAGGAAAACACGACCCTTCAATAATATAGCTAGTTAAGTATGATTTTGAGATAATAAATTTCAAATTGGGCACAAACATTATATAATTGTGAAGGAGACGAATTCCAATATCTTGTCCGACACATGGGGTGGTGCGGGGATGAACTATGCCCCATTACCCGTCCAACCTCCCACGTAACCCTTTTAAAAAGTAAATATGACTTTGTATACTATATGGTCCAAATGAAATGGGTTTTTAATGTCTCTTTTTGTTTACCTACTACTTGATAATTATTTTTTCTCACTATTTAAGAATCAAAAGACCGCAGGACACTAAATTTAAAATAATATTTTTTTTCTAATGTGAATATATATAACAAGTAATCCAATTTTGTTCTTTGACCCTTTTTTAGGCCTTTTCCTTTTTATTCAACATGTGTTTATTCTTCTTCTTCTTAGAATATCTTCTATAGGTCTCTTAAACTGGCCGTACTCCTCAAACTTTAAAATATAGTCATTGCTTAACATTATTTTGATATTTATTATTGTAATATCAGTACTTTAGATTTAGTCTTCTTCCATTTTCATTTTTTTTTATTGTTTTACAGCAATTAAGGATAGAAAAGGGATTTCTCGCAAAAAGTGTGATGAAAAATATATCTACCTTTTTTTGCACGTTTTCTCGAACGTTACACGGCTGTAAAACAGACCAAAAAGAAAAACGGCTGTAATAATATTAAAAGTTAAGAGAATATTTCTGTAATAGTTAAAAACCTCCCCCAATTGTATAATTTCCTTATGACCCACTTTGCTCTGCACCCTATCCTTTTTAATTGTTCAAATTTAATGTTCTCTACTATATAATTTTAACAAAATGGTTTCTTATAGTCCTTTTTTTTTTTTAACTACTTGATAATCATTTTCTTTTCTCACTTTTCTAAAGATCAAAGATTGCGAGACACTTTCACCAAAAAAAAAAAAAAAAGATTGCGAGACACCAAATTCTTTTTAAAAAAATTGAAGTTATTGCCAAGTGTCACTGATTGACGGTTCATTAGCTGCATAATAGTCTGTGTAATGCTTGGTGAGCAAATAACAGTGAGCCAACCTTCCTTCTATAACTATTCCAAAGAACAATATGGTAAATAACTAATTTGTATTGGATTGTATTACACTCAGCTTAGTTCGGACATCTAGTCCATCGAGCGAGACAACAAATCACTTTAGGCTTAACAATTGTTTCAGCCTATCATAATTTCATCAAAATAGAGATATCAGCTCCCAACTAGTTTGTTCACAAAAAGCTAACCCCGATTAGAGATATATTTGTTATATCCTAGAATTTCTAGCACAAACTATCCTGACATCACTTTGACGATTCATCCCCTCTACATCATTCACTTTTCACCCGATAACCCCAAGTTCCACTCAGAATAATAGGCGAGTATGGAATAATCATAGATTGTGACATTATCCCCCACTCAATTCCGTAACCCTCTTTGTTGTTGGCTATCCCGTGGCTTTTGGATCATACATCAAATAGCAATGCTTGCTCAACAAAACAAGCCACTCCACTGGTAGCTTCTTTTGATTGCAACTATTCAGGCACCTTCGATCACTTGTGATTTTCTTGACAAGGGGTGGCATTTTTGACCAATTGCACCTTTTGGTAGCACCCTAATTCGCATGCTATGCTTTTCTTTATCTCAACAAACCAATTTAGGTTTTTTTCCTCGTTAAAAATGTGGCAACAATCCTCTTTTTGAGATTTGCTAATTGATCCAGAAACATCTTCCCTATTCAATAAGGAATTAGTTCTTTCCTATGCCCATTGTTACAAGAGAAGCTAGTCAAGAGCCGCACTTTGTCTGAAAATATTTTGCCCTAGCAATTCCCTCATTGCCCTCGGAGAATTGAGTATACCACAAGTTTTCTCCACCTCAACTCACTTATTGGAGGGATCAAACTCTAATACCATTTGTCACTAGCCAGCAATTCCTTGGCTGTGGAATAGCCATGCGAGGTCTAGTGAGCGAATAACGTCAAGCCAACTTTCTTTCTATAGTTATTTCAATAAACAATGCAGCAAATAGTTTCCTCATATTGAATTGTATTGCGCCCAACTTAACTCAAGTGTCTAATCCATCGAACGAGATAGCATATGACTTAAACTTAACAACTGATTTCGACCTATTATGATCTCATCAGTAGAGTTGTATCAGCTCATAAATAGTTTGTGCATGGGAGATCAACTCCACCTTTAACATCAATTGTGCCAATGCTACTCCCATGCACTAATTATATTTATTCCCTCTACATCACTCACTTTTCACTTGATGGCCGCAAACTTCACTCACAAGACTATGCGAGCAGCATGGAAGAATGATAATCAACTGTATGGTGGGAAGGAAGCTGTGACTAAAGCCCGACCCGGGACCATATAAAATCGGGGCGGATATATCACAAAGGAATCACTATTTCCACGCCAAGAACCACTATTTCCACGCCTTGCCCTCTCTCACTCTCCCTAACGACGCTTTCTCCCTTTTTATCCTTCCCGCGGATGCCATGCAATTTCCTCGCCTCTTCAGTCGTCATCATCAGTCAATTATCACTTCCAAGAATATACCCAGAAGATCAGGAACCCACCGCCATTTCTGGGTGCCTCCGTCCTTCCTTCCTCTGGAACGCGACCCTGAGGAAAAAAGATCGAAACTTTGATGGCGTCTTCCTCGATCGGAACGACCCATGTCCCCGCTTCCCAGCACATCTTCAAGAGGCGCGAATTGCTTCCGCCGTCGCCCATTTCTCTCCTCCGCACCCGCCCTTCGCTTCCCTCTTCCAAGTCACTGTTCGGTTCGTCTTTGTGCGGCGCCAGGAGCTCGAGGCTGCTCGGACGCGGCATTCTTGCTCGAGCTGAAGAGAAAGCCAAAGGGTCGTCGTCGTCGTCGTCGTCGTCGTCTTCGGTTCAGCAAAAGCGAGCTCAACCCAATTCGGAGAAGCGGTTCGAGGTTGTTCTCGCCTTCTCTTTTCCTCTGGTTGTCTGACTTCTTCGGTACAAGCCCCGTCCTGTGTTCTTCTGACCTATGAGATGAATAATTTGTCCAAGGATATTGGGGCTTATGAGGAAGATGGAGTTATGCTTGACGGTGTCTCTGGTTTATCATAAATGGCTCTAATTGAATGTGGCTGCTTGCACTGGTTAATTTGTTCTGTTTCTGGAGAGCTCAATGGGACAATGAAATATTGCGCCTATAGGTTTCAGTCGACCTTCATGTCTCTTATACCATTTGACTGTTTCTCATCTTGGCCAATGCAGGATGAGGGAAAAAAAATGCTTTCCCTCATTAAGTTTCTGCTTTACGATGCAGAGCAGTTGAAGGACAGAGATGAATGTTTGTGTCCGTAGTTTCTGAAAGAGGCAATCGTTGGAAGATTTTGGTATTGGATCCCAAAAACCATGGAATGTTGCATTAATGAGTTTAATGTGACATAGATATAGGAAAGGATGTATCTTTTTCTGGCTGAAGATAACTGCACTAATTTGTAATTTTTCTTGTAAATAGTGGAGTCTGCTAATGCACTTGCCGAATAGTAGTGACTGCATTCGATTCTGCACCTTGTATGTGGAACTTAAGCATTGTTAATCTGCTTAAAGAAACTCTCTAACGTACTATGTAATTAAATTAGTGTTGACTTTAAATTGACCTGCTACTGTATCATTAGGACCTTACATCATCTGGGTCATGTGATCCCCTATGTTCAGTTGATGAAATAAGCTCGCAAGAATTTGAAGTTTCATATCAATCGAAGACTGATTTGGTAAAAGCTCTAGCAATTTTCGCTGCAGCTGCTACAGGAGCTGTGGCCATTAACCACTCATGGGTTGCTGCCAATCAGGTTGGTTTGACCCCTGCTCTGTTGCCAATTTCCTTATTTGGGAATTTTGATATATTGGATGATATTATGTGGCAAAGACTTTCTTACATATTAGTGTGAATACTTCATAACTTTGATTAATCTGTTTCGTATTGTGATACAGGATCCTGCCATGGCAATTTTGTTTGTATTAGGATATGCAGGCATAATCTTCGAAGAATCTCTAGCCTTCAATAAAAGTGGAGTGGGATTATTGATGGCTGTGAGCTTATGGGTAGTGCGAAGTATTGGGGTAAGCTTCAGATAAAGTTGTGGTTATTGATGTCTATATCAGTGAGTTGCTATAATTGTAGATAGGCTCATCCTTAATTGTTTATTTATACTGACATAGATATTCTTTTTACCATTTGGCCCATAACGGGCCAAAATTTATTTGAAGCATAATGTGGTAGCACGTTTGTTGAAATGTTTCTCTTCTCGCTATTCTAGTTGAATCTTAATCTAATTTGGGAGTGTGACTGCCAAATTAAAAAGGTAAAGTTTACATATGTGTTTACCAATCATGCCATGCTAGAAGTCATTTCTTTCTTTTGGTTTCCTGACAAATTTAGTATGCAATACGCAGGACAGCTGCTTTCGAAATTGCATTAATATGTTATACTCCTCAGCTCATCGATCTAGAAACATTTAGCATATGCAGCAGAAGTCCTTCCTGGAAAACCTTAAGACACACCAGGGGTAGATGCAGATTCTGAATTAAGTTTTATTCATTAGTATGGCATAATTTCTGTTGAAAAGCTTCTCTTTGAGAAATTGCTAATGTATCGAGGGGAGGATTTAGTGTTATTTCTAGGAAGGCTCCAGGTATCTTCTTCATGGTTTTTCTTTTGTTTTGCGATATTCAACAGGAAAATGATGGTCTACAAACACCACTTAGCTTAAGCTTTGATCATTTAATGATGTTTCCCCTTGCGTTTGGCCTTCCTTCTCTTGGCTAGGAAGCCTGTGAATAATTTTTTATCTTTCCAAGAAGTTGATGAAGAATGGTGTGATTGTCGTGCACGGAAGTCACTAACAATTGGCTACATCGACTTTGCCTATCCATTTCTTCTGTAGGCATCTATGTCTAAGCTATTGTCCATCTGACTATTGCATTTAACCAGGCTAATTCTTTCTTGACTGTGGAAGCTCATAAGCAAGGTTCTCTTAATTAAAGCACCTTTTACTATCCTCTAGTCTCTAGGTGAGATGATGGAGAAGGTTCTTAACACTTGCTCTTGTATTGTTAATGTCTTGGTACTTTTTTAAGTCTCAGTGTGAAAATACATTATGAATTTAAATGCTTAAATTTCACGATGAGCTGTATACTTTCTTTTTTGTTTGTTGGTAACTTATCACTGTTTCAAATTCCCTCAAGTGAAGTTTATTTATTTTATGATTGTTTTATATTTTGTTAGTTATGTTTAGGTATGATATTTCATATTTCTACTTGCCTAGGCTCCATCAACAGATGTAGCTGTCTCAGAGCTGAGACATGCATCAGCTGAAGTCAGTGAGATAGTCTTTTTCTTGCTTGGTGCAATGACCATTGTGGAGATTGTAGATGCTCATCAAGGATTCAAGCTGGTTACAGACAATATAACTACTCGGAAGCCACGTACTCTTCTCTGGGTGGTAGGTTCATTTCTGTCTCACAGTGTCTTGAAGAATCCTTCTCAGCTGAATAGTCAGTGAAATTGCAGTTAGAACTCTTGTTAATACTTTATTGAACCTTTAGTTCAAACCTGTTTACCCAGTTTATATTGCCGTCTCATATACCAACTAGCACTACGGGTGGTAAATGACTTTAGTTCAAACCCCCTTATGCTGTGACATTTGATCACATAATCCATTAACGGTTGCATAAATGACTAGAATTTGTTTTTAGATTGGAAGTCGTGCATATTGTGATTGATTCAGTACTTCTGTCAACTTTTGACGTCTATTGAGTATTGCCTAAGCCCCTAATTGGAGCCCATCGACATCCTTAGTTGACCAAAGTGAGATGACTGTCATCTGAATTTCAAGAAGCATCCAACCACTTAAGGACTAGAAATAAGGTAAGGTGAACTTGCCATTGAGATTGCTTCTTGTGGTACAGTTAGGGGACATTTGAAGGTATTGCAACAATAGGTGGAATTCATTGAATAGGTCGATCAGAATTAAATCTATGTAGATATGAACTGGACATAGCTGGTGAAACTTTGGCCAGTGGATGAGCCCGTCTAACATGGAGATGCTTTAGTGTTTTGTTCTTGTGTTCTAGATTGAACTGGTAAAACTGGCTTCTGCCCTTTCAGGAAGTAGAAAGCAAAGAAACTGGTATTCGCTATAGCTTAGATGACTTCTTTCAGTTCTCCCCATGGACATTTTAGATACCTCAGCTTGAATAAGAATGAGACTAACTGACCTCTCAATTCAATGTGGCACTGACCTTTAACTTTTGGATTTTCAGGTTGGTTTCATAACATTTTTCTTAAGTTCTGTCCTGGACAACTTGACATCTACAATTGTCATGGTGTCTTTACTGCGGAAGCTGGTGCCACCTTCCGAGTACCGCAGGTATGTTACAACATTTTCAGATTGTCATGAAGATCTCATCTCAACATCTCTAGCTTGTTTTTTGGTTGCTAGGTGCTTTGTTTCCTTTAGTTGGGCCTTTCTGCACCCTTTCTGTTTTGATAGGATTTTCTTTTATATTGAGAATTATCTTGCCTTTAGGCCATATGAAACAACATAATATTTTTATTATGAGTATGAGCCACTAAGCTGGTTCTATAATCATCTAAGTCGGCTGCTTTTATTGAGTTTGAGATAGTTTATCAGATCAAATAGAATTATTTCTATAATAAGTGCAACTATCAAATGGCATTGAGTGGTTCAAGGAAGTTAGATGGCCACATACATACCTTTTCAATCTTAGTGATAGATGCTGCTGGTTGATATAACCACTTCTTACAATACATAAAAGAGCACCTTGTTGATGTTGCGGGATGACACTTATTTTGTTAAGTGCTTTTTGATTCTATCATTTTTTATTGTTTCACTTTTCCACTTGACTTATTTCCTTTTCATGCTGTTTTGGTAGGATTTCTTATAGCGCTATGCATCACTTCTCTATTGCTTCGAGCTATGTTCTTGAGAAGTTCTATTTAACCAATGCTCCACTGTATGCTGGCAGGCTTCTTGGAGCTGTTGTGGTTATAGCAGCAAATGCTGGTGGTGCATGGACTCCCATAGGTGATGTTACTACCACTATGCTTTGGATTCATGGTCAGATATCCACTGTGCAGACAATGAAGGTTATCATTTTATCTTTGTTCTTGGCCGGGATTTCATTACCTCATGCAGTCCCATAACATGTGATTTATTACCGGTGATTCAAGTACACTACCTCCTATAGTGATTGAATTTGTCATACTTCTCTTTAGGTTTATTTAAACAATAACAGTAACACTGCTCAAATTTGTTCATGCTCTAACATCAACGAAAGTTGGATTTTGAGCTTTAAAACTCAGCATTGGAATTTCAATTTCCTCGAGCAATGACTAACTAGCTTTCCTATATGAGATATATCTGTTGGGTGCACGGTTGTATGAACTGTCTTATCTTCAATTGGTTTTCATATTTTTGGTGCCCTTTCAAGACCACATCAGAATATGTAAATTGCAGGACTTGGTCCTCCCCTCAGCAGTTTCTCTAGCTGTCCCACTGGCTCTTATGTCCCTTACCAGGTACTCTCCTAGCCTATCCAGCCATATGCCGAATGTCAATTAGCTCCTACTAAATGGATTTGGAGTTGTGAGGTTAGTTGCTTTTGTCCTTTACAGTGAAGCTAATGGGAAGGGACAGGAGTCTGCCGATGTTTTGGCATCTGAGCAGATGGCTCCTCGAGGACGGCTTGTTTTTTCTGTGGGTATAGGTGCACTGATCTTTGTTCCAGTATTTAAAGCTTTGACTGGTCTGCCTCCTTACATGGGTATGTTGCTCGGACTTGGAGTTCTCTGGATTCTAACAGATGCAATCCATTATGGTGAATCTGAGAGGCAAAGGTTGAAGGTACCACAAGCTTTATCTCGAATTGACACTCAAGGAGTCCTCTTCTTCCTTGGAATTCTATTATCTGTAAGCAGGTAATTTGTGAATGACGTGAGGACATTCTTTCTACCTACTGCTCATCATTTATTCAGAAGATTGATATCACCTCCTCTTGTTATAAAATTCTTTATACTAAGAAGATTGATGAAGTAATCTCTGCCTTCAAAATCTCACTTGTACACAGACATGCAGAGACATTCTCTAGTATGTGCAGGGACATGTATACAATTAATATATGTATCTGAACCATATATTCTGTTGAGCTTCGCTTTGGAAATCTCTCAAATGACTTACCATATTGTCCACTTGGTTCTGCACTAGACGAGTACATAATGTTTTCTTATTATAATAGTGAAAAAGCCACCTCAAGCAGGTAAACCCTGGACTAATAAAATTTCCACGGACCTCATGGATCAGTATGAAGCGAGCCAAACCCAAGTGGGGTAGTTTGAACTTGGTATTGTCCTCAGTTCACATGGGAAATTGAACATATTTATTGGGTCTAATGCACACATACATGTCCATTCCTTAAACCACTAAGCCAATCAGTTCATTATGCTTCTTTCATCATCATATTGCAGTTTTACAACTTTACGCTTGTTTCCACTGTGGTTTCATATGAATCTCTGATGAGTACCAGCTGCGCATCTCCTACCAATAGTAGCATGACAAGCTGCTTTAGCTCTTGTTTACTGATTGTACAACTCAATTATTCTTCTAGTTTTGCTTTATGGTATGATGTTGAGCAAACATGCATAGTGGTTGAAATTGCTATTCATATTGATCGTGCAGTGCCATTCATGACATCTGACCAGGACTTGAGATTAACATTTGGTGAGTTTTGAAGAGAGAAACTGTCAAAACTTCTCTATCTATTTAGTAAACTATACAATGGATAAAGCCCATTGAGCTAGACAGTAAATCATATTCTTTATAGAAGGAAAAGAAATTCTAAAAAAGGGGTTTTTATTTCCACACTCAAATCTTATGCGAGTCCATATCCTGCTAACCTCAACTCTTTATTGCCAAGAGTCTTGGGAAGTTTATATGCTACAAGTTTTGACATGCACATTTTAAAACTCTAATTAATGCATCGGTTCTGACATATACCTTCTTTTAGCCTGGAGGCTGCAGGACTTCTCAGGGAATTGGCAAATTACCTCGACGCACATATTCCTAGCATCGAATTGATTGCTGGGTCAATTGGGGTGGTTTCTGCAATTATAGACAACGTTCCGCTGGTTGCTGCAACAATGGGGATGTATGATCTGACCTCATTCCCGCGGGATTCGGAGTTTTGGCAGCTGGTTGCCTTTTGCGCTGGCACTGGTGGGTCCATGCTAATTATTGGCTCGGCGGCTGGTGTGGCATTTATGGGGATGGAAAAGGTGGACTTCTTTTGGTACTTGCGAAAGGTACTCTACGCTACTTGAGTTTGTTCTGGTTCTGTTGTTTTGTTCTTTTGGTTGGTTAAGTTTGCTTAAGACAAGTCAAGGGTGTAGCTA
Organism: Eucalyptus sideroxylon; assembly: GCA_014182405.2. Classification (NCBI taxonomy): domain Eukaryota; kingdom Viridiplantae; phylum Streptophyta; class Magnoliopsida; order Myrtales; family Myrtaceae; genus Eucalyptus; species Eucalyptus sideroxylon. Next base: position 29,573,774 of record CM024554.2, on the reverse strand, counting down.
GGTAAAGAAAAAGCTGATGTGCTAAATTTCCAGATATACGGTTTTTAGAACTCTCAGAGTTTAATTTTGGATCTGCTTATGATTGAGTCGTTTTTCTTTTTCTCTTTCTGAGAAAATTCAAATATATTAAATCGGCCAATGTTTGTTTTGCGGGAACAGGTGAGCGGTTTTGCTTTTGCGGGCTATGCTGCTGGGATTGCTGCCTATTTAGCCTTGCATAATCTCAACATCTCTCTTCCGACAACTCTGGCTCACGTCCCGTTTCTTTCTGGTTCATGAAACTATTTTCTGAGCGTGAACTTAGTATTTGGGAGGTGGAACAGAGGCTGTCTCTTCCAAGATACTGATTACTTGCCCCGCTGTTGATCTAATATTGAGGTCAAGCGCCATGTACCGCGCCAAATGGGGATCAAATCCTCTGAGATTGTAGGCTATGTCAGAAAGAGTCGAAAGTTTATCGTGGTTCACAGTGCAAAGGTTTTTAGTTTCCGTCTCTCTTTTACTTTGTAGTGATGGCTGATGATAGCAATAAGGTTTCCGCATGATGAAAGCCACCGCATGAACAAGACTATTATTGTACTTCAGCAAAACATACCGAAGCAGAAATTCCAGGAGTTGTCATGTGTGTGGAATCTCTGCTACTACACATGACATTCTTCCTACCCATTGTTTACTGTTCTTGACATTAGACATTACCGCCTTATTGCATACTCCAGGGATTCTTTGGATGCTACCGTTCATTCAACGGATTGTGTCTATATATGATTACCTTATTGCATTCTGAAAAATCAAAATGAGAAGAAACATGAAAATCATGAGAGCCACTACAAGGACTCAATTGGAAAAAATAACTATGGGGGGAGAGAGGGAGGAGAAACATGAATCCTGAATTGAGGCAAAGTATTCACCTTCTTAACTTGTATGAATTTATTGAAAAAGAGCATTTGATTCAGGCGAAAAGCAACATAATAAAGTACAGAATCTCCTCTCAGCACCACTTGATTATTGTTCCGCTCTAAGCTCAATACCACTACAAAACACGAACGTAATCGCAGAGCAAGACTTGCAAATCATGCTCAGCGGCTATGAATGACGAAAGACATACGTATGTAGTACCATAACTCACACCCCACATTACAACTTGAGGAAAACGAACTCCTCAATTGCAGAGATGTCCCCGATCCTCTTCAGAGTCTCCTTGCTGGGCTGGTCATCAACTCCAATTGCCATCACGGCTTGCTTTCGCGGTGCAATCCTACCAACGCTCATGAAACTGACATTGACATTCTCTTCTCCCAAAATGCTTCCCACTGTGCCAATCATACCTGGCTGATCAACTTGCCTGCACAATATGATGCTTCCCTCCAAGCTCACATCCACTTCGAAAGATCCCACCTTTGTGAGATGTGGGATCCCATCCTTCACCCGCCCCTCAACCCTGATCTCCCCAGAATCTGAAATGGCGCTGGCAAATCTTGATTCCACATTTGCAATCTGAACCTGGACATACTCAAGAGGACTCTCTGGTGAACCATCTAAGATGACCCGCTCCTCTGTTATTCTCAGTCCTCTTGCTTAGCAGTAAAATCTGCATTGACCAAGTTCACAAAGACATCGGATATGGGTTCAATTATACCCTTAGTAATCATAGCACGGAGTAGCCTAGTGTCGAGATCATCAGGTGCTCTTGCAGAAGCATACGTCACTTTTATGGTTTTTACACCACTCCCACCCCCAACTAATTGAACGGCCAATCTCCCAAGCTTCTCAGCAAGTACAACAAATGGTTTCAGCTCTGTAAGAACCTGCAGCCAAAAAGGAAATGTATAAAGAACTCAAGATTTATGTTACTCAAGCATATCTTGAACCAAGTTCTGCCTTCTGGATCTTAAACAAAGCACCCTCAGGCATCAAAATCGTCATTACAGTCATCCAGAGTTACTTGTCTATCACACCACATTATTGACCCACTTCCTAAAGGAATCGACCAAGGGGAAGCATCTCTTACACAGTCTTCAAAAGCTCACTTCCTCTGCTCATCTTGTACTGAGAGGAAGCTGGATTTGGGCCAAAGCCAAACATCAACGAAATTAAACAATTGTATACATATCGGATGATTCCAATCAATCACCTCAGTAAAAAATGTTTGCCAGAAAAGATCAAACTTCTACTGAGCACTGATAATCATTCTCCTCCACGGTACATATCAAACAATTGGGCCAGCATATTTTACGGTCCTCAAAATCTCACTTCCTCTATTCATCTCATACAAAGAGGAAGCTGGATTTGGGCCAAAGCCAAACATCAATGAAATTAAACAATTGTACACATATCAGAAAATTGCAATTGATCGCCTCAGAACAAATCTTTGCCAAAAAAAGATCAAACTTCTAGAGAGCACCCATAGTCATTCTCCTCCAAATCACACATCAAGCAAGTTCCATTACAACAATTATGCATCAGAGCCCAAGCCATGATAAGATATGTCAAACACTGAGAGCACATATATTGAAGATTGAGAGGAAACAGATTGGAGGAAAAAAAGTTAGAAGTAGACCAAGAGATGCCAAACAGCCAAGTTGTAGAGAAAGTTCTTGATACCTCAGCAGGAACCATCGGCGCATTGACAGCAGTAGCAGCCAACTCTCCTTTTAGAGCTCCAATGACAGCTTCAGCAATTTCAATAGCCACTCCTTCCTGGCATGTCAAGTGACCGTTTTATATGCTTTCTAATAATATAGAGAAAGTTAAAGTTGGGTAAACTGTAACTGTTCACAAACCTGTGCTTCTGTGGTACTGGCTCCAAGGTGTGGGGTCACCGTGACTCTCTCGTGTTGTACCAACTTGCTGTCCTTCGCTGGTGGCTCCTCTGTGAAGACATCAAGTGCCGCCTGCAACAAGGCTAGTATGTGCTTCACCTCCCAAGGCAACAAGAAGGAAACTCAATATTTCAGATATGAGATAGCAATACCTGAGCAACAGTTCCAGCATCCAATGCCCTCACAAGAGCTTCTTCATCAATCACTCCTCCACGAGCAACATTGACAATTCGAACTCCTTTCTTCATCTTTGCAAAAGTCTCATCATTGAGAACCTTTGATGTAGCAGGTGTCAGGGGCATGTGTAACGAAATGAAATCTGCAGTTGCTATGGCTTCATCAAAGCCCACAAGTTCCACCCCCACTGCGCGTGCTCGATCTGCAGGGGCATAAGGGTCATGTGCAATCACATGCATACCAAGACCTTTGGCACGACGTGCGACTTCTGATCCAACCTTTCCAAAACCCATAATGGCAAGTGTTTTCCCAACAAGGGAGACACCCACATATTTGTTTCTTTGCCACTTTCCTGCATCAAGCAAAACAAACAATTTGTCAAAGACCAACATTGGTATAGCCTTAAGAAAATGTTGGCAACTCACTTTGTCCCCTATAAAACTTAACCATTGACATAACTAAGGAGGCAAAATCCAAAAAACCCGAATACCTGAAAATTGTATATAAAAGGCATATGCCAATAAAGTTGGTCGACACAATGAATACTATACGTTACTCCACCAAGCAACCAATCCACATCTCTGCTCAAGGTAGTCCTGGATATGACTCACTAGCTTTGGGAATTGCTTTCATTCAATCCAGGTCAGTCCAATAGTAATTTCAGCCAGGTAAAGCAATTTAGGTGATTGGGTACAAAGGGAACCTCTTGTTTATAGAGAAGTTTCAACATACACGACCAGATAATACAAGTTATGCCCATGATCTTCAGTGGTACTTGTACCTTTGGCTTTTCAGTATTTCCCTATTCAAACAAATTAAACAAACAAACAATTGAAAACCCAAAATTCAAATGAATTTTCACAACACGATTCTTTTTCTCTACAACCCTTCAAAAGACCCAACACAACAAACAATCTTAGCTATAATGAACCCGCAACTTTTTACAATGCTAGATTCCTTAAATTAATAAATCACAATCTAAAGCTTTTCCACTTCACCCATTACTCAGGAACTAATTCTCTTAGACTCGCCTTTAAAGATCATATTCTTAGACCTTTAAATCCCAAAGCACCCTCGTAGCTTCCTTTTCCCAGATGGCATCCCTAAAGCAACCGGAATCTACACCAAAGATTCTCCTTTTGAGTCAAAATAGGAAAAAAAGGGACGTACTTTTCTATGTTTCTCGACCATTTCTAATTACTCGTTAGTCGAACCCGATTCCGGATTCCGTACAAACTTCTCGCCACACACCAAGGGAACGATCCAGCCAAAGTTAAACCACCACGTGCTCGACGAAATGCGTCACAGGCTACCGAACGAAACCGACGCTAAGCAAACGCAGAACCAGCAAACCAACATGGAAACGACAAACTCACCGGCCTTAACGGACGCATCGGCCTGCGCGACGTTCCTCGCCATCGCGGCCAGGAGCGCGATCCCGTGCTCGGCGGCCGCGACGGTGTTGGCGGTCGGCGCGTTCACGACCAGGCACCCGTGCTCCGTCGCCGCGGACAGATCCACATTATCGATCCCGACGCCGGCCCGCCCCACCACCTTCAGCCGCCCGGCGGAGGACTCGAACACCTCCCGGCTCACCTTCGTCCCGCTCCGGACGATGAGCGCGTCGCAGAGGGAGATCTTGGTGCAGAGCTCCTCGGGGGAGAGGTTGTAGGAGCAGTCGACGTTGGCGAAGCCCTTGAGCAGGGACAGCCCCGCCTCGCCCAGCTTCTCGGCGACGAGGACGGTGGGCTTGGCGTCGAGGGAGGCGCGGACGACGACGGCGACGAGGGGCGCCGCATGGTGGTGGCGGCCGCGGCCGCCGCGGGGGAGGAAGGAGACGGAGAAGGAAGGGTGGAGGGGGAGCTTGGAGGAGAGGGAGAGCTGGGTCGGCCTGTTGAGGGAAGGGGAACCGCCGACGGCGGCGGCGCGGATAGAACCGGTGGCCATTGGCGGCGGCGGCGGCGGCGGCGGCGGCGGAGGGAGGTGAGCGTTGGTGGGCAAGTGCAAAAGCGATGCGAGTACGAGAAATGCAATGTCTCGGGGATTTATAATTCGATTGATGATTGTTGGTGGCAGGGTTTGGTGAGAGAGAGACAGAGTGAAGAGCAAAGTTATGCAAAAAAAAAAAAATATATATATATATATATATATATATATATATTTTTTTTTGGTAAGTAAAAATATGTTTAATCATTAATTATTTACTACAAATATAAACTTTACATATGATATATATAGTATAATAGCCAATTATGGTTTATTTTTTGATATCTTGCCTTAAAGAAGGGAAAAAATGATGATGGTTTTGGTAATTTCTCTCTTTGTCTTATCGATGCTCCAATCATATAAAACAAAAAATGCATGGGTTTGATGACGAATCCTAAAAAAAGGCTTTAATAAATGCGCAGCCTATTGAATATTTATATGTATGTGTGTGTGTATTGCTAATGATAGTTTAATTTTGATATATTTCCCGAAATGATAATTGTTTTGGTTTTTTCTCCTTTTTTCCTAATTTATGCTTCAATCATATAAACGAAACTACATGGGTTTGATGTTGAATACTTAAAAAGGCTATCAAAAATGCGCAGCCTATTAAATTTACATGTATGTGTGTATATATTATTAATTATGGTTTAATTTTTTATATATTGCCAAGATTGATAATTGTTTTGGTAGTTTTTCTCTTTTTATCTTATCCATGCTCCAATCATCAAACAAACAAAAATTGCATGGGCTTGATGTGGAATCCTTAAAAAGGTTATATTAAACATGCAACTTATTAAATATTTATATGTATGTGTGTATATATTGTTAATTATGGTTTAATTTTTGATATGTTGCCCAAAATGATGATTGTTTTGATAGTTTCTCTCTTTTATCTTATCCATTCTCCAATCATATAAACAAAAAAAATGCATGGGTTAGATGTTAAATCCTAAAAGGGCTATAATAAACGTACAACCTATTAAATATAAATATGCGTGTGTGTGTATTACTAATTATTGTTTGTTGCCAAAGAAAAAAAATATTTGTTTTTTAGGTAGTTTCTCTTAATCTTAACCATGCTATAACTATATAAAGAAAACTTGTCGATTTGATGTCACATCCTTAAAAGGCACTAATAATTCCACAAACTAGGAAAAAAATATGAATTGCCGTCATTTTCTCAAAAAGTGATTTTAAGTGAATTTGTTTTAAATAAAGAGTTGAAGTACACTTATTTTTTGGATAGGGTTGGATCTTATTTCAAATAATTATGTTGGTTTCAAAAAATAACTTGACTTTTTCTACTAGTTAAAGGCATTTTTCGTTATTTATCTTTTTAAATTTTTTTCTTTCCCCCTCTCCCCCTCCCTTTTTTTTTTCTTTCTTCTTCACCAATGGTCAATCTCAAGCCATGGCTGGCCAATGTTGATGCCCGGAGAGGGTTAGGATGGCCACCCTCACCCTAGGTGAGGCTGACGATTGCCTTGGGTGAGGTTGCCCTCGAAAGCTACAGGCGATGGCGTCCCTTGCCAAATCTAGGCAAAAACCTTAAATGAAAAAAAGAAAAGAAAGGAATAAAAAAATTGTCCTTGGATGAAAAATGCCTTTGATTAGTTGGAATATTTAACTAGCCGGCTACCGGTCAGACATTTATTTAAAACTATTATGTCCACTTCATGCATTTATTTAAAAAATTTCCCTGCAAACTATTTAGAATGAACTCGGTAATTTTTTTTGTAACTCTATTTTTAATCTTGGCACCATTGGAAAATCCATTGAAGTCCGGCTGGACCCCAAAAACCCAGATTGGCTCGGTTGAGAATCTGAATACCCACCCAAAGAGTTGCCCGTTCTTATTCAAGCTCGACAGTTTGGTGCAATAACACCGGGGGCAATTTCTGGTTCTAACAAGGCATCTAAGTCCTTATTTACTTTTCTAATAGCGAAAAAGAAGGTAACAAAAAATATTCACAGCGCTATTCTCCTAATATTATGCTTTTAACGGATTATATGGATGAAACCCACTATTTAGTAAATGAGAAACTCGAATTTAAATGAGGAAAATATTATGATATAAGAAAAACATTAGGGTAATGAGATCATTTAATCCTTAATTATAGGATTTGGTTTATATAAATCTAATTGTCTTAATCAACAAACATTCCAAAAATGGCCAATTCTCTCTTATAAAGACACGAGTTTTTTTTTTTTCTTTTTTGGGGGTTTAAAACATAAAGACACGAGTTGAAATTGTTCATGTTATTTAGAATCTTGGAAATGGTTGGGTGGGCACGTTATTTTGTCAACAGCTGCCAAAATTTTGTTTGACTAGAAAAACTGGGAGCTTCCACAACAAACTGTGGAAAACTTGGTTTCCAACCACAATGAATGTCGAAAGTTTTGTCTGTACTTGAACAAAGCGAGAGGTTAAGAATCGCCTATACATTTAATGTTTAGACTTTAACCTAATAACTGTAAGATCACCAGTTCAAATGGACGAGTCTGGACAAGCCTCACTTCCTTCTTGTCCAAAATAGGGAATACCAACCAACGGCATTGGACCTGAACAAGCTAGCGGTGGGACGCATCGAGCTTTTCATATAGTACATACACTTCCCAAGTACATTTATTAAACACTAGGTCTGAGTCCCATAACCATTTGTGGATCTAACATGAATCTCATTGAAAATGACATACCTTATCTTGGCAAGTGAGAATAATATGATTGATACATAATTTTTTTTTTTTGCCTGGTCTCACACACACCATGTTAAAGTGATAAGAAAATAGATATCTAAAACATTCCAAAATCATCCTAGTTGGTTGGAATAGCAAGGAATTTTCAAGTACAAATTAGAGGCTACCTATGAAAATCTTACAAACTATTCCACCCTACGCAAGCCAAAGCACAAGGTCCTTGTGAGAGACGGGAGTTTTGAGATGGGATCCCCAACATCTGCAAAGTCAGTGTCCATTGCCATGCCCAGGGAAGCATTTAGACAATAATGATTAATGATAGTATGATCTTATTAAATAATATTGAGGAATTCCGTTTCCCAATATTACATGTCGATTATCCGCATAAAACACTTAAATATCTTATAAGAGAATTGAGTTTCTTAGTATCGTTTAGTATGGTCCGTAAATTAGAAGTTGAGTATTCCATTAGACTTGGTATATTGAGCTCTATGTACTTCGGATAGGTATGTGAAAATCGGTATCTTTGCTTTTCCATGATTTTCCCCCTTTTTGCTAAAAAAGTTGTAATTTTGATGAAATCAATGGATAGCGGTTTTGATCATAGGCAAATATCACCAAAAAATTTCAAACTATGTTCATTATGACATCGATTATTCAATTTCTTTAGTGTCACGAAAAAAATCAATATATATATATATATATATATATTTTCTATTCCTGTTTCATTTAGGGTATATCTGAATTCGAGATAATTATATGTAAAGGTAAATTTAGGGCTTTTAGTAATACAAAAGCATTGGCCGCGGCCACAAAAGCCGTGGGACAGGCCGACGCGCCTCCAGTCGCGTGATGGCCACCGTCCGACCTCCTGCGTATACAGAACAAAAACGGAGATTTGGTAAGATGGTGGAAGATCTCAGCATCGGGAATCATTCCACTTGGGATGGGCCCCAGAAGTTGGTGGGAAGAAGAGAAAATCTGATTTGCTTTCTCAAAGCAAAAAGGCCAAGTTCATCACTCCTGCATAGGTTTCATCTTCTTCTCTTTCTTCCTTTTTGTTTTTTTTTTTTTTTTTTTCATTTTTTTGGTGATTATAACTCAGATAAGTATTTTTTTTTTTTAACAGAGATAAGTAATTAAGTAGGTCCGCCATCCCATGCCAAGGGGTAGAATTTGCTGGGCTACCCAAGAAAATCTCTCAATGTCTCAATTCCATCCCTAATTACTCAACCGATCTTGCAAATTTGGAGGATTGCTTAGGCTAAAGTGCGTGATGGATCAAATATGGGCAGCGTGCCTAAACCACACACTTGAATCCACTCCTTGGATCAAACCTGACTTTGCTCGCGTGAAAAGGGCGGGATGACAGAACTTGTCATTAATCTCTCACATTACGATACACATCTACAAAATTGATGCCCTCGAGCCTTGCACGACCAAGCAAGATCCTAGAATGAAAAAGAAGAGAACATGAGGGGCATGCAGTGCTTATATATTTATATATTATGCATGGGAGTCATATCATAAACATATTAAGTATTTGGATTCCCGTAACTTTCTAATAAAATTGGTGTTTAGTACTCAGACATGATAGTATTAACAAACATGTTGTATTTGGATGAGGTATAAATTTAACACGATTAATTTACAACATGAGATAATTACAACATAAAAATACCAATTGTTGGCCCAATGGTTAATAGATGAAACAATAAATATCGATGGCGTATCTCAAAGAAATTTATAAAAAAGATAGAGATTGGATATACAAAACACATCTTAACAAAGATAAATTTCAACATGGTAGGAATCCGGTGCATGGGATAGAGGGTAAAAAGTAGGAGGTCATACAAGTAAGAAAACTTTTGATAGGTTATTCGCCACCAACAGGTAATTAATCTAAGGGATAAGAGCAAAACAAAAAATTTTATGTTCTTAAGCCGAAGACTCAAATAAGTTATGAATCAATCAAGTCTTACCTTTTATTCATTATAGCATGCTTATATAGATGAGCATGGATCAACCCTCCGAGCATGAGTAATATTCTAGATTCATTGAAAAGACCAAAAAGAACAAAAAAAAGAAGAAGACAAAACTAGATTTACTAGAAAGCATAACAAAGTCTTAGGAACTAGAACTTCGACTCTCGTAACTTTCATCATAATTAAGACTCATTAAGACCTAGGAACTAAGGAAATACAACAATGATATTTATAAGAACTTGAACATATGAGAAATTTAGTTGGCTGCAGGTCTCCAAGTTTTTATTATTTCCAAAGTTGCTAAATGAATGGTCTTTAATGAATGCTTCGTCATCATAAACTTTTGATGTGCATAAACTCATTCTCGAGTTTCCTTTGTCTCCATATGGGTGTGGATCGACAAAATCTTCCATCGTAAGTTTATAACATTCATGGTTGTTACATGGGTTGAATGGTTTTCAAACTGTATATCCATGTTTTCTCATTTGCTCAAGAATTTTGAAAACTGTATATCCATGTTTTCTCATTTGCTCAAGAATTTTGAAAATAACTTATATAATTTTTTGAGTACATTTTCCATGATCATGTGGGTGCCATTGAGTTTTCCACTGTAAGAATGCTAGGGATCGTTGAAGACTTCATCGATGGAGGATATCAACAGCATAATCTCAAGAATATCCTTTGATTTACTGGAAGTAGTCGTTTGTCAAAGAGCTGTCTGTCTAGATCATGAGGTCCCCACATCCATTATTTTCCACAAGCCATCGATGACATACACTCATGATGGAAAATTTTATGTTTATCCACGCTATAATGAAATTTCATAAGTCAGATGTCCACAAATCTTTTGGAGGTAGTATTCTAGACCTTTCGTATAAATGCATGGAAATCCAAAGAGTCTTATGTGAAAAGAATTATACTGTTCCAAATCCATATAGCCTTGTGCATATATACAAAAAGAATCAACTAGGCTCTATGGAGTTCTCTCAAAACCCATGAAATTATGGAAAATAAATTATTCCTAAAATATTTTCCTATAAAATAATCAATTCTTTGCTTGAAATATTAATCGATAACAAATATTTTCATTATCGACAATAATTTATATTTTAGCTTAGATGATTGAAATTTTTTTAATTCGTTCATTTTTACACGCAGTATTTTATTGAAAATGTTTGTCGTGCATAAATAAATGATTCGGAAAATATTTTATTGAATGCTATTGTTTGCATTATCTAAAAATAGAAACGCGGATCTTCGGACAAAGTTACAATTTTACCCTTCGGATAGTTTCAGTTGGACTCGTTCGATCCTCTTTCCCCCTCTCAAAGCAATTGAAAATCGCAAGGCATGGGCCGCACAAAAAGCTGGATGACGCGCCTTGGGCCGTGTGATGGGCCACTGTCCAACTTGACGGCGGGCCCCAGAAGTAGGTGAGAGGAATGGAATGTCTAATTTGCTTTCTTATGCAAAAGGCCATCTCTCTCTCTCTCTCTCTCTCTCTCTCTCTCTCTCTCTTTATTATTATTATTAGGATTAATACCCTGAAAATTCCAAACTAGTACACTTATAACAAATTTGCCTTAAACTATTTTTTTGACCTCCAAAAATCCTAAATTGGTATATCTGTGACAAATTTATCTCGACTAACCATAAAAAACCATAAACTGGTACATTTATGATAAATTTACCCAAAACTAATTTATTCGACCGCAAAAAACCTCAAACTAGTAAATTTGTAATGAATATACCATCTGCTAACTTAATAATTTGACTGTAAAATTTAATAAAAACTAACTGAGGGTAAATTTGGCATAAGTGTACTAATTTGGAGTAAATTTATCAAAAGTATACTAGTTTAGGAGGTTTTTGGAAGTCAAAAAAATAATTTGGAGTAAATTTGTCACAGGTGTACCGATTTGAAGTTTTTCATGGTATTAATCATTATTATTATTTTTTGAATTTTTTAATTTATTTTACTGATTGTAAATGAGATGAGTGCGTCAAAAATAAAATGAGAACCAACCTCATAAATTTAAAAAGAAGAAGAAGAAGAAGAGAGAACTACTTGGAATTTCTTACACTCAATTGTATGGCGAATCAAAAGCAGGCACACTTAGAATCACCCCTTGGAACAAACCTCACCCAGCCCGCCTTGAAAGGACGGGAGGATGGAACTTTGACATTATTACATGAAAGAAGAGCGAGCACAAGAGAAGAAGTTGTTTTGTGGCTTCTTCTTCTTCTTCTTCTTCTTCTTCTTTGTTGGGGGCTGGGGCTATGGTGTGAAGTGCTGGAGGTACGCATCGGCCAGCATGTGGCCGAGGCGGACCTGGGCATGAGTGGTGAGGTGAATGTGGTCGTCATTGAGTGGCATCCCCTTCGCGTCGATGCACACGACGTTCGGGAGCTTGATTCCGAGCTGTGCCCGTCTCACTATGTCCATGTACCTCGCGTCCCCCGACGTGATTGCGACCTGTACATTGATTTAGCCCAGTAGTTGTTATGGACACCCGATTGAAATATCTTGTTATTACGTTCATGTTTAATTTCTTATATAAAAATTTGGTTTCTCTCATTAATTTAATGAGCATTTGGCAAACCATCTGGGCAAATTCGGATTGACATGCTCAATTAAGAACAATATTCATTTACATATAATTGAAGTTTTTCCTTATTATGGGAGATAATGCTTGCCAAATTTAGGCGGTTAAACGCTCTCCCAAGAGCTATAAATAGTATTCATTACTAAAAAGAAGTGCGAAGATCAGGCCCCCTCGAGGACTTCCACTTTTAATTTGTCAAAGGGCAGACACCACGATTAGATATTTATTTGAAAATAAAGCAAACTAAAAACCCTAAAATTTATGCTTAAAGTACAGTTGAATCCTTATTTTTTTTTTAAAATGCAATCGAATTCTAAAAATCATCAAAATGGTGCGCTTAATCTTCGTTAGCTCTCTCCAATTTTGCTAACAAAGAATGCTTTTCTTAAAAAAAGAAATTAGTTTGTCTTTCCTACGTCACCATCACACCATCATGTTAATGAAAAATGCAATAATGTCATGTTAGCATTTTCTGTTAATCAAATTGGACCATATGGACAACTACTTTAATGTATTTTTTAAAAGTTTTAATACTCAATTATACTTTCACAATAAATTTTTTAATTGTTAGCACATTTATCCATTTAGTTCAATAAGAAAAACTTGAAACCTATCAATATATACAATTTAAAACACCTAGAACTAAACACGAATTTTTCATAATTTTTTTAAAATTTACAATAGTTTTTTCCTGTTAAATATCTAATTGATATAAAATAAATAAGTAGAATTCAAATGACATATGCTTAATTGTAGATTAAGGGACGACTCCTTTTTTTATGAGTATGAGATTTTTATGATAAACCCATCTATACAAGAAAAATCATGTATCTTTGGCAACTTTGATAACCATTTCAATTTAACACGCTTGAACACATTTAACCAAATAGGTTAACATGCAAGTCGTGTTAACAAACAAATTGTTTGGAGACATTTAGATATTTTAATAGATGTCCAAATAAATGTAGTAACTATATAATAAACTCGTTGTGTTTAGTATTCAAAAACATGATAGTATTAACAAACATGTTGTATTCGGAGTAAATTTAACACAATTAATCTATAACTCGAGATAATTACAACACAAAAATATCAATTGTTGGCCCAACGTCTACCACGATGAAAAGATAAAATACCCGATGGCATGGCTCAAAGAAATTCATGAAAAAGACAGATTAGATCTACTGAACAAATCTTAAAAAAGATAAATTTCAACATGGAAGGATCCGCAATCAACCGTAATTTACCAATTTGCTATGTCATGCACCATGTAGCCTCTCAAAGGGACTGCATTTTCGTTTCTAGACGCCATTAACCTTTACCATAAAGCACACGAACATCTTATACTTAATAGACAAAAAATTTAAAGAATGTGTTTGGTAACTATTCTTTTTATTGAGAACAATTTCTAATCAGATTTTTTTTTTTATTCTGTTCATTGTATGAGTTTTTAAGCATTTGAAGGTATTTGATAACTGTTTAAAATTTTTACTCCCGAAATAGAATTTTTTTTTTTTGTACTACCATCAAATTCTTTTACGATAAGTTTTTAATAATTTTATTACATTTTTCTCTTTTTTTCTATTTCTTCTTACTCTTTTTTTTCTTCTTCCTCTAGCCGATTGTTGGCCTCGGCCATGGCCAACAACCTTGTCGGAGCATTATTGTCCCCTAGCAAGACTTGACCTCGACAGGCCACCATGAGGTTGGGTGCTAGGCGAGCTCGGCCTCATCGTTGGCCAGAGAAGCTTCGGTGAGGTCATCGACCCTCGCCTAACCGATTGTCGGCCATGGGCAAGGTTGATGACTAGCAAGAGAAAGAAGAAGAAGAAGAAAAGGAAAAGAAGAAAAGAAAAAGGAAGAAAAGGAAAGAGAAAAAAAGAAAAGAAAAGATTTTAATTCTGGAGTTGTTCTCGAGAACCAAGAAATAACGTTTTTTACTTCTTAATTCTGTTCCAAATCTATTCTCGGGAATAAAAACCTTATTGAAAAGATTTCTATTTTTTTTTTGTTCCAAGGAACAAAAAACACATAAATAGTTACTGTTTGGCTGGTTATCAAACTAGGCCTCAGCCAACTTTTATTCCAACCTTTCGTAGAAGTTAGCCTTCCATGTAAAAGGTTGAGGCACGATAGGCGCTTGCATTAATAACCATAGGCATACGCAAGATGCTTTTACAGCACAATAAAACAAAATACAATCACAAATGTATTTATAAGATGCTTTTACATGACAATTTTACTAACTAGATGGGCTATAATAAAAGCACTTTGACCAAAAGTAGCATCTACAGTCAACAATACAACTATTGGACAGACTGCCTTTTAAAATTAGATGCTTGTTGAAGGGCTTATGGTGTGGGTTGAGATTCGAGTACGCATCATTTTGGCTGGAATCCATATCAATGAGGATGGTCCTTTGTCCTAGTCGAAGATTAAGATCCAATTGTTGATTGTTGGAGCTAGGATCAAGTGACCATGTGCTTGGTCTAAGGGATGGACATCACCTAATTGGATTGATCATTGGTGAGATCAGTTAGTCGGTTAGATTCAAGTGTTTGAGATCAATGCTAGTGTCTCCATAATCTCATGAGTCTTGAGAGAACTTCATAGGATTTGGTTGATTCCTTATGTACTTATGTATTATGTATTCTATTGAAGCTAGCTAGATGGCTCCTCTAATAGGTTTTGTATGTTTGGGTGTAATCCCATGGAAACCTCTTCTTAATATATGCCCATATCATATGGATTTTGAAACAATATCATTCGTTTCACCTAAAAGAAAAAAAAAAAACTCTTCGAAACTCCTTGTATTCTTTAGGAAGGTCTATAATACTACATTCAAAAGATTTATACACCTTTACAAGAGAATATGAAAATATGAGCTGTGGAATTCTAAATGGGTGTGGATAGACATAAAATATCTCTCATAAGTTTATAACATTCATGAGTTGCAAAATGGATATGTCTTCCTTTCCACATATATGATAAGTTCAAACAAAAGACATTTTCCATAGGCTTAGTTGTTACATGGCCAGAATAGTTTTCAAAGTACTCATTTGAAACAAAATACATCGAAGGGGAAAAGAATGTTCTTGCAGACCTTTCCAAATCTAAGAAGCTCCTCCATTACACATGTTTACATCATCTATAGAACCACACTGGGAAATCCAGAGAAGTATACCAAGAAGCAAGAGGTTCAAAAACCTATCATATAATTTTAATACTCCAAATCACACAGGTAGAAACCTCAAACTTATCCCTAGAGAATGATTCTTGAATGGTTGTATAAAACTTACGTGAGAATGCCAGCTCAAGATTTTTAGACAATGTAAATGCCTAAACCTGAGACCTAGTCGCATGCATCATATATATCCAATTATCCATGTGTACTCATTTGCTCAAAATTTCCAAAAGAACTAAAAGATTTTATTGGTATGTTCTCCATAACACACCGTTGCTATTGAGTTTCCCATTGCAAGAATGCCATGGATTGTTGAAGACTTCATGGATGGAGGATATCAGTAGCATAACCTCCAGCATCTTGCAAAATCTCTTGAATAGTTTCGCCCTTTGATTTATTGGAAGCAATTGTTTATCAAACAGTTGGACATCGATCCAGATCATGAGGTCCGCAAAACCATCATTTTCCTCAAGTCATGGATGTTACAAACTTATGATGGAATATTTTATATTTATTCGCTCCAATATAAAATTCCATAAATCAAACGTCCATAAATCTTTTGGATGCAGTATTGTAGACCTTCCAAACAAATACATGAAGATCTAAAGAGTGTTCTACCAAAAGAATCATACTATTCCATAACCCATATACCCCTATGCATATCAAGAAGAGGTTTTGTGGGATTATTCCCAAGCATACAAGCCTACTATAAAAGCCATCCAACAATCTTTGGCAGTATATAGAGGGAATCATCTAGACCCTATGGAGTTCTCTCAAGATCCATGTGATTATGAAGACATTGGTTCTAATCTCAAACTCGACTTTGGCCACTTGTCCTCATCAAATGATCAATCTAGCCAGGTGGGGTCCAAATCACAAATCTAGCGCATGGTCACTTAGGCCAGGTCTAACAATCAATAGTTAAATCTTTATATTTGACTAGGATAAAGCACTAGCCCAAAAAATTTGAATAGGGATTCCAACTCCGATGATGCAAACTCAAATTATGACCCACATCACGAGCTCACATTTGCGTCAGAAAATTAGTTGTCCACTAATTGTATTATTTTACCTAAAGTAAAACATGCCACTACTTTTGGCCAAAATGCTTCTATTATTGTCCTTCTTTCTAGTAAAATTGTCCTACAAAAGCATCCTGCAACAAAAGCATCTTTCATATGCACATGTGGTAGTATTTTGTATTATTATCCTATAAAAGCATTTTGCAGATGTCTTTGTATCATAGACAAAAGCCTGTAATACCCTTGACCTTAAATTCAATGAGAAGTTAGAATAAGAATTATCAAAGTTTTCTCTTTATACACACTCTTCCATAGTCTTCTAAACACTCTTATTTCTTTCTTGAGGCTTGACGGCATTAGAGAGTTAGAAGTATCTTGTAAGTCCGATAAGATGAGATAGTGCGAGGATACTTTCTGCTTGCCACCCTGTGAATCCTATGCATCAAGAAGTATCTAAGTCTTGCGTGCCGTATGATATAAATTAATGTCGTCTAGAGACCAAAAGTTAATCCCTGTGTAAAGCAGAGTATGGGCTATATTTGTCTCAGATAATCATTGTCCTATCATGGTCTCCTCATTTGGTAATGTATGGTCGATACACCAAGTGAACAAGATTATCCAAACCATTATAATGTGAGCCTCACATATCAATAGTTAATCATGTGAATTCACATCATTATGCCCACAAGATCATAGTTCAAATAAAATTGATCTGTAAAATTTACTTTCTTTTCCCCAACATATCTTTTCTGATGATGAGAATCAAGATAACTACTCTTTTGTATTCATTTGGCAGTGTTCCCATCTCATTTTGTTGCCTACTGGGGGCCCCAAGCGCACATGTCTACCCACTTTGAAAAATTACAGGCATGACACAAATAAAGACAAAAGTCATGTCAAAAAGATTGAAATTTATGACATGTTTAGCTGTATTAACGCCTATTATATTACAGATCTAATACAGATTGGCTGCCTAGTGTAGTGCTTACTTGCGGCAATAGTTGTTATAACGTAATCCGTCCTTTTCTTCCCACTCACTCAACTAGGTAAGTTTTATTCATAAGTAAATTTATTTAAATTATTCAAGCATTAACAACACCAATTGTAAACTCATATGAAATAATCACATATATGATTACTAAGTAAATTATTAAATAATATGTAAAAAAAAATGATATAATTGTTATTAAGTTTCTTGATGATGCGCCAATTCTTTATTATATTAAAAATTACTCATACGATAATAATTAGCAAAACATTAGTTGCCCGCGATTAGGTATGACTATCTAAATTGAGTATCAATTGCATCGACAACAGTTATTTTAATCCCCGCGTTACATCGCTAAATTGAAATAAAAATAATAAATTATTCAATAAAAAATACAAAAATATTTATATATATTAAATTATAATATCATTTAAAATGATAAAACCACATATAGTGTGTATAACTTTATAGTGTGTATAACTTTGAATACTACTCACAAATAGATTATAAAAATAATTGATATGATAATGGGAGCATCTAACTCATTAACTTGACTATTAAAATAATAACAATTACGTCTATTCTAATTTTGGTTCTAGGGTGTTTTGTAAAATAATTCAATCAAGTGCCAAGCAGACCCACAAAAAAAATAAAAATAAATAAATAAATAAAAGAGAGAGAGAGAGAGAGAGAGCTATCCTCTGTTCAACAATGGCGATCGAAAAAGCTCAGCGGAGTGGACGACGGAGACGGAACTCACCTGGATGACGGGAAGGGAGGGCAGGCCGAGATCGTCGCGCACGTTCTTGATGAGCGCCTCCATCTTCTCCCCGTACGCCTCCGCGTCGTGCTGCGTGGAGGTGTCGCTCTCGCCTTGGTACCACAGCAGCGCCTTGATCTCGCCGCCGCCGCCGCCGTCCCTCACGCTCGCCCTCGCCCTCCTCACCATGCTCTCGTACAGCTCCTCCCCGCGGGCCCACTCCCGGATCGCCGTCCCCCCACCGCGCACGGCACCAGGCCCACCGCCATCCCCGCGACCCCGCCGCGCTCCCTCACCGCGTTCGCGAAGGCCATCCCCGGGCCCACGCCGCAGGCCTTCCGGGTGCCGATGTCGCGGTGGAGGGGTTCCCGGGCCTCCTCCCACCGGAGGTCGGCGCTGAGGCGGAGGACGGAGGGGTCGGAGCGGCACTCCGGGGAGACGACCCCGTCCCAGCCGTGGTGGCGGGTGACGCCGCCGTAGCCGGACATGTTGCTCTGGCCGGAGAGGATGAAGATGTGCTTGGCGGGCGGCGGGGGAGGCGGCGGCGCCGGGGTTGCGCCGGGGCGGAGGCGGCGGCGGCCATGGAAGGGGGGATTTGTTGGGGGTTTGGAGGACTCGATCGACGATTGGCTAACAAAAATGGAAGAAGACGGAGGAGGATGAGAAAGGGGCAGCTTTATTTATTTATTTATTTTTATCCCCAAGTTTTAATTTATATTTTGTTTATTTATTTATCTTTATTTTGGAGGAGTTCCTGTAGGATTCTGGCACGTGTGGGTCGTGCGCCTGTGCTGATCTCTGGCCTGAGCATTTCTTCCGTCAGGCGAAGCTTCACGTGAAAAAAAGGGAAAAAGCAGTTGCTGTTTTACTTCAAAAGGATCTTCGTGGCTCATTTTCCTTATATTTTAGTTATAATATGTTACCCCATAAATAAGACCCTCTCTCGACTTTTCACAGGACTGTCTTTTAATCTCTCGACATCATTAAAGTATACCATAAGGCATTCAATAATTAGACACTGCATTCTATCATTATCTCTTCTTATTGAACTGACAAGATAATTATGACTCTCTAATGCAATCCACTGGGGGAGGGATAAGAGCGTTTAGAATACTGCGGGAGAGGGTATATAGATATAAAACTTAAGACAACTCTTATTCCAACTTCTCATCGAAATTAGCCTTACATTGAAAAGGCTGAGGGCATTATAAACTTTTTGCGTGTAATACAAGATGCTTTACTGGATGATAACACTAAAAAAGATCGTACTTCAGGATGGTTTTTCACGACGACTTTATCAGATGGAAGGACAATAATTGAAACATTTCGGGCCAAAAAGCAGTGGCCAATTGTTACTAAACGTACAATAGTACAAGTAGGGGGACAGACTAGTTTATTACAGTGAAAGCGAGCTCACGATGTGGGTCAAGATTCGGGCCTGCATCATCAGAGTTGGAATCCATATTCAAATCTTCTAAGCTGATGCTTTGTCACGTCCAAAATTAAGATCCGGTTGTTGATTGTTGGAGCTCGGCCCAAGTGAATAAATTGGACGTTTGAATTGATTTTTTGATGGGGCCAATAGGCCGAAGTCAAGAGTTTGAGATTAGAGCGTCTCCATAATCCCATGGGTCTTGAAAGCACTCTCTATAAGGTCTAGTCTCCATAACATTTGATGAACGTTTAATTGCTTTACAATTCGCAAGCATGTTCTCTCATAATAAGAAAAACTTCAACCAATTTGTAAATGAATATTATCCTTAATTGGGTATGTCAATCCGAATTCGCCTAGAGAGTTTGCCAAATTCTCGTAAAATTCACATAGAGAATCTATATTTTTATCTAAGAAATTACATATAAAGGTACTCATAAGTTCTTTTAATCGGCGCATGTGTAATAACTATTACTCGAAATCAAATGATGTACAAGTCGCAATCACGTCGGGGGGCGGGAGGTACATGGATAGAGTGAGACATGCACAGCTTGGAATCAAGCTCTCGAGCGTCGTGTGCGTCGACGTGAAGGAGCTGCCATTCATGGATGACCACTTCAACTCGCCACTTATGCCCAAGTCTGCCTCAATCACTCGAGAGCCGACGCATACCTCCAGTATTTCATGCCATAGGCCCCCTCGTGTTCTCTCTAGGGGTGTCAAAAAAACCCGACCCGACCCGACCCGATCCGAACACGAAACAAGTTGAGTATGTGTTTCGGGTCTTAAAATTGTTTGGGTAACAGGCATAAAACAAGTAACAAAATATGTTTCGGGTCGGGTCAGGGTTGGAACATTGTTCAGACCCGAAACTCGTTAACACCTGTTCCAAACAAGCCAACCAAACACAAACACTCAAACACGTCGCTGAAAAGTGAAAACCCTCCCCTTCGGCTGCTTCTCCGACGACTGCGGCTTCTCGTGGATTCCGCTGCTGCCCTCCGATCGACGCGCCTCCGCCTCTCCGTCGTCGTCGCCACCCCTCGTCTCAACGCCAGAACCCTAGCCGCCGCCGAATCAGTCGATCGTCGTCGTCCGTCGCCGAAAACCCCTCTCCTTCCCCTTCCCAAATCCCTTCCGGGTCTTCTTCGAACTCGCGCCTCCTCTCGTTCGCGCCGACCCACAACGCCCGGCAGAGGTGCTCCCTCCAGGCAGCCGCGTACCCGAGGCCCCAGGAGATCCAGTGGAGGAAGGAGCTCACTAACTCCGTCCAGCTCATCAGGATCGTCTCGACGCTCGTCGAGGCCAGGGACTTGCCCTCCGAGAAGGTCGTCGCCTGGACCCGCCTCGCCGTCCGGAAGTCCCCCACCGACACGACGTGGTAAATGCGTTTTTTGCCCCCCTCCTTTTTTCTCTTGTGGCAAAGGATGGGTGTTTTGGGCACTTGTTGTTCGTTTAAATTGGAATGTGGCTTTCGTTTTTTGCGGATAATGTGGTGGGTTTTAAGTGGAAATTGGCTTCTTGCCTTGTATTCCTGTGGGAGACTTCGGTTGGACCAACGGTATAGGTGATGCTGCTTGGGTCTCTGTTTATCTTGAGTGATTGAATTTTCTTTGGGTTCATTGGTTTTGGTATTAGAATCAATCCATTCTCAGTAAGTTTCGCTCGCTGATAGTCCATTCTTTCCTTTTCATCGTTCCATTTTCTGCACGTCCATTCTTATATCAATAGCTCGTGTTCTGTTGTTGCTGGTTCTTCTTGAATCTCTATTCTTTTTGTGATTCTGCTCGAGCTTTTGGGTCCTGGTCAGATGCTGTTTCTTTTGGGGTTCTGGAGCTGAGCGGTCTGGTTACGTGATCGCAAAGTTTGAATTTTTTTTTATCTCATTTGGTTTGTTGTTTTAATTGTTGTTGTTTCCCTTGCGTCTCTTTCAGGCTTTGTCGAATCAGCAGATGTTCAATCACCCGGGCTTCAAGCTTGTCATTGTTGGCGATAAGGGCATGGGTAATTGTCACTGGCGTGCTCTATTTTACCAATTTTTGATTCAATCGCTCGTTACTTTGTATACAGAACAGGTGCATATGCTAGATGCAAGAAAACTGAAATTTGCCGGAATTCTTGCAAGTTGAAAAATGTCTGTCAAGTCTGCCTTTGGACTGGGATTCTTCTCACCGTCACCATCATTTATCAGTACTTTGCGACCTTTGAGAAAGAAAAAGCAATTGAACAATGTGGATTAGCATGAAGCAGCTTCATCACTGCAGTATTAGGTTGGTATGTTTCTTTGGAGTATCTAGAGTGGAGCACGAGTAGCGGCTCGCTAGTCCTATGTAGCTGGTCTTTCATGAACTTAAGTTGAATTCTGCAATTCAGCACTTCATTAATGTGGCCAGTTGGGTAGGTGTTACTGGAATGATCCTTACTATCGGAAAATGTAATTGTCTCTTCATAAATCATGAGAATCGAAAAGGAATTTGCAGTGGTCTTATGGGTGAGTTTGATAAAAAAAAACTCAGTTTTATTTTGGATATGGAACCTGCCCAACAGGTTGAAGTGCCAAAGCTTTAGGTTTCTTGGGATTTTTTCTTCGTTGCTCTCTGTTCTTCTACTTGGTGCTCTGCTATTGAGTTTTTATCAGTTAAAAAGACTTAGATTGATCACTCGCAAGAATTGATGTTAAAATCAGGTTCTTGTAATAACCTGTTTGCATAAGAATGGGATCAGGATGGGATGATTGCTGCAGAGTTTTAACCCAAACCCCAAAGAAAAGAAAGAAAGAAAAAAAAAAAGAAGCAAGAAACCCAATAACCCGACCCGAACCGACCCGAAACACATTAGATCATTTAATGTGTTTCGGGTCGGTTCGGGTCGGGTCGTAGTATGTGACCGATTGTGTTTCGGGTCGGGTCGGGTAACAACAAAATCCGACCCGACCTGACCCATTGACACCCCTAGTTCTCTCCTCCTTCATGCAAGGACCCCGCTTTGTCGCGCAAGACTCGAGGGCATCAATTTTGTAGTTACATGTCATGGTGTGAGAGAATAATGTCAAAGTTTCGTCCTGCTGTCCTTTAGAGGTGGGCTAGGTCGTGTTCGATTCAAGGGGTGGATTCTAAGTGCGTGGATAAATATACTTTAAAAATCATTCAGCCCATGTAACAACGATGAATGTTATGAGTGTGAATGTTATAAGTTTATGGTAGAGGTGTAACATCCCGGGCCCCATTGTGTAATATTGTCCGCTTTGGGTCACCCGCCCTGGCGCGAATGAACCGCCATCCTAGCCACGGTCTTTTCTCTCGCGGCTTTAAAACGCGTTACACAGGTTAGAGGGACCAAGCCTTATAAGCTAACCAAGACCTCCCTCCCTAGGCGATGTGGGACAAGAGAGGAGGTTGTTACACTCTCCACCTCTTAACAGAACAGCGTCCTCGCTGTGGCCCCACGGGCGTCAGAATAGCATTCGAGCTGTGGTCCCACACGTGATTGGGAGTCGGCTCTGATATCACTTGAGTGTAACAACCTCCTCTCTTGTCCCACATCGCCTAGGGAGGGAGGTATTGGTTAGCTTATAAGGCTTGGCCCATCTAATCTGTGTAACGCGTTTTAAAGCTGTGAGGGAAAAGACCGTGGCTGCGATGGCGGTTCGTCCGCGCCAGGGCGGGTGACCCAAAGCGAACAATATTACACAGTGGGGCCCGGGATGTTACAAGAGGATTTTATATCTATCTTCTTTGGCTAGAGTAACATGGCCAGCCACAGCAGCATCACTCGCCACCACGGCTAGGACGGGGTCGTCCCCTGGAGCGCCTTAGCGTCGCCCTCCGATGGGAGAGGCCTGAGAACCCCTTCATGGCAACATTGATATTGAGGTTGTCCTATATCAATTGTAAAAGACGCTAGTGGTGAATTTATAATTATAATAAAAAGTTTTATATTTTGAGTTAACTTTTGAGGTGCGCTTGCGAGGGAGGGTGGAGCTAGTGCAATGTGAGGCGGGGGAATGGTGATACGGGAGTGGGAGCATAGGAGCACCTATACGAGAGCATGGCAAGGAGGGTGAGGGATGGGGACGGCGGTAGTGGCGGTGGCGGCGGCGGCGGCAGGGAGATTAAGGCACTGCCGTCGTACCGGGGGTATATGGAGGTGCTCATCAAGAACGTGCGCGACGTTCCAGCCCGCTCTCCCTTCCCACCTAGACAGTGCCGGGGGTACGTGGAGGCACCCATCAAGAGCACGCGCGACGATCTCAGCCTGCTTTCCCTTGCCGCCATCTATGTCTATTCAGCCTGTCTTTAGTTTCCATTTAAATTAAAGGATACAAACATGTGAGTGAAATAATTTTTGTGATTAACTAATATTTTTCTAATTATTATCGTATCAATAATTTTTAACACGATAAAAAATTTGCGCATCATCAAGAAACTTAGTAACGGTTATACCAGTTTTTTACCTATTATTTAATATATTACTAATTAATTCATATAAATTTACAATTGGTGTTCTCACTTAAACAATATAAATAAATTTAGTAATGAATAAATTTTTCTTAGTAGAGTGAGTGGAAAGAAAAAGACCGCCACTTAAAAATTACGTTATAATAATTATTACTGTGAAAAGCACTTTAATAGGCAGTCAATCTGCAATAAATTTGTAATAGAGTGACACTATTGCAGCTAAACATGTCATAAATCTCATTCTTTTCGACATGGCCCTTGTTTTTATCGATCTCATGCTTGTAATTTTTTGAATTGGTGATGGTAGTTCTTTAGCTCATGGTTATACCGAGGTGTGGGGTGGGGCCCTCAGTAGGCAACATAATGAGTGAAAAAACCGCCAAGTGAAAAGAAAAGAAAAGAAAAGAAAAAAAAAGAGTGGTTTTCTTGATTCTGTAATGTTGGTAATGTTGGAGAAAAGAAAGTAAACTATACCAATCTAAAATTTATTTGAATCGTAATCACGTGATCATGATGATAGAATTCACATGATTAACGAATGTGAGCAATGATCGTACATTACCTAATTCTTGATTATGTAATGTTAGAGAAAAGAAAGTAAATTATACAAATCTAAAATTTATTTCTACCGTAATCACGTGGGCATGATAATAGGATTCACATAATTAACAAATGTGAGCAATGGTCATACATTACCTAATGAGAAGAGTATGATAACTGATGATTATCTGAGACGAATATGCTATTCCACAAATAAGATCTTCTCTTGGCTTTTCAAAGGTCGCCTTTTAATCTTTAGATGTCATTAATGTGTACCATAAGGCACTCAAGAATTAGAAACTTTCTTATCCATGAAGTGACAAATGGAGAGCATATCATAATTATCTCTTCTTATTGAGCTAACAAGATAATTATAACTCTCTAATGCGATCAGCTGAGGGAGAGGACTTAGGCGTCATTTGGTTCGGCTTTTGGAGTGAAGCATTGGATGGCTTCCGTCAGGTAAAAGCTCATGAGGTTCACTTCACATTGTGTTGCTGAGACAGAAGATGCAAATGAGGAGAAGCCAGTGGGTCAGAAGAATGGGGTTGGTGCATGAGAATTGAGCAGGCCAAACGTACAAACAACCGTGTCTTCTGCTCCTGTCCCTCGCATCATTTCCTTTGGCCACTCTTTTCAAGTCTCATGGTTAGTCATTGGTTTTACTCAGGAAAAGGAAAGGAGACAGGGATTTGCTTAGATAGTATTTTGTCTTAGGAAACAGCTATTGTCGTTTGCCCCTCAGATTTAACTTTATGCTTGTCAGAAAACATGGGAAAGAAGTAATCTGTGTTCGTCTGTTTTGATGTCCCTGGAAATGGATAAAGCATCGGTTCTTTGCATGTAATTTTCATAAAGTGGCTCCTTCTGCTTTAAGTAAAGAATGAAAGTTTCTCTTAGTTGAATCGGAATAAAGTCTTGACAAAGACCTCGTAGTGTGGCATTAACAGTTTGATCAGTCGCAAAGCCTACAGTGAATGAAGTGCCTTGATGAGGTCTTGCAAGCATTAAAAACAGCATTAGAACATGAGAAGGAAGGCTTGACTGCAAGTCCTGTGATGGCTAGGGGAACAAAGAGCAGCTCCAAAGTACGCAAGCCTTCTGTATCCATTTAACGTACTCATCAGTCATTGCATTCTTGGAGTCTTCAAATCCTTGAACTGGGCAGCAGGACTGCAATCGTGCATATATATACAAAAAGAATCAACTAGGCTCTATGGAGTTCTCTTAGGACCCATGAAATTACGGAAAACAAATCATTTCAAAAATATTTTCCTATAAAATAATCGATTCTTTGCTTGAAATATTAATCAATAAAAAATATTTTCATTATCGACAATAATTTATATTCAAACTAGATGATTGAAATCTTTTTAATTCATTCATTTTTACACACGGTACAAGAAATTATTTTATTGAAAACTTTTGTTGCGCAGAAATAAATGATTAAAAAAATATTTTATTAAATGTCATCGTTTGCATTGTCCAAAATAGAAACGCAGATCTTCGGACAAAGTTACGATTTTACCCTTCGACAATTTCGGTTGAACTCGTTTGATCCTCTTTCCCCCTCTCAAAGCAATCGAAAATCGCAATGCATGGGCCGCGCAAAAAGCCGGATGACGCGCCTCGGGCCGCATGATGGGCCACTGTCCAACTTGACAGTGGACCCCAGAAGTAGGTGAGAGGAATGGAATGTCTAATTTGCTTTCTTATGCAAAAGGCCATATCTCTCTCTCTCTCTATTATTATTAGGATTAATATCCTAAAAAACTCCATACACTTATGACAAATTTACCAAAAATTATTCTTTTTACCTCCAAAAACCCCAAACATATTACTTATGACAAATTTACTTCGACTAACTATAAAAAACCCTAAATTGGTATTTATGACAAATTTACTCTAAATTAATTTATTCAACCGCAAAAAATCTCCAATTAGTAAATATGTAACAAATATACCCTCTGCTAACTTAATAATTTGACTGTAAAATTTAACAAAAACTAACAAAGGGTAAATTTTTCACAAATGTACTAGTTTTGAGTAAATTTGTTAAAGATATACCAATTTTGGATTTTTAGAAGTCAAAAAAATAATTTTGGATAAATTTGTCACAAGTGTATTAGTTTGACGTTTTTCAGGGTATTAACCCTTATTATTATTTTTTGAATTTTATTTATTTATTTTACTGATTGTAAATGAGATGAGTGCGTCAAGAATAAAATGAGAACCAACCTCATAAATTAAAAAAAAAAGAAAAAAAAAGAAGAAGAAAAGAGAACTACTTGGAATTTCTTACACTCAATTGTATGGCGAATCAAAAGCAGGCACACTTGGAATCACCCCTCGGAACAAACCTCACCCAGCCTGCCTTGAAAGGACGGGAGGATGGAACTTTTGACATTATTACATGAAAGAGGAGCCAGCGCGAGAGAAGAGGTTGTTTTGTGGTTTCTTCTTCTTCTTCTTCTTTTAGGGTGGGGCTATGGTGTGAAGTGCTGGAGGTACGCATCGGCCAGCATGTGGCCGAGGCGGACCTGGGCATGAGTGGTGAGGTGAAGGTGGTCGTCATTGAGTGGCATCCCCTTCGCGTCGATGCACACGACGTTCGGGAGCTTGATTCCGAGTTGTGCCCGTCTCACTATGTCCATGTACCTCGCATCCCCCGACGTGATTGCGACCTGTACATCGATTTTGCCCAATAGTTGTTATGTACACCCGATTAAAATACCTTGTGATTACATTCATATTTAATTTCTTTGATAAAAATTTAGTTTCTCTACATGAATTTAGTGAGAATTTGACAAAACCCTCTAGAAAATTCGGATTGACATGCTCAACTAAGGACAATATTAATTTATAAATGGTTTAAGTTTTTCCTTATTATGAGAGACAATGCTTGCCAATTTTAAGCAATTAAATGTTCCTCGAAGAGCTATAAATATTATTTATTACTTAGAAGAAATGCGAAGATCAGGCCCCTTGGAGGACTTCCACTTCTAATTTGTCAAAGGGCAGACCACACAATTAGACATTTACTTGGAAATAAAGTATACTAGAAACCCTAAAATTTATGATTAAAGTACAATTGAATCATTATTTTTTTTTTTTAAAATGCAATCAAATTCTAAAATCATCAAATGATGCGCTTAATCCTTGTTAGCTCCCTTCAAATTGACTAGCAAAGAACGTTTTTTATTTATTTATTAGTTTGTCTTTCCTACATCGCCATCATGCTAGTGAAAAGTGCAACAATGTCATGTTAGCATTTTCATTAATCAAATTGACCATTTGGGCAATTACTTTATTATATTTTTTAAAATTTTTAAAACTCAATTATACTTTGACAACAAATTTTATAATTGTTAGTGCATTTATTTATTTAGTTCAATGTGAAAAACTTTGAAACCTATCAATATATACAAATTTAAAACACCTAAACAAACATGAATTTTTCATATTTTTTTAAAATTTACAATAGTTTTTCCTGTTAAATATCTATTTGATATAAAAAAATCAGTAAAATTCAAATGACATATGCTTAATTGCAGATTAAGGGACGACTCCTTTTTTTTTTTTTTTTTTTTTTTTATGAGTTTGAGATTTTTATGATAAACCCATCTATACAAGAAAAATCATGTATCTTTCGCAACTTTGATAACCATTTCAATTTAACATGCTTGAACACATTTAACCAAATAGGTTAACATGCAAGTCGTGTTAACAAACAATTTATTTGGATACATTTAGATATGTGAATAGACGTCCAAATAAATGTAGTAACTTTATACTAAACTTGTGTTTGGTATTCAAAGACATGATAGTATTAACAAACATGTTGTATTTGGAGTAGGTATAAATTTAACACAATTAATTTATAACTCGAGGTGCAAAAATATCAATTGTTGGCCCAACGTCTACCACGATGAAAAGATAAAATACCCATGGCATGGCTCAAAGAAATTCATGAAAAAGACAGTTTGGATCTACTGAACAAATCTTAATAAAGATAAATTTCAACATGGTAGGATCCGCAATCAACCGTAATTTACCAATGTGCCATGTCATGCAGCATGTAGCCTTTCAAAGGGACAGCATTTTCGTTTCTAGACGCCATTAACCTTTACCATAAAGCACACAAACCTCTTATACTTGATAGACAAAAAAAACTTAAAGTGCATTTGATAGCTATTCTTTTATCGGGAACAATTTGTAATAAAAATGCTTTTTTTTTTTTTATTTTGTTCCTTATATGAGTTTTAAGTAATTAAAGATGTTTGATAATTGCCTAAAATTTTTACTCCCAATATAGAAATACTTTTGGTATGACCCTTAATTCTTTTGTGATAAGTTTTTAATAATTTTATTACATTTTTCTCTTTTTTCCATTTCTTCTTCTTCCTCTAGCCAATTGCTAGCCTTGGCCATGGTTGGCAACCTTGTCGGAGCATTATCGTCCCCTAGCAAGACTTGACCTCGCCAGGCCACCACGAAGTTGGCCGCTAGGCTAGCTTGGCCTTGTCGTGGGCCAGCAAAGCTTCGGCGCGGTCATCGACCCTCGCCTGGCCGATTGCCAGCCATGGGCAAGGTCGGTGGCTAGCAAGAGAAAGAAGAAGAAGAAGAAAAGGGAAAGAAGAAAAGAAAAAGGAAGAAGAGGAAAGAGAAAAAATAAGAAAAAAGATTTTAACTTTGGAGTTGTTCTCAAGAACAAAGAAGTAATTTTTTTATTTCTTAATTCTGTTTTAAATCTATTCTTAGGAATAAAAACCTTACTAAACAGATTTTTTTTTTTGGTTCCAAAGAACAAAAATATAGAAATAGTTACTATGTGGCTAGTTATCAAACTTGGACTCAGCCAACTTTTATTCCAACTTTTCGCAAAAGTTAACCTTACATATAAAAGGTTGAGGCATCATAGAAGCTTGCATAAAATACATAAGCATACGCAAGATGCTTTTACAGGACAATAAACAAAATACGATCACAAATGTATTTACAAGATGCTTTTACATGACAATTTTACTAACTAGACGGGCTATAATAAAAGCACTCTAACCAAAAGTAGCGGCTACCGTTAACAATACAACTAGTGGACAGACTACCTTATAAAAGTAGATGCTTGTTGAAGGGCTTATGGCGTGGGTTGAGATTTGAGTATGCATCATTTTGGCTGGAATCCATATCAATGAGGGTGGTCCTTTGTCTTAGTCGAAGATAAGATCCAATTGTTGATTGTTGAAGCTAGGCTCAAGTGACCATGTGCTCGATCTAAGGGATGGACATCACTTGATTGGATTGATCATTGGTGAGACCAATCGATCAAATTCAAGTGTTTGAGATCAATGCTAGTGTCTCCATAATCTCATGAGTCTTGAGAGAACTTCATATGATTTGGTTGATTCCTTATGTATTCTGTATCCTATTGAAGCTAGCTAGATGGCTCCTCTAATAGGTTTGTATGTTTGGGCATAATCCCATGGAAACCTCTTCTTAATATGCCCAAATCATATGGATTTTGAAACAATATCATTCGTTTCAAAAAAAAAAAAAAACTCTTCTTTAGGAAGGTCTCTAATACTGCATTCAAAAGATTTATACACATTTACAAGAAAATATAGAAATATGAGCTGTGGAATTCCAAATGGTGTGGATAGACATAAAATATCAATCATAAGTTTATAACATTCATGACTTGCAAAATGGATATGTCTTCCTTTCCACATATATGATAAGTTCAAACAAAAGACATTTTTCATAGGCTTAGTTGTTACATGGCCAGAATAGTTTTCAAAGTACTCATTCGAAACAAAATACATCGAAGGGGAAAAGAATGTTCTTGCAGACCTTTCCAAATCTAAGAAGCTCCTCCATTACACATGTTTACATCATCTATAGAACCACACTGAAATCCAGAAAAATATACCAAGAAGCAAGAGGTTCGAGAAACCTATCATATAATTTTAATACTCCAAATCACACAGGTAGAAACCTCAAACTTATCCCTAGAGAATGATCCTTGAATGGTTGTATAAAACTTACGTGAGAATGCCAGCACAAGATTTTTAGACAATGTAAATGCCTAAACCTGAGACCTAGTGGCATGCATCACATATATCCATTTATCCATGTATTCTCATTTGGTCAAAATTTCCAAAAGAACATAAAGATTTTATTGGTATGTTTACAATAACACACCGTTGCTATTGAGTCTCCCATTGCAAGAATGCCATGGATTGTTGAAGACTTCATGGATGGAGGATATCAGCAGCATAACCTCCAGCATTTTGCAAAATTTCTTGAATAGTTTCGCCCTTTGATTTATTGGAAGCAATTGTTTATCAAAGAGTTGGATATCGATCCAGATCATGAGGTCCACAAAACCATCATTTTCCACAAGCCATGGATGTTACACGCTTATGATGAAATATGTTATATCGATCCAGATCATGAGGTCCACAAAACCATCATTTTCCACAAGCCATGGATGTTACATGCTTATGATGAAATATGTTATATCTATTCGGTCCAATATAAAATTCCATAAATCAAATGTCCATAATCTTTTGGATGCAGTATTGTAGACCTTCCAAACAAATACATGGAGATCCAAAGAGTGTTCTACCAAAAGAATCATACTCTTCCATAATCCATATACCCCTATGCATATCAAGAAAAGGTTTTGTGGGATTATTCCCAAGCATACAAGCCTACTATAAAAGCCATCTAGCAATCTTTGGCAGTATATAGAGGGAATCATCTAGACCCTATGGAGTTCTCTCAAGATCCATAAGATTACGAAGACATTGGTTCTAAACTCAAACTCGACTTTGGCCACTTGTCCTCATCAAATAATCAATCTAGCCAGGTGGTGTCCAAACCACAAACCTGGCGTGTGGTCACTTAGGCCAGCTCTAACAATCAATAGTTGAATTTTCATATTCGACTAGGATAAAGCACTAGCCCGAAAGATTTGAATATGGATTCCAACTCTGATGATGCAAACTTGAATTATGACCCACATCACAAGCTTGCATCTGCGCCAAAAAATCAGTTGTTCACTAATTGTATTATTTTACCTAAAGTAAAGAAGGCCACTACTTTTGGCCAAAATGCTTCTACTATTGTCCTTCCTTCTAGTAAAATTATCTTATAAAAACATCTTGCATAAAAAGCATATTTCAAATGCACATGTGGTCGTATTTTGTATTATTATCCTATAAGAAAATCTTGCAGATGCCTATGTATTATAGACAAAAGTCTGTAATACCCTCAACCTTCTATGTAATGCTAACTTCAATGAGAAGTTAGAATAAGAATTATCTAAGTTTTCTATTTATATACACTCTCCCATAGTCTTCTAGATACTCTTATTCCTCCTTTGAGACTTGAGGGCATAAGAGAGTTAGGAGTATCTTGTAAGTCCGATGAGATAGTGCTATGATACTTTCTGCTTGCCACCCTGTGAATCCTATGGATCAAGAAGTATCTAAGTCTTGCATGCCTTATGATATAAATTAATGTCGTCTAAATACCAAAAGGTAATCCCTGTGTAAAGCTGCGTATGTGCTATATTTGTCTCAAATAATCATTGCTCACCAAGTGAACAAGATTATATAAACAATGATAATGTGAGCCTCACATATCAATATAGTTAATCATGTGAATTCAATCATTATGCCCACAAGATCATAGTTCAAATAAAATTGATCTGTAAAATTTACTTTCTTTTCCCCCAACAAATCTTTTCTGATGATGAGAATCAAGAAAACAACTCGTTTTTATTCATTTGGCAGTGTTCCCATTTCATTTTGTTGCCTACTGGGGGGCCCAAGCGCACATGTCTACCCACTCCAAAAAATTACAGGCATGACACAAATAAAGACAAAAATCATGTCAAAAAGATTGAAATTTATGACATGTTTAGCTGTACTAACGCCTATTATATTACAGATCTAATACAGATCGGCTGCCTAGTGTAGTGCTTACCTGCAGCAATCGTTGTTACACCGTGATCCGTCTTTTTCTTCCCACTCACTCAACTAGGTAATTTTTATTCATAAGTAAATTTATTTAAATTATTCAAACAATAAGAACACCAATTGTAAACTCATATGAAATAATCACATATATGATTACTAAGTAAATTATTAAATAATATGTAAAAAAAATGATATAATTGTTATTAAGTTTCTTGATGATGCGCCAATTCTTTATTATATTAAAAATTATTCATACGATAATAATTAGCAAAACATTAGTTGCCCGAATTAGGTATGACTATCTAAATTGAGTATCAATTGCATTGACAACAATTATTTTAATCCCCGCTTTACATCGCTAAATTGAAATAAAAACAATAAATTATTACAAAAATATTTATATATATTAAATTATAATATCATTTAAAATGATAAAAATTGATAGAAACCACATATAGTGTTTATAACTTTGAATACTACTCACAAATAGATTATAAAAATAATTGACGTGATAATGGGCATCTAACTCATTAACTTGACTATTAAAATAATAACAATTGCGTCTATTCTAATTTTGGTTCTAGGGTTGTTTGTAAAATAATTCAATTAAGTGCCAAGCAGACCCAAAAAAAGAAAATAGAAAAAAAACAGAGAGAGGGAGAGAGCTATGCTCTGTTCAACAATGGCGATCGAAAAAGCTCAGCGGAGGGGACGACGGAGACGGAACTTACCTGGATGACGGGAAGGGAGGGCAGGCCGAGATCGTCGCGCACGTTCTTGATGAGCGCCTCCATCTTCTCCCCGTACGCCTCGGCGTCGTGCTGCGTGGAGGCGTCGCTCTCGCCTTGGTACCACAGCAGCGCCTTGATCTCCCCGCCGCCGCCGCCGCCGTCCCTCACGCTCTCCCTCGCCCTCCTCACCATGCTCTCGTACAGCTCCTCCCCGCGCCTCCACTCCCGGATCGCCGTCCCCCCCCCACCGCGCACGGCACCAGACCCACCGCCATCCCCGCCCCGCGACCCCGCCGCGCTCCCTCACCGCGTTCGCGAAGGCCATCCCCGGGCCCACGCCGCAGGCCTTCCGGGTGTCGATGTCGCGGTGGAGGGGCTCCCGGGCCTCCTCCCACCGGAGGTCGGCGCTGAGGCGGAGGACGGAGGGGTCGGGGCGGCACTCCGGGGGACGACCCCGTCCCAGCCGTGGTGGCGGGTGACGCCGCCGCGGCCGGACATGTTGCTCTGGCCGGAGAGGATGAAGATGTGCTTGGCGGGCGGAGGGGGCGGCGGCGGCGCCGGGGGTTGCGCCGGAGCGGAGGCGGCGGCGCCCATGGAAGGGGGGGGATTTTGTTGGGGATTTGGAGGACTCGATCGACGATTGGCTAACAAAAATGTGCAAGAAGAAGACGGAGGAGGATGAGTAAGGGGGAGCTTTTTTATTTATTTATTTTTATCCCCAAGTTTTAATTTATATTTCGTTTATTTTTATTTTTATTTATTTTGGAGGAATACCTGTAGCATTCTGGTACGTGTGGGGCCGTGCACCTGCTCTGATCTCTGACCTGAGCATTACTTCCGTTAGGCGAAGCTTCACGTGAAAGCCAGGTCACACACTGAAAAAAGGGGAAAAGGCAATTGCTGTTTTACTTCAAAAGGTCTTCGTGGCTCATTTTACTTTTATTTTAATTCAGTTAGAATAAGCCAAACTTTTCCAAATGTACAGATATTGGCATGTGGAGTTTATATGTTATATTATATAATTTTGGAGAATTTCAAGTATTTTTGCATTTCAAAATTTGAGAAAATTACAAATAAAGGCTGAAATGAGATTATTTTCTTAAAAGAGGGTCAAAGAGTATCTAAGTTTGGAATAAGGTATTAGGGCTTAGCTCGCCAATTTTTTTGATATCGGGCATAAAAAAGCCAAATTTCTAAAAGAATAATTCTCAAAATTGGTCTTCTCTTCCCAACCTACCTTATGAGGGGTGATGGATTTCGAACTAAGTGTTGCCTGAACAAGGATTAATGAGCACCGGTGATTTGGCCCCACATAGCAACGCGCAACTAGGTGGCAACAATGGTTGAAGGGTGAGGGATTTTGAACAAAACTAGGGCTCCGTTTTTTTTTTTTTTTGGAAAACCTTTTCTTCGTTTACTAGGGTTTGGATAACTTAGAAAAATGAGTCAACGGAAAAATATTTTCTTGATCAACAAAAAATCACACTTAAATTTAGAAAAATAATTTCTTTTTAAAAAATCGAAAATTATTTTTCAAAATATGAGAGATATCGATGATTGGACCAGAAACTCTGCAGTTGGGCATGGGAACTCTAATGCTTATTCTCGAGTCATCATCATACATAAGCGGATCCCTTGCTCTGGGCCTGAGTCTAATAAAGTCAAGCTTGCAATCTCGATGGCCATGTGCCTAGACCAAGTCCCCATTGCCGACACCCGATCCCTAGTGCTCATGCTCGAGCACATTAAAGTTAGGCCCAAGACCCCAAAGTTGATGCCTACGTCTCCAATGCCTAGGCTTGGACCCATTGAGGCCGGGCCCTCATATCCAATGCCCTAGCACTAGGGTTGGATCCACAAAGGCCTAGTGTGAGTGCTTGGGTCCATGGTGCCCCAATCCCTTGCACCTAAGCTTGGGTCCATTGAGACTAAGGTTGGCGACCCTATTGCCCATGCTCGAGTCCATCAAGACTAGCCTCGAGATGCTAATGCCCATAATCGGGTCACCAATGCCCGCGCCCTAATCCGTTGAGGTAGGGCTTGGGACCATGGTGGTTGACCTTGTGTCCACAAAGGTTGGCTTGGGGCCATGAAGGTGGGGCTTGTGCTAAGTCTTTGGCGCCTATGCTCGGGTTCATAGAAGCCAAGCCTAGGACCTCGTACCCATGCTTAGGTCACTGAGCTTGAGACCTTAGTGCCAATGCCCAAATCTCTAGTGCTCGAGCTTGGGTCTATTGAGGTTGAAGCCCAAGACCCCAGTGCCCATGCCCAAACCCATCAAGGCCAGACTTGGTCACTAGTGCCTTGCCCTATGTCCATTGACCGATTTCCGAGACTCGGGTTGCTGGAGTCCCACACACAACTTTTGTGTATGCTAGCCTAAATGATGGGGATTTGCGCATTTGCATTGGATCTTGGGCCTAATGTTTGTGGACCCAAGCCAAGGCACCATGAAGTGGTGCATAGGCATGGGGTTCTCAATTTTGGCTTTTGTGGACACCAAATTGGTGCTTACACTCATGAATGAGACCCAAGTAGCATTGCTTGGGTTCCTAGTGCTTGGGTTGGGGTCTAGCATGGCTAGACCTAGGACCCTATTGGTCATGCCCAGTTTTCCGGTTGCTCATATGCAAGTCACTAATGGCTGAATAACATATGTTATTTTGGAAAATCGAATCAAAATTTTCTTTCCAAATGACCCAATAAAATATTTTTCAGTTTTTTTTCAAATTTCAGTTGAACACTAGAAAATATTGACATTGCTCTGGAAAATAACTTTCTTGAAAATATTTCCTAAAAGTGTCATATTTTTTGTGAAATAAATAGAGCCTAAAAAAGAAAACTTCTCCCACGATTCACACAAAGCCTCCGTCCCCAGTTCAAAAATCATTTCGATTGTGTATTTCGTTCTATGACCACACCGGCAAGTCCTACCTCATGGACACCATGGCCCTGTTTGGTTTAGCATTCCCAAGGGACTTTCAACCCCGAAAACCCATTAGGAAAAAATTTAGGTGTTTGGTTCAGTATTTGGAAGTGTCCTTGGCCAAATGTTGGCCTTTGAAATGCTTTGAAAGCTCAAAGCAGTCCCTACCTGTTTTGGGCTTTTAGCATTTCGGAAATGCAAATCCACCTCTACTATTCATATATTGACTTCTTTCTCTTTGTTTTTTTTTTCAACCGATCATCTTCCCCACACCCCAACTACCGTTGATCGGTGACGGAGTTTCATTGGATTTTATTTTTATATTTTAAAAAATAATAATAAAAACTCTTTGCAAATGTTGGGTTCACCTTTTTTTTTTTTTTTTATCATTTTTATCTTTTGACAATCAATAGCTCAACTTTTTATCAATACACTAGAATGATAATTAATTAACGAAGATGATTAATACTACAATAATTAAACAAAAATTATTCAAAGTTGAAAACAAACCTAAAAGAATCCTAGGCCAAAAGTTGAGCTTTGCATCTAATCTATAATCAAATTCTTTTAATATAACTTTTAAATAAATTTACTAATATATATCTTTTACATTACTCTTAACATGAAAATGTAAAATGTTATATAGTCATTGTTTCTTTTTTGCAATTTTAAAAATACTAAAACTAAAATACTTAATTTGGTTACACTAAAAGGCTTTTCAAATATATGTTTACCAAACAGTCTTGCATTTTCCTAAAACACTTTTCAGTTATAGTTTACCAAATAGTCTAGTATTTCGGAAAACCCCTTTACCTAAAAGGTATTTGCATTCTCCCAAAGGCATTTTCCCAAAGCCGAACCAAATGGGCCCCATGAACTTCATCCTCGGAGTCCACATCAGCCAACCCATTGAGCTCAGCCGAAGGACCTTATCTACGCTTTTGATGGCATGGAGAAGAGCAAAGGGGTGGACGGCCTTCGTCAGGCTACTTTATCGAGGGGGAATCGGTCGGAGCTTCAACTCACGCTGACAGTCATCAGCATCGGAGGCAGTGACTACTGAATTGATAGGAAGGTCATTCCAGGGGATGAGTACAAGGCCAATTTGAAGTCACCCCGGATTCTATCAACACGAACAACTTCTTAATTTTAGGAAAAAGATAGCATGAATATCATAACTTTCTTACAACGCTCATTTTCACTATTATAACATTTTTTCAATCACTTCAATACCACAAATACGTATGGCGTTAATTTGAATGTGATGAGTTTTTTTATCTAGATCATTTGAGTGTCATAATTTTTTAAATATGCTTATTTAATTGCCATGACTTCTAATAAATAACGTGTCTCATAATTTTCAAAAGATATTCACCCAAGTTATGTCATTCAAGTGGTTGGAAAGAAAAGTTATAACACTCGAATGAACAGTTGGAAGAAAAATTATGGCACTTAATGCATACTTTTGTTGTCCATGAGCCGCTTAAGTCGTGTTTTTGAAATTAGAGGATTGCTCAGACAGGTTTTAGACAGTTTTTCCTATAGTTCAGCGAACATCACTGAAATGAGAAAGTTATTGCAAAATCAGAATAGATTAATACATTCTAAATGAAGCAAAGTTTGTCATGAGGAAGATAACACGGCAACTTATTAAAAGCCCAAAATAAAGGGAGAAGACTCCTGCCTGCGACACACCTAGGTTTTGAATTAGGTCAAACCATACCTAAACTATAATATTTGTAAATCGAATTGTCGGTGGATTATAGCAGTTTTGACTCTGGTGAAAGGTCAAAACGTTTCTCCTTTGTAGGGGATGTTGAATCCATTGCATCCAAAATCCAAGGGAGCTCATTGCACTGTTGGAGCAGATATCTGGATCTGAAGAACTCATGAGAGACTATGAGCAGCTTGAAGCCAAAAAAGCTGTGGCAGAGGGAAAATCTGCTCTTGCCTATCCGTTTGCTTAAACACACGGATTCATTGAAGTTCTATTTTTGCATTATAAGAAAGAGGAAGAAAAAGACAACAACATATGAATGTACAATTTTAATATGTGTGCACAGCAAGAACACTCAGTAGAAAGCTCCATGGATTGCAACCCATCCTACTGCAACCCAGTGGAATGCTCCACTGACAATCAATCAGTGACTGCATTGAGTAATTCTTTTTTGGTGGTAAATTAGTTCTGTCTTCTGCAACCACGCGCCATTCTATAGTTTATTACTTCTTTTTCATGGTTGTAATCTCCACTTGTGAGTTAGTAAATTACTTTCTAGCAATTATCCTATAAAATAAGTAAGGTATCTTCAAAGTAGTGTGAAAACCTAAAGGCAGTAATTTATCTTATAGGAAGTCATTTACTTTGAAAGTACTTCTTTTTGCATGGGTCACTATTTTCGTGACATAAGCAAACTGAATGACTGCTGACTCTTGGCGACTATAGTTTCCCTTATTGTTAGTAAATTGCAAACAAAATTTAATCGTGATCCCTTGTTATATTGTAATAAGTTCATTAGTTATTTTTGGGGTTGTAAAATACCTTTATGGATTGTTAATTAGCTTTTGTTTATTATAGCTGTTTGTAAATGCAAAAATTATTCAAGGACCGTAAATTACCTTGCTTGTAAATTTCCTTCAGGAACCATTTATAATAACCTGCTATAGCATGTAAATTTCCTACCAGTTCTATACAATTGAAAATGCTATTGTTGATGGGTCTATCTCTCGGGTTTCAATCCAATCCTTGTATTCTTTTGACAATGACTTGATTTCCCAATCCGAAAGACATATGGAAAGATCAATCTTCATTGGGGCCGAGCAATCTTTGATTTCTCGAGGTGGCGTGATGTGAATCTCTATAAAAAGTTATCAATTCTAGGTCGTTGGTAAAACCACACAAGTTGCACACTTTAAGAGTATTAAATTGTGGTTTGGCGGAAGAATTTTTTTACCTCAATGGACCAAGTGCCAGTGGAAATGTTGAGACTATTTTTGAGCTAAAGATCTTCCATTTAGTTGGATTGAATAACTTGAGATGAATATGAAACAAAAATTTTTGTGGAATAGTGAGATTACATAATTTAAGGTAGAAGTACAACACAAGTGTCAAAACTTGGCACAATAAGACGTTTAAGTGACAAAAGTTCCAAAAGGTACACTTAAGTACTACTTTCTTTGAAAAATGGGATATTTAAGTGCAAACTCCAGTAAAAGATTTTTACCAAAAAAAAAAAAAAAAAAAAAAAACTCCAGTAAAAGATGCCGAAAATCCGATGTAACTTATTTTTAATAATATAAGTTGCCTACCTAGTTTGCCGGAAAGCTAAGTCAGCAAAAAAGAGCCAAAATGATGCCTTTTTTGACTTACTAGCCACCCCAACTTGCAAAACGATGTCATTTTTAGCTTATCTAACTATGTCAACATGAAAACGATGTTATTTTGCACTTGTTTTGTTGGAAAAACGCCATGTTAGTATTTTAGCCGGAATCTCTCGCCGTTGGCACTTAATTGATCAATTTTGCTCTAATTTTGGTGCTTAAGTGTACATTTTCGAACTTTTAGCATTTAAGGGTCCTCTATACCAAGTTTTGGTATTTTGACAATTCAGGTGTCCGTACCTGCATAATTTAAAGGAGTTGGACACGTATGACTATGAGGCCCTTGGGTTTCCCTTTTCCTATCCATGGTTCAATTACTTGCAAAATTGAGAGAACCAACCGTATGCAATTGAAAGAAGATAGAGGCAGTTGATCTGGAGGAAGAACGGTTGAGCATGGAGACTTTAGAGTCTCTAGCATTTCCTATGTTAACCTATATATGAATTTGAAGGATCGGAAAGTTTTACACGCTTCTCTCACGAAATGTATGGGCGTGAATGATAACCATTTTGGCTAGAAATTGATTTCTGGAAGAGAAA
The DNA here is from genome assembly GCA_014182405.2 of Eucalyptus sideroxylon. NCBI lineage: Eukaryota > Viridiplantae > Streptophyta > Magnoliopsida > Myrtales > Myrtaceae > Eucalyptus > Eucalyptus sideroxylon. The sequence continues at coordinate 29,533,562 of CM024554.2, read as the reverse complement.
TAGATTTTTCTATTTTTATTTCTAGATGTGTTTCTAAACAAAAATAACCATTTGATAATGATATAAAATTTCTACTCCAAAAATAGAAATTCGTTTGATGATAACAAAAAATTATTTCCTTTTGGACGGTGGCGGATCGGCAGACGGTGGTGGACTGGCGATCGGTGGCGGCCGTCGACCGATGGACGGTGGTCGGCAGCAATGGATGGAGGACACGATAGGAAAATTTTTATTTCTCATTTATATTCCGAAATAGAGAATTAGACAATTTTTACTTCGATTTATATTCCAAACATATTTCTGGAACAAAAATCTATTTTAGAAATAGAAAAATAAAATAATTTTACCAAACGAATTTCTATTTCAGAAACAAGTCTGGAATAGAAAAATTGTTTTTGGAATAGAAATTACTGGTTGTCATGCACCCCCTATATGAATGATGTTCATCACCGAAAATCTTTTCATAAATAGGTTCATTCTCGATACAAATGGTTATGTTTTTTTTTATTATTATTTTTATTATATATAATCTAATGAAAAACCAATGTTAGGATTACGGAAATTTAGAGAGTAGACTGTGTCGGTTCACGCTCCACTACTGTAGCATCCTTAGTTTTGAGCCATGAGAATAGGGCTACTAAGTCGGAACATTCATGGTGGGGATTGGCTTTGAGGAAGGGCACTATGCCTTGTTCCGAGCTTATGTGCGAAGGCACCATGCCTTGCTATGTGCCCATAAGCAAGGGCATCGTGCGCAGTCACGAGTCAAGGCCCCGAGGCCCTGTGCATTGCCCTGTGCCTATGCACAAGGGCATTGTGCTTTGCACCGAGCCATGGATCAGCTGCTTGACCATAAGCGTTGGTCGTGGAACGGTCACGCACCACCACGAATCTAGGGATGATCAACGATCGATTCTGCACAGGTGTGTACTAGTCGGGGTGATTCCACATGGACATGTATCAATTGCGGACGATCATGAGTTGATTTCGAATGACCGTAGATTGGTCATGGCGACCAGTTCCACAAGACCATATGACAACCGAAGGTCAACCATGGATCGGTTGCCACTAGCCACAGATAAGCCAAGGCAAAGCCAAAGGTCGACCAGACTTGGCCCTGCACTAGGTACGAAGCTGGTCATGTCAAACCAGGTGCCAATACAAGCTGACCTAGGGTTTGGTCTACTAGGCCCCACGGCAGTCAAGGCAGGCACACGAACTCGCTTGCGGGATTGACTTTGAGAGGCATGGTTAAGATCCATTGTAGCTCTAACAAAAGAAATTTAGAACATACTTAAAACTAAATTAACAACAAACATTAAAGCTGCGTTCGTTTTACGGAAAATGGGCCATCTCTAAAAAACATTTTCCTAGAAGTCATTTTCCAGAAAATGGCTATATTTTCCGGTGTTCGGCTGAAACTTAAATTTTGAGTGGAAAATATTTTCCACCGTTCGTTAACTAATTTAATTGTTTAGGAAAAATTATCAAAAAAATTGAATTTTAATATTTTTAATTGATAAAAAATATTTTATTATCTTCCACCGTTCATTAGTTTTATTTTTTCTTTCTTTTTCTTTTTATTTTTTCCTTTTCTTTTCCTTCTCCTTCCTCCTTCTTCCTCCTTCCTCCTCCTTCTTCCTCCTGCCTTCGCCGCCGCACGCATGACGATGGCTGATTGCCCGACGGCCGACCAAGATCCGGTTGCCAGATTCGGCGAGCTCGAGGCTCGGCTGATCTCGCCCGAGCTCGCTGGAGGTTCGTCGGGCTCGGCGAGCCGCGAGCTCGTGGCTCGCCAGGACCTCTAGGGAGCTCGGGCGAGTCCCGAGCCCCGCCCAGCTCGCCGGATCCGGCGAGGCCGCTCCGCCCCAAGCCGGCGAGGCTCGAGCTCGTCGAGCTCGAGCGAGTTGGGCTTCCACAGATCGGGCTAGGCGAAGCCTCGCCGGCCCGGGGCGGAGCTCCAGCTGGCTCGCGATCACGGCCGATCACCGGTCGCCAGTCGCCGGAGCTGTCGGGGCCGGCCACCGGCCAAGCTAAGGAAGAAAAAATGAAAAGGAAAGAAAGAAAAAAAAAAAGAAAGATATAAGGCAGTTGAAGTTATGGAAAATGTTTTCCACTTTTCAAAAGTGGAAAACATTTTCCTTATCTTTGAAGGTAGTTTTTACTATTGATGGAAAACATTTTCCTTGAGTAGTTGATTTTCCGTGAAAGGAACACTGGAAAATCCAGAAAACATTTTCCTGGAAGTCATTTTCCGTGAAACGAACGCAGCCTAAAGAGAACATAATGCTAACTTAAAACAAATTTACCAATTTGAGTCACAAATAGGTTTGGGTTTGCCTTCTTATTCTCTCGACATGCGCAAATTCTACTAATAAAATAAAAGCATAAAAGCTAACTAAGAAAACTTAAAATCCCTTGGTGGTTTCGAGGCTCCCTCCCATCTCAAATATGCAATAGGCCTCCAACAATCTGCGTTAGGTCAGCCTCCCATTAGGTTTTGGCTGGCTTCTTCTTCAAGATAAAATATTTTGGAAGGTACTGAAATATTCTTAAAGATATTGAGATATACTTAAAGATATTGAAATGTTATGGAAAATATTAAGGTGTAGGCACTGATTTGCAAATCCAGCATAGACACATGGGAAAATTACGCATATAATGTGCACAGTGCCTTATAAATTTGAAAGTCATGTTTCCTACAAAATTCAATAAAATTACATGAGTAGCAAATAAATTCACCAAAAATTCATCAAAACTTAGCAAATGTCAAGCTTAAATTAGTAAAAATACAATATCTAAAATAGAGTTATCGTGTGTCTTTTTACTTTTTCATGTAATATGAAGTTAACAAGATGATCATGCATGGATGATCGTTTCATACCATTCTACTTCTACTTAAAAGAAGGGAAAGAAAGCAAACAATGGGAATTTAAAGGACAGTGTGGTAAGTAAACACCCAAGACAGTTTAAGGAAAATAGTAAATTTAGCATACAATCCTAAGATAGAAGTAAAGAAATCAAGCAAAGAAGAGCTTGCAACTTGTAATGTGTTTATACAATGCTAAAACAACTTGAAATATTTACATCAGGAATGAATAATACAAAGATAGACTAGATTGGACATCGATCATTCGTTGTCTTTGGGGCAACCACTTCCATGGACTTATTCTAATTCTATCCTATGACTAAACTAAAGTATCAATTAAAAATGACTTCAGAGTCACTCATGGCAATCAAATAGGTAATTCATGGCAATCGACAAGCATGTCATTTAACGTAAAACATCCAAGGAAAAATAATCAAACAATCAAGAATGGCCTTGGGGTCAACTTCTAATTGTTCATGTAATGAGCCACACTAAGACTCCTACCCAATAATTTTAATGGTTTGTAGTAATTAGCTATCACTTGTATTCACAAACGATGATTAATACTAACAAGCCCCTAATTTGGGGTCTAAATGTCACCCAAAGCACCCCACAAGTACATGCACTGTACCTATACATACATATAAAAGTCACATGCATAGTTTAAAAGTAAGCATGTGTGCAAGCCATTGGACCTTGGTTCTCAATCAATCAAGCAAATTAGTGAGCCTACACCAGATCACTTATTCTGCCATCATGCACCAAACACATCCATATGCATTTCATAGCCAGTGAAACAATCAATATATGACTCATTTGAAGCCCATAAAAGATTTTATGAACGATTAGCAAAGAAAATGCATTATTTAGAAAAGATTCAATAAAAGGGATATAATTTCGTCTATGCTATGGAGCACATTTAGCCATCAAAGCTAACTTGGGCACATCGAAGGGCATAATTGATCAAGCATTGCAAATGTTCTAAATATGATCCAAACTTTGATAAATTTTATGTCAAATCAGGATTTTTAAGGAAAATGTCAGATATGAACATAATTTTAACAAACCAAGAATCACGTTTAGTTGTTGAGGTGAGCTCGGGTGCATTGAGAGCACAACTAATCAAGCATCACAACTATCTTAAATATGAATTAAGAATTCAATAAAATCATGTCAAACTAAAATTTAAAGAATGCATCACATGAATGAAAATTGGATTCGGTCAATCAAAATATGAATTCCAGATTATTTTGCAACATTTGAGGAATTTGAAAAGCGTGTTGAAATGCCTTTTTTTTAAGAACTTTTGACGTTTGGAATATGAGGATCGGAACTCGTAAAGGCATTGAAAGCTAGTTGAGCATGCATAATTTCCTAAAAATGCTACAACAAAGACAAGTCATAAAAGGAAAGCATGTCAGAGAGGACATACAAGATTTAAGCAATTGAAGTATGACCCATGAATAATTGGTCCTAAAAAAATTACGGCACACCAATCACTCAATAAGGAACAACTTCCATGAAGGAAGTTTCCAAGCTACACACGAATTTATAAAAATCAGAGAACACAAAACAATGCATCAGAAATGGTACAAGTCAGCAAGGCATCAGGGCAAATCAATGGCAATTTGTCCTGGTAAACGATGTCTAAAAATCCTGAAAATCCACTATAACATAGATATATGAATGACAATCAAATTTTGTTAAGGATATATGAATGGCAATATGTTCTAGTAAACGATGTCTAAAAATTCTAAAATCAACCACAAAATAGACATATGAATGACAATTAAATCCTGCTAAGGACTAATTGTTAAGGACTAACAGCTAGTCCTAACTGTTCTTTTAATGGTGATCACCCATGTAATTAAATAAAGTAAAGCCAATGAAAAGGAAATCAACCTTGACTTGTTATGTTCTGATAGCACCTGTCCTACATAATTCATGTTATAAATGCTTCCGTGCGTAAGAATTAGTAAAGACTATTAAGATTGTGTTAGTAGGGTGGCATGCTTGGGGCGCCACAGCTTTTGTTTGGTATTAGAGCCTAGGTTTCACCTTGGAGTGATAAGGTGTGTTAATAGTTAGAGTGGGTAAGACAAATGTGCGTGCTAAAATGTTAACTGTATGTTTGCTATTGCTATTTTGTAAGAAAGAAGTAACTTCCGTTATTCATAGGGTATCAATAACGTTTAGTACTTATTAGCTACATATGGATATCCGGTCACTTATTGATTAGTGACCGATGTGCAAAAGTCTAATGCTACGAGGATGTGAGGAAGTGGAAGGAGGACAGCCACGGGTGGATCTCCCTCAAGGATGGATGCTCGAATGGAAGAAATTCTGTAGGTGCTTGCCAATATGGGAGCCTTGATGGAAAGATAAGCCCTATAACAGGTGGTGGGTGGCGAATGCCAAATACAAGGATTGATTGAATAATTCCTTAAATTGAATCCACCAAAGTTTGCTAGGCTAGGAGATCCCTCGGAGGCAGAGATATGGATAGAGGAGATGGAGAAAATACTTTGATGAATTGTACGGACGTTGAAAAGGTGTCATTAGTGGAGTACCAATTTCAAGGGAATGCTGGACATTGGTTATCACAAAAGGTACGGAAGTGACTTGGGCTGACTTAGTCGAGTCATTCTTTGAAAAATATTTCTCTGATTGTGCCTAAGTCAAGAAGATAATGGAATTAATGCAGTTAAATCAGAATAATCTAATCTAACTGTGGATTGTTACGAAGCAAAATTGGCAGAACTCTCCAAATTCACCCCCAAGTTAGTTGAGAACAGGGATGACAAAGCCAAAAGATTCCTAAATGGTCTAAGGGCTGATATTATAGAAAAGTTGGTACCTTTGTGCCTAAGGGACTATCTGGAGGTGTATAAGTGTGCTTAATTGGTGGAATAAGAGCTAATGACCTGGAGGATGGGGATAGTGTATCAAGCAAGAACAAATCACCAAATGAACCAGAATAGCTACCATCAAGATAAGAGACTTCATCAGATTGAGAGACAACCATTTGCACTAAATAAGAGAAACAAGGCAAGAGGTCTTGGAAAGACATGGAATAATAGAGCAACAGGACGGCTGTACTATCAGAACAATGACTGTCATAAGTATGGTCGATCGCATGGGAATGTACCATATCACATGGTGAGGACTTGCTATGGTTGCAGACAATCAAGGCATTTAGTTAAGGAATGTCCTTAGAAGCAGACCCGACAACAATCGCCGCTCTAATCAATAAGCAGATCGGTGCATCAAGGAAATAGCTAGAGGCCATCAATTCAGGGGAGACTTCATGCGATTACAAAGGATGATGCTGAAAGCTCTAAGATGGTCCTTACAGGTATTGTCCAATTGTTTGACCAAAATACTTACGCTTTATTTGATACATGAGCCACACATTCATTTGTGTCCATACAATTTGCGCAATTGAGTGGAATGAAACCTGGGTCATTAGAAATGCCACTTAAATATTTCCACGCCTCATAGAGATGTGGTTTTATTTACTTTGGTGTGTAAGGATTGTCAGATAGTTGTAGGGGGACAAAGTCTGCCATCAGACTTGGTGGCACTAACAATGTATGACTTTGATGTTATTCTAGGGATGGATTGGTTTCACAAGTACCGAGCCAATATGGATTGCTATAGGAAAATAATCCAATTTAACCCACCAAACCATCTTAGCTTCAAATTCTATAGAGATAAGTACCGCTCATTACCACATTTGAGGCTCATAGACTTCTTGAGAATGGTTGTAAGAATTATCTAGCATATCTACGCACTTAAGCCGAAAGAGAAGTAAGGCTTGAGAAAATTCCTGTAGTTTGGGAATTTTCCGACATATTCCCTGAGTAATTGCTAGGACTACCCCTGAACAAGAGGTTGAATTCATTATTGAATTGGCTCCTGGTATGAAACCGATATCGAAAGCCCCATATCAAATGACATTAGTGGAACTAAGGAATTAAATGTGCAACTGTAGGAATTACGTAATAAGGGCTTCATTAGACCTAATGCTTCACCTTGAGGTGCATCAATGCTATTCATAAGGAAGAAAGACAGATCATTACGCTATCCATTGATTACATGCAACCAAACCAAGTGACAATTAAGAATAAGTACTCGTTGCCAAGGATCGATGATCCATACGATCAACTATAGGAAGTGTTGATGTTTTCTAAGATTGATTTGAGATCAAGAAACCATCAACTAAGGATTAGAAAAAGGATGTACCTAAGATGACCTTTCGAACTCGGTATAGACATTACAAGTACTTAGTTATGCACATTGGATTGACTAATGTGCCAGTAGCCTTTATGGATTTAATGAATAGGGTGCTCAAATCGTTCTTGGACCAATTTGTGATAGCTTTTATGGACGACATCCTAGTATATTCAAAAGGATAAGAAGATCACAAGGAGCACTTGAGACTTGTATTATAGACGATTAGGAAACACAAACTATATGCCAAGTTCAGCAAGTGTGAATTTTGGTTGGATAGGGTAATATTCTCGGGTCACATAGTGACAAGTAAAGGAATATCGACCTAGTCAAAGTTGAGGCGGTGATAAATTGTCCTAGACCCTCGATAGTAATAGATGTTCAAGTTTCTTGGGTCTAACTGGGTACTATCAAAGGCTTGTAGAAGGATTCCAACGAATTGTAGGACCATTGACTCAGCTTACCTAGAAATACTCATCAAATGGTCACAAGAGTGTGAACACAGCTTTCAAGAACTTAAGAGGAAATTGACCACGGTGCCAAATCAAACGATACCTTTAGGATTTGGAGGTTTTATAGTCTATAGTGATGTATCCCACAAAGGGTTGGGTTGCGTATTAATGCAACACGGAAAAGTTGTTGTGTATGCATCAAGACAATTAAAACCATATGAAATGAATTGTCTCACTCACGACCTAGAACTCGCTACAATTATCTTTGCTTTGAAGAGATGGAGACGTTATCTATATGGAGAAAAGTTCGAAATCTACATGGACCACAAGAGCTTAAAATATTTGTTCTCCTAGAAGTAATTGAACATGAGGCAAAGATGGTGGATTGAATTATTGAAGGACTATGACTGTGAGATCCTATATCATTTTGGGAAAGCAAACAATGTTGTGGATGCTCTCAGTCGGAAATTGGCAATGACGATTGTAAGTATGATGGTCAAGGAATGGAACTTACTAGTTCTGAGTTCAAAGTCCAGATGGGTGACTCTACAAGTGTAATAGCCACACTTAGAGTTGAGCCTAAAGATATACAACAAATCGAGAACTTGTAGCAATTGGACCCTAAAATTTTGAAAATTCGAGATGAGGCCTTAAAAGGAAAGAGGCCGAATTTTCAAGATTCAGATGATGGAATTGTGAAGTTTTGTGGACACCTTTGCATGTCAAACAATGACGAAATAAAGAGAGATATCTTATTGAAAGCGCATTTGAGTAGCTATAGTATCCAACTAGGAAGTATAACGATATATAGAAATCTTTGCCAACACTATTGGTGGAATGGAATGAAGACGGACATCACTAGACATGTCTCAACATGTTTGATGTGCCAACAAGTGAAAGTTGAGCATCATAAGCCAGCATGAATATTGAAACCTTTGGAGATATCAAATGGAAATGGGAACATGTGATGATGGACTTTGTGTAAGGACTGCCAAGGACTTCAAGTGAACACGATTTGATCTGGGTGATAGTAGATCGCTTGACTAAGTTGGCTCATTTTTTGGCAGTATGGGTAGACTACTCACTGGAGAAATATGCCATGTCGTACGTTAAATGAATAGTACGGCTACATGGAGTCCTTGTAACTATAACATTGGATCGAGACCTAAGCATCAAACTTTTGGTGGAGCCTCCGAGTCGCTTTAGGGACCAATCTCCAGTATAGTACAGCTTTTCATCCATAATGGATGGGTAGTCGGAAAGGACTATATAGACATTGGAGGATATGTTGCTAGCTTGGGTCATCGACTCGCAATTGGGATGAGAGGTTACACTAGTAGAATTCACATATAATAATAGCTTCCAACAAAGCATCCGCATGGCCTCGTTCGAAGCATTATACGGTAGGGGATGCAGAAGCTCCATCTATTGGGGTGAAGTAGGGGAACGAAAATTAACGGGTCAAGAATTGGTTCAAATAATGTTGGATGCAGTAAAGATAATTTGGAACCAGCTCCGAGTTTAACAAAGCCGATAGAAGAGTTATGCCGATAAATGTTGTAGGCCATTGGAAATCAACAAAGGTGACCATGTATTTTTAAAAGTATCACCCATGAAGAACATGTCAAGGTTCAGGAAGAAAGGAAAATTGAGTCCACGGTTCATAGGACCTTTCAAGATTATCAAAAGAATTGGAGGGTTGGCATATTGATTAGCTCTACCATCAAAATTGTCCAATATACACAATGTTTTCCATGTCTATGTTAAGGAAATATGAACCAAATCCTGCACATGTATTAGACTTTGAAGTACTTGAGATAGATGAGAAGGTGAAATACGTGAAAGAGCCAATACAAATCGTAGATTGGGGGGAACAAGTCTTGAGGAACAAGACTGTACCATTAGTTAAGGTCTTGTGGTGATATCATGATTTGGAAAAGGCAACATGGGAAACTGAGGACAGCATGAGAAGTTGATAATCTCAACTCTTTAGAGAATTAGGTAAGTCCTAAATTTTGAGAATGAAATTTTCTAGGAGGGAAGGGTTGTGACTCCTGAATCTCATCCACCTATTCAGCAACAATTAAGTAAAGATTAAGGTTGGTGATGATTGAGGTGGAAAAGATAGTTTGCAACAGGCTTTCAAGCTTTTGGAAGAAAGTTCAAAAAGACTTGATCATAATTGATCCAAAAAACTGACATACTTATCTCAGTCTTTTGAGTAGAGGCAATCCTTCGGAAAAAAAAAGGTTGCAAAATGACCAGGTACGTTCTCAAATGTTACGATGAGAAAGCAGATGAAAAATTCGGAATTAAATAAATAAAAAATAAAAAATAACTGCAACTCATTTATGAACGGTCACACTTTTTCAATTGAACACTATGGTTAATTTTTATAATAATAAATCTGATATTTTTCGATATAGTGATTGTTGATTAGTGCCAAATCTCATCCATGTACGAACTCATATCTTCTTGATGTGGAATAAGGCACCTCTTAGTTTATTTTACAAATAAATTACCGATTGGCCGGAGTTATTTCTTGATGGATGGGAGAAAAGGGGCGAAAAAATGGGACAATCCAGTTGAATATAATTGGGTATGTGTCGATCGAACATCGACCAATTTCAAATGTCCTAATTTATGACCCGGAATCATATTAACTACAAATCTAACCTTGCCTGTTTGGCGCGAAGTCCCAGAAATCGCGGTGGATGTTTAAACAAAGAGCAATATAAAGTAAAAAAGAGAGTGAAAGAGATAGATGGCAGAGATTTCTTTAGTGAAAGATGATTCTTTCATATTTTCCTTTTCCTGTTAGGAAGATTCGTTTTCACTTTATTTAAAGTTTCCAAAGTGAAGAAATGATGAGATGGTATAGGATTCTTTCATTTTGTTTTTCCCTTAATTATGAGGGTTCTTTCTCTTCTTACAGTTCAGATACTTGTCTTCCGTGATAGAGAAATTCTTCTCCTCCAGCATGGGGGATTCTTCTTCAAATTATTCTTTTCTTGGCCAAGGGAAAATGAGATGGTCTTCACGACTTTTCTTGACGGACACCTTCGTTATATTTTCGGAGCTTCAGCCCATCTCATTCAGACATCTATCACATTTCTTATCTTGCAGTCATCTGTGTCGTTCACTGTCTTCTTCAAGCCACTCTCTCTCTCTCTCTCTCTCTCTCTCTCTCTCTCTCTGGGTTTGCTGGGTTTGTCCTGCAGCTGTTCAATGTGTTCATCATATTGAACCTTTCCTCTTCAGTCATTTTGTTTCTAGGTTCAATCGGTACCGCCTGCCTCAGCATATACTAATTCTTAACTTTCATTGCTCCATAAAGAAGAAGGAAAGAAAACCAAAAGGGTGCCAGAAGGGAGGAAAATGACAGACATTGTTCTGTCTGTAGCTTCCAAAGTGGCAGAGTACCTGGTGGCTCTCCGTCGTCACTCCAGCTATGTGATGTTCTCCGGCAGCTACAATGGCCAACTTAAGGAAGAACTTGAGAAGCTGGAAAACTTTAGGCAAAGGGTGCAGCTTTCCATCGATGAAGCTCAACAGGAAATGAAGTTGATCAAAGCCCACCCCGAGAAATGGGTGATAGAGGTGAAAAACGTTGTTGAAATGGCGCAAAACGCGCTGAAACACGATGAAGGAGCCAAGAAGACTTTCTTCTTCGGGTGGCTTCCCAACCTGAAGGAGCGTTATCTTCTCGGCAGGGAAGTGACAAGGACAGTTCGGGACATCGAGGCATCCATTCGTCAGGGTCAATTGGAGATGGTCTATTGCAGGCATGCTCCATCAAGGCATGTTGTCGGCGCTCTCGATGTGAATTCCTCAGCCGATCATTGGGGTGACACTGTCATCGAGTCACGAGCTTCCATCCTAGAAAAAATAATGAATGATCTGGATGATGAGAAGCTAAAAGTGATTGTAATATACGGGCAAGATGGTGTGGGGAAGACTAACCTTTTGGAGGAAGTCGAGAAGAAACTCAGGAGCGAGAAGAGATTGTTCGACGTGATCGCCAAAGTGAAAGTGTCGCAGACTCTGAAGAACATCCAAGACGCCAAAGTGAAAGAATCGCAGACTCTGAAGAAAATCCAAGACGGTATCGCTTATGCCTTCAGTCTAAATCTGAAGGACGAGCTAAGCGAAGAGGGAAGAGCAAACCGCCTGTTTGGGGAAATACAGAGTGATTCGACGAAGAAGGTTCTCATAATATTGGAAGATCTGGGGGAGCCACTTGATTTGAAGAAGGTCGGAATTCCTTCGGGAAACGAGAGCAGGGGATGCAAGTTGCTGCTAACATCGAGATTTGAAAATGTGCTGGCAAAAGATAAGCATGCCGATCGAACAATTCATCTTGAAGATTTACACGATGATGAGGCTTTCAGGCTATTTGAAAAGATAGTCCACGACAGGCTCAAAAACGAGAAATTGAAATCAACAGCGGCTAAAGTGGTCAAGAAACTTGCAGGTTTGCCTCTTTTGATTACCTCGGTTGCAAGCACTTTGAAATATAGCAATATATTCGTATGGAGAAACGTGTTGAGAAAAATAGGTGAGTCAAATATAGATGCAATAACCAACGGAAAACAAAATATAGATGCAATAGTGAAGTTTTGTTACGACAATTTGAAGAGCGAGGATGCGAAGTCCTTGTTTATATTGTGCGGTCTTATCGGTGGGACCATTCAAGTCGATACTCTGCTGGTACTAGGCATGGGCTTGGGCTTGTTCGAGGGATCCTTTAAAAGGATAGAAGGTTCAAGGGAAAAATTGAAAACTTCACTTGATAGCCTCCGTTCCGTTTGTTTGTTGCTAGATGGTGGCGATGATAAGGAAAATGTGACCATACATGATCTTTACAGCGAGGTGGTTGTCTCAACTCCATTAAGAGGTGAGAATTCCTTAGTGATGAATAACAATTATCACTTATGGTCGACGGAAAAGCTTGTGGAATGTTGGGCAATCTACCTAGTTGATGTTGTCGATGGTAGGCTTGCTGAAGTAATGTCATGTCGATTTACCGATTTGAAGATACTCATGCTGTCTCAATTAGAAGACGGGCTCGGGAGGCCTGCACACCGACATGATGAGAGAGATTGTTGTAGACTAGATTTCACATACATGAAAGATCTCCAAGTCCTATATCTTCGCTCCATGCATATCACTACTTTACCTTCCTCCATCGAAAACCTCAAAAACCTCCTGTCATTATTCTTAGACAATTGCCTTGTGGAGGATGTGGCAATTCTTGGCAAGCTCAAAGCATTGCAATTTCTCAGCTTTGCGGGGTCTTCAATTTCTAGGCTGCCTAAAGAAATGGGGGAACTTAAGAAATTGAGACTGTTGAATCTAAGTGACTGCAAAAAGCTTCATATAATTGAGCCTGATGTCTTAAATGGCTTAGTAAACTTGGAAGAGTTATATATGAAGGGAAGCTTTGATAGATGGGTGAGCCCGGATGAAATCCCATCCAAATCTTGTAATGCTGGGCTTGCTGAGTTGAGGAGCATGACAAAGCTAACCATTTTGGAAATATCAGTCCTTGATGCAACTATAATCTTGAAGAATGATTCTATTAAAAAAAATAAAATCTCGGAGGTTAATCCTGCTCAAAAAAAAAAAAATCTTGGAGGCTTTTGATAAAGAAATGAAAAAATTGGAGGAGGAAATGAAAAAATTGGAGGAGGAAATGAAAACAGAAAAAATCTTGAAGGATAACCGGGATGATTTTATTAGAAAACAAGAAATGAAAAAATTGGAGGAGGAAATGAAAAAATTGGAGGAGGAAGTGCAAACGCAAAAATCTTGAAGGATAACCGGGATGATTTTATTAGAAAACAAGAAATGAAAAAAATGGAGGAGGAAATGAAAAAATTGGAGGAGGAAATGAAAAAAATTGGAGGAGGAAGTGCAAACAGCAAAAATCTTGAAGGATAACCGGGATGATTTTATTAGAAAACAAAAAATCTCGGAGGTTGATTCTGCTCAAAAAGAAAAAAATCTCGAGGCTTCTGATAAAGAAATGAAAAAATTGGAGGAGGAAGTGCAAATAGCAAAAAATCTTGAAGGATAACCGGGATGATTTTATTAAAAAACAAAAATCTCGGAGGTTGATTCTGCTCAAAAAGAAAAAATCTCGGAGGCTTTTGATAAAAAATGAAAAAAAAAGGAGGAGGAAATTTCTGTTCAGATAGAAAAACTCTTGAAGGATTACCAGGATTATTCTATTAGAAAACAAAAAATCTCGGTTTAATTATTTTCAAAAAGAAAAATTTTTGAAGGCTTGTTATAGTGTAAAGAAAAAATTGGAGGAGGAGGGTCTTGTTCAAATAAAAAAAATCGTGGAGGATTATGACCAGCCATTTGGGAACCTAATCAGATTTTGGATCAACATAGGAAATCTTGACGGAAGGGAATTTGAAGGCTTGAGAACCATGAAGCTCAAATTCAAAGAGTGCAATGATATTTTTTCAATAGAATGGGTTCAAAAAACTCTGCAGAAAACTCAATACTTGCATGTGGATGGATTGAGAAAGTTCGAGAATGTTCAAGATTTGTGCACTCGAGGATTTCGAGAACTGAAGCATCTTGACATTGACAATAGCTCATCAATTAAGTACATTATCAATTCATCCATCAGCCTCCTTCACACCACTTTCATGATTTTAGAATCTTTGTTCCTCAAAAATCTTATTCATCTAGAACAAGATATGCAATGGCACTATGGCACCAGAGTGCTTCAGCAAATTGAAAGCCCTGCATATCGAAGAGTGCCACCAATTGAAAAATCTGTGGTTGCTATCAGAGATGCAAAGACTTGTACATTTGGAAGAGATTCAAGTGTGCGAATGTAACTTAATGGAAGCCATTGCCTCAAATGACGTGGGAAAAGTAGAAGTTGTTGATGACCTAGTTGAGTTGCCTAATGTACGCCGTCTGGATTTGCGAGAGTTAGGAAATATGATGAGCTTTTTCAACAGAGGCGAGCGTGCTGCAATTCAGGTACCTTTTTTGTTTTCTCCCCACATCAGTTTGTCATATTGCAAGCATATAAGTTTCCTTAATTCTTAATCTTGTAAATGCTATCTAGATAATACTATTACCATTAACGGGGGATTTAGGATAAGATGATATTAGTATTCACCAAACATTAATGCATATTACATTAGATTTGATTCTTTGTAACTGATGCGCTTTGATTGGAATCCAACCAATTTTCGTTGAAATGCTGATGATGTGGTGTCACACCAGCAGTAATGTAAAAGATACAAAAGAAAAGAAATGGAGAGAGAAATGGAGGACACCCAAACCCCATCTATCATGCCACGACTTTACCATTATAGGGGAAACGGCACGATCATGCTCCTATCGGAAGGATGCTGCCAAAAACACAAACCGATAAAACCTTGTTATAAAAATATATATCCACTTATACATTGCATAAAACAACGAGCTGATTATAGAATCAAAGTAAAAAAAATCCACCAAATACACACACGCATCTCTAAACTATAACTAAACCTAATAATATCATCTCAGATATATACAACTACCTAAACTCATATCCAAAATTCAACTATCAAAAATTTCCCATTGATATTGCTTCTGACCTACTTGCCGTTAGCTAAAGAATATGAAAAAATAAAATAAAATGGAATGAGTGGTGTGAACGACTACAATTTTTTGAGTAGAATAAATTTCTTTCAAGCAGATTGAACATTCACCATACATGTTACAAAACAATACAAGAAACTCATTTATCCAAACTTAGTACATAATATTACATAAAAATTCTATATGAGTTATATCACTTCAACACAACTTTATACATATAAAAAATATCCATTCAATCAATAATATTAAAGCAAGCATCAATAATTCAGTCCATTCACTAATCTAGTGCTTAATATCAAACAAACATCATGGTTGACACCTTGAGACAAGGCTTATCAAGATTCCTCTTGGCTAGGTCTCCACTTATATCAGTTGGTGGTTTAGCCAAAGTAGGATATCCTAAAACCAGGATGATGCATACTTAACCCCTCAATGGATTCTAAATATAGCGATAATGAGCATAAAACTACTAACTTGTCCTCCATTAACTCACAAATTATATCCAAAAATTCATCTCATTAGTCAAGTTCACTAACCTGAACATATAATTAGTTAAAATGGATCCATAATTTATAACTAGTTTTGTTAGAGTAAGGTCACTAGTGAAAATTTATTCTTCCATTACACCAGATAGATTGTTAGTTACGAGTAGGCCAAATTGTTAATTTTTTCATAGCTATAATTTGACGTATGATTCTCATGAGCAAAATTTGGTGTATAAATAACTATGATCTTTGAACGTTTTCTTACTTGCCGCAATGCTCTTATGACTGTCCGTCAATAGGATTATTCAAATTCTATATCCTTTGTCACGGCTACTCAATCTAGATCTTACCAAATATGTACTCTCTCTCTCTCTCTCTCTCTCTCTCTCTCTCTCTCTCTCTCTCTCTCTATATATATATATATATATATAACTAACTGGCAATTATTGTTCACGTGCAATAATCGGGTTTCAAAATTGTGTCATTAGAAAACACAATATTTTGTTAATTTATGCTATAAGGTTATGCGCATTAAGTTTGTGTCAATTCACGTTAACTTAAGATATGCCATATCATGGGGTACAATCGTGTTAATTCTTTTAAGAAATTTTCAACCATATCAGTCCCAATTTTTGTTATAAAATTCTACTAGTTCTCATACGCTTGCATGATTGCTTTTGGTTACTTTGAAACTCAATGGATTGATTAATTTCGTGGTAACCTCAAGTAGCATTACTCGAATGATGAAAAACAAAGAAAAACGTGTTATCTTCTTGTTGGTATGATAGAAATGTTTGTTATGTCACAAGATAAACTATACACATCTCAAGCATGCTCTATTTTAATCAACACTCTTGGAGTCATTTTTTATAATCAAGACATAATTAAAGCCAGCAAAAACAGAGATAAAAATGTTGGATAGTTTTATCGCAGCATAAACCCTCTTAAAATGTACAAAATCACAAAATAAACATAATCGCATTTAGAGAGAAAAGGAAAAAAAATAAAAAATTGAGAGACTCCAATCACAAATGTACGCGTGTGGAAGGGCAACGTAAGAAAAATAAAGGAAAACGCATTGGGACAAAAAAGTTCATGTAAGTGTACTTGTTGATCAAACTCTATATCCGACCCATAGAATTTGCTTTGAAAAAGCGATTCCTAGAATAGAAATTCTGTCTCTGTCTCTGTCTCTCTGTCTATATATATATATATATATATAATCATTAAAATGAATGGGATTGTAATAGTAAAAGGGTGATAACTTAGTCCACAAATCATTTAGATAGAGAGTTGGTAGGGGGTTCTTTTTTTTCCCTGGACATTATATGTAAGCATATATGTTTTGGTATTAGAGGTGATAGGTGATCTTTTAGACGAACTTTGTTTTCAAATATCCTTCCTCTATGTTGGAGAATAATCTTGCTATTGTTCTTTACGTCAATTTCAGAATAAAAAAGTTTGACTCCTCATTTGACCATTCAACAAGAATTCTTCAAATATAATATGTCCATGGTTATCGTCCCACCGAAATTACCTAGAGTTGGAAGTGACGATTTGCCAATTCAAATAAACTTGAAAATGATGATTATTATTTGACATTCTTGACTCTCGAGTCTCATGTAATAAGTATCTACAACATCTTGTAATTGATCATTTAATTAAATACAGAAAATATTGCGGGCATGTACTCAGGAAGCAATTGAAAAACTTTGAGAGGAAAGTGAGCGGTTAGGTTCAAGAGGACCCAAAAGAAGAAGAAGAAAGAAAGAAACGTGGGAGATGAAGGGCCTTTTATACGGTCACTTCACTTCATTTGCACTTATTAGATCTCATATATACTTTTGTCTGATGGAAAAAAAAGAAAAACTCTTTCTCTCAGATTAATCATCCCCAAAGCCCCAGTTTTCTCTTAATTGCACCAGAAAAAGGCGTCTGAGCCACATCTATTATCAATTGGGCAAGATCCTTTTAGTGAGAGTTTTAGAAAACTGTTTGTTATTCAATGAAACAGTCAAAGAAATTAGAAACGAGGATTACTATGGATATTTCTATACTCCTTTTAATTTTTTTTTCTTTTCGTCTTGTTGTGCAACTTAATAAAATAATCTATAGCAAGCGATCCCTTGACTCTCTTCTGCCGTTGTAGAGTGCTGCGCTTGCACCACGATTTTGCAACTTATCTGTCTTGGGCAACCATATGGAAAAAATGAATGAAATCATGCTATAATCAATATCATCATCTCTAGTTCTCAGCGATTATTTAGGGTATACAGTGGACATTTTTTAAGCCTTCAAGGTGTGATTTTATCTAGTAGTGAATGCCTCATATCTTCCAAATTCTAGAAAAGTGAACTCAAAAGGTCATTTGACTCATTGGAAATGCTCACATAATTCTTTTAACATAAATTAATATAATAATCAGCCAAACCAATATGCCCTTTTTACTTGCTTGAAGACGCAGAACTTATTGTGGAGCCATATTCTTTCTTTTTCTATTACAGGTCGTTTTCCTAGCTTGGAGACATTACATATCTCTGGCATTGGTTACATCAAGATGATATGGGACAATCATGTGGCATTATCCTTTCCAAGATGTTTTCAATATCTGAAGACTCTAGATGTGTCATCTTGTAATGAGTTATCAAATATGTTTACACCAATAATAGCTAGAAATTTAGTGGAACTCACAAAATTGAGGATAAGTGATTGTAACAAGTTGACGGAGGTCATCAGTGATGAGGAGGTAAAGAGGGGCTTGTAGTGGCTTTCAAACAATTAAAGTATATACAGCTTGAAGAGTTGAGAGGGTTGACATGTTTCAGCTCAGGTAGATATATTTTGATGTTCCCTCTCTTGGAAGATATCATTGTGACTGAATGTCCCAACATCAAGTTCTTCTCTGAGGCACCAATAAGGGCGCCAAAGCTAAAGAAAGTACAAGGATCGATAGGAATGTGGTTTTGCAATGGAAATATAAATAACACCATACAGAAAAAGGTATGCATCAAATTCTGTGCAATTGGATAACTTTGATTACCAACAAACTAATTGCTTTTTGCTGACCAAAAGTATATGATTAATGATGCATTTTTTGATAGGCTATGGATGATGGAGTAGAGTTTATGCATCTCCATCAGGCAAAAGGGCATAGCGATCTTATTTCCATCAAGTCACCTGGGCAACTAAAATCACTGGTGGTGGATGGCTGTTCATTTTTAAGCAAGATTCTATCTGGATTGATGGATAAGTTAGACAAAATTAACACATTGCAGGTGCAAGATTGCGAGCAGCTAGAAGAAATATTCAAACTTGAAAATCTGGTGGCTAAGAAAAGCACCCAGGGGCTGCCTCAACTATGGGCACTGAACTTGGTCAATTTACCAAAGTTGAGGCAACTATGGAACAAAGATTTTCAGGAACATTTTGCTTCAGTTCTCTAAGCTATCTAACCCTTTATAGGTGCAACAACTTAAGACATGCTTTTGCTCCATCAATGGCTCAATGCCTTCCCATGCTTCAAAGAATGGAAATAAAGGAGTGTGATCAGATGGAAGGAGTGATCGCAGAGGAAAAAGGGGGGAGAAGTGCAGTGGAGAAGATTACGTTTCCGATTCTTCGTTGGATTGAGCTGGAATGCTTACCTAATATGACTGGTTTTCCCTCTAGGATGAATCATGCGTTGGAATGCCCCGTACTACAAGAGCTGACCATTGCCCACTGTCCCAAGATGATAATGTTCACTTGGCAATCATTGATGAAATTTGGCCAAGGCATTTCTTCACCTCTCACTCCACAGGTCGGTCTTTTTTTTCACAGATTCCCTCTTATCTAATTTTGATGCTTTTGACAAACATACATATCTAGTAGAAAAATGACAAAATAATAAGTTTTCACTTAATTCTAATACCAAAAGTGTAATGCTCTAAAATCCACGAAGCTGCTACTGCGTAGTCTTACCTGAAGACCTGGATATTTCATCTCTCCTATCTACACAATCCTGCAACCGTTATCGGTGATTTAGTGTAAATACTGAGTTAGCACATCGCTGACTGAACAAGTAATCTGCTACCTCTTCTAGGGATCAGAAATTATAATAATTAGTAAGTGCTTTGTACTGATTTATGTACCTAACCTTTTAATATCTAGTAAGATTTAATTTTTTTTTATAATTCCCAATAAATTTAATTACTATTTGCACATTTCCATATCGTTTTAGAAGTGTTATATTTGTGTTCAGCTCAAAAAATCATATCATGCTTAGTACTTTAGAATTGATGAGCTAGCTTCTTAGCAATGTTATCACAATAACCATATAAAAACATTTACTTTTTACAATTGAACCGCAACGTAGTAAAGATAAAATAGCATCTAAAGGGGCAAAACACTTTCCGTATGGCCACTTCATATTTTCTTGCATAGAAGGAAACTTGCCGCATTCTATTGAACATGGATAGCACATCAAAAGGAACACATCCAAAGACTGAAAAAAAGGGGAAAAGAAATTTAACAGAATAAAATACCAAGGATAAGAAATTGTAAAGTTATTTAAATAAAATCTGCAAACTAACTTCACATTAACTTTAATTTAATTTATGATAGGTTACCGTGAAAGTACAAAATAAAAGAAATAAACAGGTACACACCATCGTCTAATTTTTTTGAGGAAAAATATCAATTTCGAATTTATTTTGATAGAATTAAGTGAACACAAATATCTTTACCAAATTTATGTAAATACACATCACATTTTTAAAATGGCAATTAGCACATACCAACTGATCAAGTCAGTACTTTTTTCCTCTTCTTATGGCCTTTTCTGTTATATATTTTATATAGGTTTCAATTATTTATTTTTCTTTTTTGACGGAGGAAAATGCTTGTGTTATTTTCTTGTTCTAATGTTTTTGCCCTTTTTTCATTATCATTTTTTTTGTGACTAGGCTGTTTAATCATAGTAAGTATCCACACATTTGTTTGCTCTTTAATCATAAGAGCCAGCAATAGTTATCCATATACTTTTAGTATAATTTTGTTGGTTATATATGAATTATCACATAATAATAAGTATCTATGTCACAAATTGTGAAAGCATCAACCAACGCCTCCTGCTTGTGTCCCTAACAAGCTCTAAAATTGTCATGATTTGTGAGAGTTAGGGAAGTTTGGAAGTTCTTTCTTTGAGTTCATAACTTGTTGTAATCATATTCATTATGTCATTTTTTCTCAATATGGCAGATACTATTTCCTCATCTTAAGTTGATGGTTCTCTCCCACATGGATAAACATTCACGGAAAGAGGAGCCTCTTGATAAACTTCGAGTGGAGTTTTGTGCGATCAAAGAAGCTGGCCTCCCTAATGTTACCTGATATGCCACAAGTCAAGACCTTGTGCCCAACTTGCCATTCTTCAGGGAATTGTGAGTGGCTCAATAAACTAAACTTGTCATCCTTTGCGGCATTTATTAACAAGTGGGCCTAGAGACAACCAAGAAGAACTTTCAGACCAAGAAGCATTCTCTTCATTTTAAAGTGCATGATTACAATTACTCTTATTTGTTTTTACTGTGTTATCTCATATTTACTGCATAATCATGTCATTTGTGATATCATAGAAAACATTATATCCCCTGCCTATAAGTTTGTCGGCAGCATATGATATTTCTAATATCTTTTAGTATACTTTCCTTCGTGAACACTCATAAGATATTCCTACTTTCCTTTCTTATTTCTCACGACGTCTCCTTTGCCCAATCTCCTTTTCTTTTGCCCAGTCAAAGAAGTGCTCCAATATCTCTGTCTGATTCCTTGATTTCCCTTTTTAAAGATTGCCAAAAACCGCAAGATAATGCCAATGGATGAATCGGTGGGCGATAAGGATTTGATGGGCTCTTTTCCTTTTCTTATGCTTTTTTTTTTTCGATAACTTCTCATTCGGCCGAGGTTTCTGATTCATTACCAAACCGTGTTCCCACCGGACATTCATCCAATATTTTCTGCCCATGATGCCTTTTGTTTTGCAGAAAATTCGTCAAACGCATAAGCGTATATTCTCATCGGAAACCTTAGCCGTGAACATGTCGAGATCATCAGCCGCATAAAAGAACGCGTCGGCAAGGAAGAAGAAAGAAAGAAAATTCTTAAAAAATTAAAAGAAATTCTACATTAAAAAAAAAAATAGACAGTACAAAATGCATTATTTTTTTTTATTTCGAACATATAAATTTTATATAGTTACAAAATGTATTCTTTTACTCAGAAATTATTCCAGGAAATAAAATAAGAAAAGACTCATTTCTGAAAAAAAAATTGTTCCCCGCAATAAAAATGTTATCAAACACACCCTTAAATACCAAAATCGGAGAAAAACACTTAAAAGCTAATAGCAAGCCACGTCAATTTTCAGCAAGTCACATCAAATTTTTGCGAAGCCTTTGTCAAAGTTGACACTTAAGTGTCTATTTTTTTTTTCAAAAAAGTAACACTTAAGTATATCTTTTGGAAGTTTTGACTTTTATCAAATGCATTCAAATTCTCAAAAACTTGTCCATAAACAAAATTAATCTAGCTTGTTGAGATTGCCAAAGCGTGCATTCAGCATTTCGTTCATGCTTTGCTTTCTTTTTCTTTTTGCTTTACTTCCTCCCTCAATTTTTTGTTCTTTTATTTTCTTTTCAACAAAGCTGAAGCAAATGAAAAGGTTTGGGATGGACTTAAGTAAGACAGTTGGGCTTGGGCTTATTGTTTTGTTTATTTTAGAAGCCTAATTCTTATTTCATTTCTCTCAAGCGAGCCTTTAGTGACTTTTAGGGTTGATGTGCTGATCGTTGGCCCAAAAGTAGCGCTACATGGTGCCATGTCATCTCCAGTAAGAGATCGGATATCACGTCAGTTGAAACCTTGAGGCTGCGTTTGGTAGTCCGGATTTGAGTCTGGATAGGATAACAAATTATCCTATCCAATGTTTGGGAATGTCCACCGGATTGGACAAACCCGGATACATCCGGATAAAACGCCGGATAAAAAATCCGAGGGAGGGGGTGGGATAAGGCCGGATTGGATAAGAATTTTTTTTAAGGAAAGAAAAACTTAACAAAAAGAGAAGATATCATAAGCATTTAAGTCAAATGGATGCCTCCGCCTCTCCGATTCATTATTAACCCTCTTCTTCTACTTCTTCTCCCATTTTCTATTTTTTAATTTTATAATTTAATTGAATATCATATTTATTTTTTAATCTTATCCTAAAGTGTGCCAAACACTTAATAGGATTAGATATGTCCGCCTTTATTATCCAGAGGATTTAATATCCTACTTTATCCTATCCTATCCTGATTATTATCCCGACGACCAAACGTAGCCTGAGAGAATACTAATGCTACATTTAGCCATTCCGATAAAAGTCATAGGATATGTTTTATCTTTTTCTGTGTCTAATAACTGTCATGATATAATAAAGTCGGATATAGATGAGATATAGATGAGATAAAAAAAATTATGGGGAAGTTAGAATAGATCTGGATAGAATTTCTCTTGTGTATTTATTTTTCATAAAACTTCTACACTCTCCTTTTCCTTCTCCTTCTCCCACACGCACGACTCCTCTCACCTTGGAGTTTCATGAAAACACTTCATGAAAGTAGTTAGTCAAAACATCTTCTTCTTTGTAGCTCTAATCTGACAAATTCAAGCACCATCTTCGGTGAGGAGCCACAGGTGGTTCTGCTTCCTTGCGAGATTTCATCTCTCTCTCTCTCTCTCTCTATGCATCGATATTCACATGCTTTATAAGGTTCGTGAGTTCTTTCCCTGGTTTGTATTAGCTTTCATGGGTGCAATCATTTGTGGTTTGGCTCTATTTCTCTCTTTCGGTTGACACATGGTACACTGCATTAGTCACGTATAGAGTGCTGTTTGAAATCAAAAGTCGCCACTGCACCAACCGAACCATCTGACCTTAGACAAGTCATTAAACCTTAGATCCAGAAGGTTAGATGATCTTAAGTTAATGGCGTAATTCAAAAACTGGATTGAATTGTATTTTTTCAATACAATCAACGTAGTTGCATCAAGCAAAGAACCTTTTTCTTTTCAACTTATGATATAACTTTCTTGAGATTTCTCGTGTTTTATGTTGGATTCTTGGCTGAGTGTTGTTTCATGTACATAGTGTAGTGCACCGTGACTTTTGTCTCCCTCTCAAACCTAGATTCAAGAGTTACAATGTCATGTCCTCCACACAATTATAAGAGGCCTTTGCCACTATTGATTATGTACACAAGGTCTAACATGATGGAGAAATCATGCATCTTTAAAGGCCAGATTTCTCAGTGCTAATCTACTGGTGTTTAGGAAAAGTACCAAAAAAGTTCTAAACCTATGATATTGATATTAATTCAATTATAAATTTCAATTAGACCAATTCAGTCTAAAATATTTTTTCACAATTCAGTCCTTCTAGTCAATTTTGGCCAATTGGCGTGGACATAAATACTAATCGGTGTTGATGGTTCGACCAACACTAACGTAATAATTTTTAAATAATTTTTTATCTTTTTGAATTTTTATTAATTTTTTATTTTCATTTTCATTTTCTTTTTTCTCTTCTTCCTCCTTGGGCTTCTTCTCCCTACAATGGCCAGCGAGGGTTGCAAGCTTGTAGCCCTTGCCTAGCCTTGCTTAAGGCCACGAGCATGGCAGCTTTGCCCAGATCTGGGTGAGGCCAACCTCACTTGCTGACCTTAGGCCTTGCCGACGGCTAGCGAGGACTTTACGGCTCTCACCCAATGCTTGGCAAGCCTCGCCGGTCATTGTAGTAATTATCCACAATGACTAAATTGGTGCAAATGTGAAAATGTTTAAGATTAAATTGATCAAATCAAAATGTTTATAATTGAATTGATATTAATGTCATAAGTTCAGGACTTTTTTGGTACTTTTCCCACTAGTGTTTGCTATGTTCATGCTTGACTTTCTGTGCTTGTCTCCAACTGGAATGTCGGAAGAGAATGCCCTAGCAAGTGAACCAGGATGCGCCGGATTTGAGTAGGGAAGCCTAAGAGGGGTCAAACCCTGAGAGCATTATACCAAACGATGGCCCAAAGGGATGTCAGAGGTGAATTGTCTTGGTGACAAATGCCTTGGTGGCAGAGTACCTTGGAGTTGGGATGCTTGCAACTTAGTGCTGTGGATGCCCAATGTGGTAGCCAAAAGTCATTGTTCATGCTACCTATGATGGATTGGGAACAGTTGAAATGAGACTGAATTTGGTGATATCATATGTGTGTTAGGTAAATTTTAATCCATGTAGTTGTTGTTCTTGTTGTATCACGTGTGTGTATATCCTATATCAATGTATTTTGACTTTATGCATGCGACTTATAGGACTATAGCCATGCTGTGTGCTTATAGACTTGTATTCATGTATTTGTATGCTAGCCTGTGTCCTAGGAATTGAGTGCTGATTAGATCAAATGGTTTATGGGTCTATTTCTTTCTCTTGTTGGGCTTCAGCTCACATTTGTTGTATTTTTCAGATAAGTAGAAATGCCGATTCTCCCTGCTACCCCCACCTCTGTCTACAGCACACCCGTAGTACTTGAGACTGAGACCGAGGAGTTCACCAACCCCCATTTTCCGGGCACCGCTTTTGTTTGTCTTACTACGAAGATTCACGTAGATATTGGATAGTCTGACTTGGTCCTGTATTGTTTTGCTGCTATCTTTGTAAAGGTGGAAGATCGTTTGGTTGGACTCATTCTGTGCCCGACAACCATTGGTGTGGGTGGAGATGGTGGTAGTGGTGGAGGGAATTAGGCGTGGACGGGATGAGTGTTAGGAGGAATCATGTAGACTAAGGCACAATGTGACCCTTTTTGAGTAAGGTGCTAGTAAACGGATGGGCCGGATGGAGTATGCATGGTAAAGGATTATGTTAGTAGTAGGCTTGGCTCGAGAGGCCCCTTTTGATGTAATTTCCTTCTAAATTCCTACAATTTTGGTTGTATAGTTCCCCTTCCCGTTCAACATAGTTAGTTATGAAATAAAAAGAGGCATGATTCCCTTTTGTTTCAATGTGTCTTGAGGCATCATTTATAATTCATGTTATACATGCTATCCTAAACTAAGGCTTCCGCTTTGATTGACAACTCAGATGCTTAAGGATAGGATTAGCTTGAAATGATCTAGGACGTGACACTAAGATTGTCTATGATCGTGCACACAATAATGTGATGCTTTTAGACTTTTTTGGCTATTCCTTACTAGTTTATGTACAGGTGGGAGCTGTATAGAAAATTTACTATGTATATAAGTGTACTCGAACAAAAGATAATCGTTATTGTTCTTTTCCAGCTTTGAGTATGTCTATATTCTGCACAATTAATTGTGCCCCATATAAGTTGGCGGTTGGTGCTGTAAATCAACGCTCGGTTAATTTCCAATCAATTACCAAAATTGATTAATTTAGGAATAAAATTCTAAAATCAAAATTAAATCAATTCAGCACGATTTAGCACTCAAATAAATAAACAAACTGCATCACGATAATCAGCATAAAATTCCCGTCATCGATTATCTCAACCTAATTTTTGGAAAATAATTAATTAATTAAATAATTACGTGAATTATTATATAAATGCAATAAATCCCATTTAGGCCTGTAATGCCTAATTGGAAGCCAAGACGAGCCCGGAAAATTATGAGACTCATTCAATAAATACTAGGACCTATTTCCTTACTAACTACACTAATCATTTGCCTAACATGCATTAATAAGTCTCTAGTCTAATTACTCTAATCTAATTTATCCACCTAATTGCACTTAATTAAATCCAATCAATCCCTAAGTATTATTAGCATACTAATAAGGGATTAGTGAGCAAAACTCACTTGTGCAAAGCGAAGACTGGTTTACCGTGACAACGGTGAAACAACGGCCGAACTTGGGCTCACGATGACTCCGACGAGCTTGGACTGGGCCTAAATTTGGCCCAACAAATCTCAGCCCAATATAAGATTTTTTTTTGCATTGGACTGGGCTCGCTGCAGGCACTGGGCTTGGGCCTCAAAAATTCGCTGGGCTTCGTTGAACTCAACGGGCTAAAAACAGGCCCAGCTGTTGGGTTAAAATTGTTGGAATCCACGAGCTAGCTTTGCTCAATTTCACATGGGCTGCTACTGGGCTTCAAGAGGGTCTGTTGATGGGCTTGCGGCAGAAGACCACAATTTCAAATGGGCTAGGCTACGCAGAGACTGAGTTGTGAAGAAGCAACCTCGAGCTGGGCTGCTTTGCACACTGAGGCAAAAAAGATCTAGCAGTATATCAATTGCAGGGCAATGCCAACACCCGGTGGAGAGCCGCTAGAGAGACAGTGTTTCTTGAAGGAGTGGTCCCACTGTGGGATGCATTCCCCAAAGCGCTGAACAAACAATACTTTTCGAGGAACGCGAGACAACAAAAGATTGAAGAATTTCTGTGACTTCATCAAGGGTCAATGATTGTTGACCAATATGGGGTCAAATTTGCGGAGCTATCTTACTATGCTCCAAGATTGATCGAAGACCCTGAGGAGAAAGCTCGAAGGTTCAAGGATGGCCTTCGACAAGAGTTGAAACAGCCTTTGGTACCATTTAATTTGATTGATTATCAAGAGGTTTATCGTCGAGCACAATTACTCAAAAGGAGCCTAACTTAGCAAGTCACCTCGTCTGGATCGAGGTTTAATGCTCACCAAGAGGGAGTTCGCCAAGGAAAGAGGCCTATGCCTGGAGGTAGATTCCAAGCC
This sequence comes from Eucalyptus sideroxylon, assembly GCA_014182405.2. NCBI lineage: Eukaryota > Viridiplantae > Streptophyta > Magnoliopsida > Myrtales > Myrtaceae > Eucalyptus > Eucalyptus sideroxylon. The sequence continues at coordinate 29,506,117 of CM024554.2, read as the reverse complement.
CCGCTCAACAAGAAGGGTGGATTTAGCAAGTCGATGCCTAATAGGAATGAAATGTGTCATTTTTGTGGAAGATGACACGGGTCAACCTTGTGCCCATCTAGGCCGGGTGCATGTTTTGAATGTGGCCAGCAGGGCCACCTAGCCAAAAATTGTTTTAGAAAGCCAAGAGGACAACCGCAATTGCCACCATCACCACCGATGGGCCAAATTAGGGGATATGCGCATCTAAACACGCTACAATGAGGTCAGTTGAGACCACCAGTTTAGAGCACAGTGTACGCCATCACCGAAGGATAGGACAAAGGGAAAGCACTGTAAATAGAACACCACTAGGATACGAAAGGAACAGGAATGGACTAACTAGGCACCGAGCAAAAAAGAATGTTTTTTAGGTGTTTTTATCAGAGTCGCAGCGGGATTTTGAGTGAAGGTTGTAAAATTTCCGTTTTAAAATTTTAAGCTTAATCTCACAAAATATATGTTTGTTCATGTAAAAAAAGAATTTAGATATTGGGATTGAAAAACTAGGTTCACTAAAGTTTAGATTAGGCAAGATTAATTAAAATCTAACATTAGAAGTTCTGGGTCACGGGCCTCAAAGATATTTAGTTGATGGTCGAGGCATAATTAACTTAAAGTAATAATTTAAGGTTTTTCTATTTACGCAGATTGGAAAAATAATTCAATTAAGTGCCAAACAAACATTACAAAGAAAAAAAAACAAAACAAAACAAAACAAAACAAAAACTAAGAGAGAGCTATGCTCTGTTCAACAATGGCGATCAAAAAAGCTCAGCGGAGGGGACGACGGAGAGACTGACAAGAAAGGAGGGGAGACCGAGATCGTCGTGGACGTTCTTGATGGACACGAGCTGGCGGGGGCTTCCGTTGATGACCAGGCGTGGGAATGTGAAGCAGCTTCGGCAGAAAATGAAGACACGTGGAGCTTCGCCGGTTGACCGAGCTGGATGAAGCAAGTCAGTGAGCAGAAGCTTCGGTGGTGGCGTGAGCGTGAGGCAGTAGGGTGGATCCCTGTGGGCTGTGGGCTGGGCTTCAGTTGAGAGAGAAATGGAAGAAGCTGGTTGGTAGCGGAGAGATGAAGCGAGAATGTGGAGATGATGGGCAGGTGCTTTTGGCGAGAGGTGAGCTTCGGACGTGGGAAAATGAAAACAGAAACAAGCGGGCAGAGATTGAAGGAGATGAAGTTGGCGAGGGCGTGCACAGCAAGTTGGAGGGCTTAAAGTCAAGAATGGTTATCCCTCCAATTAAATACTTGTCCCCAATTTCTTTCTTGCTTATAGAATTTCCATAATTATTCCAATTTGAAGCCAAAAATCCAACCCCCTCCCAAGCTCCGAATTTAACCACATTGAACTTCAATTTCCTCTATGATTTCTCCAATTCGAGGTCTGATTTCAATGAAGAAAAATCCTGAATAATTTTCTGTAAATCCCCGACACTCAAAAACTCAGCTTGGAAGTCCAAATTTCCTTTAATTTTGCCTATCTGAATTTTCGCCAAAGTTTCTACAACGTCTGAACGATTTTCTACAAAAATCCTGGAATCTCCAAAAAATCTTCGTAGGATGAGTTGACATTTCTAAAATTTATTGTGACATGAAAAAATCTTCAATTTCTAAAATCGAACATGAATTTGTGGTTAATTTTTATTTGGTGCGTTTTTAGCATGATCTAGACTACCCAGTAGTTTTTAGAAATTTTTGGTGCAAAAAACCCGTAGTCGATTTTCTTCAAGCCACAATAAACCCACTTGACACAGTGGCGACTCTTGATTGCCGTGAAAATCTTGAAGATTCAAATACGGACACAAGGTACCAAAACGATAGAAAAATCAGTGTGTCGGCCAACAAGAATTTTCCAATTTAGTGGTGTCACCCACAATTAGCCACTCATCTCAGTCGAGCCGACCTATCTCTGATCTCTAATTGATTTATATCTGTGTCGTAATGATCTCGGCATATGAGCATGGTCGAGTAATCAATTCCTGATCAAATTCTCAAGTCTATTGCATTAAAATTCCTTAATAGCTTCCCCAAATAATCTAGTTATCTCGAAAGTGATCAACTCTAAGAATAGCCTTATAGGCGCGTCAATGAAAGGCCCAATTTATTTTATTGAAAACATGACTGAAAATTTAGGATGTCACACAAAATTCCCGATAGTCATTACAATCAGATCTTACTTCCCACTCCAATTCTTCCATCAGGGAGAGGGACACATGAATAAAAGAGAAACATGTGGAAATGGTCTCATACATTTCACAAGTGATCGGCAAACGTGATCTCCGCTCGAGCATAATAGCTCCCACATGGCATTGAAACATAAGACTCCAAGCAAACAATGAACTCAGAAATCGAATGAAACTATACGCTAACTTGGTTTGGCCATTTCAATCAACACATGGTGAGCAACAAGTTGGGATTAGTAACAGCACATCGACAGTCCAAAGGTGCCCAGACTCTCAAAATAGGAAACATTGCACCAACCTTGATAGTCATCCATGGTTAGGCTCTGCGCAATCAAGCCTACGATCCAAGTCGAATCATTTTTCAAAATATAACTAAATATTGACACTTGGACTAAAAACGTTGCCCCTAGGTATTGGCTATGTAGTATCAACACGAATACACGATATGCGACACGACACGACATGATACGCAATTTCTAAAAAAAATAGAGAATTCCAACATGTTCCGACACGTTATATATTGTAAATGCAAAAATAATTAAATAATAAAAAAGAGCATAAAATTAATTTATACTAAAAAAAAATCATTCCAACATTTGTTAATATCATTTATTGTTTTGATTTGACAGAGATTGAACGAAAAATTCAAAAATCGCAAACACAAAAGAGTAAATTTGAAGGAACATGTCCTATTTTCTTACATTTGTCGGAGACTAATGAGATTCCTTATAGTCCCAAACAAAGTTCAAACTAGCTAATAAAGATTAGCTCAGAGCTCCTCTACAAAACAAGGTTAAAAAAAAAATGAAATCTAGGACAAGAACTCTCAAAGTACAATCAAAAGAAAAAGAAATCACTAAATTGCTATGGAAAATGTGAGAGATAACGCACAAGCCAATGACATAAACCAAAAGAGATAACTTGCAAGCGTCGCTTGCGAGAGGCAGAAAGAAGCCAAAAAAAAATCACAACTTTAAGTTTACTTTCACGAATTTATGAATCATACAAGTATTGAATCTCTTCTACTTCATCATTATCAATCTTTCTAACCATGAGCCAACTACCCGCAATTGGGTCACAAAATCACTAATCCCAAACTAGCAAAAAGATAGGATTTCCTAATTGGGTCTCATTTTGAAAGTAACGAAACTGAGTTCCGATGGAATCTAACTTCTCATGGCAAAACGTTGACCTTGTCTGAAAATTTTCCCCAAATGCAACCATACAACGACATGGGATCTCCCAAAAGGGCTGCCAGACAACATAGTTAGATAAGTTTGCACATGACAAACGACCCTCCGAGAAAATTCAAGATCCCCAGTCGGCCAAATCAAGCTACAAAAAGGGTACGTAAACGCACCTAGCAAAGATGAGATTGTGGTAAGTTGTTTGGGGCGGAGGCAGCCGCGATAGTTGGTAGGGCAAGCCATGGGGGTAGCAGAGCAATGTTGGCGAGAAGAGTGACGCCGGTGAGAAGAGGGGCGTTTGATCGTCACTCATGAGAAGGTCAAAATTCAAAAGTGAGAAACTTGAGAGTGAAAATTTTCTTCTTTTCCCTTTATTCTTCTTATTTTCATTATTTTTTCATATATTTATATTTGACATCTCAAGTATTGAAAATTTTTAAAATTGACCCCATGCATGTTGGAATCGCATGTCGAAATTTTGGACTTGTGCGTCAAAGCGTGTCAAAAAGAGTTGATCACATGTCGGGATTTTTTGACACTCATTAACCATGTATCAGAACATGTCAGAGCATGTCGGAAACATGTCGAAGTATCGAACAATACACAAAAGCTCATGGAGAGCGTTAGTACTTCTTAGGTATGGGAACACTAATGCTTATTCTCGTGTCATCGGCATACAAGAGCAGATCCCTTGAGGTTGGGCTTGAGTTCATTAATTTCGGGCTTGACGCAAGGGTCCCCACGCCTAGGACCAAGTCCCCATCGTCGAGACTTGGATCCCTAGTGCTTGTGCTTGGGCCCATTGAGGTTGGACCTAGGATTGGAGTTGATGCCTAGGTCTCTAGTGCTCAAGCTTGGATCCATGGAGGTTGGGCCCTCATGTCCAATGTCCCTACACCAGGGCTGGGTCTACTAAGGCCTAGTGTAGGCCCTCGATACTTGTGCCCAAATCTCTTGTGCCAAGGCCTAGGTGCACAAAGGTAGTGCTTGAGTCCATTGTGCCCCAATCCCTCACGCCCAAGCTCATGTCCATTGAGACTGAGGCTTGTGATCCTAGTGCCCATGCTCAACATCAAGGCTAATCTTGAGACGATGAAGCCCATACTCGGGTTACCAACGCCCACACCTGAGTCCAGCAAGGTTAGGCCTAGGACCACAATGGGTGACCCTATGTCCATAGAACTTAACTTGGGGCCATGGAGTGGGGCCCGTGCTTAGGGCTTTGATGCCTATGCTCAAGTCCATTAAGGCCAAGCCCGAGACCTCGATACCCGTACTTAGGTCACCGGGCTTGAGACCTTAGACCCAATGCCTAGATCTATAGCACTTGAACTCGGGTCCATCAAGGCCAAACCCAGTTAGTAGTGCCTTGCCCTTGTGTCCATTGCCCAAGTGCTGGGGACTTGGGTTGTTGGAGTCCGGCACACGACCTTTGTGTACCCAAGCCTAGGTGATGGGGATTTGAAAATAGGCACTAGGCCCAAGCCAAGGCACCAAGAAGTGGTGCACAAGCACTAGGTTCTTGGTTTCAACTTTTGTGGACTTGAGATTAGTGATTGTGCTCATGCTCGAGACCCAAGTGACCTTGTCCGGGTCCCTAGTGCTTGGGTTGGGGTCTAGTGAGGCTAGACCTAGGATCCTATTGCTCGTGCCTGGTTCTTTGGTTGCTTATGTGCAAGTAACTAACTGTTGAATAACATATATTATTTAGGAAAATTAAATCATATTTTTTTTCTTTCTAAATGATAGAAAATATTTCTCGGTTCTTTTTCAAATTTCAGCCGAATATAAAAAAATATTGACATTTTCTTAGAAGATAATTTTCTTGAAAATATTTTCAAAAGTAAAATATTTTTCTTCAAATAAATGGAGCCTAAAAGAGGAAAATCCTCTTGTAATTCACGCAAAGCCTCCGTCTCCAATTTAAAAATCATTTCGATTGTGTTTTTCGACTACACTGGCAACTTGGCAAGTCCAACCTCATGGACGCCATGAGCTTCATCCTTGTAGTCCGCACCGGCCAGCACGCGGAGCTCAGCTGAAGGACCTCATCTACGCTTTTGATGACAATCATCAGGCCAAGTTGAGGCTAAAGAGAAGAGCAGAAGGGGTGGAGGGCCTTCGTTAGTCTGGTTTATTGAGGGGAACGGGTCGGAGCTCCAATTCACGCTGACAATCATCAGCACCGGAGGCGGCGGCCAGTGAATAGACGGGAAGGTCATTACATGGGATGAGTACAAGGCTAAGTTGAAGTCAGTGTGGATTCTGCCAATGCGAGGACCTTCTTAATTTTAGGGGGAAAAAATAACATAAGTGTTATAACTTTCTTACGACAGTTACTTGAGTGTTATAACTTCTTTTTTTTAAAATTATTTTAGTATCACAATTTACGTATCATGTTAATTTGAATATCATCATTTTTTCTAATTACTTGAGTGACATCTGACATTTTAACTGATCACTTAAGTGTCATAACTTTTTTAAAATATTAACCCAAGTGCCCTGCAATGTTAGATTTCGGGCATTTGGGTGAGCATTTTTTAAAAATTATGACACACAAATGATTTATTAAAAGTAATGACAATTAAGTGAGTATATTTAAAAAGTCACAGAACCCTAGTTGTTGGAAATAAAATTTACGGCATTCAATTAGTCAGAAGAAAAATTATGTCACTCAAATGAGTGTCGTATGAAAGTTTTGGTACTTGTTGTGCGAATGTTTTGGTACGAAAGTTTAAGGTGATTTCCTTTTTTCTTCATCGCAATCTCTTCCTTCAAATGTGATAAGCGTCCTATTGCTGGGTCGTTGATATTGGATACGGAGAATGGCGATGCTGTTTTTTGCGTACTTTTGTTGTCCGTGGCCCGGTTAAGTCATGTTTTTTCAACCTAGAGGATTGCCTAGACAGGCTTTAGACAGGTCATCCTGTGGTTCAACGGACATCACTGAAATGAGAAGTTATTGCAAAATCATAATAGATTAATACATTTTGAAAGGAGCAGAAGTACTATAATTCTGTGTTGTTCCGTCGTGAGGAAGGTAACACGGCAACTTATTAGAAGCCCAAAATAAAGGGAGAAGACTTGCCTGACTCAGACATACCTGAGTTTTGAACTAGGTCAAAATATACCTTAATTTATCTTACCTGCGAATTGAATTCTCAGTGGATTCTAGCAATTTTGATTCTGACGAAAGATTGAAACATTTCTCTACTGACCCTCCTTTTGTAGGGCGATGTTGAATCCATTGCATCCAAGAATCCAAGGGGTCATCGCACTGTTGAAGCAGATATCTGGATCCGATGAACTCGAGAGAGACTATGAGCAGCTTGAAGCCAAAAAAGCTGTGGCGGAGAGAAAATCGGCTCTTGCTGATCAAGAAAATGAACTGTGGTGACGGAAAGAAAGCAGAACGAGGTGCAGAAAGACGAGGCTGAATGGCATTTCTGTTTGCAGGGTAGATTGGTATGCTTTACGAGGTTCTTGCAGTGAGCGTTTCTTAAGTTGCAGCTACAACGTTTACATCCATTACATTTGCGATGCTGAGAAATCTGACAAGTGAACCCCTGAACTTATGCTATTGGCTTTCTATATTGTTACGTCACCGGGTGTTTTTAATTCCTGCTAGGCACTATTGTTCACGAAACTAGGCCAGAATAAAGGAAATAACCAGTTCAATTTGATGCTCATGTGCTTTTGTGTGCACGTGCCGTTCGGTTTGGTTCTGGAACTATTCTCGTCCCATTTTCACTTGCAGAAGAATTTCAAGGATGAGTACTGTATGTAGCAATCGTATCACATTGAGAAAGGACGTTGCTAGGACAAACGAAGACCTTGTTACCCGTAGTATAACAATGCAACTAGTGATAAGTCTGCTTTATTAAATCATATGCTTGTTGAAGGGCTCAAGATGTGGGTCAAGATTCGGGTCTGTGTCATTTGAGACGGAATACATGTTCAAATCTTTTGAACTGGTGCTTTGTCCTTTTTGAAGATTAAGATCCAACTGTTGATTGTTGGAACTAACTCCCAGCCGACCGCTTGCTAGATCTGGAGTCTGGATGCCACTTGACTGAATTAAATATTGGTTGAGACCAGTTAGTCGGATTCAAGTATTCAAGATTAAGATTAGTGTCTCCATACTCTCATGGGTCTTGATGGTTGTTACATGGCCCGAACAGTTTTCAGAGCATGTTTATCCAGGTCTTCTCATTTGGTCAAGAATTTCAAAAGAACTTGCATAATTTTATAAGTATGTTTTCCATGATCATACGGTTGCCATTGAGTTTCCCACCACAAGAATGCCAGGGATCGTTGAAGACTTCATCAATGGAGGATATCAGCAGCATAATCTCAAGCATTTTGCAAAATTTCTTAAAATGGTTCCACCATTTGATTTACTCGAAGCAGTTGTTTATCAAAGAGATGGATATTGATCTAGATCATGAGATCCACACAACCACTATCCTTCACAAGCCATCGATGTTTTACACTTCCTTCTTCTCTGTAAAAAGAATTCTACTATTCCAAATCCACATGGTCTTGTGCATATCAAAAGAAAGAGATTTTATGAGGATTATTCTGAAGTATATGAGCTTACTAAAGAAGCCATCCAGCAAGCTCCAGCTGTATACGAAAAAAAGAATCAACTAGATTCTATGGAGTTTTCTTGAGACCTATGGGATTACGGAGAATAAATTATTTGAAAAATATTTTTTTTTAAAATAACCATTTTTTGCTTGAAATAATTATTTTTAAAAAAAATATTTTCATTATAAAAATAATTTTTTTAAAACATTTTTGTGGACAATGAAAATATCCGTCGTCCATTCAAATAATAAAGACGATGCAAGCAATTATTTTAATGAAAATGTTACACAGATAATGAATGATTTGAAAAATATTTTACTAAAAATGATTGCTTCTATCATCTATAATAAAAATAGTTAATATCATGAAAAACTCTAAATCAATGCACTTGTGATCAATTTATCTTTCGTCAATTTCTATTAAATTTTACCGTCAAATTATTAAGTTGGATGACACGTGTAATTGACGGGTGTACCAATTTAGGTTTTTACCCTCTTCCATCTATCACATTATATACCGGTTTGTGATTTTTCGTGTTATTAATCCAATTTAATAAAAACTAATTGAGAGGAAATTTATCATAAATGTGCAAGTTTGAGGTTTTTCGTAATATTAATTATTGATACCTAAATTTTTATTGACCATTTGTAAGCATCCGTCCATTTTGCAAAAATATAAATGATAAATCAACAAAAAAATATATAGCATTAAAAAAATGACAACAAAAATGTACAACAAAAATTGGGTGGGCCATTTATACCAGGCCAATTCCTTTAGCAATCGGCCCTTTTCGCACGGCCCATCTTCTTTTCCTCAGCACATCTTCTTTTCCCCCCCAGAGAGAGAGAGAGAGAGAGAGAGAGTTCCGCCTTGAGCACGAGTGAGAAGACAGTGCTTGTTCGAGAGAGAGCAACCAGAGAGGAGCTCGGGCAAAAGGAGAGACCAGAGAAGAAGGAAGGAGGGGGAATGGGTGAGAGCACTCTGAGCAAGTGAAGCTACTGCTACGTCACCATCATTCGCCGCCATTCGCCACCGTTCGTTAATGGTCGCCGTCACTGTTCTCGGGTGCGTTTGGGAACTACTTTGGGGGAATGTCTTTAGGAAAATGCAAATACCTTTGACTTAAAGATGTTTTCCAAAATGCAACCGTGTTTGGTAAATTGCACTTTGAAAGCTCTTTGTAAAGTATTTTGAGCAAAATAGCGTTTGGGAAATTACACTTGCAAAAGATCTTTGTAGTAAAAAAAATATTATCAAAAGAAAAATTAAAAAAAATTGACCAAAAGGGCGAGTGGCCGCCGGCGACCTCCGGCGACCTCCGGCGACACCGGATCTGGGGCAGCGAGGTCGCGCGACGCCGTCGCGACCTCCGGCGACCTCCGGCGACGCCGTATCTGGGGTAGCGAGGTCGCGGGAGGACCTCGCCACCCCGGATCCGGGTCGCGGCGGGGTCGCGCGACCGCACCGCCCTCGGATCGGGGCGGCGAGGTCGCGGGAGGTCGCGCGACGCCGCCGCGACCCGCATCCGAGGGCCGCGAGGTCGCGCGACCCCGGATCGGGGCGGCAAGGTCCTCCGCGACCTGCCGCCCCGGATCCGGGTCGCGGTGACCCGGACCTTGCCGTGGGTCGCGGCGGTCGCGCCACCGCCTAGCGTCGCTCGTCGGGGCGACCGCTCGCGGAAGAAGAAGCTCGCGGAAGGAGAAGACCGTCTGCCGCCCCGGATCCGGGTTTGCGGTGACCCGGCCCTCGGTCGCGCCACCTCCGGCGTCGGTTGCGCCACCTCCGACGTCGGTTGCGCCACCTTCGGCGTCGGTTGCGCCACCCCCCGACGATCGCCAAAGCATCCCTCTAGCGTCGCCGGCCGCTCACGATCGGCGGAACCGAACCCCGAGAAGATGAACAGGTTGCGACACAAGGGCAAGAACCGGAAAAACAAAACATTCATGAGGACAATTTCGGAAAAAAAAAAAAGTTATGAACAGTGCCCGTGTGGGCATGCCGAAAAAAAGCCGAAAGCCCAAGGCGGGTCCCCCCGCCTTGGGCTTTCGGCTTCACACATGCTGGCATTCATTGAATGCGGGCTCAAAATTTTTTCCCAAACGGCCTAGCATTTGGCCAAGTACCTTTAGGCTTCAAAGGGGCTTTGGGAAGTGGTTCCCAAACACACCCTCAGTAGCGTTTACTGAAGCCAGGTAATCATTGCATTTTTTGCTCGGTTTTGCGAAGCTTTCGAATACCGAATTTAATCGATGAACTCATGAGGAAGAAATTCGAAACTGATATCATCTTGTGATGTTTATGCTGATTTAGAAATCGATATAGTGCGTTTGAACTGAGAATAGCGTTAAATCTGATACAAAAATGAATCAATCCCTAAAATCTAGGACCATAACAACAAAATTCTAACAAACTAAACAACTTTGACTAATTCAAACTAAAAACGCATTGACTAATTTTAGCCAACATTTCCCCCTTTTATAGACACTCAAGTTTTGAAAAAATAATATATACCCTCCCTCAAATTAGATTATTTATTGATCAAATACCAAGCAATCTTCTTAGCTTAAAAAATGTAGGCAACTTTAGGAGTTTAGTGAATATGTCCACAATTTGGTCTTCAATTCTACAAAAAAATAAGATCAATTGCTCCATCCTCCGTAAGGTCTCTTAAGAAGTGATACTTCACATCTATGTGTTTTCTTCTACCATGTAGAATAGGACTTTTGGAGAGTTTAATGGTTGGACTGCTATCACAATAAATTGAAGTTGCTACTTGTTTCTTGAATTGAAGTTCTTGAAGAATCTTCCTTAAACAAGCACAAGAAGTTGTAGCGACGAACTTAGCTTCAGTTGTTGACAAAGTAACAATTGCTTGCTTCTTTGAGGACCATGAGATAGCTCATGAGCTCAGCATAAAAACATATCTTGAAGTGCTTTTTCTATTATCTGGATCTCCACCATAATCACCGTCTATAAAGCTAAGTAGATACGACTTCTCATCCTTCTTATAAAACAACCCATAAGTAGCAGTACATTGCAACTAATGAAAAATTATTTTTGCTGCATTAAGATGCATTTCTTTTGGGCATTTCATGTACCTACTAATGAGACTAACGGCATCATTATATCAGGCCGTTTTGCAACTAGGTACATGAAGTCCCCATAATTTGCTTGTAGAGAGTGCTATCCACCTTTCTTCCTTTAAGATCTTTCGGAAGTTTCAAACCAAACTCGTACTCATAGAATTGCAAGTTTTCATTTGAAACCTATCTAAAATTTCTTGAACATATTTCTTTTGACAAATAAAAATCCCTATTGCTGATTGAGTCACTTCAATACCCAAAAAGTAATGCATCATCCCGAGATCAGTCATTTATTATTAAACCATTATAGACTTCTTAAACTTGTCAAACATAGCATGATCATTTCTAGTAAAAAAAAAAAGATCATCCACATATAAGTACACAATAAGCAACTTTCCTCCATCACCTATCTTAATAAAAAGTGTATGCTCATATGGACATTTTCTAAAACTTTGCTTCAAAAAAAAAAAAAAAAAAAAAAGCATCAAGGCAACTGTACCAAGCCAGAGGAGCTTGTTTTAACCCATGTAATGCCTCTTTTAGTTTATATACCTTATGTTTACTACTAGGCTCTACATATCTAGCAGGTTGATCAACATATACTTGGTAATGCCTCTTTTAGTTTATATACCTTATGTTTACTACTAGGCTCTACATATCTAGCAGGTTGATCAACATATACTTGTTCTTGCTGGTCACCATGCAAAAATGTTGATTTCACATCCAATTGGAAGATTGGCCATGAATTTTGAGTTGTTGATGCAATCGCCAATTTGATAGTATCATGCCACTTCATAATCCACACCAAACTCTTGTTTATAGCCTTTTAACTACTAACTATGCCTTGCACTTGCCAACTTCATTATTTGCTTTCAACTTCATCTTGTGCATCCGCTTGACACCAATTATTTTGTGCCCTCTAGGAAGATTTGTCAACTCCCAAGTATTGTTTCTTTCAATGGCCACAATTCCTTCACCCATCACATTTCACCAACTTGATTGTTTTATAGCAACATCAAAAGTTGTAGGATCACAATCGGAAAATAAAGCAAAATTTGTAAACTTCAGATTGATCAATTCTTGTTACCTCATAATCAATCATCCATGTGAGTCTCCTTTTAACATGTTGTGGTCATTGTTCTACAACAAGAGGACTTTGAACATCTTTTGGGGAAGTTTGATGATTGTTGGCTGTTGCATATGCTCCATAGGTTGTTGTCTTTCTTCATCATTATCAAAGTCTACTGGAATATGATCTCGACTCTATTCTCACTCCATGGCCAGGTTTGATCTTCATCAACACTATTTCAGACCTTACGTGGACCATTAGTGTCCTAGTCATAAGACCGTTTGGACCGGGTCCTTTGACCCGGTCTGAAGTCCAATAAAAAATAAAAAATTCATAAAGAAATTGGAAAGTTCAGAAATTCATAAAAATTTTAGAAAATTCAAAAACTCATAAAGAAACTTAGAAAATTCAGAAAAAATCCAAAATATTCAGAAAAATCAGAAGTCTCTAGAAAAAGTTAAAAATTAGTTTTTGAATAGTTTCCTCTTAAAATTTGTGAAAATCCTCTCATCAAAAATTGAAACTTAATTGAATAAGTCTTTAGAGCTTTATGATAGGATTTTTTGGATGACATTTTCTCTTTAGGAACATGTTAGGTTGTTGTTTGTGCTTTTTATTGTGATTATACTTGATTGTGCCTTTTCTCATAAATTGATTGTTATTTCATTTTTAGAATAGTTAGAACAAACTTAAAAATATTCGATAAGCCGTCACGATACTTTAGTTAGCACATAATCAAGTTTTATATTTGAGAGGGCATTAGCTCAAGAAATAATCCTATCGAGCGCCCATTCCCACGATCTCTAGTCATGTGTTCATCAAAATACACTCCTATGTTATGATTAGGGTTTTTAGCCAACCTTCAATAATGGTTAATGGCGATTTTTAAAAAAAAAAAAGATAGGGAAATTAATGTCACGCATGCTAAGATTCGAGAGGGCCACGTGGATCTTCTGGAAATAGAAACGTGGATCTTCTGGAAAAGTTTAGATTTTACGCTTTGGAGGGATTAGGTAGGACTCGTTCGATTCTCTGTCCCCTCTCAAACCAATCGAAAATCTCGAGGCATGGGCCGCAAAAAAAGCCGGACGACGCGCCTCGGGCAGCGTGATTGGCTACTGTCCAACTTGACGGTGGGCCAAAGAATACCTAATTTGCTTTCTTCAGACGAAAGGCCATTTCATCCTCCCATCGGTTTCATCATCTTTTTTTTTTTTTTTTTCTTTTAATAATTGTAAATGAGAGGAGCGGGCCAAGAATAAAATAAGAACTAACCCCGTAAATTCAAAAATAAATAAATGAGAACCACTAGGAATTTATTATACTCAATTGTGTGGCGAATCAAACCCAGGTCGCGGCCACCTTCAAAGGACGGGAGGACGAAACTTTGAAATTACTCTCGCACCACGAGACGTAACTACAAAATCGATGCCCCTCGAGTCTTGCGCGACGAAGCAAAGTCCTTGCACGAAAGAGGAGAGAGCGCGAGGGCGGCCCTACGGTGCAAAATGCCAGAGGTATGCGTCGGCCATCATGTGGCCAAAGGCAAACTTGGGCATCAGTGGTGAGGTGAAGGTCGTCGTCCTTGAGCGGCAGCCCTTTCGCATCGTCGCACACGACGTTCGGGAGCTTGATTCTGAGCTGCGCCCGTCTCTCTACATCCATGTGCCTTCCGTCCCCCGACATGATTGTGACCTGTACATCATCCGATTTTGCGCAATAGTTATTACATTCGTCTGATTAAAAGAACTTATGGTTACATTCATATTTAATTTCTTAGATGAAAATATAGATTCTCTACATGAATTTAATGAGAATTTGACAAACCCTCTAGGCAAATTTGGATTGACATACCCAATTAAGGTCGATAGCCATTTACAAATTGGTTGAAGTTTCTCCTTATTTTGAGAGAAAATGCTTACTGATTTAGAGGAGTTAAACGTTCCTTAAATGTTACGAGACTAGACCTTATGGAGAGTTCTTTCAAAATGCATGGGAATATGGAGACACTTGTCTAATCTCAAACTATTGACTTTGGCCAATAGGCCCCAACAAATAATCAATTCAAACATCTAGTCTAACACGTGATCACTCGGGCCTAACTCCAACAATCAACAATCGAATCTTAATTTTGGACTCGAACAAAGCATCAACTTAAACAATTGGGATATGTATGCCAACTCCAATAAAGTTGTCACGAAAAAGCATCTTGCACATGCATGTATGGTCTTATGTTGTATTATTGTCTTGTAAAAGCATTTCATAGTTTCTTGTATATTATGCACAAAAGCCTATGATGCCCTCGGCCTTTTCTATGTAAGGTTGACTTCGATGAGAACTTGGAATAAGAGTTGCCCTCTCCCTCCACTAATCGCATTAGAGAGTTATAATTATCTTGTTAGTTCAATAAGAAGAGATGATGATGGTATACTTTCCGCTTGTCACTGCATGGATAAGAAAGTGTCTAATTTTTTAGTACCTTGTAATATACATTAATGACATCTAGAGATTAAAAGAGGACCCTGTGAAAAGTCGAGAGAGGATTTTGTTTGTGGGATAGCATGTTCATCTTAGATAATCATCAGTTACCATACTCCCCTCGTTAGATAATGTATGACCATTACTCATCTTCGTTAATCATGTGAATCTCATCGTCACAATCACATGATTACTGTTCAAATAAATTTGAGATTTGAATAATTTACCTTCTTTCCCCCAACATAATAGAATCAAGAAGACTGCTCTCTTTATTATTATTTTTTTCCACTTGGCAATGTTCCCGTTCGTTTTCTTGCTTACTGAGGGCCCCACTCTGCATAATCATCAGCTAAAGAACTACCATCACCAAGTCAAAAAATTACAAGCACGACACCGATAAAAACGAGAACCATGTCGAAAAGATTGAGATTTATGACACGTTTAGCTGCAGTAATGTCTATTCTATTACAAATTTATTGCAGATTGACTGCCTATCAAAGTGCTTTTCGCAGTAACAATTATTATAACCTCATTTTTATGTCCCCGTCTTTTTCTTCCCACTCACTCTACTAAATTTTTTTTATTCATTACTAAATTTATTTTTATTGTCCAAGTGAGGACACCAATTGTAAATTTATATGAATTAATCACATATATGATTAATAAGTAAAATATTAAATAATACGTAAATAACTGGTATAATTGTTACTAAGTTTCTTGATGGTGCGCAAATTCTTTATTGTTTTAAAAATTATTGATAAGATAATAATTAAAAAATATTTAGTTAATCACAAAAAATATTTCAATCACATGTTTATATTGTTAAATTTAAATGGAAACTAAAGACAGGCTAAACAGACCTACATGGCGGGAAGGGAGAGCGGGCTGAGATCATTGTGCATGTTCTCAATGAGTGTCTCCATGTACCCCCGGTGCTATCTCGGCGGGTAGGGAGAGCGGGCTAGATCGTCGCTCACATTCTTGATGAGCGCCTCCATATGCCCCTGGTACGACAGGAGTGCCTTAATCTCCCTGCTGCCACCATTTCTTACCCTCCTCACCATGCTCTCGTATAGGTGCTCTTGCGCTCCCAATCCCGTATCGCCACTCCCCCACCGCACATAGCACTAGTGTGAACAAACCATAACTCTTATATACGTCTAATATCAATATCAGGTGGTTTGAACTTTTCTCATCTCAAAAAATAATTCAAAGAATGTGGCTCTTCTTACTTATTAATCGATCACCAGTGATTTTTATAATCAATGTAGAACAACCCTGGTACCAATATTGCCATGGAGGGGCTTCTGGGCCTCCTCCCATTGGAGGGTGACGCTGAGGCGGAGGATGGAGTGGTCGGGGCAACACTGCACTGCAGGGGACGACCCCGTCCTAGTCATGGTGGCGAGTGATGCTGCTGCGGCTGGCCATGTTACTCTAGCCAAAGAGGATGATTATGTGCTTGCTTGGTGGACGGCAAGTACGGCTTTGGGTTATCTGCCGAGGCGGAGGCAGTGGCGCCTATGGAGAGGGATTTGTTGTATAATTGGAAGGAGGAGGAGGAAGCTTTTTTATTTTTTATTTTGTTTTTATTTTATTTTTACTCCCGGAAAAAAGAAAGGAATAGCTTCTTTATTTTGGGGAATGCCTGGAGCATTCTGGTACACGTGGGACGGTGCGCGTGGGCTGATCTGACCGTCCGTGTGTCTTAGCTTCTCTGTTCCTTTGGTACGAAGCTTCACGTTTAAAAGCCTGGTCACGCAGTGAAAAATAAGGGTAAAAAGCATTTGCTATTTTTCGAGACCCGACAGAGAAGTCACTACAATACAAAAGTGGAGTCTTGTAATGTGTAAAGTGGACGACAACCTTGAAAGCCACGAAGATTAGTGCGTGGGCCCAGTCAAAGTTTTCTTCTGTTTACTTCTCTAACCGCACACATAAGAAAAAGGCGTCCTTTAATGTTCTTTGTTTAATATTCTCGAGTAATTCCGCAATGATATAAATTGCACCATCCCGAATAATTTCCGCATTAATATATTACAGCATTTCCTCCAGCGTAGGGAAAAATGAGATGGTCTTAAGGACTTTTCTTGGAGGACACCTCTCTCATTTCCATCTCTCTCTCTCTCTCTCTTTTTGTGTGTGCCGGATTTTGTCCTACATGGCATGGACACGTGACACGACAACACACTACACGTTATTTTTCAAAAATGAAAAATTTCAATACGTTATTATTGAATAAATATTTTTATTTTTAATTAATTTGATTCAAATTCACAAATAAATAAATAACAAGAGTTTATAATGAATTTACACTAATAATATTAATAAATATATTCATAGAAAATTTGAAAGACATTCATAATAAATGCTTAACCATATTTGAGAACATATTTTTAACTTAACAAAAATTGTGAATAAAATTAATGACTAACAAAAAAATATATTCAAATTTATTTAATTACTGATATTTTATAATCATCAAAATTTATTATTATTTAACATTTAATATTTTTATTTTTTTGAAATCATTTATTTATTTTTATAACAAAAATAATTTTACCGCTCAAAAGTTATTATTTTTTTTTTTTTTTGGGAACATGAGAAACTAGCTTACACCGACAATGCGTCGTAAACCCCGGTGACGCTAGCAGGAAACCACCACCCCGACGTTATGCTTAAGTCATCACCACACAACGCTTCAGCCTCCCTGCTTCGCAGGGGCTTCGAACCTTGGCCTCTACCGAGAAGGGCCAATGACCTACCATCCACGCCACTGGTCAATGGTTCGCTCAAAAGTTATTTCCTCTCAAAAACCTCCCAAAAATTATTTCCCCCTTTCTTTTTTCCCTCTTTACACTCATTCCCCAAAATCATTTGCCCTCCCCATTTCTCTCCCCCGCTGCCCCCGCGCCACCCCCACAATCCAGGCACCCAATATTTTTTCCAATATTTTCTCCCCTTTGGGTTTCTTCCCTACTCTCTTTCTCCCCTCCCCCATGACACCACCTGCTCCCTGCTCCCATCAATCATCCCCAACCCACGACACCACCTGCTCCCCTACCCCCATCTAGGGGTGAGCATGGTCTGGATTGGTCCGGGCCACCCCCTAACCCTAGGACCAACCTGTACAGTGTCGGTCCTCAATTTTTAGGACCGATGACCTACCCTATTGAGTCTGGGACCAAGGACCGAACTGACCCAATAGGTTCGGTCCAATTCCAGGGTCAACCCGGGACCGATCGATAATTTTTTTCGTCTTATTTTTTATACTCCCTAATAAAACAAACTTACAAATTCAAATTACACATCCATCGACAATGCGAGATTGTGCAACTAAACTATAAATATCAATACATATTTAGCGAATTTAAGATGACACAATAATAGAAATTTCATACTTGTTAACCACTCATCGAGAATGGGACAAGATGGAAAGTTCTTATAATCATCTATCTTTAATATTCATAACACCATATGCAAAAGCATTTTCCTGCATTTGATCACGTAGAGTCCACTCAACCAAAAAATGAGCTTCACACCACTTGACTAGCATTTGATCATGTAGAGTACCAAAAAATGAGCTTTGCGCCACTTGACTAGCAAATTATTGTAGCAACTGCAGTACTACTCTACTCTTCAAAAACTTCAACCATTTGACACAAATTGAAAAACAAAGTGCAGTTGAAATTCATTAGTAAAATACAATTAAACCATAAAAAGTTCAAAATACTTAATATAAACCATGAATATATAACTTCACATTTTGTTAATTCACTTGAACTTCTATACATCTGAAAACAAAACAAACGACACATAATTAATATTCAACAAAAGTTTTAAATTGAAATTATTATTAGTGCTATTAATAGAACATCTCAATATAATATAATATAACAGACATTTTACTTAGGTTTGAATATATAAAATAAATATAAATAGTATAAGATAATATACGGGGTTGGTCCAGGGGTTGGCCCGACCCAAAACTCTTAGGACCGAGGATCAACCCGCACAGTGTTGGTCCTGGAATTTCAGGTTCAAGGACCGACCTAGTCCCCTTAGGAACTGGACCAGGACCGGCAGGGTTGGGCCGGTCTAGGGTTGGTCTAGGGTTGACCCTAGACCACTGCTCACCCCTACCCCCATCAATCACCCTCACTTGCCCCCGATTTCTTCCCACCGCTCCCCGCTCGGTTTATCTCTCCCCCACCCCACGCCACCCCATCCACCCTCTTCTCCGGCTCCGGTTTCTTTCCGTCATCCCCCACTCGGTTTATCTCTCCCCCTACCCCACACCACCCCCATTCTCCCTCTTCTCCAGCTCTGGTTTCTTTCCGTCGTCCCCCACCACCCTCGCTCTCTTCTTGCTAAAACCCTAACCACAGCCGCTTCTTTCTCCTCGTCGCATGATCCTCTCATCTCTCACCTCATCGTAGTCACTCGCCGAAGGGCCTCAGCTGTAGCCTCGCCGTCGACTCTCCATCGCAGCGTCGCAATGCGGCCCTCTGGATCGCCTGCTCTTCCTCTAACCCTCCTTCGCCGTTACGGCGTTGCCTCCACTCCCCAGTCTCGCCTCCACCCTCCATCATCTTCTTCAACAATCCTCTCCCTCAGACGCGTTCCACGTGTTGAGACGTGACGAGAAAAGTTGATCATGTGTCAAAAAATCCGACACGCCATCAACGCATGTCCGATCGTGTCGACGTGTCTGACACACTCCAACACGTTTTGGACACGACATAGAAGCTCCGGCGACGTGTCCGTGCTTTATAGATTTTGTCCTGCAGCTGTTCAATGGGTTCATCATATTGATCTTTCCTCTTCTTCAGTCATTTCGTTTCTGGGTTCCATCCGTCACAGTCCTATTCAGCATATACAAGTTCTTAACTTTCATTCCTCCACGAAAAAGGAGGAGAGAAAACCAGAAAGATAGAAGTCAATAGAGGGGCAAATGGCGGATATGGTTCCATCTGTAACTTCCAAAGTGGCAGAGTACCTGGTGGCTCCAGTTGGTCGTCGATGCGGCTACGTGATATTCTACAACAGCTACTTTCGACAACTTAAGGATGAACTTGAGAAGCTGGATGAGGCGAGGGATAGGGTGCAGCATTCCGTTGATGAAGCTGAAAACAACATGAAGCCGATCAAAGCTGTTGTCGAGAGATGGGCAAAAAACGCGGAGACCGTTGCCAACAAGGCGCGCGAGATGCTGGAAGACGACCGAAGAGCCAAGAAAACTTGCTTCTACGGATGGCTTCCCAACCCAAAGGGGCGATATCATCTTGGCAAGGAGGTAAGCAGGACGGTCAAGGACATCCAGGCACTCATTGCACGGGGTCAGTTTGAGAAGGTTGACTTCGAGAATCCTCCGCCGGGTGGTGCTCCCGATGTGAATTTGTTGGCCGGTGATGGGGGCGACACTATCACTGATTCACGAGCTTCCATCTTTCAAGGCATAATGGAAGCTCTGAATGATGAGAAGCTAAAAGTGATTGGGGTCTACGGGCCTGGCGGTGTGGGGAAGACTACGCTGTTGGAGGAAGTAGAGGAAAAACTCAGGGAAGGGAGGAGACCTTTCCACATGATCGCCAAATCGAAAGTATCGCGGACTCCGGACTTGGAGAACATCCAAAATGACATCGCTCACTCCTTCGGTCTTAAAGAGCTGAAGGACGAGCCAAGCAAAGAAGGAAGAAAAGATATTCTGTTTAAGAGACTACAGAAGGATCCGAGGGAGAAGGTTCTCATAATATTAGACGACCTGTGGGATGAACTTGATCTGAGAGCGGTCGGAATTCCTTCAGGAGACGAGAGCAGGGGATGCCAGGTGTTGCTCACGTCGAGATTTAAAGATGTTCTGCAGCAAAAGATGTGTGCCTCTCCCATATTTCTCCTTGAAGGTTTAAAGGATGATGAAGCTTTTAGGCTTTTTGAAAAGATTGTCGGCAACAGGCTCGAAGATGAGGAATTGAAAGCAATAGCAGCTACAGTGGTCCAGAAGCTAGCGGGATTGCCTCTTTTGATTAGCTCTGTCGCAAAAACTTTGAAACATAGCGATGTATCCGAGTGGAGAAACGCCTTGAAAAAAATAGAAGATCCAATTATGGAAAGCATTGTAAAGGGGAATTACAATCATTTGGAGAGTGAGGATGCCAAATCCTTATTCTTGCTCTGCGGTCTTATCGGCGGGACCATTCAAGTCAAAACGCTACTGGAATTGGGCCTGGGCTTGGGCTTGTTTGAGGGAGTCAATAATACGATACAAGATTCAAGGGATAGATTGAATATTATGCTCGATAGCCTCCGTTCTGTTTATTTGTTGCAGGATGATGGCAATGACGAGGAATATGTGACCGTAAATGATCTTCATAGCGAGGTGGTTGTCTCAACTCCATTTAGAGGTCAGAATTCCTTAATGATGAACAACAATTATGGTTCATGGCCAAAAGAAAAGCTTGAGAAATGTTGGGCGATATGCCTTGCTAATGTTGGCAGTGATATGCTTGATAAACTGAGGCGGTGCAGGTTTCCCGATTTGAAAATACTCATGTTGTCTCAATCAAAGGAGTGGATCCGGAGCCCTGTACACCAATATGATGTGAAAGATTGTCGTAGACTAGATTTCATAGATTTCACATATATGAAGGAACTCAGAGTCCTATATCTTCACTCTATGCATATCACCACTTTACCTTCCTCGATCAAAATCCTCATGAACCTCCGGTCATTACATTTAGACTTTTGCGATATGGAGGATGTGGCAATTATTGGTGAGCTCAAAGCATTGAAGATTCTCAGCTTCGCAGGGTCTGCAATTTGTAGATTGCCTAAAGAAATCGGGGAACTGACGCTTTTGAGATCGTTGAATCTAAGCAATTGCAACATGCTTCAAATAATCGAGCCTGGTGCCCTAAAAGGCTTAATCAACTTGGAAGAGTTAGATATAAAGGGAAGCTTTGATCAACTGGAAATATTGATCCACGATCCCACCATACCCTTGCAAGATGGTGACTTGTCATTTGAGAACCTAATCAGATTTCGATCAACATAGAAAATGTGGCAAGGAGGACAATTCAAGGTTTGAAAACCATCGAGCTCAAAGTGGAAGAATGCGATAACATTCTTTCAAGAGAATGGGTTCATAAAACTCTACATAAGACTCAATACTTCCATTTGGATGGGTTGAGAGAGTCCAAGAAAATTGTTCATGAGTTGTGCACCCAAGTATTTGGACAACTGAAGCATCTCAACATTCTCAACAGCCCCTCAATTAAGTACATTGCCTATTCATCCAAAGGCCTCTCTCACACTGCTTTCACAATTTTAGAGTCTTTGTTTCTCGAAAATCTTATTAATTTGGAGGAGATATGCCATGGCCTATTGCACCAGAGTGCTTTAGCAAATTGGAAGTCATGGGTGTCAAAAAGTGTCACCAATTGAAAAATCTATGGTGTCTTTCAAAGTTACCAAACATGACAAGCTTTTGCATCAAAGCTGAAATCACATCAAGAAGTGCTCCAATTCAGGTAACTTTTTCATTTTCTCCTTCTATTGGTTTGTCTTATTGCAAGTATATCAGTTCCTTTATTCTAAATCTTGCAAACGCTACCTAGATCATACTATTATGATTGGGGTTTAGGATAAGATGATATGGGATTCACTGAAGATTATTGCATTTTGCATTAAACTTTGATTCTTTGTAATTGATGCACTTTGATTGGAATCCAATCAATTTTCATTGAAATGATGATATGGCGTCACACAGCAATAATTTAAAAGATAAAAATGAAAGAAATGGAGAGAGAGATGGAGGTTGGAGGACATCTAAAACTCAATTGTAATACCCCACTTTACTATTATAGAGGAAATGACAAGGTCATACTCTTATATCTTAAGGACGTAGCCTAACATACAAAACTAATAAAAGCTTGTCATGAAAATATATCCATTTATATATTTGGTAAAACAATGAGTTTGTTATAGAATCAAAGTTCAAAATCCACCACACACACATATCTCTAAATTGATAAATAAACCCAATAATATCATTTCAAACAATACAACTATCTATATTTATTTTCAAAATCCAACTACCTAAAGTTTCTCATAGATAATGCTTCTATCCTACTTGCTTCTAACTGAAGAATTTGAAATTTTTTTTTTTGGAATGAATGATGTGAGCAACCACAACTTAATGAGTAGCACAAATTTCTCCCAATCAGGTTGAGCATTGACCATGCATATCATAAAGCAATTCCAGAAACTCATTTATCCAAATCCAGTACATAATATACATAAAAATCCAAATATGAGTTATATAAATTCATCACAACTTTATACATATAAACATATTCATTGAATTAATAATATCAAAGTAAATATCAATGGTCTTAGTCCAATACTAATCTAATGCTCATATCAAACTAACATCATGGTTAATAGCTTGAGACAAAGCTTATCAAAATTTCCCTTTGTTAGTTCTTCACTTATATCTGCTAGTGGTTCGGCCCAAGCAAGATATCCTCAAAACAATATGATGCATACTCAACCCTCGATGGGTCTCAAATATAGTGATAATGAGCAAAAAACCACTAACTCATCCTCCATTAACCCATGAATCCAGAATCCATCTGTAAATCAAGTTAGCTAACCAAAACATATAATTAGTTAAAATGGATTCATAATTTGTAACTATTTTTGTGAGAGTAAGGCCACTAGTGAAAATTCATTCTTCCACCACACCAGAGAGATGGTTAGGATTAGGCCAAATTGTTAATTTTTCATGATATGATTTGACACATAATCCTTTTGAGCAGGATTAGGTGTATAAACAACTAATATCATTAAACATTTTCTTACTTGCTCCTTTGCTCTTATGACTGTCGATGAATAGGATTGCTCAAATTCTATATCCTTATTTACAGCTACTCAATCTAGATGTTACCAATATGTACTTTTTATATAAAAAAAAAAATTGATTAAATGACAATTTGTTTACATGTGCCATAATCGGGTTTTGAAATTGTGTCATTGGAAAACATTATAATTTATTAATTTATGCTATATGTTTATATGCATTAAGTTCATGTCAATTTGTGCCAACTTCAGATTTGCCATATTATGGTGTACAATCGTGATGTTAAAAATTGTCAACCCCATCACTCCCAATTTTTTCTATAAAATTCTACTAGTTCTCACATGCGTGCATGATTTCTTTTGGTTAATTTGAAACTCAATGGATTGATGAATTTCCTGGTAAACTTAAGTATTATTACTCGAATGATAAAAAAGAACATGCTACCCTCTTGTTCGTATAATAGAAATGCTGGTTACATCATAAGGTAGATGATACACATCTCAAGTATGCTCTTCTTTAATCAACACTCTTGGAGTCACTTTTAATAATCAAGATATCCTTAAAGTGAAGATAAACAGAGATAAAAACATCGGATAGTTTTATCACAACCTAAACCCTTTTAAAATACAAAATCAGAAAATAAACATAATCGCATTAAGAGAAAAAAGCCAAAAAAGAACGAGAGACTTCAATCACAAATGCGCGCATGTGGAAGGGGACGTAAGAAAATAAAGCAAAACACAATAGGACAATAAAGTTCATATAAGTGTGCATGTTGATTAACCTCTATGTCCGACTCCTAGAATGGGCTTTGATATAACAATTCCTTAAAAGAAATTCTCTCTCTATAGATCTCTCTCTCTCTCTCTCTCTCTATATATATATATATATATATATATATATATATATATATATAATTTATATCTGTATGTAATCATTAAAATGAATGAGAATAGTTAAAGGGTGATGACTTAGTCCACAATTCATTTAGGTGGAGAGTTGCTATGTGAGTTCTTTTTTTTTCCCTATATATATACACACACACGTGCATCTATTTTCTTGTATTAGAGGTGATAGGTGATCTTTAAGACAAACTTTCTTTTCAAATATCCTTCCCTTATGTTGGAGAATAATTTTACCATTGTTTTTTTTTTATGCCAATTTCAAAACTAAAATAAAAAGTCCGATTTCGCATTTGACCATTCAACAAGAATTCTTGACATATAAATGTTCATGGATATCGTCCCGCTGAAATTACCAAGAGTTGGAAATGATGATTTGCCATTTCAAATAAACTTGAAAATGATAATTATTACTAGACACCCTCGACACTCGAGTCTCTTGT
Source organism: Eucalyptus sideroxylon (assembly GCA_014182405.2). Lineage (NCBI taxonomy): Eukaryota > Viridiplantae > Streptophyta > Magnoliopsida > Myrtales > Myrtaceae > Eucalyptus > Eucalyptus sideroxylon. Next base: position 29,481,297 of record CM024554.2, on the reverse strand, counting down.
AATAAGTATGTATAACATCTTATAATTGATCATTTACTGTATCTAAATACGAAAAAATATATGCACGTATCCTCTAATTAAAATCAATATACATAATTTCATTAGAAATTGAGATTTTTGCTATGAATTTTGAAATGAAGTGTTTGATAAATAATCGATTGTTTCAATAACGAGGAAACTCTCTTACAGTAGTATTATGGCAGTTTAACTAATGATAAATTAACGTTCTTTAATTTGAACGTAAAAATGCAACACCCTTAATGACCCACATAATCAATCAAACATTTTCGTTATAGAATTAAGGCAAGGCTATTTCCATTGGCTGTAAGGCTTGGGAAACAGCTTTCATTACGAACTTGACTGAATTGCCCTTAACCATGGTCCCACGTTCTTCTGCTGAAAATTACTTTTTCTTTCATTTCTTTTATTGAAAATTCGACCTCTTTTCCAATGTTGCATTTCTTCCCCATCTCTCTTTCCAAAGCATTATGAACAGGTAATACAACTGCCAGAAAGATCTCTGAAAGATTCCCGATCATATCCCATATATATTTTTGTCTAATAGGAAAAAAAAGCTCTTGCTCTCAGATTAATCATACCCTAAAGCCTCAATTCTCTTAATTGCACCAGCAAAAGGAGCTTGAGCCCTATCCATTACCATACTGGTCAAGATCTCTAGGGTTCAGGGCTTTAGAAATCACCCTTTTTAGTTCTTACATAAATTGCTTGACCATTTTTATGAAACTGTTGTTTAAAGAAATAAATTACATTTCGCAAGTCAGCCATTTAATTCGAGTCATCTGACTTACCGAGTTGACAATGGAAGGACGTCTCAATGAAAAATGAAAAAGAGCAATTTATTAAATCGTTTGAACTTTTCGGGCCAACATTTGAGGTTGAAAGTATTGTTGTATTTACTTAGGCTGCGTTCGTTTCATGGAAAATAACTTCCAGGAAAATGTTTTCCGAATTTTCCAGTGTTCGTTTCACGGAAAATCAACTACTCAAGGAAAATGTTTTCCATCAACAGTAAAAATTACATTCAAAGCTAAGGAAAATGTTTTCCACTTCTGAAAAGTGGAAAATATTTTCCATAACTTCTTCCGTCTTTTTCTTTCTTTCTTTCTTTCTTTCTTTCCTTTTCATTTTTCTTCCTTAGCTTGGGATGGCCGGCCACGACAGCGGTCGGCGATCGGCGATCGGCAACCGGCTGCGGTTGTGAGCCAGCTCGAGCTCCGCCCGGGTTGACGAGGCTCCGCCTAGCCCGATCTGTGGAAGCCCGGCTCGCCCGAGCTCGGCGAGCTCGGGCCTCGCCGCATCGGCCGAGGCGGAGCCTTGCCGGCTGGGGCGGAGCTTTGGCCTCGCCGGATCCGGCGAGCCGGGTGGGGCTCGGGCCTCGCCCGAGCTCGCCAAAGGTCTGGCGAGCCGTGAGCTCGCTGGATTTGGCGAGCTCGGGTGAGGCCCGAGCCCCGCCCGCTCGCCGGATCGCGACCGGATCTTGGTCGGCTTGCCATCGTCGGGCATGCGGCGGCGGAGGAAGGAGGACGGAGGAGGAAGAAGGAGGAGGAAGGGGGAAGGAGAAGGAAAAGAAAAGGAAAAAATAAAAAGAAAAAGAAAGAAATTAGTTAACGAACGGTGGAAAATGTTTTCCACTCAAAATTTAAGTTTCAGCCGAATATCGGAAAATATAGCCATTTTCCTGGAAAATGACTTATGGGAAAATATTTTCCGGAGATGGCTCATTTTCCGTAAAACGAACGCAGCCTTATTATATAGAGGGATAAGTGACGCTCCACTTGCTAAGCCATTTCTGACAATAATTCTAGTCCAACGACAGACTGGAGAAAGATTTTTAATCTTTTTCAGTGAGAGTTTTAGAAAACTTTTTTTAATTCTATGAAACACTCTAGGAAACTAAAAACTAGGAGTACTAGGGAGATTTCTATACTCCTTTTAATTTTTTCTTTCTTTTTTGCAACTTAATAATTTATTCTATAACAAGTGATCACTTGACTCTGACTTCTGCCATTGTAGAGTGCTGCGCTTGCACCACAATCTAGTTATTACCGATAAAAGTTAGCATGCACCACAATTTTGCAACTTATCTATCTTGAGCGATCATATGGAAAAATGAAAGGAATCATGTTATAATAAATATCATCTATCTAGTTCTTAGTGATTATTTAGGGTATTCAATGGACTTTTTTAAGCCTTTGATGTGTGATTTTATCTAATAGTGAATGCCTCAAATCTTCGATAATCTAGAAAATTTAACTAAATAGATCATTTGAATCACTGGAAATGTTCACATAATTCTCTAACATAAACTAATTTAAAAGTCTTTGAACATCAGTTAAACCAACATGCCCTTTTTACTTGCTTGAAGACGTAAAATTATCGTGGAGCCATATTCTTTCTTTTTTTTTTACAGGTTGTGTTTCCTTTTCAACATTTGAAGACTCTAGACGTGTCACATTGTGATGAGTTATCAAATATTTTCACACCGATAATAGCTGAAAATTTGGTGGAACTCACAGAATTGAGGATAAGTAATTGTAAAATGTTAATAGAAGTCATCAGTGATGAGGGGGTAAAGAGGGGCCTGTTGTGACTTTCAAACAATTGAAGCATATGGAGCTTGAAGAGTTGATAGGGTTGACATGTTTCAGCTCAAGTAGATATACTTTGATGTTCCCTCTTTTGGAAGATGTCATTGTGACTGGATGTCCCAACATGAAGTTCTTCTCTAATGCACCAATAAGGGCGCCAAAGCTAAAGAGAGTACAAGAATCAATAGATTGGTGGTTTTGGAATGGAAACATCAGAAACATCACACAAAATATGTCTATAGAAATGGTATGCATCAAATTCTGTGCAATTGGATGGTTTGATTACTAATAGAATAATTGCTTTTTGCTAACTAGAAGTATATGCTTAATGATGCATTTTTTGATAGGCTACGGTTGATGGAGTAGAGTTTATGCATATGTTTGGGTTCTCTGAGCTGATGGAAAAATGGCACAACAAATTTATTCCCATCAAGTCATCTTGGCAACTAAAATCACTAGTGATGGATAATTGTCCATCATTTCTTAACGCGATTCCATCTAGATTGATGCTTGTTTTAGACAAAATTAACACATTGCAAGTGCAAGATTGCTTGTTGTTAGAAGAAATATTTGATCTTGAAGAGCTAGAGGCTATGAAAAGCACTTGGGTGCTGCCTCAACTATGGTATCTAAACTTGGTCAATTTACCAAAGTTGAGGCGACTATGGAATAAAGATCTTCAAGGAATGCTCTGCTTTGGTTCTCTAAGTTATCTAACCCTTTATAAGTGCCACAGCATAAGACATGCTTTTGCTCCATCTATGGCTCGATGCCTTCCCACTCTTCAATGGATGGAAATAAAGGAATGTGATCAGATGGAAGGAGTGATTGCAGAGGAAGAAGGGGAGAGAAGTGCAGTGAAGAAGATTATATTCCCTATACTTCATTGGATGGAGTTGGAACACTTACCCAAATTGACTAGTTTCCTCTCTGACAAAATCATACACTGGAATGCCCCATATTACAAGAGCTTACCATCGCCCACAGCCCCAAGATAATAACCTTCACTTGGCAATCATTGATGAAGTTTGACAAGGCATATCTTCACCTTTCACTCCACAGGTTGGTCTTCTCTCTCTGTTTTTATTTTTAAGGTGATGCTTCAGTTTTTTCTCATTCCAATGCTTTTGACAAACATACATATCTAGTAGAAAAATGACTAAATAATAAGTTTTCTCCTAATTCTAATACCAAACTATAATGCTCAGAAATCCTCAACGAAGAGGTGAATGGTTCAAAACCCAAGGGAGGCGCTGGGTGTACTCGGGGTGGTTGGTTCTTCTGGGGGTTTACGGCGCGGCTGTCGGCTGCAAGTCGATACCTCCAATACCAAAAAAAAAAAAAAACATATAATGGTCAGAAATCCACGTAGCTTCTGCTGCGTGCTCTTATTTGAAGACCTTGATCTTCTATCTCTCCAATCTACGCAATCCTGCAATCGATATTGGTGATTTAGCCTTAATACGGAGCTAGCACGTCGCTGATTGAGCAAGTAAATCCGCTACCTCTTCCAGGTCGCTGACTGATCAAGAAATTCTGATGATTAGTAAATGCTTTGTATGGATTTATGTACATAACCTTTTTAATATCTAGTAAAAATATTAAAATATTTCCAATTCCTCAATAAATGTAATTAATATTTGCCCACCTCCATATCTTTTTAGATGTGTTATTTTTGTGTCAGCTCAAAAAATCATATCATGTGTAGTTCTTTAGAATTGATTAGCTAGCTTCTTAGCAAAATTATCTCAATAACCATATAAAAAATTTACTTTTTACAATTGAACCGTAAAGTACTAAACATAGAATAGCATCTAAAAGTGGCAGAACATTTTCCATATTGCTACTTCATATTTTCTTGCATAGAAAGAAACTTGCCTCATTCTGTTGAACATGGAGGGTCTTCCTAGCATATCAGAAGGAACAACTCCAAAGACTGAAAAAAAAAAAAAGGGGACTAGAAAAAAATATAACATAACAAAGTACCCAGGATAAAAATTGTAAAGTATTGCAATATAACCTCCAAACTCACTTCAAAATACCTTTTGATTGAATTTAGGAGAGGTTGCCGTCAAAAATATTAAAAAAAAGAAAAAAAAATGTACAGACCATTGTCTAATTCTTTTTGAGCAATAAAAATCAATTTCGAATTTGTTTTTGATTGAATTAAGTGAACACAAGCTAATATATTTACCAAATTAATGTAAATATACATCACTTTTTAAAAAAGGCAATCAACACATACCAACTGATCAAGTCAGTGTTTTTTCCCCCTTCTTTTGGCCTTTTCTGTTATAGATTATATATAGGTTTCAATTATTGCTTTCTCTTTTTACGGAGGAAAATGCTTGTGTTATTTTCTTATTCTAATGCTTCTGCCCAGTTTTTTTTTTAATCATTTTTTTGTTACTAGGATGTTTTATCATAACAAGTATCCACACATTTGTTTGCTCTTTAATCATAAGAGTCAGCAATAGTTATTCATTTACTTTTAGGATCATTTATTTGTTATATATGAATTTTCACATAATAATAGATATTCCCCATGTTATGTCACTAAGAGTGAAAGCATCGACTGACCCTCCCTGCTTGTGTCACTAACAAGCTCTAGAATTGTCATGATTTGTGAGAGTTAGGAAAGTCTGGAGGTTCCTTTTTGAGGTCATAACTCAATGTAATTATATTTATTGTGTCATTTTTCTTAATATTGCAGGTACTATTTCCTCGGCTTAAGTCGATGGTTCTCTCCCACAGGGACAACTCAAGCAAAACATGGGTCGATGGTAGCCAACGTTTATGGAAAGTGGAGGCTTTCGAGAAACTTCAAGTAGAGTTTTGGGTGATTGAAGAAATTGACCTTCCTACTGTTACCTGATATGCCACAGATCAAGACCTTTGCCCAACTTGACATTCTTGAAGAAATTGTTAGTGACTCATTGTGGTAAACTAAACATGTCCTTTGTGGCATTTATTAACAAGTGGGCCCAGCGACGACCAACAAGACCTTTCAAACCAAGAATATACTCTTCATTTAGGAGCACATAATTACAATTGCTCTTATTTAATTGTTACTTTGTTCTTTTAACACACTTACTAATCTCATGTCCAATGCATGGTAATATCATGCCATGATATTGTAGACAATATTATGTCCCTTTCCTATAAGTTTGTCGAAAACATATGATATTTCTACTATCTTTAAGTATACTTTCCTTCGTAAACACCTATAAGATATTCCTATTTTCCTTTCTTATTTCTCAAGACCTTTCCTCTGCCCAATTTCATTTTCTTTTAGGGAAAATTTCAAATACAAGCCGAAAGTGGAGTTACTTTCTCAAAGAGGGAACAAAGTGAATACTATTTCGAATAAGAGATTGAAAATAGCTAAATCAATCTTAAATAAGGACATAAACGCGTCGATCGGAAAATATTCGTCTATCTGGAAGCACTTGATTTTTCTAGCTACTAGAGTTGGGGCATTTTGTCCAAAATAAAATCTAAATAAAGATTAAAATAAAAACAGAAAAAAATAAAAGAAAAGAAAAGAAATTCAAAGATCGTCGGGGTGCGCGTCCGTCATTCCCATTGTGTCATTGAGTGCCGTCGACCCATGCCGGAGTACGAAGTTGCAGATGAAGATGATGGTCTATTGTTATTCTTTTTCTTCTTCTTCCGTTTTTTTCCCCTTTGGTGGGGTTCTTCTTCTTCCTTGACCCACCGCACGCAGGGACATTTCTCAGAGACAACTCCCAAATCTAAGCCATTGATCGGAAATCTTTGGTTTTCGATTGTTCTTGGTCTCTCGGTGTTTATTCATCCAGTTCACCTTTATTCTCGATTGATGGTGAGGGCTGTCGGTGCAGCAAAGAGGACAACCGTGGACAAAGAAGGAGATGAGAAAAATTATATATATATGGACAAAGAAGGAGATGAGAAAAATTATATATATATGGACAAAGAAGAAGATGAGAAAAATTATATATATATGGACAAAGAAGAAGATGAGAAAAATTATATATATATATATCTGGGCGAAAATGCTCCTAACCTTGTCGCCTGAAAAATCAAGCACCTATTGGTTGGTGATTATTTGGCTGGCTAGCGATCTCAAACCCTTATTTGAGATTAACTTTTAATAATGTTCACTTTAAATCTCTTTTTACAAAATAAATTAACTTTAGATCTTTATTTGGATTTTTTTTTTTTTTTGGCTCGATCGAGGAAGTGATCTAATATCTCTACGTGTGATCACTTGATCTACTCCCTTTTTTTTTTTTTTAATATATATATTTCAGATTGCCAAAAACAGCATGATAATGCCAATGGATGGATCGGTGGGAGGTAAGGATTTGATTGGCTCGTTTCCTTTTTTATTTTAATTACCTTCCATAACCTCTCTCATTCGGCCAAGATTTCTGATTCATGACCAAACCGTGTACCCACCGGATGATCATCGAATATTTTCTGCCTATGATGCCTTTTGTTTTGCAAAATTTCTCAAACACATAGGCGTATGTTCTCATCCAAAAGCCTTGCCGTGAACATCCAGAGAATCATGCGCCCATAAATGAAGTTTGACCATAAACTCTTTCCTCCATTTTATAATGATTGTCAAGTGAGGAATTTAATGGGCTTGGGCGAATTTTGAGCTCCCGCGGGCTCAGTCCAAATGGTTCAATTCAACTCAAAACCCTCTCTAAGTTTGAACCCATTTAGTACAAGTCCAGTTCTAATGTAATTTATGTGGGCTATTATTATAAAATGCTCATGATATACAAATGCATATTAATAATATTTTTATTCAGGAGTCGATGTCAACTCTTAATTTTTATGCAATAAATGATTAAATTGAATTCAAAATTTAGGTGTTAGCGACCTTAAAGAACGCAAAGAAGCGATCAGGATGACAATACCTTCTCCAAGTTAACTACTACTCTTTAGACTTTACAATTTGGCGAGATGCACAGGGAATTCCCATCCTTGCAAGTCTTCAGTAAGAGTATTCTGTGGAATAGAGCCGGACTAAGACTTTGGTGACTGGGAAAGCTCGGAAAGCTCCATGGTGAGTGGGATTAAATGCTAAGTTTTATTACCCAAAAAAAAAAAAAAAGTTTTTTTTAAGTATGGCCACAAATTTTTTTGCTATGAGATTATTTTTTATTTAAGTATTTTTTTTTTTTTTTTACATTAAGAATGTAGAGTTACCGGTGGCAGGAAAAGAGAGCGAAGTTTCAAAATTCTATGTTTTTGTGAGGTCCAAAACTGGAAAATTCTCTGCATTAATGGAATTTTAAAGTGGCTCATAATTTTCCTATCTTAGATTGTCAATTAATAGGAAAAATTCCAAATAAAAGGGTACGAAATGAGGCCGTTTTATTTTTTTTTTTTAAAAAGGAGGAGTTTAGAGTGTATCTTATCTCAAATAAAGGCTTGAAATGACCTAAACTAGTCTCAAGTAACAGCCTATACTCTTGGCTGGCCAAATTTTCGCCAACAGACATTTTCCAGAAACTGAAATAGGGGCAATTCTGTCCAATATTCGCAATAGGATAAAAATGGTAAAATTCAAAGATGGGCTTGCATAAAAAAACAAAGTGGATAAACAAGACAACGTCTTCATCCTCTGCAATGGTGCATGGAGATGTTTTATATAGGGATGAGAGATTATTTAACTTCTTTTGTTAATCAATATCTTCTAATTTCATCCTATATTATCCGTTTTTAGTATAGAAATTGAATGTCACGGCTCCATGTGGAATGTATACCTCTTTAACTAGGATTTTTATTATGTTCACGATCGCAAGAAAAACAGCTTCCATTGCGGCAATAAAATATTTATATGTGCATATGATTATTTGATTATATTAGGCTATTTAAATTTTCAACTGTATGTGTAAGTACATTTAACCAATGATCAAAACTATTTTTGTTTTGGGTGATCGACCAAAATAATAGAATGGTGAGCAAATTTGGCATGTAAACCAACATAGAGCTTTTTTCGTGACATTACAGCCTATGAAACTAAAGAGTGCTTCAGCCGTGTAAATTTTGTATTGAGATTTTGTGTATTTCTTTGCGAGATTAAGAGATTGTTTCTCGAGCAATTGTGAGGACTAAGCACCCTATGACTTATTGGTCCATAGAGATCATATTTTTCCACAAACGTTTTGGGATTATAGGACCAACATATTGCGCCATTAGTAAGTAAATTTGCAAATTGATATTCTACCTTGAAACAATAACATAATCATGTTTATAAATTCCAATACCTTGATCAATTGATTGCACTAACACTTTATCCTAACTCCATCATTGTCATATCGTTATAAAGTTAAATAGGGAACATTTTTGGAAAGCGTTCTATCTAAAAAGTTAAAAAGGGTTCTTTTTTTTTTTGGGAAAAGTGTCAAAAAAAAATCATAAACATTTTATCTTTATGCCGATTAAGTCCTAAACCTGTTTACGTTGTGCTAATTCAGTCTTTTTCGGCCAATTTTGGTTGGATTTTGCTGACGGACGCCGGCCGACTGACATGACTTAATCAGCGCTAACATAGACAACTTTTAATAATATTTTAATATTTTTGATTCTTTTTTCTTTTTTTCTTCTCATCTTCTTCCTCCAGCCAATCGTCAGAGCTCGGCAACCAACCAAAGGCGACGGTCAGTGAGGGTGAGGTTGACCTCATCAACCACCTCGCCAATGGCCCCGAGGCTCACCCATGGTCAACGAGGGCAAGCCCTCGCCAGCTCGGCGCGAGGCTAGCTCGAGGCCGCCTCCTCACGCCAAGTTGGCGGGGCTTTTCCTCGTCGACCATGGGTGAGGCTCGACCCTCGCCGGTTCGGCGAGGGCGAGCCTCGCCGCCCGGCCTCAAGGGTGGCCTCACACTTTGGGTAGGCGAGGCTCACCCTCACTGCCCAGCATGAGGCCGCCCTCGTGACCACTAGCGAGGTGGCCGGCGAGGTCGACCTCGACCTAGCTGGCCATTGCCTTTGGCCTATTGCTGAGCTCTGGCGATCGGCTGGAGGAAGAAAAAAAGAAAAAGAAAAAGAAATAAAAAGTATTAAAATATTATTAAAAATTGTTTGCGTCACACCGATCATGCCACGTCGCCCGGCCAAAGATCCGATTAGCAAAATTTGACAAAAATTGGCCGGAAATGACTAAATTGGCTCAACATAAAAATGTTTAGGATTAAATCGGCAAAAAAAAGAAAGATTTAGGACTAAATCGGCACAACGACAAAATGTTTAGGATTTTTTTGGCACTTTTCTCGTTCTTTTTCTTGCCTTTTCATCCCTATACTATAACTTCGCTGTGTATATATGGAGTAGGACGGCTCTTGAACTTGGCGTGCACGTTTGAGACTCATGTGATCTCTCATGTGATGGTGGAATCTTGGTTATTCGTAAAACAATTATACAAATTTGGGAGTAAGAATATATATGGTTGTGCACACGATAAAGTGATGCTTTCAGGCTTTTTCGGCTATTCCTTACTAGTTTATGTACAGGTGGGAGCTGTTTAGAAAATTTACTATGTATATAAGTAAATAAGTAAACTTGAATAAAATATAATCTTTACTCTTCTTTTCCAATTTTGAGTTTTGTCTATTTTCCGTACAATTGATTGTACCCCCTATAAGTTGTCAATTTTAAGTTGTGGGTGCTGAATATTTTCATCCATTAGGAAAAATCATAAATTAAGAAAAAAAGATATGTAAAAGAAAGGCAGCTCCATTTCCAGAAAAGAAATGAAAAAGGTGCAAAAACAATCTAATATATTAAAAACGTACATATAAACCTTATTGGTTTCATTAATGGGGTGTAATTAGTCATTTTGTGTAGAACCATTAAAGTGAGATTCTCAGATTCGAAATAAATAAGTATTATGATTCATCAACTTAATAAAGAGAAAGTGGAAAGGCATCTTCCATGAAGCTTCAGTTTTTTTTCCAGTGGAGTTATCTACGCAGCTCAAAACCTATGCATATTCATAAGATGAATGCATAGGTGTCTCTTACATATCAATGGAATGGTTAGAATTCTTTGGCACATGATGATCCTCATCAAGTGCGGTAATTTCTTTATTCCACATGCATTGGATAATAACCGAAGACACACAACTTGGTACTCTTGGAGTGGTCCTAAGTGAATGTGTAAGTGTGGTGATTCGATTCAGGTATTGAGCGAGCAACCCTTGGGGTTAAAAGATAGGTGCCACTTCAATTTCTATAAAGAAAACTAACCTAATATAAAAGCGAAAATTCACAATTTTTCCTTATAAAAGAACTCTTCATTTCCTAAATGGTAACTCTTAATTTGGCCATACTTAGGGCCCGTTTGGTTCGGCTTTTGGGAAATGCATTTGCAGAAATGCAAATACCCTTGGGTAAAAGGGATTTTTCGAAATGCAAATGCCGTTTGGTAAAATTTGCATTGAGAAACAACTTTGGCCAAAATACCGTTTGATAAAATTTATATTTGTAATTAACTTTCATTAAATTAAAAAAGCAAAAATATGTTTATATTTTTTATATAAACATATTTTTATAAAAAATATAAACATATAAACATAAAATATATTTATTAAACATAAAAATATAAAAAAATAGATATGTTTATATATATATATATATATATATATTTATTTATTTATTAAAACATAAAATATATTTACATAAAAAATGGATATGTTTATATCTATATAAAATATATAAAATATATATTTAAATATATATTATATTTTTTTATAAATATAATTTATTAAACATAAAATATAAAAAAATAGATATTTTTATATTTTTATATAAAAAATAAACATAAAATATATGTTTATATATTTATATCGGACCGCCGAATTCGGCGGCCGAACCGCCTGAATAAAAATATGTTTATGTTTTTATATAAACATATTTTTATATAAAAATATAAAAATATAAACATAAAATATATTTATTAAACATAATATATATATATATATATATATATATATATAATAGACATGTTTATATAAATATATATTTATATAAAAAAATAGGAGAAAAAAATAGATATGTTTATATATTTATATAAAATATAAAATATATATTTTTATATAAAAATATAAACATATTTATTTTTATATAAATATATTTATTTTTATATAAATATATTTATTTTTATTCAGGCGGCCGATTGGCTTCTCCATCGAAAAGATGAACAATACCGGAAGTTGCATTCCGAAGATGCAACTTGTCAAAGGACCTCAAGAGCTGCGTTGGGCTAAAGGCCCTTAGAGCCACTTAGAGATGCAATGCATCTCGCCAAAGTCGAGCAAAAATGAACCAAACAAATTGCATTTGGCCAAGGGACTTTAGAGCTCAAATGAAGCATTCCAAATCTTGAACCAAAATCATTCTACATTCCAGGTTGATTTTGCTGCTAATGTTTTAAACGTGTGAATTGAACCCTTCTTTGTCAGTCTTTAACTCCTGGGAAGGTTTGGAGATTATTTCTGCACTAGAAATTATTACTCATTTAAAATTCCAACCTTAATCTCACAAAATTTTTGTTTGTTCATGTGAAACAGAATTTAGATATTGGGATTGAAAAACTCATTTCATTAAAGTTTAGATTCAAATGATGAGGTATGATTAATTAAAATCTAACATTAGAAGTTCTGGGTCCCGGGCTTGGAAGAAATTTTAGTTGATGGTCGATGCATAATCAACTTTTAAAATAATAATTTAAGATTTTTCTATTTACGATTGGAAAAATAATTCATTTAAGTGCCAAACAGACCCAAAAAAAAAAAAAAAGAGAGGAGCTCAGCTCTGTGCAACAATGGCGACCGAAAAAGCTCGGCGGAGGGGACGAGGGATATATAGAAACGAACCTGGATGACGGGAAGGGAGGGCAGGCCGAGATCGTCGCGGACGTTCTTGATGAGCGCTTGGGAAGGTTTGGAGATTATTTCTACACTAGAAATTATTACTTATTTAAATACCAAGCTTAATATCACAAATATATGTTTGTTCATGTAAAAAAAGAATTTAGATATTGGAACTGAAAAACGAGGTTCAGTAAAGTTTAGATTCAAATAATGAGGTATGATAATTAAAATCTAACGTTAGAAGTTCTGGGTCCTGGGCTTGGAAGAAATTTTAGTTGATGGTCGAGCCATAATCACCTTTTAAAGTAATTATTTAAGGTTTTTCCATTTACGCAGATTGGAAAAATAATTCAATTAAGTGCCAAACAGACTATGCTCTGTTCAACGCCGGAGATAGAAAAAGTTCAGCGGGGGGGACGACGGAGAAACCGAAACGAACCTGGATGACGGGAAGGGAGGGGAGGCCGAGATCGTCGCGCACGTTCTTGATGAGCGCCTCCATCTTCCCCTTGTACGCCTCGGCGTCGTGATGAGTGGAGGCGTCGCTCTCGCCTTGGTACCACAGCAGTGCCTTGATCTCGCCGCCGCCGTCCCTCGCGCTCTCCCTGGCCCTCCTCACCATGCTCTCGTACAGCTCCTCCCCGCGCTCCCGCTGCCGGATCGCCGTTCCCCCCACCGCGCACGGCACCAGCCCCACCGCCATCTCCGCGATCCCGCCGCGCTCCCTCACCGCGTTCGCGAAGGCCATCCCCGGGCCTCCTCCCACTGGAGGGCGGCGCTGAGGCGGAGGACGGAGGGGTCGGGGCGGCACTCCGGGGGTACGACCCCGTCCCAGTCGCGGGGGCGGGTGACGCCGCCGCGGCCGGCCATGTTGCTCTGGCCGGAGAGGATGAAGATGTGCTTGGCGGGCGGCGCCGGCGGTGCGGAGGTGGTGGCGCTCATGGAGGGGAATTTGTTGGAGAATTGAAGGACTCGATCGACAATCGAAGGAGGAGGAAGAGTGAAGCTTTTTATTTTTATTTTTATTTTTATTTTTATTTACTTTTACCCCCAAATTTTTGTTTTTGTTTTGATTTATTTTTTACCCGGAAAAAAAGAAGGAGGCTTTGTTGTTGGAGGAATGCCTGTAGCATTCTGGTACGTGTGGGGCCGTGCGCGTGCGCTGATCTGACCGTCCGTGTGTCTGAGCATTTCTTCCTTTAGGCGAAGCTTCACGTGAAAGCTAGGCTACACATCGAGAAAAGGGGAAAAAGCAATTGCTATTCTACTTAAAAAGGAATTTTTGTGGCTCATTTTCTTCTTATTTAATTCAGTTAGAATCAGCCAAACTTTTCGAAACATGTGGAGTTCATATGTTGTATCATATAATTTTCGAAAATTTAAAGTGACTTTCCCATGTCGAAGTCACTTTAAGTTTTTTTTTTTTTTTTGCAACAGATCTAAATATTTAAATTTGATGGGTTATTTCAAGATTTTATTAGAAATTTAGATGCATTCTAAACTTTCTTTCTTATGTTGTATCATATAATTTTCGAAAATTTAAAGTGACTTTCCCATGCCGAAGTTTAAGAAAATTACAAATAAGGATTGGAGTATAATTATCTTACTAAAAGAAAGTTTAGAATGCATCTAAATTTCTAATAAAATCTTGAAATAACCCATCAAATTTAAATATTTAGATCTGTTGCAAAAAAAAAAAACTTAGTTTGTGCCTCTAGCCTATGAATGCCACCACTTCTTTGTCTATGCCCTTCCGTCCAAATTTTTCCCCTAAGTTAATGGAGGGAGCACCGGAGAAACTCTATGAATGCCGCCTATTCTATATCTATGCCCCATTGTCCAATTTTTTTTTCCCTAAGTTAATCGAGGAAGTATCAAAGAAACTCTCTCTCTCTCTCTCTCTCTCTCACAAAAGCGTGAGCAAAATCATGAGATAGGGCTTTTGTGACATCCCGATTTTTCAATTCTATTTTCGGTAAAATGAGACGAGCATTTCATCTGCACATGTATAGTTCATTTCTCCGAGTTAGCCACTCACAAGAAGACTAGTCTATCAGGTGAAGCCGTTAAGGGATTCTAATGCATCAGACTTAAGAATTCGATTAGAAAGCGATCTTTTGACTGAGCTAATCTGCAAGAATTATTACGGTACAGTTAAAAATCGATTAGAGACTGAAGATAGGTTGACTCGACAAAAGGGCGTGATCAAGTGTGGGTGATTCCACCAGATTGCACGATTCTTGTCGATCAAGACTAGATCGAATTTTCTATCGTTTTGGTACCATGTATCAATATATGAAACCTTGAGATTACCCCGACACCCGAAAGTCGTCAATGTATCGAAAATGTACATTGTGGCTTGAAAATGATCAACCACAAGTCAAATGCACAAAAAATCTCTAAAAGCTACCCAGTAAATTAGGACACGCTAGTATCGTGCTAGAGTGAAATTAACCATGAAATTGAAATTGAATTCTGAAATTGGAAGTCATGTTGTGTCATAAATCATTTTAGGAACGTTAACTTATTTTTAGAAGATTTTTCATACAAATCGAGTTTTTGGCAAAATAATCAAAGTATGGTTAATTTAGTTCGGCAAATTTGTAGGCCCACCTTTGGTTGTACTTTTGGGATCCAAGATGATTCTATGGTCAAGTAAATATGTAAATTGAAGTGTTGTGACATTGGATTAATTTTATGGACTTCAATTTGACTCAATTGGAGGTGGATTGAATGAAATTGAAGAAATTGATGTACAAGATTTTGAATTCATATGTCATGGCAAAGGAAGCAATTGGACCTATTGGAAGGTTGTTGTAGAAGATTTGAATGTGACATCACCTAAGGTCATGGTGGGGCCAAAGTGAAAGGGGTTTGGACAAGTGGAAGAAGCCCATTGGCTCACCAAAAGTGGGGATTTCACTTCAAACATCAACTCCATCTTCTTCCTTGGTTTTGCTTCTTGGACTTGAGGAGAGAGAGAGGCGTGTGACCAGCAAGCCCGATGCCCCCCCTTTGCCGCTCGCTCGTCGCCGCCACACGTCGCCAAAGCTGTCGTCGTTGCCGTCGTTGTTCGTCTGTGCACGCCGCTCCGTTCGTTTGCGCGTGCGCCGCTCGAGCCCGCCTCTCCTCCTCCGTATCAGCGTCCTTGGCCGTCGTCCTCTGTTGTCTACTCGTCTAGGCCACCGTCCAACCTTGTCAACTACCATCGAAGCCAGCTCGCCACCATTCGATCCTCCGAGCAGCCGAGGTCGCCGTTGCTCGTCGTAGAGCACTCATTCGCGCAAGTTGTCCCAGCCGCGAGCTCTTGTCGTTCCGCCTCTGTCCTGCCGTCTAGGAGCCTTGTCCGTCACTGCCCTGGCTGTGCCGCCGTCGTGAGCCGCCATGAGCCGCCGCCTTAACCCGCCTGAGCCACTATCGCCCCTAGCTGCCCTCCTCCTCACCGTTCGGCCCATCTTCTTCTTCAGTTCAGTTGTGGTCGATAGCCGAACTAGCAAGGCTGTGGGAGATTCAAGGCCCGTTTTGAGTGCCTTCTAGTCCTTGTTTAGTGTCACCCCGTGGAGGTTTGTCAACTGCCTCACTGTTGTCTTCGACGGAGACTCATCAAAAAATGATTCCGGTGATTTTAGCTCTTAAACCTTGATTAAAGGGTTAATGATGCTTTAGGTGTGCTTAGTTTAAGTTAAGTAAGATTATGTGTTGGATTAGTTTAGTTAAGTGTGGATTAGATTAAGGGGTGTGATTAGTTTAATGCATGTTTAATTAAGGCTAAATAGATGTTAGATTATTATAATCTTGATTAGACCTTAATTGATTATTTTTTAATAAATAAATATTTCGAAATTATTTAAGTATTTAATAATATATTATATTTTATAAAATCATTAAAATATTATTATTTAATTAATTTTCGGAATAAATTTAATTGTTTATTAATTTCGAAAATTATTTTCGGGATCTTAAGGCTGCGCATGATAAAATTTCTGTTTCTTGATTTCTCTCGTTTCTCTTTCCCTAACAGGTTTGGAATGTAAACCGTTTGAACGTAAATTGATTTCTTTATTTCAAACAGATTTCTGTTTCAAAATTGTTTTGGGGGAGAAATCGAAGCTAGAAATTGTAGCTTCTCTATTTCCGAAATAGAAATAGAAATTTTTCTTTTGAATTTTTTTTTTTGAGACTTTGTTTAAGAAACATGCATGACTTATGTATTTCATTTCATGACTTATGTATTTGAGACTTTGTTTATTTATGTTTTTAAGTTGCAATTATGATGATATTATTGCTATAGGCATTCTTCTTTAAGGAATGTCATTGAAAGATCATTTGGGGTATTGAAGAATCGCTTTTTCATTTTGAGGCACATGCCCTCATTTGCACTTCGAAAGCAAGCACATATCGTAATTGCATGTTGTGCCATCTATAATTACATCCACGATCAAGACAAGATGGATAAGAACTTTTCCCTATATGGAGATCCGATGTACGTGGCTGAATCTACGCAGGATGAGCTTGTAAACATTCAGTTGACCGAGGAAGGAAACCAAATAAATATGCTTAGGAAAACCATTGCCAATAAAATGGCAAGGAAATAATATGCCGGAAATTTCATGAAATTGTATTTTCAACTTTTGTAATGTATTAGTATTATTTCGACTATTATTTTGTATTTGAGGATTTCCTATGTTGTTATCTAATCAATTTCTATTTCTAGCACAACTTTCATTTTATTAATTTCGAATCGCTCGCAAATTGCGCTTCTCTCCATGTCAACTAGTACCTAACATAAAATCACTTTGTGGTCTCAAAAGAATGCAAAAAGTGTAGTGACTTAAACCCGAATCTTGAATGAGGAGAATAAATACATTCACTATTTGCATATTACAATTTGAAAATACCAAATCTTCTATAGTTTGCATATTAGCATTTTTTATACTAATTACTAGCTTTTATTTACATAAATTGCTAATGTTTTGAAGTTCCTAACTACTCTATCGAATTACCAATATAAATTAAAGTGATTTATCAAATTTTATCAAATTAAATTACCATCATAAGCACCAAGAACAGTGAGGTAAAAGGATGGGGACAACATGATTCATAGAAATAGATTTTTTTTTTTTTTTGTTATCAAACAGATTTCTGTTTCAGAAATAGAAATTTTGAGTCGTTATCAAACGGATTTCTTTGCTCAGAAACTTGGCTGAGGAATAGAAATTGATAAATTGATTTTTGGCCAGAAATCAATTTCTGTTTCAGAAATTTTATCATGCGTAGCCTAAATCGTCAGAATTTTGTGCTGATTGTAGTGGTACTTTTTGTTTATATATTTGAGTGCCGGTTTATGAGAATTGAGTGAATTAGTGGTTATGAGAGAATTATCCCAAAATTTGAGACTGTCGGTATTTTATGATAAAATGACCATGAAAGGTTGTGAGCGGACTTAAGAAACCGCCGAAGTATGACCATACCAATAGGGCCCGGATTTACCACTGAATTTGGAATCGGTCGTGCCCATCGGGCTGTGATCTACCACCTATTAAAGGTCATGCCGAGTGATACCGTGATGCCACTAAATCTAAATTTGCGAGTGGGGCCGTGATTCCACTAAATCTAAATTTGCCGAGTGAGGCAATAATGCCACTAAATCTAAATTTTCCGAGTGGGGCCGTGATTCCACTATCTCTAAGAATTGCCGACTACTACTAAATTTAGACTTGCATGTAGGGTCGTGTTTGAGGTCGAGAATGAATAGCCAGAATGACCGTGTGATGACCTCGATAACATGTAATCGACTGAGTCGATTGATCGCTGAGTCGATCTGAGTAATTGAATTGTTTGAATTCTATTATTTTATATGCTTGGATAATATGAATTGTGCTAACCTGCAGGAAGGAACTAAGACAAAGGTAAGTTTCATTGTTGTGATGGTGTACCTAGGCCATCATTGAGTGTATTTTCTTTCTAATATGGGTTTAGGGAGTGAACTTGCTGAGACAATGTCTCACCCGTTGTGGGCTTACATTTTCAGGTCCCTAGTGGACGGAGCGGCCAGTTCATTATGATTAGCCTTGTGGAGTTATAGAGGTGAAGTTGAAGGATTGAAGATCATGTTCGGCTTGTAGGTCGTAGGACGGTCCCTTTTTATAAGCTGGCATTTTGTAGACTTTTGGTTGTAGACCTTTGTTTGTAAACTTTATTGGTTTATGTAAGTGTTTGGTTGTGATTGATTGCCTGTTTTTTCTATCCTAAGTTAATTGTTGGCAGGGGATTTGTTTCACTTCCACATGTGTAATGAAATGAATGGGTTGGTGACGTGTACTGGGATGTCGCATATTTGATCGACCGCAGTGAGATGTGCACACGCTTGGGATTCGGGGCGTGACAACTTTGGTTAAGAGTTAGAGGAGGGTATGTGAGCAAGTCGAAAATTGAAGATCGGTAGTGTGGGGACAACGCTTTGACATTTTGGAGTTTTGGTTTGCGGCTTTTCTTCGTGACAAAGCCCAAAGTTCGAAACCCTTGGGCATTGCACATTAATTCGGGGGGGAACTTGAAGAGATGAGGCTTTGTAACTATTTTATGTGCAGGCAACCAAAAGGAAAATGTCTTTTGGAAAATATTTACTAAGAATACGGTTAGTTTTTCCTTTGTTTGGTATGAATAATTGAAAATGTTAAGATCTAACGACTGTTCGTACACTATCATGATTCATTAAAAAATTAAGATTTTCTGTTGATGCTCATGCTTTGTTTTCTTGCGCATTGGATCCCGGTTTGTTGTCAATGCATATCGTAGATCATGCCGTGGGATTTAGCAATTGCTTTTGATGCTTGATTGTGCGTTGCTTCCAGCAAAGATGATCGTGGAGTTCTGGAACGGCAGGGTGATTATTCATGTTGATGGCTCAAAAGGAGAAGTTGAAGCAAAAGATTCGATCGATGGAGGCCAGAGACAAATGAATGTTGGGCGTATTTCGTGAAAAACTCAGTGACAAAGAAAAATATTTAAGCACTCTAGTCATTTAAACTAGGAGTTACCATTGGCCTCGTTTTTAGAGGTATGTTAAATTACTCAATTAAGGGTCGAGAGTGTTCCCTTAGATTACGCTAATATTTCTATTAGTGCCATTTTGGTAGCTAATGGTTTGATTATTATCTAAGGTGATCATGCATTTGTTTTTACATTTTCGTGTGAATTATTTGAATGCATTGAAGGGTGACTGCACGTGGATGGTTCGTTCAAACAATTCTAAGCTATAAAAACATGATATAAAATAAAACGTACAAGTAATGAAAGTGCATTGCAAGAAAGTAAACACTCAAGGGGGTTAAGGAAGAAACTATCCTAAGTGCATGAAAAATAAAATCCACAACTTGTTGGGCATTATTACAAAATTTGAATTGAAAACCCGAGACATGTTTGAGATCAAATGGGTATAACAAAAGGGACCGGATTGGATATCGCTCTATGGCTGCCTCCTCCTCTGGATGTCTTGATGAAGTGGTGTCCGTTTACCCAAACTAAGGTACTACTCATATAATGCATACACCAACCCTCATGTTCCAAGCAATCACAATCAACGAATAAACAAGGACATTCGATTGGCAAAAACAGCCTCGAGGTCGGCCTTTGATTTGTGCACGCATTGGCCCATCCTGAACCCTCTAAAATTGATTGAGTTGTGATCGTTGGTATTTGGCCGTCCTTTGTGTTCACAAGCGGCACTCGATACCAATTGATCCCTAAATTAGGGTCTAAAAGTTTTCCCATGGTTTCCCACGCACATGTATAAACATTCATCTAGCAATCACATACGTAAGAGATTAGGCATGCATTCAGACCAAATGATCTTTTTTCTCAAACCGTCATGCAAAGTGAGTAAGTCCAAAATAGGATCACTTGTTAATTAATTTGGAAATTCGGATCATTTAGTTTTATAAGCATATGACCAACAGTTCCAAACATTGCAAATCAAGTGTCATTTGAAAGCTAAATATGTGTAGAACAAATGTCCAGAAGACCATTATACCCATTTTTGAACCATTTGATCCGAAACGGATGATATCCCGAAGGGTTCAGGACCCGACCTGGTTTGCTGAACTTTGAAAAATTCAGGAAAAATAAGAAATGGCTTTGGAATGGCATAAAAAAATTTGTGCAGCTAGAACGAGATGTGAAGAATAAACTCTCAGTTTTGAGTTTTTCGAAATTCGTCGTCAGTTGATACAGAAAAATAAATTTAGGGATGGATGTTGAAATCAAATCAGTTTCGGGGACATCTCGAACCCTATGCAGATTGTTTGCAACTAAGGTCATCAAACATTACAATAAAGTCAACTAATCTCGCGAATTAGATAAAAACGAGATAAATTTGGAAGATTGTTTATGCTTATGTGAGTGGCGGAACGAATACAGGTTGCGTGCCCAAACCACACGCTTGAATCCACTCTATGGATCGAACTCGACCTAGCCTATTTGGAAAGGGCGGGATGACGAAATTTGTGATTAGTCTCTCACATTACAGTATGCACCTATGAAATCGATGCCGTTGAGCCTTGCATGACCAAGCAAAGTCCTCGGATGAAAGAGAACATAACTGCGGTGCTTATATATTTATATATCATACATGAGAGTCATATCATAAACATATAAATGTACGTGGATTCTTGTAAATTTCTAATAAATTAGTAGGTGTTTGGTATTCAAAGACATGATACTATTAACAAACATGTTGTATTCAGATTAGGTATAAATTTAACATGAGTAATTTACTACACGAGATAATTACAACATAAAAATATCAATTGTTGGCCCAACGGTTGTTAGATGAGACAGTAAAAGACCGATGACGTAGCTCAAAGAAATTTCCAAAAAAAGATGGAGATTGGATATATAGTTAAAATCTTAACAAAGATCAATTTCAACATAGTAGGATTTGGCGCACTAGAGAGAGCGTAAAAACATAAGAGGTTATACTGTCGTGACCTATCCTCGAGGGGCTGCCTTTATGAGAATAGGTTTAGAGGTATTTGTTTATGAGATGAGTCCAATGGTACGTACAAATGATGAAGTTGGATGGACCATTATTTGCTAATGCCGCAAACGACTCATCAATCACAAAGATAGACTCTCTCAAGTTCATGCCGTGCGTGACATTATATTTTCTATTTTTAGCTCGAATTAACCCTATGAAAATTCTAATGACAAGTTGCCACTAGCTAATTAAGGTCGGTTAGAAATCAATTAAGATGCTAATTAAGACGTAGGAGTGTTATCTCAATTTCTACATAACCAAATATTGTAGACTTGGGACTTGATTACACTAGTTATACAACTCCTGCGCTTTCGGTACCTAAACTTGATTATGTCATCAACTAACGTGTTTTTCATGTAGTCTTTTCATCAATTTTAGGACCAATCCATTAAGTGTTCATGCGATGTTTTCATTAAAATCCCAACCCTGCTAAAAGATAAAACAACAACCAATGAGTTGAAATTTTGCAATCAAGTATAATCAAATTGAAGTGCACGAGCAACGAATTAAGTATCGTCTCTTAAAAGAAAGCAGTGCAAATAATTTGGGTTTCCAAAATTTTTTTAAGGATTTTGAAATTTTATTCAAGACTAGAAAAATGTTCATTCGAAAATTGATTCAAAGCTCTAAAATCTACTGGAGTCAATTAAGATCATTTTTTCCGAACATTTTTCCAATTTTCATTTTTTGGTATTTTTTCATTTTTATTTTTATTAAATTATTAATATAATTAATCATTTTTTATTTTTTATTTTTTAATTCTGAAAATGGACTTCTGACCTTGTCAGGAAACCCGGTCCGAACCCACGGGTCTGACCCGGCCCTAGGGCCTGGTCCAAATATCAAATTCAGCCCATGAGTATCCAACCCAATTTATATACTCGGCCCATAAATTTCTAAACCCACAGTGCCCAGTTCAAGCCATCTAATGGGCTTAGCCTTTGTGGCAGCTCGAGCCCAACTCCCCAAGTTCTGGTCCCTCATCAATCTAGCCCAATTCCAGCTCACCATCAGGTCTAGCTCAACCTCCAGCCCGGCCAACTAATCCGAACTTTTTGCTCTTTTCTGATTTTTTTTTAAAAGAATTTTCATTATTATTTTATTTCTTCTTCCTCACGCCATCACCAGATCAACCTACGTTGGTTGTCCACTCCAACCGCCACTAGACCACTATATTGGCCGCCACAGGTCTATTACTAGCGACAACTGAGACAAAGTCGTCGTAGAGCAGCCGTCGTTTTCCGGCCAAAACAGCATCAAAAACTTTTCGTACGATACAATTAATACATCTACGTAGCAAGTGGAAGAAAATTGGGAGCCAAATGAAGCAGACTCAAACTGCAAGCATCGCCAGTAAGTAGGGAGGTCTACAGCTCTGTTGGTACTTGAAATTAATCTTGTTGTCACGTGCTTCTTTTATTATGAGAGGAAATGTGACAAAAGACAGATTGGAATCACGTGCATGTGATGCGGATAGTATTTATTACATGCTTGACTATTAACAACAAAAAGTATAATTACCCAATGATTGATGAAGAGGTGAGGGAATGCCACATGTCCAATTATTGAAATAGGATGACAGAAAGTTGGTGGCTGCTTGAATGAGTTTTGGCAGCAAACTTATCAATAGAAACATTTAAAATATTGCTCAAGATACCAAAATAACAAGCATCCAAGATACACATTATTGAGGAGCAGTTGCCATTTGAAGACTCAATTATGGAACGGCCACAAATAACCATATAACCTATAGAGTACAATTGAGACGATTCTCAAGAAGTTGGGTGAAGTTATTTGTGATTGTGAGGAAAAAGGGGATATGGACAAAGTCAAGAGTGGTTATCAAGTGTGCAAATGATAATCATTCTGTTATAGAAATTAATTTCTATTCCATAATTTCTTTTTTTTTATTCTCTGGAAGAGTTTCGAATAAAAATACACATTTGATGATGATAAAAAATTTCCGTTCTTAAAATATAAATTCGTTTAATAATAACACAAAAATTTTCTCTCTTGGACAATGGCAGGCGACAATGGGCAAGGGTGAGTGGCAATCGACTAATAGTAAGGGCGAGTGATAAGAAGAGTTTTAATTTCTCAATTCTATTCCAAAAATAGCATTTATATTCCAAACCTAATTCTGAAATAAAAAATTTGTTCTAGAAATAGAAAAAAAGAAAAGAAATTACATTACAAAATAGATTTATGTTCTACACCTATTCTAGAGAACAGAAGAATAGTTCTGGTCAAAAATAAAATAGTTATCATGTGCATTCTAAAAGAAATACAACTACTCAGAATTTACCATGTTATTTTATAAATACCATTAGTTATTCAATGAGGAACCCCAAATAAACCAATCAAAATGTTATCTCTTTATCTTTTCTTTTCTTGTACTGCACTTTAACTTCCAAGCTTTCATATTCCTGTTATCAATTAGATTCCGGTGTCATATCATCTATCTTGGTGCATTGTTGTTGATTAAATTCGTTTGTCATATCTCATTATCTTGGAGCAGTATCATTGATTATTTTTTTGGCATTGTATTCATGTATTCTCAACTTGTGACATTGATCGAATTCCAACATAGCGGCATAGTTCAAGTTTGATCGTGTAATCTGTTGGCCTTGTTATTAATTAAATTCCAACTTAGCAATATTGTATAGTGCTGTTTGGATCCAAGAAGTTAATATGATATTGCATTAGATATCTTTTGTCTAGAGTTGATGTAGAACCCTTGTCCCCTTTAATAAAAAAAAAAAAAAAAAAAAAACGACCTTTAGTAAAAGATATTTCATTGTTGGAGCAATTTCAGCAAAACAGGCTCAAAGGTTTATTCATGACTAACGTCGGAAATCGTTGAATATGCCACAAGATCAAAGGAAATTGCAGAGTTAGGCACAGTTCAACAATAATAAGGGCACAATATGAACTCATTCCAAATGTGAGCATGGCCTTTTAATGGATTGCACACGAATTCGACTATCACTTAAGCTTTTCTATCAAACAAGTGATACGCATCACAAAACGTGAACCCTAAATCTGGTTTCAACACGATATTCGGCCTAGACGTAGTACATAAGACTCTAACTCAGCATTTTTCGTTGTAAACAAGCCTCTATTTATTAAGATTTGTGCAAGATTTCATTGAGACTTAGTTTGTCACTCCAAGCTTTAACAAAGCAAAGTGAACCGGGGCCGAGAACAGGGAAGTTCACCTGCTTCGCAACTATGAAGGTGCAATCAGCGCCGGGGAGGAGGAATCGACCGCGATGACAGAGACGACGATGTCGAGAATTGTTGACTATTTGATGGTGATGGCAACAAAGATGAATCACGGAGCAAGACGATGACCAGGCGATTGGAAAATGATGATCGTCTCCGGCCGACTCGATGGTCTCACGTAAGATCTCATTAGAATTCTCCCCATCGCTGTCTCTCCCTCTCCGCTCCTTTTGTCGTATCACTGTGAGAGAGAGAGAGAGAGAGAGAGAGAGAGAGAGAGAGAGAGAAGGAGAGAAAAAAAATAAAGATAAGGGCACAGGCCCAGGAAAGAAGGGAACGGAAGTAAGCAAAAGAGGCTGGGCCCGAACGAAGAGAAAAGAAAGGAAAGAGCAAAAGGGGCTGGGATCAGCCGGGCCGGTCTCCAGCGGGCCAAATCCAACCGGCCCCCCATTTTTTTGGGGACATATTTTCTAACGGTTTTACTATATTTTACGTAATTGACCCTCTTTTACACGATTTTGGCCCATGTACATTTTAAATGCGGATTTATTGGACTAGCAAAATTAGGAGTTAACAAATACAAGTAAAATTTTTTGATAGTTACTCGCCACCCGTAGGTAATTAACCTGAGGGATGAGAGTGAAACTTCTTAATTTTAATCGAAAGGCTCAAAAAAGTCATGAGTTAATCAAGTCTTACCTTTTATTCATTGTAGCATGCTTATATAGATGAGCATGGAACAACCTTCTAAGCATGAGTAATTTTCTAGACTCATTAAAAAGACAAAACTAGTTTTACTGGACAGCATAAAGACCTAGGAACCAAGAAATACAATAATGATATTTATTAGACCTTGAAAATGCGAGAAATTTAGTTGGCTGTAGGTCTCCAAATTTTTCCTACTTCCAAAGTTGCTGAATCAATGTTCTTCAATGAATGTTTTGGCATCAAACGCTTCTCCTGCAAGCAAACTCATCCCCGAATTCCCTTTGTCTTCATCTTCAAAATTAAAAGTAGCCAATTTGCATGTGGACTTATGAGTAGTGGAGTTCCTTATGAGTGTGGATGGACATAAAATTCTTCACCAAAAATTTATAACATTCATGCTTGTTACATGGGCCAAATGGTTTTCAAAGTATGTTTATCCACACATTTAGAATCCATCACTCGAATCGAACACAACTCAGCCCACCTCGAAAGGATGGGAGGACAAAACTTTGACATTATTCTCTCACACCACGACATGTAACTATGGAATCGATGCCCCCGAGTCTTGCGTGACGAAGCGGAGTCCTTGCATGAAGGAGGAGAGAACGTGAGGGGGGCCTATGGTGTGAAATGCTAGCGGTACAGCTAGCAAGTGGCTGAGGCGGACTTGGGCATGAGTGGTGAAGTGAAGGTGGTCGTCCTTGACCGGCAGCCCCTTTGCATCGATGCCCACGACGTTCAAGAGCTTGATTCCAAGCTACGCCTGTCTCACTCTATTGTTAATCATGTCCCTTGACGTGACTGTGGTTTATACATCATTCGATTTACCACAATAGTTATTACATGCGTGCCGATTAAAAGAACTTATGCTTACTTTCATATTTAATTTCTTAGATAAAAATATAAATTCTCTACATGAATTTAATGAGAATTTGGCAAACTTTCTAGGCAACTTCGGAATGACATACCCAATTAAGGACAATATACATTTACAAATTGGTTGAAATTTCTCTTTATTTTGAGAGAAAATGCTTGCGAGTTTAGAGCAATTAAACGTTCCTCAAATGTTATGGAGACAAGACCTTATGGAGAGTCCTTTCAAGACGTATGGGATTATGGAGGCACTAGTTCTAATCTCAAACTCTTGACTTTGGCCAATTGGCCCCAACAAATAATCAATTCAAACGTCTAGTCTAGTACGTGATCAGTTGGGCCCAGCTGCAACAATCAAAAATCGAATCTTAATTTTGGACTCGGACAAAGCGTCAGCTCAAAAGATTGGGATGTGGATGCCAACTCAGATGATGCAGATCCCGAATCTTGACACGCATCATGAGTTCGCGTTCTCTTTAATAAACCAGTCTGTCCCACTACTTGTCCTATTGTACATTTCGTAACAATGGTCGCTACTTTTGGCCGAAAGCGTTTCAATTATTGTCCTCCCATCTGATAAAGTAGTCATGAAAAAGCATCTTACTAGTGCACGCATGGTCTTATCTTGTATCATAGTCTAATAAAAGCATCTAGCAAATGCTTAGGCGCAAAAGTCTATAATGCCATCGGCCTTTTCTATGTAAGGCTAACTTCTACGAGAAGTTGGAGTAAGAGTTGTCTAAGTCCTCTCCCCTAGCTAATCGCATTAGAGAGTTATAATTTTCTTGTTAGCATAAAAGATTGGGATGTGGCTGCCAACTCAGATGGTGCAAATCCCGAATCTTGATGTGCATCATGAGTTCGCTTTCTCTTTAATAAATCAGTCTGTCCCACTGCTTGTCCTATTGTACATTTAGTATCAATGGTCATTACTTTTGGCTGAAAGCGTTTCAATTATTGTCCTCCCATATGATAAAGTAGTCGTGAAAAAGCATCTTACTGGTGCACGCATGGTCTTATCTTGTATTATAGTCTAATAAAAGCATCTTGCAAATGCTTAGGCAGCAAAAGTCTATAATGCCCTCGGCCCTTTCTATGTAAGGCTAACTTCGACGAGAAGTTGGAGTTGGAGTAAGACTGCGCATGACAATGCTTCTATTCTCGGGAAGAATTTTTTTTTTTTTTTTTTTTTTTTTTTTTTTTTTTTGAAATAGTTCATTTCTATTTCTGTTCTAGGGAATAATTTCGAAAGAAAACTTGTATGATAACTGTACAAAATTTCTATTTCTAACATAAAAAAAGCAAAAAACCCGTTTGATAACCGCACAAAATTTCTATTCTAAATTTTAATTTTTTAAAAAAAAAAAAAAAAAAAGAAAAAGGAATATATTAGATATTACATAGAATTGACAAGATCAAAATATTATTAGATTAATATATTTTCTTTTTGCGAATTTTAATGTTTGATATAGCAAATATTACGAAAAAAAAGCACAAGGCATATTGAATTTGTAGTAATTTCCTTGGGACTAAGTTTTTACTCTTTAAAAAAAAAAATTGTAATTCTAGTGCATGCGTGGCTTGGGGATTTTAGTCTTGTAATCTTGATATGAATGTCGAGTCGGGGTTGGAAATTTCCTATCTTGATGCTACTTTTTACCCATATTCTTCTAAATTACAAATTATTTCATTTTTGTGTTTCACATAAGCTTATAAGGTTTTGGCTAATTTTGATGAAGGGAGATGTTTTTCCTCTCCTCTTTTGCTTTTTTTCTTTCTTGAATAGGATGTAAGCTTCGGATGGCGGTTTGTAGGTCTTGAAGTGTCAACTATACAATAGCTTACAATTTGCTTTTCTTTTGTTTGTCAACATTTATGATACATTCAATGGCATTTGTGTTCATGGAGATAGAATTGGATGACCTTAATACTATTAATAGAAATGTATTCATAATAATTTACAAACACATTACAAAAGTTTTCATCAAAAAACAAAAACACATCGCAAAAGTCGGAAATAAAAAGTCATGGAATCTCTTGCATATTGTGATCCCTTGCCATCATATTTGCAATATTTTTCCTGATCATGTTTATCTCAGCCGCCTCATCACATAGTGTATCATCTACAACATCGTCTTGTGTAGGTCCAAATGGAAACTCCGGATCTCCATATAAGGTAAAGTTCCTGTCCATCTTGTCTTGGTTGCAAATATAATTATGGAGAGTACAACATGCGATTACAATATATACTTGCTTTCGAATTGAAAATGGAGGCATGTGTCTCAAAATTGGGAAGTGATTTTTTAATGCCCCAAATGACCTCTCGATAACATTTCTCAATGAAGAATGCTTATGGTTGAACAATTCTTTTGCTGATCTGGGCTGTCTCGTTCTACCCCTATAATCATTCAAATGATATCGTTCACCTTTGAATGGAGTTAAAAATCCTGGAAGTGCTGCATAACCAGAATCTACTACATAATATTTTCCTACAATAATATATACATAAATTTGTTATGATGTGCGATAGCTATACAATTATAAAGAAAATCACTTGATATAACAAAGCAAATACCTGATGGTGGTCGAGGAAATTGCAATCGAGGAGTCTCGAGTGCTGTTGAGAGAACCCGACAATCATTGGTAGATCCTTCCCACCCAGCATATACGAAAGTAAATCTCATATCAAACGAACAAGCACACATCACATTTTGAGTGGTAGTCCATTTCCTACCTCTAAATGGGATTTGTTTCGATATAGGGATGTATGCATTAACGTGGGTGCCATCAATAGCACCAATGTAGTCCTGTGATTTTATGAAAGTATAGCGTTAGACAATATTATCGGCTATATATATTTTAATAATGTAAAATTGATATAAAAATCATACCTTAAAGTAACGTCCATGGTTAGGATCAAGAAGAATATCTTCTGGAACAATATCAAAAGAAGGCGGCCTGATAATTTCTTTCGATAATTCGAGAAATGCTTTCAATACTAGAGTAAAAAACTTACCGATTGTTTGTCCCGAACGTTGAAATCTCTCACATAAATCTCTATTGGAGTTTTTGTGACCAACCATAGATAAGAAAATCCAAACTTGTTCATCTACCCTTACATATCAAGTATCTTTCAGCTAACCTCTTGCCTTCATTAAATCATATAGGTTAAGAAAAATATGTCTCTCTAACCTGAATGCTTCATATATCCTATCTGAATGTCCGTAAACAATTTCCCTTACCCATTGGGCTCCTGATAATTTACTGTCTCTGACTTGTCAAAAATAACCAGAGATAACCATCCTATTGTTAGGTCAATATCAAACCCATTCATATAATATTCAACTGCTGCTACTTCTTTATTAGACACACTATTTGATTAATCTTCCACAGTACCTATGTCATCACACAAATACAAGAAAATCAATATAGATATATGTAAAAATAAAAACAAAAACAATAGAAACCAATAATATAAGTAATAAAATGAAAGCAAACCAAATATAAAAATTCAACACAATCCATCATATCCAAACCAACAACATAAAAAACATAGTCTCAACATCAATATCTTCAACAACAAAATGACAACCAGCAACATAAAAAACATAGTCTACTAAAACTCCATGCAATTCCTAACATCTACTAAAGATATTGGAGAAGCCCATATCTCATGTCAGCTGGGGTTTTGATAAAAGCCTCCCTCCATGTGGGAATAACGCAGGCTCATTCCACTGCTTTGTTGTAAAGATCCGGCTCCAACATAGGAATGGCAAGTAGGAGATCAATCACAATAGATATGGAGAATGGGTCTGTAGGTGGTGATGTGACTTGTGAGTTGATGGAACCACTCACATATTGACTAGCCCTGCTCTTAATCATCTCTTGTAAGGCTTTGCAGGTGCTAGCAATGCCAAATGATTCACTCATCCTTCTCCTCTTACTATTTGGAGTTTTATACATCCTATGTTTGTTAGGAGCTGGAGTAGGAGTTTTGTCAGACGTAAAAACTCCCTCATCAAGATGGTGTTCACCAACGTCCTCTGGTCCATCGTCTGCATCATCACCACCAGTGCCAAGTTCATCTGACATCACAAAACCTTCGGCATTTGCTGCCGCATAATCCCCAGTAGCATATGTATCTCCAAATACAATACACAAGTCGGGATAATGAGGAAACCCATCATTCTTGAATTTTTCCCACTCAATATTATTCTGCAATTTTCACAATGATAACATATATCAGCAATACAATTAAACATATTGCATATACATCTATAGTGATCTCAAAATGATCAAAGGTTAAAGCATACCTTAATGTGCGATTCCCATATACTTGGATCATCAACAATAACTTTTTTGTTCATATTATCCCAGCCAAATCCGGATTGTGAAAGAATCTTCTTGAAACTACCATACTGCTTTCTCAATTTGTTCACCTTGTTCTTCAACTATACTTGAGTATATTGAAGTTCTGCTCGTTTATTGAATTCTGTCCGTATGGAATTCCACCTTGCTTTATTGAAAGTAGAAGATGTGCGATTTCCCTTTTGACCTTTTCTATCGACAAACCGATGTACAAATTGGTTAAAGATTCAGTCTACTTTGCGATGAATGCCTCTTTTTAGGACGCCATGTATCCTTCACTAGTTGAGCATAATATGAGTTCAAGACAATTAAAAAGAGAGTGCAACATGCTGCTTCATTGGCTAAAACAGAGCCTTTATCACAGTCTATCGTTAAAACAGAGCATCAACAACTGCAACTACTCATGCACACGCACACACATACACAAAGGATGAAATAGATAGGCACTCACAACAAGAACACAATAAGAACACACATTCACCAGCAACTGTTTCATTTTCCAGATGATGAAATGCATCCCGTGATGCTTTCTAGATCATTGGAAGGAAGTGGTCTGATTTCCTTATCATTCATCCATCGTGCTTTGATGTATCCTCAGTGTACTACTTTTAGCTATGTATAGATCAAGTCAACTCATTGAAGATATGAGGAAGGAAGATTCAACATTTCCATTGATTCTGTAAGTTTAACAAAAAACATGAAGATGAATGTTACTTTGTGAGAAAATTCTTGTCTACTAAGCTGATATTGTTAGTGGATTTACTTGAGAGGTGAGAAATGAAAGATCATAGACAATTTCACTTCCAAAGTTGGGAATTCAAGCCATTTATATATATATATATATATATATATATATATATATATATTTTCTGAATGCTGTTTTTTAGCCACTACGAAGCATTGTTATAATGCTTGAGTGTTTTGTTTGGTATTGTTTCTTTAAAAGAAAGCTATAGCAAATTTTTAATGGAAAGTCTCAGTTTCCATCTCCTCGATGATTGATGAGTGGATTTACTTGGGAAGAGTAAGGTAAACAAATCACGTGTAGTATGTTCTATGTCCTTTCTCTAGTCTGAACACTCTCTTTGTAGTGGCAACTCTGATATAAAGTTGTCGTTAGAAAAGCAAAACAAACATCGATTATATAAGAGATGTACAATAAAGCTAAGGATTTTGTAAAACCAAGCTATTGTTGTTCTGACATATCTGTTCTCTTTTTAATATGGTTATGCACTTAAGATTTTCTAGTATTCACATAATGCTTTATCACAAGGTTGGAATTGGAGGACTTCGCCAGAGAATGAAAAAACACAGAAATATAAGAAACTACAGCGAAAGATGCTTTAGCATAACATGCTGCCTTCAATCTTCCATGACCAATGCCTGTGTTACTCAGAGACACACCCTGATCACGCCCCACAACAAGAACACGCATTAACCAGCAACAACGAGCCACGCAGGGGAGACCAATCACGCCCCACAACAAGAACACGCATTAACCAGCAACAACGAGCCACGCAGGGGAGACCAATCACACCCCACAACAAAAACACGCATTAACCAGCAACAATGAGCCAGAGCAGGGGAGACCAATCACGCCCCACAATAAGAACACGCATTCACCATCAATAATGAGCCACGCAGGGAAGACCAATCACGCCCCACAACAAGAACATGCATTCACGGATTCACCACATCCAAAGAACCGCATCTTACCCAAATCCCCCCAGAATCCCAGAATCTCGCACCAAAACAGCCACACGAAACCAACAAACCTGATTTAAGGCAAGACGATGACGAGGCGACACGACTAGAGGCGATGCGATCGGAGAAAGGTGACTAGTGGCAACAGGATTAGAGGCGACAGGATCGGAAAGAGGCGATCAGAGGCGATGGCACTGCAGGCGGCGAATTCAACTTCAAAAAAGGCCCCAATCACCACTAGAACAAAGTTAATTGAGTAAAAATCAAAGCAACAAACCTGATTTAGGGCAAGATGACCACGAGGCGACGCGACCAAAGCGACCCAACTGGAGCGAAGAGACTGCAGGCGGCGGGATCGGAGGGAGGCGACCCAACCGGAGGCGACGCGACCAAAGCGAAGCACCTTCAACTTCAGAAAAGGCCCCAATCACCACTAGAATAGGTAAATTGAGAAAAAAATCAAAGCAACAAACTTGATTTAGGGCAAGATGACCACGAGGCGACGCGACCAAAGCGACCCAATCGAAGCAAAGAGAGTGCGGGTGGCGGGATCGGAGAGAGGCAACCCAACCGGAGGCGACGCGACCAAAGCGAAGCGACCTTCAACTTCAAAAAAGGCCCCAATCACCACTAGAACAGGTAAATTGAAAAAAATCAAAGCAACAAATCTGATTTAGGGCAAGATAACCACGAGGCGACGCGACCAAAGCGACCCAACTGGAGAGAAGAGACTGCAGGCGGTGGGATCGGAGGGAGGCGATGAGATTGGAGGCAACCGCTCGGACAAAGGCGACCCAACCGGAGGTGAAAGAGAACTGCGACCGGAGACGACGAATGAAGAGAGGCAGCGACCGGATTGGAGAGTGGCGACCAGCTGTGAGCACGATATTAGAGAGAGTCGACAGGAGGCTACAGGACTGAAGGCCATGAGACCGGCGGCGACGGGACCGGAGAGAGGCGACCGGAGGTGATGAGATTGAAGAGAGGCAAGCGGACGAAGGGAGAAAGAGAAGTTAGGGTTCGTAAAGAGAAGGGCCGTGAGTTGAGAAGGGAGAAAAAAGAGTTCGTAAAAAGAGAAGGGCCATGAGAAGAGAAATTGCTTCTTATTTTTGTTCCCGAGAACAAGAAGCAACTTTTTTTTGCTTCTTGTTTCTATTCCCAAACCATTCCCGGGCTAAGTTTTTTTTCCCGGGAACAAAAAAACAATGTGGCGTTACCAAACAGGTTTTTGTTCTTTTTTTGTTCCGAGGAACAAAAGAACAGAAACCATGAGAAACAGAAGCGTTCTCATGCGCTACCTAAGAGTTGTCTAAGTTCTCTTCCCCAGCTGATCGCATAGAGAGTTAATTATCTTGTTAGTTCAAGAAGAAGAGATGATGATATGCTCTCCGCTTGTTACTTCATGGATAAGAAAGTGTCTAATTCTTGAGTGCCTTACGGTACACATTAATGACATCTAGAGATTAAAAGGCGACCTGTGAAAGCCAAGAGAAGATCTTATTCGTGGAATAACATATTCATCTTAGATAATCATCAGTTATCATACTCTCCTCATTAGGTAATGTATGACAATTGCTCACATTTGTTAATCATGTGAATCCTATTATCATGGCCATGTGATTACAGTACAAATAAATTTTAGATTTGTATAATTTACTTTCTTTTCTCTAACATTACATAATCAAGAATAAGGTAATGTATGACTATTGCTCACATTCGTTAATCATGTGAATTCTATCATCGTGACCACGTGATTATAGTTCAAACAAATTTTAGATTGGTATAATTTACTTTCTTTCCTCCAACATTAGCAACATTACAGAATCAAGAAAATCACTTTTTTTTTTTTTTCATCACTTGGCGGTTTTCCCACTCTTTATGTTGCCTACTGAGGACCCCACCCCACATCTCTGCATAACCATGAGCTAAAGAACTACCATCACCAATTCAAAAAACTACAAGCATGAGATCGATAAAAACAAGGCCATGTCGAAAAGAATGAGATTTATGACACGTTTAGCTGCAATAGCGTCACTCTATTACAAATTTATTGCAGATTGATTGCCTATTAAAGTGCTTTTCGCAGTAATAATTATTATAACGTAATTTTTATGTGCTTGTCTTTTTCTTTCCACTCACTCTCTGCTAAGAAAAATGTATTCATTACTAAATTTATTTATATTCCGACCAAAAAAAATTATTTATATTGTTCAAGTGAGAACACCAATTGTAAATTTATATGAACTAATCACATATATAATTAATAAGTAAAATATTAAATAATACATAAATAACTGGTATAATTGTTACTAAGTTTCTTGATAGTGCGCAAATTCTTTATTGTATTAAAAATTATCGATACGATAATAATTAGAAAAATATGAGTTAATCACAAAAATGATTTCAATCACATGTTTATATCGTTAAATTTAAATGGAAACTTAAGACAAAGGCTAAACAGACCTACATGGCGGGAAGGAAGAGCAGGCCGAGATCGTCCGCACACGTTCTCGATGAGTGTCTCCATGTACCCCCGGTGCTGTCTAGGCGGTCAGGGAGAGCGGGCTAGATCGTTGCGCTTGTTCTTGATGAGCGCCTCCATATACCCCCGGTCAGACTGCAGTGCCTTAATCTCCTTGCCGCCACCGTCCCTCACCCTCCTCACCATGCTCTCGTATAGGTGCTCCTGTGCTCCCAATCCCGAATCTGTTGGAAGATATGATTCTGATCTGATGTATATCTTGAAGAGATGCTGATAATTTATTTTAGTCAATTTAGGATTAGATCTGATACACATAGATTAAAGGAATATAATCTTTCTTTCTTTATTATTAGACAAATTGTATTATATAGAGATCGACTTTGTACATCTATTGATATAGAAGAGAATACAAAAAAATTTCCCACGTCTCCTTCTTACAGTTCCTCGCATTCATCTTCTACCTCAGTTTCTGACAGAATCGCCATTTCATATTGCCATTCCCCCACCGCACATAGCACTAGTGTCGCACATAGCACTAGTGTGAACAAACCATAACTCTTCTATACGTTTGATATTAATATTGGGTGGTCTGGACTTTTCTCACCTTAAAAATTAATTCAAAAAATGAGACTTTTCATAGTTATTAACTGACTACTAGTCCTTTTTATAATTGATATAGAATAATCTCAATATCAATGTTGCTGTGGAGGGCCTCCTAGGTCTTTTTCCATCGGAGGGCGACGTTGAGGCGGAGGACGAAGTGGTCAGGGCAACACGACAGGGGACGACCCTGTCCTAGTCATGGTGGCGAGTGACGCTGCTGTGGCTGGCTATGTTACTCTAACCATAGAGGATGATTATGTGCTTTGTAGGCTGCAGCGATGGCTTTGGGGTTTTTGCCGAGGCGGAGGCGGAGGCCGAGGTGGTGGCACCAATGGAGGGGATTTGTTGTATAATTGGAAGGAGGAGAAGCTTTTTTATTTTTAATTTTATTTATTTATTATTAACCCAAAAATTTTATTTTCTTTCGTTTTTATTTAATTTTTACTCCCAGATAAAAGAAAGGAAAAGCTTCTTTATTTTGGGGGAAATGCCTGGAGCATTCTGGAACACGTGGGACGGTGCGCGTGGGCTGATCTGACCGTCCGTATGTCTGAGCTTCTCTGTTCCTTTAGTACGAAGCGTCACGTGAGAAAGCCTGGTCACGCAGTGAAAAAAAGGAGAAAATATTAGGTGCGTCGGGCACTCCACGTCACCGTGCACCCCTCCCAATCAGGATACGACACGTGTAGCCATGTGGAGCCAGGTCCCGCTTTTTCTTTTAGCCAAATTTTTGCCGCGTCCTTCTCTCTCTTCATTAATGACTGCGTCCTTTTCTCCTATTTGCACGCAAGCCGTCCCTTCCCCTTCCCCTCGCGTTCTCTTTCAAAATTTTTTGTTCTGCATTTTTCTCCATGAAACCTGCAACCTCATCTCTCTCGACCAAAAGCTCGCCAGTTGCCTCCAAGGTTGGCCACCTCTACCGTCGCCGTCGGGAACCACTCGCTCCGAAGAACTCTTCCGGTCGTGGCTGGGTCCCGAACTTTAACCATCTTCGCCTCGGCCTCTAAGGTGAGCGCGGACTCCCAAAAGCCCGTTGGTTGCCTCCAAGCTCGGCCGCCTCCGCCATCGTTGCCAGGAGCCACTCGCTCCGAAGAGCCTCGCCGGTCGTGTTTGGGTCCCAAGCTTTGACCATTTCTGCCTCGGCCTCTTCGACGATCGCGTACGCTCAAAATCCAGCCGGTCGCCTTCGAGCTTGGCCACCTCCTATGGTCGCCTCCTAGCTTGGCCACCTCTGCCGTTGCCGTCAAGAGCCATTCACTCCCAAGAACCCCGCCGATCGTGGTTGGGTCCCGACCATCTCTGCCTTGGCCTCTTCGGCGAGTGTGGACACCCAAAAGCCCGCTGCTTGCCTCCAAGCTCGATCGCCTCCGCTGTCACCACCAGGTGCTACTTGGTCCGAAGAGCCCCGCCGGTCGTGGCTGCGTCCCAAGCTCTAACCTTCTCCACGTGTGCCTCCTCAGTGATCGTCGACACCCAAAAGCTGACCGGGCGCGTCCAGCAAGGATTGAGGATTGGTTTTCAAAGCATTGGGGAGGTGGAACCAACAGTTCTATAAGAAGAAGCAGTAGCAACAGCTGGCGTTGATGCAGCGAGCCCTTCTCCAGCAGTAGTCGCCCTTCTCAAGCTCCCGGTTTCATTTGTCCTGCCAATGTGGCATAGATTTCCCAGAACTTGTGGTTGAGCTTCTAAATGTGGAGTTACTCTTGCAGATTTATGAAGTGTTTAACCTGATATCAATTCCCTTGTTAAATCAATGCACAAGACTTGATGTGTAATGAACGATTTCGTTCATAATGTGATTATTAACTCTTGTTGAAACTTGGCATTTTGAATTTTGAATCACATCGATGCCACTCACTTTGTGCAAATTTGACTTTTTCCCCAAATGAAAGATGGGTTAATGTGAGAACAAGTTGAACACCATACGACGGAGATCAACTCTTGAACTTGCACTTTGAATTTATAATTTGTTCTCTTGAACTATTGAATTCTCGTCTCCATGAAAAGTCTTCATGGAGATACCGCATTCATAAATTAAATATCAAAATTCTCCTCATATTGCAATTGACAAATGAATCTCTCGTTACACAAAGTAAAGAAACCAAGATGAAATTTACTTACATTAACAAATGAATATTTCATCCTTCTAATGTTTACAATTCATACTTCAACTACTAAGCTAATAGGACACATGTTTGCGTTCACAAAACAAATTCTGAGAAAGAAATAAATCCAACATGTTTTATCTTGTGTAGAAGCATGACATTGGCTTGGTCTTGTTTGAAGAGAACCCTCTCGACTTTTGGCAACAGTTAGTCCTTTTTTGGGATTACAGGCTTGTTTTTCTCAAGTTTTAGAGCAGTTCCGAGCAGCATTTTGCCTCACGCAGCACCTGTAGTCAGGTATTCTCCTGCTGGTCTAGTTTTAGCTTTCTCAGAACTTGCTTTGACCAGTGCAACTGAACCGGCAGACTTTTCAGCACTTAATGGAGGCCAGCGGGAGCTGCGACGGCGGCGGCGGAGATCGAGTACCGCTGGACAAGGGGGCCCTCGGCCGGTGCTGGTCGTTGGCGTCGAAGGAGGCAGAGGTCAACGACGACTTCCGCGGCTCGAAGCCGCTCTAGACCTTGGAGGCCAGCGAGAGCTGCAAGGGCGGCGAGGAGGCGGCGGCGGCGGCGGCGGCGGAGATCGAGTACCGTCAGATGAGGGGGCGTTCAGCCGGTGCTGGTCGTTGGCGTCGAAGGAGGCGGAGGTCAACAACGACTTCCGCGGCTCGAAGCCGCTCTGGATCTTGGAGGCCAGCGGGAGCTGCGAGGGTGGCGAGGAGGCAGCGGTGGTGGCGGCGGAGATCGAGTACCGCTGGACGAGGAGGGCGCTCGGCCGGTGCTGATCGTCGGTGTTGAAGGAGGCGGAGAAAGATTTTTGTGAGAGAGACTTCGTGCGGGAGAAGAGAAGAGAAAGGGGACTTCAAATGCGAAGGGCGGGAGAAGGACGCGGCCAAAATTTGACTAAAAATAAAAGTGGGACCCGCTCCACGTGGCGACACGTGTCACATCCTAATTGGGCGGGGCGCACGATGACGTGGAGCGCCCGGCGCACCTAATATTTTCTCGAAAAGAAGGGTAAAAAGCATTTGCTATTTTTCAAGATCCGACAGAGAAGTTACTACAAGACAAAAGTGGAGTCTTGTAATGTGTAAAGTGGACGACAACTTTGAAAGCCACGTAGATAAGTGTGTGGGCCCAGTCAAAGTTTTCTTTTGTTTACTCCTCTAACCCAACATATAATAAAAAGGCGTCCTTTACTGTTCTTTATTTAATATTCTCGGTAATTTCGCAATGACATAAATTGCACCATCCTGAAAATCTTCCGCATTAATATATTACGACATTTTCCTCCAGCATAGGGAAAAATGCGATGGTCTTAAGGACGTTTCTTGGATGACACCTTCGTGGATATTTTCAGAGCTTCAACGCATCTTATTCAGACACCTCTCTCATTTCCATTTTGCGTTCACCCTATCCTCTCTCTCTCTCTCTCTCTCTCTCTCTCTCTCTCTCTTTGTGGATGCTGGATTTGTCCTGCGGCTGTTCATCATATTGATCTTTCCTCCTCTTCAGTCATTTCGTTTCTGAGTTCCATCCGTCCAGCCTTATTCAGCATATATAAATTCTTAACTTTCATTCCTCCACGAAAAAGGAGAGAAAACCGGAAAGATAGAAGTCAATAGAGGAGCAAATGGCGGATATGGTTCGATCTGTACCTTCCAAAGTGGCAGAGTACCTGGTGGCTGCAGTTGGTCGTCGATGCGGCTACGTGACATTCTACGACAGCTACGTTCACCAACTTATTGATGAAATTCTGAAGCTGGAACACGGGAGGGAGCAGGTGCAGCTTTCCGTTGATAATGCTCGAAATCACAATAAGCTGATCCGTGCAAGTGTCGAGAGATGGCTGCAAGTCGCGGAGAGCGTCACCAACAAGGCGCGAGACGTGCTGGAATACGATGAAAGAGCCAAGAAAACTTGCTTCTACGGGTGGCTTCCCAACCCGAAGGTGCGTTATTGTCTCGGCAGGGAGGCGAGGAGAACAATCGAAGACGTCCAGGCACTCATTCTGCGGGGTGTATTTGGGACGGAATACAACGAGAGTCCTCCGCCGGGGCACGTTGCTGGCCCCTCCGATGTGAAATCTTCTGCCAGTGATTGGGGCGACACTATCACCGATTCACGATTTTCCATCTTTCAGGGCATAATGGAAGCCCTGGATGATGAGGAACTGACAGTGATTGGGGTCTATGGGCCTGGCGGCGTGGGGAAGACTATACTGTTGGAGGAAGTCGAGAAGAAAATCAGGAAAAAGGGGACGTTCCCTATTATTGTCAAAGCAAAAGTGTCGCAGATTCCTGTCTTTAAGAATATCCAAGGCAAGATCGCTGACGCCTTGAAACTGGATTTGAAGGATGTGCAAAGCGACGGTGACATAGGAAATCTTCTGTTGGAGAGATTACCGAGGGATCCGAGTGAGAAGGTCCTCATAATATTGGAAGACCTGTCGGAGGAACTTGATTTGAAGGCGGTTGGTATTCCTTCAGGAGAATTGAGCGGGAAATACAAATTGTTGCTCACATCGAGATCTAAAGATGTGCTGGAGCAGAAGATGCATGCCGATCGAACATTTCATCTTCAAGGCTTAAACAATGACGAAGCTGTCAGGCTGTTTTATAGGAGGGTTGGCGACTGGCTCAAAGACAATGAGGAATTAAAAGCAATAGCGGTTCAAATGGTCAAGAAGCTTGCAGGTTTGCCTCTTTTGATTATCTCTGTCGCGAGCACCTTGAAATATAGCGGTGTGTACGCATGGAAGAAAGCTTTGATAAAACTAGATGTGGAAAAACCGGAAACCATAGTGAAGTTGAGTTATGACCATTTGAACAGCGAGGATGCCAAGTTATTATTCTTGCTCTGCGGTCTTATTGGCGGAACCATTCAAGTTGAAACTCTGCTGGGACTGGGCCTGGGCCTGGGTTTGTTTGAGAGATTTAACGAGACGATAGAAGACGTAAGGGATAGAGTCAAATTAACGCTTAATACCCTGTGTTCCATTGGTTTGTTGCAGGATGCTGGTGATTACATGAAAAATGTGACCATAAATGATCTTTACAGCGAGGTGGCCGTCTCAACTCCATTTAGAGATCAGAATTCCTTAATGATGAACAGCAATTATGGCCTATGGCCAAAGGAAAAGCTTGAGAAATGTTGGGCAATATACCTAGTTAATGTTTCTAGTGATAGGTTTGCTGAACTAATGCTGTGTCAGTTTACCGACTTGAAGATACTCATGTTGTGTCAACCAGAAGACTGGCTTGAGAGTCCTGCACACCAATATGACGAGGGAGATTGCTGTAGACTAGATTTCACTTACATGAAGGAGCTCCGAGTCCTATATCTTCGCTCCATGCATATCACACCTTTATTTTCCTCAATGGAAATTCTTGAGAACCTCCAAGCGTCATATTTAGACTGTTGCCATGTGGAGGATGTGGCAATTCTTGGCAAGCTCAAGGTATTGCAGATTCTTAGTTTCGCAGGGTCTACTATTTCTAGGCTGCCTAAAGAAATAGGGGAACTTATGAATTTGAGATTGTTGAATCTAAGCAATTGCAAAAAACTTCATATAATTGAGCCTGGTGTCCTAAAATGCTTAATCAACTTAGAAGAGTTGTATATGAAGGGAAGCTTTGATAGATGGATGAGCAATGATTCGAATCATATAATGCTAGCCTTGCCGAGTTGAAGAGCTTGACAAAGCTAAGAACTCTGGAAATATTGATCCCTAATCCCACCTTACTCTTTGAGGATGGTGATTTGCCATTTGGGAACCTGATTAGATTTTGGATCAACATAGGAAATGTTGACAAGAGGGGATTTGAAAGTTTGAGAAACATGAAACTCAAATTGGGAAGGGTACAATAGTATTCTTTCAAAAGAATGGTTTCAGAAAACTTTGCAAATTACCCAATGCTTGCATTTGGATGGATTGAGAGACTTCGAGAAGAATGCTCACAAGATGTGCATCCAGGATTTTTGGAATTGAAGCATCTAGACATTCTGAACAGTCCCTCAATTGAGTACATTGTTAGCTCATCCTATCCCCTACTTCTCACTACATTTATGAAGTTAGAGTCTTTGTTCCTTGAAAATCTTATAAATCTGAAGAGAATATGCCATGGCTTTGTCGCACCAGAGTGCTTCGGAAAATTGAAAGCTGTGCATATAAAAAAATGCCACCTATTGGAAAATTTGTGGTTCCTGTCAGAGATGCAAGGACTTGTACATTTGGAAGAGATTCAAGTATGCGAGTGTGACTCAATGCAAGCCATTATCACATATGATGCAATAATAGAAGAAGTTGCTGCTGATGACATGATTGAGTTGCCTAATGTAAGTCATCTGGATTTACGTAAGTTATCAAATATGATGAGCTTTTGCATTAGAGCAAATTGTGCTCCAATTCAGGTAACTTTTTTGTTTTCTCCCTATGCCGGTCTATCCTTTTGCAAGTATATAAGTTTTCTTCATTTTTAATCTTGCAAACGCTACTAGATCATATTATTTTAGGGGATTTAGGATAAGATATTGGTGTTCACCAAACATTAGTACATATTGCATTATATTTGATTTTTTTTTTTGGTAATTGATGCGCTTGGATTGGAATCCAACCAATTTTCGATGAAATGCTGGTGATGTGTCACACCAGTAGTAATGTACAGATAAAAAAAAATGAAAAGAAATGGAGAGAGAAATGGAGGTTGGAGGACAGCCAAACCTCATCTATCATACCCCAACTTCACCATTATGGGGAGATGAGATGGCCATGCTCCTATCTTAACGACGCAGCCTAAAACATATACCAATATAAACATTTTGTGAAAATATATATCCACTTATAATATTTGATAAAACGACGAGTTGGCTATAGAATCAAAGTTAAAAAATTCAGCAAATACACACTCACCTGCACGTGCACATCTCTATACTAATAACTAAACCCCACGATACCATCTCGGATATATATGACTATCTAAACTTATATTCAAAATCCAACTACCAAAAGTTTTCCTTTGATAATGCTACCGTCCAACTTGCCGCTAGCTAAAGAATATGAAATTTTTTTTGAAATGAATTATGTGAACAATCATAGCTCATTGAATAGCACAAATTTCTTTCAAACAGATCGAGCATTCACCGTGCATATTTTTAAGCAATACCAAAACCTCACTTATACAAATCAAGTACATAATATACATAAAAATCCAAGTATGCGTTATGTAACTTCAACTCAGCTTTATACATATAAAAAAAATAATTCATTAACCAAAAAAATCAAAGCAAACATCTGTGGTCTAGTCCATTTACTAATCTAGTGCTCAACATCATGCTAATGTCATGGTTAACTCCTTGAGACAAGACTTACCCAGATTCTCCCTTACTAGGTCTCCACCTATATTAGCTGGTGGTTTGGCCAAAGTGGGATATACTGAAACAAATTTGATGCATACTCAACCTCTCAATGGATTCTAAGTATAACAACAATGAGCATAAAGCTACTTACTCATCCTCCATTAACCCACGACTCCTATCAAGAATCCATCTCATAAATCAAGTTCGCTAACCACAACATATAATTAGTTGATGGATTCATATTTTATAACTCTACTTTTGTCGGAATAAGGCCACTAGTGAAAATTCATTCTGAAAATTCATTCTTTCACCAGATCTGTTTTTCA
This sequence comes from Eucalyptus sideroxylon, assembly GCA_014182405.2. Lineage (NCBI taxonomy): Eukaryota > Viridiplantae > Streptophyta > Magnoliopsida > Myrtales > Myrtaceae > Eucalyptus > Eucalyptus sideroxylon. The sequence continues at coordinate 29,438,027 of CM024554.2, read as the reverse complement.
TAGCTATGATTTCCCGATATTTATTTTATTTATTTTTTATTATGAGTAGGATCAGGTGCATAAATAACTATCATCTTTGGACGTTTTCTTACAAGTCCCTATGCTCTGATGACCGTCGTCATTAGGATTACTCAAATTCTATATCCTTTGCCACGGCTACTCAATCTAGACATTACCAAATATGTACTTTTTATTTTAAAAAATTGACTAACCGGCGATTTGTGTTTATGCGCAAATATTGGATTTTGAAATTGTGTCATTGGAAAACACAATATTTATTAATTCATGCTATAAGCTTATGTGCATTACGACCGTGTCAAATTGTGTCAACTTCAGATTTGCCATGAGATGGTGTATAATCGTGTTAATACATGTCAAAAATTGTCAACCCGGTTACTCCCAATTATTTCTATAAAATTCTGCTTCTCATGCTTGTGCATTTTCGCTTTTCGGGTAATTTGAAATTCAATAAATTGGTGAATTTTGTGGTAAACTCAAGTAGCATTACTCAAATGAGGAAAAAAGTACATGCTACCCTCTTGTCCGTATGATAGAATTTTTTTTCTCTTTCCAGCAAAAGCAGTCTAGCCCTCTCATTCGCCAAAGTGGGCAACATCTCTAGGGGTCGGGGCTTCGGAAATCACCCCTTTAATTTTCACATTAATTGCTTGACCATTTATATAAAACTCTTGTTAAATGAATATAATACATTCCACAGATCAGCCTCTTTAGTCCAAGTCATTTGACTTCTAGTATTTTACAAAAAAAAAAAATAAAAAAAAGTCATTTGACTTCTCGAATGGACGGTTACTTCTAGTAAAGTGTGAAAGAAAAATTGCCCAATATGGGCATAAATAAACACCGATTACCTCATGGGAGTCGCAACGTTAACATAGAGAAACCACACATTCAGCAGCAATTCATCGTCTTCGATTTGCCAAAATTGAGAATGTTGTCCTTTTTCTTAGATATTTCCTATTGCATTTTCAATTGTCCATTATGAATATGACGACTAGAATAGAAAGACCAAAATTGTTAGGACCTCTTTTGCTTCCATGTGTTTCCTTGTATCTACTAATTTTCTTTACATCAATTGAGTGACTTCTAACATTGATTATCCTTTTGAATCTGAGCGGAACATTTGAGAGTAATATGATTATATGATTGCTATTGGAGCTTATCCAAAATTATCACGTTGCCCATTGTCAAAAATATATGGCTACACTGGCTTTGCATATAATTTGAACTTTTTCGGCCAAAATTTGGGTTGAAAGTAATGTTGGATTTGTTTCATTATATATGGAGAGATAAGTAATTCACCACTTGCTAACCCATTTCTTAAGGAGAAATTCCTCAGATTGAATGAAACTAGCTCACTAATCATATTAAGCTCTCCAATTCAAAATTATTGGCCCAAGAAAAGATCGGAGAAAGATTCCTTATGTTTTTCTTAGTTGAACATTTAGAAAAATTTCAGTTGTCGTATGAAATACCTTAGGAAATTAGAAACGGTATTAGCATGGAGATCCTTTTACTCTTTTTTTTCCCCCTTTTTTACATCTGGGAAATTCATCAGATTGAGATATGATTGAATCACCAATTTTTTGAGCAAATATGCAGGTTGCATTTCCGAGATTGGAGATACTAGAAATCATTGGCTTGGATAACCTTGGGTTTATGTTTCTACCATCCATGGTTAAATATCTTGCACAACTAAGAGAACTAAGGGTAAGCGATTGCATGAATATGGGGGCGATCGTTATGGAGGAAGAAGGTGGGGGAATGGAAGCATCGAAACTCTGGCATTCTCGATGTTAACTGTTTTACACTTACAACATTTGGAACGTTTGACGTGCTTTTCTCGTGCAAAGTGTAAGATTGATTTTTTTTTTTTTTTTTTTTTTTTTTTTTTTTTTTTTTTTTTTTTTTTTTTTTAGCACTGAAGATCTTCTTGTAGATAGATTCATTCCTACAATACAAATGGTGACATTTGTCTTATCTAATGAAAAATTAGTGACAGGTTCACGAGAAGCTCGAAGTCAGGACGACTTCAAATCCATTGTACTATTCAATCAAGAGGTACGTGATTAACGTTATGTCAAAATATTGAATATACTAGAGACATAAAGCATAGCCAAAATAAAGTAAAGTATATTACTTACAAAGTGTACTTTGGTTAAAATATTTTAAAAGAAAATGAGTAGCGCATAAGCGTAAGTGTTGAGAGTTGCTGACATATATGGGTTGCGATTTCTTACTTTTAAATTCTTTGGACATAATTTCCATAAAGATGGTTGAACATCTCGTGTACTTGCACAAAGCATGAACAAGTAATACGACTGTCAAACGGCATCTCTGAAAGCTTTTCGATTTTCACAAAAAAGTTAAGACTCACGTCCACGGCCTAGACATTGCACATTTTTGCATTGAAAGCAATTGAAAAGACAATTGAGTTCAACAGGCTGGAGAAGATATGCCCTTGAGATGCTCATTTGATTTCATTTTCACTCACAAGATCTCTCTCTCCCCCTATATATATATATATACACACTAATAATTTTTTGCCTCTGGCTCTCATATTAAGCATGACCAAAAGCCCCTGTTCTTTCTTAATTGCACCAGCAAAAGGAGTATGAGCCCTCTTCGTCGCCATACTAGTCAATTGCTTTTGGACTCGAGGGCTTCACCCCTTATAGTTTCTAATTTAATTGCTTAACCATTTTTATGAAAATTTTGTTAAATGAATTAAATACAATTCATAGACCACCCACTTGAGACCGAGTTATTTGACTTCTTGAATCAACGGCAGAAGTCAAACTTGTCCAAAATGAAACATGAAACTACTTTTAGTAAAATGAGAAAGGAAAATTGTCTAATATCGACATAAATCAACGGTGATTACTTCATTGAAGTTGCAATGTTATCATAGCAAAACAACACAACCATTACCAATCGACTGTGTTCAATATCCCAAAATTGACAAATGTTGTCCTTTTTCTTCTCAGATATTTCTTATAGCAGAATTTATAACCACTGTTGCTTCCATGTGTTTCCTTTACCTGCGAATTTTTCTTTACATAAATTAGTGACTTGTAACTTTTTGATTTTGTATCAATTTAGTCATAAACCTTTTATTGATGCCACTTTAGTTTCAAACTTTTTGATTTGATGCCAATTCAGTCCTTATAGATTTGGCTTGGTGAGGCTGACCCTCCCCAGGGTTTGGCCTTGCCATGGCCAAGGCGAGCTAGCTTGCCGGCCATGGTTAGTGGCCGGTCATGGGCAAAAGGTTGAAGAAAGGAGAGGAAAAAGGAAAGAAAAAAGAAAAAAATAGAAAGAAGAAAAATATTAAAATATATTAAAATATTATTTAAAATTATTTATGTTAACGTTGACGGTGCCACGTAAGTCAGCCTGTATCCACGTCAGTAATATTTGGCCAAAATTATGCGGAATGACTAAATTGGTACAAAATCAAAAGATTTATAATTAAATTGGCGCCATTTAAACGTTTAGGACTAAATTGGTACAAACGCAATAGGTATATGACTTTTCTAACGCATCTTCTGAAAATGCAGTGATACAAACTCTAATTTGATTAGTTTACAAAATGCACTACATTGAAGAGAGGGAAAGATTTGACTTAAATATAGCATCTATGAGAGACTAATGAGAGTAATATGATTATATGATTGCTATTGGAGCTTATCCAAAATTATCACGTTGCCCATTGTCAAAAATATATGGCTACACTGGCTTTGCATATAATTTGAACTTTTTCGGCCAAAATTTGGGTTGAAAGTAATGTTGGATTTGTTTTATTATATATGGAGAGATAAGTAATTCACCACTTGCTAACCCATTTCTTAAGGAGAAATTCCTCAGATTGAATGAAACTAGCTCACTAATCATATTAAGCTCTCCAATTCAAAGTTATTGGCCCAAGAAAAGATCGGAGAAAGATTCCTTATGTTTTTCTTAGTTGAACATTTAGAAAAATTTCAGTTGTCGTATGAAATATCTTAGGAAATTAGAAACGGTATTAGCATGGAGATCTTTTTACTCTTTTTTTTTTTCCCCTTTTGTGCATCTTAATTGTCCCCCTCTCCCATTGGCATTCATCTATATTTACATCTGGGAAGTTCATCAGATTGAGATATGATTGAATCACCAATTTTTGAGCAAATATGCAGGTTGCATTTCCGAGATTGGAGATACTAGAAATCATTGGCTTGGATAACCTCGAGTTTATGTTTCTACCATCCATGGTTAAATATCTTGCACAACTAAGAGAACTAAGGGTAAGCGATTGCATGAATATGGGGGCGATCGTTATGGAGGAAGAAGGTGGGGGAATGGAAGCATCAGAAACTCTGGCATTCTCGATGTTAACTGTTTTACACTTACAACATTTGGAACGTTTGACGTGCTTTTCTCGTGCAAAGTGTAAGATTGATTTTTTCTTTTTAGCACCGAAGATCTTCTTGTAGATAGATTCATTCCTACAATACAAATGGTGACATTTGTCTTATCTAATGAAAAATCAATGACAGGTTTACGAGAAGCTCGAAGTCAGGACGACTTCAAATCCACTATACTATTCAATCAAGAGGTAAGTGATTGACATTACGTCAAAATATTAAATATACCGGAGACAAAGCATAGCCAAAATAAAAATAAAGTATATTACTTACAAATGTACTTTAGTTAAAATATTTTAAAAGAAAATGGGTAGGATACAAGCGTAACTGTTGAGAGCTACCGACATATATGGGTTGCCATTTCTTACTTTTAAATTTTCTGGACATAATTTCCATAAAGATGGTTGAACATCTCGTGTACTTGCACAAAGCATGAACAAGTAATACGACTGTGAAATGGCATCTCTAAAAGCTTTTCGATTTTCACAAAAAAGTTAAGACTCACATCCACGGCCTAGACATTGCACATTTTTGCATTGAAAGCAATTGAAAAGACAATTGAGTTCAAGAGGCTGGAGAAGAAATGCCCTTGAGACGCTCATTTGACTTCATTTTCACTCACAAGATCTCTCTTTCCCCCTATATATATATACTAACAATTTTTTTGCCTCTGGCTCTCATATTAAGCATGACCAAAAGCCCTTGTTCTTTCTTAATTGCACCAGCAAAAGGAGTATGAGCCCTCTTCGTTGCCATACTAGTCAATTGCTTTTGGACTTGAGGGCTTCACCCCTTATAGTTTCTAATTTAATTGCTTAACCATTTTTTATGAAAATTTTGTTAAATGAATTAAATACAATTCATAGACCTCCCACTTGAGACCAAGTTATTTGAGTTCTTGAATTGACGGCAGAAGTCAAACTTGTCCAAAATGAAACATGAAACTACTTTTAGTAAAATGAGAAAGGAAAATTGCCTAATATGGACATAAATCAACGGTGATTACTTCATTGAAGTTGCAATATTATCATAGCGACACAACACAACCATCAGCAATCGACTGTGTTCAATATCCCAAAATTGACAAATGTTGTCCTTTTTCTTCTCAGATATTTCTTATTGCATAGGGCGACCAAAATTTATAACCACTGCTGCTTCCATGTGTTTCCTTTATCTGCGAATTTTTCTTTACATAAATTAGTGACTTGTAATGTTGCTTACCTTTTGAATCTAATCGGAACAATGTATATGATTCCACTTTTTATATTGATGAATTTTTAGTCAATTTACAAAATTTTACCCAGAAAAATTGTTGCAATTTTCTGAAGAATTTCATCCATATTGTAAGATAAATAAGCATCTCTAATGTCACACATGATAACCATTCTATTTCTGGTTAAAACTATTTTTCTGTTCTAGAAACAAGCTTTAAATAGAAATCCCTTTGACAATGCAATTTCAATTATCTATCTCTGGAACAAATTTTTAGTCCAGAAATAGGTTTGAAATAGAAATGATAAGTAAAAACTCTTCTTATCGCTTGCACTCACTACTAATTGGCAGCCCACCCACCATTACTCGCTGTTTGCCGATAGTCATTGGTTGCCGGTCCCCGCCACCGCCCCTTGCTGCCCATCATTTGCCACCACCCGAGAGGGTGAAATTTTGCGTTTTTATCAAATGAATTTCTATTTCGAGAATAGAAATTTCATGTCGTTATTAAATACATATTTTTGCTTAGAAACTCATCCAGGAATAAAAATAGAAAAATCTATTCCAAAAATCAATTTTTTTATCAGAATGGTTATCATTCGTGTCCTAAGTGATTCAACAAGTGCTATTTCATTTTTGGACTAGTAAAAATTGAAAAGAATGTAAACACAGTGATACAAGTTGTGACTTGATAAGTTTACAAAATGAACTATATTGAAGAGAGGGAAAATTTTGATTTAAATTTAGAATTTGTGGGAGACTAATGTGATAATATGATTATTATAGAAGCATATCCAAAATTACCATTTAGACCACTGTCACAAATATATGGTTGCATTGGTTGTGGATATAATTTGAACATTTTTGGCCAAAATTCGAGGTTGAATGTAATGTTGGGTTTGCGTTATTATATACAAAAAGATATGTAATGCACCACTTGCTAACCCATTTTTGAAGGAGAAATTCTTCTGATGGAATAAAACTAACTCACTAATCAAATTAAGCTTTGCAATTCAAAGTTATTCGCCCAAGAAAAGATTGGAGAAAGACTCCTTGCCTTCTTTTAGTGAGAACTTTAAATTTTTTTTTTTTGTTATTCTATGAAGTACTTTAGGAAATTAGAAACAATATTAGCGTGGAGATTTTTAACATCTTGAACTTCATAAGTTCCTAATTTAACTGATTCATAAATTTCGTGAGTGAATTATGCAGGTTACATTTCCTAACCTGGAGACATTAGAAATCTTTGCAATGAATAACATCAATATGATATGGGACAATCAAGTATGTTTTAGACATCTGAAGACTCTCGAGGTGTCCTTATGTGATGGCTTATCACATATTTTTACACCAACAATAGTTGGAAATTTGGTGGAACTCAAAAATTTGACAATAACTAGTTGTAAAATATTGACACAAGTCATGGTTGATGAGGGAAGTGAAGAGGGGCATGTAGTGGCTTTCAAACAACTGAAGTATTTAAAGCTTCATATGTTGGTGGGGTTGCAATGTTTTAGCTCAGGTGGATATTCTTTGGTGTTCCCTCTATTGGAAAATGTCATATTGGTTGGATGCCCCAACATAAAGTTTTTCTCTGAGCAACCAATAAAGGCACCAAAGCTGGACGAAGTAACTAAACATGAAATGCAGTTTTGGAAGGGAAACCTCAACATCATGAGTCAAAATTTGTTGGTATGCATCGGTTACCAAACCTTGTGTAATTGGATTGTTTTGATCACCACAAGAGTAATTGCTTTTTGCTAACTAGAATTTTTATGTTTGTTGATGCATTTTCTAATAGGCTATGGTTGCTGGAGAAAAGAAAATGCGACTATCTAAGTTCCCCATGCTGATTGGAAAATGGCACGGCCAACTTAATTCCATCAAATCATCTTGGCAATTAGAATCATTGATGGTGGATAAATGTCCATCATTTACTAATGCTATTCCATTCAAATTGATGCTTGTTTTTAACAATATGAAGACATTGCAAGTCCACGATTGTGAGTCGCTAGAAGAAATATTTGATCTTGAAGGGCTAGAGGGTGCGGAAAGAACTTGGGTGTTGCCTTCCTTCATGACTTTGGAATTGGTCAATCTACCAAAGTTGAGGCGACTATGGAACAAAGATCTTCAAGGAATGTTGCGTTTCGATTCTCTACAGGGTTTGACGCTTTATAAATGCAGCAACTTGAGACATGCTTTCGCTCAATCGATGGCTCAATGTCTTGCCAATCTTCAATGGATGGAAATAAAGGAGTGTAGTCAGATGGAAGAAGTGATTGGAGAGGAAGAAGGGCAGGGAAGCACGGTTGAGAAGATTGCATTTTCTAATCTTGATAGGATAAAGCTAAAATGCTTGCCCAATTTGACTAGTTTCCTCTCAGGAAAGAATCATATGCTTGAATGCCCCAAATTAGTAGATCTGAGCGTTGCCGAATGCCCCAAGATGAGAAGTCTTACTCGGCAATCTTCAATGGCGACTGAAAACAGCACCCCTTCACTTTTCACTTCACAGGTCAGTCTTTCAAACAAATGCATTTTTGGTGTTTCATTTGGAACATATTCTTGTAGTGTTGGGCAATGCAACGTATGTGCCATGTGCGGACAGAAGTGCCGGATATAAATGTTTGTAATATCAGTAATCAATGCTTTTCTCCAATTAATCGGGACTCATTTTTCATATCAAAACAAAGACATTTACCTCCCTCTATAGTCCATGATCACATCCATAGATTTTTAATACAAAACAAATTAGACATTGATAGATACGTACGAATTCAAAATCATCTAACTATAAGCAAGTTTTTGATGATCGATAAAATTCTTGTGCTTCATATGGATTTATGCACATAACATTCTAATATTTAGTACAAAGATTAATCATACCTCAAAGCCCCATTTCTCTCTTACTTGCACTAACAAAAGAAGTCTAAGCCCTATCCATTACCAAATTGGAATACCAAATTGGAGAAGAACTCGAGGGTTCGGAGTTTTAGAAGTCACCTTTTTTAGTTTTTAAATTAATTGCTTGGCCATGTTTATAAAACTCTTGTTTGGAAGGAGGTCTCATTGGATAATGAAATAGAGCAATTTACTCTATTATTTGTACTATTTGGTCCAAAATTTGAGGTTGGAAGTATTGTTGTGTCTACTCTAGAGGGATAATGGCGCTCCACTTGCTAAATCATTTCTAACCTCAACAATTCCACTAGAAGGAAAGGCCAGAGAAAGATGTCTTATCCTTTTTAGTGGGAGTAATAGGAAACTTCTTGTTATTCTATGCAATACTTGAGGAAATTAGAAACAAGGAGTAATATGGAGATTTCTATACTTCTCTTATTATTATTATTTTAAAAAAAAAATTGTGCAACTTAATAATTTATTCTATAGCAAGCTATCTCTTGACTCTCTTCTATTGTTCTAGAGTGTTGCGCTTACACCACGATTTAGTTATCGCTGATAAAAATTTGCATGCACCACAATTTTGCAACTTATTTATCCGGAGCAACCATATGGAAAAATAAAGAGAATCATGCTATAATTAATATCATCATCTCTATTTCTTAGTGATTATTTAGGGCATACAATGGACATTCTTTTAAGCCTTTGAGATGTGATTTTATCTGCAAGCGAATGCCTCAAGTCTTCCATAATCTAGAAAGTGTACTCAAAAGTTCATTTGACTCACTGGTAACATAAACTAATTTAATAAGTTTTTGAACATCAGCCAAACCATCATGCCCTTTTTACTTGGTTGAAGACGCGTAAGTTATTATGGAGCCATATTCTTTCTTTTTTGATTACAGGTTGTGTTTCCTAGCTTGGAGGAATTACATATCACTGACATTGGTTACATCAAGATGATATGGGACAATCATGTAGCATTATCCTTTCCAAGACATTTTCAACATCTAAAGACTCTAGATGTGTCACACTGCATTATGTTATCAAATATGTTCACACCAACAATGGCTGGAAATTTGGTGAAACTCACAAATTTGAGGATAAGTAATTGTAAAATGTTGACAGAAATCATTAGTGATGAGGGACGTAAAGAGGGGCCTATAGTGGCTTTCAAACAATTGAAGTACATGAAGCTTGAAGAGTTGATAGGGTTGACATGTTTTAGCTCAGGTAGATATACTTTGTTGTTCCCTCTCTTGGAAGATCTCATTGTGACTGGATGTCTCAACATGAAATTCTTTTCTGAGGCACCATTAAGGGCGCCAAAGCTAAAGAGAGTGCAAGTATCAACAGAAATGTGGTTTTGGAACAAAAACTCCAGAATTAGCATGCAAAATATGTCTATGGATATGGTATGTTTTGAATTCTGTGCAATTGGATGGTTCTCATTACTAACAAGCTAATTGCTTTTTGCTAACTAAAGTATATGCTTATGCATTTTTTGATAGGCTACGATTAATGGAGTAGAGTTTATGCATCTACCCGGGTTTTCCAGGCTAACGGAAAAATGGCACAGCAAACTTATTCCCATCGAGTCATCTTGGCAACTAAAATCATTGGTGGTGGATAGTTGTCCATCATTTCTTAATGCGATTCCATCTAGATTGATGCTTGTTTTAGATAAAATTAACACATTGCAAGTGCAAGATTGCAATCGGCTGGAAGAAATATTCGATCTTGAAGGGCTGGAGGCTATGGAAAGCACTAGGGTGCTGCCTCAATTATGGTGTTTGAACTTGATCAATTTACCAAAGTTGAGGCAACTATGGAACATAGATCTTCAAGGAATGCCCTACTTCAGTTCTCTAAGTTATCTAACCCTTTATAATTGCAGCAACTTAAGACATGCTTTCGCTCCATTGATGGCTCAATGCCTTCCCACTCTTCAATGGATGGAAATAAAGGAGTGTGATCAAATGGAAGGAGTGATAGGAGAGGAAGAAGGGAATGGAACTGAAGTGCAGAAGATTACATTTCCAATACTTTGTGGGATGGAGCTGGAACGCTTGCCCAATTTGACTGGTTTCCCCTCAGGCGAGAAGTATTTGTTGGATTGCCCCATGTTACAAGAGCTAACCGTTGCCCACTGCCCCAAGATAATAACAACCTTCAATTGGCAATCATTTATGAAGATTGACAGAGATATTCCTTCACCTTTCACTCCACAGGTGAGTCTTTTTTTCTTCTTTTCATATGGAGGTGATGCTTTTATTTCTTCTTATTCCGATGCTTTTGACAAACACACAGATCTAGTTGAAAAATGACAAAATGATGAGTTTTCCCTGAACTCTAATACCAAAAGTGTAATGCTTGCAATCCACGTAGCTTCGGCCGCGTACTCTAATTTGAGGACCTCGATCTTCTATCTCTCCAATCGACACAATCCTGCAATCAATATTGGTGATTTAGCCTCAATACGGAGGTAGCTAATCGCTGACTGAACAAGTAATCCACTTCCTCTTCTAGGGATCAGAAATTCTAATAACTAGTAACTGCTTTGTACGGATTTATGTACATAACCTTTTAAATCTAGTAAAAAGATTAACAAATTTTCAAATTCTCAATAAATGTAACTATAATCTGCACATATCCATATGATTTTATATGTGTTATTTTTGCGTCAGCTCAAAAAATCATATCATGTGTAGTACTTTGAATTGATTAGCTAGCTTCTTAGCAACATTATTGTAATAACCAGATAAAACATTTACATTTTACAATTGAACCATAAAGTACTAAACATAGAATAGCATCTAAAAGTGGCAGGACATTTTCCGTATTGCCACTTCATATTTTCTCGCATAGAAAGAAACTTGCCTCATCTTATTGAGCATGGAGTATCTCCCTAGCATATCAAAAGGACCGCCTCCAAAGACTAATAAAAGGGGGGAAGAACGTTGACGGAACAACGTACCCAGGATAATTGACCTAAAAAGAAAAAAAAAGGTACCCAGGATAAGAAGTTGTAATTCTAAATACAACCTGCAAACTCACTTCAAAATACCATTTGATTGAATTTGGGAGAGGTCACCGCCAAAGTATATAAGAAAAGAATATACAGATACACACCATATTCTAATTTTTTTGTAAAACAAACGTCAATTTCGAATTTATTTTGATTGAATTAAGTGAACACATGCTAATATCTTTACCAAATTTGTGTAAATATACATCACTTTGTTAAAATGGCAATTAACACATACCAACTAATCAGGTCAGTCTTTTTTTTCCCTCTCTTTTGGCCTATTCTGTTATAAATTTTGTATAGGTTTCAGTTATCGCTTTCTTTTTCCACGGAGGAAAATGCTTGTGTTATTTTCTTATAATGCTTTTGCCCAGTTCTTTTATCACCTTTTGTGAGTCGGATGTTTTATCATAATGACTATCCACACATTTGTTTGCTCTTTAATCGTAAGAGTCCGCAACAATTGTCCATTTACTTTTGGTATCATTTATTTGCTGGACATGAGTTGTCAACTAATAATAGGCATCCCTCACGTTCTGTCACCAACAGTGAAAGCATCGACCAACCCGTTCTTGCTTGTGTCACCAACAAGCTCTAAAATTGTCATGATTTGTCAGAGCTAGGGAAGTTTGGAATTTACTTTTTTTGAGGTCATAACTCGATGTAATCAAATTCATATTACTTAATGTGCTAGGTACTATTACCTCCGGTTAGGTCGATGGTTCTCTCTGACATGGACAACTCAAGAAAAACACGGGTTGATGGAAGTCAACATTTATGGAAAGTGGAGGATTTTGAGAAACTTCGAGTAGAGTTTTGAAGGAATTGGCCTTCCTACTATTACATGATATGCAGAGTTTTGAAGATCAAGACCTTCTGCCCAACTTACCATTCTTGAAGGAATTGCTAATGACTCACCGTGCTAAGCTAAACATGTTGTCCTTTGTGGCATTTATTACCAAGTGGGCCAAGAGACGATCAATAGCACCTTTCAGATCACTAAGCATACTCTTTATTTAAGACTGCATAGTTACAATTGCTCATTTAATTGTTACTTTGTCCTTTAACACACTTACTAAGCTCAGGTCCAATGCATGGTCATGTCATACTGTAATACCATAGAAAACATTATCTCCCTTGCCTATAAGTTTGTCGACAACATATGATATTTCTAGTAACTTTAAGCATACTTTCCTTTGTGGACATCCATAAGATATTCCTATCTTCCTTTCTTATTTTTCATGACTCTCCTCTGTCCAATTGTTTCTTTTGAGGAAAAGTTCAAATACGAGCCTAAAGTGGAGTTACTTTCTTAAGGAGAGCATAAAGTGAATATTATTTCAAATGAGGACTTGAAAATGGCTAAATCAATTTCAATTAAGGGCATAAACTCGTCGGTTGGAAAATATTCATTGGTCGCAAGCACTTGATTTTTCCAGCTACTAGAGCTGGGGCATAGTGTCCAAAATAAAATCTAAATAAAGATTAAAAATAAAACAGAAAAACTAAAGGAAATAAAAAATGGTCGGGCGTGCGTCCGTCATTCCCATTGTGCCGTTGAGTGCCGTCGACCCCCGCCGGGATATGAAGGGTCTGCATGACAAACTTCCCCAGCCCAAGAATTTCTATTCTTCTCTTCCCCAGAACCAAAAAAGAATAGAAACCCGCATGATAACGGCAAGTTAATTTTTTGTTCCCGGGAACAAAATGTTAGCCCGGGAATGGTTTTGGAATAGAAATGAGAAGTAAAAAAAAGTTGCTTCTTGTTCCTGAACAAGTTTAAGAAATAAGTTAATTTTTTTTTTCTTTTATTCTTCTCTTGTTGACTGCCATTGACCGCTGTTGACCGCTGCTCGCCGCCGCCGGCCGACCGCCGCCGCCGCCCGCCGCCGCCGCCGGCCGACCGCCGCCGCCCGCCCGCCGCCGGGAGGCCGACCGACCCGTTACCGCCGGCCGACCGTTGCCCCACCCCGCTGCCGGTCGCCGGAGGCCGACCGTTGCCGCCGCCGGTCGCCGCCGGAGCCGCCGCCGCCGGGATCGCCGCCGCCCGGTCGCCACCGGACGCCGCCGGACGACTGTCGCCGCCGCCGGCCGACCGTTGCTGCCGTCGCCGCCGGAGGCTGACCGACCGCCACCGCCGCCGCCGGTCGTCGCCGGACGCCGCCGGACGCCGCCGGACGCCGCCGCCCGCCGCCGTCCCGCCGGCCGACCGCCGCCGATCGGCCGCCGCGGCCGGCGGCCGGGGAGGTGGCGGCCGATGGCCGTGCGGCGGCAATCGGCGGCGGCAGTCGGCCGGCGGCGGTCGGCCGGCGGGGACGTGCGGCGGCGGCGGCGTCCGGCGGCGTCCGGCGGTCTACCGGCAAAAATAAAAAAAAACAAATAAATATAACAAAGAAACTGTTTTTTACCAAACGCATTTCTATTCTTTTTCTATTTCTAGATGTGTAGTTATCAAACGGGTTTTTTTACATAGAAATTGTTCCCCAGAATAGAAATAGAAAAGAACTATTTCTGAAAAGAAATTGTTCCCCAGCCAAGAAATGTTCTCATGCGCACCCGAAGTTGCAGATGAAGCTGCAGATAAAGATGGTGGTCTTTTGTTGGGCGTCTTCTTCTTCCTCGACCCACCACACACGGACATTTCTGTGAGACAACTCCCAAATCTAAGTTCGAGATCCCCGCCATTGATCGGAAATCTTTGGTTTTCGATTGTTCTTGGTCTCTCGGTGTTTATTCATCCTGTTCATATTTATTCTCGATTGATGGTGAGGGCTGTTGGTGCAGCGAAGATGAGAAAAACAGAAAAAAGAAGAAGAAATATATCTGGGCGAAAATGCTCCCAACCTTGTCGCCTGAAAAAGCAAGTGCCTACCGGTCGGTGAGCATTTGGCCAGCCGGCAATATCAAACCCTTTATTTGAGACTAACTTTTAGTCATATTTTTATTTCAAATAATGTTTACTTTGATCTCTTTTTAGAAAATGAATTAACTTTAGGTCTTTATTCGAAATTTTCCTTTTCCTTTTGCTCGATCAAGGAAGTGATCTAATTTCTCCATGTGTGATCCCTTGATTTACTTTTTGTTTTTTTTAATAGATTGCCAAAAACAGCAAGATAATGCCAATGGTTGGATCGTTGGGAGGTAAGGATTTGATGGGCTCGTTTCCTTTTTTTATTTTCATTTCCTTCTATAACCTCTCTCATTCGGCCAAGATTTCTGGTTCATACCAAACCGTGTACCCACCGGATGATCATCCAAGATTTTCTGCCCATGATGCCTTTTGTTTTGCAAAAACTTAAACACGTAAGCGTATATTCTCATCCAAAAGCTTTGCCGTGAACCTGTCCAGAGAATCATGCGCCCAAAACTGAAGTTTGACGTAAACTCTCTCCTCTATTTTTGAGTGATCGTCAAGTGAGGACTTTAATGGGCTTGGACGAATTTTGTGCTCCCGTGGGCTTTGTCCAAATAATTTAATTCAGGTCAAAACCCTCTAAGCTTTAACCCATTTAGTACCAGTCCAGTTATCATGTAATTTATGTGGGCTTTATTATGAAATGCTCATAATATGTAAATGTAAATTAATAATATTTTTATTTAGGGTCGATGTCAGCTCTTAATTTTTTATGCAATAAATGAATAAACGGGTTTTCAAAATTTAGATGTGAATAGCTGCGAAGAATGTGAACAAGCGATCGGGATGACAATCACCTTCTCCAAGTTAACTACTCTTTAGACTTTACAATTTGGTGAATGCACGCGGAATTCCCGTCCTTGCAGTTCTTCAGTAGAGTATGCTGTGGAACAGAGCCGGACCAAGGCTTTGATGACAGGGAAAGCTCGGAAAGCACCCAAAGTGAGTGCCGAGTGGGATTTAATACTTAGTTATTATTATTACCAAAAAAGAAACTAAGTTTTATTGATTTTAGCCACAAAATTTCTTTTCCTATGAGATTAATTTTTATTTAAGTATTTTTTTTTACATTGATGCTCCGTTTGTTTAATGAAAAACAACTTATTGGAAAACGTTTTCCGGATTTTCCAATATTTGTTTAACAGAAAATGAACTAGTTAAAAAAATATTCTCTATTTTTGGAAAAAAAAAAACACTTTCAAAAGTGAGGAAATTGTTTCCTAATTTCCAAAAGGGAAATTTTTTTCCATAACTTCTTCCATCTCACTTTCTTTCACCAAATAATTTTATTATTTTTTATTTTTTCTTTTTTAAAAATATGATTTTTAATTTTTAATTTTTTAAATTTTCTTCTTCTTCCTTGGCCTTGGACGGTTGCCACCACTGCCATGGCTGGCGAGCAGCCAATGAAGAAGAAGAAGAAAATGAAAGAAAAGAAAAAGAGAAAAAAAAAGAAAAGGAAAAAATAAAAAAATCAATTTCAAAAAATATATAATAATAATAAAATTATTAAAGGGGGTGCATGGAAGAAAATATTTTCAATAACAAACAGCAAAAAGTATTTTCCAATTTATTTTCAGATTTTAGCCAAACGGTGGAAAATATGATTATTTTCCTGCAAAATACTTTCTAGAAATTCTATATTTTCTGTAAAATGAACAGAGCCTAAGAATGTAGAGTTACAAGTGGTAGGAGAAAGAGAGCAGAGTTTCAAAATTCTATGGTTTTGTGAGGTCCAAAATTGGAAAATTTTCCGTATCAAAGGAATTTTAAAGTCGCTCATAATTTTTCAATCTTAGTTTGCAAAATGATGTGGAGCCGTTTTATAAAGAAAAAGAGTATATAATGAATCTTATTTGAAATAAGAACTTTAAAAGATCTAAGTCAGTCTCAAATAAGAGCCTATGCTCGTCGGCTGGTCAAATTTTCGCCGACATGATTTTTCCTAGAATAGGGCAATTCTGTCCAAAGTTTGCAATAGGATAAAATTGGTAAAATCCAAAGTTGAGCTGTATATGGTTTGCATAAAGAAACAAAGTGGATGAACAGGACAACGTCTTCATCCTCTGCAATGGTGCATGGAGATGTTTTATATAGGGATGAGAGATTTTTAACTTCCTTCGTTAGTCAATATCTTCTAATATATGTTTTTAGTATAGAAATTGAATGTCACTACTCCATGTGGAATGTATAACTCTTTAACTAGAATTTTTATTATGTCCACGGTCGATAGAAAAATAGCTTCCATCATCGCACTAAAATATTCATATGTGCATGATGATTATTTGATTGTATTAGGTTATCTAAATTTTGGATTATATGTGTAATTATATTTTACCAACAATTAAAACTATTTTTGGTTTGGGTGATCGACCAAATTAATAGAATAGTGAGCAAATTTTGCATCTAAAAGGCAGAGCTTTTTCGTGAAATTACACCCTGTGAAACTAGGTGAAAATTTTGTATAGAGATTTTGTGTATTTTTTTTTTTTTTTGCAAGATTGAGAGATTGTTTCTCGAGCAAATGTGAGGGCCAAACAATCTATGACTTATTAAGTGTAACGACTAATGTGACGGTGGAATCTCGGTTATTCATAAAACAACTATACAAATTACACCCTGTGAAACTCTTCTGAATGTTAATTTCCCTTTTTGCATTACCCACAATCCTATAGGCAAGAGTTCAATTTTTATCCAATTTTTACTCTCCTGATGTGGCCAAGATTTTCTGGCAATTCAAATGCGGGTCGGATTCCAAATCGTTTGGGATTGACTCCGAGTCATAATCAGCACATCACAATGTCATGGCCTAGGACACCTGCAGAGACAACTGATCTCAAGCATACTCAGCTTGAGGTTTACCGACCAAATCTATAGGAACCTTTGTAGATATTTTGATGCATATTCATTAGTCATGTGTATTCTTAGGGGTAGTTTCCCTCTCTGAGGGCAGGTTTTGCTATTAGCGAATGAGTTGTATAGGATTAAGTAGGGGCTGATCTTTTTCATTAGTGGCCTTACTATTTCTCAGTCGGTGATAACGTGAGTCCATCTTTGGATATGTTATCTGCTGTCACGATTGCATCCTATTCATAATGGCTATTTGACAATTCGATACACGAGCATGTTGATTTGTCTATAGGTTATTCCCAGGCTAGGCTAGGCGTCAGTTTCCTTACTGTTTTTTGGGTATGCGAACATGTTCTGAGGTCAACAGCTTTTTCTAATGGCATGCTTGAAAGGCGATCAGCAGGTCCGGAAGCCGTGGTGTCTCAGGGAAAGCAGCGAAGCGCATCAGACATTCAAGGGTTTCACTAAAGCTCAGAACCATGATGGGTGACATGGTTATACTGACGTGCTCATCGTCTCGTACGAGGAAAGTGAAAGTAGGAACAAGCTCTTTGGTTTTTTCGCATCTTGCGAAGTGATTCCATCGGTTCCCCCTTGGACAGCCATCACTTGCGTGCACTCGTACCATACGTTTTCTGTTGATTGTCGCAGATGCTTCAAATATGTTTACCCTAATATTTGAAGAAGAATATCATGTCATTGTGAACAGAGCACAAGACAAGACACTATATTTTGTTGCGTCAAATCTGTACTTAGCAAAGGCACAGAGTTCATTCTTGACTGACGGGAGAAATGGGCCAAAAAATAGGACTATCTAGTTGAAAATGATCGGGCATGTGTTGATGAAATATAGACCCATTTAAATGACCTGATTTATGACCGTATTCATATTGACCACAAATCCGAACTAGCCCGTTTGGCACGTCGAAGTCCCAGAAATCGCGGTGGAAGTTTAAACAAATAGCAGTGCAAAGCGCGCGAGAGAGAGACGGCAGATATTTCTTTAGGGAAAGATGATTCTTCATATTTTTTTCCCCTTTCGAGGATTTTTTTTTCACTTTATTTAAAGTTTCCAAGGTGAATAAATGATGAGATGGTCGAGAATTATTTTTTTTTTTACCTTCATTATGATGATTCTTTCTCATCTTTCGGTGTAGATACTTGTCTTCTATGATAGAAGGTTCTTTTCCTCCAGCAAAGGGAATTCTTCTTCGAATTGTTCTTTTCTTGACGGAGGGAAAATGAGATGGTCTTAAGGACTTCTCTTGACCGACACCTTCGTAGATGTTTTCAGAGCTTCAACCCATCTCATCTGGACGCCTCTCTCACTTCCATCTCGCATTCACTCTGTCCTCTCTCTCTCTCTCTCTCTCTCTCTCTCTCTCTGGGTGTGTCCTGCAACTGCTCAACGTGTTCATCATATTGAATCCTTCCTCCTATTCAATCATTTCGTTTCTGGGTTCAGTAGTTGAGCCTTTCTCAGCATATATAATAGCGGATATTGCCATGCCTGTAGATTCGAAAGTGGCAGAGTACCCCACGGATACGCTATGTCAACGATGCAGCTATGTGATATCCTACGAGAGCTACGTTCGCCAACTTAAGGGTGGAGTTGAGAGGCTGCGTGACGTGAGGGATAGGGTGCAAGATTCCATAAATGAAGCTCGAAAAAACAAGAAGCAGATTGAAGCCGACGTTGTGAGATGGAAGTTAGACGTGGAGACCGTTGCCAACAAGGCACGGGACATCCTGGAACAAGACGGAAGAGCCAAGAAAACTTGCTTCTGCAGGTGGCTTCCCAAATTGAAGGTACGTTGGCTTCGGAACTCGAGGGTGCAGTGTCTTCCCAACTTGAGGTTGCGTTATCATCTCGGTAGGGAGGCGAGAAGGACAATCCTGGACATTGAGGCACTCATTCTGCGGAGTCGATTCGAGAAGGTCTACTACGAGAGTGATCCCGATGTGAATTACGTGGCCGGTGATCGGGGTGTCACTATCACGGAGTAGCGAGCTTCCATCTTAGAGGACATAATGAATGCTCTGAATAATGAGAAGCTCGAAGTGATTGGGGTCTACTGGCCTGGTGGCGAGGAAAAGACTACGCTGTTTGAGGAAGTTGAGAAGAAACTCAGGAATCTAAAGAGATTGTTCCACATGGTCGTTAAAAGTGAAAATATCGCAGACTCCTGACTTGAAGAATATCAAAAACGAGATCGCTGATGCCTCGAAATTGGATCTGAAGGACGTATAAAGTGAAGGCGGTAGGGGAATCATCCGTTGGAGAAGTTACAGAGAGATTCGAGTGAGAAGGTTCTCATAATATTAGGATAAAAATAACATTAGTGTCATAACTTTCATATAGTGTTCACTTTAGTGCCATAATTTTTTTACTTAAATGCCACATCATAATAAAATCGATTATTTCAGTGTCCTTCCTGGCAGATTGTCCTACATGGATTTATCCTTTATTTTTTATTTTATTTTCCTTTTTTTAAATTTTCTTTTGCACCACAAAGGCTCACCGGCAACCCTTGCCCTTGGCTAGAGGGGCTGCAAAGGCCCTAGGCGAGGCCATCTCTAGCTGTAGGTGAGGCGGCCCTTACCTAGTCTAAACAAGGCCTTTGCTGTTGATGGGGATCGCGAGTGACCATTGCTAGCAAAGAAAAAAAGCAAAGACAAAAAGGAAAAGAAATATAAAATGTTTTAAAAATTTTAAATGCCGTTCACATAGGACGACTAACATCCAAATCAGATTTTCTGGTGAGCCAAATCGCAATGACATTTAATTGATTTATTTTTTAAATTTGTGACACTTGAGTGAATGAAGAAAATAGCTATGATATTTAAGTGAGCGTCGTATAAAAATTATGGCACTCCTGCTATTTCTATCCCCATAATATTGAATGATCTGTGGGATAATGTTGAATTGATGGTGGGGGGAATTCCTTTAGGAGACTAGAGCAAGGGATGCAAGTTGTTGCTAACATTGAGATTTAAAGATGTGCTGGAGCATAAGATGCAAGCCGATTGAACATTTTGTCTTGAAGGTTTAAACAACAAGGACGCTTTTAGGCCATTTAAAAAAAATGGTCGGCAATAGACTCAAAGACAAGGAATTGAAATTAATAGTGGCTCAAATGGTCAAGAAGATTGCAGGTTTACCTCTTTTGATTACCTCAGTCGCAAGCACTTTAAAAAATAGCATTGTGTATGTATGGAAAAAGGCGTTGATAAAAATAGATGAGTCAAATATAGAAACCGTATTGAAGTTGAGTTACAAACATTTGGAGAGTGACGATGCGAAGTCCTTATTCTTGTCCTCCAGTCTCATTGGCGGGACGATTCAAGTCGAAATTCAATGGTACTAGTCATTGGGTCGGGCTTTTTGAGGGATTCAAAAACACGATAGAAGATTCAAGGGATAAATTAAATACAATGCTCGATAGCCTCTGCTCTATTTGTTTGTTGTAGGATGGTGGCGAGGGCAAGGAAATATGACCATACATGATCTTTACAATGAGGCGGAGATCTTAACTCCATTTAGAGGTGAGAATTCCTTAATGATGAACAAAAATTACGACTCCCAGTCAAATGAAAAGCTTGAGAAATGTTGGGCACTGTGCCTAATTAATGTTGTCAGTGATAGGCTTCTGAACTATTGCCTTGTTGGTTTATTGATTTTAAGATACTCATGTTGTTTCAACTAGAAGACAGGCTCGGGAGTCCTACACATCGACATGATCAGGGAGACTACTATGGATTGGAATTCGAATACATGAAGGAGCTCCGAGTTCTATATCTTCGCTCCATATATATCACCATTTTACCTTTCTCGATTGAAATCCTCATATTGCACTTAAGACAGTTGCCCTGCGGAGGATGTGGCAATTCCTGACAAGTTCAAAGTATTGCAAATTCTTAGCTTGGCAAGGTCTGCAATTTATAGGTTGCTTAAAGAAATCAGGGAAATGACTAGTATGATATTGTTGAGTGAACCCTTTCTCCCAAAACGCCCAAAGCGTGTATATGTGTGCAAAGATGAAAAATGATTTTATTAGGACCATCCCCAACTCAGCATTCTAGAATTCTCTAAAAAAATCCCTTCGCATATATATCATTGGTTCTCTAGCTGAACTAAACTCATTTTCAGCAACCAAATGGCTTTCAACGACGATGGGAATTGCAAATTGAGCGACAATCACAAAAATACTAGAAACGACACGAATACATACTTACCTTGCGTAGTGGGGAGAAACGAAGAGCTATGTAGCTTTATGCGTCCTCAGAAGCAAGGATGGAGAATGGTTTTAGGGCTTCTACGAATTAGAGAGTATAGTTGTGGGCCTGGAATTATATGGAAAATGGGTCAAGTTTAGCCCATTTCCCTTCATTTCAATTGCTTCGAAAATCATTAACTGGGAGCATGTGATTGAGAGCTAATAAGCTGCTTAGCTAACTATTTCCATAATCGAACATCGAGTTGACTCGTAAGAGGTGAGCCCGCCATTGAGGCTCGAGTTTGAGTCTTGATATTGCACAATGTGTTCTTATAATATATAAATACATATATCTTGTTTTTGTTAATCTGGATAGATGATGTTGGGTGATTTTGATTTTTTTTTTAAATTTTAATAGAGGGCTTAGTATCGTGCGGAAAAAAGGGACATTGAGACTAGGATGTTGTAGACAGGTGGACTTAGATGCATGGTGATGAGTGGTGAGTGATGAGCATTAAGTCGAATGGAGGAGTTGATATTCAGGAGGCAAATGACTACTAATACGTTGTTAAGAGCTACCGATGATCGAACTTAAAGAAGTCTCCCACATGATATGTGGTTCTTATAGCTAGAGAGCTCGTGGTTAATGAATAGGATCTTAGCACATGGCTATTTAGGTGGTGAGAAATCAACCATTGATAGGTTGTCATGCGTAGTGAATGATATTTATTGGTTATTTACCATATGTCATGAGGACATAGGCCAACGACAAATTGCAATGTGTCATGTGCTCAATAAAGTAGATTTGAAATGAATGCTGAAAATTCAAATTAGCCTAAAAAATTGAGGCCGATTTCATAAAGTACCTCATGAATTTAAATTTGTCTCATATAATCCCTTGATTACAAGTGTCCATCCTCCTCCCCCTTTTCCCCAAGGGGTTTTCCATTTTATTTTGAGAACTTTTTTTTTGGGTCGGCCACAAATGTCCCTCAAATTGGGCCAAATATGCATTAATGGCCGGCCAATTTGCTAAACGCGAATTCCAGATCAATTTGTTGCAACAAGCAAGGACTGGTAATGGACCATCAAGGCGAATTCCAAATCAATTTGCTCAACTGGTGCAGGCAACTTAGGAATCTGTAGATATGAATCTTGTCTCTTCTTCAGGATTTTCTTTAGCCTTCTCACAGCCGGCAATTACTCATGCGTAGTTGTCCAGCTCATTTGCCTGGTGTAGAGCAGCTTCCCACGAAAATGCAAGTAGTCGACCGATTTAGGTCATCCTCTACGGCTTTGAGAGCCGATTCCTCCGCAACTGCCCAATAACGTGGTTTCGCGTCGGAATCCACAACAAACTTTGCAAATAAGGCGATTAACTCAATATGGACACGATGCTGCAGGCTTTCAGACCAAGACAAGCATTCATTGATAAGCCGGCCTTGTGCCATTTCCCAGTTCGAGCCCCTTTATCTACTTCTTGACACTGGAGCGGAGGAGCAAGAAGGTTCGAGCTAGAAGTTCCTGGAACATCCAATGCCAGAGGAGCCAGCGAGATTGCATTGGAACTGCAAGTTCCGGCTTGAATTGGAACCTCCAATAACAGAGAAGTCACCGTAGATGGCTGTGACGGTTTCCATGACTTCTTACGCCCTATGATTTCAACCCATCCCCGCGTAATGTCTGTACAAGAGTTTGCTAGGTAGGATGCCATGGAATGCATGTGAAGAAGAAGAGTGGCCGTGAAGAGGTGCGTTGGAGATCTGTGAGCTTCAACAATATACATACGATCTCTATTTTTTATTGTACATATATATGCTGCATTTAATGTACCTGGTGCATTACTTGAAATGGAAGTTAAACTCAGATCCATCGATAAACTTTTGTAATGATATCAAAGTCAAGGTTTGACAGTAAAAAATTTCAGGAAATGCTAACAAGGGGAATCAAGGCATTCCATTCTTGAAGCTAAGCTTACGGATTTCATTAATAGTGTTTGTTGTTAGATTATAGTACATGTGGTCGAAAGATGTACAAAGAGAGGTGGATTTGAATGCCAGTTATAAGCATTGAGTTAATGGAGCAGTTGAGAAGGAGACACAAATAACTAGCAGTAGGTTCTTAAGAGTTACCAAGCGTCAAATTAAAAGATGGTTCCCAAATGATATGGGGTGTTTCCAGGAAGACCGTGACCAATGGATAGGATCTTATCATGTGGCTATCTAGACAGTGAGAAATCAACTAAGGATAGATTACCTCATGTCACGAGGATGTTGTTTATCATGGCTTGCCTTATGTCATGAGGACATAGGCCAACAATGAGTTGCCACGTGCTATGAGGATGTTGTTTGGAGTGCTTTTTCAAATTAGTTTTATTCTTGTGATAACAGCTTCTATAATAGCAGTTGAAGCATACGAGGATAGGCAAAGCATTTTTGCCAACATCAGTGAAAAAATTGACTAGTTGACGATTCAAAGTTCAATTTTGAGAAGTTGCCGAGCAAGAAAAAATTCTGGAGGCACAAATAAACTAAACCAAATGAAGAGAGTTACCAATGAATGTGACGGTTGAATTTGCAGGGCCTGGGTGGCTGAACAGCTCACGAGGCTTTCGAGCTGTCTTTGAATGGAGTTTTTTATTTTTATTTTTCGAGCTGTCTTGGTTAAATACTTTGGGAGGGGGAGATCGGACTAGGCGACGGAATGGGCATAGGCTTCGCATAGATGTTAGGGTCGTATCCAAAACCTCTATAAGAATTCCAGTTTAAATTCCCCGGTCAGGTGGTGCAATGGCTTGTTCACAAAATTTGCAATCTCGCCTAAATAAATGTTAGATGCGGGCATGATATTCTAATTTCTAAATGCGAATGAACATAGTCATGAATGAGAATGCGAGGCAGTGCATGTGTTTTTTTTTTTTCCCCTTAAAAATCGAATTCCGATGAAAACAATGAATTCAACCTCTAAATTTTACAAATTGCGAGAAAGACCTTTGAGGTAAAAATTTTAGATATCGACATGGTTCCTTCCTTGTACTTATCTCTCTTATATTTCCCTAAAAAAGGAAGGTCTTGTTTGGCATCCACATTCTTCAAGCTAAACAATATATAGGTTTTATGTAGCATCGACATTTTTGTAGCTGAACAATAGATATGGTCTTCATTAGTCAAGTTTTTCTTGTTGGATCATGAGGCCGTCCTTCATTTGGCACGCAATTCCACACCCCCCCCCCCCCTCTCTTTCTCATGCAAATTTGTTTTGCTTTTGTATTGTTGCGACCCTCCCAAACGGGCAGTCCAAGGAGATAACAGGTTTAGAGACAATGCCAAGTTGGGACCAACGGGCCATGTCCAGCACGGATTCTCTCGAATCCTTACCTTGTGCGATGTTAAGATGTCAATGCAACCAGAAACATAAGAAAAATAACTTTCAAGAAAATATTTTTCGAATTTTCAAGCATTCAATACATAAAAAATAAATGCAATCTCGGCTTCACACGATCGCCACTATCCCAACTTGAAAGTTCTGTTGAATTTGGGGCTTGATTGCTCGCAATTGCAAGAAATTCAACTCGGGAGACTTTCACAATTGCAGCACTTATCTTTGCAAAGTTGTGAACTTTAGAGCTTATCCATACCATCTAGCTTATGGGCACTATATGTAATTGATTGCCCTAATATGATTGAGATTCAGTCTGTTGGGATGTCGGCATCATTGGAGATATTACATATCAATGAGTGCCGGTCAATTGGAAGGATAGTATTATGCAGTGAGGTATGATCTCGTGGGGTCCTCAATCAATCCAAGTCTTCTTCGATTGAGACTACTGATTATTCACCGGGAGTACTTCGTCTTCCCAATGCCTTCAAGAAACTAGAAGACCTTAAATTGTCAACGTGTGAAAACCTACTTGATATTCAAGTCGTCAGTACATTGTTATCCTTGCAATACATTGCCATTTATAGATGCAATGCTATGGAAAATTTCAGCAGCATATCGAACTTGAAGAACCTTCACCGTTTGTCCATCGATGGGTGCTCTAAGCTGCGGGTTGTCGAGGGCCTTGACGAACTAGAGTTTTTGGCTGTGTTGTCTATCAGTGATTGTCCTTCACTTGAAACATTGATTGACATATTGAACTCGAAATTACCATATGAGTGCGAAACACGAGTTGTCGATTGCAGCAAGTTGCTCAACTCTCCACTAGCATGTTGTTCTACTTTCAAGGATTGCAAAAGGATGGCTCAGTGTATTATGGTGATAATGAAGATGATAAGAGCACTTAAGTATGAGAAATAAGAAATAGTATTGAACCAAATACTGAGGTTGTGGATGGATCTATTTTAGACAAAGAAGAACAAGAGAGAGAGGAGGGAGGGACAAGACAAATGGTGAGTGTGTTTGACGAAGTTGAGCAAACAAGAACATGTCTCCGAATCTTTGGTGAACAGATAGGGTGCACATGGCAATATTTCTATTCTGGGAAACTATTTCTTTTCCGAAATAGCTTTTTTCTATTTCTACTCCAAGAACAATTTATGAGTAAAATAAGGTGTTTGGTAATTATAAAAATTTCTATTATTGGAATAGAAAAAGAATATAAATGCTTTTGGTAAAAATTTATAAATTTTTGTATATATTTGTTTTTTCATCTTACTCACAGACCGCCAACCGCCGCCCGACACTACACGACCACCGCACGATGGCCACACGACCATCGCACGGGCGCCGCACAACCGTTTTACGATTGCCGCACAACCGTTTTACGATTGCCGCACAACCATCACACGACCGCCGCACGACTGCCGCATGACCGTTGACTACCACCGTAGGATTGCTCCGATCTTTTAAAAAATATGGGTGCAATCATACGCAAGAGTTATTAAGGGTAAATAAAAGGAGTTCACCATTTTTTTTTCGGATTTAGAGGCATACATGTTAATATGTATGATCGATATAGCTTTTGTAACTAATGAACTTGCTTCTATTTCTGGCAACCAACCGAAACTTGTGCACTCAATAGTTGAAGTGGTTTTGCAGGAGTTGAAGGTAAGAGAAAGGTCCGTGACTAAAGATTTAGTCGGACTTGATGATCGTGTGGTAGAAGTATTGGAAAAGTTAGATGTTAACCGTAGTGATGAAGTGAGGTTGCTTGGAATTTATGGAATGGGGGGTAGCGGGAAAACCACTCTAGCTAGGGTCATCTACAATGAACTTCTTTATCACTTTGGAAAGTGGTCCACCTTCCTTGATGATATTCGAGGAGAGTTAAACAAGAAGGGACTAGTCTGGTTGCAGGAGGAGTTACTAAAGGAAATTGATAGTGCCAATGCACCAAAAATTATTGGGGGAGTTGATCATGGAAGGGAGAGGATAGTGAGAACACTTCGTAATAAGAAGTTTATCATAGTTCTTGATGACATTGATGAGATAAAGCAAATTGAGAATCTAATTGGACTAGATCGGTTGTGTCCAAGAACAAGAATAATTATCACCACAAGGAACATAGGTGTACTAGAGACTATCAAAAATGAAGTCGAAGAATTCTAACCTTGCACTCCAAATTCTAGCTTATGAAATGGTGGAAATGAAATTTAGCCACGCACTCCAACTTTTCAAGAAGCATGCAATTTTGGAAGGCTCTCCGGCAAAGGATTTTGATTTTGACAACCTCTCAATAGATATTGTCTATACTACTGGGTGCCTTCCTTTGGCCCTTGAAGTTATAGGTTCATTACTTTATAGAGAGCCCAAAAATAAATGGGAGACTACATTAAAACAGTTAAAGAAAATGCCTCGTGAAGAGGGACAAGACAGATTGAGGATAAGCTTTGATAACCTAGATGATCATCAACGTGATATTTTTCTCGATATCACATGCTTTTCATCAATGAGGATATTACTAATGCCAATTATATGTGGGAGGCTTGTGAATTTTATCCTGGCATTGAGGTCTTTGTTAGGAAGTCCTTGATTAGGATAATGAACAACAAATTTTGGATGCATGACCAACTGAGAGACCTAGGACGTGAAATCGTTCGTCAAGGAGATGCTAAAAATCTCAAGAAGTGGAGTAGGGTGTGGATGAGCAAGGAGTTCCTCGATTTCATAAGAATTGAAGAGGTAAGACAACTATAGGGTTCAAATGAAAAAGTGACATCCTGCCTTTGAGGATTCAACTTTCTGCTTATGATATTTTCTTCCATTTCATTCATTAAAATTTGTAAATAAAATTACTAGTCATTGACAAACTTCAATTAATCATGTCAATTGATTTATTTGTAGAGGTATCAAGATGTTGAAGCACTTGATCTACGGAGGAGGAGTTCTTGTATGTCGATTAGCCATGAAGAAATTGGAAGGTTTAAAAATTTGAGGTTCTTGAGATTATCTTATGGGACCTTGCATGGGGATTTCTTTGTTTATCTACCAAAGTTGAGATGGATTTCATGGCGTCATTCCCCACCAAATGTTAGTGTGCCTAGTATCCGCTCAAATAATTTAGTCGTCCTTGAACTTTTTGACAATAGGTTCACAGATGATTCAAAAGTATGGGACTTAATTAAGGTATGAATTCATCTCAATTTATAATGGTTGTCTCATACATTATTTGGCTTTTCTTTTTTATAGTGTCTATTCTTCCATTTTGCATATGACAACCAAACTTAAAAGTCTCACTCTTGTAAAATGTCATTGCATTACAAGAACTCTAGACTTGTCTAGATGCTCAACTTTAGAGAGGTTGACTTTTGATAATTTTGGGAGGTTGAAGGAAATAGACAGCACCATTGGAAAGCTAACATGCTTGCATTAATTGAATATCACTGATTGTGAGCTTGTTGAACATGTGCCTGATGGAATTGGAGGGCTAGTGAAGCTTGAGCGCTTTTCTTTGCGGGGCTGCTACAATGTGAGCATACTCCCCACCTCTATCGGCGACTTGGAATCATTAAGGAAGTTGGACCTTTCATAAACTGGAATTACAAGCCTACCAGAGTCCATCAGAAAGCTACAGTGTTTGTCAGATCTCTTTCTACGATCCTCAAGAATCACTAAAATTCCCGGTGCAATTGAAGGGTTAGTGAAACTACGACATCTTCATCTGACAAGCATGGAGATTAAACAACTTCGGTACTTCATTGGAGAACTAAAATCATTGTGCACTCTGAATTTTTCATGTTGTGGTTGGCTTAGCTCAAATTCAAATCAATGGAAGTTACCCAAAGCCATTGGAAAGTTGGAGAAACTAGAGGAGCTTCATCTTAATTATTGCATGGAGTTGGAAGGCGAAATTCCTGATGAGATAGGACATCTTTCCTCTCTAAGAGTCCTAGATTTATGTTTTACCAAAATCTGTCGAGTTCCGAGAACAATTAGCATGCTTCCATGCCTCTTATCACTTAACTTAACAAGGTGTAATGAGATTACAGAGTTGCCTGAGCTTCCAACAAGTTTAGTCCATTTATTTGTTCAATCTGGCGTGCTGCAAGTAGTCCGAAATCTCAAAGCTTACCAATCTGGTAGTTTTGGTCCTATCCGATTTCTCTGAAAATCAAAATTCGTCAAACGTAAAGCACAAATGTGACCTAGGGTGGATTGGAAGGCTATCCAAACTAAAAGAGTTGATATTGTTTTTTCTCAATTTCATTGCACCAGTTCCGTAGTTGGGTCTCCTTTCTCTTCTAAAATATCTTAGTTTGGGAGGACTAGACCTGCAACCCCTCAAGCGGCTACCGCCTTCCTTACTTTCTTTAGATCTTCACAATCTCAGCTTCACAGGATCGCCACTATCCAACTTGAAAGTTCTGTCGGATTTGGGGCTTGATTGCTCGCAATTGCAAGAAATTCAACTCGGGAGACTTTCACAATTGCAGCACTTATCTTTGCAAAGTTGTGAACTTCGGAGCTTATCCATACCATCTAGCTTATGGGCACTGTATGTAATTGATTGCCCTAATATGATTGAGATTCAGTCGGTTGGGACGTCAGCATCACTGGAGATATTACATATCAATGAGTGCCGGTCAATTGGAAGGATAGTATTATGTAGTGAGGTAGGATCTCGTGGGGTCCTCGATCAATCAAAGTCTTCTTCAATTGAGACTACTGATTGTTCACTGGGTGTTGACGCCTAAATTTCCCTTTTTTAATTAATAGGGTTTTTATTTTATTTTATCCTATTTTTCCTTTTTCGGATAAATAGATAATTAAAAGAGAAAACAACAAAAAATAATGAAAAAATAGAAAAAAAAAAAGCAGAAAAGCAGTAGCCCCTCTCTGTGGGCCTCCACGGCCCAGGCGCAAGGCCTAGCCCCCCTTCGGTCGTCTCCTTCCTCGGCGCCTCTGCAATTCACGCGTTGGAGACGCGATGCCGGAGCAGGAGAGAGGAGCAACGACGCACATGGGGGAGCTGGCCACACGCTAAAGGATGGGCAGGTGGCGGATAGGACGCCGGTTCGACCGACGAAGGCCGTTCGGCGCACAGGGACCGGTGGTCGAAGCTCCGTTGACCGACCACCCCCCTGGCCTATAAATAGGGCTCCCCCTGACGACGGCAAAGGGCATGCAGAGAGCAATCGAAGGCTGCAAATCTTCAGGCCGCCTACTGAGAGACTTTAGAAAGAGGGGCTGAGGACGAGCAAGCCAGATTTGCGAGCGGCTGAGGCTGGAGGAGAGGGAGAGGTTCCGACGGAGCGACACAGAGAGAGGGAGAGTCGGATCTAGGGCGTGCAAACCTCGGACAACCCACTAAGAGACTTCAGGGGAGGTCTGAGGTCGAACGGCCAAAAATCCGAGGCTCACGCCGGAGGTAGAGAGAGAGAGAAATTGGAGGGAAAGGTGGCTGCGCGACCCCGCCGTCGTCGCCACCCTTGTCGCGCAGTTGCCACGAGCAAGTAGCATACCGCCTCTGTCGCCGTCACAGCCCTCCTCTTTGTCCCGTTCTCATGGTCGCTGTCGCTGCCGTCGCCGTCGTTGCTGCTGAGACGCCTCGTCCCCCTCCCTCGGTGCCACGAATCAGGAACCCTCGATTTTCTGGGTCGTGGCCTCGGGTCATCGGATCAAACCCGGGCCACAAACCGGGTAGGGTTTCCGCGTTCTGAGGCCGGACTGAAATTGAGTCAAAAGGCGGGTCGGATTCGGGTAGGGTTTCGCTAGGAACCCGGGTCGTTGGCCGAGCCAAGCGCCCCCAAACGCCCGGCCACGACGCCATTTTAGTAAAAAAAAAAAAGACGAAAAATCCGAGTCGAGGCCCGCGTTCGGTCGTCGGCCCGGGTCAAACCCAACCCGTGGATCCGACTCCGGGTCGGTTTATTTTATTATTATTTTAATATAAAATAATGTTTTGATGAATAAATAAATAATTTATTTTCAAAAAAATCAAAAAATGTTTTTTTCAAAAATATTTAAAAATGTTAAAAAATGTTTTATTTTCAAAAAAATCGAGAAAAATAAAAAATAATTTATTTTCCAAAAAATATTGAAAAATATCAAAAAATATTTTATTTTCCGAAAAAAAAAAAATAAAAATATTCCATATTTTCCAAAAATGCCAAAAATTCAAAAAAAGCCAAAAATTCATGAAAAATCCAAAAAATTCAGAAAAAGAAAAAAGACTTGTATTTTTCCAAAAATACCAAAAAATCCAAAAAAAAAAAAAAATCCCTTTTATATCCAAAAAAATTAGAAAAAAAGCTCAAAAATGTTTTTCCTCCAAAATGCATGGAAAATCCCTCGAACATCCAAAAAACCTCAAGGTTTAAACAAGATTAGGTACTAAAAGAGCATTAGTGATTAACTGGTGTAATCAAGTATCCGATTCTAATTTCTCTGGTTGCGTAGGAGTGAGTATTTCTCTCGATACTTCGCTTGGGTTTCTAATCAACCCATCCCAAATCGATTAGTGGCGACTCCATTTTAAAAATTGATTTACAGATTAAAAACTTAGACTATTAAAGTCATGAATTGGTGGACTTGGGAGAGTCCAGGCTTAATAAATTCAGCCGAGCCATTAGCCTCCTTAGGCGCCTGTACCCGATTACGGGTGCCGGAAAAACGAGGTCCTACGACACCAGGAGTACTTCGTCTTCCCAATGCCTTCAAGAAACTAGAAGACCTTAAATTGTCGACGTGTGAAAACCTACTTGATATTCAAGTCGTCAGTACATTGTTATCCTTGCAATACATTGCCATTTATAGATGCAATGCTATGGAAAATTTCAGTAGTATATCGGACTTGAAGAACCTTCACCGTTTGTCCATCGATGAGTGCTCTAAGCTGCGGGTTGTCGAGGGCCTTGATTGACGAACTAGAGTTTTTTATTGTGTTGTCTATTAGTGATTGTCCTTCACTTGAAACATTGATTGACATATTGAACTCAAAAATTACCAGATGAGTGGGAAACACGAGTTGTCGATTGCAGCAAGTTGCTCGACTCTCCACTAGCATGCTGTTCTACTTTCAAGGATTGGAAAAGGATGGCTCAATGTATTATGGTGATAATGAAGATGATAAGAGCACTCAAGTATGAGAAATAAGAAATAGTTTATTGAACCAAATACTGAGGTTGTGGATGGATCTATTTTAGACAAAGAAGAACAAGAGAGAGAGGAGGGAGGGACAAGGCAAATAGTGAGTGCATTTGACGAAGTTGAGCAAACGAGAACATGTCTCCGAATCTTTGGTGAACATATAGGGTGCACATGGCAACATTTCTATTCCGGGGAACTATTTCTTTTCCGAAATAGCTTTTTTCTATTTCTACTCCAAGAACAATTTATGAGTAAAATAAGGTGTTTGGTAATTATAAAAAATTTATATTATTGGAATAGAAAAAGAATATAAATGCTTTTGGTAAAAATTTATAAATTTTTGTATATATTTGTTTTTTCATCTTACTCACAGACCGCCAATTGCCGCCCATCGCCGCACGACCATTGCACGATGATCGCACGACTATCGCACGACCACCGCACAACCGCCACATGACTGCCGCATGACCGTCGCACAACCGCTACACGACTGCTGACTGCCGCTATAGGATTGCTCCGATCTTTTAAAAAATACAGGTGCAATCATATGCAAGAGTTATTAAGGGTAAATAAAAGGAGTTCACTGTTTTTTTTTTTTTTTTTTTTTCCGGATTTAGAGGCATACATGTTAATCTGTATGATCGATATAGCTTTTGTAACTAATGAACTTGCTTCTATTTCTGGCAATTGAAACTTGTGCACTTGGTAGTTGAAGTGGTTTTGCAGGAGTTGAAGGTAAGAGAAAAGTCTGTGACTAAAGATTTAGTCGGACTTGATGATCGTGTGGCAGAAGTATTGGAAAAGTTAGATGTTAACTGTAGTGATGAAGTGAGGCTGCTCGGAATTTATGGAATGGGGGGTAGCGGTAAAACCACTCTAGCTAGGGTCATCTACAATGAACTTCTTTATCACTTTGGAAAGTGGTCCACCTTCCTTGATGATATTCGAGGAGAGTTAAACAAGAAGGGACTAGTTTGGTTGTAGGAGGAGTTACTAAAGGAAATTGATAGTGCCAATGCACCAAAAATTATTGGTGGAGTTGATCATGGAAGGGAGAGGATAGTGAGAACACTTCGTAATAAGAAGTTTCTCATAGTTCTTGATGACGTTGACGAGATAAAGCAAATTGAGAATCTAATTGGACTAGATCGGTTGTTTCCAGGAACAAGAATAATTATCGCCACTAGGAACATAGGTGTATTGGAGACTATCGAAAAATGAAGTCGAAGAATTCTAACCTTGCAGTCCAAATTCTAGCTTATGAAATGGTGAAAATGAAATTTAGCCACACACTCCAACTTTTCAAGAAGCATGCACTTTTGTAAGGCTCTCCGGCAAAGGATTTTCATTTTGACAACCTCTCAGTAGATATTGTCTATACTACTGGGTGCCTTCCTTTGGCCTTTGAAGTTATAGGTTCATTACTTTATAGAGAGCCCAAAAATAAATGGGAGACTACATTAAAACAGTTAAAGAAAATGCCTCGTGAAGAGGTACAAGACAGATTGAGGATAAGCTTTGATGCCCTAGATGATCATCAACGCATAATTTTTCTCGATATCACATGCTTTTTCATCAATGAGGATATTACTAATGCCAATTATATGTGGGAGGCTTGTGACTTTTATCCTGGCATTGAGGTCCTTGTTAGGAAGTCCTTGATTAGGATAATGAACAGCAATTTTTGGATGCATGACCAACTGAGAGACCTGGGACGGGAAATCGTTCGTCGAGGAGATGCTAAAAATCTCAAGAAGTGGAGTAGGGTGTGGACGAGGAAGGAGTTCCTCGATTTCATAAGAATTGAAGAGGTAAGACAACTATAGGGTTCAAATGAAAAAGTGACATCTTGCCTTTGAGTATTCAACTTTCTGCTTATGATCTTTTCTTCCATTTCATTCATTAAAATCGTAAATAAAATTACTAGCCATTGACAAACTTCAATAAATCACGGCAATTGATTTATTGGCAGAGGCAAGATGTTGAAGCACTTGATCTACGGAGGAGGAGTTCTTGTACGTCGAAGTCCCAGAAATCGCAGTGGAAGTTTAAACAAATAGCAGTGCAAAGCGCGCGAGAGAGAGACGGCAGATATTTCTTTAGGGAAAGATGATTCTTCATTTTTTTCCCCTTTCGAGGATTTTTTTCACTTTATTTAAAGTTTCCAAAGTGAATAAATGATGAGATGGTCGAGAATTCTTTTTTTTTTTTTTAATCTTCATTATGAGAATTCTTTCTCATCTTTCGTTTCAGATACTTGTCTTCTATGATAGAGGGTTCTTTTCCTCCAGCAAAGGGAATTCTTCTTTGAATTCTTCTTTTCTTGGCTGAGGGGAAATGACTTGGTCTTGAGGATTTCTCTTGGCCGACACTTCGTACATGTTTTCAGAGCTTCAGTCCATCTCATCTGGACGCCTCTCTCATTTCCATCTCGCATTCTCTCTCTCTCTCTCTCTCTCTCTCTCTCTGTACTGGGTCTGTCCTGCAACTACTCAAGGTCTTCATCATATTGAATCCTTCCTCCTCTTCAATCATTTCGTTTCTGGGTTAGTGGCGGATATTGCCATGCCTGTAGCTTCCAAAGTGGCAGAGTACCCCACGGATACGCTATGTCAACGATGCAGCTATGTGATATCCTACGAGAGCTACGTTCGCCAACTTAAGGGTGGAGTTGAGAGGCTGCGTGACGTGAGGGATAGGGTGCAAGATTCCATAAATGAAGCTCGAAAAAACAAGAAGCAGATTGAAGCCGACGTTGTGAGATGGAAAGAAGACGTGGAGACCGTTGCCAACAAGGCACGGGACATCCTGGAACAAGACGGAAGAGCCAAGAAAACTTGCTTCTGCAGGTGGCTTCCCAAATTGAAGGTACGTTGGCTTCGGAACTCGAGGGTGCAGTGTCTTCCCAACTTGAGGTTGCGTTATCATCTCGGTAGGGAGGCGAGAAGGACAATCCTGGACATTGAGGCACTCATTCTGCGGAGTCGATTCGAGAAGGTCTACTACGAGAGTGATCCCGATGTGAATTACGTGGCCGGTGATCGGGGTGTCACTATCACGGAGTAGCGAGCTTCCATCTTAGAGGACATAATGAATGCTCTGAATAATGAGAAGCTCGAAGTGATTGGGGTCTACTGGCCTGGTGGCGAGGAAAAGACTACGCTGTTTGAAGGAAGTTGAGAAGAAACTCAGGAATCTAAAGAGATTGTTCCACATGGTCGTTAAAAGTGAAAATATCGCAGACTCCTGACTTGAAGAATATCAAAAACGAGATCGCTGATGCCTCGAAATTGGATCTGAAGGACGTATAAAGTGAAGGCGGTAGGGGAATCATCCGTTGGAGAAGTTACAGAGAGATTCGAGTGAGAAGGTTCTCATAATATTAGGATAAAAATAACATCAGTGTCATAACTTTCATATAGTGTTCACTTTAGTGCCATAATTTTTTTACTTAAATGCCACATCAGAATAAAATCGATTATTTCAGTGTCCTTCATGGCAGATTGTCCTACATGGATTTATCCTTTATTTTTTATTTTATTTTCCTTTTAAATTTTCTTTTGCACCACAAAGGCTCACCGGCAACCCTTGCCCTTGGCTAGAGGGGCTGCAAAGGCCCTAGGCGAGGCCATCTCTAGCTGTAGGTGAGGCGGCCCTTACCTAGTCTAAACAAGGCCTTTGCTGTTGATGGGGATCGCGAGTGACCGTTGCTAGCAAAGAAAAAAAGCAAAGACAAAAAGGAAAAGAAATATAAAATGTTTTAAAAATTTTAAATGTCGTTCACATAGGACGACTAACATCCACATCAGATTTTCCGGTGAGCCAAATCGCCAATGACATTTAACTGATTTATTTTTTAAATTTGTGACACTTGAGTGAATGAAGAAAATAGCTATGATATTTAAGTGAGCATCGTATAAAAATTATGGCACTCCTGCTATTTCTATCCCCATAATATTGAATGATCTATGGGATAATGTTGAATTGATGGTGGGGGGAATTCCTTTAGGAGACTAGAGCAAGGGATGCAAGTTGTTGCTAACATTGAGATTTAAAGATGTGCTGGAGCATAAGATGCAAGCCGATTGAACATTTTGTCTCGAAGGTTTAAACAACAAGGATGCTTTTAGGCCATTTAAAAAAAAAAAATGGTCGGCAATAGACTCAGACAAGGAATTGAAATTAATAGTGGCTCAAATGGTCAAGAAGATTGCAGGTTTACCTCTTTTGATTACCTCAGTCGCAAGCACTTTAAAAAATAGCATTGTGTATGTATGGAAAAGGCGTTGATAAAAATAGATGAGTCAAATATAGAAACCGTATTGAAGTTGAGTTACAAACATTTGGAGAGTGACGATGCGAAGTCCTTATTCTTGTCCTCCAGTCTCATTGGCGGGACGATTCAAGTCGAAATTCAATGGTACTAGTCATTGGGTCGGGCTTTTTGAGGGATTCAAAAACACGATAGAAGATTCAAGGGATAAATTAAATACAATGCTCGATAGCCTCTGCTCTATTTGTTTGTTGTAGGATGGTGGCGAGGGCAAGGAAATATGACCATACATGATCTTTACAATGAGGCGGAGATCTTAACTCCATTTAGAGGTGAGAATTCCTTAATGATGAACAAAAATTACGACTCCCAGTCAAATGAAAAGCTTGAGAAATGTTGGGCACTGTGCCTAATTAATGTTGTCAGTGATAGGCTTCTGAACTATTGCCTTGTTGGTTTATTGATTTTAAGATACTCATGTTGTTTCAACTAGAAGACAGGCTCGGGAGTCCTACACATCGACATGATCAGGGAGACTACTATGGATTGGAATTCGAATACATGAAGGAGCTCCAAGTTCTATATCTTCGCTCCATATATATCACCATTTTACCTTTCTCGATTGAAATCCTCATATTGCACTTAAGACAGTTGCCTTGCGGAGGATGTGGCAATTCCTGGCAAGTTCAAAGTATTGCAAATTCTTAGCTTGGCAAGGTCTGCAATTTATAGGTTGCTTAAAGAAATCAGGGAAATGACTAGTATGATATTGTTGAATGAACCCTTTCTCCCAAAACGCCCAAAGCGTGTATATGTGTGCAAAGACGAAAACTGATTTTATTAGGACCATCCCCAACTCAGCATTCTAGAATTCTCTAAAAAAATCCCTTCGCATATATACCATTGGTTCTCTAGCTGAACTAAACTCATTTTCAGCAACCAAATGGCTTTCAACGACGATGGGAATTGCAAATTGAGCGACAATCACAAAAATACTAGAAACGACACGAATACATACTTACCTTGCGTAGTGGGGAGAAACGAAGAGCTATGTAGCTTTATGCGTCCTCAGAAGCAAGGATGGAGAATGGTTTTAGGGCTTCTACGAATTAGAGAGTATAGTTGTGGGCCTGGAATTATATGGAAAATGGGTCAAGTTTAGCCCTTTTCCCTTCATTTCAATTGCTTCGGAAATCATTAACTTGGAGCATGACATTGAGAGCTAATAAGCTGCTAAGCTAACTATTTCCATAATCGAACATCGAGTTGACTTGTAAGAGGTGAGCCCGCCATTGAGGCTCGAGTTTGAGTCTTGATATTGCACAATGTGTTCTTATAATATATAAATACATATATCTTGTTTTTGTTAATCTGGATAGATGATGTTGGGTGATTTTGATTTTTTTTTTTTATAGAGGGGTTAGTATCGTGCGGAAACAAGGGACATTGAGACTAGGATGTTGTAGACAGGTGGACTTAAATGCATGGTGATGAGTGATGAGCATTAAGTCGAATGGAGGAGTTGATATTCAGGAGGTAAATGACTACTAATACGTTGTTAAGAGCTACCGATGATCAAACTTAAAGAAGTTTCCCACATGATATGTGGTTCTTATAGCTAGAGAGCTCGTGGTTAATGGATAGGATCTTAGCATGTGGCTATTTAGGTAGTGAGAAATCAACCATTGACAGGTTGTCATGCGTAGTGAATGATATTTATTGGTTATTTACCATATGTCATGAGGACATACGCCAATGACAAATTGTAATGTGTCATGTGCTTAATAAAGTAGATTTAAAATAAATGCTGAAAATTCAAATTAGCCTCCAAAATGAGGCCGATTTCATAAAGTACCTCATGAATTTAAGTTTGTCTCATATAATCCCTTGATTACAAGTGTCCATCCTTCTCCCCACCTTTCCCCAAGGGGTTTTCCATTTTATTTTGAGAACCTTTTTTTTTTTTGGTCGGCACAAATGCCCCTCAAATTGGGCCAAATATGTGATATAGCTAGTACGAGAACCTAGAGGAGGGGTGAATAGGTATATAAAAAATTTCCTTGAAAATTGCACAATATTTAAACAGTTAAAGGATTTGCAACAGTTAAAAATTCAATCGCAAGACTGAGTAAGGGAAAGAGAGAATTGAACACGCGGTTTATAGTGGTTCGGCTTAATTCAAGCCTACGTCCACTCTTTTCTACACCGACAGCCAATTGGCTGGATTCCACTATGATCAAAGAGCTGTTACAGTGTTGATCTTCCTTGATTTCTAGGTGTAGATGATCTACCACACTCGCTCAAGGTGTCACCAAATATAAACACTCTCTGTGTATACAATTTCGCTTGAACCGTATCGACTAACAATCAAGGTTCTTCGACTCTGGAATTTTTCTATCATTCACACACTTAAAACAACTAGAACGTCTTCCTTTTATACTCCTTTATGCCATCATAGCCGTTGGCACTTACCAAAGGAATTCCTCCAATCTACCCGTTGGACGGAATCAATCAAGAAGATCATCCGAGCCATTTAAGGAATCTGATGATAGCCCATCAATCCTGTTCGCCCATACAATCAGGATCTTGGTTTCCAAGAATAGAACATTCCAAGATTATTTCGTCGACCATCGGATCTTCAATCGATCTTAGATGAGAATCAAAGAATCCGAAATATTTATCCAACCAAAGAATCTTTTCCAGAGGATAGGATCGAATCCTCAACCATTTACCTCGGCTTTGGATTTCCTTCGTCACTTGGATTAGAAAGATTGTCAGTGAGAATAGACTTAAGTCTTGAGTCTTGAGTCTTGAGAATACAAAGTCTTGAGTCTTTAGTCTTGAGTCTCGAACATCCAGACTTAGACTGAAAGAAACGTTTTGTCAGCTTCAAAATATTCTGGAAAGATTTCTCCAACAGTCTCCCCCTTTTTGATGGTGACAAAACTTTTTTGTAGATTTGAACAACTTTGACCTGCAAAAACATTTCTCAAGCAATATGGCTAACTCATAAAGATTACTAAAACAACCAGACTCTGCATCCACAGAAAATTGGTTAGTCTTTCATGAGTAACACCATATAACAACACTTGAAATAAATGCAACCAGTCAAGCATCACAATCCACAGTCAATTCAGTCAAATTCACACTCAAGTTCAAGTTCTCAAGTCATACTCAAAAATAAACATAACCACTAAAGTTTTAAAAGATATTGAAAAAGTTATTGGTTCAAATTGGTTCTCCCCTTTTTGTCAGCATTAAAAAGGGTGAGAAAGGAGTCATGTCTCGCTTGGGAATGCGCACGATCCGGAAATCCCCAATGGACTGGACTACTCCTTCGAGCTTCTTCAGTCTTCCCTCGCCTGAGCTACCTCTTCTCCTTAGCATTGGCTTGAAGTTGCGAGAGCGAGGTCTTTGAATTTATCCTCCGAGAGACTCAAGATGCTTGTCCAAAGCATTCTTCAAGGCTTGGATTTCACATGATCCCGAGCATATATCCGGCCACGCATTTCCGTAAGAATATCCATGATACGACGAAAATCTGCAGAATCTTCCGTCCGTGTACTAGCATTGGCTTTCTCGGAAGGTGTGTATGCGACAATGGCGCTTCTATTAAGTCTTGCAGATTTGGTTCGACGTATCGTGACCTTCCTCGGCAATTGAGAGACCTGAACTTCTTTCCTGGGTCTTCTGGAGATTGTCTTAGATCTTCACTGACAGCAGCATGAGGTGTAGACCTCTCTTGCTCGCCAACTCCCCTGTCTCTAGGACATCGAAAGAGGAAGAGTGATGATCATGCTCTTGATTTCCCTTCTCTCCTAGATTCATCAGCAGACTTTTCTTTTTCTCCTTCTCCTTCTTCTTCAACTTCTTTCTCCTTCTCTCTCCGTTCTTCTTCTTCTCTCGTTCGCTCTTCTTCTTCTCGCTCCGCCAAAGTTCTCGGTTGAGACACGTAACGTCCGGTTCTTGTCGCCGTGCTTGGATAGAGGGATCTTCATCATCTTCATCTTCATCTTCATCCTCCAGATGAGAGTTCTTTTCTTCTTTTTCGATGGAGCACCAATGGCCTCCTTTCCTTTTCTCTTTGAGGCG
This sequence comes from Eucalyptus sideroxylon, assembly GCA_014182405.2. Classification (NCBI taxonomy): domain Eukaryota; kingdom Viridiplantae; phylum Streptophyta; class Magnoliopsida; order Myrtales; family Myrtaceae; genus Eucalyptus; species Eucalyptus sideroxylon. The sequence goes on along the minus strand of CM024554.2, from coordinate 29,397,586 downwards.
ATCGAACTGGAGATTTCACTTTGAATTTCTCCATTGCCTTGGAGAGTTCTTGCAGACGCATCTTCATTAACATTTTCAACCCTACCACCATCTTATCACACGGTTGAACACAAAATGTATGTGGCGGTTCAATGTTCATGTGTCTCAAGATCTTGGTCACTGCACCAGATAAGGCAATTGTCCTTTGTCTTTTGACATTGCTCGTACATATGGAAGAGAATAGTGTGCGGGAGAGAAAACTTCCGTCCCGAGTTGATCGCATACATCAACTTTGCTTCGAAAGAGACACGAAGTCTTTGACGTAGACTTGATCCGAGACAGTTGATCACAATCTTATGAAGCACGATGTTGATGGCCTTCATCCTCGAGTAGGTAATTTTCTTCTCTGCGTCAATATCTTTGACAAGATCCGAGTAGTACGAGCAGTGAGACTTTGATTGGGAGATAGCGTCCCCGTTCAACTCCAACTATGTCCGCCAACATATTCACATCTACCACGTAGACTTGGTCTCGAACACCGAATGAAATTCTATTCGCATCCAAAAAGCTAAGATTTGAATAGAAATAAGCGGTCGCTTGAGCATACCCGTCCGTAGAGTCGAGCAAAAAGTCTCAAGTTGAAGCAAATTCAACTTCTCTCTTAAGTTCATGTTGATGGTGTCCAGAAGTCAAAATCAACACTTCTAGGGTTTATCACCCCTCTTTTCAACAGCCCGAAATACACTTTTTCTTGATCATTGGATTTAAACAAATCCATCCGATTTCCTTTCACCTTTGCTGCCACACCCATTCTAGGTTTAAATTCAAGGAACATTTTGTCATCATCGTTCCCTTCAATCAGATTTTGTCCTGGCAAACGAGGGTCACTGGGAATGTTCGCGAGAGCCTCCTCTCGCCCTTCCTTTAGGAGCAATTTTCAATTCCTCCATTTTCCGCAGAAAAAGATACTCATTCCCATAATTTTTGTCCTTAAGGAAGTCATCTATATATTTTAATGAAGAACCGGAGCTTTTCAACGCACGATAAAGCTTATAGATAAAGGAGGGTCTTTGAACTCTTACCGGGTCGACTTCCTCGATTATCTCATCTTCCAAAGAGTTGACTTGCACCTTGTGGGGCAGGAGGTGTTGAATGACGTGGAGGAGAGCGAATCGGACTTTGTCGCTGACTTGATAAGTCTTCTTCCTCGCAAGATCGAAGTGAGTCGGTCCCTTCTCCATTCTTTGTGGTCCCCCGCTTGCGATTCTTGATGATTTCCTCGAAGACGACATCTTTCTTTGTCTATTGGAAGATTCCTTCACTTGCTTTTCCCAAGAAAAATGACCACTTTCTCGACGACGAACAAGAAGTAAAAACAGTATTGGGAGGAGAGTGCCTTTTAGGGTTTTGAAAATTGGGCGAAGAGAAACTATATATATATATATATATACCTCGGATTTGAAAAGAGAAGTTTAATCGGTACAAGGAAAGTGTACGAACACTTCTTTTCAAAATCAATAACTGCCATAATTAATTCTTTTAAAAAGACAAGTTTTCAATTTTCACACAATTATTACCAAACAAAAGATCGTACCTTTTCAAATTTAGATAAAATAACTAAACGAGAATTCGTACCTTTTAGATAAAATAGCAACTTACAGTCTTTAGCCATGAATGATTGAGTCTCATGATTTAAAGTCCGAGAGATCAGAGTCTCAGAGTTGGTGAGTCTCTAGACTTTAACTTCTTCAAGCTTCAAAATGTTGAGTCTTGCACGGATAAAGTCGAATTGATTTTTCTCCAAATGCTTTGTGAATATATCCGCTAGTTGACTCTTTGAATCAATCGAGATTTCTCCATTTTGAATATGATCTCTAATGAAGTGATGTCGAATCTCAATATGCTTTGCTCTTGAATGAAGGATTGGATTTTTGGTGAGATTGATCGCGCCGGTGTTGTCACATCTGATTTCTCGTGCATGGGTCTTCAATCCCAAAGTCTTGTAGCTGTTGTTTTATCCATAGAATTTGCGAACAGCAGCTTCCAAGAGCTAAATACTCGCTTCGTTGTTGAGAGAGCTACGTGCTTTGCTTCCTCGAAACCAAGACACCGTCCCGTTTCCAAGCGCTTGACAAGTTCCAGAAGTGCTCTTTCTATCGACTCGCAACCGGCCAGATCTCGCATCCGAGTATCCTAGAAGATTAAAGTCTCCCTCTTTGGATACCAAAGACCGATGCTTGAAGATGAGGCAACGTATTTGATAATACGTTTCACGGCAATGAGATGTGATTCTCTAGGATCTGATTGAAACCTAGCACGATGCAAACACTCAACAAAATATCAGGTCTAGAAGCGAAGATAAAGAAGTGAACCGATCATGCTCCCGTACAACTTTTGATCTACTTTCTTCCCTTCTTCATCCTTGTCTATCTTCTGAGAACATGACATTGGTATGTCGGTCTTTTTGCACTTTCCCAATCCAAACCTTTTGACAAGATCATTCGCATATTGTTCTTGATGAATGAAAGTTCCTTCCTTCATTTGTTTTACTTGGAGTCCAAGAAAGAATGTTAACTCTCCCATCATACTCATTTCAAACTCATCCCGCATAGACTTAGAAAATTTCTTGCATAGACTTTCATTAGGTGAACCAAAAATAATATCGTCCACATATATTTGAACAAGTAAAAAGCTTTTGTTCTCCTTTTTGATAAACAAAGTAGTATCTACTTTACCTTTGACAAAACCATTCTATAATAAAAACTTACTTAGTCTGTCGTACCAAGCTCGAGGTGCTTGCTTTAAACCATACAGGGCCTTTTTCATCAAAGACCGAGTCCGGCTTCTTTGGGTCTTCAAACCTAGGTGGTTGTTCCACATAAACTTCCTCATGGATAAATCCATTTAGGAATGCACTTTTGACGTCCATTTGGAATAACCTGAAATTTTTATAACAAGCAAACGCAAGTAATAGACGAATAGCTTCTAACCTTGCTACTGGGGCGTAAGTTTCGTCATAGTCTATTTCTTCTTCTTGCGTATATCCTTTGGCCACGAGTCTTGCTTTGTTTCGTACGACTTTTCCTTCTTCATTCATCTTGTTCCTGAATACCCATTTGGCTCCAATAACAGTTTTACCTTTTGGTTTAGATGTCAATTCCTAGACATCATTAATGTTGAACTGTCTGAGTTCTTCTTGCATAGCTTCGATCCAACTTTCATCAGATAAAGCTTCTTCTATGCTTTTTGGTTCAATTTCAGAAATGAGAGCCACAAACTAGATTCTTCACGCCTTTTTGATCTGGTGCGGATTCCTTCATTGATTTCGCCAATAATGAGATCTTTGGGATGACCGGATTTGTGCTTCCAGTTACTAGTTGATTTGCCCGGTTGATGATCTCTTTCTTTATTTGAATCTTCATGAGCATCTTGATGTTGGACTTCCCGAGTCTCGAGATGCTTCTTGAGTTGAAGACATTGGAAAGTCTAGAGCGAGTTCAGACTCTTCATATTGAGTCTGGCTGGATTCATCTTGCGTTGAGTCTTGGAATTTGACATTCATTGATTCCTCCACAGACTGGCTTTTCTTGTTGTAGACTCTGTAGGCTTTGCTTGATGTAGAATATCCAAGGAAGATGCCTTCATCTGATCTTTCTTCAAACTTACCAACTCGATCATTTGCATTTTTCAAAATAAAGCATTTGCAACCAAACACATGAAAGTATGAAACAATAGGCTTCTTACCTTTGAACAATTCATAGGGGTTTTCTCTAGAATAGGTCTTAGGAAGACTCTATTTATGATATAGCAAGCTGTTGAAACAGCTTCAGCCCAAAATCGTGAAGAGATTTTACTTTCAATTAAAAGTGTTCTAGCCATTTCTTGAAGAGATCTATTCTTTCTTTCCACAACTCCATTTTGCTCGGAGTATATGGTGAGGAAAACATATGGTTAAAACCAGATTTATCACAAAATTTCGTAAAATCTTGATTTTCAAATTCACTTCCATGATCTATTCTTATACTTGAAATAGCACATCCTTTTTCATTTTGAACCTTTTTTGCAAACTTCTCAAAGTACGAAAAGGTTTCTGACTTACTTGCAAGAAAATATACCTAGGTAAAGCGAGAGTAATCGTCTACAATTACTAGACAATACTTCTTACCTCCAATGCTCTGGGTTCTTGTTGGTCCGAAGAGATCCATATGAAGCAACTGTAGTACATGATTAGTAGAGACATGATTTATTGGCTTAAATGAATTTCTTACCTGTTTTCCCAATGCATGGAGTGCATAAGTCGACTTTTGGAATGGCACTTTAGGTAGTCCTCGAACAAGCTTCTTTGATGAGATTTTGGCTAATTGCTTCATGTTGATGTTGTTGGAGAAATCTTTCATCTTGAATTGAGATTAGGCATTGTGAAGGTTTTACAAAAGGTAGATGTTTCCATGCCTTCGACCCATGAAAGTCTGGATGTTTACTAGATTCCGAACATATGCCTTCTTGAAAAATCTTTCCGAAGACTTTGTTCTCTCGAGACTCAAGTCCCAAGACTCAAGACTCAAGACTCAAGACTTAAGACTCAAGACTCAAGACTTAAGTCTATTCTCACCGACGCCTTTCTAAATCCAAAGGACGAAGGAAATCCAAAGCCGAGGTATATGGTTGAGGGTTCGATCCTATCCTCTGGAACAGATTCTTTGGTTGGATAATCATTTCGGATTCTTTAAATCTTATCTAAGATCGATTGAAGATCCGATGGTCAACGAAATAATCTTGGCATGTTCTATTCTTGGAAACCAAGATCCCGATTGTATGGGCGAACAGATTGATGGGCTATCATCGATTCCTTAAATAGCTCGGATGATCTTCTTGATTGATTCCGTCCAACGGGTAGATTGGAGGAATTCCTTTGGTAAGTGCCAACGGCTATGATGGCATAAAGGAGTATAAAAAGAAGACGTTCTAGTTGTTTTGAGAGAGTGATCGATAGAAAAATTCCAGAGTCTGAAGAACCTTGATTGTTAGTTGAGACTGTTCGAGCGAAATTGTATACACAGAGAGTGTTTACACTTAGTGATACCTTGAGTGAGTGTGGTAGATCATCTACGCCGAAAATCAAGGAAGATCAACACCGTAACATCTCTTTGTTCATAGTGGAATCCAGCCAATTGGCTGTCGGTGCGAAAGAGTGGACGTAGGCTTGAATCAAGCCGAACCACTATAATCCAAGTGTTCAATTCTCTCTTTCCCTTACTCGCTCACGATTGGTTTTTAATTATTGCAAATTCTTCAACTGTCTAAAGTATTGTGCGATTTTCTAGAAAAATCTTTGTATATCTATTCACCCCCCCCTCTAGGTACTCATACTAGCAATATCAATTGGTATCGAGCCCGTGTTCTTACTTTGTTTGAAGTGTTTTACTTCGAGTAAAAGATCCATGGCTAGTATGCTAGCACCGGGGGCTGATGGAAGGGCAAAGCAATACCAGACCACCCTACTTTGACGGAAAGGATTACAACATCCGGAAGAACAAGATGAAAGCTTTCCCTACGATCCAAGGATCCTCTCGGAATGGGATGTTGTGGAAAGAGGAATCACTCCTGTTGCATCGTCTCGAAAGAGGAAAAGAAACTGTTGAAGCCAGCGGAATGCCTCGGAAGAAATAAACAAGAGACAAGCACTCGATGCAAAAGCAATTTACTCTTTATATTGTGCTTTGTCTCCAACTGAATATAACAGAATATCTTCTTGTGTTACAGCAAAAGAAGTATGGGATAGATTACATATCACCTATGAAGGAACAGATCGAGTGAAGGAGACTAGAATCAATATTCTCCTCGGTCAATATGAAGCCTTCAAAATGAAATCGGAGAATCAGAATCGACATGTTTAGTCGTTTTACGATATTGTCAATGGTCTTGAGAACCAAGGACAAAAATTTCTGATCCCATGAAGGTGAACAAGCTTCTGCGTGGACTCTCCAAGGATTGGAATCATATAAAGACTTCAATAAGAGAGACGCAAAGAATCATGCCATTATCTGTAGACGAGCTAATTGGAACTCTTCAGTCTTATGAAGTGGAACGAATTAATGAAGACGAAGATCCAAGAGGTAAGAAATCTATTGCACTAAAATCAAATGATGATTCTGATGATGCAGATTCTGAAGATGATATGGATGATGAGGAGCTCGCCCTTATGATAAGAAGATTCAAGAAACTGAATAGAAAAGGCGGAAGGTTCAACCCAAAGAAACAAAGTTTTCGAGACAGCAGACCAAATCTGTTGATGATGAGGAACCAAACAGAGATGTAGTTTGCTTCGAATGTAAAAAGAAGGGACACATCGTACCCAACTGTCCTCTTCTGAAAAAAGAAAAGAGGAAAAGCTGAGAAATTTCGAAAGGCTCTCAAAGCCGAAACCCGGAGTGATACGAGTGTGAAGAAAGTGATAATGAATATGCCAACATATGTTTGATGGCACATTCGGACTCGGACTCGGTTGGATCGGACTCGGACAGTGAATTTGAGGTAAGTGATTTTAAAATTCCTGTCAAAGTCTCTAAATATATTGATGAACTGTGTTTCGGTCTTAAGACTTCTCTCAAAAGAATTTCCGAACTTAAAAGGCAAACTCAATTCTGAAACAAAAGGAAGTTATTTTAGAAGAAAGAGTTAAAAGTCTAGACCTAAATGTTTCTGCTCTTAAAGAAAAAGAAAATGATCTTTTGAAAGAAAATGTTTTCTTAAAAACAGACTTATCAAATATTTCAAAGAAGTTTTCGATAGGATCCGAAAAGCTTGAAAAAGTGCTTTCGGTTCAAAGACCCTATTTCAATAAGTCTGGATTAGGCATGACAGCGGAGACAATTCCCTTGATTGATTTTCCTAAAGTTAAAGAAAGAATTAAGAAAAGACCGTCAAGAGAAGCTTACAAAAATCACTTCAAGAAAGTTTTCGTAAAGCCTTTTGGTCGAAATGCTCTAAAGTGTTCAAAGTGTTACAAAGATGCATCATTTTGAAAAAGACTGTCCCTATGGTTTGGAAACATGTTAAGAAAACATGGCCCAATAATGCTTATCCTACTAACTCCAAAGGACCCAAGAAAATTTGGGTACCAAAGAAAGCTTGAGACTCTCACTTGAATGCGGGTCTCCGTCAAGAAAAAGATAAAATGGTATCTTGACAGCGGATGCTCAAGACACATGACAGAGACTCAAAATGCTTCGTAAAGCTTGTTCAAGTAAACGGCGGAAATGTTTCATTTGGAGGAAACGGCAAAGGAAGCATCGTGGGATTTGGAACTGTGAGAATTGGAAATCTCACAATAAGCAATGTTTCTCTAGTAGAAGGACTCAACTATAACCTTCTCAGATTAGCCAACCGTGTGATACTGGTTTCAAGATCTCCTTTCAAGAAGGAATTTGCTATGGAATTAGTAAAGACTCTACTGAGTCTTTCATGGGTCGAAGACATGGAAACATCTACCTCTTAGACATGAAGATGAATGAATCTCAATGTCTAATTTCAATCCAAAATGAAGCAAGCTTATGGCACGAAAGCTTGGCCATGTCAATATGAAGCAATTAGCCAAAATCTCATCAAAGCAGCTTGTTCGAGGTCTACCCAAATTACCATATCAAAAGTCCGATCCATGCACACCCTGTGTTATGGGAAAACAGGTAAGAAATTCATTTAAACCAACAAATCATGTCTCTACTAATCATGTACTACAGTTGCTGCATATGGATCTCTTCGGACCAACCAACTCGTAGTATTGGAGGTAAGAAATATTGCCTAGTAATTGTGGATGATTTCTCTCGCTTTACTTGGGTACATTTTCTTGCAAATAAGTCGAAACCTTTTCATACTTTGAGAAGTTTGCTAAAAAGGTTCAAAATGAAAAAGGATGTGCTATTTCTTGTATAAGAACAAATCATGGAGGAGAATTTGAAAATCAAGATTTCACAAAATTGTGTGATGAATCTGGTTTTAATCATGTATTCTCTTCTCCATACACTCCTCAGCAAAATGGAGTTGTGGAAAGAAAGAATAGATCTCTTCAAGAAATGGCTAGAACTCTTTTAATTGAAAGCAAAATTTCTTCACGGTTTTGGGCTGAAGCTGTTTCAACAGCATGCTATATTATAAATAGAGTCTTTCTAAGACCTATTCTTGAGAAAACCCCGTATGAATTATTCAAAGGTAAGAAGCCTATTGTTTCATACTTTCATGTATTTGGTTGCAAATGCTTTATTTTGAAAAATGCAAGTGATCGAGTTGGTAAGTTTGAAGAAAGATCGATGAAGGCATCTTCCTTGGATATTCTACATCAAGCAAAGCCTACGAGTCTATAACAAGAAAAGCCAGTCCGTGGAAGAATCAATGAATGTCAAATTCCAAGACTCGGCGCAAGATGAATCCAGCCAAACTCAATATGAAGAGTCTCGAACCTGCTCTAGACCTTCCAAAGTCTTCAACTCAAGAAGCATCTCGGACTCGGGAAGTCAATCATCAAGATGCTCATGAAGATTCAAATAAAGAAAGAGATCATCAACCAATCAAATCAACCAAGAATCGGAAACACAAATCCAGTCATCCAAAAGATCTCATTATTGGCGAAATCAATGAAGGAATCCGCACCAAATCAAAAAGGCGTGAAGAGTCTAGTGCTGTTGCTCTCATCTCTCGAAATTGAACCAAAAAGCATAGAAGAAGCTTTATCGATGAAAGCTGGATCGAAGCTATGCAAGAAGAGCTCGAGCAGTTCAATATTAATGATGTTTGGGAATTGACATCTAAACCAAAAGGTAAAACTGTTATTGGAGCCAAATGGGTGTTCGAAACAAGATGAACGAAGAAGGAAAAGTCGTACGCAATAAAGCAAGACTCGTGGCATACACGCAAGAAGAAGGAATAGACTATGACGAGACTTACGCACCGAGTGCAAGGTTAGAAGCTATTCGTCTATTACTTGCGTTTGCTTGTTACAAAAATTTCAGGTTATTCCAAATGGACGTCAAAAGTGCTTTCCTAAATGGATTTATCCAAGAGGAAGTTTATGTGGAACAACCGCCTGGATTTGAAGACCCAAAGAAGCCGGACTCGCCTTCGGACTGAAAAGGCTCTGTATGGTCTAAAGCAAGCACCTCGAGCTTGGTACGACGGACTAAGTAAGTTCTTATTACGTAACGGATTTGTCAAAGGTAAAGTAGACACTACTCTATTCATCAAAAAGGAAAACAAAAGCTTTTTACTCGTTCAAATATATGTTGATGACATTATTTTTGGATCCTCTAATGAAAGTCTTTGCAAGAAATTTTCTAAGTCTATGCGGGATGAGTTTGAAATGAGTATGATGGGAGAATTAACATTCTTTCTTGGCCTTCAAATAAAGCAATTGAAGGAAGGAACTTTTATCTTCCAAGAAAAATATGCTAATGATCTTGTCAAAAGATTTGGATTGGAAAATTGCAAGAAGACTGACATACCAATGTCATGCTCTCAGAAGATAGACAAGGATGAAGAAGGGAAGAAAGTAGATCAAAAGCTGTACAGAGCATGATCGGTTCACTTCTTTATCTTACCGCTTCTAGACCTGATATTTTGTTGAGTGTTTGCATCTGTGCTAGGTTTCAATCGATCCTAGAGAATCACATCTCATTGCCGTGAAACGTATTATCAAATACGTTGCCTCTTCTTCAAGCATCGGTCTTTGGTATCCAAAGAGGGGAGACTTTAATCTTCTAGGATACTCGGATGCCGATCTGGCCGGATGCGAGTCGATAGAAAGAGCATTTCGGAACTTGTCAACTGCTTGGAAACAGGGGACGGTGTCTTGGTTCTCAAGAAAGCAAAGCACCGTAGCTCTCTCAACGACGAAGCGAGTATGTAGCTCTTGGAAGCTGCTGTTCGCAAATTCTATGGATAAAACAACAGCTACAAGACTTTGGCATTGAAGACTCATGCACGGAAATCGAGATGTGACAACACCAAATAGCGATCAATCTCACCAAAAATCCAATCCTTCATTCAAGAGCAAAGCATATTGAGATTCGACATCACTTCATTAGAGATCATATTCAAAATGGAGAAATCTTGATTCAATTTGTTGATTCAAAGAGTCAACTAGCGGATATATTCACAAAGCCTTTGGAGAAAAATCAATTCGACTTCATCCGCTCAAGACTCAACATTTTGAAGCTTGAAGAAGTTAAAGTCTAGAGACTCACCAACTCTAAGACTCTGACTTTAAATCATGAGACTCTTGGCTAAAGACTCGTAAGTTGCTATTTTATCTAAAAGGTACGAATTCTTGTTTAGTTATTTTATCTAATCTCGAAAAGGTACGATCTCTCTTTCAGATATAATTCGAAAATTTTTCAAGGAATTAATTTTGGTAGTTATTGATTTTGAAACGATATGTTCGTACACCTTCCTTGTACCGATTTAAACTTCTCTTTTCAAATCCGAGGTACATATATATATACTGTTTTCTTTTTCTTCGCCCAAATCTTCAAAACCCTAAAAAGACACTCTCCTTCCCGATCTTGTTTCTACTCCTTGTTCGTCGTCGAGAAAGTGGTCATTTTTCTTGGGAAAAGCAAGTGAAGGAATCTTCCAATAGACAAAGGAAGATGTCGTCTTCGAGGAAATCATCAAGAATAGCAAGCGGGGGACCACAAAGAATGGAGAAGGGGCCGATTCATTTCGATCTTACTGAGGAAGAAGACTTATCAAGTCAGCGACAAAGTCCGATTCGCTCTCCTCCACGTCATTCATCACCTCCTACCCCACAAGGTGCAAGTCAACATCTGGAAGAAGAGATAATCGAGGATGCCGACCCAGTAAGAGTCCAAAGACCCTCCTTCATCTATAAGCTTTATCGTGCGTTGAAAAGCTCCGGTTCTTCGTTAAAATATATAGATGACTTCCTTAAGGACAAAAATTATGGAAATGAGTATCTTTTTCTGCGGAAAATGGAGGAATTGGGAGTTGCTCCGAAAGGAAGGGCGAGAGGAGGCTCTTGCGAACATTCCCGAGACCCTCGTTTGCCGGGACAAAATCGATTGACGGGAACGATGACGACAAAATGTTCCTTGAATTTAAACCTAGAATGGGTGTGGCAGCAAAGGTAAAAGGAAATCGGATGGATTTGTTTAAATCCAAGGATCAAGAAAAAGTGTATTTCAGGCTGTTGAAAAGAGGGGTGATAAACCCTAGAAGTGTCGATTTTGACTTCTTGGATTCCATCAACGTGAACTTAAGAGAAAAGTTGAATTTGCTTCAACTTGAGACTTTTTGCTCGACTCTACGGATGGGTATGCTCAACGACCGCTTATTTCTATTCAAATCTTAGCTTTTTGGATGCGAATAGAATTTCTTTCGATGTACGAGATCAAGTTCATGTGGTAGATGTGAATATGTTGGCGGACATAGTTGGAGTTGAACGGGGACGCTATCTCAATCAAAGTCTCACCTGCTCGTACTACTCGGATCTTGTCAAAGATATGGATGTAGAGAAGAAAATTACCTACTCGAGGATGAATGCTATCAACATCGTGCTTCATAAGATTGTGATCAACTGTCTCAGACCAAAGTCTACGTCAAAGACTTCTGTGTCTCTTTCTGAAGCAAAGTTGATGTATGCGATCAACTCAGGACGGAAGTTTTCTCTCCCGCACACTATCCTCTTCCATATGTACAGAGCAATGTCAAAAGACAAAGGACAATTGCCTTATCCCGGTCAGTGACCAAGATCTTCGACATCTAAACATTGATCTGCCACATACTTTTTGTGTTCGACCGTGTGATAAGATGGTGGTAGGGTTAAAAATGTTAATGAAGATGCGTCTGCAAGAACTCTCCAAGGCAATGGAGAAATTCAAAGTGAAATCTCCAGTCCAATCTGCTTCAAAAGGAAAGGAAAGGAGGCCATGGGTGCTCCATCGAAAAGAAGAAAAGAACTCTCATCCTTGAAGATGAAGATGAAGATGAAGATGATGAAGATCCCTCCATCCAAGCTCGATCGGACCAAGACGTTACGTGTCTCATCCGACGTAACTTCAGCGAACGAGAGAAGAAGAAAAGCGAGAACGAGGAGAAGAAGATCGAGAGAGAGAGGAGAAAGAAGTCGAAGAAGAAGGAGAAGGAGAAAAAGAAAAGTCTGCGACAAATCTGGAGAGAAGGAAGATCAAAAGCATGATCATCACTCTTCCCCTTTCGATGTCCTAGAGACGGGGGAGTTAGCGAGCAAGAGAGGTCTACACCTCATGCCGCTGTTAGTGAAGATCTAAGACAATCTCCGAAGACCCGGAAGAAGTTCGGGTCTCTCACTTGCCTGAAGAAGGTGATGCATCGATTCCAAATCTGCGCAGACCATTCAAAAGCGCCATCGTCTCGCATACACATCATCGAGAAAGTCAATGCCGACACGGACGGATGATTCTGCAGATCTTCGTAGCATCATGAATATTCTTCTGGAAATGCGGAACCAGATATATGTTCGGACTATGAAATCCAAGCTTTGAAGAATGCTTTGGACAAGCATCTTCGATCTCTCTGAGAATAGACTCAAAGACCTCGCTCCGCAACTTCAAGCCAATGCCAAGGGAGAAGAGGTAGATCATCCGAGAGAAGACCCGAAGAAGCTCGAAGGAGTAGTCCATCCATTGGGGATTTCCGGATCGTGCGCATTCCCAAGCGGACATGACTCCTTTCTCACCCTTTTCAATGCTGACAAAAAGGGGGAGAAAACCAATTTGAACAAACATCATCTTTTAAAACTTTGACTTTTGTGGTTATGTTTATTTTTGAGTATGACTTGAGAACTTGAACTTGGATGTGAACTTGACTGAATTGATTGGGATTGTGATGCTTGACTGGTTGCATTTATTCAAGTGTTGTTATATGGTGTTTCTCATGAAAGACTAACCAATTTTCGGATGCGAGTCTGTTGTTTTATTAATCTTTATGAGTTAGCCATATTGCTTGAGAAATGTTTTGCAGGTCAAAGATGTTCAAATCTTCAAGAAAGTTTTTGTCACCATAAAAAATGGGGAGATTGTTGGAGAAATCTTTCCAGAATATTTTGAAGCTGACAAAACGTTTCTTTCAGTCTAAGTCTGGATGTTCGGAGACCGTCAGTTTAAAGTCTGAAGACTTTGTTCTCTCGAGACTCAAGTCCCAAGATTCAAGACTCAAGACTCAAGACTTAAGACTCAAGACTCAAGACTTAAGTCTATTCTCACCGACGTCTTTCTAAATCCAAAGTGACGAAGGAAATCCAAAGCCGAGGTATATGGTTGAGGATTCGATCCTATCCTCTCGGAACAGATTCTTTGGTTGGATAATCATTTCGGATTCTTTAAATCTTATCTAAGATCGATTGAAGATCCGATGGTCAACGAAATAATCTTGGCATGTTCTATTCTTGGAAACCAAGATCCCGATTGTATGGGCGAACGAGATTGATGGGCTATCATCGATTCCTTAAATAGCTCGGATGATCTTCTTGATTGATTCCGTCCAACGGGTAGATTTGAGGAATTCCTTTGGTAAGTGCCAACGGCTATGATGGCATAAAGGAGTATAAAAAGAAGACGTTCTAGTTGTTTTGAGAGAGTGATCGATAGAAAAATTCCAGTCCGAAGAACCTTGATTGTTAGTTGAGACTGTTCGAGCGAAATTGTATACACAGAGAGTGTTTACACTTAGTGATACCTTGAGTGAGTGTGGTAGATCATCTACACCGAAAAATCAAGGAAGATCAACACCGTAACATCTCTTTGTTCATAGTGGAATCCAGCCAATTGGCTGTCAGTGCAGAAGAGTGGACGTAGGCTTGAATCAAGCCGAACCACTATAATCCAAGTGTTCAATTCTCTCTTTCCCTTACTCGGTCTCACGATTGGTTTTTAATTATTGCAAATTCTTCAACTGTCTAAAGTATTGTGCGATTTTCTAGAAAAATCTTTGTATACCTATTCACCCCCTCTAGGTACTCATACTAGCAATATCACCAAGCTTGAAAGAGATCTTGAATTGAGATTAGGCATTGTGCTTCATTTGGTTTTACATCAAGGAGGTAGATGTTTCCATGCCTTCGACCCATGAAAGACGGCGAATCTTTACTAATTCCAGAACATATGCCTTCTTGAAAGGAGATCTTGAAACCGGTATCACACAATTGGCTAATTGAGAAGATTGTAATTGAGTCCTTCCACTAGAGAGGCATTGCTTATTGTAAGATTTCCAATTTTCACAGTTCCGAATCCCACAATACTTCCTTTGCTATTTCCTCCAAATGAAACTTTTCCACCATTTACTTGAATAAGCTTTATGAAACAATTTGAGTCTCCTGTCATGTGTCTTGAGCATCCGCTGTCAAGATACCACTTTACCTTCTTTTTGACCGAGACCTGCATTCAAAAAAGAATCTCAAGCTTTCTTTGGTACCCAAATTTTCTTGGTCCTTTGGTGTTAGTAGGATGAGCATTATTAGGCCATACTCTCTTAACAGCTTCCAAACCATAGGACAGTCTTTTTCAAAATGATCTTGACTGTTACACTTTGAACATCTTAGAGCATTTCAACATACAGACTTTACAAAGACTTTCTTGAAATGATTTTTGTAAGCCTCTTTTGACGGTCTTTTCTTAATTCTTTCTTTTACTTTTGGAAAATCAATCAAGGGGATTGTTTCCGCTATCATACCTAGACCAGACTTATTAAAGTAAGGTCTTTGGACCGAAAAAGAACTTTTTCAAGTTTTTCCGACCCTATTGAAAATTTCTTTGAAATATTTGATAAATCAGTTTTTAAGAAAGCATTTTCTTTTGAAAGTTTTTCTTCATTCTCTTTAAGAGTAGAAACATTCAAGTTTAAACTTTTCACTTTTTCTTCTAAAATGTTTTCCTTTTGTTTTAAAACTGAGTTTTCCTTTTTAAGTTCGGAAATCTTTTTGAGAGAAGTCTTAAGACTAAAACATAATTCATCAATGTATTTAGAGACTTTGACAGGGATTTTATAATCACTTACCTCAAATTCACTATCTGAGTCTGATCCAGAGTCTGAGTCTGATTGCGCCATCAGACACAGGTTGGCATATTCCTCATCACTTCCTTCACACTTTGTATCGCTCCAAGTTTCGGCTTTAAGAGCTTTTCGAGACTTCTCAGGCTTTCCTCTTTTCTTCTTCGAAGAGGACAGTTGGGTCGATGTGTCCCTTTTTCTTACACTCGAAGCAAACTACATCTTTGTTTGGTTCCTCATTATCAACAAACTTGGTTTGCTGTTTCGAAAACTTTGTTTCTTTGAGTTGAACCTTCTTCCTTTTCTATTCAGCTTTACGAACCTTCTAATCATAAGAGCAAGCTCCTCATCGTCCAAATCTTCTTCAGAATCTGTATCATCAGAATCATCGTTAGATTTTAATGCAATGGATTTCTTACCTCTTGGATCTTCGTCTTCATTAATTCGTTCCACTTCGTAAGACCGAAGAGTTCCAATCAGCTCGTCTACAGATAATGGCATAATTCTTTGCATCTCTCTTATCGAAGTCTTTATATGATTCCAATCCTTGGAGAGTCCACGCAGTAGCTTGTTCACCTTCATAGGATCA
Source organism: Eucalyptus sideroxylon (assembly GCA_014182405.2). Classification (NCBI taxonomy): domain Eukaryota; kingdom Viridiplantae; phylum Streptophyta; class Magnoliopsida; order Myrtales; family Myrtaceae; genus Eucalyptus; species Eucalyptus sideroxylon. The sequence goes on along the minus strand of CM024554.2, from coordinate 29,381,982 downwards.
GAAATTTTCTGTCCTTGATTCTCAAGACCATTGACAATATCTCGTAAACGGCTAAACATGTCGGTTATAGATTCTCCTGGGTTTCATTTTGAAGGCTTCATATTGACCAAGGAGAATGTTAATTCTGGTCTCCTTCACTCGGCACATCTGTCCCTTCATAAGTGATATGTAATCTATCCCAGACTTCTTTTGCTGTAACACAAGAAGATATTCTGTTATATTCAGTTGGTGACAAAGCACAATATAAAGAGTAAATTGCTTTTCATCGAGTGCTTGTCTCTTGTTTAACTCTTCTTGAGACATTCCGCTGGTATCAACGTTTTTCCTTCTTTTGGATACGATGCAGCGGTAGGAGTAATTCCTCTTTCCACCACATCCCATTCCGAGAGGATCCTTTGATCGTAGAAAAGCTTTCATCTTATTTTTCCAGATGTTGTAATCTTTTCCATCAAAGTAGGGTGGTCTGGTATTGCTTTGCCCTTCCACCAGCCCCGGTGCTAGCATACTAGCCATGGATCTTTTACTCAAAGTAAAACACTTCAAATAAAGTAAGAACACGAGCTCGATACCAATTGATATAGCTAGTACGAGAACCTAGAGGGGGGGTGAATAGGTATATAAAAAATTTCCTTGAAGATTGCACAATATTTAAACAGTTAAAGAATTTGCAACAGTTAAAAATTCAATCGCAAGACTGAGTAAGGGAAAGAGAGAATTGAACACGCGGTTTATAGTGGTTCGGCTTGATTCAAGCCTACGTCCACTCTTCTCGCACCGACAGCCAATTGGCTGGATTCCACTATGATCAAAGAGCTGTTACAAAGTGTTGATCTTCCTTGATTTCTAGGTGTAGATGATCTACCACACTCGCTCAAGGCGTCACCAAATATAAACACTCTCTGTGTATACAATTTCGCTCGAACCGTATCGACTAACAATCAAGGTTCTTCGAGACTGGAATTTTTCTATCATTCACACACTTAAAACAACTAGAACGTCTTCCTTTTATACTCCTTTATGCCATCATAGCCGTTGGCACTTACCAAAGGAATTCCTCCAATCTACCCGTTGGACGGAATCAATCAAGAAGATCATCCGAGCCATTTAAGGAATCGATGATAGCCCATCAATCTGTTCGCCCATACAATCGGGATCTTGGTTTCCAAGAATAGAACATTCCAAGATTATTTCGTCGACTATCGGATCTTCAATCGATCTTAGATGAGAATCAAAGAATCCGAAATATTTATCCAACCAAAGAATCTTTTCCGAGAGGATAGGATCGAATCCTCAACCATTTACCTCGGCTTTGGATTTCCTTCGTCACTTGGATTAGAAAGACTGTCAGTGAGAATAGACTTAAGTCTTGAGTCTTGAGTCTTGAGTCTTGAGTCTTGAGTCTTGAGAATACAAAGTCTTCAGACTTTACACTGTCGGTCTCCGAACATCCAAACTTAAACTGAAAGAAACGTTTTGTCAGCTTCAAAATATTCTGGAAAGATTTCTCCAACAATATGCATTAATGGCCGGCCAATTTGCTAAACGCGAATTCCGGATCAATTTGTTGCAACAAGCAAGGACCGGTAATGGACCATCAAGGCGAATTCCAAATCAATTTGCTCAACCGGTGCGAGCAACTTAGGAATCAGAGATATGAATCTTGTCTTTTCTTCGGGATTTTCTTTAGCCTTCTCACAGCCGGCAATTACTCATGCGTAGTTGTCCAGCTCATTTGCCTGGTGTAGAGCAGCTTCCCACGAAAATGCAAGTAGTCGACCGATTTAGGTCATCCTCCACGGCTTTGAGAGCTGATTCCTCCGCAACTACCCAATAACGTGGTTTCGCGTCGGAATCCACAACAAACTTTGCAAATAAGGCGATTAACTCAATTAGGACACGATGCTGCCGGCTTTCAGACCAAGACAAGCATTCATTGATAAGCCGGCCTTGTGCCAATTCCCAGTTCGAGCCCCTTTGTCTACTTCTTGACACTGGAGCGGAGGAGCAAGAAGGTTCGAGCTAGAAGTTCTTGGAACATCCAATGCCAGAGGAGCCAGCGAGATTGCATTGGAACTGCAAGTTCCGGCTTGAATTGGAACCTCCAATATCAGAGAAGTCACCGTAGATGGCTGTGACGGTTTCCGTGACTTCTTATGCCCTATGATTTCAACCCATCCTCGTAATGTCTGTACAAGAGTTTGCTAGGTAGGATGCCATGGAATGCATGTGAAGAAGAAGAGTGGCCGTGAAGAGGTGCGTTGGAGATCTGTGAGCTTCAACAATATACATATGATCTCTATTTTTTATTGCACATACATATGCTGCATTTAATGTACCTAGTGCATTACTTGAAATGGAAGTTAAACTCAGATCCATCGATAAACTTTTGTAATGATATGAAAGTCAAGGTTTGACAGAAAAAAATTTCAGGAAATGCTAACAAGGGGAATCAAGGCATTCCATTCTTGAAGCTAAGCTTACGGATTTCATAAATGGTGTTTGTTGTTAGATTATAGTACATGTGGTCGAAAGATGTAGAAAGAGAGGTGGATTTGAATGCCAGTGATGAGCATTGAGTTAATGGAGTAGTTGAGAAGGAGACACAAATAACTAGCAGTAGGTTCTTAAGAGCTACCAAGCGTCAAATTAAAAGATGTCGCCCAAATGATATGGGGTGTTTACAGGACGATAATGACTAATGGATAGGATCTTACCATGTGGCTACCTAGACAGTGAGAAATCAACTAAGGATAGATTGCCTCATGTCACGAGGAAGTTGTTTATCGATGGCTTGCCTTATTTCATGAGGACATAGGCCAACAATGAGTTGCCACGTTCTATGAGGATGTTGTTTGGAATGCTTTTTCAAATTAGTTTTATTCTTGTAATAACAGCTTCTATAATAGCAGTTGAAGCATACGAGGATAGGCAAAGCATTTTTGCCAACATCAGTGAAAAAGTTGACTAGTTGACGATTCAAAGTTCAATTCAATTTTGAGAAGTTGTCGAGCAAGAAAAAAATTCTGGAGGCACAAATAAACTAAACCAAATGAAGAGAGTTACCAATGAATGTGACGGTTGAATTTGCAGGGCCTGGGTGGCTGAACAGCTCACGAGGCTTTTGAGCTGTCTTGAATGGAGTTTTTTTTTTTTTTTAAGATAAAGAAAAGGAAAACTCTTGGTTAAATCCTTTGGATCCAGAAAGAGTGGGAGATCGGACTAGGCGATGGAATGGGCATAGGCTTCGCATAGATGTTAGGGTCGTATCCAAAACCTCTATAAGAATTCCAGTTTAAATTCCCCGGTCAGGTGGTGCAATGGCTTGTTCACAAAATTTGCAATCTCGCCTAAATAAATGTTAGATGCGGGCATGATATTCTAATTTCTAAATGCGAATGAACATAGTCAGGAATGAGAATGCAAGGCAGTGCATGTGTTTTTTTTCCCCCTTAAAAATCGAATTTTGATGAAAACAATGAATTCGACCTCTAAATTTTACAAATTGCGAGAAAGACCTTTGAGGTAAAAAATTTAGATATCGACATGGTTCCTTCTGTTGGAGAAATCTTTCAAGAATATTTTGAAGTTGACAAAACATTTCTATCAGTCTAGTCTGGAGCATTGCAGACCCTTCTATTTAGAGTCTGAAGACCTTCATTGGAAACCCTTCAATTTAGAGTCTGAAGACCTTCAAATCCCCTGACTCAGTACTCAAGACTCAAGACTCAAGACTATTCTCATTGACAGTTTCTAATCCAAAGGTGACGAAGACGATCCGAGCTAAAGTGTTTGGTTGAGGATTTGGTCTTGTCCACTGGAATAGATCTCTTGGCTGGGTATGATATAACGGATTCTTTTATTCTAAATCAAGATCGTTTGAAGATCCGATGATTGACAAAATACTCTTAGAAGGTTCTATTCTTGGAAACCAAGATTCTAATTGTATGAGCGAACAAGATTGATGGGCTATCGACATGTTCCTTTAATAGCTCGAATATTCTTCTTAATTGATTCTGTCCAACGGGAAGGTTGGAAGAATTCATTTGGTAAGTGCCAACGGGTATGATGGCATAAAGGAGTATAAAAGGAAGACGTTCTAACTGTTCAAGAAGGTGTGCGATAGAGAAATTCCAGAGTCTGAAGCTCCTTGATTATTAGTCAATTCATATTAAGCAAAACAGTATTAGCAAAAGAGAGTCTATACTTAGTGATACCTTAAGGGAGTGTGGTAGATCTTCTACACCGTGAAATCAAGGGAGAACAGTGCTGTAACATCTCTTTGTTCATAGTGGAATCCAACTAGTGGGCTATCAGTGCAGAAGAGTGGACGTAGGCTTGAAATAAGCCGAACCACTATAAACCTTGCGTTCAATTTTCTCTTCCCTATTCTCAGTCTTATTTTGATTGTTGTTTGATGAGAATCAATTGTCTTAATTCTATCAACTGTCTAGTATTGTGCGATTATCGTGAGAAATTACTTTTTATACCTATTCACCCCCTTTAGGTACTTTTACTAGCCATATCAATTGGTATCAGAGCTCGTGTACTCACTTTATTTGAAGTGTTTTACTTCAGAGTAAAAGATCCATGGCTAGTATACTAGCTTCAGGGCTGATGGAAGGTCAAAGCAATACCAGACCTCCTTACTTTGATGGAAAGGACTACAACATCTGGAAAAACAAAATGAAAGCATTTCTTCGATCAAAGGATCCTCTGGAATGGGACGTTGTAGAAAAAGGAATCACTTCTAAAGTTGCATTTGTCTCAGAAAGAGGGAAAGAAACCGTTGAGACCAGTGGAATGACTCAGGAAGAGATAATCAATAGACAAACTCTTGATGTGAAGGCTATTTATTCTTTATATTGTGCCTTGTCACCTACTGAATATAACAGAATATCTTCTTGTGTTACAGCAAAAGAAGTCTGGGATAGGTTACATATCACCAATGAAGGAACTGATCGAGTGAAAGAGACCAGAATCAACATCCTTCTCGGTCAATATGAAGCCTTCAAAATGAAACCTTGAGAATCTATAACTGACATGTTTAGCCTTTTTATAGAGATTGTAAATGGTCTTGAAAATCAAGGACAACCAATTTCTGATCCCATGAAGGTAAACAAGCTACTGCGTGGACTCTCCAAGGATTGGAATCACATAAAGACTTCAATAAGAGAGACGCAAAGAATCATGCCACTATCTGTCGACGAGCTGGTTGGAACTCTTCGATCTTATGAAGTGGAACGAATTAATGAAGACGAAGATCCAAAAGGTAAGAAATCCATTGCATTAAAATCAATTGATGATTCTGATGTTACTGATTCTCGAAGATGATATGGACGATGAGGAGCTTGCTCTCATGATAAGAAGATTCAGAAAATTGAATAGAAAAGGAAGAAGGTTCAACTCAAAGAAACAAAGTTTTCAAAGACAACGGACCAAGTCTGTTGATGATGATGAATAAAAGAAAGATGTAGTTTGCTTTGAATGTAAGAAAAAGGGACACATCAGACCCAACTGTCCTCTTCTGAAAAAGAAGAAAGGAAAAGCTGAAACGTCTCGAAAGGCTCTCAAAGCCAAAACCTAGAGTGATACAAAGTATGAAGAAAGTGATGATGAATATGCCAACTTATGTCTGATGGCACAATCAGACTCAGACTCAAACTCTGGATCGGACTCAGACAGTGAATTTGAGGCAGGTAATTTTAAAATTCCTGTCAAGGTTTCCAAGTATATTGATGAGCTGTGTCTTAGTCTTAAGACTTCTTTCAAAAGGATTTCTGAACTTAAAAAGGAAAACTCTGCTCTAAAAAAACAGGAAAACGTTTTAAAAGAAAGAGTTAAATGTTTAGACATGAATGTTTCCACTCTTAAAGAAAATGAAGATATTCTTTTGAAAGAAAATGCTCCTTTAAAAACGGACTCATCAAATATCTCAAAGAAATTTTCAATAGGGTCCGAGAAACTTGAAAAAATTCTTTCAGCTCAAAGACCTTACTTCAATAAGTCCGGTCTAAGTATGACAGCAGAAACAATTCCCTTGATTGATTTTCCTAAAGTAAAAGAAATAATTAAGCAAAGACCCTCGAGAGAGGCTTACAAAAATCATTTCAAGAAGGTTTTTGTAAAGTCTATAGGTCGAAATGCCCTCAGGTGTTCAAAGTGCAATAGCCCGGATCACTTTGAAAAAGAGTGTCCTATGGTTTGGAAACCTGTTAAGAAAACATGGGCTAATACTGTTTATCTTACTAACACCAATGGACCCAAGAAAATATGGGTACGAAAGAAAGCTTGAAACTCTCTTTTAAATGCAGGTCTCCATCAAGAAAAAGGTAAAGTGGTATCTGGACAGCAGATGCTCAAGACATATGACAGGAGACTCAAATTGCTTTACAAAGATTGTTCAAGTAAATGGTGGAAAAGTCTCATTTGGAGGAAACTGCAAATGAAGAATTGTGGGATTTGGAACTGTGAAAATTGGAAATCTCACAATAAGTAATATTTCCCTAGTGGAAGGACTCAATTACAATCTTCTCAAAGATCGCCAACCGTGTGATACTTTTGGTTTTAAGATCTTCTTTCAAGAAGGAATATGTTCTAGAACCAAAGAAAGACTCTACTCGATCTTTCATGGGTCGAAGGCATGGAAATATCTATCTCTTGGATGTGAAACCGGATGAATCACAATGCTTAATCTCAATTCAAGACGAAGTAAACTTATGGCACAGAAAGCTTGGTCACATCAATATGAAGCAATTAGCCAAAATCTCAAAAGCAGCTTGTTCGTGGTCTACCCAATTTATCATACCAAAAGTCTGATCTATGCACTCCATGTATACTAAGAAAGCAGGTAAGAAATTCATTCAAGCCAATAAATCATGTCTCTACTAATCATGTATTGCAGCTGCTGCATATGGATCTCTTCGGACCAACCAGAACCCACAGTATTGGAGGTAAGAAATATTGCCTAGTAATTGTGGACGATTACTCCCGATTTACTTGAGTATATTTCCTTGCAAGTAAGTCCGAAACCTTCTCGTATTTTGAAAAGTTTGCTAAAAAGGTTCAAAATGAAAAAAGATGTGTTATCTCAAGTATAAGAATAGATCATGGAGGTGAATTTGAAAATCAAGATTTTACAAAATTTTGTGATAAATCTGGCTTTAAGCATGTGTTCTCCTCTCCATATACTCCTCAGCAAAATGGAGTTATGGAAAGAAATAATAGATCTCTTCAAGAAATGGCTAAAACTCTTTTAATCAAAAGTAAGATTTCTTCACGATTTTGGGCTGAAGCTGTTTCAACAGCGTGCTATATTATCAATAGAGTCTTTTTAAGACCTATTCTAGAGAAAACCCCTTATGAGTTATACAAAGGTAAGAAGCCTATTGTTTCATACTTTCATGTGTTCGGTTGCAAATGCTTTATACTGAAAAATGCAAAAGATCGAGTTGGTAAGTTTGAAGAAAGATCAGATGAAGGCATCTTCCTTGGATATTCTATATCAAGCAAAGCCTACAGAGTCTACAACAAGAAGAGTCAATCTGTGGAGGAATCAATGAATGTCAAATTTCAAGACTTTATGCAAAATGAGTCCAGTCAGACTTATAATGAAGAATCTGAACCTGCTCCAAACTCTCCAAAGCTTACAACTCAAGAAGCATCTCAGACTCTGGAAGACCAGCATCAAGCTGTTCGTGAAGATTCAAGTAAAGAAAGAGATCATCAACCTAACGAATCAACCAGTAACTGGAAGCATAAATCCAGTCATCCCAAATATCTTATTATTGGTGACATTAATGAAGGAATTCGCACAAGATCCAAAAAGCGCGAAGAGTCTAGTGCTGTGGCTCTCATTTTTGAAATTGAACCAAAAAGTATAGAAGAAGCTTTATTTGATGAAAGCTGGATTGAAGCTATACAAGAAGAGCTCAGATAGTTCAACATTAATGATGTCTGGGAATTGACATCTAAACCAAAAGGTAAAACTGTTATTGGAGCTAAATGAGTGTTCAGGAACAAGATGAATGAAAAAGGAAAAGTCGTAAGAAATAAAGCAAGACTTGTGGCCAAGGGTTATACGCAAGAAGAAGGAATAGACTATGATGAGACTTATGCACCAGTAGCAAGGTTAGAAGTTATTCGATTATTACTTGTGTTTGTTTGTTATAAAAATTTCAGGTTATTCCAAATGAACGTCAAAAGTGCCTTCCTAAATGGTCTTATCCATGAGGAAGTTTATGTAGAACAACCATCAGGGTTTGAAGACCCAAAGAAGCCAGACTTAGTCTTTAGACTGAAAAAGGCCTTGTATGGCTTAAAGCAAGCACCTCGAGCTTGGTACGACAGACTAAGTAAGTTCTTAATACAGAATGGTTTTGTCAAAGGTAAAGTAGATACTACTCTATATATCAAAAAGGAAAACAAAAGCTTTTTACTTGTTCAAATATATGTGGATAATATTATTTTTGGATCCTCTAATGAAAGTCTCAGGCAAGAAATTCTCTAAGTCTATGCGGGATGAGTTTAAAATGAGTATGATGGGAGAGTTAACCTTCTTTCTTGGACTCCAAGTAAAACAATTGAAGGAAGGAACTTTTATTCATCAAGAAAAATATGCTAATGATATTGTCAAAAAGTTTGGACTGGAAAAGTGCAAAAAAACCGACATACCGATGTCAAGTTCTTTGAAGATAGATAAAGACGAAGAATGGAAGAAAGTTGATCAAAAGCTGTACAGGAGTATCATTGGTTCACTTCTTTATCTTACTGCCTCTAGACTTGACATTTTGTTGAGTGTTTGCATCTGTGCTAGGTTTCAATCAGATCCTAGAGAATCTCATCTCGGTCTTTGCGAAACGTATTATTAAATACGTTGCTTCATCTTCAAGCATCGGTCTTTGGTATCCTAAAGAGGGAGACTTTAATCTTCTTAGATATTCAAACGTAGATCTAGCTGGTTGCAGAGTTGATAGAAAGAGCACCTCGGAAACTTGCCAATTGCTTGGAAGCAGGACAGTATCTTGGTTTTCAAGGAAACAAAATACTGTGGCTCTCTCTACAACAGAAGCAGAGTATGTAGCTCTTGGAAGTTGTTGTTCACAAATTCTGTGAATAAAACAACAGCTACAAGACTTTGGAATTGAAGACTCATGCACTGAGATTAGATGTGACAACACCAGTGCAATCAATCTCACCAAAAATCCAATCCTTCACTCAAGAGCAAAGCATATAGAGATTCGACATCACTTCATTAGAGATCATGTTCAAAATGGAGAAATCTCGATTCAATTTGTTGATTCAAAGAGCCAACTAGCGGATATATTCACAAAGCCTTTGGAGAAAAATCAATTCGATTTTATCCGTTCCAGACTCAACATTTTGAAGCTTGAGGAAGTTAAAGTCTAGAGACTCTCAGACCCTCAGACTCAGACTTTCATGGCTATAGACTGTAAGTTGTTTCAATATACAATCTCGAAAAGGTACGATCTTTCGTTCAGTTATGATTGATTTATATTATCTTTAAAAGATGGAATTTTGCCTTTTTCAAAAATGATAACTTTTATTTAAAAATGGCAGTTTTATTTAAAGAAAGGACGATTATCGTTTTTAAAAAGGGACGACTGTTCATTTGCCTTTATGTCGATTGGTTTTTCCTTTTTAAATTGGGTTATATATATACAGTCAGTTGTTTTCTTCACTTAACTCCAAAACCCTAAAAAGCATTCTCCTCCCAATCCTGTCTCGACTCTGTGTTCATCTTCGAGAAAGTTGTCATATTTTCTTGAGAAAGCAAGTCAAGGAATCTTTCAATGACAAGAAACGATGTCTTCTTCGAGAAAGCAGGGGACCATAGAGAATGAGGGAGGGTCCTACCCATTTCGATCTCACCGAAGAGGAAGAGTTACCGAGACAACAACAGAGCCTGATTCACTCTCAACCACGTCACTCTCCACCATCTACCCCCACAAGGTGTGGGTCATCAATCAGAGGAAGAAATAATTGAGGAAGTAGACCCTGTAAGAGTCCAAAAACCCTCTTTTATTTACAAGCTCTATCGTGCATTAAAAAGCACTGGTACTCCGCTGATGTATGTAGATGATTTCCTTAAAGACAAGGGTTATGGAAATGAGTATGTCTTTTTGCGACGAATGGAGGATTTGGGAATTGCTCTCAAAGGAAAGGCTGAGGAAGCACTTGCGAACATTCCAAGTGACCCTCATGTAGGAGGATTGAATCCCACTGACGGGAACGATGATGATAAACTGTTTAATGAATTTCAACCTAGGATGGGTGTTGCTGCAAAGGCTAAGGGAAAAAGAACGAAGTTGTTCAAATCAAAGGAACAGGAAAATCTGTTCTTCAAATCGTTGAAACGTGGGGTGATAAACCCCAGAAGTGTTGATTTCGACTTTCTAGATGCCATCAATGTGAACTTAAGGGAAAAATTCAATCTGCTTCAACTTAAGCAATTTTGCTCCAACACCACAGACGGCTATGCACAATTGACAGCATATTTCTATTCAAATCTCAGCTTTTTAGATGCGAATAGAATATCCTTCATGTTCGAGACCAAGACGTGGTAAATGTGGACATGCTTTGGCAGATATAATTGGGGTTGAAAGAGGACGATATCAACCGGTCAAGGTTTCAATTGCTCGTACCTCACCGGAGCTCATCAAAGACAGGAATGCGAAGGGAGAATTACCTACGCAAGAATGCGTGCCATCAACATCATTCTTCACAAAATTGTGATCAACCTGTCTCGAGCCAAAATCGACATCCAAGACTAACGTGTCTAACTCTGAGGCAAAATTGATGTACGCAATCAATTCAGGGAGAAAGTTCTCTCTCCCTCACACCATTCTCTTCCACATGTACAGAGCGATGGTGAAGGACAAGGGCCAGTTGCCTTACTCAGGTCTTGTGACTAAGATCTTCAGACACTTGAACATTGAACCTCCACAAACTCTTTGTGTTCGACCATGCAAGAAAATGGTGGTGGGTTTGAAAATGCTGACAAAAATGCGTCTGAAAGAACATGATAAGGTAATGGAGAAGTTCAAGGTGAAAACTCCGGTCAAATCTCATCTAGTATCTTCTGCATCAAAAGGGAAAGGGAAGGAGCCCATGGGTGCTCCATCCAAAAAGAAAAGAACTCTTATCTTAGATGATGAAGATGAAGAGGATGAACTCTCTATCTCTGCCTTGGCTTTGAAAAGGCTCAGTCGTTCTGTATCTGAATCAACAGAATGACAGGAAAAAGGAAAAGAAGCAGAGGACAAAGAACAACGAGAAGAAGAGGAAAATGAAGAGACCAGAGAAGCAGAAGAGAAAGAAAAAGAAGAAGAGGAGAAGGAAGTTGAAGAAGAAGAAGAAGCAGTCAAAGAACAGTCTGCAGATGAAGCCGGAGAGGAAGGCAATCAAGACGCTAACAAGCATGGCCATCACTCTTCCCAAATTGAGGCCTTAGAAACAGGGGGAGATGACGAGCAAGAAAGGACTACACCATATCCTGTCCACAGTGAAGGTGTGAGTCGCTCACCAGCAAATCCAAAAAATCTTCAGGCTTCTCAAATGCCTGAGGAAGGACATGATACCTCAATGCCAAATCTGTGCGATTACACTGAAGTTCCATCGTCTGCCTTTACTCCATTCGATAGAGCAAATGCCAGCACGCAGACGGACACTACAGCAGATTTTCATCGCATCCTTGATCTTCTACTGGAAATGCAGGGTCAAATATATACTTTGGAATGTGAGCTTCAAGTATTGAAGGATGCAGGACAAGCGTCTTCTGTTACCCTATCGGATCAAATGCAAGACCTCGCTCTTCAAATTCAAGCAAATGCCAAAGGGGAAGAAGTGGCACATCTACGGGAAGACTTGAAGAGGCTGGAAGGCATCGTATAGTCGATGGGAGATTTCCAGCTTGTGCGCATTCCCAAGCAGACTTGACTTTTTCTTACCTTTTTAATGATGACAAAAAGGGGGAGAATTGCAATCTTTTGATCTTTGACTTTTAAATTCTTACTTTAGTTTAGTTTGTTTGGATATTTGTTTTGAGCATGACTTGGGTGTGGATTTGAAATTGACTGTTGCATTTATATCAAGTGTTATTGTATGGCTTTACTCATGAAAGACTAACCTATTTTCTATGGATGCAGAGTCTAGTTGACTTGTTAATCTTTATGAGATATCCATATTGCTTGAGTAATGTTTTGCAGGTCAAAGCTGTTCAAATCTACAGGAAAGTTTTGTCACCATCAAAAAGGGGGAGATTGTTGGAGAAATCTTTCAAGAATATTTTGAAGTTGACAAAACGTTTCTATCAGTCTAGTCTGGAGCATTGCAGACCCTTCTATTTAGAGTCTGAAGACCTTCATTGGAGACCCTTAAATTTAGAGTCTGAAGACCTTCAGATCCCCAAACTCAGTACTCAAGACTCAAGACTCAAGACTCAAGACTATTCTCATTGACAGTTTCTAATCCAGTGAAGAAGACGATCAAGAGCTAAAGTGTTTGGTTGATGATTTGGTCTTGTCCACTGGAGTAGATCTCTTGGTTGGGTATGATATAACGGATTCTTTTATTTTAAATCAAGATCGTTTGAAGATCCGATGATTGACGAAATACTCTTGGAAGGTTCTATTCTTGGAAACCAAGATTCTAATTGTATGGGCGAATATGATTGATGGGCTATTGACATGTTCCTTTAATAGCTCGACTGTTCTTCTTAATTGATTCTGTCCAACGGGGCGATTGGAAAAATTCCTTTGGTAAGTGCCAACAGGTATGATGGCATAAAGGAGTATAAAAGGAAGACGTTCTAACTGTTCAAGAAGGTGTGCGATAGAGAAATTCCAGAGTCTGAAGCTCCTTGATTATTAGTCAATTCATATTGAGCAAAATAATATTCGCAAAAGAGAGTTTATACTTAGTGATACCTTGAGGGAGTGTGGTAGATCTTCTACACTGTGAAATCAATGGAGAACAGTACTGTAACATCTCTTTGTTCATAGTGGAATCCAGCCAGTGGGCTGTCAATGCAGAAGAGTGGACGTAGGCTTGAAATAAGCCGAACCACTATAAACCTTGCGTTCAATTTTCTCTTCCCTATTCTCAGGCTTATTATGATTGTTGTTTGATGAGAATCAATTGTCTCAATTCTATCAACTGTCTAGTATTGTGCGATTATTGTAAGAAATTACTTTTTATACCTATTCACCCCCTAGGTACTTTTACTAGCCATATCACCTTCCTTGTACTTATCTCTCTTATATTTCCTAAAAAAGGAAGGTCTTGTTTGGCATCCACATTCTTCAAGCTAAACAATATATAGGTTTTATGTAGCATCCACATTTTTGTAGCTGAACAATAGATATGGTCTTCATTAGTCAAGTTTTTCTTTTGGATCATGAGGACGTCCTTCATTTGGCACGCAATTCCACCCCCCCCCCCTCTCTCTCTCTCTCTCTCTCTCTCTCTCTCTCTCTCTCTCTCTCTCATGCAAATTTGTTTTTCTTTTGTATTGTTGCGACCCTCCCAAACGGGCAGTCCAAGGAGATAACAGGTTTAGAGACAATGCCAAGTTGGGACCAGCGGGCCATGTCCAGCACGGATTCTCTTGAATCCTTACCTTGTGCGATGTTAAGATATCAATGCAACCAGAAACATATGTGAATTAAGGCTCTATTCGTTACGTGAAAAATAACTTTCAAGAAAATATTTTTCGAATTTTCAAGCATTCAATACATAAAAAATAAATGCAATCTCGGCTTCACAGGATCGCCACTATCCCAACTTGAAAGTTCTGTCGGATTTGGGGCTTGATTGCTTGCAATTGCAAGAAATTCAACTCGGGAGACTTTCACAATTGCAGCACTTATCTTTGCAAAGCTGTGAACTTCGAAGCTTATCCATACCATCTAGCTTATGGGCACTATATGTAATTGATTGCCCTAATATGATTGAGATTCAGTCTGTAGGGATGTCAGCATCACTGGAGATATTACATATCAATGAGTGTCGGTCAATTAGAAGGATAGTATTATGCAGTGAGGTAGGATCTCGCGGGGTCCTCAATCAATCCAAGTCTTCTTCGATTGAGATTACTGATTATTCACCGGGAGTACTTTGTCTTCCCAATGCCTTCAAGAAACTAGAAGACCTTAAATTGTCGACATGTGAAAACCTACTTGATATTCAAGTCGTCGGTACATTGTTATCCTTGCAATACATTGCCATTTATAGATGCAATGATATGGAAAATTTCAGCAGTATATCGAACTTGAAGAACCTTCACCATTTGTCCATCGATGGGTGCTCTAAGCTGCGGGTTGTCGAGGGCCTTGACGAACTAGAGTTTTTGACTGTGTTGTCTGTCAGCGATTGCCTTTCACTTGAAACACTGATTGACATATTGAACTCGAAATTACCAGATGAGTGCGAAACACGAGTTATCGATTGCAGCAAGTTGCTCGACTCTCCACTAGCATGTTGTTCTACTTTCAAGGATTGCAAAAGGATGGCTCAATGTATTATGGTGATAATGAAGATGATAAAAGCACTTAAGTATGAGAAATAAGAAATAGTATTGAACCAAATACTGAGGTTGTGGATGGATCTATTTTAGACAAAGAAGAACAAGAGAGAGAGGAGGGAGGGACAAGACAAATGGTGAGTGTGTTTGACGAAGTTGAGCAAACAAGAACATGTCTCCGAATCTTTAGTGAACATATAGGGTGCACATGACAATATTTCTATTCCGGGAAACTATTTCTTTTCCGAAATAGCTTTTTTCTATTTCTACTCCAAGAACAATTTATGAGTAAAATAAGGTGTTTGGTAATTATACAAAATTTCTATTTTTTGAATAGAAAAAGAATATAAATGCTTTTGGTAAAAATTTATAAATTTTTGTATATATTTGTTTTTTCATCTTACTCATAGACCGCCAACCGCCGCCCGTCACTGCACGACCACCGCATGATTGCCGCACGATGGCCACACGACCATCGCACAGCCGCCGCACAACCGTTGTACGATTGCCGCACAACCATCACACGACCACCGCACGACTATCGCATGACCGCTGACTACCACCATAGGATTGCTCTGATCTTTTAAAAAATATAGGTGCAATCATACGCAAGAGTTATTAAGGGTAAATAAAAGGAGTTCACCATTTTTTTTTCGAATTTAGAGGCATACATGTTAATATGTATGATCGATATAGCTTTCGTAACTAATGAACTTGCTTCTATTTCTGGCAACCAACCGAAACTTGTGCACTCGGTAGTTGAAGTGGTTTTGCAGGACTTGAAGGTAAGAGAAAAGTCTGTGACTAAAGATTTAGTTGGACTTGATGATCGCGTGGCAGAAGTATTGGAAAAGTTAGATGTTAACCGTAGTGATGAAGTGAGACTGCTCGGAATTTATGGAATGGGGGGTAGCAGGAAAACCACTCTAGCCAGGGTCATCTACAATGAACTTCTTTATCACTTTGGAAAGTGGTTCACCTTCCTTGATGATATTCAAGGAGAGTTAAACAAGAAGGGACTAGTCTGGTTGTAAGAGGAGTTACTAAAGGAAATTGATAGTGCCAATGCACCAAAAATTATTGGTGGAGCTGATCATGGAAGGGAGAGGATAGTGAGAACACTTTGTAATAAGAAGTTTCTCATAGTTCTTGATGACGTTGATGAGATAAAGCAAATTGAGAATCTAATTGGACTAGATCGGTTGTGTCCAAGAACAAGAATAATTATCACCACAAGGAACATAGGTGTACTAGAGACTATCGAAAAATGAAGTCGAAGAATTCTAACCTTGCACTCCAAATTCTAGCTTATGAAAAGGTGGAAATGAAATTTAGCTACGCACTCCAACTTTGCAAGAAGCATGCAATTTTGGAAGGCTCTTCGGCAAAGGATTTTGATTTTGACAACCTCTCAATAGATATTGTCTATACTACTGGGTGCCTTCCTTTGGCCCTTGAAGTTATAGGTTCATTACTTTATAGAGAGCCCAAAAATAAATGGGAGACTACATTAAAACAGTTAAAGAAAATGCCTCGTGAAGAGGTACAAGACAGATTGAGGATAAGCTTTGATAACCTAGATGATCATCAACGTGATATTTTTCTCGATATCACATGCTTTTTCATCAATGAGGATATTACTAATGCCAATTATATGTGGGAGGCTTGTGAATTTTATCTTGGCATTGAGGTCCTTGCTAGGAAGTCCTTGATTAGGATAATGAACAACAAATTTTGGATGCATGACCAACTGAGAGACCTAGGACGTGAAATCGTTCGTCAAGGAGATGCTAAAAATCTCAAGAAGTGGAATAGGGTGTGGATGAGCAAGGAGTTCCTCGATTTTATAAGAATTGAAGAGGTAAGACAACTATAGGGTTCAAATGAAAAAGTGACATCCTGCCTTTGAGGATTCAACTTTCTGCTTATGATCTTTTCTTCCATTTCATTCATTAAAATCATAAATAAAATTACTAGTCATTGACAAACTTCAATTAATCATGTCAATTGATTTATATTTGCAGAGGTATCAAGATGTTGAAGCACTTGATCTACGGAGGAGTTCTTGTATGTCGATTAGCCATGAAGAAATTGGAAGGTTTAAAAATTTGAGGTTCTTGAGATTATCTTATGGGACCTTGCATGGGGATTTCTTTGTTTATCTACCAAAGTTGAGATGGATTTCATGGCATCATTCCCCACCAAATGTTAGTGTGCCTAGTATCCGCTCAAATAATTTAGTCGTCCTTGAACTTTTTGACAATAGGTTCACAGATGATTCAAAAGTATGGGACTTAATTAATGTATAAATTCATCTCAATTTATAATGGTTGTCTCATACATTATTTGGCTTTTCTTTTTATAGTGTTTATTCTTCCATTTTGCATATGACAACCAAACTTAAAAGTCTCGCTCTTGTAAAATGTCATTGCATTACAAGAACTCTAGACTTGTCTAGATGCTCAACTTTAGAGAGGTTGACTTTTGATAATTGTGGGAGGTTGAAGGAAATAGACAGCTCCATTGGAAAGCTAACGTGCTTGCATGAATTGAATATCATTGATTGTGAGCTTGTTGAACATGTGCCTAATGGAATTGGAGGGCTAGTGAAGCTTGAGCGCTTTTCTTTGCGGGGCTGCGGGGCTTGATTGCTCGCAATTGCAAGAAATTCAACTCGGGAGACTTTCACAATTGCAGCACTTATCTTTGCAAAGTTGTGAACTTCGGAACTTATCCTTACCATCTAGCTTATGGGCACTGTATGTAATTGATTGCCCTAATATGATTGAGATTCAGTCTGTTGGGACGTTAGCATCACTGGAGATATTACATATCAATGAGTGTCGGTCAATTGGAAGGATAGTATTATGCAGTGAGGTAGGATCTCGCGGGGTCTCCGATCAATCAAAGTCTTCTTCGATTGAGACTACTGATTGTTCACCGGGTGTTGACGCCCAAATTTCCCTTTATTAATTAATAGGGTTTTTATTTTATTTTATCCTATTTTGCCTTTTTCAGATAAATAGATAATAAAAAGAGAAAACAACAAAAAAAATAATGAAAAAAAAAAGAAAAAAAAGAGTAGAAAAGCAGTAGCCCCCCGGCTGTGGGCCTCCACGGCCCAGGCGCAAGGCCTAGCCCCCCTTCAGTCGTCTCCTTCCTTGATGCCTCTGCAATTCACGCGCTGGAGACGCGACGTCGGAGCGGGAGAGAGGAGCAACGACGCACATGAGGGAGCTGGCCACGCGCTAAAGGACGGGCAGGTGGCGGATGGGACGCCGATTCGACCGACGGAGGCCGTTCGGCGCACAGGGACCGGTGGTCGAAGCTCCGTCGACCGATCGCTCCGCTCGCCTATAAATAGGGCTCCCCCCGACGATGGCAAAGGGCACGCAGAGAGCAATCGAAGGCTGCAAATCTTTGGGCCGCCTGCTAAGAGACTTCAAAAAAGGGGGTTGAGGACGAGCAAGCTAGATCTGCGAACGGCTGAGGCTGGAGGAGAGGGAGAGGTTCCACCGGAGCGACATAGAGAGAGGGAGAGTCAGATCTAGGGCGTGCAAACCTCGGACAACCCACTAAGAGACTTCAGGGGAGGTCCGAGGTCGAACGGCCAAAAATCTGAGGCCCGCCGAAGGTAGAGAGAGAGAGAGAGAAATTGGAGGGAAAGGTGGCCACCCGAGCCCTGCCGTCGTCGCCGCCCTTGTCGTGCCGTTGCCACGAGCAGGTAGCATACTGCCTCTATCGTCGTCACAGCCCTCCTCTTTGTCCCGTTCTCATGGTCGCCGTCGCTGCCGTCGCCGTCGTTGCTGCCGGACGCCACGTCCCCCTCCCTCGGTGCCACAAATCCCCGATTTTCCGGGTCGTGGCCTCGGGTCATCGGATCAGACCCGGGCCACAAACCGGGTAGGGTTTCCGCGTTCTGAGGCCGGGCTGAAATCGAGTCAAAAGGCGTGTTAGATTCGGGTAGGGTTTCGCTAGGAACCCGGGTCGTCGGGCCGGGCCAAGCGCCCCCAAACGCCCGTCCACGACGCCGTTTTAGTACAAAAAAGACGAAAAATCCGAGTCGGGCCCGCGTTCGGTCGTCGGCCGGGTCGGACCCAACTGCGGATCCGACCTGGGTCGGTTTATTTTATTATTATTTTAATATAAAATAATGTTTTGATGAATAAATAAATAACTTATTTTCAAAAAAATCGAAAAATGTTTTTTTCAAAAATATTTAAAAATGTTAAAAATGTTTTATTTTTAAAAAATCGAGAAAAATAAAAATAATTTATTTTCCAAAAATATTGAAAAATATCAAAAAACATTTTATTTTCCGAAAAATAAAATAAAAATAAAAAATATTCCATATTTTCCAAAAAAAATGCCAAAAATCCAAAAAAGCCAAAAATTCATGAAAAATCCAAAAAATTCAGAAAAAGACAAAAGACTTGTATTTTTCCAAAAATACCAAAAAATCCAAAAAAATCCCTTTTTATGTCCAAAAAAATTAGAAAAAAAAGCGAAAAATGTTTTTCCTCAAAAATGCATGGAAAATCCGTCGAACATCCAAAGAACCTCAAGGTTTAAACAAGATTAGGTACCGAAAGGGCTTTAGTGATTAACTGGTGTAATCAAGTCTCCGATTCTAATTTCTTTGGTTGCGTAAAAGTGAGTAATTCTCCCAATACTTCGCTTAGGTTTCTAATCAACCCACCTCAAATCCATTAGTGACGACTCCATTTTAAAAATTGATTTACAAGTTAAAAACTTAGACTATTAAAGTCGTGAATTGGTGGACTTGGGAGAGTCCAGGCTTAATAAATTCAGCCGAGCCATTAGCCTCCTTACGCGCCCGTATCCGATTACGGGCGTCGGAAAAACGAGGTCACGACACCGGGAGTACTTCGTCTTCCCAATGCCTTCAAAAAACTAGAAGACCTTAAATTGTCGACGTGTGAAAACCTACTTGATATTCAAGTCGTCAGTACATTGTTATCCTTGCAATATATTGCCATTTATAGATGCAATGCTATGGAAAATTTCAGCAGTATATCGAACTTGAAGAACCTTCACCATTTGTCCATCGATGGGTGCTCTAAGCTGCGGGTTGTCGAGGGCCTTGACGAACTAGAGTTTTTGACTGTGTTGTCTATTAGCGATTGTCCTTCACTTGAAACATTGATTGACATATTGAACTCAAAATTACCAAATGAGTGGGAAACACGAGTTGTCGATTGCAACAAGTTGCTCGACTCTCCACTAGCATGTTGTTCTACTTTCAAGGATTGCAAAAGGATGGCTCAATGTATTATGGTGATAATGAAGATGATAAGAGCACTCAAGTATGAGAAATAAGAAATAGTATTGAACCAAATACTGAGGTTGTGGATGCATCTATTTTAGACAAAGAAGAACAAGAGAGAGAGGAGGGAGGGACAAGGCAAATACTGAGTGCATTTGACGAAGTTGAGCAAACGAGAACATGTCTCCGAATCTTTGGTGAACATATAGGGTGCACATGGCAACATTTCTATTCCGGGGAACTATTTCTTTTCCGAAATAGCTTTTTTCTATTTCTACTCCAAGAACAATTTATGAGTAAAATAAGGTGTTTGGTAATTATACAAAATTTCTATTATTGGAATAGAAAAAGAATATAAATGCTTTTGGTAAAAATTTATAAATTTTTGAATATATTTGTTTTTTCATCTTACTCACAGACCGCCAACTGCCGCCCATCGCCGCACGACCATTGCACGATGATCGCACGACCATCGCACGACCGCCGCACAACCGCCACATGATTGCCGCATGATTGCCACACGACCATCGCACAACCGCTACATGACCGCTGACTGCCACTGTAGGGTTGCTCCGATCTTTTAAAAAATATAGGTGCAATCATATGCAAGAGTTATTAAGGGTGAATAAAAGGAGTTCATTGTTTTTTTTTTTTTCGGATTTAGAGGCATACATGTTAATCTGTATGATCGATATAGCTTTTGTAACTAATGAACTTGCTTCTATTTCTGGCAACCGAAACTTGTGCAATCGGTAGTTGAAGTGGTTTTGCAGGAGTTGAAGGTAAGAGAAAAGTCTATGACTAAAGATTTAGTCGGACTTGATGATCGCGTGGCAGAAGTATTGGAAAAGTTAGATGTTAACCGTAGTGATGAAGTGAGGCTACTCGGAATTTATGGAATGGGGGGTAGCGGGAAAACCACTCTAGCCAGGGTCATCTACAATGAACTTCTTTATCACTTTGGAAAGTGGTTCACCTTCCTTGATGATATTCGAGGAGAGTTAAACAAGAAAGGACTAGTCTGGTTGTAGGAGGAGTTACTAAAGGAAATTGATAGTGCCAATGCACCAAAAATTATTGGTGGAGCTGATCATGGAAGGGAGAGGATAGTGAGAACACTTCGTAATAAGAAGTTTCTCATAGTTCTTGATGACGTTGATGAGATAAAGCAAATTGAGAATCTAATTGGACTAGATCGATTGTTTCCAGGAACATAGGTGTAGTAGAGACTATCGAAAAATGAAGTCGAAGAATTCTAACCTTGCACTCCAAATTCTGGCTTATGAAATGGTGGAAATGAAATTTAGCCACGCACTCCAACTTTTCAAGAAGCATGCACTTTTGGAAGGCTCTCCGATAAAGGATTTTCATTTTGACAACCTCTCAATAGATATTGTCCATAATACTGGGTGCCTTCCTTTGGCCCTTGAAGTTATAGGTTCATTACTTTATAGAGAGCCCAAAAATAAATGGGAGACTACATTAAAACAGTTAAAGAAAATGCCTCGTGAAGAGGTACAAGACAGATTGAGGATAAGCTTTGATGCCCTAGATGATCATCAGCGCAATATTTTTCTCGATATCAAATGCTTTTTCATCAATGAGGATATTACTAATGCCAATTATATGTGGGAGGCTTGTGAATTTTATCCTGGCATTGAGGTCCTTGTTAGGAAGTCCTTGATTAGGATAATGAACAGAAATTTTTGGATGCATGACCAACTGAGAGACCTGGGACGAGAAATCGTTCGTCGAGGAGATGCTAAAAATCTCAAGAAGTGGAGTAGGGTGTGGACGAGGAAGGAGTTCCTCGATTTCATAAGAATTGAAGAGGTAAGACAACTATAGGGTTCAAATGAAAAAGTGACATCTTGCCGTTGAGTATTCAACTTTCTGCTTATGATCTTTTCTTCCATTTCATTCATTAAAATCGTAAATAAAATTACTAGCCATTGACAAACTTCAATAAATCACGGCAATTGATTTATTGGCAGAGGTATCAAGATGTTGAAGCACTTGATCTACGGAGGAGGAGTTCTTGTACGTCGAAGTCCCAGAAATTGCGGTGGAAGTTTAAACAAATATCAGTGCAAAGCGCGCGAGAGAGAGACGGCAAATATTTCTTTAGGGAAAGATGATTCTTCATATTTTTTTCCCCTTTCGAGGATTTTTTTCACTTTATTTAAAGTTTCCAAAGTGAATAAATGATGAGATGGTCGAGAATTCTTTTTTTTTTAATCTTCATTATGAGGATTCTTTCTCATCTTTCGTTTCAGATACTTGTCTTCTATGATAGAGGGTTCTTTTCCTCCAGCAAAGGGAATTCTTCTTCGAATTCTTCTTTTCTTGGCTGAGGGGAAATGACTTGGTCTTGAGGATTTCTCTTGGCCGACACCTTCGTACATGTTTTCAGAGCTTCAGTCCATCTCATCTGGACGCCTCTCTCATTTCCATCTCGCATTCTCTCTCTCTCTCTCTCTCTCTCTCTCTCTCTGTGTACTGGGTCTGTCCTGCAACTGCTCAAGGTCTTCATCATATTGAATCCTTCGTCCTCTTCAATCATTTCGTTTCTGGGTTCAGTAGTTGAGCCTTTCTCAGCATATATAGTGGCGGATATTGCCATGCCTGTAGCTTCCAAAGTGGCAGAGTACCCCACGGATACTCTATGTCAACGATGCAGCTATGTGATATCCTACGAGAGCTACGTTCGCCAACTTAAGGGTGGAGTTGAGAGGCTGCGTGACGTGAGGGATAGGGTGCAAGATTCCATAAATGAAGCTCGAAAAAACAAGAAGCAGATTGAAGCCGACGTTGTGAGATGGAAAGAAGACGTGGAGACCGTTGCCAACAAGGCACGGGACATCCTGGAACAAGACGGAAGAGCCAAGAAAACTTGCTTCTGCAGGTGGCTTCCCAAATTGAAGGTACGTTGGCTTCGGAACTCGAGGGTGCAGTGTCTTCCCAACTTGGGGTTGCGTTATCATCTCGGTAGGGAGGCGAGAAGGACAATCCTGGACATTGAGGCACTCATTCTGCGGAGTCGATTCGAGAAGGTCTACTACGAGAGTGATCCCGATGTGAATTACGTGGCCGGTGATCGGGGTGTCACTATCACGGAGTAGCGAGCTTCCATCTTAGAGGACATAATGAATGCTCTGAATAATGAGAAGCTCGAAGTGATTGGGGTCTACTGGCCTGGTGGCGAGGAAAAGACTACGCTGTTTGAGGAAGTTGAGAAGAAACTCAGGAATCTAAAGAGATTGTTCCACATGGTCGTTAAAAGTGAAAATATCGCAGACTCCTGACTTGAAGAATATCAAAAACGAGATCGCTGATGCCTCGAAATTGGATCTGAAGGACGTATAAAGTGAAGGCGGTAGGGGAATCATCCGTTGGAGAAGTTACAGAGAGATTCGAGTGAGAAGGTTCTCATAATATTAGGATAAAAATAACATTGGTGTCATAACTTTCATATATTGTTCACTTTAGTGCCATAATTTTTTTACTTAAATGCCACATGAGAATAAAATCAATTATTTCAGTGTCCTTCCTGGCAGATTGTCCACCATGGATTTATCCTTTATTTTTTATTTTATTTTCCTTTTAAATTTTCTTTTGCACCACAAAGGCTCACCGGCAACCCTTGCCCTTGGTTAGAGGGGCTGCAAAGGCCCTAGGCGAGGCCATCTCTAGCTGTAGGTGAGGCGGCCCTTACCTAGTCTAAACAAGGCCTTTGCTGTTGATGGGGATTGAGAGTGACCGTTGCTAGCAAAGAAAAAAAGCAAAGACAAAAAGGAAAAGAAATATAAAATGTTTTAAAAATTGTAAATGTCGTTCACATAGGACGACTAACATCCACATCAAATTTTCCGGTGAGCCAAATCGCCAATGACATTTAACTGATTTATTTTTTAAATTTGTGACACTTGAGTGAATGAAGAAAATAGCTATGATATTTAAGTGAGTGTCGTATAAAAATTATGGCACTCATGCTATTTCTATCCCCATAATATTGAATGATCTATGGGATAATGTTGAATTGATGGTGGGGGGAATTCCTTTAGGAGACTAGAGCAAGGGATGCAAGTTGTTGCTAACATTGAGATTTAAAGATGTGCTGGAGCATAAGATGCAAGCCGATTGAACATTTTGTCTTGAAGGTTTAAACAACAAGGATGCTTTTAGGCCATTTAAAAAAAAATGGTCGGCAATAGACTCAAAGACAAGGAATTGAAATTAATAGTGGCTCAAATGGTCAAGAAGATTGCAGGTTTACCTCTTTTGATTACCTCAGTCGCAAGCACTTTAAAAAATAGCATTGTGTATGTATGGAAAAAGGCGTTGATAAAAATAGATGAGTCAAATATAGAAACCGTATTGAAGTTGAGTTACAAACATTTGGAGAGTGACGATGCGAAGTCCTTATTCTTGTCCTCCAGTCTCATTGGCGGGACGATTCAAGTCGAAATTCAATGGTACTAGTCATTGGGTCGGGCTTTTTGAGGGATTCAAAAACACGATAGAAGATTCAAGGGATAAATTAAAAACAGTGCTCGACAGCCTCCGCCTCATTTGCTTGTTGCAGGATGGTGGCGATGGCAAGGAAATATGACTACACATGATCTTTACAGCAAGGTGGAGATCTCAACTCCATTTAGAGTAGAGAATTCCTTAAAGATGAACAAAAATTATGATTCCCAGTCAAAGGAAAAGCTTGAGAAATGTTTGGCACTGCACCTAGTTAATGTCATCAGTGATAGGCTACTGAACTATTGCCTTGTTGGTTTACTGATTTGAAGATGCTCATGTTGTCTCAACTAGAAGACAGGCTCGGGAGTCCTACACATCGACATGATCAGGGAGACTACTATGGATTGGAATTCGAATACATGAAGGAGCTCCAAGTTCTATATCTTCGCTCCATATATATCACCATTTTACCTTTCTCGATTGAAATCCTCATATTGCACTTAAGACAGTTGCCATGCGGAGGATGTGGCAATTCCTGGCAAGTTCAAAGTATTGCAAATTCTTAGCTTGGCAAGGTCTGCAATTTATAGGTTGCTTAAAGAAATCAGGGAAATGACTAGTATGATATTGTTGAATGAACCCTTTCTCCCAAAACGCCCAAAGCGTGTATGTGTGCAAAGACGAAAACTGATTTTATTAGGACCATCCCCAACTCAGCATTCTAGAATTCTCTAAAAAAATCCCTTCGCATATATACCATTGGTTCTCTAGCTGAACTAAACTCATTTTCAGCAACCAAATGGCTTTCAACGACGATGGGAATTGCAAATTGAGCGACAATCACAAAAATACTAGAAACGACACGAATACATACTTACCTTGCGTAGTGGGGAGAAACGAAGAGCTATGTAGCTTTATGCGTCCTCAGAAGCAAGGATGGAGAATGGTTTTAGGGCTTCTACGAATTAGAGAGTATAGTTGTGGGCCTGGAATTATATGGAAAATGGGTCAAGTTTAGCCCTTTTCCCTTCATTTCAATTGCTTCGAAAATCATTAACTGGGAGCCTGTGATTGAGAGCTAATAAGCTGCTTAGCTAACTATTTCCATAATCGAACATCGAGTTGACTCGTAAGAGGTGAGCCCGCCATTGAGGCTCGAGTTTGAGTCTTGATATTGCAAAATGTGTTCTTATAATATATAAATACATATATACTGTTTTTGTTAATCTGGATAGATGATGTTGGGTGATTTTGATTTTTTTGATTTTTTGATTTGATTTTATTTTATTTTTAGAGGGGTTAGTATCGTGCGGAAAGAAAGGACATTGAGACTAGGATGTTGTAGACAGGAGGACTTAAATGCGTGGTGGTGAGTGATGAGTGATGAGCGATGAGCATTAAGTCGAATGGAGGAGTTGATATTCAGGACGCAGATGACTACTAATACGTTGTTAAGAGCTACCGATGATCAAACTTAAAGAAGTCTCCCACATGATATGTGGTTCTTATAGCTAGAGAGCTCGTGGTTAATAAATAGGATCTTAGCATGTGGCTATTTAGGCAGTGAGAAATCAACCATTGATAGGTTCCCATGCGTAATGAATGATATTTATTGGTTATTTATCATATGTCATAAGCACATAGGCTAATGACAAATTGCCATGTGTCATGTGCTTAATAAAGTAGATTTGACATAAATGCTGGAAATTCAAATTAGCCTCCTAAATTGGAGCCGATTTCATAAAGTACCTCATGAATTTAAATTTGTCTCATATAATCCCTTGATTAAAAGTGTCCATCCTCCTCCACCCTTTTCCTTAAGGGGTTTTCCATTTTATTTTGAGAACTTTTTTTTTTTTTGGTCGGCCACAAATGCCCCTCAAATTGGGCCAAATATGCATTAATGGCCGACCAATTTGCTAAACGCGAATTCCAGATCAGTTTGTTGCAACAAGCAAGGACTGGTAATGGACCATCAAGGCGAATTCCAAATCAATTTGCTCAACTGGTGCGGGCAACTTAGGAATCTGTAGATATGAATCTTGTCTCTTCTTCAGGATTTTCTTTAGCCTTCTCACAGCCGGCAATTACTTATGCGTAGTTGTCCAGCTCATTTTGAAGGAATCGCAATTTTTGTATATTGTTTTCTGATCTCTCTTGTACAAAGCTATATATAAAGATATTACAAGAGCCCTAAATTAGGGATGATTGAGGATGCTTAAGGCAAGTAAAGAAAATACGGGAACAATATCAACAATATCTTAAATTAGATACAAAAGATAATATTGCTGACTAGAAACGTTATCACCCTCCCGCAAGCGAAGCATTGTCAACAATGTGAAGCTTGGACCGTAAAAGACGAACCCGTGCTGATGACAGTCCTTTGGTGAAGATGTCCGCGATTTGATCATTGGTGTTGATGTAACGGATGTCAAGTAACTGGCGACCCACCAATTCACGAACATAATGATAATCTATTTCAATGTGTTTAGTGCGACTATGAAAAACTGGATTCCGAGTTAAAGCAATGGCAGAGATATTGTCACACCACAATACGGGAGCGCGTGGGAGTGAGATTCGTAATTCTCGGAGAAGAGATAGGAGCCATTGAATTTCAGCAGCTGTTTGAGCAAGACAACGATATTCGGCCTCTGTAGAAGAACGTGCAACAGTAGGTTGCTTCTTTGCACTCCAAGAAACAGGGTTGGCCCCGAGAAATAAACAATACCCACTGGTAGAGCGACGATCATCAGGACTGCCAACCCAGTCAGCGTCACAATAGGCATGTAAAGAAATAGGACTAGGCTGAATCTGCATGCCATAAGAGATTGTGCCTTTTAAATAGCGAAGGATACGCTTTACAGCACGCCAATGGTGTTCTTCGGGTGCTTTGAGAAATTGACAAGTCTGATTAACAGCATAGCTAACATCAGGACGACTAAGAGTAACATATTGAAGTGCTCCAACAACACTCCTATATAGTGTAGGATCTGAGACAGGGTCACTACTTGAATGACCGAGTTTATTCGAGGTAGCAGGGCTAGAAACAGGCTTGCAGTCCAGCATATTGGTGCGAGATAAGAGGTCACGAATATACTTTGCTTGATGAAGGAAGATATGATGGGGGTTTCGTTGAACAAGATGAATGCCCAAGAAATAAGTCAAGGGGCCTAAGTCCTTCATCTTGAATGAGTGACGAAGTTCCTCAACGATAGCAGAAATAGCCTTGGAATCATTTCCTGTTAAAATAATGTCATCAACATAAGATAAGAGATATATAATAGTAGAGCCATGACTGTAGATGAAGAGGGACGGATCCGAGATAGTGGTTGAAAAACCAATGTCTTCTAGCCGAGCTGTAAATTTTTCAAACCAAGCGCGAGGCGCTTGCCGTAGACCATAGATAGATTTGTGCATTAAGCAAACCGAATGAGGAGCAACAGGATCAACATAGCCTGGTGGTTGAGCCATATATACAGTTTCCTGGAGATCGCCATGTAAAAATGCACATTCAACATCAAGTTGTTGAATCGTCCATCCATAAGTGACCGCCAACGTGAGAATAACCCGAATAGTAGTATGCTTTACAACAGGACTAAAAGTGTCCACAAAGTCAATGCCGGGTTGTTGGTGAAATCCTTTCGCTACGAGGCGAGCTTTGTAGCGACTAATGGTGCCGTCTGGGTTTTGTTTTATCCGATAAACCCATTTGCAGCCGATGACGTTCATGGTTGGATTAAATGGCACAAGGGACCAAGTGTGTTGTTCTTGTAAGGAATTAAATTCCTCATCCATAGCTTTTCGCCATTCAGGTGATTTGGAAGCTTGAGTGTAGCACGTTGGCTCCAAGGGAAGAGAAGAAGATAAAGCAATAGGATAACGAGAAGTAAAGGTTTTTGGTTTGAAAATACCATGTTGAGAACGTGTGATCATGGGATGAGTGCGGGTGGGAGGTGGTGGGGGAGGGGGTGGTATAGGGGAAGATAAAGGAGGAGATTGTGGTTCATCTATAGTTAACGAAGCAGAGGCAGCACCGTTGGCGGGGCTAATGGTGGGCTCAACCCATGCGGTATCCGTGGGGGCGGAGGTTGATGGTAGCCAGATGGAGATAGGACCAAGTGAGGGTAAAGTGGTAGGAGATTTTGGAGAGTTAGAGTTTGTGATAAACGGGTAAACAGATTCATCAAATTTAACATGACGAGATATGTAAACTCGGTGACTTTGCATGTCATAGCAGCGATACCCTTTATGAGAGGTACTATAGCCTAGAAAACAACACGAAGAAGAGCGGAACTCCAATTTGTTAGAACAATAGGGACGAAGCCAGGGATAACAAAGGCATCCAAAGGCTCGTAAATGAGAATAATCAGGAATTTGTTGAAACAATCGTTGATATGGGGAAATTTGAGAAATAATAGGCATGCAGTTGATGAGATATACAACTGTATTGAAGGCTTCAAACCAAAAGCGAGAAGGCATACCAGATTGAGCTAGAAGGGTGAGACCAGTTTCAACCACGTGACGATGTTTTCGCTCGACGACACCATTTTGTTCAGGTGTATGTGGGCAGGAAAATTGATGACGAATACCATGTGTATGAAAATAAGATTCAAGTGCATCACTAGTGAATTCGCCACCAGCATCGGAGCGAAAGAATTTAATTTGATGGTTAAATTGATTTTCAACTTGTGATTTGAAAGCCATAAAAATTTCGTAAAAATCATATTTATGGCGCATAGGAAATATCCAGCTATAACGAGAGAAGTCATCAACAAACAGTACATAATAAGAGAATTTTGATATAGAAGACACTGGGGCAGGTCCCCATACATCACAATGAATCAGTTCAAGTGGAAATTGAGTGCGTGTGTGAGACAACGAAAAGGGTAACTTGCAACTTTTGCCTAACCGACATGCAGAACACAGAGAGTTGTCACGCTTATTTGATATTTGAAGCTGTTTAAAAATAAGATGTTGAATAGCCGCAGAAGGGTGGCCAAGACGATGATGCCAGGTGGAGGAGTTGATGCGAGAAGAAAATGAAACTTGAGGTTTGAAGCAAGGTTTGGGAAACCGCATAGGATAAAGCCCATTCTCAGTCCAACCGTGGTGCAGAATTTGCTTCGTTAACTTGTCCTTCACAAAGAATTGAGAATCATCAAATAGAAAATAACAATTATTGTCTTTAGCAAAACGACTAACTGAAATTAAATTGGCAGATGCTAGAGGACAATGAAGTATATTGGTTAAGTTCATGGAGGAAGCGGGATGTGAGAGAGAAGTGGAACCAACATGAGTAATAGACAAACCTTGGCCATTTCCAACCTGAACTTCATCAGAACCACTATAGGGAGCGGAGATGGAGAGATTACCCAGATCTGCTGTAATATGATGGCTGGCGCTAGTATCGGTATACCAAGTGCCATCGTCAGTAGGTGGTGCAATAGCCATGGCAGCAAGTTTTTCAGGAGGATTGCGACCATGATATGCATAGTTCATGCGATGATAGCAGTCAATGGCACTATGGCCATGTTTGTTGCAGATCTGACAGATCAACCGACCAGTGTTCAATTGACGACCTTGAGGTCGAAATGATGGAGTAGGGAGAAGTCCAACTTGATTGGAATGACCCCTGCCACGTCCTCTATAACCAGTGCCACCCCTATTGAGACGAGGTGTGAATGAGTGCTGTCTAGGAGAAAGAGTTCGAGGTTGCCAGTTTGCAACGAAGGCAGTAGTAGTTTTGGATAATGAATCATCAGTGATGCTCAATTCTTCAGAGAGTAGGAGATTGTGTAAATCTTCAATAGTGATGGAAGTTTGATGAGCACGAACACGAATAGAGGATGCAAAGGAGCGGTAAGCAGCAGGCAATCCATCGAGAATGCAAATTAGGAGATCATCATCACTTACTGGAGATCCACAAATTGCGAGTTTATCAGCTAAAGTTTTGAATTGTTGGAGATATTCCTGCATGGTGAGGTTGCCCTTCTTGAGGTGATGTAATTGTCTTTTTAGAGACATTACATGAGCAGGAGTGAGAGAGGCATAGCGACGAGCGAGGACATCCCACGCAGCTTTTGCAGATGTAGCGCCAACTACATATGGAAGTGCAGATTCAGACAGAGTAGCGTTGATCCAGGAGAGTAGCATCTGATCTTTTTCAATCCATGTCTTGTAATTTTCATCAGTTGAAGCAGGTGCTTGGGAGGTTCCATCAATGTAAGACATGAGGTTGTGACCTTTGAGAATTGGTTCGAAAAGAGAACTCCAAAGAAGATAGTTCGAGCTGTTCAATTTGATGGGTATCAAGTTGGATATGTTTGAGATGACGAGTGAGGGAGATGCCATAGATGAAGACGAGCCTGTCGACATTTTCTTTGGGAAGAAGAAAGTCGATGAAGAATGAGAGGAGAAGGAGATTTGAGGATCGTAAGGCGAATTACGCGAGATGCAGCTCTGATACCATGAAGAAATCGCAATTTTTGTATATTGTTTTTGATCTCTCTTGTACAAAGCTATATATAAAGATATTACAAGAGCCCTAAATTAGGGATGATTGAGGATGCTTAAGGCAAGTAGAGAAAATACGGGAACAATATCAACAATATCTTAAATTAGATACAAAAGATAATATTGCTGACTAGAAACGTTATCAGAAGGTAGCATTACATTGGAAACTCATATTACATCCAGAAGCAATAGCCTCTGCAGCTACCAGACTTTGCAACGTAAAGGGAGGAAATATATTCCAATTGTGGGCCAAGTCAGATCACCCATGGGCTTTGGCGGCCCAATCAGCAACTCCGTTTGCCTCTCGTCGGCAATGCTGAAGATGCAAATTAGGGCACTGAGAGAGGAGGCTGTCGATTTCCGCAAAGAGGACTCGTTCTTCCCATGGCGGCGTTCGTTTCTGTTGAAGGATGTCAATCAAGGCTAAGCAGTCGCTCTCTATAATGATGTATTCCTTGTTGATTCCCTGATGCAGCAAATGTTGCAGAGCGAGGGTAAGTGACTGAACCTCTGCCTGAAATGCCGAAGTTGCTGTGAATTCTTGTGTATAGACATCGGTAAGGATTCCTTGGTGATTTCTGCTGATACAAGCCATAGTGCCTTGAGAAGTACCTGGAAAGTGGGATGCATCTATGTTACATTTGAGGACTCCACGTTGTGGAGGTGTCCAGATTTGTGGTGACGGGTGTGCAGAGAAGTCCCCTGTTCTGGAATGATTAGTTCGCTAGTCGTGTTGGGAGGAAAGGGTCTGGATTCTCGCCTGTGCTAGGGCATCAGTAACAGCACGCATTGGGTCGGGACAAATGCGGTGGAAGATAAAGTTGTTACGGGAGCACCAAATCTTCCACAGAACATGGGCGATCTGCTGCAAACCAGGTACCGCTTTCGACTCTATTGCTCTTGCTATGATCCACGCATCTAGGTGAGTAATAGTCTGAGGAGAGATTGTGATGTTGAGCTGCGAGTGATTCCAGATCCCGGTTGTCCATGAACAAAAGAAAAATAAGTGCTCCACCGTTTCAGGTAAGTTCTGCTTGCAAATTTCACATATGGGGTCAGGGGTAATATGCCGAGAGTAGAGCTGAGCTTTGGTAGGAAGAGCATTGTGACATGCTGCCCACAGGAATTGACGGATCTTCGGAGTTGTGTTCAGTGTCCAAAGTTTACGCCAAAGAATGGTGGGTGGTTGTTATGACGTTGAGGCTTGGTGGTGTCTCTGCTTCGTTTTGCTGCTTGCTAGAATCTGATAATTGCTTTGAACTGTATACTGTCCATTCTTGGTGACTGTCCAAATTAATTGATCTTTGGCATGTAATGGTCTGATTGGGATTTTAAGAATTTCAGTCATAATGCTGCTATCAAATAGTTCTGAAATAAGGGGAACATTCCAGGTGTGGTGTACTTGGTCAATAAGACTTCCCACCAACTCTGGTTCGTGTCTTCTAGATGGACCGCCAATGGTGCCGATTGGCAGCCAGTGATGATTGCGTATGTGAATATTTCTGCCATCCCCCACCGACCATCTTATCTTAGGTAAGATGGCATCCCTTCCACAGATAAGACTGCGCCAGCCCCAAGAGGGTCTTGTACCATTCTCAGCAAACAAAAATTCCTTGTTTTGGAAATAAAGACCCTTGAACAGTCTACACCATAATAGTTGAGGTTGATGAAGAAGGTGCCAAGCCTGCTTACCAAGCAGGGCTTCATTAAAAGCGATCAAATCACGAAAACCTAATCCACCATTCAGCTTACTGGTTTTTAGTAATTCCCAGTTTTACCAATGAACACCAGTCTTTCTTGTAGTATTCCGCCACCAAAAATTGGAGATTTTTTGTTCAATTTTGCGACATAAGGATATAGGAAGCTTAAACATTGACATAGCGTAGTGCGAAATAGCCTGTATAACTGACTTGAGTAGGATCTCTTTGCCCCCCTTCGACAATAGAAGCTCTTTCCACCCCTCAAGTTTTGCATTTACCTTCCCTAATATCCAACCAAACATATCATGTTTAGATCTTCCCCAATCAGAAGGCATACCTAAGTATTTGCCGTATTTCTGCAAGACCGGTACTCGAAACTCAGCCGCTAGATTATGCTGAAGACTAAAGGGGCAGAATTTCGGAAAAAACATTCCGGATTTATTTCTATTAATTACTTGGCCAGTTGCTAGACAATACTGATTCAACAGGTTTGCCAGATTTTGACATTCAGAAAGTGTACCTCTGAGGAAAAACACGGAATCATCAGCAAAGAAAAGATGTGACAGTGTAGGACAGAACCTATTTAGTTGAATACCACGGAGGTTGCCCATATTGATGGCTTGATGCATAAGGGTGGATAATAGATTCGTCACTAGAATGAAGATGTAAGGCGATAGCAAGTCGCCTTGTCGTAGCCCCCTTGATGGTCGAAAATATGTCAATTGTTCCCCATTAAAACGAACACTGAAGGAAGTAGTAGTAATGCATTGCATCACCAGTCTAACCCATGAGGGGTGAAAGCCCAATGCAAGGAGATAGTCCAATAAGAAATCCCATTCAACTTTGTCGTAGGCCTTTTGCATATCTAGTTTAAGTAACGCATTAAAGTTCCGCTTCCTTTTCCTTGTCTTAAAGTGATGAATAAGCTCCTGGACAATTAACACATTATCCTGAATCTGACGCCCACTCACAAAAGCAGCTTGCTCTACTGATATGAGATCGCCTAGCCAAGGTTTCAGACGATTCGCCAATACCTTAGAGATAATCTTATATACAAAGTTGCAGAGGCTTATCGGTCTAAACTGATCTAGACTTTCAGGGTGGTGGATCTTAGGAATTAAAACAAGTATTGTTTTGTTAAGCTCAGTAGGCATAACCCCTGAAGTAAAGAAGTCTTGAACTAACCTGAAAATGTCATGTTGAATGATATCCCAATGTGTCTGATAAAAAAGTCCATTGAGACCATCGGGACCTGGAGCCTTAGTCGCACCCAACTGGAACGTTGCAATTTTGACCTCCTCCATTATGACCGCAGTAGTTAACTGGGCATTCATCTCGTCAGTAACTAGGCTGGACATTGAGCAAGTATCGGACTATAAGCACGGGAACCCACTGAAGTGTATAATCTGCAGAAAAAATCAAGTGTCATCTCCTTTAGAATCGGTAGGTCTCTTACCCAGTTGAGATTTTCATCCTTTAACATTCCGATTCTATTACGCTGTCTCCGTTGTATGATGGTGGCATGAAAAAACTTGCTATTTTTATCACCCCATTGTAGCCAGTTGACTCGGGAGCGCATAGCCCAAAATTGTTCTTCCTGCTGCCAAAGGTTTCTGATTTTCCCACGTATAGAAGCAACTTCTTCAGCGTCAGTATTAGAGCTATAAGGCTTATTAATTATCGATTGGAGCTGTTGTTGTAGTGCCGGTACCATCAATTGAACATTGTCAAACTTGGATCTACTCCATTTTTGTAGCCGGTAAGAGATAATTCTGAGTTTATGTAGTAAATTAGTGCTGCGCAAGTCGGCTGAAGTCCAGGTATTAGCAATGATCTCGCGACACTCCGGGTCATTGTTCCAATAAGCCTCAAAGACAAAATTATGTTGGCCCCTCGGATAAGGTGGTGATGTGGAGATGATAATGGGGCTATGATCAGAACCCAGGGGAGGCAGCGTAAAGACTTGGGCTTGAGGGTATAGGAGACGCCACTCCGGTGTGCATAATACACGATCCAACCTTTCCTTAATCTGATCTGGACCATCTCGATTATTTGACCACGTGAACTTGCATCCCTTACTTTCAATCTCCATTAAAGTACAGTCATTGATGACATCCCGAAAGGATTGAAGTCTATACCTGTCTGGGGATCGCCCGCCTACTTTCTCCCAAGCATATAGGATCTCATTGAAATCCCCGGCACAGATCCAGGGGAGATTGTTAAGTGTGCTGATGGAGCGTAGCTGATCCCATAGCATCTGTCTATGCTGGTAGGATGATGGAGCATGGAGACAGGTGAACCTCATAAGCTTATCTTCCTTTACATCCCGACAGATGATATCAAAAAAGTCCGCCAAGGAACTCACGATGTCTACGGACACATTGTCATTCCAAAAAACTGACATACCTCCTGCCAATCCACTAGGATTTTTTCCAAACAAGTGACTGAAACGTAAGCGTCTTTGTACACGCTGAAAAACTAACTCAGGGTTTTTAGTCTCCATGAGGAACAAAAAATCGGGCTTTTCTTTGGCCGTCAAGGCCTTTAAAGCTTGAACTGTCAGGGGATTGCCTAAACCCTGACAGTTCCAGCAAACCATCTTCATTTGTAAAGCGGTGGCTGTTTGGGGCCAGCCACTAAAGCCCATTAATTCTCTTGTGAGGCGTCAACTACCGATGTTTCCATTAAATTGGCATCATCAAAGTTGTCGAGAAGGACAGTTTTCAGTTCATATGGGGCATATCTTTTCTGTTTCTTCGCTGGTGCCACCCTAGGAATTAGTCTAGTAGCTTGCTTTTGTTTCGGTGGAGGGTCCTCCCTGAGATTGCTGATCGGAGCTTTTTGTTTGTCTTGTGTAAGGATCAGAGCTGTGGTAATGGTATGACCTCTCTTATGAAGGGAATGTTGTGGCGACCCTTCTGTCGTAGTTGAGTTGGGATGAGGCTGCACAGGTGGGTCCATGTGAACTACAATTCCAGTAGATGCAGTGGGCAAGAGGGGAGCAGGCGGCAATAAAGCTGGAGGTGTCTCAGGTATAGTCTCTTCATTCTGTTCCTGATTGATGGAGTGGGGGTTATAGAATGCATCCCAATAAGGGCTAGATTGTCGAACTTCCGCTCTTAGCCAAGGACCAAAAGCCATCTTCTCTTTCCCATCCATTTTGGCTTCATCAAAAGGATACTCTGCACAATATGTAGCATAATGGCCAATTCTGCCACAGGAGTAGCAATAATAAGACAGCCTTTCATATCAAAAATCTAGCCATAACATCCTCCCTTCAATCCTCACTAGTTTGCCACTTTTGAGAGGTT
This sequence comes from Eucalyptus sideroxylon, assembly GCA_014182405.2. Classification (NCBI taxonomy): domain Eukaryota; kingdom Viridiplantae; phylum Streptophyta; class Magnoliopsida; order Myrtales; family Myrtaceae; genus Eucalyptus; species Eucalyptus sideroxylon. The sequence goes on along the minus strand of CM024554.2, from coordinate 29,346,162 downwards.
CATCCAACTTGATCTCCACTCTAACCCTCCCTGCCCTTAAAGCCGAGCCTTCTTTAAAATCCAGTCGGACTTCTAATACCTTGCCAAGCTGATGAACGGCCTTCCTTAGCATCGGCTCCGTAGTCCATTCCAAGGGCAGACCAATGACTTGTACCCAAAAAGCGCAACAGGTAAAGTCATAACATAGTAAAGGCGTGTGAGGGACCCAAGGCTTGAACCATACTAAGTTACTAGAAAAAAGCCACGGACCACCATCCAAGACTCGTTGCTTCTCACTTTCAGATCGAAATTTAGCCAAATATAAGCCTCCTTCACGTTGAGCAAAATCTACATTGTCTATTTTCCATATACGTTTTAAAGTACTTTGTAATGTCGGGAAATGAACAGAGGTTTGCATTAGTACTTTGTCAACTAAAGTTAGCCTACATTCTGCCAAAATTGCTGGTGTTGGTTCCTCCTCCCATACTTCTATTTCATGTGCAGAACATAACCTGCCAAGTCTTTGGCACAAAGCAGTCAAGCGGAGCGATTCTTCATTACTTTCCGAAGCCATACGTCTTAGATGAGGGAGTACTGAACTAAGGCTAAAGAGCTGTTGCTATGCCATAATCGGAAGGAAACCCATACCATTGGACCAATAGCAGCAAGCTTATAGAGAACAGATTGAAACCAAAGAGGATGGATGGACAGGAAGCACCTTAGATCATGCATGCAACCCATCCGTGATGAAATGGTGGATATTGAACCTCAGCCATAGAAGAAAAGTTGATGGCGAGCTTCAATTGGCATTGGCGATGGAAACAGTGCCGACCAGTAGGGACTTCCTCCACAGATGTGAACGATATTGACGGGAATCGCTGAAGACAGGGTTTGGGTTTGGTTATAGAGGAAGGTAGAATAACAGAGGAGTGAGAGAAATCGGCACAGTGAGGGCCGATTAGATCAATGAAGGCTGGTTGTGGATGATGATATCTGGGTTAACCACAGATAAAGGGGGATACCCAAATTCGAACTCTACATGTCGAGAGAGAAAGCTCTTCATGACGAGAGAAAACTAAGTTCATCCACAACAAACTTTGCAAATAAGGCGATTAACTCAATTAGGACACGATGCTACCGGCTTTTAGACCAAGACAAGCATTCATTGATAAGCCGGCCTTGTGCGAATTCCCAGTTCGAGGCCCTTTGTCTACTTCTTGACACTTTGGAGCGGAGGAGCAAGAAGGTTCGAGCTAGAAGTTCTGGAACATCCAATGCCGAGGAGCCGCGAGATTGCATTGGGCCGCAAGTTCTGGCTTGAATTGGAATCTCCAATAACAGAGAAGTCACCGTAGATGGCTGTGACGGTTTCCATGACTTCTTACGCCTTATGATTTCAACCCATCCCCACGTAATGTATGTACAAGAGTTTGCTAGGTAGGATGCCATGGAGTGCATGTGAAGAAGAACAATGGCCGTGAAGAGGTGCGTTGGAGATCTGTGAGCTTCAACAATATACATACGATCTCTATTTTTTATTGTACATATATATGCTGCATTTAATGTACCTGGTGCATTACTTGAAATGGAAGTTAAAACTCAGATTTATCAATAAACTTTTGTAATGATATCAAAGTCAAGGTTTGACAGTAAAAAATTTCAGGAAATGCTAACAAGGGGAATCAAGGCATTCCATTCTTGAAGCTAAGCTTATGGATTTCATTAATAGTGTTTGTTGTTAGATTATAGTCCATGTGGTCGAAAGATGTAAAAAGAGAGGTGGATTTGATGCTAGCGATAAGCATTGAGTTAATGGAGTAGTTGAGAAGGAGACACAAATAACTAGCAGTAGGTTCTTAAGAGCTACCAAGCGTCAAATTAAAAGATGTCTCCCAAATGATATGGGGTGTTTACAGGAAGACCATGACTAATGGATAGGATCTTACCATGTGGCTATCTAGACAGTGAGAAATCAACTAAGGATAGATTACCTCATGTCACTAGGATGTTGTTTATCGATGGCTTGCCTTATGTCATGAGGACATAAGCCAACAATGAGTTACCACGTGCTATGATGATGTTGTTTGGAGTGCTTTTCCAAATTAGTTTTATTCTTGTGATAGCTGCTTCTATAATAGCAGTTGAAGCATACGAGGATAGGCAAAGCATTTTTGCCAACATCAGTGAAAAAATTGACTAGTTGACAATTCAAAGTTCAATTTGAGAAGTTGCCGAGCAAGAAAGAATTATGGAGGCACAAAAAGGAGTTCAAGTTTGACGCTTACTGGCTTTTTTTCTTTTTTTTTTCTTTTTTTTTTTTGGACGAAATAGCTGATATATTAGGTAAAAGGAGAAATACAACCAGCTAGAAGAGCGTCACTAAGTACAATATTCAGGAAAGGATGCGGAGGGAAAATAATCCAATTGCTGGATAAGCCTTGGGCCCTATGGGCTTTGGCGGCCCAATCCGCAGCTAGGTTTGCCTCTCGACCAACATGATGGAGTGACACATTAGGGCACCGGGAGAGGAGTTCGTGGAGAGTGGCAAAAAGGTGTCGTTCTTCCCAGGGCTGCGGCCGCTTCTGTTGAAGAATCTCCAGCAGGATGAGGCAGTCGAATTCAAACTCTACACGATGGAGGTGCAGATCTTGCTTGATGAGATGCTGGAGGGCCCTGATCAGGGCAAAGATCTCCGATTGGAACGCCGACTTCGCAGGTACAGTCTCGGTAAACATATCAGTGAGTTCACCTTTACTATTTCGGTAAATACAAGCGATAGCTCCGTGACGATTGCCTGAAACAAAAGCCCCATCGATGTTGCATTTGATGATGCCTGTATCTGGTGGCTTCCATCGGTGATCCATACTAACTTGTGATTTTGGAACCCTAGTTTTTGGGGGTTGAAGGCTGGTGAAGATTCGACTCTGGGATATTGCATTATCTATCGCCTGGAGGGGATTCGGAACTTTTTGCCGGAAGATAGCATTATTGCGTTGGCACCAGATCTCCCACAACAAGGTAGCAAGGACTTCAAAGGTCGGGGAGGAGTGAGGATGAGTGGCGCGAGTAGCCAACCGGGCATCCATTCTTTTCACCGAGGTAAGAGAAAGAGGTATTCTAATGCGGCGTGTGACCATATGCTTTGCGAGTCCAATTACAATAGAAAAAGATATGTTCAACGGTTTAAGGATGTTTTGTGCACAAAGAGTACAGTAGGGATTGGGAGATAGATGTCTGATGTATAGATTTTCTTTTGTTGCGATGGCATTTTTGCAAGCCAGCCACAAAAAGATTCTGATTTTAGGAGCTGTGTTCATATGCCAAATTCTTTTCCACAGTTGATGAGGAGGCTGATAAGAGGATGAGGCCGTGACAGGTAAGGTTCGGTTTGTGGATAGTAAGTAGTGATAGCAGCTCTTAACTGTAAAAACTCCTGATGATGTGGCTGTCCATACTAATTGATCTGAGGTGAGCGATGAATTAATGGGAGTGTTTTGGATAGCTTCACTAACCTGGTCATTGAAAAAATTTGTAATAAGCTCCTGTTTCCAAGTTGCTGACGAAGAGTCTAGGATATCAGCTACTTTGATAGGTTCCCCTGCAGCTGGACAGCCTCCTAATTTACCAATAGATAGCCAATAATCTGTTCGGATGTTGATGTTGGATCCATCTTTCACCAGCCATCGAGTTTTAGGAAGGATAGCATCCCCGCCCTTTAATATGCTTTTCCATCCCCACGAAGGTCTATAGCCTGAAGTGGCATTTTGAAAAGAAGAATGTTTAAAATATAGACCTTTAAACAACTGAGTCCAAAGTGCATGTGGTTGCTGAAGAAAACGCCACGCTTGTTTGCCGATCATCGCAATATTGAAAGTAGTTAGATCTCGAATCCCATTCCCCATCTGTTTTTGATTGCTTAACCTCGACCATTTCATCCAAGTGTATGCCCGACTCATTTTGTTGTTTACTCCACCGAAACGTGATATCTTGCTTTCCATTAATCTGCGAGAGAGACAATGGGAGCAGAAAAAGGGACATCGCATATTGAGGTAAGGCCTGTATGACTGCCTTAAGTAAAATCTCCTTACCCCCTTTAGATAAAAACTTTTCCTTCCACCCAGCTAATTTTGCATTCATTTTTGCCAAAATCCAGGAGAACATCTCACATTTGGAACGCCCCCAATCCGAAGGGATGCCCAGGTACTTGCCGAATCTTCGCACCACAGGTATTCGAAATTCTCTTTGTAAAGTCTCCTGTAATGTTTGAGGACAGTTCTGGCTGAAAAAAATGGCAGACTTATTCCTGTTAAGAAGTTGACCGGTGGCATGACAAGATGCGATGCAATAGTTGTGTGAGATTTTGGCATTCAGAGAGGGAAGCTTTGAGAAAGAACACTGCATCATCAGCAAAAAATAAATGGGAAAGCTTAGGGCAAGTTCTGTTAAATTGGATCCCCTGTAAATGACCCATATCAATTGCTTGCTTGATAACTGTTGATAAAGCATTAGCCATTAATATAAAAATGTAGGGGGAGAGGGGGTCTCCTTGGCGGATTCCTCTAGTAGGTGTAAAATATGGTAGTTGTTCTCCATTGAAGCGAATACTATAGGAAACCGTTGTGATGCATGCCATAACCATCTTTACCCATTGAGTTGTGAATCCCAACTGTGTTAGATATGCTGCGAGGAAATCCCACTCCACACGATCATAGGCTTTCTGCATGTTTGTCTTGAGAATAAGATTGAATTGTTTTGTTTTAGATCGAACTTTAAACTGGTGGAGTACTTCCTGAACCAACATAATGTTATCTTGAATCTGTCGGCCACTAACAAAAGCTGCTTGTTCTGGATTAATTAGACTGGGTAGCCAACATTTCAATCTGTTTGCCAGGACTTTTGCAATAATCTTGTAGGCAAAGTTACAGAGACTAATAGGACGATACTGATCAATACTTTCAGGGCGATGAACTTTGGGGACCAAGGTTATTATTGTTCGGTTTAGATGAGGAGGCATGTGACCAGATTGGAAAAAGTCTTGTACAGTCTTGACTATTTGTTTTTTGATGATGTTCCAGTGATGCCGGTAAAAGAGTCCATTGAGGCCGTCTGGACCAGGAGCCTTGGAAGGACCCAATTGAAAGGTAGCGTTGGAGACCTCCTCTTCTGTTACTACACTCATAAGATGAGTATTCATTTGAGAAGTAACTATTGTTGGACATTTGCGAGAGAAATGGAAGAAAATCCACAGGACCTGAGTGATAAAGTTGAATAAAGAAGCCCAAAGTGTCATTGTTTTAAGCCGATCGGGCTCTCTATGCCGATTCGGTCTTCATCCTTAAGTAAGCAAATTCTATTTCTCTGTCTCCTTTGTACAAGTACAAGCGTGAAAAAATTTTGAGTTCTTGTCTCCCCATGCTAACCGTTAAGTCTTGAACGCAGCGCCCAATTGTTCTTCCCGATTCCGAGTTGGTGAATTTCAGCACGAATTTTAGTGGCTAACTCCTTATCTCCACTTCGATAGGATTTTTGATTTGTGATGGCCTGAAGCTGTTGCTTTAGTTGCGAGAATCTGTTGCACAGCATTCTTGAAGCGAGAACGACTCCAGCGAGTTAACTTGTGAGATACAGCTTGCAATTTAGAAGGTAAGGAAGAGTGGTGTCTCTCCCATACTGCCTGAACTATTTCAATACATTCTGTATGTTGGCTCCAGTAAGCTTCATAGTGAAATCTCTTGTGTGGCTTAACAGGCAGATAATGGGTATGCAACACAAGTGGGGAGTGATCCGAGCCAATCGATGGTAAAGCAAACACCGTGGTAGATGGATATAGAAAATGCCAATCCGAAGAGCAGAAGGCATGGTCGAGCTTCTCCTTCACTAACTCATTCCCTTCCCGATTGTTAGACCAGGTGAACTCACAACCTTTACTTTCCAGCTTTATTAAAGCACAATCATCAAGTGACTGCCGAAATGATGACATTCTAAGATAATTAGCTAGTTTCCGTCCCATCTTCTCCCAGGGGTATTGGAAGTCATTGAAATCCCCGACACATAACCAGGGTAAGTTAGTAGATTCATGAATTAAGCGGATGGTATTCCAGAAATCCTGCCTAGGAAGAAAAGAAGCAGGAGCATGAAGACAGGTAACTTGCACTGATATTGAAGTATGAGTATCCAAAACTAGCATATGTACATAATACTGACCCGAAGAAATAACCGTAATGTCATACAGGTCAGTCCAAAATACTGCAAGACCTCCAGATAAGCCTTCAGGATTCCTCAAAAAGGAGTGGGAGAAAGAAAAGCGACGCTATAAGTGCTGCAATACTGAAGCTTTATTTTTCGTTTCCATTAAGAACATAAGATCGGGCCTTTCAGAGGCTGTTAAAGCCTGTAAGGCTTGAATTGTTAGGGGAGTGCCCAACCCCTGACAATTCCAACTTAACATTTTCATTTTGACTGTGGGGGCTGTTTAGGGCCAGCCGCCAAAGCCCAAGAAGAGTGGTCATCGACCTCAATAACAGGGGTGTCTAGTAAAGAGGATTCATCCAATTCAGGTATAGGATTCGATCGGATCTCATAAGGGGAGTATCGCTTAGGTTTCTTACTAGATCCGATTCCTAGCTGTGATCTAGGAGATGTATGTTTTTTCTGGTGTATAATGCCAGGGGATGAAGTTTGAGTACCCTTCAGCTTTGCATCTGCAGGGACCAAATCAGTGGTTCTGGGATTCATCACAACAGTGGCGGGTGGGATAACAGAGGAAGGGGGGCGAATCGCAGAAGCTGAATCTGTTGGAGGTAAAGCTAAGAGAGGGGGGTGGATAGTGGGAGGAGTTTATGGTATGGTTTCTTCCATTGATTCTACTTGTTCTAGAGGGTTGTAAAAAGCATCCCAATAGGGGCTGTCTTTGTTTAAGCTCGCTCGTAACCAAGGGCCATACACCATTGTTTCACGGCCCTCATATTGAGATTCCTCATAAGGGAAATCCTTACATGATGTTGCATAATGTCCTAATTTCCCATATGAGTAACAATAATGGGGGAGTCGCTCATACCGAAAGTCAAGCCAAAGAGGTTTTCCAGCAATACTAATAAGCTTCCCGATTTTAATGGTTGTTTCAGTCAATCTCGACACGAATTCTCCCGATGTATCTTGTTTGACTTCCTTCACACTACCCGATTCTTTGGACGGCACGGCTTAAAAGTTGTGGGGTGTTCCATTCCAAAGGTAAACCTACTACATGAACCCGAGAATGGGCAGGTGGAAAAATCATAACAATGTACCGGGGTATTTGGTTTCCGGGGTCGTAAATTTACTAGATGACCGAGAAGAACAGCCAGGGGGTTCCATCTAATGCTCTTCGTTTTTCAGTTTCATGCGAAATTTGATGATATAGATGCAACCATCACTTGAAGATATATCCACATGATCCACACGCCAAGCCTTCGTCATAGCAACTTGAAAAGCAGGTAAATTTATAGTGGGGTTAGTAAAAATATTACCAACGAGGATGAGGCGACACTCTTTAATCTTGTCGGTGACTTGGATGTCTTCCCGTGTTTCCATTTCTTGTTCTGCACACAGTCTTCCGAGTCGGTGACACAAGGAAGCGATACGGGATGAGTCATCTTTTCATCCGTAGTCATGGCGTTGATGGCAAGAGAAGATAAAGTTTAAAGAGGAGGGACCCAGGACCAGAATACAACAGTTCGAGGGTTGCATGTCGAGGATCGGCAACATGCAAATGGAAAATCGGCAGAATTCCACTAGAGAGACAAGATGCAGGATGAACAATCCCGGAGCTATGGTGGGAAAAGATGAAGCGAGAAAACTTGATAAAGAAAACGGGAGCTAAGATAGCCGAAGAAAAGAAGAAGTTGAGTTGAGGAGGATCGGAAGAAGGAGGTTGAAAAAGAAGAACTCGAACATAACGCGAGAGAGAAACTCGAACATAACGCGAGAGGTTTTACGAGCAATGATCCCCACTGGATCCTTTACGCTTACTGGCTTGAAGAACAGGAATGTGGGGAAATTATAAAAAGCACATGGTAGGAGGAACAGTTTCAGCTGCTAAATTAATGGAACTAGCATCATGGAGTTGGGGGAAGTTTTCCAATGCATCGCACCAAATTAGAAGGCTGAAATTTAAATTAATGGAGATAAACAACAAACTAGGGGCAACCACTAGCATTTAAGAAATCTAGAAGATAGTGGAACAATTGGAAAAGTTATGGCAACAAGAGGAAATGTATTGGGAGATGAGATCCCAAATTGAGTGGCTACGGTTGGGAGACAAGAACACTAAATACTTTCATGCAACAAGAATCCAGAGGAGGCATCAAAGCAAGATAACAATGCTGAAGATGATGAAGGGAATTGGTCTAGAGAACCAAACATTCTTAAAAACCACATAAGGGGATTCTATCAAACCTATATGAATCGATAGGACCCTATAATTTCCAACCTACCCTAGACCAATGCTTGAGCCCGATTGAAGATGAGATAAACAAAAATTTGATGGCCAACATCACAATGGAGGAAGTTAAAGTAGCCGTGTTTCAGCTAGGAGCATCTAAAGTCCTAGAGCCCAACGAGTTAAAAGGCCAATCTCATCGCCACTTGTGGGAGGAAATCAAAGAGGATATACTTCAGCTGCTCTAGAATTTTTTTGATACAAGTATCCTTGACGCAAATTCAAACAAAACTCATATTGCGTTTATCCCTAAGGTCAAGAACCCAAAGGATATAAGTTAGTTTAAAGCAATAAGCCTATGCAATTTCAACTAAAAAATCATTTCAAAAGTGATGGTTAATAGACTAAAGCCATGGCTCCAAGAGATAATAGTAATATCACAAGGTGCTTTTGTTCAAGCCATCAAATTCATGATAATATTCTCATAGTCTAGGAAGTGCTATACCAATTGAGGGTAAAGAAGATAAGGAAGAAGTTCCAAGCCACTCTTAAATTGGACATGCAAAAGGCGTGTAACAAGATTGAATGGGATTTCTTGAGAGCATGTATGCTGAAAATAGGGTTTTGTGAGCAATGGGTCAATTTAATCATGCAATGTGTCTCAACAACATCGTTTAGTGTGAAAGTGAATGAAGGACCTACGCAGCATTTTTTACCCTCACGTGGCATCAGATAAGTGTTGAGAAAACTCTTACCAAAATTTTGAAATTGACAAAACTTACTATCTCTAATTCTTAAATTACTTGTGAGTTATTTCTAAGGATCTATCAAGGTTCTATCAAAGACTATTGCTTAAGTCTATTTCATCCTAGAAACATTTCCCATTCTACAAAGGCCATAATGAAATCATGTTCAGAATGAGAAATAGTCCAAAGTTAGACTTAGCGACGTGCAACACAAATGAACTTTATTTGGAGACAAAATATTTTTTTCAATGACTATCTTCTAGTCAAGGATTTCACTTTATATAAACACACACACACACACACATTAATTAAGTCAATTACAAATTTGACAAGATCAATCTTGAAGATAAATTTCTTAGTAGTAAGTTCTACTTATGGAAATCTAAATTCTAATTGTATGGGCGACCAAAATCAGTGGAATTTCCATCTTTATCTTCAAATGGCTACAAGATCTCTTTAATAGATTTTGTCCAACAAATTGATTGGAAGAAATTTCTCTAGAGAATGTCAACGGCTAGTGTGACATGGAGGAGTATTTAAAGAAGGTCATTTGGTCAAGTTGAAGTGTGGGACATGAAAATTAGAATTCCAAAGTCTAAAACTTCTTTCAACTACTTGTCTTCTTCAGTGGTTTAGTGAGTTAGAAGATTATATCACTGAGTATTTGCACTCACAAGTTGTAATTCTCTATTGATACGATAGTGAAATCCAACTAGTAGGTTGTCAGTGTGGGATAGTGGACGTGGGCTTAATTTGAGCCAAACCACTATAAAATTGTATGCAATCTTTTCTTTACTTGACTCTCTTTACTTAAGTTTGTTGCACTTTTACAGGTTATCATAGAAGTTTGTTCTATTACATAATAGATTCTAAACATCTACCATAAGTCTAGTGTTTCACGAATCCGATTCAATTTTTCATCTCAACTTTATTTGCAATTTATTTTATTCCACAATTATTTGTTAAGATTTCTTTTAAGCACCTATTCACCCTCTAGGTTCTCTTACTAGTTTATCAACAAGGAGATCCACTATCCCCTTACCTATTTATATTAATGGTCAATGTGCTATCATGGATGATGCATAAAGCCAAAGCGGATGGAATCCTCAAGGGAATCGCTCTAAATAAGTATTGTCTACATTGTCCCATTTATTATTTGTTGATGATGCTATTATCTTCCTAGATGGAATAATAAAGGAGTGCCAAAGCTTGGTAGAAATTCTAAACCAATATTGTTATGCAATGAGTCAAGCCATCAATTTGAACAAATTAGGAATCGCTTTTGGCAATGGTTGTCCACATAATTTGAAGAATATATGGCTCATGAATTACATGTCCCAATAATAGAGAAGAATGAGAAATATCTCAGAATACCATCCAATTGAGGTTAGTCAAAGAAAGACATGTTCACTTGGATATTGGCTAGAGTAGATATGAAGATGGAGGGATGGAATGAAAAGTTTCTATCAAAAAGTAGGTAAAGAAATACTAATAAAGAGCATAGTGCAAGCTATTCCTTAATATGCCATGTCAATCTTCAAAACACCAAATTCTGTTTGTAATGCTATAGAGAAAAGAGTAGCCTCCTTTTGGTGGAAACAAAGTGATACAAGGAGGGGAATGCATTGGAAAAAAATGGGAGGTGATGAAACTCTAGAAAGATGAAGGAGGCTTAGGTTTCAAAGATTTGCAAACTTTTAATAGAGCTATATTGGGAAAACAAGCTTGGAGATTACATCAAAATCCTTCGGCACTATCGATTCAAGTTCTTAAAGGCATATTCTTTCTGAAGGGGATTTTTGGAAAGCCAAAAGAGGACATCACTCCGTCTTGGGGTTGGCAGAGTATCTTAGCTAAAGAGAAGTCATTGAGCCAGAGCCTAGGTGGGCAATGGGAGATGCTAAATCTATAAAAGTCTGAGAGGACAAATGGCTAGCCTTGGGCATTGTTGAAGGTCCCACAAATAGGAACGATCCATACAAAGTGGCAGAACTAATAAATAAAGACACAAGGGAGTGGAAAGAACCCATTTTGCATAACCTTTTTGTAGAAAAAGTTGTTGAAGAGATATTAACAACCATCATCAGCCCTTCCCCCAAAGTGGACATTCTATATCGGATGGCAAATAAAACTAGATGCTATACAATTAAAAGCAACTACAACAATGAGCAGTCCAAGTTCTTCAAGACAGATCCAAACACGGCATCAACCTCATATTAGCCACCTAGATAACTATGGACAAATTACGGAATATTCTAGCCCCCCCCCCTAAATGCAAATCTTTCTATGGAGCATATGCCAAGACACCCTACCCACACGTGAAAATCTTTACAATAGAATAGTCTTACTAGGCCCACTTTGCCTACTTTGCTCAAAGTATCTTGAGACAATCAAACATATGCTATTCTCCTGCCGCTCGACAAGGGAAGTATGGTCAAATCAAACCATGAAGAAATGCAAGAGCTCGCGAAATGTCACCAAAGCATATAGATAGCTAATGGGCATCTTCAAAAAAAAAACAACCAACCTGAAGAAGCAATAGTAGCAATGAACCTTTAGCTCATGTGGAAGGCAAGGAACAATGCTGTGTTTCGAGGACAGCAGCCCAATCCTAAAGCCATATTAGAAGATGCACAAGTATAGGCCAATAGCTACCTTAGATGGAACCCACATAACATCATATCAAAAGTCAGATCTAGAACAGAAGAAATAAAGTAGAAACCCCCAACAGACTCAAACTTGAAGCTGAACATGGATGCATCTTGGGTGGGGAGCAAAACCCCATGCTAAATCATCGAGGATCTTGATGAATTCAAGCAGAACTGTGCAAGGAGGCTTTGCTTGTGAGACCAACGTTGAATCTCCTCTTCAAGCTAAAACCCTAGCCTTTGTGAAAGAGCTTAAGTTCCTACAAAAAAATCCAAGAGGGTCACATGCAGGTGAATCAATAGAAAGCAATAGATCTTGTTTGTAAAAGTGACAATTTGGTAATGGGAGGAGAAAAAGCACCTTGGGCCATGATGAACATAGTAAATGAAGGAAAGAGAACCCTAGCCTAGTTAAGCCAAGTAAAACCAACTCATTGCCTTAGGGAAGGAAACCAAGCCATCGATTGGGTAGCGGAAGCTCACCGTATCAAAAAACTCCCTCTCAATTGAACATCCTCCCATCCCCAGCCTTTTCAGGATATTTTATGTTTAGAAGTATGTTTACATTTATCTTGTAATTATCGTATGAATAAATGAAAAAAATCACCCGTTTATGACCCAAAAAAAAAAAAAAAGTGTGCATTGTATAGTTAGCCTTGGATATCTAAACAACACTGAACTCAAAAAATAAAATGTACCCATTGACTTAAATTGGTTATACAGCCCTTATGGCACTATCTTATTAGATGACATTTCTCTTACCAATTCGTAAAGGTTATAAACAAAACATTGAAGAGGCAAAATTGCCTTAGGCAGGCAAATATGTGCAATGAGTCATTAACATTTGTTTCTCTCATTGGAAAAGTGAAATTCATTCTTAAATCTATTGTACAAATGTCAATTTAGCTATAAACTTTTTAATTTTACCAATGTAATCATCCACCATTGCACAAAATTATAATGTAATCATTTTAACCATTCTCTACTAGAAATTGTTGCATCAATGTGCCACATAGGACAGCCAGCAATGACTGCATACCACATCAACGATTTGCTAGAAAAACTACATTGGAATTTCGCACAAACATTTTAAGAAGACATTGCCAAAAAAAAAAAAAAAAAAAAAGAAGATTAGAATCGAATTATCATTTATACAGCAGATTTAAGACTGATTTGATAATTATCTTTCTCTCTCCATCTCACATGCAGTCTCATAAAATTTGACATTCTAATTGTACAGCAATATCAAACTACTTACTACAGTTTCACGAGCTATGCCTTACTCGTTACAAGAATCAAGTTGGAACGAAATGGTGATTCCACTAGTCTGATTCCTTACCGAAATCTCAGACTTTGGTGGGTCCTTTGTCCATCTACCTTTTGCTAAAGAGGGCGTGTCTCATTCGTGTTGAAAAAGGGTGACCGATGTATATAGCTCGTGAACCTCAGGTTTTTCGTACATTACTATATTCACCGATTATAGGACAAGCTTGGGATGCTAAAAAGGCAGAACCGACCAGTCCACTTTACTTTCCGTCAAAAAAAAAAAAACCAAACCCGTCTATTTATCAATTACTTCCCTCTCTTTCCTTGCTACACCCAAGTCAAAAAAAAAGACAACGCTTTGATTTTTAGTGGCCAAAGCTTTTCAAAGGGACCCAAATCCCACTAATAGCAATTCAGCATCACATCAGAAAGACCTCATCAAATCATGGTGTCATCATCTTTTCAAGAACTTGGAGTGCTTCCTTCATGGAGGGCCTCTTTTGTGGGACAAGAGAGGCACAGCCAAATGCCAACTTGAAGCAGCCCAGGACCACCTCCTCCCTGCTCGCCACCTCAGCCCTGATCGCCACATCGGCCATCCTCAGCACCCAACCCCGGTCCTCGTTGCCGACCGGACCGGCGTTCCACTGGGCCAGTTCCCCGTCTAAGAATACTCTCCCCGTGAGCAGCTCGAGCAAAACAACGCCAAACGAGTACACGTCCCATTTCGAGCTTGGCTTGAAACTCTTCAAGGACTCAGGCGCTTGATAAGGAGAGGGAGCGCCGAGGTTCGAGCTCGTGGGCACTACAAATGGGCTATTGTTGTTACTATGATTAACGTTAGCGATCGAAAAATCTTGATGGTGTGCGAATCTTTGACTTCCAAATCGGTTCGATGATCCTGAACCGGTCGCTGTCATGTGGTGGCTGGCTCCACCGACGACGAGCTTCTCGAGGCCAAAGTCAGAGATTAGCGGCTCCATGTCAGAGTTGAGGAGGATCTTGGTGGGCTTGATGTTGCCATGGACAAGCTTCTTGTCGTGGATGTGAGCGAGCCCCGGGCAACTCCTCTTGCGATCTTGAGCCGATGTTCGAGAGAGAGATGGAATGGGGATGACCCGACTTTCCCTAGAATTGGAACAAAATCGTTACCAATCAATTTGAGTATCTAAAATATAGACTGAATTTCATTAAGTTCAATATTCGCGTAAAATATAATGAACACAACCACATGAGGCGATTTTCATATACCCAATGCATCTTGTCTTGAGATTATATCTTTTTTATTTATGAAAATAAAGATTCATTTTCCTAGAATAAAAGTCTAATATACTCATTTTATAAGCTCAAAGAATTACGGCACAACATCACATGCCAATCTGGTCGACATGCATCCTATGAACTGTAACAAAAACAAGTTAGTGATATAACTTATAATTTAATCAGATTTTTCAGTCCTTTCTCTCTTTGAATTTATGATATGAACGATTAGTAATTATTAACAATAAATTACTTGGTAGTTCGGGCCAGCAAATTGAAAAAAAAACATTAATTAAATTGAGCAGCTAAAAACAACAGAGGATAGACCGACCCTGCACATGGTGGGCACACTATATGCCGATTTTTTGTACTCTACAAATAATAAAATACAGCATTCATCAAGCTTAGGGAGCTGTAATTTTTTCGAGTATTTTATTTTTGCGCCTATTTTTTAGAAAACTTGAATTATTTAAATTATTATCCCGAGAAGAACAAGCTGGGAATTTTATTAATTCACCTGAAGGAATATTAAAAAAGACATTCCTAGAGTGCCAATCTGAACTCTATCTGATCCCCCTGAAGGGTATCAGATTTGAAAATTGTGTCAATCCAACATAAAAAATAAAAATAAATAAAAAGGATAAATGGAGCAAGTCAAGAAAATTTTATCAAAATGAAAAATTACTGCACATGTTGAGAAATTATATTGAAAAATAATTATTACGTGTTATTGACTCCTTTTTTTTTATATATTTTACAAAAGGCAATATTGTTAAAAGCAAAAAGGAGAAAGATCTATAATTAAAAAGAATGTCATGTGATAATATATTTGATGTACCCCATAATCCAAAAAGCCATAGATTTAGGTCCAAGGTGTACTAGCCTCGTCCAACGGACCGCGGCGACATGGCATCTTGGAATTGCATGTCCTAAAGTGACGAGGAAGCAAACATAATCCTAAATGTCCTTTTTGACATGTATTGGATGAATCAATCTTTAGACCAAATTCTATCGATCACTTTACCACTAAAGGAAGCTTGAGTATGTCTTGAGATCCGATAACCTGACCAACTTGACCGACCGATCGAATTGCATGGAACCCCAAGCAATCAAATAGGGTTTTGATCTTGCAAGAATACATACATTAAGGAACATCATAGTTGTTTCCCAACTTGCAAATGATTTTCAGGATGTTGTATGGTAGCACTATGTCTTAATAACAAAATAATTTCATAGATTCTGAAATTTCCAGAACACAAATTCCCTTTTTGTAATTTGCAATTTCGTGATATGATATTCTTTTCGTTTGTAGTTTAATATGGAATTTTCATTTTTGAGAAGAATCAAACAGAAAACAAGAACATGGAAAATAGAGAAAAAGATAGAAAAAACAGGGGAGCAGAGAGGATGAAGAAGAAAGACTTACTGTAACCAGAGCATGCGCTGGCGAGGCTGCCATTGGAGACGTAGTCGTAGATCACGAGCTTCTCGTCGTCTCCCCAGTAGAACCCTCTCAGCCTCACCAGGTTCGGGTGCTTCACCTTCGCGATCGCCCTCGCGTGCTGCTCGAACTCCTTCATCCTCTCCACCCCGCTCTCCCCGATCCTCCTCACCGCGTACGCCGTCCCGTCCTCCAGCACCGCCTTGTACACGATGCTCCCCCCGCTCGCCCCCAGTATGTACGCCGACGCCCTCAGCAGCGCGTCCACCTCCAGCCGCGTCTCCCCGTCGACCGTCACCAGGGTCCCCGTCTTCTGGTTCGCGCCCGCCCCGTTCTGGGGGTGGTGGTCGTTGCTTGTTGTCGTCGCAGGGCAAACTTTGTCTTCGTCGTCCTCGCTGGAACATGATTCGGAGGTCGACGTTTCGTGGCCTGTGATTGTGAGGCAGTAGCAGTTTGCTGGTTTTCTCGATTCCGGTGCTGGGTCTTGCTCTGCCGCTGGTTCTGGTTTCTGGTGTGATTTGGGCTTGTTGGTTGTGGTGACTTTGTGGTCTTTTTTCCGCTTCTTGACTTGGTAGACGTAGAGGATGACCAACGCGAGGACTCCTACTCCGGCTAGATCGCCGACGGCGATTCCTGCTATGGCCCCTGGTTTTAGCCCTCCGGGCGTTTGGCCTTTTGCCGCGGCAGATGATCCGGGTGAGTCCGCCGATGGGTCGGTGCCGACTGTCTTCGGGATGACTGCGATGGCTGGTGACGTGGTTGTGGTGGCATTGGGTGGCGTGGTAAGAGTTGAAGGGATGGAGCATAGGATCTTCAGCGGCTTGCCACAGAGATCCATGTTGCCCGCCAAGAACTCTGATTTCTGATCCGCCCAGGCCAGTGACTCCGGGATTGCGCCGCTTAGGTTGTTGAATGAGAGATCGATAGTGGTGTTTCTTGGGATTTTCGCAGCGAACCCTGGCGGTATAGGGCCCGAAAGCTTGTTGTAGGAGAGATTCAAGTAACGCAAACCGTTTCCTCGGAAATCCGATGGCAGAGATCCATTCAGCAAATTTGAAGACAAGTCTAGGACTTCCACCGAAACAAACCCGCTAGGAACACCACCTGCGAGGTAATTACTCCTTAAAGAAACAACAGACAAGTTCTTCAGGGAGGTTATGCTCTTAGGAATACTCCCACTCAGTGCATTATCGGAGAGATTCAGGAACCAGAGGCTCCTGGAATCTCCGATGAACTCGGGCAGCTCACCTGATATCACGTTGTTGGATAGAGAGAGCACTTGAAGCGTGGAGGAATTGATTATAGTCGAAGGCAAGGATCCGTTGAAGTAATTACTAGATAAATCAAGATGGGTGAGGTGCTCCATCGTGCCAAGCTCTTTAGGGATCGAACCCAGAAGCTTGCTATTGGGGAGGATTAATCTGGTGACTCTGAGCATGGCTGGTGTTCCAGGATTCCCAATCGATGTGCAGGTGACTCCCTTCCAGGCGCATGGGGTCACATCTTATAGTTCCAGCTCTCCAGGACAGACAACGGGTCACTCAAAATGGAGTACTTGAAGGCGAGCAAGAGCACACCATCTGAGTTCAGACCAGACGAACTAAGCAGGAGAAGGCTAAAAGCCAAAGCACTCAAACAGGGGCGGAGATTTCTGGGGTTTGGAGTCATGGTTCCTTGAGCTGGTCACAGCTGCACATGCTGGCTACCGATTCATAGTGAAAAAAAGAGCAGAGACATAGTGGAGTGAGAGGATAGAGAGGAGAGAGAGGGTGACCAACTCCAGCTCTTGTTGTTCTGGTTACCAAACAGATCAGGATTTAGCGAGAGCATGTAACAGGTAAAAAAGGAAAAAGGGAGAGAGAGCCTGGTGATGGGTTTTATGAACAGTCCCCCAAAAGCTAAAGCTCTCTACTCCAAACAATGAAAGTGACCCAACAGATGAAGTGAGCTCAGCATGGAGGGAACTACCAAGTGGGGAAAGTTCCTAGAGAATGGAGGAGGTAGCTACAGTGATTAGTTGCAGAGACAGGGCTTAGCTGAGAAGAAAAGGGGGTACTGCCTCCTCTTTTGTGCAGTTGGAGGGCAACGAGAGCAAAGAAACTTTAAAAAGGCGAACCCCAGGGAAGATAAACAAATGGAAAACGAGGACCCTTGGCTTTCCACTGCCCCTGCCAACCTTGCTTTTAACTTTTTGTGAGCTTGAAGTATTTGACACAGGGTAAGCAACAGAAAAAAGCAGAGGGAGGAATCTAATGTGTGCTTACTACAGGACAGCAGAGTGAGTTGGAGCCCGTCTGATTGCAGAGCAGAAGAGCTCATTTAGTCCACCCTCCTTTTGAACATTGATTGACTTTTGGTACACCTCGTTTTCCACTGATTTTCCTTGACGGTTGTCTGGCGTTGAACAGGGGGTGTCTACACCAGAGATTTCCATTTAGACAAAGGCATATTGAGGGGACCGATGGAAATATAATTTTGGCCATATCTATTTTACTGTTCTCGAGAACTGATTTGGAGCATAAATCGGTCTAGTAACACTGTTTCATTTTTCTATGATTATAATGAATTTTTAGTCTAAAGATGAGAAGTAAATTTTTTAAATTTTCTACTTTTGAAACGGAAATGAGAAATCAATATTCTTCATATTACTTTCCCTCGCCACTAGTCAATCGCCTTCCTGCTACCCACCACCGCCCATTGCTGCCCGCCGTCTGCCATCCTTCATCGTCCGTTACCAATGGCCTCTTGCTGCCACCTGCCTAAAAAGGAGAAATTTTAGGTCGTCATCAAATACACATTTTTGCTCGTAAACTTGTCTAAGGAATAAAAATAAAAATAAAAATCTATTTTTGGTAAGAAATTGTGTCCGAAAACATAATAGTTACCATTCTTGTCCCTAGTGGCCTTGAGCATGGTAATTTCGTCATGCTCCTCTGTCCATCCAATGGCTGACACTGACAATCTTTTGACTGGACAAGTGATGTTAAGACGCTAGAGTCTAACAACTGATAAGAGACATAGCAAAATTGTCATGTCTGTGGTCACGGGACATAGAAACGGTTGCTTACGGGAATCGATTTGTTAGCAAATGACTTTTTCGTTTCCCAGCTTGGCGCGAAGCTACCAAGGTAGTCAAAAGAAACTTCCTACCTTACTTATCATAAACGTATTCAGGACTTAATGAACATTCAGATACATTCCATTGTACAGATAAGCTCTTTATCAATATTGTAAACCAATCCAACGTAACTCCTCAAAAAATTGCTTAAATTTCATCATGAAATTGGCTTCGAGATTAGTGAACGGCCTTTAAAGTTCAGATTAAGTTCGATTCCTCTAACAGGTAAAAATGCAAATAATTTCATGTTTAGGACATCTGCTAGAGTTTTGACTTGCACTCTACATAATATGTAAAGATGGTTTTCTAGTCATACAAAAACATTTTTAGTTGCAGTAGAGATGGTTGCTATTTTAAGTGGTAAATTTTATAATTTGAGTCGTGTACCTTGAACACAATTCATAAAAGTCGTACACTCAATCCTAACTTAATTCATAATGGGTTAACTTAAAGTTCAAATGTCGTTAACTTTGTGCCTTGTATTGTTCAACCCAAAAAATTCATGGCACTGTCTAACTAAGTAGTTGCCATTACATGTTAAACTGCTAAGTTTTGTCTATGATGAGGATGCCCATCTTAGATAGTTAATCTCTATGTACGTTGAAATACCCCCATTAACTTTCAATGGATCAGGCGAGAGACAAACCAAGATTCGAACGGTCCAACTACGAAACTATTCGCACTTTATTAAGTAAAATAATTAGTATATTCATTTCCACTTTCGGCACAATTTAATTACTAAAAAGGACATTGGAACCCGGAGCAATGTGGTTCTCTAAGTCACGGGTTAGGTCTGCCATTGGAGAAATGCTCTAGATGTGAACTAAGCTGTGACGACTCATCAACCCAATAGCTAATCATCCCTAATTCACTAAGTCGTATTCCTAACCTGATCCCCAATCTAAGTACCAACCCTTCAGAACTAATCAAATAAATTAAAGTACTTAATCATTGTTAAATAGTAGCTTAATTTGCATGCAGCATTTGTTCATGATAACAGCTGTGCCAATGCCTGACCGGGTGGGCCATGTTGTGCTTTGACATGGGTACTCGAATTCTTCAACAAAAGCATGCTTTGAATATTACTATGCTTTGAATATTACTATGTAATCACTTATGTAGTTTATTATTTAAAATATTCTAAAGGTAAATAAAAGTTTGAAAGATTCTCAAGAAGTTTCTAGTCTAATATATTGTAAGATTTTGTGGAACCACCGTTAACTGTTTTAAAAGCTTAAGTTGTTAAATGAAAATATGGTTTATTACTTAAATATTTTAACAATTAGCATGAAACATCTTCAATGCAAAAACATTTCATAGCAAGTACTAGCAAAGAGGACACTAATGAATGGCTAAGGGTCTATTTGATAACATGTCAAATAGTGTTTGATTCTATTATTTCATTCCCCGGAACAAAAAGAAAAACAACAGAAATCTGTTTGGTAATATTTTTTGTTCTCGAGAATAGATTTGAAATATAATCAAAAAGTAAAAAATAAAGTTGTTTCTTTGTTCCAGGAATAATTCTAAAATCAAACCCAAAACTTCTTCTTTTTTTTCTCTTTTCTTTTCTTCTTTTTTTTTTTTTTTTCTTTTTTGCTTCCTCTTCTTTTCCTCTTGTCGATCACCAGCACGACGATGGCTAGTGACCGACCAGATGAGATCCAGCAATGTCGTTGAAGCCTCACCAACCCTTTTAGAAGCTCGGCCTCACCCAATTGCCGCGAGGGTTGACCTTGCCCAACCAACCTACCACAAGGTCAACCTCATCTTGGCCTAGCAAGGTCGAGCTTCATAGTGGCTAGGTGAGGTTGACCCTCGCCAATGGTTGGGGAAGGCTCCCCTAAGGTTAGCAACCTCACCGGTTCTTGTATAGCTAATTGCTGGCCATCCTCATGGCCGACAACCAACTAGAGAAAGAAGAAAAGAATGAAAAATAAAAAATAAAAAAAAAAATAAAAAGAAAAAATATTAAAAATTAAAAAATTAAAGGAAATTTTAAGTCACAAGAAAAAAATGAGGGTCCTATCAAACACATTTCTATTTTGGAAATAAAAATTTTGTATAATGATCAAATGCATCAAATGCTTAAAAAATTATTTGAGGAACAAAGTTAGAAAAAGTTATGTGTGAACAGAAATTATTTTCGAAACAAAATAGTTACTAAACACAACTTAATAAGCACAAGAATTAAACAAAAACTGCTCCTTTTCTGTATTTTTTAGGTAACTTCTCTCCTCTATATGGAAAATACGCAATGTTGTTGTTCCTATTTTTTTTTTCTATGATATAGGAACATGTGCGCAAAAACCAAATTATCTTGAAAGATCATGAAATAACACTTCATAGACCTTTACAAGCCGATTAAGTGCAAAACTTTTGACGTGTCCGTGATTTTGTTTGTCACGGTCGAGACGAAGCTTCCTATGACTTCCTTAAAACGTAATTTTGTCTACTCAGACTGAGTCCCGCTCGTGACGAAGAAAATTAGTTTGAAGTCTTTTACTTGTAAATCGATGAATGATTGCGTTTGTCCTCTTCTAGCAAACATCTCTTACAAGGAAAAATGGAAAATGGAGAGGCTGGACACAAGGGTTCAAAAGATGTGGACAGCGTTCACGAGCACTGACATGACCCTTTCCTTGCAGTGAGACCCTCTGTACTTTTATAGCTCTATGGTCCCCTACAAAAACGCAATCTCATATCTTCTTTCCTAAATTTGGGTCTCTTTCGTTATGATCCATTCATAAATTGTGCCCATATGTATCCACAGTCCCACACCCAAACAAAGGGCACAACATGTGATTTTTCTTCTCTGTTATGTTATACATATCACAAATTGATACAATGCTCTAAATCCCACCACCAAATATCAGTTTAGTTCTTAAAACGATCGGAAATGTTATAAGTCCAGTGATTTCAATATGGAATCCTCTAAAGTTAGCGGGTAACATCTAGTAAAATTACCATTTAGGATCAAAACATCCTCAAATAGCAAAGAAATTTATCCCAAAATCCAAACACATCTCCCTCTCCCTTGGTCACTCCCTTGCTTTACCACAAAACCGATAGCCCCACCCTTGCTCCGAGGCCGCGTCATCGCCTCCCACTCCCCAATCGTGGTCCATAGCCATCATGCCGATAGGTGGTAACTCAATCTCTTTTTCTCTTTGACCCCTGCAAACCCCTTCGTGATTGGGGGAAGAGCTTTGCGATGATTCCAGCCACCATACAAAATGGATTCCCTAACCGCAGGTGACGACCCTAGATTTGGGGCAGCCTGAGGTTGGGGACCTCGGATATGAGGTTGCACTGATAGATTCATGGCCGATTTTGATATTGATGAGAAAGACCTACAGTGGTGGCTCGAATCTAAGAGGGGCATCAACTTTCTTTTTATGTTGTTAGAAATGATTAATTTTAAAATGGGTAGATTCCCCAAATTAACGCTTATTCTTAGTTTTGAACCAAGAACTTATCCGGTTGAACCCTGAAACTAACACCCTTTTTCCCTAGAGTACCTACATGTTTCCTGTCTCGATGGCTATGAATTCATTGAAAGAATGATAATAATTTCAACTGCGAAAAATAAGAATCGAGCTTATATGGGACGATTGCAAACACAGGGACGCTCAGTCCTCCACCTCCCAGACAAACACCTGCACTTGTCTTTTAGCTGTCCTTTCAAGCTCCGTTTAACCCACATAGAGAGCACACGAAACCATCATTCTTAATTTGTCAGTGATTTTGGCAAGTTTTGCTGTAGAACCTCATGATGAAACCGAACCAGTCAAGGATAATTCCCAAATTTTTTACCAAGAACTCAAACCAGTCACCAGTCAAACCGGTTCTGTAAGGCCGGTTTAGTTTAATTTCCCGGTTGAGTAGGCCTAGTTACTCGCCCCAACGTTGTGGGTCTGGAGAGCCTGTCCGTGAGTCTTCAAATAGTAGGAAGGAGAAGAGACAGATAAGAGAATATAAAGTGGCAGCAATGGAAAAAAGGGTAACATAACACACTGCCTCAGCGTGAGATTGTTTGAGCACGCGTAAATTTGTTCTTTCATAGTTATGAAAACTGAGAGCATGCGTAAATTTATTCTTTCATATTTATGAAAACTGACCATATTGTTCTTGCATATAATTTCATGAATTTACTAATGGATACTGCTAATAGAGATTTGTTGTGGGTTTATATTCACATGAGCCATATATTATTCTTATCTCTTTAAGATGTTCTTTGAAAGTTTTAACTTGATCGGTTTGAAGGAGCGCTCTAACCCCCTCTAATAGGCTTGGAGTCAGCTCGTTTCCTCTTGACACGTTGTAGTCCGTGGCTAGCCCATCCCTCCTACCTAAAATCTAGCTTTCGTTGGTTTCCTACGCTAGGATTGTCACGACATATCTCAACCAATCCTTTTGATCCTCTCAATATAAATAACCTATCAATTTACTCATTGAAGGAATCTTTTTGACTTTTGAACGTCTGAAATTAAGCACCCTATTGGCCTCAACAGCTAACCACTGAGAAAAATTTCCAACAAGGGATTTGCCATTCCTCGCCTGTCGCCTGGCATTAGGGTTCGCTAGAATTGTCCTCTCTATTTCATCCCTTTTTTTACGTTATTACTGCGCGACTCTAACCCTTCATCAAGCCACAGGAACCTCGGGAGAAAAAGCTTCTCAAAACACATGATAGTGAGGAATTATATAGTACGCGAAAGCATATGCTACTTTGCCTCTACACGTCATGATTGCACCATTAGAATCCAGATGATATCATCATTTCGCTATATTGCCGTCATTTTGAAAATAATTGTAAATGATCACAAATTACAGAGGCATATGTAATCTCTTTTATGAATTTGAGACACGAGTGTGGATGATCGACTATGTAGAGTCTCACAACGCACCATGCAAGTCCTACAAGCCAGTTAACAAGTTGTGGGAGTGGGTCTTGTCCAAAGATGTTTGAACCAGTGTTTTCAAACCTAGGCTTGACCAATCGGGTCAATCAGCTCGATCGGAAAACAGACCAGGTTTGTCCAACTTTGTTAATAGCTTGGACTGATCAAGAATCAGTCAAACCCAATGCCAACCTAGTTCAATCTATCATTTGGATAGATCGGTCACCAATTTGACTGGATCCTTGATCAAGGTACTGACTTTGTGTACAAAATTTATGAGATGGGTCTTAGGTATCGATCTTCTGACCTTCTGACCTCTTTGACCTGACAGTCGAACCGGTGGACCCAAAAACCAGAGGTGAAGCTGGTTCTTTGACCAATCCTGGTTTAAAAATGTTGGTCTGAACAAATCACCTTTCATTTGTGAGCTGAAAACCCGTTAACATCCTAACCGATTGCATCAACTCTAGGAAGAGTTGGAGATGTACGTAGTTCTCCCCCACCGCTAATGTTTTAATGACACTATATGCATGTGCATCTAATCAATCTGTCTTTGATTGACATTAATGTTAATAGTGTTAATCGCCAAGCCAGTTATCACAAACTATATTGAACATACCAAACTCTAAAGAAACATGTGAAAGAGGATGTCCCAGCATTTGAGAATAGAGAACTTAATAATTGACAGGAATTCAAAGTGGGGTTTACAATTCCTATACTGTTCATGTGCAGTTGTCATTTAGTGGAAGAGGAGTTCGAATCAAATGCATAAATTATATTAGAACAGTAAGATGATTGAATCATGCAGTCGAGGTCTTTCATTGCTTTTGTCTGTCTTCTCGCATGGAAAGCTTCGATCTTTCAAAGCCCGACATCATGAGTCTTGTCTCCGCGTGCCATGTCGTAAAAGGAACTCGACCTTGTACGAGGCAAGGATTGATTGACATATCATGCAATTGTCGAAGAAAGACGAAGAGAATAGTACTAAACGCTGCTTCAGTATATTTTTCTTTTTCAATTATCAATTCTTTTTCTGCGTGGACTGCTTTTTTTATTCCTACATTCATATGTTAAAATATTATGAAATATGTTGACGTCGATATCGATAGCTCGAATTTTTTAGATTTGAATTTCCAAAGGTAATTTTAGAGCCAAAAGTCATCCCATCTCGAATTTAGACTCCTTAAATCAAGTTTTCAACAATTTCTTGATTTAGGGACTAAGCTCCGTATTGTAGAGACTAACATCTTGGTAACATATACATATACGTTTTGTATTTTTCCATTTTCACCTCAGTAAATTAAAGCAAAAAAGTACTTCCAGAAATATTTTATCTAACCCATATAATTTTTAAAGTAAAAAACTCTAGGTTAATTATAAATTCAATAAAGTTTGTGAACTTATAATTATCAAGTTTGCCTCCATCAGAAGAAAGTTTTAGATCCATATTTGCGTAAAATTATCCATATAAATTGGGTCTACACATGAGGCTTCCATCATCTTGCAAGTGTTCACGCTAGAAAGAGTTTTAAAATATAAGATAGATATTTTCACCATTCTCTACTACCTTAATCCTTTGACAAAAGAATATGTGCTTGAAATTTAAACAGAAAGTTTGAATTTTGTAAAACAAGTGGAAATTTTGTGGTTTATACCTAAAAGGTAACTTTGATAAATGGAAAGGACAGTTCACTTTGCACAAGATGGTACCGTGAACTTATTAAAATAATGACAATTATAAAATATCCTTTTATGTGCCTCTTTCATCCCTTGCTAATAAGGGTGAAGTATTAGGTATAAAATGTCTTCTCTTTTTGTTCTATCTTCCGTTTTATATGATGAGTTCGTGTTTTGCAGAGGAGAATCTTTGTAAATATACTTTCTCTTCTTTTTTTTGGTCGGTAAATATTTTTTTTTTTGGTCGGTAATATACTTTGTCTTCAGTGATTGTCCTTGTTGCTTGGAAAAGAGCAATTTTCAAATGGTTGGTTAATTTACACTTTTGAAATCATGATAATTGATCATATCTTCAATGTATCTATTCAAATTTTGATTTGGGTTTGACTATTATTTTCATATCTAAGGACATAAAAATTTTATACGTTGACCCCATTCTAATCTCATTATAGCTGGGGAGAGTACCATCAGTTTTCTAATCCTAAGAGTTGGGTAGATCTCTCTCTCTCTCTCTCTCTCTCTCTCTCTCTCTCTCTCTCTATATATATATATATATATATATATATGTATGTATATGTATGTGTATGTTTATTTCTTATTTCTTATATTTTAAATCAAACTAAACAAATAATCTAGACAATGAGGAAACTTTGCCAAAGCAATAAATACTTCTAATGCAATACCCTTTGGTAGATGTGAAGCCCGTGCTTATTCTCGTGCAACGCACAATTAAAAGATTGACGTTGGAGATAGGTACTCACCAAACTACTTCTATATTAATCCTTAGATTTAGGAGTTAATTAACTTATGCACTGGACATCATTTGGTCATCTATGGATGACTTGGTATTCTATTTTATGTAGAAAGACTCCTAGAAAACTAGGCACATATATATACATACCACTGAACTAATGAGTTAATATAATTATTTTGATAGGTTAAAGATATCGACTATATTATTTAGACTATTTCCCGTTTCCATTTCACAGGATTCTAAGTACCATATTGACACATCGTCAATATTGCCACGTCATCATGCACGCTTTTTGTGCTTTTTGTCACATCAGTTTTCCCATGGTACTGCATCATCAATAATCTTGTTATGTCATATGGTTTGGTACATCACACGAAACATGCCATCATTCGAGCGGCCATGTTACACACATATAATTCTTGATGCTAGAATAGGGAAATTCCAAGAACCCAGGATACTAGATTGTTTATGGTACATAGATATAGATAAAGTAGTTGTTATGAGAATTGGAATTTTTTTCCTCTTAATTCTGGTGAAATTACTGACAATAGTATTCAAAATCAATTTGAAGACAATAAATTTATTGAGGGAATATCTGGAAGTGCCAAAAATGAGTCGTCCACTTGTGTTATTTTAATTCAAGTCCATGTCACTAAAAATCTTGCATCGTGTAAGCTCAATTCACATGAGCCGTTGAATCAAGTTCATGGCACATACATGTGCGAGTGGCACACCATTTTATTTGAACGTGGAAGATAGAGATTGGGGTGGTACGGTAGGTAAGAATGAGTTTTGAACCGATTGAAAATACATTATTTAAATGTGAGCCATGTCACTGATAAATACATATATATCATAGTACATAGGTACACCACGCTGGAAAAGACTTCTAATCACACCAAAAGAGCTCACTAGAAAACAATATGAATGGTCAATAGAATCCAAAAGACATCATAACACAAGACACGACGTGTATTGGAACAATTCTACAATCAAAAGGAGGCAATCCAATAAATAGATATTCTCAGGTAACCTCGTATGGTACTAAATTCTTCAACGGCTGGTGGCTGGCGGAGGAGTGAGGAGAGGAATTGAAGGGATTTTAGGGAGAGAAGAAGGGATGTTTGGCATCGGTGGCAATGTGGTCGGCATGGTTGGCAAGCTTGGAAGCGGTGGTAGAGTGGTCTTGGGTAGTGTTGGTTGGGTGGTGGGCAGCGTTGGCAGTGTGGGCTGAGGCAAGGTAGGGATGGCAGGCATTGGTGGCAGGGCGACCTTCGGCAGTGTTGGCATGGCCGGTAGTGGCGGCAGCGAAGTCGGTAGAGTAGGTATGGTGGGAAGTGATGGTATCGATGGCATAGTTGTTTGTAACAGATGACGAGCCCCGAAGCTCATATTAACGGTTGAGAAAATTAGGACAATGAAGAGAACAAATCTCTTCGAGGAAGAAGCCATATTGGTAAATGGAGAATGAGTTCTGTGTCGTGTATAGAGGCTTAGGAGGAGAAAGATGGTTACTTGTGATGCCAGTTTGAGGAGAATGATTGGAGTTTATATAGCAAGAAATGTGTAGAACCGGGGCTGTGATGATGAGTTGGTGACTAGTCTTCTGGTGCGGTTAGGCTAGAAATAGGAGATCAGGTGTTCATTGGTCCTTAGTTAGCTCACCTCCTCCTTTCCATCTCCCACCGGCAAAAGAGAAAGGTCAAATGGTTGTTCTCTTCTACCAGATGGCAATGTGCCCATGATGTCAAAGCTTCAATCGGATCTTTTGTCTCTAAGGAAGGTAACGAACAACATGCTTCTTGACTGGGATCGTCATTGTGACATATTGGGCTAGGGTTTCTCGTCTACCGGAACAGATATATGACTTCTTTACGCTCCCAAATGCACTTAGAAGAAGTTATGTCAAATTTGATATAACCAAATGTAATGAAACGAGCCTTCTTTCACATGAACCAGGTGCAAGCAATACCTGATATCCATCTCATATCATGAACTTGACAGAAACTTAATGAAAGATAACTTAAAAATTGCTTGTTTGATCATGAGGAGGATTACCAAAAAGGTCCTACAACTATTGTAATTATGTCAATTTAATCATAAACATTTTTATTAATAAATTTTAAACATTATACATTTGTGCTAATTTAGTCTATTTAGTCAATTTTGACCAATCGATATTGACATGGACACCAGCTGTCCTACGTGCAGTGCTAACCCAAGTGCAATACTGACATAAATTTTTTAAAATAATATATTAATATTTTAAAATTATTTATTTATTTTTTTTTTCCCTTTTTTTTTATTTCTTTTTTTTTTTTTCTTCCCTTCATCTTCATCTTCTAGCTAGTCATAGCAAGTTGGCCCTCACCTTGACGCCAAGTTAGTGTCTAATTTTTAATAATATTTGACATGGATGGTCGACCTCATGACCCTTGCCTTTGGCTGGTCGTAGAATTCCAGCGACTGACTAGAAAATGAAGATGAAGGGAAAAAAAAAATAAATATATATATAAATAATTCAAAAATATATTAAAATTATATATGTCAATATTGGCTACATCAATAGGACGGCCGGAATCCATGTTAGCGCCAACCAACCAAATTGACTAGATGGACTTATTTGCATAAATGGGAAAGATTTAGAACTCAATTGATAATAAAAAAAATATATTTATGATTAAATCGGATTAAATTGACATTATCATGGATTTTTAATTTTTTTGATAATTTTTCTTTTGATCATGCTATGGTCTCACAAAACCACCAAATTTGAGATCTCTTTTTCTATGCACCGGCACTGTTTCGTCCTCTACAGGCGTGCCAAGGAAAGGAAAAGCAATTTGGTGCAGAATTTATAAATTTAGGTATATGAAATGACACACTGGGGTTAAAAAAATGACAGGTGAAAGTGCGGAGAACCCATAAGAAACAAGGGGAAACCCATAAGATAATCTTGTTTATAAGCACCGCCCAGCACTAGGTAGGCATCATGGTCTTATGACAAAAACAATCAATTGCAACCCCTTTGTGAGAACTTTTTGCCGATGAGAGTAGGTATTAGCAGATCACATGCAAAACAAGCGAACATAAGTGATTAGCAGATGAACATGGAGACGAACGATAATATGTGCAAAGAACCGCGGCTGTAAATACTACT
Organism: Eucalyptus sideroxylon; assembly: GCA_014182405.2. Lineage (NCBI taxonomy): Eukaryota > Viridiplantae > Streptophyta > Magnoliopsida > Myrtales > Myrtaceae > Eucalyptus > Eucalyptus sideroxylon. The sequence continues at coordinate 29,316,793 of CM024554.2, read as the reverse complement.
CTCGTTTACGTGTTCACGATGGTAATGGCAAAGTCCATTTACATCGACAGTATACGAAATCTGCAATGGAGACCATTTTGATGTCACTGGTATATTTCCTTTAAGTCTAGAGGCACATCTCCAAGATAGAGTAGACCATACGTCAACCTCTCTAGTATATAGTTATTAGAAAGACAATCAACAGTCTATATGCAATGGAATAATTGGCCATCCAGATTGTGATTCTTGCTTACTTGTTGCTAAGGATGTATAAGAAGGGAAAAATTGTCCAAAAAATCTAAAACCTATTACACTTTTTCCAATTTAGTCATAAATCTTTCAATTTTATGAATTAAGTCTTAAATTTTTTATACTTGTTGCTAATTGAGTCAATTTAATCAATTTTAGCCAAAAATCGTTAATGTGGATGTGACACTGACGGCACCAATGTGGCAATTTTTAATAATATCTCATTATTTTTTGAACTTTTCATTAAATTTTTTATTTTCCCTTTTTTTTTTTCTTCTTGTTTTGCTTTTTTTTTTTTTCTTTTTCTTCTTTTTTTTTTTTTTCTTTTTTTTCCCTCTATTGGCTACCATCGGGCCTCATCTAAGGCTAGCAAAGGTCGCCAACATTGGCCTCAAGCAAGGGCCGCCCTTACTAGCATTGAGCAAGGGACGTTGGGCCTAGACTAGCAAGGACCATCCTCACCACCCTAGGGTAAGGGATGCTAGGCTTGGGTGGACAAGGATTGTCCTTGCCTAAGGCTAGCATGGGCGATGACCTTTGCTGGCCATCATCAAAGCCCAACAATGATCGATAGACGGAAAAAAAGGGAAAAAAAAAGAAAAAAAAAAAAAAAAAAAAAAAAAGATAAGAAAGAAAATAATAATAATAAAAATTTTAAATATTAAAATATTAAAAATAATTTTTATTAACACTAACTATGCCATATAATTGACATCCAACATTAGCGATTTTCTAGTCAAATTGGTTGAATAAACTCAATTGATTAAAAGTATGAATATATATGATTCAATTGCCAAAGTTAAAATATTTAGAATTGAATTGATAAAAGGATAATAGGTTTATAATTTTTTAGATAATTTTCCTCAATAAATGAGAATTACCCATTCAGCCTCAACTCCAACTCCCCGGTTGTTGAATTAGGTACGAGACTTATGAATCCCTGGATAGATTTGCTTTCAAACAGGAGAGACGAGGGGTGCATTGATGTCATGTCATAATGATTGCGTCGGCCAATTGGGTCATCACAACGATGTCTTAATGAGATGGCAAGGCATATAATGTCACATCTATTTCAAGTTTCTCTCCGTCCTAATTTATATTCTCATGTAGTGCCATCATTTAAGTCACCTAAAGTCGAGTTTGGATTCCTATTTATACATTATTCCTTTTGATTTCACATCTTGTGAATAATTCTCGACCCTACATTAGAGTACTATCAAATTGTTTATGACAGTGAAAGCTACAAACATGTTAAAAATATTGTACTTTGCAAACATGTTAAAATATAATTTTGACTCATACCCGACTCGATCCATACTTAACGCATACCCAACTCATTTAACTAAACTTAATTTATTAATTTGTTTATATATATATATATATATATATATATATATATATATATATATGGTATTGCTAAAATAATTTTATACAACACAAATTTAATAGACGATTTTTATAATTTTTAAAATAACCATTTAAAAAAATCAAATTTTAACTTTTTTTTTTTTTTTAAAAATAAATTTTTAATTATTTTTATTTTTTATATATAACTTTTCTTTTTTTCTTTTTCTTCTTCTTTGGCCGGTAGCCAGCCACGATGATGACGGCGGCTAGCCATAGGCGAGCCTCGAGCTCACCCGGCTCGACGACGCTAGCAAGCTCGAGCCTCACCGATCCGGTGAGACTTGAGCTCGCCGGCGACGGGCGAGGCCTCCGCCTCGCTGAATCTGCTGACAAGCCTCGAGCTCGCCCGACGCTGGCAAGCTCGAGGCTCGCCTGGCCAGTTGTTGGCCATCGTCGTGCCGACAATCGGAGGAAGAAGAAAGGAAAAAAAAAAATTTATAATTTCGATTTTAAAAAATTGTAAAGTTAAAGAGAGATTGTGAGGTTTTGGCTTTGGGTGAAAATAAATGAGTTGATAAATAGATCTTAAATGGGTGTAGAGCTGACCCATTTAAGACTCATAGATCTCATTCTCTTTAATTTTAAAACCGATTATGAGTGCTTTAAAAAATAAGGCTTGACCCATTAATGACCCATTTAAACATAAATGGGTCTATAAATGGGTCAATGACCCATTTTAACACCTCTAAAACTAATGTAATTTTTTCCATAGTCAATCTTGAACTATTATCAAACCACATTTGTCTTCATTTTTGGCAAAGTGATCAGAAACCTTTTTTAATACTCATTAATTGAATTTAGTAGACATACCCTCCTCCAACCAATCTTTTGATTGACTGCTAATAAGTATTGGTATCACCTAAATTTATGTTGTGCATTCAAGAACCACCAGACTGCTATTAAGTTCCATCGAGGGCCAGTGAACAATATGCGCAATTTCTAGAACAAGCCATTAACAGCAGTCAATCTCCACATGCATCATCAGCAAGCTCTCCTAAATCATCGCTAATTGTCAATTCATCTGCCCTCATGAATAAGTTTCCCCATATGTTTGATCATAACTTGCAGTAAATATTGAGAACAGCAGCAGTCAATCTCCACATGCATCGCATCCACCTTTCTTAAATCGTCATGACCGTAAATTTACAAAGTCTTCCATCAACAAGCCATTGCAACTACATGTCCGTGTCCATCATTGGCAAAATTTCTCATCATCAACGAGTCATCGCACAACAATTCAGCAGGAACCATGAGAGCCGTTGTAAGACAACCAGCAAAATCATCCACCGACTACTGAAGCAAATGAAATTATAAGCATACAGATATAAGCCACTGCACTTAAGTTTGCTTAAAGAGTTCTGTTGGTGCATTGAAGTGAAGTCAACTGCATTGAAAAGTCCCTCAAGTATTTCACGATGTAGAAATTGAGAGCGACTTTCCTGTCTCCGATTTCACAAGATTCTAATCTAACCCATGCAAGTGTTCCCCAATTTGGTACTAAATTGATCTCGCAGGCCAACACAGGCGTTGGGCGTGTTGAGAGAGAAAGAGCTAAAAATTTGTCCAAAATTTCATATGTAGGAACCACAGACTTCTATAGATCTCAGAAAAGGCCTAGCACTATAGCAAACTGCAATATCAGAAAGACCAACCGCAAACAAAGAGTGAATATGGCCAGAAAAGCTCCATTTCCAATTTCGAATTAAGAAAAGGCAAAGTCATTCCCTATGACTTTTCTTACCCCAGAGAAGAGAAAGGTGTTAAAACAACTAGTGAGGCAAGGGAAAATCAGCAAAGCAGGAAATGAGACCATGGCTTTTCACAATGAGGAAGTGGAACAATGCAGGTTGAAAAACCTAGAATTAGAAGATCTACAAAACCTAATGTTGTCATTCCAGCTCTGGCATACCATGCTACGAAGTTCTGGTCAAATATTTACCCACTGCACTACTGGCCAGCTTCATCATATATCAATGAAAAGCCAATTCTTCCTATGTCAACATGCCCTTTACAACCCTCCAATCCCATTTGTAAATTGGTCAACCTGCAGCAGAAGTAGATCTTCACATGCAGTTCAAAGTTGGGCAAGAAATATGAGCCTGCAACAATTGCAGATTCTGAACAGGAAAAAACAATGACAGGATTATAAACTTTCCATTTATCAACTACTAGAAAAACATGACAATTTGATTGATCACCAACTTTGCAAGTCCAAGAAACTAAGATCATCCAACTGAGAAATAAGAAGTGCATCTGACTCTTTCTTTCCATCCCAGGACACAATGGTAATAACATCTAGATCTCCCCATTCAGCCTTCTAGAATGTGTGAGAGGAACTTTAGGAGCAAATGCACTAAATATAATTCGCAAAGTCCAGGGATAGATGAGGCATGGAGCAAAAGTGAAAACTTCAATTATTAACATTGAACGGATGGATTGCTGCCCAAAGCCAAAAACTATTCTGAATGAAAAACCTCCAAAGAGGAATTGCAAGCCAAATTGCTCTTCAAAAGTAAGAATGCAGCTGATAAAGATGTGGAAAAAATGTAACACCCTATGTTTTCTCTAATTCTCACAGATATCATGATGCTCTTGACAAAGCGACATATTCGTGCAGAAGTCTCTCATCTATTGTTTGGTGTATGATACTAATCCAATCATCCTTTCATTCCTAAAAACTTCAGAAAAGCAGATAAATGACAATTCCACTAAACTTCCATTCTCCCACAGAATTATTAAGTAGTGAAAGAGATCGACATTGATCAAAAAACAACCAATATTTCTGACTGGATTTGGAAGAACTCTCAGCTAAAGAAAAAACTGAAAATTAACACATAATGCATCCTCAAAATGCCACTCTAAATCTCAAGCAGTTAATGAAGGACAGAGACCACTTGCCTATTGAGTCTTCTTTTTCTTGTTAGAAGCCAGGGGAATCTTCTTCAAGACACTGTTATCAATCCGCATTAACAGTACTTGAATAGCTTTATGAGCTCTACACATTTTTCATCAATAATTTCTTGGTATTTGTCATAAAAAAGGGGAACTGTCAGAGTAAGAATGACCCCTGCAAAAAAGACCCAGATGCCTGATATATACCTGAATAATTGCGATGAGAAAAAATCACAGGGAGCATGGTAACTTACCAATATAAACCAAAGTAATGAAGTTGAAGAGACTGCCAATGTAAGAGATCAACCATAAGCCAAGAGTTACCTATCCAAAAGGAAAACCCAAATCAGCACAATGACTTTAAATATATGGCATTTACATATAACTTTCCACCAGACAAACTTGCAAAGTAATACACCTAACCTGAAGGAAGAGTTTCAAGTTTCGACCGACTGTTATGTCACATGCAATAGACAACGTGTAGTTCACCCACTCTTGCATCACATCAGCAATTTCAACAACAGATTCTTCAGAAACCTTCAAGTCAGGAAGGGGAGGCAATGGTCTGAACAATTTAACTCAATTAGAAAAGGAGAACAATAAATTCTTAGTCTGAAATCTTCCACCAATGCAAGGTCAGGAAGGAAAGCATTTTAAGATCGAAGTCTGTTGAGCTTGTCTTAACTCATAAGAAATAAGAAGAATTAGCAAATGAAACTTTACCAACTCTTGATGATTTTTACAGGACAATAAGTTTGTTATGCTTAAATTTTATAAAAGTGCATGCAAAATCAAGCATTAAATCCTTTCTCCCATGCCTGCTCCCCATCCTCAATAGGCTTAAAAAAACTATCTGACCTCACCTATTTTCCTTTTGGTTCTCACCCGTCTGTAAGACCAACTAATCAAGCCAAAATCAATATGTGCTTCATTAACAGAAAATAAATACTATATCTCTCCCATTATAATTTAACATATGTAAATTAGGTGAACAACATCTAAGTTTGCATTTTTGTCATTTAAGAAGTTGTTTAGTACATATTCCAATCTCTAGCAGCAAAAAGCACATCTCAATAAGCTTCTAGCTTCAAGTTTTAAGAAGGTTCATTCATTCTTCTAACATTTTCTACTATTCATCTCCGAACACATGACAAGCATCCCAAAATCATGGTAGATGCCTCTCAAACAAACTCTTAATTAGTGAACTAATTAGCTGCATACCTAAACAGTATTTTGTTTTAGTTGCTGCTTGCACAAGTAAATTAAAGGTGACAAAAAAATTGCAAAAATAAAAAATAAAAAACAGCACTGCTTACATTTTCCGAAATCACTCACATTGGATTTTAAAGAAAAGACACTCAATCAGAAAAAGGACTAAGGAGTACCGGTTAAGAAGAGACGCAGATTTAGCCCACAGGAAGAGGATTGCAAAGAGAAGCAACAGCACATTGGCCGCAAACGAGAGGACATTGTAACCCGCTCTCTCGAAGATGAACCAGAGCGCGGTGGCGCCGGCCAGCAACGTAGCCCCTCCGGTCCAATTCTTCCACAGAAGCGAATCAGCAACTGACCCAATTCGAATGGAACGAATTATAACCACCAAAAATGCGCATAAATCACAGAACTGCAATCTATACTACTAAAGGCAAAGGAACTGTATAATCTCCATTAACTCCCTGAAACCAGACTCACTTCATAACTAGACGTGAAATGCATATGCAAGATTGCATTTCACGCAAACTGAGGAAAAGGAAGATACAGAACCAGAACCAGAGCCAACAGAAGACAGCCCACGAACGAAACGAAGTGTGATCATCCATGGAAGAACGATCAGAGAGGAACCCATTTGGAATTTCGTTGCGACAGGGCTTTGCGTTGAAGAGTCGGACCGACATGGGGGGATCCCATGAAAGAACATGGTTTGCCTTCGTGAATAAAGGGTAGAGAGAGAGAGAGAGAGAGAGTACCGCAGCCACCACCAAGGGCTCGATGGACAGAAAGACGACGAGGTTGATGAGAGTCTCCCATGGCGATTTTTGCAGGGTCTCGCGCTCGCGCCCTCGCGGATTGATAGTGATTTTCTCGAGAAAAAAGTTCCCGGGAAAAAGGAAGGGAGAGAAAATGATGGAACGTCGGCAGCAGCACGTTACCCAGACGAGGAAGTTGGGCCACTCCCAGGTTTTGGACTTAACTGGGCCTGGCCCAAGCCACTTTAAGAAACAAGCACGTGCATAAATTCCATATGGGCATGCCAAAAAAAAATTAATGTGTGCGGAGATTATTGTAAAATGAGATGTACATTAAATAAAGTGAAAAATTAAATATTTATGGGACTTATCTTTACTCTTTTATAAAAATAGAAAAATATTTAAATAAGATTTATTACATATCATCAGCTTTCAAAAACCATCTTTTGTTTTTGGATACAAAATAAGATATAATTGCACATTTTAGATCTTATTGGACTAGCTAGGGGTGAGCATGGTTCAAGTTGGGCTGGCTCACCCCCCTAATTTTAAGACCAATCCGTACAGTGTCGGTCCTTAATTTTTGGGACTGAGGACCGATTCTATTGAGCTTGGGACCGAGGACCGGACCAACCAGTGAGTTCGGTCTGATTCTAAGGTCAATCCAGTACCAATCAATAATTTTTTTTTTCATTTTTTGTACTCTCTAAAAAGGCAACTGAGGACCGGACCCACCTAATAAGTTTGGTTTGGTTCCAAGGTCAAGTCAAAACCAACCAATAATTTTTTGTTTCATTTTTTATACTCTCTAAAAAGGCGACCGAGGACCGGACTAACCTTATGGGTTCAATGACAAGCGAGGTCAACTAAGAGAGGCGAGCGACGACTGTCAATTGGGGTGAGCGTTGAGCGTCAAGCAAGGAACAACAAGCCAGGTGAGCATCAAGCGGCGAGTGGCACGAGTGACCCAAAGCGAGTGAGGTGAGTGTCGAGTGACAAGCGGAGAAATTGTTTCTTTCGATTTTAGCAAATTAAATACTAAAAGGACAAATAGGATAGAAGATAACGAGTACTAGAGAATGATACCGTGATGAGCTATTTATGCCCTTTTAAACGCCGTGAGGACTCCTCACAAAAATATTTTTCTCCTTTATTAAATTATGGCCATTGACACCGTAAAAGACATTAAAAGATCTAAATTATTAAAAAATAGTGTAAAATTACTTAAACTCCTCACTAAGGACCTATTTAATGTTGTTAACGCTGTTTATTTTAGAATTTTCTCTATATAAAAAATTATAAATAATATATTATATATATAGATGACCAACCCACCCAGTGTTGGTTCATAAATTCCATGACCGAGGACTAACCCGATCTCATTGGGAATTGGACTAGGACCAACAGGATTGAGCCGGTCCAGGGTTGGTCCAAGGTTGACCTTAGATCGATGCTCACCCCTAGGACCAACTAGCATAAACCCATTTCATTTTCGGATCATCGAATTAAACCCTTTTCTTGCAAAATACGATGTACTATTTTATACAATATGTTGTCCCTTTATGCATTTCTCATTTCCTATATTAATAAAACCTCATTAAATGTTCAAAAATCGAGTTGTTATCGTGAGCTGGCGCACGGGTTTGATTAATGATTTTAATTGTCGAAATAAATTTTATATACCATATTATATGGGTAAATTAAGGAATTATTTAGCTAGATATATAATCTACTGTATGTAATTATCATAAGGCATACTTCTTTAGTAGAAGGGCATAATTAATCTTAAGACACAATAAAATCAGAAAAATTTAGAAAAGAAAAATTAGACTCATTATAGGATACCCCATTCTTTATCATAGGCTACCCATCCTCAATTTATTCTTTTCTTTTTTTATCCAGCGGAAATAAAAGGCAAAAAGAATAAATTGAGAAGTGTTTGACCAAAAGATAAGGCGATAATGAATCATATTTACTTTATTCCTTGATTTGACCTCGTTGCCACATGGTTATGCCTGATAGAAACCTTCGACAAATTCATGTGAAATAAAATCAATTGGTCTTGCATTTTCATTTCAATAGTTCATGAAAGCTGTTTAGTATTGCTAAAATGGTTTAGGCTGGGATAAAATAACATTTAAAACTCTAATAAAATTACCTCCACAATGAGTGACGTTTGTATCCAAGCATTCATGATAGCAATGACGCTCGTCCCTTGTTATGCAAAATGGTAGAGGCGCAGACAAAATCAAACAATAAAAGCGAGAAATAAATGCTAAGGTAAACATAACAAAGAGGATTTATGTAGTTCAGACAAGCATGCTTACTATCGAGGCGTGATTTATACTCTCTGTTGATAGGAAGATATGAAGGTCCAAGGCCCGCCTTAGCGGGAGTGGCGGGGCCAACGCCCCCAAGTCGTCAGAGAGCATTTATAATTTGAGCATATATTTTATTGATAGTTTGAACTTGAGCATATAAATAAATACTAGGTATATATAATCTTTTTCTCTTTTAATGGAGATGTGATGCACTAATTATATTGAAATTCTTTAATATACATAACCCTAGTTTAAGGGTGAACAAGAATAAAAATCTCGTGTCTCAATTTTTTTCTAACTTTTATTCTCTATTTCCTTATGATTATGCATCGAATCCTAATACCTACTCTATGGAGGCAATTCAGCAATATGTACCACTATAATCAAGGTAAAGAGAAAATTGGTATTATTTGATTTACAATAAAATCCCGTACTCTTCTCTTGATAGAAGATCACGCTAACTGAATCACATAAATTCAATATCTAATTTTATTATCTTGTTCTGTTTATTATTATATTTGATTACTTGTTTTTGCAACATAGAAGAAGCAGCCAAGTAATAATCTCCCACTCCCATAAAGAAAAATAGCATCATCAAGGACACTCCCATATATCCAACAAATTAAAGCCGAAGAATAAATCACACAGAGATTAATTTTCACACCTCATTAGTTAAAGAATGAACGATCTCGTTAGAGTTGGCCCGTACTACTCTCCCGCTTAGTGAACCAATATCCCCGTCAAGAGCGGCATCATGTTCGAATATTCTCTCCCGACAGTCTATCCTAGGAGTACTACAGAGGGCCCCGCTTTGAACTATTTGTAATAACACGTGTTTTCACGTGGCCAAGCCAAAAGAAAAGAGAGTATTTAGAATAATCACACAAAGGGTAATTATTTGAATGTGTGTTAATTTATGAATCAGAGACTCTCCCAATTGATATAGGACTTGGAATGTCACAAGTGTCAATAAAGCTTGGAATAATAAATCAATCGAAGTGAAAAAAGGGATAACATATGCTCAAAAATAGTAGGGAAAAGATCACTAAAAACCTCAAATTTTGTTCAAAGTGATAAATTTACCCCAAACTTTTTTTTGTGATATGAAAAACCAAAAACTTTGTCAATTATAACACATTTACTCAAAAAAAATTTCATGACATAAAAAACCCCGAATTTCCATTCATATGACACATTACCCTTAACTATAGGGCATTTTGATCTTTTACTTTTTAAAATTCTTTTTTTTTTATTCTCTCTTCCCTCCGTTGGCTATGATGGAGCTGATGGAAGGAAGGTGAAGCCAAGCGAGGGCTGCCCTCACCGGCGTTGGGCGAGGGGTGCCCTCGCTAGGCCCTCACTGGCGTCGGGCAAGGACCTTGCTTGACCTAGCCGAGGGCCAACCTCCCTTGATACCGACGAGGGTGGGCCTAGCTAGCCTAGGCAAGGGTGATCCTTACCCAACGCCAGCAAGGGTAGCCCTCGCCTGACTCCAACTTCCCTCCACTGGCTCTGTCATGGCCGGCGGAGGGAAGAGAGAAGAAGAAGAAAAAAAAAAGAAAAAGGAAAAATAGAAAGAATAAGACAAAAAGGGCCTTAATGGAGTAAATGAGTCATGGTATGTAAAGTTTGAGGTTTTTCATGTTACAAAAAAAAAAAAAAATTGAGGTAAATTTGTCACTTTGGATAAAATTTGGAGTTTTTTATTGTCTTTTCCCAAAAGAGTAAACTCTTCAAAGATTTTTTTTTCTTTGAAAAATAAATGTTAAAAATATAGGGGTAATCAATTCTTAATTTGGTTTGATTCCATATAAGAATCGGGAACTGGACCGGTTCTTAATTTTTGGGATCGGGAACCCGACCCGACTGACTAGTCCGGTTTAGTCGCATCAAACGAATCATTTAGTAATAACAATCAGAAAACTAAACCAAAAAAAAAAAAAAAAATACTAGAATTGTTACTATTTTTAAGATTTATTGTTATTTTTAAGAAATTAAAAAATATATTTTTTTCAAAAAAGGGTTCGTTCCTGTCCAATTCCCCTCCCCAGAATGAAAATCAGACCAATCCTTCCAATCAGTCAAGTCCGATCTAGGCAATTCCCAATTTGGGCCGTCCAACATGCTCACTCATATTAAGACAAATAGTGACAGATGGCCTCTTAAGAAATCCACACTAGAGTAGGACGAGATTCTCCTGCGTTTACAAGTATAAACACATCCAAATATGACTTTGGGGAAAAGAGAATGGTGGGAAGAAGATAAGGGGCATATTATTTAAATCAAAAGATTGACATTTAGCATCTTTGAAATTGGGATAGAATGGAAATGGAAATGCAGAAAATTAGAACTCCAAAAATAAATTTTATCTTTTTCTCTTTTTTTTTTTCATCTTATAATTTGCAAAGATAATATTGGGGATTTATGCTTGGATCTCAGCTCGTGACTTATTGAGTACTGAATTGCCACATCAGCTCTTTCCAACGAAAATCAGCCGGAAGAACTATATTGGAATTTTGCATAAAGGTTTAAGACTAGAATGATAAAAATAAAAAGTTTAGGATTAAATTAATATCTGTACAATAAATTTATAACTAATTAATTAATTTTCTTTATTTTTTCATCATCCTAAATTTCCCCAAAAAAGAAAAACAAGTTCTAGGCTTACATGATGCCCATTCACACAGATCGACAAAGTAATGTCATGTAGTCTCCCATTCCCCCGAAGAGAACAGATCATCATCATAGTCCACGGCCCAAAGTCCAACAAACGAAATCCGAAGAAAACTGGTGAAAAGAGTTGAATTTTACACGCCATAAGTTTGGTATTCATCGTTTTCAAGACCCCATCCACGACTTCGAGATCCCACATTTGCAAAACTTGCCAAAACACTTCGATTCATATGAAAGAGAAGTCCACTTCCGCTGTCTTATTTTATCGAAAGACAGCTAACCTAAGCGGGACTTTTGTCATACATCGGATTGAGACTTAAGATAAGAGTTGGTGTCTTTTCCAGATATTTCTTTCAGCTATTTCTTTTGGCTTCTGTCTGGTGGCTTGTGGGGTCTGGGGATGATCCACGTTCCACCAGCTTCATCAAGCTCTAGCTTCGCCTTTCATCATGCTCAGTCAAGCTTACTCCCAGCGACATCCACGACGAACCTGTACCTCACGTCGTTCTTCTCGAGCCTCTCGAACGCGGTGTTGATGTAGTCCATCTTGATCACTTCGATCTGGGAGGTTATCCCCTTTTCCTCGCAGAAATCGAGCATCTCCTTGGTCTCCTTCATGCTCCCTATGAAGCTCCCCGTGATCGCCTTCCTACCTGTAACCAGAAGACTAAAACCGTTATTTAAAGTGTTTAAGTCTTAAACCACACGTTTATTTATCAACGTAAATATTTAGAATATTTGACAATTGTCAAAAGAGAGAGAGAGAGAGAGAGAGAGTTGTTTTATCATACCACCCATGACCACAGGGGTGAGGAACTGGAGAGGAGTGTTGATCACACCAAGCAAGATCAGCTTGCCATCAAGCTTCAACAGAGAGAGGTAAGGCTCAAGAGGGTGAAACACAGGCACTGTGTCAATGATAAAGTCGAGTGAATCAGCAGCCTCCTTCATCCCAGTCTCGTCCGAGCTCACCAAGTACGCATCGGCGCCAAGATGGTCCAATGCCTCCTCTCTCTTCCGGTCAGACGAGCTTATCACGGTCACGTGGTGTCCCATGGCCTTGGCAATCTTCACCCCCATGTGGCCGACCCCGCCCAGCCCCAGTATTCCTCCTCTCAGGCCGCTCTGCTTCAGCCCGAAGTGGTTCAGCGGACTATACACCGTGACCCCCGCGCATAGAAGCGGCGCCGCCTGCTCCGATGATATCCCATCCGGTATTTTAACCAGGAATCTGAATTAAGATAATGTGGATCACATTCGACTCTCCGCTAATATATCGATACAAAACACAAGGGTTGAGGCTGAATTGTTCCATCAACGGGTCCTGAATTTGGTTCTTCAGAGTTATATTGGTCTAATGACTCTATTCCTTATGTCAGTATTCATCGTTTATCTCCATCGTGTCTGCAGTTTCTAACTGCTTCAAAATAATCAAGTATCCATCGCCCTTAGTATACAGGTTCATGTATAATACCAGTATTGTCATTGATTCCATCTACTGCATAACTTGTAAATTTAGTCTGTGATACTTTACTATTAGGACCCTATCATATGTAAGTAAAAAACTAGGAATCTCTATATAATAAAACAAATTCAATGATGTGGCCAAAAAAATTCAATGATGTCCCTGGCGAGCATATGTCGGATAATAACCATATAATACAAAAAGGAAGCAACCTAAATTAATTATGTCTGAGATAAACCCTCTTTTAACTTTATTTTGTTAAGTTCTTGCAGCTCGCACAATTAAAATTTCTTAAATTTGAAAAATACCTCAAATTTTTGTACATGAAATCGTTCATACATAAACATGTATGTATATTTTTATAATATTCCAGAGTTTAGATTGTATTCAAGTTGGGACGGTAAAACAAAACAATGCCTTTTTTGTTTATGAAAAATACTGGAATTAGATTTTTACATATTTTACTAGTTCTTTCCCATTTTTCCAGCCACATTTAGCAACTTTTTACTAGTGGGAGACAGGGCAATTGTTTCCTTCTTTTTCTGGTGAAGCAGATGCACTTACTTTTGAGCAACGACCATCTCTCCGGCGAAGCCACCTTGGGTTGGCTTCCCGTCAGTGTAAACATCGTTGTAAGACCAGATCTTCTTGCTGCAGTATTGCTCGATGTCGGATTTGCACGGCGTGCAGTTTCGGCAACACCCCACGAGGACTCCGACGCCGACCCGGTCCCCAACTCTCAGACCAGTCACCTCTGATCCCACCTCCAGCACCTCCCCTACAACCTCATGGCTGCAAACAGATGAACCAAACATTGATGGATAACATGTGTAGACTGTAGATTTATCAGAGAGAGAGAGAGAGAGAGAGAGAGAGAGAGAGAGAGAGCAACAGAGATGCGATTTATGTACCCCGGGACCATGGGGTAGCGAGACATGCCAAGGTCATTCTTGATCTGGTGAATGTCACTGTGGCAAATCCCACAGCAGAGCACCCTGATGTAAGCATCTTCAGGACCCGTGCTCCTGCAATCAAACGCAAGCAAACAACCGCGAATCCGATCCGTTAGTGTCTCAGCTCACATCTCTCGCTTCAAGTGCCGAAAGAACAGAGAAAGGACCGAACGGAAACTCGAGACCCTGCCTGAGATCATAAGTGTAAGGCGCGAGAGTCCCAGAAGGGTCTCTGGCAGCCCAGCCGGTGGTCTTCCTCTCCGCTTCGACACCGCCCATTTGCCCAGTCTGAGCGATGATTGAGGAGAAGCTGATTGATCAGTGGGATATGAACTGGTGGGCGAAAGCACATATACAGGAGAGAGATGAGGAAAATGGAGGAGAGAGAGGGAAGGTGTCGGAAGCCTAAGGTTGACATCTCAGCCAAGATGCATAAGGACAAAGGTTGGGGTAGGTGAAACAGCCGCGAAAGATCTTCCTCACCGCTTCTCTATGAAAACATGACAAGTGTCCAAAGATTTAGAAACATCGAGTCATAAGTTATCCGTGCTTCTAGAAGGATCTGAAAAATTCATATCTTGCATGACAATATATATACTATTACTAATTTTCAAACCCATTGCTAATAAATTGCATTCAATTTAACATTTTTTTTCATTTCTTTGTAGTATTTTTCATAAACTAGATCACACTCGACGTGATTTGTTTAGATCAATAATAGGTTCGTATATTATATGTGACATCCTAAAAATTCAAGTTCTAATTTTGAATGGATAAGTCAGGTCTTTCGTTGACGTAACTATAGTGCTTTTTTTTAAATGGCCACTTATGAGATAACTAGTATATCGGGTGAAGCCGTTAAGTGATTTTAAATGCAATAGACTTGAGAATTCGATTAAGATTTGACTGCTCGATTGTATTAGTCTGCAAGGGTTATTACAGCACAGGTAAAAATTGATCAGAGACTAGAGATAGGTCAGTTTGACTGAGATATGTGACTAAACGTGGGTGATTTCACTTTGTAAAATTCTCGTCAATCGGCACTAGATTGATTTTTTTGTCGTTTTCGTGCTCTATGTCTGTATTTGAAACCTTGAGATTTTTACGACAATCGAGAGTTGTCAATGTGTCGAAGAGGTACGTGTGGCTCAAAGAAAATCGACCACGGGTCAATTGTACCAAAAAAATTCCTAAAAGCTATCCGGTATGTTAGGTCACGCTAAAATCACGTCAGATGAAATTAACCGCGAAATTGAACTCGATTTAAGAAAATTGAAAGTTCTGTCATATTACAATTCATTTTAGGAATGTCGACTCATCCTCCGGAGATTTTTCGGAGATTCCGAGATTTTTCTAGAAAATCGATTCGGACGATACGAAAATTCGGATGGACTCATTTGAAGGGAATTTTGATTTCTAAGTCGAGTTATTTAATGATGGGGACTTGTAGAAATTTTATGGGCATTTTCCTTGGATAAATTTCGATTTGGGAAATTTCATGATGAAACTGAAGTCAAAATTAGGAAATTTGGAGCTTTGGTTGGTGAGTGACATTTTTGGCATCAAATTGGATAATTTGTCGAGTTATTGTCTTTTTTTTTTTTTTGGTGTTGGAGGAATTGGCTTCCAACCGACAGACCTACCACCCTTAGAGTCACACTTAATACGCCTCCTGAGGATCGATGAGTTTTTCAGTGGAGCCCACCGCGTGGTGATTTTGTGGAGTTATTGTCCGAGAGTATGTTAAGGAAAAAAAGAAATTTGTGCATAAAGTTGTTGGGACCAAATTTGGATTAATTTATTAGGTTTTCTTTAATTTTTCTTCCTCTCCTTCGGTCCCACATGAACTCTCTCTTTCCCTCCCTCTCTCACACACGTTCTTCCCCTATAGCCAACGTCCCCTGCCAATGCGGTCTCCATTTGCTTTTTCTTTCCTTGGAATTTGAGGTCATTCTCTCCCACACGTCTCTTTCTCTCTCCCCCATCTCTCTCGCACACCTTGGCTGACATCACCCCTTTTCCTCATCCCTTCTCTTGATTTCTTTTCTGCCTTTTTTTTTCTTCTTCTGCTTTCCCTGTTCGGTCAGACGACCAGCCGCCCCCACCATTTCTCTCTCTTGTGCGTCTTCATTCTGGCCTGCCATCTTCTCTATTTGCTTTTCTTTTCCTTTGTTGACCTTGTGGCATCCTTCTCCATTGACCCTTCTCTTTCGCACACCCCTGGACCGACGTTCCTCACTCCTCCTTTTTCCTTTTTGCGCGTCTCTGCCCGTTCATCAGCGGCTTCATCTTCATTTATTTTTTTGGTTCTGTGGAAGACGGCAGCAGGCCGTCGATGTCCCCCTCTCCTCACCGAAGCAGCCCCGATTTTTACCTACAGCTGCCACCTCGCGTCCCCTGTGGAACAGCCCCGCCATCAGCCACTGTTTCACTTCCGTGGAACCGAAACAGCGTGGCCAGCAGTGCAGGAGCAGAATTCCAGTCAAGCTGTGGGCCTTGCGGGGCCGATTTTGGCCTGTTCCGAGCCCCCGTCGGCACCGCCACTTTGGGATTTATCGGCTGCTCTTAGCAAGTAGACACACATTATTATTTATTGAATGAACTTTGAATTTTTCTGGTTCTGTTTCGACTTCCAATTAAGCATTACAAACATAAATTGGATTTATTACATTTATTTAATAATTTCCGTAATTATTTAATTAATTATTTATTTTTCAGAAATTAGGCTGGGATAGTTGACGACCGAAATTTTATACTGATTATTGTGGTGTAATCTGTTTATTTATTTGAACTCTAAATTGTGCTGAATTGATTTAATGGTGATTTTAGGATTTTATTCCTAAATTAATTAACAGTGCCAAAAATATGTTATGGGCTGTTGAAACCGGTGGGATGTTCAAAAAGTGAAATTATTATATTTTGGTTAAGGTCGATCGTGTATCCACACACAGCTATTTTTAAAAATTTATGAATTAATTGAATGGTCAGGATAGTGTATTATATTATCCTACGGGCTCTGATATGTCAGCTTAGTGAAAGTAGTATACTGGTGTACTATATCAACCTACGAGCTCTGATATGTTAGCTTAGCGCGAGCAATACACTTTATCAAATTAGAGTGAGCATTAGGGATATACTATATCAATCTGTTGGCAATATGTCAGCTTAACGAAAGCAGTATATCGGTATATTATATTAGCCTGAAGGCCTCAATATGTCAGTTTAGCGAGAGTAATATACCTTAACCTTATCAGCTTAGTGCAAGCTATACTATTTATTTATTAGCTTAGAGTGAGCAATCCTAATATAGTCGGACTTTATAGATAGTATTGATTGAATTGACCATGGGATGGTCCGATGACATGAAATCGACTAGGTTGATTGATCGATGATTCGATCTAAGTTATGAATTGACGTGATGATGTAATTCAATGATTGGTTAATGTGATTTGAGGCATCTATAAATGATATTGATTTGCGGGATGGAATTGAGACCAAGGTAAGTCCTTTAACTCGTGGTTGTGCTTAGGCAACCCTTAGGGCGTATTTTCTTACTAATCGGGTCTTAGGGGTTTAAACTTGCTGAGACATTGTCTCACTGGTTATTGCATAACATTTTCAGGTCCCTAGATGGCGGTCATCGAGGAGTGGAAGTCCTGGAGTCTAGGAAAGTGGAGATCAAAGAATCGGCGAATTTTTCTGAGTAGTGGGTCATAGGGCCCGTTTGGTTCAACTTTGGGGAAATGCCTTTGCATTTCCCCAAGTATCTTTAGAAAAATAGGCATTTTGTGAATGCTAAAGTGTTTGGGAACTCTTTTTATTTTTGTGCATTTCACAAAGGAGCTTTGAGCTGAAAAGGAAAAGGAAAAAAAGAAAAGGAGAAAGGAGAAGGAGATGTTGAATCGAGGAGGGGAACGTTCGGGAGGCAGCCGGAGCTAGGGGGAGGTGATGGCCGTGGTGGGGAGGCGGCCAATGGCTGTGGTGGGGAGGCGACCGGTGGCTGTGGTGGTGGGGAGGCGGTGGGTCGCGCGACCTACGCACCGCCGTCGCATGGGTCGCGACCTCGGGCGGCGTCGCCGGGTCGCGCGACCCACGCACTTGCTGTCTTGTGGGTCGCGCGCCCTTAGGGCGACGCCGCCTGGGGCCGCGCGCCCTTAGGGCGACGCCGCTGGGGCCGCGCTCGCCACGCACCGCCGTCGCGTGGGTCGCGCAGCCTCGGGCGTCGACGCCCGAGGCCACGCGACCCACGTGACGGTGGTGTGTGGCGACCATATCGGCGGTGCTCAGCCCGTCGCATGGGTCGCGCGACCCGGGCGACGCCGCCCGAGGCCGCGACCCACGCGACGGTGGTGCGTGGCGATGGCGGTGCTTGGCGACGGCGGTGCGTGGCGACGGCGGCGCTGGCGGCGACGGCGGTGCATGGCGACCAGATCCGGCCGGTTGAGCACCGCTTAGCTCGTCGCGTGGGTCGCGCGACCTAGGCGACGTCGCCCGAGGCCGCGACCCACGCGACGGCGGTGCTTTGGGCGACCAGCTCCGGCCAGCTGAGCTCCGCCGGCTGAGCTTTACTCTTGAAGAAATAAGTTCAATGAGGAAGACGATGAACAGTAGTTTTTGAGGGTATAATAGGAAAACGTAATTATCAGCGAGGGCAATATTGGAAGAAAAAAAATTCATTAATCCCCTATTCAGCATTCCAGAGCATTCCAAATGCTAGCATTCCCCCAAGTATGGCTCCAAATGCTGAACCAAACCCTTGAAATTTTTCCTAAGGGGCTTTCGGGGCTGAAAGCCCCTTGGGAATGCTTAACCAAACAACCCCATAGTACAGTTCCCATTTTGT
Source organism: Eucalyptus sideroxylon (assembly GCA_014182405.2). NCBI lineage: Eukaryota > Viridiplantae > Streptophyta > Magnoliopsida > Myrtales > Myrtaceae > Eucalyptus > Eucalyptus sideroxylon. The sequence continues at coordinate 29,298,044 of CM024554.2, read as the reverse complement.
TGAGCCAACCTTCTTTAAACAACCTAGTTTTGTGTATAAACCTAAAGTGTTTAAAAAGGCTTGTTTTGATGGTGATTTATTGTCCTACTTTTCTATCTCATTGAATTGTTGTCTAGGGATAATTTATTAATTGCTTCTACATGCATATTAAAATGAATGGGTTGGTGATGTGTCTTGGGACGTCACTATTTAATCAACCAAAGAGGGATGGGCACGTGCTCGGAGGATCGGGGCATGGCGTTATACACATTAGGTTTTGCATGCTAAGTACTATTCACAATAGAGAAATATTATTCATGCTAAACTTGGTGATTCAATACTATGGAAAGCGATTGTTAATGTATGGCCAACTTTAGAGAAAAGAGCAGTATGGAGCTTGGGAAATGGAGAACGGGTAAGTTTTTGGAAAGACAATTGGATTCCAAGGTTGGAGCCACTCCACAACATGGTTACTTCCCTCATGAAAAGTTTTATAATTATGTGCAGAATGGGATTGGAAGTTTCCACTTTTTCCAAGGAATCTTATCAAAAGATGTAATCCGTAGAATTTGGGCTATCAAACTCCTAATAGCCTTAGATGGGAAAGATAGTCTTTTGAGGAAAGGTAATAGCAAGTGATCTTTCTCTGTCAAGCTAGTGTCACGGTTCATAATTCTCCCATACTCATGAACACTTGTGGATGGAGTTTGGGGTTATTAGGTGAAAAGTGAGTGATGTAGAGGGGATGAATATAGTTGGTCTTGGGAGTGGCATTAGGATGATTGCTGTTAGGAGTTCTAGGATTGAACGGTTATATCTTTATGGAGCTTTGGATGTAGAGTTGGCATCCTGTGTACAAACTAGTCGGAAGCTGATATCACTCTCTTAATAAGGTCATGGCAAACCGAAACTAGTTGTGAGCCTAAAGTGATCCATCGTTTTGCTCAATAGACTAGTTGTTCGAGCTAAGCTGAGTGTGGTATGATTTGATACTAGGAAGCTATTCACTATATTGTTCTTTGGAACACCTATAAACAGAAAGTTAGACTAGTGTTATCTACTCACTAGGCACTGCAAGGGCTATTCCATGGCCAAGAAACTATTGGCCCATGATAGATGGTATCAGAGCAAGATCTCTCCAATAAGTGAGGTGAGTTGGAGAAAACCTATGGTCTACCCAATTCTACGAGGGTAGAGAATGAATTTCTAGGGCAAAAGGTGCTTGGACAAAGCATGGCTCTTGATAAGTTTCTACGATGACAATGGGGGCATAAGAAAGAACCGATTCCTCACTGAATAGAGAAAAACGTTCCTCAGTTAATGGGCGAATCTCAAGAAGAGGTATGTTGCCTCATTTTCAACAAGGAAAGAAACCTTCATTGGTTTGCTAGGATCAAGAAAGGCTTAGTAGGCGAAATATGGTGCTACCAAAAGATGTGATTGGTGAAAAATGCTAAACTTGCTTGGGAAAGCACGAGTGACAAAAGGAGCCCGAACAACTATAATCAAAAGAAGCTACCCATGGAGTTGCTTGTTTTGTTGGGTGAATGTTGCCATTTGATGCATGATCCATAGTGACACATCAACAATTATGAAAATGCAAGAAAACAACAAAAAAACGCACAATAAGGGCATTGTGGAATTGAGTGGTGGAGAACATAATGGTCCGCAATTCTACCATATTCATGAACACTTGTAAGTAGAGCTTGGGGTTATTGGGAGAAGAGTGAGTGATATAGAGAGAATGAATACAACTGATTCATAGGAGTAGCATTAGGACGATTGGTGCTAAATATTTTAGGATCAAACAATTATATTTATACGGAGCTCTAAAGGCGGGGTTGACCTCTTGTGCACCAATTGGTTGGAAGCTGATACCACTATCTCGATGAGGTCATGGCAAACCGAAACCAGTTGTTAAGGCTAAAATGATATGTTGTCTTGCTCGAGGAACTAAATGCTTGAGCTAAGCTAAGCGTGGTACTATCCAATACAAGAAAGCCATTCGTTGTATTATTCTCTAAAACAACTATAGAAGAAAGGCAAGCTTGATGTTACCATTCACCATATGTCACATGGGCTATTTCGCGGCCAATGAACTACTAGCCCATGACACCAACATGTGAAATTATCAAAGGGATCGACAATCAAGAAACTGATAGCATATGGCCCCTTTATATGGAAGTGGAGAGGACCTCAATGTATTAGAACATTCCTTTAGCTAGCGGCACATAAACGTTTATTAACCAATGAATTGAGGACATCTCGCAGTCTAGGAGGTAATCCTTACTGTCTGCATTGTGAATTTTTAGTGGAAACAATATTGCATGTTTTGTGGGATTGTCTAATTATTCAAAACATATGGATTAACCTCGTCCCACACAACCTAACTGACAATGGAAGATTCAACTTCCGTTATGATTGGAGTATTACTTTCAATGCGAGTATATAGCTTTTTTGGCAATAGTGAAACAGATCACTCTTCCAAGAAAGCTTTGTTTTCTCCTTCCTACATTGTACAAGTAATCCAATCACACACAAAGGAAATCATAGCTTTGCCCATGATCAACTTGTTTAAAAGTGGATCATGTACTTCTCCCCTTATGGTGACTTGAGATCCTCCACCTTTGGGATGGATCAAACTAAATACCAATGGAGCATCTAAAGGTAAGTCTAGACTTGTAGGAGCCGAAGGGTTATTTCAAAATGAAGGGGGTGACTAGCTAATTGATTTTACCTCATTTGTTGAAATTGTTTGTCTTCACAAGCAGAACTATGGGAGTTGTAGTTGGGACTCACCATTGCAATGCAACATGGTTTCCATAGCCTCATTATTGAGATAGACTGCAAAATTATTATCGAACTTGTTAACCAAGAGAAAATAGTAGAAAATACTGAATCGGCACTACTTAAGGAAATCCAATGACTATTGAGCTCTAATTTTGAGTTTAAATTATATCATATTTTTCGGGAAGGCAATTGGCCTGCTAATATACTTGCCAATGTTGGCATAGCAAAGCAATTGGATATCAAGTTCTACTTGTAGTCACCTAGAGAATTATCTTCTGTTTTTCTTAGTGATAAAGTCAAGATTGTAGACTTTGACATTAATTTTTCTTAGTTCTATGCCTTGTGTTTACCCAAAAAAAAATAAATTAGGAACTTTCTATTTTTTGTGGACGATAAATGTTATTTTTCATGAAAAATCCCAAGAATTGCCACACGTAATATTTGAGATTTTAGATACTAAAGAGCATAACACGCCTTTTATGTCCGTACCTTAAATTACAACGCACTCATTTTATTCCAACCATGGGCCAACCTTATTTACTTTAAACTATTTGTTACTCTAGAAGCTGAAAATTATATTTGTTAGTCTTTTATTGGGTTTCTTGTATTAAATATGCTCATAACAGGCCTTGATCATAACTATTTGAGGCCAAAACATAGCAGGCAACAAAATACAAATTACAAAAAGCGCAATATACATAGAAATACATGCCTACGTTGGTACCCATGTTGAATTTCAAGGTCAAAATGTGTCGAGAGCAGAGGAAGACCGAGGGCTCTCGGCACGCAATCGTCGCCTCACGTGTCGACTTCCAAGGAGTTGTGCCCGGACTCTTCTTTACCACATTCGTATTATCCAAGCGCGAATTAAAATCTACGATTGTTTTTTCTTCATAACAAATGAATAAGATCAAATTCAGATTTTCTTTTTTCACTTAGACCAAGCCCACAGGACAAGATCCATCCCAGCCATCGGTCATATGGACTCACATGATGAACGGTTACGATAAAGTTCAATATTTCATCATTTCATCATTTCGCTTATGCTTTCTATTAACTTCGTTAATCATTACTTTGCCCTCATATTATACATGCATGCCTAAGGTTTCCAAGAAACGAAACAAAGACACAGTAATGTTATCGGACAGTAATAGAACGACTGACTCAGCGTCGGCAATTCATGCAAATTGATTAGATTTTGATACTAGCATGGATGGCTCTTGCCTCAAGATCTCTCAAGCCAGAGGGGAAGACGATGCTCCCTCAGGCCTTTGATAGATTTGCAGTTGATGGATGATACAGATGCATCGGTACTTCGAAGGTATGATGCAGTTTTAGCAGATTCACATCACGTGGCACGACTCAGAGACAGATTCCAAGAAAGCATATCAAATTGCACTAGCTAAACTTACAGTAAAAATGAACATGGTTAAAAGGTCGTTTCTTGTGTAGGCAATTATCAATCTGAGATTCCTCTCAGTTAGAATCTTGCCGACCTGTAACTAGCAACCTAGGTGAAAATCCCACGCGTTGCAGGGGGCTTTTCTCTACCAGAACTGCCTCCAGAGAAATCTATTGGTGGTATCAGCTACACAATGTGTCGTAAAAAGAGTTCATACCAGAGGTCTTGTTCTTGATCCCCAAATGAGCATATATCTCGAAATTGCATACTACCTCCTGCGTTGAGAATGTTCAAAGGATGGTAAGACTCTAAGGACCCCACATCAGATTCGTATCCCAATGCTGAATCAATCAAAAAAATAATACAGCACTGTCCAGTGCCATAGCAAATGAATCAGATTTGCTAAGAAACCAAAACTGCTCATAATCAAAACTCTTGGTCACTACCCCTTTACACTTCAATTAACTCACAGGAATAGCTTCTCCCTGTGCTAATATGCAGCTAAAGATTAGTCTAACTGCTTCATTTGCTTGAGGAGTACCATCCAATCTGACAAACTTCATCTGCCAAGGCAACAATCATTTGTCCTAGAGACAGACAACATTGTCAACAATTTCCTCCACCATCAGTCTAACAAAACTCAGTTGATTGCTTCGAGCTCTTCCACCCCAACCCATCATTTTAACTGAGGAAAAGCACGCATTCTCCTCACATGGTTCTTTAGTGTACTCTTTCCAGAGCCCAGAGAATGCCACTGGTCTGATATTTATGATTAACCAATCCAATGCAGAATATGGCATCATCATAAACAAGCTTGATCCACTGGAATGTTGGACTATTTCCAATGAGATTGTCATTTCAAAAAATCTAAGCTTTTTTGCATGTATGGAGGCAGTGGAGCAACCAATTCAAGAGTTTCCAGTTCTGACAAATCATATCCTGAAGATAGCTGCATATTTTGCAAAGCCAGAGCAATATTAGGCAATAGAACTTGGTTAGAGTGTAGATGCAGCCGAGGTCGCTCATCAGAAATGCTTCCGTTATCCAGATCAAGGCCAAAGGGAAGAGCCCTCCCTTTAAGCTTCCTGCTAAAACTTTCTTCAGAATTTGATACTTGCCAATTTTTGAAGTTTCTATGAGCTTGCCAGCCATACTTGTAGTCCCCAACTATTGGAGTTCCCAGTGCCTCAGCACAATGCACTCGAAGCTGTTGAGGACAAAGGTGGAAGAATTTGTCCAGAGTGGAAGTCAAGTATGTGCACATATACTGATAAGACAAAATCTTGATTCAAGTTATTTGTTGGGAATGTAAACATCTTGGTCATAACATACCTGATGCTTTCTTCCAGTAAGTGGTGACAGCTGTAGCCATGTATAGCCTGCATAAGATGACAATAACGTGAAAAACATGCAAGTTCACAAGTAAAGCCCTTAACTTGCTTTCTTCACTTCTATATTTTGTGATGCCGAGCATTATTTAGTATATCCAGGGCAAAGGATGTTCTTGTGGCCAAAAAAAAAAAAAAAGGAACACATCCCTAAGACCTCAAGCATCTAAACATGTGGTTTGAGAGGGATCTTCTCTATTGGCAAGATAGGTCACCGGTAGTACGCCCCAGTTAAGTAATGACCGACTCAACTTCAAGAAGCAGGTTAGAATAGAACAGATGCTAATGATATTAACAAATTTAATGACCAATAGGAAATGTGAAAGTCATTGCTTCCTTCAATCCAAGACACCTTTCTGAAGGGCAAAACAATTTTCTAGGAAGTATATCACTCCATTGTGACAAAATTCTACAAATTAATAAGATGTCTTTCAGTCAGCATCAATCACTCACCATGACGAGAATCAATCACTTCATACTCTGTTATTGCATGATAAGATGGGATTGTCTGACTGCCGTTGATAATGGTTATACGATCTGATTTTCCATTGTCCATCAGCACCTGAAAGAAAGTAAAGTAATATATAGAAGTCCTTAATGTTCAACAGAAGATGTAGTGTGACTAATGTCCTAATAGGCATAGAAAATCAAATTTTACAGTCAAACTACCATCTACACAGAAATATGCAGATAGCAGGTTGAAAATGACAAACTTGACATGTCCTCTGCAAAATGACAAGCAATTTGAGAAAAAAGAAAGCCTACTATAATTTTCATTTCTAAGCATATGGACGCAAAACATGCATCTATGCACAAAAAAAGCAGAGACGGTGGGAAGTCTAGATGATGGAAAAGAGTTGGCACCAAAAAGGCATTCATAAAGCAAGCAAATTTCCCAGTCCTACGCTGATTATTTTGAACTGCTTTGGTAATGCTTGTCCCATGTTTATTATAATTTAGAAATTGAAGTGAAAGTACAGTCATGGAGTAAACTTCCCTGTTCCTTTCTTATCACATCATTCAGGAATTTCTCCTGATATAACAAAATCTATTGAAGTAAAGACCAATCTGGCCATGATTCCATAAGACTCCTGTGCCATGCAACATTGTCACAGCTAGCTAGGTGCCAATTCTTTCATGCTCAAAAGAAACGATCAATCAACAAGCAAAACAAGTTTGAATAACTAAACGAAAGTACCCTTTCTGCTAAATAACAGAAAGATAGGATGCCATAAAACAGGTTGACTAAATCATATTCCAGAAGAAGCCATTTGCTTCTTCAATGATCAAATACAAAGAAATCGAACAAGCTTCCAACATATAGTTCTGAAGCACAAGAACATTCCAACCTTTCCCAGTGGTGCAGAAATCACTCCCTTTGATCGCCTAGGTGATCCAATGACAAGCGCCCAATACTTCCGTTGCAATAATCTCTTTCTGCTAGCAGAATCCTAAAAAAAAGGTTCAAGAATCAGGTGACTCTTTAATTGCTACTAGCAGTCCCCATGAAATTATGTGTGCCTAACTGGAAGAAAAGGCAAATGGGATATCGTATGTTTCTGACATTTTTTAATGCTCCAACAGTTTTCTCACGGAATAGGGAGTGCAAAAAAGTCGCACTTGTTTGTGTCCTGCCCATCACCAAGATGCCACTGCAATCTTTGTCAAGTCTATGCACCTTAAAATGTCAAAAGAGTTTAATAAGCCATTAATGTTATCGAAGAAGCATTTCCTTCCTGTATAAATACCCTACTTGTTTTACAAAACCAGATGTTGTAAAAGTTCCGCAGAGCACTAACCAGCCGAGGATTTTCTTGGTGATCATACTTCAAACAGGTGATGGCCACCTCATCGAAGCTTCTACTGATGCCTACACCACCCTGCCAAGGAAATCATTGTAGTCAGTGCTTGATTCCACATTTCTTGGAAGATAAGGGAAAGAAGCAAATGCAGAAAAGCAGCTCACTTGAACAGGCATGCCAGGGGGTTTATTCACAGCAATAATGGCATCATCCTGCACAAAGTTCAAGTGGAAAGTGAAAAGCCTAAAGTGATTTGGTGCGATCTAGTAACCAACTGAAAGACATAAGCATCTGAACCTTATGCAACACAATGCCACGACAAAATTCACTTCTTCTGAATTGCAACGGCACTCTTGCTTCTTTGAAGGCAACTCTTTAACACTGATTGGAAGATAAATTTGATCTCCCAAATTTATCGAGTCTTTAGCTGCCACCTTCCATTATCATTCAATATTAGAAAGACTGATCATCCATTTTATCATGTCATCATAGACAAGTGTAGCATCTAAAAAGAAAGAATTAGTTAATGCATCATGCAAAAACCTTACCCTTTTAAGACGACAATCCACCGTTTGAGTGCCAACATCAGAGAGACCACCCTCTAAGAACTCTCTTCGGACCTACAGCAAGCAAACCATGAAGTCATCAAGCCTCTTTCACTATATCCTCAGTTTCTAGCAAGTGATATACCCAGCTCATTGTCACGACATTCATGTGAAATCATCAACCGAACTACGGAATTCCAATTCTTCTACTACCCAAGATCAAGAACACTTCCACAACACAGTAGATGTCCTGCTGTTTGCAATTACACAACACAAGAAGAATGCTAAATTTGAACTTAAGTCCCCTCAAGACACAAAAGCAGTAACCCAATAGCACAAAGTTCATGAAGCAACACTCCAAATAAATAATCACTAGCAAATGAACTCATCACAGCTTCTGCAGCAATGCTAAAATCTAATATTGCGCCGGCAAGCCACCAAAAATCACCTGTCTCAAGCGAAACAGCTTCTGCACAAGGCTCCGCGGCAACTCCGGACAGCACCGGAGGACCCACTTGAGCGCCGTCATCGTCGCCGCTTCACCGGGCTCCGCGCTTCCGCCCCTCGAGAGCTCTCTCCCCAAAGCGGCGCCGTCAACGACGGCACGATCAAACGGGGGCAGGGTGAGCCAGTCGCCCCTGACTCTGTCTCCGCCGCGGCCGGCGCCGCCGCGCTCCCCCTCGGCGGGGGAGGCGGCGCGGGTGGAATGAGACCGCGACTGTGGAGCAACGAGGGCGGAGAGCGCGGCGGCGCCACCGGGCGTTCGGAAGAGGAGGCGGCGGACGAGGCGGCGATCCGCCATCGATGGAGTGAGGAGATTAGCTTTGACGAAGGTACAAGGAGGGTTTAAGACTAGGCGGAGTTCGCATCCGTTCGCGCCGTCATTTTGTCTTGGGTTCGGACAATTGTTTTTTATTTCTTTTGAGTTAATACCTTTAAAAATTATCAACTGATATATATACAAATTTATTCTAAATTAATTTTTGATAATAAAAATCTCAAACTAAAATTCTTATAACAAATTATAAAAGAAAAAAAAATCATAAAATTGTAAACTCAAACGGAGCGTAAAAAAATTTGTGTCAAAATTTATCCCAAACTAATTTGTTCGATTTTCAAAAAAAAAATTATAAATTGATATATTTGTGATAAATATGATATTCGTTAAATCAATTAATATCACAAAAAACTATAGAAATTATATAATTATGATGAACGGAAAGTAAAATTCTAAACCAATTCATTAATCAATTGTCACGTATCATTCGATTTAATAATTTGACAATAAAATTTATCGAAAACTATTAAATGGTAAATTTGTCACAAATATACTATTTTGTTAAATTTATCAAAGGTGCACCAATTTGGTATTTTTGATGGTTAAAAAATTAGTTTGAGGTAAATTTATTATAAATATACTAGTTTGAGATTTTTTAAGGTATTAACCTTTACTTTTTTGGAGGAGATTTGTAACATCATCTTCGTTCAAGAATTCTTACCTAGGAAATAAAATAATCATATTTTCTGCGACACATCTACTACAAGGCAAAGGGTTAATATCTTAAGATACCCCATTTTCATTATTGCTACACCCCATCTCCTTGACATCTCCCCTTCTTCGAGTATGTGTTTGTTGTCCAAAGCAATATCCCTCCAAGATACCTTTCTTAGGCCTCCGGTTTTGTTAATTTCCATTAAATTTTATTATAAATTTGTTTTTAGTTGGGTGATAAAATATAAATCGGTACATCAATGATAGATTTACCTTTTGTTAATTTTTATTAAATTTTACCATTAATTTGCTATTAGATAATATGTGGTAGTTTTATATTAATCTAATTTAACAAAAATTAACAATAGGTAAATTTGTTACAAATGTACAAATTTAGAGTTTTTAGTGATTAAAAAATTAGTTTGAAGTAAATTTGTCAAGGTGTACTAGTGTTATGGTTTTGTTGGTCAAAAAATTAATTTGAAGTAAATTTGTCATAAATATACAAATTTGGAATTTTTCATGACATTAATCCCAAGACGATTGGCCTAATGATAAAATCATCACCTATTTGGTCTAGTACAAAATTAATATGGTTCAATGCGAAAATTGATTAACGGGTGGGCGCCCTTATGATAATGTACAATATGATTAGTGGCGTCGATCACTCCATTTCCTATATATCGATAACACCTATACGGAGATCCAAATTTGACCGAGTAGCTATCAACTCGCGCACATGACAAGGAAATGGATGCAATGGAAACTTTTTTTTTTTTTTTGTCATGAATTTCATATTCTTGTAGCTTTTTGAGAAAATGACAAAAATAGTTCTTAAATTTTGATGTGATCCATGAATTTTTAATTTGTTCAATGTTGTCTTTAAACTTTAACTCAATGTATAGTGTAATCCTCAAATATTTAATTTATTTAATGTGGTTCCAAACTTTGATACATATTCAATGCAGTCTTTATACTATATGAAAATATTTAATGTTGTCTTTGAACTTGAATTAATAAAAGGATAACATTAAACATTTTCTTATAATTCAAAGGCCATATTGAATATATATAAAAAATTCATGGAACACATTGAATAACTTAAAAGTTCAAGTACCACATTGCATATTGAGCTAAAGTTCATGAACCACGTTAAATAAATTAAAAGTTCAAGGACCATATTATACATTAAGCCAAAGTTTAGAGGATTATTTATATCATTATCCGTAACTCTTCAAATAAGATAAGCTACCCTTTACATTAAATACGGAAAAAAAAAACTTAATTATCACACTTAATACTATATTAAGTTCCAATATTTTATATCAATGGTCATTCATATAACTTATTTTTTTTTACTTTGATCTAATAATCAATTAACCTATGTGCAACAATTAGAGCCGTTTGTTTCCACCTAAGCAAACAAATATATATATATATATATATAACAATTGGAACCATAGGTTGGCTTGAACAATTTCTCTTACCGAATGATTTTTTAGAAACCGTGATAGACTAACCACAGGGTTGATGCCGATTGGTGGCGTGGCAAGCTCGCTTCCCAGGGGCATTCCTATGGCAAGACTTGTACTCTTCTAAAGTCGGAGTCGGTTCAAATCTGCCAAACATGAAGGTGGATGCTTCAGGGGCACCGAAATGTGGTAATGCTTGCATGACCCCAGAGTGGATATTGATTTGGAGCAATGGGAGGAGATGACCGATTCTTGTTTTGACGCACTCTTGGCCGAGTTGATCTAACTGTTTCCACCATCTGAGAAGCTCTTCCTTTGGGGTAGGTATGAACTGGATATCAAGTCTTCCCATCGCATATAAGAAAGGGAATACACAACCTGACCCTATTTTGCCATGAGCCAGAAAAGACTGAGTAAAAGAAATCACTTTGCTTTTAAATAAAATGGCAAGCACAAAGACATACAGATGGGATGTGTGGCTCGATTTCTAACTCAGAAGGATTGATGAAATTAAAAGGGTATCCGCCCGCCGCAGCCTCGCGTTAGCAAAGCATACCCCCTTAACCTCGGCTAAGAAATTCGGGAAAAGAAAGGCGACCTCTACATCGCAGTCTCGCGTTCGAGGTCGTATCTTTCTTAACACCATCCTAGAAATCCTATGGCAGCCCGAGTCCGGCAGCCGGGTTGTGTGTGCCATGTGTAGTGCTAAAACAGTAAAGCATGTATAGCAATTTATAATCACAAAATAATCTATTTTAAGCAAAATTAAAATAAATTTCTAAGCCGCTAACCTGCATAAAAAAAAAAAACAAGTCAATAAACAAGACAAAAAAAAAAAAAGGCCTAAGTCCTCAATGTCCCCAAATGAGTCGCCAAGCCGTCGCGACCTCTTTTTCTCGGCGCCCGCACGGGTACGAGCGCCTAAGGAGGCTAATGGCTCGGCTGAAATTGGTTAAGCCCGACTCTCCCAAGTCCACCAATTCACGACTTAATAGTCCAAGTTTTTTAACCTATAAATCAATTTTTAAAATGGAGTCGCCACTAATCGATTTGGGGTGGGTTGATTAGAAACCCAAATGAAGTATCGGGAGAAATACTCACTCCTGCGCAACCGCAGAGAAATTAGGATCGGGGACTTGATTACACTAGTTAATCACTAATGCTCTTTCGGTACCTAATCTTGTTTAAACCCCGAGGTTTTTGGATATTCGAGGGATTTCCATGCATTTTTGGGAGGAAAACATTTTTTTGAGTCATTTTCTAATTTTTGGACACAAAAGGGATTTTTGGTATTTTTTTTTGTAAAAATACAAGTCTTTTGGCTTATTCTGAATTTTTTTGGCTTTTTCATGAATTTTTGGCCTTTTTTGGATTTTTGGCATTTTTTGGAAAATATGAAATTTTTTGATTTTTTTATTTTCGGAAAATAAAAATATTTTTAATATATTTTTAAATATTTTTGGAAAATAAATTATTTTTTATTTTTTCTCGATTTTTTAGAAAATAAAACATTTTTCGACATTTTAAAAATATTTTTCGATTTTCTGAAATTAATTTTTAATTTTTTTAAAAATAAAACACTTTGATTTTTTTGAAAATAAATTATTTATTTATTTATTTATTTATTTTATTTAAAATGTTATTCAAAATAAAAACCGGCCCGGTCGGAACCATAGGTTGTGTCCGACCCGGCCCAATGACCTAACGAGGATTTTTTTGTCTTTTTTCTTTTTTTTTTTTTTTTTATTTTATTAAAACGGCGTTGTGGCCGGGCGTTTAGGGACGCCCGGCCCGGCCCGACGACCCGGATCCGCAACCCGCTCCCGGTGAAACCCTACCCGATTCGCCGAACCGGATTTCCGTCGCCCAAAATCACGGAAACCCTACCCGACTCGCCGACCCGACTCCAACTCCACGACCCGGCTTCCAACCTCCCTTGGCCTTGCGAAACCCTACCCGACTCGCCGACCCGGCTCCGATTAGGCGACCCGGAAAATCGCAAACCCTAGGGTTTGCAAATCCGCGGCGCCGAGGGAGGAAAACCGAGGCATTACGGCGGCGACGGCGGTGGCGACGGTGACAAACCTCCTACGGGGACAGCGAGGACAAGCAACAACACGGTTGCGCTGGTGTGGTTGGTGGCGACAGGGTCCGAGAGGGGGAGTGCGACGGTGATAACGCGATCGACGGCGGTGACGGTTGCCATCGTTACTCCGTCCGTGACGGGGTGGCAAACAAGTGGCGGTGACAAGGCAACTCGGCTTCCCGATCCGGCGCTCCGTCGACGGATCGATTACGGCAACGGTTTCACGGTGGGGCACGACAACAAGCCTTCGAAGCAACGGCGTCGGGACTTAGTCGAGGCGAACGGCTGCGGCACGGCGTCCGACGGCAACAACAGCAGCAAAAGAGAATTAGATCTCGAGATGCGGGTCTCGGCCGGACCTTCCTCGGCCTTGATTTCTTCTCACTCGGGCCGATCCGAGCCTCCACCGGCCGGATTTGACCTTCTCGAAGTCGCCGCCCCTGCCTTCCCGAAGTCTCTTGGTGGAAGGTGGGCTAAGCTCGCGATTCGAGCTCTCTCTGCGCTCGCCCTTCAACCCTTCCCGATGTCTCTCGGTGAAGGATTTCCGAGCTCGCCACCTCCTCCGACGATGCTTGCGGCCACCTATTTATAGGCGAAGGAACTCCGGTCGACGAAGGGCCTCGGCCGCCGGCATCCGGTTCCGCTCGGTTGAACCGGTGTCCCATCGAGCTTTTCCAGCGATGCTCGCTCAACATTAATGGCGCTTGCAATCTTATCTCCTCCGGCCAACGTCGGCCTACTCCCCTCGGCCGTAGGCCATCCTTCGTGCGCGTCGCCGGCCACCGCGCGTGAACTACAGAGGCGGAGAAACAAGGAGTGAGGAAGAAGAAGGCAGGAGGAAGAAGAAGGAAGGAAAAAAGGGGGTGGGGCCAAGTCGCGTGGACCCACGTGGGGAAAAAAAGGAGCTGGTGTTTTTTTTTTTTTTTGGTTTTGTTTTGGTTTTTCTTGTTTTTATCTGTTTTTTTGTTGTTTTCTCTTTTTATTATCTATTTATCCGAAAATATAAAATAAATTAAAAACTTAATTAATAAAATTAAATAGGCCTAAAATTAAGGCGTCAACAGACGTCGAATTGTTTCTTTTATAACCGATTATTATCTACTAGTTATCAGATGTATAAATAGTAGGTGCTCGTGAAGCGTATCATTTTGACTTAAACGACACATATTTTCTTACATATATCGTGCAACTTCTATTTCCTCTTCTTTGTCTGATCTAGGTAATATATGCATATCAACGGTCACTATTATGTACCCTCATTTTTGCAGGAACAAGCAATCTATTTGAGACAGAAAGTTTGTACATGTTCCATCGCGTTTTGAAGTAAATGATTTTTGTTGTTAATAAATGGTATTTCTCAAGCCACTCGTAATCCCCTTCTTCATCCAATTAAACATATTGTATCATCACATTAATTTCGAGTGTAGTCAACTTATGTCTATAATAACATCTCCAATATCTTTCATTTTCATGTGCACATAAAGACATTATTTGCTTCACGAATAATGAATGATTTGTAAGATATTTTCCTTAGATGATCCATAGTATTGCTTAAAATAATTGGCCAATGAAAATCTAGAGATTGGGAATAAATGGACTTTCTATTGGACCTATTTTACTAACGGTATTTGTTACCACTTTAGCTACTTTAGCGGCTCGGCAAGTTACTTAAGATACCAAATTATTCCATTTTCTGATGTTAGCAATGCATACTGGTCAAATAGGATCATTTTCTTCTTGAGACATTTTAATGTTTTCATTATTGACAATAATTTACATTTAAACATTTTTATAGATAATGAAAATATTTTTCGATTATTCATTTTTTAAAGAGATATAAATGATCAATTTTAGGAAAAATTCATACATTTTCCTATAAAACAAATGGAGCCGAACATATTACTAGTACTAAAAAAAGATGATGCATAGAATTAATTTGACAAAAATGGAAAGAAAGATAAGGATTGCGATCCCCATAAATTATAGTTGACTGATGACACGTTGTGTTTTGTTCGCCTGTGGCTCGACTCGTACGATTTGTATGGAGTCAATCGATTCGCATAGTCATTGGCAACAAAGGCAATTCCCAAAGTTGAAAAAACAAGAAAGTAAATAAAAACATAAAGAGAAAATAGAGGAGGATTTCCATCTGTGTTACCACGCAATAAATATGTACTTAGAACATAATTAAGGAGAACCATAAAGCCAAAGTACACTATGACAATTTGAGTAGCTCGTGTGTAAACATTACTACTCTGAGGAACATAGCTTAAAAAGGGATTCCCTGGATGAGTGTTTCAATGCTCGGTAACTCTCAGTAGATCAAACGACTAACATTTCGAAATAAAAGATGTGCAATACTTTAATAACAATATGATTATTTTCTCATCTACGAACTCCGTAGGTCTGAATTCAATCGAGTCTCATGCCAGATCCACCGGATCCAAATATCTAGATCTACTGACTTCATATACCCTTTAACAACTTTAGGAAATGGCGGGTCGCAGCTATTTGTGCTCCACGTCGGGGCTCAAAGGGTTCTCGTCGCTTTGACCAGTGAGCCCCGGGGCCTTGTACCTGTGCCCGGGACCTTCAGGACTTGGGCCACCACTGGACATCATTCTGACGGCCGATTTCTTTCCCAAAAGGCGATCCATGCTTACCAAAGCACGGGGCAATTCCGCACCCTCCAATGGCCTAATGGCTTCTGTCTTGGAGATCACCGAGCCCAACAGTAGGAGGGGAAGAAGAAGAAGAAGAGCTGCTAAACCACGAAACTGCGAATTCTTAGCCATATTTTTCCTGGATTATGCACTCCGCAAGTACAAATTGCATGGAGAGACTGATCTCTCTGATGCTTTATTTATAATACCGACGCATAAAGCGGGTGTCGCTTTAGAATGTAGCCGATGACTTCGGGGATGGAGGCTTGTTCTTAGACATCCACGTGGTGCAATTCCAAGTTGTTGCTCCCTTTTCTCAGGGGGTCACTGAAATAAGAAGGCTTGGTACATTCCGTACGAATGAATCTAAGTAGTTCCTTACTCAGACATCACAATGCCCAACTTCAAGGATATGGAGGGAGGAAAGCAAGAGAGTGCATGAATACGCTTGTCGACATTCTCTTGCGACATCACTTTTGCATGATATGACCGATCACGGTTACGGGTTTGCTCCATTTCCACTTGACCTCATATTGAGATTCTAGATGCTAAAAGAGTTTATCGAATGATGCTACATCTTAATCGGGTGCTAACTTAAATGACCACTTGCTCTTTGCCATATCATTTAGTAAACACATTTAATGTGTAGCTCTTATATATCTCTAGAATTATTAAAGAATCTGTATACATTTTTACTTTGTTGTGTGGTATATTATGTCCGATGTTGTTAATTCTGTACTTCACATTTCCCACAGTGTCGCATTAATTTCCATATCGAATCCGATCTTAGAACTTGAGTATTGAAGATTTTAAATGAATTAGCTGCAGACGTTCAAAGAAATTGTCTTTATACCAGTACTTGCCGTTCTTTTACTTTCCTATTTTTATTATTAATCCAGTGGTACGAGTGCAGAAGTCTGATAATCTGGAGGACTATTCTAATCTCTATCGAGTATGTTAGGAGAAGTTGAGTGTGGCCATAATAAAGAAGTAAAGATCCATGCCATAATTTTAAATCGTAAATGCGAGTCGCGTGGCAAAACGGTGCGACATGAGATGTAATGCTCTTTCTCCATCATTTCTTGCTTTTCATGTTGGCATTCTCACCTCACATCTAACCACACAGACATATCAATTGCTTGCACGCTTGACATTTTTTTTTTCCAGTCACTCTCAGAAGTCAAATCCTCAGCGTCAAAAGTTCAAGTACCTAATTTGAGAATATGCTTTCGCTTGGGCGAAGGGGATCTACTTTATGTTGCATTCGCCAGTGAACTCTCATGACCTACTTTGTACTCAAGAAAAGAAGTCAATTGTATCAGGAGGGGGGCTACACCTGTACAGACAAATTCTTTCCCAGATTCATGGAACCAATGCCTTGAATTCTGAATCTCTTTACGGATGGTACATTCAAATTGATGGTCCAAAAAACAAAAAAAAGCGCATTCCACTAGATGTAATGCCAACGGTTTTCATCCACTTATGATCATCTTCATAAAGTTTGTCATGGTTCACATTGAACTAAATATAAATATAGATGATATTCATGTTAGTAACCCACGAATCAAAAATCCGATTGGAAAAAGTTACCCTCTTTCATCAATAGAGAAAAATATATCCATTTCTTATTTAGTTTGTACCAATGATGACGGGTACAAAAATTTGTAATAAACTACCAACCCACGGCCCCATGATATAACTGATGTAACCTAAATGGATGAGTGCAGTTCACTGTACATCGACAATAATAGGCCTCAATTACTAAGGTTGGTGTAGTTGGTTGGAGCATCAACAATTACCAACTTAGGAATTGAAGGGTCATATGATCATATCCCACTAATTATGCACAAACGGCTCTAAATCAGGTTCACTTACATAGGTAAAAGTATGAACTTAAATGATTCTTAGACACGTTTTGCAAGGTATTATAGGGGCCTTCATGTAGCCGGATTTCCATGCTAGTGCCCATGATTTATCAAAAAGAAAAAGGCCCCGGGATTGGGGAATCGACCTCATTAACTATCATGTAGACTAATTAAGAGCTCAAGAACCCTCAAGCATGTGAAATTACCTTCAATTTAGTTACGAAATTAAGTTGTTTCAGTGTCGTGTTTCAATGTCGTGTCGGCACACATATGCACCAAAGCAAGGAGTGAGTATCTCAAGTTACTTACAAAGAGCAATTCGACATGATTGATAATTCCATAAAGACAGATACATATTGCATTAGATGAGGATTGTTGTCCAATTTTCCACGAAACATTGAACTGTACTAGATGTGCATGACCTCCACTCAATCTAGTAATGGACCTATGCCCATTGAAAGCTTTAAGGAACAGTAAAGTTAGGTAACAAATATTGGACAAAATAATGAAAAATAAGTTAGGCAACAAAACACCCATTTCCAAGATAATTCTCGTACCTCAGAAGTCAAAGTAGATTTGATAGTTCTAAAGCTGTAAAGATGCCCTCCGGTGAATTAGACAACAACCTTTCCTAGGGCAAAGGTCAATCGGTCATTTCGTCACCTATTCTTTCACTTCATATCAAGCATTATGAATTTCTTTTTTCTTTAAGATAATAAATTCTTTAAATGATCTACAATAACACGATGAAAGCTCACATGAGTAATTTAAAGGAAAAAATCTCTCTCGATGCATTCTAAAAATTCATTAGAAAACGGTCTTATATATGAGAATAATAGAAATCTAAATTAAAAGCCATAAAATCATAAAGAAACATTGATCATATATAATCAGAGAACCATTCACAAAGTATAGAAAATCTCTGGAGATATTACCTAAATTATCTAATCAAATAATCGATATTGCTTAAGACTTTAAGATATTATGTAAAATCATATGAATAAATTAAAAAGGAAGCTCATTGTAGTTTTGAAGAACGTTTCATCCTATGTATGTTAGCTAAGTTTTTTTTTTTTTTTTTTTTTTTAATGAGGGATATTCGAACCTTTCAGCTCATCTTACACGAATGTGTGCAAACCGCCTAATTTATATGTGCATGCATAAGGCTCCACTATTAGTAGTTTATTTATAAAACAAACTAAGAAGTGCATTGTCTCATATCAAAAATATATGAGTGCACACAAGGATGGAATTTGACACTAATTAACTATCATTATTTTATATTAAAAAATTCGGATTTTATAATTTTAAAATTAATCATAGCATCCCATTGAAATGGTACGACTATTCATAAATAAGTTAGAGTTATTTTTATTTATTATTCATTTAATTTCGAATTTTTTATATGTCTTTTTAATGTAATCCTTGAGAACATACTTGTTTATTTTGCAACTTTTCCAAAGGTTGCCTTTATTTGGAAGACTAAGAAAACTATGTTGGTTTTTGGTATCAATTACAATAAAGTCTTTTTGAGTTTTCTTTCTTAAAATACAGCCATCATTTCAATTGTTTTCCCAGAAAGATCCTAGAGAAATAATAAACCTGCTATTTAGTATTTTCAATCAAGATTTTGTAACTTGAAAGAAATGTGCTGGTGACCATTAGCAACATTGTGAAGCAAATAATTCTTAAAAAAAAGATAATATCATACCTCAAAGTCTGACTTCATTATTATTTCCAATTGTTCCTTGTATTTTCCCAACATCCACTTAGGTGACGGGGCCAATAATGCTAAGTTGACCTCTCGCATAGTGATTATTACTTTTGACATGGTGAATGTCGATGTTGGTCTCAGTGCAATCAATCATATTGCCAACTCCCGCTACAAGATGCAAAAGGAGATCATTCAAAACATTGCATGGCGCTCCAAATGAAGGACTGACAACATCTATATGACCATTTTGATAGACAATAATTTAAAGTATCTTTGACACAATTTTATAAAGATAATTCCTTCATTTCAGGTCACGCATGTGAAATATAGAGAGATTTTCCTTCATTTCATGGCGTGCAATGGAGAACATAGATAGAAGGGCATGTTCATGTATCTGGATGGACCATGTAAGGATCGGTAACGTGTTAGGATATTTTCATAAATATAAGGGTTACAAATATAGACATTGATTTTATATGTGAGTGATTTTCATAATTTTAATTCACAAATTGGAGACTTGGTTGGAGGAATCTTCTCTTACCATGGCCCAAAACCAAATTCAATCACTAAAAATTGATTTCTAGTGACTAAATATGGAAAATTCGGTCACCATAAGTGAATTAGGGGCAATTAGATTTGTCAAAATGAGTTATAAATGGATCATAGCAGATTTCGTAGGCCAGCATAATGGATCTATAAAATAAAGAGGCCTAAACAATCCATTTACAGCTTACTTAACCGATTTATAATCTCTCTCTGTTTCGGGATGCGTCAGTTAGTGATGGAAGCACGCGAGTCTTCCTCATCGGAGCGGGACAACTCGACGGATCCGTTGAGCGAGGGTGAGAAGATTGGCGGAGGAAGGAGGGGGACGTGGGATGGAGCCTCCATTATGGAGAAAGCATCGCAGAGAGGAGATCAGCCAAGTGTGGGTTCAATGCGGTGGCCAGTGCGAGGATCGACTCGGTGGTGTCGGAGGAGTCGGCGGCAAGTGCTTTGGCTTCGCCGCGCCTCACCATACCTCCCGGAATCAGCCCCACCGCTCTGCTCAATTCGCCTGCTATGCTTTGAGATCTCAAGTGCCCATATTTTTGGAGGGGGGTGAGGGGGGTGATGTTTTGGTTTTCTGTGATTTGAGCCTCCATTGGAGAACTTTCAAGTGTCCCTATTATTCCTGTCGTTTTATCGTAGATTCTTGAAATTGGAGGTGAAAGCTTGTACTGTGTTCTGTAATCTCTTTTCTTCCACATTGGAGCAAATTTCAGATCCCATTCAGATAGTGAGACTTTTTTGTTAAGAAATTGAAAGGTGAAAGCTTGTTCATTTAAGTGACCGTGTGTGTCTGTGTGAGTTATCTTAATGGTTCTGCAGTGAAATAGATCTTGGCGAACCCTCAACGTGTGATGTGCTTTAGTCCTGGTCCTTGATCCTTCTATGCGAATTGAGCTCGTTTAGCCCTTATTATTTGTCCAATACTGAAAAAGTCCTTGAACCCTTGTCACGAGCCAAATGAGTTGGGTATGAAATTGGGTATGAATCAGGTTGGGTATTACAATAAATGGATAATAAAATGATTAAATGGGTCACATTGTGATAAATGGGTCATAAACATATTAACATTGAGTTAAATGAGGTGGGTATGAGTTGAAAATTGAGTATTGATAAACATATTATCATGATGATTTATCTTGTTATCCGAAACTGGTTTTATTTTGAAGTTGTTTGTGATTTGTCTTTGTTTGCAGTTGGATTGTGATATTTCTATGGAAATGAATGAAATGTTATTTTGACAAAAAAATTGGTAAAATTAAAATATTTAGAACTAAATTAGCAAAAGTATAATAAGTTTAGGATTTTTTAGACAATTTTCTCTAAAATGCTTAGGATTGAATTAACAACCGTACAATAAATTTAGGACTATGTTTCATCTTAGTGCAGTGTCTAAAGTAAATGTCCAAATTACTGTCTTAGAAAATTGGTACGCGCATAAGTTCAAGTTCATAATGATTTTCAGGTTTTACTGGAGCTATATTTTATCTAGGTCATTCAAAATAAATTGTCCAAAGTTTGAACTGGGTCATGGTTTTCGTCATCATCATACCCAAGTTTTATCGCGCTTTCGATCAATTATATTTAGTTTACGATTTAAGATTTTGCATATATCTATATCTAAGTTTCTCTTCGGCGCGATTAAGATTGAAATCGGTGTCAATTTGCAGATATTCCTGCTAACTATTTTATTCTTTTCGATTTTGAGTATAAATGCATGATATTTTACATATCATGTGCCGATGTGAGGACAAAAGCTTACAAACCTCCGAATCACTTTGTTTGTTTTTTTGTTTGTTTGTTTTTTTTTTCTTTTTTTTTTGTTTTTTTCCTACTCATGGCGATGGAGGATTAAATATGCATGTGCCCGATCGCTTTCCGATTTTGTTCCAAATGGATAAATACTCATGACAATAAAGAAGAATTTCATATGGTACATAACCTGCAAAAAAAAAGATTTGTTATGCAATCCATGTCGATCACCATTGATAACATATAAATTGGAATTATAAAGTTAATCCAACTATATAAATTAATGGTGATGGATTGTCGATTGCCTAGAGAAGATCAAAAGTTGCCAAAAAAGTTTATGAAACTTTAATTGCTATACTCATGATCTCATTGCTAACTTGAATCCGAGTGTCCTAAAACTGTTTTGTCTCAACTCTGGGACATAAAACATTAGAGGTATTTCCTCTTGGGTGGGGAAGAAAAAATTACATTTAGGAATTAGGAGGCCCTTCAAGTGGGAGGGCAGACTCCACTACCTAAGAGGTGTTTGAGGAATTGGTAAGCTAGTATAGTAGTGGCCCGCGTAGGTAAAGGTGGATGGGTAGGTGAAACACCCATTGCAAGGTCGATCTATACTTCGTACAATGTCTCTTAATCGACTTCTCAGCCTTATACCCCTAGTTGAGAGACATTGTGTCCCTCGTGTAGAATATTTGTGTGCACTAACATTCTCAAATTTTGTGCCATTTTTTGTAACTTAACTTTGGTAGAAAGCTAGAAAGATGAATGTGGAAAAAAGAGTCTTATATAGGAAAAATAGAAGGGAGCTATTTTAACTTAAATAAGAGAGAAATTATACAAGTGTTGTTAAAAGGTTAGGAAACTTGTCAAAAATGTCTTAAATTATTGTACTGGTCAAACAGTTTTAAAAGTTGAACAAAAATTTTGCATTTTTATTTTGTTTTATTAATTTTCTTCTTTTTTTCCCCTTATTCCCTCTATTGGCCATCATAGCCTCGTAGATGGTCGATGAAGGTCACTAGCCACTAGCGAAGGCCTCAACACCCACTCCTAGGCGAGGGTTTCCCATGCTGGATCTAGTGAGGGCTGTCCTCATCGGCCTCGGGTGAGGGTTGCCTACACTTGGGCTAGCGAGTGCGGCCATCACTTGAGGCAGTTGGCTAGCAACCTCCATTGGCCATCGCTGAGGCCTAGCGATGGTTGAGGAGAGGAAAAAGGCGAAATAGAAAAAGAAAAAAAAAATGGCAGAAAAAGAAAAATGAAAAGGAGAAAAAAATTAGATAATAAATGCAAAAATTCTCAATGTTAACATCAACTGTACCATGTAGGATGGTTGGTGCTAATTAGAATGCCACATTAACAACTTTTTGCCAAAATTAGTCCGGAATGACAAAATTGACAAATCATCAAGAGATTTATGACTAAATTAGCAAATTGTGAAAATGTTTATGACTAAATTAACACGATTTTAAAGTTCATCAGAAAATTGGCAAATCATTAAAATATTCATAACTAAATAGACGTAATTAAAATGAATAGGATTGAGTTGGGCTCCATACCTTAGCTTCAGGACATTTTGAACTATTTTCCTTTTAAAGACTTGGGCTCCCAAGTGGCCTCAACACATCGAATAACTTGATTATATTGGTCTTGGGCTTGATTTGTCTTGCATAAACTTAAAATTCATGAAAAGTTGGGCTTACAAAATTTTGAAATTTCTTATTTATTAATGTTAGCTTTTTACGAAAGAGTCTTAAAGGACAAAGCCATATCCTTCCATCTTGTTCCTCCCACTGCTTCAAATAGAAGACTACTACAAAGCTGGGCACTCAATCCTTCCATTTTAGCGGATTAATCTTCTACTTTGGTCATCCGGCTTTTGAGTAGGGTGCTTCTCCTACAACCTTTATTGTTCGAAGGTCCTTTCGAATTCCTAGATGTTGCATTGGAAGATTCGAATGAAGGACTTCGCTCCTGACTATGGCTACCATCGCTTTCTTACCTTCTTGTCCTAGAACGGGCTTTTGGGTTTCTCTTTTGTTTTGTTGTTCCCTCTCTAGGTCTCGGGGTAGTATAGCTGGTTCTCTTTGGCTGTTGTTTGGCCCTTCTTTTCGCCGCTTGGGTTGTCTCCTTTTACCTTGGCCTCCTTCCACTCGCTCTGATTGCTGTCTTTGTGAGTGTAGGTTTTTGGGTCCAAGTTCTCGCTGTATAGCTTTATACAGCAGGTTCTATTCAATATATTTCTTACCTTTACCAAAAAAAAAAAAAAAGTTAGCTTTTTACACAAACATATATGTTGGAAGTTAATTGCTCTGTCTAATTCAATTATTGTGTCTATTCATGAGATACTTTGATTCTTTTTTCTTATATAGATGCATTCGTTCATTCAAAAAGCTATTTTAGTTTCCGTGTGTTCATGTTGTGAGACTTTGAGAGACTGCTTTGTATCTAAGGGACTTATCGCCACAAGAAAGTGATTTCAGAGACCTCTTAACAGAACAATTTTGTTATGTGCACCACATTTCTTTCAAACCTCTAACTGAGGACAAGGTAATTTCTTAATCAAGGAGCAAGAGAATAAACAGACATCATGTCAAGAAAACGAAGGTATTGGAATTGTCCTCTTTATTTCTCCAAGCGCAATAACACCACAACCTTGAGAAAAGTGCCAAAAAAGTCATAAACCTTTTATGTTTGTGCCAATTTAGTCATAAATATTTTTTTGGTGCCAATTTAATCCTAAACATTTTTACTTAGTATCGATTTAGTCCTTTCCGACCAATTTTGGCTGGATTTTGTTGACTGGACATCAGCCAACTGATGTGGCCTAATTGATGCTCACATGGATAATTTTTAATAATATTTTAATATTTTTGAATTTTTAAATTCTTATTCTTTATTCTTTATTCTTTTTTTCTTCTCTCCTCCTCCCTTCAGCCGCTTGCCGATTTATGGCGACCGGCTAGAGGAGATGGCCGGCGAGGCTCGCTAGCCACCTCACCAGTGGCCACGAGGGCGGCCCCGTGCTGGGTGGCGAGGCTCACCCTCGCCGACGCCGCCCAGGCCACGATTTTGTGAGGTCGAGCCTCGCCGACCATGGGCGAGGCTTGACCCTTGCCAAATTCGGCATGAGGCGGCCTCCCGCCGGGCTGCGAGGCTCAAGCCTTGTCTATGGCCGGTGAGGCTCAACCTCACCCATGGCCGGCGAGGCTCGACCTTGTTGAATCGCGGCCTAGGCAGCACCGGTGAGGTCGAGTCTTGCTGGCCATGGGCGAGGCTCAACCTTCGCCAGCTCGGTGGGCCGGTGAGGCTGGACCTTGTCAAATCGTGGCTTGGGCGGCACTGGCAAGGCTTGCCCTAGTCGGATTTGGCGAGGTGGGTGAGGCTCGACCCTCTTTAGATCCGACGAGGGGGAGCCTCGCCGCCCAGCGCGAGGCCGCCCTCGCGACCACTAACAAGGTGGTTGGTGAGCCTCGTCGACCGTCGCCTCTGGCTGGTCGCCGTGGTCTAGCCAGCGGCTAAAGGGAGGAGGAGAGAAGAAAAAAAGAAAAAAAAAAAAAAAAAGAAAAAAAGAAAAAAGAATAAAGACTAAAGAATAAAGAATAAAGAAAACATAATAAAGAATAAAGAAAACAGAAAAAATAATAAAAAAATAAAAATGTATTAAATTATTAAAATATTATGAAAAGTTGTCAACGTCAACACCAATTAGGCCACGTTAGCCGGCTGGCGTCCAATTAGCAAAATCTAGTCAAAATTGGCCGGAAAGGATTGAATCAACACTAAGTAAAAATATTTAGAACTAAATTGGCACCAAAAAAAATATTTAGGACTAAATTGACATAAATACAAAAGGTTTAGGACTTTTTTGGCACCTTTCCCCCACAACCTTCATATCATACTAGTCTTGTAGTACAATAATGTCATCTCTTTTATGTGAACAATGTAGAAAATTATTCACATGAATAATTAATCAATCATGAAACAAACGGATCCATACATGATTGTAAAACACAAAGATCAATAAATACAACGGAATTAAAGCGTACCTGTTTGAGCCATTGCTTTACTTGAAGAAAACTAGATCACTCTTATAATCAGGGATCTATTGGAATACCAGATCTTCCTCTTTATGACCTATTTCGATATAGCAGCTTTCAATGAGATTAAAGCAACTAATAGGTATAACCTACCCTTTTATAGGCTAGAAAGGGGACCTAGCAAACCCTAATCAACAGTGTGTCAACTGGGCCCTTCCCATTACGAGCTTCAGTCAAACATAATTGCCTACACTTTGCTGCTCAACTAGGCCCGTTATCAATAGATGCCAATACCCATTTCAATCAGATCACTTTAGGGTTCAACAAGTATTGGAATATCCATTAACCCGATTATTTAAAATAGAAAATCTATTAATTAATGTAAGCCCATATTATAGGAAATTTCCAACATTCTCCCACTTTGGCTACATTAATTAAATTATTTTATTTTGAAAAAGATTTTATATTTGAAAACGACACTATCGGGTTAATAACTGAAAATTTTGTTTTATGTGGCCACAACTTTTTAAAAATAATATTCCAATAATGGCATCTCAATTCTAATCCAATCCTATATAACCTCAGTATAGGACTATGAAGATCAATGTGTTAAGAAAATACCACAACACATGACCTTCCATAATCACATATAATAAGTATTATATTTTCATGGATCATGGGCCTAGTAGTGTGGTAAGAAATTGTGCCAACATGTGATCAAAATTTACACTATTTCTTATCGGTCTCAATGCAATTTCTCAACAACATGAAATTGCATTGCATTAAACATCATGTGCCTCAATTTCTAAACAACATGAAATTGCACAATTATGTCACAATCCAACATGAGATCTCATAATCAGTGACATCCAGTCATCTTTAAACTAAAATTTGTTTAAAGATACTGTTTTATACTTCCATTTCTTAGTCAACAGGAGAAAGGATAACAATAGAATCAATAACAACAATCATTAAAATAAATGCTTTAATAGACATCATAAAAGCATTATCAATCTGTATATAACTATAATATCCATAAATACAATTTGTATAACTCCCACTAACAAAAGAAATCAAAAGAATTTAAAACACCCATATTCTTTATAAGTTCTTTAAATAAAATGGGTCGTAAGCCTTTTGTTAGAGGATCAGCCAATATGGACTTAGTTATAATATTCTCAATTACAATGTCTCCCTTTTTGACTAAGTCCTTAATAGTATAATATTTGATCCAATTAACATTTCAACCGTGGCATTGTTGTTATTTATAGCAAAAATAATTGTTTGTCACACATAATGCAATAAGATCAATTATGGGCAATAAGTATTTTAACAAAAATAATTAGTACATTATAAACTCCCCTTTGGGCAGAGTGTATAGTGCACCATTATTTTTTTTACAGCATGAAGTTTATAAAGCAACAATAATGAGAATTACATATAATTGTCAATGATCCATCCCCTTTGGGCAGACAAATCATTTAAATTATATATCTCTATGATATCAATATATAGAGACAACAAAGGAGAATTACATATAATCTTCAAAGATCAATCCCCTTTGGGCAGATAAATCCTTTAAATTATACATTTCCATTATCTCAACATAGAGGGGAATTACACATAACTCTAAAAAATTTATCCTATTTGGGCAGATAAACCTTTTGAGTCACACATCCCCATCATTCATCTCTATATATCAATAAAGGGGAATTACATATAACTTTAAAAAATTTATCCCCTTTGGGCAGATAAATCTTTTTGAATCATACATCCCCATCTTTTAATTTTGGAATTTATCTTCATGCAATTTTCAAATTAATATACACAATAACCCCATTTGGGCAGGTAATTGTATATACTAATTTTTATCAATAGGAAACTCCAAAAAATATATGCCCAAAATTCATCTAACAATATGAAGCACTTTACAACATGTACTTCCTAAGATCATATTGAATTTATCAAGCAACAATTTTTGCCACAATTTTTTTTAATTATTATTTTAATATTTCGAACTCATAGCAAAACAGGAATGAATACGAATGGTTACTAGAATTAAAGGGAGCCAAAAATTTCGTAGCTATCAATAATCATTACATCAAAAAATCATGAGAATAATCTTTATCTCACACTTCCTCACTGTTAACCCTTGATTGGCATATTTAAATTTGGCATCTTTTAAATTTGGGAAATTTCATAGTCATGCAATAACTCAATCTCCACCTATTTGACACAATCATATCATCTGAATTTAGAAGTATCCTTCATGCATGTTAGCATGAAACCCACAAGAGATCAAGCAAAATCTCTATAAAAAGAACTTCTAAACCTCAATCATGTTAAGCTAGTCCACTCCGATGATTTGTGGTAAAACCACACAAGAAGACATGAAGGGTCCGTTTGGTTTGCCAGAATTTTCAGTAATATTGATTAATTCGTATTTTGACGCTATAGTCTTCCGTTAGTCACCGGTCCAAATTTGAAAAAGACTGTAACCTCGAACAAAGCCAACATTCAAATTTTCTATGGTCCTTTTGCTCTTCTACTTCATAAAAATTCTCTAAAAGTGTTATGAGATTCACCAACCCTATTAATCAAACCGCATCTCCTTTTTTTTTTTTTTAGTGTAAATCACTTCTCTGCTTAATTGTACCCATCAAGTTAAAAGGGAGACAAAGCTTCAAAATTCCTGAAATTGTTATTAGAAGGATAGCATCTATTTGAAAACCCAAAAATTTCATAGCCTCCAACTGACAATTCATAGCTTGTCCCATGGGATTATGGGCTGGTGGACAAGTAGAAAAAGAGGTATAACCAGTATGTTGCAAATCCAGAAACATGACAAAAAACAAGCTCATCTCTCAAAGATGCTAAAGAGTTTCCAAAGATCAAACCGTTTCAATACCATGTTATCAATTTCCAAAGCACTCCACATTCAAAAATCCTGAAGATCAAATCTTTCAGGAAGGAAATTCTCGAAAAACCAAAGCGTACATACAATCAGCAACATCAAGATCACAAGGTCATGACACGACAAGGATCAAGCATTTTGAATTTGCATGATCCTGACCAGGAACAACCTCAAACCATGCGAATTACAACGAAGGAAGAAAAGAAAAGAAAAGAAAAGAAAAGAAAAGAAAAGAAAAACAGGATTCTTTTTCCCTCACACGAACTTCACGAGTCCACAATTCATCCTACGGACCCTCTTCCATGTATGCATCAAAACGAGATGGACGATCGAGCAACAACCACGAAAAGAACTACATGCAATGTGTTTGGACTAATCTACTAACATGAATCTCATTGAAAAACCCAGAGATCAAATCAGCAAAATCGGCCGAAACCCTAATCCGAACTCATGAAAGTGCAAAGCACTCCAGTGAGGGCCAGATTCGAACGCACGTCAAGTCAGAAAAGCAGCTCCATCCAAAATACATCATCTCCGTAAGTTGTCTTGACCATGTAATCAATGTAACTAAAATCGTAATCTTAAGATGCACATACAAAAGGACAGAACCTGCCAGGGACAGGTTCTCGTGAATAAGAGTTCTCGTAATTACCATCACATTACCTATATCACTAACTCATGTATTCATGAATCATCGACTATAAAAAATCAGAAACTTTTCCACATACAAAAAACTCACTTGCTGGAAAAAGAAAAAAACTTTTAAAAGAGCTGTTTTGATCAGGTATTAACCAATTGACTACAAGCAACAAATCACCTATGTTGGTCTTTGCACAAAGTACAAGCACCCTCTTCAAAGAACTCTCATTCTGCAGGAACAATCATCCATAACAAGGAGACAAAAGCAATGCGGCCAATCAATAGATCAATCGAGCGCACTAAGAGCATAACCACCATCACTAACAAACTGTTTAACTTCATACCCAAAAGCAAACCCCAAAGGCTCGTCCAAAGGGGAACAAACAACCAGCTACAATAATCTCCAAACCAACCGTTGCTACCGTTAAATTGAAGAGAAAAACGAAGGTAAAACAAGAATGTAACTTGAAATTTTAGAACCTTTTATGTATAAACCCTAGAATTTCAAATTTAAAATTCTCTCTCAATTCTCAACGAAATTATGCAAATTATATATGGTTGGAAAGATCTCGACATGTAGAACAAAAGCCCTATGGTTTCATATCAATCAAGCAAAAAATCCACACGAAAGATAATGCCCATATTTGGCTCAAAGAGAAAAATTTCGAATTTTTCCATAAAAAAAAAAATTGGGTTCTACAATCATATATAATCGGCTCTGATACCATATGTAGAAAATTATTCACATGAATAATTAATCAATCATGAAACAAACGGATCCATACATGATTATAAAACACAAAGATCAATAAATACAGCGGAATTAAAGCGTATCTGTTTGAGCCATTGCTTTACTTGAAGAAAACTAGATCACTCTGATAATCAGGGATCTATTGGAATACCAGATCTTCCTCTCTATGACCTATTTCGATATAGCAACTTTCAATAAGATTAAAACAATTGATAGGTATAACCTACCCTTTTATAGGCTAGAGAGGGGACCTAGCAAACCCTAATCAACAGTGTGTCAACTGGGCCTTTCCCATTACGGGCTTCAGTCAAACACAATTGCCTACACTTTGCTACTCAACTAGGCCCATTATCAATAGATGCTAATACCCAATTCAATCAGATCACTTTAGGGTTTAACAAATATTGGAATATCCATTAACCCGATTATTTAAAATAGAAAATCAATTAATTAATGTAAGCCCATATTATAGGAAATTTCCAACAAACAAGACAACCCATGAATCTCTTATCGGCAAACCGAACACGTTTCTCCCTACACACCTTTGTCACTAACCTTATCTTCACCTTCATAGCTCAAATTTCCCACTTTTGGTGAACCATCCTTCTTGGAAGAATCACCGCTGATTTCCTCCTCGAAGAGCCGAATATTCTCATCGGATGATCCACCTGCCGCCACCGCCTTCCGAGCCTCGGCCTTTAGTGCCATCGCGTTTTTTCTCAACTGCTCAGCTACTGGCCCAACCATGACCTCTTCGATGCATTTCTCAATCACTTCACTGCTTATGTTTCCATCAACTTCCTTCTTGATCCTCACGCCAATCTTAAAGACATCGACAATGAGCTTTGCGTTGGTCGGCTGGTCAGTCCACTGTGGGTAGGCTATAAGAGGGATACCCGAGCAAATAGTCTCGAGCAAGGAATTCCATCCACAGTGAGTGATGAAACATGCCACAGCCGGGTGTGACAAAACTCTAGTTTGAGGAGACCAGCGCACTACTTGACCTTGGTCTTTGGTTTTTTCAAGAAACCATGATGGAAGTTGCCCTGCGCCATCAGGCGTCGGGAATTCAGGCGGCTTCACCACCCAAAGAAAGGGACGCTTCACGTTCTTTAGAGCCGTGGCTATCGCTTCCATTTGCTTGGCTGGTAACACAACTATGCTCCCAAAGGATACATAGATGACTGAGCTTGGAGGTTGCTGCGTCAACCATTCAATGCAAGTCTCATCTGATTTCCACATATCCACACTCGCATTCTCAAGTTCTTGATCTTGGCCTAGCAACGTTGGAGGGACTACTGGACCGATTGGCCTTATCGGATAAAGCTCGCACATCGAGTCTATGACATGTTTCTCAAGCTCATAAAAAGAATTCCCTAAAACCCATTTGAATTTCTCCATGCCTTGGAATACTTCGGAGAATAATTTGGGGAAGCTGCCAAATGGGTTGTTGGGGAGCACAAAGGATGGCAGATCCTTCTTCTCCATCGAAGGTAAACCCGGTAGTTCCACAACCATATCAGGGTCTGTCAGAGTCGGGAAGGCGCTGAGCTTATTGAAGCATCGATAGTATATCGCGTACAACGCACACGGTTGAATCCATAGCATGGCACAAGGGATGTTGTACTCGGCGGCTACATCGGAAACCCAGGGCACGAAAGGGTTCGTGACTAGGCATAAGAGCTTCTTCGGACTCGTGTAATGTTCTTTGATTAGAGACGAGAGATTGCTAGGCCCATGTTTACCTAGGCTGTCCATGTAGACGTCGAGGTTGGTCTTCCGGTCGTAGTCAAGGCTCAGGCCGTCGGAGTAGAACAGGAGCTCGATACCAGTGACAAGGTCAGCGGGACCAGCACCAGAGGACTTAAGCATGCGGTGGCGGGCGATCTCGGTGGTGGCAAGGGTGACATGGATGCCTTTGGCGGCGAGACGCTTGCCAAGCCTTAGCATCGGGTTGATATGGCCCTGAGAAGAGAAGGCCACCAAAAGGACATGGTTCTCTTCTTTCTTCTCCTCCGCCTGAGCCATGAACAACTGCTACGCACCCGGCCGCCTGCCACCCCCGGCACGTGCAGAGAGAGAGAGAGAGAGAGAGAGAGAGAAGGTGCTAGAGGAAGGAGGGCGTGGAGGAAAATTTGGCAGGCAACTGCGGTCTGCCACTAATTTCTCTTATGGTGAGAGAATGTGATGAGCGCATTTGTTCTGTGTTTTTTTTTTTTTTTTTGCTCAGTATTTGTTCTGTGTTTATTTGAGCGAATTGTTCGTGGAGACCATCGTAGGCAGGCGGTGACGTCGAGTGATGAGCAGATGTGTTTGTGTGCACGTGGAATTTTTATGCTTCTGGCGAAATCTTTACCCAGGAGAGAGTATCCCCCGCGACAGATCGATTTAGACATGGTACGTAAGGGGAGAAAGAGAGGATTGGGAATCAAATGTAATAAATAAATAGAAAAAAATTGCAGAAGTAACTTAAATGATTAAATATCACGAAAAATCTCAAACTAGTATGTTTATGATAAATTTGCCTAAATTAATTTTTTTATCATTAAAAATCCGAAACTGATATACTAGTGACAAATTGTCAAATTGCTAATTTGAAATACATGGGACAGATTACGGATGTACCAATTTAAGATTTTACCTTTTGTTTGTTACATGTATACCAATTTGTGATTTTTTTTTATTTATAGTATTTAACCAATTTAATGGAAACTAACAAATGGTAATTTGTTATACATGTACTAGGTTATGATTTTTGATGATAAAAAAATTAGTTTGTAATAAATTTATCATACAAGCACTAGTTGAAATTTTTAATGGTTAAAAATTAATTTGAGATAAATTTATCACAAGTATATCCGTTTGAGTTTTTTGTGGTCAAAAAATTAATTTGACGTAAATTTGTCGTTGATGCATCAAGGTTTTTTGTAATATTAATCCTTAATGAAAAGTTCACGCAAGTTTTCTAATGTAGACCAATGCATTCAAGAAAAATACAAATATGCTATGCAAAAACCCACTCTATATAAATTATTTTCCTAAAAACGAGCTTCTAATCATGCAAATAAGAATCGAACCAATATCCTACATGGAAAGAAATCCTAAGTCTGTAATGCAAAAGTGGTAACTTTGTATTTTCATGACTCTCAAATTGAGTATACAAGGAAATTAAATATACTCTAAAAGATGGAAATATGTAATTTTATCCTAAACACATACACAATTCTAGTCTAACTCTATGTGATGGATCGCGAGAATGCAATCTAAAGTTACTAAATGCAAGATCGACTCTTTGTTATTTTTTTCTCCTTAAAGCATTAAAAAAAAAAAAGAAAGAAGAAGAAGAAGAAGAAGTAAATATGCAATAATGAGAGGAAATACGCACATATTCAAATTCACTATATATGCAATGCAACTTATCGATGTTTCACAAAAGAACATTCATTCAAGAGACTCCTAATGTGCTGGCACTTATTATAAAATATGAAATCCTATCTTAATATGCAAAATTATGCAAAATTATCAATATGCTTAAAGATGTGAACACAATCAATCACGAATGCACAAAGTTTGACCTCAAAATGTGTTTTTTCATGGGAAATTGCCGGTTGCTCTATAGCATCCGTACAACTCAAGTGTCCCTAGAGTAGATTCGTGGATGGTTTTGTCAAGAATCTCCTCATTTTGCTGCTCCGAAGAAGAACCGCGAGATTAGAGTGATAATTTTCGCCATTGTTGTCTCTGCGGATGCAAACCGGGCAAACATCCTGCTATCGACAATCGAGGACATTAAAGGAAGGCTTCTCAGGCTCGAAGATCCGATACACGCTTTGACATTAAACCAGATTGGGGGACAAAAGTGAAGACTAGCTTTTAGAAGATTAGATATCCAGAATCCAAGCCAATGGTTCGGACGTTAAAAGGAGACATGAATAGATAGTCTTGCGAGACCCACCATACTTTCTTGGGAGCGCGGGATGTATCTGGCTTTCGAGAATGATGATGATTACGATGCTAATGAAGAATGGTCGGACGAATCCCAGCAGTCAAGTGTCTCAGAAACTTGGCCAAGTTCATCAGCTCCTCGTGAGATAATTTTTTTTTTCCTCTTTATTCTCACAATGAAGTGACAGGAAGCTACCCTAAACTTCTACTTTCAGAAATTCTCGTCCCTCTACCACCTAATAACACGCCTCTTCCGGCAATATTTGGTCCAGCGTTAAGGTGATTACACGCGATTTCTTGCAATGGCTTTTGCTTACAGAACAGAATAGGATACTGCTCCAACAGATATCCTCTGCCCTTCTCTCCATAGACAGAAAGATCAAGCACAAAGCTGCTAGTACTTATGTAAGGACCGAACCGAGTTCGTAATTACTTCTGTGTTGCAAGGGGATCATAGGATGCGGTTTGCAGCAGTTTTGAAAATTTGAGAAAATGTCCCTTCTTCAACTAATGAGGTGCTTTCAACAATCACACTTTTAGCAATTCCTAATAAACCACCTGACTTTTTGGACACAGTTTCGGTTGGTTTGTCATCCTTAAATAACTTTGGGATGCAGCAGCGATTGCTCCCGAAGTAGCGCCTAAAATAACCTTGGTCTCCCACTCAACCAGAGAATCAATGAAATGGAACAGACAAAAGGAACTCCATGTTGCCGCCAACAAAGCAGCTGCTATGCAAGAAATGAAGAGAGGACCGGTCGTGAATAAAAAGGGGAGCCACCTTTATGAAGAAAGCTTTGGTAAGAAACAATAAACATAGTTGCCAATGTGTCAAATAGGTTCATTGTGGCTAGAAGAAAATCGACCATGGGTCATTTGCATTAAGAAGTTCTGAAAGCTACTTGGTAACCTATGTCACATTAAAAACGTGCTAGAGTGAAATTAACCACAAATTTAAATCTGCTTTTAGAAATTGAAAGTTTTGTCATGTCATGAATCATTTTAGGAACGTCGACTCCACCTCCAAAGATTTTTGGGAAAATTCCAAAAATGGACCCAAAGTACTATATTTTTTTTTCAAATAAGGGTCTGAAGTGGATCTTGTTTCAAATAAGGACCTAAAGTGCCATCATTTTCTCAAATAAGGGTCTAAAGTAGATATTATTTCAAATGAGGACCTAAAGTGGTTATATTTATTTCAAATAAGAGCCTGAAATAGTTATGTCCGTTTCAAATAAGGACCCGTCTTTCTAACAATCAATGATATTTTCGTTATTTGTCATTTTTTTCTTTTTCTTTTTCCATTTTTTGGTTGGTTTTCCTTCCTCTTCGCCGGTGGCCAGCCAGCCACTGGTAATGCCCACAAAGGGCTTGGGCGAGGGATGGCCTCACTTGGGTATGGCGACCCTCGCCTAGGGGCCATCCGTGAGGTCGGCCCTTGCTTGGGATTGACAAGGGTCGACCTCGTGGATGGCCCCTAGGTGAGGGTCACCACGCTTAGTGAGGTTGTCCCTCACTTGTGGCTAGTGTGGGTGGCCCTTGCTAGATGAGGGTGACCCTCGCTTAGCCCTCTGTGGGCATTATCGGTGGCCGGTTGACCACCGGTGAAAAGGAAGAAGAAGAACTAGAAAAAAAAAAAAAAAAAGGTGAAATGCAAAATGACAAAAATACCCTTGATCGTTCGAAAATTTTGCTAGTCGGCAATCGGCAAGGTCGGGTCCTTATTTGAAACAACTAAAGTCACTTCAAACCTTTATTCGAAACAACTAAGGCCACTTTAAGTCTTTATTTGAAACAAAGTCCACTCTGGGCCTTTATTTGAGAAAATAATAACACTTTGGGTTCTTTTTTGAAATTTTCCCAAGATTTTTTTGCAACCGAGACTTTTTGGGAAAAAGTCGTCGTAGGGCTGTTTTTGTTTAGAAATCGTTAGGGATAGTTTTTTGTCGCGCATTTTGGGAGGCCAAGATGATTTGATTGGTAAAGAAAAATATCAATTTGATTATTGACCCAACAATTGAATTTTTAGAGACCGAATTGGATTAGTTCGAGGAGGATTGAGTGTCCAATGGAAGAGAAACCGAGCCAAATTCGTGTGCCCACACCACCCACGATGTTTGGACCATCTTGGGCTTCTAGAAGTGAGCCTTGGTGGTTGATTTTCAGCCTAGGAAGCAGCTGGTGGTGAAGGATGGTCAATGGAGACAATTGAAGAGAAAAATAAGGCTTGTGGCCCCCTTGTTCCCCTCATCTCTTCCCTCTCTCCCTCTAGTCTTCGACTGGCACCCCCTCAGCCTCCACCTTGCTATTTTCGAACTCCAGCAGCCAACAGAGAAGTAAACCGTTCACGCCACCGCCTGTCGCCGTAGCCGCCCCCGCCTCACGTGCACACTGCCACTGCTCCGCACCCATCCACATGACCCCGATGTCCAGCAACCTTGTCTCACGTCCCAATTGCTATGTTGGGACTTGTTGAGCTCTACCGAAGCCACCTCACCCCTGTTCAGCCGCCATGAAGCACCGCTGGTGGCCACCGAGTGTCCTTGTTGCCTTCGTCGATCTTGCCTCACCAACCAGCCCTTGTTTTCCCTCTTTTGCAACCCTGAACAGAGAGCAAATTAGTGGGTTTCCAGTAGCACATGGGGCCCATTTTGAGGTGGTTAGTTAGATTAGATTAGTGAATTTAATTAATTACCGATGCATGTTAGGTGGATAGTTAGTGCAATTAGAGTCTAGACAAGTTATAGTATTTAACTAGAGTGGTTCAGTAATTTTCTGGGCCTGTCTCGACTTCCAATTAGGCTTTTTCGAGCCTAAGTCTTATTTATTGTTTTCCGAAAATTAAACTAGGATAGTTGGTGACCGAAATTTTGTGCTGGTTGTAGTGGTGCTTTTGTTTATTTAAATGAGTACCATGTTGTGTAATTTGAGTATGAGTGATGATTGTTGGTTATTATTCCAAAAATGGACAATTTTGGTCATAATTTTAGAAAATTGCCGATGGAGCCGTAATTATCACATAATTCTAGAAAATTACTGATGGGGCTATGATTACCACATAATTCTAGAAAATTGCTGGTGGGGCCGTGATTACCACATAATTCTAGAAAATTGCCGGTGGGGCCATGATTACCACATAATTCTAGAAGATTGCCGGTGGGGCCATGATTACCACATAATTCTAGAAGATTGCCGGTGGGGCTATGATTACCACAAAATCTAGATTTTGCCAGTGGGGCAGAGGTTACCCCTTAATCTAGGTTGTGCCCATTCCGCCGTGACTAAGAGTTGAGAATGAATAATTGAAATGACCATGTGATGGTCTCGATGACATGTAATCGACTGAATCGATTGATCGATGATTCAATATGGTTGAGTAAAGTGATTTGTGAAATAATGATTGAATAATGGTTTGAATTGTATTGTCTGATAGGAAGGATCTGATGCCAAGGTAAGTCCTTTGACTCGTCTTGTGCTTAGGTAGCCCTCATTGCATATTTGCTTCTTAATCGGGTCTTAGAATGGTAGAATTTGCTAACACGTGGTTTCACCCTATTATGGGATAACAATTTCAGGCCCATAGTGTCAGCTTGAGAGTTTTTTGGATGACCCAAGAGTGTTACAGAGAAGGCATCTTATTTTCCGTTGCCTGGGAGCCATAGGGGTTGGATCTATGAGCTAATGAGATCCACGGTTTGGGTTAATGCGGGTCTCACTCAAAAGGTGCCCCACCAATACGAATCGTGATACCGCCATGCTCAAGATGGCCAAAGAGAGGGTCCTACTCCAGAATCTGAGATCCCTCTATATATCCTAAAGGCCACTTTTGGAAAGGGAACAGCTGATCCTCCTCGAGGTTCGATAGTAGATACAGTGGACTCGGCTTTTGAAGTCCCCGCGTCCTCAGTGCATTCGGCTTAGGGCTCCAACTAGAGTGTGGAAGAGGGTGAGATCGTGGAGGATGATGAAGAGGAGGGTAAGGACCTATAGATCAGAAACCCTGTAGACTTTGCTTTTGAACTGGCTTGTGTAGAACCTGATGTTAATAGTTTGTATCGTACTATATACATGATGGTGTGCAATGTATATAAGTGTGATTGTTTCAGGTTCAAAAATTTATGGTCCTACTTTCCTATCCCATTGTTTTATTGTTTGGGGATTATTTATATGCTTCTGCATGCACATTAAAACTAATGGGTCAGCGATGCATTCTGGAACGTCACTATTCAATCGGTCAAGGAGGGATTGGCACGTGCTTGGAGGATTAGTGTCACGCCCCGAACCTCGAGCGCACCAACATCCCACCATGGCCATGCAAATGCGACATTCCCAGGTAGTGTCGCCGACCCCAAAGTAATTATTAATGCGCAAGCGGAACGTACCAAGAAGCACCTTACAAAAACATACGGGATAGGACAACAGAAAAATCAATTCAAAATCAAACATCATACTTTCATACATCATTATCAATCCAGGGCTTACATACACCAACAGGATCCGGAGACTATATGCACCAAAAATGGGTCAGAGTTTATGTGCATCAAAAAAGGGGGGTCAGCCTACATAACATGGATCAGTCCACCAAAAAGAGGAACAGTCCTATAACTACTAATCGGACTCATTCGTCGATCCCACATCCTCCACGTCTGACAACACCGGGTCCGGAGAAGATGGGTTATCCACCCTACCATCAGGCAGGTCAGCAACACCCTCACCCAGGATAGCATCCATCACGGCCAGTGGGACATCAAAACTGTCAAGTGGACCAATCCTAAAGCCATTGGCCCCAAAACGGAACCAAGCCCTATACCTATGGGGTACCTTAACATCTTCAGTCTCCTGGATCCATACGGTAGTCCGGATCAACTCATAGACCCAATGGCTCCCAGGATCATGGAAGTTGTGCACCTGCTCAATGATTTGCACTGGGATGCCATTCTTCTCTGGGGGTCCCGCCATCTACGGTCCTGTAATATTTTCCCTAAATCGGGATGAGACTTTGTCTTAGCAAGTTCACCCCTCCTAAACCCCTATTAGAAAGTAAATACGTTCCAAAGTAGCTTAGCCACGACATCAAGAAGACTTACCTCGTCTTAGCCCTCATCTGCAGGTTAGCACAATTTATATAATTCAACAACGTGCAATTCTAATAACTAAACAACGGAGGTACAATCACATCATCAGAACAGCTCAATCACGGGGATCGTCTCAATGATCAATCGACTCGGCTGATTACATGTCATTCTAGTAAATCAATTACTGCTCCCAATCTCGACCCTATAGGAAGGTTTAATAACCAGTGGCAATCACGGCCCCACTCGGCACAACCTGCAATTAGGTGATAGTTCACGGCCTCATTAGGCACGGCCTTTCATAGGTGGTCCATCACAGCCCTATTAGGCACGACCTCTCATAGATGGTTCATCACGGCCTCACTGGGCATGACCTTTAATAGGTGGTTAATCACGGCCAATCTCCTATCAATTTCCACACTTAGGGTTTTCTAAAGAATCCTCATAAATCGCAATCACACTCAATTCGCCATAACCAATCATCAATTTCAAATTCTACACGCACAGCCGCGATCGGCACGAAATTCTGAGCAATTAGAATCAAAAATAATTTTTCGAGTTTTTTATTTTTATTTTTTATAAATAATATTTTAATAAATTTCGGAATATGATATATTATTAAATAATTTAACAATTTCAAAGAATTTATTTAAATCATAAATAAATTCCTTTAAGTCACATCAAGGCTTATTTTAAAATAAACATACTTAACCTTTAAACTAAACACACTTTACTTTAATTAATCACATTAATCAAATCCACAACTAATTAAACTAATCTAACCACCTAACCTTAATCAACTTAAGCTAAACATACTTAAGGCATCATTAACTCGCTAATCACGGTTTAGTGAGGTAAACTCACCGGAATCACTTTCCCACGAGTCTCCGGCGAAGAGCACGACGACGCCAACGACAAACCTACACGGATCAACACCAAATGAGCACTAATAGGGGACCAAAATGAGCTCGGAAGGGGCTAGATCTTGCTGGTTTTCTTTCCAACAACTAATTGAGCTCGGGGGTGATGGAACGGCGGTTGAATGGGCGGAGAAACGGCGGAGGAAGACCGGCAACAGCTTGAGAAACAACGGGCGGAGGCTTGAGCGGAGGAACGGCGGTGACGGGAGCTTCGGCAAGGCATGACGACGTCGAGTAGCTACTGGCTTGGAGAGGCGACGACGGTGTGGGAGGCTTGGCGAACGGAGACGAGCAGCTCGGCACGGGAGGGCGTGCGGTCGCACGTGGGCGAGCGGGAACGGTGAGCTCCGGCAACGACGAAGGCAAGCGGTGGCGACGGTCGAGCGGCGAAGGGCGGACGGAAGGGGGGCGGTTTCCGCTGGTTTCTCTCTCCCTTTTCCCTCCTAATCTCTCTCCTCTCAAGCTTGAAGATGATGGAGATAAGGGGGAAGTGACATCCCACATTTCCAAGGCTTCATCTCCACCCTCCACTTGTCACAACCCTAGCCCATCTTGCCTCATCCATGACATCACATGTGATGTCATCATCCACTAACTCCAACCTTCCACAACTTTAGTCCAATAGGTTCAATTTCATTTTCCGCCGGGGTCCAAGTTCTTGTACCTTCAATTACTTCAATTTCCATTAATCATCTTCCAATTGAGTCCAAATTAAAGTCCACAAAAATTATCCCATGATCCTAATAAGATGTGTGACATGACCGAGCTTCCGACTTCTAAATTCAATCTCAATTTTTTCGGTTGGATTCAATCTGGTGCGATTTCAGCGCGCCTAATCCACTAAGTGGCTTTTAGGGAAATTTTCTTGCATCTGACCTGAGGGTGATTAGTCTCCAAGTCTGATGCGGTAAAATTCCTTAATTACCTCACTCAATAGACTAGTTCCCTCGTGAGTGGCTAACTCTGAGAGACGAACTATATGCATAATTGAATTGCCTGACTCAATTGACTGAAAATAAAATTGAGAAAAATCGGGATGTCACAATCAGGGTGTGACATCCCTATTTAAATGGTATCAGAGCCAAGTTTAGTGATTTGAGTGATAATGTGCGATGGTTTATGGGATAGTAGTTGGATAGCCTCTAAATTCATGTTGGTGCATGTCTATAATAGTTGATTTGATATAATTGTTTGTTGTGCGGATCGCTCAGCTTCTAATCTAGTAAGGATTTGGAATACAGGTTTCAATAAAGCTAAGCCATGTGCGATTAGGAGCAAAGGACTCCGAGTAAGAGATCAGTTAGACCTACGACTCGGGGTAGGACACCGACTAGGGTTGGTACCCGAAGAGATAGAGGTAAGGCACCAACACAAGCTAACACTAGTGGAGTAGCACCACCTCTCGTTGGTATTGGGATAGTAGCCCCGAGTGATCAAGGAACCATTGAGATCACCTAAGTCTTGGATGCAATGAGGGAATTGATGGGGCAATAGGCTCGGGATCAAGCTACCGCCTTCATCGCCACTGTTGCAGCCACCGCTCAAAGTCACCGCTATTGCTGTTGTTGCTGCCACCCCTATCGTCGCACCTGTCGTTGCTCCTGTAGAAGTTCCACTTGGAAATGTGGCCGCTGGAAGGTTGATTCATAAGTTAGTGGAACAATTTCTGAAACTGAACCTGCCGAGATTCATTGGTGAAGGAAATCCAGAAGCCGTGTTCTTTTGGATCCAAGATCTTGAGAAGGCGTTTGCACTTCTGATATACAACGAAGAAGAGAAAGTGGTATTGGCTGTGTATCAACTGCAAGGGAATGTAAACATCTAGTGGAGAGCCGCCAAGGATACAGTATTTTCGGAAGGTGCGATCCTAGTATGGGTCGCCTTCCTTAGAGCTTTTTATGACCAGTATTTTTCGGGTACTACCCAAGAACAAAAGATGGAGGAGTTTTAGCGCCTCCGTCAAAGATCAATGTTTGTTGACCAATATGGGGTCGAATTTGCAGAGCTTTCACAGTATGCTTCGAGGTTAGTTGAGGATCTTGAAGAAAAGGCCTGAAGGTTCAAGAACGGTCTTCGTCCTGAACTAAAGCAACCGTTGCTATTGCTGGATTTGACAAATTATTGAGAAGTCTATTGTCGAGCTCAGATGATAGAAAGAGGTTTGAATGAGTAAGACGCCTCGTTCGGATCGAGGTTTAATTCAAATAAAGATGTGATCCGACATGGGAAGAGGCCCATGGTCGGGGGAAGATTTCAAATTTCGCCCAACAAGAAGGGTGGAGTTGGCAAGTCTGGGCCTAACCGGAATGGCATGTGCCGCTTGTGTGGAAGGCAACACGAATCAGCCACATGCTAGTCTAGGCCAACTGCTTGCTTTGAGTGTGGCTAGCTAGGTCACATAGCCAAAAATTATCCCAGAAGATTGAGTGGACAACTGCTGCTACCGCCACCATCGTAAAGGGGGCAGATAAGAGGTTTTGTGCCGTAGAACACACCATAAGGAGGACAGCTCCGACCCCCAGTTCAAGGCACGGTGTATGCCATCACTCAAGGTTAGGCAGAAGTTGCGCTTGACGTGATCACAAGTATGGTTTCGTTGAACGACCATCCTGCCGATGCTTTATTTGATCTAGGAGCAACCCATTCCTTTATTGTCGAGTAGTGTGTTAAGCTGATAAGGTTAAGTTTTGTATTGCTAGAATCAATTATTAGCATATCTACACCATTGAAGGATAATGTGTTAGTTGCTTTGACTTTGATTTGATAATTGACATGGATTAGCTCACCAAGTAACAAGCTAAAATGGACTGCTATCGCAAGTTGATTCAATTTATCCCATTAAAGGGTGAGAGCTTCGAGTTTGTAAGGAATCAAGAAGGACCCTTGATTTCCCTAATCTTGTCGCAAGAGGCAACCCGTTTGTTAGACAGGGGTTGTCAAGGTTACCTGGCGACTGTCATGGATACGATAGTTGGGGAACTAAAGATTGAAGATATTTCGGTTGTGCAAGAATTTCTAGATGTATTTCCAAAAGAGTTGCCAGGATTATCACCAGAGAGAGAAATTGAGTTCGTGATTGAGTTAGCCCCTGGGACAGAGCCAATCTCTAAGGCTCCTTACCGGATGGCTTTATCTGAGTTGAAGGAACTTAAGGTGTAGATACATGAGTTGTTGGATAAAAGATTCATTCGTCCCAGTGCATCACCTTGGGGAGCACTGGTTCTTTTTGTAAAGAAGAAAGATGGTTCGTTACGTCTGTGCATCGACTATCGATAACTCAATCAAGTGGCGATCAAGAACAAGTATCCCCTGCTAAGGATTGATGATTTATTTGATCAGTTACAGGGAGTGTCGATATTTTTGAAAATCGACTTGAGAACATGATATCATCAATTGAGGATTAGAAAGGAGGATATTCCAAAGTCAGTATTTCATACTTGGTATGGTCATTATGAGTTCATGGTGATGCCATTCAGGTTGATGAATGCTCCACCTGCCTTTTATGGATTTGATGAACCGAGTGTTCAAGGAATATCTGGATCAGTTTGTGATCGTGTTCATCGATGATATTCTGGTGTATTTGAGAAGTGATGAAGAGCATGAAAGTCATTTGAGATTAATACTACAAACACTGAGAGTTCACCAGTTGTACGCCAAGTTCAGCAAGTGCGAGTTTTGGTTGACTCGTGTTACGTTTCTAGGTCACGTGATTTCAGGCGAAGGAATTTTTGTGGACCCATCCAAGATTGAAGTATTGATTAACTGGCCAAGATTGACTACCGCAATAGAAATCATAAGTTTTCTGGGTTTGGTAGGTTATTATTGACGGTTTGTGGAAGGGTTTTCAGCTTTAGCATCGCTGTTGACTAGACTTCTGAAGAAAGAAGAAAAATTCATGTGGACAAACAAGTGCAAGCGTAGTTTCCAAGAGTTGAAGTAGAAGCTGATTACCACACCTATGCTAACGATTCCATCTGGTCCTAGAGGATACGAGATCTATAGTGATGCGTTGTTCAAAGGATTGGGTTGCGTACTGATGCAACATGGCAGTGTTGTTGCATACACCTCTCGTCAGTTGAGGCCTCATGAACAGAACTACTCGATGCATGACTTAGAACTCGTGGCAATTATTTTCGCGTTATAGATTTGGAGACATTATTTGTGTGGAAAAAGGTTCCAGATCTTCACGGACCATCAAAGTCTCAAGTACCTATTCTCTTAGAAGGAGTTGAATATGAGACAGCGTTGATGGATGGAATTGCTGAAGGACTACGACTGTGATATCCTATATCACCCGAGAAAGGTGAATAAGGTCACCGATGCTTTGAGTCGAAAGTCTTCAATTGCTCATATGTTGGTGAAGGAGTAGAATTTAATCGAGAGAGCTCGAGTTTCAGTGTTCAAATTTGAGATATGCCACCTTTCGA
Source organism: Eucalyptus sideroxylon (assembly GCA_014182405.2). NCBI lineage: Eukaryota > Viridiplantae > Streptophyta > Magnoliopsida > Myrtales > Myrtaceae > Eucalyptus > Eucalyptus sideroxylon. The sequence continues at coordinate 29,253,837 of CM024554.2, read as the reverse complement.
ATCTTATGGCCACCCTCATAATTGAACCAGATGTTCAGGTCAGAATCAAGCTACTTTAGCCGACAGACCTAGATATTCAAAAGATTCTACAAGAGGATACTGATAAGAGAAAATATGACTTTCAAGTTTCTGATGATGGAACGCTGAAGTTCCAAGGATGATTGGTTGTACCTGACGATGTTGAGCTTAGAGAGGATATTTTATTAGAAGCTCATCATAGCAGTTATAGCATTTATCTTGACAGTACCAAGATGTATCAGAATCTGCATCAACACTATTGGTGGTTCAGTATGAAGGCGGATGTCGCCAAGTGTTTGACATGTTAGTAGGTCAAAGCTCGGCATTGCAAGTCGGGAGGACTTCTACAACCTCTCGAGATCCCAGAGTGAAAATTGGAGCATATCACGATGGACTTCGTGACTAGACTACCGAGGAGTCAAAGAGGAAATGATTTGATTTGGATAGTGGTCAAAAGACTAATAAAGTCGGTTCACTTCATTGTAGTGTGAAAGGATCTTAGTTTGGACAAGCACGCGAATCTGTATGTGCGTCAAGTGGTTCGTCTGCATGGAGTGTTGGTTACGATTACCTTAGATTGAGACCCAAGATTCACCACCGCTTTTTGGAAGAACTTACAGAGTGCCTTAGGTACGAAGCTATAGTATAGTGCGACATATCATCCTCAGATGGTTGGCTAGTTTGAGAGAACAATCCAAACCCTCGAGGACATGTTGCGAGCTTGTGTACTGGATTTCAAGGGAAGTTAGGAAGAACGGCTTCATCTCATGGAATTCGCCTACAACAACAGTTATCAGCAGAGCATCTAGATGGCTCCTTTTGAAGCGTTATATGGCTGAGCATGCAGAACACCGGTGTGTTGGGATGAAGTTAGGGAAAAAAAAAATTACAGGCCCAGAGTTGGTTCAGCAGTTAGTAGATGTTGTGGTAGTGATTAGAGATAGACTAAAGATCACTCAGAGCAGATAGAAAAGTTACACAGATAAGCGCTGGAAACCATTGGAATTTCAAGTTGGTGATCATGTTTTTCTAAAGATGTCACTAATGAGAGGAACTTCGCGTTTTGGCAAGAAAGGAAAGCTAAGTTTGAGGTACGTAGGTCCATTTGAGATTCTTGAGAGAATTAGAACCTTAGCATATTGTCTTGCATTGCCGCCAAGGTTGGCACAAGTGCACAACGTCTTTCACATGTTGATGTTGAGGAAGTATGAGCCTGAGCCTGACCTGACCCACGTGCTTAATTTTGAAGAATTGGACGTGGATGACCGTGTATCATACGTAGAAAGCCCGGTTCAGATCGTGGACAGAAAAAAAAAAAAAAAAAAAGTTATGCATACTAAGACCATCCCTTTGGTCAAAGTGGTATGACAACACCATAGCATCATTGAGAGAGCAACCTAGGAGAGCGAAGAGTCAATAAAACAGTTGTACCCCCACCTTTTTGCTTAAGTATTGAAATTGTTTAAATTTCGAGGATGAAATTTTTGTAAGAGGGGAAGAATTGTGATATCCTGGATTTTACAATTCTGCTTTCAATTAAATTAACCGGGCATTTCATTAATGCGCCTGTGTTGTTATTCTCAAAGCTGATCACTCTTGAGATAACTCGATTAATCGAGGAAGTCGTTAAGGAATTTTAATGCAATATATTGGAGGATTCGACTAAAATCGACTACTCGACCGTGCTCATTTGCAAAGATCATTGCGGAACAGATATAAGTCAATTTGAAATAAAAAAATAAGTCGGTTTGACTGAGATGTGTGGTTAAACATGGGTGATTCCACCATATTGAGAATTTTTTGTCAACCAGCATTAGATTGATTTTTCTATTGTTTTGGTAACCTCTGTTTGTATTTGAATCATCAAGATTTTCACGACCATCGAGAGTTGCCAATGTGTCGAACAGTTCATTATGGCTCAAAGAAAATCGACCACAGGTCATTTGTACTAAAAAGTTCTGAAAGCTACCCGATAGCCTAGGTCACGCTAAAAACGCACAAGAGTGAAATTAACTGCGAATTTAAATCCGATTTTAGAAATTGAAAGTTCTGTCTTGTCACAAATTATTTTATGAATGTCGACTCCACCTCTAAAGATTTTTCTGCAAACCGAGACTTTTTGTGAAAAAATCGTTGTAGGGTCATTTTTGTTCAGAAATCATCAGGGATCGTTTTTTATCGCGCATTTGGGAGGCAAGATGATTCAATTAGTGAGGAAAAATACCAATTTGATTATTAACTCGAAAATTGAATTTTTAGAGACCGAATTAGATTAATTCGAGGAGGATTGGGTGTCCAATGGAAGAGAAACTAGGCCAAATTCGTGTGCCCCCACCTCCCATGACGTTTAGACCATCTCGAGCTTCTAGAAGTGAGCCTAGGTGGCTGATTTTCAGCCTAGGAAGTAGCTGGTGGTGGAGGATGGTTAAGGGAAACAATTGAAGAGAAAATAAGGCTTGTGGCCCCCCTTGTCCCCCTCATCTCTTCCCTTTCTCCCTCTAGTCTTCGATTGGCACCCCCTCAGCCTCCTCCTTATTGCTTTCAAATTACAGTAGCCAGTAGAGAAGCTGTTGGAACCGTTTGCACCACCATTTATCGCTGTAGCTGCTCCTTCCTCGCGCACACGCCACCGCTACTCCACTCCCATCCGCGCGACCCCGACGCCTAGCAACCTTGTCTCGAGTCCCAGCTGCTATGTCAAGGACTTGTTGAGCCCAGCCGAGCCACCTCGCCCTTGTTCAGCTGCCATGAAGCACCACCGATGGCCACCAAGTGTCCCTGTTGCCTCCGCTGGTCTTGCCTCGCCAACTAGCTCTCGTTTTCCCTTTTTTGTAGCCTTGAATAGAGAGCAAATCAGTGGGTTTCTAGCAGCACATCGGGCCCGTTTTGAGGTTGTTCCGGATCCCAAAAGCTAGGCCCACTTTGGAGAGAGTTGAGCCTCACGACGTTCCCGTCGTTTCGAACCGAGCGATTCGTTAAACAAGTGAGTTTAACTCACTAATTCTCGCTTAGTAGGTTAATGACACTTAAAGGTTGATTAGTTTAAGTTAAGTATGGATTAGGTTGTTAGTTAGATTAGATTTTTGAATTTAATTAATTACCGATGCATGTTAGGTGGACAGTTAATGTAATTAGAGCTTAGACAAGCTCTAGTATTTAACTAGAGTGGTTCAATAATTTTTCGGGCCCATATTGGCTTCCAAGTAAGCTTTTCCGAGCCTAAGTTGTATTTATTGTATTTATTTATTAATTTCCATATTTATTTATTTTCTGGAAATTAAACCGGAACAATCGGTGACTGGAATTTCGTGCTGATTGCAATGGTGCTTTCTGTTTATTTAATTGAGTACCGGATCGTGCAATTTGAGTGTGAGTGGTGATTGTTGGTTATTATTCAAAAAATGGACAATTTTGATCATAATTCTAGAAAATTGCTAGTGGGGCCACGATTACCACATAATTCTAGAAAATTGCCGGTGGGGCCATGATTACCACATAATTATAGAAGATTGCCGGTGGGGTTGAGATTACCCCTTAATTTAGGTTGTGCTCGTTCCGTCGTGACTAAGAATTTAGAATGAATAATTGAAATAGCCGTGTGATGGTCTCAATGACATGTAATTGACTGAGTCAATTGATTGATGATTCAATCTGGTTGAGTAAAGTGATTTGTGAAATGATGATTGAATAATGGTTTGAATTGTATTGTCTAACAGGAAGGATCTGAGGTCAAGGTAAGTCCTCTGACTCGTGTTGTGCTTAGGCAGCCTTCAAGGCATATTTGCTTCCTAATCGGGTCTTAGGAGGGTAGAACTTGCTAAGACATAGTCTAACCTCGTTATGGGATAATAATTCTAGGCCCATAGATGCCAGCTCGAGAGTTTTTTGGACGACCCAAGAGTGTTATAGAGAAGGCGTCTTATTTTCCATTGCCTGGGAGCCCTAAGGGTTGGACCTATGAGCTAGTGAGGTCCATGGTTTGGGTTAATACAGGTCTCACCCAAAAGGTGCCCCACCGATACCGATCTTGGTACTACCATGCTCAAGATGGTAAGAGAGAGGGTCCCACTCCGGAATATGAGATCCCTCTGTACATCTTGGAGGCCGCTTTTGGAAAGGGGACAACTAATCCTCCTCAAGGTACGATAGTAGATGCAATGGACCCGACTCTTGAAGTCCTTGCGTCCTCGATGCATTCGGCTTAGGGCTCTAGCTGGAGTGTGGAAGAGGGTGAGATCGTGGAGGATGATGAAGAGGAGGATAAGGACCCGTAGATCGGAAGCCCCCATCCCTACTCGTAGACTTTGCTTTGGAACTAGCTTGTGTAGAACCTGATGTTGATAGTTTGTATCGTACTATATACATGATGGTGTGCAATGTATATATGTGTGGTCATTTCCGGTTCAAAAATTTATGGTCCTACTTTCTTATCCCATTATTTTATTGTCTAGGAATTATTTATATGCTTTCACATGCGTATTAAAACCAACGGGTCGGTGACGCGTTCTGAGACATCGCTATTTAATCGACCAAGGAGGGATGGGCACGTGCTCCGAAAATTGGGGCATGATATGCATGGATAGAAACAACAGCATGCTTCAACCCATAGTCTTTTTACCACTCATGCTCTTAATGACTTTTTTCGTTTTGCTTTTTTAACGGATGAGTCAAAGGAATAATCCATGAAAAGAGTATAGACATATGCCACAGCACTATTTTCGGATTGTTGATTCATTGCTTGGGATGAAGACTAAAGAGGACAAGGGCTCCCACTTGCCTAGGCAGTAGAAGTTCAAGTAATCCAGGGGATGGTACTTGTGTGACAACTCGGCTTTTTTTGAAAGCCTAGGCGATAATTTTGTACATGATCATCATGGTTTGTCCCTGTCCACATTATCAATACACATACGAGAATAGTGAATGTTAATCTTTTTACATCATCATATCTCCCGGAGAAAAAAACTAAAATGATTGAAATGGGGTTGGGTCCCAAATTTGCCCTTTAAGTAGCTCGGCTTGGTCTGCTTGGATCACTTCGTTTTCTGCTTAATTCCGTTCGTTATGTTATTTAGTTTCGATTTTCTTGGACATCATCGATTTACATGTGTCATCACTATTTCTTTAGAAGACGAAAGAGTTTATCCTTAATCTGATTTGCTAGAAGAGAATTTCCTGCACTGCAGCGCTAATAGGGACACCCTCCGGCCACATCGATATCACTACGTACACACAGATGTGCTCGTTTGCACTGATCTTGCTTGCGATCTTCAACGCCAGCTCCATCAGCACTAAATTATTTGCAGCTGCATGTCAAAATCAAATCAAGCATTGGTCGCCACCAAAAATTGAACTCAAGAAATTAGATAGGCCGAAACAAAACTAGAAAAATGGAGGAAAAAATATGCATTTAAAAAGTTCGGAGAGTCGGTCTCAGAAATCTAACATGTTGAATCAGAATGCAGTCTTAATGTCTTATACAGTGAGTTCTAGCGATTATTAGCTGATACACAATCCCCAGAGGGAGCCAAATCTGTACACTTTTTACTGGAGGCATTTATGCTCGCTCAACTCGGTTAGTCAAAATGAATAGAAATGGGCATCTTATACCTGCATCTTTGTATAGTGGCCAACGATAGCAAGAGCCGAGAAAATATTGGTTTTCAAAGTAAATGAAGTGTTGTGCCGATCTAATTGCTTTCACGTATGTCATGCGAATACTCTTGTCTACTTTCAAGTTCTTTCCACAGTCAAGATTCTGCAACCATGAAGAGATTGAAAGAAGCAACATTATCAATGTGGAATTCAATCTCTACTCAAAAACACTAAAGACTTTGCATAAAAAGGAAGAGTGACTTTCTAATGTAAGAACACTTTTCAAGTTATACACATGCCAACAAAAAAATAAAAATGAAAGACGGTTGTCAACACTTCATTTGTTTACAATTGAAGTCCCTTGAAAATGGTAATTAATTTGAAGTAAATTCTCCCGAACTGCACATGCGAATTTTCCGGGTCGTCTTTGTCCCTGACTTGTACTATTTTGTTGCCATCGGGGCTTGTCGAGGGAGAAAGTATCCACGAAATCCTATTGAGCCTTAAGAGAGCATTCTCATGCCAACGCCTAACATTTTTCGGCTTAAGCTCGCGCCACTTCGCCGCTTTTCTCCATCTCTGTGCAAGATTCTTCAATTCGTGTACGCAGCTTGTCCCTCAACTTTGCAATGTAGATCATGCCATTGTTGCCTTGGGACATTGACAGTGTACTATAATCATCACAAAAAGCAATTTCTTCTCATGATCGAAACATAACATATATATGTTATTACAATGCTAAAGGTAAACATTAGCATACTACCGTGAACGTGGGGCCGTGAATGTTATTCTTAAAGACGGTATCAAGATTGCTATAGAGTTTGTGCTCCAGACAGTCATATCGGCCATCGCATAGGTCTAGTCCGCCAATAAATGCTGTTATTTTGTAGTTGTTTCTCGAGACTTGAGTGTCAAGAACCATGCACTTTTGGTGGTGTGAGTACAGGGTCCCCACCACTTGGACTATAGAAGATCCACACTCCAACAAATCAAACCAAACATTTTCGTAGATTTATCTCGGATTTCAATCGAATGGTAGCCTTTACAATATTGTAAAATTCCCTTTTAGAGCTGTCCTAGATTCATGTCATTAGGTTAGAAAACACATGATATGATCTAGGACAGCATGAGATAGATCAATGAACTTTCGCGGATTGCCTGATGAGAGAAAATCTTTGTTATAAAATTATACCGAATTGGAGTAATCAGGTAATATACAACAAAAGTGGTGCTTTTGATGCAATCTAACAATTAGATTTTGATTAAGAATTGACCTAAACATTTAAGGATACATACCTATTGCTCGAAAATTCTGAGTTTGGTACTTGCATAACGAGAAGCAAGCACAAAGCCAACGCCAGAGTGTCAAACGAACTTCTTCGTCTCTTCATCATCAGGTTGCATCACACCATCCTGCACCACAACATGGCACGTGCCAAGTCTCAGTGATGAGAGATCTCAATAAAGAACTATCCTTTCTTAAGTCATGGATTTGAAATTTTCTGGCCAAACGGTGCATTGCACCATAAATGAGGATACTTATTCAAGAAAGAGCCATTATATAACAAGCCAAAAGAAAGAACCATTAGAGGTCAAGAATTTGTGTTAAAAAAAAAAAAAAAGAACTTCTTATACTGTAAACGTTCATTAAGCCGATAGTAAAAGTAGGAAAATCCTTCACAGACTGCACCATTGATAAAAGGATGATCCTTACTCTACTACACTAGGCCCAATAGATCAACAATGATGGAAGTCACAGGCGGGCAAATTTTCTCAACCTCGTAGTACTCCAATCATCCCGAAAGCCATAAAGACATTTTCATGTTTTATCAATGCTTAATTACATGTGAGTATGGTCTAGTGTTACTGTCTTCAAAAGGATGAGCTCAGGCCGAACGCATCATGGTCCTTCACACAGAAGTGCTCATCTTGAGGGGTTCTTATGGGTCGGGATTATTGACACTTGAATTGTACCAACAATGAAACAATAAAATGAAGAATAATAATAATCATAAAAATTTTGTCATACGTGACAACCGATTTTCCCTCCTCTCTTGAATTCAGTTATGACAGCAATAGCCAAAGGGATATTTTCGTGGTTTTAAATCAGGGCACTTTCGTCATTTGACGAGGAAGTTCTCCATTCTGCTTTGCATCCGTAGCCTTTACCGTCCTCTCTAGCTTCACTGTTGGCCACACACACACACACACACACACACACACACACACACACACAAGAAACAAAGCTCGATCCAAAGTTCCACACACACACACAAGAAACAAAGCTCGATCCTAGAATCCAAAGTTCATCGTCGTTGATTCGAGGTTGCTCGATCCTAGAATCCAAAGTTCATCGTCGTTGATTCGAGGTTCACCGGAGGTGAATCATCGTCGATCCCACCGCTCAGCACTTCAATTGCGGTTCCGGTGTCGTTTGGTTGCAGTTCCGATCGCGTGCTATTTTGACCACGAGGACGTGGTACAAATATAATTTACAAAATATAACTTTCACTATTACAATATTTTCTCACACCACATACAATACTCAGACAACTACTCAGACAACTCTACTCAATTTCTCTCACTCACGTGCATACATAGCACGCTCTACTCAACACACTCTCAAGACCCCTACACACACCCACACACCCCTTGGACTTCTTACTCACACACTCTTAGTTGGACACTCAAATGAGGAGCAAGTTGCTCCTATTTATAGGATGGAAAGTTGGTGACTTTCCTAGCTTTCTACACTATTCTAGAAGTATTATTATTATTATTTTATTATAGCCTCACAACTAGATTTCTATGGAGAAGTCTAGAAGTGGTGCAACTTTTCTTGATGGATTTTGCTAGAACATTCTAGAGAAGGGAGAGATCTAGAGAAATCCAGAGAGAGAGAGGCGGTGCCTTTTTCTTCTGACACTCCCCCTCACCGACTGCTCTCTCTTAATTTAGATATAGTAGCTGTGCCGATATTACTTTTGGACTCTTCAACTGTCTTCCTCCATTTGGCATATTGCAAAGCTTCTTCGTACATGGATGGCTCTATGGCTCCATCTTCAGTTGTTTCTCCTACCGCGACTTTCCATCGGACTTTTTGAAGCTTGGGTATTTGTGGTGTCAATTTGACTTGTACTTTAGTCTCCTTTTCCTTCTTCTCACTCAATTTAGTCTTCATATTCGACATATCTCCTCTAAGAATTTTTGAGATTGGAACTCATTCGATCAAGCCTCTCATTTGTGACTTTCATTTCGTGCTTCAATCGATTAAGTCCCATTCGAAGCACTTCAATGTAGACATCTTGATCCTTTTCCTCATAAAATTTCTTCCCCTTGATCTTATTCCACCGATCCTTATACCACGGGATGTAGGGTGTAGATGGCCTCCTTTTCTCAAAGAAAACTTTCTTTTTCTCCTTCATTTGTTCGTTGTCTCTTCCGATATGATTAATTCGGAACATCATAGTGGGCTTGAGGTCCTGAAGCTTCTGCGGCTTCTTGAACTCACATCGGAACTTCTCTAGCTCACTTTCTTTTGCCTTGAGCTCTCGATCCTTCTGTCTCAGCACCTCGTCCCTCTTTTTCAACATATTCTTCTACCAGTGCACAATCTGGGATTGTGAAGTCGATTGGTTCGGGACCAGGCTTACTTGGTATAGTTCGGGGCATTATACTCAAGTCACAATGGTAGATTTCTCGAGTTCGGTAAGTGGCATCGAGAAGCTCAACGGCTCAAATTATAATAATTGGAGCACCCGCATACAATATTACTTGCTAGGACAAGATTTGTGGGATATTGTTGGCGGGAGCAACACCACCCCACCCACAAATGATAGCAAATTAAGAAAATGGAACATAAAATCAGGAAGGCCCCACTTAGATGCAGTCAAGCGCATACTAAGGTATGTAAATGGTACATTTGATTTTGGGCTTCTGTATAAGAAAGAAGCATCATGTGAAGTTGCAGGCCATTGTGATGCTGACTTTGCTGGAGATCGTGACACGCGACGATCAACTACTGGATATATGTTTAGCCTCGGATCAGCAGTAGTGTCATAGTGTAGCAAAAGACAGGCAACTGTGTCACTATCTACAACAGAAGCTGAGTATAGAGCAGCAGCAATGGCAGCACAAGAGAGTACATGGCTGGTACAGCTAATGGAGGATCTCCATCAACCAATAAATCAACAGTTTGCAGTAGATACGAATCGCATGGAAAAGGATGCCCTGTCTCAGTGGACTCCAACCATCGCTTACGAATCTTCTTCCACCGATTGAGCTCTTCACCTTCTTGCTCTAGTCCAAGCCCAAGAGTCGTCCTCACGTCGAATGAATGTACAGATACTGCTCAGGAAGTGCTCAATGATATGATTGAAGGAATCCATTCATTATTATGTCCTGTTGGTGGCCGTTAGAATCAATGCTATAACAGTGAGGCTATGCTCGCTTTCTGGAAAGTTGCTGAGTTGTCATCTCGAGCTCACGCCCTCCTCACCACCAAATCATCAGGTCGTCTCTTCTCTAATTAAGCCTCGTTATCGGTGTCGATTTGTTCTAGACTCGTCTCTCTTGATCTCTCTTCTGTTTTTTCCCCCTCGCCTTTCACTTGACTGCTTCATCGTCAAACATTTGCTGCGTCGTCGCGCCGAGACACTCCTCATCGCCAAAAGCCAAAAGCGGGATTGTGACAGCATAAGCCCAGGAGATGCGGTTGTGATTGCTTTCGATAATTCCGTTTGCGTAGCTCACTGCGTCAGAGGGATCGTGTCAACTAAAACCTTCCACAAAGAAAAATAATCATTGATGCATCACACGTAACGGTAATCATCGATGTGCCATTTTGATACTAGCAACATCATCTAAAAGTAGTTTCGCCTGGATAGCAAACCGACCGAATAAGAAGGAAGCAACTGGAATACGTTAGCTGGAGCTTGAATTCATGGAAACGAGCAGCGGCGGCAATGATCCACATCTTACGCCCCTGAAGGTCTTCTGGTAGAGACATTGCTAGCCGAAGACAACGAACGTGACTTGGAATATCTGTCTACTCCAAGCTCAGCGTCGAGGCAGAGCAAGCGGCTTCTTTCTTCGGTCAGACTGACTGCGATGTCCTCACAGGGCGGAGGGCGGAGGAGGGGAGAGAGAAGGCTAGGCCAGGCTAGAGGAAAAGATTGAAAGGTAATGGGGCTGGTGGGTTTGGCCGCAGATCAAATCAATGGGTTGCTCTTGTGGGCCGTGCCAGTTGGACCAACTTGGCCTTTTCTATTTGTTATTTACTTTTATCTTTTTTATTACTCTTTTTCTTTTGTTCTTTTTTTTTTACTTCCATTCATTGTTTTATGCTCTTTTTTTTTTTTTTATAGAAAAACGTATGCCTAATTTGTTTACTAAAATTCATATGTTGACAGTTTCGAATATATTTACCCTAATATTTAAAGAAGAATAGCATGCCATCTTGAACAAAGTACAAGCTATTGCATGTTTTTGTTGCGTCAATTCTTTACTTCCCGAAAAGCTAGAGTAGTTTATTGATTGATGGAAAAAATAGGCCAAAAAGATGGGACAACCCAATCGAATTGAATTGGATATGTGTTGATGAAATATCGACTCATTCAAAATGACTTAATTGATGACTTGGATTCATATAGACCCGATTTCCAATCTTGCCCATTTGGCAGGTTGAAGTCCTAGAATATCACGATGGAAGATTAAACAAAGATCAATACAAGGCAAGAGAAAGATATAGTTTTCTTTAGTAAAAATTGATTCCTTCATGTTTTATTTTTCCTGTTTGAGGATATTTTTGAATTTATTGAAAGTTCTCAAAGTGAAGAAATGATTAAACATGGTAAAGAGTCAAGGAAAAAGGAAAATAAATGAATAAATATGTTGAGAATAACATAGGTTTAAATAAAATCAATTTTTATAAAATTTCACCCAAAAAATCAACCATGATTGGTCAAGTGGTCCAAGGCTTGATTTGCAAGTCAAAGGCCACAAATTTAATTTCCCAATCTATTATCCATTTTGGGATAATTATGCGAATAACTTGGCAGAACTATTTTGAACAATATCTAGTGGTGAACGCATTCACATGTTGGTGGCCAAAGATTATTGCGGGTTGGAGAAACTCCAAATAGAATGTCCAACAAAAACATTTGAGTTGCTGTTGATGCCCTTCAATGACGGGCTGTAATTGTACTTTGACAATTTTCCATTTCCATGATGATTTCGAGAGACTTCCTTCACACACGGAATCATAATTTCAAAAAATCTTTTTTGACAATAATGATCTAGGCCATTGGTATCTCCATGACCCCCAATGAGCTCATCATTGTCCTTCACGTGGAAGTCTGCCTTCAAGACCGGGTGCCTCACATGAACACAAAACCACTATCCCATAGGGAGTTCTCACGGTTCGGGTTGTTAACACTTGAATTTTGCCAACAATGCATGAATAATGATAAAGGTAATTTTGTAATGCATTGTGGACACCCAAATTTTGCCGACCATTCAAGTCTCCATTTTTTGCAAATATATATATATAAAAGAAGAATAAAGAAGAGAGAGATAACAAAAGTTTAATAAAAAGTTTGAAAAAAAAAAAAAGAGAAAAAAAAAAAAGGATATAAAAATAAAATCGAGGGGCTCGTGTTGTCCAGCCCACTTGGCAATTTTCGGCCTTTTCATTCCCAACCCCTCTCTTTCAGCCCATTTCTTTTAGTTCGCTTATTTTCTTTTGGCCCATGAGTCCAATTCACTCTCCTTGGCCCATCTCTTTCATCTTTTCTTTGTTCTCATAAGCCCGCCAGTACCTAAAAAGGAAGCCCAGCCCATCTTCTCCTTTTCCTTGCACGCGCTCACCCCCGTGAGAAGAAGAGCGTCGGTGACGCAAGGAAGAGAGAAGCAAGAGCGACGCGCGGGTGACGGAGGAGGGCGTGTCTGCGCCTGCGCGGGAGCGGGGCTGTGAGCGACGAACCGTGACGAGAGCAAAGCCGTCGCGCCTTCTAAAATCTCGCAGCCACGGCTGATCGACGTCGTCAGCTTCCTCCCGAGCACCATCCGCTCGTAGCCGTTCGTCGTCGTCGCTGGCCCCATCTTCAGAGAACTCTAGACGCGCTCTGTTTTGCATTCAAAAGCGCACGCCATTTCTTGCATAATCGGTTGTTCGATGGTGTCTAGATTCATGGTCGATTGATGTCCACTTCATTAGTTGTTGAACTGAATCTGAATCTGTGTTTTTCCCTTTCGTTTATGTTGTGCTCTTGCGATTCTCAACCTCGTTGCCGGTGGTGCCCACCAGTCGAGGCCGCCAAGTCAGTGCATTCTTTGCTGTTTTAGTATGCTTCCTGTGTAATTCTTATACTGTTTTGTGCGATTTTGGAGCTCATAATTTCCTTGCCTGAGTGGCTCGGTCTTGGCCGGAGTCGTGGCTGATGGGGGAACATTTGGACGTCAGGTATTGACGTCGGACCGATAGGGATTCCGGCGTGAACTTGTGTAGTGTAGTTCAATCGAGTTCGTCAATGGTGGTTCTGTATGAGGGAGTAGAAGAAGGTGCAGGGGAAAAGGACAAAATTGGGAAAAAGACAAAAAAGGAAAAACAAACTGTGATTCAATTGAAAGATTACACAAGCCATGCAAGTTGAAGAATTGAAGGTGTGTCGAACTGAAAGGTTGTCCTCAGCTAAAAGCCATGTAAGGCCTCAGTAAGTTCATGCTTGGAAACCGATGGTTGTAGATCTCTAGAGATGTGTTGCTCAATGCGTCGAGATCGACCAAGATAGAGACCAAATTGTAACAACTATAGTATGTGATGTGGTTGTGGTAGAACTTGCAATATTTTAATTAATCTTTAGGTGTCATAGACTCCACTCTTTCATCTTAGACATCATCTTCTAAGCAAATGCACGCATTAAAAACTCACTTGGGTTATTAATAACTTGATGGATTCAAATTTGCAAGTGATTCCGCTTAAGTATTGCATGATGAATTGGGAACTTTTTATCTTGTGTCGTCAAAATTCAAATATTCAAAATTAAATTAGATTTTTTGGCATAGCAAATTGAATGTCACAGCTTCATATCGAATATATACCTATTAAATTAGAATTTTTATTATGTCCGGAGTCAATCGAAGAACAACTTCCATTGTGGCAATACACTATTTATAGGTGCATGTTGACTATTTGATTATATCAAGCTATTTAAATTTTGAATTATATGGGTAGGCATATTTTACCATCGATTAAAATAAATTTTTATTCAGGGTGATCGACCAAATTACTAGTTTGCTAGTTTTTTTAAGAATATTTGTTATTTTTATTGTAAAATAATTTGTATAAATTTGGGACTTGATATATAATCATTATATGGTGCCCACATTAACATGATGAAGTTAACATTAATGTTCATATAGAAGAAGTCTGAATGACACATAGGACAATACGGAAGCCTCATGTTAACTTTCACATTCATGAAGTCAAACTACCATTTGGAGCGTGACATTGATATAATGCAATTCTTGATAATCACTATGTTCAGTTATGAAAATTGAATTACATCGTAAATTACCGGTATCAAAGCAAATACATATTAATGAAGGGTCTCAACTACTAGAAGTAAATATTCACTTGTGTATGAAATCACTCACCTCAATAGTACTACCAATACTATTGGTTAAGTTTCTCAGCTCAGACTATGTTTTTCACTAACATTATAGCTTGTCATTTGCTTAGGCCCATCAATCTATAATAAGAAAGGAGTAGAAATGAGTTGTGAATGATTTGCACAGAGAAACAAAGTGGACAAACAAGACGTCTTTATCCCATGCACGGTGCATGGAGATGTATTATATAGGAATAGGAGGTTTTTTATCTATTTAATTTCGCTAATTAATATCTTCTAATTTATTCCTATGCCACCTGTCTTTGATATAGTATTTGAATATCACAGCTACATATAGAATATATATACCTTTTAACCTAGAATTTTTTTTACGCCTACGGTCAACAGAAAATATCTTCCATTGTGGCACCACACTCTTTATCAGTGCATGTTGACTATTTGATTGTATCAGGCTACTTAAACTTTGGATTATAAGGGTAAGTGTGTTTTACCATCGATTGAAACCATTTTTTGTTATGGGTGATCAAATCGAATCAGGAGGTTGTAATCATATTTTTTTTTTTTCAAAGAATATATGATGCTTTTATTTGTCAAATAATTGGTAAGAATTTGCAACTCGATATATAATCATTATATTGTGCCCACTTATTATGATGAAGTTAATATTAACGTTCATATGTGTGAAGTTTGAATGACAAATAGGACAATACAATGGAGTTGTGTCCCCCACCAATTCACCGAGGCGTCATATTAGCTTTCATGTTTATGAAGACGTATTGCCATCGGGATCATGAGGTTGACATAACACCAAGGTTAATAATTGCTTTGCTTAGTTATTCAAAATTGAATTAAATCGTGAATTGTCCACATCAAAGCAGATATATATTAATAAGGGGTCTCAACTGCAAGAGGGCAGCATTCGCTTTTATAATTACTCACCTCGGTCGTGCCTTGGACATAGGCGGTCGGGCCCGAAGGCAGTTTTAGTACAAAAGAAATGGTGGAGTGTGCCTCTTTGTCCTTTACCGAGGAGTACAGGACATTGGAGTTCAAAAAAAAAAAAAATGGTTTCCTTGTGACTATTGGCAATTTTTAGTTGGAAACGTCCGTGAATGTTAACCAACAAATTAAAGTCAAACAATGATAATACTTTATTGGGATAATGACTTAATTGATTTCTAAATTTTGACTTAATATACAATGTGATCCATGAACTTTAAGTTTGTTTAATATGATCCTTAAACTTCAACTAAATGTGCAATATTGTCATTGAAATTTTAATTTATTTAAAATGATCCTTAAAACTTTTTATACATGTTCAATTTAATCCCTAGAATGTATAAAGATATTTAATACTATCTTTTTTATTAATTTAAGTTCAGTGACAATATTAAACATTTTCATTAAATTAAACTTGCACTAAAAATTCTTGCCATCACTGGCCGATGTTCTAGATTTGATTGGCAATGACCACGAGCACATGAAATTATTATTATTTCCCTCATGTAATGGGAGGGAACCAGATAAGCAAAAATCATAAAATCAGCAAAAACTCCTGAAATTTTCAAGTAAAATTAAACGTTACAAAAGAAATTGAAAGTAACGGGAGAGATGGAGTAATTAGTAGAGAGTATTTGAGAGGCCACGAAGGAATTCGCTGCCTCAGTGTAGTGGATGCCATCCCAGCTCACGTGACGCGACGACTCCTCGCACACAGTGCCATTGTTGTAGCACGCCTTTGATGGGTTCTCAAATCCTACTCATATTGCAATGCCAAAAACAGACAAACTTAAGTAAATCGGCTATCATTGTAAGTTTGTAACCACTCATAGGGCACAAAACAAATGAACAAGATACTCTTGCTAACTCTTGAGTTTCAACTTGACAATTGGCCCTAACAGAACTTGAGGAGACTCAGATCAGAGGCGATGAAATCCATACCATGTATGGTGTAATTGGCGATGAGATCGTATTTGATTGCGAAGACATCGACGTACACGATCGTGGCATTCTTCATCTGACTCCTCAGTTCTTCGCAAAGGGACTGCAATCGCCGATTGAATTCCCGAGCAGCATCATTGCGAGATCGGAGGCATCCGATCTCATCGATGTCGCTCGCATCATGGGCGGCGGCGACCAGTATGCTAGGCAAACAGCCTAATGGCCCAGTGTTGTGCACCCAGAAATTCTTCCCTCCGCTTTGGTATATGCTCTACAAAAAATAAGATATACTCTACAAAAAATTAGTTATATAAATTAAATTTACATAGATGGGATTATGTCTAATCTTTTGGTAATTGTTGACTAACCCATATGGCGAATCTGATTTCTTCAATGAAGGTTGGGATGTTTCCGATGACCTGCAAAACGGAAGGGTTCTGAACTGAGCTGTGAGGTCGTTTTGGCCGATGTCAATGGTGTAAAGAGCGTCGGCGAAGCCATCCTCGCCGACCAAATTTGCGTGGCCTGAAATTCAGGACACCAGATCGAGATATCTTAATTTTGCCTTCTTGTAGAGGTTAATTTGTCTAGTCAAAGGATAGATTACCTCTCGAGAGAAGCAACGGAGAGCGAGATCGGAAAAGGAGGAACTGGCGGAGTTGGACGCCCAAGTTGAAGGGCTGGTCGCGAGGGATGGTGGTGGCTGCGCCGGACACAGCGAAATTGGCACCGTTGCTGAAATTTGGGCCCAATGATTCCAAGTATGGACTCAAGAAGCTTGTGTTCAGGCTCTCACCTATTTTGGATTTTATGCAAATCTCAACAAAATCTCATAGTGTGTACTTAAGACAATCCTATTTTAATAGATATAGTCCAAAAAATTTCAGCATTTACATGATTTGGTCCTCTAACTTTTATTCAATGAAGTCACCTAACTTTTTGGATTTATGCGATTTGATCCTTAAAGTTTTATCTTGCGTGA
Source organism: Eucalyptus sideroxylon (assembly GCA_014182405.2). Taxonomy (NCBI): domain Eukaryota; kingdom Viridiplantae; phylum Streptophyta; class Magnoliopsida; order Myrtales; family Myrtaceae; genus Eucalyptus; species Eucalyptus sideroxylon. The sequence continues at coordinate 29,236,674 of CM024554.2, read as the reverse complement.
TCTAGTAATAATTCCTATTTCTAGCTCAAACACTTTTTATTAGACCTAAAATTAACATTACAAAAAAAGTATTTTTTTTCATGTGTTTTCTTCAAAGAACATCAAAAGAAAGGATTCAAACTAGTGCTCATCATGTGCTGAAGCCCCTCCTCCCTAGGGAAGATGCCTTGGGAAATCACAGGATAAAGAGAGCGAGAACTCACAGAGGAAATCGATGGTCAACCGCCCGTCGCACAGCCGGCCGGTGGCCTCATGAAAGAAGGTGCGCCCGTTGGGCAACGCGACGTCATTTCCGAGCCCCGCTGACCAGCCACCGGTGTCCGAGTTGGAGTCGCCGAAGTTGAAGATGACGGGCTTCCTCTTGCATGGAGAAGCAGCCGAGCTTGGAAGGCCAAGACAGAGTCCAAACATCACGGCGTAGCACCTCAAAGCACGGAGGCTGGGAACGCAAGAGCCCTCTCCTCTCTTCTTCTCCATTTTCTTTCTCTCCTCCGCTTTCTTTGTTGTCGCTAGATTGACTATAAAAGTGCAAGAGAGAAGCTGTTCATGTAAAAATTCAGAGGGGTCTAAGTTGTGGATCTCGAGACCGGGCAGAACGGGCTCTTGCAATTTGGTCCAATCCCTTCGTGGAAATCTTGTGATCGTTTTCTACTGTGATTGCTGACAATTTGAATTGTCCCACTGGAGACCATCTAGAAAAGAAAATATCTTGGGAGTTCCCTTTCTTTTCTGACGACTTAAATGGAGGAGCAAAAAATATTGATTAGTCAAAATCTAAGCAAGTTGGTCCATGAACCATATTCATTTTCATTAGACGAAACACGTGACTGTGTATCGACATCAATACACAACACGACACGATACGACATACCAATACATCATTTCTTAAAAATCATCGAATTTTGATATGTTGGGACATGTTGTGTATAAATATATATATATATATCTATGTAATAAATTATCATTTTTACTATTATTTCAATCAAATTAATTTAAATCAAATTCATAAATAAATAAATAATATAAAAAGTCTATAATTAATTTACACTAAAAATATTAATTTGCTATTTATTAATATCATTTTGACACCATTCCAATAATTTATAAAATTTGAAAGGAAAAAACAAGCAATTCACATTTTGAACTGGCATGTTAGATATGTTGGAAGAGAGAGAAAAAACTTGGTGGTGAATTGCGTATCATGAGAAGTGAGAGTCAAAAGAGAAAAGAAGACTAGGTTTTTTTTTTTTCCAATTATTATTATTATTATTATTATTATTATTATTATTATTTACATATATATATTGACTCATCATTTATTGAAAATTTTTAAAATTAACCTCGTTTGTCAGAATCACGTGTCAAAAACTTGCATGTCGGAATTTCAACTCGAGTGTTAGAGAGCGTCTGAAAAGTTAACTAAGTATCGGATTTTCTAAATGTATTGACTAAGTGTCAGCAGTGTTCAAAAGTGGTGGAAAGCATTTGACACGTGTCGAAGTGTCTGACACGACACAAAAGCTTTAAGAGAGTGTCAATACTTCTTAAACTATTGACACCTTATATTTGTTACTTGAAAAAAAATAAAAGAACAAAAGGTAAAAATGACAAAAAAAGCTATATGGTAATAAAAAATAAAAATAAAAAGGAAAGCAAAAATACTGTGATTGCTAACAATTTGAATTGTCCCCATTGAGGATCATCTAGAAAAGAAAATGTTTTGGGAGTTCATTTTCTTTTCGATGACTTCAATGGGAACAAAAATCATTGACTAATGATTTCCAAAATCCAGCAACCAAAAAAAAAAAAAAAAACTGTTGACTAATCAAAATCCAAATAAGTTGGTCTCAGAACTGTGTTTATTTCCATTTCACGAAACACATGAATATTAACGCCTTATTTTTGTTACATAAAAATTAAAAATTGGTAAAAACGACAAAATGTAAAAAGGGAAGGCGAAAATACTGCAATTGTTGACAATTTAAATTGTCCCATCGAGGATCATCTAGAAAAGAAAATGTCTTGGGAGTTCATTTTCTTTTTGATGACTTCAATGAGGGAGAAAAAATCATTGACAAAATCAAAATGTAAGCAAGTTGATCTATGAACCAGGTTCATTCCCATTAGATGAAACATGTGACTGTTGACATCTTATTTTTGTTACATAAAAATAAATAAAAAAAGTTAAAAATGACCAAAAAAAAACTATATAGTAAAAAAAGAAGAAAAAAAAGAAAGCGAAAATACTATGATTACTGACAATTTGAATTGTCCCCATTGAGGATCATCTAGAAAAGAAAATGTCATGAGAGTTCATTTTCTTTTTGATGACTTCAATGGATAGCAAGAATCATTGACTAATCAAAATCTAAGCAAGTTGGTCCATAAATCATGTTCATTCCCATTAGATGAAACATGTGACTGTTGACACATTATTATTTTTTACATAGAAATAAAAAATGGTAAAAACAACAACAAAAAAACTATATAGTAATAAATAAAAAAGGAAAGCAAAAATACAAAAAGGGGGGCTATTGTACTAGGCATGGATAAATAGAAGAGAGTAGAGAATTTTTTTGATAAAAATTAATAATATATATATATAAAGAAAAAAATAATAAAAGCACTAATAAAGTTTGGGTGGGCCATTTATACCAGGCCCATTTTCTTTAGTAAAATTTTTAGTCCAACTTCCCCATTTTCCTTATTTTCTTTCAGCCCACAATTTGAGCCCAAAAAGGTGAGAAACAGAGATTAAAAAAAAAAAAAACTCACGAAACTCGTCCGATCCAGAGTACTTCGCCGGAGTTTCTTTGAATTTGGCCGGAAATGGCATCGAGTCTTTTGGTCGCCGGTCGCCGGTCGCCGGTCGCTGGTCACCGTATCTCTCCATGGCCGGGCGACGTAGATACTTTCTGAAGCTGTTCACCCAATCGACGACCTTGTGGAGCTCAGTTACCTTGATCCTGCGTTCTCAGTCTTGCCCAGGTAAGGTGAGCTTCCTCTTTCCCAAACATGCTCTGTCTTAGCCCTGTCTTTCAAGAGCCCGAACTCGATCGGCAAGTTAATAAGTAAATCATGATAAGCTGGGATCGATTGGCTGCAAGCGGCATTGATCTAAGTCTCTGTATACCATGATTAGGCCGAGAGTCACTGGAAAATCAAATTGGAAAATCATTGTTGAAGTTGCATGTCACGTGTTCGATAAAATGCTTAAGTGAGATTTCGAAATAGATTGTGTGTGATTCGCTTTTGACTTTATTTTAGTCCGAGTTTGATCCCTTTTCATTGAATTGCTTGCTCATACTGATGTTGTTGCCTCGTTTTGTTCATTTTATGTAGCCATTTACACATCACCGAGTCGGCCATTGACAAACTTCTTGCCAGAAAATCCATACCCTTAGCCGGAGAAGCCGTTGTTAGAAGCTGCAGTAGGCGGTCCTTTCTTTTTGTCTTGTGGTAATGCTTCTGAAGTGGTTATGCCTGGCCTTTTATTAGCCGAACAGTTGCTGTTGCCAGTTGTTGTTGCCACTTAACAACCTGGGCCTATTCTAATTAAAAATGGAAAAAAATAATTGCAAAAAAATAATCCCAAAAAAAATTGAGATTTTTGTTTTTTTATGGTAAGAGTAAGCAAAATTGAGATTTTTGTTAATTAATCAAATAAGCAAAAAACTCCAAAAATCTTCAAGTGAAATTAAAAGTAAATCAAATTGATGCGATGGTGGGCGGTGATTGTGATGGCGCTTGTCGAGTGCGGGTAAAGCGGTGGTGGTGGTGGGGTTGGGGGTGTGATGAGGAGGGAGAAGGCAAAAAAATTGTGTAGTGTGGGTGGTACATGAATCAGATCATAACCTGATTGTGAGCTTCCTTATTAACTCGGCCAGCCGGTTCATGGATCTTCCTTTCTTCAAAAGTAACAATACGAAGAGTAAAAATGCTAAAAATGAATCTCAAGACAAATTTGATATGAGTCTAGTTGGTTGGGCATGAGTTGAAAAATTTGCATTGCAAATAAATGGGTCAAAACGGATTAAGTGGATCAATATGGGTCAAACCATTTATGACTTTACCAAACTCAACTCAATCTACTTGTTTAACAGGTCTATTGATTAATGAGGGAAGGTTTTCTACTGAAGGCAAGAGAAAAAGATAAAGTTGGGGTTTTGATATGGGTCCCTCTCTCTTGGTGGGTCTCTAGGCAGTAGCTCATGTATAAATCCTTAGGGACTAACAAAGCTCCGATTTCTTTTTGCGGGACCACTTGCTAATCGTCGACTAACATTCATTCATAAATGTACTCCAACGCAAATCACAAAAGGAGCAAATACTTGACAGCGTTATTGCATGTATTTCCAGGATGTTAGTGCGTCACTTTCGAGAAGTATCCACTACTGTATAAGGAGGAATACGGAATTCATACTTGAGGTGGAGAGATGTGGCAGCCCGGGGCTGTCTGCAGTCTACTAGTCCCCCTCCTTTATCACTTTGTGACAGCTTCTACTTCTGCTGACCTAAATTCATCAGGAAAAATGCTCGGCTCTGGGACGTCAGCACGATGGCAATTACCTTTGTTCTTGTCAGTGTCAACTTGCGCCTTCTTTTCATGTGTAATTCAATTACAATATGGCAACACATCGCTGTCTGTTTAAGCGTCCCTCTTTGGTTTGTTATTGTTTTCATATGTTCACTTAAAAGGGCGAGTCTTCTCCCTTTCGGGGGTTCTTTCCTTCCCTTTACCTAAACTAGCCCTTTAATGGATAGCAATAATTCTGATATTCATCTTATTACATGTATGCGCAGGAAAATCTCTATCATGTCATCCATGTAATAATGAGTACAGTCTACTTCTACCTAACGTTTCTTCCGGTTCCAATTGTCGTGCCACTTGGCGACTTCTTATGGCAAGGGTAAGGTTTCAGACTTTTATCTGGCCAAAAAAAATTAAAAAGCTCAGGCTTTTTTATTTTTAGGCATGTTTCTCGCCTACAAACGGGGAGAAACACTGTACATAGTCCTTAAGTAACGAATACTGATTGCAAATCTGCAATTTAGCTTTTCTAAAAGTAACGAAGGACGTTTGTCGTGGACAATATTATGGAGGGCCTCCTTTTTCTTTCAAATAGCCTTCCTCATCTTCATTGCCGATTTTGTGGCTCCTTCTATCCCTATTTGCTCCAAGACAAAGATGCATGGCTTTTCATGTCCATACCTTTCCAGTTTTTCATAAATTTATTGGGGTTCCTCAGATGTTCCATCATTTGTGAATTGCATCTGCCACGCCTCTCTCTCTCTCCCTCTCTCCGTCCCTCTAAATTCCTCCTCTCTGGGCTGAACATTGGTATGAGTATTTATTGGCTTGTGGGAACTTGACAGCTCGCTTGTCTCAAGTGATTGATTTCTGGATTAACCATATTCTATTTTGTGGATTATGTTTATTAGCAACGCGTGTTTTCTTAAAGTAATTTTAATGCAAACTTCATCTGGTTAGTTTCTTTCCACACCCCCCTCCCCACTAATTTTTCCTGCATCTGGTTACAGGGTTCAAAGGTGTTTCTTCCCGTATGATTACCAGATAGTACAGGAAATTCACAGTAGTCAGCTCGCGGTGGAACCAGAGAGGAGCTTTGCTTTTCCTTTGCTTCCACGCAAGACATCCAAGTACACTGGGTTTGCTTTCGACTCACCTGGGTATGAGTCATTTTTTGCTTCACAACAAGGTGTCTATGCCCCACAAAAGGCTTGGGATGTCATAATAAGAGCCAGCGAGAGGACAAAGCTGAAGACATTGCCCAAGAAATGAACTTTAGGTGCTGCACTTCGATATGGGTAGTAAGCCGTATAGGTTCAAAGTTGTAAAGTTACCTGTACCATAGTCGTTGCTTCTTTCTTATGAATTTTATATATGGACATTATAGTTGCCCTCCATGCTTCAAACCCGATACACTTTTAGAGGAGCCACAGTGGCTATCGCTTCCCTAGTTGCTAGTTCGGATGTAAATGTCTATGTTTCGACAGAAGGGAGGGATGTGATAATTCCAGACTTCTAGACTCCTTTCAGATGCCAAGAGCATCACTCGTTCCAGAGTGTTAGGAATGCTGCTTACGTTCATCCGCTACGTGCATTCAAGGCCTAGTTCTAGCTAAACTGCAAAGTCTTAAGTGCTTCTCTTGAAACGTCTTGTTAAAGTCATCATTTGGAATAGAGGACTAGAGATCGCCTCAATTGTCTGGATTTTCTCCCTATTGACAATAGCCAATTCAAAGGAAGAGAAGGACTTCCTTCTCTATGCTTCTTGGCTTATTGAAGCTGAACATCCCATCAATGAAACTACAATGTCTAGTTGCTCGGGTACGCTGTGTGAAGAAGACATTGCTCAGACTCGAGACAGAGTTGTGCAGGTGTGAGGTGGAGTGTATAGAGTTCCAAGGATGGCTCACAAAATAGGAGAGGCTGAAGGTGGAATGGGGGAGGATTCTCAGGTTAACCTACCCTAAGCTACCACGATATGTATGCTTCAAGTTCAATCGTGTGCCTGTGCCTATTAAGTCTTGTCTTTCGTCTCCTGTGAATAGAAGAGAGAGAGCATCATTCCAAAAATTATGTTAAGGGAACAAGACATACCATTTTTTTTAAACAAGATGATCTTTTCTATTTGCTCATACTTTCATGAAAGAGTATTTTAGAATCTGACAATTCCACATGACATGCCATTTTCAAATGCCCCTGGTCATGCTAAGTCAAAAGGGATGATGTTCTAAGACACAAAGTTGTAAGTAAGTCAGAAAAATAAACAGGATTAAATATGACATCTTGCTTTGAAAAAAGGTTATGATAATGAATTTTTTTTTTCAATTTTTTTTTCTTTTTAGGGGGAGGAAGCATGAGGAAGCCCAATCCTCAGAATTCTCCTTGGATGATATTTTCTTTTCCTAATTGGATAGCATCACTTTGGATCGGTTTGGAAGACCACCTCATGCTTTGAAAACGAGTTAGAATTATATATTCTTAGCAAAAACAAATTAAATTATTGGAATAGAAAATGCAACTGTAACATATAGATAGGATAGAAAATATGAGGTTATAAAAACAACCAAAATCCATGAAAACTTCTATGAAATGGAGCATTTTGATAGTTGATAGTGTTGGCCCTGAAATTAAGTGTCTCTAAGTTCTTTACCCCTAATAGACTCGAAGTATTCACACGAGAGGACCACTTCATTGAAGTTATAAAAGCACAATCCATGCAACCAAAAGCGATGCTTGTGGGGTAAGGCTTTTATGAATAGCTTCATCATTTCTTCCTCGGCTAGTTGAGGGTTAGTTCGCATTACGAAAGCCTCTCACCTTTTTGCATATGCTCAGAAATCCTCAATTGGTCTTCTCCAGATGCGAACTAAATCCTCATAGGGCGATTTAATTGGTATTGATGTAGGAATGCGAATGACAGCTCATTCCAATTCCTCATGAGGTAGATCATTGCCATGAAGAACCATTGCAATGCAGGCCCCATAAAACTTTCTTTGAAGGCTTAAGTTATGAATGGCATCCGGTCGTAGTGTCGAATCATTTTAGCCTAGAAATATTGCAAGTGGGTCATAGGACAAGTTGTGCCATTATATTTACGGGGATTAGATATTCTCATTTCTCTAGGAATCGTAATCCTGTGGAGGCAAGATGGACTTGCTATGTCTTGGTTAGGCGACTGATCCTTCCATTGCATCGACATTCCATTAATTATGGTGATGAATTTTGCTACTTCAAGAAGGCTAGACTTTTTCGAGATCATTTCATTACTTTCTTCTACATCGAAATTTCCAATCGAGGATGAGGCATTTATGTCATTCTCATGATTGGATGACAAATTTAGTAGCCCATTGGGAGATAAGCTTTGAAGAGCAAATGTTCCCCCTTCTAACAAGCTTTGGATCCTATGCGTAGGTGGGAGGCAATTATTTGATGAATGGCTAACCTCATCTAAATAATACTGATAACTCTCGAGACTGTACCATGGGCGATGCTCAGAGCCTTGGCGTGGGAGCTCATTGGCTGAGACTTTGCCTACGTTCGATGGTGAGCGTTGGCTTGGATTGCTTAGACTTTCTTTTCTTAACTCCTAGTCCTGACATTTTGAGTAAAACCCTTCGTTTTGCCAGCTTGAGTGTGTCAAGGGGACTGTGAGATGGTGGAGTTTCACTTCTTAGGTTGATGGAGGTCGGCATTCTTTAGACCCTAGCTCTTGTAGTAAGCTTGGGAAGCTACACTACCGTGCTTCGATTCTGAATAGGTTTTATAGTGTTGACCTCATCCGTGGACTCCTTACCTTTTTTAGTGGGAAACTCATCAGTAATATGATACTGCTCGGTAGTCCCTTTATTATGCAAGGCTACATCAATATTTTCTCCAATCGATCATTCTTCTATTGGCTACGGGTCAAACTGGGTGGTGGGGCTCTTCCTTAATGTGGCATGTATCCTTAAGAGCTTGTTATCCTTCGTCTCCATGACTATCGGATTTTCGTGAGGTTGGATGATGTTGATGTCGATGTCAACATTATATTCTTGATAGAAAGCATTGGTCAGTTCCCCTTAAATCCTAAGGAGACTAATCCTCCTTACAATATACCACCATAAGGCGAGGTCGATTAGATTTGATTGGTACGATTGAATCATCCTTTGGATTAGGTAGGCCTACAAATAGGCCTCTGGGTAAGAGGTATTAGCGTACCCCTCACATTCAAGCACTTTGAGCTCTTCTGAAATTTTAACACTAGCATAATTAGATAGATCAACGGGATCTTGACCTTGCAACTAGCTCAGCTTCTTCATGATCCTTGCAAAGTGCCTATCCTATTGGTCATCTTTTGGCAAATTCACAGGTGTCACGAGTGTATTTAGAGCAGTTATGGGGTTGGGCTTGGCCTAAGTGGACTTCATTTGCCTCGAGAGTTGTCTAAGGACAATGGACATCTATCCTATGCCATCTTCAATATTAGCAAGTCAATTTTGTACATCACTCCGATCAGCCACTATTGCTTAAGGCCATTTGCGAGTGACTATTAGTCGGTAGGGGTGTAAACGGTTCAGTTCGGTTCGGTTTTTTTGAAAAACCGAACCGAACCGAACCGTTAGAAAAATCTTTCGAACCGAACCGAAACCGAACGGAACCGAACCCGAACCGAACCGAAAATTTCGGTTCGGTTCGGTTTCCGGTTCAATTTTCGGTTTTTCGGTTTTCGGTTTTTAGCCTTTGGTTTTCGGTTTTTGTTTTTTTTTTTTCTATTAAACTTAGATTTCTCCACTTTTATTTCTCCATTTTTATTTTTTGGTTCGGTTCGGTTCGGTTAACCGATAAAAACCGAACCCGAACCGAACCGAACCGAAAAAACCGAATTTTTCGGTTCGGTTCGGTTCGGTTTTCGGTTCGGGAATTGACACCCCTAGAACTGGTCGGTGATTCATAATTACCTAACGTTGCAAAAAAAATAAAATAAAAAATGAATGAGTACGGGAGTAAATAGAGATTGACCCTTGACAAAAATCCAACTATTTTTATTTATCAAAAGAGGATTTCGTAGATTGCATATTTTTGACATCTATACTTGGAATTAAGAATATAGAATGAAATACTAGACATTAAAGAGAAGTCCATAAACAATGGGACTAAGAACAAGACAAAACTTTCAAAATATTGACATTATGGGGTACATGACTGCTATTTTATATGTGACGGGAAGCCTTGGTCTTGTGAAGCTATTTGCTTTCTTGGACTGGTTCTAAGACATGTACCCACCCAAGCCCCTTTCCATATGCTTAATTTGCTCATATTGACTAATTTTGCTGGCTGATTTTGCTGGCTAGGTCAGGGACCAAAGGCTTGATAGGCCTTTTTCTGTCCCTCAAGCCTTTTAGGCAACACGATCCTTTTGCGATGTCATTTGCTCTATGTATCCTCGATATTGCAAATCTCGAATGCATAGTCACCACTTTTATGGGTGCAAAAGAGTGGAGAGATCTTCATCTTGTGAGGCAGTGGGATGTCCTAAAGGGCTCTGTACTGACATGCTACCCTATATGGATATAGGGAGTGGCATTGGTGAGGCCGAGCAACAGGATTGGATTGCAATGTTTGTATGCCCAAAACATTAATATAATTAAAAAAAATGATCTAACATCTTACGGATCAAATTAATAATTACAATAATTATAGGCAAAACCCTGCGAATAATGCCTACAATATTCAAATAACATCAACACACCATGCTCCAATAATAACGAAACTTAAAATAAATAAAGTAAAATAAAATAAAATAAAATAATAAAAATAAACCACCTGAGGACTCAATGCTTTCGCATGGTGGTGTTGCCGCTGGTGGAGCGGCTGTGACGCGAGTGCTCAGGCGGAGGGTTGAGGGAAGGCGGACCACTGGCGAAGGTGTCGAGGCTGGGCTAAGTAGGCGCAAACATGCAGTGGTTGTAGGTCATTGAAGCTTTAGGTGGTCGGAAACGGCGAAGGGAGGTAGTGGGTAACATTGGGTGGAGGCGTTGCCGGTGCTCAGGGGGCAAAGGCGTTGTGAGTCACGGAGGCGCGGCAGCGTCGGGCTCTGAGCGGATACGTAGGTGGAGGCCGGGGGGTTCGGCAGCTACTGCAGGCGAGCAAAAGCAGGAAGGAAGAAACAATGGTGGCGTTAGGCTCTTGGTGATGCTTTAAGGCGTCGAGTGCTGGGTCGTGGGAAGCGAGTGGGCAGGAGGAGGCGTCTTAGTGAAGGGCTTTGGCAAGCGAAGAGAGGTGGTGCAGCTTCGTAGGTTGTTGCATGTCGCTATGGCGGTGACTAGTAAAGGTGGCTCTAGCAAAGCTGCGAGCGAGGCGGACGACAAGCACAACGATAGGGGCGTCAGGCACTGGTGCAGGCAGAGGCAATGACATCGGAGCGTTGGCAACGGCGCAGCGGTGAAGCTGCTGGGGCTCGGGCGAAACCTGGAGAGCGGCGATAGGAGGGTAATTGAATAGAGAGAGGTGGAGTGGACGAGTGATGATAGGGGCGGCTGGCGGAAAGGTGAGCGTGGTGGCCGACGTGGGGGACGGCAGTTTGGTGGCGAAGATCACAGGTTGCTGGCGTTGTGATGGTGACCAGCGAGGGATGGGTAGCAAGTGCAACGCGGATAGGCGGAGATGCGCAAAACATCAACGAAGGATGAGCGGTAGCGGCGGGGGAGTAAAGAGGGCTCGTGGGTTGTCGACGGAGCAGCGGTAGTCAGCGGTTTGGCTGCCGGTGTGGGTGGTGCTGGTGTAGTGCTCGTGGACGGAGGCCGGCAGGGGGGCAAAGGATGCTCGCGCAAGGAAGAAGACCTGCTTGCTGCGTTTTTTTTTTCCTCTTTCCCACGTTGCTGTGGACTTTTCCCTTTTGTTGCACTCTTCTTTCTTTTCCTTCTACAGCTTGTTAGAAGAAAAGAAAGATTGTTTTCTATCGACTTGAAAATGAACGGAGGAGGCTTGTGAGGCTCTCTTTTATAGTGATTTCAGATCGCTGCTTTCCATGGCAATTTTTGAGTTTCCATCTTCTGTTGCATTAAATCATGGCTGCAAATTGAAGTGTGATTTCACAATCAGTTCGATTTTGCTTCGATTCCTTCCATTTTATAAAAATTTTTGCTTTTCACTCACATGATCTCCTAATTGCTTCCACATTTCTGAATATTCATCAAAATTTCCAACTTCCATGCCTAATCAATCAGATTGATTTTCCCCATTTTTTCCTTTTTTCTTGTTATGATGCGATATTTATTTTATTTCCTTAGGGTCGTCAAAATTTAGCCGTCAACACACATCGATGAAATGCCCAACTCAATTAGTCGAAAGTAAAACCTGAAATTCAAGATGTCACACATTAGGTTAAAGTTTATGGATCATATTGAACAAACTAAAAGTTCAAGGACCGCATTACATATTGGACCATAGTTCAAGGACTATTTGTGTCACTATCCTCAAATCAAAATTACCCTTTATTATTATGAAACGGCACATCTAATCTAGACACGACATTTAATTTTTAAAACTATAAATAAAATAAAACATCTTTCATATTTGCCTGAACATACATTTCTTTTCGCAACAATATAATTAAGGGTGAGCATGATTTCAAGGTAGAACCTAGAACTAAGAACCAGACCAATGGGAGCTTGTAAGTTCAAGGTTCCAAGGTATGTAAGATATGTTCTAAGTTCCAAAAAATGAGAAACCTATTTCGACGGGTAGGTTCTAGGTTCTTGATTAGAGGAACTTGGAACCTGAAACTTGGAACCCAAAACCTAGAACCTAGAACCTACAACAAATTTTATTATTTTTCTTGATCCATGTCTTCACGCGATATTGTATATTTCATATTGTTCAATGATGAATGCATAATTTAAAAGCATTAGTTTGAGTTCCCATTTTATTAAGACTTTTACTTTATTAATGTTCATATTTTTTATGTGTTTAAATATAAGTTTCGATCAGTAAATTGTAATAGTAAGTGGTGGTCATTAAAGATTTTAATGTACTACAATCGGTCAATTGATAATATAGGTAGAACATAGGTAGACCTTGACAGAGTAGGTTCGAGTTTTAAAAATTGAAGAATTTGTTAAAATGGGTTCTAGGTGGAACCTAGAACCTCTATGGAACTTGAAATCACTCATCCCTAATCGACAATGAAGTCTATTGAATTTTGTTCCATTTCAATGCAGACTTTTGTTCCATTTCTTGTGACAGGGCACGTTCTGGGTTCTATATTTCAACGAGTAGGTTCAGGTTCCCAAAAAATGAGGAACCTATACTTGAGGATAGGTTCCAGGTTCCAAGTGAAACCTATAAGGAATCTAGAACCGCTCAACCCTAAATACAATGTCAATACCAAATTCACTAATTGTACACACATATCAAGTTTAATGAGAGTTTAGGGACTTAAAAGGTGTTAGTCAATGACAATGTGGACGTCGAATTGTTTCTTGTATAACCAATTATTATCTGTGAGTTATCGGCAATATAATTAGTAGGTGCTTGTGGAGCGTATCATTTTGATTTAAACGACACCTTTTTTTCGTACATTCATCGTGCAACTTATCTTTCCTCTTCTTTGTCAGATCTAAGTAATAAATGCATATCAACAGTCAATATTATATACCCTCTTTTTTGCATGAAGAACCAATCTTTTTGAGACAGTAACTTTGAACATACACGTTCCTTCGCGTTTTGAAGTAAATGGTCTTTGTTGTTAATAAATGGTATTTCTCAAGCCACTTGTAATCCCTCTTCTTCCTCCAATTAGACATATTGTATAAGCACATTAATTTCGTGTGTAGTCAACTTATGAAGACACAATTTATTTTACGAAAAATGAATAATTTGAAAAATATTTTCCTTAGATAATTCATTTTACTGCTTAAAAGATTTAGCCAATGAAAAACTAGAGATTGAGAATACATGAACTTTCTATTGGACCTACTTTACTGACGGTATTTGTCACTACTTTAGCTACTTTAGCAGCTCGGCCAGTTACTGAGTTTTTGGGTTATTCCATTTTCTAATGTTAGCAATGCACAACGGTCAAATAGGATCATTTTCTTCTTGAGACATTTTAATGTTTTCATTATTGATAATAATTTATATTTAAACATTTTTATGGACAATGAAAATATTTTCGGTTATTCATTTTTTAAAGAGATATAAATGATCAATTTTAGGAAAATATCTTTCAATTCATATATTTTTCATAAAACAAACGGAGCCGGAGTCATTATTAGTACTAAAAAGGATGATGCGTAAACTTAATTTGACAAAAATGGAAAGAAAGGTATGGATTGCGATGCCCATAAATTATAGTTGACTGATGAGGCGTTGGGTTTTGTTCGCCTGTGGCTCAACTCGTATAGTCATTGGCAACAAAGGCAATTCCCAAAGTTGAAAAACAAGAAAGAAGTAAATAAAAACATAAAAAGAAAATAGAGGAGGATTTCATCTGTGTTAACACGCAATAAGTGTGTACTTATAACATAATCGAAGAGAACCATAAAGCCAAAGTACACTATGACAATTTGAGTAGCTCGTGTGTAAACATTACCACTCTAAGGAACAAAGATTAAAAAGGGATTCCCTGGTGTGCCCTGGATGAGTGTTTCAATGCTCGGTAACTCTCGGTAGATCAAACGACTTAACATTTCGAAATAAAACATGTGCAATACTTTAATAACTCATCTATGAACCCCGTAGGTCTGAATTCAATCGAGTCGCATGCTAGATCTACTGATTGCATATAAACCCTTTAACGACTTTAGGAAATGGCGGGTCGCAGCTATTTGTGCTCCACGTTGGGGCTCAAACGGTTCTCGTCGCTTTGACCAGTGAGCCACGAGGCCTTGTACCTGTGCCCGGGACCTTCAGGACTCGGGCCATCATTTGACATCATTCTGACGGCCGTTTTCTTTCCGAAAAGGCGATCCATGCTCACCAAAGCACGGGGCAATTCCGCACCCTCCAATGGCCTAATGGCTTCTGTCATGGAGATCACCGAGCCCAACAATAGGAGAGGAAGAAGAAGAAGAGCTGCTAAACCACGAGACTGCGAATTCTTAGCCATATTTTTCCTGGATTATGCACTCCGCAAGTACAAATTGCTTGGAGAGACTGATCTCTTTGATGCTTTATTTATAATACCGACGCATAAAGTGGGTGTCGCTTTTGATAGTAGCTGATGACTTCGGGGATGGAGGCTTGTTCTTAGACATCCGCGTGGTGCAATTCCAAGTTGTTGCTCCCTTTTCTTCAGTGGGTCACTGAAATAAGGTGGTTTGGTACATTCCGAACGAATGAATCTGAGTAGTTCCCAACTTTCCTTTTCCCTTACTGAAACATCACAAAGTCCAAGTTCAAGGATATGGAGGGAGGAAAGCAAGAGAGTGCACGAATACGCTTGTCGACACTCTCTGGCGACATCACTTTTGCATGATGTGATCGATCATGGTTACGGGTTTGCTCCATTTCCACTGGACCTCATGTTGAGATTTTAGATGCTAAAAGAGTTTATCTAATGATATTGCTACATCTTTATCGGGAGCTAACTTAAATGACCTCTTGCTCTTTGCCATATCATTTAGTAAACCCATTTAATGTGTAACTCTTATATATCTCTAGAATTATTAAAGAATTTGTATGCATTTTTACTTCTTTGTGTGGTATATTATGTCTGATGTTGTTAATTCTGTAATCCACATTTCCCACAGTATCGCATTAATTTCGATATCGAATCCGATCGTAGGACTTGAGTATTAAAGATTTTTAAATGAATAAGCCGTGGACGTTCAAAGAAATTTTCTTTATGCCAATACTTGCCATCCTTTTATTTTCCTATTTTTCTTATTAATCCAATGGTATGAGTGCAGAAGTTTGATAATCTCGAGGACTATTCTAATATATATCGAGTATGTCAAAAGAAGTTGAATTTGGCCAAAGGGAAAAGTAAAAGAAGTAAAGATTCGGGCCAAAATTTTACTACGTAAATGCGAATCATGCGACAAAACGATGTCACGTGAGATGTAATGCTCTATCTCCATCATTTCTTGCTTTTCATGTTGGCATTCTCACCTCACATCTAACCACACAAAAATATCAATTGCTTGCATGATTTACATTTTTTCTTTTTACGGTCACTCTCAGAAGTCAAATCCTCAATGTCCAAAGTTTAAGTGCCTAATTTGAGAATACGCTTTCACTTGGTCAAAGGGGATCTACTTTATGTTGCATTCGCTAGTGAGCTCTCATGACCTACTTTGTACTCAAGAAAAGAAGTCAAATATATCAGGAGGGGGAATACACCTGTACAGACAAATTCTTTCCCAAATTCATGGAAACAATGCCTTGGATTCTGAACCTCTTTACGGACGGTACATTCAAATAGATGGTCCACAAAAAAAAAAAAAAAGTGCATTCCAATAGATGTAATGCGAATGGTTTCATCCACTTATTATCATCTTCATAAAGTTTGTTATGGTCCACATTGAGCTAAACATAAATATAGATGGTATTCTTGTTAGTAACCCACGAACTAAAAATCCGATTGGGAAAGTTACTCTCTTTCATCAATAGAGATATATATAATCCATTTCTTATTTAGTTTGTACTGATGACGACGGGCACAAAAATTTGTAATGAACTAACAACCCATGGCCCCATGATCTAAGTGATGTAACCTAACTGTATGAGTGTGGTTCACTGTACATCGACAATAATAGGCCTCAACTACTAAGGTTGGTGTAGTTGATTGTAGCATCAGGAATTACCAACTTAGGAATTAAAGGGTAGTATGATCATATCCCACTAATTACGCACAAATGGCTCTAAATTAGGTTCGCTTACATAGGGTAAAGGTCTGAACTTAAATGATTCATTGACACGTTTTGCAAAGTGTTATAGGGGCCTTCAAATAGCCGGATTTCTATGCTAGTGCCCATGATTTATTGGAAAAAAAAAAAAAGGCCTCGGGGTTAGGGAATCAACCTCATTAACTATCATGTAGATTAATTAAGAGTTCAAGAGCCCTCAAGCATGTGAGATTACCTTCAATTTAGTTACGAGATTAAGTTAATTTGGTCTCATGTTTAGGTGTTGTGTTGGCACACATATACACCAAAACAAAGAGTGAGTATCTTACGTTTCTTACAAAGAGCAATCCGACATTGTTGATAAGTCCTTAACGATAGATACATATTGCATTAGATGAGGATTGTTGTCCAATCTTCCACGAAACATTGAACTGTACTAGATGTGCATGACACTCAATCTAGTAATGGACGTGTGCCCATTGATTGTTTTAAGGAACAGTCAAGTTAGGTAACAAATATTGGCCAAAATAATGAAAAATAAGTTAGGTAACAAAGCACCCATTTTCAGGATGATTCTCGTACCTCAGAAGTCAAAGTAGATTTGATAGTTCTAAAGGTGTAAAGATGCCCTCGGATGAATGAGACAACAACTTTTCCTAGGGCATAGGTCAATAGGGATGGCTCGTCTTGCCCATTTTGTCGCCCATTCTCTTACTTCATATCAAGCATTACGAATTTTTTTTTTTTAAGGTAAGAAACTCTTTAAATGGTCTACAATAACATGATAAAAGTTCATATGAGTAATTTGATAAAACCTCTCTTAATATATTCTGAAATTCTTTAAAAAAACGGTCTTAGCATATGAGAATAATAGAAATCTGAATTAAAAGCCATAAAATCCTCAAGAAACATTGATCATATATAATCAGAGAACCATTCACAAAGTGTAGAAAATCTCTTGAGATATTAGCTAAAAATCTAATCAAATAATCAAAAAAAAGGATTTGAAATTGCCTAAGACTTTAAGATATTATCTAAAATCATATGAATAATTTAAAAAGAAAGCTCATTGTAGTTTGGAAGAATGTTTTACAAGTATGTGTGCAAACCACCTACTTTATATGTGCACCACTTAAGGCTCCACTATTGGTAGTTTGTTTGTAAAACAAACTAAGAAGTGTCTTGTCCCACATCAAAATGATGTAAGTGCACACATGGACAAAATTTGACATTAATCAACTATCATTATTTTATATTAAAAAAATTCAGATTTTTAATTTTAAAATTAACCATAGCGTTCCATTAAAACGGTGCGACTATTCACAAATAAGTTACGGCTATTTTTTATTCATTATTCATTTCATTTTGAGTTTTTCATATGTCTTTTTAATGTAACTTTTGAAAACGTACTTGTTAATTCTGTAACTTTTCCGGAAGGTTGCCTTTGTTCAAAAGACTAAGATGACTATGCCTGTTTTTGGTATCAATCATAATCAAGTCTTTTTTTAGTGATCAGCCTCTTACCATCTCGGCTATAAAGAAGCATCTTTTTAAAGTGGTCAGAGATAATACTATCATCTTCAAGAACGTTGATGATAACTTTAGGAACAAAAGGTTGCAGTGGAGCTAGGGCTTTGACCCGATTATTTTCTCTAGAGACCCTTAATCGCCTCCCCAAGTTCAGCTAATGGTTGGAGATGGTTTCCTTTAGGGTGCTACTGTGTGATTTGGAAGCAGTGGTCTTTTCTCCTCCCTGGTCGAGGTTTCTTGTTTTCTGGTAGCTGGTTGTTCATGCCATGCTTGTCTTTTGTTTTTTTTCGGCTTCCTTGGTTTGGTTTGCCACATGTTCTAGTTTTACATCTCGGCATCCTTCCACTAATAATGTCTTCTCATTTTGAGTGTAAGTTTTTGGTGCTGTGATATTTTATACAGTTGGTCTTTCCTCAGTATATTTATTACCTTTTACCAAAAAACAAAAGTATTTTTGAGTTTTCTTTTTAAAAATACAAATACTGTCGCGGCCTAAATTTCGGGCACACCACCAAAATTAGGCTAATGGATTACTAAGCCTAAACTTAACTTGGGCTCTCCCAAGCCCATACCAATTCGCGACTTAAGATTCAAATATTTAACATGCAAATGATTATTATCTAGAAGTCGCCATTAATCGGTTTATGGTAGGTCGATTAGGCACCTAAGTAAAATAATTAGATAATTATTTTACCCCTACGAACCAGAGACTAAGGGTACGGGGACTTGGTTACACTAGATTTCTCTAATGCCATTTCAATACCATTTCTTTTTATTTTCAAAAATGTTTTTACAGGCAGCTTGGATTTATTTTAACATAAATTACTATCATGCAATGGGGTGATCACACAAATATTCATTCATTATTAAACATTGAATAAAATAAATTGCACCAAATGAATTCCACAAACTAAAGCAAGTATGTTTTTGGATTTTTCTTTTAACTAGAACTTTATCACAAATCATGCATTTAAACTATATGACCTAATTTTACTAACAAACTATTTCTAATTAAATTAACCTAACATGCAAACTAATTGACATGCACCTAATATTTTTGTATTTTTCTTATTAAAATCCGGGATTAATAAAAACCTTAATTAAACTATCTAAAATGAATAATTTGCTAATGTGTTTTAGGGATTAATTTAACTTAAACCCTATCCTATCTTAGAAAACTATTTTAAAAGAAAAATGAGGTTATCTAAATGTGCAAACATTATTTAAGAGTCTTATCTAAAAAAAAAAAAATCAATCCTAATTTATTCCAAAAATTATCTAAAACTGCAATCCTAAAAAATGGAATCCTAATTTACTAACACACTCCAATGCAAGATTTGATTGTTTTGATTTTTATGTTTTTTAGTGCTTTTCCAAGACAAGAAATTATGAAATTACATCTAAACTAATCAAGATATCCACCAAATACGTGATTAAAATAATCGAAAAAAATAACCTGTTGTCTCACAGGTTAAATTAACGATTACTCTAACCCTAAACATCATGACAGAAAGTTTAAAATAATCAAAAATCTAATCCAAAGTCTTACGGATCAAATTAATAACTGTAATGATTTAAAAATTAAAATACTATCAAAATACCCAAAAATTAATATAATTAAAAAAATGATCCGACGTCTTACGAATCGAATTGATAATTATAATAATTTTGGGCAAAACCCCTACGGATAATGTCTAGAGTATGCATAAAATGAAAATCACATTCCTATACAATACTATTGAAACTAAAAAAAAAAAAAAAAACATAAAATAATGGAAAAATAAAATAAAAATAAGCCACCTAATGGAGGGAGAGCAACAACGTCAACACAGGTGAGGGAGACGCAGTGCAGGGGATCGGAGCTTCGGCAAGGATGAATCGGCGGCATTGGCAACCCGACAGTAGGGACACTGGTCAAAGCAAGCATCGCTTTGGAAGGGAACAGCTGGTGGAAGTGGATAGGTGGTGAGTGGCAAAGCTTCAAGTTGTCACGGCACAGGTGGGCGAGCAGATCACGAACTGAGTGGTGTAGCAGCAGCTTTGCTGGGATCTCGTGAGTTGTAGGTGAGGCGGAGTGCAATGATGACTAGAGGAACGACGATGTGGCGTTCAGTGAGCAGGGGCATCGGGTCGTGGCGCGGGTGGGGCAGAGGTAGGTCGGCGCTGGGCGGTCGCAAATAGCCGAGCATGGCAACAGCAGTTCGTGTTAGAGGTTATAGGTTTGAAAGAGAAGAAGCGGTTGCTTGAAGTATTACACCAAGAGATGTCAAGTTTGGAACGCTCAACAGTGTTACCTCAAGCGTAGAGAAACCCTAGAGTTTTTATATGCAAGTTATTGGGCTCCGGCCCATATGGACTCAAATAACCATACTTTTACCTATTGGGCTTGTATGTAAACATATTATTTTGGACTATATTAATAATATATCCAACAATCTCCTCCTATGTTCACCATACAACACAATCCAATAAGGTGATCAGTGTAATGTTCAAACAAACATGAATCATCAACATTTAGTCCAAGACAATCAACTCGGATCAATCAAAGAGTATTTCGGCAATAAAGTATTAAACTAAATCATCATTTACTCATCATTCTTACCATGAATATATTCTGAGATCAACAAATCAAAATAAGTATTATGAGTTTTAGATTCAGTCAACACTCATCCAAATCCCAACACCCAAAATAAATCTCAGACTCAGTTCACAACTAACATATGCATATTAGTCAAGTAAGTATAAGTAGGCCAGTCAAAATAGTCCAAGGCCTTACAAATATAAAAGATAATGTTCACAAAATAGAAATAACAAAATACAAGTCTAAAATAAATGGACTCCACCATAATAGGTAGTAGCAGGTAAACTATCAAGTCCTCACACACTCTAAACGATATATATTCATTCATCAAGTAGGTCATCCTGGTTAGTGTTGACACCTAAATTTTGACGATTTAGTTTATTTATTTATTGCATAGGAAATTAGGGGTTAATTTTATAGCATATAGATTTATATTTGCATTTATTTTGTTACTGGCATTTTATTTATTAGACCGGTGCGAATAGGTTCAAATTAGTTGGACTAAGCCCACGAAGCGAGCCGGTTGGCCCAAGCCCATGTTTTTTTAATTATCTCGTGAAAAATAAAAAATTTTGAAATTTTTCCGGGATATGAATATTTTGGATAGAGCACATGTGTGAAAAAATATTGTGATTTATTTTTGTGAGATTTGGATTTCGAGAAAATATTTATCGTATCTCGAATTTTTATCAATAGTGATCAGTTGGTGAAAAGGTATCGCGGATGTAGATTTGAAGGGGAAATCGAAAGCTTATCTCCTACCCCCTATAAAAGCAACAGTGTACGAGGACACTAAGGGGGTTCGGGGAAGAAAAGAAAAAAAAAGTTGAAAAAGTGAGAGAGAGAAACTGGTGAAGAAAAGCTGCCGAGGGGGCTCTTTCCTTTGGTGAAAAAAAAAAAAAACAAAAGAAAGAAAAAGTAAAAGGAAAGTTGCGAGTGTGACGAGAGAGAGAGAGAGAGAGAGAGAGAGAGAGAGAGAGAGAGAGAGAGAAAAAGAGAGAGAATCGTCTTCTTCCTCCTACTGCTGCCCTGTTCGTGCCGACCTTGCGCCCGCACCAGCAGCTGCGCCTCCACCATCGTGCCGCCGTCGCGCTGTGCCACCGGTATCGTCGCTCCGCCTTAGCCCTCGACGACCACCGCGGCGCTCTCAGACGCCCAACATATCTGCCCCGATCCACACGAGCTCGCGCCGCTGCTCCGCATTTTCGCCGGCAACCCATCTGCTCTCGCGGCTCCGTTAGTAAACGCCGCGACCCGCAACGCTGCTGCCCCCCGCCGCCGACGCCGCAACCCGACGACCCGCAATCAACACCCATGGTGACCCCATGCAACGTTGCTGCCCCCCGCCAATCGACGCCGCAACCCGACGACCCGCAATCAACACCCATGGTGACCCCCTGCAACGCTACTGACCCCCGCCAGTCGACACCGCAACCCGACCACCGCGATCAACACCCACGGTGACCCCCTGCAACGCTGCTGCCCCTCGCCGGACCTTTGCCGGAGCCCTGACCGCGACGCCCTTGCCGGACCGACGGTGACCATCACACGGGCACAAGCCTACTTGGGAAGAAAAAAAAAAAGAAAAAATCATTTAGGTAGTTCTTTTTTTATTTACTTTATTTTATTTTTTTAATGTTATTCTCACTTATTTACTTTTTTTTCTTTAGTAGGATTATTCCTAAATATATGATTGATGTTCCAACATGAAAGTGCCCCTCAAGCGAGGGATTGATAGTCCGATTTTCGCATCCGAAATCCGACTCGCAATCCCTTATAAAAATCGACAATCCAGTCTCAAGCCCGAGATTTGGTTCACGATTTAATTTAAAAATTGGTCAACCCGATCTCATGCACGAGATATGGTTCGCCAATTTTTGGATATCAATATTATCTTGCTTGATTTGATGTCGTGTGTTTGGATCAATTTTATTTTCATAAGAGAAAAAAAAAAAAAAAATTCAAATTAGGGTTAAGTATGTTTTAGAATATTCTTAGTCTTAGGGTTAAAATCGCAATCTGATTTCGAATTTTTAAATAAAAAAATCGAAAAGAAAAATCCGAATAAGAATTAGGTTTATTTTTGTTATCTTGCACGTTAGGATTGCAATCTTATTATGAATTTTTAAATAAAAAATCGAAAAAAAAAGTGTATTCATTTAGGTTGTTAGTTTTTTATTTGAATTGCATGTTTAATTATGTATTAGTTTTAATTTCGAATTTCTTAAAGAAAAACGCAAAAAAAGATCGTTGCGCATATTAGATTAGAATTGCACATTTCATTTTAAATTTAGATCATCTTTTTTTAGATAAATTGCATTTTAGATTTAGACAATGTCTTAGTTTAAATTAGGATTTAATATGACTTAATCCCTAGTTTAAATTAGATAGAATCTTAATCTAGCTAGATCATTTCAAATTTCATAAAATTTGTCTTAGGATAAATTAGTTGCAATTTTTAGGATAGATTGCATTTTTTAAGTAAAAAATGTCATTTGCATGTCATATAGATTTAGGTTCATGAAATGCACGTCATTTAGTGATTATTGTTAGGTTCATTTCTAATTAGAAATTGTCCATCATTAGATTAGGTCATTTAATAAATGTCGCGTGACATATAGCTCGCATATTAAATTATATGTCGCATGTCATTTTAGATGAAATAATTTTGTACGTCATTGCATTGCATTGCACGTCATTAAAATTAAGTCATTTTGGTTAATTTAAATTGCATATTTAACAATTGCATGTTCATTAAGAGATCATAAAATTTTTATTCATATGTTTAGGACATGTTGCCATGCCATATCATTTCATATTAGATTAAAAGCATTGCATTGCATATGGACTATAGTCTCGTTTAATAAGTGAAAACAAAAAGAAAGAAATTGCGTGTTAATTAGAAATCATATCTAGGATTGTTGATGTAGATTTTAATTTAACATTGCAGATGCTTTCGTTGCTTTGAGGTAAGTTCTGCATCATTTAATTGCTTTCTTGGGTGTTAAATTGGTGGTTTGTGTACCCGTATGATAACCTCACATGCTAGGGAAATATATTTAAAATAAATCCAAATTGCTTGCCAAACATTTTTCAAAATAAAAAGAAAGGTACCGAAAGGGCATTAGAGAAATTTAATGTAACCAAGTCCTCGTACCCTTAGTCTCTGGTTCGTAGGAGTAAAGTAAATCTCCCGTTACTTTACTTGGGTTTCTAATCGATCCACCAAAAATTAGATTAGTAGCGACTCCTAGTTAAAAATCAATTGCATGTTAATAATTCAAACCTAAGTCGCGAATTGGTATGGGCTTGGGAGAGCCCGAGTTAAGTCTAGGCTTAACAATCCATTAGCCAAACCCTAGGTGGTTCACACCCGAAAAATTGGTCGTGACAGCTTGGTGACTCCGCTGGGGAACTTGAGTTAAAACTCTTAGTGGACTTAGGCCAATTTCTTTTTGAAAATATATTTTTGTTTGGCAGCGAGGATCCTAGGTACGTCCCTAACATTTAAGGTGTTAAATGTTTTTGCAGGATGGGAGGTATAAGGGGAAGTGTTTGATAACCTTTGTTTTGTAGTGATGTGTAGGAATGTATGGTTTATTTTCACATTGAAGTGTTGTTTGATTTCAATTGCTATGCATGCCTTGCATTATCACTACACTTTGCACACACAACTTGCTGTCGGACCTGGGCCGCATAGGATCATTTAGGATGGTATTGAGATGGATAGCACTCCGACCGCATGCTCGCGGTACGTGTCGCTTATCTCAATCCCGAAGTTTCTTTCATGGCGTCAAGAGTACCCACCTCGGTCCGCATGCCCGCGACCCGGGTCGGCTCTTTGACCAAGCCGAAGTCATGAGGACCTGACATAGTCCACAAGCCCATGGCTAGTCTGATCATCCTTGTGACTTCACTTTGATAAGCCTTATAAATTAGAAATCGATCCACTTACCTTGTGCATGTCTATGTGATTGCCGTTGATTTTTCTTGGCAAAGTAAGTTTTCTATCCCTATACCATGCAATTTATTTTGTCATGCTTTTGGTCTGTCCACGACAATCTAGGATAGTCATTTGATCTAATTCCTTTCAAGAATGAAATGGGGAAATTTTCATGCAATAAATCATTTGGAAAATAAAAATTTTTGGAGAATTTGTTTTCAATTCATGTCTAGGAAATTTGATCTTACTAGAATGTCTATTTTTCTAGCTCCCTTTAAGAAATTCCCTCCTTGTAAGAGCTTTTCAAAAAGAATGATGAAAAAAAGTTGATAGATCATTGTCATGGATTGATTCTTTATTTACACCTCGTACTTATATATTTTCATTCATTTGAATTAGGTTATAACGGATCCGTCACGTTCGCCCATCATCACACGATTAAGAGCTAGAATGGCTGAACAAACCAAAATGCGTGATCGTGTCTCCACTGTGGAGACTCAAATCCAACAAGTACTCGCCTCTATACAGCTTGTGACGGATCAACTCCAATTCCTCCAAGCAAATCCAACAACTGCACCCGCTCTTCCTGAAGTAGTTATCTCGAAGCAAGCAAACAGGGTTCAAATGATTGATGACAACATGCCTGGGCTAGAAGATGATCCAGTCATTGTTGGAAAGGCCAAGCTTGACGGCGTTCCCAAGACAGATCAGGATGAGCGTGTTGTGAAGCTAGAAGAAAAAATGAGACAGCTGCAGGAGTCACAAAGCTCCCTTCCGTTCGACCTCTCGGTCTATGAGAAAGTCAAAATGCCGAGGAAGTTCAAAATGCTAGAGTTTGAGAAGTATGATGGCACATCTTGCCCAAAATCTCATCTGCAGATGTACCACGTGCGCATGGCCCAGCACGTAAAAAATGAGCCCCTCATGATCCAATCATTCCATGCGAGTTTGACTGGACCCGCACTAAACTGGTACGTGATGAAGAATGTGAACTTGCTCGACACCTGGAACGAAGTGGCTGACGCATTCCTCAAACAATACAAGTTCAACATGGACATCGCACCTTCCCGAGAAGACCTGGAGCGGATGGAAAAGAAAAGGAGCGAATCATTTAAAGAATATGCTGTAAGATGGAGAAACTTGGTAGCTCAAATTACTCCTGAGCCTACCAACAAATAGCTGATGAAGTTGTTCGTGAAAACCCTCCCGTCCGAGTTTCGTAATAGAATGGCCAATACATACGTTGAAAGCTTCAATCAGCTTATTCCTGTAGGAGAACAAATCGAGATGGGGATAAGAGAAGGGTGGTTTACTGAGCCATCTAACAAGAGGTTTTCTACCAAGAAAGAGAGGGACCTTGAAGCTGAGATTAATATGGCTTACTCTCAACTGAATCGTGATACATCCAATAGTGCTCCGGCAATTAAGATTTCTACTGAGCAACAAGGTGGAGGATATCAGTTCTTGGGTCAACGACGTAATGTTAGGAGGCAGCTTACACCTCTTCCTAGACCCCTATCCAAAGTTTTGCCTGTTCTCCAAAAGAAGGGATTACTCTCTACTGAGCCGAAGTGACCAAATCCCAAGCGTTATCATGCATATAATCCCTCCGAGAAGTGTGACTATCACATGGGAGAGATTGGTCACTCTACTGATGATTGCTATGTTTTGAAGCATAAGGTCCAAGACCTCTTGGATACAAAGGCGTTCTCTTTCAGCAATAATCAGAAAAATCCTCTGCCCAACCATGATGAAGGCGCAAACGCTGTCACTGAGTGAAGAAGTTCTTATCTCCTAGGATTTCAAGTTTTGTTTAGGATTCTCTGCTTTTTGAAATTTCAATTATTGCTTTCACTTTTAGAGTTTGGCTTGTTTGCATTTTCCATTCCAATAACGTAATTCATTTGATTCTATTCAATGAAATTACAATTTTATTTTCAATTTTGAGGACATGATGGAGTATACCAAACCAGTCCAATGACGATATCCAACCATGAGAAAGAAAACTATCATCTACGGAGAAATCCTGAGGATTGGACTTTTTCATGTTTCCTCTCAAAAAAATTTTCAAAAACAAAAGCATTTCACTGCTTAAAAAAAAAAAAAATTCCCAAAGCTTGTAGCAGATTAAATCTATTTGTTTGTCTGACTCATTTACTTCTTATCTCAGAGCATAATTCTATCACCTGTTATGACAAGGGACATCTGAAAATAGCGTATCAAGTTTCAACGATCATAAACTTGACTTGTGATCAACGAGCTTAGAGCGCACTTGTAGTGAAAAAAAAAAAAAAACAGATTTGGGGCAAGTAAAAGAGGACCATCATTCCCTGGTGGAAGAGTTGACAAATTGGGGGGATGACAGGTTTTGGTAGTGACCCGACTGGGATAAATTCTCAACCCGAGCCAAAATGGATGTGCAATTTGAATTTACTTTGATGTTGCATAGTATCATACTGATGTACGTTCTCTTGTGCAGGGGCAAAAGTGGATTTTTAGTCTTGAATGACAGGGACAATCCAAAGACATCAACTGCTGAGGCAATTCCCATTGTAGAGGAATCATTGAATGAATGCTTAAAATCATTTTGCAGTATATAAAACTGTTTGATGTTGACATGCTTAAAGCTGTTGAGTTCTTTTTTAAAAAGGGTTTTGCATGATGACTCTTACATGTTTTATCCACCAATTCCACTAAAGAACATCAAGATGGACTAATTTAATGAATGATGTGGAATTGATTGAGCATGCTAAATGAGACAAGTCGAGATGATGAAAGGCAAACCATATCCTATACACAGTCCCATATTCATACACTTGTGAGATGAGTGTAGGAAGGTTCATATCCATAAGGTAAAGAGTTCTCTCGCAAAAGGTACAACAACCGAAATGATGAGAGGCAATTCATTTATCTATCCCAAACACTATAGGTGATCCATTGCTTAAACCTTTTGAGCCCATACACCGATGGATATTCTTTTCAAATCACCCCCGTCAAGAATCACCCCACATAGGGGCAACTAAGAGATCAAATGACATCATGAGTTGAGGAAAATGAATTGAAATTTAATTGCTCTCACTTGCATCAATCTTCAAGTCATGCTATTACATTGAATTCATGTGTTAATTTAAGTGCCTTAGGATGATGAAGAGCATTTCTTTCTTTATCCCATACACTTATATCCTTTGCATAGCCCACTTGAGCATGCAATTTCATTTCTTTAAACCCAATTGGTGATCATCCCTCACACTGGGGCAAGGCAAAAGGCAGATGAGGACCTTTGAAAGTTCAAGTGCCATTCAAAGTGTAATTGCTTGACGCATGCATTGTGCACAAGAATTGAATTCAAAATAGAACTAAAGGGCATGAAAAAGCGGTGTGCCTGGTAAAAGCAAGACCAATGCCCATAGATGAACAAAAAAAAAAGTCAAGATAGGTGACTGTCAATTACAAGAATTGAATCCCAATGGAGCAATAATCAAAGAACTCAAATATTGATCTTTCATGATCAATGGGGCACTTCATGAAGACAATCCCCGATGATGAAAAAGGAAACTGATGGTAATGGCAAGATGATCATCAACTCTCACCATTCACACATATTTTGAGCCTAATGATCCTTTCGTTTCTCAAGCCATGAACCCAGCCTACGTTACATCCTTTACAAAGTCTTTTCAGATTAGGGCACTTGAATTAACATAAGAGTTCATATGTTTATAAGCATCGCTCGAAGAAGTGCGAGCAAGATTATTTCTTTTTCATTTTGCAGGGTTCTTGACTTGTAAACCCAGAGATGATTACAAAACTGTTCATTCAATGGCCTTGACTCAAACAGTCCATTTGTTAAGCTGTTGACCAAGCCCCATTATGGTCCCTATTAAAGACCTCTCAGATTGGTAAGATTGTACCGCTTGCGAGAATACTCGGACCCATGTCGATATGACGAAATTGAGTGATTCGCGTAAAATAGACATTCTAAATGAGAGTGAGTGAAATTCCTTTCTAACCGAAAGTCTCTCATTTAGTATTCTTAAGAAATTCATGTCATGAGTGAAGATTGTCTTGAATGATAATTCTCTCCAGTGGAAATTTGGGTGATGGAAAGGTCATTATGCATAAACCCTGATTGAGTTGATGAAAACCTCACTGAATTTTGAAATGTGCATTCTAGAGTAGCTTAGTTTGTCTATCTCTTTGATGAATGCATATTAGTGTTTGCTCTAAATCATGTCTGACAGGTAATTCGAGTTCCTTTCAAAATGTTTCATGATATTAGAAGATGAGAAACCTCCACCAGGAGGTGAAAGACTTCCATAGGATATCTAAATTCCAAAAGACATAGCCCCAAGAATTAGAGATATCACTAGGTAAGTATATCTCTGCCATACTCTAAAATACTTGTCATTGTGCAGGTATTCTCTTTCAAGTGCATCGACACTTGACTTGGTCAAGCTGTTCAGTTATATTGACTTGCTGTGCTTTCGTAGCCCAGAGTCATTCTTATCGACTCGGCATGCTTTTGTAGCCCGATGTCCCTTTATATTGACATGGCGTGCTTTTGTAGCCCAGAGTCTCTCTTTATCGACTCGGCGTGCTTTTGTAGCCCAATGTCCCTTTATATTAACCTGGCGTGCTTTCATAGCCCAAAGTCTCTCTTTATCGACTCGGCGTGCTTTTCTAACCCGATGTCCCTTTATATTGACCTGACGTGCTTTCGTAGCCCAGAGTCCCTCTTTATCGACTTGGCGTGCTTTTGTAGCCTGATGTCCCTTTATATTGACCTGGCGTGCTTTCGTAGCCCAGAGTCTCTCTTTATCGACTCGGCGTGCTTCCGTAGCCCGATGTCGCCTTTAATAGACCCGGCGTGCTTCCGTAGCTCGGAGTTCTTGACATGGCGTGCTTTTATAGCCCAGACTCTCTTTCATTGACCCGGCGTGCTTTCGTAGCCCGGTGTCCGTTATATCGACCTGGCGTGCTTTTGTAGCCCAGAGTCTCTCTTTTATCGACTCGGCATGCTTTTGTAGCCCGATGTCCCTTTATATTGACATGGCGTGCTTTCGTAGCCCAAAGTCTCTCTTTATCGACTCGGCGTGCTTTTGTAACCCAATGTCCCTTTATATTGACCTGGCGTGCTTTCGTAGCCCAGAGTCCCTCTTTATCGACTTGGTGTGCTTTTGTAGCCCGATGTCCTTTTATATTGACCTAGCGTGCTTTCGTAGCCTAGAGTCTCTCTTTATCGACTCGACGTGCTTCCGTAGCCCGATGTCGCCTTTAATAGACCCGGCGTGCTTCTGTAGCCCGGAGTTCTTGACATGGCGTGCTTTTATAGCCCAGACTCTCTTTCATTGACCCGGCGTGCTTTCGTAGCCCGGTGTCCGTTATATCGACCTGGCGTGCTTTTGTAGCCCAAAGTCCCTTTTAGTCAACACTCGATCGAGTTATCCCTAAAGATTTTTCCCTAGATTACAACACTAGGCGACCAAAGAATGGTTCGGGTCCTAGCCAAGCAAAACCTCATTTTAGGCGACCATAGAATGGTACGAGTCCTAGACAACCTTATTGCTCTAACAGGCAACCGAAGAAAGGTACGGGTCCTGTGAAAAGCAATTACCTCAGTTCGAGCGACCGTAGAAAGGTACGGGTCCTGGAAAATGATTCTTTATTAAGGCGACCGTAGATAGGTATGGGTCTTGGAAAGTGAATCCCCATTTAGGCGACCGTAGAAAGGTACGGGTCCTAGACACAATCAAACACTACCCTACTAGGCGACCGTAGAAAGGTACGGGTCCTAGGAAAGTAGTCTCTTCATTACTATTTTAGGCGACGGTAGAAAGGTACGGGTCCTAAACATGTAACAGCAACTATCTTGAATCACTCTACCCTTCTTGAAGGTAAGATATTCCAGGTAGGTTCCTTTACCATTTGCATACAAATTGCATCCCAAACTCTTGACATCTCAGTCTGGGCCTGGATGTCTTGATTATTTTCATTCAAACATTTCACTTTGGATATGAATGTTTGTCAATCCTTCTCATTATACCTTAGTCTAGATCTAGGTATTTTGAGTTTTTCAAAAATCTTGACATCTCAGTCTGGATCTGGATGTCTCAATTTTTTTTTGTTGAACATTTCACTTTGGATATGAATGTTCTTACCTGTTACGCTTTTCAAGGAACCTGAGTGAGAGTTGGGTACTTGTAGAGTAGACAGGGACTTATCATGTACTTCGAGATGCTCTACCGCACTGACCGGTAAGTAATTGTAGGTACGCTCTTTCCTTTCACATCATGCATTTGCATTAGCATTTACATGCATCATATGAGTTGCATTTTTAAAAAATGGGATACATTTCCCGACAAAAAAATCATTCAATGCGTGTGCATAGTCAAAATTTAGGTCTCAATTTGTCTTTAAATGCAACCTCTTCGAGCTCACCTTCAAAGAGGGGTAGCTGTTGACACCTAAATTTTGACGATTTAGTTTATTTATTTATTGCATAGGAAATTAGGGGTTAATTTTATAGCATATAGAGCTATATTTGCATTTATTTTGTTATTGGCATTTTGTTTATTGGACCAGTGCGAATGGGTTCAAATTAGTTGGACTAAGCCCACGAAGCGAGCTGGTTGGCCCAAGCCCATGTTTTTTTTTAATTATCTCGTGAAAAATAAAAATTTTGAAATTTTTCCGGGATATGAATATTTTGGATAGAGCACATGTGTGAAAAAATATTGCGATTTATCTTTGCGAGATTTGGATTTCGACAAAATATTTATTGTAATCTTGAATTTTTATCAATAGTGATCAGTTGGTGAAAATGTATCGCGGATGTAGATTTGAAGGGGAAATCGAAAGCTTATCTCCTACCCCCTATAAAAGCAACATTGTACGAGGACACTAACGGGGTTCGGGGAAGAAAAGAAAAGAAAAGTTGAAAAAGTGAGAGAGAGAAACTGGTGAAGAAAAGCTACCGAGGGGGCTCTTACCTTTGGTGAAAAACAAAACAAAAGAAAGAAAAAGTAAAAGGAAAGTTGCAGAGTCTAACGCGAGAGAGAGAGAGAAAAGAAGAGAGAGAATCGTCTTCTTCCTCCTACCGCTGCCCCGTTCGTTCCGACCTTGCGCCCGCATCAGCAGCTGCGCCTCCACCATCGCACCACCGTCGTGCTGCGCCACTGGTATTGTCACTCCGCCTCAGCCCTCAACGACCACCGCGGCCCTCTTCGACGCCCAACAGATCTGCCCGATCCACACGAGCTCGCGTCGCTGCCCGCACTTCGCCGGCAACCCATCTGCTCCCGCGGCTCCATTAGTCGACGCCGCAACCCCTGCAACACTGCTGCCCCCCGCCAGTCGACGCCGCAACCCGACGACCCGCAATCAACACCCACGGTGACCCCCTGCAACGCTGCTGCCCCCCCTCGCCGGACCTTCGCCGGAGCCACGACCACGACGCCCTTGCCGGACCGACGGTGACCATCACACGGGCACAAGCCTCCTTGGGAAGAAAAAAAAAAGAAAAAATCATTTAGGTACTTTTTTTTTTATTTACTTTATTTTATTTTTTTAATGTTATTCTCACTTATTTACTTTTTTTTTCTTTAGTAGGATTATTCCTAAATATATGATTGATGTTCCAACATGAAAGTGCCCCTCAAGCGAGGGATTGATAGTCCGATTTTCGCGCCCCAAATCCGACTCGCAATCCCTTATAAAAATCGACAATCCAGTCTCAAGCCCGAGATTCGATTCGCAATTTAATTTTAAAATTGGTCAACCCGATCTCATGTGTGAGATATGGTTCGCCAATTTTTGGATATCAATATTATCTTGCTTGATTTGATGTCGTGTGTTTGGATCAATTTTATTTTCATAAGAAAAAAAGTCAAAAAAATTCAAATTCGGGTTAAGTATGTTTTAGAATATTCTTAGTCTTAGGGTTAAATCGCAATCTGATTTCGAATTTTTAAATAAAAAAAATCAATAAGAAAAATCCGAATAAGAATTAGGTTTGTTTTTGTTATCTTGCATGTTAGGATTGCAATCTTATTATGAATTTTTAAATAAAAAATCCAAAAAAGAAAATGCATTCATTTAGGTTGTTAGTTTTTTATTTGAATTGCATGTTTAATTATGTGTTAGTTTTAATTTCGAATTTCTTAAAGAAAAACGCAAAAAAAAAGATCATTGTGCATATTAGATTAGAATTGCACGTTTCATTTTAAATTTAGATCATCTTTTTTTAGATAAATTGCATTTTAGATTTAGATAATGTGTTAGTTTAAATTAGGATTTAATATGACTTAATCCCTAGTTTAAATTAGATAGAATCTTAATCTAACTAGATCATTTCAAATTTCATAAAATTTGTCTTAGGATAAATTAGTTGCAATTTTTAGGATAGATTGCATTTTTAAGTAAAAATGTCATTTGCATGTCATATAGATTTAGGTTCATGAAATGCACGTCATTTAGTGATTATTGTTAGGTTCATTTCTAATTAGAAATTGTCCGTCATTAGATTAGGTCATTTAATAAATGTCGCGTGACATATAGCTCGTATATTAAATTATATGTCGCATGTCATTTTAGATGAAATAATTTTGTACGTCATTGCATTGCATTGCACGTCATTAAAATTAAGTCATTTTTGTTAATTTAAATTGCATATTTAACAATTGCATGTTCATTAAGAGATCATAAAAATTTTATTCATA
This sequence comes from Eucalyptus sideroxylon, assembly GCA_014182405.2. Classification (NCBI taxonomy): domain Eukaryota; kingdom Viridiplantae; phylum Streptophyta; class Magnoliopsida; order Myrtales; family Myrtaceae; genus Eucalyptus; species Eucalyptus sideroxylon. The sequence goes on along the minus strand of CM024554.2, from coordinate 29,203,547 downwards.
TGTTTAGGACATGTTGCCATGCCATATCATTTCATATTAGATTAAAAGCATTGCATTGCATATGGACTATAGTCTCGTTTAATAAGAGAAAACAAAAAGAAAGAAATTGGGCGTTAATTAGAAATCATATCTAGGATTATTGATGTAGATTTTAATTTAACACTGCAGGTGCTTTCGTTGCTTTGAGGTAAGTTCTGCATCATTTAATTGCTTTCTTGGGTATTAAATTGGTGGTTTGTGTACCTGTATGATAACCTCACATGCTAGGGAAATATATTTAAAATAAATCCAAATTGTTTGCCAAACATTTTTCAAAATAAAAAGAAAGGTACCGAAAGGGCGTTAGAGAAATCTAATGTAACCAAGTCCCCGTACCCTTAGTCTCTAGTTCGTAGGAGTAAAGTAAATCTCCTGTTACTTTACTTGGGTTTCTAATCGACCCACCAAAAATTAGATTAGTGGCGACTCCTAGTTAAAAATCAATTGCATGTTAACAATTCAAACCTAAGTCGCGAATTGGTATGGGCTTGGGAGAGCCCGAGTTAAGTCTAGACTTAACAATCCATTAGCCAAACCCTAGGTGGTTCACACCCGAAAAATTGGTCGCGATAGTTAGGATGCCACTCACTAAGCCCTCCTCCATCTCTGCCATCTCTTGTAGAATGTCAAATATGAATTTCATATTATCATGAATTCAATCATTTGAATAAAAACTTAGCAACATTCCATCAGATAGAGAAAAATATATATTGATGTCATAAAGCATCATAATATCATGTTCATAAGCATAAATCAAGTTTCATATATTATGAACAAGACCTAAACAATGTGATTTACAAAGAGTCATCAACTTAAGTTTATTTGTAGGAGACTAACTACTGTTTAGTTTCAAAGAACATGACCAATAGTCAAGTCACCTACAATAACCTAGTCCTGTAATATCAAGTTTCAATTAAGAACAAGACTAGCAGGCTTCTTATGTAAATAATTGTTTCTATGTTTCAATTTGGAATGCACAGTTACTGATTCCTTAAAGTCAAATAATCTAGCATCAAGTTTGGAATGAGATCATTTAACCAAAAAAGATAGTCCAACCTAGTTGAATTGTATAATCAAGTTTGGAATGACACAAATTTCCCCGATAGAATATTTGAATTAGGTTAAAGTCATCTTCATCAAGTTTGGAATGAGACAACTCACACTCTTCAAATTAGTCAGCAATTGTGAACATCGATGAAACATATAAATTGTGCTTATCATTGTAACCAATAAAGAAAGATTCGATAATTCAAAACACACAATTAGAAGGTAAGTAAATGGTAGTTAAGACTTGCCTATATAGTCTTTAACCCCAGTTCCCTCACAGTTTTGAATAATCGATATTTAAGCATACCTTTGGTGAGAGTATTGGCTATGTTATCATTCAATCTCACATCGATCAAGTTGATAACCCCTTGTTCTCTAAGATAATTCAACAACGCATGTCTTAGTCTCACATGTCTTCTCTTCGAATTAAAGAGAGCATTCTTGACGACTTGGACAGCTACTCAATTATCACATAATAGGTTTAAAGAATTAATCTTTAACCGAGTCAAAGGAATATCCATAATTAGATTATTTATCCACTCTGCCTCTTCACTGGCTGAGGCTAAAGCAAAAAGTTCCAATTCTATAAACGACAATGCAATATAAGTCCGTCGTTTGGATTTTCAAGTAGTAGCAGCTCCACCCAAAGTGAATACATATCCACTAGTCGACTTATTATTTCCAATATCTAAGCACCATGGGGCATCAGAATATCCATCCATAGTTGGAGGATAACCAGAATAATAGAGAGCATAATCTTTATTACCTTTAAAGTATCTCATTAGCCTATCGAGGACATTCCAATGCTCTTTACTAGGATTACTAGTAAAATGACTCAGCATGCCAATTGTAAAGGCTATGTTGGGTCTAGTGCAACTCATAGCATACATGGGACTACCAAGCAGTTTCGAGTACTTTAACCGATCCATGTTAGTCCCTTCATTAGGACTTAGTCTGTTATTATAATCACATGGTGTCTCACTCAGTTTATACTTATCGTATCCCTAAGTATAATGAGTCTGGCTAAGGGAGATGACTTGCCGTTTAAAGCTTACTTTCATACCAAGAATGATATTAGCAATACCAAAATTTTTCATGTCAAATTATTTAGCTAAAGTAGCTTTCACGTCACTCACTACAGAATGATCGGAACCAAGAATTAACATATTATCAACATACAAGTAAATGATGACTATCTTATTTGACATAGAACGATGGTAAAGACATTTATCTGAATAACTAGACTGAAAGCCATAACTCTTTACCACTTTGTCAAATTTAAGATGCCACATCTTAGGTGCTTTTTTAAGACCATACAAGAATTTATTCAATTTACAAACTTTGTCTTCAAGACCTTTCATAACATATCCTTCCAGTTATTCCATGTAAATTTCTTCATTTAAATCCCCATTAAAGAAAGCTGTTTTTACATCCATTTGATGCACTACAAAGTATTCAATATATGCCAAAGCAAGAAGAATTTTTATAATTGATAGATGATACACAGGTGAATAGATATCAAAATAGTCTATTCCACTATGCTGTTTATATCCTTTAGCTACTAAACGTGTTTTGTATTTGACTATTGATCCATCATTATTTAGTTTTTTCTTCAATACCTATTTACAGCTTAAAACTTTAGCCCATTTTGGTAAATTTACTAGTTGCCAAGTGTGGTTCTGCAATAGAGAGCTCATTTCATCATCTGTGGCTTTTGCCCACAGTAGAGATTCCTTAGATCTCATTGCTTTCTGATAGGAGAATGGATCATCCTCAAGATGGTAAGCAATAAAGTCCTCACCAAAATTGTTGAAAATTCTCTCTCTTGTAGATACTCTATCTAGAATTAGTTCAATAGCCAACTGTATGGAGTTTGTGTCAGAAGGGCTTGCTTCAGATTCTCTGAAGATTCTGAAATCATATTTGTAGATCTAGAAACATTCAAGTCTTGATCTTTGAGAAACTTGTTTTCGAAGAACACTACATCTCTAGATTCTATTACTATGTTAGTAGATAGATCTAAAAATCTATTTGTAACACTATCTTCTACACTACCTAGATATACACAAGTAATGATTCTAGATCTCATCTTAGGTTTCTTAGGATCCAATATGCTTACATAAGTAATACAACCCTAAGTTTTAAGAGTATCATATCTACAAGAGCGCTTATACCATATCTCATAAGGTGTCGTAGATAACTTAGAGTGCGGCAATCTGAAGAAAGCACCAAATTTGTAGTTCCAGCATGAGTCACCTTCGCCTCACCACCATTGCAATTTTCCACTGTGTCTTTCATTAATGAGTAAGTTCTTGTCATTTGTCATTTGTAGCATGACCAGTAGCGCCACTGTCCAACCACCACTCTGAAGAGACGCTGGCCTTTCCATTCTTCATCATTCTAATGAAGGCTCGAGGTTCAGATCCTCTAATTGATATATTGGCCTCATTTTGTGGTGTGTCATTCATTGGCTTCTTCGGCAACTTACACTTTGCTGCCCAATGACCCCACTTTTCACAGTTATGGCATTTGCCATTCTTCTTCTTTTTGAAGATAGTCTTTTTGGCCTCTAACTGTAAAGAGGATTTACCTTTTAGTGACTTGAACTTTTTCTGAGGTTTATTGGAGTGTGAAACTAAGTTGGCAACGGACTTTTATTGTCCCACTTGTTCCAAACTCTTCCTAATAATATTTCAATCCTCAATGTGAATATACCTCTTTAATTCATCCAGTCTCATCTATACCTTCAGTCTGTGCATTTCAGTCTTGAAAGAACTCCATTTAGTTGGTAGTTTGCTCAACATAAGACCGATAAAAAGATTATCGGACATGTTAGAGTTATCATCTTTCAGCTTGTTCCTCATGTTCTCAAATTCAACTAATTGAGAGGTAATGCTTGAATTCATAGTGAATTTAAAGTAAAAAAATTTCTCCGCTAAGAGAGTTTTAGAGAGCCCCTCTTGTTTTTGAAACTGAGCATTCAAGTGATCCATATCTCTTTTGCCGTTTTATACTTATTTTAAGTCATAGCCAGATTAGGATTTAGAGAGTTTAACAAGTAATCTCTACAAAAATTCTCATCTTTGTTCCATTGATATTCATCTACATCTTCAGTGGTAGATGCAAAATCACTCAATACAGTATAGAATATGTCACGTTCTTTCATGCCAAATTGAACATGTAATTTCCAGCCATGAAATTTAGTAACATCAAATGATTGCAACTTTATAATATCATAGGAACTACGCTTTGCCATTTTAATCAGAGCAAAATGTTAGAAAGAGTGCACCTTGGAGTCCTCGGAGCCACAAAGTTAAATAACTCCCCTAACCTTGATCAAATCACTCTGTAGAGATGGAATTCACCAAAACAAACCCCAAAAATAGATCTGAAGTGCCCAAAAACCTAAAAATGGATTGCCCTTGTCGTTGAAACTCGTTGGAAATTTCTACCACTGAAATTCACTGAAATTTCGTCCTTAAAATTCGCTAGAAATTCAGATAGAAACTTCTAGGTGCCGTAACTTCTCCGTCCGATCTCCGATTGACGCAAGTGACCACTCAAAACGTTCGTATCAACAAGTAAAATAAAGCCCAATTGGTTTCACTCTCTAAAATTGGCTATAATATTTTTGGATTTTTGAATTAAAGATTTCGGTCACCCGAATCTTCAAACTCAGATCCCGGCCAATATCACCGTCGAAATCGAAAGTAAATTACACTCGTGAATTCTTCTTGAAGAAATCTTCAAGAAGACACCTTACTTGCTCAAATCCAACACATGAATGTAATACTTCAAGATTGTTGGAGGTTATAGGTTTGAGAGAGAATAAGAGGTTGCTTGAAGTATTACACCAAGAGACGTCAAGTTTAGAATGCTCAACAGTGTTATCTCCTGCTTAAATAAATCCTAGAGTTTTTATATGCAAGTTATTAGACTTCGGCTCATATGGATCCAAATAACCATAATTTTACCTATTGGGCTTGTATGTGAACATATTATTTTGGACTATATTAATAATATATCCAACAATTCAACATTTACGGCAGCATCGGATTGTGGCTGAGGAGCGGTGTTGGGCAAGCAGATCAATGACGGAATAGGGACAGTGGTGGCTTTGTCAGGATCACAGGAGCAACGGTGGGTTGCGGGCCGGGTGTAGCTGTAAGCGAGACGGGGCGAATGCTGACGGAAGCGCGAGCTATGGCATTGCGGGTGAAGGGCTACAAATGATGAATGGGGTTTTGGCATGGTGGCAAGCTGCTGGGCGGTGGTTTACTGTAGTCATCACTAATGGTGCTTCGGTTGCTACGAGGAGACGGAGCGATGGTGGTGCAACTGGTTCACGGGTGGGGGATCTGAGATGCTGGCGTCGTGGGGGGAAGCAGCAAGGTAGCAGGTGTCAAGGCGTCGGAGGTGGCTAGCAAAGGTGGTCTCGGCGTGGTGGCTGGAGCAGGCGTGGTCAAGGCTCCCTCCCTTCGCAAAGAAGACGATGCAATGGCCCTTTTCTTTTTCTCTTTTCTCTCTCTCTCTCTCTCTCTCTCTCTCTCTCTCACCTGTCGCACGTCCTCTAACCAATCTTCTCTCTCCCTCCCTCACCGCAGACTCGGTCACTTTTCCTCTTTTTCTTTCTTTCTTTTTTTTTTCTCCAATTTTTTTCTTCCCCCCCTTTCGTCACGAAAATTGTGGCCATTTTTATAGTGATTTCCAAACAGCCATTTCTTATAGCAACTCTCAAATTTCCATCTTCTGTTGCATTAAATTAAGGCTACAAATCGGCGCGTGATTTTGCAATCAGCAAGATTTTGCTTGATTCCTTCCATTTTATCGAAATCATTGCCCTTTGTTCACCTGATTTTTTAATTGCTTATGCATTTATCAAAATATGAATATTCATCATAATTTCAAACTTCCATGCATAATCAATCAAATCGATTTTCCCCCATCTTATTTTTCCTTTTTCTTGTTTTGAAGTGATTTTTATTTTATTTCCTTAGGGTCATCAAAATTTAGGTGTCAACAAATATCATTTCAATTGTTTCCATAAAGAGACTCTTGAAAAATACTAGAATTGTCATTTACTATTTTCAATCTAGACTTTATTGCATTCTGGATGAGATTTGTCGGTAATCATTAACAACGTTGTGGGGCAGATAATTCCTTAAAAAAAGAAGTGATATCACATCTGTCGTGACCAAAATTTCGAGGGTGATTCACCTAGGGTTTGGCTAATGGATTGTTAAGCCTAGACTTAACTCCGGCTCTCCCAAGCCCATACCAATTCGCAACTTAAGTTCAAGTTTTTTAATATGTAAATAGATTTTATCTAGGAGTTGTCACTAATCTATTTTTTGGTGAGTTGATTAGAAACTCTTGTAAAGTAATGGAAGTTTTACTTTACTCTTACAAACCAGAGACTATGGGTACGGAGACTTGGTTACACTAGATTTCTCTAGCTTTGTTCAAACTATGGGTACGGGGACTTGGTCAACTAGAAAACTCACGACTATCCACAAGGACATCTATGTGTAGTAATGGGAAATGGTCCTTTGGACTAGCCTTGTTCAGATCCCGATAGTCAACACAAACTCAAACTCGACCGTTCTTCTTCATCACCGGCACAGTATTAGCCACCAATTCGGGGTACTGTGAGACTTCAATGCATCCCACATTCAAAAGCTTCATCACCTCTTCCTCTATCTTCTTCGAGAGCTCGGGCTTAATCCTCCGTAGCTTTTGCTTCTTAGGTGGCACGTCCGGATTAGTAGGTAGGGAATGCTCCACGATTGACGGGTCTAGTCCAAGCATGTTAGCGTAGGTCCATGCAAAAAAGTCTTAATATTCCTTCAGTAATTGAATTAGGCGCTCAGCCTCGTTTTTGGGGAGACTCGCCCCAATTTTTTCCTATTTGGCTTCTTCTGTGTCACTTAAATTAATAGTGACGGTCTGCTCAGATGTGAGAGCCTTAGCTTTTTCATGTTGTTCCCAGATACTTTTCAATTCAATGGAGTCTTCAATCGAGTCTTCAGAATCATTATTATCAATACTTGTTGCATTGTATTGGACCATTTCCACACCTTTGCATGCCATAAGATTGTTCCTAAAAAATGAAGTAGATAAATTAGAAAGACAAACAGAGTAATTTACATTTTTTGTTTTTGTTTCTATGTATATATATATATTTTGAAATTCTTTGGTGAAAATATTTTTGAAACATTTTGACACAAGAAAACATGATGAAGCCTAGGCCTTAAAATTCTCCTTGGATTTTTCTTCTTTTTTTTATCGGTTACATATCATCACCAGGTTGGTTTGGTGTACCTCATCATGCCCTCAAATTAAAACTTGTAATTTCATTAAAATTCATCAATCAATTACATATATTGAATGAAAAAAAATGCAACACTCAATCCCTAAAAGAAAGAAGAAACTAAAAACATCATTCAGAAAATAAAAATTCCCACGCAAGGCAATGTGCAAAAGTAGTAAAAAAGTTACTCTTGTGGGCCAAGGCCCATCTCTTCAGAGGATCCTTCATCAATGGCTCCTATGATGAGGTCGCCAAACAAGTTTGTAACTCCTTCTAGCACATCATCAAGGTTCTCTGTCTTTGGCGATATCGGATCATCCATGCCACCCCATCCATCTGGGACTATCTCACGAGGATCGATATAGAAGCTAGGAGGGGCCGAATATTTTACCAGGTAATCGAACTTGCCACTAGGCTACCCCTGAGTGTCTATCACTTCCACTTCATTGTGCATCATTCTTGGATGACTGGGGAATGTCTCGTGAATGCTCGGGGGTAGTGGGCTTTGTCTCCCTTGCCCTTGTCTTCGATGGAGAGGCGCAGTAGCGATTGGAGAAGGCGGTGCCAGTGAGGTCAGGGGGTCCACGAAGAAGACGACACTGTAGCCCCTTTTTTTTCTCACCTGTCCTCTCTCTCATGTCACTTGTATTGCTCTTTGCCCCCCTTTCCTTCCACCAAGGCTTAGCGAATTGACCTTTTCTCTCCAAAAGAATTTTTTTTTCTTTCAAGTTTCCACTCACTAAACCCAAAAGAACAAGACTCCTCACATACTTGCTCTCCAATTTTTCAAATTCCTCTCCAATTTCCTGTCTTCTTTTTTTTCCTCAAAAATTTCCGAAATCTCCACCCCTAGTTATGAAAAATGAAGCTCTCTTTTATAATGATTCTGGACAGCCACTTTGTATGGCATTTTCTGAGTTTCCATCTTCTATTGCATTAAATCAAAGCTGCAAATCGGAGCGTGATTTCGCAATCAGCTCGATTTTGCTCAAATTTATTCCATTTTGTAAAATTCTTGTCATTTATTCACTTGATTTTTAAATTGCTTTTGCATTTAACAAAATCTGAATATACATTTGAATTTCAAATTTCCATGCATAATCAATTAAATCAATTTCATCCATTTTTTTCATTTTTTTCCTTTTATTTATTCAAATGCAATTTTTATTTTCCTTACTTCCCTAGATTTGCTAAAATTAGGTGTCAACAATTGCCCCTCTTTGAAGGTGAGCTCATAGATGTTGTCTTCGAAGACAAGTTGAGACCTAAATTTTGATCATGCACATGTACTGAATGACTTTTTGTTAGAAAATGAATTCCATTTTTTTAATGCAATTTATATGATGCAAATGATAAATGAACTTACATGGAATAACTTACATTTAAGGAGGGTAGAGTAATTCAAGATAGTTGGTGTGACATGTCCAGGAATCATACCATTTTACAGTCACCTAGAATAGTAACATGACTTTACAAAGAGACTGTTTTCCCAGGACTTGTACCATTCTACGGTCACCTGAATAAGTGTTGTCTAGAACCCGTACCATTCTACGGTCGCCTGAATAGGTGTTGTCTAAGACCCGTACCATTCTATGGTCACCTAAACTGGGATTCATTTTCCGGAACCCGTACTATTCTACGATCGCCTGAATACTGTCTAGGACCCGTACCATTCTACGGTCGCCTAAACGAAATTTCTAAGACTCGTACCATTCTACGGTCACCTGAATGTTGTCTAGGACCCGTACCATTCTACGGTCGCTTGAATAAGTATTGCCTAGGACCCGTACCATTCTACGGTCACCTAGTATTGTAGCATAGATCATCTAACTAGGACTCGAACCTTTCTTCAGTCGCCTTGATCAGAATGAATCTGAGAAAAATCTTTGGGGGGGCAACTCCATTGAGTGCCAGTGCTTGAAAATGAATACCTGTACAATGACAAGTATTTAAGGCATGGATAGAGATATACTTACTTGGTGAAATCTCTGTTCCTTCGGGGATATGTCTCCTGTAAAACACAATTGTAGGAGAGGCAATATGCATTCACAGACATGCATTAATTCAAATGAGGTTTATGCGTGATGATTTATATCAATCTTGCATCACGTAATTTCCATTGGGAAATATTTCAAAAGAATGGTCCAATCTGAACACATGAGTGTCATAGATGTGTCAAATGAAGGATCCTTCGGTCTGAAAGGACTTTGCACTCACCCTCATTAGAAAATGGTCGTTTCATCCTGACCTTTGATGTAAGATTTTTACAATTACTCTATATCACTGTCATCATGCCAAACAAGGGTCTGTGCAATCTCGCAAGTGGTACAACCTTACCAATTTGAGAGGTCTTTAGCAGAGACCGTAATATGGGCTTAGTCAATGGCTTAACAAAATGGACTCTTTGAGTCGAGGCTATTGAAAGAATGAGTGATATTCTGTAATCATCTCTAAGTTTACAAGTCAAGAACCCTGCAAAATGAGAAAGAAATAATTTCGCTTGTACTTCTTCGAATGATGCTTAAAACATGTGAACCCCTAGGTTAATCCAAGTGCCCTAATTTGAAGAGACTTTGCAAGGGATATAACGTAGGCTTGGTTCATGGGTTGAGAAATGAAATGATCATTAGGCTCAAAAAGTGTTTAAGGGGTCAAAATTGGTGATCATCTTGACATTTCCAGCACTTTTCTTCTCCATTGTCGAAGATTTTTTATATCACAACTCCATTAATAGCATTTTATTAGTACCGCCTTGTTGGGGATACGACTCAAGAGTTTGATTTTTCTCTTTTCTAGCATTGGCCTTACTTTTACCAAGCACACTACTTTTTCATGCCCCATTTTTTTTTTGCACTTATTTTCCTTGGACAAAGTTAGCATTCTAAGCCATATTATTTGAATGGTTCTCTTTTTCTTTTTTACTTTTTTTTTTTTTGCCTTGCCCCAGTGTGGGGAATGATCACCACCTAGGTTTAACATGGAACAAATTCATAAGCTCAAGTGGGCTATGCAATGGATGAAAGTGTATAGGATAAAAATAAAAATAAAGGATTGCTCTTCGTCATCCTAAGGCACTTTAAATTACTGTACAAGTCACACAGTGAAAGCAATACTTGAAGATTGATACAAGTGCGAGCAACAAGATTTCTACCATTCGTTTTGAATTTGTCCTAATGTGGGATGATCCTTGATAGGGATAATTTAAAAAGAATCTCCATAAGCGTATGGGGCTCAAATGGGTTAAGTAATAGATCACCTGTAGTGTTTGGGATAGAGAAAAAAATGCCTCTCATCACTTTGATTGACGTACCCATTGCGAGAACACCTTTTCCTTGTGAGCACGGAATTTTTCCACACAACTCACTGGGAATTAGTGTATGAAATAGTGTATGGAATAAGGTTTGCCTTTTATCATTCCAAAGTATCCCATTTGACGCATTCAATCTCAAACAATTCATCAAGAAAGGAAAATGCAAGATTTGCAACAAATTTGAACAATTCAACTCATTAAAGCAAGTTATTTGTCATAGAAATGCTTTGTAGTTCAAAACATGACATGGCAAATTCTATCATGGGTAATACTTCTTGACAACAACTAAATTAACTGGAGTGGAAAACTCATGACCATCCATTGCTGCCAAGATCAAGGCACTACCAGGAAGTACCTTCTTCACCACATATGGGCCGCTGTAGTTTGGAGCAAACTTGCCTCCAGTATCTAGAAAGACCGGCAACAGCTTCCTTAGGACTAGGTCATTTACCTCGAAATGCCTCGGCCGCACCTTCTGGTTGAAAGATCTAGCTACTCTCTATTGATATGTTTGGCCATGGCAGAGAGCCCTCAGTCTTTTCTCGTCGATCAAGTTCAACTGCTCAAATCTTTGTCATGACCATTCCGCCTTAGACAACTCCACTTGGGATAAAACTCTCAGAGAATGAATCTCCACTTCCATAGGCAAAACTGCATCCAAGCCGTACACCATAGTAAAAGGGGTTGCCCCAGTGGAAGTGCGGATCGATGTTCGATACGCCATCAGTGCAAAGGGTAACCTGTCATACCAATCTCGATAATTCTCGACTGTCTTAGCCAAGATCTTCTTAATGTTTTTATTGGTCGCTTCAACAGCCCCGTTCATTTGAGGGCGGTAAGGAGACAAATTCAAATGCTTGATTTTGAGCTCATTGAACAACCCATCAATAAGTTTGTTGTTCAAATTGGTCCCGTTATTAGTGATGGTTGATTCAGGGACACCATAGCAAGCAATTATGTCACGTTTGACAAACTTCACAACATTGTGAGCAGTGACACTTGCAAAGGATGTAGCTTTGATCCATTTAGAGAAATAATCTATCGATGCCAAAATGAATCGATGCCCATTTGAAGCATTGGGATTGATTGGGCCAATCACATCAATACCCCACATTGAGAAAGGCCATGGTTCAGAAAATCGGTGTAGCTCAATTAGAGGGACATTTATCTTATTCCCATGAATTTGACAGCGGTGACAACTCCGAACATGTTGGATGCAGTCACTATCCAATGTGAGCTAGTAGTAACCTAATCTAATAATCTTCTTGGCTAACATATGTCCATTCATATGAGGGCCACATACTCCTTCGTGCACTTCTTGCATGATTTGGATAGCTTCGGTTGCATCTACACACCGCAACAAGACTGAATCGTAAGATCTCTTGTACAAATTCTCACCACTGATGAAGAATTTCGAGACCATCTTCATGATGTATTTCCTATAAGCCTGAGTGCTTCCCTCAGGAAATTCTTGTTTTTGAATGTAATTCATGATATCGTAATACCATGGTTTTCCGTTAGGTTCTTCAGTCACGCTCATACAATAAGCCGACTTCGGCGAAACTTCTATTTTCAGAGGCTCGACCTCCAACCCATCAGTGACTTGCAGCATATAAGACAACGTCGCAAGTGCATCTGCAAATTGATTATGAGACCTCAGCAAGTATTCAAATGAAACTTCCTCAAATTCTTTTACCAGATTTTCTAAATACTTGTGGTACGAGAGCAACTTAGCATCCTTGGTCTTCCATTCTCCTACAGTCTGCAGTGTGATTAGTGCGGAATCTCCGAACACTATTAACTTAGCCACCCCCATCTCAATTGCAGCCTGAAGCCCAAGGATGCAAGCTTCATACTCGGCCACATGGTTAGTGCATGGGAATATCAATTTTGCAACTACCCGATGGTGTTGTCCATCTAGGGATATCAGAACTGCCTCAGTACCTGAACCAAACAAGTTTACAGCTCCATCAAAGAACATCTTCCATGAGTCTTCATTTACACTCAAGACATGGTCATCAAGGAAACTATCATCGTCATTAGGGACTCTTGAATTCTCGGCCAATATATTAGCGATCGCTCGGCCCTTAACCGACTTTTATGGCATGAATTGTACATCAAATTCAGAAATCAAAATTTGCCATTTGGCCAACTTACCCACCAAAGCTGGTCGATCAAGTAAGTATTTGATAGGATTGTTCTCAGTCACAAGGAATGTTTGATAATGCAGTGTGTATTGTCACAATCTATGCAATACTCACACCAATGCCACACAAGTCTTTTCAACATTAGAATAGTTCAGTTATGATATAGTGAACTTCTTGCTCAGGTAATAAATCGCCCATTCTCTTCTGTCAGCAAGACTTTCTTGGGCCAACATTGCACCTAATGACTCACTATGAATAGTGAGGTAGAGAATCAAAGGATGCCCCGATGGGGTGGGACAAGAACTAGTGGATTCATCAAGTAATGCTTTAGCTTGTTGAACGCTTCTCGACACTCATCATCCCAGTTGACTTGTGCATTCTTCTTTAGAAGCTTGAAGAATAGCTTGGCAGTTTCAGAGAGTTGGGAGATGAATTAAGCTATGTAATTCAATCTCCCTAAAAGGCTCCGGACTTCTTTCACCGTTGACAGAGGTTGCAACTCACATATGGCCTTAGCCTTGGAAGGGTTGATCTCAATCCATTTACTGATTATAATAAATCCAAGTAATTTACTAGATGTTGCTCCAAACACGCATTTAACGGGATTTAGACGAAGCTTGAACTCATGGAGTCGATCGAGCAACTTCTTCAAGGTTTCGATGTGGCTTCTTCCTGGTCAGGTCTTTGCAATCATATCATCAACATAGACTTCAATCTCCTGGTGCGTCATGTCATGAAATAATGCGACCATGGCTCGCTGGTAGGTTGCCCTTGCATTCTTGAGTCCGAAGGGCATGACCTTATAATGAAAGGTTCCCCACAGGGTAATAAATGCAGTCTTCTCCTTGTCTTCCTCTTTTATTCCTATTTGATTGTACCTAGAAAAACCATTCATAAATGAGAATAGTTCAAAACCAGTAGTACTATCCACAAGGACATCTATATGTGGTAATGGGAAATCATCCTTTGGACTAGCCTTATTCAAATTCCGATAGTCAACACAAACTCAAACTTGACCATCCTTCTTCATCACCGGCACAATATTAGCCACCCATTTGGGGTACTGTGCGATTTCAATGAATCCCACATTCAAAAGCTTTATCACCTCTTCCTCTATCTTCTTCGAGAGCTCGAGCTTAGTCCTCCGTAGCCTTTGTTTCTTAGTTGGCACATCTGGATTAATAGGTAGGCAATGCTCCACGATTGCCAGGTCTAGTCCAGGCATGTCAGTGTAGGTCCATGCAAAAATGTCTTAATATTCCTTCAGTATTTGAATTAGGTGCTCGGCCTCGTCTTTGGGGAGACTCGCCCTAATTTTCACCTCTTTGGCTTCTTCAGTGTCACTTAAATTAATAGTGATAATCTGCTTAGATGTGAGAGCCTTAGCTTTTTCATGTTGTTCCTAGATACATTGCACTTCAATGGAGTCTTCGACCAAGTCTTCAAGATCATTATTATCAATACTTGTTGCATTGGATTAGACCATGTCCACACCTTTGCATGCCATAAGATTGTTCCCGAAACATGAAGTAGATAAATTAGGAAGACAAATAGAGTAATCTACATTTTTTGTTTTTGTTTCTATTTTTTTTAAATTCTTTGGCGAAAACATTTTTTGAAACATTTTGACACGATGAAGCGTGATGAAGCCCAGGCCTCAGAATTCTCCTTGGAGTTTATTTTCTTTTATCGGCTAAAAATCATCATCGGGCTTGTTTCGTGTACCTTATTATGCCCTTAAATTAAAATTTGTAATTTCATTGAAATTCATCAATCAATTACATTTATTGAATGAAAAAAAAATGCAACACTCAATCACTAAAAGAAAGAAGAAATTGAAAACATCATTCAAAAAATAAAAATTCTCATGCGGGGAATGTGCAAAAGCAGTAAAAAAGTTACTTTTGTAGGCCAAGGCCCATCTCTTCAGAGGGTCCTTCATCAATGGCTCCTATGATGAGGTCGTTGAACAAGTTTGTAACTCCTTTAAGCACATCATCAAGGTTCTTTGTCTTTGGTGGTGTCGGATCATCCATGCCACCCCATCCATCTAGGACTATCTCACAAGGATCGATATATAAGCTGGGAGGGGCCAAATATTTCACCAGGTAATAGAACTTGCCACTAGGCTGCCCCAGAGTGTCTATCACTTCCGCTTCATCGTGCATCATTCTTGGTGGACCGAGGAATGTCTTGTGAATGCTCGGGGGTAATGGGCTTTGTCTCCCTTGCCTTTGGTTAGGTAGCGGGTCCCGCCTTTCCTATTTTCTTCCTCTAGAACCTTCCCCACCTCTTCCATGGTACCCTAAACCAGTAGAGCGGGACCTCTAAGGGACTTCAATGGGGCTTCAAATGCCCTGACCATTCCTTCCGAGACCATTTTCGAGAACAAAGCCATTCCCAATCATTACTCCTCCCACCATGAGGGCCGCATATGAAACTTCAAGAGTGGGTGGTGATGAACTTTGAGAAGCATGTATGGTGGACACTAACTCAAATGAGTGGTAACTTGATTCAAACTGGGAATCCGGCTCTACATAGGGGATAGCAGTCTCGTGATAAATCTAGTGGTCTTTCTCACCATACACAGTGACCAACTTCATTTTAATCACAAATTTCATAGCTTGATGTAGACTTGAAGGCACTGCTCCAACAGTGTGTATCCAGGGACGACCTAACAGGAAATTGAATGCAGTAGGGATGTCCAACACTTAGAAGGGAATGTTGAAGACGACCGGCCTTATTTGTACATCGAGATGGATTTTCCCAATCACCTCTTTTTTTGTTCCATCGAAAGCTCGCACCGAAGTCTTCGCAGCATGTATTCTCGACAGGTCTACCTTGAGGCAATGAAGAGTGGCCAATGGACATATATTTAGGGCGGACCCATTGTCAATGAGCACTCGGGCCACATGAGAAGACTTATGCTTGACATATATGTAAAGTGCTTTGTTATGCTTCCTACCTTCAAGAGGGAATTCCTCATCAGAAAAGGAAATCAAGTCTTTGAGAAGGACCGATCCCACAAAATTCTTCTAACTTGTCCACCTCAACCGTCTCTGGCACACAAATTTCACTCAGCACCTTCATTAGCGACTTTTGATGCATGGGGGATATCAGCAAGAGCTCGAGTAAGGAGATCTAAGCGGGCATCTTTCATAATTGGTCAACCACATTATACTCACTTGCTTTGATTACAGCCAAAAACTCCTTAGCCTCTTCATCGGTGATCGGCTTTACAGGTTGAGCACTAGCTTGACCATAGGTCCGACCAAACCTTGTAACAAGGTCAACATCCAGGTCATAGGACCAAGGCACTACCTTGTTGTTGACATACTCATACGGCTGAGGCACCTCTATCACTATCTCCTTGTCGGATGCATCCTCTAATGGGGGCATGTCCACAAGCGAGGGATCAACCTCTTCCTTGTCAGCATCTAGTGCAACTCGCTTTTCCTACCAATCGATGTTGAGGTGGGAAATAGTAGAAACTATGCAATTACGATCAGCATACACAATGATGCTGTCATCCACCATTTTGGCAACTCTTTCTCTCATCACCGATAGGGGGATATCTTCCTGACCTCAATAATACCCAACTTTCACTAGCCCATTGTAGGCATCTGCCACGTGCATCTTTGAGTTCCTGATCCATCCGACTTCAAGTTCCAAGATAGCATTCACCGTACCCTCATGCTCTGGTAGCGGATTTTTTTGGATGTTCGGCCGAGCAGTTTGGAATGAAAAGGCTTTTGTGTCCAGGAGATTTTGGATCTTATACTTGATGGTGAAACATTCATCCGTTGAATGCCCCAGTTAACCATTATGGTAGTCGCATGTTTTCGTCGGGTCATAACCGCGAATGCCTTCAGAATTAGGGTGCTTTGGTTCACTAGTAAGCAAACCCTTCTTTTGGAGGACTGTCGGCACTTGGGATGGACACCCAGGGAGAGGGGAGAAATGCCTTCTATTATTCGCTTGGGCAAATGATTAACGGGCAACGGGTTGTTGCTGTCTTGGGTTCACCTCGATAGCTAGGGCACGTTTGGCACTTTCTTGGCTATAAGCCATGTTCACATCCACAGCCGCTTCATTCTCCTTCTTGGCAGAGAACCTTTTAGTAGATGGCTCAAAAAACCATCATTCCCTTATCCCCATCTGGATCTGTTCTCCTACAGGAATAAGCTGATTGAAGCTCTCAACATACATATTGGCCATTCGGTTACGAAACTCATATGGAAGGGTCTTCACAAACAACTTCATTAACTCCTTGTTGGTAGGCTTAGGAGTAATTTTAGCTGTCGGGTTTCTCCATCTCACAGCATACTCTTTAAATGACTCGCTCCTTTTCTTTTCCATCTGCTCTAGGTCTTCTCGAGAGGGTGCGATATCCATGTTGAACTTGTATTGTTTGAGGAACGCATCTGCCAATTTGTTCTAGGTTTCGAGAAGGTTTATGTTCTTCATCACGTACCAGTTTAGTGCGAACCCGGTCAAACTCGCATGAAACGATTGGATCATAAGGGGCTCATTTTCGATGTGCAGGGCCATGCGCACGTGGTACATCCGCAAATGAGATTTTGGACTAGATGTCCCGTCATACTCTTCAAATTCTGGCATTTTGAACTTGCTCGACATTTTGACCTTATCATAGACCGAGGGGTCGAATGGGAGTAAGTTTTGTGACTCCTACAATTGTCTCACTTTCTCTTCCAGCTTTGCAACGCGCTTATCCTGACCTATCTTAGGAACGCTATCAGACTTGACTTTTCCAACAGGGGCTAACAGCACGTCATCTTCTAGCTCAAGCATTTTGTCATCACTCATTTGGGTCCTGTTTGCCGGCCTCGAGGCTACTATTTCGGGGAGAGCGGGTGGAGGATTCAGGTTCACCCAGAGGGATTGAAGTTGAGCTGTTATAAGCTACATAGAATCAGCTAATTGTTGGAGTTGATTTTCCATGGAGGACATGCGATCGCGCATCTCGTTTTGGTCGGCCATCTTAGCCCTTGATCACATAATAATGGGAGAGCGTGGCGGATCCGTTATCACCTAAATTTGAATAAATGAATACACATAAGCACTTCATATAAAACAATGTTAGTCCATGACGAAAGTTTAATCACTTTTATTCATTAATGAAATTGTTTGACATTAATAATCTAAAGAAACTTGCAAGACCTTAAACTAATCAAGTAAACAACTCAACTTCCTAAGCATTAAGTAAAAAGACCAAATAGATTCAAGCCACTTTATTTGGCCCGATCTATAAACACATGGGAAGCCAACACTTGATGTAATTGCCTCTTCTCCTTAGCGTCCTTCTTGGCTTGCTCTTCAAGTTCTTCAATCTTCCTCTTGTGACGATTAAGCTCCGCTTGCCAAGTGGGCTTCTCGGTCACATCTGGCACCTTTGGGAGATACTCGGTCAGAATCTTGTGTTGATGGATGTATCGAGCTGTGGCATAGTAAGTCTTTTCATTCCCTTCAAGCTCATCTTGAGGTAAGATCAACTTTTGTTCACAACATGCGAGCCAAGCTTGTTCGATACAGCAAAGTTCCTTCTTGTGATTGCCATCCTTAGCAGTGAATTGGACTTGGAACAAACCCAGCTTGAGAGGGGGCAGTAAATCTTACACAACTCGATATTGACCAGCCACTCAGAGTGGGTAGTAGGAAGTGACACCGGTGATCCCTAATAGTGGGATCGGCTCATCATTGCCATGAGAGAAACGTGCTTTGGAGACTTGAAACCATTTAGCATGCCATACGAAAATCTTGGTATTCAAATTTTTCAATAATTTTACCCATTTTGAGTAAGAAAGATTTGGAGTTCGATCCTGATGATTTTTGAATACTTCAATGGGATGATGGGAATCAGTGACATTAATAATATTCATGCGAATATTGATTTTACTCATATGAGAAAAGAACTACATTTGTAAAAGTTCAATTGGTGCACGAAAGGTTTTATCTTCATCTTCCTTAAATTGGGTGAGTGACAAAAAATGTTTCAGCTAGAATAGTATTGAGAAAACTAATCCAAGCACACACTGGTTTGACCACCCATGTGACAGAAGGATTAATGGCGCCTTTACGAAGAGGGAAAAAAATAAACCCGAAAAAAGCTAGGAGGAAGATCTTATTTTTTAAAAGAGTGTCAGCACTAGCAAAACTCTGATCTAGGAAGTAAAAAGGACATGCAAGACAATTATCTTTTAGCACTCTTTTTATCATATTCTTATCCGTCCTAAGAAAATCAGACAACATTGATTATGGTTCTAATCCAATGGGTGGATTTATTAATTCCAATTCCAAGGGTTTTCCTATGGCAATGCTGTATTCTTTCAGAGTCGAAGTCAGCTTATGCTTACCAAATATAAACGTTGATGTTCAAGGGCTCCAGAAATGAGCAGGGGCTTACATGACGCCACTTTGGACATCAATGTCAAGGAGGAGAACAAGGCGACCAAGTCTACTCTCCACATAGCTTTGGCCATCGTGGCCTAGACGATCCCACCATGATTTGAGTTCAACCTTTGGTGCAGGCACGAATCGAATGTCAGATCTTCCTGTTATTTATAGACCAGGACTCGACCAACCTAATGTCATGGACCGACCAAAGACATAAATAAGTAAATTGCAAGAGTAAAGGATAGAGAGCTTACTTTACCATATGATTAAAGCAACCACATAGACAAGCGCATGAAGTGTGAGATTCGATTTCTAACTAGGAAGGCTAAGCAAGGTGAAGTTAAAAGGGTGGGATGACTTAGTTGCAGCCTCGCATACTAAGTCAAGTCCTCCTAACTCTGGCTCAGTCAAGAATGATACCCCAATGTAACGCAACCTCGCGCACAGAGGTAAACATTCTTGACACCAAGAAAAACTTTCAGGATTGAGTTGGGCAACCTCTACTGCGCGGCCTCATGGTCGAAGTCGTATCCAACTCAATACCATCTAAATATCCTAGTGTGGCCCAAGTCCGACAGTAGATTGTGTGTGCAATAATGTAGTGTTAAATGCGAGACATGCACAACAATTTAAATCACGCAACACTTCAATAACTTGAATTTAAAAAATTCATCCCTAACTCCAACTTACAAGACAAAGGTTAATAAAGAATACTCTCCTTATAGCTCCCCATCTGCAAAAATATTTAACATCTTAAATGTTATGGACATACCTGGGATCCTTGCTGCCAAACAAAAACATTTTTTCAGAGAAAAAAAAAATTGGCCTAAGTCCACTAAGAGTTTCAACTTAAGTCCCCAGCAAAGTCGCCAAGTTGTCGCGACCAAATTTTCGAGGGTGATCTACCTAGGGTTTGGCTAATAGATTGTTAAGCCTAGACTTAATTCGGGTTCTCCCAAGCCCATACCAATTCGCAACTTAAGTTCAAGTTTTTTAACATGCAAATAAATTTTATCTAGGAGTCGCTACTAATCTATTTTTGGTAGGTCGATTAGAAACCCAAGTAAAGTAACGAGAGTTTTACTTTACTCCTACGAACCAGAGACTATGGGTACGGGGACTTGGTTACACTAGATTTCTCTAATGCCCTTTCGGTACCGTTCTTTTATTTTCAAAAAAAAAAATTGCAGACAGTTTAAATTGATTTTAAATCTATTTCCCTAACATGTAAGGCAATCATGCGGGTGCGCAAACCACCAATTTAACACCTAAATAAGTGATGAATAAATTGCAAAAGTTACCTCAAAGCAACAGAAGCATCTGCAATGTTAAATTAGAATCCACATCAACAACTCTAGATATGATTTCCAATTAACATGCAATTTCTTTTATTTTTTTCACTTAATTAATGAAAATCATGCAATATGCAATGCAATATTACTAAATGACCTAATTATAATGACATGCAATTTCTAATTAAATGGACCTAATAACAATCTCTAAATGACGTGCATTTCATGAATCTAATCCTATATGACATTTACATGAAATTTTTTATTTTTTATTCTAAAATATGCAATTTATCCTAGAGAATGGAACTAATTTATTCTAAGACATTTTTTTGTATTTTTCATGAAATTCGGAATTAGGAAAAATGTGAAAGTTATCTAACGAGATTAAGATTCTATTTAATTTGCATTAGGAATTAGGTTAAGCCAAATCCTAATTTAAACTAAAATAGTATCTTGACCCAAATATTCCTAAAATGCAATCTATCTAATATCTAAACTTATAATAAATTAAGAAAAATATTATCTAGAATTAAACTAAGTGCAATTTTACCCTAATATGCAATGACATACAAAAAGATGCCGATGTTACACTTTATTACCTTTTTCTATCTTGTACTTAAAACAAGCGTCGTTAATCACATCTTGTACTTAAAACAAGCATTTTTTTTTT
Source organism: Eucalyptus sideroxylon (assembly GCA_014182405.2). Lineage (NCBI taxonomy): Eukaryota > Viridiplantae > Streptophyta > Magnoliopsida > Myrtales > Myrtaceae > Eucalyptus > Eucalyptus sideroxylon. The sequence continues at coordinate 29,182,318 of CM024554.2, read as the reverse complement.
TTTTTTTAAAACGATCGGTCCACGCGACTCATAGCGGAAGCAAATTAAACATCACCATCTATCCCCCTACCAATCCATGATACAAATACACACCAGCTAAACATCAGGATTTTATAAACAACTTCGACACTTTGCTTACATATATATTTTCAAGATGGGATTTCTTTTGGGTCGGTACATCAAAAGGAAAAGCTAGGACTCAGCCACGTCCAGCCTAAAACCTCAAAAAGAAACTCTCGACCCTCAACATCATACGAGTACGAACCCCCATCGAAAGTGTCGATTATCTACATCAAAAAGAGATCCAGCTCCTACTCATCGCGCGCAGGTCTCACACCCAACCCGGTGCATCAGGCGGTGGCGGCGGCAACATCCCTCGCATCGCTCCATCCCGACGAACGTGCACAGAAATGAACTCCTGAATGACAGGACCCCCAGCCAGGCCCACGTCATACATCACTAGACAACGTACTCGGATAAAAGTCAGTCCGGGAACAGAGGGACAGTCTATCTCAACACACTCGACCTCTACATCGGATGGTATCCCGTAAAATGTACCTCGCGTGACGGCAGGTAGCGGCATACTTGCTAATCTGAAATGTTATCCCCAAAAGGGGTGAGTACAACCACTCAGCAGATAGGGAAATCCAATAACAACTCAATGCATCATGCAATTTCACATGCATTGCAGGCATTACTTACCTTGAAGCCAGGCACACACTATCATACATCATCATATCACATCACATATCATCATCATCATCATCATCATCATCATCATCATCATCATGCATATCACATCATATCATAGGTGATCATCATATCACATCACATATCATTACCATCATCATGCATATCATCATGCATATCATCATACATATCATATCATATCATCATGCATATCATCATCATATCATATATCATATATCATATCATCATCATCACATCACATATCATCATCATCATCATCATGCATCATGCATATCATCATGCATATCATATATCATATCATAGGTGATCATCATATCACATCACATATCATCATCATCATCATCATCATATCATCATGCATATCATATCATCATCATATCACATCATATCATCATCATCATCATCATGCATTTCATCATATCATCATGCATTTTTCATGGGTTCATTTTTCATCTTTTAACTTTAAGTTTGATCACCACATCACCCACTTCTCATATCATCAATTTCATCATCCCTTCGGGCAAAGACCTCCGACAGGGTTCCCAACATTCCAGCCATCCCATGGCCACCGGGCTTCCGGCCCCCCACATTCCGGGCATCTCGCATCTCAACTAGCATCACAGGGCATTCCCTTCGGGCAGAAACTTCCGACAGGGCTTCCGGCCTTTACCCTTCTAGCCAGGCATCTCGCACCCACATCCTGGCATCGCGAGGCATTCCCTTCGGGCAGAAACCTCCGACAGGGCTTCCGGCCCCCCACATTCCGGGCATCCTGAATCTCCCAGGGAATTCCGGCAATGCATCTCTGTACATTCCGGCCTCATCCTCCACCACAACCTCTTACTCACATATCATTTTCCACATTCACCATCCTTTTAATCTTATTATTACATGGCATATGATTCACACATGCATCACAATTTATGATCATACATACACCAATGTCATATAACAATGCATAATAAATTCAATGAAATTCATGGCCAATAAAATAATCCCTTTTTATTTTATTATTATTTTATTATTTTATTATTATTATTATATTATTTATTTATTTATTTTCATAAATAAATATTAAATTTAATATCTATGATTTTCCCAAAATCATAATATTCAAACAATCATTAAACAAATCAATAGGATCACAATTTCATACAAAATTCATGGCCAAATTGAATTTCTCATAATTTCACAATTTCCACAAAATAGCACATGATATTCGGATAATGACCAGAATTGCACAGTTTCCAAATAAATTCGATTAAAATACTCATATGGCCTTCAAAAATTACGAAATTTTACAGGGTGATAGCCAACACATTTTCGTGCACTTTTCATGCAGAACTCTAAGCCAAATTATTTTTAGATTAATTTATACAACCCCACGAAACTTCTGGAACCACTACCGCATCGTCCAGAACACACATCTCCGAAATTTTTAGATTTCACCCATCTATTCTCTTTTTTTCCTCTGAAATTTGAGTATGTTATGTACCAAGGTGTCCTTTACAAGTTTCATGAAGAGATCTAGGTCAAATAACCAAATTATGGTCACCATTTAAGTCCATGAAGTCTCGGGTGTCTCGGAATACTTCACCAGAACCATCATTTCCAAGATCTAGCCGATTCACCAAGCTATACTTGTTCTTTTTGCTTCAAATTTGAGTATGTTGTATTTTAAGGTGTTACCTACAACTTTCATGAAGACATCGAAGTCAAATCTTCAACAGAAATTAACATGCAAACAAGAATCTAGCAAGAGGTCAGTGGAAACTTCACAGATCTAGGGTCTCCGTATAATAGAACTTTAACCCCTCATATCTCCATCATTTTCCACGAAATTTCAGTATGTTATAGTACAAGACGTTAGCTACAACTTTCCATGAAGACATCGAAGCCAAAATCGAACTCCAAACACCATGCAAGCTCAAACAAGCTACTGACTCCCACAAACCGAACAAGAACAGTCACACGGTTTGAAAATAACCAACTCTTACCTCGGTTTTTCGCACAAATAACACCTAAAATCGAACATGCAACCAACAAAACAAACATGCAAGAGAAGTTAAGGACTCCACTTGCCTCTAAGATGAGCAAACGACGACGAACGGCGGCGGGACACGGCGATCGGACGGCGAACGAACGGCGGCACCCCTCGGCTCCGCCTCCTTCCCCTCTCGGTCTCTCCCTTTCTCTCGAACTCTCTCTCTCTCTCACCCTCTCTTTGGACGAATGAAGCAAGTAACCGGCCACTCTCTCTCTCCTCATCCCTTTTATACTCCCCTAATCCCATGATTAGCAATCATGAGATTGCCTAAAACCCACCAATGCATGCTCTTGCCATTTGCCACTTGTCTCATTGGGTTTTCTTTTGAATTTGGGCTTTGGGCTTCCGGCTTAGGCCCATCCGGCCCTCCTAGTGGGCTGGTCGAATTCCTTCTTGGGCTCTAATGGGCCGACTAGCTTGGCCCACCAAGCTTTAGGCCAATGGGTCCAAGGCCCATTCGAATTTTAACCCTCTTTTTCTTTTTTTTTTTTTTTTTTTTTTTTGAAATTCCTTCTATAAATATTTCTAAATTTCAATTTTCAATCTTGGCCAAAGTCTTAGGATATTTTTGCTCATTGAAATTTAAATCATATGGCCAAGCATAGATTATTAATCTTATTAAATTTAAATTTCCACAATCACAAGCACAAATCATCAAATTAAAAGACTAATGGCTAAAACATAGGCCATGGAAATTCTATCACCTAATTAAAGACTTTAACACACCTTATGGCTTGGCTTTGAATTTCTGGGATGCCACAATTCTCCCCTCCTTAGAGAATTTCGTCCTCGAAATTCAAGCACTACTCGCGCCTTCTTGAAATAAATAGGGATACTTTTCCTTTATCTGATCCTCACTTTCCCATGTGGCTTCTTCCACATCATGATGTCGCCATAACACCTTAACCAATGGGATCTTTTTGGTCCTAAGAATTTGCTCCTTTCGATCTAATATATGCACAAGCTCTTCTATATACCTTATTTTCTCATCCATTTTGATGGCTTCATGATCGAGTATATGACCAGGATTCGGTTGGTACTTCCTCAACATCGATACATGAAACACATCGTGCAGATTTCCTAACTTAGGAGGTAATGCTAAACGATAAGCTACATCACCTATCCTCTCAAGAATTTCAAAAGGTCCAACAAACCTAGGTCTTAGCTTACCCTTCATCCCAAATCGAGATATTCCTTTCATTGGAGATACCTTAAGGAACACATGGTCTCCTACACTAAATTCCAAGGGTCTTCTACGTCTATCTGCGTAACCTTTCTGTCTACTCTGAGCTGCTCTAAGTCTTTCTCTAATAATATCGACAGCTTCAGTGGTAACTTGTACCAATTCAGGTCCTGTCAACTTCCTTTCACCCACTTCACTCCAACAGATAGGAGTCCTACATCTCCTTCCATATAATGCTTCATAAGGTGCCATGCCTATACTCTTCTGAAAGCTATTATTATAGGCAAACTCTACCAAATGCAACCTTTCATCCCAACTTCCTTTGAAATCGATTGCACAAGCCCTTAACATATCCTCTAATATCTGGATTACTCTTTCCGATTGCCCATCTGTCTGAGGATGAAAAGCAGTACTAAACTGAAGCTTAAATCCTAACGCAATTTGAAGACTCCTCCAAAAATTCAAAGTGAACCTCGAATCTCGATATGAAGTAATGGTCACTAGAACACCATGTGAGCGTACCACTTGACTTACATACATGTCCGCATACTTATCCATTGGGTAGTCCATGCGAATCGCTAAGAAATGTGCCGACTTAGTCAAACGATCCACTATAACCCAAATTGAATCATGACTACTTGATGTCCTTGGCAATCCTTGCACAAAGTCCATCGTTACATGTTCCCATTTCCATTCTGGAATATCTAATGGTCTCAAGAGTCCTGCGGGTTTACGATGTTCCGCTTTTACTTGCTGACACGTCAAACATTGAGAAACATACTTAGCCGTATCTGCCTTCATACCATTCCACCAAAATTGCTGACGCAAATTTCTGTACATCTTTGTACTACCTGGGTGGATACTATAATTACTCTTATGTGCCTCCGACAGAATTTCCTTCCTTAATTCCTCATTGTCGGGAACACAAAGTCGTCCTTGACATCTCACTATTCCATCATCAGAGATCTGAAATTCTGATCTTTTCCCTAAAGATACAGCATCTTTCACTTTCAAAATCTCTCAAATTCTTGTCAATTCTTGCAGAATTTTAATTTTCTGGATAATCTCTTGGCTCAATCCTTAATGCACTAAGCATACCAGTAAGACAATCCACTTCCAATTTAAATTCGGAATTTGCCATATGCCATGTAATTCATTCCAACAATTCCCATTCCGCCATCCTCAAACTAGCTATTTCTACGGCCGACTTTCGACTAAGAGCATCCATTTACTCTATTCGCTTTTCCGGATGGATGATATCTTATCTCACAGTCATAATCCTTCAATAACTCCATCCACCTCCTTTGTCTCATGTTCAACTCCTTTTGTGAGAACAAATACTTCAAACTCTTATGATCCGTGTAGATCTCAAACTTTTCCCCATACAAATAGTGTCTCCATATCTTCAAGGCAAACACTATAGCTGCTAGCTCTAAATCATGCGTCGGGTAATTTAGCTCATGAGGTTTCAATTGTCTGGATGCATAGGCTACATTGCCATGCTGCATCAACACACATCCTAATCCTTTGTGAGATGCATCACTATACACCGTGAAACCATCGGGTCCAAAAGGGTATAGTCGAATTGGAGCTGAAGTCAATTTCCTTTTGAGCTCCTGAAAACTCCTTTCACATTCTCCATTCCATTCAAATTTCACATTCTTTCGGGTCAATTTAGTTAAAGGTCCTGCTAGTCGTGAAAATCCTTCAATGAATCTCCTATAATAACCAGCCAATCCTAAGAAACTTCGTATCTCAGTAGGTGTTGTCGGTCTCGGCCAATTTACTACCATTTCAACTTTTGCCGGGTCTACTGCAATTCCTTTTCCTGACACCACATGCCCTAAAAATATTATCCGATCCAACCAGAATTCACACTTACTAAACTTAGCATACAACTTATGCTCTCTCAGAGTCTGCAAAACTATTCTCAAATGCTGCTCATGCTCTTTAGGCCCTTTTGAATATACCAAAATATCATTAATAAACACAATCACAAACTGGTCTAAATAAGGCTCAAATATTCTATTCATCAAATCCATAAATGCAGCCGGGACGTTAGTCAATCCAAATGGCATAACAAGGAACTCATAGTGCCCATAACGAGTTCTAAACGCAGTCTTAGGAATGTCCTCCTTCTTAATTCTCAACTGATGGTATCCCGACCTCAAATCAATTTTAGAGAAAACTGAACTTCCCTGGAGTTGGTCAAACAAGTCATCAATTCTAGGCAAAGGATACTTATTCTTAATGGTCACCTGATTCAACTGCCTATAGTCAATACACAAGCGCATCGATCCATCTTTCTTTTTCACAAACAAGACCGGTGCACCCCAAGGTGAAGCACTTGGTCTAATGAATCCTTTGTCAAGCAATTCTTGCAGTTGCACTTTCAACTCCTTCAATTCAACTAAGGCCATTCTATACGGGGCTTTTGATATTGGTCTTATTCCAGGCATTAATTCAATTTCAAATTCAATCTCCCACTCTATCGGCAATCCAGGCAATTCCTCAGGAAATACATCTTGAAATTCGTGAACTACACGAACTTCCTCGAGATTAGGCTCCTCCCTTGCATAATCTCTAACTATGGCTAGGTACCCTTGACATCCTTCGTCAAGTAACTTACATGCTTCTACTGCCGAAATAAGAGCTACAGGAAAATGGGTCTAGCCTCCTAAAAATTCACAACTAGACTGATCAGGTAAAACAAATTGAACCACTCTTCTATAGCAATCCATTCTAGCCCGATACTTACGAAGCCAGTCCATTCCTATAATAACATCAAAATCATACATAGCCATTACAACCAAGTCTATTTCCATGTCCTTTCCTCCCATTGATATCTTACAATTTTCACACACCAATGTAGACAATACCGTATCCTTTAAAGGCGTGGAAACACAAAGAGGCGTTTCAAGAGGCATAACTTCTATCTTATTCAAACATCTATATTTTTCAGACACAAACGAATGCGTTGCACCCGTGTCAAACAATGCATATGCCTTTTCACCATTAATAAGAATCGTACCTGAGATAACATTTTTGGAAGCTTCCGCTTCCTCCTGGGTAATCGCATACACCCTTCCTTGTGCAGGTGGTCTCTGAGGATTTCCTTGCGGGTTTGACCTAACAGCACTCTGATATCCCTGTCGCACTGAGCCAACACTCACTTGCGACCTCTCTTGTGGGCAATTCCTCCTAAGATGACCTACTTGTCCACAGCCAAAACATTTCTGCTGTCCAATACAAGGTCCTGGGCCATGTCTCCCATTACACCTCTGACAAATACCAGGCTGATAGGGTGCTTTCCCTATATTCAGACCACTCCTTGCCCCTCCAAAATTTCCAAAATTACCCTTCTTCTTCACATTCCAAGTCTGACCTTGACCAGAATAAGGCCTCTTCCCCTTTCTCACATCACTAAAATTCAATGGTTTCTTAAACTCTGACCACTCTCTCAGCAGCTCCTACTCCACTAACTGCGCCCTTTCATAAATCTCATTATAATCCCTTATGTTCAAAGGCACCGGTTGCTTTCTAAAGTCATTCCTCAGCCCTTTTAGGAATCTCTTGGCCTTCTCTTCCTGATCCTCAATCAATCTAGGAGCATATCTAGACAATTCAGAAAATCTAGCCTCATACTGATCTACAGTCAACCCCTTTTGTTCTAGCTGAACAAATTCAGTAATCTTTCTATCCTTAGCACAATCAGAGAAATGCTTCCTATTGAAAGCCCTAACAAACTCCTCCCAGCTAACATCAGTACCTGGTGGAAAGATTATGTCCTTCAAAGCTCTCCACCAAAACTTCGCATTTCCCTCCAATTGATACTCGCTAAGACTATTTTCTCAAAGATCGGTGCAGTCCAACAGCCGGAAAATTCTTTCCATTCCATCAATCCATTGCTCTTCCTCCTCGGGACTTCCCATTCCATTAAACTTAAGTGGCTTCAGCTTTAAAAACTGCTCCACTAGTCCTTGAGTACGGCGTTCGCTCCGGGCTGTTCTTTGCGCCTTGCCTCTCCATCGATTTCCAATATTGGCTAATGCCTGCAGATATCTTCCATTCGGGTTCAGCCCTTGCAGCAGAGGCTTCAGCCCTCGATGGATGAGCACTTCCAGCTCGCACCATGACTTTCCTGCAATTTCCAAGCATTGCCTCAGGAATAATCTGAGACTCACTGCCTCCACTCAAAGCAATTACTATCACTACATAAGTAACATATACATGTTACTAGCACCTAAAGGCAATCAAAATAAACTACTAGGGATCTACGAGTGAATACTCATCACCCGTTATTCAATTATTTCATTTTAGATCCTATGGTGTGCATTGTCATCATGTTTCCTCAATTCCAAATGAGGCTCCTTATCACTCCACCTATAACCATTCGCTCTGATACCAAAAAGGGCGGCTGTGACACCCCGAACCCTTCGCAGGTCGTCACCAGCGCCGATGTTACACTTTATTACATTTTTCTATCTTGTACTTAAAACAAGCGTCGTTAATCACAGGCATTTTTTTTTTTTTTAACAACGATCGGTCCCAACGCGACTCATAGCGGAAGCAAATTAAACATCACCATCTATCCCCCTACCAATCCATGATACAAATACACACCAGCTAAACATCAGGATTTTATAAACAACTTCGACACTTTGCTTACATATATATTTTCAAGATGGGATTTCTTTTGGGTCGGTACATCAAAAGGAAAAGCTAGGACTCAGCCACGTCCAGCCTAAAACCTCAAAAAGAAACTCTCGACCCTCAACATCATACGAGTACGAACCCCCATCGAAAGTGTCGATTATCTACATCAAAAAGAGATCCAGCTCCTACTCATCGCGCGCAGGTCTCACACCCAACCCGGTGCATCAGGCGGTGGCGGCGGCAACATCCTCGCATCGCTCCATCCCGACGAACGTGCACGAAAATGAACTCCTGAATGACAGGACCCCCGCCCCAGGCCCACGTCATACATCACTAGACAACGTACTCGGATAAAAGTCAGTCCGGAACAAGGGACAGTCTATCTCAACACACTCGACCTCTACATCGGATGGTATCCCGTAAAATGTACCTCGCGTGACGGCAAGTAGCGGCATACTTGCTAATCTGAAATGTTATCCCCAAAAGGGGTGAGTACAACCACTCAGCAGATAGGGAAATCCAATAACAACTCAATGCATCATGCAATTTCACATGCACTGCAGGCATAACTTACCTTGAAATCAGGCACACACTATCATGCATCATCATATCACATCACATATCATCATCATCATCGTCATCATCATGCATATCATATCATATCATAGGTGATCATCATATCACATCACATATCATCATCATCACCATGCATATCATCATGCATATCATATATCATATCATCATATCATCATCATCATATCATCATCATCATCATCATCATCATCATGCATATCATCATGCATATCATATATCATATCATAGGTGATCATCATATCACATCACATATCATCATCATCATGCATATCATCATGCATATCATATATCATATCATAGGTGATCATCATATCATCACATCATCATCATCATCATCATCATATCATATCATCATCATCACATCACATATCATCATCATCATCATCATCATCATGCATATCATCATGCATATCATTTCATTTTTTTTTCATCTTTTATCTTTAAGTTTGATCACCACATCACCCACTTCTCATATCATCAATTTCATCATCCCTTCGGGCAAAGACCTCCGACAGGGGTCCCGCATTCCAGCCATCCCATGGCCACCGGGCTTCCGGCCCCCACATTCCGGGCATCTCGCATCTCAACTAGCATCACGAGGCATTCCCTTCGGGCAAAAACCTCCGACAGGGGCTTCCGGCCTTTACCCTTCTAGCCGGGCATCTCGCACCCACATCCCCTGGCATCGCGAGGCATTCCCTTCGGGCAAAACCTCCGACAGGGCTTCCGGCCCCCCACATTCCGGGCATCCTGAATCTCCCAGGGAATTCCGGCAATGCATCTCTGTACATTCCGGCCTCATCCTCCACCACAACCTCTTACTCACATATCATTTTCCACATTCACCATCCTTTTAATCTTATTATTACATGGCATATGATTCACACATGCATCACAATTTATGATCATACATACACCAATGTCATATAACAATGCATAATAAATTCAATGAAATTCATGGCCAATAAAATAATCCCTTTTTATTTTATTATTATTTTTTATTATTATTATTATTATTTATTTTCATAAATAAATATTAAATTTAATATCTATGATTTTCCCAAAATCATAATATTCAAACAATCATTAAAAAAATCAATAGGATCACAATTTCATACAAAATTCATGGCCAAATTGAATTTCTCATAATTTCACAATTTCCACAAAATAGCACATGATATTCGGATAATGACCAGAATTGCACAGTTTCCAAATAAATTCGATTAAAATACTCATATGGCCTTCAAAAATTACGAAATTTTACAGGGTGATAGCCAACACATTTTCGTGCACTTTTCATGCAGAACTCTAAGCCAAATTATTTTTAGATTAATTTATACAACCCCACGAAACTTCTGGAACCACTACCGCGTCGTCCAGAACACACATCTCCGAAATTTTTAGATTTCACCCATCTATTCTCTTTCGTTTCCTCTGAAATTTGAGTATGTTATGTACCAAGGTGTCCTTTACAAGTTTCATGAAGAGATCTAGGTCAAATAACCAAATTATGGTCACCATTTAAGTCCATGAAGTCTCGGGTGTCTCGGAATACTTCACCAGAACCATCGTTTCCAAGATCTAGCCGATTCACCAAGCTATACTTGTTATTTTTGCTTCAAATTTGAGTATGTTGTAGTTTAAGGTGTTACCTACAACTTTCATGAAGACATCAAAGTCAAATCTTCAACAGAAATCAACATGCAAACAAGAATCTAGCAAGAGGTCAGTGGAAACTTCACAGATCTAGGGTCTCCGTATAATAGAACTTTAACCCCTCATATCTCCATCATTTTCCACGAAATTTCAGTATGTTATAGTACAAGACGTTAGCTACAACTTTCATGAAGACATCGAAGCCAAAATCGAACTCCAAACACCCATGCAAGCTCAAACAAGCTACTGACTCCAACAAACCGAACAAGAACAGTCACACGGTTTGAAAATAACCAACTCTTACCTCGGTTTTTCGCACAAATAACACCTAAAATCGAACATGCAACCAACAAAACAAACATGCAAGAGAAGTTAAGGACTCCACTTGCCTCTAAGATGAGCAAACAACGGCGAACGGCGGCGGGACACGGCGATCGGACGGCGAACGAACGGCGGCACCCCTCGGCTCCGCCTCCTTCCCCTCTCGGTCTCTCCCTTTCTCTCGAACTCTCTCTCTCTCTCTCACCCTCTCTTTGGACGAATGAAGCAAGTAACCGGCCACTCTCTCTCTCCTCATCCCTTTTATACTCCCCTAATCCCATGATTAGCAATCATGAGATTGCCTAAAAACTAACCAATGCATGCTCTTGCCATTTGCCACTTCATTGTCTCATTTTTTCTTTTTAAATTTGGTTTGGGCTTGGGCTTAGGCCCATCCGGCCCTCCCCTTGGGCTGGTCGAATCCTCTTCTTGGGCTCTAATGGGCCGACTAGCTTGGCCCACCAAGCTTTAGGCCAATGGGTCCAAGGCCCATTCGAATTTAATCCCTTTTTCTCTTTTTTTATTTTTTTAAATTCCTTCTATAAATATTTCTAAATTTCAATTTTTAATCTTGGCCAAAGTCTTAGGATATTTTTGCTCATTGAAATTTAAATCATATGGCCAAGCATAGATTATTAATCTTATTAAATTTAAATTTCCACAATCACAAGCACAAATCATCAAATTAAAAGACTAATGGCTAAAACATAAGCCATGGAAATTCTATCACCTAATTAAAGACTTTAACACACCTGTTTGATTAGCCATTAGTGTTTCTCCAAAACTAAAAAAATATTTGAACCCTTGTCATGAGCTAAATGAGTTAGGTATGAAATTGGGTATGAATTAGGTCGATATTATAATAAATCAATAATAAATGGATTAAATGCATCATTTTGCAATAAAGAAGACAAATGAGTATGGATTGGATTAGGTATTACAGTGGATAATGAACAAGTTGGAGGAGGAGGAGGAGAAAGAAGAAAGAAGAATGAAGAATGAAGAATGAAAAGGTAGTAGTAGTAGAGAAGTAGTGAAAAAAATTCATCCCAACTCCTTTCCCTCAAGGTTGCCCACCTCTTACACAACCGCCCCACTCCATGCCACGTCATCCTCCTCCACAAGCTCCTCATTCATGACTCATACATCTACCCTTGCCTCAACCCGTAGACCCATCCCTCCCTACTTTGTGGCCACGACCTCACCGGCCAAAGTAACAAAAAAAAAAGAAGAAAAAAAAAATAAAATATAAAAATTAATAAAAATAAAAAATTAATTCAATATAATAAAATATTATTAAATTATCTATGTCAGTATTAGCTATGCCATGCAGAATAATCATCATTTACATAAGCGATTTCTAGCTAAAATTGGCCAAATGAATTTAGTTGGTGAAATAAGAAAATTTTAGAACTTAAATATTATTTTTCTCTCTCTCTATTAGGATTTTCTCCTCTCCTTCTATTTCACACAGCTTTCTTTTTCAACCTTCATGATAGGGTTTGAGTTAGATTTTCCCTTCTTTCTTTTTCTTTAGCTGATTTGGTTCTCTATTCTTTTTTCTTGCTTTCCTCCCATTTTGTGGAGCTTTTCTCTTCTGATCTAATCTAGATTTAGAAGGTTTTCTCTCCTATTTTTGGGAGAGTTCTAGTGGAGATTTAGGGATTTTTACATCTATAATTTCGGGTTTTCCCTTCCCTCGGGTTTCTTTGGTGTAAAAGTCTAGTTTCGAAGGAGACTAGAGGAGCTTCTTAAAGGTTTTGCTCTCACAAGTGTAAAATCTGTACTTGTTCAATCTTGTTTCCCAAAACGATGATGGTGCTGGGAATGCCGAACTTAAACGCACACCACCAAAAGGTAAAGTAGTAGCAATAGATGGACATCTTGGTATGTGTTTATTACTAAAGATGGATTTGGTGATCGGTCATTGATTTTGATTTGAAGAAATCTTAGATTTGCTCTTTGAACGAGTGATTTCTAACCTTATTATGATGATTCATCTTGTTATCTGGAGTTTGTTTTATTTTGAGGTTGTTTGAGATTTGTCTTGGTATGTAGTTGGATTGTGATATTTCTGTGGAAATGAATGAAATGTTATTTTGACAAAAAAATTGATAAAATTAAAAAGTTTCGTACTAAATTGGTAAAAGTGTAATCAGTTTAGGACTTTTTAAACAATTTTCCCTAAAATCTTTAGGATTGAATTAACCACCATAGAATAAATTTAGGACTTATATTTTCCCATTTCATCTTAGTGCAGTGTCCAAAGTAAATGTCCTAATTGCTGTTTTAGAACATTCGTACGCGCATAAGTTCAAGTTCATCATGATTTTCAGGTTTTACTGGAGCTATATTTTATCTGGGTTATTCAAAATAAATTGTCCAAAGTTTGAATTGGGTCATGGTTTTCATCATCATCATACCCATGTTTTATCGCCCTTTTGATAAAATATATTTAGTTTATGATTCAAGGTTTCGTTTAAATGTATATCTAAGTTTCTCTTCGACGTCATTAAGATTGAAGTCTGTGTCAATTTGCAGATATTCCTTGTAACTATTTTATTCTTTTCGATTTTGAGTATAAATACATGATATATTACATATCATGTGCCGATGTGAGGACAAAAGTTTACAAGCCTCCAAATCACTTTGGTTTTTCTCTTTTTTTGTTTTTCTCCTATTCATGGAGATGGAGAAAAAATTAGTCCCCCATCGTGGGCCCGAGAAGCAAATATGCATGTGCCTGATCGCTTTCCGATTTTGTCGCAAATGAATAAATACTCACGACAATAAATAAGAATTTCATGTGGTAAATAATCTGCAAAAAAAGATTTTTTATGCAATCCATATCGATCACCATTGATAACATATAAATTGAAATTATAAAATTAATCCAACTAATAAATCAATGGTGATGGATTGTCGATTGCCTAGAGAAGATCAAAAGTTACCACAAAAATTTACGAAACTTGAATTGTCATACTCACGATCTCATTGCAAACTGAAAGATTCCTCCCTTATGTAGAATATTTGTGTGCATTAAAATTCTCAATTTTGTGCCTTTTTTTTAACTTAACCTCCGTAGAAAGTTTGAAAGATGAATATGGAAAAAAGAGTCCTGCATAGGAAAAATAGAAGGAAGCTATTTTAACTTGATTATATTTGGTCTTGGGCTTGATTTGTCTTGCATAAACTTGGAATTCATGAAAAGTTGTGCTTAAAGAATTTCGAAATTTCTTATTTATTAATGTTAGCTTTTTTAGACAAATATATATGTTGGAACTTAACTGTTCTGTTCAATTCAATGGTTGTCTCTTCACGTGATACTTTGATTCGTTGTTCTTATATAAATGCATTCTTTCATTCAAGAAGCTATTTTAGTTTCCGTGTGTTCATGTTGAGAGAATTTGAGAGACTACTTTGTATCTTAAGGGCATTATCGCCACAGGAAAGTGATTTCAACACCTCTTAGCAGAACGATTATGTTCTGTGTATTATATTTCTTTCAAACCTCCGATTGAGGACAAGGTAAGATCTCAATCATGGAGCAAATGATATACGGACATCATGTCAAGAAAAGAAGGTATTGAAATTGTCCTCTTTATTTTTCCAAGCGCAGGAACACCACAACCTTCATATCATACTTGTCTTCTAGGACAATAATGTTATGACTTTTATGTGAACAAGACAAGCCAAGAATCTCTTATCGGCCAATCCGGACACGTTTGTCCCTACACACCTTTATCACTAACCTTATCTTGGCCTTCATGGCTCAAATTTCCTACGTTTGGTGAACCATCCTTCTTGCAAGAGTCGCCGGTAATTTCCTCCACGAAGAGCCGAATATTCTCATCGGATGATCCACCTGCCGCCACCGCCTTCCGAGCCTCGGCCTTTAGTGCCATCGCGTTTTTTTTCAACTGCTCAGCTACTGGCCCAACCATGACCTCTTCGATGCATTTCTCAATCACTTCACTGCTTAAGTTTCCATCAACTTCCTTCTTGATCCTCACGCCAATCTTAAAGACATCGACAATGAGCTTTGCGTTGGTCGGCTGGTCAGTCCACTGTGGGTAGGCTATGAGAGGGATACCCGAGCAAATAGTCTCGAGCATGGAATTCCATCCACAGTGAGTAATGAAACATGCCACAGCCGGGTGTGACAAAACTCTAGTTTGAGGAGACCAGCGCACGACTTGACCTTGGTCTTTGGTTTCTTCAAGAAACCGTGATGGAAGTTGCCCTGCGCCATCAGGCGTCGGGAATTCAGGCGGCTTCACCACCCAAAGAAAGGGACGCTTCACGTTCTTTAGAGCCGTAGCTATCGCTTCCATTTGCTTGGCTGGTAACACAACTATGCTCCCAAAGGATACATAGATGACTGAGCTTGGAGGTTGCTGCGTCAACCATTCAATGCAAGTCTCATCTGATTTCCACATATCCACACTTGCATCCTCAAGTTCTTGATCTAGGCCTAGCAACGTTGGAGGGACCAGTGGACCGATTGGCCTTACCGGATAAAGCTCGCACATCGAGTCTATGACATGTTTCTCAAGCTCATAGAAAGAATTCCCTAAAACCCATTTGAATTTCTCCATGCCTTGGAATAGTTCAGAGAATAATTTGGGGAAGCTGCCAAACGGGTTGTTGGGAAGCACAAAGGATGGCAGATCCTCCTTCTCCATCGAAGGTAAACCCGGCAGTTCCACAATCACATCAGGGTCTGTCAGAGTCGGGAAGGCGCTGAGCTTATTGAAGCAGCGATAGTATATCGCGTACAACGCACACGGTTGAATCCATAACATGGCACAAGGGATGTTGTACTCGGCGGCTACATCGGAAACCCAGGGCACGAAAGGGTTCGTGACTAGGCATAAGAGCTTCTTCGGACTCGTGTAATGTTCTTTGATTAGAGCCGAGAGATTGCTAGGCCCATGTTTACCTAGGATGTCCATGTAGACGTCGAGGTTGGTCTTTCGGTCGTAGTCAAGGCTCAGGCCGTCGGAGAAGAACAGGAGCTCGATACCGGTGACATGGTCAGTGGGACCAGCACCAGAGGACTTAAGCATGCGGTGGCGGGCGATCTCGGTGGTGGCAAGGGTGACATGGATGCCTCTGGCGGCGAGACGCTTGCCAAGCCTCAGCATCGGGTTGATATGGCCCTGAGAAGAGAAGGCCACCAAAAGGACATGGTTCTCTTCTCTCTTCTCCTCTGCCTGAGCCATGAACAACTGCCACACACCCGCCCGCCTGCCGCCGCCGGCACGTGCAGAGAGAGAGAGAGAGAGAGAGAGAGAGAGAGAAAGGTGCTAGAGGAAGGAGGGCGTGGAGGAAAATTTGGCAGGCAACACTGCGGTCTGCCACTAATTTCTCTTAGGTGGTGAGAGAATGTGATGAGTGCATTTGTTCTGTGTTTATATAAGCGAATTGTTCGCAGAAACCATCGTAGGCGATGACGTCAAGTGACGAGCAGATGTGTTTGTGTGCACGTGGAATTTGTATGCTTCTGGTGATACCTTTACCGAAGAGAGAATATCCCTCGCGACAGATCGATTTAGACATGGGACAAATGGCGAGAAAGAGAGGATTGGGAATCAGATGTAATTAATAAATAGCAAAAAAATGCAGAAGTAAATTAAAGGATTAAATACCACGAAAAACTTCAAACTAATATATCTATGACAAATTTACCTAAACTGATTTTTTAATCATCAAAAATCTCAAACCAGTACATTAGTAACGAATCACCAAATTGCTGAGTTAAAAGACACGTGACAAATTACAAATGTATCAATTTAAGATTTACCCTTCATTTGTCATGTGTATATCAATTTATGACTTTTCATGAAACTAATTCAATTTATTATAAACTAATAAAGGGTAAATTTGTCATACATGTATTAAGTTATAGTTTTTCGTGGAAAAAATTAGTTTATGATAAATTTATCACACATGCACTAATTAAAATTTTTCATGGTCAAAAATTTATTTTGGGTAAATTTATCACAAGTATATTCATTTGAGATTTTTTGCAATCAAAAAATTAATTTGAGGTAAATTTATCATTGATCTATCAAGGTTTTTCATGATATTAATTCTAAATTAAAAGTTCATGCAAGTTTTCTAATGTAGACCAATGCATATGCAAAAACCCACTCTATAAAAATTATTTTCCTAAAACAAGCTTCTAATCAAGCAAATAAGAATCGAACTAATATCCTACATGGAACGAAATCCTAATCTATAATGCAAAAGTGGTAACTTTGTATTTTCTTGGCTCTCAAATTAATATACAAGGAAATTAAATCTACTATAAAAGATGGAAATATGTAATTTTATCTTAAACACATACACAATTCTAGTCTATTTCTATCTTATGGATTGCGAGAATGCAATCTAAAGTTACTAACATGCAAGATCGACTCTTTGTTATTTTTTTTTCCTTACAGAATAAAAAATAAAATAAAAAAGTAATTATGCAATAATGGGAAGAAATACGCAAATATGCAAATTCACTATATATGCAATGCAACTTATCTAAGTGTTACAAAAAAAACATTCATTTAAGAGACTCCTAATGTGCTGGCACTTATTACAAAATATGAAATCCTATCTTAATATGCAAAATTATGCGAAATTATCAATATGCTTAAAGATGCAAACGTGAGCACAATCAAACATGCAAATACGAATGTTTTTTCTAATATGCAAATATTCAAGATGCAAATTTCTATAAGCAAATCCCTAATTAATCTAAACATGTGATGTATAATAATCATGCCCTAATTATTAATTTAAAATGTAAATCTAGCATATCAATCTAACATTCAAAATTGGCATGTAATGCTCCCGGGGAACAAGTGTTTTTGTTTTTTTGTTCTCAGAAATAGATCTAGAATAGAAACAAGAAATTAAAAAAAAAAAATCTTTTTGTTCTCGAGAACAATTCTTAGAAACAAGTTTTTTTTTTCTCCTTTTCTTTTCTTTCTTTTTCTTTTCCTCTCTTCTTGCTAGTTAGTCGTTGGTCATGGTCACTAACCTCGGTGATGGCTGGGCGACTGGCCAAAGGAGGCCCGGCGACCTCGCCGGAGCCTTTTCGGCCCCCGACGAGGCTCAGGGGAGCCTCCCCGTGGCTGGGTGAGGCCCCTTAAGCCTTGTTGTGGTTAGGCGAGGCTCAACCTCACCCAAATTTGGCGAGGCCAAGCCTCACCTAGCCACCATGAGGCTAGGTGACCCCAACCCAACCACCACGAGGTCGGCGTCACTTGGCCTCGCGATGGCCAGCGAGTTCAACCAGATCTCGCCCAGCCACAACAAGGCCAACCTCATGGTGGTTGAGCAAGGTCAAGCCTCGCCGATGGCCAGGCAAGGCTTGGCCTTGCCAGATTTGGGCAACATCACCTCGCCCAGCCAGGGCAAGTTTGAGCCTCGCTAAGCTACAATGAGGCTCGGGGGGACCTCGTCGATGGTCGGCGAGGCTCCCCCACGGCCGGCGACTTCGCCGGCCCATGTCTGGATGGTCGCCGACCGACGATGGCCAAGGCCAGCGATCGACGAAGAGGAAGGGGAAGAAAAAGAAAAAAGTAATAAATTTATTAATACACTAAAGAAATTATAAGTTACAAAAATATTAGAGATTGTACCAAATATATTTCTGTTCTCAAAATAGAAATTTTTTATAATTATCAAATGCCTTAAAATGCTCAACTGTTTTCATAATAGAAATAGAAAAAAGTGTTTTTCAAAAGAAACTGTTCCTGGGGACAGAAACCTTATCATATGCATATCATTCCAATATAATTGATTCTATTCCATATACTAGCTAGCTGAACTCAATCCCTTTTCCAAAGTAAATTCATGGTGGCGGCCGATCTCGGCGGTGGCAAGGGTGACATGGGTGCCTTTGGCGGCGAGACGCTTGCCAAGCCTTGAAATCAGGTTGTTGAAATCAGGTTGATATGGCCTTGAGAGGAGAAGGCCACCAAAAGGACATTGTTGGGATATAATACGCGGAAACGACAGGATCTTGCAAATTACGTCAACGTGAAATCGCCAGAGAATTAAACGAGAAAATCAAGACACCAGAAATTTACGTGGTTCGGTCCGAGTATCGGTACCTACGTCCACGGGGAGAGCCAGCAGCAAATAATCCACTAAAATCGAAGAATCAGAGTTTACAATCACTCAATCGCTCAAGTGTTTCCCGCACCTAGATTTAACCCCAAACCCTAAGTGTATAAATAACAACTCAATTGAGAATAAACTCACGGCACAAATTACCGCGCGACAAAACTCAATACGTACGGCTTCGCGAGGCTTCAAGATCTTGCGGATCTTCCTCAAGCGGCGTGGACGTCTTCACGTACGTAGGACTTCGGCGGACGTTGAGCGGCTCCTTTGATCGTCGCACGTCTTCTACTCTCGGTAGGTTTTTTTTTTCCTTTTATACGTGTGTGTGGGTGTGCGCCCTAAAAGTCAAAACTTGACTTTTGGGCCCCACCTTCTTCATTCACGTGCAGAGTTCAAATCCAAATAGAATTCGGCCGTGCAAGGATTCAAAAGTAAATAGGAAACCTGGGCTCACCGTGGATAACATCAGTTAGCGACAATTCCGAAACAAGGAATTCATATACCGTGTGCCCAAATATTTATTTTATATTTCCTCTTTTCCAGCGAAAAACTCGAGACAAGGTGGAGAATTGTTGTATTATATCCCAACAATTGGTATCAGAGCTAGGGGTTGGATTTCTTGATTCTAATTTGGGGCTTTTTTGCTTGTCTGATTATTATCTGGAAATTTTGTTATTGCAATTATGTCTGAGAGGAAATCTGAGATTGAGAAGTTTGATGGGAGAAATAACTTTGTGTTATGGAGCATCAAGATGCGGGCTTTATTGACAACACAAGGTTTGGCCAAGGCACTGGATGGTGAAGATGAGTTGCCGATTATAATGAAAGCCTCAGAGAGGGTAGAGCTTATGCAAAAAGCAAAGAGCACAATCTTGTTAAATTTGTCGGATGAGGTCTTACTAGAGGTTATTGAGGAGAAGGATGCCGTGGCATTATGGGCAAAACTTCAATCACTCTATGTGAAGACAGGTTTGAACAATCGCTTGTATATGCTGAAAAAGATGTTTCAATTTAGATATACTGAAGGTACGTCTATCAGAACCCACCTAGATGAATTTAATAAACTCATGTTGGATCTGAAGAACGTCGGTAAGATACTTGATGATGAAGAACAGGGCATGATGTTGTTAGCCTCTTTACCAGAGTCATGGGAGCACTTTACTGATTCGCTGTTGCAGGGGCATACTACTATTACCTCAGAGGAGGTAAAGTCCGCCTTATTCTCTAAGGAGTGGCAGAGAAAGTTGCGAGATGACGGTCTGGCGAAAGGAGTAGCGCAAGCACTGACGATCCGGGGTAGAGAACAACATCGAGAGCCTAGTAGCAGCAGAGGTAAAAGCAGATCGAAATCACACAATAAAAAGTCCAAAGGACGCGTGAAGTGCTTTGAGTGTCACGAGGAGGGGCACATCAGGAGAGATTGTCCAAAGCGGAGAAATAAAATTGATAAGCAGAATGCTACAAGTAATGTGGCAAACGTTGCTGAGGGGAGCAATAGGGATGCAGAAGCTATCTTATGTGTGACTGCTACTTCGTCGGAGATGAATGGGTGTTAGATTTGGAGTGTTCTTATCACATGACGCCTCATAAGAACCGGTTTACTACTTACCAAGCTGCAGATGGTGGTAGGGTTCTTTTGGGGAATAATGCAGTCTGCAAGGCTGTGGGGATAGGGACAATCCGGATCCGGATGCACGATGGGGTGGTTCGCACATTGACAGATGTGAGGCATGTACCGAGCTCAAGAAGAACCTTATTTCTCTCGGGGACACTCGATGACATCGGGTGCGGGTACACCGCTGAAGGTGGAGTACGAAGGTCTCTCGAGGTGCTATGACAAAGGTGATGAAAGGGAAGAAAGTGAATACTCTCTATCATCTACTGGGAGAGACCGTGACTGGAAGTGCTGCTGTTTCATCAGGTGAGTCAGACTCTAACTTGACTCAGTTATGGCATATGCATTTAGGGCACATGAGTGAGGCGGGTATGACGATGCTTTGAGTGAAAGGGGGTTGTTGAGTGGTCGAAAAACAGAAAGCCGGACTTATGTGAGCACCGCATCTATGGGAAGCAAAGACGAGTTAAGTTTACTACAGCTATTCATTCGACCAAACGACCTGTTGAATGTATTCATTTAGACGTCTGGGGCCCGTCTTCAGTTCCTTCGAAAGGAGGTGCTCGATATATGCTGACTTTTATCGACGATTATTCGAGGAAGGTATGGATATACTTTCTGAAGCACAAATATGACATGTTTGATCGGTTTAAGAAATTTAAGGCATTGATTGAGAAGCAGTCAGATAAGCAAATCAAGTGCCTGAGAACCAATAGTGGCATGGAATTCTGTGGTAAAGATTTTACCGAGTTCTGCGAGAAAGAATGTATTGTAAGACACCGCACAGTACCTAGGACACCACAGCAGAATGGCGTCGTAGAACAGAAAAACAGAATCTTGCTTGAGCGAGCTCGTTGCATGCTTTCGCATGCAAGACTTAGCAAGGAATTTTAGGCTGAAGTAGTGAACATGTCGTGTTACCTGATAAATCGATCCCCATCATCTGCTATCGAGTGGAAGACTCCTGAGGAAGTATGGTCGGAGAAACCTGTTGATTATTCCGGATTACAAATATTCGGATGTCCTGTGTATGCTCATGCGAGTGATGGTAAGCTTGAGCCGAGGGCAAAGAAGTGCATATTTCTGGGTTATGCACAAGGGGTGAAAGGCTACCGGCTGTGGTACACCGATCCCGATCACCCGGTTTTCTAATCGCAGAGATGTGATCTTCGACGAGACTGCAATGCTTCAACAGAGGAGTTCTGAGACACAACCAGCAGAGAAGACAGATCATGGTGTCATAAGTGAGGTGGAGCCTCAGGTGGAGACTCCAGAGACCTCGAAGGTAACAGAGGTTGAGACTGCAGATGAAGCCGCAATTCCTGAAGTCGGTGATAGTGAACAACCAGCAAAGCCGCAGCAGACTATAGCCGTAGATAGAGAGAGAAGGCAAATTAAACCACCGGTACGTTATGGTTATACAGATATTGCTTATGCATTAACTGTAGGTGATGAGGTGGAGACAGATGAGCCTTCGTCTTACTCTAAGGCGATGGCTAGTTCGGAGTCGTCACAGTGGCTAGGAGCTATGAGTGAAGAGATGGAATCTCTCCATCGAAATCAGACATAGGAGCTAGTCAAAGTACCAAAGAGCCAAAAGATTGTCGGAAGTAAATGGGTCTTTAAACGGAAAGAGGGCATTACTGGTGTTGAGGTAGCGAGGTATAAGGCGAGACTTGTGGCGAAAGGGTATACACAGCGTGAGGGCATTGACTACAATGAGGTGTTCTCTCCTGTGGTAAGACATACTTCTATTCGTGTTTTACTTGCCTTAGTTGCTTCGCAGGATCTCGAGTTAGAGCAATTAGATGTGAAAACTGCGTTTCTTCATGGTGAGTTGGAGGAGCAGATTTACATGAGGCAACCGGAGGGATTTGCTATTCCTGGTAAGGAAGATCATGTTTACTTGTTAAAGAAATCTTTGTATGGGCTGAAACAATCTCCTAGGCAGTGGTATAAACGTTTTGATACTTTCATGGCTAGTCAAGACTATTCAAAAAGTCAGATGGACAACTGCGTTTACTTTAGGAGATTGGATGATGGTTCTTTGATTTATCTACTTTTATATGTTGATGATATGCTGATAGCAGCTAAGAATATGTCTGATATTGATGTGCTGAAGAGGCAGTTAAATGCTGAATTTGAGATGAAAGATTTAGGTGCAGCAAAGAAATTTTTGGGTATGGAGATTTTGCGTGACAGGACTGCAGGAGTTTTACGTCTATCTCAAAAGAAATACATTGAGAAGATTGTGGCGCGTTTTAACATGCAAATGGGCGAAATCTGTAAGTACACCTTTAGCGAAGCACTTTAAACTTTCAGAAAAATTATCACCGCAGACTGAGGAGGAGGAGGAGCATATGTCCCGTGTTCCTTATTCTAGTGCCGTGGGTAGTATTATGTATGCTATGGTGTGCACTAGGCCTGATATTTCACAAGCTGTGAGCGTGGTTAGTCGCTATATGAAGCGTCCCGGTAAAGCTTATTGGGAAGTCAGTGAAGTGGATCCTCGATATTTGAAGGGGACAACAGACGTGGGTATAGTATACCGGAGAGACAGCAATGGCGGTGAGACCACCGGTTATGTGGATTCGGATCACGCCGGTGACTTGGATGATTGCAGATCTTTAGCGGTGGTACGTGTTTACGCTAGCGGTGTGGTGCGATTAGTTGGAAGGCATCCTTACAGGATCACATTGCCTTGTCTTCGACTGAGGCAGAGTACATGGCACTAACCTTTGTAGCGAAGGAGGCGATATGGTTACAAAGTTTGCTCTCGAACTTTGGGTTAGAATAGAAAAGTGTGGATATACACTGTGATAACCAAGGTGTGATATATTTGGCATATAATCCAGTTTATCACGAGCGAACGAAACATATCAACATCAGGTACCACTTCATCCGAGATGTCTTAGCTAAGGGTATTGTTACTGTTAAAAAGATTGCTACAGCAGATAACCCGGCAGACATGATGACTAAGTCTGTTCCTGTGACGAAGCTCAAGCTCTGCTTGAGCTCTATTGGCGTCTGTGGAGAGTGAGTGCCCGTCGGGGTGTTGGGAGAGCAGCATGGATGATTAGCACTATAACTTGGCTTCAAACATCGAGCCAAGGTGGAGAATTGTTGTATTATATCCCAACAGACATGGTTCTCTTCTCTCTTCTCCCTCGCCTGAGCCATGAACAACCGCCACACATCCACCCGCCCGCCCCAGCATGCATGTGACTGCTGTCTACCACTATTTTCCTTTTGGCGGTGAGAGAATGTGATGAGTGCATGTGTTTGTGTATATATAAGGGGAATGTTCGAAAAAACCATCGTAGACAATGACCCAAGGTGATGAGCACGTGTTTGCATGCACATGGAATTTGTATGCGTATGGCAAAACATTTACCCAAGAGAATATCCCACGCCACAGATCGATTTACAGATGTTGCACATATGGCGTAAATAGAGGACAGCAATTATGTTATGGAACTGGTTAGTAATCATTCACCAACAAACCTGTTGAAAAAATGGCTTGTTACATGTAATTTGACAGCCTATGCTTTGAGTTATTGGAGATGATGTGACGTGTATGTGTGGACAAGAGTCCTACAAGGGAAAACAAAGGGAATTTGATTGATTTAAGTATAGAAACACCTCGACAAAAAAAAAAGTGTAGAAACACTAGGACAAGTGATATCTAAAGACATGAGTTCTGAATTGGACATTCGTGCTAGGGGTGAGCATGGTCCGAGTTGGTCCGGGCCACCCCCTAACCCTAGGATCAACTCGTACAGTGTCGGTTCTCAATTTTTAGAACCGAGGACCGACCCTATTGAGCCTGGGACCAAGGATCGGACCAACCCAATGGGTTCGGTCCGATTCCAAGGTCAACCCGGGACGGATCGATAATTTTTTTTGTCTTATTTTTTATACTCCCTAAAAAAGCAAATCTACAAATTCAAATTACACATCATTGACAATGCGGCATTGTGCAACTAAACTATAAATATCAATACATATTCACCAAAATTTCCTTTCTTTTCCCAGCAAAACTTTGGCATTTTTTACCTAATTTCAGCTCATAAATTACAAGCTCGTGTCTTTATCAAGCTTGCTGTTCCAACATGCAACGATCTAGATTTTAAAAACATGACATCAATATGGTTCAATTGCTACTTCAGTTAAAATCACGATGGATGATGAGCCCGATTCGGTTCTCCAATCAAAGCTAAAACCCATCTCCAAAAAAGGAAAGAAAAGGCCAGAAAGAACACATCGGATGCAATCGCCCCCGTCAATTGAGGGTCCAAAAGGGGAGGTCACGAGGACTAATACCCAGCCAAACTGATCACATACGCGAAGCAAACGTGGAAAAATAAAAATTCAACACAAATCAAGAGCATTGAAGATCTCAAATGAAGCACAAAGTAGAACTCACTAGCCAAGTTGTGTTCGGAAAGCAAGGGTGAGCTGAGCGTTAGCGTTTCTAGTTAGGGCTTCTTCTTTTTTTCCTTTTGCTTTACTTTGCAATAAGTGAGGTGACCGGCGTGAGTGGCGAGCGGCAAGTGTCGAGCGTCGAGTGGGGCAAGCGTCAATTGGCGAGCGGCAAGCGGTGAGTGTTGAGCGAGGCTAGCGGTGAGAGGTGAGTGGTGAGCGTTGAGCGAGGCCAACGACGACTGCAAAGGGCGAGCGGTGAGCGGCGCGAGTGGCACGCATGGTCAGAGGTGAGCAATGCGGGCAACCAAAGGCGAGCGGGATGTTGCTACTTTTTATATTGGCAAATTGAAGAACAAGGAAGATAGAATGGAAGAGAACGTACTTTGGGGAAGGAAGCCGTGAGGAGATTTACGACGTAAACTTTGCGCCGTTTTGGACATCGCGAGTTCGTGACTGTGAGGACTCCTTGGTCCTCACAGTGAAGATTGAAGAACATACTCAGGACTGTGGAGGACGCCGTGAAGACCTTTACTTCGTAAACTTCACGTCTTTTGGAATTAGATGCCATCTATCTGTGATTGTGAGCCTAAGGAGTCAACAGCTTTAACATCATTTTACTTGGTTTTTTTTTTTAACAGACATTTTACTTAGGTTTGAATAAATAAAAGAATTATAAATAATATAATATATAGGGTTGGCCCAGGGTTGAACCGACCCAAAACTCTCAGGACCGAGGACCAACCCGCACAGTGTTGGTTCTGGAATTTCAGGACCAAGGACCAACCCAGTCCCCTTGGGGACTAGACCAGGACCGGCAGGGTTGGGCCGGTCCAGGGTCGGTTCAGGGTCAACCCTAGACCGCTGCTCACCCCTAATTTGTTCGATGCACAGACTCTATTGTATGTGATATTAATTGCGCTTTTCAAAATGGTTTTATGTTTTGCAGGATTTTCAAATTAGTAAAAAGTTGCGATTAAACAATTCAGTTATTCATTTTATAAATGTGCTATGACGTTCTTAGAGTGAACTCTGAGGGAGCTTACGCATGGTCAAGCGAGCACAGATAATCCTCTTATGAAGTGGCACTTGCACTTCGCACGAGCTCTTTCAAGCCCTATTGATCGCAATTTGTTTTCTCCGATTTATTCAGGATTATGTTAGAGTTGCCACTGACTTATTTATCAGGCTAGTTAGGAGTCCGGTAAAATGCAGATCGTTATACCTCTACTTGTTAGAGAAGCGGGTTGTGGGATTTGGTTAGGCAATATTAAACTAAAGACCATAGATTGGTACTTCAGCAAACTTTTCATACAATCTTGATTGAGTTTTATTTTCTAACATGCATCAAAATGTCCATGCATTTACAGTAATAAATCAAGCATTTAAAATATAACCAAATACAAGAAAACGTAATAAGTAAATAGTAAAAAAAAAAAAATGCAGAAGTACCTAAAAGTTCCTGCAAGTTTTCCAAAATAAACTGATGTGTCAAAGAAAATTAAGCAGATTTAACATGCTATGCGAAAATCCATTCTAAATAACTTACTTTCCCAAAAGGAGCTTCTAAACATGCAAATAAAATCTAACTAATATCCTACGCGTAACGAAATCCTAAGCCTATTATGTAAAAGTGATAACTTTGTATTTTTATGGCTCTCAAAGACTCAAATTGTGTATATAAGGAAATTATATCTACTCTAAAAGATGGAAATAAGTAATTTTACCCTGAACACAGATACAATTCTAGAACATTTCTATGTGATGGTTTGCGAATATGCAGTCCAAAGTTACCATCATGCAGGATATAATCTCAATTATTTTTTTATTTATTTATAGCACAAAAACCAAATAAGCATACAATCAAGGGAAGAAATACGTACATATGGAAGTTCACTATATATGCAATGCATCTAATTGATATGTTACAAAAGAACTTTCATTCAAGAGGATCCGAATATGCCTAACATGGAAATTATTATAAAATATGAAATTCTATCTTAATATGCAAAATTATGCAAAATTATCAATATTCTTAAAGAGACAAACGTGAGAACAACCAAACATGCAAATATGAATATTCTTTATAAAATGCAAATATTCAAGACGCAAATTCCTATATTCAAATCCCTAGTTAATCTAAACATGTTATTTATTAATCATGCCCTAATTATTAATTTAAAATGTAAATCTAGCATTCAAAACTAGCATGAATCATTCCAACATGATTAGTGCTATCCTCTATATTAGCTAGCTGAAGTCAGTCCCTTTTCCCAAGTAAATTCATGAAAGAAATATGGGTCGAGATTTCTAACGGACATCACCGAAAAATAAGTGATTAAATCGATTTGGAAGTCTTCGAAGATTTCATCAGAATCACCCATGTGTGCAAGACAAGCTTGCAAGGTCAAAGTAAGATTGAGAATCAAGGTCCAATGTGTAACAATTGTATTTACCATAATAATCATAGGCTATGTTTAACCACCATGTTGTGCTTTTTTAAGATAAGGAGAATGAATCTCCCTCAAGAAGCTAATGTTGGAGAAAGGATTTGATCTGATCCTTGATTGTGATTCTAACTGATACAATTGATTGGGAATATAAAATATTGTTATGATATATTCTTGCTATAAATAGGAAGACATGATCATGTATATTCTTTTCTGATTTCTTTTTTGTACTATAAATATATCCATATACATGTACGGATTATTTATTGATGAATACAAATCACATTTTCCTCAAAGCTATTTTTCATCTTCTATCATGATGATATCAGAGCCTTGTTTCCTGACCTAACTTCTGCGAAAAAGGAAAAAAAAAAAAAAAAAAAACCTCCGAATTGCCCCCACTTAGTTTTCTACTTTGCTGTTGTAAACCATATCCTGTGAAACAAAGATCAGCACTCCGGGTATAAATTCGTATGTTCATCCATCAGTGATACCATGTCAAAAAACCAAGACCCAACCTTACCTGCAACGGAAGAAGATTCGGACTCACCGAGAGGGCAGATTTCTGATCAAATTGATCCAATTCAAGAAGAACAAACTTTTATCCACCAACATGCAACGCTAGTGCAGGCCTCAGCCCAACTTCCCAGCCTAGCCCAGCCCAGCCCAGTGGCCACCAATGCATTGGTTTTCCGTACAGGGCCAATGGGCCGCCGGACCAAGTCAATAGTGGGCGCAATACGGCCCACATGGAGAGCATCCGACAGGTGTCAAAGTTCAGCAAAATATGCCAGAATCCAATCCAATGGGTCCCAGGTCTAACAGGTCCAAGGACGAACCCTATCCAAGTTTTCAACCCGGTTTCTTACCATATGTCATCCCTACCGCCAGTGGCCGACTGGAACCTAGCAACCCCCTACATGTCACCGACTGACGATCGCGGCTACGACTCATTAATCTACAGCTCACTGGACCAGACAACTACAATATGTGGGCTTGGGGTCTCCGGTGAGCTCTAGTGACTGAAGACGAGAATGGATTCCTTGACTGAATTGTGCCTTTTTTAGTGGGCTATTGAATGTAGTGGTGCTGGCACAAATGCAATCAACTATCAACTGGTACGTACCTAGATTGGGAATTGTATAACCTCCAAGGTTGCGACGGAACTCCCACCAACTGAAGACTCAAAGGCAATGTGGGATAACATCCGCAATATGTATGGCAAGCTCAATCGAGCAAAACTCTTCTCGCTCACCCAAACCCTAACCAAATCGAAGAAGGGAACCTCTATGTTACTACTTCAATCATCTCTTTGCCCTATGTAACAAACTCGAGACAGCCGAAAAGAAAATCGAAGGACCCAAAGCTATCCTCAAGCAATGCCAAGAAATAGAGAAAGGGAAAAGTAACTCGGTTCCTATTGATTTCAAATGAAAGCTACTCACATTTTTGTTCGCAAATCCTGCTCGGCCGCATATACCAATTGGCCGTCTAAGAGGAGAATCAACATCTTGGAACAATGGAGTATGTCAAGGTGGGGGAAAGCGTGGCTGCGCTAGTGGGCCCATCATAGCGAACTCACGGCGCCCTTCAACCATTGCAGCGAGCTCAGAGCTTTGGGTCGCCTTGCGCAGCCAATGTCCCTCTTTTGGATGAAGAAAATGTCCCTCATTGGCCTCGCGCGGCAAATGTCCCTCTTTTGCAAACTAACGGTTCAAATTTAAGGTATAGAATGGACAGCTTCTATTCATCCACTTATGTGGATGAATCGAGTGGCTCCTATGAGGCCATGTCAGCTTCGGCTTTTAACCCATCCAACGGCTCATGTAATGGCCTGTTATCACAAAAAGGGGGCGGGCCATGTTTCAAAACTAAAGATAAGTATTGTGAATATTGTAAACGCCAACATCACATCATTGAAACATGCTAGAAATTACATGAGAAACCAATTAATAAAGAAAAAAGAGATAGAATTTTTTGCTTATCAAGTTTCAACACAAGGGACTGACCAAACTCATCAGACAATCACCTAAGAACAATATTAGCATATTATCAAGACATTGAGTCAATTAAGGACTATCAACAAATCTACAAATTTTTCAGGTACTCCTTTCTATAAGACCAATAATACTTCTATTGATGCATGGAATGGATAATTGATTCGGGTGCCGGTGACAACATAATTTGTAATGAATATTTTTTCTCTAATTTACCAAAAAAAAAACTCACTCTTCAATGTTAGTACGTCTTCCCAATGAGAATGTGACTCATGTCACAAAATTGGTACAATTCATCTTAGCCCAGACATTATCCTTAAAAATGCCTTATGTATCCCTGAATTTGAATTCAACCTTATCTATGTTTCTAAAGTGTGTGAGGACAATTTATGTCATGCCAATTTTAATTTCAAAAATTACTTCTTTTAAGACCATTCGACAAGCAAACCGATGGGCTTCAATAGGGTTGCATAAGCACTATCTTTTTTGATCAAATTTCCAAGAGACTTGGATTTGTCTTCATTAGATAAGAGTGAATAAAAAATTTCTTTCTTATTAGTGTTTGGGACATAGTGCTCTCTTTCCTTATACTAATTGTACAATTTACACTTTTGCAAAACAATTAGGAGCATCTTTTCCTTACCAGTGTATCTCAGGCCACTAGTGCTTTTTCTTTGATCCATATAAATATCTAAGGTCCTTATCACACTTTACATTGTGATGGTTTGCATTTTTTTCTTATAATTGTGAATGATTACACCTGCGCCTTTTGGGTTTTTTTCATGCATTCTAAGAGTCAAACCTTTTCTTGTTTTTAAAATTTCTTCTATTTGTTCTAAGAATTCGCACAGATAATGGGAGCGAAATTTTTTCCACTGAATGTAAGTCTTTTTTATCCTCTCATGGGATGCTTCATGAAAGCCCTTGCACTTATACTCCCAAAAAAAAAAAAAAAAAATAGGATTGTTGAGCACAAACATCGACACCTTCTAGAAGTGGCCCAAACTCTTAAATATCAAGCTTCCATTCTTGAAATTTTTTGGGGAGATTGGTGGTCATGGCAGCCTATTTGATTAATCATATGCCAACTCAAATTCTTGAAGGTTAGACTCCTTTTGAGATGCCTTTCAGAAAACAACTAGATATTACTCCCCTTAGAGTCTTCAGTTGTTTATGTTGTGCAACAATCGTGGGCCTTCGAGATACAAGGGATCCCCATGCTCTTTAATGTATTTTCATGAGAAAAGGCTGTCAAGTTATGGAGATATCTAAAAGTTGTTTTTTTATCAGTCCAGATGTTGTCTTCCATGAAGATAGGTATCCCTTGCAAGAGTTGAAATCTTCATCTAAAACATCTATATTCAAATCCAATCCTTTGCCTTTTCTCTCAAAAGAAGATTTATCTGTGACTCCACAATATGGCTTCATTACATTAGATCACACACCATTTATGGCAACGCATACCAAATCCTCAACTCAAGCAATTGAATCTCTAATACATTATTATGAAGAGAACAATTCCACTTATTCATCTTGATAGTGATATACTAGTGTATCTTCTTCTCCACCTCCTAAATAGATACCCACTGAACAATGGCAATGATCTAGAATGAGGGTGATCGGTTCTTGGTCGGTCCAGTTCCTACCCCAAAACCAAGAACCAAATCGGAAGGATCGATTCCTCATTTTTGAAACCAAGGAGAACCAACAACGGCTGAAACAAAGGACCGATTGAAAGGATCACAAATTGTTACTATGATAGGAACACAAATTGTTCAAGATATCAATGTTCCTGTGATAATGGCATGGAATATAGAGATATAGAAGAGCATAAACATAGGCATGCATAACTTATGTATTGGGATAAGTACATTAAAAGTGTTAAAAGTTATGTGTAGCGCTTACTTTAGTGTTAAAAGTTTTTGTAGATCGTTTAAGTGCCAAATCTAATAAAAAAACGATTACTTAAATGCTTTCAGTAAGAAATTCCGGCCAAAATATACATGTGACATTTATAATTAAAATTTTTAATGTGAATTTTCGTTCTCTTAAAAAAAATGATGTCCATGGCATTTCCATGTGCACATTTCTCCTCCTATTCCCTCCAGGTCAATTTTTTTTTTCTATTTTTTTTTAATTTTCTTTTCTCCTTTCTACGCCCTTGCCACTTCACTCTGTACATGGACTCCTCGGCTACAACTTCACCGACGCTCACCAATCACCACCAGACCTAGGAGCTGTGCCACAACCTCGGCAAACGACGCCAAGAATCGATGAACAACATGATCCAGATCTGTGATGAGTTGGAGAGAGAGGGCGAGTAGTGACATGGTTCAAATCTGTGAGAAGAGTGCTCTTCAATCAAGATTGCTTGGTCTCATCAAATTAAAAAGCCACGAAGTACGTCCAGCAATTGATGAATGCCCAGATTTGACGGAAAACCAAGATAGGGGCGCAAACCTCACCCAGACATTTCATCGAACACCTAAGGCACAATAACCAGAAAGCATTTGAGGCGCAAATTCAAACCAGAACCTACCATAACCAGAAAACAACACTAGGAATACATAGAGAAAGGTCTGAGTAGGCCTGGAACATGCGCAAACTGCAGTTGACGAGCCCCACTCCACCGATTCACCAAAACAGGGGAAGACGAGCTCCTTCCCATGTTGTCGCCGAGAGTGGATCCAACCAAGCCTCCAGTTTGTAGCTGGGATTTTCAATGAATTGGCTCCATTAATGGCAAATTTTGAGGTGGTTTTGATGAATTGCTCAGACAAGAAGGGAGAGGAAAATTCCCTGCTGTGCCCCCCTTTTCCCCTCTACATCCTATTGCTAAACGATGTTGTTTTGGGTCATGTAGGCACGTGAAACATGTTTTTTTTTTTTTGTCAGTCCTACTCTATTCCTACTCTACACTCACTTTCAGACTTTTGCCCGACCTCTTGCAGGGCGTGGGAGTCGAAACCCACTCTTGAAACTTACGCGTCCCCACCCCATCCCATCCCTCCCGAGAAGGTGGGGATTTAAACCCCTCACCTCCTCCTTCCATGTTGGAAGGGTGGCCACTGGGGCGAATCCCAGTGGTTAGGCACGTGAAACATGTTAAATGGGGTTGTTTTGGGCTTTTACGCTGAGTCAAATTGCTAGCAAGCCACATCAACTAGAAAAAATATTATGGTATTGTCACGTCAAATTTCCGACATTTGAGATGAAAGTTGGCATTAAAGTAATTATTTTTTTTTAAGTGGCACTTAAGTAATATAAAAAAAAAAAACTTTTTGTACTAAAGTGAGTACTATACACAATTTTGGTACTTCTAGTGTATTTCTCCCCTTAAATGTTGTATGCACTTCTCCCATCTCAGTCTCTTTCTAAGAACATTTTTGGGGAGAAGCATATTATATTGTAGTGTGCACTATCAACACACCATGTCACTCATTATAGGTAATATTTCTCCTTATAGGCACCTGTATGCCGATGTACCTTATTGTATTATTCTTCAAGTCATTGGCAGTGCTTTTTTTGTGCATCTTTTATCAAATGAATGCACATTTGAACCTCAAGCCCACTATGTTATTTCCTTGGTTACGGCATCGAGCACAAAGGGCATTGATATTGGGATTCTGTTTCTAACCATCTTTGCGTATCTGGTCATGATAGCTTTTGGGTATATAAGATGTTTTCATCTCTCCATTCTTTCAAATCCTCTTCTACTGTTCCCTTCTTTATCAATCCTTCACTTGATTTATACACTAAAGATTTCTGAACCTTCATTTCCGGAGTTGTCTTCTCCTTATCTTGATGTAGGCACTTCTAGTTATACCACTTCGGTAGCTCCTAACATGGCTAGACCATCCACAAATCCTTCACACTTAGTCATTCTCTCATCTCTTATTTCCCGACACTTGTATAAGTCGATGTTTTGTTTGGCTTCATGACTTGCATTATTAGTCTACTGCCACTTCTTTTCATGAGCCTTGCACATCAAGAGAAGTTACTACTAATTCTCTCTAATAATAAGGAATGATAGATGAGTTGTAGGCTTTACTTATGTTGAGAGAGTTTGGGGTGCTAAGTCGTACCATGGGGATATTATCGCTTTAGGAAAGTAATTTCAAACGCCTTTTAACACGACAATTCTGATTTTCTTTCAAACCTACGACTGAGGACAAGGTTTTTTTTCTCAATCATCAAGCAAGAGAATCAATGAACGTGATTTCAAGAAAATGAAATTATTCGAGGTGTCCTCTTTATTTCTCCAACCAACCGCACATTCCAATTTTATATTATATTAGTCTTCTAGGCTTTTCACAGTCATGTTGATTCTTGGCTTGCTAAATGTATGTCAAATAGCACCAACTTAATAGAAGCAGGCTTAGATTGCCGCTCGTAAATTAGCATAATTGAAAAGTTGGACTAAATAGGCACAAATTAAAATGTATATAATTGAATTGACTTCTATATATTAGGTTAAGGATTCTGTTGACAATTTTTCCAGTTTTTGCGTTTGAACCGTGTGACGAGGACTCACTTGCATGAGGAATCGCAGGCTTGCAAGATCTATGCCCTGCATATCAGATCATGGCATAGCCCAACACTAAGTTGAAAAATCTTCTTCTTCTTTTACCCCCCTTACATATCATTGACAACATGATTTCTCTGCATTTTGAAAGTTTAGCAGCATCAGAACCTGTTCTAAAATATTCAATACCCATCCTGGAACTTACCCATAAATTCTTACCTGGTTTAACGAGGCGTAATGACCAAAAAATCTAAGAATCACGTGTTTATGAACAGAATATTTCGTGGATTGCTAACCCACCATTTAAACTCTATTTATTTTGCAAAAAACTAGCTATCAAAGCATAAATTCCCCGTTTGCTGCCATTTAGCATCGCTTGTGAAATGAGTTAAGGAATAGTGTTTTCTCAGTAAACAAAAAAGTAAACTTAAATCCTAAGAAATGGCTTATGAATGTGTAATATAAGATTCAATGTCTGGAATTCAATTTGACCTCTACCGCCGGGCGTTTGCCCAAGACTTAGGAAAAAAACGTACTTGACGTCAGACCCATTGGATCGAGGCTGCGTTTGGGAACGGCTTTCCCAAGTATCTTTAGACACCTAAAGGCCTTTTGGCCAAATATCAGGTGTTTGGCAAAAATTTTAGAAACCCCATTGAGCCAAAGCCAGCCTTCTGAAGGCTGAAAGCCCAAGGGAGCCCTTGGGGTGCCTTGGGCTTTCAGCTTTGGCTTTGCATTTGTTTCCCCCTTCTACTGTTCATCACACTGTTCAATCTTCCTCTTCGTCGAATTCTCGGATGTCGGCGGGCGAGGTGGCGATGGGTCAACAACGGGTTGGAGAGAGGTCGGCAATTGTCGCCGCACCCGGCGACCGTCGCCGATCGCCGCGCGACCCGGATCTGGGTCGCGTCGATTGCCTAGGTCGCCGGAGGTCGCGGCAAGGTCTGTCGCCGCGACCTCCGGCGACCCACGACCCGCCGTGACCCCCGGATCTGGGTCGCGGAGGTCGCCGGAGGTCGCGGTGACCCGGACCTCACCGCGACCCGGATCCTCCACGACCTCGTGGTGACCTTCGCAGCCGGTGGGTTGCGTGACGGCGCGGCGAGGGTCGCCGCGACCCTCGCTGGATCGCCTACCCTTCGTCGACGCGAAGCCTGGCCGGCGATAACCTTGGCGGCGAAGCCTTGGCGGCGGTCACCGGCGAAGCCTTGGCTAGCCA
This sequence comes from Eucalyptus sideroxylon, assembly GCA_014182405.2. NCBI lineage: Eukaryota > Viridiplantae > Streptophyta > Magnoliopsida > Myrtales > Myrtaceae > Eucalyptus > Eucalyptus sideroxylon. The sequence continues at coordinate 29,146,792 of CM024554.2, read as the reverse complement.
ACTTTCCTTTTTTTTTTTTAATAATAAAAGCATTTTACAAATTTAATTTAACCAAACACTATTTTGCACAAGTATACTTCACAATGGACTTTCACAAATAAATTTACCAAACACACTTTGCATTTTGAAAAACACCTTTGACTCAAAGGCCTTTGCATTTTCTCAAGGACTTTCCCCAAAAGTCTTCCCAAACGCACCCCGAGTCTATCTCAATTATTGTAGGATCCCTATTACCAACAATTGTCATGTACTTGCTGCATGTGAATACGGGTCCAGACGGGAAACTCACTAAAAAGCTAGGGCGGAGAAAGGAACAGGACCTAGCACTGTGAGATTCGCACCCATCGACCAAAGTTCTGCCTCGGGAGCCCTGGTCCTGTCCCCATATACCGATATCATTCCTCCGGATCTTAAGAAATTGAAAAATGATTTTGAAGTCATTTGGAAATTCGAATCAAACACAAATAAGATCTAACCATTTTCTTTGAAAATAACTTTCTTGGAGAATGCCTTCGAGAGCACACAAATTTTCGCCAACCAAAGGAGACTTTAGCACGTGATAATTGAGTGGCTGGTGATCGAGCGTCCGGCCTTTTCTACAGAAGATTCGCTACTTTCAAGTCGAGCTATGCAACTGACGGTAATAATATGCTCAACTGTCCTGACCAGCAGAATCAAACAGGCAAGGTCAGAGGAAGCACTCGATGTTGCCATGGAAGGAATCATGCGTACGGAAAGTCCAACATGTCTCTTTATGGTCATTCGTTGAAATACTTATGAACAAAACGAAACCAAAAGAGAGAAAATTCGTTCGAGGGTCAATGCCCCTGCCACCTCCTCTTATGTTTTGATGATTAGTTCATCATAAAATCTAGTTGGAACTGGCTTTCGAGGTTATCACAGCATTATCAAAATATGCGGATTACAGCTGCATGTCTTCCTGAGGATTTGTGTGGCTTCCATTGATTGTAAAGTCGAACCTCAAAGCTGTTGACCGGCCGGTAAAAATATCGTGTGAAGGAACAGCGCCTTCTCTCTCTCTCTCTCTCTCTCTCTCTCTCTCTAGGACGTCTGTCAGTCCAAAACAATTCGACACAACTAAGAAAAGGGGCCGTTGGTCATGTGCTAGGATTGTGAATTCATACACCGACATGAGCAAATAGATTCCATTACTTATTTGTTTTTATGATAACGATTTCATGTAGATAAAGATGAAATAACTTAAGATCCAGTAGTCCGATTTAGTCAAATTGGGTATCGCTGGAAACTTCTTCATGAGGATGACCCAAGTGTGCCCTTCGATCAAACTTTTAACCGTGTAAGATTTTTGGTCGGTTTCAGTCATGCCTTGGAAAGGAAAAAAACATAAGGTGTATGTTTTCTTTTGCTAATTTGGATCTTTACTCAGAGTGCAATCTATTTCTTATTCAAACAGTGCCTTTCCTATAAGGTCATTTAATATGGGTTTCTTACATTATTCATTACTAAAGCGCCAACACCTCCAACATAGAAAAATTTAGTATGTAATCCAAATCGAAACAGGACGGATGAGAAGCGCCAACGGATGTCGAACAGATGTTCCGGACCAAAACATCCACGTACGGAAAATTGGTTCGTTGAAAGATGGGTGCCTTCCATTCCACATTGCCTTCCGCGTTGATTATCCGTTCCTCATCTCGAAATCGATCATGCATAAAGAAGAGTCAAACCTTAAAAGCTGTTGACTGCGCAGTATAAATGTCGTGTTGGTCAAATCATCGGAAAATTAGCTAGCGCCAAGGAAGGGATCATGCCTTCTCGATCTCCAAAGCGTGCCACCCTTCAGAATCTGATGTAACAACTTTGTTAGATGCACGCAATTAAAATACAGGACAAGTTCGCTTGGCTTTGATGCCCTTTGTCATTGATGTATCTCCTTGCAAATATAGTTTTCGATAGCGGTCTACAATTTACTTCAGACGAAATTTGTTGTGTTCTTTTTCAGGGATGTTGTCAAGGAAAATGACGAATCACAATTATATTCATGACGTAATAGCATTGTGATTTAATGCACCAGTCATGAAAGCAAAAAAGAATGTAATTTCCACATGCAATATTAAAAGAAAGGAGATCGCATATGCCATAAATTTCTCATGATGCTTGCTTTGTGTCATTTGTTTTTTTAATCAATAGCTTGAATACCATTAATTTGAAGGAAAGCATGTGGCACTATAACTTTTCAATTAATTATTTAAGTGCTGTAACTTGAAATGACAATAGATTTTACCGACACGTAAGATGTTTCGGCATTTAAGAAATTCATGTGGTCCCTGGTGACAGAGAGAAATTAAAAATTTTACCTAAACAATTAAAATAAAATAAAACAAGTTTGATAGAAAGATGGGTTTTGCAGCGCACGGGATCCTAAATTTCTTTTTTCATTGTCGGACAATGTATGGATGGAATATTTCAGACTTTAATGTTTTGTATTTTCCCTCTTAAATAATGCGAAGACCCACTTAACCTTAAAAGAGACTCATCTCTACACATCCGTGTGTCAGAGCTTAGATGTCTCGGTCGGAAGCGTAGAAGATAGAGCAATCCAATTTTCCTCGTTTCCCTTCTTTTGTTTGGGAGTTCCTGTTTGTATCAGTCTTTTAAAGAAATCGTATTATGCCTTGTTTTTTGGAAAATCCAAGTTCGGATAAAAATTGTACATGCAAATAATTTGTAGATTAAAGCTACACTAAACCTAAGAAAACTATTAACCCTCTAATATCAACATATAGTTGATTGGGACATTAAGAGATTTTTAGTTCATGTAAAAATTCTATCAACTATATACAAGCTGCTTTAAATCTTAACCATTTGTAGAAATCAAAACCCGGCTTAACCAATTCGTATGGTTTACAATTTTTTATTTTTATTTTATAGATATGCAGATAATCAAATCTCTATACTCATGCTTTGGATATAAAATGTTAATTAAACCATTAAGTTAAAAGTCACCTTAATGGGTGCAAGAATAGTTCCTTTTTTTTTTTTTTTTTTTACCAAGAATAGTTCCTTTTAGTTCTTGTAAAAACAAATAAAAGTTAGAATTTATTTTTTTAAAAAGTTTGTTTAATACATTCATAAGGATAGAAATCCTCTAAAATTATAGAGCAACAGCACTATGTACACTTATCCTGAGAAAACAGAGTATCCTTAAGAGTAGGCATTGCACTTGGTTGTCGCTCATCGACCTCTTCACTGTACTCACCCACCTTTCCCACTCTGCCTCCTTGACAATTGGTGGTAGGATTAGTGCGATGATGTCACTCGTGAGTAAAGGTGAAAATGGGTCAGGCTAGTCATAAGTAGCTCGGGCTTGATTATTAATTATTCTGGATTGGCTTGTCAATGTACACTTAAGCTGGATATTCTTAACTATCTTGTCGAGTCAAGTTCAACTCGAGCTTCAAAATTCAGCTGGAGAGGGTTATGAGCCTAATCGAGTTTCTATTATTATTTTTCAAAAATATTTATAAATTGATATAGACATAAATATATTCTCGAAATTACATAATGTCTTCATGTTATCTAAGCATTATTAAGATCGAGCCAACATAAATTGATAAGTCGGGTCGAGCTTCAATATTTTGCTTAATTCATTAGTGGGGGTGGCGGTACTAGCCGCAATGGTGACACCTTGGGCGGGGGGTTGGGGGTTGGTCACTCTTCAAAGGCGGTGGCGCAGAAGCTGTATCATGCCGTGCGGTGGAAGGAATTGTCGTGACTCGTGGGGAGTGGATAAGGTCAGAAAGTCAGAACCAAAGGAGGAGAAAATAAAAAAGCAGAAAGAATGGGAAGATCAAAATAAATTCGGGCGGTCTACATCCCTTCATGGTTAGGTGTCAGCTTTAAATTGCATGTAGAACCTAGAGTATAGAATATCAAATGGCATCTTTACCATTCCCTCAAAAGTTAGGGTCTATTGTATGCTTTGATATTGAAAGGAGAAAGATATGTTTGCGACGATAGTAGTGGAATTTCAAACTCACAATAATTGTTTCGATTGCAAAGATACGAATAAATTTCCAAAAAGGCGATGGTAAAGTTAGACAAGCTTGTAAGGACAGAATAACTTTTTATGTATACCAATTGAAAACAACATTGTCTAGATTAGCTTTTGGCAAAGATTACCGGTGTTACATGTCAATCAATCAGCAAAGCCTTGTATGCTAGTCCCTCTATTAGTGTGTACAAGACAGATACGGGAATTTATAGACTTGGCTAAACGAGTCTTGACCATGAGGGACTTTTATTTCTATTTTTGTTCCAGAAATTAAAAAAAAATAGAAAAATTCTTCTATTTCTTGTTTTTGTTCTAAACCTATTTTTGGTACAAAATTTGTTCTGAAAATTTTTATAAAAAAATTTACATTGCTAAACGGATTTTTGTTCCAAACCCATTTTTAGGAACAAAATAATAAAAAAAAAAAGAAATAGAATGATTATCATGTTATCCTTAGTAATATGTTTTTGTGCACTGACAATTTAGCTGCCTCTTATTAGCCATATGATGCAAGTGTTTTAATATTGACCATTTGATTAATATGTGTTGTCGACTCGTCAATCAAAAACTCGGATTGACCAGAATCTAGAGCGATAGTGAGTACTTTTGGTTTAGAGAGAGATGATAGATAATAAAGTGAAGGCAAAGCAAAAATACAAATATATTAGCGAGGGCCAAGTCAAAAGAAAATAAATCCATCAATCCTTAATAGCATTCCAAAAATGCTAAAACACAAAGAGATAATGATACAATTAGTCCTTGAACTTTGGCTTAACGTACAATATTATTTTTGAATTTTAAATCTATTCCATATGGTCCTTATACTTTAGTTTAATGCATAATGTTGTCCATGATCTTTTAATTTATTTAATGCAGTCCCTAAACTTTTGAACATGTTCAATTTCATGAATGGTATTAAAAAGCTTAATATTATTTTTCCACTAATTTAAGTTTAAAGATAATAATGAACATTTTCATGCAATTTCAAATTAAATTGAATATGTATTAAAAGTCTAGAAACTACACTAATCGAATTAAAAATTCAAAACGATTAAGGACCCCATCAAACAATTTTAAAATTCATGACCACATTATATATTGGGTCAAAATTCATTGACCATTTGTGTCATTTAACTAAATGCAAATGTTGGCTAGGAGTTCCATTGGGCAAATGGACTTTGGAAATGCATAATTTTGGCTCAAAGGACTTTCGCAGGCTGAAAGTTCTTTGATAAAGCTGAACCAAATGCACCCATGCCTCGATTAGATTTGTGTAAAAGTCAATTAAACATGATTGAATGGAAAATGCATGCAAAAATTACAGAACATGCTTATAAAAAATTTATTAGACTCCATTTGTTTCGAGGAAAATAAATAATTTGAAAAACATTTTCCTAAAAATGATCACTTATATCGATTAAAAAATTACTCCCAAAAAAAAAATTTGTCAATATGATAATAGTTTATGTCTAAGTGTCTTTGTGAACGATTAAAATGTTTTTTGTTCATTTATTTTTATAAGTAATACAAGTGCTATTTTTCAGGAAATAAATGAAGCTTTAGATAGTACAAAAGTAGCGATGTACTTCATAATGCAAGCACCCTTGAGCTCGTGACCATTTTCACATTTAGTTAATCATTTACAGAAGGAAAGTGACCACACAATTATGAATTCATGAAGCCATTTACCGAGCGACGAGGCGTACGCTAACGCCATGCCGTTCTTTGCGGCTATTCTCTCTTCCAGGCCACAATTCAATTCTAAGACGGCCGGTCAAACACGATGAGCGTCTCTCGAGCATCGAACCTCTGTAACTTTCCCCCACCAAACGGTCCCCTTCGACATCAGTCCCACGCGAACGACCGATAAATCGAACACCTAAGCTGAGTAATCTCTTCTCTCCCCTCATCTGCTGCTATAAATTTCAGCTACTCCTCTAGCACCCATTCATCACCACCAAGTTCAAACTCACTCTCTCTTTCTCTCTCTTTCTCTCTCTCACCAAGACACTTATCTCGAGTTCGGTGACGTTATGGGGTCGGAGGCACTTGTCCACGTCCTCTTGGTCTCATTCCCTGGCCAGGGCCACGTCAACCCGCTCCTGAGGCTCGGCAAGCGCCTCGCCTCCAAGGGCCTGCTCGTCACCTTCACGACCCCAGAGAGCATCGGGAAGGCAATGCGCAAGGCGAGCAACATTGGTGAGGAGCTCTCCCCGGTCGGTGATGGCTTCATCCGGTTTGAGTTCTTCGAGGACGGGTGGGACGAGGACGAGATACGCCGCCAGGACCTCGACCAGTACCTCCCCCAGCTCGAGAAGGTCGGGAAGGTCCTCATCCCTGAGATGATCCGGCGCAACGGCGAGCAAGGCCGCCCTGTCTCGTGCCTCATCAACAATCCTTTCATCCCCTGGGTCTCTGATGTCGCCGATAGCCTCGGCCTCCCCTCGGCGATGCTCTGGGTGCAATCCTGTGCATGCTTCACTTCGTACTACTACTACTACCATGGCCTGGTCCCCTTCCCGTCTGAGACAGAGATGGAGATCGATGTGCAACTCCCATGCATGCCGCTCCTAAAGCACGACGAGGTCCCGAGTTTCTTGTACCCAACGACCCCGTACCCTTTCCTCCGGCGGGCGATCATGGGGCAGTACAAGAACTTGGACAAGCCATTCTGCATCCTGATGGACACATTCCAGGAGCTCGAGCATGAGATCATTGAGTACATGTCCAAGATCAGCCCCATCAAGACAGTCGGGCCGCTCTTCAAGAACCCTAAGGCTCCGAACGCCACTGTCAAGGGCGATTTCATGAAGGCTGACGACTGCGTCGGCTGGCTCGACTCAAAGCCTGCTTCCTCGATCGTTTACGTGTCGTTTGGGAGCGTCGTGTACTTGAAGCAAGACCAGTGGGACGAGATTGCTTATGGGCTGTTGAACTCCGGGGTCAACTTCTTGTGGGTCATGAAGCCTCCACACAAGGACTCTGGCTATGAGGTTCTCAAAATGCCTGAAGGGTTCTTGGAGAAGGCTGGTGATAGGGGCAAGGTGGTGCAGTGGAGCCCGCAAGAGCAAGTCCTGGCTCATCCCTCGGTGGCCTGCTTCGTCACGCACTGCGGTTGGAACTCGACCATGGAGGCCTTGACCTCTGGCATGCCTGTCGTGGCGTTCCCGCAGTGGGGTGACCAGGTCACCGACGCCAAGTACTTAGTCGATGTGTTCAAGATTGGGGTGAGGATGTGCCGGGGCGAGGCGGAGAACAAGCTGATCACGCGGGACGTGGTCGAGCAGTGCCTCCGCGAGGCAACCTCGGGGCCCAAGGCCGAGGAGATGAAGCAGAACGCGAAGAAGTGGAGCGCCGCAGCGGAGGCAGCCGTGGCAGAGGGCGGCTCCTCTGACCGGAACATCCAGGCCTTCGTGGACGAGGTGAAGAGGAGGAGCCTGGAGGTGCTGGCTGCGAGTGGCAAGTCAACGGCCAACGGAGGGGCGGACTTGGCCAACAAAGTGGCGGTCAATGGAGTTGTGGAGCTGGGCGAGCCAAAGGTCAACGGGGAGTTGAAGGTAGTGTCGTGAGGTGGAGATGAGAAATTCAGCTGTGTCTCGTTTTGGGGTGTAGATTGAAGGAACCGTGCCTTTTCTCTCCCCGAAAGCCGAAAGGTGCTAGCTGTATAATCAATTGTACCAAATCTGTTAGATGCATGGATTGGTTGTGAGGGTCCAGACCCTATTGAAAGTGCTTGATATACAATATGCTTGATTGATGCCAAATGATTCATTGCTCTCTCTCTCTCTCTCTCTCTCTCTTATGTCCGTCATAATAATAATTTGACTAAACTAAGACATTGTTTATTTTCAGGAAAATGAATGATTTATAAAATATTTTCCTAAAAACAATCATTTATGTAACTAGTAAAAATGAATGAACAAAAATATTTGCATCATCTACAAAAACGGTTAAATATAAATTGCTATCAACAATGAACATTTGTCGTTGATTGTTTATTTGAAGTGATATATTATTTTTAGGAAGATATTTCCATTTTCTCCGAAACAAATGAGTTCTATGAAAATAGGCCTTTTGTATATACTAGGTTCACAAATTATACACGTTTCATAAACAAATATTTTTCATTACGTTTTCGCTTTTATGATAATTATTTTATGTAGATAAAGATGAGATAATATCCGGTTGTCCGATTTGGACAAATTGGGTATGGTTGGAAACATCTTCATGAGAATGTCATTAGTGTGCCCTTTGATCGAACTCTTAACCATGTAATATTTTTGGTTGATTAGTCATATATATATATAGCTGACATGGATCTGCACTTGGAGTTCAATCGATTTCTTATTCAAACCTTTGGACCTAGGAGAATATTTGAGGCATCAACTAAACGGTTCACTCTTTTAGTGGAACATCAAGTGTAGTTGCATCATATACTCTCTCTTTCTCTCTCTATGCTATGGTATTCTTGTCGGCTAAAAAAATTCAAAAACCACTACTAATTTAATATTTAATTATTCTAAAAAAAATGCTCTCACGCTATTTAATTTGATCACTCTCTCACGCTTTTTTTTTTTTAGTATTAAGTATGGACATATTTAATTAGGGAGGTAAATGAGATCTAAAAAGATTTAAACTCAGGACTTCTAGCTCTAATACCATAAAAAAATTTGTAGGACTATCCATCATCTATTCTAAAAACTTAAACTTTTTGATGAATACATGATTTAATATTTAATTATTCTATCAGTAACAAATAGCCATTAAATTCATCGGAGGCGGGATGCAAGGTCAAGGGGAGCGAGAGAGACACGGAGAGAGATGCTGCTGGGTATGTGTAATCTTTCATAGATGGTAAGGATACTAAGTTAGGATCAAAGTTTTTTGGCAAGGCGATTCAATTAGGGTTTCTTATATCACTACTAATGTCTCAATACCTTATACATAACTAAACTTAGTACGTAAATTTAACGTTTATGATAGAGGACCACAGCCCAAAAAAATGCTACAAGCCGTATGAGAATCAGCAACCGATGTCAGACAGATGTTCCAAACCAAAACATCCACCTATGGAAAATCAGTTCGTTGAAAGACGGTTGCCTCCCATTCCACATCGCCTCTCGTTTTGATAATCCGCTCCTCATCTCGCAGTATAAAGAAGAGTCAAACCTTAAAAGCTGTTGACTGCGCAGTATGAATGTCGTGCTTGGTCAAATCATCGGAAAATTAGCTCGTGCCGAGGACGGGATCATCATGCCTTGTCGCTCTCCAAAACAGGTCCCCTTGAGAATCTAAAGTTCCAACTCGGTTAGATGCACAAAATTAAAATACATGACATGTTGGTTAGACTCTGATGCCCTTTGTCATCGATGTATCTCTTTGGAAATATAGTTTCCCATAGTTGTCGCCAATTAAAATTAGATGGAATTTATTTGCGTTTTTTATTGGGGGTGTCATCACGTCATTGATGAAAATGATGGACCGTTACGTAATGGCCTTGTAATTTGACACACCAATCACAAAAACGTAGGAGAATATCCTTTGTCCACATGCAATCTTAGGGAAAAAGATACCTCAATTATCATGACTTTTTCGCAGCGCTCACTTGGGTGTTGTGACTTTTAAAAAAAAATCATTTGATTATCATTAATTTGGCCAAAAAAAAAAAAACTTATGGTGCTATAATTTTTCAATAGGTCAAGTGCTCAATTTTCAAAATACGTTCAACCAAGAGTGACATAGATTTTATCGTCACATTGAATGTTTCGGAATTTAGGTAAACTATCAAAAAATAATGGTACCAAATAAGTATCATTAAAAAATCATGATGACCATACTGTCCATTTTGGGAGCGATACTGTAATTTTCGAGGAGTTATTTTACCGGATCGAAAACGTTAATGCCAAAGCATTTAAGAAATTCGTGCGGTCCTCGATGGCATTGAGTGATGGGAAAATTTAACCAAAAACAATTGAAATAAAATGAAAGAAGAGATCGACAGAAAGATGGGTTTTGCGGTGCACGGGATCCTATATTTCTTTTTCCATTTTTGTACTATGTATGGATGGCATATTCCACGCTTTAAAGTTTTGTCACTTTCGTCTTAAATAATGCGAAGACCCACCAAACGGTAAGCGACTCATCTGCACGCATCTGTCTGTCAGAGCTTCGATGTCTCGGTCTTCTAGATGGATGATGGTGCAATCCAATCTTCCTTTTTTACTTCTCTTGTTCTGGAGTTTACCGTTTGAATCATATTATAAAGAAATCGTATTATGCCTTGTTTATTTGGAAAATCCAAGTTGGTTTGTACATGCAAATGACTTGTATATTAAAGCTACGCTAAACCATAAAGAAAGCTATTAACTCTCTAGTATTGATGTATAGTTGATTGGGATATCGATAAAAATTTTAGTTCAGGAATCAAACTCCACCTTTTTAAATTCTATCAACTATATGTAAGTTGCTTTGAATCATAGTCATATGTAGAAGTTACAAACCCTAGCTTAATCAGTTTGTACAGCTTATAACTCTTTTTTATTATTATTATAAATGTACAGATAATTGGATCTCTATGTGCGTGCTTTGAAAATGCTCATAAAATTATTAAATTAAAAGTCGACTTATAAGTGCATGAGTAGTTCTTTTTGGTTCTTGTAAAGAAATAAAAGGTTAGAAATTATTCATTAAATAGTCTGTTTAATATACTTCAAAGAATAGAGGTCTTCTAAATTAAGGAGCGATTGCAGCATGTACAGTTATCATGAGAAAACAAGTTATACTTAATGTGCCATGATGTCACTCGTGAGTCGTGCTTAAAGGTGAAAATAAGTCAAGCTACTCATGAGCAGCTTAGGCTTGATTGATGATTACTTGAGAATGGCTCGTTAATTTGTGCTCCAGCTAGAGCTTCTCTAGTATCTTGTCGAGTCAAGCTCAAATTCAAGCTTGAAAATTCAGCTCGATAAGGTTCGCGAATCTAATTGAGCCTCTATTATTCTTTTTAAAAAATATTTGTCAATTAACATAGACATATATATTCTCAAAATTACACAATACACTCACTTTGTCTAAGCATTTTTAAGATCGCACCTGTATAAATTGATAAAGTCGAATCGAGCTTGGATATTTCGCTAGTAGCATCACCGGTTGCAGCGGTACGAGCCACAATGGCGACACCGTGGGCGGCGGGGGCAGGGATCGCTCGTCAATGGCGGTGGCGCAGAGGCTGATTCACGTTGTGCGGTGGAAGGAATCGTCGTGACTTGTTGGGGGGTGGATAAGGTCAGAACTCAGAACTGAAGAATGTTGGAAGATATGCAAAAAGATTCTGAAAGTATATTGGGAATTGATTGATTACAGAGAATCAATCTTATATTAGATTGATTTGTAGAATATTACATTGCCTTTTTCTTTGTGTATACACTTTGTATTATAAACAGCAAAGCATTGTACATTGATAGACACAGAGAATATACAAGAAAATCTTCTTCCCAAACCGTGCTCTTCTCCTTTCTCTCTTTCGTTTCTTACTTGCCTTCACCTTCTGACATGGTATCAGAGCTTTCGGTTTTAAGCTCCATCTTCCGCAATTGATTGCTTTCAAACCTACAAGACAAATCAACGTCTTGATCACGAAAGAATCTGTACGAAGGAAGAAGAAACGAAATTTTTACCATGAATCCAGAGGATCTGCTCCCTGGAACAACCGGCGTTCCCTCCACAGGCGACATCACACCGATAGGAGAAACACAAGGCCACAACATCCATGCGATACCTGCAGTTTCACAACCCAACAACAAATACGGACTCAATGGCGGATATACCCGGCTCGGGCGAATATGGGGCAGCCCATTCGGGGCCATCCTTACCAATGGGTACCTTATCCATGGTACGTTGGGCAAGGCCCGAATCCATCATTGCCGGGGGTAACAAGTTACCAGAGCAATGTTCAACCCGATGGGAGTCTACCATCCGCAAGCGGGGCAAATCCAGCCGCCGAGGCAAAACGAATAAACGGGTCTGGAGAAGCAGGATCCGGAACAAATCCTCATCCGAGATTTTTTAATACGGGTCATGGAACCGGTTTTAATGGGTCGGGTACAGGGACGAATCCCTACCCGAACCTCTCACCCGGATTCTTACCTTTTCCGATTGCAGCGATCACGGGTCGACCGGAGCCAGGCGATCCCTTACACGTATCAACCGCCGACGGTCCAGAGTTGCGATTGATCAACCTGCAACTGACCGGGCCGGAAAAATACAACAAGTGGTCGCAAGATTTCCGGCGGGCCCTCGTCACAAAAGATAAAGACGGTTTTTTGGATGGAACCGTACCTGTTCCGACTGAAGAAAGGCTGGCGAGGCACTGGCGGAAGTGCAATCACCTGATCCGCACTTGGATCGGCAACTGCGTCTCGCCAGACGTCGCAGCAGGACTCCCACCGACGGAAGATTCAAAAACCATGTGGAACAACATAAAGGAAATGTATGGGAAGCTCGACCGAGCAAAGTTTTTTTGTCTCATGCAGGAATTAACAGATCTAAAGCAAGGAAACATGTCCGTCACAGCGATTTACAACAAACTGTCATCGCTCTGGAACGAGCTCGAGGCCACGGAAGAAAAACTCGAGGGACCTCCCGAAACCCTCAGGCAGTACAAATCCATCAAAGAGAGGGAGAAATCCACTCGGTTTCTCTTGATATTGAACGAAACATACCTAACATTTCGTTCGCAGATCCTGGCGATGGATCCCGTGCCACCCCTCGGCCGGATCTTTCAGCTGGCTGTCCAGGAGGAAAGCCAACGGCTCACAAAGACCGAGCAAGCACGAGGAGGCGAAGCCATCGCGCTCGCTCTTCGCGGAGATCGCCGCGGAAGAGAAACAGGTGCGAGAACCCTAGCCCGGGAGAGAGAAGTTCGCGAGGGGCTAGGGTTTGCATCCGCGGATAGAACCCTTAAAAGGGAAGGCGTCTACAGTGGAGATTTGATCCGGAGATCCGACGGCCTGGATTTTCCGCGGAGATCTGACGGCCTTGAATTCCCGCGGAGATTTGACGGCCTTGAATTCCCGCGGAGATCCGACGGCCTTGATTACCCACGGAGATCCGACGGTCCAGACTTAGCGCGGAGATCTGACGGTCTGCAAGCGGGCGATCTATACGGTGCATTGGACGGTGGAGATAATTCCACGATTAAATCATCCGACGGCCAATTTTATTCCGCATCAGTTCGAAATTTCGGTCAAAATTCCAAGGGAAAAGGTAAATTATACTGTGAATATTGCAAACGTCCCCATCATACCATAGAAAATTGTTGGAAATTGCATGGAAAGCCAAGAGAAAAAGAAAAAAAGAAAGGGTATTCTGCAGCCTACCAGGTGACTGGACCTACTGGATCCATTAGTGACCGACCAATTTCCTATGGGCAATATCAGCAGTTGATGCAGGCATTACAGAAAGCTGACATTGGAAATAAAGGAGGTCATTTCTCAGGTATATCCCATTGCCTGATTAATTCAATTTCAAAGAAGGCATGGATAGTTGACTCAGGAGCAAGTGACCATATCATTTGTGACATTAAATTTTTCTCACAAATGCATAGGAAATTGGACACACCAATTTCTGTACAACTCCCAAATGGGAATATTACTCATGTCACAATGACAGGAACCGTCCAACTTAGCTCCCAAATTATTCTGAAAAATGTCCTATATGTCCCACAATTTCAGTTCAATCTGATTTCCATATCCAAAGTGTGCAAAGAAAATTCCTGTCAAGTACTTTTCAATGCTGATACATGTTTTTTTTAGGCCCTTTCGACTGGGAAATTGATGGGCTTGGGTAGTCTTTCTGAAGGTTTATATTTCTAGACCAGTGTTCCAAGTAATCTAGATTTGAATTCAATTCCTTTCAATAAGTTATCGTTGTGTAATGCCATTGCCAATGATAAAGACTTTCTTTTGCATTCAAGAATGGGGCATAGTATTTCTTTTCCATACTCTAAATGTCCTATCTGTCCTCTTGCAAAACAACCTCGCACGTCTTTCCCTTTACATACCAAGCGTTCCACTACTATACTTTCTTTGATTCATGTCGATGTCTTGGGGACCATATCACACAACACATCGTGATGGTTCACGATATTTTCTTACAATTGTGGATGATCACTCTCGGGCTACATGGATATTCTTGATGCAATCAAAAGCTCAAGTCCAATGTCATTTGAAAATGTTCATCGCCCTGACTAAAAATCAGTTTGGAAAGTCAATTCAGCGAATACGCACTGACAATGGGAAGGAATTTTTTAGTCATGAATGCAGATCACTTTTCTTGCTTCATGGCATTCTACATGAAAGCTCTTGCATTTATACTCCACAACAGAATGGAGTGGTGGAACGTAAGCATCGTCACTTGCTGAAAGTTGCACGAGCTTTGAAGTTTCAGGGATCTGTTCCGGCAATATATTGGGGCGATTGTGTCCTCACTGCAGCCTATCTCATCAACCGTATGCCTACTCGAATATTAAATGGTAAATCACCCCTTGAACTTCTTTATGGAAAGAAACCATCAATAGATCATCTTCGAGTTTTTGGTTGTCTTTGTTATACTGCAATTATGGGACCTCGAGACAAAATGAGTCCACGTGCCAGGAGGTGCATTTTCATGGGTTATCCTACCTTACAAAAAGGTTATTATGTCCTCGATCCATCCACAGGAGAATTTTTCGTGAGCGGGGATATCATATTTCACGAAACAATCTTTCCATTTCGGGTATCTACAGAGGATTTGGATATCTCCAATAGTCCTCATCTTTCCCCAATTGAGGAAAATATATCTCCTGAATATTTTCTAGCAGCATCACCAGACAAGTCATTCCACCTTCTTCGCTTGATCGTCACCTCGGCGGCCACATTGGAAAGCGACTCTTGCCTTCCAATCCCTGGTGAATATGATTCTGGCGAACAAATCACCAATAATGCTGCGGAAGTATCCTCACCTCCACCACCAACGGATCATCCACGACGTTCGGGGCGAGCTACAAAACCGCCAACATGGACCAAAGACTATGTCTGCGCCTCACTGAATGGACCAGGTATTCACTATCCAATATCTTCATATGTCTCCTTTGACAAACTCTCGTCAGAGCATAGATGTTGCATTAGTTGTATATCAGATGAGAAAGAACCATCTAGTTACCATGAGGCATCCATAGATTCACGGTGGCAAAAGGCCATGGAAGCATAATTACGTGCTCTATCTCGATAATCACACATGGGAAATAGTTCCTTTGCCCTCAAATCGGAAATCCATAGGATGCAAATGGGTTTATAAAATAAAGTATAGAGCTGATGGATCCATTGAACGCTACAAAGCTCAACTAGTAGCCAAAGGATATACGCAACGAGAAAGTTTCGACTATCATGAAACTTTCTCGCCTGTTGCTAAAGATGTCACTATTCGCTCTTTCTTATAAGTTGCAGCCATCCATGATTGGACGTTGCACTAAATGGACATTCATAACGCTTTTCTTTATGGTGATCTAGATGAAGAAATTTACATGGAAATTTCTCAGGGCTTACGGAGACAGGGGGAGAATAAAGTATGTCGTCTCCGTAAATCCCTTTATGGGCTAAAACAAGCTTCTTCAAACAGTCAAAGTATGATCATGCCTTATTTACTTGGACTAAAGGTACGTCATATATTTACTTGATGATCTATGTAGATGACATTCTTATCATGGGGAATGATGAAGTTGCAATAAAAAGCCTAAAGAAATATTTACATACTACATTCCATATAAAAGATCCGGGAGCGCCAAAATATTTCCTTGGGATTGAGATCGTCCGATCTCATCAAGGGATTTCTCTCGCCGAGAGGAAGTTTGTGTTAGAGATTATTTCAAAGGCTTGTTTATCGGGATGCGGCCACTGTCATTCCAATCGAGCGAGAATATCGATTGACTACAACAAACCACACCGGAGGAACTTCTCGGGATGATCCTATATTACAGATCCGACGAGTTATCGAAGCTCGTTGGAAAACTGATTTATCTAACCATGACCAAGCCTGATATATCATATGCAGTGTAGAATCTTAGTCAATTTATGCACAAACCAAAGGAATCTCATATGAATGCCGCTCTAAAGGTCGTGAAGTATTTGAAGGGATGTCCAGGACTCGGGATACTTCTATCTAGAAGATGCAACATGGAAATGATAGCATACTGTGATGCAGACTATGCAACATGTCCTATGAGTCGAAGGTCCATAACTGGGTTTTGCATTAAGTTGGGAGACTCACTTCTTTCAAGGAAAACCAAGAAGCAAGCAACAGTTTCTCTATCTTCAGATGAAGCAGAATATAGGGCCATGGCAAAAACCACATGTGAAATTGTGTGGATACGAGGATTACTCGGTGATCTCGGAATACGCCTAAAGGGTCCGACGAAGTTATTTTGCGACAATGAATCAGCCTTGAAACTTGCAGCAAATCCTGTAATGCACGAGAGGACCAAACACATAGAAGTGGATTGCCATTTCACTCGGGAGAAGATTCAAGAAGGAATAATCGAGACAAGAGGGATTGGAACTACTGAACAACATGCAGATGTATTCACCAAGGCCCTATGTCAAAGACAACATGCATATCTACTGAGCAAGCTAGGTGTCTTAGACATCTACAAGCCACCGGCTTGAGAGAGAGTGTTGGAAGATATGCAAAAAGATTCTTAAAGTATATTGGGAATTGATTGATTACAGAGAATCAATCTTATATTAGATTGATTTGTAGAATATTACATTGCCTTTTTCTTTGTGTATACACTTTGTATTATAAACAGCAAAGCATTGTACATTGATAGACACAAAGAATATACAAGAAGATCTTCTTCCCAAACCGTGCTCTTCTCCTTTCTCTCTTTCGTTTCTTACTTGCCTTCACCTTCTGACAAAGAAGGAGAAAAATAGAAAAAAGAGGAAAGGTTGGGAAGATCAAAATAAATTTGGGCCGTCTGAATTCCCTTCGTGGTTAGGTGTCGGCTTTAAATTGCATGTACACCCTAGAGTACAGAACATCAAATAGCATTTATAACATTCCGCAGCATCTATCATATGCTTTTGATTTCGCAAGGAGAAAGATATCTTTATGACAACGATTGTTATGGAATCTCAAAATCATAATAATTATTTCAATTACAAAGATATGAACAAATTTATAAAAAGGGCAATAACCTGGTTAGACTAGCTTGCAAAGAGGGAGTAGGTTATTTTGGGTAGGCAGTGCCAAGAGATGATCGGAACCAATCGAAAGCAATATTGTCTAGATTACCTTTTGGTGAAAATTGCTGATTTTACACGTCAACTGATCATGAAAGCTTTGTATATTAGTTCCTCTATTAGTGTATACAAGAAAGATACGGGAATATATAGACCTGGCTACTAAACAAGTCTTGACTATCGAGGAGCTAAATATACTAATTCACAATATAATTTTGCATTATTCATAGGATTCTATGAGATATTATGGAAATTATGAGAGTTAGTAAATTATAAAACAATTTATCCAATTGAAGGAATTCAGCTAATAAAATTGAAACATGCACGCAAATTGTCACCGCTTTGGTTTTCTGCTTCTGGTGGAAGACGAAAAATCTCAAGGTCGTTTGGCGATATATTTTTGTGCACGGACAATTTTGCCGCCTCTTTTTAGCCGTTCGATGCAAGTGTTTTAATGCCGGCCGTCTGATGACACGTGTTGTGGACCCATCCGTGGAAGCCTTGGATTGACTCTGGGATCGGGTCGACCATGATGTGGCGCAATGGTGGCTGCTTTTGGCTTAGAGAGAGACGATAGATATAGTAAAGGGAGGGCAAAGCAGAAATACAGAAATATTAGTGAGGGAAAAATTGGAAGAAAATAAATTCATTAATACCTAAATTATATTTTGAAAAAATGCTGAAACGTTGAAACGTAAATGTGAGGTCAAAGTTACTGTTGGAGATATTTATGATAATTCTGATGATTTTCTCAACATTATGCGAAATATTTTTATTTGATTATACATATCTTGATTGATTTATTATCTTATTTAGTTATTTCATAAATTCTATAAATAGGCTAATGAAATCATTGTTATAATACATCGAAATATACACAATTGCTCCATTTTGCACTTATTTCTTATTTCTCAACTTGATATCAAAATTAGTCGCACTTTTACATACCCAAAGGTCCATCTAGAGCTAATATTGGTTTATGTTATTTTTTTTTTCTCAATAAGTCCTAATATCCTCCGGTCAACATTGATTTCAACATTATTCATCTTGTTTGGTGGTCAACATATTGTTGTGCATAGTATGCAAAGCCCTCAGTCTACAAAGTCCTCTCTCACTCAATTGAGTCCGTTCCATGATATTAGCGTTTTAATGCCAACTGCAATGATAGCATCACCCATTTGAGCCTTTCATGGAGGTGACTTTTCTTTTGATGCTAACCACATGGGCCACATCACTCAATAAGTATTTTTCTAAGTCAGCCACATAGGTCGCTTGATGCTACAATACAAATCATATAGGCTACATTGTTCAGTTACTGTTTCGTAAGCCAATCGCATTAACCACTTCTGTTTTTCCTCTGATTCTTGATGTTTCGAGTACCGTTTTGAGAAGCAACAGTACCACCAAACTCACTGCTCTTAGACTAGTTAGATCTGGAAGTTTCTCCATGTACAACTGCCCATCTCATTGGCCATGTCTCAACCATGGGATTCTATTGAGACTTGTATTTCAAACTCAAGTGAACATCTTTAATGCACCTTGCATTTGAAGGGTTGTTATAGATATTTAGAAAAATTTTGATGGTTTATGTATCTTTTAAGATTATGCAAATAGAATGCACTTTACATTTGAAGGGTTGTTATAGATATTTAGAATAATTTTGATGGTTTATGTATCTTTTAAGATTATGCAAATATCTCTATTTAATTGTGTATATCTTGATAGATTTAATAAGCTGATATTATTTTCATTATAATATATCGAAATATACACTAGTACTCTTTTTTGCATATCATTCTAATTTCTCAATTGTTGCATTGGGCAAATAGATTTGAAAATGTTAATTTCGGCTCAAGAGCATTTATAGGCCAAAAGTTCATTAGAAAGGCCGAACCAAACATACCTAAAACTCGATTAGATTTGTGTACAAGTCAATCAAACATAAATGAAAGGAAAATACTTGCAAAAATGACTGAGCATAATTTAAAAAATATTTTAGATTCTATTTCTTTTGTGAAAAATGAATGATTTAGAAAATATTTTTATTAAAATGATCATTTATAAAACTTGTAATAATTAACCAAATATCGACAATAATTTATATCTAAACATTTTTTGTAAAAGATAAAAATATATTTCGTTCATTCGTTTTTGTAAAGGACACAAGCTATAATTTTTTAGATAAATATTTTTCAAATTATTCATTTTCCATGAATCAAACCGAGCCACTAATCAAATGGAACCTACCATACAAGAATAGCTGAGTATTTCATAGCGTAAGCACCCTTGAACTTATGACAACGTTTATATTTAGAAAACAAAAGCGACCCCAGGTTTACGAATTGTCACGCATGACGCCATTAATTAAGCGACAAGACGTCCGCCAAGGTCATGCATTCCTTTGCGGCTATCCTTCTTCCTGGCAACAGTTCAATTCCTCAGACGGTCCGGTCAAACCCGAAGCTCGACTAGGCCTTTCTCAACCAAACCCTCCGAGAAAGGCTCTGCACAACATGCCTTCGTGCGGATCAACACGACCGACGAGCATCGAGCCTGCGTAACTTACCCCACCAAACGGTCCCCTTCGAGGTCAAACGCCACGTGAACGACCGATGAATCGAACATCTAATCTCGCCTCTGATATTGCTAGTATGAGTACCTAGAGGGGGGTGAATAGGTATACAAAGATTTTTCTTGATAATTTTTGTATACTTGCGCAATACTTAGACAGTTGAAGAATTCGCAACAAGAAATAATCAACGTAAGACTAAGCAAGGAAGAAGAGAATTAAACACGCGGTTTATAGTGGTTCGGCTTGATCCAAGCCTACGTCCACTCTTCTGCACTGACAGCCAATTTGGCTGGATTCCACTATGAACAAAGAGATGTTACAGTGTTGATTTTCCTTGATTTCTCGGTGTAGATGATCTACCACACTCACTCAAGGTATCACCAAGTATAGACACTCTCTGTGTATATAATTTCGTTCAGACTGAATCGACTAATAATCAAGGAGCTTCAGACTCTGGAATTTTTCTATCGATCACGCACTCAAACAACTAGAATGTCTTCCTTTTTATACTCATTTATGCCATCATACCGTTGACACTTACCAAAGGAATTCCTCCAATCTACCCGTTGGACGGAATCAATCAAGAAGATCATTCGAGCTATAAAAGGAACCTGACGATAGCCCATCAATCATGTTCGCCCATACAATCAGGATCTTGGTTTCCAAGAATAGAACATTCCAAGAATACTTCGTCGACCATCGGATCTTCAATTGATCTTGATACGAACAAAAGAATCCGTTATGATTATCCAGCCAAAAAGATCTTCTCCGGACGATAGGATAAAATCCTCAACCATATACTTCGGCTCTGGATTTCCTTCGCCACTTTGGATCGAAAGACTCAATGAGAATAGTCTTGAGTCTTGAGTCTTGAATCTTGAGTCTGGTGATCAGAAAGTCTTCAGACTTTAAACTAGACGATCTGCAGATATCCAGACTAGACTGAAAGAAACGTTTGTCAGCTTCAAAATATTCTAGAATGATTTCTCCAACAGCCTCTCCTCTCCTCCACTGCTATATATTTCAGCTACTCTAACACACCCTCATCACCACCAACTTCAAACTCTCTCTCTCTCTCTCTCCCTCCCTCTCTTTCTCGCACACACATACACACATAAACCTATACTAAATCGTTTCACTTCTCTCTGTCCCACCGTGACACTCATCCCGAGCTCGGCAACGATATGGGATCGGAGGCGTTCGTCCACGTCCTCTTGGTCTCGTTCCCCGGTCAAGGCCACATCAACCCGCTCCTAGGCTAGGCAAGCGCCTCGCCTCCAAGGGCTTGCTCGTCACCTTTAGACCCCAGAGAGCATCGGGAAGGCAATGCGCAAGGCAAGCAACATCGGTGAGGAGCTCTCCCCGGTGGGTGATGGCTTCATTCGGTTTGAGTTCTTTGAGGACGGGTGGGACGAGGACGAGACACGCCGCCAGACCTCGACCGCACCTCCCCCGCTCGAGAAGGTCGGGAAGGTCCTCATCCCTGAGATGATCCGGCGCAACGGCGAACAAGGCCACCCTATCTCTTGCCTCATCAACAATCCTTTCATCCATTGGGTCTCTGATGTCGCGGATAGCCTCGGCCTCCCCTCGGCGATGCTCTGGGTGCAATCCTGTGCATGCTTCACTTCGTACTACTACTACTACCATGGCCTGGTCCCCTTCCCGTCTGAGACAGCGATGGAGATCGATGTGCAGCTCCCTTGCATGCCGCTCCTAAAGCACGACGAGGTCCCGAGCTTCTTGTACCCAACGACCCCGTACCCTTTCCTCCAGCAAGCGATCATGGGGCAGTACAAGAACTTGGACAAGCCATTCTGCATCCTGATGGACACATTCCGAGCTCGAGCATGAGATCATTGAGTACATGTCCAAGATCAGCCCCATCAAGACAGTCGGGTCGCTCTTCAAGAACCTAAGGCCCCGAACGCCACCGTCAAGGGCGATTTCATGAAGGCCGACGACTACGTCGGCCGGCTCGACTCAAAGCCTGCTTCCTCGATCGTTTACGTGTCGTTTGGGAGCGTCGTGTACTTGAAGCAAGACCGGTGGGATGAGATTGCTTATGGGCTGTTGAACTCCGGGGTCAACTTCTTGTGGGTCATGAAGCCTCCACACAAGGACTCGGCTATGAGGTTCTCAAAATGCCCGAAGGGTTCTTAGAGAAGGCTGGTGATAGGGGCAAGGTGGTGCAAAGTGGAGCCCGCAAGAGCAAGTCCCGGCTCACCCCTCGGTGGCTCGCTTTGTGACGCACCGCGGTTGGAACTCGACCATGGAGGCCTTGACCTATGGCATGCCTATCGTGGCGTTCCTGCAGTGGGGTGACCATGTCACTGACGCCAAGTACTTAGTCGACGTGTTCAAGGTCGGGGTGAGGATGTGCCGGGGCGAGGCAGAGAACAAGCTGATCACGCGGGACGTGGTCGAGTAGTGCCTCCGCGAGGCAACCTCGGGGCCCAAGGCCGAGGAGATGAAGCAGAACGCGAAGAAGTGGAGTGCGGCAGCGGAGGCGGCTGTGGCAGAGGGTGGCTCCTCGGACCGGAACATTCAGGCCTTCGTGGACGAGGTGAAGAGGAGGAGCCTGGAGGTGCTGGCTGCGAGTGGCAAGTCAACGGCCAACGGAGGGGCGGACTTGGCCAACAAAGTGGCGGCCAATGGGGTTGCGGAGCTGGGCGAGCCAAAGGTCAACGGGGAGTTGAAGATAGTGTCGTGAGGTGTGGAGATGAGAAATTCAGGTGTGTCTCGTTTTGGAGTGTAGATTGAAGGAACCATGCCTTCTCTCTATTCGAAAGCCGAAGGGTGCTAGCTGTATAATCAATTGCACCAAATCTGTTAGATGCGTGGATTGGTTGTGAGGGTCCAGACCCTATTGAAAGTGCTTGATATACACATGCTTGATTGATGCCAAATGATTCATTGCTCTCTCTCTCTCTCTCTCTCTCTCTCTCTCTCTCTCTCTCTCTCTCTCTCTCTCTCCCTCTCTCTCTCTCTCGTGCTATGATGTCCATCATAATAATAACTTTGACGAAACTAAGACATTATTTTTTCTTTTCAGGAAAATGAATGATTTGAAATATATTTTCCTAAAATAATCATTTATGTAACTTGTAAAAATGAATGAATGAAAAAAACTAGCATCATCTACAAAAATGGTTAAATATAAATTACTATCAATAATGAACATTTTTCGTTGATTGTTTATTTGAAGTGATATAAGGGATTATTTTTAGGAAGTATTTTTATATAAGAAAATATTTTTAGGAAGATACTTCCATTTTCTCCGAAACAAATGAGTTCTAAGAAAATAGGCCTTTTGTATATACTAGGTTCACAAATTATACACGTTTCATGAACAAATATTTTCCATAACATTTTTGCTTTTATGATAATCATTTTATGTAGATAAAGATGGGATAATATCCAATCGTCCGATTTGGACAAATTAGGTATGGTTGGAAACGTCTTCATGAGAATGTCCTTAGTGTGCCCTTTGATTGAACTCTTAACCATGTAATATTTTTGGTTGATTAGTCATGCCTTAGATGATATATATATGTATATATTAAGTTGATTTGGATCTGCACTCAGAGTTCAATCGATTTCTTATTCAAACCTTTGGACCTAGGAGAATATTTGAGGCATCAACTAAACAGAACGGTTCTCTCTCTCTCTCTCTCTCTCTCTCTGCTATGGTATTCTTGTTGACTATAGCTATGAGAATTCATAAGACCACTGCTAATTGTTTTAAAGTTTTAAACTATTAAAAAAAAAGACATGGTTTAATATTTAATTATTCTATCACTCCCTCTCACGCTTAGTTTGATTTTGTTTTGTTTTGCCTAGTATTAAGTATGGAAATATTTAATTAGGGAGGTAAATGAAGTCTAAAAAGATTTGAACTTCGGACTTCTAGCTCTAATACCATAAAAGAATTTGTAAGACTACCACCAATTGTTTTAAAAACTTAAACTTTTAGATGAATACATCGTTTAATATTTAATTATTCTATCAGTAGCAAATAGCCATTGAATTCATTAGAGGCGGGACGTGAGGTCAAGGGGAGCGAGAGAGACATGGAGAGAGATGCTGCTGGGTATGTGTCATATTTCATACATGGTAAGGATACTAAGTTAGGATCAAAGTTTTTTGGCAAGGCGATTCAATTAGGGTTTCTTATATCACTGTTGGGAATAACGGATCCCCGAAAGCCGGATTCGACACTGAATCGAACCCCTAAATCAATGCGGAAGACGAAGCCCATGAATAACACATATCACCGATCGTAAAGCACACCACGGATTCGAACGTACCTTGTTAGCTACATATTAAACACCAATGCTGAAGACCGAGGAAGAAATTCTTATTCGATGATGTCAATTTGCCTTAAAAAGGGAAACAACGTGCCTTAAGCGTTTGGAGGGAAAGAGAGAGTGAGAAGCGTACGTTAGAATGGCCAAAGGGTGTCTTCTCTCTCTCTCTCCTCCCTTTTATACCTTCCCCCATCCATAGGCCCTATTCCCGTGGGCGGGGCTTTTTGGGCCCAACTTGGGTGGAAGAGCCAACTCAGGCCCATCAATTAAAAAAAAATCCATCATGTCCCATTTGCACATGGTGGTCAAAAACCAACATTGGCGGACAGGCCCTACTCAACCCCATCAGAGAAAAATCCATCATAGACTCTCACTTAACATGGTGGGCCGAACAGAATCCTCTTCCTCTCTTCAACATTCATACCGGTGAATAATTCGTGCGACCAACATACTTTGAGAGCTCGTTGACATTCATCTGTTAGGAATATATAGCAGCTTATAAT
Organism: Eucalyptus sideroxylon; assembly: GCA_014182405.2. NCBI lineage: Eukaryota > Viridiplantae > Streptophyta > Magnoliopsida > Myrtales > Myrtaceae > Eucalyptus > Eucalyptus sideroxylon. The sequence goes on along the minus strand of CM024554.2, from coordinate 29,122,094 downwards.
GGGCATCACATCCTGAGTAGATGTAGTATGCAGTACCATAGATCGATCGATCACATTTATATCTCTCTTGATCTCTTTCAAACAATGATATATATATATATATATATATATATATATATATATATATCATTCAAATTATGATTATCACAAAGACAATCATAATTGGTTAACCGGTGAATACAAAACTATAATGTGATTCTCCAAATTCAATCTTCCTATTTCCTTCAAACTCTCAATTTCAGTTCAGCTTGCTTTTCTAAAAATGTCCCATTAGATCGAATCACTCATGACCATTGGCAACATCCTAAGATAGCAAACACTAAATAGAAATCGTGAGAATAAGTAAGAGTCATGATGAGACTAAGAAATTAAGGAACTCTCTTCCTCAAGAGTCTCACATGACATAAAAGTTGAGATCAAACTTTTGCCATTCTTATTGGTCGTCTCATGCATATGTAGTATGAAATACGTATTATGGTATTAACTCTTTTCCCATGGAGCGTATGTCTACACCTTTCAATACTGTACAGATGATAGTTCAGACATACCCAATGTCTAACTTGAGTTCACGTATCTACTCATTCAAAATTCATCAGAACTCACATCTGGCATCTTAGACAGATAAAGTAAAATATATGGGGTATTTTTACTTTCGGACATAATAAGTATTATATCCTCATCTTAACACCTAGTTAATGCGACATACGTGTTTTAAGCTTGAGCTCTCGATTATCACCTAGATAATAAGCTTATAAACAGTCTCATCTCTATTTATCACACAGTAAACAGAGGCGATTACCCGTGTGAGTGGGCTAATCTTATATCTGTCCGACATACTTCTCAACTTAAAATAATGCACTGAGCATTAAGATGCATAAAGATCAAACAAAGATTCATAGGCATTAATGATGAAAACACAAATTCATCAAATTGTGAACACTTAGGGAAAATACAATATTCAATATATTAGTCTCTACGCAATCCTAGAGATTTCATATGGCCACAAAACACATCTCTAGGTATTGGCTTTGTTGCTACCATTCTATGCGTAGTATATACTCTAAGTTCACATCTTTTCGTGCAACCATATCCTTGACAAGATTATACTTGGTATCTATATATTTGGTTTTGCCATGATATTTTGGATCTTTGGTGTACGTTTTTGTTGCTTGGCTATCACAGTTAACCAACAATTAATCTGCAGCACTTCCAATAACACCTAAATGATCCAAAAAATCTCTTAAGCCAAACACTTTCTTACACTGCTGCTGATAATGCCACGAACTCAATTTACATCGTGGACAAGGCTATACACTTTTGTTTCTTACTGCTCCAACATATGGTGCCATTATTTGGTAAGAAAACAAAGCCAAAGGTAGATTTTCTTTCATCTAAATCTCATCCCCAATCAGTATCAGAATAGCCTTTGAGTCGCAGATCATTTCCTTAATGACTCAGCATATAATCAGCAGTTCCCTTTAGATACTTTAGTATTCTTTTAACGGATTTCCATTGTGCTGGACCTGGATTGAATTGGTATTTACTCACCATTCCAACTACAAAACATATGCCAGGTCTTGTACACATCATAGAGTACATCAAGCTCCCAACAGCACTAGCATAAGGAACATATTTCGTTTGTTCCTTCTCTTGTGGAGTCCTTGGGCACATTTATGGCTCAATCCTTCACCTTTTGCAATAGGAGTGTCTATGGGTTTACAATCCCATATCCTTCAATTCAAAATTGGAAGACAACCAACTTTTGACAGTATTGACAAACTTCATATTACTTCCGGCAATCAGTATATCATCAACATATAATGATATGATCACAAATTGATCTTTGGATATTTTGATATATACACAATGATCCTCATCAATACATATATACCATTGTCTTGATGACTGCCTAAGACCGTATATCGACCTCAAAAGTCGACATACTTTTTCTTCTTGGCCTTTCATTATGAAACCAGCAGGTTGTTCCATGTATGTTCCTTCCTCTAATTCTCCATTGAGGAAAGTAGTCTTTACATCCATTTGATGTAACTTAAGATCCATACTAGCCACTATTGCCAGAATAATGCGAATCGAGGTAAATCCCTCTACAGGAGAAAATGTATCTTCATAATCAATTCCTTCATGTCGATTAACCCCTTCGCCACAAGGCGAGCCTTATGCATTTTTATCGAGCCATCAACCTTTCGCTTTATTTTGAGAACCCACTTGTTCCCAATAGCTTTGTGTCTTTTTGGAAGATCAACCAGTTCCCATACTTGGTTTGATTTCATTGACTCCATTTCCTCTTTCATTGCATGAATCCATTTTTCCTTATTAGGGCAATTCAGAGCCTCATTAATATTTCTTGGCTCATCCTCATCTTGTGGAGGAACCATAAAAGTTTCCATTTCAATGTCAAAACATCGACAGGGAATACTTTGGCGACTTGTTCACCGTATGGGAGATTGTACACTTAGCACATCATTCCCCATCATGCTCCCACTTGGATTAGGTAATGATGATGTCGTCACATCAGGTGGTTGCAATTGAGAATGAGTTGAATTCAATTCATCACATCTCATATTACTCCCACTTGGACGAACTCTACTGACATCATTATCTTGATCAAAGGTTTCCAATAGGGAGTAAGTTTCCCTTATTTCGCCCCTCTTAGGGAAATTCATCCACTAAGGATGTGACATCCCGTGATTCAAATTCAGTTATACTCCCACTTTCCTGCTCACCTATGAACACATACCCTTTTGAGTGTTCGCAGTATCTCATGAAAATACTCTTATTTTCTTTGGGACCGAATTTTCCAAACTTGTGAGAGGACTCATGAATATAGGCAGTACAACCCCATGGCTTAAGAAAACTTAAGTCCGATTTTCTAATTGTCCATAACTCATATGAAGTTGAAATAACTGATTTGGAAGGCATCCGGTTAAGTATATTGGCAGCAGTTAACAACGCATCACTCTAAAAAGTGATAGGTAAGTTAGCATGAGCCATCTTGGACCTAACCATTCCAGTAGGGTTCTGTTTATTCTCTCTGCAACACCATTTTGTTGAGGAGTATATGGAATAGACAACTATCTTTCTATTCCTTTTTCATCACATAATTCTCTGCAACACCATTTTGTTGGACCTAACCATTTAAGTAGGGTTCTGTTTATTCTCTCCGCGTCCACCATGCATGTTCAATTGGCAGGTGCCAATCCCTTTAACTTCAGCTTTGGAGTTATTTCCAATATAGATCCACTTAGTTCTAGTTGGTATCGTCAGAATTCCACGAAGGATCCTCTATCCTTTGCTACATGGTCTGTCGCTCCTGAATCTACATTCCACAAAGGATTGGATTCAACCTATAATGCAGAACTTGATACATAAACAAAGTTCTCAAATGTACAGGAGGTGTATACCTTCTTTGGCTCATGACAGTCGCAAGCATAGTGACCTCTCTTGTCACAATTGTAACATCTCACCATTGACATTTTCTTCACTTGAGGACGTTTTCCTCTCTTGTGTTGGTTAACTCTTGATTCCCACATATTGAACAAATCAATACGCTTGCTCTTAGAGCACAAAGCCCTTTCTGAGCTAGAACCAGCATTGAAAATATCTATTTTCGGTTCAAATGCCGTTAGGCGGTCCTCAGCTAGCTCAAGGTGGCGCACAACATCCTCTAGATCTTCCATAATATGTTCAAGAGCTTCTAATGCTTCTTGCTTTTTCAGCACATATTGAATCTTCATATTCAATATTTCACAATTGTTGCCGTTCATATCAGCAATTACATTCTTAGTTGTTGAACCATCGTTCTGAACACATCAGACATACATGCACGAATAATTAATGCCTATCATTTATGCATCCCTATTTGCATAGACCCATCATATTAATGAATAATTTCAAGTAAGGCTTCAGAATCAAAAGGTCATTATGTTTCCAATCATCCTCCAAAAATCCTAACTCAAAATTATTATTAATATAATTGTCTTATGCAAATAAATTTTATGAAGTTACAAAAACTTCTATTACTACCCACACTAATTACCCACAAAGAACCAACAATAACAGAAAGCAAATAAAATCTTAACATCCAATAAAATAACAATGCTTTCACATGATACAACTAACATATCGATTGTTACATCAACAACAATCAGGTAGTAAACATTACATAATTAATCAAAGAAATAAATAGGGAATGTCCCTTCTAATCTATCAGTCAAAACATCTGAGAAAACTGAAGGCACATTTGTCAACCATGGAAAAACTTTTGGAGAGAATTCATGTCACCACCAAGGCGCATTCACTCTGTGCCATGTGGCGCTCAACCTAAGGATTGAAGTTTTAGTTAACTCAATCCTATAGTGCTCTCTTACAAAAGCTTCCATCAGCCTCCGATAACCCTGGACCACGTTGACCTCCCATAGCTGATCTAACACTGCTTACCATTCAGGTGGAAGAGTGTTCATCAAAGTCAGCACCTTCTCAAAATCCGGCATAAGATAACCATTTCAGATGATTTCTTGTATCATCTGATTGACCATGACCACATGTGATACTAAATCACCATCATACCACCGATAATTAGTTAATTTTGACATCAGCCTTTTAAGTCTTGCATTTTCCTCGTCCGTTCTCGGGATTGCAGGTATCCTTGCATAACGCATCATAATTCCTGCAACAAATGCAGAACTAAAAATTGATCACTTATAATCCATAATAAATATAAGGGAAAATACATAACTTTTCAAAATTCATGCAACAAATGCAGAATTAAAAATGGGTTACTTATAACCCACATAAGTATGAATGAAAAAGAAACAAATTCTTTTTTTTTTTTTTTTTTTTTTTTTCGGGTCAACGGTCAACGGTCGGTCAACAGTCAGTCAACGGTCAACGGTCAAAGGGCACGCGGGTCGATGGACCGGGCGGACCAGACGCCCGATCGGGCTGGTCGGACCGGCCGTGTCGATCGGACGAACCGACCGCACGTGCCGCGCGCGTGCGCTGGCTGACGTCACGCAGACGTCAGCCGGCACGTGCCTCGCGCGTGAGCGTGCTGATGTCACGCAGACGTCAGCCGACACGTGCACGGCATGCGGCAGGTTGATCGGGTCGAGTCGGTCGCCGGCCGGTGACCGGCCGGCCAATCATTGTCGGCGCTGATGTCATCAATGATGTCATCCCGACGGTTACCGACCGTGGGGTGACGTCACGATGACGCGGCCCAGTGACGCAGCACGCACGGTTCGCCGACCGGTGCGTGCCGTTTCACTGGTCGCCGGCGTGCACGTGCTGGTTCGTCACCGGCGCGTGTGGCGCACGCGCTGGCCATTGCCAGCGCTTCGAGTGCGTTGCGCCCACGCGGAGCGGCTTCTGGCCACGCGTGTCGGTGCGTGTGGCGTCTCTCGGCGGCGTGCGACATGTCGCTGGACTCGTCTCGACGTCGCCTTTCTCCCCATGTATTCAGAAAACGATTTCGACTTACGAAAACTTAGAAAAATGGCCGAAAAACGCTCGGGTGTCGGGATTTCTCGCCCCGATCCGTACAGCCGAAAATTTTTCACGAAAAGTCAATCAAAAAACATCAAATTGATCGGGAAAACATGAACTAGGGCTCTGATACCAATGTTGGGAATAACGGATCCCCGAAAGCCGGATTCGACACTGAATCAAACCCCTAAATCAATGCGGAAGACGAAGCCTAGGAATAACACGTATCATCGATCGTAAAGCACACCACGGATTCGAGCGTACCTTGTTAGCCACAGATTAAACACCAATGCTGAAGACCAAGGAAGAAATTCTTATTCGATGATGTCAATTGCCTTGAAAAGGGAAACAACGTGCCTTAAGCATTTGGAGGGAAAGAGAGAGTGAGAGGCGTACGTTAGAATGGCCAAAAGGTGTCTTCTCTCTCTCTCCTCCCTTTTATACCTTCCCCCATCCACGGGCCCTATTCCCGTGGGCCGGGCTTTTTGGTCCCAACTTGGGCGGACGGGCCAACTCAGGCCCATCAATTAAGAAAAAATCCATCAATCACTACTAATGTCTCAATACCTTATACATAACTAAACTTAGTACGTAAATTTAACGTTTATGATAGAGGACCACAGCCCAAAAAATGCTACAAGCCGTATGAGAATCAGCAACCGATGTCAGACAGATGTTCCAAACCAAAACATCCACCTATGGAAAATCAGTTCGTTGAAAGACGGTTGCCTCCCATTCCACATCGCCTCTCGTTTTGATAATCCGCTCCTCATCTCGCAGTATAAAGAAGAGTCAAACCTTAAAAGCTGTTGACTGCGCAGTATGAATGTCGTGCTTGGTCAAATCATCGGAAAATTAGCTGCTGCCGAGGACGGGATCATCATGCCTTGTCGCTCTCCAAAACAGGTCCCCTTGAGAATCTAAAGTTCCAACTCGGTTAGATGCACACAATTAAAATACATGACATGTTGGTTAGACTCCGATGCCCTTTGTCATCGATGTATCTCTTTGGAAATATAGTTTCCCATAGCTGTCTCCAATTAAAATTAGATGGAATTTATTTGCGTTTTTTATTGGGGGTGTCATCACGTCATTGATGAAAATGATGGACTGTTACGTAATGGCATTGTAAGTTGACACACCAATCACAAAAACGTAGGAGAATATCCTTTGTCCACATGCAATCTTAGGGAAAAAGATACCTCAATTATCATGACCTTTTCGCACCGCTCGCTTGGATGTTGTGACTTTTTAATAAATCATTTGATTATCATTAATTTGGAAAAAAAAAAAACTTGTGGTGCTATAATTTTTCAATAGGTCAAGTACTCAATTTCCAAAATACGTTCAACCAAAAGTGACATAGATTTTATCGTCACGTTGAATGTTTCGGAACTTAGGTAAACTATTGAAAAATAATGATACCAAATAAGTACCATTAAAAAATCATGATGACCACACTGTCCATTTTGGGAGCGATACTGTAATTTTCGAGGAGTTATTTTACCGGACCGAAGACGATAATGCCAAAGCATTTAAGAAATTCGTGCGGTCCTCGATGGCATTGAGTGATGGGAAAATTTAACCAAAAACAATTGAAATAAAATGAAACAAGAGATCGACAGAAAGATGGGTTTTGCGGTGCACGGGATCCTATATTTCTTTTTCCATTTTTGTACTATGTATGGATGGCATATTCCACGCTTTAAAGTTTTGTCACTTTCGTCTTAAATAATGCGAAGTCCCACCAAACGGTAAGCGACTCATCTGCACGCATCTGTCTGTCAGAGCTTCGATGTCTCGGTCTTCTATATGGATGATGGAGCAATCCAATCTTCCCTTTTTACTTCTCTTGTTCTGGAGTCTACCGTTTGTATCATTCTTATAAAGAAATCGTATTATGCCTTGTTTATTTGGAAAATCTAAGTTGGTTTGTACATGCAAATGACTTGTATATTAAAGCTACGCTAAATCATAAAGAAAACTATTAACCCTCTAGTATTTTCGTATAGTTGATTGGGATATCGATAAATGTTTTAGTTCAAGAATTGAACACCGTCTTTTGAAATTCTATCAATTATATGTAAGATGTTTTGAATCATAGCCGTCTGTCTGTAGAAGTTAAAAACCCCAGCTTAACCAGTTTGTACAGCTTATAACTTATTATTATTATTATTATTATTATTATTATTATTATTATTATTATTATTAAATTATTATTATAAATGTACAGATAATTGGAACTCTATGTGCGTGCTTTGAATGTAAATGCTAATAAAAATATTAAATTAAAAGTCAACTTATAAGTGCATGAATAGTTCTTTTTGGTTCTTGTAAAGAAATAAAAGGTTGGAAATTATTCATTAAATAGTTTGTTTAATATATTTCAAAGTATAGAGGTCTTCTAAATTAAGGAGCGATTGCAGCATGTCCAGTTGTCATGAGAAAACAAGTTATACTTAATGTGCTCCAGCTACTCATGAGCAGCTTAGGCTTGATTGATGATTACTTGAGAATGACTAGTTAATTTGTGCTCTAGCTAGAGCTTCTCGAGTATCTTGTCGAGTCAAGCTCAAATTCGAGCTTGAAAATTCAGCTAGATAAGGTTCGCAAATCTAATCAAGCCTCTATTATTCTTTTTGAAAAATATTTGTCAATTAACATAGACATATATATTCTCAAAATTACACAATACACTCACTTTGTCTAAGCATTTTTAAGATCGCGCCTGTATAAATTGACAAAGTCGAATCGAGCTTGAATATTTCGCTAGTAGCATTAGCAGTTGCGGCAGTACGAGCCACAATGGCGACACCGTGGGCGGCGGGGGCAGGGATCACTCGTCAATGGCGGTGGCGCAGTGGCTGATTCACGTTGTGCGGTGGAAGGAATCGTCGTGACTTGTTGGTGGGTGGATAAGGTCAGAACTCAGAACTGAAGAAGGCGAAAAATAGAAAAAAGAGGAAAGATTGGGAAGATCAAAATAAATTTGGGCGGTCTGAATTCCCTTCGTGGTTAGGTGTCAGCTTTAAATTGCATGTACACCCTAGAGTACAGAACATCAAACAGCATTTATAATATTCCGCAACGTCTATCATATGCTTTTGATTTCGCAAGGAGAAAGATATCTTTATGACAACGATGGTTATGGAATGTCAAAATTATAATAATTTTTTCAATTACAAAGATATGAACAAATTTATAAAAAGGGCAGTAACCTGGTTAGACTAGCGAGATGATTGGAACCAATTGAAAGCAACATTGTCTAGATTACCTTTTGGTGAAAATTGCCGATTTTACACGTCAATCGATCATGAAAGCTTTGTATATTAGTTCCTCTATTAGTGTATACAAGAAAGATACATGAATATATAGACTTGGCTACTAAACAAGTCTTGACTATCGATGAGCTAAATATACTATTTGACAAGATAATTTCACATGATTCATAGGATTATATGAGAGATTATGTAAATTATGAAAGTTAGTAAATTATAAAAAAAAAATTCTATATCATACTTTTGTGGGGACCCCCGGAGATCTCAAAGAGCTAAAAAGAAGAGAATTCTTCGAAAGAAGATGTTGCTCCCTTCAGAAGAAGCATCTTGATAAGCATTATCGACTAATGCTTCAGCTCTTCTACCAAATTGGTGCAGATCCAAATCTAAAGCATGTCTTCATCACTTCTATTCCTAAAGAGCTATCACAGATGGTTGAAAGATCTTTCTTTGAAAAGCAAAGAAGGATACAAGACATTCCCATGGGAGAAATCCAGCAAGAAGTCCATTTATGCCTTGAAGAATTATGCTTAAAGCGTCGAATGGTCCAAACATACATCACAGATGACAAGCGTCTTGAATCAGCCTGTTCTCACCAGAAGTTAAAAATCAAATGCTCCAGACAGGATTGTGATGGTACTTGTGGCCATTATTCCCGGAAGAAAAAGCACTACAAGAAGTACTCGATTAAAAAATCCAAACATGGCTCCAAGCATTTCCGGAAAAAGAAGAAATGGCGATACCTACGCAAAAGAAAGGACCACATAGGCTATAAGAAATCAAGCCGTTGCTACATTTGCAACAAGAAAGGACATTTTGCCAAGAATTGTCCTCAGGCGAAAAAAGGTCAGAATCATCTGATCGAATGTGAAACAGGTATGTCCCTTGAAAATGATGACATTGAATCCTTATTCTCTGCTGACGAAGAACCAACAGAGCAAACGCTTTGTGTTATCCCCTTTTACCAATCTTCCAATGAGACCGAGTCTGACGAGTCAGAATCTGAAGACATATTTCACATATCCCCCACATCCTCAGAACCAAATCCTGACATATTCTCAAGTCAAACTCACTGTCCCCATTTCCCTGTAAAAATCTTCACCTCAAAGTTCGCCAAACCTATCAATGTTATTGCTCTCATTGATACTGGAGCAAGTTGCTCCATTCTGGATACTAAAGTTTTGCCTGAAGAATATTGGACTCCTCATATCCGATACTTCAACTCCGCTTCTGGAGATACTTTCTCCACAAGTGTCAGAACTATTCCAGTGACTGTCCAGTTCTTCCCCCAGTGCTCCATAAAGGCAAAAATCTTTGGATCAAACCTCCCCAATAAAGATTTGCTAATTGGATGGGATATCATGACTCAAATCTCTCAACTCCGCATCATTCCTGGAAAGGGTCTTAGATACAAAAATCAATTCTCTGAGTTTGTTGATATTCAAAGACTCTTTTCCATCCAAATGAGTTTGTTAGATCCAATCATGTAGAAGCTGTTAGAATCTTGTTCGGAATCCCACTCAGAATTCGCTCAAAAATGTTCTCATCCTTTATGGAAAAATCCAGAATTCTTTGTTCGCCTCCCCTTCAAAAAAATGAAGACATCAACCCAACAAAGGCGAGTCATGCGGGAATGAAGCCAGAACACTTGGCTTTAGCTCAAAGGGAATGCTCAGAATTATTACAACAAAGCCTTATTGAAGTTTCTGATTCTCAATGGGCTTGTGAAGCCTTTTATGTCATTAAGCGCGCCGAGCAGAACAGAGGAAAAATGAGACTGGTAATTAACTACCAACCTCTTAATCTTTTTCTCCAAGATGATAAATTCCCTTTACCATCTAGAGATTCTCTCTTTAGTGGCTTAACTAAGGCCCATATCTATTCCAAATTCGACCTCAAAGCCGGATTTTGGCAATTGGGTATTCATCCTGAAGACAGAACCAAAACAGGATTCTATATCCCAAATCAGCACTTCCAGTGGAAAGTTCTTCCTTTTGGTTTAAAGGTTGCCCCATCCCTTTTCCAAAAGGCCATGTGTCGCATTTTCCAACCCATTTTGTCAACTGCAGTAGTGTATATCGATGATATTTTGCTCTACGATCTGATGAACAGAGCCACCGCCAACTCCTTGAGAAATTTGCGAAAATCGTGAAAAAGCATGGCATTATGCTTTCTCAAAGGAAAATGAATATAGCCCAAACAGAAATTGAATTCCTTGGTATGCACCTCAACAAAGGTACATACTATCCAGGGCCACATATTGCTCAAGAACTACTGAAGTTTCCTGAAGATAACTTCACAACAAAACAGGTTCAGCAATTTCTTGGGATAATTAATTATCTCAAGGTTTTTGTCCCACACATTGCAAAGCTGCTGATTCCTTTGCAATCTATGCTGAAGAAGAATTCCCCACCCTGGGGAAAACCCCAGACCAAAGCGGTTGCTGAGCTTAAGGAGATTATGCAGAATCTCCCTCCATTACAAATACCATCAACAGGCAAAAGAATTCTCCAAACTGATGCAAGTGATGAATACTGGGCAGCTGTCCTATTCGAAGAAATTGATGGTAAGAAACACATTTGTGCCCACAAGAGTGGAAAGTTTTCCCAGGCTGAAATGCATTACCATTCCACTTTTAAAGAAATCCTAGCAGTCAAAAATGGAATCAAAAGATTTGAATTTCATCTCATCGGCCATCACTTTTTGGTCGAATTAGACATGGCATCTTTCCCTCAGATGACCAAGTTTAAACAGAAACAGATTCCAAACCCTCAACTGCTTCGATGGGCTGAATGGTTTTCAAAATACTCTTTCGAAACCAAACATATTCCTGGGAAAAAGAATGTCCTTGCTGACTTTTTGTCAAGACCCAAAGCACTAGCTGAGATCAACATGTACATCAAGAGGCTTGCCTTTCATATGCTCCATCATGGCGTCAAATACAAAATTAAGAAAATTAAAGACTCGCCAAGCCAGGCATATCCCCAGGAGATTATTCAGCAAATCCAGAATGACAGCCTTACTGAGAACATGGAGAACCTCATGTGGCAATGCCACACGGACCTTTTCGATTCAATGGAGGTTCGATTCTTTATCCTTTCGGGTTAAATTTGAATTATCCTTTTATTCATCCTCTTATCTAGAAGGAAGATGATTTCCCTGATCAACTTGAAACGCTGTTATGGTACTTAACCAATAAGTACTTAATAGCCATTGAAATCCCCACAAGAAGATTCATTGCTAATCTAACCAGGATATTCATGCTCGGGAGAAACGTTGAAAAAGAATGTGATAGAAATCTTTTAGATTTTCTAAATTGGTTCTATCATTCTACATGTTGGAGACAAGACTTGGAAAAAGAACTAAGAACCATGACACCAAATCCAGAAGTCCACACCATTCTGTTTTTCAGACGTCCATGGAATTTCTGTAGAAATAATGGTACTATTCTCGAGGCACCACTCGAAATAGGAACCACAGCCTATAAACCCCACTTGAACAGCCGAGAAGCTCGGATTCACAAATCCTATCCCAGATCCGTTAGATATTGTGAACATGACTACCGAGAACTCTAGAGAATCCTATGCCAGGAAAACAAGACCATTCCCAAAGATGTTTGGAATAATGCACCCACTACGTGGGATCATTATGACCTAGCACCAGAGGCTAAGGAAGCACTAGGACAATACAGACAAGCTGCATCATCCCAGGAACATGAAATGACAAGCCAAGATGACATTGTCCAGTCCACTCAGGACCCCTATGCACGCTTTGGAGGTCCTCTGTCCCAGAATCCCTACGAACAGGGATCTTCGTCCTCATTCCAAAACATGGACACGTCCTTTTATGCACAGCCATCCAATTGGCCTCAACCAAGTATGCCAAGCATTCCTGCCAACACTACAAGTGAAAATACAAATTGGGCAGAAGAAGAAGCATCCCATTGGGCACATGAAGCATCCTCATCTCAGAGGATTAACCAGATTCTTTCACCCCAAGATCTTGAAGCTCTTCAGCAAAAATATGAAGCACATCTCCTAGAAGACAGTTCGGATGACGACTCAGTATGTAGCTACAATGCTCGAGACGGACGAGATCGTTGAGTCCGTATAAATTTTTTGTAGCAAAGTCTTGTTCACTTTTTACCGTAGCACTAGGCTAGGGAATGTACTTGTTCACGATACGATTCTTCGTTCATAGTGTGCGAATAATTCCCTCCCGGAAGTTTCCGGTGCCTCTGTTTGTTTTTGGACCCGTGAGTTGGTCCCTGTATGTCCTTGTTCCCCTTTATTTACCCATATAAGGCATCGTTGTTGTATCATTTTGGGCAGAGTCCCCTGAAGTAAAGAGTGTGCTTTGTGAAAAACCTCTATGGCTTTCTAAATCTCTCTTCTTCTCCAGCCTGGTAGGATCCTTCGAGAAATGCAGCTTGGGTAGATTAGAAACGTTTCCATCCCGGCATCCTCTAGTGTCTCTAGGCCTTGGGATTAAAGGGCTGAGTGGTTTTTCGCTAAAAGGCTGTCCCCTGAAGGGCTTGAACGGGAGTTGTTCGCCCAATGTGGGATGCATACCTGCAGAAAATTTACTCTCCTTTCCTGATCCTAAGTCTAGGTCCATTCATAAATTCAGCTAATAAAATTGAAACATGCACGCAAATTGTCACCGCTTTGGTTTTTTGCTTCTGGTGGAAGACGAAAATCTCAAGGTCGTTTAGCGATATATTTTTGTGCACGGACAATTTTGCCGCCTCTTTTTAGCCGTTCGATGCAAGTGTTTTAATGCCGGCCGTCTGGTGACACGTGTTGTGGACCCATCTGTGGAAGCCTCGGATTGACTCTGGGCTCGGGTGGACCAGGATGTGGAGCAATGGCGGCTGCTTTTGGCTTAGAGAGAGACGATAGATAGTAAAGGGAGCTTAAAGCAGAAATACAGAAATATAGTGAGGGAAAATTGGAAGGAAATAAATTCATCAATAGCAAAATTATATTTTGAAAAAAATGCTGAAATAAATGTGAGGTCAAAGTTACTGCTGGAGATATTTAGGATAACTCTGATGATTTTCTCAAGATTATGCAAAATATTTTTATCTGATTGTACATATCTTGATTAGTTTATTATCTATATTAGTTATTTCATAAATTCTATAAATTGTCTAATGAAATCATTGTTATAATGCATCGAAATGTACACAATTGCTCCCTTTTGTGTTTATTTTTTTTATTTCTCAACTCGATATCAAAGTTACTCGCACTTTTACATACCCAAGTATCCCTCCAAAGTGCACCCTTGAACTTTTGACAACGTTTAGATTTAGGTAATTATTCAGAAAACGAAAGCGACCACAGGTTTATGAATTGTCACGCATGACGCCATTAACTAAGCGACAAGACGTGCGCCAAGGCTATGCATTTCTCTGCGGCTATCCTTCTTCCTGGCAACAGTTCAATTCCTCAGACGGTCCGGTCAAACCCGAAGCTCGACTAGGCCTTTCTCAACCAAACCCTCCAAGAAAGCCTCGGGACAACGTGCCCTCGCGCGGATCAATACGACCGACGAGCATCGAGCCTGCGTAACTTACACCACCAAACGGTCCCATTCGAGGTCAAACCCCACGCGAACGACCGATGAATCGAACATCTAATCTCGCCTCTCCTCTCCTCCACTGCTATATATTTCAGCTACTCTAACACACCCTCATCATCACCAACTTCAAACTCTCTCTCCCTCTCTCCCTCTCTCTCTCTCTCGCTCACACATACACACATAAACCTATACTACATCGTTTCACTTCTCTCTTCCCGAGCTCGGAAACGATATGGGGTCGGAGGCGCTCGTCCACGTCCTCTTGGTCTCGTTCCCCGGCCAGGGCCACGTTAACCCACTCCTGAGGCTCGGCAAGCGCCTCGCCTCCAAGGGCCTGCTTGTCACCTTCACGACCCCAGAGAGCATCGGGAAGGCGATGCGCAAGGCGAGCAACATCGGTGAGGAGCTCTCCCCGGTGGGTGATGGCTTCATTCGGTTTGAGTTCTTTGAGGACGGGTGGGACGAGGACGAGACACGCCGCCAGGACCTCGACCAGTACCTCCCCCAGCTCGAGAAGGTCGGGAAGGTCCTCATCCCTGAGATGATCCGGCGCAACGCCAAGCAAGGCCGCCCTATCTCTTGCCTCATCAACAATCCTTTCATCCCCTGGGTCTCCGATGTCGCTGATAGCCTGGGCCTCCCCTCGGCGATGCTCTGGGTGCAATCCTGTGCATGCTTCACTTCGTACTACTACTACTACCATGGCCTGGTCCCCTTCCCGTCTGAGACAGCGATGGAGATCGATGTGCAGCTCCCTTGCATGCCGCTCCTAAAGCACGACGAGGTCCCGAGCTTCTTGTACCCAACGACCCCGTACCCTTTCCTCCGGCGGGCAATCATGGGGCAGTACAAGAACTTGGACAAGCCATTCTGCATCCTGATGGACACATTCCAGGAGCTCGAGCATGAGATCATTGAGTACATGTCCAAGATCAGCCCCATCAAGACAGTCGGGCCGCTCTTCAAGAACCCTAAGGCCCCGAATGCCACTGTCAAGGGCGATTTCATGAAGGCTGACGACTGCGTCGGCTGGCTCGACTCAAAGCCTGCTTCCTCGATCGTTTACGTGTCGTTTGGGAGCGTCGTGTACTTGAAGCAAGACCAGTGGGACGAGATTGCTTATGGGCTGTTGAACTCCGGGGTCAACTTCTTGTGGGTCATGAAGCCGCCACACAAGGACTCTGGCTATGAGGTTCTCAAAATGCCTGAAGGGTTCTTGGAGAAGGCTGGTGATAAGGGCAAGGTGGTGCAGTGGAGCCCGCAAGAGCAAGTCCTGGCTCACCCCTCGGTGGCCTGCTTTGTGACGCACTGCGGTTGGAACTCGACCATGGAGGCCTTGACCTCTGGCATGCCTGTCGTGGCGTTCCCGCAGTGGGGTGACCAGGTCACCGACGCCAAGTACCTAGTCGACGTGTTCAAGGTCGGGGTGAGGATGTGCCGGGGCGAGGCAGAGAACAAGCTGATCACGCGGGACGTGGTCGAGCAGTGCCTCCGCGAGGCAACCTCGGGGCCCAAGGCCGAGGAGATGAAGCAGAACGCGAAGAAATGGAGCGTGGCAGCGGAGGCAGCCGTGGCAGAGGGCGGCTCCTCTGACCGGAACATCCAGGCCTTCGTGGACGAGGTGAAGAGGAGGAGCCTGGAGGTGCTGGCCGTGAGCGGCAAGTCAACGGCCAATGGGGTTGCGGAGCTGGGCGAGCCAAAGGTCAACGAGGAGCTGAAGGTAGTGTCGTGAGGTTTGGAGATGAGAAATTCAGTTGTGTCTCGTTTTGGAGTGTAGATTGTAAGGTGTAAGCTAATTTGGGTAGGCGTGGGAATAAATTTGGGTTTGTCCAAGATGGAGTTTGGGTTTTGTTACCTAATTTTTTTTTTGTTAATTGTTTTTGTTTTTCTATATAAATATCATAAATGAGCTGAGGGTCCTTCATGGGATCCTGTGCTTCTTTTGGCTTCCCACCGGGCATTAAGCAGATTTTTTATAGCATTTGCTCGACTATAAATGTTTATGCGTGCCAAACGCTGGCATTAAGTATTAATTACTTTCTCAAATAAGGACAAAACTCAAGTAAAGCTTGGACCAACAAACCACGCAACACAGTCAATTATACTTAGAAGAGCGCATGAACTCCCGCTAATTGTTTCCTACCTCGTGCTTAAATTATATCCACGACATTCCGTATAAATTTTTGTTTATTTTTAACAGTTCGAATATACTGAGCATCTCGTCGTGAAGAGAGATAAGCAAGGGAGCAAGTATAGAATGAATTGATTTGGACATGCATTTATGAGATTTTGTAGCGTTCTATTCAAGTTTAGGAGATATTGAACTTGATCAATTGTCGCATGTGGTCCTTATGTGCTCGTAATTCAGGCCACACGAATCTTATCAGGTCTGTAATGATTCATAGCATCAAACTGATCAATCTACGCAAACTATACGCATGTTAGCGCGAGTCCAAAGCGATTCACGTAAATGTCAAGAGCAACTAGGTGACGAATGAATAGATGTCAAGCTACATATGATTGCACGAATGTCTATTTTCCTGTTGTCCCCTTCATGTCATTAAATAAACAATTTACGGTTAAATAAATGCAGACAATGTGGCAGTGCTAATGTAATGTGAAAGTCGTTCTTGTCCCAGTCATCGAAAAAGAATGGGACCCGCTTGCGCACCCAGCGGTCAGTCGCTGCTTGCCTCAACGCATCTAACCATTGGTAGAAATCAGCCAGTGCACCTAACCCGCCGGTGGATGTTCATGAAGCTGATGACCAGTCCCTCTTCTTTATTTCCTTAATTATTTTTCGTTCTTTCTCCTCCTCCTTCTTCTTCTTTATTGATATATTTATTTATTTATAAGTTTAATGATTGCAAGACCAGAACTAAAAGGTCCTAAGTTTGAATATTCCATACCCCTATTTGCCTCTTTTATTATATTTTCATACCTAATACTAAGTAAAAGAGCAAACTATTCATGAGGAGTAGTATTAGAATATTTAAATAATAAACCTCCCGTAAAATCTCATAACCAGTTATTTTCTCAAATGACCGGTACAACTACGTTTGCATTTCTTTAATTTTTACAATGTTTTTCTATTGAACAAGAAATATCTTCTTAAGTAAAGCTAAGTTTGTTTCACGAAAAATGAATGATTTACAAATATTTTCCTAAAATAATCATGTATATTGCTTGAAATAATTAGTTAATGAAAAATACCTTTATTAGTGACTACAATTTATGTTTCAACATTTTTGCGGATGATTAAATTTTTATTTTTATTTTTGTAAATGATATAGACAATCATTTTTCAGATTTTTTTTTCAAATTATTTATTTTTCTTAGGAAAAACGCACCCTAAAAATGTGTTTGATAGTTCGAATATGAGTCTAGATAGTCCAGTGTTTGGCGACGTCCTCCTAATGGATGAATTCCGATATACCCAGATATATAAAAAAAAAAAAAAAAAATTGGCACGGGGTTGGGACAAACTCAATTGGATATTGAAAATAACAATTTTTGTTATCTTCCAACAATGGAGTGATTGAGTGACATATACAAACATGAGCAACAAATCCACAGTTCTTGACACTCTTAGCATATGTCTCTCTGCTTTCCAACTGATCTGCTGAGTAATCATTAATTGTTCTCAACTTATTGGTGTTCATGTCAAAATTTCAAACCTCCATGCAATTCGATTTTTTTAAAATGTAGAATCAGTTGAAACCAACCTTCTCACCGGTCCCTCCTCCTCCACCAGACCTAAGACCTAATTACTTGTCATGACCAATCACATTGTGCATCTTCTTTGACAATGCATCGCTATTACTTTTTCCTGATTGAATCTAGTCATCTACTCATCCTCCAATGCAGTTTTTACTACCACCAACGACAGCGGCCACCACGTGATTGTTGTTGCCGTTGAGACGCTAAGAGACATGGTCGGGAAGAGGGAGGGGGAGAGGGATGGGGCCGATGATTGACGGACGACAAAGGGGCCAATTGGTGTCCGAGGATGTGCGGTTAGATCCGAAGTCATCGGCACCGTTAGTGAAACAGTGAACCGTTGAAGTGCGGAGTTACGATCAGAGAGAGAGGGGGGATATACTTTTAAAGATTTATTTATTTTATTCTAAGTCAAAATTGGATGACTAAACATTGCTTAAGTAAGTTTCTAGCCCGACTGTGACCTCGAAGTAGTCCATTAATTTCATGGTTTCGGGTCAATTGCAATCTGAAAGGCCCAGCGAATAGCCTAAACACAAATTTTTGAGGCTACAACTTACAACTTTGGAAGACATGTTTTAGTTCATAGATGCTTTGGTTCTTTTAAAAAGTCTAGACAACAAATCACCACACCGAACAAATCACTCCGTATGCTGTTTTTGTCCTTTTAAATTAGACATCCACTGGATTCCCCCGATTGATCACTATTTACTATTTAACCAATTTGGAATCTATTAACTTATCAAAAATCATGTGTGCCCAATCCATGTGGACCTTTGATTTTGATGGATCTCAACGTGACTTAAGAACCGAGATGTACTAAATGTACATACAATTGGTACATTGAAAAATGACTTGTTATATGGATCTGGGCCAACTAGACACGATTAGTACAAGTGATGAGCATGTGGATTTGTAGGCTCCATCAATGGGCCTGCAACATTAATGACTATGATTGGAATCAATCCATGAATCCTAGCTTGCCAAGTGAAAGTGAGAGTTGTACATTTCGCATTTAGAATATCCTTAAAGTACCACACATCGCTTGTGTCTAGGGTTTTAACGAACTCATTTTTCACACAGTATTCTCTTACTTATTAATTTAAGATTTTGGCGAGTGGGAGTGAGAATAGTATATTTATTATTTTGAACAAATCTATAGAGAAATTCTTAGCCAGTTGAGCTCTGCTTAACTTGTATTAATTATTAATTAGGTAATTTGTACTTTTATTGTCTTATGTGTTTTGTAATGACACGTAACAGAACAATGTTTCATTGATGGATATGGGAGTTCCGTTAGTGTGAAGAAAATTTTCAAAAGCAAATGCAGAATCGGAACGAACTGTTCAAAAAAGTAAACGCCCTTGTGTGAATTTTTTTTTTAAATAATAATCTTTGTAGAAAAAGATAATTTAAAATTTTGCAAAGTAAAAGGATGACATATGAAACAAGATAAAAAATATTTAAACATAAATTTAAGAAGTGGTAGAGATTTAATCGAAAGAATTATGATCTAACTATTTAATCTACTTTTGAATTATCATTTTCCCCTCCCCTCTTTTAATATTGGACTATTTTGATTTTCTTTGTATGATCATAGTATATGGGCTTTTATTTTTATTTTTTTCGTGGAACATGTTGTTCAAACTTTGAAGTGGAGAGTTTAAACTATTTTTTAATTCGCTCTATTATCCCATAAGAGCCTTTTGTTAACATTTTTATTTTTTTGTTTTTTTATTCTTTTGTTCCTCAAAATAAAAAAAGAATAAAAATCTATTTGATAACGTCAACTAATTTTTTTATTCTCTAGAATAGAAAAAGTAGTCAGGAAATAGATTTGAAATAAAAACAAGAAGTGGAAAAAAGTAATTTCTTATTTCTGGGAACAATTTCTAGAAATATGTCATTTTTTTCTTTTCCTTTTTCTTTTCTTCTTATTTCTTGTCGCCCCTCAAAACTCCGCCATCCACCATTTCTCCAATTGGTAGTTGGCGACCGGTAGTGGGTGCTGGTTGCCGGCTATCGGTCGCCAGTCATCGGTTGTCTGGTCAATACATTGGCAAACTAGGCCGACGTGCAATTGTCACGGCCCGAAAGTTAGCATGTCCAAGAGGTTTCCATGGCACGGGCGTGACACGATGATGACCCTCGACTTATGTTCCCGAGATGTATAGTATTCTCCTAGGGGCGGGTAATACGTATTTGTACGCATACGTTATAAATGCGCGATGGGGAGGTGCACCAGTGATTGTATATAAAGCCTCCTTATCGGCTCATTCACAAGGAACTTCTCTCTCTAAGAGTTGTTTCTCTCTCTACATATGAATTTTGTGAGTCGAGTGTGAAAGGTTGACCTTAAGGCCGCACAGGTGAATCAAGGAGTGATCGAGAGTTGATTGATCGGTCCGTGACACAACGCTCCATCAACAAAATGCAATTTGGCTGGCGACCAGTGATTGGCAATCGGCGGCCGATTGATATGTTGGCAAACTAGGCCAACGTGCAGCGCTCCATCGACAAAATGCAATCTAAGCCGTAGATCCTTTACACTTGTGAACTATGCTCACATAGACTTCCTGCTCAGCGTGACTGCCAAGGAAGATGTTTATGATGGGGTTCTTCGGGTCGCTCAGCAAGTCTTCTAGTTCTTGAAGCGATAAGTTCGGGCAAGATGAGAGAATTAAGTTCTGGTTCTCGCATATATATATATATATATAAATTGTTGTATATTGTATGTTCCATATGTTAGGACATCGTTTACTCCCCCTTCTGTAGAAGTAATATTCCAAGTGAATTAAGCTGGGATGCAATTACTCTCCATCGACTATTCTGATGTCCCCTTCTTTTGTTGGATTAGTAGGGATTGTTTGGTAATGCTTCTATTCTAGAAATAATTTTTTTCAGAAATAATATTTTTTTTTATTTATATTCCCGAAATGATTTCTGAATAAAAGAACATGTTCGGTAACTATACAAAATTTCTATTCTCAAATAAAAAAAATAATGTAAATGTGTTTGGTACAACCCAATTTTTTTTTTAATATAGAATTTCTCTTAATTTTAAATATATATATTTTTATATTTTTAACTTTTTTTCCCTTTTTGCTTGACGACCAGCAATGGTGGCCCCGATTGGCGACTGATGGTTGGCGACTAGCAATTGGCAGCTAGGCCTATCGCTAGTAGTCGAACGTGCTGCCAATCGCCAAGAAGAAAAAAGGAAAAAAAGGAAAAATTCAAAAAATTATTAAAAAATTAAAAGAAATTCTATGTTACAAATTTTTTTTTTTGGGTCATACTAGACGCATTCCTATTTTTTTTTTTTTTTATTTTAAGAATATAAATCTTGTGTAGTTACCAAATACATTCTTTTATTCAAAAATTGTTATAGGGAATAGAAATAGAGAATGACAATTTCTAAACTAAAATTGTTCTCTTGGAATAGAAGTATTACCAAATGGACCCTAATAATCTAGAGAAAGAAGGGGACAAGAAGAAAATAAAAAGGTCTAATACAAAGGAAAGCTTGACCACATCGGTATAGTCGATGGGAGACTAATTGCATCCCAGCTTAATTCACTTGGAATATTACTTCTGCAGGAGGGGGAGTAATCGATGTCCTAACATATGGAACATACAATATACAACAATTTATGTATATACGTATTATACACGTGAACCAGAACTTAATTCTGTCATCTTGCCCGAACTAATCGCTTCAAGAATTGGAAGACTTCTTGCTGAGTGACCTGAAGAACCCCATCATAAGCATCTTCCTTGGCAGTCACACCGAGCAGGAAGTCTATGTGAGCATAGTGCTCAAGTGCAAAGGATCTACGGCTTACCTTTTCACTGTAGTTTGTGACAGACTAAAGGAACGATTAGATTTTTCCATTAGCTAATGGGAAAGGCAACCGTAGGGCCCTTACCAGGAGAAAAATCGCATCGGCAGTTATGTTTAGTAATTGAACATGACACAGATGATTCATATATCAAATATCTTCGACAGTTTCCTGAGTTGCACTCACCGGAAACATACAAAAACATGAAGAACTGGAGTGGCCGCAGAAAAGATCAATAGCGTAAGAAACATACTTAAAAAATAATGCTGGATTCTTCAAGGACAACGGATGAGGTTCATATTAGAAATAAAACTCGACACTTGAGTTAGTGAAGCAACAATTTTCCCCGCAATGTTATCAAATCACCTCTAAGGTAAATGGATGATCTTGGGGCCAAAAGCAAACGATGGAAAAGAGAAGGAAATCAGTCCAAAACACTGAGCAAGAACAAGGGTCATTATGAACTTCAACATGATATTGTTATTTAGACCTGTAACATCAGCACTAGCCCTCAGCGCAAAATTCAGAAAATCGAGTTTGCTCCAAGCTAATGAGCTCACCTGTAATCCCAGTAAGAAAGTCATTGCACTCGAAGAAGCTGTCGCACATGAAATCCAAAAGGTTGATTCCTAATTTACCGAGGAAAAGCATAGGGCATGCAAAATTTCGACACCAGAAAAGGAGTAGGACAGTACGTTCTCAAATTAAGCCGATGAACGACCGTTGTCGTCAGAAGCTGCGGAATGGAGAGAACAGAAAAACGTTAAAGAGCATTTGTCCCGGGTTATCAATACAGTAATTACACAAACGCTCTCCGAGTCCCTGCAGACTGCAGTCTGCCATCCCGGACCCCTTGTCCTTCTGTGTTCATGCTGAGAGTTGCGCCTGGAGGGGCGACGAATCGTTTTCGGTTGATGTGAGCATTATGAAATCAGCTGTGCCATGACAGTCAAATTCAGAAATTCTCCCATTGGAAGCTCTGGTTTTCGCAAGTTGCTTTGTCAGCGGTCCTAGAAGTGTATTACATCATTGCTAATGAAGCGTGATTGACATTGGATCAACATTTAAATTCTCACCAGATCGAACTAAATGATGATAAAATACCACGGATTCATTTTAATTTATTCAAGTTATTATTATAATTTGATCTTTAGGTAATTTAGGTTGAGAGACGAAAAGAGGAGCCTCTCCTTATATATTAGATGATTTGGTTGCAAATTGTGCGAATTATTGACCTGGTTGTTGAAATGGTTAAATCGATTGATTCGAGAGCTGGAAGTTAGATAGATTTTTTGACTGGTCTAGATTTATAAACACCGCAATGAATATTAATGATCAGATCATATGAATCTGCATAGATAATCTATAGGGAGGCCTAAATGAACCAGGTTGAATGCGATCGATTCCTCTCTGGCCAGGTAGAGAAACTTGTCGTTTGGACGTTGCAACAGCCAAAAATAGACCCAAATTACAGTAAATTGCAAATAATCCAAAGTTGATGTGCATGTGTTTTATTTAATAATGCCTTTGTTTAACCATGATTCTTATTAGGCACATACATCGATCGACCAGGTATGGACTAAAAATTAGGTAGCGTATTTAGCCTTGTATTCAGTCCACAGCTGGTCAACGGTCTTGCCCAGCAAGTCGACGAAGAAGTTGTCACTGTAACCAGTCCTCATCTTCTTGTTCAGCTCAGCCACGAACCCATTCCTGAGGCCATTGCAGTAGTCGAGAAAGCGCGCCGTGACGTCGTAACCCTGGTCCCACTTGTCGCCCTGGCCCGGCTGCACCCAGTGGCCCGGCGCGTAACCCGACCGGAGCCTCACGAAATCTGCGATCCCCTCAGTGAGTCCACCGGGAGCCTGCTCAGCCCCGTTCCACTGCCACACGTGCGTCATCTCGTGGTACAGGACCCCCGTGAACTCCCTCTTCACGTCTCCCGAGACACCCTCGAGGTACGTGGCGCTCACATGGATCTCGTTGTTGCTTGTGTACGCCACGCCGTCCATGTTGTCGATGAACAAGCTCACTTTGGCAACGTCCTTTCGGTCCGCGGGATCGTTTTGTTGGAAGGTCCTCCAAATGAAATCAGTCGATTCAGACATCGTCTGTTGACTGTATGGGATGCCGATCTCGTTAGTGAAACGCACGGCGCCGGGAGTGTCGCCGGCATTGTTCGTTACGGTGTAATCCACCGCATGGGATTGCAGGGAACATGAGAGGATCACAAGCGTAGCAAGGAAGAGGATAGACATGGTTTAGGGTTTGGTAACTTCTCTGGGCATGGATCATGTTGTTGAGCTAGTTAGGCTATTTATAGAGGACCATAAAGGTGACGATGGCTAATTTGGCTGAAAAGCTGAATTGTTCAACTTTTGAGTGCTAGGGGATTAGTCGTCGCTTGACCATAGTTTGGCAGGGACTTTGAAATAAGGTTACCTCAACCGACTCTAGACCAGCTACTGACAAGATTTGTGATTTCTTCTAATCTATAATAATGTGACCTAACTTTTAATTAGAAAGACCCAGTTGGTATTATTTTGTCTTTGTCTCTTGACTAGTGAAAAATAATTGGATTGAGGCAGGATTTGTTGATTAAGTCTTGGGGCCCATGTTTTGCTTCTTCATGGCTGTTCCAGTTACAATTATTATTACTGTACCCGTAAGTGTGATGCGTGCTAAAGCTTCGTGAGGACTGTGGAGGGCCGTAACGTGCGGAAATTTTTGCCCATATCTCAATCTGAGAACCCGAGTTTCTTAAAGGTTAAAAGCCACCGAAACCCTCAATTATATGCATTGTAACACATTTACCCTAGATATTGTCACAAAATGCCAATTTTTTGTTGTGGGACACATTCACTCTTCGTCAAAGTTATGTTAATAAGAATTATAAAAAATTTGCCTACATGGATGCTAGAAAGTAAACCATATTGACTTAGCCCCTTGTGACTTGATGCTAGAAAGTAAACCATATTGACTTAGCCCCTTGTGACTTGAGTAAAATAAAAATGACGTTTTAGCCGAAAAATCATATAACAGAGTCTTGACAAAGGGTAAATGTATTATATAACTACAAGTTTGAAATTTTTTATATCATAAGAAAAAGTTTATGGTAACTATGTTATAATGTGTATAATTTGGGATTTTTTATGCCACAAAACAAGTTCACAATAAATGTGTCACATAAGCATAGTTTTATATTTTTTTGTGGCTTTTTTACTTTCTTAAGATGGGTATAGTCACCAATTGTTAAATTATGAGAGATCTACATGAAACTCACGTAATCAATCATCATAATTGATCTAATTCATCACAAAGTATATCCATGCAATCCTTGTAATCGAGTTTCAAAGAAGAATAGCTGCGCAATATTCTTCAATCTTCAGGAATTTCTTTCGGTTTTTTCGTTTTTTCTTCTCTTATGTAGGCATGGATTTCACACGACGTGCTGCATGAAGCCAAAAATTAGGTTTGAATGTAAAGTTGTTATCTAGCATCGCTTTATTGCCGATACATTTCAAAAGTGGGGTAGCCATAGATGTTCATTTATGTTGAGTAGTATGAGTCCATTAGTTTCTAGAGGTCTGATTGACGATTATATCAAATTAAAGATGAAGTTGTTTCTCGGTACCTGTAGCTGTACAAATCAGTTTGTCTTGGGGGAATAGGTCAACACGGAAAGGACAGTGTAAGAGGCAAGCAAAAGTAAACCAAAAGTACACATGGGGTCCTCGTTGACTTTGAAAATTTGCCTACACGGAACCTAGAAAGTAAACCGTGTTAACATAGCCCCGCATGGCTTAAGTAAAATAAAAAGGGAAAATCTCAAATAAGGACTTGAAGTTGAACTATTTTCTTAAAAAAAGACCTAAAGTGGACACTGTGTCAAATAAGGACCTAGAGTGGCTAACTTACTCTCAATTAATGACCTAAACTTCTAATTTTATTCATAGCCAGGGGTACTTTTGTCCAAGAACATTATTGTTTATTTTTTTGTCTCTCTCTTTCTTCTTTTTTCTTTCTTCATCTTTCTCACTCTCTACATCACCTCCATTATCAATCCCTCCATCGCTCTTTGTGTCATCTTGTTGTATGACCAAGATTGGGTTTTCTTTAACACGAGCCATTACAACGTTGTCTAACTTGTTGAAAATTTTAAATTTCGCTCCTCAAAATGGTTTGTAAACAATTCCACGAAGCCGGAATGATCTTTAAAAAATAAGTTTTTTTTATTCCAACATTCATTACAAATTCTGATCTCAAAGCCATAATATGAATCTGCTTTTGTTAAAACTTAACTTCTTGTCCAACTCCCAAGCTATGCAACTAATCCCTTTGGCGACGTATTTTGCTCACCTCGAGAGTGCATCAAACTCCACTTATTCCGAGCTTTCCGCTAACCTAGCAACTGCAATTTTTTGTGCTGTTTTTGGTCTTGCTTGCCAACAACATAGTAGCAATATCCAAGTATCGCTAGATCATCTTGTTTGACTAACTTACGTCTCTATTCAATTAACACTTGGTGATCAACAATTTCACACCAAAGAACAATTTTGTTGCAACTAGGAACTATTTCAACCTCGACAAGAGTTTGCCTCATCAATTTCAAATTTGGGTTTGCCTATCTTGCGTAAACTCAATCTTTCAAAGATCCCCCTTCCCCTTTGCAATGCCATGGCTCCTTTCAATAATTCCTAGTTTGGAGATGCCCACTCACACTCTTGCCATTCTCATTGACACAGCTCTTCTCATCAATCGATACCCCATCTTGAGATTGATTATTAATTGTATCTGACATCATTAACTATAGAAACTATTGTACTTTGTTGCCCCATTGCTGCCATTGACAAGTCCTATTCGAGCTCTTAACCTCATCGATCGCTGCCCTTGATAGAAAATCCAACATCGTTGTCGTCAGATGGAGGTCAATCCAAGCTTTAGGCTAAGCACAAACGAGCCAAGATTTGATGCATCTTGAGGAACTTTAGGATTTTAGCATCCAAGAAGGTGGCCAATAGCAAATAACTCAAATCCGACTTCTTGTCATTAGGACCAACTATGTGATGACATGAAGCTCACGAGGTCGCTGGTAGTGGCCTTGATTATGGTTTTGAAGAAGGAGGCAATGTAGAGCAAAGGAAGAGGTGTGAGTAAGATGAAGAAAGAAAGAAAAAATTAAAGAAAAAATGTTCTTGGACAAAACTACCCCAAGCTGTAAATAAGATTGAAAGTTTGGATTCTTATTTGAGACAAAATTAGCCATTTTGAGTCCTTATTTGATACGGTATCCACTTTGGGTCATTTTTTGAGAAAATGAAACCACTTTAGGCCATTATTTAAGATTTTACCAAATAAAAATGACATTATTTAAATTGAAAAATCATATAATGAAATCTTGACGGAAGATAAATATATCACATAACTACAAGTTTGTGATTTTTTATATTATAAGAAAAATCATATAATAAATATGTCATAATGAGTATAGTTTATGATTTTTCATACCATAAGTTTTGTAATAAATATGTCACATAAGCATAGTTTTATGTTTTTTGTGGCTTTTTTACTTTATTAAGATGGGTACAATCACCAATTGTTAAATTATAAGAGAACCTGAAGCTCACGTGATCAATCATTATAATTGATTAGATTCATCACAAAGTATATCCATGCAATTCTCAAAGAAGAACAGTTGCACAATGTTCTTCAATCTCTAGAAATTTCTTGTGGATTTCGAGTTTTTTCTTCTTTTATGTAGGCGTGGATTTCACATGACGTGTCGTGTGAAGCCCAAAGGTTTGACTATAAAGTTGTTATCTAGCGTTGCTCTATTGTTCATACCTTTCAAAAGTGGGGTAGCCATGGATGTTCATTTATGTTGAACAGTATGGGTCCATTAGTTTCTAGACGTCTGATCGACGACTAGATCAAATTAATTTTGAGGTTGTTTCTTGGTACCTGTAGCTGTACGTATTAGTTTGTCTTGGGAGAATAGGTCAAAGCACGGAAAAGAAAAGGATAAGAGGCGAGCAAAAGCGAACCAAAACAACGCATGTGGTAAACGGGACAAGTCTTCGTTAACTTCGAAGTTGGAGCTGTCCTTCCGCTGACCGTAATTGTAGTCGAAAATTGCGGGGTTGACTGTGTATTAGAGCTGTCCTTTCGCTGACCGTAATTATAGTCGAAAATTGCGGGATTGTAATCAAAGCTTCAGCTATTTGGCAATCAATGAATGATTTCAAAAATACAATTAATATTTTAAAAAATCTCAAATTAGCTTATTTATGACAAATTTGCTCTATAGAAATTTTTTTACCATAAAAAATATCAAATTGATACATATGCGACAAATTTATTCTTTATTAGTTTCTCTTAATATAACAACTTGGCTCGACGGGAGTGAGGAGAGGCCGAGATTTGAGGGTTAGACAAGGAGTGACTTTTGGCAAGTTTTTAAGATGGTTAATGAGTCAAACTATGCATCGAATAGTGACAAAGCAATTCTGAAATGTAAAAATTTGAATTAACTCACGGTGGTACTTTTTGATGTAATTGTAGGCTTTGCTTTAGAACTTCGAAGTTAAGCGAGTTAGGCTATAACACTATAATGATGGGTAACCTCCGGGGAAAGTGTCTAAATGAAAATGTTTATACATAAATAGTTGCCCGCAATGAAAACAATTTTCATTGACTAATTATTTCAAGTAATACAAGAGATTATTTTGAGGAAAATAATTTCCAATTTATTATTTTTTCACAAAATAAACGGGGCCTTCAAAATATAAGTTGGAACCGGTCTTTCAAGCATCATAACAAAGCCAAATGAGGAGCTCAATCTGAGGAAGAAGCCCCAAGCTTGCTCCATTTGTTTGTGAAAAATCAACTGTTTAAATATATTTTTCCTATTTTTAATCATTTGTATATAGTAGGAAAATGAGCGATCACAAATAGTTTCAAATATATTGTAAAAATTTCTGGACATTGAATTTTGTTGATTGATAGGACATTTTCTGTCAACTCGTTTATTGAACAAAATAACTTAATTAAAAAAAATCATTTCGATATTAGTGATTTTCCACAAAGCAAATGGAGCTTTGTTCATTATTTCAATGACCATGTTACCGTACTTTACATGCATAATTTGGAGGCATAGCACGTTGCCCTTTGGACATTGTCTAATTGAAAATCTCTTCTTCTAAGACATGCTCCAGTCACTCATAAGTGCCAAGCCCCGCTCTCACTTGCCTTATTTTTGGGTCTTTGTAGACTGAATTTCTCATTTATCCCCAGTATATGTGATACGTACTTTATTACTCTGTCCTTAATATAAAAAAAGAAAAGACGAAAAAATGATTTTTATCAAATAAAGAAAAAGAAATTATGGTACTAAATTATGGCAAAGAGGAAAATCGGTTGATAGGACTTGGCTTCAAAATACCAGGACAAGCTAGCTTTGTCTTACTTAACACTTTATGGGCAAAACAACTGCAAGAAACATAAGTCAAAGAACCCAGAAAGAATTTTGTACGATGCAAAAGCTCTTCCATTCCTTTTTCAACAAAAAAGTACAAGAGGTGTCCAAAAATTATAAACCTATTGTATGATAGTTAATTCATTTTTAAACCTTTCAATTGTATTAATTTAGTCCAAACATTTTGACTATTTACCAATTTAATTCTAAATATTTAATTATGCAAATTTAGTCTAAAACATTTTGAAGTTTTGTTAATTTAGTCATTAACCTTTTAATGAATTACCAATATAGCTATTCCAGCAAATTTTATAAAAAAATCGTTAATGTGGCAGTCTAGTCAATGCTAGCCTTCCTAAGTGGCATCACTAGCTTGGCGTGGGCATTCCTATAAGGAGCTTCATTTTGAAATCCATCCATGAACTAACTCGTTGATTTGGGAGCATCCAAACTAAATCGGACATCGTCTTGTGTAAAGCACATTAGGACAAGTTCACTATCCCGCGTAAAATGTATTAGGGCCTTTAGGTGATCACACGGGCATACCATCACACACCTTATTTCATATCTTTGTCATTAGTCGATGTGATGCCCACACAATATGCAACAACCATTGCCATATGCCACATGTCACACTCGTGTCACATATTATGTCATGCAAAAGCACAAATCAATGTACAAGCCCATGACATATAGATTGCTCATCAAAGTAAGATAAATCGTTGTAATTGAACATAAATTACTAGAATAGCCTATCATATGCCATCGTAACCTATCCAGTAATTCATCTTCCATTAATTTAACATATCATATATCACGTACCTCCACAAAATAGTTTAGCATCCTTTTATAACATAACATTTCTTCTTATCACACTTCATTTGTCAAGTCCTAATAACTTATCGCTTAAAAAGGGATAACCTATCGGTAAAATTCGATAATCTATCGTGATAAGCTATCAGTGAATCTTGATAATCTATCAGCAAAACTTGATAACCTATCGATAAAACGTGATAACTTATCACCAAAACTTGATAACCTATCATGATAACTTATCGATAAAACATAATAACCTATCTACAAAACTCGATAATCTATCGTGATAATCTATCGATAAAACATGATAACTTATCATTTAAAACTCACTTTTCACATCATCAAATTACCATTTAACCTTAATCTATTCATAAACTAACTTTTAAATACAATAACAACCCTATGTAAGGGCTAGAAAGCCACTCACACCCAAGTCCAAGCTTTAACAAGTCTTGAGGGAGGAACGGCAAGGTCAGACAGCTACTGAGATGGCTAGACCAGTATTGACCAGCCCACTATGAGGGTTGCGGAGATGTCTCTGTGGTGGTGTGGTGGTAGCACGGTGGTTGGTTGGGTGGCGGAAGGTCTCTAGGCTTTGCGGGGGCCAAACTGAAAGAGAAAAGAAGAGGGAGGGAGCTGCGTGAGGGGTTGGACAACAGTTTCCTTGGCTCCAAAGTTTTGACATAGTTGCAAGAATGTTTGTGTAGAATGGCGGTTCGATGGTAGTGGTGTG
Source organism: Eucalyptus sideroxylon (assembly GCA_014182405.2). Classification (NCBI taxonomy): domain Eukaryota; kingdom Viridiplantae; phylum Streptophyta; class Magnoliopsida; order Myrtales; family Myrtaceae; genus Eucalyptus; species Eucalyptus sideroxylon. Next base: position 29,091,143 of record CM024554.2, on the reverse strand, counting down.
CTGGATGGTTGCCGGTGAAGAAATGAGAGGAAAAGGGAGGGAAAAAGCTTGCAAAGATGGGGAAAATGCTCCAAAGTTTTGACATAGTTGCAAGAATGTTTGTGCAGAATGATGGTTCGATGGTAGTGGTGTACTGGATGGTCGTTGGTGAAGAAATGAGAGGAAAAGGGAGGGAAAAAGATTGCAAAGATGGGGAAAATGGAGATGGGGGAGTTCGGCTTTGGTAAGGGCTTTGGTGAGGAGTGAGAGAAAGTGAGATTGAAAGCAAAAGTGAAGAAATGAGATAGAGAGAGAGTGAAGAAATGAGATAGAGAGAGAGAGAGAGAGAGAGAGAAAGAGAGAGAGAGAGAGAGAGAGAGAGAGAGAGAGAGAGAGAGAGAGAGAGAGAGAGAGAGAGAGTTTGATGGTTTTGGGGGGGAGAGAGAGAGAGAGGGATTGATGAGGAAATCTAGCCAATAAATGACCATCCCATCTAAATCCCTTAGAACTCCTTTCAATCAAGCAAATGGAAGGTACTTGATGGAGAAAATCCAAGCATTGATGAGAAAGATTGGCACATGGGAGAATAGGGAAGTAGCCTAGGCTAGATAGTCTTCTTCAAGCCTTCTTCAAGCACGTGGTTGCTGCCCCCTTCATGCCATTCCCATCATTGTCCCATTGGCCCTTAGTTGAAAAGAAGGCAATTTGGTTATTTCACAAAGATTGCGCACTATTCACACACTATTCACATACTTTTTTTTGGGTAAAGGTAAGTAACACTATTCACATACTTGAGTGCAATTAATGCTAAGATTTTGCAAAGAATATGGTGCTTAATGAGCTTAGGGGCCAAGGCCCTTATGGGCCTCCCACCTCCCTTGGGTGTGCAGCCCTTAGGCTGCCCAATGTGGGCATGGGCCTTATTGGGCGGCCCTTCATTGGCGGGGGCCCACCTAAGTTCTCATTCGTGGCCTGCTCCCAACTTTTCAAATTTCTGCATCCTTTCGATGAGAATTCAAGTTTTTATCCCAAAATGGCATTCTTGAGGCTTTTGTGGACTAACGATTGTCATTGAAATCCCATCCAAAAATTGGTCGTTGGAGTAATCTCATTTTGAAAATTGAGGTCAGATCAAGGATATTACATAGTGTTCCAATCTTTGATTCTCAAGATGGACCCTTCGCCACCCCTCAGTGGCATATGCAGATTAGTCATGCAAGAAGAAAATCAACACCTTGCCACGGCCAAGCATGCTCAAGTGGGTGAAGGCATGAGTGTCATCGCTTTTCCGTCTGGTGTCACTTTGGGGGAGGGGGTGATTGATGGGGGCAAAGCTCTCGGAGGAGGAGGAGCTGAAGCTTCTAGAAACTAGAAGCAAGGAGTCATGGTTGTGGCATCCAAGAGAAGGGGTGAAAATTAGCCTAGATTCGATTGCTAGAATTCAAGGAGAGTGAATGGTAGGGATTAGTGCATGGGAGTGGATGGCTGGGATCCACATGCTGCATTGATGGCCCTCATTCATCCATCATGTCATTTGAATCGGATGGTGCATATTAGGCCACACCTACTTTGCTTATAAAACATCCTACGGCTTAAGAAATGCCACATCATCGGGAAACGTTAGTGGACAAAGTGTTAAATTCAAAAAAAATATTGTGAATATTGCAAGTGCCCACACAATACTGTCAAACACATGTTGGAAATTGCATGGGAAGCCTAATGATAAAAAAAGAAAAGAAAAGAAAAAAGACAAAGATCCTCAGCTCATCAAGTTTCCATGCAAAGAATTGATGGGGGCACAACAGACAATCACCTAGGACTAACATTAGAATATCGTGCAAATTATGAATCAACTGAAGAGTGTTGATAAGAGCACAGGCTTCTTAGGTACCTTTCTTTACAAGGAGAATTCTTTTTCAGTTGATATATAGATAATCAATTCAAGGGCTAGTGATCACATAATATGCAATGATCAACTATTTTCCCATGCCTATAAGAGATCTTAGTCTCCCATATCAATACATCTTCCAAATGGAAATATTACCCATATTACAAAAATAGGCACAAATTACCTTGGTCCAAATTTTGTCCACAAGGATGTCTTATACATTTCTAATTTTAAATTCAACATTCTCTTTATTTCAAGGGTTTGCAAGTATAATTCTTGTCATGCCATATTCAGTTCAAAAAGTTGTCCCTTTTAGAATCATTCCACTGGTAGATTGATGGGCTTGGGTAATGTTATGCAAGAACTATATTTCTGGATTAATTCCACAGGAAATTTAGAGTCATTAAATAAAAACATCTCTTGTAATGCCATTAGTCAAAATAAAAATTTTCATCAATGTTTGGGTCATAGTGCATGTTTCCCTCATCCTAAATGTCATGTATGTCCTTTAGCTAAACAATCTTGAACATCTTTTCCAATTAGTACAAATTTGAGCAAACACCACCTTCTCTCCACTTTATAAGGACATTTCGAGTCCTTATCATACCCCTCATCGTAATGGCTCTCGTTTCTTTCTTACTATTATTGATGATTATACAAAGGCTATTTGAATATATCTTATGCAATAAAAAGGCCAAACATTTACTCATCTTTTGAGTTTCATATCTTTGGTTAAAAATCAATTCAATAAATCTATACAAAGAAATTGTACAGATAATGAGCGTGAGTTCTTCACTTTTGATTGCACAAAATTCCTTATCTTCTCATGGGATACTCCATGAAAGTTCTTGTACATATATTCCATAACAAAATGGAATTGTTGAATGCAAGTACAGACATTTATTAGAAGTAGCTCGTGCACTAAAATACCAAGCCTATATTCTTGAAGTATCTTAGGGAGATTGTGTGGTCATAGCTGCCTATTTGATTTATCCGATGCCAACTCGGATTCTTCATGGTAAAACTCCTTTTGAGATGCTTTACAACAAACAGTCGAGAAATGATCACCTTTGAGTATTTGGTTGTTTATGCTATGCGACAAATGTAGGTCCTCAGATAAAATGGGTCCTCGTGCCACTCAATGTGTTTTCATGGCTCCTCTTTAGAAGGGTTATCGAGTTATGGAGATTTCTACAAGGCATTTCTATATAAATAGAAATTTTTTATTTTCATGAAGATGTATTCCCATTCAAGAACATGATTTCTTCATTGACCTTATTGTCCTTAGAGGATCACCATGCTTTTCTATGTGATGAAGACTTACCATGATTCCACGATAGTTTGTTGCATCGGAACCATCCATGTCTACTCCATAGGAATCATAATTGGATTGTTAGCATCAACTCCAATATTATCTGAGGATATTTCTTCAGCTATAGCTACATTAGGAACAAAGTATGAGTCTTCTCCATCACTTGAACAAATGATAGTGGAGTAGCCTCGACGTTCTCAGTAGAATACTCGTCCACCTACATGGACCTAAGACTACATTTGTTTAGCATTGAGTTCTCTAAGTACACAATACCATATTTCCTCCTATGTCTCATTTAATCGGTTATCATCGGAATAAATATTTCACATCAGTCGTATCTCAGAACAACATGAACCATCTTCATTTCAAGAAGCATCACATGATCCCTTAGGGCAATGTCCAATGGAATTGGAACTTACTACCCTAATGGAGAATTATACTAGGAATATTGTCCCACTAACCCCACACCGGAAACCAATCAAATGTAAATGGGTATACAAAATTTAGAGTAAGGCAAGGCTCTATTGAACGCTACAAAGCTTGGATGATAGCTAAGGGATTCACTCAAAGGGAAGGCTTTGATTATTATGAGACCTTATCTCCCTTTGCCAAAGAAGTCATTGGCCATTCTTTCTTATCCTTGCAACCATATGAAATTGGTTGTTGCATCAAATGGATGTTCACAATTCCTTTCTTCATGGTGATATAGATGAAGAAATTTATATGGAACTTCCAGAAGAATTACATAGGAATGAGGAGTCTCAAGAGTGCCATCTACACAAATCTCTATATGGATTGAAACATGCATCAAGACAATTATATACCAAGTTCTTTACTGCACTAACCGATGTGGGTTCTCGGCACTCTAAGCACGATTATGCCCTAATTGCATGGAATGGAGGTAAATCATCAATTTATTTTCTACTATATGTTGACGATATTCTTGTAGTGGGAAACAATAACTTTGATGTTGCAAAGTTCAAGGAATATTTACTTTCCACCTTCCACATCAAGGATTTGAGACCTCCCAAATATTTTCTTAGAATTTAAATTGCTTGTTTTGATAAAGGTATCAACCTTAGTTAAAGGAAATTCATCATAGAAATTATTTCAGAAGCAGGATTATCGAGATGCAAATCAACTGTCATACCAATTGAATAGAACACAAGCTGATGACTCATGTGTACGATCTGGATTCTTCAACATCTATCCATGATCCATTATTCAAAGATCTATCGGGACATCAGCAGCTTGTTGGGAAGTTAATATGTCTTACTATGACAAGACCCAATATATGTTATGCAATGCAAATGTTCAGTCAACTTAGGCATAATTCGAAACAATCCCACATGAAGCTCTAAGAGTTGTCAAATATTGGGATGTCTAGGACTTGGAATGTTTTTATCTTGCGTATCATTATCATAAGCTAAATGAGAATGAGCCATGACTAAAACTTTTTGCGAAATAGTTTGGATATGGGGATTACTCTTTGATCTTGGGATACAGGTCAGTGGACCAACTAAATTGTTTTGTGGCAATGATGTTGTACTCAAATTGGCATCAAACCCAATTTTCATGAAAGAACAAAACATATAGCAGTTGATTGCCATTTCACTAAAAACAATATCAGAGAGGGAGTTCTTGTAACAAGGGGAATTGGAGTTGTGAAACAACCTGTAGATGTTTTCACTAAGCCACTATGTTAGAGACAACATATGTACCTACTAAGCAAGCTAGGTGTCCTCTACATATATAGGCCATTAGCTTGAGGGGGAGTGCTAGAAATATATTTGCAAAATTTTGATTATTGATTCCAATTTTGGCGATCTTGATTACGAGTTGATTGATTTAGTAAAAAGGAAAGTCATTATTCTTTGTATATTATTTCCTTCATTCTTACACTATACATAAGAGCAATGCACTTGTACACAATAAATGAATATACAAAGAAATTCTCAATTTTCCTTTTCATTTGTATCATTCGATCGTTGGAGGGGTGGAGAGGCGAGATGCTACAGCTGGATTTGTTCGCAAAACTGATGGATATAGTGGCATTGAACCATGTATGTATCAACATTCTTAGGCAATATTGGAAGAACTTTTTCTCCGACATCGATTATGCCAACGTTTCAATGAAATGCTGGTAACATGCTTACCGTTGTTTAGAAATGTCACTACTTCCAATTGTTGGAGAAATCTTCTTGAAATGTTTTGAAGCTGACAAAACGTTTCCATCAGTCTAGTCTGAAGGTTTGCGGGCTCGCTATTTAAAGTCCGAAGACCTCCGAACAACCGGACTCAAGACTCAAAATCTATCCTTATTGACAGTCTCTAATCCGTTGAAGAAAGGCTATCCAGAACTGGATGTTTCATTAAGGATATGACCTTATCGACTGGAGAAGATCTCTTGGCTGGATATGACATAACGGAATCCTTTGATTGATCGAGATTGATTCGAAGATTAAGGATCCGATGATTGGCGAAATATTCGTGGAAGGTTCTACTTATGGAAACCGAGATCCTGATTGTATGGGCAAACATGATTGATGGGCTATCGATATGTTCCTTTAATAGCTCAAATGATCTTCCTAATTGATTCCGTCCAACGGGTAGATTGGAGGAATTCCTTTGGTAAGTGCCAACAGGTATGATGTCATGAAGGAGTATATAAGGAAGACGTTCTAAGTTGTTCGAGAGATGCGCGATAGAAGAATTCCAAAGTCTGAAGCTCCTTATTGTTTAGTCAATTCATTTGAGCGAAATCTTGTACACAAAAGAGAGTTTATATTTGTGAGAAAACTTAAGGAAGTGTGGTAGAACATCTACACTGTGGAATCAAGGAAAAGCTGTGCTGTAACATCTCTTTTGTTCATAGTGAAATCCAGCCGGTGGGCTGTCAGTGCGGAAGAGTGGACGTAGGCTTGGAATAAGCCAAACCACTATAAACCTTGTGTTCAATTTTCTCTTCCCTACTCTTTACTTTACTTTGATCGTATTTCATTTTGTTAATCAAAAGAGAACTCCCTTTCTATTGTTTGCCTAGAATCGCTTCCGTATCTCGAAAAATTATTTGTGCACCTATTCACCCCTCTCTAGGTGCTTATACTAACTATCTCAATTGGTATCAGAGCTCGTATACTCACTTTGTTTGAAGTGTTTTACTTCAGAGTTAAAGATCCATGGCTAGTATGTTGGCTCCAGGGTTGGTAGAAGGGCAAAACAAGACTAGACCGCCTTACTTTGATGGAAATGACTACAACATATGGAAAAACAAGATGAAGGCGTTCCTAAGATCAAAGGATCCTCTGGAATGGGACGTTGTAGAAAAATGAATCATTCCTAAGGCTGCACCTGTTTCAGAAAGAGGAAAAGATACTATTGAGCCTAGCGAAATGACTCAGGAAGAGATAATCAAGAGACAAGCTCTTGATGCAAAAGCAATTTATTCTTTATATTGTGCTTTATCACCTACTGAATATAACATAATATCTTCTTGTGATATAGCCAAAGAAGTCTGGGATAGATTACACATTACTTATGAGGGAACCGATCGAGTGAAAGAGACAAGAATCAACATCCTCCTTGGTCAATACGAAGCTTTCAGAATGAAATCGGGAAAATCTATAACTGACATGTTTAGTCGTTTTACAGAAATCGTGAATGGTCTTGAAAATTAAGGTCAACCAATTTCTGATCCCATGAAAGTAAACAAGCTACTGCGTGGACTCTCCAAGGATTGGAATCACATAAAGATCTCAATCAGAGAGACCCAAAGAATCATGCCACTGTTTGTTGATGAGTTGGTTGGGACTCTTCAGTCTTATGAAGTGGAATGAATCAATGAAGATGAAGATCCAAAAGGTAAAAGATCCATTGCATTAAAATCAAATGATGACTCTGATGTTACAGATTCTGAAGAAGATATGGACGAGGAGGAGCTTGCCCTCATGATAATAAGATTCGGAAAGCTGAACAAAACAGGAAGAAGGTTCAATTCAAAGAAACAAAATTTTCAAAGGCAATAGACCAAGTCTGTTGATAATGATGAATCAAACAAAGATGTAGTTTGCTTTGAATGTAAGAAAAAGTGACACATAGACCCAACTGTCCTCTTCTAAGGAAGAAGAAAGGAAAAGCTGAAAAGTCTCAAAAGGCTCTCAAAGCCGAAATCTGGAGTGATACAGAGTGTGAAGAAAGTAATGATGATTATGCCAATTTATGTCTGATGGCACAATTAGACTCAGACTCAAACTCTGAATCAGATTCAGAAAGTGAATTTGAGGTTAGTAACTTTAAAATCCCTATTAAAGTTTCAAAATACATTGATGAATTGTGTTTTAGTCTTAAGACTTCTCCTAAAAGAATTTTCGAACTCAAAAAGGAAAATTCTGCTCTAAAACAACGAGAAATTGTTTTGGAAGAAAAAGTGAAATGCTTAGACAAGAATGTTTCTTCTCTTAAAGAAAGTGAAGATAATCTTTTAAAAGAAAATGCATTCTTAAAAACTGATATCTCAAATATTTCCAAAAGATTTTCTTTAGGATTTGAAAAACTAGAAAAAATACTTTCTGTTCAAGACCTTATTTTAATAAATTTGGTTTGGGAATGACTGCTGAAACCATTCATTTAATTAATTTTCCTAAAGTGAAAGAAAGAATCAAACAAAGACCCACAAGAGATGCTTACAAAAATCATTTTAAAAGGACCTTTGTAAAACCAGTAGGTCGCAATGCTCTCAGATGTTCAAAGTGCAGTAGTGTAGATCATTTTGAAAAAGATTGTCCTATGGTTTGGAAACCTGTCAATAAAGTTTGGACAAAAACCGCATATCATACTAACTCAAATGGACCCAAGAAAATATGGGTACCAAAGAAAGTTTGAGTCTCTTTTTAAATGCAGGTCATTATCAAGAAAAAGGTAAAATAATATCTGGATAGTGGATGCTCAAGACATATGACAGGAGATTCAAATTGCTTCATAAAGCTTGTTCAAGTGAATGGTGGAAAAGTCTCTTTTGGAGGAAACAACAAAGGAAAAATTGTGGGATTTGGAATTGTAAAGATTGTAAACCTCACAATAAGCAATGTTTTTTTAGTTGAAGGGCTCAACTACAATCTGCTTAGTGTCAGTCAGCTATGTGATGCCAGTTTCAGAATTTACTTTCAAGAGGGTATTTGTTCAGGAACCATTAAAGACTCTACTCAGTCATTTATGGGTCGGAGACATGAAAATATCTACCTCTTGGACGTGAAACCAGATGAATCACAATGTCTAATCTCAATCCAAGACGAAGCGAGCTTATGGCACAAAAAGCTTGGGCATATTAACATGAAGCAGATAGCTAAAATTTCAGCAAAGAAGCTTGTTCGTGGTCTACCCAATTTATCATACCAAAAGTCTGATCTATGTACATCATGCATATTGGGAAAACAGGTAAGAAATTCCTTTAAACCAATAAATCAAGTTTCCACTAACCGTGTACTGCAGCTCTTGCATATGGATCTCTTTGGACCAACAAGAACACAGAGCATTGGAGGTAAGAAATATTGTCTAGTAATTGTGGATGACTACTCACGATTTACTTGGGTATATTTCTTAGCAAGTAAGTCTAAAACCTTCTCTTACTTTGAAAAATTTGTTAAGAAGGTTCAAAATGAAAAGGAGTATGTTATTTCAAGTATAAAAATAGACCATGGAGGTGAATTTGAAAATCAAGATTTTACAAATTTTTTTTGATGAATCTGGTTTTCAGCATTTGTTCTCTTCTCCATATACTCCAGAGCAAAACAGAGTTGTGGAAAGGAAGAATAGATCTCTTCAAGAAATGGCCATAATTCTTTTAATTGAAAGCAATATCTTTTTATGATTTTCGGCTGAAGCAGTTTCAACATCATGTTATATTATCAATAGAGTTTTTCTAAGGCCTATTCTTGAAAAAACCCCATATGAACTATTCAAAGAAAAGAAGCCTATTGTTTCATATTTTCATGTATTTGGATGCAAATGTTACATACTGAAAAGTGCAAATGATCGAGTTGGTAAGTTTGAAGAAAAGTCAGATGAAGGCATATTCCTTGGATATTCAACCACAAGCAAAGCGTACAGAGTCTACAACAAGAAGACTCAAACTGTGGAAGAATCAATGAATGTCAAATTTCAAGATTCTATACAAAATGAATCTATTCAGACTCATCTTGAAGAGACGGAACCTGCTCTAGACTCTACAAAGTCTAAATCCCAAGTAGCAGCTTAGACTTTGAAGGACCAGCAACAAGTGACTGTTGAAGATTCAAGTGAAGGAAGTGACCATCAATCTGACAAATTAAACAGCAATTGGAAGCATAAGTCCAGTCATCCCAAAGATCTTATCATTGACGATATCAATGAAGGAATTCGCACAAGATCCAAAAGGCGCGAAGAGTCTAGTGCTGTGGCTCTTATTTCTGAAGTAGAACCCAAAAGCATAGATGAAGCTTTATCCGATGAAAGCTGGATTGAAGCTATGCAATAAGAACTCAGACAATTCAAAATTAATGATGTCTGGGAGTTGACTCCTAAACCAAAAGGTAAATTTATTATTGGAGCTAAATGGGTTTTCAAGAACAAGATGGACGAGAAAGGAAAAGTCATAAGAAACAAGGCAAGACTCGTGGCCAAGGGATACACGCAAGAAGAAGGGATTGACTATGACGAGACTTACGCATTGGTAGCAAGGTTAGAAGCAATTCATTTATTACTTGCATTTGCTTGTCATAAGAATTTCAGGTTATTCCAAATATATGTCAAAAGTACCTTCCTAAATAGATTTATCCATGAGGAAGTATATGTGGAATAACTACCTGGGTTTGAAGACCCAAGGAAACCAGACTCAGTATTCAGACTCAAAAAGGCCTTGTATGGCTTAAAATAAGCACCTCGAGCTTGGTACGACAGACTGAGTAAGTTTTTAATTCAAAATGGTTTTGTTAAAGGTAAAGTAGACACTACTCTTTTTATTAAAAGAGAAAGTAAGAGTTTTCTACTTGTGCAAATATATGTCGATGATATTATCTTTGGATCATCTAATGAAAGTCCGTGCAAGAAATTCTCTAAGACTATGCGGGATGAATTTGAAATGAGCATGATGGGTGAATTAACTTTCTTTCTCAGTCTTCAAATAAAACAATTGAAGGAAGGAACTTTTATTCATCAAGAAAAATATGCTAATGATATTATCAAAAAGTTTGGTCTGGACAATTGCAAGAATGCTGACATTCCAATGTCAAGTTTCTTGAAGATAGATAAAGATGAAGGAGGAAAGAAAGTTGACCAAAAGTTATACAGGAGTATCATCGGTTCACTTCTTTATCTTACTGCTTCTAGACCTGACATTTTGTTTAGTGTTTGCATTTGTGCTAGATTTCAAGCAGACCCTAAAGAATCTCATCTAAATGCTACAAAGTGAATTATCAAATATATTTCATCAACTTCAAGCTTTGGTCTCTAGTATCCAAAAAGGGGAGACTTTACTCTTCTCGGATACTCAGACGCAAACCTTGCCGGATGCAGAGTTGATAGAAAGAGCACCTCGGGTACCTGTCAACTACTTGGAGGCAGGACGGTGTCTTGATTTTCAAGAAAGCAGAGTACAATAGCTCTCTCTACAGCAGAAGCAGAGTATGTAGCTCTTGGAAGTTGTTGTTCACAAATTCTGTCGATAAAACAATAGCTAAGAAACTTTGGAATTGAAGATTCATGTACAGAGATTAATTGCGACAACACCAATGCAATCAATCTTACCAAAAATCCAATTCTTCACTCAAGAGCAAAGCATATAGAGATTCGACATCACTTCATTAGAGATCATGTTCAAAATGGAGAAGTCTCAATTCAATTTGTTGATTCAAAGAACCAACGGCGGATATATTCACAAAGCCTCGGAGAAAAATCAATTTGAAACCATCCGTTCCAGACTCAACATTTTGAGGTATGAGGAAATCAAAGTCTAGAGATTCTCAGACTCAGACAAACAAGACCTTGACTGTAAGTTATTCTCTCTCTCGAATCTCATCTTGAAAAGGTACGATCGTCAATTGTGTTTGATTATTGCTATATTTAATTGACATGACTATTGCAACGGTTCCTTTTGAAAAATGAGTTATTTTGAAATGACCATTTTTCAAAAAAGGCAGTTATTTTTTTTAAAAGGCATCTTTTCACATTCCTTTACGACGTTTTGTATTCCACCCTTTCGATTAAGTTATATACAGTCAGTTTCTCTTCATTTTACCTTCAAAAACCCTAGAAAGCATCGATCTTCCATTCCTGTTTTCTTCCTTTGTTTAAACTTCGAAAAAGTTGTCATCTTTCTTGGGAAAGTCAAGTAAGGAATATTTCAAAGACTGAGAAAGATGTCATCTTCAAGAAAGTCTTCGAGAATCGTAAGTAGGGGACCACAGAGAATGAGTGAGGGGCCAACTCATTTCGATCTCACTGAGGAAGAGGAGTTACCGAGTCAACAACAGAGGCTGCAACATTCTCAACCGCGTCATTCTCCACCATCTACTCCACAGGGTGTGGGTCATCAACCAAAGGAAGAAATCATTAAGGATGCAGATCCTGTAAGAATCCAAAAGCCCTCTTTTATTTACAAGCTTTATCGTGCTTTGAAGAGCACTGGTACTCCGTTGAACAACGTAGATGATTTTCTTAAAGACAAGGGATATGAAAATGAGTATATCCTTTTGCAAAAAATGGAGAATTTGGGAATTGCTCCCAAAGGGAAGGCAGAGGAAGCTCTTGAAAACATTTCGAGTGATCCACGTGTCGGGGGATTTAATCTAACAGATGGAAATGATGATGATAAATTTTTTAGTGAATTTCAACCTAGGATGGGTGTTGCAGCGGAAGTTCGAGGAAAAAGAACGGAGTTGTTTAGATCAAAGGAACAGAAGGATCTATACTCCAAATTATTGAAACGCGGGGTGATAAACCCTAGGAGTATGGATTTCGACTTCTTGGATGCTGTGATTGTGAACTTGAGAGAAAAGTTCGGTTTGCTTCAACTTGAGCAATTTTGCTCTGATACCACTGAAGGCTATGCTCAATTAACTGCATATTTCTATTCAAATCTTAGTTTATTGGATGCGAATAGAATATCTTTCAGTGTCCAAGACCAGGATTTTGTGGTTGATGTGGATATGCTGGCGGATGTGATTGGGGTTGAAAGAGGAAGATATCAACCCATCAAGGTTTCAATTGCTCGTGCCACACTGGAGCTTTTTAAAGACAGAAGCACAGAAGGGAGGATTTCCTACTCAAGGATGTGTGCGAACAACATCTTGCTTCACAAAATTGTGATCAACTGTCTCAGATCGAAATCAACCTCCAAGACTGATGTGTCTAACTCTGAGGCAAAACTGATGTACGCGATCAATACAGGGAAAAAGTTCTCACTTCCTCACACCATTCTCTTCCACATATATAGAGCAGTGGTAAAGGACAGAGGTCAACTTCCTTATCTAGGTCTTGTGACGAAGTTATTCAGACATCTGAATATTCAGCCTCCACAAATTCTTTGTGCTCGATCGTGCGATCATATGGTGATAAGACTGAAAATGGTGACCAAAATGCGTCTGAAGGAACTAAGCAAGGCATTGGAGAAATTCAAGGAGAAGACTCCAGTCAAAACTCATCAAACCTCTTCATCAAAGAGGAAAGGAAAAGAGCCCTTGGTTGCTTCATCCAAGAAAAGAAGAGCTCTCATCGTTGAAGATGAAGATGATGATGAAAACATCACCATTTCTACAATGGCTTTGAAGAATCTGCATCGTTCTGTTCCAGAGAAAGAAGCAGAGGAGAAGGGAGAAGAAGAAAGAGATGCTGAGAAGGAAAGAGTTGCGAAAGAAGAAGAAGAAGAGAAAGAGATCAAAAAGAAGGAGAACCTGAGGGACACTCTTCTCTACCTGAAGGCATAACCACAGGGGGAGATCAAGAGAAAAGATGAAAGTCCTCATATCCTGCTACAAGTGAGGGAGTCAGTCGCTCTCCATCAGATCCAGAGGACATTTATGCCTCTCAATTTCCTGAGAAAGGTCATGATGTATCATCGCCAAATCTGCGTGATTATGCTGATCTACCATCGTCTGCATTTACTCCATCAGATCGTGCCGAAGCAAGTACTCAGACTGATAATGCAGTAGATTTTCGCAGAATTATGAATATTCTCTTGGAAATGCGCAGTCAAATTTATGCTCTGGGATGCGAGGTTCAAAACTTGCAGAATGCAGGTCAAGCTTCTTCAGGTTCATTGAATGATCAGATCCAAGCCCTCTTTGTTCAGATTCAGGCCAATGCCAAGGGTGAGGAGGTTGCACAACTGAAGGAAGACTTGAAAAGGTTGGAAGGCATCGTTCAGTCTATGGGAGATTTCCAGCTTGTTCGTGTTCCCAAGCAATCTTGACTTTATTCCATCTCAACCTTTTTAATGCTAACAAAAAGGGGGAGAGATGCAAGATTTGAAACTTTGGCTTTTAATTGTTTGGATTGGATTGCTGTTTAACTCTGTTTAACTTTATTTTTGTGTCTGGATGAGAACTGAACTTGACTTGGACTTGACTGCTTATATTAACTACTATTGATATCTTATGGATGACTATATCGCATACTAAACTAACCTATTTTCTGTGGTTGCAGATTCTAGTGTTATTCATTTAGCCATTTATCTCTATAAGATATGCATATGTGTTTGAGAAATGTTTTGCAGGTCAAAGTTGTCCAAATCTGCAGGAAAGTTTTGTCATCATAAAAAATCAGGAGATTGTTGGAGAAATCTTCTTGAAGTGTTTTGAAGCTGACAAAACGTTTCCATCAGTCTAGTCTGAAGGTTTGCAGACTCTGCTATTTAAAGTCTGAAGACCTTCGAACAACCAGACTCAAGACTTAAAGTCTATCCTCATTGATAGTCTCTAATCCGTTGAAGAAAGGCTATCCAGAACTAGATGTTTCATTAAGGATATGACATTATCGACTGGAGAAGATCTCTTGGTTGGATATGACATAATAGAATTCTTTGATTGATCAAGATTGATTCGAAGATTAAGGATCCAACGATTGGCGAAATATTCGTGGAAGGTTCTACTTATGGAAACCGAGATCTTAATTGTATGGGCGAACATGATTGATGAGCTATCGACATGTTCCTTTAATAGCTCGAATGATCTTCCTAATTGATTTTGTCCAACGGGTAGATTGGAGGAATTCCTTTGGTAAGTGCCAACGGGTATGATGGCATGAAGGAGTATATAAGGAAGACGTTCTAAGTTGTTCGAGAGATGCGCGATAGAAGAATTCCAAAGTCTGAAGCTCCTTGTTGTTTAGTTAATTCATTTGAGCGAAATCTTGTACGCAAAAGAGAGTTTATATTTGTGAGAAACCTTGAGGAAGTGTGGTAGAACATCTACACTGTGGAATCAAGGAAAAGCTGTGCTGTAACATCTCTTTTGTTCATAGTGAAATCCAGCCGGTGGGCTGTCAATGCGGAAGAGTGGACGTAGGCTTGGAATAAGCCGAACCACTATAAACCTTGTGTTCAATTTTCTCTTCCCTACTTTTACTTTACTTTGATCGTACTTCATTTTGTTAATCAAAAGAGAACCCCCTTTCTATCGTTTGCCTAGAATCGCTTCCGTATCTCGAAAAATTATTTGTGCACCTATTCACCCCCCTCTAGGTGCTTATACTAGCTATCTCACCAAACAAAAAGAAAAAGTTAGAAAATGTCTGCTTTATTATGGTGGCGGTTAATGTCGATATTCACTTTCAATTGCTAAATAACAAAAATAGCCCATGAATTCATTTAAGATTAATTCAAGTCATTATCATAATTTGGTTTTAGGTAATTTAGGTTGAGAGACCAAAAGAGAGAAACCTCTCCCTTAAAGAATGGTATAGATGAATGAGATTATTTAATTGTAAATTGTGCAAATTATCAATTTGATGGTGTTAAACTAGTTAACTCGAGAACCGAAAGTTAGACTGGTCTGGATTTAAAAACGTTGAAATGAATATTGAACATTGAATCATGTGAGTATCATGTGGAGTCAACACAATCTATGTTTTGGCTCAGAAAAACCGGGTGGAATGTCATCAGAATTCCTCTCCATGGCCACAGAGAAACTAGTATACCGATATTTACACGAACAGCCAGAAATAGATGCCATATTCAATTAGCGTAAATTGTAAAAAATCGAAATTTGATTTCTATTTCTTTTCAACCATGCTTTTCATAGAGCAGATACATATATCGACCGGGTATGGAATCAAGTCAATTAGCATATGCAGCCTTGTATTCACTCCACAGCTGGTCAACGGTCTTGGCCAGCAGGTCAACAAAGTAGTTATCACTAAAACCAGTTTTCATCTTCTTGTTCAGCTCAGCCACGAACCCATTTCTAAGGCCATCGCAATAGTCAAGAAACCGTGCCGTCACGTCGTAACCCTGATCCCATCTATCGCCATGGCCCGGCTGCACCCAGTGGCCCGGCACATTCCCCGTTCGGAGCCTCACGAAATCCGCAATCCCCTCAATGAGCCCGCCCGGGGCCTGCCCGGCCCCGTTCCACTGCCACATGTGTGTCATCTCGTGGTACAAGACTCCCGTGAACTCCCCCTTGACATCCCCTGATAAGCCCCCAATGTACTTGGCGCTCACGTGGATCTCGTTGTTGCTCGTGTACGCCACCCCATCCATGTTGTCAATGAACAGGCTCACTTGGGCGACCTCGTTTCGGTCTGCGAGATCAATCTGTTGGAAGGTCCTCCATATGAAATCGGTCGACATGGTCAGCGTCTGCTGGCTGTGCAGGATCCCGATCTCGTCAATGAAACGCATGCCGTCGGGAGTGTCATCGGCGTTGTTCATTACGAGATACTCCGCAATGGGATTGCACGGAAGCCGATAGAATCACGAGCGTAGCAAGGAAGAAAGACACCCGGTAGTTGTTTTGGGCATGGAGAATGTTGTGGAACTAGTTGGCTATTTATGGAGGACGATCAAGGTGATGATAATTAATTTGGTCGGCCGCGGAAAGAAGTTTCATAAACTTTCCTAATCTAATGCTTCGATTTAACTTTTTAGACAATGACATATATGTCGGGTCTCATTAAAAAATAAAAGCATATAAACCACTCGTAATCATTTAGTGTCTTCTCTTGATTAGTGAAAAATAAGATTGATTAATGCCTGATTTTTTGCTAAGGTCTTGGGGCCTTATTCTCCTTCTTCCTGGCTATTTCGGTTAGGATAAAAATTGCCGTTTGGCCGGCCTTTTCCAGTCCTACATTCAAGCTGTTTTTGTTTATGATAATGTAGTATAATTGTAACTGTAAATGTGATGCACGCTAAAGCTTATTAAGGATTGAAGATGTGATTTGTGGGGAAAAACTTTGGTTGGATCTCAACCCGAGAACCCGAGTTTCATAAACTTGGCATATTCACAATTGCCATATCGTGAGAGATCTATATAGATCCACTTGATTAATGGTTATAATTGATCCGATTCATCAAGAAACGGATCCATGCAAATTTTTCCCATATATGAATTTGAAAGAAAAATGACCACGTGATACTCATCGATTTCCGTGAATTTCCTTTGGCTTGCATGTCTTCTTTTTCTTATATGGGCATGGATTTCATATATTATATGCTATCCGTGAAATAAATAATGCGCTATGTGAAGGCCAAAAAAAAAAAAAAAGATTAAATGTAAACTTGTTGTTTAGCATCACTCTAGTGTTGATAGATAGAAAAGATGAACGACTTTCTCGCCTTATTCTATATGTATCAGGTTGTCGAGGGAATAGGTCAACGCACACGGAAAGAGAATGGAAAAGCCGAAAACCAAAGCTATGCATTATTAAAATGGGACCTGTCCTTTTGCCGACCTCGATCTGATTAATAATAGAACTTAGAGCCGGTCTCTTTCAACCACCATAGCAAAGCTAATTCGTTTTGGCCAAATGGGAAGTTTAAATGTGAGGGAGAAGCTTTGGGTTCTATACTTAAAAGAAAAATAATTTGGATATAATCTAAAAATAAATGAAAAATGAGGAGATTCCGAAATAATTTGTGATATATTGGATAAGGACACATACAAATTCATGATTCACGTAAATCAGCAATTTAAAATACATTTTCACACTTTCGATCATTTATATATTAGAAAAAATGAACAATCACAAAATATTTTCTATATATCAGTAAAATGTCTTGACATAGATCTTTGTTGACTAATTAGACTTTTGGACTCATTTCTTAAAACATATAACTTATCGAAATAGAAATTTTTTTCCAAATTTCTGATCGTCCACGAAAGGAATGGAGCTTCGTCTATTTTATTCCTATGCATAACTTGGATGGATAACCCACTGTGTTTGGATATTAATAAATTAAAATTATTATCTTCTAGTATATGCTCTCTCTTGCCTTATCTTTCCGTTTCTGTAGACTGAATTTCTCATGTATCCTCATAATAGTTGATAATTAAATTAATTTAATCTTCTTAACAGTAAAAAAACGAAAGAGTGATTCTCATCAAAGAAAGAAAAGGAAAGGATGATAATAAATCAAAGCAAGCTAGAAAATTTGGATGATAGGACTTGGCAACAAAATACCACGACAAGCCAGCGTTTGTCTCAGCACTTCATGCGTAAAACAACAGCAAGAAACAAACCTCATAAAACCGAAGACAATTTTAGACCGATGCAAAAGCTGCAGACAATATACGGGCAAAAGTTTATTAGAAGCTCTTTCACTCCTTTTTCAAGATGAAAATACAACAGTTGTCCAAACTATTGCCAACTATTCAATCGGATCCCTCTATATTATTTGTGCAATAAAATTCCTAAAAGCCACAAAAAAAAAAAAAAAGGATTCCTAAACTATACATCATTTTAATTGAATTGGTTCTTCTATTAAAGAAAAACAATGGAAATTGCTAATGTGACTGTTAAATCATATCCTAAATGCCTGCATGGTAACAAAAGAATTTGGATTAGCATATCCATCAAGTAAGAAAGTTAAAGTAAACGTCTGACTTTGCTTTAAGAACATAGAAGCAATTTTTTTTTTTTTTTTGTTTTGCAATCATCAACAAAAATAACTAATTAGCGATGACCATCATAAACAAAATGAGAAGGACCTCAAACATCACTATAAAGGAATTTGTGCGCTAGATGTACTAAAATTGTCATGAAAGTACGATTGGGTCATGAAACTTACAAAAAAATATAATTAACTCATAAAACTAATTAAATTAGTACAATCAAGTTATTTCGTTATTTCTGTCCATTTAGATTAACAGAAAATGCTAATGTAGTTTTTTTTAAATATTTTCTCTCGAATGTGACGATGACATGAATCAAATTCTAACTTTTTAAACCAGAATCTTAATTAAGTAAAATAAAAATAAAAAGTACTTTAAAAAGACACAAAAAAGGGGAAAGAAAGCCAAAGGCAAGGCAGCAAGCCCTTCTCGGGACAACGTGCGCTAAGGTAAATGGATGATCTTGGGGCCAAAAGCAAATGATGGAAAAGAGAAGGAAATCAGTCCGAAACACTGAGCAAGAACAAGGGTCCTTATGAGCTTTAACGTGATATGTTATTTAGACCTGTAACATCAGCACTAGCCCTCAGCTCAAAATTCAGAAAATTGAGTTTTCTCCAAGCTAATGAGCTCACCCGTAATCCCAATAAGAAAGTCATTGTACTCGAAGAAGTTGTCGCACATGAAATCCAAAAGGCTTTTTTTTATATTCTTTTTTTGTCAAGAATAATAATCTATAGAGCTTTGAGCCAATATTTACACAAGATCCGGCGCCACAAAACTTGCACTTAGCACGACAACAAGTCAAGGCAAGTGAAAGGGTGCTAGATGTAAAAGTGTCGCGACCAATTTTTCGGTGAACCACCTAGGGTTTGGCTAATGGATTGTTAAGCCTAGACTTAATTCGGGCTCTCCCAAGCCCATACCAATTCGCAACTTAGATTCAAGTTATTAACCTGCGATTGATTTTCAATTAGGAGTCGCCACTAATCTATTTTGGTGGGTCGATTAGAAACCCAAGTAAAGTAACGGGAGATTCACTTTACTCCTACGAACCAAAGATTTATGAGTTCGGGGACTTGATTACGCTAGATTTCGCTAACGCCCTTTTGGTACCTTTATTTTTATTTTGAAAAATGTTTGGCAAGCAGTTTGGATTGACTTTAAATTTATTTCCCTAACATGTGAGGTGATCATGCGGATGCGCAATCCACCAATTTAACATCTAAGGAAAGCAATGAATAAATTGCAGGAACTTATCTCAAAGCAACGAAAGTATCTGCAATGTTAAATCAGAATTCACATCGACAACCCTAAATATGATTTCTAATTAACACGCAATTTCTTTTTTTGTTTTCACTTAATTAATGAAAATCGTGCAATATGCCATGCAATATTAATTAAATGACCTAATTCTAATGACATGCAATTACTAATTGAATGGACCTAGCAACAATCACTAAATGGCATGCATTTCATGAATCTAATCCTAATGACATGCGCATGACATATTTTATTTTCTTTTTCCTTAAAAGAATGCAATCTATCCTAGAGATTGAAACTAATTTATTCTAAGACATTTTTGTATTTTTTATGAAATTCGAAATTAGAAAAATGTGAAAATTATCTGATAAGATTAAGATCCTATTCAATTTGTATTAGGAATTAGGTCGAGCCAAATCCTAAGTTAAACTAAAACATTATCTTAACCTAAATAATCCTAAAATGCAATATATCTAAAAAACACCTAAACTTATAACAAATTAAGAAAAAATATTATCTAGAATTAAACTAAATGCAATTTAATCTTAATATGCAATGCCGTGCAAAATATGCTTTAACACTACATGACATGTATATGATGATTTTTTTTTTTTTTTTTTTGTTTAATTTCGAAATTAATAATTGTGAAATAATTAAACATGCAATCCAAACTAAAAATCTAGCAACCTAAATTGATTGATTTGATTTTTTTGATTTTTTTTTTTTTAATTTTTGATTTTAAAAATTCGAAATAAGATTCCTATTCAAAATATGTAAACCCTAAAACATGCAATATTATAACTCAAACACATTTCAAGATAAAGCAATCAAGACCATCCAAAATTACCAATATATATATATATATATATATATATATATATATATATATATATCACGCATCGTTTAGATCAAGGAATGATATTTCGCTAGTAAAATCAATAAATTGATCTTAAGCCTTAAAGATCAAAATATCAATTTTATTCCCGCTTGATTAATTATTTCATCTAAAGCCTTATAGATGAAATAAAGAACCCGACAACGATTCTTATCAATCGGTATGTCAGAATTTCCAATTATGCATGGAGAAATATTTCAAATAAGTAAACAAGAAATAAAATAAAAAATAAGATAAACTTACCTAATAAAATAAAGCAAATATACCTAATTTGATTTTTTTTTCTGTTTTTTCCTTAAAAAAAAAAAAAAAATCGGACGTCGTTCGGAGCTCCGGAACAGCGAGCAGCTCGTTCGGCGTGGGCAGCGAGGATAGACGCCGAGGAGGGACTCTGGCGGAGCAGGGCACCGGTAAGGGGGTGTCGCAAAGGCAGCAGTGGTGTCAGAGACGAGGCGGAGTGGACGCCGGACGCTGAGTAGGGACGTCAGCCGCTGGTCTTCGGGGCAACGGCATAAGGCGTCGCGGTTGCTGGCGTCAGGTCGTCGGAGTAGAGGCGGAGACAGCAGCGAGGGAGTACAGTGGAGCCGCGATTTCTGGGCAGACGAGGGCGGAGCAAGAGCAGAAGCGGCGTCGCGGGTCAGAACGAGGGCTCGGGCCTTAGCTATTGCAGGGGAACTTAGGCGCTGCGGGGATGCAAAGGTTGTGTCAACGACGGTGGCGGGCGGACGGACAACGAACGGACTAGGAGCAGCGTCGGGGTCGTCATGGATCGGCACAAAGGCAGCTTCGTTGGGCTGGTGGAACAGAGTTGGAGGGGGATCTGCTGGGCGTCGGAGCAGATCTGCGAGCGTCGGGCGGAGACGGGTCGCGACGGCAGGGATCGGCGCGGCGTCCGACGGGGTAGCGGACCAACGGTGTGGGCTCTAGTGGGACTTTGGGTCGTGGTGAGGAGACGGATCGCGGCTGTGGCTCCGACGATAGGGCTGGTGCTGCTTGAAGGTCGGCGCGGACAGAGGTAGAAGACGAACAGTGATTGCTTTGTTTTTTCCTCTTTTTTTCCTTTCTCTCTCTCTGCTCTTACGTCACTTCTCCCTTTGCTCTTTGTCGCATACTCTCTCAGCAGAAGCAAAAGCTTCTTTTGCTTTTTGACTTTTCTCCACCTTCACCAAGAAGCTTTCTTTTTCCCAGGAACAAACGGAGAAAACCCAAAGCTTTTCTTCTCTTTCTCGTGCTAGAATTTTTTTAACCTAAAACTCGAGAGAGGGCCCCCTTCAATGTGGCCATGTTTTCAATTTCTGTGGCCCCCCTTGAACCCTATGCGTTTTAACTTATTTATAGGCCGTAAAGTAGGGTTTTTAATCTTTCCAAATCGGTATCCACAAACATTCTTTTTCCAAACGCAATATTCGTTTTTCCACTTGCCCTATTCGAAAAATTCCATCATATCTCGGAAAATTTTAAGTTCTTATTTTCACAAGATAATTTCCAATTATAAAAAAAGGGCTTGGACCAATTTGCTCGCTTCGTGGGCTTAGCCCAGCCTGTCAATTTAAAGCTCGAACCACTAATTCAAACCTATCCATCACCACTCCAATAAATAAATGCACAAAACGCAAATTAAAAACAAATGCACCTAAGTTGATATGCTATGCAATTAATATTATTTTTAAGAGATAAAATTAACCTCTAATTTTTAATACAATAAATGAATGACCGGATCGCCAAAATTTAGGTGTCAACAGCTGCCCCTCTTTGAAGGTGAGCTCGTAGAGGTTGCCTTCAAAGACAAATTAAGACATAAATTTGGGTTACGCACTTGCAATGAATTATTTTTTGTTGGAAAATGAATTCCATTTTTTAATGCAATTTATATGATGCATGGAAATACTAATGCAAATGATAGATGAACCTACCTGGAATAACTTACCTTCGAAGATGATAGAGTAATTCAAGGTAGTGGGTGTTACTTGTCCAGGACCTGTACCATTCTACGGTCACTTAGAATAGTAACATGACTTTGTGAAGATGCGGCTTTCCTAGGACCCGTACCATTCTACGGTCACCCAATACGGCAGAAAAGAGTTGCTTTTTTAGGACTCGTACCATTCTACGGTCGCCCAATACGACAGAAATGTTTTGTAAGGAACTGCTTTCCTAGGACTCGTACCATTCTACGGTCGCCCAGTACGGCAGAAATGTTTTGTAAGGAACTACTTTCCTAGGACCCGTACCATTCTACGGTCGCCTGAATAAGGAATAGGTGTTGTCAAGGACCCGTACCATTCTACGGTCGCTTGAATGAGGAAATTGCTTTTCCAGGACTCGTATCATTCTACAGTCGCCTGTTAGAGAAATAAATGTTGTCTAGGACTCGTACCATTCTACGGTCGCCTAGATTGAGATTCACTTTCCAAGACCTGTACCATTCTACGGTCACCTGAATAAGGAATAGATGTTGTCAAGGACTCGTACCATTCTACGGTTGCCTTGACGGAAAATTGATTTTTCAGGACCCATACCATTCTACGGTCGCTTGTTAGAGCAATAAATGATGTTTAGGACCTGTACCATTCTACGGTCACCTAAACAGGGATTTTGCTTGGCTAGGACCTGAACCATTCTTTGGTCGCCCAACGTTGCAGCATAGATCATCTGACCAGGACCCGAACCATTTTTCAGTCGCCTTAATCAGATTGAATCTTGAGAAAAATCTTTGGAAACAACTCAATTGAGTGTCAGTGTAAAGGGACTCTGGGCTACGAAAGCACACCAGGTCGATAAAAGAAATTCGGGCTACGGAAACACGCCGATTCGATAAAATGGACTATGGGCTACGAAAGTACGCCAGGTCAATATAAAGGGACTCTGGGCTACGAAAGCACGCCATGTCAATATAAAAGGACTCTGGGCTACGAAAGCATGCCAAGTCTATTAAAAGGGACTCTAGGCTATGAAAGCACGCTAGATCAATATGAAGGACACGGGGCTACAAAAGCACGCCGGGTCTACTAAAGGGACTTTGGGCTACAAAAGCACACCAGGTCAAGAACTTCAGGCTACAGAAGCGGGCCGGGTCTATTAAAGGCGACACGAGCTACGGAAGCACACCGGGTCGATGCACTTGAGAGAGAATACCTGCACAATGTCAAGTATTTTAGAGTATGATAAAGATATACTCACCTGCTGATATCTCTGATTCTTGGGGATATGTCTTTTGGAATTTAGATATCCTGTGAATGTCTTTCACCTCATGTTGGAGGTTTCTCATCTCCTAATATCATGAAATATTCTGAAAGGAACTTGAATTACCTGTCAGACATGATTTAGAGCAAAAACTGATATGCATTCATCAAAGAGATAGACAAACTGAGCTACTCTAGCACATTTCAAAATTCAGTGAGGTTTTCATCAACTCAATCGGGGTTCATGCATAATGACCTTTGCATCACCCAAATTTCCACTGGAGAGAATTATCATTCAAGACAATCTTCACTCATGACATGGATTTCCTAACAATACCAAATGAGGGACCTTCAGTTAGAAAGGACTTTCACTCACTCTCATTTAGAAGCTATTTTATGAGAATCACTCCATCTCACTATCATCGTACCAACGAGGGTCCAATTATTCTTGCAAGCGGTACGACCTTACCAATCTAAGAGGTCTTTAATAGGGACCGTAATGTGAGCTCGGTCAACGGCTTAACAAATGGACTCTTTGAGTCAAGGCTATTGAAAGAACAACTCTTTAATCATATCCGGGTTTACAAGTTAAGAACCTTGGAAAATGAGAAAGAAATAATCTTGCTCGCACTTCTTCGAGCAATGCTTATAAACATATGAACCCCTACGTTAATTCAAGTGTTCTAATCTGAAGAGACTTTGCAAGAGATGTAACGTAGGCTTGGTTCATGAGTTGTGAAATGAAAGGATCATTAGGCTCAAAAAGTGTTTAGAGGGTCAAAGTTGGTGATCGTCTTGACATTTCCACCATTTTCTTTCTCCATTTTCGGAGGATTTTTTTTTTGCACTCATTGATTGTAATAGCATTTGAGTTTTTTTCTTTTTTGGGTATCGGCCTTGCTTTTACTAGGCACACTGCTTTTTTCATGCCCCATTTTTGCATTTTTTTTTTAACAAAATCTCCATTTTTGTCGTCATTCTAGTTCATACTACTTGAGTGTTTTTGTCTTGCCCAGAGTGGGGGATGATCACCAACTGGGTTTAAAAGAAATGAAATTGCAGGCTCAAGTGGGCTATGCAAATGGTATAAGTATGTGGGATAGAGAAGGAAATGCCCTTCGTCATCCTAAGGCACTTAAATTATCATATGAATTCAATGTAATAGCACGACTGGAAGATTAATGCAAGTGATAGTAAGAAAATTTCAATTCATTTTCCTCACCTTATGATGCTATCTTACCTCCAACTTGCCCCAATGTGGGGTGGTTCTTGACATGGGTAATTTGAAAGAATTTTCACAAGTGTATGGAGCTCAAAGGGGTTAAGCAATGGATCATATGTAGTGTTTGGGATAGAGAAATGAATTGCCCCTCATCATTTCGATTATCGTACTTTTCGCAAGAGAACTCTTTACCTTGCGGGTATGGAACTTCCTACACTCATCTTACAAGTGTATAAGTAAGGGATTGTGTATAGGATATGGCTTGCCTTTCATCATTCTGATACGTCTCATTCAGCGTTCTTAAGCATTGATGTCACTCCATTAAATTGTCTATCTTGACAAATCTTCACATGGAATTGGTGAGCTAAATCAATAAAAAGCATTTGTGACTTTAAAACAAACAATTTACTACACTCAAACATGATTTCAAGCATTCATTTAAGGAATTGTCCCACGAAGGGATTGTCTCAGCAACAGATGTCCTTAGATTGTCTCTATCAATCAAAAGTGAAAATCCGCTTTTTGATTTGATGAATCCTCCGTTCTTGCTTTTGCCCCTGCACAAGAGAACGTGCATGAATAGGATACTATGCAACTCAAAGTAAATTCAAATTGCACAACCATTTTGGCTCGGATCGAGATTTTGTCTCAGTCATGTCACATCCAATTCGTCATATGCAAGGAAAAGAACAAAGTGTCATCTCCCAAAATTATTTATGTTCAAAGATGAGATGTACCTCTTTCACCAAAGATGGATGATCCTCTTTAAACTTGCCCCTCATTTAATGGGCGAGAATGAAAATTCCGTCAAGCATGGAAATGGAACACACTTTGTTTGGACCTTCAAGATGGACATTTCAAGTAGTATCAAGATGTGACCGGCATTAACTCTTTAAAAACTTGTTAAGTAACAATTGAACCAATTGCAACCTGGTATGCCTTTTTCAAATGCTTTCCTATCGGGTCAAGAAAGTAAATGAGTCAGAAAATTAAACAAGGCTAATCCAACGCATGCTTTTTGGAAATGGCTTGAAAAATGTCCTTCTTCTTTTTTTTTTTTTTGTTCTTTTGGATTTTTTTTTTTTTTGGATGAGGAAGCATGAAGAAGCCCAGTTCTCAGAATTCTCCTTGGATGATATTTCCTTTTCATTGTTGGATATCGTCACCAGGCTAGTTTGGTGTACCCCATCATGTCCTCAAAACAAAACTTGTAATTTTATTGATATTCATCAATCAAATTACATTTATTGGAATGAAAAATGTGATATTCAAGCAGAAGAAATTAAAACTAATCCCTAAAAATTCCCACGCATGGGAAGGTGAAACTAAACGTGCCCCTAATTAAGTAAGGAAAGCGAACTGCTTTGGACCATGAATCATGTGTGCTTTCACCCTCCTTAGTCTTGTGATGCTAACCCTCCAAGTCAGACATTTTTCCTTTCAGATATGTCACTAGTCTTTTCATGCTGACATCAAATTCGGCTACCTTAGGAAATGAGATGGTTCAAAAGTTCTTTTGGCTCCCTTCTTTGAGTCACAATTTATCACTCGCTTTGATCCGTCATCTTAGCTCTCGAACGTGTACGGATGGGCGAGCGGGATTGCTCCATAATCACCTAATCAAATGAACGGGAACAAGTAAGCATGAGGTGTAATTAGAAAGTCAATCCATGACAATGATCTAATCGATTTTTTGTCACGAAAAGTCCACATATGAAGAGAATTTCCTAAAAATAGACTAGGAAAATAAAGACATGGGACGCCCTAGCAAGGATGAAGTTTAATTTTGAATCTCCCTAATAAAGACATGAATTGAAAACAAATTCTCTAATTTTTTTTTGTTATTTTCCAAATGATTTATTGCATGGAAATTTCCTCATTTCATTTCTATTTGACAAAGAAGTTAAATTAATGATTGACTTAAATTGTCATGGACCGACCAAAAGCACGACAAAATAAAATGCATGGTATATGGATGGAAGACTTACTTCACCAAGACAAATTGACGGCAATCACATAGACAAGCACATGAAGTGTGAGGCTCGATTTCTATCTAGACGGCTTAGCAAAATTGAGTTAAAAGGGTGGGATGATCCTCCTAACTCTGGCTCAGTCAAGAATGATACCCCGATACGACGCAGCCTCGCGGGCAGAGGTAAACATTCTTAACACCAAGAAAAATTTTCGGGATTGAGTTGAGCAACCTCTACTACGCGGCCTCGCGGTCAAAGTCGTATCCAACTCAATACCATCCTAAATATCCTAGTGCGGCCCAGGTCCGGCGGCAGGTTGTGTGTGCAAAAGTGTAGTGCTAAATGCAAGGCATGCACAATAATTTAAATCAAGCAACACTTCAATAACTTGAATTTAAAACATTCATCCCCAACTCCAACCTGCAAGACAAGGGTTAGCAAAGACTACTCCCCTTATACCTCCCCATCTGCAAAAACATTTAACATCTTAAATGTTAGGAACGTACTTGGGATCCTCGCTGCCAAACAAAAACATTTAAAAAAAGAAAAAGAAAATTGGCCTAAGTCCACTAAGAGTTTCAACTCAATTCCCCAGCGGAGTCGCCAAGCTGTCGCGACCAATTTTTCGGTGAACCACCTAGGGTTTGGCTAATGGATTGTTAAGCCTAGACTTAACTCGGGCTCCCCCAAGCCCATACCAATTTGCAACTTAGGTTCAAGTTATTAACCTGCGATTGATTTTCAATTAGGAGTCGCCACTAATCTATTTTGGTGGGTTGATTAGAAACCCAAGTAAAGTAATGGGAGATTCACTTTACTCCTACGAACCAGAGATTTATGAGTTCGGGGACTTGATTACGCTAGATTTCACTAACGCCCTTTCGGTACCTTTCTTTTTATTTTGAAAAATGTTTGGCAAGCAGTTTGGATTAATTTTAAATTTATTTCCCTAACATGTGAGGTGATCATGCGGATGCGCAATCCACCAATTTAACAACCAAGGAAAGCAATGAATAAATTGCAGGAACTTACCTCAAAGAACCGAAAGCATCTGCAATGTTAAATCAGAATTCACATCGACAACCCTAAATATGATTTCTAATTAACACGCAATTTCTTTTTTTGTTTTCACTTAATTAATGGAAATCGTGGAATATGCCATGCAATATTAATTAAATGACCTAATTCTAATGACATGCAATTACTAATTGAATGGACCTAGCAACAATCACTAAATGGCATGCATTTCATGAATCTAATCCTAATGACATGCGCATGACATATTTTATTTTCTTTTTCCTTAAAAGAATGCAATCTATCCTAGAGATTGAAACTAATTTATTCTAAGACATTTTTTGTATTTTTTATGAAATTCGAAATTAGAAAAATGTGAAAATTATCTGATTAGATTAAGATCCTATTCAATTTGTATTAGGAATTAGGTCGAGCCAAATCCTAGGTTAAACTAAAACATTATCTTAACCAAAATAATCCTAAAATGCAATATATTTAAAAATACCTAAACTTATAACAAATTAAGAAAAAAATATTATCTAGAATTAAACTAAATGCAATTTAATCTTAATATGCAATGACACGCAAAATATGCTTTAGCACTACATGACATGTATATGATGATTTTTTTGTTGTTTTTTTTTTTTTAATTTCGAAATTAATAATTGTGAAATAATTAAACATGCAATCCAAACTAAAAATCTAGCAACCTAAATTGATTGATTTGATTTTTTGATTTTTGATTTTATTTTTGATTTTAAAAATTTGAAATAAGATTCCTATTCAAAATATGTAAACCCTAAAACATGCAATATTATAACTCCAACACATTTCAAGATAAAGCAATCAAGACCATCCAAAATTACCAAAAAAAAATAAAATATCACGCATTGTTTAGATCAAGGAATGATTTTTCGCTAGTAAAATCAATAAATTGATCTTAAGCCTTAAAGATCAAAATATCAATTTTATTCCCACTTGATTAATTATTTCATCTAAAGCCTTATAGATGAAATAAAGAACCTAGACGTGGTTGCGAATCAGCTGGTATGTCAGAATTTCTAATTATGCATGGAGAAATATTTCAAATAAGTAAACAAGAAATAAAATAAAAAATAAGATAAACTTACCTAATAAAATAAAGCAAATATACCTAATTTGATTTTTTTTTTCTGTTTTTTCCTTAAAAAAAAATCTTGGACGTCGTTTGGAGCTCGGGAACAGCGAGCAGCTCATTCGGCGCGGGCAGCGAGGATAGATGCCGACGAGGGACTCGGCGGAGCAAGGCACCGACAAGGGGGCGTTGCAAGGGCAGCGCGACGTCGGAGCAAAGGCGAAGTGGACACCGGACGTAGAGCAGGGACGTCGGCCACCGGTCTTCGGGGCAACGGTGTAAGGCGTCGCGGTTCTTTGGCGTCGGAGTCATCGGAGTAGAGACGGAGATAGCAGTGAGGGAGTACAGTGGAGCCGTGACTTCTGGGCAGACGGGGGCGGAGCAAGAGCAGAAGCGGCGTCGTGGGTCGGAACGAGGGCTCGGGCCTTGGCTATTGCAGGGGAACTCGGGCGCTGTAGGGGACGCAAAGGTTGCGTCAAGGACGGTGGCAGGCGGACCGGCAACGAATGGACCAGGAGCAGCGTCGGGGTCGTCGCGGATCGGCATAGAGGCAGCTTCGTCGGGCTGGTGGAATAGAGTTGGAGGGGGATCTGCTGGGCGTCGGAGCAGATTTGCTGAGCATCGGGCGGAGACGGGTCGCGACGGCAGGGATCGGCGCGGCGTCCGGTGGGGCAGTAGACCAACGGTGTGGGCTCCGGTGGGACTTCGGGTCGTCGTGAGGAGACGGGTCGCGGCTGTGGCTCCGACGGCAGGGCTAGTGTTGCTCGAAGGTCGGCGCCGACAGAGGTAGAAGACGAACAGTGATTGCTTTGTTTTTTCCTCTTTTTTTTTTTCCTTTCTCTCTCTGCTCTTACGTCACTTCTCCCTCTACTCTTTGTCGCATACTCTCTCAGCAGAAGCAAAAGCTTCTTTTGCTTTTTGACTTTTCTCCACCTTCGCCAAGAAGCTTTCTTTTTCCCAGGAACGAACGGAGAAAACCCAAAGCACAAAATGCAAATTAAAAACAAATGCACCTAAATTGATATGCTATGCAATTAATATTTTTTT
This sequence comes from Eucalyptus sideroxylon, assembly GCA_014182405.2. NCBI lineage: Eukaryota > Viridiplantae > Streptophyta > Magnoliopsida > Myrtales > Myrtaceae > Eucalyptus > Eucalyptus sideroxylon. Next base: position 29,061,171 of record CM024554.2, on the reverse strand, counting down.
AAGAGATAAATTTAACCTCTAATTTTTAATACAACAAATGAATGACCGGATCGCCAAAATTTAGGTGTCAACAAAAAGGAACCACAAGAGCAGGCTAAAGCAAGAAGAAGCCTAAAAAACAGGCTGAGGAGAAGACCACGCAGGCCAAAAGGACTCATAAACTCAAATTAACCAACAAACAACAAGGTAGGAAAGAAGGAAAAGAAGACCGCCAAGTCAAGCACCTCCGTCGGAGACAATGAGCGACCAACCCAGATAGCCAAACAAAAGACCGCACTCCATCCTCGGGCCGACCAAAGAGAACTCGAAGGAATACTAGGGAACCCCATGAGTAGGAAAAAAAAATACAAGAATCTATCTCCCAGTTATGTTGGAGCCTTCTGTTTCTAGGATTATCTTCAACGTTTCTAAACATTAAGGCTTTATCTTTCACCACTTTGATGAGGTGATTCTTAACAGCTGCAACCGCCACTTTGTGATCTCTGAAGAGCATGTCATTCCTGTACTTCCAAATAAGATGGCATAGAGCACCAAACGAAAACCGGCCAATGGTTGAAAGATGGAGAGGAATGTCATTGCCCACTGCAAATTCTCGGTGAAATCCAAAAGGTTGATTCCTAATTTACCGAGGAAAAGCATAGGGCGTGCAAAATTTCGACAACCAGAAAAGAAGTAGGACAGTACGTTCTCAAATTAAGCCGATGAACGCTCTTTGTCGTCAGAAGCTGCGGAATGCAGAGAGCAAAAAAACGTTAAAGATCATTTGTCCCGGGTTATCAATACAGTAATTACACAAACGCTCTCCGAGTCCCTGCAGACTGCAGTCTGCCATCCCGGACCCCTTGTCCTTCTGTGTTCATGCTCAGAGTTGCGACTGGAAGGGCGACGAACCGTTTTCTGTTGATATGAGCATTATGAAATCAGCTGTGCCATGACAGTCGAATTCAGGGATTCTCCCTTTGGAAGCTCCGATTTTCGCAAGTTGCTTTGTCAGCGGTCCTAGATGTGTATTACATCATTGCTAATGAAGCTTGATTGACATTGGATCAACATTTAAATTCTCACCAGATCGAGCTAAATGATGATTAAAGCCCATGGATTCATTTTAATTTATTCAAGTTATTATTATAATTTGATCTTTAGGTAATTTAGGTTGAGAGACCTCTCCTTATATATTAGATGATTCGGTTGCAAATTGTGCGAATTATCGATCTGGTTGTTGAAATGGTTAAATCAATTGATTCGAGAGCTGGAAGTTAGATAGATTTTTTGACTGGTCTAGATTTAAAAATACCGCAATGAATATTGATGACCGGATCATATGAATCTGCATAGATAATCTATAGGGTGGCCTAAATGAACCAGGTTGAATGCGATCGATTCCTCTTTGGCCAGGTAGAGAAACTTGCCATTTGGACATTGCAACAGCCAAAAATAGACGGAAATTAGAGTAAATTGCAAATAATCCAAAGTTGATTTGCATGTGTTTTATTTAATAATGCCTTTGTTTAACCATGATTTTTATTAGGCACATACATCTATCGACCAGGTATGGACTCAAAATTAGTTAGCGTATTTAGCCTTGTATTCAGTCCACAGCTGGTCAACGGTCTTGCCCAGCAAGTCGACGAAGAAGTTGTCACTATAACCAGTCCTCATCTTCTTGTTCAGCTCAGCCACGAACCCATTCCTGAGGCCATTGCAATAGTCGAGAAAGCGCGCCGTGACGTCGTAACCCTGGTCCCACTTATCGCCCTGGCCCGGCTGCACCCAGTGGCCCGGCGCGTAACCCGACCGGAGCCTCACGAAATCTGCGATCCCCTCAGTGAGTCCGCTCGGGGCCTGCCCAGCCCCGTTCCACTGCCACACGTGCGTCATCTCATGGTACAGGACCCCCGTGAACTCCCTCTTCACGTCTCCCGAGAAGCCCCCGAGGTACGTGGCGCTCGCATGGATCTCGTTGTTGCTTGCGTATGCCGCCACACCATCTATGTTGTCGATGAACAAGCTCACTTTGGCAACGTCCTTTCGGTCCGCGGGATCGTTTTGTTGGAAGGTCCTCCAAATGAAATCAGTCGATTCAGACATCGTCTGTTGACTGTATGGGATGCCGATCTCGTTAGTGAAACGCACGGCGCCGGGAGTGTCGCCGGCATTGTTCGTTACGGTGTAATCCACCGCATGGGATTGCAGGGAACATGAGAGGATCACAAGCGTAGCAAGGAAGAGGATAGACATGGTTTAGGGTTTGGTAACTTCTCTGGGCATGGATCATGTTGTTGAGCTAGTTAGGCTATTTATAGAGGACCATAAAGGTGACGATGGCTAATTTGGCTGAAAAGCTGAATTGTTCAACTTTTGAGTGCTAGGGGATTAGTCGTCGCTTGACCATAGTTTGGCAGGGACTTTTGAAATAAGGTTACCTCAGCCGACTCTAGACCAGCTAATGACAAGATTTGTGATTTCTTATAATCTATTATATCTTGTCTTTGTCTCTTTACCCAATTGGACTGAGGCAGGACTTGTTGATTAAGTCTTGGGGTCCATGTTTTGCTTCTTCATGGCTGTTCCAGTTACAATTATTATTACTGTACCCGTAAGTGCGATGCGTGCTAAAGCTTCGTGAGGACTGCGGAGGGCCGTAACGTGCGGAAATTTTTGCTCATATCTCAATCTGAGAACCCGAGTTTCTTAAAGGTTAAAAGCCACCAAAACCTCAATTATATGCTTTGTAACACATTTATCCTAAATATTATCACAAAATCCCAAATTTATGTTGTGTGACACATTCACTCTTCATCAAAGTTCTGTCAATAAGAACCATTAAAAATTTGCCTACATAGATGCTAGAAAGTAAACCGTGTTGACATAGCCCTCGTGACTTAAGTAAAATTAAAATGGAGTTTTAGCGGAAAAATCATAGAACGGAATCTTGACAAAGGGTAAATGTATTATATAGCTACAAGATTTTTTATATCATAAGAAAAAGTTTATGATGAATGTGTTATAATGGGTATAGTTTGAGGTTTTTGATACCATAAAAAAAAAAAATTCACAATAAATGTGTCTAAATGTGTCACATAAGCATAGTTATATATATATTGTGGCTTTTTTACTTTCTTAACATGGCTACAGTCACCAATTGTTAAATTATGAGAGATCTAAATGAAACTCACGTGATCAATCAATAAAATTGATCTAATTCATCACAAAGTATATCCATGAAATCCTTGTAATTGAGTCTCAAAGAAGAATAGCTGCACAATATCTTTCAATCTCCGGGAATTTCTTTCAGATTTCGCATTTTTTTCTTCTCTTATGTGGGCATGGATTTCACACGACGTGCTGCGTGAAGCCCAAAATTAGGTTTGAATGTAAAGTTGTTATCTAGCATCGCTTTATTGCCGACACATTTCAAAACTGGGGCAGCCATATGTGTTCGTTTCTATTGAATACTATGAGTCCATTAGTTTCTAGAGGTCTGATCGATGACTGGATCAATTGAAAGATGAAGTCGTTTCTCGGTACCCGTAGCTGTACGTTATCAGTTTGTCTTGGGGGAATAGGTCAAAGCACGGAAAGGACAGTTTAAGAGACAAGCAAAAGCAAACCAAAACTACACATGGGGAAAATGGGACGAGTCCTCGTTGACTTTGAAAATCTTGATAGAAGATAAATATATCACATAACTACAAGTTTTTGATTTTTTTGATGTATTATAAAAAAAAATAAGAAAATTTATAATAAATATGTCATAATGAGTATAGTTTATGATTTTTGATACCATAAGTTTTATAATAAATATGTCACATAAGCATGGTTTTATGTTTTTTGTGACTTTTTTACTTTCTTAAGATGGGTACAATCACCGATTGTTAAATTATGAGAGATTTACCTAAAGCTCATGCGATCAACCATTATAATTGATTGGATTCATCACAAAGTATATCTATGCAATTCTCACAGAAGAATGGTTACAGAATATTTTTCAATCTCCGGAAATTTCTTGTGGATTTCACGTTTTTCTTCTCTTATGTAGGCGTGGATTTCACACGAGGTGCCGCGTGAAGCCCAAAGGTTTGAATGTAAAGTTGTTATCTACCGTCGCTCTATTGTTGACACCTTTCGAAAGTGGGGTAGCCATGTATGTTCATTTCTGTTGGACAGTATGAGTCCATTAGTTTCTAGAGGTCTCATCGACGACTAGATCAAATTAATTTTGAAGTTGTTTCTCGGTACCTGTAGCTGTACGTATCAGTTTGTCTTGGGGAAATAGGTCAAAGCACGGAAAAGAAAAGGTTAAGAGGCGAGCAAAAGCAAACCAAAAACAACGCATGTGGTAAACGGGACAAGTCTTCGTTAACTTTGAAGTTAGAGCTGTCCTTTGGCTGACCGTAATTATAGTCGAAAATTGCGGGGTTGACTGTGAATTAGAGCTGTCCTTTCGCTGACCGTAATTATAGTCGAAAATTGCGGGATTGTAATCATAACTTCAGCTATTTGGCAATATGAATGATTTAAAAATATAATTAATATCTCGAAAAATCTCAAATTAGTGTATTTATGACAAATTTGCTCTATAGTATTTGTTTTACCATAAAAAAAATCTCAACTTGATAAATACGTGATAAATTTATTCTTTATTAATTTCTCTTAATAGAACAACTTAGCTCAACGGGAGTGAGGAGAGGCTGAGACTGAAGGGCTAGACAAGGAGCAACTTTTGGCAAGTTTCTAAGATGATGAATGAGTCAAACTATGCATAGAATAGTGAGAGAGCAATTCTGAAATGTAAAGATTTGAATTAACTCACAGAGGTACTTTTAGACACAATCGTAGGCTTTGCTTTAGAACTTCAAAGTTAAGCGAGTCAGGCTATAACACTCTAGGAATGGGTAACCTCCAGGGAAAGTGTCTAAATGAAAAGGTTTATACATAAATAGTTGCCCACAATGAAAACAATTTTCATCAACTAATTATTTTAAGTGATACAGGGGATTATTTTGAGGAAAATAATTTCCAATTTATTGTTTTTTCACAAAATAAACGGGCCTTCAAAATATAAGTTGGAACCGGTCTTTCAAGCATCATGACAAAGCCAAATGAGGAGCTCAATCTGAGGAAGAAGCCCCAAGCTTGCTCCATTTGTTTGTGAAAATTAACTGTTTAAATATATTTTTCCTATTTTTAATCATTTGTATATTGTGGGAAAATGAGCGATCACAAATAGTTTCCGATATATTTAAAAATTTCTAGACATTGAATTTTGTTGATTGATAGGACATTTTCTGTCAACTCATTTATTGAACAATATAACTTAATTAGAACAAAATTCCTTTTGATATTAGTGATTTTCCACAAAGCAAATGGAGCTTTGTTCATTATTTCAATGACCATGTTATCGTACTTTACATGCACAATTTGGAGGCATAACACGTTGCGCTTTGGACATTGTCTAATTGAAAATCTCTTCTTCTAAGACATGCTCCAATCACTCATAAGTGCCAAGCCCCGCTCTCACTTGCCTTATTTTTGGGTCTATGTAGACTGAATTTCTCATGTATCCCCAGTATATGTGATACGTACTTTATTACTGTCTCCTTAATATAAAAAAAGAAAAGACGAAAAAGTGATTTTTATCAAATAAAGAAAAAGAAAGTATGGTACTAAATTATGGCAAAGAGGAAAATTGCTTGATAGGACTTGGCTTCAAAATACCAGGACAAGCTAGCTTTGTCTTACTTAACACTTTATGGGCAAAACAACTGCAAGAAACATAAGTCAAAGAACCCAAAAAGAATTTTGTACGATGCAAAAGCTCTTCCATTCCTTTTTCAAGATAAAAATACAAGAGGTGTCCAAAAATTTATAAACCTATTGTACAGCAGTTAATTCATTTTCAAACCTTTCAATTGTATTAATTTAGTCAAAACATTTTGACTATTTGCCAATTTAATTCTAAATCTTTAAATTATGCAAATTTAGTCAAAAACATTTTGAAATTTTATCAATTTAGTCATTAACCTTTTAATGAATTATTAATATAGCTATTCTGGCTAATTTTGATAAAAAAAAATCGTTAATGTGGCAGTCTAGTCAATGCTAGCCTTCCTAAGTGGCATCACTAGCTTGATGTGGGCAATTTTTTAAAAAAATTTCCAAACTTTCTCTTTTTTTTTTTTTTTATTTTTCATATGCAATGTGTCGCTGGGGTCGCCAGCCATTAAATCATACCCTAAACGTGAATATCAAAATAAAAAATTTGGAAAATAAGGAAATATTGAAACACACAAAATTAATATTAAAAAAATGAAAAAGGAAAATCCAGCGAAAAAAGTTGGAGAGAACGTGAGGTCAGATAGGGTAGTGAAATTCATCACGAGCCGTCCATGGCCGCTAATCTCTAGATCGCACATACATGAATCTGTGGTTTGTCCCCTTTATGATTCTGACAGAGCGAACATTTCTATAATGTAAAATGTTATAGTGCAAGCACGATCCTCTAGCCTAATTCATGAAGAAGTAAGAGGTCCGAGATGGATCTTGTCTTTCTCATCATAAATAATTATCAAATACAAAAACCATATAGAGCAAAAGATGCCGAACTATTTCTATTGCAGCCGAGTAAATTACCGCATGAGTGATTTATTCGATTCAATCAATCTTTTCCCAATCAGGATTTAATCAATGTACGAGGTAGATCCTGAACCTTTTCTCTATTTGTATGTCTCCAAACGGGGGTTCTATCATCTTTTCATCTGTTGATTTTGATCTTCGATGTTGGAAATATATTTATACGATTTTGATTATTGATTCCGATTGTGGTGATTATGATTACGAGCTTATTGATTTAGTCAATTTATGATTGATTGAGTAAATAGGAAAGCCATTATTCTTTGTATATTTCATATTTTCCTTTCATTCTTATGCTATAAATAGGAACAATGTACTTTTATACAATAAATGAATATACACAGGAATTCTCCATTCTTCTTTACAAGAAGAATTCCTTTTCAATTGATATATAGATAATCGATTCAGGGGCTAATGATCACATAATATGTAATGATCAACTAGTTTCCCATGTCTATAAGAGATCTTAGTCTCCCATATCGATATATCTTCCAAATGGAAATATTACCCATATTACAAAAATAGGCACAAATCACCTTGGTCCGAATTTTGTCCTCAAGGATGTCTTATACATTTCTAATTTTAAATTCAACCTTCTCTTTGTTTCAAGGGTTTGCAAGTATAATTCTTGTCACGCTATATTTAGTTTAGAAAATTGTCTCTTTTAGAATCATTCGATTGGTAGATTGATGGGCTTTGGTAATGTTATGCAAGGACTATATTTTTGGATTAATACCCCGGGAGATTTAGAGTTATTAAATAAAAACATCTCTTGTAATGCCATTAGTCAAAATAAAAATTTTCATCAATATTGGGTTAGAGTCCATGTTTCCCTCATCCTAAATGTCATGTATGTCCTTTAGCTAAACAATCTCGAACATCTTTTCCAATCTGTACAATTTGAGCAAACACCACCTTCTCTCTACTTTATAAGGACATTTCGAGTCCTTATCATACCCCTCATTCTAATGGCTCTCATTTCTTTCTTACTATTATTGATGATTAAACAAAGGCTACTTGAATATATCTTATGCAATCAAAAAGCCAAACCTTTACTCATCTTTTGAGTTTCATATCTTTGGTTAAAAATCAATTCAATAAATCTATACAAAGAATTCATACAGATAATGGGCGTGAGTTCTTCACTTTTGATTGCACAGAATTCCTTGTCTTCTCATGGGATATTCCATGAAAGTTCTTGCACATATACTCCACAACAAAATGGAATTGTTGAATGCAAGCATAGACATTTATTAGAAGTAGCTCGTGCACTAAAATACCATGCCTATATTCTTGAAGTATCTTAGGGAGATTGTGTGGTCATAGCTGCATATTTTATATCACATGCCAACTCGGATTCTTCATGGTAAAACTCCTTTTGAGATGCTTTAGAACAAACAATTGAGAAATGATCACGTTTGAGTATTTGGTTGTCTATGCTATGCAACAAATGTGGGTCCTCGGATAAAATGGGTCCTTGTGCCACTCAATTTGTTTTCATGGCTCCTCTTTAGAAGGGTTATCGAGTTATGGAGATTTCTACAAGGCATTTCTATATAAATAGAAATGTTGTATTTTCATGAAGATGTATTCTCATTCAAGGATATGATTTCTTCATCGACCTTATTGTCCTTAGAGGGTCTCCATCCTTTTCTATGTGATGAAGACTAATCCATGATTCCACGATATTTTGTTGCATCGGAACCATCCATGTTAACTCCATAGGAACCAATCGACCAAAAAATTAAAAAAAAAAAAAACTCCATAGGAACCATAATCAGATCACCAGCATCAACTCCAATATTATCTGAGGGTATTTCTTCAGCTATAGCTACATTAGGAACAAACTCTGAGTCTTCTCCAGCACTTGAACAAATGATAGTGGAGTAGCCTCGATGTTCTCGGCAGAATACTCGTCCACCTACATGGACCTAAGACTACATTTGTTTTGCATTGAGTTCTCCAAGTACACAATACCCTATCTCCTCATATGTCTCATTTAATCGGTTATCATCAGAATAAATATTTCACATTAGTCATATCTCAGAACAACATGAACCATCTTCATTTCAAGAAGCATCACATGATCCCTTAGGGCAATGTGCAATGGAATTGGAGCTTACTGCCCTAATGGAGAATCATACTAGAGATATTGTCCCACTACCCCCACATTGGAGACCAATTGAATGTAAATGGGTATACAAAATTAAGAGTAAGGCAAATGGCTCTATTGAACGCTACAAAGCTTGGATGATAGCTAAATGATTGACTCAAAGGGAAGGCTTTGATTATTATGAGACCTTATCTCCCTTTGCCAAAGAAGTCATTGACCGTTCTTTCTTATCCTTGCAACCATATGAGGTTGATTGTTGCATCAAATGGATGTTCACAATTCTTTTCTTCATGGTGATCTGGATGAAGAAATTTATATGGAACTTCCACAAGAATTACATAGACAGGAGGAGTCTTAGGAGTGTCATCTACACAAATCCCTATATGGATTCAAACAAGCATCAAGACAATTATATGCCAAGTTCTTTACTGCACTAACCGATGTGGGTTCTCGGCATTCTAAGCACAATTATGCCCTAATTGCATGGAATGCAGGTAATTCATCAATTTATTTTCTACTATATGTTGATGATATTCTTGTCATGGGAAACGATGACTCCAATGCTGCAAAGTTCAAGGAATATTTACATTCCACCTTCTACATCAAGGATTTGGGACCTCCCAAATATTTTCTTAGAATTAAAATTGCTCGTTCTGATAAAGGTATCGACCTTAGTTAGAGGAAATTCTTCATAGAAATTGTTTCAAAAGCAGGATCATTGAGATGCAAATCAACTGTCATACCAATTGAATAGAACACGAGCTAACGACTCATGAGTACGGTATGGATTCTTCAACATCTATCTAGGATCCATTATTCAAAGATCCATCGGGATATCAACGTCTTGTTGGGAAGTTAATATGTTTTACTATGACAAGACCCAACATATGTTATGCAGTGCAAATACTGAGTCAGCACAGGCATAATTCGAAACAATCCCACATGAACGCAACTCTAAGAGTTGTCAAATATTTGAAGGGATGTCTAGTACTTGGAATGTTTTTATCTCATGATTGCAATATGAAGATGATAGCCTTTTGTCGTACAGATTATAGTACTTGCCCAATGACCAAAAGATCCATCACTAGTTTCTACATTAAATTAGGAAGGTCACTAATCTCATGGAAAACCAAGAAATAGTCAACTGTATCATTATTATCAGCTAAATGAGAATATAGAGCCATGACTAAAACTACCTGCAAAATAGTTTGGATATGGGGATTACTCTTTGATCTTGGGATATAGGTCAGTGGACCAACTAAATTGTTTTGTGACAATGATGTTATACTCAAATTGGCATCAAACCCAATTTTCATGAAAGAACAAAACATATAGTAGTTGATTGCCATTTCACTAAAGACAAGATCAGAGAGGGAGTTCTTGTAACAAGGGGAACTGGAACTATGGAACAACCTGTAGATGTTTTCACTAAGCCACTATGTTAGAGACAACATATGTACCTACTAAGCAAGCTAGGTGTCTTCTAGATATATAGGCCATTAGCTTGAGGGGGAGTGCTGGAAATATATTTGCAGGATTTTGATTATCGATTCCAATTTTGGCGATCATGATTACGAACTGATTGATTTAGTAAATAGGAAAGTCATTATTCTTTGTATATTATTTCCTATTTTTCTTTCATTCTTACACTATAAATAAGAGCATCTTACCCTTTTCACCAAAAAAATAAAATAAAAATAAGAGCAATGTACTTGTACACAATAAACGAATTTACAAAGAAATTCTCCATTTGCCTTTTCATTTGTGTCATTCGATCGTTGGAGGGGTGGAGAAGCGAGATGCTACAGCTGCATTTGTTCGCAAAACTGATGGATATAGTGGCATCGAACCGTGCATGTATCAACATTCTTAGGCAATATTGGAAGAACTTTTTCTCCGCATCGATTATGCCAACGTTTCAATGAAATGCTGGTAACATGCTTACCATTGTTTAGAAATGTCACTACTTAGAAAAAGTTAGAAAATGTCTGCTTTTTTACGGTGGCGGTTAATGTCGATATTCACTTTCAACTGCTAAATAACAAAAGTAGCTTATGAATTCATTTAAAATTAATTCAAGTCATTATCATAATTTGGTTCTAGGTAATTTAGGTTGAGAGACCAAAAGAGAAATCTCTCCCTTAAAGAATGGTATAGATGAATGAGATTATTTAATTGTAAATTGTGCAAATCATCAATTTGACGGTCGAACTGGTTAAACTAGTTACCTCGAGAACCGGAAGTTAGACTGGTCTGGATTTAAAAACGCTAAAATGAATATTGAGCATTGATCATGTGAATATCATGTGGAGCCAGCACAATCTATGTGTAGGCTCGGATAAACCTGGTGGAATGCCATCAGAATTCCTCTCCATGGCCACAGAGAGAAACTATTCATACCGATATTTACACGAACAGCCAGAAATATATGCCATATTCAATTGGTGTAAATTGTAAAAAATCGAAATTTGATTTGTATATGTTTTCAACCATGCTTTTCATAGAGCAGATACATATATCGACCGGGTATGGACTCTAAGTCAATTAGCATATGCAGCCTTGTATTCACTCCACAACTGGTCAACGGTCTTGCCCAGCAGGTCAACAAAGTAGTTATCACTAAAACCAGTCTTCATCTTCTTGTTCAGCTCAGCCACGAACCCATTTCTAAGGCCATCGCAATAGTCAAGAAACCGTGCCGTCACGTCATAACCCTGATCCCACCTATCGCCATGGCCCGACTGCACCCAGTGGCCCGGCACATACCCAGATCGGAGCCTCACGAAATCTGCAATCCCCTCAATGAGCCCGCCCGGGGCCTGCCCGGCCCCGTTCCACTGCCACACGTGCGTCATCTCGTGGTACAAGACTCCCGTGAACTCCCCCTTGACATCCCCTGATAAGCCCCCAAGGTACTTGGCGCTCACGTGGATCTCGTTGTTGCTCGTGTACGCCACCCCATCCATGTTGTCAATGAACAGGCTCACTCGGGCGACCTCCTTTCGGTCTGCGAGATCGATCTGTTGGAAGGTCCTCCATATGAAATCGGTCGACATGGTCAGCGTCTGCTGGCTGTGCAGGATCCCGATCTCATCAATGAAACGCATGCCGTCGGGAGTGTCATCGGCGTTGTTCATTACGAGGTACTCCACCGCCATGGGATTGCACGGAAGACGATAGAATCACGAGCGTAGCAAGGAACATAGACACCGGGTAGTTGTTTTGGGCATGGAGAATGTTGTGGAACTAACTGGCTATTTATGGACAATGAAGGTGATGATAATTAATTTGGTCGGCCGCTGAAAGACGAAGTTTCATAAACTCTACTAATCTAATGCTTCGATTTAACTTTTAGACAATGACATATATGTCGGGTCTCATTAAAAAATAAAAGTATATAAACCATTTGTAATCATTTAGTGTCGTCTCTTGATTAGTGAAAAATAAGATTGATTAATGCCGGATTTTTTGCCTAGGTCTTGGGGCCTTATTCTCCTTCTTCCTGGCTATTTCGGTTAGGATAAAAATTGCCGTTTGGCCGGCCTTTTGATTATTGCCGGATTTTTTGCTTAGGTCTTGGGGCCTTATTCTCCTTCTTCCTGGCTATTTCGGTTAGGATAAAAATTGTCGTTTGGCCGGCCTTTTCCAGTCCTACGTTCAAGCTGTTTTTGTTTATGATAATTTAGTATAATTGTAACTGTAAATGTGATGCACGCTAAAACTTATTAAGGATTGAAGATGGGTGTGATTTGTGGGGAAAAACTTTGGTTGGATCTCAACCCGAGAACCCGAGTTTCGTAAATTGGGCATATTCACAATTGTCATATCATGAGAGATCTATATAGATCCACGTGATTAATGGTTATAATTGATCCGATTAATCAAGAAACGGATCCATGCAAATTTTTCCCATAGATGAATTTGAAAGCAAAATGACCACGTGATACTCATCGATTTCCGTGAATTTCTTTTGGGTTTCATTTCTTCTTTTTCTTATATAGGCATGGATTTCATATATTATATGCTATCCAAGAAATAAATAATGTGCTATGTGAAGGCCAAAAGAAAAAAAAAAAGATTTGAATGTAAACTTGTTGTTTAGCATCACTCTAGTGTTGATAGATACAAAAGATGAACGACTTTCTCACCTTATTCTATATGTATCAGGTTGTCGAGGGAATAAGTAAACGCACACGAAAAGAGAGTGCAAAAGCCGAAAACCAAAGTTATGCATTATTAAAATGGGACCTGTCCTTTTGCCGACCTCAATCTGATTAATAATAGAACTTAGAACCGGTCTCTTTCAACCACCATAACAAAGCTAATTCGTTTTGGCCAAATGGGAAGTTTAAATGCAAGTGTTGTACTTTATCAATATGTCCATGATGAGGTGTGATTAAAACATACCATTTCATTTTAATATGTTATAATGGAAAGACATTCTTTGAAAGGATATGAGAGAGTCATACAAAAAACTGTTGAAGATAACCGTTGAAAATGTTGGCAGATAGAACGTTCATAAAGAAATTATCCTCTCTTCCTCTCCCCTTTCTATCAAAGAAAAAAAAGGCGTTCCATTACTTTTTTTATGAAAACAATTGGCATTTACACTATGGAAATTGGTTGTTTTCCTCGTGACTGCATCTAGACTATTGTAAAGTAATATTGTTCGTTGATCACCCGTAATTCAACGTTCTTCCCGAGGTAAATTGTTCATTGCGAATATGAAAAAGGTTAGTCGTCTTCCGCCAACTTTCTTCCAACCTTGGTATCAGAGCCCAGTTGTGATTTCTATTTTGTTTTTCCATCAAATTTTCTCATTTACCATTTGATATCGGGATCAAGAGAATGAACTTTACATTGTCTGGATGTTTATTGCTCGGAATTACAACTTGAATCGTCAAAAACGAATTAAAAAGAAGAATGAATTAGGAGGTCGCGTGTACCCGTACAGTTATATTGTTTGTTGACCACCCGTAATTCAATGTTCTTTCCAAGGTAAATTGTTCATTGCAAATTCGAAAAAGGTTAGTCGTCTTCCACCGACTTTCTTCCAACCTTGGTATCAGAGCCCAATTGTGATTTATATTTTGTTTTTCCATCGAATTTTCTTATTTACCATTTGATATCGAGATCAAGAGAATGAACTTTACATTGTTTGGATGTTTATTGCTCGGAATTACAACCTGAATCGTCAAAAACGAACCGAAACGAAGAACAGGTTAGGAGGTCATGTGTACCCATACAATTTTGGCCAAAATCAACTTTTAAATATACAAGGTGAAAGTACTCGTCGAGATGAGTCGAACGACGGGTCGATTGCCGTTGGAGGACACCGGATGTGCCCACACATGTGCATTGACAAACCAAGGTGTGCTGATGTTATCCATAAAGTCATCGTGATGTTATCCAATGGTCGTTAATCGTCGAATGACGTCATTGATGACATCACCCTACCAGCGGTAGTTGGTCAGCTGGCAACCAACCAGTGACGCGACCCAAGACCCGTGGAGACCCAAACCGACCTGACTTGAGATCTGACGAGATCTGACCCAACTCGATTGGAGATCGAACCGGTCAATGGTTCGGCAGTCGGACTGGTTGGGCTGGTTGCCAGTCGGACTGGTCAGACTGGCCAGGAGCGTCAATGACTCACTAGTGCGTGCGCCACACATGCCACACACTCAGGCGGGGCGTGTGGGCGCATGGGTGGTTTGATTGGCGTGTGGTTGGTGGCATTTGGTTTGTATAGATGTTCTCTACACTATGGTATAGTAATTTTACATGTTTGAATTTTTTAAAGGTATAAAAATGTGTACAAAACCCTAAGCACACGTATTTTTTGGGGATTTAAATTTATTGTTTATTCTTTTTTTCCTTTTTAGCCTGTGTTTTCTTATGGTTTTGGATATACAAAAGCTAGCTTATATGAAAATGGTAACATATATGTTGTGTAGAGCTTGGTTCAATGATAGCATGTATATAGTTTAATATGCTTGCAATTTCTTGGTTCTAAGTAAATTCAAACAATGGTTGGAAATCCTTGATTTTTTAATTACATGTTGAATTATGATTTTGATTATAGTTGCTAAATGATTTTTTTTTGTACGTTAGTTCACATCATGCTGTGCCTTTTGTGTTAATGAAAAAAATGTAGAAATTACATTAAGTCATGTAGTTAATTTTTTTTTTCTAGTGGGAGTTCGTAGATTGGTAGAATTCAAAGAAGTTCTCACTTCAAACTTAAAATTTGCACAAATTAAACTAATTAATGATACTAGAACAATTGTACATAGAAGTTGATTCGACGTCGATAGGAAGATAGTTTGGCCAAATGCAGAAGTTTTCATATTTGGATATTGTTTGGTGTAAGTGGATCGATCATCTTAATAATATATTTTAATTATTAAGTTACATATTTCTCTAATAATTTAAACTTTTAGAATAGTCCATAATTGTCCAAAAATCTCAAATGGTATTAGAGCAGTATACTTTGAGTTTAAATATTTTTAGGTCCCTACTTGCATGCCTAATAATATATGTTAATTCTTAGTATTGGGAAAAAAGATCAGATCAAGCATAAAGAGTAGTGATGGAATATTTATAAGTTAAATCATATAGTTTCTCTAATAGTTTAGGTTATTCGAATAGTCCATAATGATCCTACAAAATCTCACTCTCCGTGAGTGAGTCCAAGCTACTTTCCCTATTTAGGCTTCATTTGGTTCAGCATTCCAAATGGGTTTGGGATTTCAAGTCTCTTGGCCAAATGCAAATAGTGTTTAGTTTGTTTTTTGCTCAACTTTGGAGAAATACAATTACATCTTTAAAGGGCTCTAAGGGCCTTTAGCTCAAAATAAATATGGAAGTCCTTTGGAAAGTTGCATTCTTGGAATGCAAATCTTGGGTCTCCTTCACTGTTCATCTTCTTCATTATTTGCATGGAGAAGTTGATTAGACGCCGATAACCATTGACCAAATGGGTCACACGTGCCAGTGACCGCTACCTAGGGTCATGACCTCAAGCGGTGCAGCGGCCCAGGCGACGACACCTGGGTTGGCCGATGGTGGTTGGCCGGCAACTATTTTAGCTACCGATGGCTCAACTCCACCCAAAAAAATTAGAAACCTTTTTTTTTTTTTTTTTTTTTAAATAAGCAAAAGTTCTTTAGAAAATGTAATTTTTACCATATGGCATTTAAGCTAAATATGTTTCTCAATACACTTTAAAATTACGGTTCACTAAATACTATTTGCATTTTGAAAAATCTTTTTAATCCAAAGGTATTTGTATTTTCTTAAGGATATTTTCCCAAAACCAAATCAAACGGGACCTTAATCAAATATTTCAACCAATATAAATATTGAAATAATAACAAAACCAAACATTAGTTCATTAGTGTCCGAAAGTTGTGAACTCAATCTACCAAATCAAAGCGAAGGTGAACTCATTCCTCACCTTGGTTCGTGTCTGTTTCCATCATTTGTCATGATTGAATAGGTCAAAGCACTGAAAGGGAGTGCAAAAATGGCCAGCAAAGTCTTTATTGACTTTGACTGTGGACTTTGTCCTTTGCCGGCCTTTAAATTTCAACTAGATGGGGACATCCGCGGCGATCATTAATTATTGGTATCGGTCTCTTTCAGACACCGGAATGCGCGTCGACGCTTTGTTGTCTTTATTTTTTTATTTATTTACCACCAGAGCGATTAGTCTAGTGACCCAAAGGAATGCGATTTCACGAAATCACCACGCATATGCTAGCGGCTTCTACTGTATTGCTTAGCCGCACATGTTTCACGTGGGGAGATTTATTGGCTTCTAGCGTCTTGATAAAGCTACAATGACAGATTAGCCAACCTCAAACCTCCAGGTCGTGCGCAAGGCGAAAAGAGTGATGAATCATTTAGAACTTCCTATAACTAGAAGATAATATTCATGGTAACTTCCGAAGGAGGTGGCTTCTAGTTCTTTTTTATCATAATAGTAATGATTTCACGGAAGTATGGCAGGTACACTTGTCTAAAAGGCTCGGAATCATTTTGAATTCATATTTGATGGTCTGGGTCGTTATATTTGATAAATAGGTTACAAATAAGTTTAGAATTGTAAAACCCAAAAAAAAAAAAAAAAATATCAGCATTAAATGAGTTCACAATGTATCCAAACCAAACCTATTTTTGTGACTTTGTCTCACCTCATCAATCTAGCTTGCTCTGCACTCTAACCTCACTTAAGCAATATCTTAGGAAGTACCGACATTTTTCAAGAGCTTTCGTGTAGTGTCCGACATTCTAATATGTGTTCGACATACTCCGATATAGGATCAATAAGTTTTGGAAAATCCAACATGTGGTTGGTCAACTCTCCTAACACGCTCCAACACATGAGTTTAGAATTCAAACACGCGATTCTGATACCATGGTCAATTTTAAAAATTTTCAATAAATGATGGGTCAAAATATAAATATGTAAAAATAATAATAAAAATAATAAAGGGGGAAGAAGAAAAACCTAACTTCTCTTTTTTTCTTACTCACTTTTCGTGACTTGCGATTTTTAGTGTAAATTTATTCTAGGTCCTTGTTTTATTGTATATTTATTTTTTTAATTTGAATCAAATCAATTTGATTAAAATAATTATAAAAATGGTAATTAATCATGTATATATAAAAATATACATTTAATATATATCGTGTTCTAACATGTCGGAACTCTCTATATTTTGAAAAATGATGCTGGCGTATTATATCCTGTTATATTACTTATCGCGTGTCAATGTTGGTGCTTCTTAAACAATATCGTTTGTCGTCCTAGCTCTCTCTGTCTCCACAATCTCAAATTGAACGCCATGTCCCAACTAAGGTGAATCATCCAACGCAAAATCCTCAAGTCTCTCTCTCTCTCTCTCTCTCTCTCTCTCTCTCTCTCTCTCTACTGCTCGCGTCCGAAACAATACAGAAATGGGGGCTGGTAGAGAGGCATCCATTTCTCTGGACGACGTGAGGGACGCAAACGTGATGCAGCTGAAGAAGCTCAACACTGCCCTATTCCCCGTCCGTAACAACGATGGAGGCTGTCTCAGAGGGAGTAGTGTCGAAGTTCGGTTGTTCGGGTGGCAAAGGAAAGGTGGGGCCTCGGCGTGTGGCACTTAGGCGGAATAAACCCTGGTTGTCTTCTGAGATTCCTCTAATTTTGGGTGTTTCGGAGATATTGAGATTGAAATTCTTGTATTCTTTCGGTTTGCCGTGAGTTGTTTGAAGAAATGGCTATCAAGGCTTTCTCATGGAAATGGCGGATTAGCTGGTTTGAGAGGGTGAAAGTTGAGGTTGCGAACTATTTTCTTGATATGTTGCTTTTCGAAATTACGGATATGCGCTCCAAAAGAGAATGCATTGGTGGGATTGCCGTTGTGTACATGCATGCAATGACCATAATCGAGGTATATTTTGAACAAAATAGTAATAACCATTAGCTACAATGGTAAATATATTTATTTTGACTGCGTAAACATTATTTCTAATTTCAAGAAGAATAATATCAAAATGCAGATAAAATTAGAAAGAGTAATTAAATATAGAAAAAAAAAAGTAGCTGAAAACGTACTTGTATCCTAATTATGTGTTTTAATGGGCTTGAAATGAGTGGGTACTAGTTTTCATAAGTTGAATTAAATATTAATGTGTTTTAGTAATATGGGAAATGTCAGGTGTGAGTTAAAGGTTATTAAATTTATGTCACATAATGGGTTAAAATGGGTTAAGTAAGTTGGTTTGGTTGAATTATCTTCGATTTGACCAAAACCCGACTAGACCCTCATTTGACAGCCCCAATCGTAGGGTAAACTTTTCTTTATAAATTGAAGTTGCCTGTACTCAAGTTTAATGTGGTCGTATAATATGATTAATTGGAGGAAGAAGGGGGATCGCGATTGCCATAAAAACTTTTTATATGACAAACACCATTTTGGTAATTAATTACAAAATCCGAAGATATATGTACCGTTGAACTTACCGTTTTAAAGAGGGTAAAAGTTCACGCAAACAAGAAGAAACACGTGATATTAACTGTTAATATTCATTTATTGTAAAGATTAGAGAAGGAAGCTAAAAGTACGGAAAAGAGTAGCACATTGGTCATGAATAGAGTAGCACATCCTTCTAGATCCATAGGAATGTGTTAAGGTAATATTCGTTCCATCCCGTGGAAACAGGAGGTGTTCCTAGTTCTTATTTTCAATATCACGTCTTATTCTAGGGGTGGGTAAAACACCCCAATTCATGGCCAGCTAATTTCCGTACTTGGCCTTGTACTCGCTCCATAGTTGATCAACCGTCTTCCCCAGTAACTGCACAAAGAAGTCATTGCTATAATCATCTCTCATCTTCTTGTTGAGCTCGGCAACGAACCCGCCTTTCAAACTCTCGCAATAGTCCAAGAAATAGGCCGTGACTGCGTAACCCTCATCCCAGTTGGTCCCTGATCCACGCTTCGGCCAGCTCGCGGGCGCGTAGTTAGCCTTCAAGCGCACGAAATCTGCGACCCCCTCCACCAATTTCCCCGCTTTCCCCTTCCCGTCCCATTGCCATATATGTGTCATCTCGTGGTACAGCACCCCGTTGAAATCCTCCTTGATGTCGCCCTTGATGTTCTTGAGGTAGTTTGGGGCGCCCATGTGAATCTCGTTGTTGCTGGCATACGCGATCCCATCGTAGTTGTCGATCACTAGGGTCACACGGGCCACGCTCTTGCGGTCGGCCTCGGAGGTTTGTTGGAACAGCTGCCATATGAAGTCGGTCGCAGAAATCATGGTTTGCCGGGCGTAGTCATCGCCGAGCTCGTTCGCAAAGCGGGACCCGCCTTCTGTGTTGGGCACCGTGTTGGAGACAACGTACTCCACGGCATGGATTCCGTGGAAGGCTGATGAAGCGAGGAGGAAAGATACGAGGAAGTAGAGGGGAGCCATGTTGTTGTCTTAGTATCTGGTTCTTGGATGATGTTGTGCTTTGTGGGGATGTGCTTATTCGACTCTTATATAGAAAGGGCGTCGGTAATGTTCGTACTATGGTCCAGATTTTGACCCGTCAAAGTTAGGTAGGTTGAAACGTATGCACATCTTTTCGGACAGTCTACTTCATCAAGTAAAAGACGCGTCTGATTCGAGAAGCTGGAAATGGGCATCACTCACCGTGCTTTGACGGGAACCTTTCGAAGACTATGACATTTGAACAGTTTGTCACTAGTGGTCATATTCATTCAGTTTAGGGGAACCTATGTAAACCAGTTTAAGAGGGCTCCTAACATTAAGATCCGTATAATCTGATATATCATTTCTATTGGACTCATGTGAACACAAATCGCTCATGAAATTGAAGAAAATCATTATGACTGCGAGTTCAAAGCGCATCGAGCGCTTCTAGATTGGAGAGAGACATTTTTAAGGTCCATGTAAAAGTCAAGAAAGACTCAACACGCAATGCAGTCCAATGAAGATATTTATTGATGAACTAATTATGTGCCTATAAATTCGTCATTTTTCAGGTATAATAATGAACCATGACATGAGTTTAACATAAAGTTGTTTTTCAGCACAAGAACACTAAAAGTGTTAAAAGTTATGTATTATGCTTACTTTAGTGCCAATTTATTTTTGATCACCTAAGTATTAGTTCTTTACAATAAAAAATATCACTTAAATGCTAATTCAAGTCAAGGTCGTTGGAAATCCGACGTTACCATTTTTTTATTAATTTCTCAGTCCGACATTGCTCACTAGCGTGCCCATTTATATAACCCCTAAAGGATGTCATATTTCTCCTAAATACAAGCCCTAAATCGATTTTTTTTTGAACCCTAAATCGATTTTCTTGAATGTGCTATGCTCTCATGGAAATCAATCTGAAGGACTAGTGATGGCCGACGACGGAGGCTCGATGCTAACCGGAGATAATGGACCATAAATACCGACGGGGAAGCCTCTGGAATCACGATGATGGCGAGGTAACAGAGGACATCTAATGTCTACCTCTTCGACCGCTTGTGCCTCAAAGACGCCGCGAGTCCTGAAAATTTAATCTCTCCAACCTTCTCGACAAAGAGCAAAATTTTGCTTCAGCGAACCGACAGGACCCATTTTCCCAAACGACCAAGAGAGCTCACATTACGAAAGGAGCGGGGATGAAGATGAGCTCGGACGCACAAATCCAGGAAATAGCAATGGGCTTCCGTGAAACTCGAATTGGGCTCCAAAGTCTCTCTCACTTGTCTTGCGTAAGAGCAAACACAAGATGGAGAGAGCTCCACAAGATTGAGGACCCATCGGGCGATCATTGCAAAGTTTTCATTTGCCGGTAGAGATGTCACAGAGCCAGAACTCAACAGAGCTGAGAGCCTGAGAACTCTTCATGTAAACCCTCAAATCCTGCCAAGGAAAAGGACATATCAATTTTCTCCTTTTAACCACTGAGCCTTTTTGAGTTGAGGAGAGACTCGTGAGTCAAACCGGTTCATTGCGGTTCTATCCTAGAGTGGCCGTACTGACTGGTTCTGGCCAAGAATCAGAACCAAACCGATTAAGGTTGATTCTCAATTTTTGGACCCTTTGGTGAATCGATCAAGTAAGGCCAATTCGAACCTATTCCTTAAGCGATTCGAGCAAGTTATGGCACGTTTGGTAACCATTCTACTCCCGGAAATAATTTTTTAATCAGAAATGATTATTTTTTATTTTGTTCCTGAGAACAATTCTTAAGCATTTTAAGCCGTTTAGTAATTGTTCAAAATTTTTATTTCCAGAATATAATTATGTTTTGTACCATTCTGAAAATTTCTAATCCAAATCATTTTCTTTCAATTTTTTTAAATAATTTTATTACTTTTTCTTTTCTTTTCTTTCTCTTCTTCTTCTTCAAGGTTTGCTGGTCGTTGGCCTTTTACCAGTGGGATGGTCAAAAAAATAGTTTGGGGTAAATTTGTCACAAGTGTACCAGTTTGGGGTTTTTTAGGGTATTAACCCATAATTTTATTATGTTGACACCTAATTTAGATTTTGAAAAGAAATTTTTGAATTTAAAATAGTTCAACAAAGGATTTTGGAGCCATTTCTTTGTTGGAGAAGTTGAGCGAAAATCTCCACCAAAATGCGACTCTACCGAAACAAACTTGGATTTTCGCTAAACAAGGGCAAAAGAAAAAAAAAGTGAAAAGAGAGAGGGAAAGAGGATTCGAATAGGAAATCGAAAAGGGGGATTTCGACCTTGTCGGAGTCTCGCCAGCCTTGGCAAGGCCGCGATTCATTGGCAAAGCCTTGGCTTGGTGAGTGGCCTCTCCTAGATCTGGTGAGGCTAGCCTAGCCGTGCAAGGCTCACCGGAGGCTAGGGAGGCTTGGGCGAGGCCCGCTTGCACGGGTGCCACGACTCGCCCACACCCACCGCCGTTGGACGCTGCCCACCTCCATCCGGACACCATCGCCCGCAGCCACCGCGTCGAGCGAGGCCGAGGCTCGCTGGTGGGGGCAAGCCTTCGACAAGCTTGCTGAACGTTATATTAATGCCCTTAAGGCTTTATCCAAGATTTTTGTAATAATTAGTTTGATCCGAGACATCGGATCATTCTTTTAATTACATTAATTTTGGGCTTCTTGGTAAAATTTTAATTGTTAAATCATAATAATTATTTAATTTGGTTTGTAAGACGGACTCGATTATTTAATTATTTGGAGTTGTTGTGATGATTAGGTTAAAATAATTGTTAATTTAACCTGTGAGACAACCTTATAATCATTTAATCAGAATTAGTAAAATTAGGTCATGAGGTGCATGTTAATTAGTTTGCATAATAGGCCCATTTAACTAGAATTTGCATATTAATAAAATTAAGTCATTTAGTTTTAAAATGCATTTTTAATAAAAGAATTCTAATTTTTGAGAAAATCCAAAAATGTTGTTTGCTTGCTTTGTGTGATGCAATTTATTAATAATGGATGAGTACCTGTGGCTACCACATTTGCATGATAATGATTTAGCTTAAAATAAATCCAAGTTGCCTGCGAATTTGAAAATTAAAAGAAATGGTACCGAAAGGGCATTAGAAAATTCTAGTATAACCAAGTCCCCATACCTTTAGTCTCTGGTCCGTAGGAGTAAAATAAATCTCCCTTTATTTTACTTAGGTGTCTAATCGACCTATCATAAACCGATTAGTGGCGACTCCTAGTTAATAATCTTGCATGTTAAATGTTTGAATCTTAAGTCGCGAATTGGTATGGGCTTGGGAGGGATGACCGGCGACTAGCCAAACAAGGGCTGACAACCTTGCCAGAGTGTTGCTAGCCCTCGGCGAGGCTGCACTTTGTCGGCAAAGCCTTGGCTTGGTGAGCGGCCTCTCCCAGATCTGGTGAGGCTAGCCTAGCTAGGCAAGGCTCACCAGAGGCTAGGGGAGTCTCGGGCGAGGCCCACTTGGCCACTGGCAAGGCTGAGGCTCACTAGTGGCTAGGCGAGCCTTCGATGAGCTTGCCGAACGTTGCCTTAGCCAAGCAAGCGTCCGGCGACCTTGCCGGACCTCGCCCAACTAGTTGCCGACAATGGGTTGGATGGCGAAACGGTGGCAACAACAATAGTGACAACGTAGAACAATGGTTGAAGAAGAGAAGAAGAAAAAAGAAGAAAGAAAAGAAAAAGAAAATTAAGTTGGCTTGATTATGGAATTATTCCCGGAAACATAGAATTAATTTTTTTTTTATTTCTCGATTTTGTTCCAAATTTACTTCCGGGAACAAAAAAAAAAAAAAAGAAATTTGTTCTTAAAAACAAAAAATTTTACTAAACGAATTTATGTTTCAAATCTATTTCCAGAAACAAAATAATAGAAATTTTCACTATTTGATCGGTTGCCAAACGCGCCCTTATTCAACTCTATCCGTCATGGTCATCTCCTCCAGTGATACTTTTGCCGCTTAGTGAGCCCTTATGTCATGGGCCCTGGGAGATTATTCCATCTCTCCGGTTAGGTTGAGCCAATGAAGATTCCTCCTTATGGGCCTTTAACCATTCACTACTCACCGTTGTAAGTACTCCGCTGCTTTGAGCCTCATTTCCACACCCCCTCAAACTCCAATCGCCGGAGGCCACCTGGACCCGCTTTCGGAGGCCTTCACCACTGTATTGCCTGCACTAACCATGGCAGATAACCTGATCACCCGGTGCACGTTTCTGGCTCCAATGCCGCCCCAATTGTATCACAATTACCACAACTACTGGTGGTGAAGACGACTGTGGGCTGTCCTCTATGCATGTACGTTCTCACTCACTTAAGAAGGCTCTTTTTAATTACTACCTTCACACCATATGTCGCACGTGTTGGGATGCTAGCCCTCCTATGGTGAACTAGAATTACATCAAAATTATTCTTTTAATTAGTTTTGTTATCTTTAGATTTTTTAATATCAAGTTAAAATTTCTGTTGAAACTGTTTTTATTTTTTATGGTTTATCCAATTAGGAAACTAAGTTTACCCATTGCACAATATATCGTTGTCAATGCATTTCTTTAGCTAGTTTTTGATTAGGAACTGACATTAAGCTTATTTAATTTATTGTCATGCTTTTGGTGTTTCTTCTCCTTTCCTCTGCCTTTTATCTGATTTCCTTCCCTTGCTTGTCATCTGTTTATCCTTCATTTCTACGATTCTCAATCTTCTTTTCCCTCCTTCCGTTGTGCATTAGTTTGGCATTAGAGCAAAAATTCCAAAGTAAATTGCAGCTGGAAATCACCTTTAAATTGCATTAATTTTGTTTATCGTCGAACAAGTTAAAGCACTAAATCTAGCCGTCTGATTTAGGGCTTTAAAAGAAAAGGAGGAAAGAGGAGCTTGGTTTGAAATATTGGGCTAATATTCATTATATTTGATAAGTCAATTTATAAGTCGATTGTTAATGATTCCTTGACTTATTCGCATGTTGATGAGGATGAATGCAAAAGAGCTAATGTTCTTTAGACTTTTATCCGAATTACTAATAAGGTGTGTAAAATCTTTATTCAGAATGGCTATTCATAAAATCGTACTCAAAGTTCTCTAGTTAGGCTTTTGAAAATCACTTCTAAATTGCATCCAAACCTACATGAAATTTCTTTCGGTGATGGTAGTTCTAGAGTTATTTCCAAAAGATTTCAAATACCTATTAAGTGAAGGTATTAAACTGGCTCAACAGACCTTTCAGAGGTTCGGATTTGATGCAATTGAAAAATCAAAATTTGAAATTTCTTTGTTGCTAAGATGTGATATTACTCATGATCAATAAACAAAAGAAAATTCTTTTAGTCAAAATTCTATTGTGTGTTTGAGTCTCGCGACTTACCTCTTGATAAAAATATTAGTGCAGTACTCAAGGTCGACAAATTTATGCCTAAAGGAAAAACTATTCGGGGAAAATCTTATGTTTGGAGATCTCTTTTTAGGAGATTCAATTAAGACAAATTCACTTCCAAGGCTACATGATTTTTTTTAAGGGTATTGAGAGCGAACAGGATGCAACTATGAATATGATTCCTAATGTAAAAACCGGGAGACACGTCTTTGCATGTTCAAAGAAGTTTCAGTACTTAAATCACCAGGAACGGCATTCGCATAATTCCCCATGTGGGAAGCACTTTTGTTGATTGATGAAGAAGAGAGAAGAGAGGAGAAAAAAAAAGATTTTAGAAATTGTTCCGAGAACAAGAAGTTATTTTTTTCTACTTCTTGTTTCTGTTCCAAATCTATTCCCATGAACAAAAATAAATAAATTTTTGGTTTCCGGGAACAAAATTTTACCAAACAAGTTTCTATTCTTTTTTTGTTTTCCGGAACAAAAGAACATAAATAGTTGTTTCGGGAACAGAAACAACTTTTACCAAAAGGCCCTTGCTCTCCGTTATTTTTTTATTAAATTTTACCATCAAATTATTAAATTGAATAACACGTGACAATTGAGAGTTATATCAATTTGGGGTTTCACTATCCGTTTGACATAGGTTTACCCATTTGTAGTTTCTTTGTTATATTAATCTAATTTAATGGAAAGTAAATTTGCCACAAATGTATCATTTTTGAGTTTTTGGTGATAAAAAAAATTAGTTTATAGCAAATTTGTCACAAGTGTACATATTTAGGATTTTTGGTGGTCAAAAAATCAATTTTGGATAAATTTATCACAGATATATCTGTAATTTTCATGGTATTAACTTATATGAAATTAGGCACATAAATATTTCCAATCATATATTACTTTACCATAAGTTTTTTTCAGTGGAAGTGCAGTTATCCTTCTAAGAGTTCTCCATTAATTGTTGAATAAAACATAACTCTCTTAAGATGATGCTTCGCACAGAACAATATCCACTATTGGAATTTGTTTCTACGGTGTCCATGAATGGCCATGCATATGCACAAGAAAATTGCGTCTAGGAACATTAGGATGGAATCAAATGAGTCTGTCTTACCGCATTTCATTCCACATTTCCTCAGCGATTTCCATGGAAAAGAGTGAAAGCCCACCTTAAATAAATAAATTCCATATCAGCAAAATACCGACTAATGACCTCATGAACAAGCGCGCCCATTTACCCAAATGGCAAGGTGATACCAAATTCATTTAAGAGTGATTGGCAAATTTGATACTACATATATTTTATTTGAAAGAAATGAGAAGATAATGGCTCCACTACTCTCAAATGAGTGACAGGGCTACCTCTGCCTACATATGGCCCCAGAAACCGTATAAGTTATTTTTCCGGTATCCAAAGGCACCTTACTTGAAACATTAAATAAATCTTACTTGAGTTGGGCTTCCTTCAGCTTAAGCAGGTAAATCCCATTCAAGTGGTTTTATTTAAAAAAAGAAAAAATAATAAACGAGATATCAAAATTTCAAAACCACAAGAAAAAAAGAGAGGAAGAAAATCACATGTGCGAAAGTATTGTCGCAAGAACGATTGCCAATGTCTCAATCTACTAAGTTTTATCAATATCAAAATAATCTTACATAGTTATCTAATTCCCCCCCCGAAAAATAATAGTATGATTGTGTATCATATTTTGGGATCATGGCACTAGACCTTAGACCTCACTTATTAGTCTTAGGTTCCTGATAGCTAGACCCGAAAATACAACATTCGACCTGGGGCTTTCCAAGGCCAAACCCACGAACCCATTGCAAACCTTGATCCCTATGCTCAGACTTGGAATCGCTGGGACTGGCTCAAAT
Source organism: Eucalyptus sideroxylon (assembly GCA_014182405.2). Lineage (NCBI taxonomy): Eukaryota > Viridiplantae > Streptophyta > Magnoliopsida > Myrtales > Myrtaceae > Eucalyptus > Eucalyptus sideroxylon. The sequence goes on along the minus strand of CM024554.2, from coordinate 29,034,183 downwards.
TAGTACTTGAGCATTAAACAGGTTGCGACTTCCGTTTTGCTTAGCAATAGATTGTTCCACCGTTTAATATAGAGACTGAAGATGTACCCACCTATTCACACTTTAGCCATATATGCATGTACTTGGTATTTTGTGCAAACAACATGAGGCGCTGTACGTATGCTCATATGATTATGTTTGACCTAGAACCATGTAAAAGCCAAATTGTGTCCTTCCAGGACCGGAAGCAAGTTTAATGCAGTTGTTTTGAAGCGCTTGTTCAAGAGCAAGGTGAGCCCCTCCGTTGTCTCTCTCCAGGCTCATCCGTTACATGCTGGGAATGGTTTGTAATGCCGGGTGCCTACTCTATTTTATTTAGAACGTTGTATGGTTGTTCTCTGGCAGCTTAATCATCTCGTCCTGATCAAAGATGTAAAGCTGTTTCGAGTATTTATTTGCAGGAGGACAAAATAGCTGTGGTGGTGGGGACTGTTAGTGATGATATAAGGGTCTTAAGACGTTCCGGGTTTGAAGGTTACTGCCTTGAGGTTTACCGAGAAAGCCAGGGCAAGGATCGAGAAGGCGGGTGGTGAATTCTTGACATTTGACCAGCTTGCTCTTCGTGCTCCACTTGGACAGAACTCGGTACCAATTTGTTCCGGTGGTCAGGTTCGTTGAGCTCAAGAAGAAAATTTCTTTGGGAATGGGTCTTTTGTGTTTATCGTGCAATTCTCAGCGGTTTAAGCTTTACAGCGTACGGCAGAACATCGAAGGAGCATGAACTCGTTTGGACCCCTTTTCATTTGTGGCTCGTGCTTCTTGCTCGTTCACATATACGAACGGTCTCCAAAAAGAAGAACCATTGTGAAGACAAGTGCATTAAGCACTCTCATTGCCAACAATCCAAAATTTGAATCCGATTGCTATATTTCCTTCTGATGAAAAAATACAATTATGATTTAATTGTTACTCGACAAGTATGTTGTTGTGTAGTGAATCCATAGCTTGTTTGTCAACCGAGGATAATGTGGATTTTACCAAAGCTAAAACCAAAACCTGAACTTGTTTCGTGATTTATGGATAGCCTGAGTTGGACTTTTTACACCTTCACACCACCGTCCATAACCTGATTCTCAGGCTCCCTCACTAACTTGATGAGCTAGTCCATGGAGCCGTCATTCTTCAAAGGCAACAATATGAGGAAAAAATTGCTGAAAATAGATCCTGGGTCGGATATGGTATGGCTCAATTATTTCGCGTTGTGGACAATTACACAAATGGTCCCAGAATTATTTAATGTAATTCCTAAACTTAAGCCAAATGTGTAATATTATTCCTAAACTTTTAAATTGTTCAATGTGGTTCTTGAACTTTTAGTAGATTTTCAATCTAATGCTTGAACTATATGAAAATATTTGATATTATCCTCCTATGAATTCAAGGTTAGGGATGGAATTGACCATTTTCATATAGTTTAAGAACTAAACTGGATGTGTACCAAAGTTTAGAAACCACATTAAACAAAGTTAAGAGTCTAGGGACTATATTAAACATTGACCTAAAGTTTGGGGTATACATTGAACAAATTAAAAACTCAAGTATTGATATTGTATATTGGGCTAAAGTTCAAGTCATTTGTATTATTTTTCCTTTGCATTGCTCATGAATGGATCAAAACATATTAAACGGCTCAATTTGAGTTGCAACATATTTTACCCAACCTAATTTGATCTGATCTGCCCACTTGACGAGCCTATGTAGAGGGAAATTTCTTTACATTGCTTCTAGCGGCATTTTAATGAAATGATGTAACATTCTTACCGTCATTTAAAAATGTCACAAATTCTGTGAAAAAAAAAGAGCTGGCAAATTTATGTTTGGTGCTATCGGCAGTTAACGGTGATTTTCACTTTTAACTGCTAAATGACAAAAAATGCCCTTGCATTCATTTAAATTAATTCAAGTGATTATTATAAATTGATTTTTAGGTGATTGAGGTTGAAAGACCAAAGAAGGAGTCTATCCCTTAAAGAATAGTATAGATATATTAGATGATTCAGTTGCAAATTGTGCAAATCATCAACCTGGATTTTGAACCGGTTGAATCAGTTGATTCAAAAATCGGAATTTACATAGGTTTTTTGACTAGCCCAAATTTATATATACTGCAATGAAAACTAATCATCAGACCAAATCAATATTAGATGGAGCCCACAAAATCTACAGGCAGACTCAAATAAATAAGGTTGAATACCATCGAAATTTTTCTCTTTGGTCAAGTAGAGAAACTGGTCGTTTGGACATATGCACGAATTGCCAGAAGCGGAGGCAAATTAGAGTAAATCACAGATAAGCAAACGCTGATTTTTACTTCTGTTTTATTTGATAATTCCATAGTTCACCATGCTTTTTATCAAGCACATACATCCATCGACAGCTATGGAGTCTAGTCAGGTAGCGTATTTAGCCTTATATTCACTCCACAGCTGGTCAACTGTCTTGCCCAGCAGGTCGACGAAGTACTTGTCACTATAACCAGTCTTCATCTTCTTGTTCAGCTCAGCCACGAACCCAGTTTTGAGGCCATTGCAATAGTCAAGAAAGCGTGCTGTGACGTCGTAACCCTGGTCCCACTTATTGCCCTGGCCCGCCTGCACCCAGTGGCCAGGCGCGTAACCCGACTTGAGCCTCACGAAATCTGCGATCCCCTCAATTAGCCCGCCTGGAGCTTGCCCGGCGCCGTTCCATTGCCACACGTGCGTCATCTCGTGGTACAGGACCCCCGTGAACTCCCTTTTCACATCCCCCGAGAAGCCCCCGAGGTATGTGGCACTGACGTGGATCTCGTTGTTGCTCGCGTATGCCACGCCATCCATGTTGTCGATGAACAAGCTCACTTTGGTAACATCCTTCCGGTCGACAGCATCGTTCTGTTGGAAGGTTCTCCAAATGAAATTGGTCGAGTCGATCATTATCTGATGGCTATATGGGATGCCGTTCTCTTTAGTGAAACGGATGCCGCCAGGAGTGTCACCGGCGTTGTTCGTCTCGGTGAATTCCACCGCGTAGGATTGCGGGGAGCATGATAGGATCACAAGCGTTGCAAGGAAGAGCATAGACATGGTTCAGGATTTGGAGAATTATCTGGGTTTGGAGAATGTTGTTGAACCCATTGGGTTATTTATAGAGGATAATAAAGGGGGTAAACACACTGAAATGTTTAAGTGCCAGTGGATTAGCCGTTGCTTGACTATAGTTTGATGGGGACATTTGTGATAAGATTACCTTGATCAATCCAAGTTTCACGACCTTCTTCTTCATCGATGTGGCTAGAGTGTCAAGGAAAAAGGATAAGATTTAGAGGTAGTGCTCAAAAGGCAGATTCATGGCCTTCAATTAGGTGCTGGTTTTTTAAACTCTTACCTTGTACGATGTTGGATTTATTTTAAGTTTGGATTAATTCTAAAGGATTTTAATTGAGATGGGTGTTGTCACTAAACTTTTGAAAATCGGTTAGAAATCAATCGAGGTATAGGAGATTGCCTCATTTTCTACTCAACCAAAGTCTTCTAGATTCTAGAACTTGATTAAACTAATAAGTTCAATTAGTGTCATTTCAATATGTCTAACTTGATGAAATTGTTCATCAGAGTGATTAAACAGTCTTTGTCATCAATCATGACTCCTAAAAGTCATTCGAATAGCTAAGTGCTCATACAATTGTTTTCGAGAGTATTATGATCCTAAAGCTTATTTTAACAATGCTAAAGAGGCAAAGAATAATCAATGTATTGAAAATGCTCTATTTAAACACCTAAGTATTAAAAAAACTAGAAATAAAGGTGTAGGAATAAAAACTTGATACTTATTGGGCGAAGAACATACATGACTTAATTCTAAGCCTCGGGGCATGAATCTCATAAGCTTTACCTGAAACCAAGTCAGGCAATTAACACAAGGGAAAATGTCACAAATGGTCCCTATACTATTACTTAATGTGCAATTTGGTCCCTCAACTTTCAATCGGCTCAATTTGGTCTTTGAACTATTGATAAATATCCGATTTGGTCCCTGAACTTTCAATCGGCTCAATTTGGTCCATGAACTATTTGATAAATGTTTGATTTGATCCCTGAACTTTCGATCGGCTCAATTTGATCTCTGAACTATTAATAAATGTTCGAGTTAATCCTTAGTTACTGTTTTTCCTTTATTTTTTAATTTTTTAGAATTTTTAATTTTTTTTTGCTTCTTCTCTCTTCCCTCCGCCGGCTCCAGCGAGAGGGAAGCCGGCTTCGGGAGGGTCGCCCTCGCTGGACGCAGGCGAGGGTAGCCCTCGCCGGCATCAAGCGAGAGGCTCCCCCGCAGATCTAGTGAGGGAATCCCTCCCCGGTGTCGGGCGAGGGAGCCCCTCATGATTTGCGAGGAGCCCCTCGCCCGACACCGGGTTGTGAGGGAGCCCCTCGTCGGCGTCGGGAGAGGAGCACCCTAGCATCGGGCGAGGGGCTCCCTCGCCCAATGCCGAGGGCTCCCTCGCCAGATCTGCAAGGGAGCCCCTCGCCTGACGCCGGCGAGGGGCCCCCTTGCCATACGCCGAGGAGGGGCTCCCTCGCTAGATCTGTGAGGGAGCCCCTTGCTCGACGCCGGCGAGGGCCGCCCTTGCCTGCGTCCGGCGAGGGCAACCCTCATCGGAGCCGGCTTCCCTCCGTCGGAGCCGGCGGAGTGAAGAGAGAAGAAGCAAAAAAAATTTAAAAATTAAAAATTAAAAATGGAAAAACAGTAATTAAGGACTAAATCGAACATTTATCAATAGTTCAGGGACCAAATTGAGCCAATCGAAAGTTTAGGGACCAAATCAAACATTTATTAAATAGTTCAGGGATCAAATTGAGTCGATTGAAAGTTTAGGGATCAAATCAAACATTTATCAAATAGTTCATGGTCCAAATTGAGCCGATTGAAAGTTCAGGGATCAAATCGGACATTTATCAATAGTTTAAGGACTAAATTGGGTCGATTGAAAGTTCAGGGACCAAATTGCACATTAAGTAATAGTATATGGATCATTTGTGACATTTTCTCTTAACACAATAATTTGTTCTAAGCCTCGGGACTTGAACCTCTTAAAAGCTTGATTCTAGAGATTAAACCCAACTCCAAAATTTGAAAGTTCCCATTTTTTACATGAACCCGCCTCAGTTAGAAGCATTCCCAGTTGAAGAGAATCATCAAGCAGTAAAAGCATGAATAGAGATTTTATTAGCAGACCGTTAAGCAATCACAACGATTGCAAGGTAACTAAGGACATCTAACTCCTATCTCTTCGACCGCTTGTGCCTCGAAGACGCTATGAGTCCGCAAAACTCAATCTTTCCAACATTCTCAAACCCCCATCGGTCAGGAACAAACGACCACAAAGAGCAAAACCCTGCTTCTGTGAATGGACAGAGGACCCATTTTTCCACAGTGCCAGAGCAAAGCATCCTAACATATAACCAGAGCAGACAACCAAAAGAGCTGACGCTGCCGTCTCCAGCAAGAAGAAAAGAGGAGCGATGAAGATGAGTCCGGACGCACAAAACCCAAGAAATTATGATGGGCTTCGGCGAAACTCGAAATAGGCTCCAAAGGCCCTCGCTTGTCTCGCATTAGAACAAAACAAGGAAAGCTTTAAGGTTGAGTACCCACAGAGCAATCATTGCACAGTTTAAGTCACAGAGTCGGAACTTAACGGAGTTGAGAGCCTGAGAACAGTTTTTTCTTTTTTTTTTTGACCCAGGGAACCCGTAAGCCTGAGAACAGTTCGTGTACATGAAACCTGCAAATCCTGCTAACGAAAAGAGGAGATATCAGCTTTCTCCTTTTGACCAGCGAACCTTGTAGAGTTGAGGAGAGACTTGTGAGCGAACCAGTTCAATTCAACCTGGTCTGTTCCTGGTTCTAGTCTAGAATGGTCTTACACGCCGGTTCTAGGCCAAGAACCGGGAACCGAACCCATTAAGTCTGATTCTCGATTTTCGGATTCCTGTGTGTACAGATCAGAAGGGGCCTGTTAAAGCGGCGCCCGAACAGCCGGTTGCTCAACTCCTGTCCGCCGCGGTCATCTCCTGCGTCATTGATGAATCATTATTGCTCCTGATGTGCCTAGCGAGCCCCCGGAGATTATGCCATCACTCCAGTTCGGTTGTCCCAATGAAGATAAGCCCCTCGTGGGCCTCTGACCATTCACCACTCACACCGCCGAAAAAATTCCTCTGCTGCTCCGAGACTCATTTCCATTTTCCACACCACTCCTAACTCCAACCACGGGAGGCCGACCCGGACCCACATTCGGAGGCCTTCACTAGGTATTGCCTGCACTAAGAATGGCGGACAACCTAATCCACCGGTGCACGATTCCAGCTCTGATGCCGCCCCAATCCTGTCACAAATACGAGGAGCAGAGGTGGTGAAGAACATTGTGGGTTGTACCGTATGCATCTACATTCCCACTCACTTAAGCACGCTCTTTTTAGTTTCTACCGTCTCATCATACTTTGCACATTTTCGGTTGGAGGCCCTCCTTTGATGAAGAGCTAGAATTGCCTAAAAATTATACTTTTAATTAATTTTCTTATAGTTAGATTTATTATTATCGCATTAAGATTCTAGTTGATAATATTTCTTCCAGTTAGGAAACTAGGTTTTCTGATTACGCCATATAATTGATGTTAATGCGTCTCTTTAGCTAGCTTTTGGTTATGAATTGATATCGAGATTATTAAGTTATTGTCAAGCTTTTGGTGTTTCTTCCCCTTTCCTCTGCCTTTTATTTGATTTCCTTCCTTTTCTTGTCACTTGTTTATACCTCCTTTCTGTATTCTCAATCGTGTTTTGCCACTCCTTCCGACGTGCATCAGTTTGGTATCAGTACAAAAGTTCCCAGAGCAATTGCAGTTCAAGATCACCTTTTGCATAAGAGATTTTGTCGAACGTTGATCAAGTTAGAGCACTAAATCTAGCCATGTGATTGACGGCTTAAAAAAAAAAAGGGATGAGAAAAGCAACATATGAGATATTGGGCTAATATTTATTATATTTCCATTGCTTATTGGGCTGACATTAATTATATTTGATAAGCTAATTGTTAATAAACTAGGATCCTAGTTGAACCAGAGAAACCCGAATTCTGACCATTTGTCAGAGAAAAAAGAAATTCCTTGACTTCTTCGCATGCTGATGAGAATGAATAGAAAAGAGCTAATGTTTTTCATATTTTTACTAGAATTACTGATAAGTTGAGTAAAATTTTTATTCAAAATGGCCATTTTCAAATCTTATTCTAAGTTCTCTGGTTAAGTTTTTAAAAATCACTTCTGAATTGCATCGGAGCCTACATGCAATTTCTTTCGGTGATGCTAGTTCTAAAGTTATTTCAGAAAGATTTCAAATACCCCTTATTGAAGAATATCAAACCGGCACAACAGATCTTTTAGAAATTTGGATTTGAAGAAAGAAAAATCAAAATTTGAAATTTCTTCGTTGCTAATATATGATATTACTCATGATCAATCAATTAAAGAAATTTTGACCAAAAATACATCAACTAAAGAATTTCTTCTGGCCAAAATTTTCTTGAGTGAGTCTTTTGAGTCTCGTGACTTGCCTCTTGATAAAAATATTAGCGCAACACCCAAGGTCGGAAATTTACGCCTAATGAAAAAACCATTCGGGAAGATCATGTGTTTGGAGATCTCTTTTTAGGAGATTCAATTAAGACAAATTCACTTCCAAAGCAACATGATTTTTTGTAGGGGATTGAGAACGAAAAGTATGCAGCTGTGAAGATAGTTCCTGATGTAAAGAGCGGGGCATATTGTCTTTCCATGTTCAAAGCAGTTTCATTACTCAAATCATTGGAAAAGGCGTTTGCATAATTCCCCATGTCTGAAGCACTTTTGATAGTAAGCCGTCCATGCAACTCGTCGTCTTCTTCTTGCTGGCAGAGAATGATGAAGAATTGAACTTACAGCGAGATTAGACTTTTAATTATCTTACCTTTAGATATATTTTTTTCATCTTTGAGATCTTAGTTGATGTTGTTCCTTTTCTTGTTGTTAATCCCTTCTTTCACGAGTCTCAACCGTGATTTGCTACACTTTCGTCCGGCATCAACCTTCGCTCGGATGATTGGCTTCATCAAGGCCATCCATGGCAATAGCCTTTAGTGTTGTTTCCCACGTAAGAGCCACCTTTGCACTTGACATTGGGTGCAGTTCTTTTGAGTGCGTATTCCACTCTTAGCTTTTGTACTGCTTTTTCTAACGCTCTTTTAGCGTTCAAATAGATAAACACTCAATCACATTTTCATCTAACAATTTAAGAATCTAGAACATTTTGCATTGTAAAGGAGACCCTGACTTCAAATCTTTCTTGGTCTCTATTGTCTCTCTTAATGTATATATAGCCATGCCTAATCCATGTTATGCGTGGGTGGATATGTTAGAATATATGAAAATTAAACTAAAGTTTTCACATTTGGCTTTAGTTTTTGAGTGTGCATCCAACCCAACGGCCACGTCTTGAGTGTACAACCTATGGTTGTGTCGCTACCTGTTTTAATCATATGGCTTTGATTAGTGAAAATAAAACTAATAGTGCCTAAACTTCACCCTCCATATGCAGTGTCATCTTTGGAGCTTTCATTGGTTCAATGTGGTCCTTCAATGTTTCCTAAATGTTTAATGTGGTCTCCAAATTTGAAATTTGTTCAATTTTGGTTTGTCAATTTTCCAATGAAGTCAAATCAGTCTTTCAGCACTATTCACAAGAATAGATGATTACACTATTACTCAAATTGAACGAATTAAAATTTCAAAAATGACATTACATATTGGCCAAAGTTGTTGGATTAATTGTGTCAATTTCCTATTTAATTACTGTACAAATTGTTTTGGTCCCCTACGACCATATTTTGGTTCAATTAATTGGAGATTGAGCGAGTTTGACCAAAGATTAATATGGTATGGGCAATGTCAATTATGGTACCGCATTTTACTTTTTTTTTTTTAAATTAGGCATTTCATCTAAATTAGGGAAAATTCCAAATAAGGACCCGAAGTGAATCTATTTTCTCAAATAAGGATCCAAAGTAAATTTTGTGTCATATAAGGACCCGAAGTGGACCCATTATATCAAATAACAACCCAAAGTGAATTTTGTGTCAAATAAAACCTGAAGTGATCAAGTTAATTTCTATTGAGGACCTTAGTTCACTGAGAAACATTTTTCGACAATTAAAATAGGGGCAATTTTGTTAGAAATTTGTGATTGGAAAAAAAGGGAAAGTTCTAAATTAATTAAGTTTAGGTTATTCATTTATATGTTTATGTTTTCTTCTTTCTTCTCCCTCGTTGCTCCTCAACCAAATCGCTGCCCGATCATCATCGCATCTCGATTCTCATCATTCCTTGGCTTGCTTGACCGGTGGAGAATTTGGGTCTCCGCAAACAAAGAAAGAAGCAAATGGTTTTCTTCTTGTTTTTGAATTTGTGCCTCAACCAATGGAGAATTTGGGTCTTCGACTTTGCGGAGGATGGGTACAAGGAATGGGAGACCTTCAGTCTTTGACTTTGCAGATGATGGGTACAAGGAACGGGAGACAGTAGAAAACCTAAGGTTTTTTTTTTTTTTTTTTTTTTTTCTGTTTTAGATTTGTTAATTTTCCCTATATTTTTTTGGACAAAATTGCCCAAACTACGGTCATCGGAAATGTCACATGCTTGATTCAACTCCGGACGAATATTTGGCTGACCAACAAACTCAGGTTCTTATTTAGAATTGATTCAACTACTTCGGGTCCTTATTTGAGACATTGGGTCCACTTTAGATCTTTATCTAATACAAAGTTCACTTTGGGTCCTTATTTGAGAAATTTGGTCAACTTCGGGTCCTTATTTGGAATTTTCCCTCTAAATTATGTATGTCTGCTTCAATTAAGTATTAACTTTATTAGAACAATGAAAGCAAATTTGCCTTTGGAAAGAGCTCAACCTAGAACTTCGTAGTTCACAAATGCTGGCTCGGTTCGAGTTTGAGATTGAGGTGTGACTTAGGGGTGTTAACGGCCGGCTTGGTTCGAGTTCCCAATGAAATCCGATCCGATCCGAATGTGAAGGGTATGTGTTTCTTTTGCGACACGGCCCACATAAATTCTGAATCGAAGAAAAGGTCTGGATAGAGTTGGTCGGATTTTCATTTTTTTTTTTATTTTGTTTGTAAGGATTTGCTTAGTCATCCTTGATTCTCTTGTCCCCAATTTAAACGAGGCTAATGCATACTTTAGTTGCATGCTAAGTGCTTGTACCAATTTAATATGAGGCATGATGGAAGATATAATGATTTTCCTGAAGACTAACTCCATCAATTTTATGCACTAATTTGAATCACTCTAGGCGTTCTTTCTGCTCCCATATTTGCTTTCTTCACTCTTGCTAAGCCATGAACAAATTGTAAAACAGAATTGGGACCGAAACTGTAAGGACCCGGGTTCCTCATGGTGCTGTGGCCCCACTGTACACACGGTACATGTATGTACAGTTAGAGACACCCAAACCTTATAAGCTAGCCCAAGACTCCCCCCTAAGCGATGTGGGATAGGAGACATGCCCTTAGCCTTGCTCGCGTACTACCGAAACGATCTTAGTCCGTCCTTCCATACTATCTTGGGTTTGGGTTATCACAGAAACAACTAGTCACCCACTTCACCGGGGAGTGGATGGTGAACCGACCCCCATTTATCCGAACCAATACTTTTCCAGCATAGATTTGGTAACCAATTGTTAGGAATCAATCAACCAGCGCAAGAAACTTGAAGCTCATGCTGATGCTAAGAGCCTCATATGAAACAAGTCAAGAAAGCATAAAGGCCGCACCTTGAATCTCCTATTCACTTACCAACAACTTATGAGGAAACATCAAACCATATTAAAAAAAATTCAAAGAAGCATAAAGCTTCTTTCCCATATTCAAGAGATAAACTAGAAAACAACCCAAGCGAAAACACCACATCAAAAAAAAAAAAAAAAAAAGAAACGGGAGCTTTGTTTGTTTAACGGAAAATGAATGATTTAAGAATATTTTCCTAAAAATGATCATTTGTATCGCTTGATATGATTAATCGATGAAAAGTGTTTTAATTATCAATAACAATTTAAATCTAAATATTTTCAGGGTAATTTTTTTTTTCGTTTATTCATTTTTGTAATTAATACAAATAATCACTTTTATGAAATATTTTCTAAATTGTTAATCTTTTGAGAAACAAATGCACTCAAAGGGACATATATTTTTCCTTGGTACAGGAAATTAGCAAGTGGGGTAAACTCAACCACATTATTCTTACTTCATAGGGTAGTGGTTGGTGAATCGACCCCCATTTATCAGAACCAATACTTTTTTAGCATAGTAACAAATTGTCAAGAATCAATTGACCACCACAAGAAACTCGAAGCTCATACTGATACTGTAAGCCTCATATGAAACGGGTAAAGGAAGCAAGAAAGCCATGCTTGAGTTTCTGGGTTTAATTACGAACGTGCTTCTTTGATATATTCAAGCGAGAAATTAGAAAACGACCCAGGTTAAAATACCACATCGAAAAATAGAAAGAAATAGAAACTCTATTTGTTTTGTGAAAAATGAATAATTTTGAAAATATTTTCGTAAAGATTATCGATTGTATCACTTGAAGACAACAATTTAAATCTAAATATTTTCATTGATGGTGATTTTTTTTTTTGTTTATTCAAATTTGCAAATGATACAAACGATTACTTTTAAGAAAATATTTTCTAAATAGTTCATTTTTCCGAAACAAATGCACCCAGAGGTATAGATATACCTCCTTAGTCTAGGAAATTAGCAAGAAACTAGAAGTCCTTACTGATGCTAAAAGCCTCAATGAAACAAGTCAAAAAAGCACAAAGGCCACATCTTGAGCTTCCGATTCAATGACGAACGAGTTTCTTTGCAAATATTCAAATGCAAAACTAGAAAACAACCTAGGCTGAAACACCACATCAAAAAATAGAACGAAACAAAGGCTTCATTTATTTCATGGAAAATGAATAATTTAGAAAATATTTTCCTAAAAATGATTACTTGTATCGTTAAAAATAATTATTTGATGAAAATATTTTCATTATCGATAATAATTTAAATCTAAATATTTTTGTCTATGATGAGTATATTTTTATTCATTCATTTTTGTGAATGATACATACAATCACTTTTATGAAAAATGTTTTTCAAATTGTTCATTTTTCATGAAATAAACATACTCAAAGAGACCACCGGCCGTGGTGGCTCTGCTAGGTAGGCTTCAGTGAACCTTTGCGAGAGAGGTGAGGAGTTCGAAACCTTTGCGAAGCAAATGCTCTGGCAGAGTTACTTGGTGACTTAAGTGTGCTGCTAAGGGTGGTGGGTCCTCTCGCTTACATAGCACTTGGGGGTTTACGCTTCGGCTACCGGCTGAGGCGGTTCCTCTAGCACCAAAAAAAAAAAAAATACCCAAAGAGACGTATATTCCACCTAGTACATGAAATTAGCAAGTGGGGTAAGCTCAACCATATGATTCTTACTTCATAGGGTAGTGGACAGTGACTATCGGCTGAGGCGATTCCTCCAGCACCAAAAAAAAAAAAAAAAAAAAAATACCCAAAGAGACGTATATTCCACCTAGTACATGAAATTAGCAAGTGGGGTAAGCTCAACCATACGATTCTTACTTCATAGGGTAGTGGATGGTGAATCGACCCCCATTTATCTGACCCAATACTTTTCTAGCATAAATTTGATAACATATTGTCGGGAATCAATCAACCAGAACAAGAAACTTGAATCTCATACTAGTACTACAAGCCTCATTTGAGACAAGTCAAGAAATCATAAAGGTCACACCTTGAATCTCCAATTCAATTATGAACAGGTTTCTTTTCCATATTCAAGCGAGAAACTTGAAGACAACCTAGGCTAAAACTCTGCATCCAGACATAGGATGAAACAAAGACTTCATTGAATGATTTAGAAAATATTTTTCTAAAAATGATTGCTCGTATCGCTTAAAATAATTAACCAATGAAAAATATTTTCATTATCGACAACAATTTAAATCTAAATATTTTCATTGATGATGAAAGCATTATTTATTATTCATTTTATAAAGGGATAGAAGCAATTATTTTTACGAAAATGTGTTCCAAATCATTTATTTTTTCATGAAAGAAATGCACCAGAGGAATTAGTGAGTGAGGTAAGCTCAACCACATGATTCTTACTTCAGAGGGTAGTGGATGGTGAATTGACCCGTTTATATGAACAAATACTTTTCCAGCACAAATTTTGGTAACAAATTGTCATGAATTAGTCGATGAGAGCAAGAAACTTTAAGCTCATACCTTGAACCTCCGTTTCAATAACAAACATGCTTCTTTGCCATATTCAAGAGAGAAACTAGAAAACAACTTAGGAGGAAACACTACATTGAAAAACAAAATGAAATAGATATTCGTTTATTTCTTGGAAAATGAACAATTTAGAAAAAAATTTCCTAAAATGATTACTTGTTTAGCTTGAAATAATTAATCGATAAAATTTTTTTCTTTATTGACAATAATTTAAATATAAATACTTTAATGAAAAATGAAAAAAAAAATCGTTCGTTCATTCTTTTTTTTTTTTTTTTTTAGTGATGCAAATGGTCACTTTTAGAAAATGTTTTTCAAATTGTTAATTTTTCATTAAATGAATGCAACTGAAGGGACATATATTTCTCCTTAGTATAGGAAATTAGCAAGTGGGCTGAGCTCAACCACTTGATTCTTAATCTCAGCCACATAATCAAAAAATTTCTTGGAACCCAAGTCCGTTTCCAAGAAAGAGAAAACGAAGGCTGGGACAGCAACTGATGAAGATGCAGTAATTCCATTATATGAAACTGGGCACATGGATATTTCCAATCATATATTTACTTAACCCTACGTTTTTGCCAGCGGAAATGCAGTTATCCTTCAAACGGTTCTCCATTAATTGTTGAATAAGATGTAACTCTCTTAAGATGATCCTTTGCACTGAGCAAACAAACTTCCAACAAGAGAACATCCACTATAGAAATTTGTTTTTAAGGGTTTCATGGATGGCCATCCATTTGCACAAGAAAATTGTACCAAATGAGCCTGTCTTACTGCATCTCAAACCACATTTCCTCAACAACATGCAAAAGAGTGAAAGCTCACCTTAAATAGATAAATTTCATATCCATGAAATTTGTGTGCGCATTTACGCAAATGGCAAGGTGACACCAAACTCATTTAAGAGTGATTCCTATTTGTCCAAATTTGAATTGGATATATTCTATTTGGGAGAAATGAGAAAATGGCTCCATTACTCTCAAATGAGTGACGGGGCTACCGTTGCCTATATATGGCCCCAGAAACCGAGTAAGTTATTTATATGGTCTCCAAAGGACCCTTACTTGAAGCATTAAATAAATCTTACTTGAGTTGGACTTCCTTCAGCTCTGGCAGGTAAATCCCACTCAAGTGGTTTTGTTTTAAAAAAGGAAAAATAATAAACAAGATATCAAAATTTCAAAACCACAAGCAAAAATTGGAAGAAAATCATATGATGATGATGATGATGATGATGATGATGATGATATGATTGTGTATCATAATTTGGAATCATGGCACTAGACTCTAGACCTTACTGATTGGTCTTAGGTTCCTGATAGCCAGACTCGAGATCACAACATTGCACCTTGGGGCTTCCCTGTTAGAAAATAGTAAAATTGTTTTTGTGTTTCGATTAGCTTATTTGTCTTTTAATTATTTTTGGCTAAGTGTGTGAAAGCAAGAGTTAGTCGGTTTGTAAAAAGCCAAAGAAAAGTGGGCTGCAAAGGAGAGAATTCTTGAAGAAGCTACAAGTGGTACTTGTTGCTGAAGTCTTCAAGAGTAGGAAGAAAGCTTCAACTTTGTAAACTTGAACGTGAAGGAAAAGTTTCAGCCCACAATTGTTGACTCCTTGGCCAAGAAGAAAGTTCAACTTCAACTCTTGCATGTTGAAGATAATGGTGGTGAAGATGCTTATAAATATAGGGTTATGTTAGTCTACTTAGTGTGTGAGAGTGTCTGTAAAAGTGAGAGAAAGTGAGATTTTAGAGAGAGTTTTAAACTTAGCAAAGTTAGTGTGTGTACTCTCTTAAGCCTTTACAAAGGCATATTGTGTAATATAATCTCTCTTTGTGTGTGTACTCTCTCCCTCCAAATCCTTTTGGTTCCAACAATTGGTATCAGAGCTAGCCATGGCAT
The DNA here is from genome assembly GCA_014182405.2 of Eucalyptus sideroxylon. Taxonomy (NCBI): domain Eukaryota; kingdom Viridiplantae; phylum Streptophyta; class Magnoliopsida; order Myrtales; family Myrtaceae; genus Eucalyptus; species Eucalyptus sideroxylon. The sequence goes on along the minus strand of CM024554.2, from coordinate 29,018,857 downwards.
CCACTAGCTCCGTTCAGATGCAACTTCCAAAGTTGAACGGAAAAAATTACAACAACCGGTTCGTCCATATGAAGGTTCTATTCAAGTCCCAAGACTTGTGGAACCTGGTGGAGAACGGCTACACCAAAGTAGCTGATGCTGAAGAATTCAATGCTTTGAGGAAAGAGGAGAAAGAAGCGTTGGTGGAATCTCGAAAGAAAGATCAGAAAGCATTATATGCGATCTTTCAAGCCGTGGAGGAGACGATATTTGAAAAAATATCGAGTGCCGAGACAGCGAAAGAAGCGTGGGATATATTGCAAAAATCCTACAAAGGTGATGATCGTGTCAGGCGGGTGCGGCTCCAAACTCTTCGAGGAGATTTTGAGTCTTTACACATGAATGACTCTGAATCTATCTCGGCTTACTTTGATCGTGTACAAACCATCGTTAACCAACTGAAGGTTAATGGTGAAGAGCTCCAAGATGTGCGAGTCGTAGAAAAAATCTTGAGGTCTTTGACTGAAAGATTTGACTACGTGGTTGCGGCAATCGAAGAAGGCCAAGATATATCAACCATGACGTTGGAGAGGTAGATGGGTTCATTATGTTCGCATGAGCAAAGAATGAACCAAAAGTCTATCGTTCAATTCGAGCAAGCACTGCGGAGTCGGGTCACTCAATCAAATTGAGGAGGTCATCATGGTGGCCGAGGTCGTGGAGGTCGTGGTGGTGCCCGAGGTAGAGGTGGAAATCTGAATTCCACTAAAAGATATCAAACATGTGACAAATCAAACGTCAAGTGTTTTAACTGTAACAAATTCGGACATTACAAATCCGAATGTCGAGCAAACAGGGGGCAAGAGCAGCAAGAATATGTGCATGCTGTCGATGCAAATGAAGGCGTGGTGTTAGCATGCCAAATGGATGACTCAAGTACCATGGACACAAAAATTTGGTACCTTGATACCGGGTTCAGCAATCACATGTGTGGTCAAAAGGAGCTATTTTCCAAGTTAGATGAAACGGTTCGTGGTGAAGTCAACTTCGAGAATAAATCCAAAATTCTCGTGATGGGCAAAGGTAACATTGATATCAACTCAAAAGATGGTACTAATGTTACTATTGCGGACGTTTACTTTGTGCCGACTCTTTTGGAATTTGCTAAGTGTTGGGCAACTATCCGAAAAGGCCACAAAGTTAACATTGAAAATGGTGTGTGCACCATTAGAGGCGCAAACAATAAGTTGATTACGACGACACAAATGACGAAGAACCGGATGTTTCCTCTATCCCTTCAGACGAAGACTCTATTGAGTTTTCAAGCAACGACAAAAGATAGCAAGTGGCTTTGGCATCTTCGGTTCGGTCATCTAAATTTTCGTGGACTTAAATTACTAGTCCAGAAAAAGATTGTGACTGGCATGCCCTTGATTGATGCTCCAGACCGCTCATGTGAAGGATGTCTCGTTGGAAAGCAACATCGGAAATTTTTTCCAATTGGGAGAGCTAGAAGAGCCAAGCAACCTCTGGAGTTGGTACATACGGATATCGTGGCCCTGTTGAGGTGGAATCATTTGGACAAAAAAGGTACACGCTAATTTTTGTCGATGATTTTACTAGAAAAACATGGGCTTATTTTTTGAAAGAAAAGTCTGAAGCTTTTGGCAAATTTAAAGAATTCAAAGTCTATGTTGAGAAACAGAGTGGCTTTAATTTAAAGACATTGAGATCGGACAGAGGTGGAGAGTTTACTTCCAATGAATTTGACAATTATTGTAAAATTCATGGAGTGAAACGTCGTTGACTGCTAGCTATACTCCTCAGCAAAACGGTATAGCATAAAGAAAGAATAGAACAATTTTTGAAATGGCAAGAAGTATGCTAAAGGCTAAAGCATTACCGAAGAAGTTTTGGGCAGAAGCTGTTGCTTGTGCTGTATTTGTGTTGAATAGGTGTCCAACAAGGAGTGTTCTTGGAAGAACTCCAGAAGAGGCTTGGAGCGGCAACAAGCCAGATGTTTCGTTCCTACGGGTATTTGGGTGCGTAGCATATCCCCATATACCGGACGAACGAAGAAAAAGTTGGATGATAAAAGCGAGAAGTGCATTTTCATTGGATATAGTTATGTGACTAAGGGTTATAAGCTATATAATCCTATCCCGGAGAAGGTAATTATTAGCGGGGATGTCCAATTTTTGAAGATGAAGCCTGGACTGGAATCAAAAGGCTGACCATAAAAACATTCCTATGGAAGATGAACCATTGGTGAGGGAGACCGAAGAATCTTCAATTGAAGATCCATCACTTTCACCTGGTAGTTCATCCTCCTCACCAGCAACGACTGCGAACCATTGATTCGTCGTTCACAATGACTGCGAAGACGCCGGTAAAATTCAAGGATTATGTGGTCACAAGAGTTGATCATAATGACGGTGACGAAATCACTGATGAAACAATGGTAAACTTTTGTTTATTTACCGAATGTGACCCCATATCCTATGATGATGCAGCAGCAGATGAGAAGTGGAACCAAGCAATGGATGAAGAAATCCACTCCATTGAAAAGAATGACACGTGGGTGCTAACTTCTTTACCACCAGTAAGAAGCCTATAGGTGTCAAGTGGGTGTACAAAACGAAGTGCAAACCCAACGGTCAGGTGGACCGTTACAAAGCTAGACTGGTGGTGAAAGGCTACAAGCAAAAGCCAGGTATTGATTATTTTGAAGTGTTTGCACCAGTGGCTCGAATGGATACCATTCGGATGATCTTGGCACTTGCAGCTCGAACCGTTGGAAAATCCATCAAATGGATGTGAAATCGGCATTCCTTAATGGTTTTCTCGATGAGGAAGTATATGTGGAGCAACCACAGGGGTTATGTGAAGAAAGGGCGTGAAAATCAAGTTTATAAACTGAAGAAAGCGTTGTATGGGCTAAAATAGGCACCTCGAGCTTGGCACACGAGGATTGATACTTACCTGTTAGAGCATGGCTTTCAAAAGTGCCCTTATGAGCATACACTGTATATCAAATCAAATACTAACGGCGATATTATAATTGTTTGCCTTTATGTTGATGATTTGATATTTACAGGAAGCTGTGAGAAGATGTTTGCTGAATTCAGGGAGGCCATGACAAGTCAATTTGAGATGACAGATTTGGGATTAATGTCCTATTTTTTGGGCCTTGAAGTGAAGCAAACAAATGAAGGCATATTTGTTTCACAGCAGAAGTATGCTAATGATATTTTGAAGCGATTCAATATGGAAACGCTCAAATCAATTCGAACTCCTGTAGCAGAACGGTTGGAGTTGAAGAAAGAAGGAACCGGTGAATTGGTAAATCCCACTTATTTCAAAAGTATTGTTGGCAGTTTAAGATATTTGGCTACCACTAGGCCAGATATAACTTATGGTGTGGGAATTATTAGTCGGTTTATGGAGAAACCATACCAATCACATTTGCAAGCAGCAAAAAGAATTTTAAGGTATGTCAGTGGAACTCGCGATCATGGAATTTTATATTCTTACACTGACAACTTCAGTTTAGTGGGGTATACAGACAGTGATTGGGTAGGTGATACTGAAACACGGAAAAGCACTTCCGGATATGCGTTCTTTCTTGGATCAGGAATAATTTATTGGTCATCAAAGAAACAACAAGTTATTGCACTCTCAACAGCTGAAGCAGAATACATTGCAGTATCTTCAGCAGCATGTCGGGCGATGTGGCTTCGAAGGATGCTTTTGAGCTTATGCATGAACAAAAAGGTCCTACTAAATTGATGTGTGATAACAAGTCAGCGATTGCATTGGCCAAGAATCCCGTATTTCATGGCAGGAGCAAACATATCGACATCAAGTATCATTATATTCGTGAGCTGATTATAGAAGGTGAGATTGAACTTGATTTCTGTAAATCCAAAGACTAGATTGCAGATATTTTGACAAAACCATTGAAGGCGGACTTGTTCGAGAAATTGAAGACAATGCTTGGTGTCGTTGTTTTTCAAAATCAATTTTAAGGGAGGCTGTTAGAAAATAGTAAAATTGTTTTTGTGTTTCGATTAGCTTATTTGTCTTTTAATTATTTTTGGCTAAGTGTGTGAAAGCAAGAGTTAGTCGGTTTGTAAAAAGCCAAAGAAAAGTGGGCTGCAAAGGAGAGAATTCTTGAAGAAGCTACAAGTGGTACTTGTTGCTGAAGTCTTCAAGAGTAGGAAGAAAGCTTCAACTTTGTAAACTTGAACGTGAAGGAAAAGTTTCAGCCCACAATTGTTGACTCCTTGGCCAAGAAGAAAAGTTCAACTTCAACTCTTGCATGTTGAAGATAATGGTGGTGAAGATGCTTATAAATATATGGTTATGTTAGTCTACTTAGTGTGTGAGAGTGTCTGTAAAAGTGAGAGAAAGTGAGATTTTAGAGAGAGTTTTAAGCTTAGCAAAGTTAGTGTGTGTACTCTCTTAAGCCTTTACAAAGGCATATTGTGTAATATAATCTCTCTTTGTGTGTGTACTCTCTCCCTCCAAATCCTTTTGGTTCCAACATTCCCGAGGCCAAACTCACGAACCCATTGCAAACCTCGATCTGTAATCTTAGACTTAAAATCACCGGGACAGGGTCGAATTAGGACTTAAGAACCTCCCAAGTTGTTCCACGCTTGGAGGCAGGTGATTAGCAATAGATTATTCCTAACAATTGTCACAAATTATGTGCAAAAAAGAGCTCGCAAATTTATGTTTGGTTGTAGTGGCAGTTAATGGTGATTTTCACTTTTAAGTGCTAAATGACGACAAAAGCTTATGGTTTCATTTGAATTAATTTGATTTTTAGGTAATTTAGATTGAGAAACCAAGAAAGGAGCCTCTAACTCAACTCGGTTGCGAATTGTGTAAATTACAACCTGGTGGTGGAACCGGTTGAATCAATTAATTAAAAAATCGAAATTTAGATGGGTTTTTTTCGACTGGTCCAGATTTAAAAACAATATTAGATCATATGAATCTCGAATGGAGCCCACACATTCTACTGACAAACTCAAATGAACCGAGTTGAATGCCATCGAAATTTCTCTGTTTGGTCAAGTAGAGAAAGTAGTCGTTTGGACATATGCAAGAATGGCCAGAAGTAGAGGCGAATTAGAGTAAATTGCGCAAATAATCCAAACTTGATTTGCACATATGTTTTATTTGATAATTCCGTAGTTAACCATGCTTTATATTAAGCACAGACATCTACCGATCAGCCGTGGAGTCTAGTCAGGTAGCGTATTTAGCCTTGTATTCACTCCACAGCTGGTCAACGGTCTTGCCCAGCAGGTCGACAAAGTACTTGTCACTATAAGCAGTCCTCATCTTCTCGTTCAGCTCAGCCACGAACCCATTTTTGAGGCCATTGCTATAGTCAAGAAAGCGTGCTGTGACGTCGGAACTCTCGTCCCACTTATCGCCCTGGCCCGGCTGCACCCAGTGGCCCGGCGCATAACCCGACCGGAGCCTCACGAAATCTGCGATCCCTTCCATTAGCCCATCCGGGGCCTGTCCGGCCCCATTCCACTGCCACACATGCGTCATCTCATGGTACAGGATCGCCGTCAACTGCCCCTTCACGTCCCCCGAGAAGCCCCCGAGGTGCGTGGCGCTCACGTGGATCCCGTTGTTGCTCGTGTATGCCACGCCGTCTATGTTGTCGATCAACAAGTTCACTTTGGCAACGTCATTTCGGTTCGCAGGATCGTTCTGTTGGAAGGTCCTCCAAATGAAATTGGTCGATTCGGTCATAATTTGCTGGGTGTACGGGATCCCGATCTCGTTAGTGAAACGGATGCCGCCAGGAGTGTCACCGCGTTGTTCGTCACGGTGAACTCCACCGCGTGGGATTGCATGGAACATGATAGAATCACAAGCGTGGCAAGGAAGAGCTTAGACATGGTTTGAATTTAAAGAATTGTCTGGGCTTGGAGATTGTTGTTGAGCTAATTGGGCTATTTATAGAGTATGATCAAGATGGTGAACACGCTGAAATGTTCAGCTTTTTAAGAGCTAGTGAATTAGCAGTCGCTTAATTGTATTTTGATGGGGACTTTTGAGATAAGATTACCCCAACCAATACGAGTGTCACGATCCTCTTTTCCATCGACGCATTCGAGGTGTGGGGGATAAGGACGACATTTAAAAGTAATGCCCAAAAGGCTACTCGAAGACCCTTAATTAGGCATGGCTTCTCCCAAGCCTTCATCTTGTACGACATTGGGTTCATTTTAAGTTTGGATTAATCCGAAAGGATTCTATATTAGATAGGAACCGTCACTAGCCTTTCATAGTTAGTTAGAAATCAAGTGAGGCATGAGAGATTGCCTCACTTTCTACACAATTAAAGTTTTCTAGGTTCCAGGATTTGATTTCACAAATAAGTTCTATTAGTGCTATTTCGGTACCTCTAACTTGGCAGGATTGTTCATCTAAGTGATCAAAGTGATCAAATGGTTTTTATTACCAATCATGAACCCTAAAAGTCATTTGATATCACATAATGTTCATTCAATTGTTTTTAAGAGTTTATTATGACCCTAAAGCTTATTTGAACCATGTTAAAAAGTAAAAGAACGATCAATGTATTGAATGTGCATGATTTAAACACCCAAGTATTGAAAGACTAGATATATAGGTGTGAAAATAGAAACTTGATACTTGTCAGGCAAAGAACATACTTGACTTTGTTCTAAGCCTCAAGACATTAACCTTCATAAGCCTGATGCCAGTGACTAAACCTAACTCCATTTTTCACATAAACCCATCTTAGTCATTAGCATTCCCAATTGAAGAGAACGATCAAGTAGTAAAAGCAGTAATAGATTAACTACAGACCGTTCAACAATCACAACGAGTGTAAGGTAATTAAGGACATCTAATAACTACCTCTTTGACCACTTGTGCCTCGAAGACGCTGTGAGTCCCAAAAACTCAATCTCTTCGACCTTCACAAACCCCCATCCGTCAGAAACAAACAACCACAAAGAGCGAAACTCTGCTTCAGTGAATAGACATAAGACCCATTTTCTGACTACGCTATACATATTGGTGTAAATTCGCGTTTTTCACCAAGAGTATAATATTGTCAAGAAGATTAGTCCCCTTAAGATCTGGAGGGAACTAATTCATGTTTTTCACCAAGAGTATAATATTGACATTGTTAGGGAAATCCCTGATGATGTTTTGAAGATGACAAAATAAATCAAAGGCTACTAACATATTTGATGGTTGAGTAATAGACTATGCAGATGATAGAATGTGTAAAAGATATTATCAAAGTTTATTCTTGGAAGATCTAGAAAACAAACTTTATGCTGAAGCTGAACCGGAAGACAAACTCTATGTTGAAGCAGAATATGTTCAGACTCAAATTGTAAAGTCTATCGCACTTAGACTCAAATTGTAAAGTCTATTGCTCTCAGACTTTATATCCAGATTCGATGAATCGTAACTCAAGCCCAATCATACAACGGCTAGTGATCTGGTTTGGATTTCACATCAAGATTGATTTGATTGACTCAATCTATTTGATTGACGATTGAATCTTGAAGACAAGAACTTTCTATACGAAGAAGCTTTACTTATGGAAACCAAGATTTCGTTTGTATGAGCGATCGGAATCAATTTGGGATTCTACCTTTGTCACTCAACGGCTACCAAATCTTCTAAATACAGAGCTGTCCAATGGATATATTGGAAGACGATTCTCTGGGATACTGTCCAACGGGTAGTTTGGAAGTGGAGGAGTATTTAAGGAGATCATGGACCGATGAGTAAGTAAGAGATAGAGCGTAGAATTTATAACTCCAAAGTCCGAGCGATCTTTGTTCTTACACTTGTCTTTGGAGAGCTTAAAACGTTTGTGATCGTGAGAGAAATACCAAAAGAGTGACTTAGTGAGATAGTGTGATCTACTAAGTGTTTGCACTCGAAGTTGTAATCTCTTGTTGATTTCATAGTGGAATCCAGCCAAGAAGGTTGTTAGCATGGGAGAGTGGATGTAGGCTTGGATTAAGCCGAACTACTATAAACCTTGTGTTCTTATTCTCTTCCCTAACTCCTTTATTTTACTCGAAGTTTATTTTATTCCGCATATATTTGCCAAGGTTTATTTTATATACCTATTCACCCCCACTCTAGGTGTTCATACTAGCACTCTCAGATATCACCCCTGACATCACCTTGCCCTACGAAAAGCCGATGATCGCGAAGCATGAGGAGCTGTTAGTCGCTAAGATAGGAGAAGAAGATGTCAATAAAGCCTTGCGTGATAAATGGGTAGCTGAGCAACATCCTGTTATTGGAAAATTTCTCACTAGGAAAGACAAGGAGCCTTTGTACGAGATCATGGACTCAAAGCCTGTTCAAGAGTGGGGCACGACTGGACAACTCCCTAAGCTTACTCCAAGAGTTAGGGTCTAAAGAATACCAACCCCTATCAACTTGGAAAGTGAATTAGACAATGAAACTCTAATTGAGCTGGCAAAATGAAAGGCCTTACTCAAAAGGTCTAGACCATAAGCCAAGAAAAAAAAGCTTAAGCAGATCAATTCAGCATCTGCCAACGAGCCACCGCACCAAAGTTTCGAGCATTCCCAAGAATACAGCTTTGAAGGCTACCATTCTCTAGAGTACAACCTTGAAGACTTCTCGGCCCTAGAATACAATCCCAAGGACTTCTAGCGTTATTTCAACAATGAAACTGACGATTCATCGTATAACTGTTTCCTACTCTCACCCGGGGATGAAGGCCCGTCAGAAGAGAAAGCATACGTCTTTATCCACTACGATCCTAACGAAGTATTAAGCTCGTCCTCTGACCATGAGGATAGCTTCAATACTCCATCTTCATTCGGAAGAAGAAAGCAATGAGGTAATTTCGGTGGAGTCTAACTTCCCTGAAACAGAAAAATTCACCACTATAACAAATATGCAATGGGAAAACCAGTGGCCTAACCATGATACATCAAGCCCATCTTGCGCTCATAGAATCATGACCCCTGGAGAAATGTGGATACCTAATCTTTGTAAGTATAATGGCACAACTTGCCCCATGGCTCATTTGCAATATCTCAACGCTGAAATGAGTCGGTACTATAACCCGATGTCATTCGCAACTCAGGCCTTTCAAGAAAGTCTTACATGGTCTGCATTACAATGGTTGTCTTCTGCATGAGAAATTGGAATGAGCTGTCTTCTGCATTCCTGCTTTAGTATCAAAGCCGGATTGGGACTGAAGTGCCTTGTTAGAACTTAGTTCACTTCAAAAGAAGACCAATGGAAGATTTCTGAGCGTATGCAAGGAGATGGGAGGCTTTTATGATATAAACTTACCCTTAACTGGTTGAAGAAGAAATGATAAAGTTGTTCATAGAGGCTTTACCTCGCAAGCATCGTTGTTGGTTGCATGGGTTGCACTTCCATAGCTTTAATGAAGCGGTCCTCTCATGCGAATACTTTGAGTCTACTAGAGGTGATGAACTCAAAGGCACTTGATTTCGAAACCAACACTATCAAAGCACTCCTTTACACATGAGTTTTCATGGGTTTTACTTGTTTCTATAATTTTATGTTTCTTATTTTGTCTAGTGTGCTACTGTTGTATTTTCCATTCCAAGTACTCTATTGTACAGTTCTAATATTTTGTTTTAAGAGCATGAGGCAGTACTCCAAACTAGCCCAGTGATGTTATCCAACCATGAAAAAAAAATATCATCCAAGGAGAATATTGAGGGCTGGAATTCCTCATGCTTTTTCTCCCCCAAAGATGTATTTTGAAAATAAAAAATATTTCATCACCCAAAAGTTTTTGTTAAAACAAGATGATAAATTTAAGCACGTTTGTCTTTCTAACTCTCTCACTTTATGTTTCAGAACATCATCCCCTTTGATTTAGTGTGACAAAAGGTATTTGAAACTAGCACATCGTGTGAACAAACCAAACTCGAGAACACATTTTCAAGAAAGCGGGGGTAAACAGAAAGGATACAAAAGGTGAGACGTAATAGGTACGGGCATACAGTTGAAATCGAAGCATCCATGACATGCCTCATTCCTACCCAGCTCCATCCTAAGCCAAATGACTATCTTGTCGCACGACAAGTCCAAACAGCAAGATGTTACAGTTTCAACTTCGATGAGCCCAGAAGCATAAGAAAGAAGTTTCTTCTCTTCCTTTAAAATGATTACTGTCAACAGGGAGAGAATCCAAACAGTCAAGGCGATCTATAGCCCCACACCCTGGACAATGACTTGGGAATCTAGAAGCTTCACTCCAGACGCATATTCTTCCAAAGAGTAGTTGCCATCAGAAAGCTTGAGATTTTTTATCTCATATTTCATAGAAGCTTGAGGTACATGACTTTTGCCCAATGATGCTATAGTTAAAGACAAAAAGAGAAATTCCACAAAAGGAAGGCGTTGAAGATGAATCAACGACTAGCAATCATGCATACATGGTCACAAATGAGGAAGGCCAATTGAAGGAAACATTGAACTATGCCAAGATAAAGAGGCCATCATCGACATTCAAATATCTTTAAGAGCTAGCACAGACAAACTCTGGAGAAGGGTAATTTGGTATCGTTTCCAATACTCCCACTATCTGAACCCGCTTTTGACATATTTTCCCTATTTGACAGGGAGCATCACAACTAAAGAACCAAACTCAATGGTTAGGCAAATCAATACTGGCCAAGCTAGTATACGGAAATGACTTGCATTGAATTCACTTGACTTCGTGTAAAGGGACGTGCCATCCATAAGCCAATTAAGGAGAATAATTGGCTTGATGAAGTGGAAGACACGAGACTTCATGTCCTCCTTGTACTCCAGGTCCATTTAATTGTTTGCAAATCAGTGAAGGGTAATGTTGTATCGCTTCCAGTTGTTTGACTTCTAAAAAATTTCGTGACTAACATGCTCTCTCTTGTCTTTTACAGGATCACCTAACCGTCAAAGATGCGAACAACAAATCAATGAAAGGCATGTCAGACTTTGATAAGCTTTCCTAAACAAAGTATCATCAAAGCAAATGACAGAAAATTTGCAAGCTTCAACTCACATTTGATTTTGGCCAGACTAATTGATCTACTTGTACATCTTCTCTTCTATAAGAGCAAAAGCATAGATGCCCGATTAGATTCCCAATCCTTGGCTGATCATTCATGTGTCATATCCCTAATCAATAAGGATAACCATCGGCACCCCTTTGTGAATAACCCTTTTGATGTTCAAAACTTAACAATACTATTATGTTGACTCTCAAAGCTACTAACAAAGTCTATTTTAGCCAAAACCATTCATTTGTTCTGAGAGTACAAACTCCATTACATTTAAAATGCTGCATGCCTTTTCCAAATGGATTATGCACGATGATTTTGTTTGTCTAAATCACTGATTCCATTGAGAATTATTAGAATAGACAGTTAATTGAAGAATACAAGATTGATTGAGTATGCTGGATGAGGCGCATCAGAATGATGACAGGCAAGCCATATCCTACACACAGTCCCATATCTATACACTTGTGAGATGAGTGCAGAAGATTCCATGGCTGCAGGGTAAAGAGTTCTCTCGCGAATGGTATGATAACCAAAATAGTGAGAGGCATTCCATCGTTCACCCCATTGAGCTCCTTACACTAGTGAAATTTCTGTCCTACCCTTGTCAAGAACTACCTCATATTGGGGCAGATCGGAAGCAAAGCAGCATCACAAGGTGAGAAGAGAGATAGAAATTTTATTGCTTGCACTTGTATCAATCTTCTGGTGTCTTTATTGCATATGAACACTCGCATTAATTTAAGTGCCCTAAAATGACGAAGAGCAATTCTTTCTCTATGTACTTGTATGCACTTGTACAGCCCAAGTGAGTCTGTAAATTTACCCTTACATTGAGACAAAGCAAAAGTCATTGTCATAGCCTAAAGCACCAGCTGAAGATGAAGACTCAAGAGTCTACTAACGGTGCTTCGATTGAACTTGCCTAGGCTAGTTCCTCTAACAACGAGTATAAAAAAAAAAATAGGGGCATAAAAAAGCAGTGTACCTGGTAAAAGCAAGGTCAATGCCCATATTTGAATAATTGGAATAAAAAATAGGGGCATGAAAAAACAGCGTGCCTAGTAAAAGCAAAGCCGATGTCCCCTAGTCAAAAATATAGCCAAGAAAAAGTTGCTATTGTGGTCTATAGAACCTCCATTTGACAAGAAAGACTAGTGACAAATGCCAAGACAATCACCAACTCTTTTCCTCTTACATGTGAGCCAAGTCTACGTTACATTCCCGTTGTAAATGTCTCTTCAGACTAGGGCACTTCAATTAACGTAGGATTTCATGCGTCTATAAGCATCGCTCGAAGAAGTACGAGCAAGATTACTCTGTCTCTTTTCGCAGGATTCTTGACTTGCAAACCTGGAGATGATCATACGACACTTCGTTCATGAGCCTTGCCCTCGACGGTCCCATTTGATAAGCCGTTGACCAAGTCTTCATCACAATTTCAACAAAGACCTCTCACATTAGTAAAGTCGTATCACTTACGAGAATACTTGGACCCCTATTGACATGATGACAGTAAGATAGTGTGGTCCTTATAAATCTTGCATCAATGGTCAGGATAGCCTTTTCCATGAGAGTGAGCGGAAAATCCTTTTAGATTTAAAGTCCCTCATCTAGCATGCTCAAGACATATATATTCCGAATAAAGGTTGTCTTTCAAAATCTTCCCCAGTGGAATTCGAGTGATACAAAAATGACAAGATTGTCATGTATAAATCACATTTGAACTTATGAATTTACAACACATATAATCATTGTGTGTGTGTGTGTGTGTGCATATTGTGCAAACAGCAAGCATGCTCTTAAAGATTAGAGATGTCATCAGGAAAGCACATCCCCAACCTCACTCCCAGAGCTTTATGTTTGATAAATCTTTGAGAACCCACCACTCATCGGGTACTCTCTCTTATTGACACTCACCATGTCCAAGTTGTCCCCAAATAATATAGCAGTTGTTCAAGCATTCCATTGCTTTACTTGGCAACACCTACCCAGGTATGCTTTCTTACAATTGAACCAACTGAGTGGTCCCAGGTTATATCATTAAATATTTGTGTTCATCCAAGTATCTTAGTACTTTGTACACTTGCGTCTACCCAAGTGTTCCACCCCTTTTAAGTGCCTGCAGCAATCCAGGTAAGTCTCATACCATATTCAAGTTTATAATACCAGAAGATGAGAGACCTTCACAAATATGAGAGGCACAACCTCGATATTCCCAATTACCAGGAGGTGAGAGACCTTTATGAATATCCAAGATACGTCCTTGATATTCTCAATTACTAGGAGATGAGAGACCTTCATGAATATCCAAGGTACGTCCTCGATATTCCCATTAATAGGAGGTGAGAGACCTTCATGAATATCTTAGGTACACCCTCGATATTCCCAATTACCAGGAGGTGAGAGACCTTCATGAATATTCAAGGTACGTCCTTGATATTCCCCATTACTAGGAGGTGAGAGACCTTCATGAATATTCGGGACACGTCCTCGATATTCCCCATTTACCAAGAGGTGAGAAACCTTTCACAAATATCTCAGGTATGTCTTCAATATTTCCAATTACTAGGAGGTGAGAGACCTTTACGAATATTTCAGGTATGTCCTTGATATTCCCATTACTAGGAGATGGGAGAGCTTCACGAATATGCGAGGTACATTCTCGATATTTCCCAATTGCTAGGAGGTGGGAGACCTTCACAAATATGCAAGGTACATCCTCGATATTCCCAATTATCAAGAGATGAGGAACCTTCATGAATATTCCAGGTACCCTTTCGATACCTGCGAATGCCAAGTATCCTTCAAGAGTTTGTACTTGTGATTATCCAAGTACTCTTCGATACCTGCAAGCAATCAAGTACTCCTTCAATGCCTGCGAACGTCCAGGTACCCTCCAAGAGTTTGTACTTGTGATCATCCAAGTACTCGTCCATTGCCTATGATCAGCCAAATGCCCCTTTTAACGCCGGCAAATGCCCAAATATCCTTCAGGTTAGTACTTGTGAATATCCAGGTACTCATTGATATGCCTGTGAATGTCTAGGTATCTTCCACAAATCGATGCCCTGAGAAAGGTCAATGCATCTCCCGAGAAAGGTTTGGTTCCAATTGGTGTCTTCGACATAAATCAGACACCCCACAAATCAATGCCTTGAGAAAGGTCGGCGCTTCCTCCCGAGAAAGGTCGGGTTCCTACCTATGTCTCTAACAAAAGTCAGACACCCCAACAAATATGATACTTTGAGAAAGGTCGGCGCATCTCTCGAGAAAGGTCGGGTACCAACTGGTGTCCTCGATACAGATTAGGTGCCCACAAATAGATGCCCTGAGAAAGGTCGGTGTATCTCCTGTTAAGGCGACCGAAGAAAAGTTCGGGTCCGAGACAAATCACTTACTGTTCTGACAGGCAACCGAAGAATAGTTTAGGCCCTGGAAAAGCAATTTCCCATCACGATGACTGAAGAAAGGTTCGGGTTCGAGACAAACCACTGATTGCTCTAACAGGCGACCGAAGAATGGTTCGGGTCCTAGAAAAGCAATTTCTCGTTAAGGCGACCGTATAAAGGTTCGAGTCATAGACAAATTATTGATTGTTTTAACAAGCAACCGAAGAATGGTTCGAGTCTTGGAAAAGCAACCTCCTTATATCACTAGGTAAGATGATACCTTGATACTTGCCAAACTCGGGGTTCACACCCTATCTCACTCACTCCCGGTAGGTAACTACAGGTATCTTCTTATCTGTCTTAGTATATGTAAAGTTATATTGCTCTTTTTCTTGCATAGAATAATAAGTCCCAAATAAAATATAATCTGCTACGCATGCATGGATAAAATTTAGGCATCAGTTTGTCTTTGAATGCAACCTCTGCGAGCTCACCTTCAAAGAGGGGCAGCTGTTGACGCCTTAATTTTATTTAGGATTATTTTATTTTATTAATTAAGTTTTTATTTTATTTTGTCTTTTCGGATAAATAAGATAATAAAAAGAAAACAAAGCAAAAACAAAAAAGCAAAGCAAAGCAAAAGCCCAGCCTATTCTCCTCCTTCTTCACCCCCGGCCCGGCCCCTTTCTCTCTTCTTCTTCCTCCTTCTCTTTCCTTCACCGCTGCAACTCACGTGCGTAAGCGAGGCTGACACGCGAAGGATGGCTTACGGCCGAGGGGAGTAGGCCGACGTTAGCCGGAGAGGATAAGATCTTAGGCACCATCAATGCCGAGCACACTTCGCTGGATAAGCTCGGATGGGACTCCGGTTCAGCCAAAGAGGACTGTTCGGTGCGCAAAGACTGACGGTCGAAGCTTCGTCGACCGGCCGCCTCCTCGCCTATAAATAGCAGGCCACAAGCTTCGTCCGGAGGAGAGCAAGCTCCGAGATCTTCCCACTGAGAGACTTCGGGGGAGAAATCAAAGAGTAAGCGAGAGAGAAATCGGGTCGCGAGCTCAACCAACCTCCCATCGAGAGACTTCGGGAGGCCGGCCGACAAGCAAGTCCAAGGAGGTTAGATTTGGCCGGTGGAGGCTCGGATCTGGCTGGAGAGAGAGAGAAGCCAGATTAGGGTTGCACCCTTGGACATCCCACTGAGAGACTTCAAGGGGGTCCGAGGACTCGCGGCTGCGAATCCGAGCTTCACCGGAGGAGGAAGTAGAGAGAGAGAGAGAGAGAGAGAGAGAGAGAGAAGCTGGAGGAGGTCTGCGTGGGTACCACCGCCATCGCCGCCCTCGTGGCGTCGTCGCCAGGTAGCAAGCTGTCGCTGTTGTTGTCACCGTTGTCCTTTCCCTTTGTAGCCCAGCCATCGCTGCCATTGCCGTCATCGTCGCTGATGCACCTTGGTCCTCTCCCTCCTCGACGCCGCGATTCGGAAAACCCTAGGGTTCCCAATTTTCTAGGTTGCGACCTCGGGTTGTTGGGTCGGACTCGGATCGGGAACAGCGTAAGGATTTCGGAAATTCCGAGGGGCGGAGGTCGGAGTCGCGAATCGAGCCGGGTCGTGTAGGGTTTGTCAAGGAGTCGAGTTGTGGAGCCAAGTCATCGAGGCCGGACCGGTGTCCCCAAACGCTCAGCCATGGCGTTGTTTTGTTTAATAAAAAAAAGTCGGGCCCGTTTGCGTTTTGGGTTGGCCCAAGTCAAACACAACCCATGGATCCGACTCGGGTCGGTTTTTATTTAAAATAATATTTTAAATAAATAAATAAATAATAAATAATTTATTTCCAAAAAATCAAAAAATATATATTTTATTTTCGAAATATATTAAAAAATATTTTAATTTCCAAAAAAACCAAAAATATTTTATTTTCCTAAAAATCAAAAAAATCAAAATATTCCATATTTTCCAAAAATACCAAAAATAAAAAAAAATCCCTTTTATGTAAAAAAAAAAAAAAAAAGAAAAAGACTCAAAAAAAAATTTTCCTCCAAAAAATGCATGGAAAATCCCTCGAACATCCAAAAAGCCTCAAGGTTTAAACAAGATTATGTGCCGAAAGGGCATTAGTGATTAACTAGTGTAATCAAGTCCATGATCCTCATTTCTCTAGTTGCGCAGGAACGAGTATTTCTCCCGATACTTTGCTTGGATTTCTAATCGACCCACCCTAAAACGATTAGTGGTGATTTCGTTTTAAAATTAATTTACAAGTTAAAAACTTAGACTATTAAAGTTGTGAATTGGTGGACTTGGGAGAGTCCCGGCTTAATAAATTCAGTCGAGCTATTAGCCTCCTTAGGTGCTTGTACCCGATTGTGGGTGCTGAAAAAAAGAGATCGTGACAACAACAAAAGAGTTGACGCTGCCGTCTCCAGCAAGACGAAAAAAGGAGCGATGAAGATGAGTCCAGACGCACAAAACCCAAGAAATAGTGATGGGCTTCGGTGAAACTCGAAATAGGCTCCAAAGGCTCTCGCTTGTCTTGCATTAGAACAAAACAAGATGCGGAAAGCTTTAAGATTGAGTACAGTACCCACAGAGCAATCATTGCACAGTTTAAGTCACAGAGGTGGAACTTAACGGAGCTGAGAGCCTGAGAACAGTTCATGTACATGAAACCTGCAAATCCTGCTAACGAAAAGAGGAGATATCAGCTTTCTCCTTTTGACCAGCGAACCTTGTAGAGTTGAGGAGAGACTTGTGAGCGAACCAGTTCAATTCAACCTGGTCTGTTCCTGGTTCTAGCCTAGAATGGTCTTACATGCCGGTTCTAGGCCAAGAACCGGGAACCAAACCCATTAAGTCTGATTCTCGATTTTCGGATTCCTGTGTGTACAGATCAGAAGGGGCCTGTTTAAGCGGCGCCCGAACAGCCGGTTGATCAACTCCCGTCCGCCATGGTCATCTCCTGCGTCGTTGGTAAATCATTATTGCTACCAATCATGCCCCCTTAATTTGCTCCGTCTTTGGATACGTTTCCCTTTTCTGGATGTGCCTAGTGAGCCCTCATGGGGCTCTGACCATTCACCACTCACACCGCCGAAAAAATTTCTCTGCTGCTCCGAGACTCATTTCCACACCACTCCTAACTCCAATCACGGGAGGCCGACCCGGACCCACATTCGGAGGCCTTCACTAGGTATTGCCTGCACTAACAATGGCGGACAACCTAATCCACCGGTGCACGATTCCAGCTCTGATGCCGCCCCAATCCTATCACAAATACCAGGAGCAGAGGTGGTGAAGAACATTATGGGTTGTACCGTATGCATCTACATTCCCACTCACTTGAGCACGCTCTTTTTAGTTTCTACCGTCACATCATACTTTGCACATTTTCGGTTGGAGGCCCTCCTTTGATGAAGAACTAGAGTTGCGTAAAAATTATACTTTTAATTAATTTTCTTATAGTTAGATTTATTATTATCGCATTAAGATTCTAGTTGATAATATTTCTTCCAGTTAGGAAACTAGGTTTTCTGATTACTCCATATATATTGATGTTGATGCGTTTCTTTAGCTAGCTTTTGGTTATGAATTGATATCGAGATTATTAAGTTATTATCAAGCTTTTGGTGTTTCTTCCCCTTTCCTCAGCCTTTTATCTGATTTCCTTCCTTTTCTTGTCACTTGTTTATACCTCATTTCTGTATTCTCAATCGTGTTTTGCCACTCCTTCCGACGTGCATCAGTTTGGTATCAGTATAAAAGTTCCCAGAGCAATTGCAGTTCAAGATCACCTTTTGCATAAGAGATTTTGTCGAACGTTGATCAAGTTAGAGCACTAAATCTAGCCATGTGATTGACGGCTTAAAAAGAAAAAGGGATGAGAAAAACAACATATGAGATATTGGGCTAATATTTATTATATTTTCATTGCTTATTGGGCTAACATTAATTATATTTGATAAGCTAATTGTTAATAAACTAGGATCCTAGTTGAACCAGAGAAACCCGAATTCTGACCATTTGTCAGAGAAAAAAGCAATTCCTTGACTTCTTCGCATGCTGATGAGAATAAATGGAAAAGAGCTAATGTTTTTCATATTTTTACTAGAATTACTGATAAGTTGAGTAAAATTTTTATTCAAAATGGCCATTTTTCAGATCTTATTCTAGGTTCTCTGGTTAAGTTTTTGAAAATCACTTCTGAATTGCATCGGAGCCTACATGCAATTTCTTTCGGTGATGCTAGTTCTAAAGTTATTTCAGAAAGATTTCAAATACCCCTTATTGAAGGATATCAAACCGGCACAACGGATCTTTTAGAATTTGGATTTGAAGAAAGAAAAATCAAAAATTGAAATTTCTTTGTTGCTAATATGTGATATTACTCATGATCAATCAATTAAGGAAATTTTGACCAAAAAAACCATCAACTAAAGAAATTTCTTCTGGCCAAAATTTTCTTGTGAGTGAGTCTTTTGAGTCTCGTGACTTGCCTCTTGATAAAAATATTAGCGCAACACTCAAGGTCGGGAATTTACGCCTAATGATAAAACCATTCGGGAAGATCATGTGTTTGGAGATCTCTTTTTAGGAGATTCAATTAAGGCAAAGTCACTTCCAAAGAAACGTGATTTTTTGTAGGGGATTGAGAACGAAAAGTATGCAGCTGTGAAGATAGTTCCTGAGGAGAGCGGGGCATATTGTCTTTCCATGTTCAAAGCAGTTTCATTACTCAAATCATTGGAAAAGGCGTTCGTATAATTCCTCATGTGTGAAGCACGTTTGTTAGTCGACTAAGCCGTCCATGCAACTCGTCGTCTTCTTCTTGCTTGCGGAGAATGATGAAGAATCAAACTTACAGCGAGATTAGACTTTTAATTATCTTATCTTTAGATATATATCGAGCTTACAGCGAGATTAGACTTCTAATTATCTTATCTTTAGATATATATTTTTCATCATTGAGATCTTAGTTGATGATGTTCCTTTTCTGGTTGTTAATCCCTTCTTTCACGAATCTCAACGGTGATTTGCTACACTTTCGTCCGGCATCAACCTTCGCTCGGATGATTAGCTTCATCAAGGCCATCCATGGCAATAGCCTTCAGTGTTGTTTCCCACGTAAGAGCCACCTTTTCACTTGACATTGGGTGCAGTTCTTTTGAGTGCGTATTCCACTCTTAGCTTTTGTACTGCTTTTTCTAACGCTCTGTTAGCATTCAAATAGATAAACACTCAATCATGTTTTCATCTAATAATTTAAGAATCTAGAATAATTGGCATTGTAAAAGAGATCCTGACTTCAAATATTTCTTGGTCTCTATTGTCTCCCTTAATGTATATATATATCCATGCCTAATCCACGTTATGCGTGGGTGGATATGTTAGAATATATGAAAATTAAACTAAAGTTTTGACATTTGGATCTAGTTTTTGAGTGTGGATCCAACCCAACGGCCACGTCTTGAGTGTACAACCTATGGTTGTGTCGCTACCTACCTGTTTTAATCATATGGCTTTGATTAGTGAAAATAAAACTAATAGTGCCTAAACTTTACCCTCCATATGCAGTGTCATCTTTGGAGCTTTCATTGGTTCAATGTGGTCCTTCAATGTTTCCTAAATGTTTAATGTGGTCTCCAAATTTGAAATTTGTTCAATTTAGTTTGTCAATTTTCTAATGAAGTCAAATCAGTCCTTCAGAACTATTCACAAGAATAGATTATTACACTATTACTCAAATTGAACGAATTAAAATTTCAAAGATGACATTACATATTGGTCAAAGTTGTTGGATTATTTGTGTCAGTTTCCTATTTAATTACTATACAAATTGTTTTGGTCCCCTTTGACCATATGTTGGTTCAATTAATTGGAGATTGAGCGAGTTCCACCAAAGATTAACATGGTATGGGCAATGTCAATGATGGTAACACATTTTGCATTTTTTTTTTAATTAGGCATTTCATCTAAATTATGTATGTCTGCTTCAATGATGGTCCTTCAATTATGTATGTTTGCCTTTGGAAAGAGCTCAACCTAGAACTTCGTAGTTCGAAGAGGGGGTCACCAGGCGTTAAAACTTGTCCAAGGCATGTTGTGAAGATTGGCGTCGGGCATGTGGATAACATGTAAAAATGAAATGAGTTGAAGTGGTCAATGAGTGATGAGTCTGTTTCAGTTCTACACGTGGCAAATCATGTAAGTTCACAAATGCTAGCTCGGTTCCAGTTTGAGATTGAGGTGTGACTTAGGGGTGTTAACGCCCGGCTTGGTTCGAGTTCCCAATGAAATCCGATCCAATCCGATTCGAATATGAATGGTATGTGTTTCTTTTGCAACACGGCCCACATAAATTCTGAATCGAAAAAGGGGTTTGGATAGAGTTGGTCGGATTTTCGTTTCCTTTTATATATATATATATAAGGATTTGCTTAGTCATCCTCGATTCTCTTATCCCCAATTTAAACGAGGCTAATGCATACTTTAGTTGCATGCTAAGTGCTTGTACCAATTTACTATGAGGCATGATGGAAGATATAATGATTTTCCTGAAGAATAACTCCGTCAAATTTATGCACTAATTTGAATCACGCCGGGTGTTCTTTCCACTCCCATATTTGCTTTCTTCACTCTTGCTAAACCATGAACAAATTGTAAAACGGAATTGTGACCGAAACAACTGGTCGGCCCACTTCACCGGGGAGTGGATGGTGAACCGACCCCCATTTATCCGAACCAATACTTTTCCAGCATAGATTTGGTAACCAGTTGTTAGGAATCAATCAACCAGCGCAAGAAACTTGAAGCTCATACTGATGAAAAAAAGCCTCATATGAAACAAGTCAAGAAAAGCATAAAGGCCGCACCTTGAATCTCCTATTCACTTACCAACAACTTACGAGGAAACACCAAACCATATTTAAAAAATTTCAAAGAAGCATAAAGCTTCTTTGCCATATTCAAGCGATAAACTAGAAAACAACCCAAGCGAAAACACCACATCAAAAAAATAAAATGAAACAGTAGCTTTGTTTGTTTAAAGGAAAATTAACGATTTAAGAATATTTTCCTAAAAATGATTATTTGTATCGCTTGATATGATTAATCAATGAAAAGTGTTTTCATTATCAATAACAATTTAAATCTAAATATTTTCATGATAAATTTTTTTCGTTTATTCATTTTTGTACTTAATACCAGTTTTATGAAAATATTTCGAAATTGTTAATCTTTTGAGAAACAAATGCACTCAAAGGGACATATATTTTCCTTGGTACAGGAAATTAGCAAGTGGGGTAAACTCAACCGCATGATATTTACTTCATAGGGTAGTGGTTGATGAATCGACCCCCATTTCCCGGAACCAATACTGTTTTAGCATAGTAACAAATTGTCAGGATGCAATTGACCACCACAAGAAACCCGAAGCTCATACTGATACTGTAAACCTCATATGAAACGGGTAAAGGAAGCAAGAAAGCCATGCTTGAGTTTCTGGGTTTAATTACGAACGTGCTTCTTTGATATATTCAAGCGAGAAATTAGAAAACGACCCAGGTTAAAATACCACATCAAAAAATAGAAAGAAATAGAGACTCTATTTGTTTTGTGAAAAATGAATAATTTTGAAAATATTTTAGTAAAGATTATTGATTGTATGACTTGAAGACAACAATTTAAATCTAAATATTTTCATTGATGGTGAATTTTTTTTTGTTTATTCAATTTTGTAAATGATACAAACGATTACTTTTAGGAAAATATTTTCTTAATAGTTCATTTTTCCGAAACAAATGCACCCAGAGGTATAGATATACCTCCTTAGTCTAGGAAATTAGCAAGAAACTAGAAGTCCTTACTGATGCTAAAAGCCTCAATGAAACAAGTCAAGAAAGCACAAAGGCCATATCTTGAGCTTCCGATTCAATGACGAACGAGTTTCTTTGCAAATATTCAAATGCAAAACTAGAAAACAACCTAGGCTGAAACACCCCATCAAAAAATAGAACGAAACAAAGGCTTCATTTATTTCATGGAAAATGAATAATTTAGAAAATATTTTCCTAAAAATGATTACTTGTATCGTTAAAAATAATTATTTGATGAAAAATATTTTCATTATCGATAATAATTTAAATCTAAATATTTTTGTCTATGATGAGTATATTTTTATTCATTCATTTTTGTGAATGATACATACAATCACTTTTATGAAAAATGTTTTCCAAATTGTTCATTTTTCATGAAATAAACATACTCAAAGAGCACCACCGGCCGCGGTGGCTCAACTGGATAAGACTCTGCTGATCCTCAACGAAGAGGTGAAGGGTTCAAAACCTAGGGGATGCGCTAGGTGTATTAAGTGTGACTCAGGGGTGGTGGGTCCTCCTGGTTAAGTGTCACTTGGGGGTTTACGGCGCGGCTGTCGACTGCAAGCCGGTTCCTCCAATACCAAAAAAAAAAAAAAAAAAAAACATACTCAAAGAGACCAACGGCCATGGTGGCTCTGCTAGGTAGGCTTCAGTGAACCTTTGCGAGAGAGGTGAGGAGTTCGAAACCTTTGCAAAGCAAATGCTCTGGCAGAGTTACTTGGTGACTTAAGTGTACTGCTAGGGGTGGTGGGTCCTCCCGCTTACATAGCACCAGGGGTTTAAGCTTTGGCTACCGGCTGAGGCGGTTCCTTCAGCACAAAAAAAAAAAAAAATATATATATATATATATATATATATATATATATATATATATATATACCCAAAGAGACATATATTCCACCTAGTACATGAAATTAGCAAGTGGGGTAAGCTCAACCATACGATCCTTTCTTCATAGAGTAGTGGATGGTGACTACTGGCTGAGGCGGTTCCTCCAGCACCAAAAAAAATACCCAAAGAGATGTATATTCCACCTAGTACATGAAATTAGCAAGTGGGGTAAGCTCAACCATACGATTCTTACTTCATAGGGTAGTGGATGGTGAATCGACCCCCATTTATCTGACCCAATACTTTTCTAGCATAAATTTGATAACATATTGTCGGGAATCAATCAACCAGAACAAGAAACTTGAACCTCATACTAGTACTACAAGCCTCATTTGAGACAAGTCAAGAAATCATAAAGGTCACACCTTGAATCTCCAATTCAACTATGAACAGGTTTCTTTTCCATATTCAATCGAGAAACTAGAAGGCAACCCACGCTAAAACTCTGCATCTAGACATAGGATGAAACAAAGACTCCATTGAATGATTTAGAAAATATTTTCCTAAATATGATTGCTCGTATCGCTTAAAATAATTAACCAATGAAAAATATTTTCATTATCGACAACAATTTAAATCTAAATATTTTCATTGATGATGAAAGCATTAGTTATTATTCGTTTTATAAAGGGATAGAAGCAATTATTTTAGGAAAATGTGTTCCAAATCATTTATTTTTTCACGAAAGAAATGCACTAGAGGAATTAGTGTTTATGCATAGTATAGGAAATCAGTGAGTGAGGTAAGCTCAACCACATGATTCTTACTTCAGAGGGTAGGGGATGGTGAATTGACCCCCGTTTACATGAACAAATACTTTTCCAGCACAAATTTTGGTAACAAATTGTCATGAATTAGTCGATGAGAGCAAGAAACTTGAAGCTCATACCTTGAACCTCCGTTTCAATAACAAACATGCTTCTTTGCCATATTCAAGAGAGAAACTAGAAAACAACTTAGGAGGAAACACTACATTGAAAAACAAAATAAAATAGATATTCGTTTATTTCTCGAAAAATAAACAATTTAGAAAACATTTTCCTAAAATGATTACTTGTTTAGCTTGAAATAATTAATCGATAAAAATGTTTTCTTTATTAACAATAATTTAAATATAAATACTTTAATGAAAAATGAAAAAAAATTCGTTCATTCATTTTTTATTTTTTTTAGTGATGCAAATGGTCACTTTTAGAAAATGCTTTTCAAATTGTTAATTTTTCATTAAATGAATGCAACTGAAGGGACAGATATTTCTCTTTAGTATAGGAAATTAGCAAGTGGGCTGAGCTCAACCACTTGATTCTTAATCTCAGCCACATAATCAAAAAATTTCTTGGAACCCAAGTCCGTTTCCAAGAAAGAGAAAACGAAGGCTGGGACAGCAACTGATGAAGATGCAGTAATTCCATTATATGAAACTGGGCACATGGATATTTCCAATCATATAATTACTTAACCCTACGTTTTTGCCAGCGGAAATGCAGTTATCCTTCAAACGGTTCTCCATTAATTGTTGAATAAGATGTAACTCTCTTAAGATGATCCTTTGCACTGTGCAAACAAACTTCCAACAAGAGAACATCCACTATAGAAATTTTTTTTTACGGGTTTCATGGATGGCCATCCATATGCACAAAAAAATTGTACCACATGAGCCTGTCTTAATGCATCTCAAACCACATTTCCTCAACAACATGCAAAAGAGTGAAAGCTCACCTTAAATAGATAAATTTCATATCCGCTAAAATACCAACTAATAACCTCATGAACGTGCGCGCGCATTTACTCAAATGGCAAGGTGACACCAAACTCATTTAAGAGTGATTCGTATTTGTCCAAATTTGAAATGGATATATCTATTTGGGAGAAATGAGAAAATGGCTCCATTATTCTCCAATGAGTGACGGGGCTACCTTTGCCTATTTTTGCCCTAGAAACCGAATAAGTTATTTATATGGTCTCCAAAGGCACCTTACTTGAAGCATTAAATAAATCTTACTTGAGTTGGACTTCCTTTAGCTCTGGCAGGTAAATCCCACTCAAGTGGTTTTGTTTAGAAAAAGGAAAAATAATAAACAAGATATCAAAATTTCAAAACCACAAGAAAAAATTGGAAGAAAATCATATGTACGAAAGTATTGTAGCAATAACGATTGCCAATGTCTCAATCTACTAGATTTTATCAATACCAAAGTTATCATACATAGTTCTCTAAATGCCAAAATAATAATAATAATAATAATAATAATAATAATAAGGGTTAATATCCTAAAAAACCCCAAACTGATAAACCTATAACAAATTTACCCTAAACTATTTTTTTGACCACCAAAAACCCCAAGCCGGTACATAGGTGATATATCTACCCTTTGTTAGCTTCTGTTCGATCTTGCTATTAACCTTGCTGACGTGGTTACTAGCGTGGCAAGCCATGTGGAGATTCATAAGTTTAATATTATTAAAAACCCAAAACTAGTATATCTATAACAAATTTACCTCAAACTGGTATATTTATGAAACCCCAAACTGATAAACCTGTAACAAATTTACCCTAAACTATTTTTTTGGCCACCAAAAACCCCAAGCCGGTACATAGGTGATAGATCTACCCTCCATTAGCTTCTGTTCGATCTTGCTGTTAACCTTGCTAACGTGGTTGCTAGCGTGGCAAGCCATGTGGAGATTCATAAGTTTAATACTATTAAAAACCTCAAACTAGTATATTTATGACAAAATTACCCCAAACTGGTATATTTATGACAAATTTACCCACAGCTGGTATATTTACGACAAATTTACTCTAAATTATTATTTTTTGATAAAAAAAAAACCTAAATTAGTACATGTGTGGCACATTTACCCTCTTTCAATTTTCTTAAATTTGACCGAGTTGTGATTTACAATCAATTTTATTTTCCGGATTACTCTAACATTGCCTCCAAATCATTAATACTTGATTTTCTTTTCTTTTTATTGGAATAATTATTAGAAAACTATTCAAAGACTACCAAATGTGCACTTCATTCTTGTGCCAAGAGGATGCCCATTTAACTAAAAGATGGACAAATCGCTTGCGCACATATACAAAAGAATCACACTTAAGTACACCTGAAATCGATGACAAACATAAGTGATTTTGGTTCCGACATTTCAACGAGCATCTGATGTATGAGTCAATCATACCATTCACATACAAGTTCCATGATAAAATTTTGACACACTTATGATTCAAGGTAGGAAAGACTACGTAATGGTAATAAGGAGGTGGACTAACACGAATGACCAACAAAGCAAGAGTAATATGTAAGCGTACAAACAAATTGCGGACAAGTAGTAAACCATTTGAAATTGAGACATATAAACATAAAGCCAAGTTTGTCACAAACCAAAAACGAGCGAAGCAACCACGATATGTGCACTTCTTTTGTATATGTGCGCGAGCGATCTGTCCATCTTTTAGTTAATGGGCATCCTCTCGGCACAAGAATGAAGTGCACATTTGATAGTCTTTGAATAGTTTTCCAATAATGATTCCAAAAAAAAAAGAAAAAAAAAAGCCAAGTATTAATGTTATGGAGGCAAGGCAATGTTAGAGTAATCCAAAAAATAAAATTGATTGGACATCACAATTCGGTCAAATTTGGGAAAATTGAAAGAGGGTAAATGTGCCGCACGTGTACCAAATTAGGTTTTTATGATAGAAAAAATTAATTTAGAGTAAATTTGTCGTAAATATACTAGTTTTGGGTAAATTTGTCATAAATATACTAGTTATTGGACATTACAATTCGGTCAAATTTGGGAAAATTGAAAAATGGTAAATGTGCCGCACGTGTACCAAATTAGGTTTTTATGATAGAAAAAATTAATTTAGAGTAAATTTGTCGTAATTATACGAGTTTTGGGTTTTTAATGGTATTAAACTTATGAATTTCCACATGGCTTGCCACGTCAGCAAGGTTAATGGCAAAATCGAACGGAAACAACAACAACAACAATAACAATAAGGTCAGGTACAGCGTCCAATACAAATAAGGTCAGGTATATGGTCCAGAAAAGTGGAACCAGTTATAATAGGGTCAGGTACAAGGTCCAAGTCTAGACCCTAGACATTTTGGACCCGATCACCCCTAGTAACTAAGGACATCTAATGCCTACATCTTCGACCGCTCGTGCCTCACGAAGCTATGAGCCCAAAAAACTCAATCTCTCGACCTTCTTAAACCCATCGGTCAGAAACAAACAACTACGAAGAGCAAAACTCTGCTTTGAATAGACAGAGGACCCATTTTTCCACAGTGCTAGAGCAAACCATCCCAACATAAAACCAGTGCAGACAACCAAAAGAGCTCGCGTTACCGTCTCCAGCAAGACGAAAAGAGCAGGGACGAAGATGAGCCCAGACGCACAAAACCAAAGAAATAAAATGGGCTTCCACGAAACTCGAAATAGGCTCCAAAGACTCTCGCTTGTCTCGCATTAGAAAAAAACAAGATGCGGAGAGCTCCAAGACTGAGTACCCACACAGCTATCATAGCACAGTTTAAGTCACAGAGTCGGAACTTAATGGAGCTGAGAGCTTGAGAACTGTTCATGTAAATGAAACCCACAAATCCTGCTAAGGAAAAGAGGAGATATCAGCTTTCTCCTGTTGACCAGCGAACCTTGAAGAGTGGAGGAGAGACTTGTGAGTGAACCAGTTCAACCTGGTCCATTCCCGGTTCTAGCCTAGAATGGCCTTTCTCACCAGTTCTAGGCCAAGAACCGGGAACCAAACTTGTTAAGGCCGATTCACAATTTTTGGATCCCTGTCTGTACAGAACCGATAAGGCCGCTTCGGGCTCGATCCTGAGTTAAACCAGCGCCCAAACAGCTGGTTGCTCAACCCCAATCTTCCATCGTCATCTCCTGTGTCAACGACGAATCATAATGGCTACCAATCACGCCACCTTAATTTGCTCCGTCTTTGGATATGTTTCCCTCTTCTGGATGTGCCCAGTGAGCCCTCATATCATAGGCCCTGGGAGATTATGCCATCTCTCCAGTTCGGTTGACCCAATAAAGATCCCACCCTTATGGGCCTTCGACCATTCACCACTCACATTCGGAGGCCTTCACTACGGTATTGCGTGCACTAACTACGGCGGACAACCCAATCCACTGGTTACCAGGACTCCAGGTGGGGAAGACGACAGGAGGTCGTCCCGAATGCATCTACATTTCCACTCACTTATTCAGGCTCTTTTTAATTACTACCGTCACACCATACGTCGCCCGCGTTCGAATGCCGGCCTCCCTATGACGAAGAAGTATAATTGCATCAAATTGCACTTTGAATCAATTTTAGTATCTTTAGATTTATTATTATCACATTAAGATTTCGGTTGAGCATTTTTCTTTTTTATTATTTATCCAATTAGGAAACTAGGTTTAAAAATTACACAATATATCGTTGTCAATGCATCTCTGTACCTACCTTTTGATTAGGAATTGATATTGAGATTATGAAGCTATTGTCAAGCCTTTGGTGTTTCTGCCCCTTTCCTCTGCCTTTCGTCTGATTTCCTTCCATGTCATCTGTTTACCCCTCTTTTCTACTATTCTTAGTCGTGTATTGCCACTCCTTCCGACGTGCATCGGTTTGGCATCAAAGTAAATGCTTCTAAGCCAATTGCAGTTCAAGATCAGCTTTTTCATAAGATATTTTGTTGATCGCTGATCAAGTTAGAGCACTAAATCCAGCCGTGTGATTTAGGGCTTCAAAAGAAAAGGGAAAAAAGAGCGTCATATGAAACATTCGGCTAATATTTATAATATTGGGTGTCAACCATTGATTATTGGGATAATAGTCATTATATTTGATAACTCAATTTAGATGTCAATTGTTAATGATTTCTTGACTTCTTCGCATGTTGATGAGAATGAATGGAAAAGAGCTAGTGTTTTTCGTACTTTTATTAGAATCTATTAAGGTGTGTAATATCTTCATTTAGAATGGCTGTGAAATGCCCATTAAGTTAAGGGCATCAAATTGGGTCAACTGATCTTTGAGAAGTTTGGATTCCATGAGATTGAAAAATCAAAATTTGAAAATTCTTTGTTGCTCGGTTGTGAAACTAATCTTGATTAATCAACTAAAGAAAATTCTTGAGGCCAAAGATCTCTCTTTGTGAGTGTGTCTTTTGAGTCTCGTGACTTACCTCATGATAAAAATACTAGTGCGATACTCAAGGTGGAGAAATCTATGCCTAAGGAAAGAAACTATTCATGAGGATTTTGGGTTTGGATTTTAATGAGCTTCAATTAAGATAAATTCACTTTCCAAACGACATAATTTTTTGGAGGGCATTGAGAACGAAAAGTATGCAACTGTGAAGATAGTTCTCAACGTAAAGACCGCGATGTGTCTTTCCATGTCCAAAGCAGTTTCGTTTCTTAAATCATTGGAAAGGGCGTTCGCTGGAGTCAAAGAAGCCGGCCAAGCAACTTGCTGGAGTCGTCTTCTTCTCGCTGGCGGAGAATGATGAAGAGACAAACTTACACCGAGATTACACTTTTAATTGATTTTCTTATCTTCTTCTCTCCATAAGATTTAAGTTGACAATGTTCCTTTTCGACTAGGAAGTTAGGTTTACCGATGACTCAATATCTATCTGACAATGCAGTTCTCATTAAAATTTTACTTGCTGCGTATCACTTCTTCCACGAATCTCAACGGTGATTTCCTCAACTTTCGTCCTTCACCATCCTTACTCGGATGACTGGC
Organism: Eucalyptus sideroxylon; assembly: GCA_014182405.2. Classification (NCBI taxonomy): domain Eukaryota; kingdom Viridiplantae; phylum Streptophyta; class Magnoliopsida; order Myrtales; family Myrtaceae; genus Eucalyptus; species Eucalyptus sideroxylon. The sequence continues at coordinate 28,988,866 of CM024554.2, read as the reverse complement.
CCTTCATGGCAATATCTTTAATGTCGCCCACAGAACAGCCACTTAGATACTCATCACATGATTATGTGTGGGGTTCATTTGAGTGCGCATTTCACTCTTAGTTTTTTTTAGAGCTCTAATATTGGCTTAGTGTTAGAATGCATAAGTATGAAACTATGTCTTCACCTATCAATTTAAGTATTTAAAACAGTTGGCATTGTGAGAAAGGTCCTTATTTCAAATCTTCCTTGGCCTCTATTTGCCTCCCTTGAAATATATTTTCACAATTAATCTAGCCTACACCTGAGGCAGGATTAAATCATGTTTTCATCTAAAAACTTCAACTTTTAAAGTAATTAAGTATGGTCTCACAGAATTTTACCTATTTAACTTTAGCTTTTTAGTGCGTTTCCACTCTTAGTTCTTGAGTGCGCATTCCCCACTAGAGCGCACGTCTTGAGTATCCAATGTACTTATTTGATTGTGAATATGATTTTTATTTGCTCAGAGAAAAATAATAAAGTCATGTTTCTTGTATTATAAGAAGCAAAATCACTGAAAGATTTCAATATTAAAGCCCAAAAGTTTGACTAAATCCATACACGATTTTATATAGTAGTACAACCTATGATTATGTTAGTACCCATTTTTATCACATGGTTATAATTGGGAAGAAGATACTAATAAGCCCTAAATTTTAGCCTCATATGCAATATGATTGTTAGGCCTATAATGGGTTCCATGTGGTCTTTGAGCTATTTACAAATGTTCAACATAGTTTTAAAACTTTCATTTTCTTTAATATAGTCCCTCAACTTCCTAACAAAGTCAAATCAATCCTCAGTACTATTCATAAATTTTAATAATTACACTGTTACCCAAATTGAACAAATTGAAATTCCAAAGATGCCCATTACACATTAGGCCAAAGTTTTAAGATTATTTGTTCTAATTTCCCTTTCAGTTGACATATAAATTGTTTGTCTCCACTTTTACCATGTGTTGGTCCAATCTGTTAGAATAGTTCGGCCCAAAAGCTTAAGTTAATAGACGGAGAGAGACTATATGAATATAAAGAGCATTTATGACAAATTATCAATATTTCAACACTCCTTTTCACATGCAAATTGGATTAGGAGCAGTACATAGAATTAACTTATGGGAGGTTGACGCACATATGTGAAAGGGATAGCACCAACTTTGATATTATATTAGAAAGTCTAACCTAAAAACTTAAGTTATTAGGTGCAGGGAGACCACATGTATCTCAAAAGCATGTAAGACCCATTGTCAATTGAAATGAGACTATATTTTAACACATTCTCTCATGTACAATTTATATTATGAGTAGCATGTGGAATTTGATGGGGGCAGAAACACATACGCAAAAGAGATAGTACTAACCACATGTTTTAAAAGCTTAATTTGCATTGAACTTTCCAACACCACCTTTCATGTGCAAGCCAAATTAGGAGAGGCACATAAAATTTGACTGAGGGGGGATGGATGCACATATGCAAAAGGGATGTTATTCTCTTTGATACTATATTAGAAAGTTCAATCCAAAAGTTTTAGCTCTTAAAATAGTTGGTAATTGTCCCACAAAATCTCACACAATTAATTGGAGCATAATCTAGTGAGTTTGACCTGAGATTAACATAGTATGAGTGATGTTTAATGATTGTACCCCATTTTACACATGGATTTTCATTCGACTTTTCATCTAAATTATGCATGTCTTGTTAACTTTATTAGAACAAATATTAGTAAATTTGCTAGAGCTCAACCTAGAACTATGCAAAGGAAGATAGTTCAATCTAGAACTACGTAAATCGAAAAGGGGTCACTAGGCATTAAAACTTATTCAAGGCATATCCTCAAGATTGATTTAGGGCAAGTAGATGACATGTAAAAAGAAAACGAGTGGAAGTGATCAATGGGTGAAGAGTTTTGGTTAAGTCTTACACATGGCAAACCATGCAAGTTCACAAAGGTAGTGGAGATTACTAACCTAAAGAAGATCGAGGTTGAATCCGCGTGGTTTAGAGATGTCAACGACCTATTTGGTTTGAGTCCCTATTGATATCCAATCCAATCCGGATACAAAGGTTATATGTTTCTTTTGTGAACCTACACGCATAGATTCTGAATTAAAGGTTCGGATAAAGTTGGGTCTGATTTTAATTTATTTATTTTAAATAATTGCTTAGTCATCCTTGATTATCTCGACCCAAATTTTGGCAAGGTTACTGCATATTTTGGCTGCTTGCTTAATGCTTATACCAATTTATTATGGAGCACGATCGAAGATGTAATGATCATCCTGAAGAATAACTCCGTCAAATTTATGCACTAATTTGAATCATGTGGGGCATTCTTTCCGCTTCCACATTTACTTTACGGAATTAGGACCAAAACAACTTATCAGCCCACTTCACAGGGTAGTGGATGGTGAATTGACCCCCATTTATCCGACCAATACTTTTCCAGCACAAATCTCGCAACAAATTGTCGGAAGTCAATCAACTAGAGCAAGAAACTCGAAGCTCAATCTGATGCTAAAAGCCTCATGTGAAATAAGTCAAGAAAGCACAAAGGCCACATCTTAAACCTCCGATTCAATTACAAAGAGGCTTCTTTACCATATTCAAGCAACAAACTAGAAAACAACTATTATATGGCAGCCAATTCATTTCTGAAACTATTAATCATATCATTTTATTCTTAAACATTTTAATTGTATCAATTTAGTTATAAATATTTTGACAATTTGCCAATTTAGTCCTAAATCTTTTCATTACCAATGTAATCCTCCAAGATAATTTTAGTTGAAAATTGCTAACGTGATAGTCTAGTCAATGCCAACTATCTTATATGACATATCTAGTACTAGCGTGGATAATTTTTTAATTACGTAAAAAAATTCCAAAAATTTTATTGATTTTCTTTTTTTTTCTCTCTTTCTTTTCTTGACGCCACCAGCCACCGTTGGCTACTAAGCTTGCCTAGATCTAGCAAGGGCCACGAGCAAGGTGAGGGTTTCACAACCTTGCTAGACTTAAGAAAAAAAAAAAGGAAAAAAGAAAAAAAAAAACATCAATACAGTTAATTAAAAATTTGAATTTTTTTAATACAAGCATTGACTATGTCACACAAGACCATTGGGCAATATCCAATCAAAATTAGCAAAAAGGGCTACATTGTTAATTCGTTAAAAAATTTAGAACTAAATTGATAAATTATTAAAAGGTTTAGGACTAAATTGATATGATTGAAAGGTCTAAGGCTTAATTGATCATCATATAATAGGTTTATGATTAATTTGACATAATAAAAGGTTTAAAATTAAATTAACAATCACATGATAGGTTTAAAACTTTTTGGACAATTTTCTCACAAGTAAATCCCACTCAAGTGGGGTTTGTTTAAAACAAGGAAAATAGAAAACAACACATCAAAATTTCAAAATCATGAGAAAAAAAATGGACAAATCACAAGTACGAAAGTATTATCGCAAGAGCAATTGTCAATGTGTCACAAACCCACTGCAAACCTTGGTCCTTACAGACTTGAAACTTGAGGACCGGCTCAAATTAGGACTTAAGAACCCAAGATATCGATAGATGGATAAGGGATTCCGATGCTTGGAGCCTGGACCTTGTGGCCAAACCCAAGTTTACGTGGAACATACATGAGACCACGAGGCCTAGACTCGAGGAGTATCCTTGTCAAAATGTCTTAATATTCATTAATTGTAACAATAAGGGTCCATAGTTAAGGATCATATGGTTGGCAATGCTTTTTACAAAGCACGTACATCTATCGAGCGGGCATGGGCTCTAGTCAGGCAGCGTACTTAGCCTTGTAGTCCTTCCAGAGCTGGTCAACGCTCTTGTCTAGCAGGTCAACAAAGTAGTCATCGCTATAACCAGTCCTCATCTTCTTGTTCAGCTCGGCCACGAACCTGTTTCTGAGGCCATTGCAGTAGTCGAGAAACCGTGCGGTGACATCGTATCCCTCGTCCCACTTATCACCCTGGCCCGGCTGCACCCAGTGGCCCGGCACGTAACCCGACCGGAGCCTCACGAAATCCGCGATCCCCTCGATGAGCCCCCCGGGAGCTTGCCCGTCCCCATCCCACTGCCAAACGTGCGCCATCTCGTGGTACAGAACCCCAGTGAACTCCCTCTTCACGTCCCCTGAGAATCCCCCAAGGTAGGTGGCGCTCACGTGGATCTCGTCATTGCTCTCGTACGCCACGCCACCCATGGTCTCTATAAACAAGCTCACTTTTTCGACGCTCTTACGATCCCCAGGGACGTTCTGATGGAAGACCCTCCATATGAAACGGGTGGCCGCTGACAAAGTCCTGCGGCTGTACGGAATGCCGATCTCACTAGAGAAGCGGGCACCGCCGGTAGTGTTGCCGGCGCTGTTCGTCACGGTGTATTCCACCGCATGGGATTGCATGGAAGATGAGAGGACAACTAGCATAGCAAGGAAGAGCATTTGGGTTGACATCGTTTAGGTTGGATAAATACTTTGGGTTTTTGCAAGGAAATTGTTGTTCCGACATTGGCTATTTATAGAGGAAACCGATAAACAATGCATGGGGTCGGTAGGTTAAATTTTTATACGAAAGCAATGCTAATTTGGGCAGACGCGGAAGATTTCATTTCTGGATATTGCTTAATGCAAGGGGATTAGTCGTTTGGGCGTGAGTCTACCTAGCGATCCACTAGCTACACACGTCACGTACATGTCCACCATGCTTGCGTCCAACACCACAATGCGAGCCCAATCCAGACCATATAAGTCGGGAATGGAATTGCACCCCAAGCAATAGTAAATCCGTCTCCGAACACGCCGATGAAACAGAAGTGAGCGTAAATCCATCTGTCAAAGGCCCAACTCACCAGCTGAGTAGATCTGGTCATCGTCAAAAGCCCGAGCAACCACATTCCTCTCGGACATTTCGTCAAACACCGTACGAGCTGAAACCCAATCAGCACTACCCTTTGCAAAATATATCAATCAATGGACACCCAACACAGACATCAGACATCAGAATCATTAGGGAAAAAGCCCATGTTCAAGTATATGAACGGAAGCATCGACTGGTTTAAACCCATGTGATTATTGGCAAAGCAAAGAGATCATGGAACTCCAAGAAAACAGGTCCCTGTCAGTATCCATGTCCCTAAAATTCCTCTCCGCCTCAGCTCAGTCAACGGATTTTGAGTAGAGACTGATGGGCGAGTAAAGAATCGCCGTGTCGGGGCTCCAACTGGGACCGAGCGAGTGGGCGATGGACACACCTCCCCAGAACCAATGCGCGAGAGCGAATGCAGGACTAGAGGAGGAAAGAGAAAGGTGAGGAGTTCGGGATGGGATCCATCACAGGACGTGAGGTCTAGGTGGGATGTTGCTCCGCGGAGGCGGCCAACGCCATCGAGGCGGCCGATGAGGCGGCGGTCGAGGTCAAGGGGGAGGGTGAGAGGTTGTGGCGGGAAGGAGAAAGCTTGTTTTTTACACTACAGAGAAGGGAGACAGACTCGTTGCTCCATACAGGATGAGCTTGGACTATCATTTCAAGAGCCCTCAGGAAATAAGTAATGGAACCATGAGGCAATTCTTCTACAAAACACAGGAAGTAACAAATGCTCAAAGCATCTTGGTTCACGAATTGCATGACCAATTATACTTTGGATTACATTTATTTTGCTTAAAATTCATACATGAAGAAGAGAAAATCATAATTTGGAATCAGTCAGAAGATTGTTGGAGTACTTGATGAAATTGAGCATGATTCAAGTTCTATTCCAGTGTAGACATCGTCAACTGGCTCCTCCGACGGATATAGAAGCGGCTTCGGGGGTAGTTGCAATTTATTAATATCTCCTTCAAGCATATCTAAGACCTTAGTCATTGATGGCCGATCATTTGGGATTAATTGTATACACCAAAGAGCAACTATTACCATCTTCCTAATTATCTCTCTTTCCTCTTGTACTACTTCCATTTCAATCTCATTTTCTTCATGAAGTTGATCATAAACCCACAAAGGGAAATAAATTTGACTCGAGCGGTCAGCTTTTGCATTTACATTTCTTCTCCTACCAGCCATTTCCATTAGCAGCATCCCAAAACTGTAAACATCAACTTTATAAGAGACACCACCAATGTCCTTGTAGAATAGCTCTGGTGCCATATATCCCAAGGTTCCTCTCGCAACAGTCAATGATACCACGTTATGGTTCGTAGGATAAAGTTTTGCAAGCCCAAAGTCAGAAACTTTTGGAGTGAAATTTTGATCCAGAAGAATATTGTGAGGCTTGATATCAAAATGTAGAATTTGCATATCGCATCCCCGATGTAGATATTCTATACCCCTTGCCACACCGAGAGATATCTCATATATTCTCTTATAATCAAGAGAGTAGTAACCATCTTTAGAGAAAATGTGTTTATCCAAAGACCCGTTTGACATGAAATCATACACGAGAGCTTGCTTAGATTTGTTGAAGCAAAAACCAACAAGCTGAACCACATTAACATGGTGGATCCTTCCAATAGTACCCACTTCACTTATGAATTCTTGGCCATTAGATTTTGGCTTGTTCAGAATCTTAACAGCAACTTCATTGCCACTTCTAAGTATCCCCTTATACACGGAACCATATCCTCCTTCTCCTAATTTGTGTTTGAAATTTCTTGTGATTTTCTTAATATCTGAGTAAGAGTACCTTATGGGCATAAAGTTATTATGAGCTTGTAGGAATTCTTCAATATTTTCGTCCATTGCTAGGTGCCTTCTCCTCCACTTATAGATCAAAAATATCAACGCAAATGGAGCTCCGAGCGTGAATTTTGCCGCGAGGAAGTGGCCTGCAGAGAAATTTGGCCATAGCTTAGTGTAGTTTTCTTTTTCTCAAAGTTCTACTTTTTTTTGGTCGAAAAAGTGTGAAACATTCATATTTGTGAGGAGAAAAAGGACTTGGCTTACCCATGACAAAGGCGAGATTTGGAGCTGCATTTCGCGCAACATTATACACGGTACTCCACATAGAATTATCTGTAGAAGAAAAAAGAGAGACTTCATCCGAGATGACTGAAAATGATTATATTAGAATTAACGACCAATCAATAAAAAACTAAATCAATGATTTCAGCAATTAAGCACAAAAAAGAAAAAGAAAAAGGGTCACGCTAAGCTATAACCCAAGCCCAAGGTATATTTATACTATCACTGCAAAGTTGCAAAGACTCACTTTTGTTCATTAAAAGTTGCAACGTGCAGAAGTGTTGAACAAGGAACGGGTCAATGAGTTTCACTCTCCTTGATGGCGCTTGGATTTAACTTTATTCTATCGAATCCATGTTGTCATAGCATGAATTTTTCTATCTAAGAAAGATGATTTCGCTCCCCTAGATGCACCAATTTATTTCACAAGCTCACGAGTCACTCGCGCATGGCTCTAATTTACAGACATCATCCAGTATGTGCACAATTTATTCACCCACCTAAATAACAGCCATGCAAGGGGCACGAGCTACAATCAAATCTAACATTTCCCCCAAACAAATATGAAGGAATGGTGTCGACTCCAGAAAAGCTATGCTGCCAATTTAATTTAATTTTTTACTTGAAAGCGATGCGACGAATTTCTCTATTGGATATTTAAAGAACTAATGACATCATGTTTTGGATCCCACATATTACGATATCCAATTGAAAGGTTTACATCGCTTGTTAAGTAAATTTTGTAAGATCTCATAGTAGAACTAGCATTTAAGAAAAAGTGGAGGAAGAAGAAAGAAAAGTTCCAGTGAAAGTCGCTTACGAACGTAATAGTGACTGCACCCGTTCCTTCGGTATCTAGAACCTAAGAAGCAAAATCGGAAGCTTCTGTATGCAGAAAGGGGCCCATCATAGTTGAGATTGAATCCCTCCGCCATCTGATTGTGGAGGTCCTTGTATGATGCGCTTGCGCGATTATACTGATCCCCTTCCTTCCAACTATAATCCGATGCAAAGGACATCATGGTTATGGTGCAAGAATCCTTGATGTCCCCTGCTGCAAAGGACATCATGGTATGGTAACCATACCCAGGTAAAGCATATGAGTACACCTTCATTTGGGAAGAATTGGGAGGCATGTCGGCAGAGTGTGTTCCCTCGATACACGGTTTGGTATCGTAATACCGTGTGAAAGCAATGGGTTGTAAGCACTTCACAAAGGCCACCATCACTATTTCTGAGAGGCTAAATTGAGGGTAGTATGGAATGATGCTGTTACTGAAATTGGAGTACCCCAGTGAGTAATGAGGGAGAGATGAGCAATTACCCTTTTGAAGTCCATCATCAACCACCGTGATGAAACCTTGGAAGTCTTCTTCGTGACGATAGAAATAGTAAACGATTGACTTCACATAATATCGACCATCAAACAAGTATAGGATAGTATGATCATACTCACAAGTTAGTTCAAACTCAGGGCGGCCACAATATTTTGGGTCGCCTTTCAATCGAAAGGGGTAGCTTATATTACGAACCTCGCCACAAGAGGAAACAGGGCACAAGTGACTGTTTTTAGCATCACAACTGATCCCTAGTAGCAGAACGTGTAATGTGAGAAGGAAAACACGGTACATATACATGGCTTTGAAAGAATGAATCATCTTTCCGCGGCTTGGTCTGATGTAGTGAAAACTTTAGCTCATCAGTAATGCGATGCAGCCTTAATAAAAGGGGTATTTATAATGACTGAAAAGAGTTGGAGTCGTTGGTCAAATGTCCAAGTCAACCAATAAAACAAAGTCAAGCGAAGAAAAATATAAAATGTGGGCACGGCAAAAGTTTAATTATATTAGTGGAGTTACCTAGAAATCGTTGAACACGCAGTCAAGCTAGCATTTAAAAATTACGGATGGCTTTCACATTAATTAGGAAGGAAACTTCTCGGTAGTTTCTAGATTTGAAGTTCTTTTCTTCTTTCTTTTTTGGGAATTTTGTAAAAATAAATCGATTTGAACATTTTGTACCCTAAATTAAATCAAAATTCTTTTGAGGAAGGCATCTGGTATTTTATTCTATTTCAAGGTCAATATCTCATAAATGTCACTTTGTTAAATTGTGAAGATGAAGAGAAAAATTAGAAAATTTATGATAATAAAACATTGCTCATCCAGTTTTGATGGGACAATTTTCCAAATAAATCAGAAACATATCATATATATGTCAATTCAATTTTAAAAATTTTCAATTTAGCCAATTTTTTTTTGTCAAATAATTTCACCAATTTAGTCATTAACCTTTTGATGATTTATTAGTATAATTCTTTCGGTCAATTTTGGCCGAGAACACTGAAGTGGACATCAACCATCATTGCTAGCAATGATGTAGATAATTTTTTATTTTTGAAATTTTTAATTTTTATCTAAATTTTTTAATAAAATTTTATTTTTTATTTTCCTTTTTCCTACTGAATTCTAGCGAGGGTTAGCCGGTTGACCCTTTGCCGGCCTACAGTGGAAAAATATAAAGAAAGAAAAGAAAAGAAAAGAAAATATTAATAAAAATTCAGAAAATATAAAAAATGCAAAAATTGTCGTAGCCTTGGTGCAAAAATCCTTGATGTGCCGTGCTCATAGATAATACCCAGGTAGAGCATATGAGTACACCTTCATTTGGGAAGAATTGGGAGGCGTTTCAGCAGGGTGTGTTCTCTGGATACATGGTTTGGTGTCGAAATACCAAGTGGAAGCAAGGGATTGTGAGCACTTTATGAAGGCCACCGGCATACGGAGAGGAAGGTGTAAATTGATGACGATAGTGAAGTTAGAGCGGGCCAATAAATAACGAGGGAGAGATGAACAATTACCCTTTTGTAGTCCATCGTCAACCACTGTGATTGAACCATCAAATTGTCCTTTATCACGATAGGAATTATAATGGATCGACTTCATATAGCATTGTCCGGCATATAGATATAAAATGGTGAGATCAATATCACAAGCTAGCTCATAAAAACGGTGGCCGCAACCTTTTGGGTCACCTTTCAATCGAAATGAGTAGTTTATGTTACGGAGTTCTCCACAAGATGAAGCTGGGCACAAGTGATTTTTTTGGCACCGCTACTCATCCCTGGCAGTTATACATTCAATATGAGGAGTAAAACAGGGTACATATATAGTGAGTTGAAAGAAGGAATCACCTCTCCAGTGTTTGATATGATGCAATGAAAGTTTTAGCTAATTAGTAATGCCATGCAGGCTCAATAAAAGGGATGCAAATTGTGATTGAAGAAGACTTGGGGTCTGCATGGTAACGTATATGTTTCTCCTAATTTTTGTTCTTTTATTCTCCGGAACAAAAAAAAGAACATAAATGTGTTTGATAAAACTTTTGTTCTCGGGAACAAAAAAATCTATTTTTCTATTCCCAAGAACAAATTTGGAACAGAAAAAAAAAATAACTTCTTGTTCCCAGGAATAATTTCTAGAAATAAGCCAATTTTTTTTTCTTTTATTCTTCTCTCTTGCTACAGCCACCTTCAACTACCCGGAGCCACCGTCGACCACCAGTCGCCGCCGCCCATCGTCGCCCGCTGCCACCACTACATGACCGCTGGCGACGGATGGGCAGCCATAGGAGGCGGCAACGATGGGCTGTGCAGCGGCAATTAGCAGTGATGGTCGGTAGTCGACGGTTGTGCAGCAACGGCGGCGAGTGGCAATGAGCGACGGCGGCTAGTAGTCAATGGTCAAAGACCCATGAGTAAGAATAAAAAACGAATAAATATAAAAAAGAAAATGTTTCGTATCAAACGCAATTCTATTCTTTTTTATTTCAAGAGTAGAAATTTTTATAGTTACCAAACACCTTATTTTACTTAGAAATTGTTCCCAAGAGTAGAAATAGAAAAAAAAAATTATTTTTGAAAAAAAATTGTTTCTAGCCAAGAAACGTTATCATGCACACCCTTAGAGTCGTCCGTCACCAAAATGTCCAAGTCAACCCAGTAAAACAAAGTCAAGCAAAGAAAAAGTAAAAGATATGGACCAGCTAAGGTGTGGCAATTACGTAGAAATCGTTGTACATGCAGTCAAGCGGACATAACACGGGGGCGGATTGATTCGTAGATAGCTTTAAAAATAATTAGAAAGGGAACTTCACTGCAGTTTCCAGGTTGAACGCTTTTCAGCAAATTGATTCTCATTTGGAATCAATTTTAGTATGGGCAAAATGAATCAATTTGAATATTTTGTACCCTAAATTGAATCATAATCCTTTTAAGGTAGGCATCCGGTGCTGTATTTTAATTCAAGTTCAATATTTTGTAAGTGTCGCCTTTTAAATTGTGAGGAAGAAAAGGAAAACAAATTGTTCATCAAGTTTCGAATAACGATGTTATTTAAGCCATTACTCCTTTGCTTTAATACATATAGCAAACCTGGCTAGAAATTCAACCATGTCATCATCGCCAAAATTTAGTCTCGGTCCTAAATCTAACTTTTCTGTTTGTTCTTAATACGATGCTAGATCCCTATTTATTTTCTTCGAAGTTTACAAGTTATTCAACTCGTATACCATCTTTCCAAAAATCTTGTCTTTTACTCATCGTCTTTTTCTGTTGATATGCATCTCCACGACTCAGTATACTACTAGTCCTAATATGCATGCCATTACTAATAAATTAAAACATACTCCACATTCATATATGTATATCACCTATCGTGATCAACACTATTGGGCCAATTCCCCTCTGATCTCCATGGTTTCTTCATTATTTTAGTCAACCCCCAACATTTTGCGTTGTCTTAGTCAACATCCTATACTTTAATTTTTAGTCTCAGTCTGATAAAAAAAAATTCTAGCACGGTCTCACGACCATAGAAATTGAGGGGTGCACGACACCGGGTTTTCAGTTTCTATTCATTGGTAAAGGCAAAATAGTCAGCCTGCTTTGTCTTTCGTCTTCGAAATAAGAGAAACGACTTTATCAAATCGAATTTTTTTCGTTCTAAATACATATAAAAATAGTCACATGCATGGGACCTCGGTTCATGGACGCTAGACTCGGGTTATTCAACGGGGATTCTCTATATGCATATAATATTTTTAGGAGAGTATCGATTTATTTATCTATTTTTATATTAAATTTGCTTAAACGATAGAGTGACAACTATAGTATGTGAATTTCTATGTTAATTCAAACATTATAATGACTAATCTTAAATTAAGAAAGACTTAGACCACACTAACTAATTGTGTGGCGTTCGCTACACTCCACGGATTTTCCTTTGCCTACCTTCATTTCCTTGGGAATTAAGAGAAAACAAGTTAATGAAAGCTAAAAATGATATCACGAACGAGCAATAGAGGAATTCACTTACCTTGAAGAAAAATGAGCAAAATAAGCTCCTATTTATAAGAGATTTTTGCGTTCTAAGGAAAACCCTTGGAAGGGCTAGAATGAGCATAAACTCCCTTCAAAGGTAAAGCTTGGCCCTTCGAAAGGCTAAACGGACCTTTTGATGGGCCGAAATGGCCCTCTAAAGGGCATGGCCTACCCTTTGAGCTTATGACAGCATCTTCTGCTTCACCTTTTTTCGGTGCACGATCGGATCTGGATAGTGAAAAGGTGTCTACAATATTTTTGTGCGCAAGGCCTAGCTTATTATAATTTTCCTTCGTTGGTTCCGTCCAAGAATGGTCCACACTAGTTCTAGCTTTATGATGCAGCCCGTGTTGAAAACCAACTCGTTGAACCAAGATGGTTGGTACGCATTCAAGATCGATAACACTCACGTAAAGTCCCTCATCAATAAGGCCTCATCTTTGACTTTGTCATAAAGACTTGCCATTTTTCATGCATCGAAACTTGCATCAAGACTCTTTGAAAAAATCACAAGCATTGGAAATATTGTACATTTAATAGATTATAGTTTCTAAGCACGTAAATGATTACTAGTTTCTAGGTTTGAATATGGTCTTTTCTTGTTTTCACTATAAGAAGTCATCAAACCTTTGTAAATGGGAGATGAATTTGATTAATGAAAATTTGCTTAATGCAATTATCTTGAACCTTGAAGAGTTCAAACTCCTTAAAATTTAGAAGAGTTTTCACTCCGTCTTAGAAGAGTTGAGGCTTTTAAAGTCTGCATCCTCAATGAGTTGCAGCCATCAATCTCAAAGAGTTGATACCATTTCAACTTTCTTGGAGGCCTGGAAGAGCAACCATTGAAGTTTCTATCATTTTCTTCATTTTTTCTATTCATGTTTTGCTCACTTCCATCAAAATTCGACAAGTCTACAGTGATTATATGAGAAAAATCAAAACATGAAAGTTGTAGATCTGTGAGTCTCTGTCCTTTTAGCCTTGGAATCAGGTTATTCTGATCTGAATTGATAAAATTATACCCATTTTCCCGAGCTAGCGCGCACTGAAATCCCTGCTCAATTTTATGACTAAGTTTTTGTCACTCTCCTGATTCTATTGTTCAAGTAGCTAGTCTTGGGCTACACCACTTTAGTTGTATGACACCGACTATTGAAATATAGTCCTATATCACTTGACAACAGGTTTAATATGTTCTTTATATTCATGTGGGTCCCTCTATCTATAAGGTTAAGTTTTTGATTTGGATTTTCTAACATAATATCAAAGCCCATGGTCAAAATTTCACATGTTGCTCGTAATTTGGCTTGCACAAAGGTATTGGAGTATTTATCTTATCAATTTAAGTTTTTGGGTTGGATTTTCTATCACCGACAACAAATTGCAACATAGATTGAGAATACTAAAGGATGTTCACATAAGTAGTCAACATCATGGGATTACATGGTCCATGAAAGGATCACAAGCGTAGCAAGGAAGAGCACAGACAGGGTCTACGTTTTTCTTCTTCTTCTTTTCTTTTTTTTTTTTTTTGGGGGGGGGGGGGCCTTGGAGAATGTTGTTGAACTAATTAGACAATTTATAGAGGACGGCAAAGGTGATTATAATTAATTTTGACAACACCTTGAATTGTTCAACATGTGATTTCATGGTAGTGGATTGGTCGTCGCTTGGCTATAGTTTGATGGGGCTTTTCGAGATAAAATTACCTCGACCAACATTGTTAGACTAGCTCACAACAAGATATTTTCTAATCTTCTCTAATCTAATGATTGGATTTAACATTTCGGGTAGTGACGTATGTGTTTGGGTCTCATTGGAAAGATAAAGTAATTATACACATTTATTATTATTTAGTTTCGTCGCTTGACTAGGGAGGACAAGTTTCAGTTCGCTTTGAATTTGGACCAGTCCTATTGACACCTAAATTGTGATTAGGTTATTAATTAGGTCTTATTTTCCTTTTTTAGATAATAAAAAAAAAACGAAAATTGGCAGCCCATCGGGGCTGGGCCTTCGCACCCAGCCCCCCTCTTTTTTCTCTCCCCCCCGTATGGGCCCTTATGGCCCAACCTCCTTCTCCTCCAGCCCGGCCCTCTCTCTCTTCTTCTTCTTCCTTCTTCCCTCTTCTTCCCTTCTACCTCTGCAACTCACACGCGCGAAGGAGCCTACGGCTGAGGAGTGTAGGCCAACGTCAACCGGAAGAGACAGATCTCAAGCGCCATCATTGGCTTCCTTCAATGCCAAGCATGCGTTGTTGGAGGAGCTCGGATGGGACGCCGGTTCAGCCGCGGGGGTCCGGTGGGTGTGCGAGGGCCAACGGCCGAACCTCCATCGGCCGGCCTCCTCCTCGCCTATAAATAGGAGGGCACAACCTCCGTCGAAGAACCACGAGGCCAGAAAGCTTAGAGAGGTCCCTGAGAGACTTCAGGGAGCTCAAAGAGCGAGCACGACTGAAGGATCGAAGCCAGCGAACTCTGAAGAACTTCCCCCGAGAGACTTCCGGGGAGGTTCGAGAGCGAGCTGGCTGAGATCTGAGGGAGAGTGGCCGAAGGGAGAGGGTAGATCAAGGTCCAAATCTAGGGTTCTTGCTGCTGCTGCCGCTAACACCGAACGCTGCGTCGAGCCGTGCCGCCGTCGCCACACACCGTCGCCTTGCTCGCCACGCCGATCTGCGAGCAGTTGAGGCCGGAAGAGAGGAAAGAGTTCAAGATCCACGAAGAAGAGGACTTGAGAAAGGTCAGATCTGGAGGAGAGGGGGCTGACTGGACGCAGATCTGTCCATTCGCCGTGCCGTGTCGCCCCAAACCAGGCTGTCACTTTGTCCTCGACGTCGCAGCACCAGGTCTTTGCCGAAGACGTCCACTGCCGTGCCGCCCCCTACCAACGAGCCTCGGTTAAAATTCCCGAAGCCGATGAGCATCTCTGACCTCCCCTTGTCTGCCACCTCGATTCTGGGTTGACCATCTCTGCCGTAGCCGCGTCGAAGCCGCTCCGTCGCCGATCCGATGCTTTTCCCCCTCCGTCGCTCGTCACGGCCGGGATCGTGAAGGCGGCGGCGGCTGCGAAAATCAGTCGCCGGGTCGGGCGCGTGACCCGGCGCCTAGGGTTTCCGTCCGCGTCGGAGTGCCGAACCGGGTCGGGCGAAACCCCATCCGGGTAGGGTTTCTCCTGTTCGGGTCCTCTAGGCCTAACCGTGTGGGCTGTTTTTGTGCATAAATGAGCCTGGGTTAGTTCATGGGCTTGGAAAAAGAAAAAGGGAGAAAATGCGAGTTGAGCCGCGATGCGGGCCGTCTGCGTTCGGGCTGGCCCGAGTCGAACCCAACCCGCGGATCCAACCCGGGTCGGCTTTTCCTTTTTAAAGTTTTATTTTAAATAATATTTTAATAAATAATTAATAAATAATTTATTTTCAAAAATATTAAGAAATGTTTTAATTTCCGAAAAACCAAAAATATTTAGAAAAATGTTGAAAAATGTTTTATTTTCTAAAAAAAAATAAGAAAAAATCAAAAATAATTTATTTTCCAAATATATTAAAAAATATTTAAAAAATATTTTATTTTCCGAAAAATAAAAAAAAATCAAAAAAATTTCATATTTTCCAAAAAATGCCAAAAATCCAAAAAAAGCCAAAAATTCATGAAAAAGCCAAAAAATTCAGAAAAAGCCAAAAAGACTTGTATTTCTCCAAAAAATACCCAAAAAAATCCAAAAAAAAATCCCTTTTATGTCCAAAAATTAGAAAATGACTCAAAAATGTTTTTCCTCCCAAAAATGCATGAAAAATCCCTCGAACATCCAAAAACCTCGGGTTTAAGCAAGATTAGGTACCGAAAGGGCATTAGTGATTAACTAGTGTAATCAAGTCCCTGATCCTAATTTCTTTGGTTGCGCAGAGCAAGTATTTCTCCCGATACTTTGCTTGGGTTTCTAATCAACCCACCCCAAATCGATTAGTAGCGACTCCATTTTAAAAATTGATTTACAAGTTAAAAACTCGAACCATTAAGTCGTGAATTGGTGGACTTGGGAGAGTCCGGGCATAACTAATTTCAGCCGAGCCATTAGCCTCCTTAGGCGCCCGTACGCGATTGCGGGCGCCGAAAAGAAAAGAGGTTGCGACAAGTCCTTATGCCGACCTCGATTATTGTGGAAAGCTAAGGGATTATCTTCATTAACAATAATATATGGAACCGTTCTATTGCAACCACCATGAGTAGCTTAATTTGAGAGAGGGGCTACTAGCTAGCTTTGCATGTTTCGTGTAAGATCTGCAATTTGAAAAATATTTCCACAATTTTGATCCGAATTTGAGAGATTTGTCGTTTAGATACATGCACAAACGGCCGAAAGTAAACACTAATCAGAGTTAGTTGCTAACAATCCAAATTTCATTTGAATATGTTTTATTTCATGAATGCGCTTGTTAAGCAAGTTTTATTTTAATCAAGCACGTACATCTCTCGAACAGGGATCGACTCTAATCACGTAGCGTACTTGGCCTTGTAGTCCTTCCCGAGCTGGTCAACGCTCTTGCCTAGCGAGTCAACAAAATAGTTATCGCTGTAACCAGTCCTCATCTTCTTGTTCAGCGCGGCCACAAACCCCTTCTTGCGGCCATTGCAGTAGTTAAGAAAGCGGGCCGTGACGTCGTAACCCTGGTCCCACCTATCGCCCTTGTCACGCCCCGATCCTCAGGGCACGCACACATCCTTCTCTTGGTCGATTTTAATATGCGATATCCCAGGACTGTATATCGCCGACCCTTTCATTCTTTAAGCACATGCGGAAGCAATTATAAATCCCCAGACAATAAAACAATGGGATAGAAAAGCAGGCTATATCTTTCATATTGAAATTTACAACCAAACCTTTATACATGGCAATAGACAGAGCACTTCACAGACTATTCGCAACTTCAGAGTCTCACTCTATCTACACATATACAAATGGGTTCACAAAGAGATGGAATTTCAATCTCGTCTAAGTCATACTCGAGATCATCATGATCCTCTTCGATTCCTCTTCACTCGGATCATTCTCTTCCTCAATTTCACTGCGAGTTCTCATTCACAAATCCCTCCTCCTCGGCTCCTAGTCGGGATCCTGAAATGTTTTCCCCAAACTGGGATGAGACTACGTCTCAGCGAGTTCTACCCCACTAAGCCCGATTAGTAAACTATTATACTAAAGACTGCCTAAACACGCACAGGTCAGAAGACGTACCTTAGCATCAGATTCCACCTGCAAGTCAGTGCAATTTACAATAGGCACTCAAGCAATCATATCACTGATCGAAGAATCGATCAAATCGACCTAGTCGATTACAAGCCAACAAGACCACTCACGATCCTTTCCATTCAGTCAATCAATTCACAACATCAAACCAAAATAATGATCAATCGACCTCGTCGATTACATGTCAATTGGACCATTTCTAGGTTATCTCACTCCACACCATATAATCCCCAATAGTACACTCAGTCACAGAGCTACAGTAATGCTCTCGGGCGTCTATTCGCCAAGGTGATGTACAATAAACAATTTATGTGCATACTCTTAGGCATTCCACTTTCCTTCACCACATGGGCACGATACTCGATACACGGGAATTATGGCCACGCGGGCGCGATCTACGCCACACGGGGCACGATCAACTATCGTCACACAGACATGATCAACTATCGCCACACAGGCATGATCAATTAGCGCCACATAGGCATGATCAACTATCGCCACACAGGCATGATCAATTATCGCCACATAGGCATGATCAACTATTGCCTCACAGGCATGATCAATTATCGCCACACAGGCATGATCAACTACCGCCACACAGGCATGATCACTGTTCAACAATTTATGGGCATTCTCTAAGGCATCCTACATGCCAAAGCGATGTAATAATCGCCGAGCCACATCACACAGCATTTCTTCACACAAAGATTTCTTTTCATCTTTTATCATCATTGATAACATATCGTGCATTAGTACACGATTGGCCTTAGCCAAAACATGATGATTTCGATTCCACAATTCCCACCATTATTAGCGTTCACCAAAACACTTTTGGTGCTGTCAAAACCGACACTGTTATTTTCCAATTAATTTTCCAAATTAATTAACCCGAGGAAAATAATATTGTAATCACAATTAATTCACTTCAGCACAAAATAAAGCTCAATTAAATAAATGAACTACGCCACGATGATCAGCACAAAATTTCGGTCGTCGGCCATCAAATTCTTAATTTCCGAAAAATAAATAAATAATTAATTAATTTCGAAAATTAATTAATAATTATTAAAAATTCCATTTAGCTCAAAATAAAGCTAATTTAAATAAACGGGCTGCACCACGATCATCAGCATAATTTTCCGGTCACTGGCCATCTCAACCTTAATTTCCGAAAAATAAATAATTAAATAATAAATTTCGAGAATTAAGTAATTAACATTAAAATTCAATTTAGCTCAAATTAAAGCCCGATTAAATAAACGGACTTCACCACGGTCATCACCATAATATTCCGGTTCCGGACCATCTCCCTTGAATTTTCGGAAAATAAATAATTATTTAATTTAATTCCGAAAATTAATATTAAAATGCCAAAAAAATCCCACTTAGGCCCGAATCGCCAAATTGAAGCCTGATTAGGGGTCGGAAAATTCCCGAGATGCTTCCAATAATTAGTAGACCATGTCTACTTGTTAATTGCGCAATCAATTTATCTAAATCACATCACAATTAACTAATAATTGCTAATTTATTCTAATCTAACAACCTAAACATAATTAATTAAAACTAAACCAACCTTAAGCATAATTAGCCAACTAATCCAGGATTAGTGAGATTACTCACAAAATCGCGCGCAAATCGATCAATCCGACGGCGGCGACGCGAGGAACGATTGTTCCCAAAGCACGGCTCGGGTTCGAGGCCGGGAAACGGCCCAAAATCGGGCCTAAAGCCGCTGAAACCCACTCCGTGGGTCTGCTGGATGGAGCCGAACGGGGCTACTCCGGCGGCTAGGGCGGCGGGGAGGACCGGCGGAGGGCGAGGGGGCCGCGGGGTGGTCCGCGGGGTTGGGCGGTGGCCGGAGGTGGCCGAACGGTGGCTGGTCGGTGCGAACAGCAGCTAGGTCGTGCGGGGAAGGGGTTGCAGCGGGCGACGGACGACGGGACGGCGGGGCGGCGGGCGCACGGGCGGGTGGTGCACGGCGGCGGCGGCGGACGCGAGGCGTGCGGTGCGGCGGCGGGATGGGTGGCGACGGAGCAAACGGTGAGCTGCCACTTTTGGTTCCACGTTTTCCACAAAGAAGAAAGAAGAAGAAGAAGAAGAAAGAGGGGGGGGTGGTTCGTTCACGTGGGGATGGGGAAGAAGAGAGGAGAGAGAAGAGATAAGAGAGAAAGAGATTGGGTTGAATGGTCAAAGGGAGAGGGAGAAGCCAAATTGAAATTGGCCAAGGGGTGTTTGGTGGGGGAAATCGCACGAGGGGGAGGGGGAGAGGAGAGAGAAGAGAGAGAGAGAGAGAAAAAAGAGAGAAAAAGGAAGAGAGGGAAAAAGAAATAAATAATCCCATTATTCCACTTTTCCTTTTCTCTTTCCCTTTCCCTTTCTATTTTCTTTTGTCTTCGATTTTTCCTCCGATAATTTCTTTATTGAAATTTCGGACTCGTCAATAAATTGACGAGCGATGAGACAGGATCCTAAAATTGAATTGTGACACGGCCGAATATTTGATTCCCAAAACCGAATTAAATTTCATGATTAAAATCGACCGTACGCGATTTTAGTCCAATCCAACCAATTAGGTAGCTTTTAGGGATTTTACCGCGGTTATATCCCTTAACGGCTTCACCCAATAGGTTAGCTAACTCGTGAGTGATCAGCTCGAGAGAAAAATGACCATAGGCGCGCCGACGACATGCACATTTCACTTTATCGAAACGGGGTCAAATTTCGGGATGTCACAACTCTTCCCCTCTTATAAAAATTTCGTCTTCGAAATTTAAACCCTTACACACTTTGCTTAAAAAGGTAGGGGTACAATTGTCTCATCGACTCTTCAGTCTCCCAAGTCGCTCCTTCAGTACTGTGGTGTTGACAGACCACTTTGACCAACGAAATGGTCTTTGTACGCAGAACTTGCTCTCTTTGCGATCGACAATTCGAACCAGGCTTTCAATGTATGACACACAGTCATCCACGTCCAATTCCTCGAAATTGAGTACGTGGGTCGAGTCAGGCTCACACTTCCTTAACATCGACACGTGAAAGACATCATGCACTTGCACCAATCTTGGCGGCAATGCAAGGCGATACGCTAGGTTTCTGATTCTTTCAAGAATCTCAAATGAACCTACGTACCTCGGACTCAACTTGCCTTTCTTACCAAAGCGCGAAGTTCCCCTCATTGGTGACACTTTCAGAAAATCGTGATCACCAACTTGGAATTCCAAAGACCTTCGAAGCTTATCTGCATAACTTTTCTGCCTGCTCTGCGCTGTCTTCAATCTGTCTTTGATCACTGCCACAGCATCTACTGATTACTGAACCAACTTTGAGCCTGTTATCTTCCTTTCTTCGACTTCATCCCAACACACTGGAGTTCTGCACACTCTACCATACAACGCTTCAAATGGAGCCATCTTGATACTCTGCTGATAACTATTGTTGTAGGCGAATTCCACCAGATGAAGCTGATCCTCCCAACTTCCTTTGAAGTCTATTACACACGCTCTCAGCACGTCTTCAAACTGAATTGTCCTTTCCGACTGGCCATCCGTCTGAGGATGATATGCCGTATTGTACTAAAGCTTTGTACCTAAAGCACTCTGCAAGCTCTTTCAAAAAGCAGCAGTAAATCTCAGGTCTCTATCAGATGTTATCGTAACTGGCACTCCATGCATACGAACTACCTGACGCACATACAAGTCTGCGTGTCTATCCAGACTCAGGTCCTTTCAAACTGCAATGAAGTGAGCCGACTTTGTCAGCCTGTCGACTACTACCCAAATCGAATCATTCCCCCTTTGACTCCTTGGTAGTCTAGTCACGAAGTCCATCGTGATATGTTTCCATTTCTACTCTGGGATCGCGAGAGGTTGCAAAAATCTTCTCGGCTTACAATGTTGGGCTTTTACTTACTTACAAGTCAAACACTTGGCCACATGCTTGGTGATGTCCGCCTTCATGCTTGACCAATAGTAGTGTTGACGCAAATACATCTTAATGCTTCCAAGATGAACGCTATAACTGCCACGATGCAATTAAGGCAAAACATCTTCTCTAGGCTCTACATCGTCAGTTACAACCAAACATCCACGGAACCTTAGTGTCCCATCGTCAGAACTCAAAAAGTCAACTTTTCCATAAGCCCAACCTTTTTATATAGGACATCAAGTTACACACAAACAAAATATTCAAGTACCACTCCAGTCAGTGATTCTTCTCTTTACAACTTCATTTTCACAAACTGAAATTCTATAAACTTAACCAAAATTTCATTTTGCTACTTCCATAAAGTCACTCCAAAACGTTCTTCTTCTTATCAGTGCATAGTTGGTTTGTTCATGTCCCCTTCACCATTCTAGCGATGCTCTATCTGCGGTGCTTTCCCTTTGTCCTGTCCATTAGTGATGGCATATGTCCGTCCTTGAGCTGGAGGTCCGAATGGTCTACCCTGCTGTGCAATTAATGGCGGGAGTCCTCGGTTTTGACCCATCTGTGGTGGTGGTGGCAGCTGTTGTTGTCCCATCTTTCTTTGGGGACAATCTTTGGCTATGTGGCCGTGCTGGCGACACTCATAGCAAACTCTTGTCCTAGGAAAGCACGGAGCCGATCCATGTTGTCTTCTGCAGAAACGACACACACCAATCCGATTGGGTTCCGACTTTCTAATTCCACCCTCTTTACTGGGCGAAACATGAGATCTACCTCCAATCATCGATCTTTTCTCAAACCAATTTCTGTCTTGGTTCGAACCAAACCGCAATCCAGATGCGACGGCTCGTTCATTCTGATCCTTCTCAATCTTCTGAGCTCTCCGATATATGTCATTATAAGTCTTCAAATCCATAAGGACTAAGGCACTTCTCAAATCTTGCCTGAATCCATCTCTAAATCTCCTTGCTCGATTCACGGGGTTCTCGATTAACTCAGGGGCATATCGCGAAAGTTCAGCGAACTTCGCCTCATATTCATCAACAGATAGGGAACCCTGGCAAAGACATTGAAATTCTGCCATCTTCACCTCTTTGGCAGTCTCAGAGAAGAACTTATCATTGAAGGCTTCGCGGAAAGTGTTCCAATCCTGAACAATACCTTCCGGAAAGATCATTTCTCGAGTAGTCATCCACCAAGTGTCAGCAACTCCCTCCAGCTGGTAAGTTGCTAACATTACTTTCTCAGCCTCGTTGCACATCAGCAGTGCAAACGCTTTCTCAAGCTTCTGAATCCATGAAGAAGCAGCTTCGGGATCTCCATACCCAGTGAACAACGGCGGATTTAACCTTAAGAAATGCTCCACCAACTTATGGATTGGTCTTGCAGCGACCACTATCTCCGGTGGATTTTCAACATTCACGGCGGCTGGAGCAACGACAGGTGCGACTGCAGGGGCAACTCCAGTGGCGGCGGCAGTTGCAGCGGCCTGAGCAGCGACTTCAACGATAGCAGCTTGCTGATCCATTCTAGCACCCATTGCTTCTAGAACACGCAAGATCCCATCCAACCTGGGATCATTAGGGTCTGCTACCCCGACATCTACGACAGGTGGATTCACTCCACTCGCGCTAGCCTGTGCTGGCGCTCGACCACGTCCGCCTCGGGTTCCGACATGAGTCGAAGCTCTACCCCGAATAACGGCCCTACTGGTCCTCTTTGCAGGAGTTCTCGGCTCCTGATCGCTCATAGTGTAGTTTCACTCAACTAACACCTGTTTCCAATTCAACACCGAATTAGAAACAGAGCGATCCAAACCACAAACAATTTTAGCACACAGCTAACACAGACATGCATCAGCATGAATTTAAAGGCCTTTCCTACTAACTATCCCATGGTCATCGCTCCTTATCACTCCAATCTACAACCTGGCTCTGATACCACTTAAACTGGATGTCACGCCCCGATCCTCAGGGCACGCACACATCCTTCTCTTGGTCGATTTTAATATGCAATATCCCAGGACTGTATATCGCCGACCCTTTCATTCTTTAAGCACATGCGGAAGCAATTATAAATCCCCAGACAATAAAACAATGGGATAGAAAAAGCAGGCTATATCTTTCATATTGAAATTTACAACCAAACCTTTATACATGGCAATAGACAGAGCACTTCACAGACTATTCGCAACTTCAGAGTCTCACTCTATCTACACATATACAAATGGGTTCACAAAGAGATGGAATTTCAATCCTCGTCTAAGTCATACTCGAGATCATCATGATCCTCTTCTGATTCCTCTTCACTCAGATCATTCTCTTCCTCAATTTCACCTGCGAGTTCTCATTCACAAATCCCTCCTCCTCAGCTCCTCGTCGGGATCCTGAAATGTTTTCCCCAAACTGGGATGAGACTACGTCTCAGCGAGTTCTACCCCACTAAGCCCGATTAGTAAACTATTATACTAAAGACTGCCTAAACACGCACGGAGTCGAAGACGTACCTTAGCATCGATTCCACACAAGTCGGTGCAATTTACAATAGGCACTCAAGCAATCATATCACGATCGAAGAATCGATCAAATCGACCTAGTCGATTACAAGCCAACAAGACCACTCACGATCCTTTCCATTCAGTCAATCAATTCACAACATCAAACCAAAATAATGATCAATCGACCTCGTCGATTACATGTCAATTGGACCATTTCTAGGTTATCTCACTCCACACCATATAATCCCCAATAGTACACTCAGTCACAGAGCTACAGTAATGCTCTCGGGCGTCTATTCGCCAAGGTGATGTACAATAAACAATTTATGTGCATACTCTTAGGCATTCCACTTTCCTTCAGCCACATGGGCACGATACTCAATACACAGAATTATGGCCACGCGGGCGCGATCTACGCCACACAGGCACGATCAACTATCGTCACACAGACATGATCAACTATCGCCACACAGGCATGATCAATTAGCGCCACATAGGCATGATCAACTATCGCCTCACAGGCATGATCAATTATCGCCACACAGGCATGATCAACTACCGCCACACAGGCATGATCACTGTTCAACAATTTATGGGCATTCTCTAAGGCATCCTACATGCCAAAGCGATGTAATAATCGCCGAGCCACATCACACAGCATTTCTTCACACAAAGATTTCTTTTCATCTTTTATCATCATTGATAACATATCGTGCATTAGTACACGATTGGCCTTAGCCAAAACATGATGATTTCGATTCCACAATTCCCACCATTATTAGCGTTCACCAAAACACTTTTGGTGCTGTCAACAAACACCCGGTTATTTTCCAATTAATTTTCCAAATTAATTAACCCCGGAAAATAATATTGAAATCACAATTAATTCACTTCAGCACAAAATAAAGCTCAATTAAATAAATGAACTACGCCACGATGATCAGCACAAAATTTCGGTCGTCGGCCATCAAATTCTTAATTTCCGAAAAATAAATAAATAATTAATTAATTTCGAAAATTAATTAATAATTATTAAAAATTCCATTTAGCTCAAAATAAAGCTAATTTAAATAAACGGGCTGCACCACGATCATCAGCATAATTTTCCGGTCACTGGCCATCTCAACCTTAATTTCCGAAAAATAAATAATTAAATAATAAATTTCGAGAATTAAGTAATTAACATTAAAATTCAATTTAGCTCAAATTAAAGCCCGATTAAATAAACGGACTTCACCACGGTCATCACCATAATATTCCGGTTCCGGACCATCTCCCTTGAATTTTCGGAAAATAAATAATTATTTAATTTAATTCCGAAAATTAATATTAAAATGCCAAAAATCCCACTTAGGCCCGAATCGCCAAATTGAAGCCTGATTAGGGGTCGGAAAATTCCCGAGATGCTTCCAATAATTAGTAGACCATGTCTACTTGTTAATTGCGCAATCAATTTATCTAAATCACATCACAATTAACTAATAATTGCTAATTTATTCTAATCTAACAACCTAAACATAATTAATTAAAACTAAACCAACCTTAAGCATAATTAGCCAACTAATCCAGGATTAGTGAGATTACTCACCAAATCGCGCGCAAATCGATCAATCCGACGGCGGCGACGCGAGGAACGATTGTTCCCAAAGCACGGCTCGGGTTCGGGGCCGGAAACGGCCCAAAATCGGGCCTAAAGCTGCTGAAACCCACTCCGTGGGTCTGCTGGATGGAGCCGAACGGGGCTACTCCGGCGGCTAGGGCGGCGGGGAGGACCGGCGGAGGGCGAGGGGGCCGCGGGGTGGTCCGGCGGGGTTGGGCGGTGGCCGGAGGTGGCCGAACGGTGGCTGGTCGGTGCGAACAGCAGCTAGGTCGTGCGGGGAAGGGGTTGCAGCGGGCGACGGACGACGGGACGGCGGGACGGCGGGCGCACGGGCGGGTGGTGCACGGCGGCGAGCGGCGGACGCGAGGCGTGCGGTGCAGCGGCGGGATGGGCGGCGACGGAGCAAACGGTGAGCTGCCACTTTTGGTTCCACGTTTTCCACAAAGAAGAAAGAAGAAGAAGAAGAAGAAAGAGGGGGGGGTGGTTCGTTCACGTGGGGATGGGGAAGAAGAGAGGAGAGAGAAGAGATAAGAGAGAGAAGAGATTGGGTTGAATGGTCAAAGGGAGAGGGAGAAGCCAAATTGAAATTGGCCAAGGGGTGTTCGGTGGGGGAAATCGCACGAGGGGGAGGGGAGAGAGGAGAGAGAAGAGAGAGAGAGAGAAAAAAGAGAGAAAAAAGGAAGAGAGGGAAAAGAAATAAATAATCCCATTATTCCACTTTTCCTTTTCTCTTTCCCTTTCCCTTTCTATTTTCTTTTTGTCTTCGATTTTTCCTCCGATAATTTCTTTATTGAAATTTCGGACTCGTCAATAAATTGATGAGCGATGAGACAGGATCCTAAAATTGAAGTGTGACACGGCCGAATATTTGATTCCCAAAACCGAATTAAATTTCATGATTAAAATCGACCGTACGCGATTTTAGTCCAATCCAACCAATTAGGTAGCTTTTAGGGATTTTACCGCGGTTATATCCCTTAACGGCTTCACCCAATAGGTTAGCTAACTCGTGAGTGATCAGCTCAGAGAAAAAGGACCATAGGCGCGCCGACGACATGCACATTTCACTTTATCGAAACGGGGTCAAATTTCAGGATGTCACAGCCCTGGCCCGGCTTCACCCAGTGGCCAGGCGCGTACCCCGACTTGAGCCTCACGAAATCTGCGATCCCCTCAATGAGCCCGCCCGGGGCCTGCCCGGCCCCGTTCCATTGCCACACGTGCGTCATCTCGTGGTACAGTACCCCTGTGAACTCTCTCTTCACGTTCCCTGAGAATCCCCCGAGGTAAGTAGCACTCACGTGGATCTCATCGTTGCTCGTGTACGCGACGCCGGCCATGCTCTCTATGAACAAGCTCACTTTGGCGACGCTCTTACGATCCCCGGGGACGTTCTGCTGGAAGAGCCTCCATATGAAGCCGGTGGCCTTTGTCAAAGTCTCGCGACTGTACGGAATGCCGATGTCCCTAGAGAAGCGGACGCTGCCGTTGGTGTTGCCAGCGTTGTTCGTCACGGTGTATTGCACCGCATGGGATTGCATGGAAGACGAGAGGATGACTAGCATATTGAGGAAGAGCAGTTGGGTCGACATGGTTTAGGCTAGACAGTTGTTTTCTAGTACTTTTGGTTTGTGCTGTGCCCAACAAAACTGTTGTCCATCGTTGTCTATTTATAGAGGAAACTGCGATATGATTTATGGTCCATAAGGTCAAATTTGTGATGCGAAGGCGATGATAATTTGGTCAGACGCGGAAGATTTCATGTCTGTATATTGTTAGTACCGCAAGTGGATGTGCTGTACCCACCTGCTTTCGGTACCTAGTCATCTAAGGCTGAAGGATATAAATATTGAAATCGTAAAGTAAACGTTTTTATGCTACTAAATTTTAAGAAAAATTTATATTTGTTTCAGCTGCTGTATTATTAAAGGCGAGAAAGACAGCGTATAAATAGACAAGCAGACCGAGCCAAGGGGTTATAGCGTGTTAATTTCCAAGTGTCCTCCTTAAACTCTACTAAATCGAAGTAAAGCTTGTTGCCTGTATCTGTTTGTATCGTTTGTGAAGATTGAATAGGTCAAACACAGCAAAAGAGAGCGCAGAAGAGGGCGGGCGAAAGGAACAAAGTCTTCGTTGACTTTGAATATGGACGTTTGTCGCGACCCTCCCGAGGGTGAATTACCTAAAGAAGCCTAATGGATTACTAAGTCCGTAAACTTGGCGCGGACCCTCCCAAGACCTACCCATCGCGATTAATGAATTAACCCATTTAAACATGCAGTTATATTTCTATTTGGAGCCGCTACTAACCAATTAGGGTTGATTAGAAACCCAAGTAAAGTATGGGAGAATACTTTACTTTTGCGAACCAGAGATTCAATAGGTCCGGGGACATGGTTACGCTAGATTAATCTAATGCCCTTTTGGTACCTTTTATTTCAAAAATATTTTGCAGGCTGTATTGATTAATTTTAACCTAAGCTACTAACATGCAAATGGTGGCCATGCGGGTGCACAATCAATAAAATAACATTCAATAAAAATACTAATAAAAATGCATGCCCTAAACATGATTTCTAAATGACAGGACACTTAATCTTAATTTAACTTAATATGCATGAATTTATTTTTAATGACATCATGTTTTTTTTTTTTAATTGAAAAGAAAGTAACTTAATGGTGCAATGATCATCTTTTAGCATTTTCCTTTTTATTAAAAATTAAACTATAAATCATATGGCATGCATAACATTGTTTTTTATTCCTCTTTTTGTTTTACTAACTGAAAATCGAGTTAATCTAAAAATATCTAGGTGTGTTGCTTTAATATGAAATGTGTATGGACGTAAGTACTTAAGTTCTAGATATGACAATATTTTACTAATAAACAAATTCTAATTAAACCTATTATGCAAATTAACTAACATGTACCTAATATTTTTTGGATTTTTTTATTGAAATTCGAAATTAATAAAGAATAATTAAACTATCTAAAGTGAATAGTATTCTAATTTATTTTAGGAATCAATTTAACTTAAACTTTATCTTATCTTAAAAGCTATATAAAAAAATCAAGACATGCCAACATTATTAGCCCTAACAAACATCACCCATCTAAAAGTATAATCTAAAAATTATAATCCTATAAATACAATTCTAATTTACTAACCCTAAAAATACAGTCCTAATTTACTAAACCTAAATGCTCTAATGCAATATTTAGATTTTTATGCACTTTTTGATTTTTTGATCTTTCCAAGCAAGTAATTATTTTAAAAAGAGTGAAGATAAGAATTAAAATAACCTAATAAATAATCCGTTGTCTCACGGATTAAATTAACAATTATTTTAACTCTATAATGATTTAATGATTGAAATGTTATCAAAATTCCTAAAAATTAAAGTAATTAAAAAACGACCCGACGTCTTACGGGTCAAAATAATAATTACCTTAATTTGGGATAAAACTCCTAATGTCTACAAGGTCTACAAATATTAACATACAATACTACAATTCAAATAATTAAACTCAAAAAAATAAGCTAACATAACATGGAATAAGTAAAAAATAAAAAAAATAAAAATATACTACCTAAGGCTTGGAAAATGGGAGCAGCAACGGTGCTTCGGTGATGGGTCATGGTGGCTGGAGTAAGGCGGTCGTCGGAACTCCGGTGAGGCTTGGGTAGCAATCGGACCTGCAGCAAAACAGGGGAGGCAACAAGTGGCCTTGTTCGGGCGTGCAGCAGCGAGCAGAGGTGAAGCAACGTCGTGTGCAGTAGGGGGCGTTGGGTCGTCGGAGCAAAGGTGCTCGAGTGAAAGCAAACAGTGAGCAGAGCGAGGCGGCGCCGGGGTCGCGTTGCAAAGGCATGGTGATTGAGCGACAGCAACAGCGTGGCGATCAGGGAGTTCAGGGATCGGCAGTTCAGCTTGGCGAGGTGATGACCGATGAAAGCTCGAGCTGTAGAGGCGTGGTGGCTTCGGACTCCGATGAAGGGTGCGATCGCTGGACACCGGGACGGTGGTGCTCATGGAGATGCAGGGACGTTGGTTGCTCGAGGTTGTAGCGGAGGTGCTGGATCAATGGCGTTGGCGACGGATGGAGAGCAGGGGTGACAAAGGCAGCATCGCGACTTTGGGGACTATTCTTCAATCGTCGTCGCCAGCACCGGTGTAGGTCTTGCGGACGAACGAGCGGAGGCGTCGCTCTTCACGGCCACAGCGGGGGCAACGAACGGTGGTGTGAGTTCGTGGGTGGTGCTCGCACGGGGTGGCCGACGGTGCGGTGGCCTGACTGTTGGTGCGCTGGCGAGGAGATCGGGCAGCGGGGAGCGTCACACAGCGAAGAGCCCACGGGGAAGATGAACAGTGCACGTTTCATTTTTTTTTTTCTTTTTTTTGCTGGCCTAATGCACGTCCACTCCTGTCTTTCTCTCTTTGTACTTTCAGCCGAAAGGGAAAAAGCTTTTTGCCCTTTTTTGTATACTTTTTTTGAAGAGAAATCCACTTCTTTTTTTTATGTTTCTCACTTCCTTTTTCTCCTTTCACTTTTTCTTTTTCGAAGAGAAGCCCCTACGGTTCCCGAAACCTCGCCTTCCTTTTTATAGAGGAAAGACTTGAAATTGTTGAAGATCCAGCGATATTCACTCAACTTCTTCCACAAAGAAGTGGCTCCAAATCTTCTTGTTGAATTCTTTTGAATTCAAATTTCTTTTTTCCACAATTTCCCTCTAATTAAATATTATCTTTTATTTCTAAAAATTAAATTTAAATTAGGTGTCAACAGCTACCCCTCTTTGTAGGGAAGCTCGTAGAGGTTTCCTTCAAAGATAAATGACACCTAAATTTAGACCATGTGGAATGAATGCAAAATGAATATGAAATGCATATGCAAATGTTAATTGTAATGACTTTTTTTTTTAAGAAATAGACTCAAATAAATGCAAGGTCATGCAATAAAGAATGCCATGTAAATGCAATGATTTGGTCAATAACGTAGATCTCAATGTGTCCACGCCCAATGAAATGCAAATGCAAAGAAGAACACGTACCTGTCATACTTATATGGAGATTCAGAAAAGTATTATTAAGTGTGAAATGATTCCTATGAGACCTGACAAACATTTGGAAATCTTTTCAGATAATTGAAAGGCTCAAAGTCTTCGGAGATCTGGAACTCTCATCAGATCCCAAGTACCTGGAAATTGCATCAAGTACTTAAAATTTCAAAAATCTGATTCTTACGTCGACAATTGAAAGCATTTACTAAACATCTGGAAATCACATCGATGTTTGAAAAGACAAATACTTGGAAGTTACATCAAGCATTTAAAAATTCAAATATCTTGAATTCATATTAGACATTTGAAAATATTTTACTAAACATCTAGAAATTACATCAGATGTTTAAAAAGACAAATACTTGGAAATCACATCAAGTATTTAAAGGTTCAAATATCCGGAATTCACACTAGACATTTGAAAACATTTAGTAAACATCTTGAAATCACATCAGACGTTTGGAAAGACAAACACTTGGAAGTCACATCAAGCATTTAAGGGTTCAAATATCTTGAGTTTACACTAGACATTTGAAAATATTCTACTAAACATCTGGAAATCACATCAGATGTTTGAAAAGACAAATACTTGGAAGTCACATCAAGCGTTTAAAAGTTCAAATATCTAGAGTTCACACTATACATTTGAAAACATTTTATAAATGGGTACTTGGAATTCTCATCAAGCACCAAGATGACTGAACAAACTCAGGGTTTCAAAGACAATTTATTTGGTCTTCGAGGGAAAATTCATTTCATTTTTTTTAAATTCAAAGGTCCATACATGATGGCTTTTTCAAACTTCCACAAGGAAAAATTATCAAGACAATTTTCACTAAACTGTGAATCTCTTGAACATGTTAAACGAGACACTTTTGGTATGAAAAAGGCTTTTTCACTCGCTCTCATTTAGGAGGAGTTATTTGTCCCGACCATTGATGCGAGAATATATCACTCAATTTCATCATCTTGTCGACAAGAGTTCGAATTTTCTTGCAAGCAGTACGACCTTACCAATCTGAGAGGTCTTTGACAAAGATTGTAATGTGGGTTTGGTCAATGGCTTAGCAAAATGGACTCTTTGAGTTAAGGCTATTGAAAGAACAATTCTGTAATCATCTTTAGGTTTATAAGTCAAGAACCCTGCAAAATGAGAAAGAAATAATCTTGCTCGCACTTCTTCGAGCAATGCTCAAAACATGTGAATTCCTATGTTAATTCAAGTGCCATAATCTAAAAAGACTTTGTAAGGGACGTAACATAGGCTTGGTTCTTGGGTTTGAGAAACGAAATGATCGTTAAGCTCAAAGATGTGTGTAATGGGTAAGAGTTGGTGATCATCTTGACATTACCACAAGTTTTCTTCACCACGGATTGTCTTCTTGACAAATTTCTTTATTAGCTCAAGAGTTTATCACTAATGCCAAAGATTATTCAACTGGAGATCTTTTCTCAACATTTTTTTCTTTTAAAATCATTTTCTTTGATGATGGGCATCGATCAGACACACCGCTTTTTTTTTCTTTTTTTTAATGCCCCCCAATTCATCAGTTACTTCTTTCTTTTCACAAGCATTGGCCTTGCTTTTACCAAACATACTGCTTTTTCATGCCCCTTAGTTCTATTTTGATTTCAGTTCTTGTGCACAAAGCGTGTGTCAAGTATACTTTAAATGACACTCGAACCTTCAAAGGTCTTCATCTACCTCTTGCCTTGCCCTAGTGTGGGGGATGATCATCAACTGGATTTAAAAGAAACGAAATCACAGGCTCAAATGGGCTATGCAAAGAATATAAGTGTGTATGATAGTGAAAGAAACACTCTTCATCATCCTAAGGCACTTAAGTTACCACATGAATTCAATGTAATATCTTTAGTGTCACCCATAGAACAGCCACTTAGATACTCATCACATGATTATGTGTGGGGTTCATTTGAGTGGGCATTTCACTCTTAGTTTTTTTCTTAGAGCTTTTCTAATATTCGCTTAGTGTTAGAATACATAAGTATTAAACTATGTCTTCACCTATCAATTTAAGTATTTAAAACAGTTGGCATTGTGAGAAAGGTCCTTATTTCAAATCTTCCTAGGCCTCTATTTGCCTCCCTTGAAATATATTTCCACAATTAATCCAGCCTACACCTAAGGGAGGATTAAATCATGTTTTCATCTAAAAACTTTAACTTTTAAAGTGATTAGGTATGGTCTCACAGAATTTTACCTGTTTAACTTTAGTTTTTGAGTGTGTTTCCACTCTTAGTTCTTGAGTGCGCATTCCACACTAGAGCGTACGTCTTGAGTATCCAATGTACTTGTTTGATAGTGAATATGATTTTTATTTGCTCAGCGAAAAATAATAAAGTCATGTCTCTTGTATCATAAGAAGCAAATCACTGAAGGATTTCAATATTAAAGCCCAAAAGTTTGACTAAATCCATACATGATTTTATATAGTAGTACAACCTATGATTATGTTAGTACCCATTTTTATCACATGGTTATAATTGGAAAAATGATGCTAATAAGCCCTAAATTTTAGCCCCATATGCAATATGATCGGTAGACCTTTAATTGGTTCAATGTGGTCTTTGAGCTATTTACAAATGTTCAACATAGTTTTTAAACTTTTGATTTGTTTAATATAGTCCCTCAACTTCCTAACAAAGTCAAATCAATCCTTCAGTACTATTCATAAATTTTAATAATTACACTATTACCCAAATTGAACAAATTGAAATTCCAAAGATGCCCATTACACATTAGGCCAAAGTTTTAAGATTATTTGTTTTAATTTCCCTTTCAGTTGCCATACAAATTGTGTGTCTCCCCTTTTACCATGTGTTGGTCCAATATGTTAGAATAGTCTGGCCCAAAAGCTTTAAGTTAATAGATGGAGAGAGACTATATGAATATAAAGAGCATTAATGACCAATTATCAATATTTCAACACTCCTTTTCACGTGCAAATTGGATTAGGAGCAGTACATAGAATTAACTTATGGGAGGTTGACGCACATATGTGAAAGGGATAGCACTAACTCTAATATTATATTAGAAAGTCTAACCCAAAAACTTAAGTTATTAGGTGTGGGGAGACCACATGAATCTCAAAAGCATGTAAGACTCGTTATCAATTGAAATGAGACTATATTTAAACACATTCTCTCATGTACAATTTATATTATGAGTGGCACATGGAATTTGATGGGGGCAGAAGCACATACACAAAAGAGATAGCATTGACCACATGTTTTAAAAGTTTAATTTTCATTGGACTTTCTAACATTGCCTTTCATGTGCAAGCCAAATTAAGAGAGGCACATAAAATTTGACTAAGGGGGTATGGATGCACATATGTGAAAGGGATGTTATTATCTTTGATACTATATTAGAAAGTCCAATCCAAAAATTTTAGTTTTTAAAATAGTTGGTAATTGTCACACAAAATCTCACACAGTTAATTGGAGCATGATCTAGTGAGTTTGACTTGAGATTAACATAGTATGAGTGATGTTTAATGATTGTAACCCATTTTACCCGTGTATTTTCATTCGGACATTTCATCTAAATTTTCTTGTATATGTTAGGGAAATCCCTTATGATGTTTTGAAGATGACAAAATAAATCAAAGGCTACTAACATGTTTAATAGTTAAGTAATAAACTATGCAGATGATAGAACATGTAAAGGATATTGTCAAAATCTGAAGACTACTAGAAGACTGAACGTAACACATGTCCAAAGTCTATTATGAAGATTTCCAAACTTTTGTGTCAAAGTCCGAAAACTACTAGACTTTAATGTCAAAGTTTGTTCTACATCATAAGTTTGCTCGCTCTGAAATTCCAGACTGAACGTGAATGAAGAACCAGAAGACATATTCTATGTTGAAGCTGAACTTATTCAGACTGTGTTCAAACCTTAAAGCTAAATCTATTCAGAAGTAGAATATGTTCAAACTTACATCTAGATTGTAAAGTCTATTGCTCTCAGATTTACATCAAGAACGAGACAGAATGTAACACAAGCCCTAAATGTATAACGGCTAGTGATCTAGTTTGGATTCTACATCAAAATTGATTCGATTGACTCAATCTAATTAATTGACGATTGAATATTGAAGATATTTTGAACTCTTTATACGAAGAAACTCTACTTATGGAAACGAAGATTCTATTTGTATGGGCAATCAGAATTAATTTGAGATTCTACTTCTGTTACTCAACAGCTATCAAATCTTCTAGATATAGATCTGTCCAATGGGTAGATTGAAAGACGATTCTTGAGATACTATCCAACGACTAGTTTGGAAGTGGAGGAGTATTTAAGGAGATAAAAGGACCGATGAGCAAGTAAAAGACGGAGTGTAAAATTTATAATTCCAAAGTCTGAACAACTTTCGTTCAAACACTTGTCTCTTATGAACTTAAACATTTGTGATCGTGAGAGAAATACCAAAAGAGTGACTTAGTGAGATAGTGTGATCTACTACTAAGTGTTTGCACTTAAAGTTGTAATCTCTTGTTGATTACATAATGGGATCCAGCCAAAAATGCCGTTAGCGTGGAAGAGTAGACATAGACTTGATCTAAGACGAACCACTATAAATCTTGCGTTCTTATTCTCTTTCCTTAATCTCTTTATTTTGTTCGTAGTTCTATTTAACTGTTAAAGTCTGATCTCGCTCAAAGTTTGCTGCTCTTCAGACTTAGTTTCAAAAGTCTGTTGTTATTCAAACTTAGGTTAAAAGTAAAGTTTTTCACTATATTTTGTAGAATATGTTTTTACACCTATTCACCCCCTCTTTAGGTGTTCATACTAGCACTTTAAGTAAAGAGATCAACCTAGAACTATGCAAAGGAAGATAGTTCAATCTAGAACTACGTAAATCGAAAAGGGGTCACTAGGCATTAAAACTTATTCAAGGCATATCCTGAAGATTGATGTTGGGCAAGTAGATGACATGTAAAAATAAAATGAGTGGAAGTGGTCAATGGGTGAGGAGTCTTATTAAGTCTTACACATGGCAAACCATACAAGTTCACAAAGGTAGTGGAGATTACTAACCTAAAGAAGATCGAGGTTGAATCCGCGTGTATTAGAGATGTCAACGACTTATTCGGTTTGAGTCCCTATTGATATCCAATCCAATCCAGATACAAAGGTTATATGTTTCTTTTGTGAACCTCCATGCATAGATTCTGAATTAAAGGTTCAGATAGAGTCGGGTCTGATTTTAAATTTTATTTTTTTAAAGAATTGCTTAGTCATCCTTGATTAACTTGACCCAAATTTTGGCAAGGTTATTGCATACTTTAGCTACTTGCTTGATGCTTATACCAATTAATTATGAAGCACGATCGAAGATGTAATGATCATCCTAAAGAATAACTCCGGCAAATTTATGCACTAATTTGAATCATGTGGGGCATTCTTTCCGCTTCCACATTTACTTTACGGAATTAGGACCAAAACAACTTATTAGCCCACTTCACAGGATAGTGGATGGTGAATTGACCCCCATTTATCCGACCAATACTTTTCCAGCACAAATCTCACAACAAATTGTCAGAAGTCAATCAACCAGAGTAAGAAACTCAAAGCTCAATTTGATGCTAAAAGCCTCATATGAAATAAGTCAAGAAAGCACAAAGGCCACATCTTAAACTTCCGATTCAATTACAAAGAGGCTTCTTTACCATATTCAAGCAACAAACGAGAAAACAACTTTTACCAAAAAAAAAAAAA
This sequence comes from Eucalyptus sideroxylon, assembly GCA_014182405.2. Classification (NCBI taxonomy): domain Eukaryota; kingdom Viridiplantae; phylum Streptophyta; class Magnoliopsida; order Myrtales; family Myrtaceae; genus Eucalyptus; species Eucalyptus sideroxylon. Next base: position 28,952,409 of record CM024554.2, on the reverse strand, counting down.
AAACTAGAAAGCAACTATTATATGGCAGCCAATTCATTTATGAAACTATTAATCATATCATTTTCTTCTTAAACCTTTTAATCGTATCAATTTAGTTCTAAATATTTTGACAAGTTACCAATTTAGTCCTAAATCTTTTCATATGTTACCAATGTAATCCTCCTTGATACTTTTAGTTGAAAATTGCTAACGTGATAGTCTATTCAATGCCAACCGTGTTATATGACATATCTAGTGCTAGCGTGGATAACTTTTTAATTATGTAAAAAATTTCCAAATTTTTTTATTGATTTTCTTAATTTTCTTTCTTTCTTTTCTTGTTTTCTTCATAGGGCTGATGAGGCCACTAGTCACCACCGTTGGCCACTAAGCTTGCCTAGATCCAGAAAGGGCCACGAGCAAGGTGAGGGTTTTGCAACCTTGCTAGACTTATGAAAAAAAGAAAAAAAAAAAAAAAACATCAATACGTTAATAAAAAATTTTGAATTTTTTGAATACAAGCATTGACTTATGTCACACGAGACCATTGGGCAATTTCCAATCAAAATTAGCCGAAAGGGCTAATTCACTAAAAAATTTAGAACTAAATTGATAAATTGTTAAAAGATTTAGGATTAAATGATATAATTGAAAGGTCTAAGGCTTAATTGACCATCATATAATAGGTTTATGACTAATTTGACATAATAAAAGGTTTAAAATTAAATTAACCATCGCATAATAGGTTTAGAACTTTTTGGACAATTTTCTCACAAGTAAATCCCACTCAAGTGGGGTTTGTTTAAAACAAGGAAAATAGAAAACAACACATCAAAATTTCAAAATCATGAGAAAAAAATGGAGAAATCACAAGTACCAAAGTATTATCGCAAGAGCAATTGTCAATGTGTCACAAATCCACTGCAAACCTTGGTCCTTACAGACTTGAAACTTGAGGACCGGCTCAAATTAGGACTTAAGAATCCAAGACATCGATAGATGGATAAGGGATTCCGATGCTTGGAGCCTGGACCTTGTGGCCAAACCCAAGTTTACGTGGAACATACATGAGACCATGAGGCCTAGAATCGATGAGTATCCTTGTCAAAATGTCTTAATATTCATTAATTGTAACAATAATGCTTTTTACAAAGCACGTACATCTATCGAGCAGGCATGGGCTCTAGTCAGGTAGTGTACTTAGCCTTGTAGTCCTTCCAGAGCTGGTCAACGCTCTTGTCTAGCAGGTCAACAAAGTAGTCATCGCTATAACCAGTCCTCATCTTCTTGTTCAGCTCGGCCACGAACCTGTTTCTGAGGCCATTGCAGTAGTCGAGAAACCGTGCGATGACATCGTAACCCTGGTCCCACCGATCGCCCTGGCCTGGCCCCACCCAGTGGCCCGGCACGTACCCTGACCGGAGCCTCACGAAATCCGCGATCCCCTCAATGAGCCCCCCGGGAGCTTGCCCGTCCCCATCCCACTGCCAAACGTGCGCCATCTCGTGGTACAGAACCCCAGTGAACTCCCTCTTCACGTCCCCTGAGAATCCCCCAAGGTAGGTGGCGCTCACGTGGATCTCGTCATTGCTCTCGTACGCCACGCCACCCATGGTCTCTATAAACAAGCTCACTTTTTCGACGCTCTTACGATCCCCAGGGGCGTTCTGATGGAAGACCCTCCATATGAAACGGGTGGCCGCTGACAAAGTCCTGCGGCTGTACGGAATGCCGATCTCACTAGAGAAGCGGGCACCGCCGGTAGTGTTGCCGGCGCTGTTCGTCACGGTGTATTCCACCGCATGGGATTGCATGGAAGATGAGAGGACAACTAGCATAGCAAGGAAGAGCATTTGGGTTGACATCGTTTAGGTTGGATAAATACTTTGGGTTTTTGCAAGGAAATTGTTGTTCCGACATTGGCTATTTATAGAGGAAACCGATAAACAATGCATGGGGTCGGTAGGTTAAATTTTTTATACGAAAGCAATGCTAATTTGGGCAGACGCGGAAGATTTCATTTCTGGATATTGCTTAATGCAAGGGGATTAGTCGTTTGGGCGTGAGTCTACCTAGCGATCCACTAGCTACACACGTCACGTACATGTCCACCATGCTTGCGTCCAACACCACAATGCGAGCCCAATCCAGACCATATAAGTCGGGAATGGAATTGCACCCCAAGCAATAGTAAATCCGTCTCCGAACACGCCGATGAAACAGAAGTGAGCGTAAATCCATCTGTCAAAGGCCCAACTCACCAGCTGAGTAGATCTGGTCATCGTCAAAAGCCCGAGCAACCACATTCCTCTCGGACATTTCGTCAAACACCGTACGAGCTGAAACCCAATCAGCACTACCCTTTGCAAAATATATCAATCAATGGACACCCAACACAGACATCAGACATCAGAATCATTAGGGAAAAAGCCCATGTTCAAGTATATGAACGGAAGCATCGACTGGTTTAAACCCATGTGATTATTGGCAAAGCAAAGAGATCATGGAACTCCAAGAAAACAGGTCCCTTTCAGTATCCATGTCCCTAAAATTCCTCTCCGCCTCAGCTCAGTCAACGGATTTTGAGTAGAGACTGATGGGCGAGTAAAGAATCGCCGTGTCGGGGCTCCAACTGGGACCGAGCGAGTGGGCGATGGACACACCTCCCCAGAACCAATGCGCGAGAGCGAATGCAGGACTAGAGGAGGAAAGATAAAGCTGAGGAGTTCGGGATGGGATCCATCACAGGACATGAGGTCTAGGTGGGATGTTGCTCCGCGGAGGCGGCCAATGCCATCGAGGCGGCTGATGAGGCGGCGGTCGAGGTCAAGGGCGAGGGTGAGAGGTTGTGGCGGGAAGGAGAAAGCTTGATATTGGACGGTAGAGAGAAGGGAGACAGACGCGTTGCTCCATACAAGATGAGCTTGGACTATCATTTCAAGAGCCCTCAGGAAATAAGTAATGGAACCATGAGGCAATTCTTCTACAAAACACAGGAAGTAACAAATGCTAAAAGCATCTTGGTTCACGAATTGCATGACCAATTATACTTTGGATTACATTTATTTTGCTTAAAATTCATACATGAAGAAGAGAAAATCATAATTTGGAATCAGTCAGAAAATTGTTGGAGTACTTGATGAAATTGAGCATGATTCAAGTTCTATTCCAGTGTAGACATCGTCAACTGGCTCCTCCGACGGATATAGAAGCGGCTTCGGGGGCAGTTGCAGTTTATTAATATCTCCTTCAAGCATATCTAAGACCTTAGTCATTGATGGCCGATCATTTGGGATTAACTGTATACACCAAAGAGCAACTATTACCATCTTCCTAATTATCTCTCTTTCCTCTTGTACTACTTCCATTTCAATCTCATTTTCTTCATGAAGTTGATCATAAACCCACAAAGGGAAATAAATTTGACTTGAGCGGTCAGCCTTTGCATTTACATTTCTTCTCCTACCGGCCATTTCCATTAACAGCATCCCAAAACTGTAAACATCAACCTTATAAGAGACACCACCAATGTACTTGTAGAATAGCTCTGGTGCCATATATCCCAAGGTTCCTCTCGCAGCAGTCAACGATACCACGTTATGGTTCGTAGGATAAAGCTTTGCAAGCCCGAAGTCAGAAACTTTTGGAGTGAAATTTTGATCCAGAAGAATATTGTGAGGCTTGATATCAAAATGTAGAATTTGCATATCACATCCCTAATGTAGATATTCTATACCCCTTGCCACACCGAGAGATATCTCATATATTCTCTTATAATCAAGAGAGTAGTAACCATCTTTAGAGAAAATGTGTTTATCCAAAGACCCGTTTGACATGTAATCATACACGAGAGCTTGCTTAGAATTGTTGAAGCAAAAACCAACAAGCTGAACCACATTAACATGGTGGATCCTTCCAATAGTACCCACTTTGCTTATGAAGTCTTGGCCATTAGATTTTGGCTTGTTCAGAATCTTAACAGCAACTTCATTGCCACTTCTAAGTATCCCCTTATACACGGAACCATATCCTCCTTCTCCTAATTTGTGTTAAATTTCTTGTGATTTTCTTAATATCTGAGTAAGAGTACCTTATGGGCATAAAGTTATTATGAGCTTGTAGGAATTCTTCAATATTTGTGTCCATTGCTAGGTGCCTTCTCCTCCACTTATAGATCAAAAATATCAACACAAATGGAGCTCCGAGCGTGAATTTTGCTGCGAGGAAGTGGCCTGCAGAGAAATTTGGCCATAGCTTAGTGTAGTTTTCTTTTTGTCAAAGTTCCACTTCTTTTTGGTCGAGAAAGTGCTACGTGAAACATTCATATTTGTGAGGAGAAAAAGGGCTTGGCTTACCCATGACAAAGGCGAGATTTGGAGCTACATTTTGCGCAACATTATACACGGTACTCCACGTAGAATTATCTGTAGAAGAAAAAAGAGAGACTTCATCCGAGATGACTGACAATGATAATATTAGAATTAACGACCAATCAATAAAGAACTAAATCAATGATTTCAGCAATTAAACACAAAAAAACAAAAAACAAAAACAAAAACAAAAACAAAAACAAAAAAAGTCACGCTAAGCTATAACCCAAGCCCAAGGTATATTTATACTATCACTGCAAAGTTGCAAAGACTCACTTTTGTTCATTAAAAGTTGCAATGTGCAGAAGTGTTGAACAAGGAACGGTCAATGAGTTTCACTCTCCTTGATGGCGCTTGGATTTAACTTTATTCTATCGAATCCATGTTATCATAGCATGAATTTTTCTATCTAAGAAAGATGATTTCGCTCCCCTAGATGCACCAATTGATTTCACAAGCTCACGAGTCACTCGCGCATGGCTCTAATTTACAGACATCATCCAGTATGTGCACAATTTATTCACCCACCTAAATAACAGCCATGCAAGGGGTACGAGCTACAATTAAATCTAACATTTCCCCCCAAACAAATATGAAGGAATGGTATCGACTCCAGAAAAGCTATGCTGCCAATTTTATTTTATTTCTACCTAAAGCGATGCGACGAATTTCTCTATTGGATATTTAAAGAACTAATGACATCATGGTTTGGATCCCACATATTACGATATCCAATTGGAAGGTTTACATCGCTTGTTAAGTAAATTTTGTAAGATCTCATAGTAGAACTAGCATTTAAGAAAAAGTGGAGGAAGAAGAAAGAAAACTTCCAGTGAAAGTCGCTTACGAACGTAATAGTGACTGCACCCGTTCCTTCGGTATCTAGAACCTAAGAAGCAAAATCGGAAGCTTCTGTATGCAGAAAAGAACCCATCATAGGTGAGATTGAATCCCTCCGCCATATGATTGTGGATGTCCTTGTATGATGCGCTTGCGCGATTATACTGATCCTCTTCCCTCCAACTGTAATCCGATGCAAAGGACGTCATGGTTATGGTGCAAGAATCCTTGATGTCCCCTGCTGGAAAGGACATCATGGTACGGTCACCATACCCAGGTAAAGCATATGAGTACACCTTCATTTGGGAAGAATTGGGAGGCATGTCGGCAGAGTGTGTTCCCTCGATACACGGTTTGGTATCGAAATACCGAGTGAAAGCAATGGGTTGTAAGCACTTCACAAAGGCCACCATCACTATTGCTAAGAGGCTATCGCTAGGGTAGTATGGAATGATGGTGTTACTGAAATTGGAGTACCCCAGTGAGTAATGAGGGAGAGACGAGCAATTACCCTTTTGAAGTCCGTCATCAACCAACGTCATGAAACCATTGAAGTATCCTTCATCATGATAGATATTGTAAACGATTGACTTCACATAATATCGACCATCAAACAAATATAGGACAGTATGATCATACTCACAAGTTAGTTCAAACCCAGGGTGGCCGCAATATTTTGGGTCGCCTTTCAATCGAAAGGGGTAGCTTATATTACGAACCTCACCACAAGAGGAAACAGGGCACAAGTGACTGTTTTTAGCATCACAACTGATCCCTAGTAGCAGAACGTGTAATGTGAGAAGGAAAACACGGTACATATACATGGCGTTGAAAGAATGAATCATCTGTCCGCGGCTTGGTCTGATATAGTGAAAACTTTAGCTCATCAGTAATGCGATGCAGCCTTAATAAAGGGGTATTTATAATGACTGAAAAGAGTTGGAGTCGTTGGTCAAATGTCCAAGTCAACCAATAAAACAAAGTCAAGCGAAGAAAAATATAAAATGTGGGCACGGCAAAAGTTTAATTATATTAGTGGAGTTACCTAGAAATCGTTGAACACGCAGTCAAGCTAGCATTTAAAAATTACGGATGGCTTTCACATTAATTAGGAAGGAAACTTCTCGGTAGTTTCTAGATTTGAAGTTCTTTTCTTCTTTCTTTTTTGGGAATTTTGTAAAAATAAATCGATTTGAACATTTTGTACCTAAATTAAATCAAAATTCTTTTGAGGAAGGCATCTGGTATTTTATTCTATTTCAAGGCCAATATCTCATAAATGTCACTTTGTTAAATTGTGAAGATGAAAAGAAAAATTAGTAAATTTATGATAATAAAACATTGCTCATCCAGTTTTGATGGGACAATTACCAAATAAATCAGAAACATATTGTATAGATGTCAATTCAATTTTAAAACTTTTCAATTTAGCCAATTTTTTTGTCAAATAATTTCACCAATTTAGTCATTAACCTTTTGATGATTTATTACTATAATTCTTTCGGTCAATTTTGGCCGAGAACACTGAAGTGGACATCAACCATCATACTACATTGCTAGCAGTGGTGTAGATAATTTTTGACTTTTTGAAATTTTTAATTTTTATCTAAATTTTTTTATAAATTTTATTTTTTATTTTCCTTTTTCCTACTGAATTCTAGCGAGGGTTAGCCGGTTGACCCTTTGCCGGCCCACAGTGGAAAAATATAAAGAAAGAAAAGAAAAGAAAAGAAAAGAAAATATTGATAAAAATTCAGAAAATATAAAAAAAAATGCAAAAATTGTCGTAGCGTTAGCCCAAGTGTAAGAATCCGATGCAAATGACATCATGATTATGGTGCAAAAATCCTTGATGTGCCGTGCTCATAGATAATACCCAGGTAGAGCATATGAGTACACCTTCATTTGGGAAGAATTGGGAGGCGTTTCAGCAGGGCGTGTTCTCTGGATACATGGTTTAGTGACGAAATACCAAGTGGAAGCAAGGGATTGTGAGCACTTTATGAAGGCCACCGGCATAACGAGAGGAAGGTGTAAATTGATGACGATAGTGAAGTTAGAGCGGGCCAATAAATAACGAGGGAGAGATGAACAATTACCCTTTTGTAGTCCATCGTCAACCACTGTGATTGAACCATCAAATTGTCCTTCGTCACGATAGGAATTATAATGGATCAACTTCATTTAGCATTGCCCGGCATACAGATATAAAATGGTGCGATCAATTTCACAAGCTAGCTCATAAAAATGGTGGCCACAACCTTTTGGGTCACCTTTCAATCGAAATGAGTAGTTTATGTTACAGACTTCTCCACGAGATGAAGCTGGGCACAAGTGATTTTTTTTCGCACCGCTACTCATCCCTAGCAGTTATACATTCAATATGAGGAGTAAAACAGGGTATATATATAGTGAGTTGAAAGAAGGAATCGCCTCTCCAGTGTTTGATATGATGCAATGAAAGTTTTAGCTAATTAGTAATGCCATGCAGGCCCAATAAACGGGATGCAAATTGTGATTGAAGAATTGGAGTCGTCGGTCACCGAAATGTCCAAGTCAACCCAGTAAAACAAAGTCAAGCAAAGAAAAGGTAAAAGATATGGACCAGCTAAGGTGTGGCAATTACGTAGAAATCGTTGTACATGCAGTCAAGCGGACATAACACGGGGGCGGATTGATTCGTAGATAGCTTTAAAAATAATTAGAAAGGGAACTTCACTGCAGTTTCCAGGTTGAACGCTTTTCAGCAAATTGATTCTCATTTGGAATCAATTTTAGTATGGGCAAAATGAATCAATTTGAATATTTTGTACCCTAAATTGAATGAAAATCCTTTTAAGGTAGGCATCCGGTGCTGTATTTTAATTCAAGTTCAATATTTTGTAAGTGTCGCCTTTTAAATTGTGAGGAAGAAAAGAAAAACAAATTGTTCATCAAGTTTCGAATAACGATGTTATTTAAGCCATTACTTCTTTGCTTTAATACAGATAGCAAACCTGGCTAGAAAGTCAACCATGTCATCATCGCCAAAATTTAGTCTCGGTCCTAAATCTAACTATTCTGTTTGTTCTTAATACGATGCTAGATCCCCATTTATTTTCTTCGAAGTTTACAAGTTATTCAACTCGTATACCATCTTTTCAAAAATCTCGTCTTTTACTCATCGTCTTTTTCTGTTGATATGCATATCCACGACTCAGCATACTACTGGTCCTAATATGCATGCCATTACTAATAAATTAAAACATACTCCACATTCATATATGTATATCACCTATCGTGATCAACACTATTGGGCTAATTGCCTCCTGACCTCCATGGTTTCTTCATTATTCTAGTCAACCCCCAACATTTTACGTTGTCTTAGTCAACATCCTATACTTTAATTTTTAGTCTCATTCTGATAAAAAAAATTCTAGCACGGTCTCACGACCATAGAAATTGAGGAGTGCACGACACCAGGTTTTCAGTTTCTATTCATTGGTAAAGGCTTTCAGCCTGCTTTGTCTTTTCGTCTTTAAAATAAAAGAACCGACTTTATCAAATCGATTTATTTTCGTTAAAAACACATATAAAAATAGTCACGGTTCATGGACCGAGAACCCTTGCGGAACTTTCCCCTCTAAGTCTATTTGGTATGCGATCCTATCAACGGGGTTTCTCTATATGCATATAATATTTTTAGGAGAGTGTCGATTCATTTTTTATTAAAATTAAATTTTCTTAAATGATAGAGTGACAACTGTAGTATGTGAATTTCTATGTTAATTCAAATATTATAATGACTAATCTTAAATTAAGAGGGACTTAGACCACACTAACTGATTGTGTGGCATTCGCTACGCTCCACGGATTTTCCTTTGCCTACCTTCATTTCCTTGGGAATTAAGAGAAAACAAGGTAATGAAAGCTCAAAATGATAATTCTCACGACCGAGCAATAGAGGAATTCACTTACCTTGAAGAAAAATGAGCAAAATAAGCTCCTATTTATAAGAGATTTTCGCGTTCTAAGGAAAACCCTTGGAAGGGCTAGAATGAGCATAAACTCCCTTCAAATGAGCTAGAATGAGCTTGGCCCTTTGAAAGGCTAAACGGACCTTTTGATGGGCCGAAATGGCCCTCTAAAGGGCATGGCCTACCCTTTGAGCTTATGACAACATCTTCTGCTTCACCTTTTTTCGGTGCACGATCGGATCTGGATAGTGAAAAGGTGTCTACAATATTTTTGTGCGCAAGGCCTAGCTTATTATAATTTTCCTTCGTTCATTCCGTCCAAGAATGGTCCACACTAGTTGGTATGTATTCAAGATCGACAACACTCTTGTTGAAAAGTCCCTCATCAATAAGGCCTCATCTTTGACTTTGTCATAAAGACTTGTCATTTTTCATGCATCGAAACTTGCATCAAGACTGTTTGAAAAAATCACAAGTGCTAGAAATATTGTACATTTAATAGATTACACATAAATGATTACTAGTTTCTAGGTTTGAAGCTTGTCTTTTCTTGTTTTCACTATAAGAAGTCATCAAACCTTTGTAAATGGGAGATGAATTTGATTAATGAAAATTTTCTTAATGCAATTATCTTGAACCTTGAAGAGTTCAAACTCCTTAAAACTTAGAAGAGTTTTCACTCCGTCTTAGAAGAGTTGAGGCTTTTAAAGTCTGCATCCTCAAAGAGTTGCAGCCATCAATCTTGAAGAATTGATACCATTTCAACTTTCTTGGAGACCTAGAAGAGCAACCATTATAGTTTCTATCATTTTCTTCATTTTGTCTATTCCTGTTTTGCTTACTTCCATCAAAATTCGACAAGTCTACAGTGATTATATGAGAAAACTCAAAACATAAAAGTTATAGATCTTCGAGTCTCCGTCCTTTTAGCTTTGGAATCAGGTTATTCTGATCTGAATCAACAAAATTATACCCATTTTCCCGAGCTAGCGCAGACTGAAATCTCTGCTCAATTTTATGACTAAGTTTTCGTCACTCTTTGATTCTATTGTTCAAGTAGCCAGTCTTGGGCTACATCACTTTATTTGTATGACACCGACTATTGAAGTATAGTCCTATATCAGTTGACAACGAGTTTAATATGTTCTTTATATTCATGTGGTGTCCCTCCATCTATAAAATTAAGCTTTCAATTTGGATTTTCTAACATGATATCAAAAACTGTGGTCAAAATTTCACATGTTGCTCATAATTCGGCTTGCATGGAGGTATTGGAGTATCGTCTTATCAATTTAAGTTTTTGGGTTAAATTTTCTATCACTGACAACAAATTGCAACGTAGATTAAGAATACTAAAGGATGTTCACATAAGTAGTCAACATCATGGGATTACATGGTACATGAAAGGATCACAAGCGTAGCAAGGAAGAGCACAGACAGGGTCTAGATTTTTCTCTCTTTTTTTTTTTTTTTTTTTTTGGGCGGGGGGGTGCGGTGGGCTTGGAGAATGTTGTTGAACTAATAAGACAATTTATAGAGGACGGTAAAGGTGATTATAATTAATTTGGACAACACCCTGAATTGTTCAACATTTGATTTCATGGTAGTGGATTGGTCGTCACTTGGCTATAGTCTGATGGGGCTTTTAGAGATAAAATAACCTCGACCAACATCGTTAGACTAGCTCACAACAAGATATTTTCTAATCTTCTCTAATCTAATGATTGGATTTAACATTTCGTGTAGTGACATATGTGTTTGGGTCTCATTGGAAGGATAATGTAAGTATACACATTTATTATTATTTAGTTTCGTCGCTTGACTAGGGAGGACAAGTTTCAGTTCGCTTTGAATTTGGACCAGTCCTTATGCCGACCTCGATTATTGTTGAAAGCTAAGGGATTATCTTAATTAACAATAATATATGGAACCGTTCTATTGCAACCACCATGAGTAGCTTAATTTTAGAGAGGAGCTACTAGCTAGCTTTGCATGTTTCGTGTAAGATCCGCAATTTGAAAAATATTTCCACAATTTTGATCCGAATTTGAGAGATTTGTCGTTTAGATATATGCACAAACAGCCGAAAGTAAACACTAATCAGAGTAGGTTGCTAACAATCCAAATTTGATTTGAATATGTTTTATTTCATGAATGCGCTTGTTATGCAAGTTTTATTTTAATCAAGCACGTACATCTCTCGAACAGGGATCGACTCTAATCACGTAGCGTACTTGGCCTTGTAGTCCTTCCAGAGCTGGTCAACGCTCTTGCCTAGCAGGTCAACAAAATAGTTATCGCTGTAACCCGTCCTCATCTTCTTGTTCAGCGCGGCCACAAACCCCTTCTTGCGGCCATTGCAGTAGTCAAGAAAGCGGGCCGTGACGTCGTAACCCTGGTCCCAATTATTGCCCTGGCCCGGCTTCACCCAGTGGCCAGGCGCGTACCCCGACTTGAGCCTCACGAAATCTGCGATCCCCTCAATGAGCCCGCCCGGGGCCTGCCCGGCCCCGTTCCATTGCCACACGTGCGTCATCTCGTGGTACAGTACCCCTGTGAACTCCCTCTTCACGTTCCCTGAGAATCCCCCGAGGTAAGTAGCACTCACGTGGATCTCGTCGTTGCTCGTGTACGCGACGCCGGCCATGTTCTCTATGAACAAGCTCACTTTGGCGATGCCCTTACGGTCCCTGGGGACGTTCTGCTGGAAGAGCCTCCATATGAAGCCGGTGGCCTTTGTCAAAGTCTTGCGACTGTACGGAATGCCGATGTCCCTAGAGAAGCGGACGCTGCCGTTGGTGTTGCCGGCGTTGTTCGTCACAGTGTATTGCACCGCATGGGATTGCATGGAAGACGAGAGGATGACTAGCATAGCGAGGAAGAGCATTTGGATCGACATAGTTTAGGCTAGACAGTTGTTTTCTAGTACTTTTGGTTTGTGCTGTGCCCAACAAAACTGTTGTCCATCGTTGTCTATTTATAGAGGAAACTGCGATATGATTTATGGTCCATAAGGTCAAATTTGTGATGCGAGGCGATGATAATTTGGTCAGACGCGGAAGTTTTCATGTCTGTATATTGTTTAGTACCGTAAGTGGATGTGCTGTACCCACCTGCTTTCGGTACCTAGTCATCTAAGGCTGAAGGATATAAATATTGAAATCGTAAAGTAAACGTTTTTATGCTACTAAAGTTTAAGAAAAATTTATATTTGTTTCAGCTCCTGTATTATTAAAGGCGAGAAAGACAGCGTATAAGTAGACAAGCAGACCGAGCCGAGGGGTTATAGCGTGTTAATTTCCAAGTGTCCTCCTTAATCTCTGCTAAATCGAGGTAAAGCTTGTTGCCTGTATCTGTTTGTATCGTTTGTGAAGATTGAATAGGTCAAACACAGCAAAAGATAGCGCAAAAGAGGGCGGGCGAAAGGAACAAAGTCTTCGTTGACTTTGAATATGGACGTTTGTCGCGACCCTCCCGAGGGTGAATTACCTAAAGAAGCCTAATGGATTACTAAGTCCGTAAACTTGGCGCGGACCCTCCCAAGTCCTACCAATCGCGATTAATGAATTAACCCATTTAAACATGCAGTTATATTTCTATTTGGAGCCGCCACTAACCAATTGGGGTTGATTAGAAACCCTAGTAAAGTATGGGAGAATACTTTACTTTTGCGAACCGGAGATTCAATAGGTCCGGGGACATGGTTACGCTAGATTAATCTAATGCCCTTTTGGTACCTTTTATTTCAAAAATATTTTGCAGGCAGTATTGATTAATTTTAACCTAAGCTACTAACATGCAAATGGTGGCCATGCGGGTGCACAATCGATAAAATAACATTAAATGAAAATACTAATAAAAATGCATGCCCTAAACATGATTTCTAAATGACAGGACACTTAATCTTAATTTAACTTAATATGCATGAATTTATTTTAATGACATGCAAGATGCAATTCATATGGTATGACTTAAACTTATCACTATATGTATGCAATCTAATTGATATAATCTTAAATATTCATGTTGCTACGTGATATGGGATGAATGACATGGTATTTTTACATGTATGATTTTTTATGATTTTTTTATGATGATTCATTTTCTTAATGCATATATGCAACCTATGCTAAATAATGATAATATGAGATTAATTATGAATTAACCTATTAACTAACCAAGGAAATGATCTTTTTTTAATGACATCATGTTTTTTTTTAATTGAAAAGAAAGTAACTTAATGGTGCAATGATCATCTTTTAGCATTTTCCTTTTTATTAAAAATTAAACTATAAATCATATGGCATACATAACATTTTTTTTTGTTCCTCTTTTTGTTTTACTAACTGAAAATCGACTTAATCTAAAAATATCTAGGTGTTTTGCTTTAATATGAAATGTGTATGGACCTAAGTACTTAAGTTCTAGATATGACAATATTTTACTAATAAACAAATTCTAATTAAACCTATTATGCAAATAACTAACCTGTACCTAATATTTTTTGGATTTTTTTTTATTGAAATTCGAAATTAATAAAGAATAATTAAACTATCTAAAGTGAATAATATTCTAATTTATTTTAGGAATCAATTTAACTTAAACTTTATCTTATCTTAAAAGCTATATAAAAAATCAAGACATGCCAACATTATTAGCCCTAACAAAAATCACCCATCTAAAAGTATAATCTAAAAGTTATAATCCTATAAATACAATTCTAATTTACTAACCCTAAAAATACAGTCCTAATTTACTAAACCTAAATGCTCTAATGCAATATTTAGATTTTTATGCACTTTTTGATTTTTTGATTTTTGATTTTTTGATCTTTCCAAGCAAGTAATTATTTTAAAAAGAATGAAGATAAGAATTAAAATAACCTAAAAAATAACCTAAAAAATAACAATTATTTTAACTCTATAATGATTTAATGATTGAAATGTTATCAAAATTCCTAAAAATTAAAGTAATTAAAAAATGAACCGACGTCTTACGGGTCAAATTAATAATTACCTTAATTTGCGATAAAACTCCTAATGTCTACAAGGTCTACAAATATTAAGATACAATACTACAATTCAAATAATTAAACTTAAAAAAATAAGCTAACATAACATGGAATAAGTAAAAAATAAAAATATAAAAATATACTACCTAAGGCTTGGAAAATGGGAGCAGCAACGGTGCTTCAGTGATGGGTCATGGTGGCTGGAGTAAGGTGGTCGTCGGAACTTCGGCGAGGCTTGGGTAGCAATCGTACCTGCAGCAAAACAGGGGAGGCAACAAGTGGCCTTGTTCGGGCGTGCAGCAGCAAGCATAGGCGAAGCAACGTCGTGTGCAGTAGGGGGCGTTGGGTCATCGGAGCAAAGTAGCAAAGGTGCTCGAGTGAAAGCAAACAGTGAGCAGAGCGAGGCGGTGCTGGGGTCGCGTTGCAAAGGCATGATGATTGAGCGATAGCAACAGCGTGGCGATCAGGGAGTTTAGGGATCGGCAGTTCAGCTTGGCGAGGTGATGACCGATGAAAGCTCGAGCTGCAGAGGCGTGGTGGCTTCGAACTCCGACGAAGGGTGCGATCGCTGGACACCGGGACAGCGGTGGTCATGGAGATGCAGGGACGTTGGTTGCTCGAGGTTGTAGCGGAGGTGCTGGATCAACGGCGTTGGCGACTGATGGAGAGCAAGGGCGACAGAGGCAACATTGCAACTTTGGGGACTGTTCTTCAATCATCGTTGTCGGCACTAGTGTAGGTCTTGCGGACGGACAAGCGGAGGCGTCAGCTCTTCACGGCCACAGCAGGGGCAATGAACGGTGGTGCGAGTTTGTGGGTGGTGCTCGCACGGGGGTGGCCGACGGTGCGGTGGCCTGACTGTTGGTGCGCTGGCGAGGAGATCGGGCAGCGGGGAGTGTCACACAGCAGAAGAGCCCACGGGGAAGATGAACAGTGCACGTTTCATTTTTTTTTCTTTTTTTTTGCTGGCCTGATGCACGTCCACTCCTGTCTTTCTCTCTGCTGTACTTTCAGCCAAAAGGGAAAAAGCTTTTTGCCCTTTTTTGTATACTTTTTCTTCGAAGAGAAATCCCCTTCTTTTTTGACGTTTCTCACTTCTTCCTTTTTTCTCCTTTCACTTTTTCTTTTTCGAAGAGAAGCCCCACGGTTTCGAAACCTCGCCTTCCTTTTTATAGAGGAAAGACTTGAAATTGTTGAAAATCCGACAATATTCACTCAACTTCTTCCACAAAGAAGTGGCTCCAAATCTAACTGTTGAATTCTTTTGAATTCAAATTTCTTTTTTTTCCACAATTTCCCTCTAATTAAATATTATCTTTTATTTCTAAAAATGAAATTTAAATTATGTGTTAACAGCTACCCCTCTTTGTAGGGAAGCTCGTAGAGGTTTCCTTCAAAGATAAATGACACTTAAATTTAGACCATGTGGAATGAATGCAAAATGAATATGAAATGCATATGCAAATGTTAATTGTAATGACTTTTTTTTTTTAAAGAAATAGACTCAAATAAATGCAAGGTCATGCTATAAAGAATGCCATGTAAATGCAATGATTTGGTCAATAACGTAGATCTCAATGTGTCCACGCCCAGTGAAATGCAAATGCAAAGAAGAACACGTACCTGTCATACTTATCTAGAGATTCAGAAAAGTATTATTAAGTGTGAAATGATCCCTATGAGACCTGACAAACATTTGGAAATATTTTCAGATAATTGAAAGGCTCAAAATCTTCAGAGATCTGGAACTCTCATCAGATCCCAAGTACCTGGAAATTGCATCAAGTACTTAAAATTTCAAAAATCTGATTCTTACGTCAAACAATTGAAAGCATTTACTAAACATCTGGAAATCACATCAGATGTTTGAAAAGACAAATACTTGGAAGTCACATCAAGCATTTAAAAATTCAAATATCTTGAATTCATATTAGACATTTGAAAATATTTTACTAAACATCTAGAAATTACATCAGATGTTTGAAAAGACAAATACTTGAAAATCACATCAAGTATTTAAAGGTTCAAATATCCGAAATTCACACTAGACATTTGAAAACATTTAGTAAATATCTGGAAATCACATCAGACGTTTGGAAAGACAAACACTTGGAAGTCACATCAAGCATTTAATGGTTCAAATATCTTGAGTTTACATTAGACATTTGAAAATATTTTACTAAACATTTGGAAATCACATCAGATGTTTGAAAAGACAAACACTTGGAAGTCACATCAAGCGTTTAAAAGTTCAAATATCTGGAGTTATACTAGACATTTGAAAACATTTTATAAATGAGTACTTGGAATTCTCATCAAGCACCAAGATGAATGAACAAACTCAGGGTTTCAAAGACAATTTATTTGGTCTTTGAGGGAAAATTCATTTCATTTTTTTTAAAAATTCAATGAAGGTCCATACATGATGGCTTTTTCAAACTTCCACAAGGAAAAATTATCAAGACAATTTTCACTAAACTGTGAATCTCTTGAACATGCTAAACGAGACACTTTTGGTGTGAAAAAGGCTTTTTCACTCGCTCTCATTTAGGAGGGGTTATTTGTCCCGACCATTGATGTGAGAATATATCACTCAATCTCATCATCTTGTCGACAAGAGTTCGAATTTTCTCGCAAGCAGTACGACCTTACCAATCTGAGAGGTCTTTGATAAAGATTGTAATGTGGCTTTGGTCAATGGCTTAGCAAAAGGGACTCTTTGAGTTAAGGCTATTGAAAGAACAATTCTATAATCATCTTCATGTTTACAAGTCAAGAACCCTGCAAAATGAGAAAGAAATAATCTTGCTTGCACTTCTTCGAGCAATGCTCAAAACATGTAAATTCTTATGTTAATTCAAGTGCCATAATCTGAAGAGACATTGTAAGGGACGTAACATAGGCTTGGTTCTTGGGTTTGAGAAACGAAATGATCATTAAGCTCAAAGATGTGTGTAATGGGTAAGAGTTGGTGATCATCTTGACATTACCACCAGTTTTCTTCGCCACGGATTGTCTTCTTGACAAATTTTTTTATTGGCTCAAGAGTTTATCACTGATGCCAAAGATTATTCAATTGGAGATCTTTTCTCAACATTTTTTTTTCTTTTAAAATCATTTTCTTTGATAATGGGCATCGATCAGACACACCACCTTTTTTTTTTATGCCCCCCAATTCATCAGTTACTTCTTTCTTTTCACAAGCA
The DNA here is from genome assembly GCA_014182405.2 of Eucalyptus sideroxylon. NCBI lineage: Eukaryota > Viridiplantae > Streptophyta > Magnoliopsida > Myrtales > Myrtaceae > Eucalyptus > Eucalyptus sideroxylon. The sequence continues at coordinate 28,935,047 of CM024554.2, read as the reverse complement.
TTGGCCTTTCTTTTACCAGACACACTACTTTTTCATGCCCCTTAGTTCTATTTTAATTTCAGTTCTTGTGCACAAAGCATGTGTCAAGTATACTTTGAATGACACTCGAACCTTCAAAGGTCTTCATCTACCTCTTGCCTTGCCCTAGTGTGGGGGATGATCATCAACTGGATTTAAAAGAAACAAAATCACAGACTCAAATGGGCTATGCAAAGAATATAAGTGTGTATGATAGTGAAAGAAACACTCTTCGTCATCCTAAGGCACTTAAGTTACCACATGAATTCAATGTAATATCTTTAGTGTCGCCCACAAAACAGCCACTTAGATACTCATCACATGATTATGTGTGGGGTTCATTTGAGTGGGCATTTCACTCTCAGTTTTTTCTTAGAGCTTTTCTAATATTTGCTTAGTGTTAGAATACATAAGTATTAAACTATGTCTTCACCTATCAATTTAAGTATTTAAAACAGTTGGCATTGTGAGAAAGGTCCTTATTTCAAATCTTCCTATGCCTCTATTTGCCTCGAAATATATTTCCACAATTAATCCAGCCTACACCTAAGGGAGGATTAAATCATGTTTCCATCTAAAAACTTTAACTTTTAAAGTAATTAGGTATGGTCTCACAGAATTTTACCTATTTAACTTTAGTTTTTGAGTGCGTTTCCACTCTTAGTTCTTGAGTGCGCATTCCACACTAGAGCGCACGTCTTGAGTATCCAATGTACTTGTTTGATTGTGAATATGATTTTTATTTGCTCAGTGAAAAATAATAAAGTCATGTCTCTTGTATCATAAGAAGCAAATCACTGAAGGATTTCAATATTAAAGCCCAAAAGTTTGACTAAATCCATACATGATTTTATATAGTAGTACAACCTATGATTATGTTAGTACCCATTTTTATCACATGGTTATAATTGGAAAAATGATGCTAATAAGCCCTAATTTTTAGCCCCATATGCAATATGATCGGTAGACCTTTAATTGGTTCAATGTGGTCTTTGAGCTATTTACAAATGTTCAACATAGTTTTTAAACTTTTAATTTGTTTAATATAGTCCCTCAACTTCCTAACAAAGTCAAATCAATCCTTCAGTACTATTCATAAATTTTAATAATTACACTATTACCCAAATTGAACAAATTGAAATTCCAAAGATGCCCATTACACATTAGGCCAAAGTTTTAAGATTATTTGTTTTAATTTCCCTTTCAGTTGCCATATAAATTGTGTGTCTCCCCTTTTACCATGTGTTGGTCCAATATGTTAGAATAGTCTGGCCCAAAAGCTTAAGTTAATAGATGGAGAGAGACTATATGAATATAAAGAGCATTAATGACCAATTATCAATATTTCAACACTCCTTTTCACGTGCAAATTGGATTAGGAGCAGTACATAGAATTAACTTATGGGAGGTTGACGCACATATGTGAAAGGGATAGCACTAACTCTAATATTATATTAGAAAGTCTAACCCAAAAACTTAAGTTATTAGGTGTGGGAGACCACATGAATCTCAAAAGCATGTAAGACTCGTTATCAATTGAAATGAGACTATAATTAAACACATTCTCTCATGTACAATTTATATTATGAGTGGCACATGGAATTTGATGGGGGGAGAAGCACATACACAATAGAGTTAGCATTGACCACATGTTTTAAAAGTTTAATTTTCATTGGACTTTCTAACATTGCCTTTCATGTGCAAGCCAAATTAAGAGAGGCACATAAAATTTGACTAAGGGGGTATGGATGCACATATGTGAAAGGGATGTTATTATCTTTGATACTATATTAGAAAGTCCAATCCAAAAATTTTAGTTTTTAAAATAGTTGGTAATTGTCCCACAAAATCTCACACAATTAATTGGAGCATGATCTAGTGAGTTTGACTTGTGATTAACATAGTATGAGTGATGTTTAATGATTGTAACCCATTTTACCCGTGTATTTTCATTCGGACATTTCATCTAAATTTGCTTGTATATGTTAGGGAAATCCCTTATGATATTTTGAAGATGACAAAATAAATCAAAGGCTACTAACGTGTTTAATAATTAAGTAATAGACTATGCAGATGATATAACATGTAAAGGACATTGTCAAAATCTGAAGACTACCAGAAGACTGAACGTAACACATGTCCAAAGTTTATTATGAAGATTTCCAGACTTTTGTGTCAAAGTCCGAAAACTACTAGACTTTAATGTCAACGTTTGTTCTACATCATAAGTCTGCTCGCTCTGAAATTCCAGACTGAACGGGAATGAAGAACCAGAAGACATATTATATGTTGAAGCTGAACTTATTCAGACTGTGTTCAAACCTTAAAGCTAAATCTGTTCAGAAGCAGAATATGTTCAGACTTACATCTAGATTGTAAAGTCTATTGCTCTCAGATTTACATCAAGAACGAGACAGAACGTAACACAAGCCCTAAATATATAACGGCTAGTGATCTAGTTTGGATTCTACATCAAAATTGATTCGATTGACTCAATCTAATTAATTGACGATTGAATATTGAAGATAAGAACTTTTTATACGAAGAAACTCTACTTATGGAAACGAAGATTCTATTTGTATGGGCAATCAGAATTAATTTGATATTCTACTTCTGTTACTCAACAGCTACCAAATCTTCTAGATATAGATCTGTCCAATGGGTAGATTGAAAGACGATTCTTGAGATACTGTCCAACGACTAGTTCGGAAGTGGAGGAGTATTTAAGGAGATAAAATGACCAATGAGCAAGTAAAAGACGAAGTGTAAAATTTATAATTCCAAAGTCTGAACAACTTTCGTTCAAACACTTGTCTCTTGTGAACTTAAACATTTGTGATTGTGAGAGAAATACCAAAAAAGTGACTTAGTGAGATAGTGTGATCTACTACTAAGTGTTTGCATTCAAAGTTGTAATCTCTTGTTGATTGCATAGTGGAATCCAGCCAAAAAAGCTGTTAGCGTGGAAGAGTGAACGTAGACTTGATCTAATACGAACCACTATAAATCTTGTGCTCTTATTCTCTTTCCTGAATCTCTTTTTTTTTGTTCGTAGTTCTATTTAACTGTTAAAGTCTGATTTCGCTCAAAGTCTGCTGCTCTTCAGACTTAGTTTCAAAAGTCTGTTGTTATTCAAACTTACGTTAAAAGTAAAGTTTTGCACTGTATTTTGCAGAATCTGTTTTTACACCTATTCAAACCCCTCTAGGTGTTCATACTAGCACTTTCAGTAAAGAGCTCAACCTAGAACTATGCAAAGGAAGATAGTTCAATCTAGAACTACGTAAATCAAAAAGGGGTCACTAGGCATTAAAACTTATTCAAGGCATATCCTGAAGATTGATGTTGGGCAAGTAGATGACATATAAAAATAAAATGAGTGGAAGTGATCAATGGGTGAGGAGTCTGATTAAGTCTTACACATGGCAAACCATACAAGTTCACAAAGGTAGTGGAGATTACTAACCTAAAGAAGATCGAGGTTGAATCCGCGTGTATTAGAGATGTCAACGACTTATTCGGTTTGAGTCCCTATTGATATCCAATCCAATCCAGATACAAAGGTTATATGTTTCTTTTGTGAACCTCCATGCATAGATTATGAATTAAAGGTTCGGATAGAGTCGGGTCTGATTTTAAATTTTATTTTATTTTTAAAGAATTGCTTAGTCATCCTTGATTAACTTGACCCAAATTTTGGCAAGGTTATTGCATACTTTAGCTACTTGCTTAATGCTTATACCAATTAATTATGAAGCACGATCGAAGATGTAATGATCATCCTGAAGAATAACTCCGTAAAATTTATGCACTAATTTGAATCATGTGGGGCATTCTTTCCACTTCCACATTTACTTTACAGAATTAGGACCAAAACAACTTATTAGCCCACTTCACAGGATAGTGGATGGTGAATTGACCCCCATTTATCCGACCAATACTTTTCCAGCACAAATCTCGCAACAAATTGTCAGAAGCCAATCAACCAGAGTAAGAAACTCAAAGCTCAATCTGATGCTAAAAGCCTCATATGAAATAAGTCAAGAAAGCACAAAGGCCACATCTTAGACCTTCGATTCAATTACAAAGAGGCTTCTTTACCATATTCAAGCAACAAATTAGAAAACAACTATTATATGGCAACCAATTCATTTTTGAAACTATTAATCATATCATTTTATTCTTAAACCTTTTAATCGTATCAATTTAGTTATAAATATTTTGACAATTTGCCAATTTAGTCATATATCTTTTCATAATTACCAATGTAATCCTCCCTGATAATTTTAGTTGAAAATTGCTAACGTGATAGTCTAGTCAATGCCAACCATCTTATATGACATATCTAGTGCTAGTGTGGATAATTTTTTAATTATGTAAAATATTTCCAAAAATTTTATTGATTTTCTTAATTTTTCTCTCTTTCTTTTCTTGTTTTCTTCATAGGGCCCATGAGGCCACTAGCCACCGTTGGCCACTAAGCTTGCCTAGATCCAGCAAGGGCCACGAGCAAGGTGAGGGTTTCGCAACCTTGCTAGACTTATCAAAAAAAGAAAACATCAATACAGTTAATAAAAAAATTGAATTTTTTGAATACAAGCATTGACTACGTCACACAAGACCATTGGGCAATTTCCAATCAAAATTAGCCGAAAGGGCTACTTTGGTAATTCGTTAAAAAATTTAGAACTAAATTGATAAATTGCTAAAAGGTTTAGGACTAAATTGATATAATTGAAAGGTCTAAGGCTTAATTGACCATCATATAATAGGTTTATGATTAATTTGACATAATAAAAGGTTTTAAATTAAATTAACCATTGCATGATATGTTTAAAACTTTTTGAACAATTTTCTCACAAGTAGATCCCACTTAAGTGGGGTTTGTTTAAAACAAGGAAAATAGAAAACAACACATCAAACTTTCAAAATCATGAGAAAAAAATGGACAAATCACAAGTACCAAAGTATTATCGCGAGAGCAATTGTCAATGTGTCACAAACCCACTGCAAACCTTGGTCCTTGCAGACTTGAAACTTGGGGACTGGCTCAAATTAGGAATTAAGAATCCAAGACATCGATGGATGGATAAGGGATTCCGATGCTTGGAGCCTGGACCTTGTGGCCAAACACAAGTTTACGTGGAACATACATGAGACCACGAGGCCTAGACTCGATGAGTATCCTTGTCAAAATGTCTTAATATTCATTAATTGTAACAATAAGGGTCCATAGTTAAGGATCATATATGGTTGGCAATGCTTTTTCCAAAGCACGTACATCTATCGAGCGGGCATGGGCTCTAGTCAGGTAGTGTACTTAACCTTGTAGTCCTTCCAGAGCTGGTCAACGCTCTTGTCCAGCAGGTCAACAAAGTAGTTATCGCTATAACCAGTCCTCATCTTCTTGTTCAGCTCGGCCACGAACCTGTTTCTGAGGCCATTGCAGTAGTCGAGAAACCGTGCGGTGACATCGTAACCCTGATCCCACCGATCGCCCTGGCCTGGCCCCACCCAGTGGCCCGGCACGTACCCTGACCGGAGCCTCACGAAATCTGCGATCCCCTCGATGAGCCCCCCGGGAGCTTGCCCGTCCCCATCCCACTGCCAAACGTGCGCCATCTCGTGGTACAGAACCCCAGTGAACTCCCCCTTCACGTCCCCTGAGAATCCCCCAAGGTAGGTGGCGCTCACGTGGATCTCGTCATTGCTCTCGTACGCCACGCCATCCATGGTCTCTATAAACAAGCTCACTTTTTCGACGCCCTTACGATCCCCAGGGGCTTTCTGACAGAAGACCATCCATATGAAACGGGTGGCCGCTGACAAAGTCCTGCGGCTGTACGGAATGCCGATCTCACTAGAGAAGCGGGCACCGCCGGTAGTGTTGCCCGCGCTGTTCGTCACGGTGTATACCACCGCATGGGATTGCATGGAAAATGAGAGGACAACTAGCGTAGCAAGGAAGAGCATTTGGGTTGACATCGTTTAGGTTGGATAAATACTTTAGGTTTTTGCAAGGAAATTGTTGTTCCAACATTGGCTATTTATAGAGGAAACCGATAAACAATGCATGGGGTCGGTAGGTTAAATTTTTTATAAGAAAGCAATGCCAATTTGGTCAGACGCGGAAGATTTTCATTTCTGGATATTGCTTAATGCAAGGGGATTATTCCTTTGGGCGTGAGTCTACCTAGCGATCCACTAGCTACACACTTCACGGACATGTCCACCATCCTTGCATCCAACACCAATATTCGAGCCCAATCCAGACCATATAACTCGGGAATGGAATTGCATCCCAAGCAATAGTAACTCCGTCTCTGAACACTTCAACGAAACAGCAGTGAGCGGAAATCCATCTGTCAAAGGCCCAACTCACCAGCTGAGTAGATCTGGTCATCGTCAAAAGCCCAAGCAATCGCATTCCTCTCGGACATTTCGTCAAACGACGTACAAGCTGAAACCCGATCAGCACTACCCCTTGCAAAATATATCAATCAATGGACACCCGACACAGACATCAGAATCATTAGGGAAAAGGCCCATCTTCAAGTATATGAACGGAAGCATCGACTGGTTTAAACCCATGTGATTATTGGCAAAGCAAAGAGATCATGGAACTCCAAGAAAACAGGTCCCTTTTAGTATCCATGTCCCTAAAATTCCTCTCCGCCTCAGCTCAGTCAACGGATTTTGAGTAGAGGCTGATGGGCGAGTAGAGAATCGCCGTGTCGGGGCTCCAACTGGGACCAAGCGAGTCGGCGATGGACACACCTCCCCAGAACCAATGCGCGAGAGCGAATGCAGGACTAGAGGAGGAGAGAGCAAGGTGAGGAGTTCGGGATGGGACCCATCACAGGACATGAGGTCGAGGTGGGATGTTGCTCCGCGGAGGCGGCCAACACTATCGAGGCGGCCGATGAGGCGGCGGTCGAGGTCAAGGGGGAGGGTGAGAGGTTGTGGCGGGAAGGAGAAAGCTTGTTTTTTACACTAGAGAGAAGGGAGCAAGACACGTTGCTCCATACAAGATGAGCTTGGACTATCATATCAAGAGCCCTCAGGAAATCTGTAATGTAACCATGAGGCAATTCTTCTACAAAACACAGGGAGTAACAAATGCTAAAAGCATCTTGGTTCCCGAATTACATGACCAATTATACTTTGGATTGCATTTATTTTGCCTAAAATTCATACATGGAGAAGAGAAAATCATAATTTGGAATCAGTCAGAAAATTGTTGGAGTACTTGATGAAATTGAGCATGATTCAAGTTCTATTCCAGTGTAGACATCGTCAACTGGCTCATCCGACGGATATAGAAGCGGCTTCGGGGGTAGTTGCAATTTATTAATATCTCCTTCAAGCATATCTAAGACCTTAGTCATTGATGGCCGATCATTTGGGAGTAATTGTATACACCAAAGAGCAACTATTACCATCTTCCTAATTATCTCTCATTCCTCTTCTACTACTTCCATTTCAATCTCATTTTCTTCATGAAGTTGATCATAAACCCACAAAGGGAAATAAATTTGACTTGAGCGGTCAGCCTTTGCATTTACATTTCTTCTCCTACTGGCCATTTCCATTAGCAGCATCCCAAAACTGTAAACATCAACCTTATAAGAGACACCACCAATGTCCTTGTAGAATAGCTCTGGTGCCATATATCCCAAGGTTCCTCTTGTAGTAGTCAACGATACCATGTTATGGTTCGTAGGATAAAGCTTTGCAAGCCCAAAGTCAGAAACTTTTGGAGTGAAATTTTGATCCAGAAGAATATTGTGAGGCTTGATATCAAAATGTAGAATTTGCATATCACATCCCCGATGTAGATATTCTATACCCTTTGCCACACCGAGAGATATCTCATATATTCTCTTACAATCAATGGAGTAGTAGCCATCTTTAGAGAAAATGTGTTTATCCAAAGACCCGTTTGACATGTAATCATACACGAGTGCTTGCTTAGATTTGTTGAAGCAAAAACCAACAAGCTGAACCACATTAACATGGTGGATCCTTCCAATAGTACCCACTTCGCTTATGAAGTCTTGGCCATTAGATTTTGGCTTGTTCAGAATCTTAAAAGCAACTTCATTGCCACTTCTAAGTATCCCTTTATACACGGAACCATATCCTCCTTCTCCTAATTTATGTTTGAAATTTCTTGTGATTTTCTTAATATCTGAGTAAGAGTACCTTACGGGCATAAAGTTATTATGAGCTTGTAGGAATCCTTCAATATTTTTTTCCATTGCTAGGTGCTTTCTCCTCCACTTATAGATCAAAAATATCAACGCAAATGGAGCTCCGAGCGTGAATTTTGCTGCGAGGAAGTGGCCTGCAGAGAAATTTGGCCATACCTTAGTGTAGTTTTCTTTTTGTCAAAGTTCTACTTTTTTTTGGTCGAAAAAGTGCTACTTGAAACATTCATATTTGTGAGGAGAAAAAGGACTTGGCTTACCCATGACAAAGGCGAGATTTGGAGCTACATTTTGCGCAACAATATACATGGTACTCCCCGTAGAATTACCTGTAGAAGAAAAAAGAGAGACCTCATCCGAGATGACTGACAGTGATTATATTAGAATTAACGACCAATCAATAAAGAACTAAACCAATGATTTCAGCAATTAAACACAAAAAAAAAAAAAAAATCACGCTCAGCTATAACCCAAGCCCAAGGTATATTTATACTATCACTGCAAAGTTGCAAAGACTCACTTTTGTTCATTAAAAGTTGCAATGTGCAGAAGTGTTGAACAAGGAACGGTCAATGAGTTTCACTCTCCTTGATGGCGCGTGGATTTAACTTTATTCTATCGAATCCATGTTATCATAGCATGAATTTTTCTATCTAAGAAAGATGATTTCGCTCCCCTAGATACACCAATCGATTTCACAAGCTCACGAGTCACTCGCGCATGGCTCTAATTTACAGACATCATCCAGTATGTGCACAATTTATTCACCCACCTAAATAACAGCCATGCAAGGGGCACGAGCTACAATTAAATCTAACATTTCCCCCCAAACAAATATGAAGGAACGGTGTCGACTCCAGAAAAGCTATGCTGCCAATTTTATTTTAATTTTTTTACTTAAAGCGATGCGACGAATTTCTCTATTGGATATTTAAAGAACTAATGACATCATGTTTTGGATCCCACATATTACGATATCCAATTGAAAGGTTTACATCATTTGTTAAGTGAATTTTGTGAGATCTCATAGTAGAACTAGCATTTAAGAAAAAGTGGAGGAAGAAGAAAGAAAAGTTCCAGTAAAAGTCGCTTACGAACGTAATAGTAACTGCACCCGTTCCTTCGGTATCTAGAACCTAAGAAGCAAAATCGAAAGCTTCTGTCTGCAGAAAAGAGCCCCCATAGGTGAGATTGAATCCCTCCGCCATCTGATTGTGGAGGTCCTTGTATGATGCGCTTGCGCGATTATACTGATCCCCTTCCCTCCAACTATAATACGATGCAAAGGACATCATGGTTATGGTGCAAGAATCCTCGATGTCCCCTGCTGCTAGACCATACCCAGGTAAAGCATATGAGTACACCTTCATTTGGGAAGAATTGGGAGGCATGTCGGCAGAGTGTGTTCCCTCGATACACGGTTTGGTATCGAAATACCGAGTGAAAGCAATGGGTTGTAAGCACTTCATAAAGGCCACCGTCACTACTGAGAGGATATCGAAAATGTCGTATGGAAGAATGCTGTAACTGAAATTGGACAACCCCAGTGAGTAATGAGGGAGAGACGAGCAATTACCCTTTTGAAGTCCGTCATCAACCAACGTGATGAAACCTTGGAAGTTTTTTTCGTCACGATAGAAATCGTAACCGATTAACTTCACATAATATCGACCATCAAACAAATATAGGACAGTATGATTATACTCACAAGTTAGTTCAAACTCAGGGTGACCACAATATATTGGCTCGCCTTTCAATCGAAAGGGGTAGCTTATATTACGAACCTCGCCACAAGAGGAAACAGGGCACAAGTGACTGTTTTTAGCATCACAACTGATCCCTAGTAGCAGAACGTGTAATGGGAGAAGGAAAACACGGTACATATACATGGCGTTGAAAGAATGAATCATCTTTCCGCGGCTTGGTCTGATGTAGTGAAAACTTTAGCTCATCAGTAATGCGATGCAGCCTTAATGAAGGGGTATATATTATGAATGAAAAGAGTTGGAGTCGTTGGTCAAATGTCCAAGTCAACCAATAAAACAAAGTCAAGCGAAGAAAAATATAAAGTGTGGGCACGGCAAAAGTTTAATTATATTAATGGAATTACCTAGAAATCGTTGAACACGCAGTCAAGCTAGCATTTAAAAATTACGGATGGATTTCGCATTAATTAGGCAGGAAACTTTCTCGGTAGTTTCTAGATTTGAAGTTCTTTTCTTCTTTCTTTTTTGGGAATTTTGTAAAAATAAATCGATTTGAACATTTTGTACCCTAAATTAAATCAAAATTCTTTTGAGGAAGGCATCTGGTATTTTATTCTATTTCAAGGCCAATATCTCATAAATGTCACTTTGTTAAATTGTGAAGATGAAAAGAAAAATTAGAAAATTTATGATAATAAAACATTGCTCATCCAGTTTTGATGGGACAATTACCAAATAAATCAGAAACATATCGTATATATGTCAATTCAATTTTAAAAATTTTCAATTTAGCCGATTTTTTTGTCAAATAATTTCACCAATTTAGTCATTAACCTTTTGATGATTTATTAGTATAATTCTTTCGGTCAATTTTGGCTAAGAACACTGAAGTGGACATCAACCATCATACTACATTGCTAGCAATGATGTAGATAATTTTTTATTTTTTGAAATTTTTAATTTTTATCTAAATTTTTTAATAAAATTTTATTTTTTATTTTCCTTTTTCCTCCTGAATTCTAGCGAGGGTTAGCCGGTTGACCCTTTGCCGGCCTGCAGTGGAAAAATATAAAGAAAGAAAAGATAAGATAAGATAAGAAAATATTAATAAAAATTCAGAAAATATAAAAAAATGCAAAAATTGTCGTAGCGTTAGCCCAAGTGTAAGAATCCGATGCAAATGACATCATGATTATGGTGCAAAAATCCTTGATGTGCCGTGCTCATAGATAATACCCAGGTCGAGCATATGAGTACACCTTCATTTGGGAAGAATTGGGAGGCGTTTCAGCAGGGTGTGTTCTCTGGATACATGGTTTGGTGTCGAAATACCAAGTGGAAGCAAGGGATTGTGAGCACTTTATGAAGGCCACCGGCATACCGAGAGGAAGGTGTAAATTGATGAAGATAGTGAAGTTAGAGCGGGCCAATAAATAACGAGGGAGAGATGAACAATTACCCTTTTGTATTCCATCGTCAACCACTGTGATTGAACCATCAAATTGTCCTTCATCACGATAGGAATTATAATGGATCGACTTCATTTAGCGTTGCCCGACATACATATATAAAATGGTGTGATCAATTTCACAAGCTAGCTCATAAAAAAGGTGGCTGCAACCTTTTGGGTCACCTTTCAATCAAAATGAGTAGTTTATGTTACAGACTTCTCCACAAGATGAAGCTGGGCACAAGTGATTCTTTTCGCACCGCTACTCATCCCAAGCAGTTATACATTCAATATGAGGAGTAAAACATGGTACATATATAGTGAGTTGAAAGAAGGAATCACCTCTCCAGTGTTTGATATGATGCAATGAAATTTTTAGGGCGTGCATGGAAACGTTTCTAAGAAACGTTTCCGGAATACTTCTGTACGGATTTTGTTCATGGGAACAAAAAAAGAACAGAAATGCGTTTGGTTGCGTTTCTATTCTTTTTTTTTTTTTTTTGTTCCCGAACAAAATAAGAACAAAAAAAAAAACAACAAATTGTTGTTTCTTGTTCTAGAAACAAAAATGAAGAAACGTTTATTCTCTCTCTTCTTCTTCTTTTTTTTTTCTTCTTTTTCTTTCGCCGCCGCCGGCCTTGGCCATGGCCGGGCCGGCCGTCGAGGCTCGGCCTCGCCGGATCTGGCGAGGCCGAGCTCGCCTAGCCAAGGCGAGGGCCGGCGAGCCTCGCTGTGGCTGGGCGAGGCTGCCGGCCCCGTTGGCCGGTCGCCGGAGGTTGGCCCGGCCGAAAAAATAAAAAATAAAAAAGAAAGGAAAAAATGAAAAATAAAATAAAAATGTTTTAAAAATTAAAAGAAACAAAAAAGAATAAAATTTACCAAACGCGTTTCTATTCATTTTCTATTCCCGGACCAAACGTTACTAAACACGTTCTTTTGTTCAAAAATTGTTTCCCGGAACAGAAACACTTTTTTTTATTTTTGTTCCCTGGAACAAAAAAAGAACAGAAACGTTACCATTCGCACCCTTAGCTAATTAGTAATGCCATGCAGGCTCAATAAAAGGATGCAAATTGTGATTGAAGAATTGGAGTCGTCGGTCACCGAAATTTCCAAGTCAACTCAGTAAAACAAAGTCAAGCAAAGAAAAAGTAAAAGATATGGACCAGCTAAGGTGTGGCAATTACGTAGAAATCGTTGTACATGCAGTCAAGCGGACATAACACGGGGGCGGATTGATTCGTAGATAGCTTTAAAAATAATTAGAAAGGGAACTTCACTGCAGTTTCCAGGTTGAACGCTTTTCAGCAAATTGATTCTCATTTGGAATCAATTTTAGTATCGCGAAAATGAATCAATTTGAATATTTTGTACCCTAAATTGAATCAAAATCCTTTTAAGGTAGGCATCCGGTGCTGTATTTTAATTCACGTTCAATATTTTGTAAGTGTCGCCTTTTAAATTGTGAGGAAGAAAAGGAAAACAAATTGTTCATCAAGTTTCGAATAGCGATGTTATTTAAGCCATTACTTCTTTGCTTTAATACACATAGCAAACCTGGCTAGAAATTCAACCATGTCATCATCGCCAAAATTTAGTCTCGGTCCTAAATCTAACTTTTCTGTTTGTTCTTAATACGATGCTAGATCCCCATTTATTTTCTTCGAAGTTTACAGGCTATTCAACTCGTATACCATCTTTCCAAAAATCTTGTCTTTTACTCATCGTCTTTTTCTGTTGATATGCATCTCCACGACTCAGTATACTACTGGTCCTAATATGCATGCCGTTACTAATAAATTAAAACATACTCCACATTCATATATGTATATCACCTATCGTGATCAACACTATTGAGCTAATTCCCTCCTGACCTCCATGGTTTCTTCATTATTCTAGTCAACCCCCAACATTTTACGTTGTCTTAGTCAACATCCTATACTTTAATTTTTAGTCTCATTCTGATAAAAAAAAAAAAAAATCTAGCACGGTCTCACGACCATAGAAATTGAGGGGTACACGACACCAGGTTCTCAGTTTCTATGAATTGGTAAAGGCAAAATAGTCAGCCTGCTTGGTCTTTCGTCTTTGAAATAAGAGATTTATCAAATCGATTCTTTTTATTTTTTCGTTCAAAATACTTATAAAAATAGTCACATGCATGGGGCCTCGGTTCATGGACCGAGAACCCTTGCGGAACTTTCCCCTCTAAGTCTATTTGGTATGCGATCCTAGACTCGGGTTATTCAACGGGGTTTCTCTATATGCATATAATATTTTTAGGAGAGTATCAATTTAATTTTTTATTAAAATTAATTTTGCTTAAATGATAGAGTGACAACTGTAGTATGTGAATTTCTATGTTAATTCAAACATTATAATGACTAATCTTAAATTAAGAGGGACTTAGACCACACTAACTAATTGTGTGGCATTTGCTACACTCCACGGATTTTCCTTTGCCTCCCTTCATTTCCTTGGGAATTAAGAGAAAACAAGCTAATGAAAGCTCAAAATGATAATTCTCACGAACGAGCAATAGAGGAATTCACTTACCTTGAAGAAAAATGAGCAAAATAAGCTCCTATTTATAAGAGATTTTTGCGCTCTAAGGAAAACCCTTGGAAGGGCTAGAATGAGCACAAACTCCCTTCAAAGGTAAAGCTTGGCCCTTTGAAAGGCTAAACGGACCTTTTGATGGGCCGAAATGGCCCTCTAAAGGGCATGGCCTACCCTTTGAGTTTACAACGGACGATCGCCGAAGTAAAGTCAAACCACTCAATTGTGTTTTACCTCCTGAGGAAACGAAAGGCATCCCATCGAGTCCACTCCGCAGCTCAGGTTTTTCGGACTTTAGAGAATTTGGGGGATATTTCGATCAACCTGCAGATCAAGAAAAGGTGAAAGAAGCTCCCAGTTTAGCGGATTTCGTATTGCTATTCTCTTCCTGTCTTGATGTCCACTGTTGGACCATTTAGTTTGATTAGCAAGGTTCCATATTTTTCGGAGTGTCATATGGAGAACAAGGGAAATTCTCCATTTTTCTCTCCCCTGTTAATCCTTTCTTTCTTTTTCCCTATCAGCTCACTGCTCGAAACTCTCTGGTGGCAGGGACCAGATCGCGAAGAGCACAATTTAGTTGATGGTTCACCCAAAAAGAGGAGATTGAACGTGTCGGAGGAAAATCAAATTCAGTGACTGCGTTGATCAGATCAATCACCAAGAGCACAAAAACTTCCACAAATCCCCCACTGCTTAATCTTGTAAACTTGCTCATTGGTATTTTCTTGTTGATCGATCCTGACATATGGTAATTGATATCTTACTACTTTATATAGAATCTGTACATCATGTGTTTTTCAACAGATATCGAAATATAAAAAAAAATTCAATAATTCTCCTTTCCACTTTATTATTCTCAATTTGATATCAAGTGATTATTGTATGAGGAAACAGCCATTGAGTCTTTATAAGGTAATGGTTGTAGCAACATTACGACAGCTGCCGAATCTGCCGATCGAGTACTGTGCTGACTCTTTTCGTTGCTTGTTTCAAAAAACCAACATAACAACTAGACACAATGGCCACACCATTGTCGAAGATAGCATATCAAAGGTGGCAGCTCTTTTTCTTACATGTTTAGCCTGATGTCATGAAGCAAGGAAATGGAGATCAATCTAAGCTTCTTGCAAATGACCATGGAAAAGTTTAGCCTGTTGAAGTGGCTATGCACGCACTGGTTGGAGTGAGGATCTTGTTGCCCCTGACGCCTTTGTTTGCCCCTTTCTATAATGAGTAAAAGAATTCCTTGAACTAAAGGGTGTGCAGGCGAACCACTTCCTACTACAAAGGCACTGGATTGCTCGCCATGAATCGTATTCTGTAAATTAAGCATTTCCATGTTCAAGTTTAACAAACAGCTCTAGCCGAAGCCACTCTCTCTCTCTCTCTCTCTCTCAGCATAGCCAAGAATCAGCAAGAGAGTATATCATCTGAAAAAATATTGTCTGGTGCCCTTGTCTGAATCACGTGCGGCGCACGGACCACTTCTTTAATGCCTCGTTGCAGCACGGGGCATATCTTTATCTCGTGTTGGGAATAACGAATCCCCGAAAACTGAATTCGACACTAAATCGAATCCCTAAATCAATGCGGAAGACAAGGCCCGGGAAAATCATGTATCATCGATCGTAAAGCACACCACAGATTCGAGCGTACCTTGTTAGCCACAGATTAAACACCAATGCTGAAGATCGAGGAAGAAATTATGATCCGATGATGTCAATTTGCCTTGAAAGGGAAACGGCGTCGCCTTAAGCGTTTTGAGGGAAAGAGAGAGTGAGGAACGTACGTTAAAATGGCGAAGGGGTGTCTTCTCTCTCTCTCTCCTCCCTTTTATACGTTCCTCCATCCACGGGCCCTATTCCCGTGGGCCGGGCTTTTTGGGCCCAACATGGGCGGACGAGCCAACTTAGGCCCATCGCCTAAAACCATCATCTCCCACTCGCACATGGTGGACTGAACATAATTCTCTTTACCTCTCTTCAACATTCATACTGGTGAATAATTCGTGCGACCAGCATACTTTGAGAGCTCGTTGCCATACATCTGTTAGGAATATATAGCAGCTCATAATGGGCATCACATCCTGAGTAGATTTAGCATGCAGTACCCTAGATCGATCGATCACATTTATATCTCTCTTGATCTCTTTTTAAACAATGATATATATTGTATTCACAATTATGATTATCACAAAGACAGTCATAATTGGTTAATCGGTGAATACAAAACTATAATGTGATTCTCCAAAATCAATCTTCCTCTTTCCTTCAAACTCTCAATTTCAGTTCAGCTTGCTTTTCTAGAAATGCCCCATTAGATCGAATCAAACTCATGACCATTGGCAATATCCTAAGATAGCAAACACTAAATAGAAATTTTGAGAATAAGTAAGAGTCATGAGGGGACTAAAACTGAGGAACTCTATTCCTCAAGAGTCTCATACGGCATAAAAGTTGAGTCTCTTCAATATTTTTGTGCGAAAGGCCAAGCTTGTTATAATTTTCCTTCGTTCGTTCCGTCCAAGAATGATCCACACTAGTTCTAGCTTTATGATGCAGCCCGTGTTGAAAACCAACTCGTTCAACCAAGAAGGTTGGTACGCATTCAAGATCGACAACACTCTCGTTGAAAAGTCCCTCATCAATAAGGCCTCATCTTTGACTTTGTCATAAAGACTTGTCATTTTTCATGCATCAAAACTTGCATCGAGACTCTTTGAAAAAATCACAAGCGTTGGAAATATTGTACATTTAATAGATTATAGTTTCTAAGCACATAAATGATTACTAGTTTCTAGGTTTGAATATGGTATTTTCTTGTTTTCACTATAAGAAGTCATCGAACCTTTGTAAATGGGAGATGAATTTGATTAATGAAAATTTGCTTAATGCAATTATCTTGAACCTTGAAGAGTTCAAACTCCTTAAAATTTAGAAGAGTTTTCACTCCGTCTTAGAAGAGTTGAGGCTTTTAAAGTCTGCATCCTCAAAGAGTTGCAGCCATCAATCTCAAAGAGTTGATACCATTTTAACTTTCTTGGAGGCCTGGAAGAGCAACCATTGAAGTTTCTATCATTTTCTTCATTTTTTCTATTCCTGTTTTGCTCACTTCCATCAAAATTCGACAAGTCTACAGTGATTAAATGAGAAAACTCAAAACATGAAAGTTGTAGATCTGTGAGTCTCTGTCCTTTTAGCCTTGGAATCAGGTTATTCTGATCTGAATTGATAAAATTATACCCATTTTCCCGAGCTACCGCGCACTGAAATCTCTGCTCAATTTTATGACTAAGTTTTCGTCACTCTCCCGATTCTATTGTTCAAGTAGCCAGTCTTGGGCTACATCACTTTAGTTGTATGAGTCCGACTATTGAAGTATAGTCCTATATCACTTGACAACAGGTTTAATATGTTCTTTATATTCATGTGGCGTCCCTCCATCTATAAGGTTAAGCTTTTGATTTGGATTTTCTAACATGATATCAAAGCCCATGGTCAAAATTTCACATGTTGCTTGTAATTCAGCTTGCATGGAGGTATTGGAGTATTGTTTTATCAGTTTAAGTTTTTGGGTTGGATTTCTATCACTGACAACAAATTGCAACATAGATTGAGAATACTAAATGATGTTCACATAAGTAGTCAACATCATGGGATTACATGGTCCATGCAAGGATCACAAGCGTAGCAAGGAAGAGCACAGACAGGGTCTACGTTTTTCTTCTTCTTTTTTTCTTTTTTTTTTTTGGGGGGGAGGGGCTTGGAGAATGTTGTTGAACTAATTAGACAATTTATAGAGGACGGTAAAGGTGATTATAATTAATTTGGACAACACCTTGAATTGTTCAACATGTGATTTCATGGTAGTGGATTGGTCGTCGCTTGGCTATAGTTTGATGGGGCTTTTCGAGATAAAATTACCTCGACCAACATTGTTAGACTAGCTCACAACAAGATATTTTCTAATCTTCTCTAATCTAATGATTGGATTTAACATTTCGGGTAGTGACGTATGTGTTTGGGTCTCATTGGAAAGATAAAGTAATTATACACATTTATTATTATCTAGTTTCGTCTCTTGAATAGGGAGGACAAGTTTCCGTTGACATTGAATTTGGACCAGCCCTTATGCCGACCTCGATTATTGTGGAAAGCTAAGGGATTATCTTAATTAACAATAATATATGGAACCGTTCTATTGCAGCCACCATGAGTAGCTTAATTTGAGAGAGGAGCTACTAGCTAGCTTTGCATATTTCGTGTAAGATCCGCAATTTGGAAAATATTTCCACAATTTTGATCCGAATTTGAGAGATTCGTCGTTTAGATATATGCACAAACGGCCGAAAGTAAACACTAATCAGAGTAAGTTGCTAACTGTTGGAAGATATGCAGGATCTATTTTTGGTTATGATCGTGCATTAGATCAATTAGGGATTAGATTGATATTGATTCGATTGTAAAAATATTTCCTTTCCCTTTATTCATGTATCTACTGTATTATATTTACAGTGTAAATGAACATTGAATATACTGAGGAAAATACAGAAAAATTCCCTAAAAGCTCTACGTTTCCTTCTTCCCTTCGTCTTGCTCTTTGCTTCTCTACTCCTTCTGACATGGTATCAGAGCTTTGCTCTTGATTCCGCTTCCGCATACATTGATTGCCTATCGGAGCTTCTTGATCTGCAAAACCAGATCAAAGCAGAAAAGGAATCAAATATTTATTAGAGAAGAAAGAAGCAGAGGAGGTTACTCACCATGAATCCACCAGAAAATTCATCCTCTGGCATGGATACGCAACCAACAGGAGAAACCACATCTGCACAACAAATTCAAACCACGATTCCAGCAATTCAACAGCAAACTCAAGTTCCAATTCTGCCATGGCAGTACCACCCGGCTCAGTCAAATATGGGGTTGCCTGTCTCTGGGCATCCTTACCATTGGGTACCATATCGTTGGTACGTTGGGGGAGCCCCAAATACATCATCGCCAGGGAATGGGAGCAGTCTGAGCAACCCCCAGTCCGATGGGAGTCCGCCAACCACGAATGGGGCAAACTCAGCCATTGGTTCAGGACAAGTTAGCGGGTCGGGTGAACCGGGTTTAGGGTCGAATCCCTACCCAGAACCGGGTTCAGGGTCGAATCCCTACCCGGGTATTTCCAATGCGACTTATGGGTCCGGATTTAGCGGATCGGGTACAGGGGCGAACCCTTACCAAAATTTCGCACCAGGCTTCCTTCCGTTTCCGATCGCTGCCGTCACCGGCCGACCGGAACCTGGCGATCCTTTATACGTATCAACCGCCGACGGTCCAAGTAAAAATTAATCGGTCTACAACTTACCGGTTCGGAAAATTATTCCAAATGGTCGCGGGATTTCCGGCGGGCCCTTGTGACGAAGGACAAAGACGGATTTCTCGACGGATCAATACCCATACCGACGGACGAGCGGCTGGCCAGGCACTTGGAAAATGCAACCACCTCATCCGAACATGGATCGGCAATTGCATTTCTCCGAGAGGTGGCCGCCGGACTCCCTCCGACGGAAGATCCAAAGAAGATGTGGGATAGCATCAGAGAGATGTACGGGAAACTAGATCGGGCCAAGATTTTTTCCCTCACGCAAGAATTGAGCGAGTTGAAACAAGGAAACATGACCGTGACCGCCTGCTACAACAAATTGTCATCTCTCTGGAACCAACTCGAAGCAATGGAGGAGAAGCTCGAGGGACCAGCAGAGACACTCCAACAGTACAGATCTATGAAGGAGAGGGAGAAGGCGACGCGATTTCTTTTGATTTTGAATGAAAACTATCTAACCTTTCGATCTCAGATCTTGGCGATGGATCTGGTGCCTCCCCTCGGACGAATCTTCCAACTGGCCGTTCAAGAGGAAAACCAGAGGCTCGCGGTTCCGGAGCAAACGCGAGGAAGCGACAGCATCGCTCTCGCGATGCGCGGCGTCCGGCGAGACTCGAGACAAACCCTAGCCCGAGAGAGAGAATCGCGAAGGGGGGCTAGGGTTTCAACAAAATTTCGCACGCCCCCTTAAAAGAGAGGGGACGAGCGGCCCAGATCTTCCCTCAAAATCCGACGGTGCGCAGGGACCTCATCCGGTCGGTGAATCGGACGGCGGGTATTATCCCTTGATGAAGGGATCCGACGGTCAGATTTATTCTCCGTTAAAGGGATCGGACGGTCCGAATTATCCCTCATCAAAGGGATCGGACGGTCAAGTTTTTCGCATCTTTAAAGAATTTTGGTCAAAATTCAAAAGGGAGAGGTAAATTATATTGTGAATATTGCAAGCGTCCACATCATACCATAGATAATTGTTGGAAATTGCATGGTAAGCCAGGAGAAAAGGGAAAGAAAAAGGAGTATGCTGCAGCTTACCAAGTCACTGGACCTACTGGCCCCAATCATGATCAACCTATCACATATGGGCAGTATCAGCAGCTGATGCAGACTTTGCAGAAGGTTGATATTGGGAATAAAGGAGCAAGTTTTTCAGGTATTTCTTATTGCCTGATAAATTCTATTTCAAGAAAAGCATGGATAATTGATTCAGGGGCGAGCGATCATATTGTTTGTGATAGAGGACTTTTTTCCAATATGCACAAGAAATTAGATACACCTATTTCTGTGCAATTGCCAAACGGGAACATTACTCATGTCACTTTGACAGGCACCGTCCAATTAAGTCATCAAATTACCCTTCAAAATGTTCTATATGTCCCACAATTCCAATTCAATTTGATCTCTGTCTCCAAAGTCTGCAGAGAAAATTCATGTCAAATATTCTTTGATTCGACATCTGTTTTTTTCCGAGGCCCGTTCGGCAAACCGATGGGCTTGGGTAATCTATCTGAAGGGCTTTATTTTTGGATCAGTTATCCTAGTCATTTTGATTTATCTTCCCTGAATAAAAAATCATTGTGTAATCTGTCTACCAATGATAATAGTTTCCTTATGCATTCACGAATGGGTCATAGTGCATTCTTTCCTTACTCTAAATGTGAAATCTGCCCACTTGCAAAACAATCCAGAATTCCTTTTCCTTACAGTACAACTCGATCTACTGAAATTTTTTCTCTGATTCACATGGATGTTTGGGGACCTTATCACACCCCACATCGGGATGGTTCACGATATTTTCTCACAATTGTGGACGATTACTCTCGTGCCACATGGGTGTTCCTAATGCAGTCGAAAGCACGGGTTATCTCTCATTTAAGGATGTTTCTAGTCCCGACAAAAATCAGTTCAAAAGTCGATCCAACGGATTCGCCGATAATGGGACAGAATTCTTCAATAATGATTGCCGCTCACTTTTTCTGTCTCATGGCATACTTCATGAAAGCTCCTGTGTTTATACCCCGCAACAGAATGGAGTAGTAGAGCGAAAACATCGCCATCTATTGGAAGTCACCAGAGCACTAAAATTTCAGGGATCTATCCCAGACAGTTATTGGGGAGATTGTGTTCTTACTGCAGCTTATTTGATCAACCGGATGCCAACACGAATACTGGATGGCAAATCGCCTTTCGAATTACTTTATAAGAAAAGGCCGACCTTAGATCATCTGAGGGTCTTTGGCTGCTTGTGTTATGCTGCAGTGATGGGGCCTCGGGACAAAATGAGTCCCCGTGCCAGGAGATGTATATTCATGGGTTATCCAAATTTACAAAAGGGATATCGGGTTCTTGACATAAGAACAGGAGATTTTTTTATTAGTCGAGATGTTATTTTTCATGAAAATGTCCTTCCTTTTCGTGAAAAATCATCTTTTCAAGACGACTTGAATGCTCCAACGAGTTCCCGCCAAATCCTAAATGAAGAAGAAGAATCGCCTGGCTTTATCTTCACGATGCCACCAGAAGCAGATTTTCCTCCGACGTTATCTAATTCTCCTTCAGAAGAATTTCCGGACAGTGCTCTTGAAAATCCAAACAATACGGAGGATACTCCTGAGACACATGCAGAGGAACAATCTTCACCACCAACAAATCATCCACGTCGCTCAGGACGAGCCACAAGGCCGCCAACCTGGACTAAAGATTATGTCTGTGCTTCACTTAACTCACCAGGTATTCGCTATCCAATATCTTCTTACGCATGCTTTGATAAGCTTTCGTCAGATCATAGATGTTGTATTAGCCGTATTTCCGATGAAAAAGAACCCTCTAGTTATGATGAAGCATCTAGAGATCCAAGGTGGCAACAAGCCATGGCGGCAGAATTACAGGCCTTGACTGATAACCACACATGGGAATTAGTCACTCTTCCTGAAAATAGAAAATCCATAGGATGTAAATGGGTTTATAAGATCAAATATAGGTCTGATGGATCAATTGAGCGTTACAAGGCTAGGTTGGTGGCTAAAGGATATACGCAACGGGAAGGTTTCGATTATCACGAGACTTTTTCTCCTGTTGCTAAGGACGTCACAGTTCGTTCTTTTTTATCAGTAGCAGCTGTTCATAATTGGTCCTTACATCGATGGATGTTCACAACGCCTTTCTTCATGGCGATCTAGACGAGGAGATTTATATGGATATTCCTCGGGGTTTACGGAGACGGGGAGAATAAAGTATGTCGTCTCCGCAAATCCCTTTATGGATTGAAACAAGCTTCAAGGCAATGGTATGCAAAGTTTGCGAATGCTCTCACAACTGCAGGCTTCAAACAATCCAAGTATGATTACGCCCTATTCACATGGACTAAAGGTATGTCATCTATCTATTTGATGATATATGTTGATGATATCCTCATCATGGGCAACGATGACACTGCAATAGGGAGTCTTAAGAAGTATTTGCATGCTACATTTCATATAAAGGACCTGGGAGCACCAAAATACTTCCTTGGTATTGAGATTGCTCGATCCGACCAAGGGATTTCTCTTAGTCAGCGAAAGTTTGTATTGGAGATCATTTCGGAAGCTGGATTATCGGGATGCAAACCGGCAGCTATTCCTATCGAGCAGAACACCAAATTAACCACGGCGGATTTTCTTGGAGGGATATCTCAGGATGATGATCCTATACTCAAAGATCCGACAGGTTATCAAAGGCTCGTTGGAAAACTCATATATCTGACTATGACCAGACCTGATATTTCATATGCCGTGCAGACTCTCAGCCAATTTATGCATAGCCCGAAAGAGTCTCACATGAATGCAGCCTTGAAAGTCGTGAAGTATCTGAAGAAATGCCCAGGACTCGGAATACTTCTATCTAGAAGGTGTAACATGGAATTGACGGGATACTGTGATGCAGATTATGCGACTTGCCCGATGAGTCGAAGATCGATTACTGGCTTCTGTATTAAATTTGGGGAATCTCTCCTTTCGTGGAAGACCAAGAAACAGGCGACAGTCTCCTTATCTTCAGCTGAAGCTGAATATCGGGCCATGGCGAAAATCACATGTGAAATTGTTTGGCTGCGGGGGTTACTTGGAGATCTTGGGATTAAACTGAAAGGAGCAACGAAGTTGTTTTGCGACAATGATGCTGCTCTCAAACTTGCAGCAAATCCCGTGATGCATGAAAGAACAAAGCATATAGAAGTGGACTGCCACTTCACACGAGAGAAGATTCAAGAAGGTATCATTGAGACAAGAGGAATTGGAACCGCAGAACAACCTGCAGACATCTTCACCAAACCTCTATGTCAAAGACAGCATGCATATCTTCTAAGCAAGCTAGGAGTCTTGGATATCTACAAGCCACCAGCTTGAGGGGGAGTGTTGGAAGATATGCAGGATCTATTTTTGGTTATGATCGTGCATTAGATCAATTAGGGATTAGATTGATATTGATTCGATTGTAAAAATATTTCCTTTCCCTTTATTCATGTATCTACTGTATTATATTTACAGTGTAAATGAACATTGAATATACTGAGGAAAATACAGAAAAATTCCCTAAAAGCTCTACGTTTCCTTCTTCCCTTCGTCTTGCTCTTTGCTTCTCTACTCCTTCTGACACTAACAATCCAAATTTGATTTGAATATGTTTTATTTCATGAATGCGCTTGTTAAGAAAGTTTTATTTTAATCAAGCACGTACATCTCTCGAACAGGGATCTACTCTAATCAGGTAGCGTACTTGGCCTTGTAGTCCTTCCAGAGCTGGTCAACGCTCTTGCCTAGCAGGTCAACAAAATACTTATCGCTGTAACCAGTCCTCATCTTCTTGTTCAGCGCGGCCACAAACCCCTTCTTGCGGCCATTGCAGTAGTCAAGAAAGCGGGCCGTGACGTCGTAACCCTGGTCCCACCTATCGCCCTGGCCCGGCTTCACCCAGTGGCCAGGCGCGTACCCCGACTTGAGCCTCACGAAATCTGCGATCCCCTCAATGAGCCCGCCCGGGGCCTGCCCGGCCCCGTTCCATTGCCACACGTGCGTCATCTCGTGGTACAATACCCCTGTGAACTCTCTCTTCACGTTCCCTGAGAATCCCCCGAGGTAAGTAGTACTCACGTGGATCTCATCGTTGCTCGTGTACGCGACGCCGGCCATGTTCTCTATGAACAAGCTCACTTTGGCGACGCCCTTACGATCCCTGGGGACGTTCTGCTGGAAGAGCCTCCATATGAAGCCGGTGGCCTTTGTCAAAGTCTTGCGACTGTACGGAATGCCGATGTCCCTAGAGAAGCGGACGCTGCCGTTGGTGTTGCCGGCGTTGTTCGTCACGGTGTATTGCACCGCATGGGATTGCATGGAAGACGAGAGGATGACTAGCATAGCGAGGAAGAGTATTTGGGTCGACATAGTTTAGGCTAGACAGTTGTTTTCTAGTATTTTTGGTTTGTGCTGTGCCCAACAAAACTGTTGTCCAACGTTGTCTATTTATAGAGGAAACTGCAATATGATGCATGGTCCATACGGTCAAATTTGTGATGCGAGGCGATGATAATTTGGTCAGACGCGGAAGTTTTCATGTCTGTGTATTGTTTAGTACCGCAAGTGGATGTGCTGCACCCACCTGCTTTCGGTACCTAGTCATCTAAGGCTGAAGGATATAAATATTGAAATCGTAAAGTAAACGTTTTTATGCTACTAAAGTTTAAGAAAAATTTATATTTGTTTCAGCTCCTGTATTATTAAAGGCGAGAAAGACAGCGTATAAGTAGACAAGCAGACCGAGCCAAGGGGTTATAGCCTGTTAATTTCCAAATGTCCTCCTTAATCTCTACTAAATCGAAGTAAAGCTTGTTGCCTGTATCTGTTTGTATCTTTTGTGAAGATTGAATAGGTCAAACACAGCAAAAGAGAGCGCGAAAGAGGGACAAAGTCTTCTTTGACTTTGAATATGGACGTTCAAGATCTAAATTTCTGCGGACAGCCGCGGCGCTGTGTGTTAATATATTAGCTATTGGAATCGGTCCCTTTTGGGCCGCCATAACTCGCGGCGCTTCTTTGCTTTTATCTTTACCTTTTGTACCGCCGAAACTGTCGGCATGTGGTAAAGAGATTGCTGTCCTTCACGGGATCATGGATTCGGTCCGCTATGTGAAAATTTTAAAATCTATCTACACTATTTCTGTGTGCACGACCATGGTTGTCGTGATCTTTCATTATTGGTTCCATTTAAGAATGGATCGTGCTATTTCCAGCTTCACTTCTATGATATCGACAGTGAGCTGCAAAATAGGTTGAGGATACTAAAGGATGTTGACATCAGTAGGTTAGCGCTTACTGACGTCGATATTGTCCAAGACTCCATATGCCAGAGTACCGTGCCCATTAGAAGAAGTTTCATTGCCTGTATGTGAAGTTGAATTCGAAGAGATGCAAAGCTGGACCACAGAGTCTATGATACTCCTGCTGCAGAACAAGTTGCCGTATTTTGGGTGGAACGCAATGACCCTAATGCGTTCATAGAACGGGATGAAGTTGTTCCTGCGCATTCAGCGAGTCTGGCATTACTGTGGTTGATGATTCAATAAAGTATCCTGTAATACTTCCTCGTGGTGAGTTTTTTTTTTTTTTTTTTTTTTTAATCTTTTTTGGTCCTCGGTATCAAGGAGTGATGAAGCGCAAGGCTGACCGGCTTCAATATCAGTTTGTCAAATTTTCTCAACTATCATTGATTGTCATACGGACGATTTAATATGTATGACTATAGAAATGCTACCAGTAATATATCGTAAAAATGTCCTTCTCACCTGCATCTTTGTAATAAGTGAGATTTCTACACAGAACTGATTGGAGTTCTTGAAGAAGTTGAACCGGTATTAGAATTCACGAGGATTGGACCTGGCAAACCAATTTCGAATAACTAAAAACTAAATAATATAACATGTCATTGATTGTATGTTCATACAGACGATTTAATATGTAGACACTGCATTTTTTTCCTTGTAGTATCTCAGATATTAGTCGACTTTGTAGATACTTAATACCATGGCACTCGGTCCTTTCTCGAATAACTAGAAGGAAGCATACATGATCAAATTTATTCGAGAGTTTATTGTAGATGCACTTGGCAAGAGTTGTCTTGCCTATCCCGCCCACGCCATAAATTCCAATCATTCAAGCATTGACGGAAGGACTATCTATGCAACTCATAATCTTCTTCAGCTGATCATCAAGTCCAACTAGCTCCTTCGGAACAAGTAGAGGAAAATATTTTCGTAACTCTCCTAGAACAATTTCGACAACACGTTCTATCAGTTCTCCCTCATGCCTGTTAAGCAACAAAAACAATGAGAGACAATGAAACTAGAGATGGTCCAAGCAAATCTAATCCTTATTAACTCAACCAATTCCTACTGGAGGTTGATTTTATTCGGTGGTGTTCTAGCTCTAGAAGATTAAGCACTGACATCCTTTGTAGGTGTATATCTTTTTTAGTGATCGATATTATTGGCTGGACAAGTTGGGTCGGGCCGAACCGAGCGACCCAGCATGTGCCTGGCGCGTGCGCGAGCAACCGTCGGCTAACGTCACGATGAGGTTAGCTGGGATGTGATGTGCACACGCTAGCGGTTGCCGCACGCACACGTGTGGTTACCGTGCGCGTGCGTTACACGTGCTTGCGGTTTCCCCAGCTCTCACGTGCCATGCCATATAGATTGATAAAGAATAGCTTAATTTCTACTTGTAACAATTATAATACTTCCTGAAGCAAAGCAGTAACCTCCTCTAACCAAAGCATCTACTTGATCCTTGTGCTCTATATTATCCAAAAGAATGATAACCTTTTTCTTTGGGAATCTAGATTTAATTAAGTTAATTCCCCGATGAACAGTAGACACTGCATTTTTATATTGTAGTATCTCAGATATTAGCCGACTCTGTAGATACTTAATACCATGGCACTCCATCATTTCTCGAATATCTGGAAGGAAGCATACATGATCAGATTTATTCAAGAGTTGATTGTAGATGCACTTGGCAAGAGTTGTCTTGCCTATCCCGCCCATGCCATAAATTCCAATAATTCCAGCATTAACGGAAGGACTATCTATGTGACTCATAATCTTCTTCAGCAGATCATCAAGTCCAACTAGTTCCTCTGGAATAAGTAGAGAAAAATCTTTTCATAACTCTCTTAGAACGGTTTCGACAACACATTCTATCGGTTCTCCCTCATGCCTGTTAAGCAACAAAAACAATGAGGGACGATGAACCTAGAGATGGTCCAAGCAAATCTAATCCTTATCAACTCAACCAATCCCCGCCAAAGGTTGATTTTATTCGGTGGCGTTCATGCTCTGGAAGATTAAGTATTGATATCCTTTGTAGGTGTATTTTTTTTTTTTTTTTTAGTGATCGATAGTATTGGCTGGACGGGTTGGGTTGGGCCGAACTGAGAGACCCGGCACGTGCTTGGCGCGTGCGTGGGCAACCGTCGGCAGACATCACGATGACGTCAGCTGGCACGTGCCATGAACGCGCTAGCGGTTGCTGCACGCGTGCCGCATGCGCACGTGCGGTTACCGAGCGCCTGCATTGCACGCGCCTGCAATTTCCACTACTCGCACATGCCGTGGCATATAGATCGATAAAGAATAGCTTCATTTCTAGTTGTAACAATTATAATACTTCCTGAGGCAAACCAGTAACCTCCTCCAATCAAAGCATCTAGTTGATCCTTGTGATCTATATCATCCCAAAGAATGATAACCTTTTTCTTTGTGAATCTAGATTTAATTAAGTTCATTGCCCGATGAACTGTAGATGCTGCATTTTTTTATTGTAGTATCTTAGATATTAGTCGACTCTGTAGATACTTAATACCACGGCACTCGGTCCTTTCTTGAATATCTGGAAGGACGCATACATGATAAAGTTTATTCGAGAGTTTATTGTAGATTCACTTGGCAAGAGTTGTGTTGCCTATCCTGCCGATGCCATAAATTCCAATCATTCGAGCATTGACGGAAACACTATCTATTCGACACATAATCTTTTTCAGCTGATCATCAAGTCCAACTAGTTCCTTCGGCACAAGTAAAAGAAAATCTTTTCGTGACTCTTCTATAACAGTTTCGACAACACGTTCTACCAATTCTCCCTCATGCCTGTTAAGCAACACAAACAATGAGAGACGATGAACCTAGAGATGGTCCAAGCAAATCCGATGCTTATCAACTCAGCCAATCCCCGCTGGAGGTTGATTTTATTCGATGGTGTTGAAGCTCTGGAATATTAAGCATTGATATCCTTTGTAGGTGTATTTTTTTTTTTTTGAGTGATCGATAGTATTGACTGGACAGGTTGGGTTGGGATGAACCAAGCGACCCGGCACGTGCCTAGCGCGTGCGCAGGCAACTGCCGACTGATGTCACGATGACGTCAGCTGGCACGTGTCGTGCACACGCTCGCGGTTGCCGCACGCGTGCCGCACGTGCGCATGCGGTTACCGTGCGAATGCATTGCACGCGCCTGTGGTTTCCCCTACTCGCATGTGCCGTGGCATATATATCGAAAAAGAATAGCTTCATTTCTAGTTGTAACAATTATAATACTTCTTGAAGCAAACTAGTAACCTGCCCCTACCAAAGCATCTAGTTGATCCTTGTGATCTATATCATCCAAAAGAATGATAACCTTTTTCTTTGAGAGTCAACATTTAATTAAGTTGATTCCCCGATGACTGTAGACCCTGCATTTTTTTTATTGTAGTATCTCAGATACTAGTCGACTCTATAGATACTTAATACCATGGCACTCGATCCTTTCTCGAATATCTGGAAGGAAGCATACATGATCAAATTTATTCAAGAGTTGATTGTAGATGCACTTGGCAAGAGTTGTCTTGCCTATCCCGCCCATGCCATAAATTCCAATCATTCAAGCATTGACGAAAGGACTATCTATGCGACTCATAATCTTTTGCAGTTGGTCATCAAGTCCAACTAGTTCCTTCGGAACAAGTAGAGGAAAATCTTTTTGTAACTCTCCTAGAACAGTTTCAACAACATGTTCTATCAGTTCTCCCTCATGCCTATTAAGCAACAAAAAAATTGAGAGACGATGAACCTAGAAATGGTCATAGCAAATCTAATCCTTATCAACTCAACCAATCCCCACCGGAGGTTGATTTTATTCAGTGGCATTCAAGCTCTGGAAGATCAAGCATTCATATCCATTGTAGGTGTATTTTTTCTTTTAGTGATCGATAGTATTGGCTTGACCGGTTTGGTCAGGCCGAACCGAGCGACCTGGCACGAAAGTTGCGCATGCGCGGGCAACTACCGATTGATGTCATGATGATGTCAGTTGGCTCGTGCCGTGCATGCGCAAGCGGTTGCTACATGCATGCCGCACGTGCACGGTAACACGTGCACGTGCAGTTACCGTGCACATGCGTTGCACACGCTTGTGGTTTCCCCTGCTCGCACATGCCGTGGCATATAGATAGATAAAGAATAGCTGCATTTCTAGTTGTAACAATTATAATACTTCTTGAAGCAAACCGGTAGCCTCCTCCAGCCTAAGCATCTAATTGATCCTTGTGATCTATATCATCCAAAGGAATGATAACATTTTTCCTTGTGAATCTAGATTTAATTATGTTAATTTCCCAATGAATTGTAGACACTGCAATTTTTTCTTGAAGTATCTCAGATATTAGTCAACTCTGTAGATACTTCAAACCATGACACTACGTCCTTTCTCGAATAATTGGAAGGAAGCATACATGATCAGATTTATTCGAGAGTTGATTGTAGATGCTCTTGGCAAGAGTTGTCTTGCCTATCCCGCCCATGCCATAAATTCCAATCATCCGAGCATTGACTGAAGGACTATCTATGCAACACATAATCTTCTTCAGCTGATCATCAAGTCCAACTAGTTCCTTCGGAACAAGTAAAAGAAAATCTTTTCGTGACTCTCCTAGAACAGTTTCGACAACACGTTCTATCAATTCTCCCTCATGCCTATTAAGCAACAAAAACAATGAGAGATGATGAACCTAGAGATGGTCCAAGCAAATCTGATGCTTACCAACTCAGCCAATCCCCGCTTGAGGTTGATTTTATTCAATGGTGTTGAAGCTCTGGAATATTAAGCATTGATATCCTTTGTAGGTGTATTTTTTTTTTTTGAGTGATCGATAGTATTGGCTAGACGGGTTGGGTCGGGCCGAACAAGCAACCCGGCACGTGCCTAGCGCGTGCGTGGGCAACCGCCAGCTGATGTCACAAGGACGTCAGTTGGCACATGCCGTGCACGCGCTAACGATTGCCGAACATGCGCGTTCGGTTACCGTGCGGATGCATTGCACGCGCCTGTGGTTTCCCCTGCTTGCACATGCGTGGCATATAGATCAAAAAGAATAGCTTCATTTCTAGTTGTAGTAATTATAATACTTCCTGGAGCAAACCAATAACCACCTCCAACCAAAGCATCTTGTTGATCCTTGTGATCTATATCATCCAAAAGAATGATAACCTCTTTCTTTGCGAATCTAGATTTAATTAAGTTAATTCCCCGATGAACTGTAGAAACTGCATTTTTTTATTGTAGTATCTCATATACTAGTTGACTCTGTAGATACTTAATACCATGGCACTCGGTCCTTTCTCGAATATCTGGAAGGAAGCATACATGATCAAATTTATTCTAGAGTTGATTGTACATGCACTTGGCAAGAGTTGTCTTGCCTATCCTGCCCATGCTAGAAATTCCAAGCATTCAAGCATTGATGGAAGGGCTATCTATGTGACTCATAATCTTATTCAGTTGATCATCAAGTCCAACTAGTTTTCTTCGGAAAAAGTCGAGGAAAATCTTTTCGTGACTCTCCTCTAATAGTTTCGACAACACATTCTATCAGTTTCTCCCTCATGCCTGTTAAGCAACAAAAACAATGAGAGACGATGAAACTAGAGATAGTCCAAGCAAATCTAATCCTTATCAAATCAACCAATCCCCACCGAAGGTTGATTTTATTCGGTGGCGTTCAAGCTCTGGAAGATTAAGCATTGATATCCTTTGTAGGAGTATTTTTTTTTTAGTGATAGATAGTATTGGCTGGTCAGGTTGGGTCGGGACCGAACGAGCGACTCGGCACGTGCCCGGTGCGTGCACAGGCAACCGCTGACAAATGTCACGATGACGTCAGCTGGCTCGTGATGTGCACGCACCAGCAGTTACCGCACGTGTGCCGCATGCGCGCATGCGGTTACCGTGCACGTGCGTTGCACCCGCTTGCGGTTTCCCAGGCTCGCTTGTGCCGTGGCATATAGATCGATAAAGAATAGCTGCATTTCTTGGTTTAACAATTATAATACTTCCTGAAGCAAACCAGTATCCTCCTCCAGCCAAAGCATCTAGTTGATCCTTGTGATCTATATCATCCAAAGGAATGATAACATTTTTCTTTGTGAATCTAGTTTTAATTAAGTGAATTCCCCAATGAATTGTAGACACTGCATTTTTTCATTTAGTATCTCAGATATTAGTCGACTCTGTAGATACTTAATACCATGGCACTCCGTCGTTTCTCGAATATCTGGAAGGAAGCATACATCATCAAATTTATCCAAGAGTTGATTGTAGATGCACTTGGCACGAGTTGTCTGCCTATCCCGCCCATGCCATAAATTCCAATCATTCAAGCATTGACGAAAGGACTATCTGTGTGACTCATAATCTTTTGCAGTTGGTCATCAAGTCCAACTAGTTCCTTTGGAACAAGTAGAGGAAAATCTTTTCGTAACTCTCCTAGAACAGTTTCGACAACATGCTCTATCAGTTCTCCCTCATAACTATTCAGCAACAAAAACAATGAGAGACAATGAACCTAGAGATGGTCCAAGCAAATCTAATCCTTATCAACTCAACCAATCCCCGTCGAAGGTTGATTCTATTCGGTGGCATTCAAGCTCTGGAAGATTAAGCATTGATATCCATTGTAGGTGTATTTTTTCTTTTAGTGATCGATAGTATTGGCTGCACTGGTTGGGTCAGGCAGAACCGAGAGACCCGGCACGAGCCTAGCACATGCGCGGGCAACTACCGACTGATGTCATGATGATGTCAGTTGGCTCGTGCCATGCACACGCAAGTTGTTGATGCACGCATGCCGCACGTGCACGGTAACACACGTGCGTGCAGATGCCGGGCACGTGTGTTGCACGCTCTTGCGGTTTCCCCTGCTCGCACATGCCATGGCATATAGATCGATAAAGAATAGCTGCATTTCTAGTTGTAACAATTATAATACTTCCTGAAGCAAACCAGAAGCCGCCTCTAGCCTAAGCATCTAGCTGATCCTTGTGATAACATTTATCCTTGTGAATCTAGATTTAATTATGTTAATTTCCCAATGAATTGTAGACACTGCAATTTTTTTCTTGAAGTATCCCAGATATTAGTCAACTCTGTAGATACTTAAAGCCATGGCACTCGGTCCTTTCTCGAATATCTGGAAGGTAGCATACATGATCAAATTTATTCGAGAGTTGATTGCAGATGCACTTGGCAAGAGTTGTCTTGCCTATCCCGCCCATACCATAAATTCCAATCATTCGAGCATTGACAGAAGGACTATCTATGCGACACATAATCTTCTTCAACTGATCATCAAGTCCAACTAGTTCCTTCGGAACAAGTAAAAGAAAATCTTTTCGTGACTCTCCTAGAACAGTTTCGACAACACGTTCTATCAATTCTCCCTCATGCCTGTTAAGCAATTAAAACAATGAGAGATGATGAACCTAGAGATGGTCCAAGCAAATTTGATGCTTATCAACTTAGCCAATCTCCGCTTGAGGTTGATTTTATCCGATGGTGTTGAAGCTCTGGAATATTAAGCATTGATATGCTTTGTAGGTGCTTTTTTTTTTTTTTGAGTGATTGATAGTATTGGCTAGACGGGTTGGGTCAGGCCGAACAAGCAACCCGGAATGTGCCTAGCGCATGCGCGGGCAACCGCCGGCTAACGTCACAATGACGTCAGTTGGCACATGCCGTGCACACGCTAGCTGTTGCCGAACATGCACGTGCTGTTACCGTGCGGATGCATTGCACGTGCCTGTGGTTTCCCCTACTTGCACGTGCCGTGGCATATAGATTGAAAAAGAATAGCTTCATTTCTAGTTGTAATAATTATAATACTTCCTGAAGCAAACCAATAACCTCCTCCAACCAAAGCATCTAGTTGATCATTGTGATCTATATCATCGAAAAGAATGATAACCTCTTTCTTTGTGAATCTAGATTTAATTAAGTTAATTCCCCGATGAACTATAGACACTGCATTTTTTTATTGTAGTATCTCATATACTAGTTGACTATGTAGATACTTAATATCATGGCACTCGGTCCTTTCTCGAATATCTGGAAGGAAGCATACATGATCAAATTTATTCAAGAGTTGATTCTAGATGCACTTGGCAAGAGTTGTCTTGCCTATCCTCCCCATGCCTGAAATTCCAATCATTCAAGCATTGATGGAAGGGGTATCTATGCGACTCATAATCTTCTTCAGCTGATCATCAAGTCCAACTAGTTCCTTCGTAACAAGTAGAGGAAAATCTTTTCGTGACTCTCCTAGAACAGTTTCGACAACACATTCTATCAATTCTCCCTCATGCTTGTTAAGCAACAAAAACAATGAGAGACGATGAAACTAGAGATAGTTCAGGCAAATCTAATCCTTATCAAATCAATCAATCCCCGCCAGAGGTTGATTTTATTTGGTGGCATTCAAGCTCTGGAAGATTAAGCATTCATATCCTTTGTAGGTGTATCATTTTTTTAGTGATAGAGAGTATTGGTTGGTCGAGTTGGGTCGGGCCGAAACAAGTGACCTGGCACTTGCCTGATGCGTGCATGGGCAACTACCGACTAATGTCACGATGACGTCAGCTGGCTCGTGCCGTGCACACACCAGCAGTTGCCACTCATGTGTTGCACGCTCGCGTGCGGTTACCATGCACGTGCGTTGCACCCGCTTGTAGTTTCCCTGGCTCGCTTGTGCCGTGGCATATAAATCAATAAAGAATAGCTGCATTTCTAGGTTTAACAATTATAATACTTCCTGAAGCAAACCAGTAACCTCCTCCAACCAAAGCGTCTTGTTGATCCTTGTGATCTATATCATCCAAAGGAATGATAACATTTTTCTTTGTGAATCTAGTTTTAATTAAGTGAATTCCCCGATGAATTGTAGACACTGCATTTTTTTCTTGTAGAATCTCAGATATTAGTCGACTCTGTAGACACTTAATACCATGGCACTCGGTCGTTTCTCGAATATCTGGAAGGAAGCATACATCATCAAATTTATTCGAGAGTTTATTGTAGATGCACTTGGCAAGAGTTCTCTACCTATCCCACCCATGCCAGAAATTCCAATCATTTGAGCATTGATGGATGGACTATCTATGCGACTCGTAATCTTCTTCAGCTGATCATCAAGTCCAACTAGTTCCTTCGGAACAAGTAGAGAAAAATCTTTTCATGACTCTCCTAGAACAATTTCGACAACACTTTCTATCAATTCTCCCTCATGCCTGTTAAGCAACAAAAACAATGAGAGACGATGAACCTAGAGATGGTCCAAGTAAATCTGATCCCGATCAAGTCAGCCAATCCCCACTGGAGGTTGATTTTATTCGGTGGCATTCAAGGTCTGGAATATTAAGCATCGATATCCTTTGTAGGTGTATTTTTTTTTTTAGTGATCAATAGTATTGGGTGGACGGGTTGGGTCGGGCCGAACCGAGTGACCCGGCACGTGCCTGGCGCGTGCGCTGGAAACCGCCGTCTGATGTCACGATGACGTTAGTTGGCTCGTGCCATGCACGCACGGCGGTTGCCACACGTGTGCCGCACGTGCACGCGTGGTTACCTTGCACTTGCGTTGCACCACTTGCGGTTCCCTGGCTCGCACATGCCGTGGCATATAGATCGATAAAGAATAGCTGCATTTCTAGTTGTAACAATTATAATACTTCCTGCAGCAAACTAGTAACCTCCTCCAGCCAAAGCATCTAGTTGATCCTTGTGATCTATATCATCCAAAGGGATGATAACATTTTTCCTTGTGAATCTACATTAATTGAGTTAATTCCCCGATGAATTGTAGACACAGCATTTCTTTCTTCTAGTATCTCAGACATTAGTCAACTCTGTAGATACTTAAAACCATGGCACTCGGTCCTTTCTTGAATATTTGGAAGGAAGCATACATGATCAAATTTATTCGAGAGTTGATTGTAGATGCACTTGGCAAGAGTTGTCTTGCCTATCCCGCCCATGCCATAAATTCCAACCATTCGAGCATTGACGGAAGGACTATCTATGCAACTCATAATCTTCTTCAGCTGATCATCCATTCCAACTAATTCCTTCAGAACAAGTCGAGGAAAATCTTTTCGTGAGTCTCCTCAAACAGTTTCAACAACACGTTCTATCAGTTCTCCCTCATGCCTGTTAAGCAACAAAAACAATGAGAGACAATGAACCTAGAGATGGTCCAAGCAAATCTGATCCTTTCAACTCAACCAATCCTCACTGGAGGTTGATTTTATTTGGTGGCATTCATGCTCTGAAATATTAAGCATTGATATCCTTTGTATGTGTATTTTTTTTTTTTTAAAGTGATCGATAGTATTGGCTGGACGGGTTGGGTCGGGCCGAACCAAGCGACCCAACACGTGCCTGGCGCGTGCGCGGGCAACCGCCGGCTGTCGTCACGATGAGATCAGCTGGCACGTGCCGTGCACGCGCCAATAGTTGCCTCACACGCACCGCAAGCGTGTGTGTGTTGCACACCCCTGCGGTTTCCCTTGCTCGCACGTGCCGTGGCATATAGATCGATAAAGAATAGCTTCATTTCTAGTAGTAACAATTATAATACTTCCTGAAGCAAACTAGTAACCTCCTCTAGCAAAAGCATCTAGTTGATCCTTGTGATCTTTATCATCCAAAAGAATGATAACCTTTTTCCATGTGAATCTAGATTTAATTAAGTTAATTCCCTGATGAACTATAGACACTGCTTTTTTTTTCTT
Organism: Eucalyptus sideroxylon; assembly: GCA_014182405.2. Lineage (NCBI taxonomy): Eukaryota > Viridiplantae > Streptophyta > Magnoliopsida > Myrtales > Myrtaceae > Eucalyptus > Eucalyptus sideroxylon. The sequence continues at coordinate 28,898,606 of CM024554.2, read as the reverse complement.
GTAGTATCTCACGTATTAGTCGACTCTGTAGATACTTAATACCATGGCATTCAGTCCTTTCTTGAATATCTGGAAGGAAGCATAGATGATCAAATTTATTCGAGAGTTGATTGTGGATGCACTTGGCAAGAGTTGTCTTGCCTATCCCGCCCATGCCATAAATTCCAATCATTCGAGCATTGATGGAAGGACTATCTATGCGACTCATAATCTTCTTCAGCTGATCATCAAGTACAACTAGTTCCTTTGGAACAAGTAGAGGAAAATCTTTTTGTAACTCTCCTAGAGTAGTTTCGACAACACGTTCTATCAATTCTCCCTCATGCCTGTTAAGCAACAAAAACGATGCAAGACAATGAACCTATAGATGGTCCAAGCAAATCTAATCCTTATCAACTCAGCCAATCCCCGCTGGAGGTTGATTTTATTCAGTGGCGTTCAAGCCTCGGAAGATTAAGCATTGATATCCTTTGTAGGTGTTTTTTTTTTTTTTTTTTTTAGTGATCAATAGTATTGGCTGGATGGGTTTGGTCGGGCTGAATTGAGCGACCTGGCACGTGTGTAGGCAACTGCCGGCTGACGTCACGATGACGTTAGTTGGCACGTGTCGCACACGTGCCAACGATTGCCGCACGCATGCGTGCAGTTACCGTGCGCGTTCGTTGCACGCGCCTGCGGTTTCCCCTACTCACATGTGCTGTGGCATATAGATCGATAAAAAATAGCTTCATTTCTAGTTGTAACAATTATAATACTTCCTGAAGCAAACTAGTAACCTCCCCCGGCAAAATCATCTAGTTGATCCTTGTGATCTATATCATCCAAAAGAATAATAACCTTTTTCCATGTGAATCTAGATTTAATTAAGTTAATTCCCCGATGAACTGTAGACGCTGCATTTTTTTTTTTTTAGTATCTCAAATATTTGTCGACTTTGTAGATACTTAATACCATGGCACTCAGTCCTTTCTCAAATATCTGGAAGGAAGCATACATGATCAAATTTATTCGAGAGTTGATTGTATATGCACTTGGCAAGAGTTTTCTTGCCTATCCCACCCATGCCATAAATTCCAATCATTCGAGCATTGACGGAAGGACTATCTATGTGACTCATAATCTTCTTCAGCTGATCATGAAGTCCAACTAGTCCTTCGGAACAAGTAGAGAAAATCTTTGTAACTCTCCTAGAACAGTTTCGACAACACGTTCTATCAATTCTCCCTCATGCCTGTTAAACAACAGAAGCAATGAGAGACAATGAACCTAGAGATGGTCCAAGTAAATCTGATCCTTATCAACTTAGCCAATCCCGCTGGAGGTTGATTTTATTTAGTGGCGTTCAAGCTTTGGAAGATTAAGCATTTATATACTTTGTAGGTGTAATTTTTTTTAGTGATTGATAGTATTGGCTAGATGGGTTGGGTCGAGCCGAACTGAGCGACCCGGCACATGCCTGGCGCGTGCGCGAGCAACGGTCGGCTGACGTCCCGATGACGTCAGCTGGCACGTGCCGCGCACACAGCAGCGATTGCCGCACATGCGCGTGCAACTGCCGTGCGTGTGCGTTGCACGTGCCTACAGTTTCGCCTGCTCACACGTGCCAGCAAATTATGTTTGCTCAACATGTGGCCTCCCCTGTCGATCCACGAGGAGGGCAGTTGCTGCTCACCCTTCGCTTCCTTACTTCGTGATCGTCTCAAGAATTAGTTCCCTCATTTAGTCTGTCACGTGCTTGCGGCCATGGTAGAGAAACTTCATCTTTATTCAAAATTGAAGTCTTTTAGATTATCGACATTTTCAGCGAGTTATGAGAATTACATTATTATAGTAAATGAAATTTTAATGTAGAATGATAATTAAAGGATCTTAAATTGATTGTAAATTAAATATTGGACGGATGCAATTTATATCAATTAATTTGACCTAAATAATATAACATGTCATCCTTAGAATATTTTTAATCTAAATCGGCTGTCACAGTTAATCTATGGATATGAATCGATGTTTTTTTTTTGGTAAGGTAAGAATATATTGATAGTCAAAGGACAAATGTACACAAACGGCACCAAAACTTACACTCTCACTGCGAGCAAAAGAGTGGAAGGGGACCGCGCAAAAGCCTCAAGAGGCAAAGACAGAAAGAACGCAACAAAGACACAACACAACCACCAGAAACAGCCACCGGACTCAAAGGACGCCAGGGAATCCGGGAGCCAGAACACCCGCACTGGAGACGACCGAGCAAGATCAAACGATAACACCCAAGGGGTTACGTGAAGATAATAGGGTCGAGATTCCAACCCCTTTGAAGACGCCGATTCCTTGGATTGTCAGGGACATCCTTGTAGGTAATTGCTTTATCTTTAACCATCTTAATCAAATGATTCTTCAAAGCGGGAATATCAAGAGATTCCCCACGGAAAATCATAGCATTTCTCTTCTTCCAAATTAGATAGCAAAGAGCTCCAAAGGAATAGCGGGAGAGCCTATGAAAGAAGTCCTTACCCGCAAGGAATTTCATAGCCCAAGCAAGGTTTTCCGCCCAAGTGCCGTTCCTCCACGGCAAATTGCACCTAGTTGCCCAAAAGTAGATAATGGTAGTTGAAATATTGCAATCAAAGTAGATATGAATCGATGTTGACATAGAATTTTCCATAAAATATCGTTTGTCCATAATAGGTAAAAGATTAGAATTCATCAAATCAAATATATGAAAATATGAGGACGGAGAGAAAAGGGAGTGTCATATGTTACCTTCTTTTCCGTCAGTACTTTGAAGGCTTCCTCGTCGACCCATAGTCTGCTATGTCTCATGGGTGGTTGTCCTTGGCAGATAATGTTCCTTCCATGATTCCTCAATTCATCATGCATTCCTAAATTACCATCATCTTCAATATTAATTAAGGACCTCATCTTCAACTCTTCAATTACTTGACTTGCATAAATCCCACGGTCATCCCCATGTACATGACGAATTCGCTTTTTTTGCCAATAAAAGAGCAAGAAATATCGAAAAAAAATTCCTTATGTCCATTTTCTAATGCATCATAAGTTATCTCTAACTTCTTTTCGACATCTTCACGTGGCCGATTTTTTAATTGCTCCAGCGTATCATTCCATACCCTTCGATCTGTTTTTGTATACAAGTATGAACCTATAACCTCAATAATGAAGAGAATCCCACGCGTCATGGATATGATATCATGAGAGATATCCGCAAAGTTCCTTGGAGGATGGTCCATACAAAATTCATGTCTGTTAAATATAACCAAAGAATCCTCCCAACTTATTTCTCATACTTCATGCAAGATCTTTAGATGAAGAATATATGGATTTCTAGTTGTAACAATTATAACACTTCCTCGAGCAAGCCAGTAAGCTCCCCCAACCAAAGCCTCCGGTTGATCGTTGGTATCTATATCATCTAGAATAATGAGAGCCTTTTTTCCTATGAATCTAGATTTGATTATATCAATTCCCAAATCAAATATTAGCCGACTTTGCAGATACTCAATACCGCGGCACTTGGTCACTTCTCGAATATCTGGAAGGAAGTAGACATGATCAAATTTATTCAAGAGTTGATTGTAGAGGCACTTGGCAAGAGTTGTCTTGCATGTCCCGCCCAGGCCATGAATTCCAAGGATTTGTTTTTCTTTAGAAGTATAGTCTGTTAATTGCATAAGATGCTCCAGCTGAATATCGCGTCCAACTAGTTCCTTAGGAACACGTAGCAGAAAATCTTTTAGTAACTTGCTTTGAACAGTTTTGACCACACTTTCTATCGATTCTCCCTCATGCCTGTCAAGCAACAAAAATAGGGAGAGACTATGAACCTAGACATGATCCATTCATATCTGATCTTTATCAACTGAGCCAACCCCCATTGGCAATACGAGTGGTGTTCAAGCTCTCGAAGATTAGGCATTGGAATCCTTTCGTAGGCCCATTTTTTCCTTCTCCTTTTTTTTTCATGATTAATAGTATTGGCCCGAGGGGTTTTTTTTTTCGTTGTGTTTTGCTCTCTAGGGGAGACAATTGCGAAATTCTTGGGCACCGTATATTCTTGGTTTTAGCTGTCGCTGATTTAGGGCCTATTTGTTAAAATTTATTTTTGTTCCCCGGAACAACTATTTTTGTTCTTTTGTTATGGGAAATGAAAAAAGAATAGAAACCTTTTGGTAAAATTTTTGTTCCCGAGAATAAATTTGGAATAAAAATAAGAAGTAGAAAAAAGTAACTTCTTTTTCTCCTTTTGGCTGGTCACTAACATTGGCCATGGCTCGCGTCGGCGACCGGCCAGACGAGGGGGAGCATCACTGACCCGAGCCTCACCATGGCTAGACGAGCTCGACCTCGTCGGTGGCTGGGTGAGGTCGGCCTCGCCATATCTAGGTGAGCTTGCCCAACCAAGGTGAGGCCGACCTTGCGTTGCCTGAGCGAGGTTGAGCCTCACTAATGGCTTGGCGAGGCCGAGCCTCACGGGGGCCAAGCAAGCCTCCGGCGAGCTCGTCAGCCCTCGCCCTGGCCTGGCAAGGCTCCGGTAAGCTCGCTGGACCTCGCCCAACCGATCATCGGCCGCCAACGACTAGCCACAAAGGAGGAAGGAGAGAAGGGAAAAAAAAAGGAAAAATATGATACAAATATTAAAAAATTAAAAGAAACAATAAAATTATACAATTTTACCGAACACATTTCTTTTCTCGGAATAGAAATTTTGTGCAGTTACCAAGCACGTTTTTATATTTAGAAATTGTTCATGGGAACGGAAACAAAAAAAAAATTCTGATAAAAAATTGTTCTCGGGAATAGAAGCATTATCAAACGCACCCTTAGTTTCCGGGGGACATTTTAGTGTTTATTGTTGTTGGGCATATTATGGTTATTCATTGGGATATAATGGGGATTTCCTTGTGAGCAGATGGTGGAACGTGGTATATCCATATTTCGTCGCTTTTGGGTGAATAAGAAAACTTACTTATCCAAAAAAGAAAAAAAAGGTTGAGGTGGAAGAGAAGTACCCATTAGAAAATTCAGTAGATTTCCATCCATGTAAGTTGCTCACATCTTTGAGTGCTTGTTGTCATTCCTTGATATCTATCTCATCAAAACGATGCTCACGTGAATGGAAGGTCTCCCCAAAACTTCTTTGAAGATGCCACACATATGATGGGTCCACTTTGTAAAAAATAGGCAGAACTATATGTGACTTGCTCTTCTTGCAGTCCATGATATGAATGAGCTCGCAAAGACACCATTTGCTTGAAACATAACATCGGGAGATGATGGGAGTTGAAATCTTAGAACATGTGATGGCATCAAGAAGCATTGGACTAAATTCCTCATCAATTGGGATGTTGTCATGGTTCCTGGACATGCAGATTCCTACTGTATCTAGCTTGTGATAGAGGTGATCGGTGAATTCGCTTCGGATATCTGAGCCATTAAAGCTCAAGAATATGTCGTATCAACCATTAGCACCTTCCATGGGTTTCAAAGGGGAGGATGGAGTAGAGGATGCTCCCTTAGTGCTCTCTTTTTCTTCTGCAGCAAGCATCGCTTTGTTTGCCTTGCTAAGACTTTGCCCTTTCTCCATGGAAGTCTAATAGGTAAAAGTGAAGAGAGGATGCTTTCTTACTGCACAAAATGATCGAGACAAACAAATGAAAGAGGCCGAATGGAGAGTGTATGCCTTTTGGGTGGAGAGCAATTGCCGCACGTGTGCCGCACACATGCGTGCGGTTACCGTGCGCGTGCGTTGCACATGCCTGCGGTTTCCCCTGCTTGCACGTGCCAGCAAATTATGTGTGCTCAACACGTGGCCTCCCCTGTCAATCCACTCGGAGGGTAGTTGCTACTCACCCTTCGCTTCCTTATCTGTGATCGTCTCAAGAATTAGTTCCCTCACATAACCTGTCACGTCCTCGCAGCCGTGGTAGCAAAACTTCACTCCCATCTCGTCAACGTGTAATAGCTTAAGGAATTTCCACAAGCAGAGGTCATTTTCTTTGAAAGAGCACCTCATTAGGCTATATTGGCCGATGGAATTGGACCACTTGCACCTTTTAGACAGCGGTTGGATTCGGTTGACAAAATTGAACACAGCTGATTGCTTGTTCTTTATGAGCCAACAGGCGAACTGGTCGAAGAAAGGGATACGAGACAGTGCGTATAAGGCTACTCTAACACCAGCAGCTTTGCCAGGGAAGCTAAACAATTGAACAAAAGTAGGAGACATTAGGAAGCATTCGACTCTAAAATCAAAATAAAATGCTATAACAAGATGAGATGCAACAATGCCGAAAATTTCTCAACTTCAACAAATTCAAAGTACACAATGGAGGCATGCACTGATCTCCTCTCCAAACCATACCAAGAAAATCAGGCAATCGATATTGTTGACCTTAAATTGAAGATAAGGACCTCCAAACATGCTTTCATGCAAGTCTATAAATACAATAGGCACTCGTAAACACAGAAAAATCCTCGCTTTTCATGATCCTTCTCGCAAATAATAATAATAATAATAACAATAATTGGGCCGGTTATTCGCATTGCATGCGCTTAATAGCTTTTGAAAGAGTTTCGGTGTTACACCTTTGGTTAGGACTATTTACAAATGAATCAATAGAATAAAATTAAATTAAAAAACAACAATAAAAGTATACCATAATCCCCAAAATTTTTGTGGAAAAAAAATACTTTTTTTATCGAGAAATACGATTTACGATTGATTACTTAGTCACTGTTTGAGGCAATTACATCAAGAGCATCGGTGCATAATAAATCTAGAAAAGAAGACGGGGAGTGGAACAACCAATTGGGGGGAAGAAAATTACACCGGCAGGTCTTTGCAAGCTAATCAGCGGGCCGGTTTGTTGTTCGACCACAGTGGGCCAGAGAAAGGTCCCTGAAAGTCTGCAGTTTCGCACGGGCCCGGTCCAAGAGAGGTTGAATTCGCTAGTTCACTTCCGTCGAAGTGGTAAGTGCTTGCACGAGTGAAGAGCAGTCAGTTTGTACTTCTAGAGAGAGTTCCGCACGGGTTGCAAGTAGATCTAGGGTTTCAAGCAGCGCCAAAGCTTCTGCCTGTTCCGCCGATGTCGCCTCCACCACTCTCGCAAACCCATCCACCAAGCATCCTCGGTAATCCCTGCAGATGCACGCAACAACAGCTCTGTATTGTAATTTTCCTCCGGTCTTTGTTTCCACGGCGTTGGGCTCGGCGAAGGAGGCGTCTATGTTAACTTTCAGCTTGCGGGGGGGCGGTGGTAACCATCGATCAAGTCTGGCAGTAAGCCTCCTTTCTTTCTCCTGTTGTTGGGTCGCGAAGTTGAGAGTCTCGTGGAGGATTTGCACCTGAAACACAACCTGCTATGGGTGTAGGGGACGCCGCTCGAAGAGGAGCAGATTTCGCCCCTTCCAGATGCTCCAGAGGACAGCCACTACCAAGTCGAACTTCTGCGTGAGGTGAGGGTTGGTTTTACATTTAACGAGCCAATCATCAAGGCGAGTTAACCCATATCTTGAGATCTTGATCTGCAGAGGTGCGGAGCTCCAAGTCAGGGTTGTCCATGGCAAGAGTAGGAGAAGATGTTCAATGGTTTCAGCCTCTTTGCTGCAGATGGGGCAGATGGGATCCAGTACGATCTTTCTTCTATATAAATTTTCCCGCGTAGGTAGAGCATTATGGGAAGCTTGCCAGAGAAAAAACCTGATTTTTGGGCGGGTTTTTACTTGCCAAATCAGTTTCCATAAATCTGGAGTTATGTGATGCGATGAGGTTGTTGTTTGGTCTATACTTGCTGGATGTTCTCTGACTATGTGATAGCCGCTCTTCACTAAGTAGATACCAGAGTTGTTATGTATCCAGACTAGTTTGTCAGTTGAATCTAGCCCTCCAATGGGTGTAGCAAGTATTTCCTTAGCGATTCTGTCATCGAACAGCAACTCCACTAGTTGGGTATTCCATTTGCTGTTTCCAGGTTCAATTAGAGCCACCACATGTTCTGGTTCGTTTTTTGTTGCCGGGCCTCCAATTGGACCACTTGTTATCCATTTGTCCGTTCTGATTGATAGATTTCTGTCGTTCCCAACTGAGTACATAATGTGTGGCCTGATAGAATCCCTACCCCGAGTTATACTTTGCCAACCCCATGAGGGTCGGGATCTGAGGCCAGCTTTCCAGAAGTCTCCATGAGGGTAATAGAGGCCCTTCATCACTCTACTCAATAAGGACTGAGGATTTGGTGAGATGCGCCATGCTTGTTTGCCCAACATAGCTATATTGAAAGTAATTAGGTCTTTGAAACCTAGTCCTCCCTCATTCTTTCTGATTTTCAAAGCTTCCCAACTCTTCCAGTATTCTATCGTTTTTGCTGTTTGTTTTCCACCAAAAGCTTGCAATCCTCCTCTCAATAGCTTTGCATATAGAAACAGGAATCTTGAATATGGCCATGGCATATTGAGGGATGGCCTGAACAACTGATTTTATCAAAATTTCATTCCCTGCTTTTGATAACAAATGTTCCTTCAAGCTTTCTAGCTTTCTATTTATCCTTGCAAGTATCCACGCAAACATGTCTTTTTTTTAGCAGCCCCAATCCGTTGGGATCCCTAGATATTTCCCTGTTTTTTTCAATTTTTGGAACTCTCAGTTCGTTGGCCATATTGCGCCTCAGGGTTGGTGGACAGCATTTACTGAAGTATATACCAGATTTGTTTAAATTGATGGCCTGGCCAGAAGCATAACAATATTCATGTAGGATTGTAGCTAGGTTTTGACACTCTAGGATTGGACCATGGAGGAAAAAAATTGAGTCATCCGCAAATAGTAAATGTGAGAGGGTGGGACATCTGCTATTCAGCCGGATTCCTCTAATAGTGCCATCTTCAACAGCTTTACCCATCATATAGGATAGAACATTGGCTACTAGTATGAATAGATATGGGGAGAGAGGATCACCTTGTCGGATTCCACGTGTATGCTTGAAAGATGGTAGAGACTCCCCATTAAAATTCACACTAAAAGTAACAGTTGAGACGCATTGTGGCATCCCAAAATTCAAAGCCAAGCCATGAGGTGTGTTAAAGTTCCTAATTAGGTGATAAAAATTTCCATGGCTTATGCTTTAGCCATTAGTCTTTAATTAGATGATTTGTGCATTTGATTGTGAAAATTTAAATTTGATAGATTAATAATTTATGCTTGGCCATGTACTTTATAAATTAAATTCCAATAAATGAAATGTCGAAAGACTTTGGCCATGTAGAAAATTTAAAGTTTAAAATATTTATAAAATAAATTCAAAAAAAAAAAAAGAAGAGGAAAAGGTCAATTTTTAGGATGGGCGTTAGGCCCATTTGGCCTAAGCTTAATGGGCCAAGCTAGTCGGCCCAAGAGGGAGTTCGACCGGCCCATTAAGGCCCAAAGGAAGAGGTGGCCGGCCCATGATGCATGCAATAGGACAAGTGGCATGGAGGAGGTGAAGCATGGTGGACACTTGTCTTCCTCCACAATTACACTTGTCCCTCATGCAAACCTAGAATGCATGCAATATAAAAGCAACCAAAAAGAGAGAGAGAAAGGGAGAGAGAGATTGGCATTCAGCCAAGCCAAGCGAGAGAGAGTGAGATGCGAGAGAGAGGGAGGCCGAGAGAGAAAGGATCCCGTTCGCCGCCGTCTGCTCGTGCTGTTCGTGAGGTCTAGAGGCAAGTTGGGAATCCACTTTCTACTCTTGCATCAATGTTTTCGCATGAACTGTTTGGAGTCAGAAACTTGTTTGAGCTTGCATGTGTGTTTAGAGTCCGATTTTGGTTTCTATTTCTTCGTGAAAGTTGTAGATAACATATTTTACTACAACATAATAAAATTTCGTGGAAAATGATGGAGATTTGAGGGGTCAAACTCTCATCCTACGGAGATGCTAAATCTGGAATATTTTCGTATGAACTGTTTGAGTCAGAATGTTGTGAGAGCTTGCATGCATGTTTAGAGTTCGATTTTGGCTGTGATATCTTCATGAGAGTTGTAGCTAACATCTTTAACTAAAACATAATGAAATTTCGTGGAAAATGATGGAGATTTTAGGGGTTAAAGTCTCATCCTACGGAGACCCCAGATCTGTGAAGTTTTCACTGACTTCTTGCTGGATTCTTGATTACATGTTGATTTTTGTTGAAGATATGACTTTGATGTCTTCATGAAAGTTGTAGGTAACATCTTAAACTACAACATACTCAAATTTGAAGTGAAAAGAACAAGTATAGCTTGGTTAATCGACTAGATATTGAAGAAGATGATTCTGGTGAAGTATTCCGAGACACCCGAGACTTCATGGACTTAAATGGTGACCATAATTTGGTTATTTGACCTAGATCTCATCATGAAAATTGTAAATGACACCTTGGTACATAACATACTCAAATTTCAGAGGAAATGAAAGAGAATAGATGGGTGAAATCTTAATATTTCGGAGATGTGTATTCTGGATGACGCGGTAGTGGTTCCAGAGGTTTCGTGGGTTGTATAAAATAATATAAAAATAATTTGGCTTAGGGTTCTTCATGAATAATTCACAAAAATGTGTTGGCTATCGCCCTGTAAAATTTCGTAATTTTTGGAGGCCATATGAGTATTTTAATCGAATTTATTTGGAAACTGTGCAATTCTAGTCATTATCCGAATATCATGTGCTATTTTGTGGAAATTGTGAAATTATGTGAAATCCAATTTGGCCATGAATTTCGTATGAAATTGTCATCCTATTGATTTGTTTAGTGATTGTTTGAATATTATGATTTTGGGAAAATCATAGATATTACATTTAATATTTATTTATGAAAATAAATAAATATAATAATAAAATAAAGAGGGATTATTTTATTGGCCATGAATTCCATTGAATTTATTATGCATTGTTATATGACATTGGTGTATGTATGATCATAAATTGTGATGCATGTGTGAATCATATGCCATGTAATAATGAGATTAAAAGGATGGTGAATGTGGAAAATGATATGTGAGTAAGAGGTTGTGGTGGATGATGATGCTCGGTGGCCTAGTGGTGTAATTCCGAAGATTCCCCGGGAGTGTCGGGATGCCCGGTGGTATACGGTACGTAATTCCAGGGGAGACCTGGTGGTATGTCGGTACATAATTCCGGAAGCCTTGTCGGAGGTCTTTGCCCGAAGGTAATGCCTCACGATGCCAGGATTTGGGTGCGAGATGTCCAGCTAGAAGGGTAAAGGCCGAATGTCCGGTTGTATCTTGGATACATGCCTGGAGGTTTTTCTCGCATGAGATGCGAGTGTAAAATATGAGATAAAATTGATGAATCGAGGAAAGGTGATGTGGTGATCAAATTTAAAGATAAAGATGAAAATTAACTCATGGCATGATATGGCATGATATGCATGATGATATGCATGATGATGGTGATGATATGTGATATGATATGATGATCACCCATGGTATGATATGCATGATGATGATGATGATATGTGATGTGATATGATGATCACCCATGGTATGATATGCATGATGATGATGATAATATGTGATGTGATGATATCATGATAAGGATGACATGTATGATATAATGATGCCATGATGATGATTATGATGATGACATATGATGATATGATATGCATGATGATAAGGCATGATGATGCATGATAGTATTATGCATGGCTGCAAGGTAAGTTACGCCTGCAATGCATGTATGATTTGTATGATGCATTGAGTGGTTATTGGATTCCTTTACCTGCTGAGTGGTTGTACTCACCCCTTTTGGGGACCAACATTTCAGATTAGTAGATGGTTTGAGCGGTTGGATATGACCGCGGGGAGAAGGATAGCAAAGGAGGGAACCTTCGGACGCCGACATTGGTTGATGGACTTTAAGCATACGATTGTGGGAGGAGATGTCGGTCATCTTTTAAAGTATAGCCGAGTATAGAAACATTGGCATTTCGATGTACTGACTAAAGATGTCCATATGCTTTATGTAAATAAACTTGTTTGGCTTTAACTTATATAAGATGTTTAGTAGGTGTGCATCGATTTATGAATGTAGGGAAGGGAATTGTTGGATATGCTTCCGTTATGCAAATTGCGCAAGGGACCGTTAATAAAAGATGTAAACCCCTATGGTTGTATGGACCTGCTGCAACTAAAAATGGTATCAGAGTGACTTGTTATTTGGGAAAGAAAAAGGAAAAGCGAACTGTGGTGACCCTAGCGGATCGGGGGCCGTCGAGGGGTGTCACATCCTTTGTTGGTATTAGAGCTATGGTTTATTTGGAGTGATAAGGAGCCTCAGATGGAAATGAGGATAGAATGATGCACACCATAGGAAATAAAACATAATAATTGAATAACGGGTGACGAGAATTCACTCGTAGATCCCTAGTAATTAGTTTTGAGTTGTCTTTAGGTACCAGTAACATGTATATGTTACTTATGCAGTAGTTGTAGTAGTAATTGCTTTGAATGGAGATAGTGAGTCTCAGATTATTCTTGAGGCAATGCTTGGAAATTTCAGGAAAGTCATGGTACGAGCTGGAAGTGCTCATCCATCGAGGGCTGAAGCCTCTGCTGCAAGGGCTGAACCCCGAATGGAAGATATCCTGCAAGCATTGGCCAATATTGGAAATCTGATGGAAAGGCAAGTGCAGCAACAACCCGGAGTGGAATGTCGCCCTCAGGGACTGGTGGAACAATTCCTAAAGTTGAAACCACCTAAGTTTAGTGGAATGGGAAGTCCTGAGGAGGCGAAACATTGGATCGATGGAATGGAACGAATTTTCCGGTTGTTGGACTGCAGTGATGCTGAGAAAATAGTTTTGGCAGAGTACCAGCTGGAGGGAAATGCAAAGTTATGGTGGAGAGCCTCGAAGGATACGATCTTTCCACCAGGTACTGATGTGAACTGGGATGAGTTTGTTAGGGCTTTCAATAGGAAGCATTTCTCTAATTGTGCCAAGGATAGAAAGATCACTGAATTTGTTCAGTTAGAACAAAGGGAGCTGACAATAGACCAGTATGAGGCAAAATTTTCTGAATTGTCTAGGTATGCTCCTAGGTTGGTTGAGGATTGAGAAGAAATGGCTAAAAGATTTTTGAAAGGATTAAAGACTGATATTAGGAAACAACTGGTGCCTTTGAATATAAGGGATTATAATGAGATTTATGAGAGGGCACAGTTGGTGGAGCAAGAGTTAGTAAGAGAGCAACTAGAACCTAAGGGGCAAATGACCTTTAATGATGTTCGAAGGAGTAAGAGACCCTATCCTGGTCAAGGTCAGACCTGGGAGTCTAAGAGAAAGAGTAACTTTGGAAATTTTAGAAGAGCTTGGAATGGCCCGATTTTAGGAAGAGCACCCTACCAGGGTAATTTTTGCCAGAGATGTGGTAGACAACATGGGCCAGGACCTTGTAATAGCCAACTGAGATGTAATGGATGTGGGCAAATAGGACACTTTAAGAAAGACTGTCCACAAAAGAGGTTGCAGCCGAATGTTAGCTCGGTGCGATAGGTACGACAAAGTGCTATTGAACCAAATCCAACAAGGAATCCACAAAGGCCACCACCACAAGGAAGAGTGTATACGGTCACTCAAGAGGAAGCAAGAGCTTCCAAAAGTGTTATCTCAGGTATGATTTTGATAGGGGGAATAAGAAGGTATATGCGTTATTTGATGTGAGTGACATGCATTCATTTGTGTCCGAAAAATATAGATGATTTTGAGGAGTAGGAACAAATCTCTAGACATGCCTCTTCATATTTCTACATCGCTGAAAGATATGTTGTTATCTATATTGGCATGTGAGATGAGTGAGATAACCCTAGGGGAATGAGATCTAGAAATGGACTTAACAATGATAGTTATGTATGACTTTGATGTCATCATAGGAATGGACTAGCTCCGTAAGCAATGGACTAGGATGAATGATCTCTTGAGATAGTACTTGCCCATGTGCTAAGGATAAAACCGTGAGGCTAAGAATGTGATAAGCCAAAGTGGATAATATCTCTATAAGTTAATCCCTATTGAAACGAGACCCTTTAGTAGATGTGTAGTTTGGGTTCGAACCAGGCGAAAGCTGGTGTACCTGTAATGTCCCGATTTGATGAGGGCGGGGAGTGGACGCCGAGGTCAGAGGACCTAAACAAGGAGCGACTCCTGGCAGGCTTCTAGAATGGCAAAAGGGGACAGGAGTGAACTGAACTATGAACTGAACTGGAAAGGTAGTGTTTCTGGGATAATTTTGTCAGAGTAGCGCAGCGGAAGCATGGTTAAGCTTGTAGAACTCTTGTTGTGAAAGAGAAGGATTGGTCGATGCATTTGTGCATTGATAATAGGTAATTGAATCATGTAATTGTTAAGAGTAAGTACTCATTACCTAGAACTGATGACCTATTTGACCAATTGCAAGGAAGGTCGGTCTTTTCTAAAATTGACTTGAGATCAGGATATCAGTTAAGGATTAAGAAAGAAGACATTTCTAAGACCATATTTAGGACTCGCTATGGACACTATGAGTTCCTAGTCATGCTATATGGATTGACGAATGCCTTAGCAGCATTCATGGATTTGATGAATAGGATATTTAAGCCTTATTTGGATCAAATTGTGATGGTCTCCATTTGATGATGTCCTGATGTATTCTAAAGGATCTAAAGGACATGCGTAGCATCTAAGCGTAGTGCTGCAAGCAAGGCTTAAGAAGTGAATTATAAATTTGAGGATTAAGTTATGATCATTTGAGCTAAGTAGCGACTTCCTACTAAAGGATCTCATTGGAAGTCTCGATGTATTTCATGAAAGTATTTAGTATGTATAGATTGATATTAGAAGTCATGAGTTTGAGTGGTCATACGAGACATGAAATTATTTGTGGTTTATATATTGGAATAATAGGTTTGATCGATGGTAGTCAACTTTTAATTTTAGGTGATGATCTCAGTTTGAAAGGATTTGGTGGAAACTAGACAAGTTTTATTTTGGTGGATTGTCGATCTTTGAATTGAATGAGTCTTGGTGGACTATAGATATTTGAATCGAAGGAATGATGCTATATTTTAGGCTTGAATCTATGTTGCGGTGAATGCATAGTGAATGTCTTTGTTGGACTGAACCAAATGAGTTATTGGTGGTGCTGATTTTGATGATTCTAGGCTTGAATTGGTGGTGACTAAGGTATAGGAATGATTCGGCTAAATGGTGTGTTAGATTGGAAATACTTGAGTTTGGATGTTTTCAAAGCTCTAAGATTTTATATGCAAACTACTTTGAAAATCTTAAGGTCGGGACTGAGTTTGATGACTCGCCGATACGTTGATTTTGGTATTTCAAGAAAGGCTTAGGATTTTGGTATTTCAAAGTTTTTAGTAAAAAAAAAAAAAAAAAAAAAATCTTTACGACAGGACCAATATTATCGATTTGCTTAACTATGATTTTCAATACTTCAAGAAATGCTTATGGTTTTTGGAGAAAATTATCACCTGTACATTCCAAGTTTTAAACTTCAACCGAGAATCAGATTTTGATTGTGAGCTGTTTTAGAAAATCTCTTGAATTTCATCAAAATTTATGAGTACTTTGTGACACCGTACAAAGAATTCTGAACTTTTTATAGAAAATGTTCCAACCCATCGGAGTTGGGATTGAGATTGGAATTTTGCCAACATATCGATTTAAATTTACTAAGGGTTTTGATAAAGCATTCTATTTCGCGCCGTGATGCAAGTGCAACTTAAGACTTTACATGTGAATTCCGAAAAACATTTGAAATTTAAACGTGATCATGGATTTTATGGAATTGGTAACATGCTTTTGGGCTCCCAACTATTGCATAGCTTGCGTGATCTCTTCCAAAGAAACGGGTACTACTAGTCGTTGGTTCATTCCCGCATTCACCGAGGCTGGTATTTGTTGTAGAAGGGGCTAGAAGTTGCGTGGTCCTGTTGATTCATACAACTTTTTGAAATATGTGTTTGTCATCTCTTTCAGTTGCTGTTCATTTCGCACCCATTCATCTTCTGAATTTTTCAGTATCGCAATCTAGTTTCTGGTTCATCTTTGAATGGTTGTAGCATGGAAGAATTTAGTGTTTTTATCTCCCCAAGCTAACCACTTAATTCTAGAACGCATTCCCCAGTACATTTCTTCTTGTCGCCACATCTGTTCGATTTCTTTTGTTAGTTCCTTAGCTGCATTGCTTTCTTGAGGAACCCCTGCACCATTCATTAGTTTTTGAAGTTCACTATTCAGCCAAGTTAGCCTCTTCTTTGCATTAGTAAACTTTCATTGGCTCCATTTGACCAACTCTTTTGCCACATTCTGCAGTTTCTCAGCCACATTGAGCTGATGGGAAGCAGGATCAGCCCAGGTGTTTCTGACAAGGCTCTTACATTCCTCCTCCTTTGCCCAAAAAGCTTCATACTTGAAACTCTTCCTCTTCCGTTTTTTTTTGGTGGACCAGTGGATAGAATAATTGGTGTATGATCAGAGCCAATTGCTGGTATGGCTATACATTCTGCATTGGGATATTTAATTCGCCAATCTGAGTTGCATAATACTCTGTCGAGACGTTCCTTGATAAGATTTTCTCCCTGTCTCTTGTTTGTCCAGGTGTATGCACACCCCTTGCATTCCATATCCAGCAAAGAATAGTGGTTGAGAAAATCCCTGAAAGCTACAATCCGGTAATTTTCAACTCTTTTCTTGCCCACTTTTTCCCATTAATATAAAAGTTCGTTGAAGTCCCCGAGACACAACCATGGCATATGATAATGATTACTCTCTCTATTAATATGTTCCCATAGCAGTATTCGCTCCTTAAAGTCATTCGGTGCATGTATAAAAGAGATATGCATGCGCTGGTTGCTAGTGGACAGATGGCATTGGGTAAAAATAACATGTTCAGTGAAGGAATCTATGGTTAGGGTTACCTCTTCGTCCCAAAATATTGCTAAACCCCCTGCTGTTCCCTCTGGATTTACTATAAAACAATGCTGAAAACGGAGTCTCCGCCTCAAATTTAACACCTTTTGCTCCTGATTTTTAGTTTCCATAATAAAGATAATATTGGGCCTTTCTTGAGTCGTTAAGACCCTTAACGCTTGAATTGTCAAGGGGGTGCCCAGCCCTTGACAGTTCCAACTCAGAATCTTCATGGATGAGTTGGTGGCTTATTAGGGCTAGCCACCAGAGCCCACTGAGCTGACTTTTTTGCCACGCGAATAGGAGTTTCAATCAGCTGGGTAATGTTGACCATTACTGATTTTGATAATTGAGCACCATAGGGATAGAATCTTTTCCCTTTTTTTTTTAGGAGGACAGCTTAATGCTTCTTGCTTTCTCTCTTGTTTGGCTTTTTTCCTCTGCTATCTTCTCCACCATTTCTGCTTCAGCCTCTTTTAACTGTTCATCATCAAGGTAGCTACTACCTCGCTTCTGGGGGTCCTTCTCTGCAAATAGTACTAATTCTTGTGAAGAGATAGTGTGGTGGTATTCCTGTAAGTTGAAGGTTTCATTATTGCTCAAATTGCCAAGTGGTTGGGTTTGCTGCACTACATTCTGATGCTGTTCTGGTTCAGGGGTTGGCTGAATGGGAGTCTCAGGCACACTTTCCTCCTCCTCTAGCTGTATTTCTTGCTTGCCATAGAAAATTTTGCCATATGGACTCAGCTTGCAGGCGTCTGCGCAAAGCCAGTGCCCAAACCTGCCTAGTAAGTTCTTTGCTAACCCCGTTTCCTCATATGGAATTTCTAGACAATTAGTTGCATAGTGCCCGATCTTCCCACATGAGTAACAATAACTCGAGAGTCTTTCGTACTTAAATTCAACCCACAATCTTTTTCTGTCAAAATTCACCAATACACCTGTTTTGAGAGGGGTTTCCAGATTCAACTTTACTCTAGCCCTGCCCACTTTGTAGTTACTGTTCCCTTTAACTACTAATTTGACATCTACTACATCTCCAATTTTTTATGCTATTTCTCTGATGACTGCATCTGTTACTCTCCCGATGGGTAGACCAAATAAATTTACCAAGAAATCACACTTGTTAAAGTCATAACAGATATCAAGGGTGTCGAGATCACATTGCTTTAAAACTAGAAGGTTGTGCCCAAAAGACCACGGCCCTGAATCAAGCACTCACTGTTTTTCATCCTCTGATTGGAACGAAAATTGGAAATAGCCCGGTTTAATAACAGAACAAGTGAAAGTTTCATTTCGCCATGCTTTTTGCATTGTGCCCATAAAACCATTGAAATTGATGTTGGTCTTATTGAAAAACTTTCCAAACAGAGTTTTTCAGCAGGTCTGCAAGTTTTCTTCAGGAACATCACCCATGATTTCTACTGCATCTTCATCTGACCAAAGATTGCCCAGACTCTTACAAAGGGCAGCCACTCGCCTTTCTTCCTCATATGGGTTGGCCATTTCTCGATTGCAGGAACATGGACACAATAGGGTTTCAGAACTGACCTGATGGAGTAGCGAAGCCACCAAGAACGAGACGATAAAACTTTGTGATTGAAGGGAGTTCTGGTTCGATCAACCGGCAGAGCTAAAAATCAGCACCAACTGGGAGGGATTTGCCTGAAGATCGAGATGAAGCGCGTGGAAGAGAAACTAAGATGAGATGAGGGTGGGTTTTGGTGTAGACGAAAGAGGAATGAACTTAGGGTTTTTCGACCCATCCTCTTTAAAACGCGATGCTGTGGGACTGGGGAATATGATGGTGGAATGCAGTAGGGATGGGAAGCAGGGAGTTGATTTAGAACTGGGAAAACCTACCCGTAAGGTAGGAGGGGACTACTCAGTCGGTAGAGAGAAATCTCCATTGCAGAGAGGGAAAACAGCATACACCACATCATGCAAATCTAGACAGAGCAATTGCTCTGCGGAAAAAAATACTTACTTAGGTTTTTCTTTGCCAAGGAAGATGAATGTATGAATTATTTATTCACATCTGATAATTCTAATTAAATTCATTGATGGTAATTAAGATTTAATGTATTCTTTCTAAAATTTGTTGGTTCATGCATCTTACTTGTTTCAGTTGGAAATCCAGTAGATGACTGGTAATAAACAAAAAGGCCGCGCCGACTTCAAGGTAGGACTTCAGCCTGTGTCTTGTGAGCACTAATTTTAGACTTTTGAAAATTGGAACAGGTCTCCGATTAAACAACCTGATCTTGGATCCAGGTTCCAAATCCGATTTATATTGTAACTATTTCTGTTTCTCTGAGGGCACTGCAAGGGATACATAGAGCAGAAGAAGAAGAAGACAATCTGACGAAGAGGATACCTCAGTGTATGTCCGCAACATGTTTGGATCTACAGTGCAATTTGGTTTTCACGTGGTGTTACTGAAAACAGCCATTCTTATTATCTCCATGTGCAAAAGAAAAAATAGGTTCTTTACCCAAAAAAAAGAAAAAAGAAAAAATAGGTTTTGCAGATTGATCCAACCAAAATAATAGGTTTTGCAATATGACTTCACTGTTAAGTTTTCTGAATCAATTGGTTGTTATTTAAGTTTTAGGTCGTGTTACTGAAAACAACCATTGATATTATCTCCATGGAAAAAGGAAAATTAGGCTTTGCAGATTGATCCAAACAGGGAACGCAACAACTTCGTTACTTTGAATATCCCTGACATCAACGAGATGAATGGAAGGGTGTACATTTTTGGTTCGATCTTTTTCATTGGTTTTTTTGTTGACATTGTCAAGTTTTGGCTTGAGACTTCTAATGGATGGTTGATTGGGACCGATGGTGTGAAGACTAGAGGAGCTGGATCAAGTTTTAGTGATGAGAGGGACGGAGGTAGAGAGCAAAAACAGGTTACAATGGCTATCGGTGTGACAGGGATTGCTGTAGAGAGCAAGACAGGTTTGGAGATGATGATCCAAGCAGGGAAAGCGGCTCTGCCCATTCGGGTGATGAGGATAACTCCAGCAATCATTTGTGGATTTTGATCAAGATTTAGATGACAATGAGTAGGAGCACAACAGCAAGAACCACGACAACTGTGCAAGGAAGCTGGGTCTTAGCCATATTAAGCCTACTATAATGCAGGCCAAGCAAATGGCTGGACAAGGTAAATAATTTATAAGATCGGTTTTATTTGTTTGCTTTTCGTACTGTCCTCTTTGTATTTCTTTTTTACTTTTTATATATGTTGAAGTAAACATGGTATGAGAAAAGAAAAAATTTCTATTCTACCAGTTCTTGTAACTACATAATTTTGTTCATGCAATTTACTGATTCATTCAAATTAGAAGTTTGTCATGGAAAACAATTGTCTTATGATTATGTGGAACTTTTCTTGAGAAACTTCTGATCTTAGCTATTTGTGCAGGATTCATAAGAGCCATTAAGGAGATAGTTCTAGCTTGTGCCATTTATGCAAACGGGTTCTTTGTTGTGGCAAAGATGGCATTCTAGAATCACATATGTTGAATCAAGAATGCCTTGACACCCTTTTAGGGTAGTCGATATTTTGACCTTCAGGAGAGCTCGAAACTGGACTGGGAGCTAATGTTCGGTGATCATATTGACGTGCCAAGTTCTCATTTTAGAAGCACGTCGTGACGGTCAATTTTGAGACTCCAAACAATTTTTTTGTCCGGAATGACATTCAAAGTGCACTTCTATCTGAATCTTTTTTCCTAATGAATACAATTCATGAACTTGTTGCTTAAAGAGATTTGTCTGTAATTTATAATTATGGACTGCTCGTGTTTTCAATTGAAATTAGATCAATTGCATATACTGGACGTAATAATGAGCTGTGGCAACAACGAAAAGAACATGATAAAATGTAAGCAAAGTATTGTGTGATCAATACATATCAGAGAGGTATGAAGATATATGGCAACAAACATAAACAAACAGAATCCCAAGAGACATCTCATAATAAACAAACTTTCTAATAAATTCTAATTAAAGACTCGCTGAGACAAACTATGGATCAATGGTACTAAAATCTTCAGGGGCTTGTGGCTGGAGGTGGGGTGAGGAAAGGAATAGAGGGGATTTTAGGGAGAGAAGTAGGGATGCTTGGCATCGGCGGCAAGCTGTTCGGCATGGTTGGCAAGCTTGGAAGTGGCGGCAAAGTAGTCTTGGGCAATGTTGGCTGGGTTGCAGGCAGTGTCGGCAATGTGGGTTGAGGCAAGGCCGTTGGGATGGTGGGCATGGGTGGCATGGCAACTTTGGGCAATGTTGGCATGGCAGGCAAAGGAGGCAGAGACCCTGGTTTTGGTATAGTTGGTATGGATGGAATGGTTGCTTGTACTAGATGACGAGCTCCGAAGCTCATATTCATACTAGAGAAAATTACGGCAATGAAGAGGACAAAGCTTTTTGAGGAAGAAGCCATGTTGGTAAAGTGGGCAATAGATGTTATGTTGTGATAAGCTCAAGGACTTGAAATTGATGAGCTGAGAGGAAGGGGATTCGAGTTTGATATAGCTAGTACGAGAACCTAGAGGGGGTGAATAGGTATATAAAAAATTTCTTTGAAGATTGCACAATATTTAAACAGTTAAAGGATCTGCAACAGTTAAAAATTCAATCGCAAGACTGAGTAAGGGAAAGAGAGAATTGAACACGCGGTTTATAGTGGTTCGGCTTGATTCAAGCCTACGTCCACTCTTCTGCACTGACAGCCAATTGGCTGGATTCCACTATGATCAAAGAGCTGTTACAGTGTTGATCTTCCTTGATTTCTAGGTGTAGATGATCTACCACACTCGCTCAAGGTGTCACCAAATATAAACACTCTCTGTGTATACAATTTCGCTCGAACTGTATCGACTAACAATCAAGGTTCTTCAGACTCTGGAATTTTTCTATCAATCACACACTTAAAACAACTAGAACGTCTTCCTTTTATACTCCTTTATGCCATCATAGCCGTTGGCACTTACCAAAGGAATTCCTCCAATCTACCCGTTGGACGGAATCAATCAAGAAGATCATCCGAGCTATTTAAGGAATCTGATGATAGCCCATCAATCTGTTCGCCCATACAATCGGGATCTTGGTTTCCAAGAATAGAACATTCCAAGATTATTTCGTCGATCATCGGATCTTCAATCGATCTTAGATGAGAATCAAAGAATCCGAAATATTTATCCAACCAAAGAATCTTTTCCAGAGGATAGGATCGAATCCTCAACCATTTACCTCGGCTTTAGATTTCCTTCATCACTTGGATTA
The DNA here is from genome assembly GCA_014182405.2 of Eucalyptus sideroxylon. Classification (NCBI taxonomy): domain Eukaryota; kingdom Viridiplantae; phylum Streptophyta; class Magnoliopsida; order Myrtales; family Myrtaceae; genus Eucalyptus; species Eucalyptus sideroxylon. The sequence continues at coordinate 28,876,358 of CM024554.2, read as the reverse complement.
GAAAGACTGTCAGTGAGAATAGACTTAAGTCTTGAGTCTTGAGTCTTGAGTCTTGAGTCTTGAGACTTTAAACTGTTGGTCTCCGAACATCCAGACTTAGACTGATAGAAACGTTTTGTCAGCTTCAAAATATTCTGGAAAGATTTCTCCAACAGAGTTTATATAGCAAGAAATGTTTGGTAGAATTAGGGTTGTGATGATAAGTTGGTGACTTGCCATTGGGCACGGTTGGGAAAGAATTCGAAGTTGATGTCTTGATTGGTTCTTTAGTTAGTTCACCTCCTCACGTCAATCTTCCACCGGCATAAAGAGAAGGTCAAACCTGCTTTTTGCTGTTTGACCTGCCAGATGGCATTATGTTCATGAAGTCAAGCTTCATTCGAATCTTTGTCTTAATGGAAGGTGACTAAATAAACAACTTAGTTTTCGGGAGTAATCAGGTAAATAACTTGCTTCCTCCTAAGTAGGGCGGTTATTGCCATACCAACTCGCTTCTTGATTTTTGAACATATGGAGCTAGCGATTCCATGCGTTGTGTTGTGTGCTCCGCCGCACTTTGTAGATTATATTTGTCTTAATATTTTCTACTCTTCTTAGTTTCTATCCGTTGAATTATAGCCTTTCGTGGGGATGACCTTGGGATGCAGGTCTCACTAATGCGACCTCCCTTTCGACACCCTCTTACATGCAGGGTGCGTGGAGGCTAATGGCTCACCAAGTGTTAGGCTTAACCCGGATTCTCCCAAGCCACCAATTCGTGACTTATGATGACTTATGATTCGACTTTTTAACCTCCAAGTCAATTTTAAATAGGATTAGTCATTAATCAATTTGGGACGAGTTAATTAATTTTCCAAGTAAAATATTATGAGAAATATCTCATTTTTATGCGATCAGAAAAGAAACTATGATCATAGACTTGATTATACTAATTAATTACTAATGTCTTTCCAACACCTAACTTTGGTTAGACATCAAGTAAAACATTTATACATCATTTTATACTAATAATGAGTTTTAGGATTTTATTCTTTACGGGAATATGGATTTCCAAGCATTATAAGGAATAGAAATCCATGCATCATAACGATGCAATTGGAATAAATCGATATTTGCTTAGAAGAATTTAAACATGATTTTTTTTTTATGCATTTTTACATATTTTTTTAAAAACACTCAAAAAACCATTTTTATTTTTTAATTTTTTTCGGAAGATAAAAGTTATTTCTAGGATTTTCGGATTTTTCTGGAATTATAAAACATTTTTTATTTTTCTGATTTTTTTATTTTTTATTATAAAATAACATATTATTAAATTATAAAAGGGAACGGGGTCGGATCTTCGCATCGACCCGGGTTGAAAGCCAGCTCGGGCCCTTCCGGTCCCGGTGCAAGAAGACGTCGAGCTCGGCAAGTGGGCTTGGTCCGATTATATTTTTAATAAAAAGAACCTAGCCCGTAGTCCATGCACCAAATTAAACCTAAAACCTAGACCAAGCCGACCCACGAACGTCCTGCCCAAACTGACTAGAACCCTACCCCGCTAAGCCCCGCACCCGACCCGATCTACAGCCTCCCTTTCTCCCTACCCTCAGCCTACCGCCGCCTCCCCTCCGTCGCCGGGAAGGGGGGGAGTGTCGACCAAGCCTGCTGAGCCCTGAATGGGGGCTTGCTAGGGCGACCCCCCAACGGGTGGTAGACCTTGGGTCGATCGGGCGAGGGCCGGCGACCCTCGCCGAATCTGGGGGTGGGCCGCAACCCTCGCCCCAGATCTAGGCATGGGCAGGTAGGCCCTCGTCACCGGTTGGCTGGGGCCATCGGCCCTTGGCTAGAGCTCAGTGACCCTAGCCGACACTCCCCCACCTTACCGATGACAGAGGGGAGGCGGCAGCAATGAGAGTTGAGCCCTCAGCCACTAGCTGTCACCCTCCTCCTCCTCCCCCCCTCCCCCTTTTTTAATTAATTAACTAAAAAATAATTTAATTAATTACTATATTAAAATTCGAATTATACCAAAATGATGTTATTTTGACACTTTGTTTAGCCACATCATCATGCAAAACAAGCATTTTACGTGCAATTTGCTAGAAAATTGACACGTCAGCGTTTTAGCCAGATTTTCTCGTCAGTGGCACTTAAATGATCCATTTTACTTTTGTTTTGGCACTTAAGTATCCTTTTGTACTAAGTTTTGGCACTCCAGAAGTCTGGGCGTCAATAAATGAGCGGTGGATGATGGGTAGAAAAATGCTAGACATTGCATTAGTACCAATTTAGTCATAAATCTTTTATTTAGTCATAAACCTTTTGACCTAAAGCCAATTCAGTCATTGTGGCTAATTTTGACCAAATATTGTTTATATAAATGCTAGCATACTAATGTGGCATAGCTGGCACTGACATGGGCTAATTTCGAAATTGCTCTAAGACCCCATGTTAGAGATATTTCCTTGGATGCATATGATATATGTGAGCTCATATATCTTAACCCTTACTTCATATGGACCCCATGTGATATCCACGTGGTTTCAGGTAGGGGTGTAAACGGTTCGGTTCGGTTCGGTTTTTGAAAAACCGAACCGAACCGAACCGTTGGAAAAATCTTCCGAACCGAACCGAAAATTTTTGGTTTTTATTGAAAACCGAACCGAAAAAACCGAATTTTTCGGTTCGGTTCGATTCGGTTTTCGGTTCGGGAACTGACACCCCTAGTTTCAGGTATAAAATGTGTCTGTGCTTGGCTTTTAATTTCTCTTTAATCCGAGTGGAGTGAGAAATGTTGGAAAGGTTGTAATTAGTTCAGGTAAGAAGCCCAAACTCATGCGACACGACGTCAGAAGTTGCGAATGAGGCTGCTCGAAATGAATACGGCGCAACTATGCTATTGGTGGGAAATAAAGCGAGCCGTCAGATTGGATTAAAATTTAGGGACTATGTCACCGTCAATCTAAATTTGAAGGGAACTCTCTCTCACTAATCTCTTATTGGTAAGTTACACATTAACATGTTAACGTCTAGCACGTGATATTAAAGCACATGTTAGCCCTAATCTTGGAATTGTGAGGAGCTTTTCAAACTAGGAGATTATAAGGGCGTGATTGAAATGTTGAAAAAGCTCAACCTCTGTCCCATTTCCTTGAGAATATGTCGTAGGAGACACGAAGGCCACGAGCAGCCATCCGTGATTTAATGAGTTGTAGCTGTCGACTACTCACCGTATTCTGGTTGGGAAGCTGTCAAAGATCATTCCCGGTTAACGACGACATTTGAACAGTTCCTCACGTCTTATCATTGTGTTCATTCAGTTTCTGTGAACTTACGAAAACCAATTTAATAGGACTCGTTATATTGTGATTAATATAATTTGATATCTCATATCTATTGCTTTGTATGAACAGAAATCAAGGGTAAAATTGGAGAAATTGCTACGTGGTTTAGTGTGTCAAAATCACTTAAAGATTTTCTTAATAGGCTTCTCTGACAGTGGAGGAGACATGAATGTATTGAACCATGCATCTCATAGTGGTATTGTTGATGGAAAGTATAAGCCAATAATATCAAGCACGTCGATGGTTTAAGTGATGGGGGTTTGTGACACCTTAAAGTGCTATAGCCAATGAGTGAGGTCTTGTGAATTCATTGGTAAGATCCAACTTCAAATGGTTACCACCTTGTCTTATCATTGGAGGAGTTCATTTCAATATTTTAACCTTCTGAAACAGCTTAGTTCCTACAAATCTCTGCATTGTCACTCCCTAACCCCCGATTTTGCCGCCGATCACCATATCAAAAACCTCTCTCTCTCTCTCTCTCTCTCTCTCTCTCTCTCTCTCTCTGTGGCATGTGTCTAAGCAAGCACCAATTCGATAGTCGTTCGCCTTTATTATAAAGTAGGCTTTCATAAATGGAAATGATAAGCTTATGGTTATAGTCCAGGAGTAACACACTCATCAGTGTGTTTATCTCTTATCTAACTCAGTCTGCATCACCAAGTCTGTGATATCTAGACTCACTCGGATGAATTTCTGTATCGAAAAAATAGATTGCACGTGTCATTTATCCAAGTCCAATCTATAAAATATAGATTGAGAGGAACTAAGGGATAGACCATTCCCGATACGAGAAACAGAGCTTAGGCAAGTGCGTAAAAGACGATATACCTGAAAAAATTTACCAAAAGAACCTGGAGACGGAACAAGCGTTATCCTTTATTTATCACTGAAATTCATGATTTATTTGACCTATCAAGGTTTTTATTCTCATGGATAGTTCATAGAACAAAGCTGTGGAAACAGCAGCATATCTCTACTTAGTCCCCCCTCCATACCGGGCCTTGTACTCGCTGAACAGCTGATCAGCCGACCTTCCCAGCAACTGCATGAAGAAGTCGTCGCTATAGCCATCTCTCATCTTCCTGTTCAGCTCCGCCACGAACCCGTTCCTCTGACTCTCGCAGTAATCCAGGAAATAGGCCGTCACGGCGGAGCTCTCGCCCCAACTGTCCCCGCTCCCCCGCCTCGGCCACGTCGCTGGCGCGAGATTCGCCCTCAGCCTCACGAAATCGGCAATTCCCTCGATTACTTTTCCAGCGCTCGGGTTCCCTCTTCCGTCCCACTGCCACACGTGCGTCATCTCGTGGTACATCACACCGGTGAACTCTCCCTTATCACCTTTATTTTAACAAAATTTCGTTTCATCTCCTATATAGAGAGAGGCTAAAGTACTTTAGTTCTGTGCACCGACAATGAAGAAACTAATATTCTTAATTAACGTTATCTAGATGTCGGAAATCGTTATAATAGAATGAATTCTACAATTGGACATCGGTAGCACTTAATCAACGTAATTGTCGATATGGTTAGCTTTCTTTAACCAAAAGAAAATGAGAAGAGAAAAGTTAGACAACTACATGTAAATACTAATTATCCTTGTCCCATGAAAATTATATTCAAGCATAGAAAAACCTTTGAATCTTTTGAATTTGTTTCTCTTTATCTCATCACTCTTTACCTTGTTTTTTGTTGAGATAGTTAGCACTGAAATGGATTTCACTCCCTGCTGTGGCTGCAATGTCATATAAGTTATCGATGATCAAGCTCACACGAGGCACGTCTTTCCGGTCAGCTGCAGTCGCTTGCTGGAAGACCTGCCATATGAAGTCGGTGGCTGCCATCATTGTCTGCCGGGCATATGCATCTCCAATCCGATCTGCGAAGATCGCGCCGCCTTCAGTGTTTGGGACTGCGTTTGAGACAGTGTACTCGACGGCCCAGATTTTATTTAGCGATGCAACGATCAGGACAGAAGAGAGCATGAAATAGGATGAAAAAGCCATTGTTTTGATTGTCTTGTGCTAGGGGGTTCTCTTGCTCATATTGTGGATGCTCCTTTAGAACTTTATACACGAGAAGTTTTTTCGGTAAAAGACTTTATACACGAGAAGTTTCCCGTCTCGTAAACTGTTTTCTCGCATGTCGGACAAGGAAGTCTTTGTGCTCGGTCGTAAGGGGGACTATCGCGACCTACCCCACAAGAGATGTGTGATCGTTGATGAGACGTGCGGAAGAAATCCTGGTTTGAATTGTCTCTCGTCGACAAGTTCGTGAGCATATCCACAGAATATCAAAACGTTTGGCAACCGTAGCTTAGAAATTTCAATGAGCGAGTTCTTGTCACAATTTTTTTAAAATTTATGAGTTGATGTAAATTAGCATCTGCAATTTATTCATTTTGACTGGTTCAATCTATCAAATTCAAGAGCTAGGTGTCTCATCTGTCTTTTCATTTCCTCGTTTCCTTTCTTTCTTCCCATATCTCCTTTGTTCTTTTCTCGATTTAGAGTGATGGGTGGCCACAAAGGACGGGCAGCTGCACCTCGGTGCTGTGGTGAGACGACGTCGAGAAGGATGATTAGTAGTCAGGTCAAGTTTGGATCAAATCAAAAATTGGCTGATCTAAGTTGACCTATTTCTATGCAATATAAATCTAGTGAGCGTAGAGTGAGCCAACACGAGATCGAGTGAGGGCAAGATAGAGTGAAAAGAAAGCCATAGAGATTGATTAAGTTTAAATAAGTTGTAAACCCATTTAACACTCATATTAATTTTGGTTTTACTATCCTAAACCATTTATGACTCATCTACCAAACATAATCAATCCATATAACAACTCATCTCATCAAATATGGGTTAAGAAATGCTTCTATAACCCATTTTGACAAGCCTAATGATAAGCAAGGAGCAAATATGAGAAGCAAGTGCGAACACGCAACAACAAGGATAGGGGTGGCGAAGCTAGAGCTGGAGATAAAGGAGTGGAGACTGTTGGAATATAATACGCGGAAATGATAGGATCTTATAATTTACTCAACGCGAAATCATTAGAGAAATAAACGAGAAAAATAATAAGGACACCAGAAATTTATGTGGTTTGGTCCGAGTATCAGTACTTACGTTCACAGTGAGAGCCGGTAGCAAATAATTCACTATAATCAGAGAACCAGAGTTTATAATCACTCACACGCTCGAGTGTTTACCACACCTAGATTTTAACCCCAAACCCAAAATGTTTATAAATAAATAATTCACTTGGACATAAACCCACAGCACAAAATTACCGCACATTCAAGCTCAAAACAAAATGCCGAAAACAAGAACTCATTTTCTTGATCATGTGGGTGGCTTCAGTTGACGTTGTGCGGCAGTGGCTTCACATAGGGTTTCAACGGCATTCACCCAAAGGAATGAAGACGTACTAATCTATTTTATATGTGTGCCCAAAAGGTCAAAACTTTGACCTGGTACCACCTCTTTTGGCTTTAAGTGCAGAAGCTTCCTTTTAACTTCATCGGCTAAAAGAAACAAAATAGTAACGCTGCCTTGGAATTTTGTATGCATGTGCGTGTGCCCAAGAAGTCAAAGTCTTGACTTGGGGCCCACGAAAATAATTCGGCTTCTGCAAGCTTCGGCAGATGAGGAAATTTGTATCTATTTTTTATTTCCTCTTTTGTAATCATTCATCGAGTCCAACAGAGTTTCTTCTACTTGGGAAATTTTTATCAACAAAATTTGGTTTAACAAATCATTATCCAAATTCAAACTCGAGACATTAATTTAACAATTCTCCACTTTGGCTCGATGTTTGTAGCCAAGTTATAGTGTTCATCATCCATACTGCTCTCCCAACGCCCCAACGGGCGCTCATTCTCCACAGACGCTAATAGAGCTCAAGCAAAAATTGAGTTTCGCCAAAGGAACAGACTTAGTCATCATATCTGCCAGGTTATTTGCTATAACAATCTTTTTAACAATAACATTACCCTTAGCTAAGACATCTCGAATGAAGTGGTACTTGATATTAATATGTTTCGTTCGCTCGTGTTAAACTAGATTATATGCCAAATATATCGCACATTGGTTATCATAGTGTATATCCACACTTTTCTATTATAACCCAAAATTCAAGAGCAAACTTTGTAATCATATCGCTTCCTTCACTATAAAGGTTAGTGCCATGTATTCTGCCTCAGTCGAAGATAAGGCAATGTGATCCTGTAAGGACGATTTTCAACTAACTGCACCACCCGCTAGCGTAAACACATACCATGCTAAAGACATGCAATCATCTAAGTCACCGGCATGATCCGAATCCACAAAACCAATAGTCTCATTGCCATTGCTGTCCCTCTGGTACACTATATCCACGTATGTTGTTCCTTTCAAATAGCTGAGGATCTACTTCATAACTTCCTAATGGGCTTTATCAGGATGCTTAATATAGCAACTAACCATGCTTATAGCTTGTGAAATATTAGGTCTAGTGCACATCATAGCATACATAATCCTACCAATAGCACTAGAATAAGGAACATGGAACATATGCTCCTCCTCCTCCTCAGTCTACGGTGATTATTTATCTGAAAGTTTAAAGTACTTCGCTAAAGGTGTACTTACAGATTTTGCTGACTACATAATAAAACATGCCACAATCTTCTTAATATATTTCTTTTGAGATAGACATAAAACTCCTATAGCCTTATCACGCAAAATCTCCATACCTAAAATTTTCTTTACAGCATCTAAATCTTTCATCTCAAATTCAGCATTTAACCGCTTCTTTAGCACATCAATATCAAACATATTCTTAGCTGCTATAAGCATATCATCAACATATAAAAGTAAATATATCAAAGAACCATTCTCCAATCTCCTAAAGTAGACACAGCTATTCATCTGACTTTTTATGTAATCTTGACTAGTCATGAAAGCATCAAAACATTTATACCATTGCTTAGGAGACTGTTTTAGCTCATACCAAGGTCTCTTCAACAAGTAAACATGATCTTCCTTACTCAAAATAGCAAATCCCTCTAGTTGCGTCATGTAAATCTGCTCCTCCAACTCACCATGAAGAAACGCAATTTTCACATTTAGTTGCTCTAACTCAAGATTCTGTGAAGCAACTAAGGCAAGTAAAACACAAATAGAAGTATGTCTTACCATAGGAGAGAAAACCCCATTGTAGTCAATTCTCTCACGTTGTGTATATCTCTTCACCACAAGTCTCGCCTTATACCTCATTACCTCGACATCAAGGATGTCCTCTTTCCGTTTAAAGTTCCATTTACTTCCAACAATCTTTTGGCTCTTAGATACTTTAACTAGCTCCCATGTCTAATTTCGATTGAGTGATTCCATCTCTTCACTCATAGCCCCTAGTCACTACAACAACGCAGAACTAGCCATCGCCTCAAAGTAAGATGAAGGTTCATCTGTCTCCACCCCATCACTTACAATCAATGCATAAGAAATACCTGTATAACTATAACGTACCGGTGATTTAATGTGCTTTCTTTGTTTGTCTACGACAATAATTTGCTGCAATTTTACTAGTTGTTCACTATCACTGACTTTAGGAATTGTAGCCTCATTTACAGTCTCAACTTCTATTACCTTCAAGGTCTCCAGAGTTTCCACCTGAAGCTCCACCTCATAATGACACCATAACTTGTTTTCTCTGTTGGTTGTGTCTCATAACTCCTCTATTGAAGCATTGTAGTCTCGTTGAAGATCACATTTCTGCTAATTAGAAAACCGGGTGATTTGAAATGAGTGCACCATAGCCAATAGCCTTTCACCCCATGTGCATAACCCAGAAATATGCACTTTTTCGCCCTTTGCTCAAGATTAACATCACTTGCATGAGCATATGCAGGATATCCGAATATACGTAATCCGGAATAATCAATAGGTTTCTCCGACCAGACTTCCTTAGGAGTCTTCCACTCGATAGCAGATGATGGAGATCAATTAACCAGGTAACATGCCATATTCACTACTTCGGCCCAAAATTCCTTACCAAATCCTACATGCAAAAGCATGCATCGAGCTCGCTCAAGAAAAATTATATTCTTCCGTTCTACCATGCCATTCTGCCGTGGTGTCCTAGGTATTATGCAGTGTCTCACAATAACGTTTTTCTCACAGAACTCAATAAAATATTTACCATAGAACTCTATGCCATTATCGGTTCTCAAGCACTTGATCTATTTATCTTACTGCTTCTCAATCAATGCCTTAAATTTCTTGAACCAATCAAACACATCATATTTGTGCTTTGGAAAGTATACCAATACCTTTCTCGAATAGTCATCGATAAATGTCAACATATCAAGCACCTCCTTTCGAAGGAACCAAAAACAGACCCCAAACGTCAAAATGAATATATTCAACTGGTCATTTGGTCGAATGAATAGCTGTAGTAAACTTAACTCAGTGCTACTTCCCAAAGATGAGTGCTCACATAAATCAAGCTTCCCTATCTTCTGACCCTTCAATAACCCATTTTCACTCAGCATTGCCATACTTGCTTTACTTATGTGCCCTAAACGCATATGCCATAATTAAGTCAAGTTAGAGTCTGACTCACTTGATGAAATTATAGCGGTTTTGGTCACGGTCTCTCCCAGTAGATGATAGAAAGCATTCACTTTCTTCTCTTTCATCACTGTCATGGCACCTCAAGAGATCTTTAGTACTCCACCTTTAGCGGTGTACCTACACCTAATATCATGAAGTGTCCCCAAAGAAATAAGGTTCTTCTTGAACTGGTATATGCCTTACATCTATCAATGTGCACACCATCCCATCGTGCATCTTAATCTGAATTATCCTTATCCCCACAGCCTTATAGACTACATTATTCCCTAAAAGAACTCTACTACCATCTGCAGTTTGGTAAGTAGTAAATTAGTTCTTATGATGCGTCATATGATAAGAACACTTTGAATCTAGCAACAATTTGTCTCCTAACGAAGTAGTAATCGCACATAAAGCAACCTTTGCATCACTATTGCTCCCCTCGGCAACGTTTGCCACACTGTTTATGGCATTCTGCCTATCAGCTTTATTCCTCCGCTTTAGACAATCTCTCCTGATATGCCCCTCCTCATGACACTCAAATCACTTCACGCGTACCTTGGACTTTCTGTGGTGTGATTTCGATCTGCTTTTACCTCTGCTACTACTAGGTCCTCGATGTTGTTCTCTACTTCAAATTGTCAGTGCTTGCACTACTCCTTGCGCCAAACCGTCATCTCGTAACTTTCTTTGCCACGCCTTAAAGAATAATGCGAACTTTACCTCTTCTGAAGTAATTGTAGTACGCCCCTACAATAGTGAATCAGTAAAATGCTCCCATGACTCTGGTAAAGAAGCTAACAATATCATGTCATGTTCTTCATCATCAAGTATTTAACCAATGTTCTTCAGATCCATCATGAGTTTATTAAATGCATTTGGGTGGGTTTTGATAGACATACCTTCAATATATCTAAATTGAAACATCTTATTCAATATGTACAAGCGATTATTCAAACATTTCTTCACATAGAGTGCTTGAAGTTTTGCCTATAATGTTGCAGCATCCTTCTGCTCAACAACCTCTATTAAAACCTCATCTGACAAATTCTATAGGATTGTGTTCTTTGCTTTTTCCATTAACTTTACCTTCTCTAAGGCTTTCATTATAATAGGCAACTTATCTTCACCATCCAGTGCTTTGGCTAGATCTTGGGTTGTCAATAAAGCCCGTATCTTGATGCTCCATAACACAAAGTTGTTGCTCTCATTAAACTTCTCAATTTCAAATTTCCTCTAAGACATAATTGCAATAACATAATTTCTAAATAATAATCAGACAATCTAAAACTCCAAATCACAATCAAGAAATCTAATCGAAGCTTTGATACCAATTATTGGAATATAATACGCGGAAACGACAGAATCTTGCAATTTACGTCAACACGAAATCATTAGAGAAATAAACAAGAAAAATAATAAGGACACCGGAAATTTATGTGGTTTGGTTCGAATATCGGTACCTACGTTTACGGGGAGAGCCAACAACAAATAATCCACTATAATCAGAGAACCACAGTTTACAATCACTCACTTGCTTGAGTGTTTCCCACACCTAGATTTTAACCCCAAACCCAAAGTGTCTATAAATAAACAACTCACTTGGACATAAACTCACGACACAAATATATCGTACTTTCAAGCTCAAAACAAAACGCCAAAAACAAGAACTCCTTTTCTTGATCGCGTGGGTGGCTTCACTTGATGTTGTGTGGTAGCGGCTCCACGTAAGGTTTCAGTAGCACTCACCCAAAGGAAAGAAGACGTACTAATATATTTTATATGTGTGCCCAAAAGGTCAAAACTTTGACTTGGGCCCACCTATTTTGGCTTTACGTGTAGGAGCTTCCTTTTTTAACTTCATTGGCTAAAAGAAATGAAATAGTAACCCTGCCTTGGAATTTTGTATGCATGTGTGTGTGCCCAAGAAGTCAAAGTCTTGACTTGGGCCCATGAAAATAATTCGGCTTAAGGCTTCTGCAAATGAGGAAATTTGTATCTATTTTTTATTTCCTCTTTTGTAATCCTTCATCGAGTCCAATGCAGTTTCTTCTAATTGGGAAATTTTTATCAACAAAATTCGGTTTAACAAATCATTATCCGAATTCAAACTCGAAACATTAATTTAACAGAGATAGTAAGGGAAAGGGTAAGGGTTCTAAAGATTTGCACATTATTTCTCATAAAGCATAGTATAGGATCCCCAAATGAGTGAAAGTGCTGGATACCGAGTGCACAACACTCTCCCAAACCTCTCTTGCTTCCAAGTTCAAATGCATGCCTAATCCATTTTGGCCTATTGTTTATAAAAGATAATATCAAAAATTGTTTTCAACTTTGCTCTCCATATCAAATACATTCTTTACTTTGAAAATCCACATTTTGAATCTCTCCAACCTGAGAAGACTCATTTGCCCTCATATACATCAAGATTCTATACACAAACCCCTCTCTCATGCTCTTCCCTAGAACTTTCTCCCTCCTTACCCCTAATGGAAAAACACCACCAATCGAGATACCCTTGCAGCATCGAGTCATTGCTCGAAGCCATGGCTCAACCCTAACACTAATGCCTACATTGTCATCCTTGCTCACTACCCATGAACTCCCCTTTCATCCTTCTAGTGGCTTGTGATGAGATCATTCAAGCTCATGACATAGATGCCACACAAGCCAGGCCTATGCTCACAGCTCATGGTCTTCAAGGCCATGTGAGCTTGGGGACTATTGGGGAAAGCGAATGATCAAATAATAAAATAGACAAAATAATTAAATAAATCAAACAATCGATTAAAGTGGTTTGGTCATAGTGACCTACGTCCATGAGGAGAACACCAACGAATTCTACTATAGATCAAGTGAAACAATGGAAATTACACACTTAAATTACTCAAACACTCTCGATGTTTCCTAAATCTCAATTATATCTTATAACTCATACAGTGTTTGGTCCCATAATTCCTCACAAAATAATCTCTCAATCTCACGAAGGAATTATGCACAATTTTTTACCTCAAGTATTTAAGTGGCTTCAACACATAAAAGCTCTTGGTATAATTACATGAAGAAAGCCCACCATCAAGCACTCAATAAAATGGTACTTCAATGACCTTTGGATATCTTCAAGGTGCAATTCACAAGTAGAAGTTTTTTTTTTTTTTTTGATAGTCTTCACAAAGAACATCCACTTATTATATATAGACAAGACTTGGATCATAAAATAGGAAACATTCTCCAAATAGGAAACCTATTCAAAATCGAAAACCTACTTGAATTAGGAAACGTTCCTCTTTTGAGCTCAAACTCAAAACAAACTTTAAGAATCTCCACCATGGCTCGATGTTTGAGTCAAGTCACAATCACTTCACTAAAAATTCGAAGTCTGTCACTACTCTCCCATAGCCCCTAATGGGCTCAACTACCATAGATATTTTCCAAGTCCAAGACTCGCATATACTTCACCACAATCGTAGACCTCATCAGAACACCAACTATATATTCATTTTTAATTGCTTTGCAAGAATTTTCTGACACAACCTCCTTAACCACAGATAAAACAAAACTATTGTTACATTCATACCTGTCAGGAAATTGAACACGTACCTTGTCAATAGTAGCAGTTACAACAACTCTTGTCTCTACAGGCTCCACATTGCTACTAGCACTATCCATGATGACTACTACATTAGTACTCACTACACTACCTTATGAATTTCTAGTTGCAACTCCACCTCAAGTTGAACACCATTTAGATACTCGTGATACTGCTAAAATCTCTCTTAGCTAGAAATATTGAAAACTCATCCAACGTAACTTCTCTGCTAATAATAGGTGAACTTAATTCTGTGCACCACTATCGATAGTCATGCTCACCTTGTGTATAGCCTAGGAACATGCACTTTTGTGCCCTCTTACTGAGCCTACCATCATTAACTCAAACATAACATGGGCAACCAAATATTCTAATAATAGAATAATCAATAACGTTACTAGACTACACTTCTTCAAGAGTCCGACATCCAATCGCAATCAATATGGATCTATTTATAGATAGCTCACCATACTAAGCACATCCTCTAGGAATTTCCTAGACATACCAATACTAGAGAGTATTTTATGGGTTATCTCTAATAACATTTTGTTCATCAATTCCACAATATGTTGTGGTTCATTGGCATTAGTGCAAGTTTCATTATGCCTTCATGTAGAATTCATTTAACAGTTTGAGCAAAACTCCATGCTACTATCAATCCGCACATGCCTAATTGTTTTACCAGTCTCCTTTTCAATCAAAGCTCTCAACTATATGATGACAATAAAATCAAACTTATGCCTAGGCACAGATACCCACGTCTTCATCAAGTAGTCATCAATAATTATTGGCATAAATCTAGCACTCTTCTTCAAAAGAAATTGCGACAATCTACCAACGTTCAAGTGAATTAACTCTGCAATTTCTATGGTTTCTTTGATAGTCGTACTGAATTGCATACATTCAGTCCATTAGCAATATAATCACATGATAGATTTATTTCACTTAAAACCTTCAGGCTTTTCTCGCTAATATGCTTTAAATGCATATGTCATAATTTAGACTCTCGAGCAGATGCACCTGCCGTCTCCATGCTAAAATTTGTCACTATCTCACCTTGAAACTCATACAATCCACTATGCGTTTCACATTCCAAAATATATCCATACCCGACTGCATTCAAGGTATTCAAGAAAATTAAGTTCTTCTTTATCTCTGAAACATATCTTACCCCAATCAATGTTCTAACAATACCATCATGCATTCCAATTCTAACATTGCCAAAACCTACAACATCGCATTCAACGATGTTCCCAAACTGTATTTTACTAATATCCATGCATTAATAAGTAGTAAACTAGTTTCATTTGGTGTAACATGAAAAGAACAACCATAATCTATATCCATCAAAAGACGAATTATTAGTGACAAACAAGATAAAATTGGCATTATCCAAATTACCATTAGCTATAGCTACAACATCATTTACAAAATTAACTATTTTCCCTTACCCTTTTTGTTTTTCAGCTTAAAACAATTTCTTCTAAGATATCTCGTCTTACCACAAGTTCAATAAATAACACCACCAGTCCTAGATTGACTACATCTATTTATATTTATACTACTCATACTAACATGTGTACTAATTCTGCCTCTATGTTCACCATATTCTCTTCTACAAATGTCCTAACTCAAAATTAAATCTCAAACCTCATCAAATGTCAAGCTTGTTGACCTAGAGGAATTACTAAATGTAGTATTCCAACTATCAAGCAATGAGGATTGTTGACACCTAAATTTTGATTTTTTCTTAGCCATTTATCACATGAAAATTTAGGGATTGAGTTCAATTCCTAAACAAAAATATCAATATCTCATAGTATTTGCATTTCCTAAACCGATGTGGCTTCGCAATGAGGGGTTTAAAATCTCATTAGTGCATGAACTTGGTGAAGAAAAGCCAGTCGTATTCATTGATGCTAGAAGAAATTTCCTTCCCTAATCAAGCTAGATTACATATGTGGACAAGAAATGAGGGATATATTCTCAGCCAAAAAGAAACAAGCAATCTCAATCAGTGAGATTCATGGCTGAAAGGAAAAGAAAGTGTAGCAATTGAGAGACAAATCGGTGAAGATGGACAAAATAAAGGAAAGAAATCAAAGTGTTCATGGAAGGTCTGGGCTGTTACAATGAAATCATGAAGATAGTGAAAGAGGAATCAATGAGACCTGTCAAGCAATATGGAAAGAATTGACACTCACTCGGTTGAATAATGGACGTTCATGCAAGGCAATACAACCAAAAAAAGCCGGTTGGAAAGATTGAGAAGAGAGGAAATTAAGGGAAGGAATAAAGAGATAATGCTGACCATGAAATTGTAAATAACAATGTGTGAATCTTGACACGTTCATTGCAATATAAGTGAAGCCGAAAAGGAAAAGATTGTGAAAGAAAGAAAGAGACCAATCAATCCAGCATTTTCAGCCATGCTAAGAGGAGCATTTGAGCAAGCAAATAAAGAGACGGCCAACAATTGATCACAATGTTCCACTGAATGAAATCCGAAAGGTGACAAATATGCACAAGGAAGGCATTTCAAATCCTGGGAACCGAGGAGCAGAATTTCTTACCATATATGGAGACATATAAAATTAGATTAAAAGGTGGTGAGTATCTCAAGAAGAAAGAGGGGAAAGTTGCAACATGGGTAACAAAATCAAAGCACGAAACTCATCTTCAAAGTCAATCTCAACTGAACTCGGTTGACTAACAATTCACATTGAATTCATTGATATGATCTACAACTAACGCATCTTCACTCATCTTCAAATTAAACAAACATCATATCAAATAGACCTTATTGATCGCGGAGGGCTTTTCGCACATATTCGACAAGACTTTCATCAAATCAGTAGTGATTTTCTCCTTCACGATATTAAATGCAACGTTACGAGCCAATGTCAGTCAAATAACACCAATAGTTTGTCTATACAACAATTCCTAGTCAACTTGTTTCATCATCTCTTGCTTCTCCCTAGACAGGGGCAAGTGCAATTTCATCCGATAAAGAGAAGTTCGAATTTGCATCTTCCAGAAACCAAAATCATTCCCATCAAATCTATCGATTCTCATTTTTTTTTATCTTCTATCACTTATCAATTCGCTTCTGGCTCTAATACCAATTGTTGCAGAAAACGAGTGATCAAATAATAAAATAGATAAAACAAGAAAATAAATTCATCAGCAGATTTATGTGGTTTAGCCATAGTGATCAACATCTATGGAGAAAGTAGCAACACTATAGATTAAGCTATACAATGAAAATTACACACTCAAACACTCTTAGTATTTTC
This sequence comes from Eucalyptus sideroxylon, assembly GCA_014182405.2. Classification (NCBI taxonomy): domain Eukaryota; kingdom Viridiplantae; phylum Streptophyta; class Magnoliopsida; order Myrtales; family Myrtaceae; genus Eucalyptus; species Eucalyptus sideroxylon. The sequence continues at coordinate 28,859,553 of CM024554.2, read as the reverse complement.
CAAACTCCAAGTACACTCAATAACTCATGCAATATTTAGCCCTACAATTCCTAACAAAATAATCTCTCAATCTCATGAAGGAATTATACACAAATCCTTAGCACAATAATTTAATCGACTTCAACTCATAAAAGCTCTTGGTGTAATTACACAAAGAAAGCCCACTATCAAGCACTCAACAAAACAGCGCTTCAACAACTCTATATCTTTAGGGGACAATTCACAAGTAGAAGCTCCTCTTTGATAGTCTTCACAAAGAACATCCCCTTATTATATATAGGCAATAGTTGGATCCAAAATAGGTAACCTTCTCCAATTAGGAAAACTATTTAATTAGAAAACCTATTTAAAATAAGAAACCTACTTAAATTAAGAAACTTTGCTTTTTCGAGTTGATACTCAAGACATGTTTTAATAGAGACTGCGAGCTTATACAAAAGACCAGCGAGCCGCACAAGATCTATCGCCCAGCCCGGCCCTGGCGGCCACGGTCGTGAATTGAGGGGACAACAACGATGCATGAGTGGAGAGGGAGAGACGTGGTGGTCGGTGTGTCCTACTAAGCAAGCCTCTTGAATGGCGGGAGACTGGAGAGTGTGGATGGGTATTGAATTTTATGGACGTACGAGTAGTTTGGAAAATAAAATTGCCATTTGGTAAATTATGTGCGGGTGAGAGAAACTTAAAATCTATTGTAGTGTGGATGATATTTGAAGGTTTTGAAACGTGAAAAATATATTTGATGTGAGAAATAAAGTTGAAGATGGTTTTCATATTTTTTTTCTTTAAGAAAAATTAGCTGGCCTTTAACACACCCCAAGCAAACCCTAGTTTCAATCTCTCTCTTTTTCTAGAAGCCAATTTAATCGAAGGCATCTATTTAAATTCGATTCCTTACTCTATCGGTACAATTCATCATACCATAACGCGTGATCAATGCCATTTTTGGCTTGGGCAACCTATCCACCTTCGTGTTCACGCCTTAACTTGATCACAAGATCAATTGGGTATTTTATAAGTCTGGTGTAGTGAGTTTTCTCATCATTAACAAAAAAAAAAAAAAAAAGGAAAAAAGGCACGCTTTGGTGAATGTTGTACAAACATATGTAGTATAACATTCCTCTAAAATAATTAGACCAAGCTTTGGCAAAACCAAATAAAAGTAATATTCGCCAAAGCAAATTATGAATTTTGAAGAAAGAGATCGCTAGTAGATTCAGAATTTCTATTCTCTTTTGCTGGAATAATGAAAGATTATATGATAAATAATTATAGAAGAAGAGAGGGGAAGCCCCGAAATCAAAAGCCGAGAGGTGACAATAAGAGATTGACGAGAGGCTCAATACAATACAAAACAATACAATACCCCATACTCTAAGCAAAAAAGGAGTTGCTCTTGCTCAACTTTCGATACATGAGATATACGGTCTGCCGCCGGTGGAATCCGGATTTCGTCAACTGTGCATTATAAATATAAACTTTATGTTAATATAGTTACCAAAAGATTAACTCATACATTGAAATGATAAATTAACTCATAAAAAGGTTTAATTAAGGGCTCAAATTATCAATACAAATGGACATCTCGAAATATAAACCGAAAAAAAAAAAAGAATAGTTAAATAAAACGAATTGTCGCTCTAGTTATCATATATTCATAAATTTCCAACATAATCATAACATAGTCAATAATTTCACAAAATAATGTGGTGTGTTACGATGAATCTTTTTTCACATTTGATGTTATCTCTATCTCTGTCACGTAATAGTACGTGATTTACTTTTTCCCTAAAGAAAACTATCTTCCAAATTCACTTTTCATAAAATATGTAATTTCTAATGGCACTTAAATTGGCATTGTAGAGTAAAAGAAATGGATATCAAATACATTTATACCATGTGTCTAGAATAATCTAACGCATAAAGAACCCTAAATATAATTTTGCAGATACTTTTTTTAAACAAATTCATCTAATAGTTTGATCGTTCATAAATGATACACCTAGACTCATTACTTCGAGAAACAATAATATTGAAATAATAGGTTGATAATACAATATACTTAATTTTTTGAAAAGTTTTCATATCTACGTGCGCTGTCTCACAAAAAATAGAGCAAACAAAAAAAAAATCGTAATAACAACGTGGAGCAATTGTAATATAATTTATGTACGCTTCCCAAACATGGTGGAACATAACGAGCAAGTAGTATAAAAATGAATGACAATAGTCGTTCCAATATGATTCTCTCGTACAAAAGAAAATTCTAATCTTCCAAAAAAGAAATTATTTTCCATATATGTGCAATTCATCTTTTGTTTTGTCTTGAACTTTTTTGTGGTAGCTATATCAACACAAACCAAGATTTCCATATACAGTTTTCCGATTGTGGAATTTAGGTTTCCATAGGCAGTGTACCGAAAATAATTATTATAAATATTTATCATGTTTTCTTTCATCTTCCTTTCTTTTCCTTTCCATTAGTTTCCCTTTCATTTCAGCCATTCTCATTGTCTCTCATCTCTCTCTGTTCATAACTCACGAACGGTAACAGAGTTGCCGAGCAAAAATTTAGTCTATTATTGTAGTTTGTTCTTCCTCACGAACAGGTCCAAGCTCGAGTCACCAGCGCCTGTTGGCTCCTTGGAGGTTGCTGCACGACATTTCCAACCGTTCGAATTTTATTTTACATTACACAACCGTCGAATGCACCTGGTCTCTCTTGCAAACTGTGTGGATATATATATATATTAAAATGTTCCATAAATGAAACCGATCAACATGAAAATGTCTCGGTCCCATTTAACCCTTTAAGCCTTCTTGTCAACTTGAGCACAACATATACTACAAGCTCTTGTTGCACGCACTTATTGCTTAAACGCAGTCTTTGGGATTGATCATCTATTCAGCCTTCGAGAGCTCCACCGGTAAGTCAAGCTCCGTTTTATAGTCCATCCAAAGTTCATCAACAGTCTCGCCGAGCATCACTGAGAAAAATTCATCGCTGTAATCATCCTCCATCAAACTGTTGAGCTCAGCGACGAAACCATTCTTGAGGCCGTTGCAATGGTCGAGAAAATAGGCCGTGACGGCGTAACTCTCGTCCCAGCGCAAACCCGAGCCCCTTTGAGCCCATTTCTTGGGGGCCAACCCGGCCCTGAGTCTCATGTAGTCGGCGATGCCATTGACCAGGCCTCTGGGGGCCTTCCCGTTCCCGTACTGCTGCCACACGTGGGTCATCTCGTGGAACAAAATTTTCCGAAAACTCCATTCTTGCGTCGCCAGGGTAGTTCTGGATGCGCTCCGCGTTGATCAAGATGGTGTCTTTGAGAGTCCATGAGACTAGGGTGGGTTGGGCCGGACGGAAGCCATGGATGACCAGCGTCACCTGGTCATGGTCCTTCCTCTCGCCGATCGACTCATTGAAGGTCAGCCAGATGAAGCTCGAGTCTGCCTAGTGTAGAAGGACCCGATTTCGGTCTGGAACCGGTTGCATCCGGTTGTGTAGCCGGTCCAACCGACGACTTGGTACTTCACCGCGTGAGCTGGCGGGAAGGCGACAAGGAAAAAGGAGGGCGACGCCCGAGAAATGAGTGCGAGACATTTTTTTCTTGGCGACTTTAAGATTTAAGAGCTTGTCAATTTATAATGGGTAGCCCGGCCAAGGATCTTGCTAAAGAATTATATTCAAGAAAATGATGAAAAGAGAAATATCAAATTCTGAGATATCTACGAAGCCCCCAATGTTGGATGCCTAAATATCGGTAAGATTCATGCGAAAAGTTGTCATTTGTTGGTTTTGTATTACTCAGCCGCATAATCTTTTTCATTTTGGAATCTAGAGCTAACCATTTTGGAATGGGTATGGAATGGATAGGTCAGGCGCTCGATACTGTCTGGATATCGCTTACGAAACTCTTCACTAAATCAAGGTAGATGAATTATATTTTCTTGGGACAATTTCAAATAGAGGTCCAAACTGATATCATTTTCTTGGAAGATGATCTAGAGTGACTCTGTCTTAAATAAGGCCTTAAAAAATGACCAATACAGTCTCAATATAGACTCGAGCACACCGGTCGGCCAAATATTGGTTGGCAGCAGGCTTTCAAAGTCATGAGGGGCGCATTTTCATCTTTAAAAAAAAATTCTTTTTTTTTCTTTTGTGCCCTTTCTTCTGTTCATCTTCTTCGTTCTTTATTTTGTATTTTCCTTTCATTTCTGCCCTTGTCACTTCTCTGCCATCTCTCTCTTCATCCCTTGCGGCTGTTGCGGCTCAACACCACACCACTCCACTGGGCCGCCTCACACTCCACCAGCGAAGCCCTAACCCCAGGAGCCCACCTGCTTTTCCCTCTACACGGCATCCCTTCTGTGAATAGTTAGACTTGTCAAATGGATGAATCATACCAGATTTGGGTCAAGCAACCCAAATTGATCCATTAACTCATTTATGACCAATTTGTCACTAATTTAAATTTATTTAGTTATATCCAACCCATACCTAACCCAACTCATATTGTTAGAAAACTTCCATATTACCAAATCTAGAAAAAATTGTTTCTTATGATCTAAAAGAAAGTTATATTGTTAAAACACTCCCATATAATTACAAAATTAAAGGATTAATTTTACAATTTTTTTTTAAATTGAGACTTCATTTATTTCATGAAAATGTGGTATTTTTGAAAATAATGATATTTTTTAGTGTTTGTTTGTAACTTGAAAATAAATTGAAAAAATATTTTTTGCTTAGTATAGAAAATCTGATTTGATTTTCTGTGCACCTCTTTTAAGTATTTTTATTTTACTTTTATTTTATTTTTAAAAATAGAGTTTTCAATTCTTTTTCTTTTCTTTTTTTTTTTTTTCTTTTTTTTTCTTTTTCTTCTTTTTCTTTTTCCTCCTTTTTCATTTGATTGTTGGCCTCGGAGGCCATGGCTAGCAACAAGCGAGTTCTAGCCTCACCACAAGCTGTCAAGGCTCGAGCTCACCTAATTTCGACGAGTTGAGTCTCACTAGTGAGGCTCTACCTTGCCAAATTCAACGAGTTCAAGCTCACCTCGACACTAGCAAGGCTCAAGCCTCAGCCTTGCTAGCCTTGGGCGAGGCTCTACCTCGCCAAATTCGACGAGGTCGAGCTCGCCTCAAGCCGATGAGGCATGGGCCTCACCCTATCAAGCTCACCGGTGCAATTGGGTGGCAGCTCGAACCTCAACGAGGGTCAACCGCTGGATTTCATTGGGAAAGAAGTAAAGAAAGAAAAATAAAAAAAAATAAAAAATTATTAAAAATCGAAAATTAAAATAAATAAAAACGATAAAATTTGTTTAAAGAGGATGATATATCCTTAATGGGTTGACTCGACTAATAACCTTTATAAGCTAAATGGGTTGTAAATAGTTTAAAGACAAACCCATTTGCAACCCATTTTTCATTAGACTTACATACAACACATTCCCATTAACAACTCATTTAAGAAATTTAACTAATCTATATATGACCCATCTTATTAAATATGGTTAACCTCGAGGTGTGATGAGTTGAGCAGCGGCGGCATCATGACGACCGCTTTACTGGGCGGCCTAAGCCTTTGGCGGCCCCAGATTCGGGGTTGCCTGAGGTTGGGGACTAGCGGCCTTTTGAGATCACCGCCTCGCCACTAGCCTAATTAGAGAAAGAGAGGGGGGAAGGGGGCACGGCGATAGGGCATGAGCTCGACAAGATTTAGATGATAACAAAACTAAGTTCAAACATTTGGTAGTTTATTTATGTCTGTAGAGGCTTACGTTTAAATCATAGTAATAGGATATTTTGAGATCATTTATGTAAAAATTACGGACTAATTCCCTCAATAGATTGATGAGATAACGTAATAATAGAAGATCCAATTGACAACCCCGATTGGACCAAGGTTCTACACCTTTCGGTCAAGAAATTTCGCCGAGATTTTTTATAGATTATCCAATTGCAACATATGTTCGGATTTGGAGCTCTATAAGTTGGAGAAAACTCGGCCTGAAATTACGTAGTTGAGAGATGCAAAAGCAAGAGGATTGGGGCATTATTGAGAGGCTTTTGAGTCGGTCTCTTTTTAAGCTTCTAATACCCATTGAAGAAGTGTTCGTAAAAGTTAGCAAGAGTGACAAAACCATTTATAAATACACAAGAGAAGTGGTTATACTTGGAGTGAGGACGTTTTTTTAGGTGAGAGACAAGGTATGAGAGGGACTCTGTAAACACTTGTAACAAGGTGTGGTTTATGGTTGGGGGAGAGGATCTGCCGTGTTGTGTGTATAAGGCGTGAGAACAACCATCGGAGGGTCCAATAGTTACTTAGTCTATAAGTTGGTTACTATAGAAAGAAGTTAGGTTCTGCGATGTAGCAGGTTCTACACTTCTAACAAGGTGTTATTTGTACTCTTGACATAATTAATGAAATTTCACTTAGTTGGGCAGCTAGAGTTGGAAGAAAGGAGTAGGCACTCCCAAGTTGAAACTCTATAAATATCATTTTCGATGCCTCTTTCCCTGAACTATTCAATCTCTGTTGTTTATATTGCTAGATCACTTTGCGCGTAGAAGCGCGATGAGATTGATTCTAGTCCGTATATACTTGATAAGCCAATTCACCCCTCTTAATTGCTTATTAGTGCCTAACACAAACCACCTTACTCATGACGAAAGTGCTCTAATGAGTGGATATAAATTTACCAAAAATAATATAAGCTGGGTTAAATGCAAATTATATGCTCATTGATCAAGGGTGAATGGATGTAGCTAAAGCGTGGAAGGAGAATTGCCCAAGATTGTTGTGCTTTATTCATCTTACTACCTTGCTGCTATCTCAGTTTCACTTAAAAGATTAAATCATCGAGCTATGATTTTAACTCTATGATTTCTAATCACTCATTTTTACTCCAATTGATCTACGCGTGATTTCTTTTTTCCATGCTTCACATGTGCAATCAACATTATTTCCGTCACGAGTCAGCCTATTACACTGAGACGCCAAACCACACCCCCCCCGGCCCCCTCTCTCCTCTCTTCCTCTTTCTAGGTGTCTCTGCACAATTGATTTCCACCGGAATTTCCGACTATTGTCAATCGGTACATGCACGCCTTCATCCGTCGGCTTCTTTGGACAGAGCTGAATTGGCATATCTCACTGAACAATTTAAGCAAGAGCTCGTTGACATAACGAGCTACTTGAACTCACTTTAGCTCAAAAAGTTAAATGCCTCATTACCAATCATGCATTATCAATTCCTCCTCTTTTTTTCACACATGCAATCAATACACCGTGTTATCATACTAAGAGATCCTATAAGAAAAAAAATTTCATGGTAGAGTCGCAACTTCGTAGTTTCTACACAAGATGGGAATGTGTGCCAAATATTAATTTATAGTTTCGGTGACATGGTGTGCAAACTCAGCTTGAAATTTTTTTTTTTTTTTAGGACAACATTTTTTCCTCTTGGTGTGCAATCTTAGCTTGAAAAGTATCTTTCCGCCGACCACGTACGTTGATCTTATCATGGCAAACATGACAAAAATTCTTCTCTATCAAGTATTCTCACAGCTACATTAGGCATCGGCATCTTCAGCAACCTTGTACAAATCAATAATTCACTATAATAACTTTCATAAAGAAACTATCTATTGCAAGCTTCTTAGAAGAGGGAGTTCCCGAGATGAATAAATCATTATATATATAACAGTACCATGTTCAGTTTCCTGCATCTCTCCATCAATTCATGCAAAAACCTGAATGTATCCTTCCTAAGGGAAATGTCTCCTCTTTCTCTTCTATGCTCTCTTCGTCGTCGCTGCGAGTTTCAAACTAGTTCGAGCGGTGACATATCAAGTCGTGGACAACACAGGCAACATAACTGGTTGCAACCGATTCCAGACGGAGATCAGAGTGTTCTACACCAAGCAACTCCTGAGAGCCACCTCGAGCTTCATTTGGCTAACCTTCAATGAGACACAAGCGGAGGGAAAGGACTATGACCAAGTCACATTAATAGTCCAGAGGTTCCCCCCAGCTCCTCTAACCATAGTCTCCAGCACCATCAACAATACAATCGTCATCAACACCAACGACATTCAGAACTACTCCGGCAACGCATGGGCAGAGTTCACTGGGATCCTGTTCCACAAGGCCACGCGCGTATGGCAGTGGAAAGGTAGCGGGAAGGCCCTGGTCGGGCTCATTAACGGTGTGGCAGATTATCTGAGGTTGAAAGCCGGTTTGGCCACGAAAGAGTGGCCAAAGAAGGGCTTGGGCGGGTGGTGGGACGAGGGTTTCGTCGTCACGGCTTATTTTCTTGATTATTGTAATGGTCTCGTGACCAGTTTTGTGGCGGAGCTGAATGGACGAATGGCGAACGACTAGAGCGATGGCTATTTCCACACGTTGCTCGGAAAAACCGTTGATGAGGTTTGGACTGACTATAAGTCACATTTGGAAGCTGAAATAAAGAAGAGCCCAGTGTTTGTGTGTTTCCTCTAATAAGCTGACCGAATGAGGTCGCTTGCGTGCTAAGATTGCACTTCGATAAGTTCTATGGGAAGAACATTTTCTTGTTTATCGGCGGTGTTGAAGACAATTCCAAGCAGGAAAAGCAGAATTTAATGAGGTTTTCTCTTAAAAAAAAAAAAAAAAAGGTTAACATCATGAAAAACCTCAAATCTAATAAATTTACCTAAAACTAATTTTTTTTTTTTTAACTACAAAAAACCTCAAACTAGTAGATTTGTAGTAAATTTACCATCCGTTAATTTCTGTTAAATTGGATTAATGCCATTAAAAAACATAAATTAGTACACATGCAGCAAACAGAAGGTAAAAATTTAAAGAAAACTAAGTAAGAGTAAATTTATCACAAGTATATTAATTTTGAGTTTTTTTGTAATTAAAAAATTAATTTAGAGTAAATTTATTACAGACATACCAAATTGGAGTTCTTCGTGGTATTAACCCTTAATAAAATCAGCAATAGTATTGAGCCACACGACTATGGCCTTGATGGTTATGTATGAAGAGAGTAAATTTTTTGAAGAAAAAAAGCGATTACTTATGTGAATGGAGTGAATATATCGGTTAGTTATTAAATTAATGTGAATTGAATTGGTACTTGATGTTGAGAGAGTAATTATTAAATTTAATGTGTATTTACCTTGACGTAAAGGTAATGATGAGACATTTCCAAAGTGAGACAAAAGGCACTTTTGGCTTAAATATACAATATATCGTGTGCACGCGCTACGTGGACCCATCATTTATAATTCAAGTTATCATCAACATTTTTGCGCTAACTTCAATTAGACAACATCTCAAAAGTGGGATAAATGTCACTTTCATGTTCCATCCTAACTTAATTTCAAATTCAATTCAATTGACACAAATGATGCGCGGAACCATGACAAAGGAGGTCGGATTGTCACCTCTGAGAAAAACAAAGTAAATTAAACAAACTCATTGTAAATGACACTAAGATCAATAGCGCCTAGCAAATATCCCGTGCTCGGACTGGATTTTATTGATGTTGGAATCTCAACATTGACAAATCAATGACTTCTTTTGTTAAGAAATAGAGATGTTAATTTAAAGAAAAGTAAGAAAAGACAGGCTTAATATATGAATCATCAGTCAACAAACGAAATTAAAACTCAGACAAAGTTTCAAACAGACGAAAAAGAAGGGAACTTGCCGTGATCCTCCATCCTCTTCCCAAGAAAATAGGAGACGACTTGCCACGAGTGGCAAAGAAAAGAAAACTGAAAAAATGGTCGGAAGAAAAAGAAAGAGACGAAGAAAGAAAGAGAAAAAGAAGAAAAGAAAAGAAAAAAGTCCGTTGGTGAAAATGCGCCTGGCCATGTCTTGTAAAGTGCCACATAAGAACGAAACGCTCCGGTGAAGATATGATCAAACGGTGAGTTGGGGGTAATTTGAGACAAAGTGACTCACTTCAGGGATTTATTAGAGCAGACATTATCTCAAATAAATCCTCACTTCAAAACCTTGTTTTAAAAACTTTTCACTGATTTCTTTTAGTGACCGATTCTATTTTTTAGAGGCCGTATTTTTGGAAATTAAAAGTGACACCAACTATCCAAATTTTTCTTTAAATTAAAAGTGGTAGGCGACAACAACTCTCACCCAAGCGAGGCTAGCCCACACGACCATGACCTGTGGCCAGTCACTAGCAAAAGAAAGAAGGAAGGCAAAAAAATAAATAAATAAAGAAAAATTAAAAATATATATAATAAAAGGTCCAAAAATATTAAAATATTACTAAAACTATCCATTGTAGAGCCGGTAATGTCATATAGGCCAGCTGGTGTCCACATCATTAGTGTACAATCAAAATTAGTTGGAATGAATGAATTGGCATTTGATCAAAAGTTTTAAGATTAAATTGACACAATTGAAACGTTTAGGATTGGCACAAATGCAATAGATTTATGATTTTTCTAGCACTTTACTTGAGAATTGTAACTCTATAATTCTCCAATCATTTAATATGTCATTTCTAGTCGGGTATTACGGTGAATTAGGTATCAACGCTCGGACTGGGACACGTAGATCTCTCATATTCTTTAATGTTCATCCTTGACTTTTCCAGTGATTCCATTCTCTTGCCTTGATTTAATTATAAGATTCGTTAATTTTCCCACCGTTTGACAAGTACTTCTTTGAAAATTACTAGTTTGCATTGCATGTGCTTTGTTTTTTACCTTTGACCCCACTATAAGTCCGTGCTTATCGACATTGACCATGACAACTCATGTTAGGTTTTTGTCTATGGGCCACGCATTCAAATTTTCGCTTGAAAATCGTTACGACCTCATGCATCTTCATTAGTCTAATAAAATATTCTCAAAGCAGGCACTGACCAAACGGCCTACCTCGCAGCGGTCTACTCAAGCACGCATTATCCCTGCTGACTTCCCACTCGCCGATGCATACGAAGTCGGCTATCAGGAGCTCGATTAATGCAGATCGACTCCGTCGGTGGACCCTTTTCAAACACATGGAAAGAACAGTCGTTAAGATCGTCGTTGATTGCCCAAAGCACTACATCGATTACCATTCAGCTCAATCGATGCATACGAAGTCCTCTATAGGAAGGTCGATTCATACGGGTCGAGTCTGTCGGTGGACCCTTTTCAAACACATGGAATGAATCATGTTAAGACCGTCGTACATTGCCCAAAGCAGTAAAGCACAACATCGTTTACTATTCAGCTCAATTGACCTTTGCTGCCCATGTGCTTTACGCTATTTGACCTTAGCACTCATGTTACATTCTAAATATGAAAAAGTTAGATGGCGCACGTAAAGTAGTGTAAAGGCAATCTTCGTGTTCCACTCCAAATTCAAACCCCGTTCTTGTTCTAACAACGTACGACTCATTCTCTAAACACAACCCTGCCTACCTCTCTCTCTCTCTCTCTCTCTCTCTGCAAGATATTCAATGTTAATCTTATTCTTCAAATAGTCAAACTGAGGAATTAAACATAGTTTGGAGGATTCAAAGTCGGATCGATCTCCATAAAATTAATGGCAAAATTCTTCACCCGCCAACACGACCGCAATCTGTACCAGAAGTCAAAGATTATTGCATACCTTTCTTGAACACGCCACTAACTCCTCTTGATTCTTGAAACCCCTTTTATCTATAAATTACCTTGCGTCCTCATGCATATATCCAGCCATACCTAACAAATCAAGACTGAAAAAGCAAAGGGAAGAAGCATGAGGTCCCAAAAATCTCTCATCGTGTTTCTTAACACCTTCTTGATCCTCTTCTTCCTTCTCATGCTCACGTACAGTTCGCACATCGAAGCCGCGAGACCTCTTGGAGGCCAGTCTCTGAGTTCATTGCAATCAGAGATCGTCCTAGACAGAGCTTATTCTGGACCAAGTCATCGTGGGAGAGGTCATTGATGATCGAAGGCTTCTTTTCTCGGTTTCCAGTGAGGAGATACTATATACGATTTTTCTTGTTTGGTGGCAACGGAATCTCGATGTGAAGAGGGCTTTAAGAAGAACTCCAACACATCAACAAGGGATTGCTGAGCAACGTGATGATAATGGCATATGCGTGCAGCAAAACTCAGGCAGGATGATGGGTTTTCTTTTCATAGCTTTTCATTAATTCTATTATATTTTCTCTTGTTTCGAACATTACTTGTTTTATATTAGAAAATTCTGTAAATGAAGTACTAGTGAAATAATTTTGTTATTCTACTCTTCGCAAATCATATAAGAAGATACGACGTGAACGTTAATTTCCTATGTGACCAGAATGCTTTTGTTAAGGATAAATAAGTTGACCCAGCACTCATCCCACTAAACTTTGAGATGTTTTGTTCAGTGATGATCCAGGTACCAAGATTTCAAAATTTCCTTATGCTTGCGTCGTCCATATTAGTGTAACTAACCCTTTATTCTATTAATCAAGCTAAGAAAAAATGGATCATATATTTGTCACGATTTTTAGGGAATGAGATTCCTTGTAAATTTAGCGAAAAGTATATCATAAATATAATGCCTCTCAGTGGTTGAAGAATCAACAACTTCAATATAGTTCATATTGGCATCAGCAAATGAGAGAAATGAATTAGTGATTGGTCGGGCGACGCGTCTATAATGGCAGGAGGAGCAACAAGGGGATGGTGGCAGGTGGAAAAAGAAAAGAAAAGGCAAAAAAAAAAAAAAAAAAAACCCACCGAAAACTCCAAAAATGCCCATTAAAAATATACTCATACTTTTTTTATATGGCACCAAAAATCCTAAAGTTGCATCTGTGTGACACATTTACTCTTCGTCAAGATTCTGTCAAATAATTTTCCAACCAAAATGACATCCTTATTTACTTTAGTTTGGCGCCTTGTAGATATCATTTACTTTTTGTCATCCATGTAGGTAGATTTTTAATAGTTTTTATTGACCGAACTTGATAGAGGATAAGTGTGTCACTCAAGTACAAGTTTGAGATTCTTAGTGTCACAAAAAAAAAGAACAAATGTATCGCATTAGGCATCATTTGAGGATTTTTGGAGGTTTTTTTCCCAAAAAAAAAAAACATCTCAACCGTTTAAAGTTAAACATGCTAATGTTTTCTCCATTAAAAGGGATAAAGTTATCAATTTGTAAATTTACCTTGTCAATTTAGAGGATTCCAATTCTAATTGTTAAATTTACAACCTTATATTTAGATAAATTTACGATGATCTCATAAAGATTCATCTTCAAATTATATCATATTTTCTTTGTTGCTTGATTGCAAACTTATTGGAACCACCGGCCGCGGTGGCTCCACTGGTTAAGACTCTACTGATCCTCAACGAATAGGTGAAGGGTTCAAAACCCAAGGGAGGCACTAGGTGTATTAAGTGTGACTCGGGGGTGGTGGGTCATCCCGCTTAAGTGTCACCAGGGGTTTATGGCGCGGCTGTCACGCTGCAAGCCGGTTCCTCCAACACCAAATATATAATATTGGAAAGTTCTAACTAAAGGTTTGAAGTACAATTTTTTTCTCAAAGAATGACTTGAAGTGAATCTTATTTCAAATAAAAACTTGAAGTGCCCTTAATATATCAAATAAGGGCTTGAAGTAGTTATAATTATTTCAAATAGAGGATTAACCTTGTTAGCTTGCCACTCGGCCAAATATTACGGTCGATCAACGGTATTTTAGTACAAAGACAATTTTAACATTAATTAAATTAGATTCAAAATTAAAAATAAAAGTTTTTATAGAAAAAAATAACAAAAATATAGGCAGGAGGGCTCCCTCTCGCTTGTGTTTCTTTATTTTTTTGAAGTTTTAGTTTTTCTAGTTTGTTTTTTATGGAAAAAGTAATATAGGAAAAAGAAAGAAAAATGTGAATAAATTTAAAAAAATTAAAAGATGAAAATGCCCTTCAATAGCTAGTGAGTTTGGACACTTGTTTGAGATTGATATTGTCACACCCCGAACCCCAAGCGCACGCGCATCCCACTGCGGTCGATCAAATATGCGACATCCTAGGATATGTCGCTAACCCATTCATTTTATTACGCATACGAAAGCAAAACAAATCTCCTAACAACATTTAACTTGGGATAAAAAGTAGGCACTCAATCACAACCAAACACTTCTTTATAAAACACATAGGTTTTTATACAACACTAAGCTGTCTACAAAATAGACCGGCTCAACAAAAATGGGAACTGTGCTGGACACGTTCGCCGATCCTTCGGTCTCCACTTTCCCAAACTCCATGGCTTTGAGTCCTCCACAATTGCCATCTAAGGACCTCAAAATATTTGGCCACAACAGGGTGAGACATTGTCTCAGCAAGTTCACCCCCTAAACCCCTATTAGAAAGAAAAATACACCCATGGGTGGCCTAGCCACACTACACATAAGACTTACCTTGCCTTATTTCCTTCCTGCAGGTTAATACAGTTCATATCACTCAATCACTAGTAGTAATAAAAACTTAAACAACTGGAGCCCAATCACTTTCACATAATCAACAACCATAGCATGTGTTCCAATTTTTATTCACTGCCACACATGAACATAACCTACTCACAGTTCAACTATCTACTGGCATTTAGGCAGGCATCGCCTCCCCACCTTGGAGCACGGCTTCGTCATTGCGTCAACGGTGTTCCCAAAGGAGTATCGGTCTAGAATCTACTGCGACCCACATCCGTTGTATGGGGCATCCCATACAAGGGCATGTCCGGCTCAACAACTCATGACAATTTCCTCTTAATTAACATACAATAAATTCATACTTAGCCCAAGACACTTTGCATTTCACTCGATGCTTCCATTTAAAATAGTGATCTCAGCTTCTTTTCTTCATATAAAAATGTTCAAAAATTATTCACGTGTGTTGGGGCACGTTAATTTCGAACTAGAAAACTAATATTTCACTTTTTCAAACCCCACCATTTAATATAATCCTTAAAATCCAATTTTGTATTAAAACCCGGCACTTGGGATTTTATGAATAAAGTCCTTATTTTTCACAATCAACACTAAATTTGCAATATCCACTCATCAAATTCATAATTTGAATACATAGCAGCGATCAACGTGAAATTCTAATAATTTAAGGTCCCGAAAAAGTTTTTGGAATTAATAAATAATTAAATTTATTCCGAAAATTAATTAAATAATTAAATAATTTCGAAACACTTATTTATTCAAAAATAATCAATTAAGGCCAAATCATTATTATACTAACATAAACATCTATTTAACCTTAATTAAACATACACCAAACTAATCACACCTCTTAATCTAATACACTTAACTAAACTAATCTAACCGCATAATCTCACTTAACTTAAACTAAACCCTCCTAAGCATCATTAACCCTCTAATCAAAATTTAGGAGGCTAAACTCACTAGGAATCGCTTTTCGATGAGTCTCCGGCGAAGGTAATGGCGAGGCAGTCGATAAACTTCCTCGGGGCCACATAAAGCAAGGACCAAAAGGCACCCAAAATGGACTTTGAAGACCAGAGCTTGATGGAACTTCCAATTGCTATTCAAGGTCGGACGGAGGTGCACTGGTTGCTGGTTGGGCGCGAAACCAGCGGAGATGGATGGCAGCAGCTCAGGCGGTGACTGGCGGTGGCTCATGGTGGCCAAGGGAGACCTCCGGCGGCCTTAGCGATGATGATTAGCAGATAGACAATAGCATGGACGGTTGGGGACGTGCTGAACAACAATGCGAGCTGATCAAGCATTCGGGCGAAGGAGAAGCAGCACCGACGACGAGCTGGCTTCAACGGTGGCTCCGGCAAGTTGGAAGACCACCATGATGGCGATGGAGGCTCCGATGATGAATGGTGACCAAGGGCAACAATGGATGACAATGCTGGCATGCGAATGAAAGCAGAGCAAAGCACGAGCCGGCGAGTGGAGCGGCACGCACGGATGAGCGGCGAACGGCAACAAACTCCGGCTATGTGCGAGTAGCCGGTCGGGCGTGCAAATGGAGGGGGCGGCTCACAGCTCTCTCTCGCATAGCTCTATCTCTCTCTCTCTCTCTCTCTCTCTCTCTCTCTCTCTCAAGTTCCAAGAAAAGGCCCTTGATTCAAGGAAGAAGAAATGTTTGATGTGAGGGCTACTTTTGGTGAGCCAATGGGCACTCTACAGTTGTCACAATCCCCTCCACCTTGGCCCCACCATGACCTCACATGATGTCACCATCTACTCACCTCCAAGCTTCCTTGACAATCTTCCAATGGGTCCAATTTGCTCCATGTGCCTTAGCATACAAATTTTGAGTATTTGTGCACCAAATTCTATCAATTTCATTCAATCCTCTTCCAATTGAGCCAAATTGAAGTCCATAAATTAATCCAATGTCACCACACTTCAATTCACATTTTTACTTGACCATAAACTATCTTGGATCCCCAAAGTATGACCAAAAGCAGGCCTACTAATCTTCCTGAACCAAATTAACCATAATTTGATTCTTCGCCGAAAAACTCAGATTTGCATGAAAAATCTTCTAAAGATGAGTCAACGTTTCTAAAATGATTTGTGACACAACAAGACTTCCAATTTCTAAATTCGGTTTCAATTTCACGATTAATTTCACTTTAGCATGAAACTAGCGCGTCCTAATCTACCGGGTAGTTTTTAGAAATTTTCGTGCATTTGACCTATTGTTAATCATTTTCAAGCCATAATGTACATCTTCGACACATTGGTGACTCTCGGTTGTTGGGGTAATCTCAAGGTTTCAAATATGGACACAAGGTACCAAAATGACATAAAAGTCGGTCTAGTGCCGATCGACAAGAATTATGCGATCTAGTAGAATCACCCACACTTGATCACATGCCTTTGTCGAGTCAATCTATCTTCGGTCTCTAATTGATTTTTAACTGTTTCGTACTGAATCTTGCAGATTAGCTCGATCGAAAGGTCGCTTCCTAGTCAAATTCTCGAGTCTGATGCATTAGAATCCCTTAATGGCTTCACCTGATAGACTAGTTTTCTCGTGAGTGGCCAACTCAGAAAAAAGAACTATGCACGTGCAGATGAAAATGCCCATCTCATTTTACTGAAAATAGAGTTGGAAAATCGGAATGTCACAAATATAGCCCTTTTTTAAAGAAAAAAAAAATCCACCTCAAGCTCTTATTTGAGAAAATGAGGACACTACATACTCTTATTTAAATCAACATCTACTTCAAGCTTTTATTTAAGAAATTAAGGGTATTTCAAGCCCTTATTTAGAATTTTTCCAAAAAAAAAAAAATGCAAAAACTAACGGATCTGGCAATTCAAATCTAACATGAGAAGAATGGATTACAAGAGAAATCAACAAGAGATCATAAAGACCATCAAAGATTTATATGATACAATTTGAGTATGGCTCGTTACTCCACAAAGAGGGCCGATTGCAAAAAAAATCCATTTTAACTAAGGAGAATTTCAAACTTCCAATCGGTCAAGTATTTCCTAGCACTAGATTGCATGCAAAGTAAACCCTCAGTGTTAATAAATCATTTAGAAAACTCTCATCAAGAAAATCCTAACACTTCTCTCATTTGCTCTAATACGTAACAACCGAGAAGAATTCTATTTTTGCAAGTTCTTGTATGACTTCCTGAATCAAATTAGGAAACATTTACTTAAAAACTTAGTCTACAGTTAGACAGACATTGGTCACCATAGGTTTCAATCTTTTGTCGCGGAATGTTGCTGTGTTAGCCCATGGCAATGGAAAAGAAAAATGGTTTAGTATTCTATACCTCGAATAGCTGAGCATGATGACCTACAGGGAATTTTATGTGAAATTTTTTCCTTCATTAAATTATCCAGTGTTTAATTCCCTTGATCTACTCTTATTTAACTTAATTTTTAGTTCTCTAGCTCCATACTCAAATATTGATCTTTTTATAGGTCTTTGTATCTTTCTTGATTGAAAAATTCCTATTTAGAAAGTTAAATTTTATTACATCTAATTGTTTATTGAACTCCTAGATTTGCTTTTTCAGCATTAGCATATAACATAATGATTTCTCCTTTATCAGAGTCTAACTTCTATGCTTTTGAATTAATGCTAGATATTGAGATCATTGATCAAAACTTGAGGTTTTTATATTTACGGTTAATGTTGTCCCCATATATGGATCCATTAATGAAAATGTGAGATTTTATAGTACCACTATCAGCTATTCTAAAAGTTTAAGTTATTAGATAAATGCGTGATTTAATATTTAATTATTCAAATACTCTCTTTTATGCTTAGTCTAGTCTTTTTTTTTTAAGTACTGAGCGTAAACTTATTTAATTAGGAAAGTCAATGGGGCTTGAAAAGATTGAACTCAAGACCTTTAACTTGACATTATGTAAAATTTTGCAATACCACTACCAACTATTTTAAAAACTTAAGTTATTATATGTAAGCATGGTCTAATATTTAACTCCTCTAATAGAAAATTCGACATTTTGATGGCAAGACGCTCAAGCAATGTGGATTCTATAATTCCTAATAAAAAGTCCGTGAACTTATTGTGCCTACAATCTCTTAAACACGAATAAAAAAAATGTTCAATCCATTTTTGTTGGAAATTTTGGAACAACTAGGATGTTCAGTTCATTTTTTGTTGGAGGTTTTGAAACAACTTGGACTAATCCTATATGAAAATAACTGAACTTTCTCTCTTTGTGAATTTTTAACATTCCGTTATTGAGATTGTTTTGTGAATAGTCTTAACCATAGTATCTGTCCTAAATTCTAAAGTTCCTCTTTTCATGAATGGAAAAATTGTTGACACCTAATTTTAGCAAATCTAGGAAAATAAAAATTGCATTAGAACAAATAAAAGGAAAAAATGAAAAAAAAATGGGGAAAAAATTGATTATGCATAGAAATTTAAAATTTTGATGAATATTTGGATTTGTTAAATGCATAAGCAATTTAAAAATCAAGTGAATAAATGGCAAAAAATTTACAAAATGAAATAAATCTTAGCAAAATCGAGCTGATTATGAAATCACGTTCCGATTTAGTTTTGATTTAATGCGATAGAAGATGGAAACTGAAAAAATGTCATACAAAGCGGCTGTCCGAAATCATTATAAAAGAGAGCTTCATTTTCCGTAACTAAGAGGGGTTTTTTCGAAAAAAATTGGAGAGCAAATACGGGAGAAGGTTTTTCGTCTAAGAGTTAAAAGTCAAAGTCAATTCCGGTTTGCCTTGGTCAAAGAAACAGTGGGCAGAGACCGTACAGACTGACGTGAGAGAGAGAGAGGAAAAGAAAAAAAAAAAGGAAAATGCACTACAGTGTCATCTTCTCCGAAGGGCTCCCCCGACCGTGTTGGTTGTGCCTGCGCCGTCCACCGCGCCAGCACTGCCTACGCCACCACCGCGACCCGCCTCAACTGCGACGATCGCCCCGCCTCAGCTAGCCCAGCGCCCGAGCTCCCCTGTTTCGCTGCTGCTGCTCCGCTTGGCCTGCAGCCTGTTCGCCATCGCTGTTCTCGCGTCCACCAAGCCAGAGCTCCTCTGCCTACCGTCTTCACCCGTAGCACCAAAGATCCTAAGCCCCTTCCGCCGACACCATATCCTGATCTGCCGAGCCAGAGCTGTAACCCGAAGTCGTCGCACACCGCCACTCCGCCTGAGCGCCGTCCATTGTCCACATCGCTCTTCTTCAACCCGACGCCCGAAGCTCGCCTGCCCCGAAGCCACCTGGAGTCGAAGCCCACCGTGCCCTACAGCCCAGCACTGTCACCGACGTCTGTGGGACCGCTCGCCGCTGCTTCCGCTCCGACTGACCCGCAGCCGCGCCTCCACCCCAGCCGCGACGCAGCCCTTGCATGCCACTCAAGCTTCCCCTCCGAGCGACGTTCGCGCCTGCAGTCCCCTGTTCGCTGCTGGCCCGCTCGTTGCCGATGTGCTTGCTGTGTCCTCTCGCCAAAATTCCTCGCCGACAACTAGCTCCGAACCGGTTGCCAAGCCCTGTTTGGAATAAAAAAAGAAAAAATCAAATTAGGTAGATTTACTTTATTTTATTATGCATATTTATTTTATCTATATTTTATTTATTGTATCTTGTTTTCTTTATTTGAAATGTTTCCCTATGCATAATTAGAAATTATGACATGCCACATGATTCGCAACCATGCCTGAATTTTTTATTTCATCTATAAGGCCTTAGATGAAATAATTAATTAAACGGGAATAAAATTGATATTTTGATTTTAAGGCTTAAGATCAATTTATCGATTTTACTAGCGAAATATTATCCTTTGATCTAAACAATGTATGATATCTTTGGTAATTTTGAATGGTTTGACTTGTCTTGATTGCTTTGTTTATCTTGAAATATGTTCGAATTAGAATATTGCATGGTTTAGGGTTATCTTGCAAGTTTAGGGTAGGAGTTTTATTATTTCAAATTTTAAAAAAATCAAAAAAAAATAAAATCGATTAATTTAGGTTGCTAGTTTTTTTTTTTTTTTTAAACTTGGATTGCATGTTTAATTATTTGGAAATTATTAATTTCGAAATTTAAAAAAGGGAAAAAAAAAGGAAAAACAACAAAAAATCATCATGCATATTTCTTGTAGAATTAGGGCATATTTTGTACATCATTGCATGTTAGGGTAAAATTGCACTTAGTTTAATTTTAGATAAATTTTTTTCTTAATTTATTATAAGTTTAGATATTAGATAGATTGCATTTTAGGATTATTTGGGTTAAGTTAATAGTTTAGTTTAAATTAGGATTTGGTTCAACCTAATTCCTAATACAAATTGAATAGAATCTTAATCTAGTTAGATAATTTTCACATTCTATTTAATTCCGAATTACATGAAAAAAATACAAAAAAATGTCTTAGAATAAATTAGTTCTACTCTCTAGGATAGATTGCATTTTTAGGAAAAAAAAAATGTCATTGCATGTCATTAGAATTTGATTCATGAAATGCATGTCATTTAGAGATTGTTATTAGGTCCATTTAATTAGAAATTGCATGACATTAGAATTAGGTCATTTAGTTATATTACATTGCATATTGCATGATTTTCATTAAATAAGTAAAAGCAAACAAAAAAATTGCATGTTAATTAGAAATCATATCTAGGGTTGTTGATGTGAATTCTAATTTAACATTTCAGATCTTTCGTTGCTTTGAGGTAAGTTTTTTTTTTTTTTTTTGCAATTTATTCATTGCTTTTCTTGGATGTTAAATTGGTGGTTTGGGCACTCGTATGATCACCTCACATGTTAGGGAAATATATTTAAAATCAATCCAAACTACTTGCAAAACATTTTTTGAAAATAAAAAGAAATGGTACCAAAAGGGCATTAGAGAAGTCTAGTGTAACCAAGTCACCATACCTAAATTTCTGGTTCATAGGAATAAAATAATTCTTCCATTATTTTATTTGGGTTTCTAATCGACCCACCAAAAATAGATTAGTGGCGACTCTTAGATAAAATCTATTTGCATGTTAAGAAAATATTGAACCTAAGTCACGAATTGGTATGGGTTTGGGAGAGCCCGAGTTAAGTATAGGCTTAACAATCCATTAGCCAAACCCTAGGTGGTTTACACTCGAAATTATGGTCACGACAAAAATGATAAAAATGGGCCTTAAATTTTGGCCTAATATATAAATCGTCCCTAAACTTCTAATTTACTGTATGTGATCCATGAACTTTATCATAATGTATAATATCATCCCTAAACTTTTAATTTGTTTAATATAATCCATAAACTTTTGATACATATTCAATCCAATTCTTAAACTACATAAAATTATTCAACGTTGTTCTTTCATTAATTTAAGTTTAGGAAAATGTTAAATATTTTCAGATAATCCAGGGATTACATTGAATATGTATCAAAAGTTCTAGGGATCACATTAAACAAATTAAAAGTTCAATAACGACATTGCACATTGAGCCAAAATTCAAGAATCATTTGTGTAATTTTCCCATCTTGAATATATGGTGTATATCTATCTGTAATATATTCCAATTTTCTAAACTTTTCTCAAAATCTTTTATCATTGTTTCTTCCAAATTATTGAACCAATTCTGTCTATCCGTTATATCTTAACTACAACTAGAAACTAACCATGCATTATATACTTCTTCCGTCAAACAAATTTCAAACTAACATTAGTCCCATCATTTAATATTTGTTATCTGTCAACAATTTACGCTTTTTCTCTGCCCTAACACAACGTTTAATATTACAGGCACTTGCACGGTGAATCGAATGTATAGTCAGATGCAACGGCGCTTACGTTAATTATCATATGTTTAGGACTATTGCAATTAATTTCTAGATAAATAATATTTCCTAAAAAAACCATATAATGGGGAGCAAAAGAATGAATAATTGAAACCCATATCCCTTTTCAAGAAAATATAGGCTTGACGGTACCTCTCTAAATTGAAACAAATAATTCTTTTCAATGAATAAATGATGTAGGATCATATTGACATAATGTTAAAAATTGAGAAATTTTGTGTCCTCATTAAACTTTTATGATATTTATTTCACGTAGATATTGATTTATGTATTTTCGTGATGTTAACCCCTAAGAAAAAGAAATTAGGGTGTCCATGCCTTGCCCGGGCCAAAACTCTTTTCATTTCTGGCCAGAGAAACACAAAACTCTGCTGAAAATGCAGGATTTTCCACGTTCTATTTCCTTCCTCTAGTTTGGCTTTTGTGTGATGCACAAGGGGACAAGGGCACAGCCAGTGGCCACAACACGTGGAATTCATCAGACCCCAGAAAAATCGTTATACGGAATTGTCCACGTCCCCGAGAACGAGAGCTTTGTCTCATGCATGCCTCTCGTCCATGCAAACATACCCTCGATGTTATAAATCGCAATCGGAGTTGTTCTGGTCCGATGGCGAAACAGCATTGAATATAATATATACATATACATACATATATATAGTATATGTGTGTGTCTGTATGTGGGGCCTACGGCGAAAGACATTCGTCGCCATAGGTTCCCAAATATTTTGTGGCCGAAATTTTGCTGTGTTAGCCCCCTTTTTCCTTTCGTAAATCTGTCAATATCATTAATTAGATGAATTACAAAAGTTTAGAAAAATCACCTAATATTTCAAACAGACTAATTATGTGAGAAGATGGAGGTAGAAAACCTCAATACAGCAGCCAATAAAACATTTGTGTGGGAAGGTCTACACTATCGGTAGAGTGACACCCTCTCTCTCACACCATTTCGAATTCTAACCAATAGAAAATGAGGCTTACTTGACTTGCTACATGCCTTTGGCAACAGAGAAAAACCAGACCATTCTTCATGATCTACTCCTGGAATAGTTGAGCATGAGCACATTGAACTATCCATATGGCTGAGAGCCCTCATGGCCCAAGCACAACAATGCAATATCAAGGGGGCGCTCTACCACTAAGCTAATAGCATCCTCATTCCGACCTCATTTTTCAAAATGGAATTGTTTTGGTAAGCGATTTGTTAGAAGAGATTGTCTTGAGGATCGATAGACCATGAGGACATTGGAAAAGGCCATTCAAGGGTGAAAACTCGATTTTTCATCGGCAAGAATGTACAAGTGCGGAAAGGTGGAAACAGGCCACGAGCGAAGACCCAATGGGCTCGAGTCCAAGTAGGCGACCCAAGGCTCACACGCTCAAGGGGTGAGCAGCTCAGGGAGACCCATGGGCCCCTCAAGCCCATCAAGTCTTCTTTTGACAAGATCTTGGCATTAAATGCATGCAAGTGTCATGGTCCATGAATCATCCCATACTTGTGACACTTGTGAGTGGTGCTTAGGGTTATTGAGTGAAGAGTTAGGAAGCAGAAAGGACAAACACAACTAGTCTGTGGAAGTGGTGTTAGGATGGTTAGTTCTATGAGTTCTAGGGTAGAATAATTATAATACTTAGGAGCTCTGAAGGCGGGGTTGGCCTCCCTTGCACAAACTGGTCGAGAGCTGATGCCGTTCTTCTGATAAAGCCCTAGCAGGCCAAAACCAATTATTGAGCCTAAAGAGAGCTGCTGTCTTGCTTGATGGACTAGACGCTCGAGCAAAGCTGGGTGTAGTACGATCTCATATAAAAGAGCTACTTGTTGTATTGTTCACTAGAACAACTATAGAAAGAAAAATGGCCTAGCAAGTTCTACTCATTAGGCGCCACATGGGTTGATCCGTGGCCAAGGGAACTGTCGGCCCATGATAAATGGTATCTAAGTAAGAATCCCTTCAATAAGTGGGTGAGTCGGAGAATCAGACTCCTCACTCTAGTGTGGGTTGAGTTGGGAAGTACTACAGGTCTACCCAATCCTACGAGGGCGGAGAGCAAATCGCCGAGGCAAAAGATGCTCAAACAAAGTGTTGCTCTCAACTAAGCTTCTAGGATGATAATTGGGGCACTAGGAAGAGTCGATTCCTCACTAAGAATGAGTAGAGTTGGAAAAGAACCGAATCCTCGCTAAAGGGGATAAGGTTCTTGGATCGATCAATGAATCCAAAAGAGGAGGTCTATTGCCACGTTTTCAACAAAGAAAGAACCTCCATTTGGTTTGATGTGGTCAAAATGCTTAGTAGGCAAAAATGGTGTTACCAAAAGATGTAGTTAGTGAGAAATGCCACACTTGCCAAAGAAAGAACAGGTGACCAAAAATGACCGGAACAACTAAGATCAAAATAGGCTACCAATGGAGCAAAACCTACTTTGTTAGGCAAGTGTGACCATTTGATGTGAAATCTCAAAAGTGGCACATAAATGGTTAAGGGACACAAGGAAGCAACAAAATAGATCGCAATGAGGGCGTTGCGAAATTGAGTGGGGGAGAATGTCACGATTTGTGAATCCTCTTATACTCGTGACACTTGTGAGTGGTGCTTGGAGTATCGAGTGAAGAGTGAGGAAGTAGAGAGGACAAACACAACTGGTTTGTGGGAGTGGCGTCAGGACGGTTGTTGCTAGGAGTTTTAGGATAGAATGATTATATTACTTAGGAGCTCTGAAGGTAGGGTTGGCCTTCCATGCACAAACTGGTTGGGAGTTGATGTCGCTCTCCTACTGAGACCCTGGGAGGCCAAAATTAGTTATTAAGCCTAAAGAGGGCCGCTTTCTTGCTCGATGACTAAACACCCGAGCAAAGCTAGGGCGTGGTATGATCCCATATAAAAGAGCTATTTGTCGTATTGTTCACTAGAACAATTATAGAAGGAAGGTTGGCCTAGCAAGTTCTACTTGCCAAGTGCCGCACGAGTCGATCTGCAACCAAGGAAATTGTTGGCCCACACAAGGATGTTTTTTTTTTTTTTTTTATCAATGCGGACTTTTGTCTTGCTTTCTTACTTGGGGTGTGGGACTCAAATTCCAATTCAGGAAATTGTTATGTTAGAAGGATAGTCACTAGGGTAAACCCAATGACACAAGGATGTTTTTTTTTTTTTTTTTGAAGTAACCGAAATGTCGAAATTCATACTTAAAACTAATTCATTCTCACCCCAATCTCTCTAAAATGTGGATCAAACCCCGATCCTACTCTAATGATTGCATGCAATGATGTGAATAATGCCTACTCCCTTCCACTCTCAAAAGGGCAAAGATGGAAATTGGCTCTCAAACTTTTGTCTTGCTTTCTTATAGGGCGTGAGACTCAAAATTCACACTTGAAACTAACTCATTCCCACCCCAATCCCTCTAAAAAGGTGGAGATTTAAACCCATCACGTTCTCCTTCTATATTGGAAGGGCAGCCACTAAGGCATACCCCAATGGTTGCATGCAAGGATGTGAATAATGCGTGAATAGTAGATCTTGGTGAAGTAACCGAAATGCCCTTCCATTGGACTAAGGACAAAAGGGCAAAGATGGAAATTGGCTAAGGAGGGGGCGGCACAAGCAAGCATTGCATGAAAAATTGAAGGGATGAAGCCACCTAGCCTAGCCTAGTCTAAACCTAGTCACTTGAGTGTAATCTATCTCTCATTTAATGCTAGGATTTTGCTTCTTTCTTAAGCCACCTTGATTGACATGAACCAAAGGATGTGATAGGTATTAAGTGGGACTTGACCTCTTGTCTCTCTCTTCCCTCTCCTCCCCTCTCCCCCCCAAGACCGCCGGACACTCCCTCTCTCACATTCTCACTTTCATTTTTGAATCTTAAACTCACCTTTCTCTCTCTCTTGGTGTAACCGAAACTCCCATAGCCATTTTCATCTTCATTTCAAGCTTGTTTCTTCATATTTCCTCTTGTTCTTCCATCACCAACGATCATCCTTCAAACCCCGATATCGGACTGCCATTTGTGTCGCCAAACCACCACTCAATCCCAACCAACCAACCTCCTCAGGGGTTGTTTGGTACTGAGCAACCTTCACTCGTGCACCCTCTCCCTTGTCTCTTCTATAGTTTAGGTTTACACAAAGCCCGAACACTATACCGACACTGAACCACCACAAAACCACTGCCGCACCACCGTCGGACTGCCATCCAGCTGCTGTCCATCTCCCCCACGGCCTATAGATGTGTGATCAACAATCCACAACTGCTATCCGGTCTTGTTATCCCTTCCCGATGTGTTTCGAAGCCCGAATCATTTCTGAGTTGCTTCCTAGCCTTTGATTAGGGCTTTCTTTGCACTTAGGGAGTAGTTTAGGGCTTGCTTATAGTTAAATGATGAGTTATTCATGTGATAAGTGCATGTTGAGTAAAAAGCAATTATTGGACTTAGATAAGTTATCGAACATTTACCGATAGGTTATTGAGTTTCAAAGTGATAAGTTATCGAGCCTAGGATGATTAGTTCTCATGTTTTGGTCAATGAGTTATCGGATTAAGTTATATAAAGTGAATATGTTGTCGTATGTGCCATAATATGATAGTAGTTTATTATGTACTATACGTTCTATGTGGGATACGTATTTCGTGATTAGGTGCTATATATAGATTATGTGTTATGTGCTCGATGCGTTATTTGGGTTATGTGCTATAAGTATTATTGGTTAGATGTATTATTTAGGTTATATGCTATATGGATTATGAGTTATATGTGTTATGTGAGTTACGTATAATGTGTTGTATGTGTCACGTGTATTCGAGACAACGTGATGTTATGATATGGCATATTATTAGAGTATGTTATGGTAAGGTGATATGTTATATAAATAAAAAATGGATTATGTGATGGGTTTGATGACATGTAAAAATGATGTGAACGTATTGCAGATTATGATGACTTTATCCTATGTTGATAAGTAGTCTAAATGCCATGGATTTATGAATTAAATGATGCATTTTTTTAATGTAATATGATGCATGTGTGTAACATAATGACATTTGATGAGTGATATGGCATATCGCATGAGTATCAAATGGGTTAAATTAGAAAAGTAAGAAATGAATTATGTGATGGTATACCCATGTGATCACCTAAGACCCTGATGTGTGTTTACACGGGGTGTGTACCCATTCACATGTGGGACGATGTTCGATTCAGTTTGGATGCCCCCAAGTCAACAGGATGTCTGTTTGTGGACGGATTTTGGAACAAAGCTCTTTACAAGAATGACCATCCCGATGCATTTTATGTAGGGACAATGCCGTGCTCGATGGGGCGAGACGATGCCCGGTTACGTTGGATAACTACGAGCCTTGAGGTTGGCCTTAGATCTTGAGGGGCTGTAATAATCTAGACATATTTATATGGAAAGTGCATGAGATTCTTATGTGTTTAGGTTTGGATTATTACATGGCATGAGCACATGATTTGAACCATAATGCACATAATGTGCATTCATATGTTTGGCTTGAGAGCAGGGAATATATGT
This sequence comes from Eucalyptus sideroxylon, assembly GCA_014182405.2. NCBI lineage: Eukaryota > Viridiplantae > Streptophyta > Magnoliopsida > Myrtales > Myrtaceae > Eucalyptus > Eucalyptus sideroxylon. The sequence goes on along the minus strand of CM024554.2, from coordinate 28,831,701 downwards.
TATGGAATTTCCTATGTGTCTATATTGATGGTCTTGAATAATAGATTTATTATTATGAGAATAGTGAGGATAAAGTGAAAAGAGTGTTGACATGTTTTTCATCGATAGATAATTACTTATTTAGGGCACTTTTGAGGTGAACGAATTCCCTACGCGAGGTCTAGGAAATTCACTTTTTGAGTTTATCTCATATTTGTTCGTTGAAATATTTACAAGCCCTAAGAATGGCTGAGCCATTGTTCCGTTAGATTCATTTTGGCCTCCTCGTTGAGCATAGTCAAGAGGTGACGGAGTGCCCTATAGTGGGAGGGGCCGACATGCACTACATGCGTTACGTCACAACCATCTGGGTCAACGAAAGTCTTTCTAATCTCATGCCACATTGATTCGTGGCCTGGTACTTTTGGGTGGACAACAAGAACCATGGTCCCATTTGCAGCTTTGACGGTGTGCTAGGTGTTAGAGGCTTAGGGGAGACATCAGCTGGGATGCCAAGAATGGGGACATTCTCAATGGGAAGGTGTCCGACCACGAGCTCAACCCCGAGCTGATTGCCAAGCCAAAGCCATGGATCCCGAAGGCTGTTGAGGCTTAGGTAGTAGTGGAGTTGCAACACTTTTTAGACCACCCTTGTAGTATTAGAGGCGTAGGTGTACCCCCAGCTCTTTTGTAGAAAGTCGTGACAATGTAGTCAGGCTTGTCAAATGTGATGAAGTAGCTGTTTAATTTCTGAACTTGATGTGTATGAAACATTGACTTATGACGCCTATTTTTATGTGATTATGTTTTTAACTATCCCCATTGAATGATGGTTGGAGATTTGTTTACATTTCTACTTGTGTGTTTTATCTATATTGTAACGGGTCAACGCCTCCTAGGACATCATAATAAATGACCATAGGTATGGAAGCAAGGGTTGCCACGTGCTCGAAGTGGGTCGGGGCGTGACACCCATCACGAGGGCCTCCTGCCGGGGCCCACTATGTCAAAAGCGAGAGAAACCCATCCCTCCTTTCCCTTTTTTATGTTCCTACATCGCCACCTAGAGGGAATTTTGTGTGTTAAATTTTATGAATATTTTCCTTCATTCAATTATTATATGTTAAATTTCATTGATCTACTCTTATTTAACAATTTTATATCTCAATGTACATATTCATATATTTTTAACTTCTTGTTCTTTTATTAGTCTTTGAATCTTTTCTGATTTTGTTTTGGTCAAAAATCTTTTCTGATTGAAAAATCCATATTTTTGAAAGTTGAATTCCATTCCATCTAATTGTTTTTCGTTACAACCAGTCATGTTATTTCTGCATTAGCACATAACAAAATCGTTACTCTTTTATTGGAATCAAACTTATGATGTGCTCCTGGATTAACTGTTGTTGACATGACCTGGTAGTAATAGATCATATACATATTAATGCTAGATACTGAGACCATTTAATCATGTCACGCAAAGATTTTAATATTATCGTGATATTTGGATCCATAAATGAAAATGTAAATTCTTTTAGCAACAAAAATATTTAGGTCGATCAAATAATGGGGATTTTAGAGTTCCGAATAAAGAGTCCGTGGACATGTTATGCCTAAGTGTTTAATCCAATTTTTGTAGAAGATTTAAAACAACTAGGACTAATCCTATATGGAAAGAACCCTCTCTCTTTGCAATTATTTAACATTCCATTAGTAACATTGGTTTTTGAATGTCCTTAATTGCAGAATCTGTCCTAAATTCTAAAATTCCCTTTTTTTTACATATATGGTGTGCATCCATCTGTAGTATATTCCAATTTTCTAAACGTTTCCCAGCATCTTTTATCATTATTTCTTCGGAATTTTTGAATTTATTTTGACTGTCCATTATATTTTTCCTAGAACTAGAAACTGACCCTGCATTATGTACTGCTTCCATTAAACATATTTCAAATTAATATTTGTTCCGTTATTTGTTATCTGTCAACAGTTTGTAAATTCTTTGCCCTAACACAAGTTTTAATTTTATAGGAACTTGCACGGGTTATAGTTAGATGGAACGACCCTTAACGTTAATTATCAATTGTTTATGACTGCTGTAATTATTTCCTGGATAGTTAATATTTCCTAAAAACGATAGAATGGAGAGCCAAAAAGTAAACACTTGAAATCTATATCCCATTTTACCAACAAAAAGAAAATTCTATATCCTTTCAAGAAAATAAGCCTTGATTGTGGTTCTATAAATATTTAAGGGTGTGAAGGCCACAAACATAATTGTTGACACCTAAAATCTTAATTAGGTTATTAATTTGGCCTTAGTTTCTTTATTTATGTTTTTTTCCCTTTTTTCGGATAATAAACAAACCAAATAAAAACACAAAAAAACAAAAAATAAAACAGCCCATTTTTCTCCCTCTCTTCCCCCTCCGCATGGGCCTCTACGGCCCACTTTCCTTCTCCTCCGGCCCAGCCCTTTTCGGTCTTCTTCCTCCTTCGTCCGCCCTGCAACACACACGCAGAGGGCGTGACGCCGGATGAGCGGACGGACGGCGACACGCGTGAGAAGGGGGGGCAGCTGGCAGACAGGTGGCGGATGGGACGCTGATTCAGCCACGGGGTCTAGTCGGCAAGCCAAAGACCGGCAGCCGAGCCTCTCCGTCGACCGGACCTTCTCACCTATAAATAGCGGAGCATTTCCGTCATCGAAGGGCACACCAGAGAAGATCGCGAGCTCGGAAACCTCCTCCTGAGAGACTTCGAAGGAGGTTGAAGAGCGAGCGAGAGAGAGAGAGGCCTGTGAGCTCCAAGAGATTCCCTAAGAGACTTCGGGGAACTCAAAGAGCAAGCAAGGGCAAAGCGATCGGGTCGCGAGCTCAACGACCTCCCTCCGAGAGACTTCGGGGGAGGCCGGCGGTGAGCGAACCTAGATTTGCGAGAACTCAAGAGCAGAGAGAGGAGAGAGATCGAAGCCGCGAGCATTCAAGCTTCCCCCGAGAGACTTCAGGGGAGGCTTGACACTAGCGAGCCCAGATCAAAGGGAGGAAGCAGAGTTCAGGCACCCTCCGCCAAAGACTCACCTTCGCCGACACTGCTGCTGCTCCGCCACCGTTCCAACACCGTTACCGTGACCGATTCGCCCAAGCTGCACCAGATCTGGAGGTTAAGGGCCCACTGTCACTGCCTTGTCCCGACCACCGCTCCCTGCCGTCACCATTCTCCACGCCGTCGTGCCAGGTCCTCTCCATAAACAGGTATCAGCCCTGCTTCGCCATCACCGTTGCTTGAAACCCTGGCCGCCTCTACTGCTTGATCCCATCCGTCTTTGTGTCGTCCTCAACACCGCCCGATTCCGCCCGTCCCCGCGTCGTCCTCGACGCTGCCCAATTCTGTCCGCCTCAGCGTCGTCTCCCGACACTGCCTTCTTCTTCGATGCCTCCGTCGTTCCCTCTATCGACGCCGCGATTAGGTGAGAGGGAGGAAGCATCGCGCCCGGTCGGACTCGGATCAAAAGCGGGTTGCGGCCGAGATAGGGCTCCACGAATCCGGGTAGGGTTTTTAGAATCGGGTCGCGGTTGCAAGCCGGGTCGGGCTGAAGACCGAGTTGGACGTGGGTCTCGAACCGGGTAGGGTTTCCTCGGGTCGGACCTACGCGCGTGGGCCGGGTAGATGTTGGGCTGGAAATAATTTTTATAAAGTGGGCCAAAATTGGTTTGGGCCTTGTTTTTTTTTTTTTTTTTAAAGAAAAAAATCCGGGCAGGGCCGCATTGCGAGCCCCTCCAGGTCTCGCGAGTCGCGATCCGGGTCGGTCCCAACCCGAGAACCCGACCCGGCCGGTTCGTTTTTTTTAATATATTATTATAATATACTATAATATATTGTAAAATAAAAAAATAATTTATTTTCCAAAAAAATCAAAAATATCAAAAATATCATATTTTCCCAAAAAAAAAGCAAAAAAAATTCAGAAAAGCCAAAAAATGATTTATATTTTCAGAAAAAGATCAAAAATCCAAAAAGTCCTTTTTATGTAAAAAAAAAAAAAAAGAGAAAAGACCCCAAAAAAAAATGTTTTTTCCACAAATGAATGGAAAATCCCAAAAATCCAAAAAGCCTTAAGGGTTTAAACAAGATTAGGTACCGAAAGGGCATTAGTGATTAACTAGTGTAATCAAGTCCCCGATCCTAATTTCTCTAGTTGCGCAGGAGTGAGTATTTCTCCCAATACTTCACTTGAGTTTCTAATCAACCCACCCCAAACCGATTAGTGGCGTCTCCGTTTTAAAATTAATTTACAGGTTAAGAATTTAGACCATTAAGTCGTGAATTGGTGGACTTGAGAGAGTCCGGGCATAACTAATTTCAGCCGAGCCATTAGCCTCCTTAGGCGCTCGTACCCGATTGCGGGCGTCGAAAAAAAAAAAAAAAAAAGAGGTCGTGACAATAATTTAAAAATGGGTTAATACAAAAAAAAGATCATAAATTGGTATATCCGTGACAAAATTACCACAAACTAGTTTTTGGGTCATCCAAAATCCAAGACTAATATACCCGTGATAAATTTGTCCCAAACTAATTTTTAGTTCATCAACCCCAAATTGGTATATTTGTAGCATATTTACCTTTGGTTGGTTTCCATCACATTTTATAGTAAAATTGTTGAATTAGATGACATATAATAATAACTCAGTTGACATGGCAAGTGTACATGGACATCAATATTAGTTTTGTATAAATTTATCACAGATTTACCAATTTTGGTTAAATTTATCATAGATATATTAGCTTGAAATTTTTGGTGACCCAAAATGTAAATTTTGGGCTAAATTTGTCACAATAAGTGTACTGGTTTGAGATTTTCCATAATATTAATTCTCAAAAAATAGTATTTTTTGATGAATTGTGATAGTAGAATACAACTGACATAATGTTGAAAGTTAAGGGATGTTGTGCACCACTAGAAGTTTATCATATTCATGTCATATGAATATTAAATTAGGGATTTTCGAGACGTCAACCTAGAAAAATTAGGATGTCCATGGCTTGCATGGGCACCACAATCACGTTATCAACAAAACTCTTCATCTTTGGCCAGGGAAACACAAAACTCTGGTGATAATTCAGGATAATCCGTTCTGTCTCCTCTGTTTTGGTTTTTGTGTGATGCACAAGAGGACAAGGGCGCACAGCCCGTGGCCACAACACGTGGAATTCGTCGGACCCCAAGAAAATTGCCAAATCGAATTGTCCACGTCCCCGAGAACGAGAGCTTTGTCTCCTGACGCGTCTCGTCCATGCAAACATGCTCTCGATATCTCCCATTGCGAAACAACACTGGATCGAAGGAATGAAGCCGAAAAAGAAGGAAAAAAAAAAGGGAGGAAAACCGGCAGCATTTAATGCAGTGTGATCTGACAGACTCGAAATCTAACACCAAACGCCGCTCACCACCACCAGTTTCGCTCGCTCTCTTTACGTGGCTCGCGTTGCATCCGTGCTGGCAGTTCCGTCATCACTCGTTCCCTCCTTAAATCCACCCCCGGATGCCCTAAACCTTCTTCTCTCATTCTCTCGGCTCGGACAGGTGGAATCGGTTAGCAAAGATGTTGGACGTTTGGTCGTGGATTTGCGCGTTGCCCGACTCGGCAGCATGGACCGAGGCGGACTCGGACTCACCGCAGGTCTTCGAGCTCGCGAGTTCCAAGATGGGTCGCGGCGGAGCAGCTCGGGCGATCCGGATTGGAGCAGACCGGACCTCGAGGCCTGGTTCGGAACCGTCAGTGACCTTCACGGTCCGTGCTTGCGGCTTCCAGGAATCTAGCGAGGAGAGGACCCTCTGGGTCTCCGACGCGTGTCCTCTCTCCTCGGACAAGCCGTTCCTCCCGCTGCTGCTTCAGCTTCTCCAAGAGATAATCTTACGGTCGCCGACCACTCGCGAGAGCTCATGCCCGCGCTCCCAGCTGCAGAAGCTCCGTCCCGACCCGGTCTCCTGGGTCATGGAGTCCCACACGCCCGAGTCGCTGTCGAGCTTCTTCAACCTGGTGTTCCTCACGCGCATGTTCTGGGCCTGCTCGTTCGACGTGCCGAGCGATATCGGGTCCTTCTACTTCCAGTCCCTGCTGGCCCCGAACCTGGAAGCGCTGTCCTGCAAGCACGCCCCCGTGCTGCGAACCTTCTTGCGGTCGGTCGGTGCCGACGCAGAGGAGTGCTTCATGCGCACCCTCGGGTACATGCTAGCGAAATGGCTCGTTCTGAGGGAGGTGGGCGTAGGATTACAAGCCCTAACCCCTTGCCCGTTCAGGGACTCTCCTTCTCCTACGCGACAGAGGCTCACGGGCTTTGGATCTTGAAGGGCTACGCGCCGGTGGCGGCCATGAAGCTCACCCGCTCGAACGATCAGATGAAGAAGTTTCCCGTCCTAGAAGCGCAAGATTCAGTGCTGAAGTATGTGCTGTCGCACCAGCAGCTTGAAGCCGTCGTTCAGCTGGAATATTCTGTCAAGTTCTGTGACGGGTATATCCAGGTCAACACGCGTGTCGACAACATACGCCTCCACGTGGCGAATCTCGGGTTCGGCAAGGAAAGCAGCGAGGACGGCTTGGCGTTCGCTGGGGAGCGGCACTTCCCATCCAGGGCCGCGTCTGGGTCGGGCCGGAGGTCGGGGCGACATACGTAGGCGGGCTCAGCCTGGGCCGGTCCACGAGCAACGGGGAGAGAGAACTGGTAACGCAGAGGGTGATGAAGAGCACCTTCGGGAAGTCAAAGGCGCCGGAGGTGAAGGCCACGGGGAAGACGTCGACGAGGGCGAAGCTGAGGGACTGGAGGTGGGACCAGGACTCTGAAGGCAATGCCGCGGTGTTTGATGCGGTCCTGCACGACAGCACCACCGGCCAGGAGGTCGCCATGTCATGTCCATCCAAAGGCGAGGGGTTCCGGAGGAGGTACACGGCGGCGAACCGGCCGTTCACAAAGTCCGGAGGGCTAGTGTTCGCCGGAGATGAGTACGGAGAGAGCGTGGGGTGGAGGCTGGGCAGGGAGATGGAAGGGAGTGTGCTGAAGTGGAGGATTGGAGGGCAGGTGTGGCTGAGCTACGTGGCCAACGACGTGAAGAGCTCGTACTATGAGACTAGGGTTGTGGAATGGTGTGATGAGATTGACTTGCCTCTCATTCCTGGCAAAGTGGCATAGAAAATTCTGAAACTTAGGGTTTATTATGGACCGTGTGTAAATACTTATTACATATGTATTGGTGGATTATTGTTCTAGCTTGCTTTGTGGTAAATTTAGTACTTATACACAATAATGTACTGGAAATTCGAGGGAATCATCAATGGCAATATGTATTTAGATTCCGTTTTTTAGCAAGAAATGAATGATTTGGAAATCGATTTATAAAAAAATAATCTTTTGTATCGCTTAGAAAAATAAATAAGTGAATAATATTTTCATCGTTCATGATAATATTTAGATATAAATTGTTATTAATAATGAAAGCATTTTTACATGAAAGGATATGATTGATTATTTTAAAAATATATATATTTTTCGATTCATTCATATTCCGCGAAATAAATCAAGCCATAATAAATATGGAGAGTTGAATTCCATATAGCTATAATAGTAACGATTGTTTTAGATGTTGTACGTTGACCGAATTACACATCATGTTTACTCTTGCTAGTAGTTTGCATATTTCTTAATAATTACAGGGTTAATGCGATTGATTAGGTGATTTTCTATCTTCATTGTGTAGAATTTTAAAGTAATGCTAGCTATCTGTATGGATGTTAGAACGCTTGGTCTAGAGCCCTTATTTATTAATTATAAAAAAAAATTATTGGCAAAAACCCAAATAGATGGTGGCAGATAATCGATTGCAAATGATTAGTTTGACTGAATGGTGTTTAAGCATATGTTTTTCTATGGTTGGTTTTCTGAGTATTGAAATTTTATTTATACATAGGCTTGATGTTGAAGCATTGGTTAATTAGGCCAGTAATTTTCATTGGTTTGATTTGGGCTCGAGTTGAGATTTCTGAAGAAAAGTATGTCACGGTTTAAGTTTTTTTTTTTTATTTTTTTGGGTCGAAAGTTACGGTTTGAGTTGAATTGTTCAGTTTCTCAATTTTATTTGACGACCACTATCTGTTCATGGTACATTTCAGTTTGCTTTGGAGATACTTTCGTCATCGATTTGGAAAAATTTCATCCTAAGCCCAGGATAAATCAACAAGATCATAACCCAAATTGAACACAAAATTTCTATTTGTTGTTAGTTCTTATGTTATGCTTGAAACCATAAATGTTGAGCTCAAAATAATATTAAGTATTGGTCATAGGGGAAAATGTATGAATAATCTTAAACGTTTGGCCCGACATGCAATAAAGTCCTAAACGTTATTAGTTGGGTGCAATTTAGTCATTCCATCTAGTTCACGGCCAAATTTCTTGACTTGCCACCCCAAAATTTGGCATGGCGTTTTTATCTCTTTTTGCATGTGTGGTGCCAACGTGGTGACATATCGAAAAAAGTAAAAAATTCAAATAAGTATACTGTTGACATTCAACCTCAAACGAAAGGACAACCTACTGCGTAATTCAACATTCTCATTTCTCACTGCATTTTATCGCGTATGGTAATTAAAGGAGTTGTAGTTTTATGATATTGTACCCCAAATTAAAAATTTAATGTCTTAGTTCATCGTGATCGTGAAATTCAACTTTCCTCTCATTTATTGTTTTCCTGAGCACTAAGTGAAGGATCCACGAGGCTTGCCATAACCAACCATGATCAAAGGTGCGGCGAATGGCCGGACCGAGAGAGGCACGTATCAGTCATTGTCTTTCCTTCTTGTTCTTGAGGTTTACTGGCCATGGGATAAGTATATTATCAATGCCAAAATTTGTGTACGGCGCTTACTTTGATACTAAAAATTTCCATCGGATCACTTAGGGTGCACATGGTAACGCTTTTTGGTTGGGAAACAGTTTCTTTTCAAAAATAGTTCTTTCCTATTTCTACTTTGAGAAACAATTTCTGAGTAAAATAAGGTGTTTGGTAACTATACAAAATGTATACTCTTGAAATAGAAAAAGAATAAAAATGAGTTTGGTACGAAACAATATCTTTTTGTATTTATTTGTTTTTTATTCTTGCTCATGGATTGCCGACCGCCGACCACCAGCTGCCGCTGCCCATCATTGCCCGCTGACCGCCGCTGCTGACACCTGCTGCCGCCAACCACCGTTGCTGCACAACCGTTGGTTGCTGAAGGCGGACGGGCGGACGGCGGTCGGTGGTCGGAGGCAGCTGGTGGTTAGCGGCGGTCGATGGGCTATGCAACAGCGGTCGACGGTCGGTGGTGACAGTCAGCGGCTGCCGATCGGCGGTGGCTTCCGAGCAATTGGATGTGGCCACGGAAAAAGAGAGAAACAAAAGAAAATTGGCTTATTTCTAGAAATTGTTCCCAAGAACAAGAAGTTACTTTTTTTTGTTTCTTATTTCTGTTCTAAAACTGTTAACAAAAAAATAGAGAAATTGTTCCAGGGAACAAAAATTTTACTAAACGGATTTCTTTTATTTTTTTATTTTTTTGGTAACCCAAAGAACCCTGTAAGCCCACAGCCGCCGAGCAAATCCCTGGAGGAGCAACTGCAGGACCCACCACCACAATACTCCAGGTAACAATTCCTAACAACGCCTTTGGGATTTAAACTCCTCCCCTTCATGAGGGGGAGAGAGCACAACCTAGCTGCGCCATTGCGGACGGTGGTTTTATTCTTTTTTTGTTCCGAGGAACAAAAAAACAGAAATTGGGAGAAACAAAAATGTTACCATGCAAACGCTTAAGTGCTAAATCAGAGAAAAAACGATCACTTTGATGCCACCAACGAGAAATTCCTACTAAATTAATTACGTGACTTTTATATTTATTTTTTTAAAAAAAGTTGCGGTGGCTTTAAAACAACGTCGTTTTCCATCCTCCTTAAGAAATGACATCGTTTTGCCGGTATACATGGACATCCTCACATAAACGATGCCGTATAACTCATATGGGGATTGAAATTAAGATTTTCGCCGCTTGGCCACTGTCGTTCGCCCACCGTCGCTTAGCCACTGTCGCTTGGCCACCATTGTAGTTGCTCGACCAGGTAAGTGAGGAGAGACTGAGATTGTTGTTCAAGCAAGAAGTGGCAAGAAGAATAGGAGGCGAGGGTAGAGGAGGAGGAGGAAGAAGAGGGGTCGAAGGTGCCACTAGTGTGAGAGTGGAGGAGGAGGAAGAAGAGGGGTCGAAGGTGCTATTAGTGCACTACTGCTGCTACTACTAGTGCCATTGCTGGTGTTGGTCTTCGAGGAAGAGTGCTCTCTCTCTCTCTCTCTCTCTCTCTCTCTCTCTCAATTTGGGGATTTAGGGTTTCTAAGTTTGGGGAAAAAAGTCAAACGACGTCATTTTTGTTATTTGGATATTGACTATATCCTCCGACTATGTAGCACGGACACTCTCTAGAAGCCTTCGTGTCATGTCCGACACTCCGACACGTGTCTGACACGCTTCGACATATCTTGACATGCTTCGACATGCGGTCAACGAGTGTCGAAAAATCCGACACGTGGTCAACTCTTTTCAACACGCTCCGACACGCGAGTCCAATTTTCCAACACGCGATTCCGACACGCACTGGGTCAATTTTAAAAATTTCTAATACTTGAGGGGCAAAATATAAATATACACAAAAGAAGTAATAAAAGAAGTAATAAAATTGCTATAAATATACACGCATGGGGTCAATTTTTTTCAGTTTTTTTTTTAGAATTGTTTTATTTTTTTAAAAAAAGTCTTTTACTATGAAAGAAGTAATAAAAAAAATGATATATATGATAAATAAACAAATTTAAAAATATCATTTCAGCATTTTTCTTTAAACAATTTTTTTTCCTCTAAGTTTTGTGTATTATTGTAACAAATTAAAATAATGAATAATATTATTAAATATTTTTCGTGTAAATTAATTATAGGCTATTATTATTATTATTATTATTATTATTATTATTATTATTATTATTATTATTTATGTATTTATATATAAAAATATATTTAATATATAACGTGTCGGAACGTGTCGAAATTCTTTATTTTTAAGAAATGATGTGTCGGAGTGTCGTGTCGTGTGTCGCGTGTCCGTGTCGGTGCTACATAGCCCTCCGACAAGCCACGTCGGATTTCTGGTCAATTTCATTGATGTTGGTACTAAAATGATCATTTTTCAAATTTGTTAGCACTTAAGTGAATCCAAAATAAATTTTCGGTACCAAAGTGAGTGCATACATAAGTTTCAGCATTGATAGTGTATTTACCCCACTTGTCCTACTTGTCTTCATGCCCTTGCCTAATTCCGTTGGAAACAATTTTCAGATGCAATTCTAGGATATATGAAAACTATGGACAGTATCCAACATAAAGAAATGGAGGGATATCGCTGAATCTTGGCAAAGACAAAAGACGAGCTTGTGTAGGTCAAAAGATGGACCGACTGGATCTAATTTGGAGGAACAAAAGAGGAAATGAAAAGAGATAGAGAAAAGAGACATGACAGAGTCTTAAGCAAAATTCAGCACTTCATATCCTGCTGTTTTGTGATGATTGTATCTATTTATCTATTTTATGCGTGTCTTAAGTTGCAATATGAAGTGTTATAGCGAACATACACCGTGCCTGTCCTAGCTTGGTTTCAATGACTTACCATGATTTAGTCACCTTCATACATATTAGAAAGGATTAGAATCACCGAAATGCTTGTCATGCTAAACAGCTTGAGCATGGGACTAAAACTTCCATTCTCAAGCCTCCTGAGTCTCCTAGTGAGTTTCACGACTCCCCCTAATATACTTCCAGATATTGAAGATCAGAGCTTTTTTCACCATGGATACCTCCCTTCTATTTGCATCTGCACTGAACGACCTGCCCGGTCTGGACATTGGGAAACAACACGAGCTAAAATGGGATGATGACTAGAAGACGTCCCGTGATGAGCGGTGGTTTGGTCTACTTATTTTGACCCGATTATCTTACCATCGCCTCCTCTGCCACCACCTGATCTCCTTCCTCTCGATTTCTCCCCAGACCATCCACTCTACGTGCCCAAGCCGGAACCAGTTCTACCTGAAGATGAAGCTATTTCGTAGATGGTGATATTGTGCCCAGTGTTTCTTTTGATTATGTGGTTTTAGATTTTATTTTTTTTCAGTTGAACGTTTCTAGGATCTCGCGTGCTGTTGTTATATAGGTCTGAATTTCCAAGTTTGAATGAATGTGATGATGAACTTTGTTTCATGCTTGTCATGGAAGTAAGCCACCTTAAAACGGACTTAAACATTACTCTTTTTATGGGGCAAAAAGCTAAAATGTTTTGTTTTGAGTGCCCCCTAATTTTAATGTAAAAAGCAAAATTTCATGTAATCCTTCAAGATATATGATTCATTTCAGTGTTATAGTTACAAGAAGGGTAGAAAGTTATTTCAATAACAAGTTTCATGAAACGTAAATTTCAGATTCCTTACCACTGAGTTTACAAGGTTTTTAATTTCAAAGATCATTTTTTTTTTTACGTCCTTCCAGATATGACAGTGCACTCTTTGATGTTTCAGCACCTTTAGCTAATTTCATTCTTATGTTGTGTAACTTCATCAAACGATTCATTTGTTTGCACATTGAATTTGCTTTTCCTTGGGGATGACAGGCGTGTTGGATTTTTCATCCTGTTTCATGCTTTGGACAGGATTCAGAGAGTTAAATCTAAACAAGTGCCCGGTCAAAACTCCCGGAAATAAACTGAACATGACAAAGAATCATCGAATCATGAGCTTAAAGAATGGAAAAACGGCATAAATTGAATGCAATAGATGTAAAATTCTTAGGTGGTCCATGAAGTACAATGTAATGTTAAGCGGCATCGCTATGTTACAAGCTCATTATCAAGGACAGATTCTTCTCGGTCCAAGACTCTTCGGCAGCTCTCCCTGGTTGTACATCAGATATGCGGTATCCACCTATGGAATTTCATCCTCTAGCAAGAAAAAAGCAGGCGCCTACAATGGGGTAATTTAACCGATAAGATCCTCAAAGAAAACGTCAGTTGGCCGCTCTCTTGCTTTATCCACCCATTGAACAAAGCATTGCCACGATGAAAATCAGCAGCTCAGACAATGACGGTCAAAGGATTCAGGATCAGAAAACCCAAGGACTCCTGAGACAACGGTTAATGGTGACTGAAGTAGCTATTCTGAATCCTGAACCGGAAAACCAAGAGAAAGTTGGAATTACCCCTCTTGGAAAAAGTCATCTTTGCATGCAGGATTCTTGAACAGGGTATCTTTCCCAGTATTTCTCAACCGGAAGAACTCTTCAGAGGCTCAAAAAGTTTGAAATTGTCAGGTTTTTGATTTGCTTCTTGTGTGTCTTCTGCTGCTAGTCTGAGGCTCTGAAGCTTTAGCTGAATCATCTTGAAGGGCCTGTGTTTGATTTACTTGATCCAGACCAAAGACCACATTATCTGCCTTTTCCTTTCTCTTTCCAAGATGTGAACTATCGTAGCTTTTCCTATTCATCTGTGGACCACCCACTCCGCTATTCTTCACATCCTTGTTGACGCACTCAGGCATGGAAGCAACTCCACTAGGTTTGGCATTTGGTACTCCATTGCTAGGGGCGTCTGTAATCATTTCTGGAGCTGAGCCACATGGTCCAGTACTGGGTTGAGGCCTGGGGTTCTCCATTATCATATCTTTAGCAGACACTCTCACTTTACTACCACTTGGGTGGTTAAAGCTCCAACGAGCATTCTCGAACCACTTTTTCACCTGTAACCAAATCCGTAGGCAGAAAGAACTTTAGACAAATTTAGTGGCCCAAACTTAAAAGGAAATTAAAAAAAAAAAAAAAAAAGAGAAAAACAATAATGCGAGTAAAAGAGAGTTACCTGCTGAGTAGTAATTCCTAGCTCCTCAGCTAACTTCTCTGATGCAGCTCGTTCAGGATATTGATTTTCCTTGAAGGCTTCATGGAGTCTCTGCCAAAAACGATTTTCCGATCAGAAAACATTTTGATCCTCACAGTGCACTGTCTCCTAAGTTTTTTTACAACCCCGGGTCACTTTGTTGCCTAAAGTGCATTTTTCTTACTTTATTCCCTACTTTTTGTAACACTATCAATTTGCCAGAGGCCCTACTGCTGCTGCATCGTTGTCCAGAGAAAAGCATGCGGCACAAAACGTAGGACAACTGTGGAAAGACTGAGGGTTATCACCTTTGTAATAACAAGTGCATTACCCATTAGTAATGCATTCTCTACGAACATTTGACATGAAACATTGGAACCTTTGCACCATTTCGGCACCAATGTGTCACGTGCTTTTGTGTGTGACATTAAAAAAGGTGTCGGTATGAAGGATATATGAAACAAAATAAACTTCAGGGAAGTGGAAACTAATGATTTTTAAAGGAAAATTGAGCAGGAAATGCGTAGTACTTTCCCTCTTCTTCAGACATAAAAAATCAAGGTACAAATGCAATCCCTGAAATCAGGCAAAAAAAAAACTCTTTCAAATGCAAAAGTGCTGACCCATGAACTAGACTCTTCTTAAAGACAAGACACAGAGATCATGATATATGAAGTAGCCACTAAACAAATACTGCAATTTGGATCATACGGTATTGGAAGAAGGCAGAGAAAGGAACATGAATGCTTTGAGCCATCATAATACCCGGGGAAGAATAAATTGGATAATTTCTCCAAAACTAAGACAGTGAAACATGCAAAGCATGTACATCCTGAAGTGACAATGAGAACACCAGATAAGAGTCAAGTCGTATGTGAACAGATGGAAGCACTTAGGGTTGGCTCAAGTTATTAGCTTATCCAAGGTTCTCCAGGTGCTCAAACTCATAACATAAAGAGGCTTGTCCAACAACCCTCTGTCTAAAACCTGTGATTACATAACACACTACACACTACTTAGTCACAAACAATCACTGTCCGACAATTTGCAAAGAAGTTTATACACATTTGACTTAAAACTGCTTCAGGATTGGCATCAATGTTTACTATCCAGATGGAATATTTGTCTTTTCAATCATCTTGCATCCTAGTTCACTCTCTCTGTGAGAGAGAGAGAGAGAGATTTTATTATATCCTAATGAAAACTTTAGAAATAAATTAGCAGTGCTTGATCACCTGAGTTACAGCTTCTCCAAGTCTTCTATAAGTTGATCGAGCTTTTCTGCCAGTCGATTCAGGTGCTGAAGAGCTTCTTCGTGGTATGGCTGTAATACTATTAGTACTTGGGGAATCCATCCTGTTATTTGTCCTCCTCCTTGGAGTCTGTTCAGTCCCATTTTTGTTGTGCTCTATAATTTCTCCACTGGTAAAATTTCCATTGTTTGATGCTGAAGCGACTTTATCAGCACCTCTCTTTCTTTTACTTGGTTCAGCGGTATCACTCCAATCTTCATCATCACTTGAATCGGAAGATTTACCTCCAAATTCCTCCTATGGGAATAACACAAGAAAAGAAATCCTGTCAATAATGAAAATACAAAAATGATAGCAATAATAAGAAAGGCCTTGAAGGGATGTGTACTTGAAAACTGTTTCCTGTTTTACACACAGAAAACAGATAAATCTTATAGACCTGTTGTATATTCGACCATTTCATTTTTTTTTTTTTAACAGTTTCAACTTTTATAAAATCTCACTTCAATTGCTTCTACTTTTCTCCTTAATATATGAAGAAATAATGCAGCACCCACAACCAATATAAAGAACAGTTCCAAATTATTAAAATGATCAATTATTTTCAGTAAATCCCATGGGTGATAAAATAGTGTGTAAAAGATGTAAATGTAAACACAAAATAGAATACAAGTTACAAGTTAAACAACTGCTTCTTGACTGCTAAAATCCGTAATGCAATCTAATTGTTCACCAAAAACAAAAATATGAATTATGAAAATACAATCAAAAGAAATAGAGGAGGGTGTTCCTCTCTAAATATATCCACACCCTCAGAATGTCCCAACTCAGCATTCATCTTGTGCATTGACACTTACTACACAATAAAAATCTAGACCTCATTGATATGTTCATTTTATACTCCTTCCATCCATAATCTTAGTTTCCTTCAGGTTTCTATTGAAAGTATCCAGTGCAACCACCTTAGCACTTGCCACATCAAATAAGACTTCTATGGTTTCCCACATATGATGAACAGAGGAGGTATTAATATAAATATGAACAGTAAAGGGACTGCAGAAACTACACATGCCTCAATAGAGGGGTTGGCTGAATATTCAACATCCACTACCTTTTTTCTTTCCAAGTAAATGGGCACAATTGATATTATTAAATTATTGAAAATGCCAAACTTGTGATTTCAATTTATCTCCAGCCTTTAAAAGAATCACATAACATGATGTTGTCAATAGGTCAAGAACTTAGATCAACCCCATCCCTAGATCAAAGCATCTAAATGTCAGATATCTGCAACTCCTTAAGCAGTGAATCACTTCTAAAACAAGATAAAAAAGAGAACGCTTAAACTAGCTCTCTTATTTTTATTTTTTTTGGATCAACAGCTGTCTCTTAGTTCAATGGGGCCAATGGTCTTCAACAGTGTCATCTCCCACCCTCTAAAATAATCTTCACTTTTCCTTGCCATCGCCCTGGTCAACTCATGGCAATTAAATGCTTCCTAGCATAACAAAAGGGAGGGAAGGAAGAGAAATTATATTGCCTTGCCATTCCACATCTACTCTCAGGACAATTAGTAAACAAGCAAGCATTAGAAAATGTAGAACAAAATGCTGTCATCTTCCAAACGAATCATATGGAAGGATCCAGCTATTGTCCTAAAATTATTTGACGAGCACAGATATTTTCTTGATATGTCCCAATGGAACCCCAAAGAAAAATTAAATCCATAAAGAGACTAATTCTACTATTGTAGTTCTGTGGATCACAATGCTCCATGCAGACAAGCTTACAGAAAGTACTTTAATCAAACAAACACTAGCAACCACCCTATTTGTCCCATAAATTAGCTCATACTGGAAATATGGTAATTGCAAATTCTGCAAAAATCATTATATACTGAAACAACTGCAAAGACTCACATCATAAAGCTTTTTGTAGTCCAGACGCTCAACATGTCTTTTCCCAGGCATACATACAGAGACATCTTTGTCAGCATCTCCCTCCAGCAAAGATTGCAGTTCACCCTTCACGATTTCCTTCTTTTCAAAACTGTTTCTAGAGCTTCTTCTGCCACCACCTCTGTAGGAATTAACCTCATCTGCTACACCTCCAACAGCGGCTGCAAGATCCTCAGAATCAGAGGTGAAATCAGAACTAGAACCTTCCTCCTTAACCTTCTCACTGTCCGGAGCATCAGGATCAAAATCATCATCTTCCGAATCATCAGAAGGCAAACCGATGCGATCATATTTCAAAGAAGCCCCCAATTTATCAGATGCAACATTACATCCAGATTCATCAGAACTAGAGTCATTTCCCTGATCTTCAGAACTAGAATCATTTCCCTGATCTTCAGAACTAGAGTCATTTCCCAGATCTTCATCAACCTGAGGCAAATCTGGGTCATAATCAGCATCATCTGAGTCATCAGAAGGGAGACCTAAGTTTGGGTCCTCAGTCTTATCAGCTCTTGCAACCTCAGGAAAAACTTTCTGCATCATCAAGGAGAATGGTAAGGGAAGTAAGGCATAGTGGAACAGTGAGAACTAGCTAGAACTGCAAATGGAATGACCAAAATTTCCATTTCTGACCTCCCAGCTGTCAGCAAGAGAAAGATTTGCTCCTTGTGATTCATTCAGCAAGTCTATGCAATCAACTTTACAATCACACCCAGGGCATAGCCAACCCTGGTCGGCAGGAGGAACTGTGCAATAAGCAAACTATTAGGCATAAAATAAGATGCCAATAATCAACAAACAATTACTAACTTATTGAAAGGAAAAATTACCATCTTCTGCATGCAACGGTGGTTCCAGACAGTACTGATGAAACCCGCGATCACAAGCACCATCGCACAGAATTATATCATTGTCAGCAGTCAAATCTTTTGAGCCACATTTTGCACAGAATATCTGCCAGGAAACCATCCCAGGTTATAGCATTACCCAAATCACTGTTAGTGAAGTGAAACAACACTTGGTAAGTTCTTCATAGATGTTTTAACAAATTCCCAAAAGACACTTGCGAAGGAACCAGTTAAGGAATTTTTGCAATTTCCAATGCACTACTTTCCTCATGCTATGCATAATTAGTACTTGAAAAATTGAAATACTCTGCATTAAGTATACTTAGCAAGTGCCCAGAGGCACTTATTAATGAGACCCAATTTTGATATTGCACAAAAGCCAATTTAATCAAGCTTCTTCCGTACATCCTCACTGTCTATCATTCCTTCTGAATCAAATAGAGCTTCTGGCAGCTTTCCTTCTGCACATAATGAATCCAGCTGCTGAAATAGATCCCTTATTCTCAGCTTGCGTTTTACAATTTCTGATGTGGCCCGCTGAAGTTCCTTCTCCGGCTTTATCTTTTCCAAGCTGCCAAATAACATTAGCGATGAGCAGCTACAGCTAAAATTTTTATCTAGGCACTCTAACGGTCATATGAATAGCATATGCAAACTTAAAAGTTGGTTGTTGTCAAACAAACTAAAGAAAGTTACCACAACAAAATTGATTGAAGTTCACTGGTTTCTGAACTTCACTGGATTTTGGTCAAAAATAAGTGGAACTTTACACAACTATAAACAGAAATGAGATGTTAAGAAAGCTCCCTTTTTAGGCTGCAAACCATAATCCACAAAACCTTTTAACACCATCTAATCAATTGTATTTAAAAATAAAATAAAAAATACTTGCAAAAACCATTTAGTTCAAGCGATTTTAATGTGTAGATATGTGAACTAGTCTCAAAACTTCCTACTCCTCAATTCTAAGAAAAAATGACGAGTTTTAGTGATCAAACACTATAACCCTATGCAGAAACTCCTGCTGAGATACCAAATCCTCAGAAGGAACTGAAACACATTCTCGATATGAAGCACTGCTAGCAAATTGTCTGCCCTGTACATAGAGTGCATCCAACTCGCCAGAACCATGTCCATTGAGGTGCCTTCGGAAGCTCAAGGCTATCATTCAGATATCTTTTACCCACATGACAATCTATCACCCAAGATCATGTTAAACCTCTAGGGTGGACAAAGGAGCACCAGAAAAGAGAACATTCCCTAGTAGATATAGATCATTCTCCTATGTCACCTTGACTTGAAAGTGGAAGTGGGTGGTGTTTGACTCACCATTTCAGAAAGCCATAGACTCCAGGACTCATCTAAAAGGATCCAGGAAAAAAAGAAAAGGACACAGGTATGGAGACATGTCATTATATTATAACATAGATTATCTAGAGCAGACAGACATGTTTCTTTTCTTTATATATTAATGATTGACTGCACTATATCAATATATTATTCAAAATGTAACAAATAGCACACTTTTCTTAATATTATGTGTTCATCAAGAATCACATAACTAAATATAATATTACAACACAATATAGTAACTATCTCAATTACTTGTGAATTTAATTAATGATACATGATTATCTAGAACTGGATAATTTTGTATATAAGATGATTCTGTATTATAAATTAGAGATAAGTGCTACAAAAATCCTAAAACTTATTACAAAAATGCAATTGAGTTTTAAAACTTGTAAAAAGTGCAATCAAATCTTAAAACTTATAAAATTATTTTAATTGAGTTCTAAAGTTAACACCGTAGCATTTTCTGTTAAAAATGCTGACGTAGAATTTCAAATATCTTTTTATTTTCCAAGTGGATTTTTTAATTATTTTTTATTCAAAATTTAAAAACTAAAAAAAAAAAGTCAAAATTTATTTTTAAAAATTGTTTAAAAAAAAAAAAAAAATCGGTGGCTCCTCCTCGCCGCCACCCATCGCCGGAGGGGCCGGCGACAATCCGGCCCTAGGCGAGAGTGGCCAGCCCTCGCCTGGCCAAGGCAAGGCCACGCCAGCCCCAAGTGAGGGTCGGCGAACCTAGATCTGGGCACCCTCGCCAAGCTCTAGTGAGGGTGCACAGATCTAGGTTTGCTGGCCCTCGTGGGGGGCCAGCAGCTGTCGCCCGCCCTGGACGAGGCCTCGTTGGCTCTTGCTCAGGGTCGGCAAGGCTTGCCAAGCGAGGGTGCCCCATCTAGGGCCACCGACCCTCGTGGGGGGCGGGACCCAACGACCGTTGCCCACCTTGGACGAGTCGTCGCTAGCTTTGGGCGAGGCCTCATCGGCCCTCACTCAGGATCGGCAAGGCTCACCTAGATCTGGCAAGGCTCGCCGACCTCGAGCGAGGGCCAACAAGGCCTTGCCCAAGGCGGGACTGTTGCCGGCCCTCGCCTGGGCCGAGTGAGGGCCGGCCACCCCCGCCCAAGGCCAACGACCATCGCCAGCCCCTTCGGCGATGGGTGGCGGTGTCAACAAGGGTGGGGGGTGGCAGCCGCTGATTTTATTTTCTTTTTTTTATATAATTTTTAAAAATAAATTTTAACTTTTCTTTTTAGTTTTTAAATATATTTTAAAAAATTGAATAAAAAATAATTAATAAATCCATGTGGAAAATAAAAAATTATTTAAAATTCTATGTCAGCATTTTTAATGGAAAAGGTTAACAAAGTAACGGTGTTAAAACAATTTGACAAGTTTTAAGATTTGATTGCATTTTTTTGATTTTAAAATTCAATTTGACAAGTTTTTGAAGAACGCGGACGCGAGTCTCGAACTCTTCCCCAACACTTATCCCTAAAAATTAACACCAACATCTCATTATTGTAATTTTTATTCTATTATATTATATGAATATAAAATAAGATGATTAATAAATATAGTACAAGTAAATCTTGATGAAATTGTACCATTAAAATATGTTGTACTTTGGTCAGCTTAGATGATGCAACCAAAGTTGTTGTGGAGAAGAGATTCTTCTCCCATATTAAGCAACATAGGTTTCATTCATACATTGAAAAACAAAATCATAGTAATCAAAATGCATGAGGATTTTGATGGTGCCAGTGAAGTGGTCATGATCAACAAACAAAGAGATATTCACGATTATTCCATCTAACCTCAGGGGTATGTTGGGTAATTTGATGCTATTCTTTACTTATTACATATGTTATTCATGAAATTAAATAGTGTCGGGGTAATAACTAAACTGAAATGCATAATAACCATTACATTACAACCTTATTCCATCTCTATACAACTAAATGGGCTCAGTTCACTGTATGTACCCTTGTCACTTGGTATCAAGTTCATCAATAAAGACATGCTGCAGCACATAATCAGCAAAATAGATTTTTATGAAGCAATCTGACATACACATACCTTAGCCCTTTCCACCCTTCACCAGAATAAGCATCAATCAAGTTTCTCTCATATCCAATTCTGTTTAACATATAGCTCAGGTTTTTCCTAATTCTAGAATATTCATCTGCAATAGCTTCCCTTGCTTGCCTCTTCTTTCTCTGCTTTCTTTTTACTTCTTCACCAGTATATGGGTTTACTACATCATCCTTAGACTCAGCTATAGACTTATCCTTTGATCTTGAGCGAAGAACTCTGTCGCTGCCAAGTGATGACCTCCATGTGTTTCTTTCTTTCAATCTCTTAGAAGTTCTTCTGTCCCTATGGCCTGACCCTTCGGAGTTCCCTGTAAGATTCTCCTGTTGCAACTCTGATGGATCATAACTAGAGCTGTTGGTCAGCTCCTCCATGTGGACTTGCAGCTGCTCATTAACAACAGAATCTCCATTAAATTCAATATGTTCTAATACAGAAGAACCAATCTCCACATTAGATTGTAATCCAGTACTTTCGGTTTCAATTTTATCAGACACGATAGCACTCACTTGAACTGATACATTTTCACCATGGTCAGGGACAGGTAATTGATTTCTTATACTACCAGATCCACAATGGGTCTCATGTAATTCAAGATGTTTAAGGCACAGAACACTTCCAGCTTCATCGCTCATTCTTATGTTCGGAGAAAGCAGCATCCTGTGTTCAAAGGTTGAATTCTCACAAAAAGGTTTGCGCAATTGCTCAGCAGTATCACTGCACAATGGACTACCAGTTTCTTTTATTCCAAGTGTGTGTCTTTTTTCTTCTTGACCAACTGAATATCTGGAACCAAACTGGTGTGCCACTCCATTATTATCTTCCTGAGTCACCAGATTCTCAGAGAAGGCATGGCTAGAAGGCACAATTGTTGATCCTTCAACACCAAGTTCACACCTCTTTTCTTGGAGTGAATGTGCACCATCTATGCATTGTGAATTTAACTTATGAATGCTTTCCCCAATATCTTCTCCAGCATTTGCAATCTCAGTGTTCTTTGTTTTATCTATCACACTTTCAGGAGATATTGCAAGATTCTTCACCTGGGATGGGTCTTCAGAAGGCATTCCCATCCTGTTTATTTCAAAAGACTTAGATACATGTGCTCCATCATCCAAAATGTCTGCGCAAGATTGATTCCCCATATCCACAAGCCCAATTTTTATACCTTCTGAAACAAGGCCCTGTCCCTTTTCCAGGATACTCTCCTCAAGTCCATTAGCTTCACTACTTTTTGTAATCTGTTGTGCAGAAACATACTCCATCTGCTTATCCTCAGCCATTATTAAGGATCAAGACACCATGTAATTGATGCTTATTAGGCAGATTAGGGATGCTCACTTAATTAAACTCACTAAAAGACAGCTTCATTGGATGCTTCAAGCAATTTAATGTGGAAGACTTCACTCATCTATTATATCGAGCAGTCTCAAGAACAAATACAATAAATTTTTCCCAGGAAATTATGCAGAATGAGTCTACAAATCCTGCCAAAAAAACAGTAATGATGCCGCATATGCACCCTCCAGAAACCTGGCAAGAGGAGAGGAGACCAGTAATCAATAGAAGGAGAAGTAACCCATTATCAACAAGGATAGACATACACCCAGGGATTATACGGTCTCGTAAGGACACAGTTTTGTCTCTACAGCAGTTTGTAAAAGATAATGCACTCTACTGAAAGATTCATGGCAGCAAACTTTAAGTTACCTCATCTACAGGATTAAACAGCTTCTATGATAATGATCTTGATGGGAAAACAACATTAAAAACTTGATGGCATGATGCAGTAGATAATAAAGGAAAATTTTGGCAAGAAAATCTCAAACAAAATTCTTATGAAGAGGTTGAACTCCACTCTTGTGCTATTAAACTCATAAAGCTCGGGTAATATCATGTACATGTAGTTCTCAACAACTTACCATATGGTTGTTCTCCCTTCAATAATTTTCTCTGTCTTTATAAATAAATAAACCAGTTTCAGAGGGATTTCACATGATGAATCTCCTATTTCTGATGTTTTGGTGTATAAGTTTAATATTCACATCAAAATTTGTACCCAAAGAACGAGAGATCGATAGAGATCTCTCAACAGAGCTCAAGAGGAATGGTTAAAGTGGAGAAATGTGCTGTTATTTTGTGCAATAACCGAATATCTGTTAAGTATAGCAGTAAACTCTAGATGACAGCAATAAAGCCATAGATGCCCTATGGCATGGAGTTTTGGGTTGGAGTTCTAGGTAGTTAAACATCAAAATCTGCACAAAATGAGTGTGGCGTAGATGAGAACGCTTTGTTAGATGTAAGGGCACCTGAAAAAAACAAGACAAGAAATGAATCTATTTGAGAGATTACAAAAAAGTAGCCGTGGCTAAAATCAAGGATAAGATGAGAGAAATTAATGTGAGAATTGAGATGGTTTGGTCACATGGAATTAGAGATGATCGATTCTAAGGTGGGCCAATTCCCAACCAAGAATCGGAAACAACCTTGGGACTCCCAGTTCCAAAATTTTGAAACCGGGAACTGCACCTATCAGTTTTGGTTCCTGGTTCCACCCAGTCCAAAGCACAAATCTGAAAAATGTGCAAGGCAAATGGGAATGTGAAGGGGACACGAAGCCCACGACTATTTTGGAGACTTTCATGAAAAGATTCGCCTTGACCAAACAAGAGTGCCTTTTCATTTAAAGAAAACACCATTTTTTCCTCATTTTAAATGAGAAGCCAATAATTGACCTAAAAAAAAAAGAAGCCAACGAGGAGAAGAAATTACCTTCTTCTTGAAGTTGAAGGGATCATGGATCGAACTTATTTATTAGGAAGGAAAAGAAAACAACAGCGAGAGAGAAGAAGGGTAGAAAGACGAAAAAAATTTGCTTTTGCCTCCCGCCCTAAAAGCTGAAAAGTGATTAGGGTTAAAGTCCCCAATGAAAGCATTACCATCGAGGAAAGTCACTATTTTCCGGGAATCAGTGGCACTAGTATAGTGACAAAGTGGAGGAGGATGTTCTAGTGCTTCCAATCGTAAGCTAGGGCTAGGTCTTGCTTGGATAGCTCCAAGGGCATGGAGTCCTCAATGGCGACGCAACGGTGGGGCGCTCGTAGAAGGACTGAGCACAGGTGGGGAAGCAAATGAGGGAGCAGAGCATTCAAGAGAGGTAGTCAATCTGCTTGCCCAGCACTCCTCAATTGGCTTCTCCTCCAGCTTAGTCATTTTGAAGGATATTTGTCAATGTTCTTCGTGGGTGTGTCAATACTTGTGTTTTGGGTAAAAACCCAATTCTATCAGGGTACAACAAGTAATTTCATCCTTGGAACCAGGAACTGAACCGGTTCTCTCTAGAACCATCCTTAAATCAATCCATCCAAGCCAGTTCGGCCTGGTTCGGGGTTGAGCCTGGACCGGTGCTCACCGGGATCGATGCTCACCCCTACATGAAATGAGGAAATTCAATGCTCCAGTGAGGACATGTGATCAAGGAACGGACATATGAGTTAAAAGTGGCAAGGAAAGACCTAGAAGAATGTGGAAGAAGATTATAAGGAAAGATATGGAGCATCAGAGAATCTACTAGGATTCATAGAGTCCACCCAACCTAGTAAGATAAAGATTGGTTTCTTGTATGTTACACTCTTCTATTTATGACATTAGTATTGATTTAGTACACAAAAATAGTGAAGCAATGGCAACTGTAATTGAAATTGGTGACGATGGCATCTTCAAATAAATGTCATCCCAATACATTGCCATGAGGTACTATGAAAAGCTAATACTAAGCATTATTCAATAGCATTACCCTAGTTACATTTAGATTTTTTTCCTGAGCAGAAAACAAAAAAGACACCATATGAAGAACAAAAACAGAAGGAAAGAAAAGAAAGTCATACGATATACAATATCATGATGATGATTAAGGGAACACGTAAACATGGTTTCTTCACATCATCTTCTCAGCATCTTATGGAAAAGTATTCCTACTCTCGTAAGAAGATGTCATTTCATGATGCGATGACCTTACTAGTTTAAAGGATAGGGGAAAAGTCAAAATTGTGTAGGCATTATGCAAGAAATTTCATATCGAGTGCTTGGAACTTCATAAAGATGCGCTTGGAAACACAGTGCAATGGCATAACACGAACTATATCACTAATAGCCCTTTGGGTACAGATTTCTCAGAGAAGCTTCAATTGTGAAAAGGAGTATAGCAGCTTTTATAGAATGTTTGACAAACGCCTCATAACTGCAGTATCTCCAAAGCTGCAGCTATTAACATCATCTTTTAGGATTGTCTCACCTACTCTTAAGGTGTTACTGGACAAAAATGTTACAGTTATAGCATGGCTACAGTGCAACCATAGCTAAACAAAACAAGCTCTGGCCCACTCACAAAAAGGTTTAAGCGGCCTGCCAAGGAAAGGGTTTTATGTTGTCAATCGCCGTTCATGATGGAAACAACGATGTGCCGAAGAGGTCAGCATAGTTCAAACATCAAGTCTAATAGAAAACATCAAATGACATGAAATCCCATCAAAGAAGCTACCGCACGTGCTAAAAACCCCACAACTTCTATCCGAGAACATCCCCCCTTCACACAAAAGCCACTGCATTAGCATCTTAAAGAGCACCTCCAGCACCCAGAACCCATCGAGAACGCACGCCATCCTAAACAAATTTTACAAATTCAAGAAGTCCCATTCGGCAGCAACTCAGCCAGCGAATGGAAAACGGAAATGACGACAACCCACTTCGTTCCCTACTCAGAACGCCACGCCCCCGCGTCGTTTCCGCGCAAACGGCACAGCTGAGAGGTCAGCTTCCACAAGAACACGGAAAACAAGAAACCGCGACGACATACACCCATCCATTGCGTAACCCAAAAGGACAAGAAACGAAAGTCGAAAGCGAGAAATGAAGCACTCACCTCTTGCGGGGGGGAGGCACTCGGAAGAAGCGTCCCTCTCCCTAATCACAAAGCCAAATGATACAGTGAAAAATCATTACAATTCGTACAACAGCCCAGTACAAACACACATGCAGGAGCCCGACGAGCCCCGGAGAGAGAGAGGGGTAGAGATGAAGACGGCGGCGGCGGCGGCGTTCGCGAGAGGTCGCACCGGCGAAGAAAAAAGCGGAGAAGATCTCCCTCTCTCTCTCTCTCTCTCTCTGCCTCGCCGTCTCCTGCACTCAACTTCTCAGGGGTCTAAAGGGAACAAAAAGACCAAAAGCGAAGGGGGAGCGGGCCTTCCCGGGCCGGGCTTCGTCGGAATCGGAGCCCGGCCCAAGAAAATGGGGCCCTCTAGGGCACGAAATACGATTATTGTACCCGCATGGTGTACTTATTATGACTAGAAATTAATTCCTTTTGATAAGCATGCATGATAAGCATGCAGTTTGGCATAATTACGTCACACACTAATAACCAGGAGTGGTCGATAATAGGGTAGGTAATTTCCACACTGAAACTTGAATCTATCATGCTTGTAATTTTTGAAATCAAGAATCAACTCTAATAACATTGTAATTGATTTTGAACCGAACTAGCTAAGGCATTTTGTTTGTTTTGTCTTATGTCAACACATGAATATAATTATTTTTTCTTACATGTCAAACCTAAAGGAAAGCAAAATGATCGATTGACTTGGAAATGGCTCCGTAAGATTAGGTCTTAGATAGAAAAAGTTGGATTGGGATATATAGAGTATAGGAATTGAATTGATCGCTGTCAAAATTTGTTCCCAACTTTTAGAATCACGAATCAAATAGATCATTTTGAAAAACAATCTAATTGGTTGCTATTTTAACTAAAGGGTTAATATCACAAAAAATCATAAATTAGTTATAATAAATTTACTCTAAATTAATTTTTCTACAAAAAAAAACCTAAAACCAATATACTTATGATTAGTTTTCCCAAACTAATTTTTTCATCATGAAAAATCTTAAATTTAGTACATTTTTAATAAATATATCTTCCATTAGCTTTCTTTAAATTAAATTATTAAAACCCCAAACCGATGTCATCCAACTCAACAATTAAAATTTAAAATTTAATAAAAAATAATGAATGGTAAAATTGTCACTAGTGTTTTAATTTCGAATATTTGATGGGATTTTATTATAATATATATATATATGTATGTCTATATATTATATTGTTTGAGGTTTTTTTGAATATTAACTCATACCCAAATGACAATGGTATAGAATTGAAGCCCAAAGCCCGACGGGCCGTCCGAGAATTGGGCTGCCCGCGAAGCTCGCGGTCAACGCCGGGCCGTCCCCTCCGATTTTGTCGTCTCCTCCGCCGCCGCTTGTGGCTGCAGTTGGCCACGCCTTCAGCCGCAAGTCGTGGGAGGGAAGGAGAAAGAGAGAGAGAGAGAGAGAAGGCGACGACGGGTCGTGGGGGGCGATCGAAGTTGTTGCCCGCCATGGCAACCCTAGCCTCCTTCCTCTCCTCTTCTCCCTCCCTCCCTCGCCTCCACCACCACCGCCACCACCGCCTCCACCACCGCCGCGGCGTTGACTCTTTCTCCTTCGCCGTCGCCGCCGCCGCTTCTTCCGTCCCTATCTCCGTGGCCCCCAGGAAGGGCCGGGCCTTGATCGCCGCCGCCTCCGCCTCTTCGTCGCCGGATGCCTCCTCGTTCGATGATCTCGGCCCCGGAGATGACCGCCGGTCCGCCGATTCGCCTCAGGTTGGTGCTCGATTCCGTCGATTGGCCGGGGGTGATTCACCTCAGAAGCATGTGATTTTCGGTTATGATGCTGTTTGCGAAAGCGTTGTGGCTTTGGTGTTCTTCTTTAGGAGCTAGAAAAATTGCTCTTTCTTAGGAGCCGCCGGGGGAATTTTACATTTTTCCTAGTTTTCGTGGAGATTCTTGGCATAGTTTCCAGTAAATAGCAAGTTTTCGATATCTTGTTCATTTTTGCGTGTGGCGCTGATAGATTATGGAAGAAGATGCAATTTTGCTCGGCGTGGGTGTTTGTGGCATGAGATGTGAAGATTGAGTTGGAGGCTACGAGGGATTGCTTTTGAATTTGAGGGTATAATGGATGGAACTGAACCACATCAATTATTAGAAACGAATCTCTTCTGTCTCAGGAACCATTAAGGGAGCGAGAGAAACAGTTTTGATTGATGAAGGATGAAATTTTGTCTAGTTGCTAGCGAGTTCTAGTTCTGAGCATTCGAGAATGGAAGCTTTTGCCTTAGTGAGATTCATTTGGCAACTCGGGACGTCCATTTTTCTGAAGATGTTTCTGTTTTGATTGTCAAATGCGGCTTTTAGAATCGCATGTTTTGGCTCTCATGTTGCTTTTCCATAGTTGACACTAAGCTGTTGGACTGTACTTTTCAGAAATCAGTTCTCTTCGCTTTAATACAAGAGATAGAACCGCTAGATGTGAGCCTCATCCAGAAAGACGTGGCCCCAACTACTATCGACGCAATGAAGAGGACTATATCGGGAATGTTGGGGTTGCTTCCTTCGAATCAGTTTCAAGTATATATTGAAGCTTTATGGGAGCCACTATCAAAGTTGTTGGTTTCTTCAATGATGACAGGGTATGCTTATATTGTATAATATGCATAGGCATCAACAATTCATGTCTTTGAAAACTCAATTCTCTTGAATTTATAGATATATAATGTTGCTCTAAAATTAAGGTTCTGTTTTTCTCTACTTGTATGCTCCATTTGTTGCGTCAGGCCTATGCATTTGAGAATTAAAAGAATTTATCTGAGAATTCCATTTTCTTTTCTTCAGTAACAGATTGTTTGTCTCCTCTTATGCATTTGTGATGGAAATTTTTCTTGGAATGCAGTTATACACTGAGAAATGCGGAATATAGGCTTTGCCTTGAAAGGAATCTTGATACACATGAACAGAGCTTTGAAAATCAGACTGAGGACCGCTCACAAAGTGGCGTGCCAGAAATTTTACTAGACAGTGCTAGAAAAATCGACTTTTCGGGAAAGAACGCGATATCACTCAAATACGAAAAAGTTAGAGAAGAGACAGTTGAGGGCATTGATAGTAAACGTCTAGGAAAACTTTCTCATGAAGCTCAGGAATATATTCTTCATTTACAATCTCGTTTATCATCTGCCAAAAAGGTGTGTGTTCCATCTTATGCTACTTAAATGTTAATTTTTTTATGAGTAACTTTGTTGTTAATTAAGTATAATATACAGTTGTATCTCTTTGTACTTGCAGTCGACTATGTTAGCACATGTGCTTTATCATGTCTCTGATAAACTAAACCAAATTGTAGTTTTAGTCTTGGAGCCCCATTTTGTGGGCTGCTGTTAGTCATCAGATTGAGGAACTGGAAGCTATCCAGTTGTAAGCTTGACATTGACTGGACTATGGCAAAGCTTAATATGTCTTGATGAGAATAAAGTGGCTGAAGGAAATGATGAAGTGTGATAATAGATCGGTGTAGGCCAAAGATTACGTTTCCTAATAATGCTGTTATGAAACTGGTGCCTAATTTTTCAAAAGCAATCAAATATCCACTTATGTCATATTTGATCCAGGAGTTTTTATGCCCAATGTCCTCAATTTTATGGCTAGATGTTTTGCTTTGAGGCATGGTTGAATTTAATATTTAATTGAAAGGTCTATTAGAATGACAGTGCAGAAATATTCATTCCTATATTTCTTTTCTGAAGGAACTACATGAGGTCAAGAGGAAAACTGCTGCTCTCCAAATGCAACAGTTCGTCGGGGAGGAAAAAAATGATTTGCTGGACTACTTGAGATCACTAGAACCAGAAAAGGTTACATCATGTTAAAATTAGATTCTTTTCAATGGCCACTATCTGCATATGGATATTATTTATGCATGTGTGTTACGCTTGTTTCCATTTTCTGTGTATGGCTTCTGAAATCAACAGTGGCTCTACCAAACTACTCTGACACCACATTATTTCCATTCATTTTTCTGACACCTCTTGTATTTTACAATGTCAGCAGATATCTATTGATAAGATCTCAAGATAGTTTTTGATGCAGAAGGAGTGTCGGAATAGTTTATGAAAATACATGGCGTGGACAAGCAATTTGAGCAAAACAGGAGGGGTGTTGGACTAATTTGTGAAAATACAATGTGTGTTCAAGTAATTTGATCAAAACGAGAGGAGTGTGAGGGTATTTCCCATTTATTTGTAATTTAACTAAGGAAAAAGTACACCACAAGTGTCATAACTTTTGTATGGTGCTCACACTTGAGCACCATAACTTTTTTTTTCTTTTGATCACGCAGCACTCGATTAAATGTCATAACTTTTTTTCCGATTACTTGAGTGCCATATAACTTTTCAATCGATCATTTGAGTGCCATAACTTTTTAGAAATGTTCACCACAAGTGCTATAACATGTTGGATTTCCCATAGTTCAATGTAAGTTTTTAAAAAATTTTGGCACTTAAGTGATCAATTGAAAGTTATAGCACTAAAGCAAATGTTTTTTAGGAGTTATGGCACTTAAGTGATCGAAAAAAAAAAGTTATAGAGCGCCATACAGAAGCTATGGCACTTGTAGTGTCCTTATGCCCTTAACTAGGAAACCATCTTCCTCCGCTCAATTCTTACCAAATAATTCCTCATATTTGCCTAATACAAAGTAGCCGCTGAACTTTACAAAGTAGTAGTAGCAAACATATTTGAAGCAGCAATGCTCCTTTACCACTTGAATATTCTCTGCTTTGGCAGGAAATGATTCAGAGAAATTCAATTTGTGTCTGTTACGTATTCCCAGTCAAACCTATCGTGATGGGAACCATGTTCATGACAAAGAATGCCAAGGAGAGAAAATGAGTTGCAGGAGCATATCTAGAATGAATTAGATTGAAAAAAGTTCTCAACGATTTTCTCCTGTTTTGCCCTCAAGTCAATC
Source organism: Eucalyptus sideroxylon (assembly GCA_014182405.2). NCBI lineage: Eukaryota > Viridiplantae > Streptophyta > Magnoliopsida > Myrtales > Myrtaceae > Eucalyptus > Eucalyptus sideroxylon. The sequence continues at coordinate 28,800,327 of CM024554.2, read as the reverse complement.
TTTCTCCAGTGCAACTGATTTGTACTTTGAATTAATTAAAGCCACTTATTATACTTGTTCCAGAGCTACAAAATTCATCTCTCAAGTCCTGATCCTTTCATTATCAACCCAGATCCAGCACATAGATCTTAAATGTTTTGAACTTAGCATGTGCTTTTCCCATGGCATTACTGTTTTGAAAAGTGATGACTTAGCATGGCTTTATGCTTTATGGCTTTCCATATCATTTACCTATCTTCTTGGTTATGTGGATTTGCATTTTGTTTGCCTTTCTTATTTTGTCTGTTATGACCATTCAACTATTTTTCATTTTTATGTTGGAACTGTCACAGCCTGCACTACTCATGACTGTGAATCATGTGTCAAGGTATTGCCAATTCACCATCCCTCCTCTTTCTATCCTCCTTTATTTGCATGGATGCGTACTGCATGCACCTATTAATGGATGAAACTTTTAACTAGCAAACTTCATGTTTGGATGAGGACATGTAGCGGCATCCTCACTCCAAAGCTTTTCTTGAAGTGTTTTTACTTTCCATATACAAATGGAGTAATAAAATGTGTGTAAACAGGTGGCTGAGCTATCGGAACCTTCCTTGCCTGAATTGAGGGGAACAATCCACTCGGTCGTTCATGGTCTTCTAGCAACTTTGTCTCCCAGAATGCACTCTAAGGGTCCTCCTTCATCAGAGTACTCGTCAAACCCAAAAGTATGTTCTGGGGATGATGATCACCCTGAACTTGTTGATAATGTGTCACTCCAGTTCCAGCCAATTGTCTCATTAACTAGGGACTACCTAGCACGACTGCTCTTCTGGTTAGTCCAGCTCCTTTTATCTTTCTGGGGCACCATATTGGATATAGTCAATTGTAGATGCTTGATTGCTTGCCTGATTATGGGAGCTTAGTATATCTGAAAAATCAAGAACTAACTTGCCAGCATGATCCAATTTAAGCAAGTTTTGCCTATATACTCTCAATATGGCATTCTTTCTTGCTTGAACTTCCATAAATTAGATTTATTCTTGTCCTGGTATTACTGTATGTTGTGTTGAGAATCACATCTACTGTTGCATTACACACTTTTAGTCAAGTTCATCCATATTTTACTTTCTGCTATTCCTGATGGCTGTAAGTCTGTACTTCACTAAACCAGAGATTGTCATGGTATGACACTCGATGGCTGACAACCTGGCCTGCCACATTTTCCAAGCAGAAACACTTTGCAGCTAGAAATTGAGCATCCTATTGTACTTGCTCTGAAATATATTGCAGATAAATATTGTCCTTCACTGTTTTATACTCAGTGAACTCTGTTTAACTGTTGACACTGACAATGGTTCTAGCTATTCTCATCCATCATTTTGCTTCTCCAGGTGCATGTTGTTAGGGCACCATCTGAGAGGCCTTGAATATAGGCTGGAGCTTGTGGAACTTCTATCTCTAACAGTCGATACTGAAAATGATGCCCCTGAGAGTGGACAAGTTTTTTAAAGAGTCCGAAGCGCCTCTTTGTTGTTTCTTTAATCAGTACATGAATGCAGGATAGAATTACAAGGGAATTCATGTATATTGAAGAGACGCAGTCGCAGTTCACCTGTCCCGTCCTATGATCAACACAAGCTACATCTCGTCATTGCAAATTGTCATAGCACCATAGATCGAACCAATTCTCCTCCTGTAAGTACATACGTTTATGTCATTGTCAATAATAAGTTTACCCAGCCTGTTCATGAAAATATGAACATGCCTGTCTGCTGGTTAATTATTCTTTTTTCTTGCGCATTCTTTGGGCCATGTCTTTCTGTTCAGTATTTTTGGACATGTTGCGCTCAAAAAAGCAAGGCGTATGTGTGTTTTATCTCGTACAATTAAGAGAGATTACTTAAGCTTAATCACAAATTCCATATGACAGCTACAATGAGATATTTGGACTGTGGAATGGTATGTTTTGTACTCAAATACTCCACACATGGTCTGCCAGGAAAAATATTCACGTATGCGCAAGGTGACCGTAGTATTTGGACGATGTGCAAAAAAGTAGAACAAAAGGAGTCTGTGAAGGATAAGAACGACACTGAGGGAGATTTCCGTAGAACATAAGGTATGTGGCACCTTGATCGGATTATTATTGTGGGGAAAAGACTTGGCGAGATCTCGAAAGAGGTGCCTTGGTTGGAACTACAAAATCACCAACCTGATGAAATTCAGTTTAGTGTCAAACCTTAACATAACTCGATCTTTTAAGATTGAGGTGAGGGATAAGAATGACGCTGAGGGAGATTTTCGTAGAACATAAGGTGCCTTGGTCGGAACTATGAAATAACCAACCTGATGAAATTCAGTTTAGTGCCAAACCTTAACATAACTCGATCTTTTAAGATTGACATGAGGGATAAGAATGCTGAGGGAGATTTTCGTAGAACATAAGGTGCCTTGGTCGGAACTATGAAATAACCAACCTGATGAATTTCAGTTTAGTGTCAAACCTTAACATAACTCGATCTTTTTAAGATTGACGTGAGGGATAAGATTGATGCTGAGGGAGATTTTCATAGAACATAAGGTGCCTTAGTCACAACTATGAAATAACCAACCTGATGAAATTAGTTTAGTGTCAAATCTCAACATAACTCGATCTTTTAAGATTAATGTGAGGGATAAGAATGACGCTAAGGGAGATTTTCGTAGACCATAAGGTATATGGCACCTTGATCAGATTATTATTGTGGGGAAAAGACTTGGCGAGATTCCGAAAGAGGTGCCTTGGTCGGAACTACAAAATCACCAACCTGATGAAATTCAGTTTAGTATCAAACCTTAACATAACTCGATAGACCATACTTATTTGATATACAACCAAAAAAAAACAAAGAACTGTCGTTCCTTTGCCACATCGGAAAATAGGATCCGGTAACAAACAGGCCAATGTAGGAACAGAGCTACAGCTAACTGGTTTTTTAACTGTGGAGATAAGCAGCACTTGCTCCTTTGTATGTCTTTCATGATTCAAGCCGAAAGAACCTAACAGGAGTCACCATCTCTCTCTCTCTCTCTCTCAAAACCACGTTGCTCTCATTGTGAGACGGTGATTATTAACATGTAATGATAAATGCAAGTCATATTTTTTCTATATCAATGTTTTCTCTTGATAAATACCCTCAAATGAACTTGTCGCTTGAAGAGATAAATGTGTAATTTATAGTAATAGGCCATGCGTGTTTTCAATTGAATGAGAGTAATTGAATACAATGGACGTCTTAATGAGCCGGGGTGGCAATAGCAAGGACATAAATAAAGCACTATCACAGTAATGTGTGATCAGTACATATTACATATAATAGAGGAAGGAAGATACATGGCAACACAACATAAACAATAACAATCCTAGGCGACATCTCGTAATCAACAAACATGGTAATAAATTCTAATAAAAGACATCCTGAGGCACCCCATGGATCAATGGTACTAAAATCTTCAGGGGCTTGTGGCTGGAGGTGGGGTGAGGAAAGGAATAGAGGGGATCTTAGGGAGGGAAGTAGGGATGCTTGGCATTGGTGGCAAGCTGGTTGGCACAGTTGGCAGGCTCGGAAGTGGCGGCAAAGTAGTCTTGGGCAATGTTGGCTGGGTGGCGGGAAGCGTCGGCAATGTGGGCTGGGGCAGGGTCGTCGGGATGGCAGGCATGGGTGGCATGGCCACCTTAGGCAATGTCGGCATGGCAGGCAATGGAGGTAGCGACCCCGGTTTTGGTAAAGTTGGTATGGTGGGAAGAGTCGGTATGGATGGCATGGTTGCTTGGAGCAAATGACGAGCTCCGAAGCTCATATTCATGCTAGAGAAAATTAGGGTGATGAACAGTACAAAGCTCTTTGAGGGAAAAGCCATATCGGTAAGTGGGCGATAGATGCTATGTTGTGATAGGCTCAAGGACTTGAAATTGGTGAGCTGAGAGGAAGGGGGATTGGAGTTTATATAGCAAGAAATGTTGGGTAGAATTAGGGCTATGAAGATAGGTTGGTGACTTCCCTTTTGCTTCCGTTTGGAAAGAATAGAAAGATGATGTCTTCATTGGTTTTTCAGTTAGTTCACCTCCTCACGTCAATGTTCCACCGGCATAACCAAAGGTCAAGCCTACTTATTGCTCTTTGAACTGCCACAAGGCACTGTGTTCATGAAGTCAAGCTTCGTTCGAATGCTTGTCCTAATGAAGTATTTCAGATTTTTTTTTTTTTTTTTGCTTTTTTGTTTTTGGTAAAGCAAGAATATATTGAGCTTAACCAAGACTATACAAAAAAACAATCCGACACCAAAAGCTTACACTCAAAGTGACAAACCATCAAAATGAGTGGAAGGGTGCCGACAAAAACAACAAATAGACGCCACAAGCATCAGAGAGCCCGCAAAGGAACAACACGGCAACCATCGGATTTAAGTTTGGTGAATAATTAAGTAAAGAACTTGCTTCCTAGTAAGCAGGGTGATTATTACGGTATCAACTCCCTTCTTGATTCTCGAACATATGGTGCTTGGGCTTACTTTTGAAGATTATGAATCCTAATATTTGACTCTTGTTACTTTCTATCTGTCTTTTTTTTTTTCTGGCAGTAACCTTAGATTTGTTTTTTTTTTTTTTGGTCATAAGTAACGATTTCATTGAAATAACTAAGTCATATGTGGAGAAAATACATTGAAAACATCAGCACATAGTAAATCAAATAGGGCAGGTGGGGGATTCTGGAGCCAATTTTGTGGAAGAGTGTTGCTCCTGCAAGCTTTCGCCAGCCAGTCCGCAGGCCGGTTTAGTTCTCTTTTGCAATGGGCCGAGAAATGGCCCTAACAGCTTCATTTTTGTTCGGCCCGGCTCACTTTGTTGACTTTGCTTCCCAACCGAAGTCTTCGAGAGTGTTGCAACGTGCACGAGGGGAGACAGTCGGATACCACTTCCGGTGAAAGGTGAGTTCGGGAGAGAGAAAAATTAGGGTTTCAAGTAGTGCGATGGCCTCCGCCCGTTCGCCGTTGACGCAGCCACCGCCAGAAATCCATCGACAACCCGTCCGCCGGAGTCGCGGCACAAGCAGGCTATGGCTCCTCTGTTCTCGCATCCTCCCCGTTTTCTCTTAATTCTGGTTCGGCACCGTTGCTCGGAAGAAAAGAGGCGTCGATGTTGATTTTCAGCGCTTCGGGGATGGGGGCTTCCATCGTTGAGGTATGGTGTCGCCGTGTTGCTCTCCTTGCTTTTTGTTGTTCCAAGTGGAGAAGCTCTCGTGTAGAGCCTCGGCTTTATAAATCGTTTGCTTTGTGGATGCGAGAGGGCGATGGGCATATATGAACCGATTGCGATCTTTCCAAATGCTCCAGAGGGTAACCGTGACAAGGTCGAACCTTTTTGCACTGGTTTGGTTTTCTTTTTTACCCCCGTACAGCCAGTCATCGAATCTAAACCCTATTCGACACTTTGATGTTCGGGGGGGCAGCTTTCCAAATCTTAGTCGTCCATGAACATAGCAAAGCAAGGTGTGCTCGACTGTTTCGGCTTCCTGTTTGCAAAGAGGACACAAATGGATCGTACTATTTTCCGCCCGTATAGATTCTCCATGGTGGGTATTGCGTTGTGGCATGCATTCCATAGAAAATGCTTGACCTTGGGTAGGCTATTTGATTGCCATATGAACTTCCATAATGCTGGTTTTGGCTGATGCGAAGAAGTTGCTATGGCTGTTTGATGTGATGGAGTGTCTGCTTGTGCTTTGTTGTTTGGTGGATTGTCTCTGTTGGCGTAGTATCCACTTTGAACTGTGTACATCCCCGATTTTGTCTTCTCCCATACCAGTCTATCCTCTTCATTAGGCATTCCGATCGGTGTTGCTAATATATCTTGGACTTTTTGGTCGTCAAAAAGGATTTTATTAAATGTTCTTTCCAATTTCCAGTTTGTGGATCTATGAGGCCAGCTACCTGTCTTGGTTCCCCATCCATAGCCGAACCACCAATCTTGCCGCTTTTAAGCCATTTGTCCTCTCTAATCGATATAGCATTACCATTCCCAACCGAGAACATTATGTTCGGAGAAATAGAATCCCTTCCCATCAATATACTCTGCCATCCCCATGAGGATCTTGATCCTTTGCCGCCTTCCGAACTCATTCTGTGGATAGTACAACCCTTTCATTACTCGCTTAATAAGGACCGAGGATGCTGAGAAATTCTCCATGCTTGCTTTCCCAACATAGCCTTATTAAAAGCTATTAGATCCTTGAAACCAAGACCCCTTCATCCTTCCCGGTTTTCAGATATTCCCATTTTTTCCAATGAATCCCAGCATTCCCGGTACTTGTTTCTCCACCAGAAATTCGCCACTTTCGTCTCTATAGCTTTGCAAATCGAAATTGGGATTTTGAAGATAGACATGGCATACTGAGGAATGGCTTGTATAACTGATTTTATTAGGATTTCCTTCCCCGCTTTTGTCAATAAATTCTCCTTCCAGCTTTGCAATTTCATGTGGACCTTTGCAAGAATCCATCCAAACATATCCTTCTTTGAAGCCCCCCAATCCGATGGCATTCCTAAATACTTCCCAGTTTTTTCAATTTCTGTCACACGTAGTTCAGAAGCCATATTTCTCCTCAAGTTATTCGGGCAGGTTTTGCTAAAATATATGCCTGATTTGTTGCGGTTTACAGCCCGGCCGATGCAAAACAGTATTGGTGGATAATAGTGGCTAGGTTTTGACACTCAATATTGTTCCATTTAAGAAGAAAATGGAATCATCTGCGAATAATAAATGTGATAGAGTAGGGGTGTTGCTATTTAACTTGATTCCTCTTAATGTGCCATCAGCTATTGCTTGTTTCATCATGTGTGTGAGCACATTTGCCACTAAAATGAATAGGTAGGGCGAGAGTGGATCACCTTGTCTAATTCCACGTGTAGGTTTGAAGTAGGGTAGAGATTCCCCATTGAAGTTTATGCTGAAAGTGACTGTTGAAACACATTGCATAACCCACTGGACCCACCGCTCACCGAAGCCCATTTTGATTAAACTTGCCCCGAGGAAATCCCATTCAATCCTATCATAGGCCTTCGCATGTCCAGCTTTAGAACAGCTTGAAACTTGCGTTTATTCTCCCTTGTTCTCGCCTGTGTAAAACTTCTTGCACAATCAATATATTATCTTGGATTTGCCTACCCCCACAAAAGCGCTTTGTTCTTCAGCAATTAGACTAGGCAGCAATGGTTTGAGCCTGTTTGTCATTACTTTGGAAATAATTTTGTATATGAAGTTGCGAGGGCTGATTGGTCTCGTCTTGCTCAATTTTTTCGGGGTTTGGTGTTTTTGGGATGAGGGTTATGTGGGTTTGGTTCAGTTTTGGGTTTAAGTATCTGTGTTGAAAAAATTCTGTGTTTCTTTGAGGATATCCCGACATAGATCTGCCCCTGTGTCTCGGTAGAATAGTCCATGAAGCCCATCTCGGTCCAGAGCTTTCATTGCTCCTAATTGTTGCATAGCAGCAGTTATTTCCTCCATACTGACATCTGCCACTAACCCATGATTCATGTTCTCATCCACCAAGACAGGAATATTCTGGAGTAAAGGCTGAAAATCTCTGTAGCCTGCTGTTTGATATAAATTTTGAAAATATTGCCCAGTCATTTCCTGTAGATGTTGCTCCTCTCTTACCCATACGTCTTCCTCATTCTTCAGCATGGATATTCTGTTTCTGATTCTTCTTACATGTAGCATGAAAGAATTTGGAATTTCGACGCCCCATTTGAGCCATTTAATTCGGATCGCATGCCCCAATACATCTCCTCTTGTCTCCACAGTTGCTCTATTTCTTGTGTGAGTTTTTTTGCTGCTGCACTTTCTTGTAGTTCAACCGTTCTATTCATCAGCATTTCGAGCTCATTAGTTAGCCATGCAAGTCTCATTCTTGCATTTGAGAAATGATTTTTGCTCCACTTCATCAGCTTGTTTGCTGTAATTTGTAATTTTTCCACCACCGTTAGTTGTTTGATACTTGGGATCAGCCCAAATTTCCTTAACTACTTGTGTACATTCTTCTTCCTCAGCCCCTGCAATGCTTCGTATTTGAATTTCGTGCCCGCTTCTTCCGTTGCGGGTTAAGTGTGATTAGGATAGGGCTGTGATCGACCCTATAGGTGGTAATGCTATACTCTCTGCTATAGGATATATTGTTCTCCAAGTAGCAAAAAGAGCTCTGTCAAGACGCTTTTTACTAATCGATCCCCTTCTCTCGTTGTTTGTCCAGTGAACGAACAACCTTTGCTCTCCAAATCCATTAATGAACAGCGTTGGATGAAATCTCTGAAGGCTGTGAGTCGGTAAGTTTCAGGTCGATGCTTGCCCACCTTTTCCCAGCTTGTATAGGATCTCATTAAAATCCCTAGACAGAGCCAAGGCTGTTGATAGTGGAGACTTTCTCTGTGTATAGCTTCCCATAACAAAACTCTCTCTTTAAATTCATTTGGAGCATGAATAAAAGTCAGCTGCATTCTCTGTTGTGTAGCTTTAATTTGACATTGGGCATTTATAGCATTTGCCGAGGAGGAATCAATAGATATACTAACCTGATCATCCCAGAAGATAGCCAGACCCCCTCTTTGTCCCCCGTCGGATCAACTATGAAACTGTTCTGAAATTTCAGTTTTCTCCTTATTTTTAGCACTTTCTGCGCTTGATTTTTTGTTTCCATGATGAACATAACGCTAGGCCTCTCTTGAGTCACTAGGACTCGCAAGGCTTGAACCGTCAAGGGTGTGCCCAACCCTTGACAGTTCCAACTCAGAATTTTCATGGTTGATTTGGTGGCTTATTAGGCTAGCCACCAAAGCCCATTGATCTGATTTCGCAGCCACTGTTATAGGAGTTTCCACCAGCTGTGTATGCTCTATTGTTGGGGTATTTGATGTTTGAGCTCCATATGGGCAAAACCTCTTCCCTTTTTTTGATGATGAGGCCTTTTGAGTTTTTGATTTCTTTCGAGTAGACCCTTTTCACTTATTGGGTTCTCTTGCATTTCCTCCTCTGCTGCCTTCTGTTGTTCCTCGAATATCACCATTTCGATTCTTCATCCAGGCAACTGTTCCCTCTTTTCGAGTTTCTTTTTTTCTCCATAGGGACAATTGCTAAAGGAAGGGAGGGATAGCAGTTCTCCTCGGTTGGACATGAGGCATTCTCGCTGTTCTCCTAAAGGAGTCTCGGTACTTGCTCGTCATCTCCTGGTGGGATTGCTTGCATGCCGTAGAAGATCTTTCCATACGGGCTTAGTGCCTTCGCTTCAGCTCTCAACCGGTGTCCGACCGCCCGGTAAGTCTTCAGCCAACCCCGATTTCTCATATGGTATTTCAGTGCACCGCCTGCATAGTGGCCTATTTTCCCGCATGAATAGCAATAGTGTGGAAGTCTTTCATATTTGAATTCCACCCATAGCCTTTTTTATCCAGATTCACTAAAACTCCGGTCTTAAGGGGCTCTTCCAGATTCAGCCTAACTCTCGCCTTCCCCGTTTGTAGCTATTGTTTCCCTTTGCTTCGAGTTTAACATCTATCACTTCGCCTATTTTTGAAGCAATGTTTCGGACCACGAAAGCTTGAAGTTCGCCCCAAGGGGAGGCCCAAAAATTCACCCAGAAGGCACAGTGAGTGAAGTTATAGCATATTTCAGGGGTATCCGGTTCACAATCCTGCAGAACTAATAGATTGCCTGAGAAGGACCAAGGTCCAGAGTTGAGTATTCGCTGTTTGTCTGCCTCAGATGGAAAGGAAAACGAGAAATACCCAGGTTCTATCGTTGAGCGGTAACATCATCTACTTTCCAAGCTTTTTTCATAACCCCAATAAATGCTGGAAAATGGACATTCGGCTTTGAGAAGAGTTTCCCAAACAGGGTTTTGCGACATGCTATCAAATTTTCTTCGAAATCTCACTGTTACATCAACCACATCCGCTTCCGACCACACTTTGCCTAAACTTTTGCAAAGAGCATTCACCCGTCTCTCTTCCTCATACCGATTGTTCATCCTTGCTCCGGGCGAGATAGGGGTGGAATCACAGCCTTACTTGGTGGTTTGGGGTTTAACGACAAAGTGGTTTTTGTTCGATTTGGTTGAAGGGAGCTCTGGACCGTGTGTGGTGGGATAGTCTCCGAGTTGGGGATTTGGTGATGGATTGAGAGGTTTCGTGTGGTTGAAAGAAGACCATGGAAGATTCAAAGATGGTGGGGGATTAGGGTTTTACCTGCAGAGACGATGGAGAAGATTCCAGACCATCGCAGGAGAGGAGGCATTGCTTTAATCTAGGGTTTTCCCCATTCCGAAAGGTGTAATCGGAGAGGAGGTTTAGGGGTTATCGATTACCTTCTGTGATGAAGGTGGAAGATCACTACCCAGCTGGTAGAGAGGATTCTCCATCGCGGGAGAACCTTAGATTTGTTGAATTACCGCTTTTTATAGGTACAAGCATGGGATGTGGATTCCTTGTACCTGAAACCTATTTATTGAAACATGTTTATCATTTTTTGAAATTTGGAACCTATTTTATATATCATAAAACCTGAAGCCTATGCTATCACAAATTTCAGAATCTACTCAAATTCAACCTATATTATTAATTTAATCTTTAATGATTACTATTTGTTGTTCTAATTCATTGATCATAAAGACACACGGAAAGTATGAATATTGATAAATTAAAAGTCTCAGTCATAAAATGAAAACTCAAATTAGTGTTTCTAGTTTATACAATCATTATCAAACAATACAAAATATGGTAAGATTGCATGAAGATATGAATTAAGAAAAACATTAAAACTTATCTCAATCTAGGTTTCAAGTTCTAAGTTCTTCCAATAAAAAACTTAGAATTCACCTGTCAAAACAGATTCCTCTTTTTGAAATCTCGAACCTCCCTTACATAACTTACCTTAAACCTAAAGCTTACAGATTTTCACCGGTCTAATTTTAGGTTCCAGATTTTATCTTGCGCTGACCCTTAATTCGATGTCCCCTCGTGCAGACACCCAATCTCGTAACCCGTTTCTAGTTCCGACTCAAAAATGCGAACTTTAACTAGTCTCCGACATGTTTTCTGGGATTCCGAAGTCTCCAGCCAACCTCGTACCTAAAAGCTGCCGCTCACTTCACTCATATCCATGACAACCTGTGTAAATAGGGCTTTACACGGACCAAATAAGTAAGAATTTGAGCCATGAGTTCTCGCAAAATCAATCGTACAATCACTGTCTCGAAGAAGAAAGTGAAGATCCGCTGGGCTTGCTCTTCACGTTCTTGTTCAATTCTTGATCGCCAACCGTGACCTGATGACCATCGTTTCTTGTGCTGTGCTCCGCATGTAATCTTCCCCTGCACAACTGACCCTCTTTGAATTGTTGCTAGAGAAACAGCCCCATAAGCTCCAGAGGAGACTCATATTGATGTTGACAGTAATTATGAAGGTGTGAGGGTCAAATTTAGCCGATTTTCAAGGATCACTTAAGAGATCTCTCTAGACTGAGGTAGTGACCTTTCCTGCAAGCTCTTAGTAAATATTCTTCAGAAGCAATGTGAGAATTTTCCTCACTCCGCGTTTGCATTGATGTCTAGTGAGCACACTTGAACGAAGCCACCATGAGTTCGATCACTTGGATTTCCTGGCCGCTGATAAAAAGCCTGTGGGCCGTGTGGGGGATTCAGTTCTTGGTCGCTGTTGGCCTTGTCTGCAAGATTTTTTTTTTTCAAACAGAACCTATTATATTTATGGACCAAACCGATTACAAGCAACAGTTATCGCATCAACATAAATAAGATCTAAAAGAGGGGGAGGGGGAAAAACAGCCCAGTTACTTCACTTGGAATTGACCCTATGGGCCTTTGCAGCCCAGTCAGCAGCAACATTTGCCTCACAACGACAGAAGGCTAGGGGAATGTTGGGAAAAAACGAAAGCAGGAAGGTAGCTTCAGAGAAGAGGCTTCGTTCTTGCCATGGCGGCGAGCGCTGACCCTTCAGTGTCTCAATGAGAGTCTGGCAATCAGAATCAAGAGTTAGCGCAGCATGAGAGAGGTCTTGATCAATCAAATGAGGAGAGCAAGCAAGCAAGCGTGGATCTCCGCCTGCAGAGCCGAGAAGGCAGCAAAGCTATCTGAGAAGCCACCAGTAAGTTGTCCTTGCGAATCACGACACACACAAGCCATAGTCCCTTCCCCTCGCTTCCCGCTTGATAAGATCCATTGATATTGACCTTTAAAACCCCTTGGATCCGGGGGTCTCCATATAGTTCCATGATGTTGAAAAAAAGCAGCTTTGCAGGTGGAAGAACGAGCAACAGTAGAATCCACATGAGATTGAAGCATTGCTTCTTTAGCCACACGATGCGGATCAGGATGTTTTCGTCCAAAAATAAATGCATTTCGAGCCTTCCATATGTGCCAAAGGACTGAGGCGATCACTAGAAGACCAGGTAAGGGTTTTTGATCACCGGCATGCTCTATGATCCAAGCTGTGATAATCCTTATATGCTAAGTTTGAATGGGGAGGTTGATCTGAGGATTACTCCAAACACGCAAAACCCAGGGACAGAACAGGAACAAGTGTTCCAAGGTTTCCGGGGTGTCTTGATCACAAATAAGGCATTTTGGATTGTCAATGATATGCCTATGATGCAGATTAGCTCTTGTTGCTAAACTATTTTGACATAGTAACCACAAGAAGTGTCGTACCTTAGGAGCAGTGTGCATTTTCCACAATTTGTGCCATAGTAAAGATGGATGTTGATGTGAGGATGAGGGTGCGCTATTGAGTTTAAGCTCTGTTGAATGTTTGATATTGTGATATGCTGATTTAACTGTGTAGTCGCCATTAGAAGTAGTAGTCCAAATAAATTTATCCATGGCAAATCTGGGTCGTACCGGAATAGATGCAATCTGGTGAACTACCTGGGAGTCAAAAAATCTGTGGAGTAGAGAGTACTTCCATGTGCTGGTGATGTTAGGAAGCCATCGGAAATACAAGATGCAGATTCCACTCAAACAAGGTGGCCATACAAGCCGACGATCTCATAATCCGATTAATTAAATTAGGATTAACATCAAAATCAAGTAAAACATTACCTAATTATGAATCAGGTAAACTAAATTCAATCTCTAACAAAATGGCTCCCACGTGTCAAAAAATCACCCGCCCAAAGCAAATAATCAAAGCTCTTCGCAAGACAAAGCTTGTGGGCGAAATTTTAGAATTTTGCTTCAATCAAACGTTTATTTCTTTGGTCAAAAAACAAAAATGTTATTTCAAATCAACTCCTATCAAATCTCATGACTCTACAATGCTTTAATCTATGGTTTCCATGAGATTCCACAACTTATCGACTCAAAATCAAATTTTACAATTCAAATTTCACATAATTTGAATTTGTACTCTAACTTAGAAAATTACTCCGACTAGATGAATGGATGGCTTGAATTTTTATTGCGCATTGTGAGACAATGCTAATCTAGCTTGGTAAGGTCTCCGCGCCATTTATGCGCAAAACCCTCTTTTGTCTTTTCCTTTTCTCTTTATTTCTCTTTCTATTTCGGTGTGCTCTCAGTGTTATAATATGAGCCGGGACGTCCACTTTTCTCCTTTTGTTGACTAGTCAACCTTTATTTTCCCCTTTTATTGGTTGTCAACCTTTTCCACTTTTTGACCAATCAAATTCTACGCTTGAGTCCGTCCATCTTTCATTGATGGAGGGTTTTTAGTTTTGGCTTGGTCTTTTGTTTCTTAGGTTTGTTTGTCTTTTGGTTCTTGGCACCCTTACGCTCGCCCACGACTTCGGTCCTTTTAAGTGTTCGTTTTGTTGGTGCCAAGCTTTTCTTGTATTTTGTGCAAAATCTTATCAATACAAATCTTACCTTTACCAAAAAAAAATTCTACGCGAGAATAGTTTCTTCATGACCCGATCGAACTGCCAATACTCTGGAAAATAGTGAATTGACGTGGATTCAAAACCTCCTGTAGACTACTTATGCCTGAAAAATGCTTTGTCTAATAACAAGTTGCATTAATTTGATTGGCGGACCACGGGTTCAATACTATTTTTGAATTGGAGTGAGAGAATTTGCGCCTCTTTTACGCAGCTTTTTGTAATGCGAATGGCCCCCTAGTGTTCTGCGCAACGACCTTAACATGTCTTAATTAAATCCACTCAAATCCATAAGGCATCCAAGCGGAGTTTATGTAAACTCGCATCCCTCTCACTCCTCTTCCCAGCCACCTCTCCGACAATGGCATCCTCTCCTTTCATTCCCTCCTTCCTCTTCGGCTTCATCTTGGCCTCTGCCATCTCCTCAGCCATGGCCACGGCCACGGCCATGGCCAAACCCACCGCACTTGTATTCCCCATCAAGAAAGATAACTCCACCAACTGTTACTACGCCACCCTCCATGAATGCCGTCCTCGTCCTCGACCTCGCAGGCCAGTTCACGTGGCGCGACTGCAGCACCTACAAGTCCTCCTCCTCCCGCCACATCCCTTGCAACTCCTCTAGGTGTGACATCACCGGCAGCGGTGGCTGTGTCGACTGCTCCTACGTCCCCGGCGGACCACCTGCACCAACGGCACTTGCGGTGTCATCTTGGTGAAATCTTTCTCGGACATGATGACGTCCCGCGGACTTGGCGAGGACGTCCTGGCCTTGCACTCCCTGAAATGGAACAAGGCCGCGGGACGTCCTGGCCTTGCACTCCCTGAAATGGAACAAGCACACGTCCAAGAGTAAATTCGTAAGTCGAATATCTTCTTTCGTTTACTTTTTCCTTTCAAGGTGTTGGCCAAACGCTAAACACAATAAATGATTGTTCGTAAAATTATAAATACAAGTGAACATGTCGAACAAGTAATATAATGATAAGAAAGAGTATCATCCCAATGAGATCGATGATTAATAAACTAATTAAATACGGTAAAACTACAAAAAAAAAAGTCATAAACTTATTGCAATTGTACCAATTCAGTCCTGAACTTTTTTTTTTTTGCCAATTTAGTCATAAACCTTTTATAATTGTGTCAATTCAGTTCATCCGACCAAAATTGGCTGACCGAGCTTGAATGTGAACGCCAAATGTCTAGCAAACGCGACGTGGAATTTTTAAAATTTATTATTTTTTTTTTCGAATTTTTAAATTTTCTTTTCCCCCATCTTTTTCTTCCCTAGCCGGGCTAGAGGTGGCAAGGTCAACCTCATCGGCCACTAGCGAGGGTGAGGCCCAGCTAGATCCGGTGAGCTTGACCCTCACC
Organism: Eucalyptus sideroxylon; assembly: GCA_014182405.2. Taxonomy (NCBI): domain Eukaryota; kingdom Viridiplantae; phylum Streptophyta; class Magnoliopsida; order Myrtales; family Myrtaceae; genus Eucalyptus; species Eucalyptus sideroxylon. Next base: position 28,785,029 of record CM024554.2, on the reverse strand, counting down.
AAGGCTTGGCGAGGTCAAGCCTCGCCAGATCCCGTAGGGCCTCATTCAGCCAAGGCGAGGGTCGACCTCGCTAGCCACCGGTGAGATGTCGGCCAGCACACTAGGGCCGTCAGCAGACGATGGGGCGTCGACGAAGCCGTTCGCATTGAGCACGTAGATCTAGAGCTTCTACTTCTTCTCGCAGTGGCCCGGGGACTCGCCAGTGAAGTAGAACATGTTGGGGGAGGTGACGTTGAAGAGGGAGTTGCCGTCGTCCATGAATAGGATCGGATCTGTGACGTTGCAAGCATCAAATGCTCCCCGCATGACCTGACCATTGAGTCCTTGGCTGGGCGAGGCCTTGTCGAATATGGCGAGGCTCGGCCAAATTCGACAAGGCCTCGCCGATTCGATAGGGCCTTGCCCCCGGCTGGCAAAGGTGAGCCTCACCAATCCTTGCTGGCCCTCGCCTCTAATCATCACCAATGGCCGACCAAGGAAAGAAGAAGATGGAAAGAAAAAAAAAAAAACAATTCAAAAATTCAAAAAATATTACAAAATTTGAAAAATAAAAAAAAATATTTTAAAAATGCCACATCGTCAGTGTTCGTCGGATGGCCAACATCCATATCAATGCCAACTAGCCAATTTTGGTTGGATGGACTGAATTGGCACAATTATAAAAGGTTTAGATTAACTTAGCCAAAAAAAAAAAGTTTATAACTAAATTAGCATAATTGCAATAGGTTTAGGACTTTTTGGTAATTCATCCAATTAAATACTAAAATATATTAATTCTAAAATTTATTTAACAGATCAAAATATAATTTAGAATAAATTAAAACAAAATTTGGAGACTAAATGCAATAAATCAATCAAATAAATATGTTAGAGCATCCAATTTCACCATAACCATTGGATATGAATTTCAAATTATTGTAGGTACAAGAATGATATCAAACATGTAACAACAGAATTTTCTAATCTATTTACTATCTTATTTCTAGGTATAGCAAACCTACTCATTTTATTAATCCACTTTATCTCTATGTGAATTAAAATAAATATAAGTACATTAAAAACTATGAAATCCCGAAAGAGGTGCCTTGGTATCAAACCCAATGAAATTTAGTTTAGTATCAAACCTTAACATAACTCGATCTTTTAAGATTGACCATACTTACGTGATATAAAAAAAAAAAAAAGAACTGTCGTTCCTTTGCCACATCGAAAAATAGGATCCAGTAACAAACAAGCCAATGTAGGAACAGAGCTACAGCTAACTGGTTTTTTTTTTTTGTAGAGATACTCCTTTGTATATCTTTCATGATTCAAGCCGAATATCTCTCTCTCTCTCTCTTTCAAAACCACATTGCTCTCATTGTGAGACGGTGATTATTAACATGTAATGATAAATGCTAATCATATTTTTTCTATATCAATGTTTTCTCCTGATAAATACCCTCAAGTGAACTTGTCGCTTGAAGAGATATATGTGTAATTTATAGTAATAGGTAGTGCATGTTTTCAATTGAATGAGAATGATTGAATACATTGGATGTCTTAATGAGTCGGGGCGGCAACATCAAGGACATAAATAAAGCGCTATCACAATAATATGTGATCAATGCATAATACATATAATAAGGGAGAAGTATACTATCAATGCCATTAATTGTGTATTGTTGGGTTGTACTCGCTCAAGAACTCAAATTCAATCACACACTTATTATGTCTTGAATTAATGATATGAGGTACCAATCTGTCTTATTAAAGTATATATGGCTTAGTAAATCGAATTGGGTCCTTCGAACTAGGTAAGTGATCATACGCAAAGAAGCTTGTATTAATTTGAGCCGTATGTACACCGGCTAAAACGTTGGAAACCAACACGATAATATACATCTCCGACAAGGTCGAGCCATCAAATAGAAAATAAGAAAACCCCTTGCAACTCCAAGGCAAAGACCCCCAAGAAAAGCTGAAAACGAGAGGGGCTTTAAAGCCAGACCCACGGTCCATAATCTAAGCCCTACTCTTGTCCTGGCCGTTGACTTTATCTTTCCCCTTTGAAAAGAAAAGCTTTATTTGACAGATAATTGTCTTTTCTTTTAGTTTATAATGCTTTTTAAGATGATTGGGTTTCCATCTCAGCTGACGTCTGCGAAGGCACGCGCCTGGGCCGGAGTCTGACGGCGAGAGGGTTAGCCATCTCGCAAGAAAGCTTGAGATACTCCGACAAGTCAACCTTGTCCTCACTCACCGCCGCCCTCCAATCATACTCCTCCAGCATCGCTGCCACCCAATGCGTGACAGTCGTCAGCCCCAGCATCTTCCCGGGGCAGGCCCTCCTCCCCGACCCGAACGGCGCCAGCCGGAGGTCCGAGCCGAGCACCGAGAACTCCGCGCCTTCTTCGCCCAGGAACCTGTCGGGCCTGAACCGGAGTGGGTCGGGCCAGACACTGGGGTCCCTGCAGATGGCCCACATGTTGACCATAGCCGTGGTTCCTGCTGGCACGTGATGACCGTCCACGGTCGTGTCAGTGATGGCCAATCTTGCCCAGGACAGCAGTGGGCCCGGCGGGTGGAGCCTCAGCACTTCCTTCACTACGGCCTGGAGATAAGGCAGGTCCCCTATGTCCGATTCGTTGACCTCCCTTGACCTTCCCACCACCCGGTCCAGCTCCTCCTGGACCCTCCCTTGAACTTCCGGATGGACCACCATCCTCGCTAGGATCCACTCCATCAGCACCGCCACCGTGTCCGTCCCTCGAAATATCATCTCCTGCGATTTTTTTCCATTCATATGTTACTCCCAAATTTTGGTACCAACCTCCTCATGAAAAACGTCAATTGTAGACAATGCCCATGATTGAAAACTCTGAAAGTTCTAAGTATACTCTGCAAAGAAAGTTGTTAAAAACTCAGTGCTTACCCACAGAATGGCGATGATATCGGAGTCGGGCAGTTTATCAGAACCCTGAAGCGAGAGCAGAACGTCCACAAAGTCCTGGTGGTCGGCGACCGGTTGAGCTCGATGCTCTGCGATGATTCTGCTAACAAAGCGGTTGACTTTGGGCACCAGCCTAGAGCACCTGAATTTGATTTTCTGAGGGTCCAGCTCTGCCATCCAGGGGAGATGATCGGACCAATTCAGCGTGCCTAATAACTCGTACCCTTCGTCCACCAGCCCCGTCAGCTCTTCCACTTCAGGGCTCGTGCAGCTCAAGTCGTAGGATTGTCCGAACACACAGCTCATCATGTGGTTCAGTGAGGCTCGCTTCAGCACTTGGCGAACTGTGAAGAGTTGCTCACGGGAAGCGAACAGAGCCGCGGACATCTGAGAAGCGACAGTGTGCCGCTGAGACTCGAAAGCCTTGATTTTGTTCGGGCAACAAAGGTGAGTACTGGCAATTCTCCGGAGGGTTCGCCAGTAGACGTCGTGGGGAGAGAAGCCAATTGCCCTGTTGAACATGAGCCTGTAAGCAGACTCTTTCACAGGGCGATCGGCAAACACAGAGCTGTTGAGGATTTCTTTGGCGACTTCAGGGTTACATGTCACGATGACCCGACTATCGCCCAGGCTGAAGGCCATCAGGCGCTTAGCCCCGAAGGCTTCAGCAGCAGCGGCAACCCGGTGATGAGCCAAGTGGAGCATGAGGCTCATGCTTCCGAAAAGAGGCAATCCCCTGGGACCGGGGATCGGGTGGGATGGAGAAAGAGAAGAGGAGGATGGAGAGAGGAAGAGTGCCTTGCGCCAGAAATATTTGCCCCAGGCAGGGCCACCAGGGTAAGACCAGTGGAGGAGGGTGATGGCAAGCCAAGTTAAACCCAGCAAGAGGAGGGACCAGGCAATGTTATCATGGGAGGCGATGGCGAAGAGCCAGAGGCTTTTGAACTCTGAACTCATGGTCATGCTTGGCTTGGAATGAGGTTTTGAGGTAATTGAATGTGTTGGTTGGGGCTGGTATTTATAGGGCAGAGCACGGGACGACCCCTGCGTAAATTAATGGAATTTAAGCCCAAATAGAGATAGCAGCGCCGTCACGAGGGCATGACATGAGTTTAGTGTGAAAAAATCTTCTTCCTATCACCTGGGGGGATTTCTATATCCTACTATTATCTCAAAAAATTTTCACTGCTGGTTGTCGGGCCATTTGTTTCCCTCAAATCTAGCCACTAGGGAACCCCGCTGGTTATAATAGGTCGTATCTATACATTTTCCAAACCAGTGAGAATTAGATACTAAATCCGGGAGTCATATGTGTACGCGTATACGAAAAAACAACGAGTCCGATGAGAACCTCAAACAGTTAAGCAGGATCTCAGAGTCAGAGATATCTCTCGTGCTGGAATTGGTTCCCATCTACTTGCAGGTTTAAGAACGTTATTGGTCCGCGAGTCGTATGTGCACACGTATCCGAAAAAACCGGCGAGTCTGATGAGAACCTCGAACGGCTAAGCAGGATCTCAGAGTCAGAGATATCTCTTGTGCTGGAATTGGTTCCCATCTATTTTCTGGTTAAGAACGTTATTGGTTGAGAGGAGAAAAAATGCTACTGGTTTAGTGCTGATATGAAAGACGTATGCTCTGATTTAGTGCAGCGGAACTACTCGTCCTTTCGAACATCAGCAATGACTCCTTTTAATTATTCGCGAGAACTTTCCACGGGAGACGAAAGTGACGCCCGAAATTGTTTTTTCACCAGCTCCTTCGAACATAAGAGAGGGGAGTTTTTTTAAGCGCCTAGGGTACAGGACATTTCTCGGTAATGATCCTGCACTTGTGTCTATTGACTCATTGCTTCACAACAAAAGCAGCCAGAGTTTCCCCATTTTCCAGGAATGGTCGGGGAAGGTTAATGACCCTTATAATACAGACTCTGTTTTGCTTTTAGCTTGGTGGAAATAGAGGAAGCAAAGTCCTACAAGAGTCTTCTTTTTCCAGGAAAAGTCGAGGGAGGATAAGCCCAACTTGAATTCTTTCTAATTCAACTCGACAGTCTGTTGATCATCGTTTAAGCTATGATCAAATCCTAAGCGGGAGCTCGCCATATGTTTTGAAGTAGCAACTCGGTTTTGGGTATCTCTATTATTGTCTTTCTTCGGGTTATGTGCGTGATACCCGCACCAGGAACATATATTCGACTGTTCGGGCTCACTCCATATATTCCAAAGCGTGGGTAATCAGATCTAGGCATTGATGGCCGTTGCCTTGGAGGGATGCAGATGGCAAGATGACTTACGGTCAAGAGACCTTGCCATTTCTGATGGGCCATCCATGACTTTGGAATCATATCATATGTGGTCAAGATGGGGTCATATTTTTTTTGGTGCCAAAAGTTTCCGTTGGATCACTTAAGTGCCAAATTGGAAGAAAAACAATCACTTTGATGCCACAAGCAAAAGATTCTGGCCAACGTGGCTTTTTAAATAAAATAAAATAAAAATCGACAAGGCCTTTAAACGACACCATTTTGTTGTCCTCCTTAATGAATTTTGGCTTCACAAAAACGACGATGTTTAACTCATTTGGAGTTTTTTTTTTTTTTTTTGGATTGAAATTAGGGTTTTTCCGACCGTCGTTGATCGGCCTCTGCCGTCACTCACTTAGCCACCATTGCTCAACCGCCATTGCTCGACGCTGTTCGGACGCCCTCGACAGCACACGAGGGAGCACCAACCCCAATCGCCAAAGCCTAGGTACTAGAAGACGCAGGCTAGACACTCGTTAGGAAGATCAAAGATGGAGAGGGAGAAATCAATGACGGTGCACTCGTCGACGGCCTCCCCGAGCATCGGCTAGATCACAACCTTCAACTTGGCCACCGAGTGGCCGTCGTCGGGGTTGGTGTTGGGGTTGGGGTCAGGGTCAGAGTTGCGGCCACCGAGTGGCCATCGTCGAGGTCGGGGTTGGGGTCGGGTCATAGGGCCAAGTGGCCATCAAGGTCGGGGTCAGGGTCGGAGCTATGGCCGCTAAGTGGCCATTGTTGCAGTCGGGGTCAGGGTCGGGGTTAGGGTCGGAGCTGCGGCCGCCGAGTGGCCAACGTAGGGTTTAGGGTTGGGGTCGTAGGGGTTGGGGTCGAGTCATGGCAAGCATGGGGGCTGGAGGATGACAATTTAGGGTTTTGAATTGGGGAGACACCAAATGGCGTTGTTTTGGTGTTAGGATGCTGACTCTGTACTCTCCGACAAGCCACATTAGCTTTAAAATTTAATAAAAAAAGTGTCACGTCGGATTTCCGGCCAATGAGATCGAAGTTGGCATTGAAGTGAGTGTTTTTCAAAAAAATTGGCATTTAAGTGATCTGATAAAAACTTTTGACACCAAAATGAACGCCGTACACAACTTATGACACTGATAATGTACTTTTCCCATATAATAGAGATAAGAAGATATGTGGCAACACAACATAAACAATAACAATCTTAGGTGACATCTCGTAATCAACAAACATGGTATTAAATTCTAATCAAAAACATCCTGAGGCACCCCATGGATCAATGGTACTAAAATCTTCAGGGGCTTGTGGTTGGAGGTGGGGTGAGGAAAGGAATAGAGGGGATCTTAGGGAGGGAAGTAGGGATGCTTGGCATTGGTGGCAAGCTGGTCGGCACAGTTGGCAGGCTTGGAAGCGGCGGCAAAGTAGTCTTGGGCAACGTTGGTTGGTTGGCGGGAAGCGTCGGCAATATGGGCTGGGGCAGGGTCGTCGGGATGGCGGGCATGGGTGGCATGGCGACCTTAGGCAATGTTGGCATGGGTGGCATGGTGACCTTAGGTAATGTCGGCATGGCAGGCAATGGAGGTAGCGACCCCGGTTTCGGTAAAGTTGGTATGGTGGGAAGAGTCGGTATGGATGGCATGGTTGCTTGCAGCAAATGACGAGCTCCGAAGCTCATGTTCATGCTAGAGAAAATTAGGGTGATGAAGAGTACAAAGCTCTTTGAGGGAGAAGCCATATTGGTAAGTGGGCAATAGATGCTATGTTGTGATAGGCTCAAGGACTTGAAATTGGTGAGCTGAGAGGAAGGGGGATTGGAGTTTATATAGCAAGAAATGTTGGGTAGAATTAGGGCTATGAAGATAGGTTGGTGACTTCCCTTTTGCTTCCGTTGGGAAAGAATAGAAAGATGATGTCTTGATTGGTTCTTTAGTTAGTTCACCTCCTCATGTCAATGTTCCACCGGCATAGCCAAAGGTCAAGCCTGCTTATTGCTGTTTGAACTTTGAACTGCCACAAGGCACTGTGTCCATGAAGTCAAGCTTCGTTCGAATATTGTCTTAATGAAGTATTTCGGATTTAATTTTGGTGAATAAATAAGTAAATAACTTGCTTCCTAGTAAGTAGGGTGATTATTACGGTATCAACTCCCTTCTTGATTCTCAAACATATGGTGCTTGGGCTTACTTTTGAAGATTATCAATCCAAATATTTGACTCTTGTTACTTTCTATCTATCTGTTTTTTTTTTTTTTAGGTTGTAACTTTAGATTTGTTGAATTACCGCTTTTTAAGGGATGGGCATGGGATGTGGATTCCTTGTACCTAGAATCTATTTATTGGAACATGTTTATCATTTTTTGGAATTTAGAACCTATTTTATATATCATAAAACTTGAGAGCCTATCCTATCACAAATTCCAGAATTTACTCACATTCAACCTATATTATTAATTGAATCTTTAATGATTACTACTTGTTGTTCTAATTCATTGATCATAAAGACACATAAAAGTATGAATATTGATAAACTAAAAGTTTCAGTCATAAAATGAAAACTCAAATTAATGTTTCTAGTTTATACAATCATTATCAAATAGTACAAAATATGGTAAGATTGCATGAAGATACAAATTAAAAAAAAAAAAAAACATTAAAACTTGTGTCAGTCTAGGTTTCAAGTTCTAAGTTCTTCCAATAAAAAACTTAGAATTCACCCATTGAAACAGGTTTTCTTTTTGAAATCTCAAACCTCCCTTACATGCCTTGCCTTAAACCTTAAGCTTACAGATTTTCATCTGTCTAATTTTAGGTTCCAGATTTTATCTTGCGCTGACCCTTAATTAGATGTCCTCTCATGCAGACACCCAATCCCGTAACCCATTTCTAGTTCCGACTCAAAGATGCGAACTTTAGCTAGTCTCCGACATGTTTTCTGGGATTCCGAAGTCTCCAGCCAACCTCGTACCTAAAAGCTGCAGCTCACTTCACTCTCGCTGCAGCAGCAGAAACTCGACTCGTGCGTGCTTCCGATCTTTCCACTCTCTTGCAAGGCCGCGTTCCCCGCCCTCATCTCCTTCAAATCCACGCCCGCGTCTTCAGGCTCCACGCCCAGCAGGACAATCTGGTGGCGACCCGTCTCATCGGCCAATACCCATCTCGCGTCGCGTTCAGAGTTTTCGAACAACTGAAGAGCCCCAACGTCTTCCCCTTCAACGCCATCATAAGGGTCTTCGCCGAGGAGGGCCTGTTCCCAGAGGCTTGGTCCCTGTTCAGAGCCTTGAAGCTGCGCCGGCTCTCGCCTAATGACTTCACCTTTTCGTTCCTCCTCAAGGCGTGCTTTCGATGCGCGAGCGTCAGTCAAGTGGGTCAGATCCACACCCACGTGCTCAAAGCTGGGTTTTGTGAGGATCCTGTCGTGTGTAACGGCCTTCTCTCTGTTTATGCGAAGTCCGTTAAGGATGTCGTTTCCGCCCGTAAGCTGTTTGATGAAAGTCCCCAGAGGAATTCGGTCTCTTGGAGTTCTTTGATTTCTGGTTATGCTCAGTCGGGTCGGGCTGAAGACGCGTTGTGGCTTTTTGTTGACATCGTCCAGGAGAATTTGAGGCTTGAAGATGAAATCCTCGTGAGCGTCTTGTCGGCATGTTCTACTATTCAGGTCGCTCATTTAGAAAGATGGGTTAATATTCTGTCGAAATTTGTTGAAGATGTGAATCTTGGTGATATTAAACGTGATTCAATCAATATTGTTCTTATACATTTGTATGGAAAATTGGCGAGAATAGATAAGTGTAAGGAAAAATTCAATGAAATAACCAATCATGGAGTTGGAAGATTGCTTCCTTGGAATCTCATGATAACTGCATTTGGGCAAAATGGTTGCCCTATGGAGGCCCTGCATATTTTCCACCAAATGATGGAGGATAGCAACCGAAAGCCTAATGAAGTTACGATGGTTAGTGTCCTTTCTGCCAGTTCTCAGGTTGGTGATTTGGATCTTGGCAAATGGGTTCACAATTATTTGAGGTCAGAAGGCAGCAAAGGCATTCTTCAATCAAACAAAGTTCTGGCAACTGCATTGATAGACATGTATTGTAAGTGCGGGAGGCTGGAGGGGGCTAAAGAAGTTTTTGATCAGATGATATGCAAAGATATTGTCTCGTTCAATGCTATGATCATGGGCCTTGCAATGAATGGTGAAGGAGAAGAGGCATTGTGGCTATTTTCCAGCATCCAAGATTTAGGTCTGCATCCTGATTCTAGCACATTTCTTGCAGCTTTATGTGCATGCAGCCACTCAGGTTTGTTGGAGGAGGGACAGAGGATCTTTTCAGAGATGCAGATGAGAATTTCAGTCTCTCCCAGTTTGGAACACTATGCCTGTTATATTGATCTCCTTTCACGTGTGGGTCATATTGAAGAAGCCTTAGAAGTTGTTGCCTCTATGCCTTTTGAACCTAATAACTTTGTGTGGGGAGCTTTGCTTGGGGGTTGCCTGCTCCATGCTAGGGGAGAACTAGCTCAGCATGTATCGAAAAAGCTTGTGCAGGTTGACCCTGAAAACTCTGCTGGTTATGTGATGTTGGCAAATGCATTTGCAGCTGACAGGCAATGGGATGATGTCTCAGTTCTGAGGTGGGTCATGAGGGAAAGGGGGATCAAGAAGCAGCCAGGGCATAGCTGGATTCAAATAGATGGTATTGTGCATGAATTTCTTGTGGGGTCGCCAGGGCATCCACAAATGGGGATAATATATGAAACTTTAGGCAATTTAGAGAAAGCAATGAAGGTTCCTTAGACTTGAGCTGTATTTTTAAGACAGTACAAGTTGATTCATTTTGAGGGACATCTATTGCTTTGAACAGACTTACCTTCACATCCTTTTAATGAACCCCCTTTCATCACTACCCTTATTTTATGACTCTGCAGTGTGAGAGCTGGAGCATTGACTCATTTATAAATAGGGAAGCTAAACTGTCATCTGAAAAGAAACTAAAAGGCAAGGACTTTTCTTGTCCAGCTTGGGTATTTTTCCGTTTCTGATGAAGCATTGTGAAGCTTTGCCGTGAAAAATGGGCCTTTTCCTTTCTTCCCTCTTCCATAGTGTCCTTTAACCGAATCTCTAAAAACTTACAGGGGAATGACATGGGCTTTCCCATTCAATCAGAGATATGGCTAACTTTGAGGAAATGGAGGCAGCTCAGTGTGGTCTAATGTCATTAGATAACTTGATCTATTCACCAATTCTTCCACAGGCTTCTTTGGGAGCAGGTTCGCAGGGTAAGCTCCTTCTGGCTATGACTAGCCATATCTTTATACAATGATAGAGAATATGTCACTAGCCTATCTTCTGTCCAACCATCACAGCCAAAGGTTTTTTATTTTTATTTTTCAATAAACATGGATTACATCAATTGCGATGGTCATTGATTCCTTAAGGGACCATAGCTGGATCCCTGAGTTCTCACTTGTATATCAAATTTTCAAGAATACACGCTTCATTACTCTGGCTTTCCAATTTGCATTTTTTTCTTCGGTACTGATGTTGTCCTTCTCTGAGCAGGAAAATAATTATCAGTGAGAAACCAGGGCCTTCTCATGGTTAGATGATTGGCATTAAGCGAGTTATAGTTATTCTTGCTTCCACCATTTCCGAGAAAGGTGCTAGATTTAAGAACTGCTCTCAGTAGCTCCACCTGCATAACTGGTGGAAGATTGTGACATCGGGGGGAATGGTGCCGCATCTCCCATCTTTCAGCCGGAAATCTCATGGTTTCGGTCATCAAGATGATATCAAATTGGCTTTACCTCATATATGAATTTCTTGCATACTTGATGCAGAAAAAGGGCAATTGAAGCACAATTTTCCTTTTGTCACATTAGATACAAGGGGCGACGGATGCACATGCTCCTGGCCACAATCAAAGCTAAAGGTGGCCATAATCGAAGCTAAAGGTCCATTTGTTTTATGAAAAATGAATAAATTGGAAAAAAAATTCCTAAAAATAATCGTTTGTATCGCTTATAAAAATGAATAAACAAAATGTCATTATTTGCGAAAATATTAAGATATAAATTGTTGTTGATAATAAAACATTTTTTATTAGCTAATTCTTTCAAACGATACAAATGATCGTTTTTAGGCAAATATTTTCCAGATCATTCATTTTTCTCAAAATATATGGAGCTTAAAGATGTTATGGCCTTAGGATGTCCAATGTTCATATTTGAAGATGATGATTCCGTTTGGATGTTATTCCAAATAATTCCGGGTGGGTAACTTGGTCTCTTTAGGATGTCTTTGGAAAACTGACAAGCTTGTGATCAAATATGAGAAATGGGAACTCATGAATGATGTTTTTATCTATGTATAAAAATCTACTTTCTTCAGTTTTGACTGCATGGGCTTCTATGTGCTGGAGGATTGGAATGAAATGCCAATCAGAGTTGTATGAAGAGAAGAAAACAAGTTTTCCTCGTGAAAGTTGTCAAAAATTCTTAAACTTATTATATGGCGACCAATTTAATCATAAAATTTTCAATTATGTCAAGTTAGTCTTAAATCTTTTGACAATTTGTTAATTTAGTTCTAAATCTTTTAAATGTGCCAATTAATGGTAAATATTTTGATGATTTGTCAATTTAGTCATAAATTTTTTAATGATTTATCAATATAATCATTTCGGCCAATTTTAGCCTATACCATTTGTTGATAACACACATAGGACTCATCAACTCCACCCCCACATTCTATTCCTCATCTAGTGATTTTCCTATAGGCTTTGGTGGTGAGTTTTTCCTATCTTGAAGTTGTGTATCCTTGGATGGTGATTGGTCTTGTAAGTCTTAGTGGTGAACTTTATAAATTTTGATCTTGACCCTCAAATTGGTAGCGCATCCTATATGCCTTGGTTATGATTGTATTATATCTTGCATTTGCATTCACCTATCCCATCCCCATACACTTTGGTCTATCATCAAAACACATTCTATCCATTACCACTCAGGACATCAATCGCCCTATTTGCACCCACATTATATTGATATCAAAACTTAAGGTTGAACTTGTTTTAGGTGATTCCCTTTATTACCCATCCAACACCCACATTAAATTGGAATCAAAACTCAAAGTTGAACTTGTTTTGAGTGATTTCTTCAATCACCTATCTCGCATCTCATCTTATACTTACATTAAAAAAAAAACAAAAAAAGAGAAACGGTTGGTCGTCAATGGCATGGACCAAACAAAGAGTCTTCTACAGCTCAAGAAAAAGACCTACGAGACAAGTGCAGCGATTGCAAACGCGTTTGCAAATAAATGGATAGAGTCCTCACCTCCCCAGAGAAATGACTAAAGGGTGGCAAGAGATTTTCATTAAGCCTAAAAGTACATATCTTTTCGAAGATACTTCTTCTGATCAAGCTGAGAATTTTTCAAAATAGTACAAAGAAAAGGAAAAGCCCCTTTAGTTCATTAAGAGCTCCAACAAAAATCAAAAGGTGAAAATAGCAAGTGCTTCAAGTGTTACAGATATGGGCATGTACAAGTGGTTGTTCTAACCAGCGGGTTATCACTATTCAGAAAATTGAGAAGATTGACTTAGAACTTCAAGAGGATCAACAAGATTCATACCATGTACAATCTGAATAGAAGTCATACCAGATCGTAGAACAAATTGAAGAAGGAGAGATAATGATCATTCATATGTCATCAAGCAACTATGATATTATGGATGATGAATCCCCACATAAATCTATTGAGGCAAATGCTAAAGTTATAGATGAAGAGGGAATGATTATAGTGGTCGGATATATTACTTGCCATTTTCATTTCATAAGCCCTGAAATATTCCCTCTCCAAGTGTTAATTAGTTGTCAAAATATATTTGACATATTTTCATCTTTTCAAAATGATTTAAAGATATTTTTTTAGTATGAAACTAGTATATTATCTAGTTTGTTGGAAACACAACCATAACAAGATTTGAGGATAAATCATCAACAACCTAGGGATATTGATGCGGGAGCATCTGGCACTATTAATCAACTCACATGCTCACCTCAGATCTCATCGATTAATCCTGATTCCTACAAGCAATCCCGATTTCAAATATAACTTAATAAATTGGGTTCAAGATTGAAGTTGCCAATTATGTGGAAAAATTATCAATTAGGTGGACAAGTTGTCCATTTCATGATTACTAATTGACTACCTAGTTGTCATTTACAAGCTTGTTGTCAATTCTAAGATTACTAATCAACCACCTAGCAACCGAAAGCTATTCTAGACGATTTCCTTTGTCATTTGGTGATCTTTCAAGGTGTCTATTGGGTAGCCCAAGCTAGAGAACGAATTTGGAGTCTAAGTTTAATTACTTTGCATCTGGTCAAATGTCATTAGTCATAGTTTTATGAGTCCTACTTGTCTTGGAGGTTCCAAGAGTCAAAGTTCAAGTCTCTAAGTGCTTTAATGCATTTTCCTAGTTTTTTTTTTTTTTGGTATTGGAGGAACCGGCTTGCAGCCGACAGCTCATTTTCCTAGTTCCTAAGTCTCTAATTGCTTTCTAGTTCCTATGTCATTACTATTAGGTAGAACCCATAGCTTTAATGTCTAGTCTATTTCCTATGTATTAGTTTCTCTATATAATGAGGCGAATTCTCAAATATAAGTTAGTCAATTTTGAATATTGGGAATACACAATTTGCCTCTATGCGAGAAAACACGTATCCCTAGTTTTTGTATCATTAAAAGGTACATTCTTTCTTAGTGATAAACCAGATGCGGTGTATTCTAGGTTAGTGGTTTTCATGTAGGCCTTGATGGTGAGCTTCTTCTATCCCGAGTTGGTATATCATCGATTAATGGTTCATCTTGTAAGGGTTGGTGGTGAACTTCATCAACCCCGATTTTAATCCTCGGCTGGTGACGTGTCCTATATGCCTTAGTTGTGATCGCATTCTATCTTGTATTTTCATTTATCCATCAATATCCACCCTGTACACTTTAATCTATCCTCAAAATACATTCTATCTCATTAGCACTCAAGGTAGCAAAAGAAATGTCCTCAAACTTCCCAAAATAAAGTTTGCAATTCTAAATGTGTATATAATTAACCCCACCAGACTGGAAAAGCAAGAATAGTACGTTATAAACATAGTGTTAGCCTTAGGTTCAAAGTATGAAAGTCCATATAGACATGCAGTGAACAGTTCCATTTCCATCTTCCTAGCCACTAGCCCGCAGCATGTGCTACGGGGATCCGCATCACCGTATCTAAGAGGTGTAGAAAATAAAACTTATCCAACAACTGGTATCTTATCTCACGTCTTCTGCCATATAAAGATTGTGAAGCCCAAGTACATAGAGAGGTTATAGATAATGTGCGGACATACTTATGCAAACATTTCTTCCATCGGTAAATCAAGAGATTTCATCGGTGCAAGATTCTTTGATTCTCTGGACCTATTAGTACGGCATGTACGAAGACATCCGGTCTACATCCCTGAACTTAGGCCATTAAACATCTACGGCCAACAACGTTCACCTCCGTTTTCTTTTGACAAGCACAACCTTGAAAAAGATATTAATGCATGATTTTTTTTTTTTTTTTACCTTTAAAATGTCTATGCACGATCAAGCCCCTCAGAACTGTTTTTCACAAAACAAGGTTGAGGAATAGCCAAGAGAATTTCATTTTAGTAGCTAAAGTGACGGCTCTTCAGCAATGACGGCGTTGTGAAGAAGGGCCCATCTCAGAAATGTCATTCGTGCAGCTCAAAAGGAAGTCCACACTGCAACCGATTGAAGTCCTGTCCACTTTCTTTAAAATATTATGGACTCTTCCAAGGCAATGTGATGAAGCATCAGGAAATTCTTCAAGGCTCAGAATTTTCTCCATCCAACTCGAGTGGGTAGCGCAAATCCTAAGATGAAGGCAGTATCATCATGGAGGAGGGGCAACTTAACCATCAAAGGATGCTATGCAAAGTGTTATATCCCTCATCCAAATGTAAAGTGAAAAAAACAGAAAAAGGATCAGTGTAGTCTTTAGTGTATCGTGGAATTTTCAAAGATTTCCAATCTTTTCCTAAATTATACTAAACATATGATGGGATTTTCTACGATGCAAAGAATATTCCCAAGATTTCTAATCCAATCTTATCTAGACTTGTGATTAGAAAACATTAAATTTATTTTGTACCAATGATCTTGCCTATAAAGAATTGGGCAGGCCAAGATGAGCCAAACAGGCTGAAGAAGGGAATTGCCTGCCCAAAATTGCCCTTTGCCTTTCGGCCTGAAAGGGCTTTGGCTAGCCCTATTAGATTCAAATCAAATAGCTAGTTATTGATTTCTATGTTACTTAAAAATGATTCATTATGTACTTTTCTAAAGTCAACATGCCTTGCATTTCATCTCGTATGTACTATTTTCCTTAGTTTTACAATCGAAACATCCCACGTAAAATATTTAATGTTTTCTAGTGATCCTGTGACCATTGAATATTTGTCATTTAGGCTTCCATCAGGCTAATATATAAAAAAGGACAACGCTCCAATAATCTTGATCCTGAAAGCAGTGTTGTCATCTGGCTGATCTGGCAAGACAGAAGGACAAATTTTGACCTTCACCAATCAAAACGAAGAATAAAAGAACAATTTTGGACCTTCTTCTTTCGCCGGTGGGAGATTGATCAGAGGAGGTGAGCCAACCGAGTACCAACAGAGAGATCGTCTTCTGTTTTTTCCTAACTATACCCAAAGGCCAGTCAACAACTCATCAAGACAATCCGAATCTAGACATCTGGTTTGTTTTGTAAGTTACACGACATATCTTGCTTTATAAACTCCATCTCTTGCCTCTCGGCTCATCAATTTCAAGTCCTCGAGCCTACGCAACATAAAATTCATTCTCCATTTATCAATATGACTTCCTCGACGAGCGTTGTACTGGTTGTTGCCCTAATTTCCTCGTCCATGAACATGAGCTTCGGAGCTTGCCATCTATTACAAACAACTATACCATCGATACCATCTCTGCCCACAATACCTACTTTGCTGAATCCGACATCTTTGCCACTACCAACCTTGCCGACATTGCCAAAGGTTGCTGTGCCACCTGTGCCCACCATCCCGACCACCTTGCCTCAGCCCACACTACCAACGCTGCCCACCACCCAGCCAACGCTGCCCACGACCGCTTTGCCACCACTTCCGACCATGCCGACCGTGCCAACTGCTGTCCCGAAGCTAACCTTGCCACCATTGCCGAGCATTCCTGCTTCTCTTCCTAAAATTCCTTCCATCCCTTTCCTCACTCCACCTCCAGCAACCAGCCCTTAAGAGAATTAGAAACTTGCGTAGTTACATCTCGTTGTATTTTCAATTTGTCGCAGTGTCCCTTTCGTTGTTGGGAATATTTGCATGTACTGTGGATTGTATTGGTTGTTCATGTTATTTATTAATGATTTGATTTGATATGATATGAGAATACGTTTTCTCGTGTACCCTTGTACTGATTGATTAGTGATTACTTTGCTCATTAACGAGCTGCATATCAATCGATCTTTTGTTTGGCCAATTATTTAATCAGTCTCATTCAATTGAAGGGGAAACATGCTTTGCCAAATGGTTAAATTAATTAGGAATATGATAATGTCTAAGGTGTAATTGAGCTGGTCGCCCCTTCATGCCCTCTGTATGAAAGAGAAAAAACCATGCTCCACAGGGCCTTGCGTCATTTGGGGCGGATTTACCCCACTAACACGGGGTGCTAGCCCAGCTACATCCGCCAATTCTATCCCTTCTAATCTGCTTTTACAAAATGTAAATGTTGTTTATTCGGTTATATCCACTAATCATAAGTACTTAATAATTACCGATTACTTTAATCTTCTTAGATTTTAGAAAACGTTGGGTTATTACGAAAAGGAAATTGAGATAAGAAGATTCAATTCAATAGAAACAAAAATATACCCTAACAGAAATGTTTTTGTTTATGACTAGCGGCAGTAAAAATCAGCATTGCAGAGGCATGGAAGATAGTCAGAAACAGAGGAATTGAAAGTGGATTGGCATACGTCATCCGCTTTTTTTTTTTTTATCTAAATGTGCCAAAGAAGCTTCATGTTTAGTTGACAACAATGAGCAGATTGATGACCTTGGAACCAATTCGTATAAATGAAGATTAGCGGATGATTTTTGTCTGCTTTTTCATCAATCTTGTGAGTCCGCAGACCACAGGAGAACTTTGAAATTTCTAAAACTTTCACAATCTTCTAATCTCGATGGGAAAAATTCATATATGGACAATGGACATGTCTGGATGGATTTTTATTCGCCTAACCAGAATCTTGTATCAGACGCACCTTGACTTTTCTCTAGAGTAAAACCTCTGAGAATTTCACAAAACATAAATCTTGACTAATATATAATTTTTTCATAATCCGTTTAAAGTAGAATTATATTTCAAGTTTTGGGGCAAAGTAAAACAAGCACAAAGAATATTTTGAAATTTTCATTAAAGCTTTTTTTTTGGCTAAGTATACACGAACAAGTCTACATTCCTCAAGTACGGATTTTTCCCCATACCGGCAAATTTTAATAAGTTCCGGTAAATGTCAAATAACTGCTAATAAAAATTAGGACTAATGAACCGCAAAGTACGGTGGACCCCACGACACCACACATGAAAACCCTAGCTCCATATGTTCAAAAATCAAGAAGCTAGTTGATACCCTAAATATCACTTTACTTAAAGCGGAAGCAAGGTGTTGACTTCATTATATTCAAAACAAAGTGGTTTATCAGTCACCTTCCATTAAGACAAAGATTCGAATGAAGCTTGACGTCATGAACACATCTGGCCGGTCAAACAGCAACAAACAGGTTTGACCTTTCTTTATGCCGGTGGAAGATTGACATGAGGAGGTTAACTAAGGAACCAATGAAGAGATGATCTTTCTATTCTTTCCCAGCCGTACCCTAAGGCAAGTCACCAATTTACCATCACAACCCTAATTCTAGCCAGCGTTTCTTGCTATCTAAACTCCAATCACCTTCCTCTCAGCTCATCAATTTGAAGTCCTTCAATTGAGTCCTAAATTTTTCAGTCTATCACAACATAAAATGTTGACGTGGACGCCAAGATGCCGTGTAGGACTGGAGCTGATGTGGACAATTTTTAAATAATTTTTGAATTTTTAATTATTTTTCTGTTTTCCCCTTTTTTGGGGGGGGGCTTTCTTGGCCAGTGCCCACGTACCAATATGGCTTCTTCCTCGACGATTCAGGTAGGTGCAAAGAAAGCGTTTTGTCCTCTTGAGGGAGAGGGTGAATGTCGCCATTCCGGAGGTGGTTGTTGTCCGGATGGACTGAATTAGTAAAAAGTGAAAAGGTTTATGACTCAATTGGCAAAATTAAAAGGTTTATGACTGAAAACAAAAGTGAGTTTTGGACTTTTTGCCATAATATCCAGTAATTTGGCTTCTTCCTCAAAGCTCCTCTTCATGACCCTAATTTTCCAAGCATCCATTCCATCCATACCGACTCTTCCCACCATACCCAGTTTACCGAAATCAGG
Source organism: Eucalyptus sideroxylon (assembly GCA_014182405.2). Lineage (NCBI taxonomy): Eukaryota > Viridiplantae > Streptophyta > Magnoliopsida > Myrtales > Myrtaceae > Eucalyptus > Eucalyptus sideroxylon. The sequence continues at coordinate 28,766,247 of CM024554.2, read as the reverse complement.
GTCACTACCTCCACTACCTGCCATGCCTACACTGCCTAAGGTTGTCCTGCCGCCCATGCCTGCCATGCCTCAGCCCACATTGTCGACGCTGCCCTCCACCCAGCCAACTTTGCCCAAGACTACTTTGCCACCGCTTCCAAGTTTGCCAACCATGCCGACCACCTTGCCACCGATGCCAAGCATCCCTACTTCTCTACCTAAAATCCCCTCTATTCCTTTCCTCACACCACCTCCAGCCACAAGCCCATGAAGATTTCATTTACCATTGATCGATCGGGTGCCTCGGCGTGTTTTTGATTAGAATTTATCAGCATGTTTGTTGATTAGGATGTCTGTTGGGATTTTGTTTGTTATTCAATGTTTGTTACCATGTATCTTCCCATCACTATGATGTGTATTGATTATACGTTACTTTGCTTACATTTTATTATGTTCTTCTCGTTGCTATCTCAACTCATTATTGCATCCAGTATATTGAATCGATATCATTCAAGCGAAAAAGTTCATGAGGTCTTATTTGTCAGGGGAAGAGATGCAGATAGAAGTGCACCTTAAAAAGGTGTCATGTACTACCATAATTCTAGCTACAATCTAGACACAAACACGGTACTCCTGTGACGGAGCCAGAATTCTAACAAAGGGAAGGGGGCCGAAATTTTCAACATATTAGACATAAATGTGATGAGCATTTCTTATCATGACATGTAGGAAAATAAAGTCTGGTACATCAACGTAAGTTGTACTTTAAATTTAGATTACGAAATTTAATTTGTTTTTACGACACCAAAAATTAATTATGGAATTAGCATCACGCCTAGAATAAAAAGAAAAATTAAATTCATCAGAAGCCCTGAGTGTGGAAATTACAAATGGTCATGTTAAGAAATAAATGTTTGGTAACAACCTTTAATCGCTTAAAAATAGCTAAAATAATGATGGCCATCGTGACCTCAAATAGAGGCAAAAGTTCTGCTTTGCTGATGAGGTTTTGTTCTGCTATTTCTACCAAATGTAGGAACGGTGATAAATGCTGAGGATGGCCATTATTGGGCCGGATTTTACGCCATTATAATGGGGCGCCAGCCCAGCTACACTTACTAACTCGAACCCTCTAATATGCTTTTTCAATATATATATTCAGTTAACATATACTAGTCACGGGTAATCTAAATAATTACCAATTTATTTAATCTTTGAAAACGTTGGGTTATAATATATGCATATGACTCGTTGGATCATAGGAGTCTTACGTGAGTTTCGCACGATTCAATGGATCGTGTGCATTGATAGGCGAGACACATTTTAAATTAAGATAAAACCACCGAGGTTCATCTAGGACAAAACCACAATTCATTAATATTATTAAACGATGCTAAATGAATAGTTCCCGATAGCTATTTTCCTGAATTCATTTCTCGCAGCTTGAGCTGTTCATTTGAATTTCTAGCTGTGGAGTGCTACTATGTGGATGTCTTAGATGATGTCCTCATCTACGATTTCCTGCACTACTAGATCATGACAAGTGCGCATTTTTAGTTTTATTTTTTTTATTCATGTAAGTAAAGTGAAGATGAGAATATGAAAGTAGCTGAGCTTATTGACGCTCTTGGGCAGTTTTGTATGAATGATGAATCTGTGATTTAAATCATCGCTATTATATCGGTTGCATCATTAATATTTCTTTAATATATCATAAGAACACATGATGGCATGGTTGATTATGTATAAGTATGTATTGATTGCTGTATGAATGGAAGGATGTCATACTCTTATCAATGTCAATGATATAGCCCAAGTAATTAGGCAAAGAGATTTTTTTTTTTTTTTTTTATTGAGAAACATGCGCTGCATTGATATAAATCACAGTGAAGCAAAGTAATAGTAACCAACGTTCATCTCAATTTTGCTACAGTGTAATAAAAAGGATTCATTAATGGATATTATAATCATGATTAACTAACTATACATTAATCGATACACTTTATTCCATGTAATTTTCACTTTGATAACGTTTTAGGTATTCTGATACTATTCATTTCATATTATCTCATTCATGAAATTAAACTATGCAAAAGATATTATATTACTTAAATCCAACATCATAACAAAAGATATCTCTATTCTGCGATCCGCCTCTCACCCTATTTTGTCAAAGCAAATCCCGCATCCCAAGCTCATCCCTATGAAAGGTTGTATTTCACCAAATAGAAACTCATAATTGAAATATTAAGATTAATAAAATCTACAAAGTATGGAGGACCACACAACACAACCCATGGAATCGCTAGCTCCATATGTTCAAAAATAAAGAATAAAAATCAGTTCATACCGCAATAACCGCCCAACTTACGAGGAAGTAAGTTATTTACTTAATTATTCCTGAAAACTAAGTTGTTTATTAGTCACCTACCATTAAGACAAAGATTCGAATGAAGCTTGACTTCATGAACAAATGCCATCTGGCAGGTCAAACAGCAACAAGCTGGTTTGACCTTTCTTTATGCCGGTGGAAGATTGACATGAGGAGGTGAACTAACTAAAGAACCAATCAAGACATCATCTTCTAATTATTTCCCAACCGTGCCCAACGGCAAGTCACCAACTTATCATCACAACCCTGATTCTACCCGACATTTCTTGCTATATAAACTCCAATCCCCTTCCTCTCAGCTCATCAATTTCAAGTCCCTGAGCTTATCACAACATAACATCTATTGCCCACTTTACCAATATGGCTCCTTCCTCAAAAAGCTTTGTCCTCTTCATTGCCGTAATTTTCTCTAGCATGAATATGAGCTTTGGAGTTCGTCATTTGCTACAAGCAACCATTCCATCCATACCGACTCTTCCCACCATACCAACTATACCAAAACCAGGGTCTCTACCTCCTTTGCCTACCATGCCAACATTGCCCAAAGTCGCCATGCCGCCCATGCCCACCATCCCAACGACCCTACCTCAACCCACATTGCCGACACTGCCTGCAACCCAGCCAACATTGCCCAAGACTACTTTGCCACCACTTCCGAGCTTGCCAGCCATGCCGACCAACTTGCCGCCGATGCCAAGCATCCCTACTTCTCTCCCTAAAATCCCTTCTATTCCTTTCCTCACCCCACCTCCAGCCACAAGCCCCTGAAGATTTTAGTATCATTGATCCATCGTTTGTCTCATCGTATCTTTAATTAGAATTTATTAGAATGTTTGTTTATTATGAGATGTCTCTTGGGATTCTGTTTGTTTATGTTTGTTGCCATGTATCTTCGTACCTCTATGATATGTATTGATCACTCATTACTTTGCTTACGTTTTATCATGTTCTTTTCATTGCTTTCACAGCTCATTATCACGTCCAATATATGCAATTGATCTAATTTCAATTGAAAATACGAGTAGTCCATAATTATAAATTACAGACAAATCTCTTTAAGCGACAAGTTCATGAATTGTATTCATTAGGAAAAAAGATTTAGAAGTGCACTTTGACTGTCGTTCCAGACAAAAAAGTTGTTTGGAGCCTCAAAATTGACTGTCTCGACGTGCTTCTAAAATGAGCACTTGGCACATCAATATGATCGCCGAACATTAGCTCCCAATTCAATTTCGAGCTCTCCTGAAGGTCAAAATATTGACTACCCTAAAAAATATATAAGCGTATGATCTTTCGAAACACACATGAAAGGGTGTCAAGGCATTCTTGATTCAACATATGTGGTTCTAGAATGCCATCTTTGCTACAACAAAGAACCCGTTTGCATAAACAGCACAGGCTAGAACTATCTCCTTAATGGCTCTTATGAATCCTGCACAAATAGCTAAGATCAGAAGTTTCTCAAGGAAAGTTCCACATAATCATAAGACAATTGTTTTCCACGACAAACTTGTAATGTGAATGAATCAGTAAATTGCATGAACAAAATTATGTAGTTACAAGAGTCAGTAGAATAGAAATTTTTTCTTTTCTCATACCGTGTTTACTTCAACATATATAAAAAGAAAAAAAGAAATACAAAGAGGAAAATACAAAAAGCAAACAAATAAAACCGATTTTATAAATGTTTACCTTGTCCAGCCATTTGCTTGGCCTGCATTATGTAGGCCTAAGATGGCTAAGACCCAGCTTCCTTGCACAGTTGTCTTGGTTCTTGCTATTGTGCTCCTGCTCATTGTCATCTAAATCTTGATCACAGTCCACAAAATGATTGCTCGAGTAATCCTTGTCACCCGAATGGGCAGAGCCGCTTTCCTTGCTTGGATCATCATCTCCTAACCTGTCTTGCTCTCTACATCAATCCCTTTCACAGCGATAGCCATTGCAACCTGTTTTTACTCTCTACCTCCGTCCCTCTCATCACTAAAACTTGATCCAGCTCCTCTAGTCTTCACATCATTGGCCCCAATCAACCATCCATTAGAAGTCTCAAGCCAAAACTTGGCAATGTGAGAGTGCTAGTATGAACAAAATAAAGGAGTTAGGGAAGAGAATAAGAACACAAGATTTATAGTGGTTCGGCTTAATCCAAGCCTACGTCCACTCTCCCACGCTAACAGCCTTCTTGGCTGGATTCCACTATGCAATCAACAAGAGATTACAACTTCGAGTGCAAACACTTAGTAGTAGATCACACTATCTCACTAAGACACTCTTTTGGTATTTCTCTCACGATTACAAACGTTTAAGCTCTCCAAAGACAAGTTGATGATCGAAGGTCGCTCAGACTTTGGAATTATAAATTCTACGCTCCGTCTCTTACTTGCTCATCGGTCCATGATCTCCTTAAATACTCCTCCACTTCCAAACTACCCGTTGGACAGCATCCCGGAGAATCGTCTTCCAATATACCCATTGGACAGCTCGTATCTAGAAGATTTGGTAGCCGTTGAGTGACAAAGGTAGAATCCCAAATTGATTCCGATCGCCCATACAAACGAAATCTTGGTTTCCATAAGTAAAGCTTCTTCGTATAGAAAGTTCTTGTCTTCAATCAAATCAATCTTGATGTGGAATCCAAACCAGATCACTAGCCGTTGTATGATTGGGCTTAAGTTATGATTCATCGAATCTGGATGTAAAGTCTGAGTCTGTAGACTTTACAATCTGGGTCTGTAGACTTTACAATCTGGGTCTGTAGACTTTACAATTTGAGTCTCGAGTCTGGCAATCTTCAGACTTTGAGTCTTGAGTCTGGCAGTCTTTAGACTTTGACACAGAAGTCTGGAAATCTTCAGAATATACTTTGGTCATACGTTCAGTCTTCTGGTCATCTTCTGACTTTGATAATATCCTTTACATGTTCTATCATCTGCATGGTCTATTACTCAACCATCAAACATGTTAGTAGCCTTTGATTTATTTTGTCATCTTCAAAACATCATTAGGGATTTCCCTAACACAATGTCAACAAAAGAACCAATGAAAAAGATCGAACCAAAAATGTACACCCTTCCATTCATCTCGTTGATGTCAGGTATATTCAAAGTAACGAAGTTGTTGCGTTCCTTTTTGGATCAATCTGCAAAACCTATTTTTCCTTTTTCCATGGAGATAATATCAATGGCTGTTTTCAGTAACACGACCTGAAACTTAAATAACAACCAAATTGACTCACAAAACGTAACAGTGAAGTCATATTGCAAAACCTATTTTTTCTTTTGCACATGGAGATGGCTGTTTTCAGTAACACAACCTGAAACTTAAATAACAACCAAATTGCACTGTAGATCCAAACATGTTGCGGACATACACTGAGGTATCCTCTTCATCAGATTGTCTTCTTCTTCTTTTGTTCTATGTATCCCTTGCAGTGCCCTCAGATAAACAAAAATAGTTACAATATAAATCGGATTTGGAACCTGGATCCAAGATCAGGTTGTTTAATCGGAGACCTGTTCCAATTTTCAAAAGTTTAAAATTAGTGTTCACAGGACACTGGCTGAAGTCCTACCTTGAAGTCGGTGCGGCCTTTCGTTTATTACCAATCGTCAACTGGATTTTCAACTGAAACAAGTAAGATGCATGGCCCAACAAATTTTAGAAAGAATACATTAAATCTTAATTATCATCAATAAATTTAATTAGAATTATCAGATGTGAATAAATAATTCATACATTCATTTTCCTTGGCGAAGAAAAACCTAAGCACGTATTTTTTCCCACAAAAATTTTGGGGATTATGGTCTACTTTTATTGTTGTTTATTATTATTATTATTATTATTATTATTATTATTATTATTGCATTATTATTATTATTATTATTATTATTATTATTATTATTATTATTATTATTATTATTATTATTATTATTATTATTATTATTATTATTATTATTATTATTATTATTATTATTATTATTGTTATTATTATTATTATTATTATTATTATTATTATTATTATTATTATTATTATTATTATTATTATTATTATTATTATTATTATTGTTATTATTGTTATTATTATTATTATTTATTTATTTATTTTTTTTTATTTTTTATTTTGCGAGAAGGGTCATGAAAAGCGAGGATTTTTCTGTGTTTACGAGTGCCTATTGTATTTATAGACTTGCAAGAAAGCATGTTCGGAGGCCCTTATCTTCAATCTAAGGTCAACAATATCGATTGCCTAATTTTCCTGGTATGGTTTGTAGAAGAGATCAGTGCATGCCCGCGTCATGTACTTTGAAATTGTTGAAGTTGAGAAATTTTCGGCATTGTTGCATCTCATCTTGTTATAGCATTTTATTTTGATTTTAGAGTCGAATGCTTCCTAATGTCTCCTCTTTTTGTTCAATTATTTAGCTTCCCTAGCAAAGCTGCTGGTGTTAGAGTAGCCTTATACGTACTGTCTCATATCCTTTTTCTCCAACCAGTTCGCCTGTTGGCTAATAAAGAACCAACAATCAGCTGTGTTCAATTTTGTCAACCAAATCAAACCGCTGTCTAAAAGGTGCAGGTGGTCTAATTCCATCGACCAATACAACCTAATGAGGTGCTCCTTCAAGAAAATGACTTCTGCTAGTGGAAATTCCTTAAGCTATTGCACGTCGACGAGATGGCGGTGAAGTTTCTCTACCATGGTCGCGAGGACGTGACAAGCTATATTAGGGAACTAATTCTTGAGACGATCACAGGTAAGGAAGTGAAGGGTGAGCAGCAACTGCCCTCCTTGTGAATCGATAGGGGAGGCCACGTATTGAGCACACATAATTTGCTGGCACGCACGAGCAGGGGAAACCGCAGGTGCGTGCAATGCACACGCACGGTAACCGCATGCGCGCGTGCAGCAACCGTTGGCGCGTGTGCGGCACGTGCCAGCTGACGTCATTGCGACGTTAGCCAGCGGTTGCTGCGCATGTGCCAGGCACTTGTTGGGTCGGTCGGTACGGCCCGACCCAACCCGTCTTTGGTGACCTGTTGACCGTTAATCGTTGACGTTGACCGTTGACCATTTAGAAAAAATGTGTTTATTTTTTCAATTGTAGAGGAATGTGAGTTGAAGGAGGCCAAGGGGTACAATGTTGTGCCTCATCAAGTCATTGAGGTACAAGATGATGCAGGGATTATGATCAATGATGCAATCGCAGACTGTTGACCATTGAACATCTGCTGACATACACATGTGGGCAATTTATAATGTCACCGAGGCTAAAGTTCCTTCGATTGGGGAACGCGACTACAAGTGGAGACTTAAATGAATTCTTTTCCCAAGTAAGGTGGCTTCAGTGGCCTCGCATCGAACCCAATCTGTCTTTTACGACAACCAATTTGCATCTACCAAACTTAGTGATGCTGCAGTTGTCATATAGCTCCATCACTGAGGATTGGAGAGGATGGAATTCAATCATGGTAAGATCGACAAAAGATACACTATGATTTTTTGTTTATCTTGTTTTGTCCATGAACTCATTTGTTAACAGCTTGTTCCCTTTTGTATAGGTAGCAAAGCGGCTAAAAGTTCTGCAACTTGAATATTTTGATTCTTTAAGATGTACTCTTAATCTCTCGACTTTCACAGAATTGGAGATTCTCATCTTCAAAACTTGTAAATAACTAAAGCGGGTCCACCCTTCTATCGGAGAAGCCAAGAGCCTCGTTCACTTGGACTTGAGTGGCTGTGGAAGTATTAAGGAGCTACCTAGAGAAATGGGCAAATTAGAAGGGTGAGCATCAACCACCCTCCTTGTGGATCGACAGGGGAGGCCATGTGTTGAGCACACATAATTTGCCGGCACGCACGAGCAGGGGAAACCACAGGTGCATGCAACGTAGGCACACGGTAACCGCACGCGTGTGTGCGGCACGCGTGCGCAGCACGTGTGCGGCGCGTGCATGATGCGTGCGCATCACGTGATAGCTGACGTCATCATGAGGTCAGCCAGCGGTTGCCTGCGCACGTGCCAGACATGTGCTAGGTCAGGCGGTTCGGCCCAACCCGACCCATCTTCGGTGATCCATTGACCGTTGACCGTTGACCGTTTATAAAAAATGTGTTTCTTTTTTCAATTCTAGAGGAATGTGAGTTGAAGGAGGCCAAGGGGTACAATGTTGTGCCTCATCAAGTCATTGAGGTACAGGATGATGCAGTGATTATGATCAATGATGCAATCGTAAACTGTTGACCATTGAACATCTGCTGACATATACATGTGGGCAATTTATAATGCCACCGAGGCTAAAGTTCCTTCGATTGAGGAACGCGACTGCAAGTGGAGACCTAAATGAATTCTTTTCCCAAGTAAGGTGGCTTTGGTGGCCTCGCATCGAACCCAATCTGTCTTTTTGGGTAACCAATTTGCATCTACCAAACTTAGTGGTGTTGCAGTTGTCATACAGCTCAATCACGGAGGATTGGAGAGGATGGAATTCAATCATGGTAAGATCGACAAAAGATAACCTCTATGATTTTTTTGTTTATCTTGTTTTATCGATGAACTCATTTGTTAACAGCTTGTTCCCTTTTGTATAGGTAGCAAAGCGGCTAAAAAATTCTGCAACTTGAATATTTTGATTCTTTAAGATGTACTCATAATTTCTCGACTTTCATAGAATTGGAGATTCTCATCTTCAAAAATTGTACAGAACTAAAGCGGGTCCACCCTTTTATCGGAGAAGCCAAGAGCCTCGTTCACTTGGACTTGAGTGGCTGTGGAAGTATTAAGGAGCTACCAAGAGAAATGGGAAAATTAGAAGGGTGAGTTGCAACTACCCTCCTTGTGGATCGACAGGGGAGGCCATGTGTTGAGCACACATAATTTGCTGGCAAGCACGAGCAGGGGAAACCACAGGCTCATGCAAAGCAGGCGCATGGTAACCCCACGCGTGTATGCGGCACGCGTGCGCGGCACGTTTGACGCGCGTGCATGGTGCGTGCATAGCATGTGCAAGTTTTGACATTAGCCAGCGGTTGCCTGCGCACGCGCCAGACATGTGCTGGGTCGGTCGGTTCGGCCCAACCCGACCCATCTTCGGTGACCCGTTGACCGTTGACCGTTGACCGTTGACCATTTTGAAAAAATGTGTTTCTTTTTTCAATTGTAGAGGAATGTGAGTTGAAGGAGGCCAAGGGATACAATGTTGTGCCTCATCAAGTCATTGAGGTACAGGATGATGTAGTGATTATGATCAATGATGCAATTGCAGACTGTTGACTGTTGAACATCTGCTGACATACACATGTGGGCAATTTATAATGTCAACGAGGCTAAAGTTCCTTCAATTGAGGAATGCGCCTGCAAGTGGAGACTTAAATGAATTCTTTTCCCAAGTAAGGTGGCTTCGGTATCCTCGCATCGAACCCAATCTGTCTTTTTGGGCAACCAATTTGCATCTACCAAACTTAGTGGTGCTGCAGTTGTCATACAGCTCAATCACGGAGGATTGGAGAGGATGGAATTCAATCATGGTAAGATCGACAAAAGATACCCTCTATGATTTTTTTGTTTATCTTGGTTTGTCGACGAACTCATTTGTTAACAGCATGTTCCCTTTTGTATAGGTAGCAAAGCGGCTAAAGGTTCTGCAACTTGAATATTTTGATTCTTTAAGATGTACTCTTAATCTCTCGACTTTCACAGAATTGGAGATTCTCAGCTTCAAAAATTGTAAAGAACTAAAGCGGGTCCACCCTTCTATTGGAGAAGTCAAGAGCCTCATTCATTTGGACTTGAGTGGCTGTGGAAGTATTAAGGAGCTACCAAGAGAAATGAGCAAATTAGAAGGGTGAGCAGCAACTACCCTCCTTGTGGATCGACAGGGGAGGCCATGTGTTGAGCACACATAATTTTCCGGCACGCACGAGCGGGGGAAACCACAGGCTCATGCAACGCAAGTGCACGGTAACCGCAAGAGTGTGTGCGGCACGCGTGTGCGACACGTGCATGGCACGTGCGCAGCACGTTATAGTTGACGTCATTGTGACGTCAGCTAGCGGTTGCCTGCGCACGCGCCAGACACGTGCCGGGTCGGTCGGTTCGGCCCAACCCGACCGATCTTCCGTGACCTGTTGATCGTTGATCGTTGACCGTTTCGAAAAAATGTGTTTCTTTTTTCAATTGTAGAGGAATGTGAGTTGAAGGAGGCCAAGAGGTACAGTGTTGTGCCTCATCAAGTCATTGAGGTACAGGATGATGTAGTGATTATCATCAATGATGCAATCGCAGACTGTTGACCGTTGAACATCTGCTGACATACACATGTGGGCAATATATAATGTCATCGAGCCTAAAGTTCCTTCGATTGAGGAATGCGGCTGCAAGTGGAGACTTAAATGAATTCCTTTCCCAAGTAAGGTGGCTTCAGTGGCCTCGCATCGAACCCAATCTATCTTTTTGGGCAACCAATTTGCATCTACCAAACTTAGTGGTGCTGCAGTTGTCATACAGCTCAATCAGGGAGGATTGGAGAGGATGGAATTCAATCATGATAAGATCGACAAAATATACCCTCTATGATGTTTTTTGTTTATCTTGTTTCGTCAATGAACTCATTTGTTAATAGCTTGTTCCCTTTTGTATAGGTAGCAAAGCGGTTAAAAGTTCTGCAACTTGAATATTTTGATTCTTTAAGATGTACTCTTAATCTCTCGACTTTCACAGAATTGGAGATTCTCATCTTCAAAAATTGTAAAGAACTAAAATGGGTCCACCCTTCTATTAGAGTAGTGAAGAGCCTCGTTCACTTGGACTTGAGTGGCTATGGAAGTATTAAGGAGCTACCAAGAGAAATGGGCAAATTGGAAGGGTGAGCAGCAACTACCGTCCTTGTGGATCGACAGGGGAGGCCATGTGTTGAGCACACATAATTTACTGGCACGCACGAGCAGGGGAAACCACAAGTGCATGCAATGTAGGCGCACGGTAACCGCACGCGTGTGTGTGGCACGGGTGCGCTACACGTGTGCGGCGCGTGCATGGTGCGTGTGCGGCACGTGCTGGCTAATGTCATCGTGACGTCAGCCAGCGGTTGCCTGCGCACCCGCCAGACATGTGCCGAGTCGGTCGGTTTGGCCCAACTCGACCCATCTTCGGTGACCCGTTGACGGTTGACCATTGACTGTTTAGAAAAAAATGTGTTACTTTTTTCAATTGTAGAGGAATGTGTGTTGAAGGAGGCCAAGGGGTACAGTGTTGTGCCTCATCAAGTCATTGAGGTATAGGATGATGCGGTGATTTTGATGAATGATGCAATCACAGACTGTTGACCACTGAACATCAACTGGCATACACATGTTGGCAATTTATAATGTCACCGAGGCTAAAGTTCCTTCGATTGAGGAATGCGACTGCAAGTGGAGACTTAAATGAATTCTTTTCCCAAGTAAGGTGGCTTCGGTGGCCTCGCATCGAATCCAATTTGTCTTTTTGGGCAACCAATTTGCATCTACCAAACTTAGTGGTGCTACAGTTGTCATACAGCTCAATCACGGAGGATGGGAGAGGATGGTTTTCAATCATGGTAAGATCGATGAAAGATACCCTCTGTGATTTTTTGTTTATCTTGTTTGGTTGATGAACTCAATTGTTAACAGCTTGTTCCCTTTTATATAGGTAGCAAAGCGGCTAAAAGTTCTGCAACTTGAATATTTTGATTCTTTAAGACGTACTCTTAATCTCTCGACTTTCATAGAATTGGAGATTCTCATCTTCGAAAGTTGTAAAGGACTAAAGCAGGTCCACCCTTCTATCGGAGAAGTCAAGAGCCTCATTCACTTGGACTTGAGTTGCTGCGGAAGTATTAAGGAGCTACCAAGAGAAATGGGCAAATTAGAAGGCTGAGCATCATCTACACTCCTTGTGGATTGACGGGGGAGGCCATGTGTTGAGCACACATAATTTGCCGGTACGCACAAGCAAGGGAAACCATAGGCACATGCAACGCAGGAGCGCGGTAACCACACGCGTGTTTGCGGCACGCGTGCGCGGCGCGTGCATTGTACGTGCGTGGCACGTGCTAGCTGACGTCATCGTGACGTCAGCCAGCGGTTGCCCGTGCATGCGCCAGATACGTGCCGGGCGGCGGTTCAGCCTAACCCGACCGATCTTCAGTGACACGTTGACTGTTGATTGTTGACCGTTTTGAAAAAATGTGTTTCTTTTTTAAATTATTGAGGAATGTGAGTTGAAGGAGAACAAGGGGTACAGTGTTGTTCTTCATCAAGTCATTGAGGTACAAGATGATGCAGTGATTATGATCAATGATGCAATCGCAGAGTGTTGACCGTTGAACATCTGCTGACATACACATGTGGGCAATTTATAATGTCACCGATTCTAAAGTTCCTTCGATTGAGGAACGCGACTGCAAGTGGAGACTTACATGAATACTTTTCCCAAGTAAGGTGGCTTCGGTGGCCTCGCATCCAACCCAATCTATCTTTTTGGGCAACCAATTTGCATTTACCAAACTTAGTGGTGTTGCAGTTGTCATACAACTCAATCACGGAGGATTGGAGAGGATGGAATTCACTCATGGTAAGATCGACAAAAGATACCCTCTATGATTTTTTTGTTTATCTTGTTTCGTCGATGAACTCATTTGTTAATAGCTTGTTCCCATTTGTATAGGTAGCAAAGCGGCTTAAAGTTTTGCAACTTGAATATTTTGATTCTTTAAGATGTACTCTTAATCTCTGGACTTTCATAGAATTGGAGATTCTCATCTTCGAAAATTGTAAAGGACTAAAGCAGGTCCACCATTCTATCGGAGAAGTCAAGAGCCTTATTCACTTGGACTTGGGTTGGTACGGAAGTATTAAGGAGCTACCAAGAGAAATGGGCAAATTAGAAGGCTGAGCATCAACTACCCTCCTTGTGGATCGACGGGGGAGGCCATGTGTTGAGCGCACATAATTTGCCGGCACGCACGAGCAAGGGAAACCACAGGCACATGCAACGTAGGCGCACGGTAATCGGACGCGTGTGTGCGGCACCCGTGCGCGGCACGTGCGCAGCACGTGCGAGGCGCGTGCATGATGCGTGCGCGGCACGTGCTAGCTGACGTCATCGTGACGTCAGGCAGCGGTTGCCTGCGCATGCGCCAGATACGTGCCGGGTCGGCGGTTCAGCCCAACTCGACCGATCTTCTGTGACACGTTGACTGTTGATTGTTGACCGTTTTGAAAAAATGTGTTTCTTTTTTAAATTGTTGAGGAATGTGAGTTGAAGGAGACCAAAGGGTACAGTGTTGTGCTTCATCAAGTCATTGAGGTACAAGATGATGCAATGATTATGATCAATGATGCAATCGCAGAGTGTTGACCGTTGAACATCTGCTGACATACACATGTGGGCAATTTATAATGTCACCGATTCTAAAGTTCCTTCGATTGAGGAACGCGACTGCAAGTGGAGACTTACATGAATACTTTTCCCAAGTAAGGTGGCTTCGGTGGCCTCGCATCGAACCCAATCTGTCTTTTTGGGCAACCAATTCGCATCTACCAAACTTAGTGGTGCTGCAGTTGTCATACAGCTCAATCACGGAGGATTGGAGAGGATTGAATTCAATCATGGTAAGATCGACAAAAGATACCCTTTATGATTTTTTTGTTTATCTTGTTTCGTCGATGAACTCATTTGTTAACGGCTTGTTCCCATTTGTATAGGTAGCAAAGCGGCTCAAAGTTTTGCAACTTGAATATTTTGATTCTTTAAGATGTACTCTTAATCTCTTGACTTTCATAGAATTGGAGATTCTCATCTTCGAAAATTGTAAAGGACTAAAGCAGGTCCACCATTCTATTAGAGAAGTCAAGAGCCTTATTCACTTGGACTTGAGTTGCTGCGGAAGTATTAAGGAGCTACCAAGAGAAATGGGCAAATTAGAAGGCTGAGCATCAACTACCCTCCTTGTGGATCGACGGGGGAGGCCATGTGTTGAGCACACATAATTTGTCGGCACGCACGAACAAGAGAAACCACAGGCACGTGCAACGTAGGCGCACGGTAACCGGACGCGTGTGTGCGGCACACGTGCGCGGCACGTGCGCGGCGCGTGCATGGTGCGTGTGCGGCACGTGCTAGCTGATGTCATCGTGACGTCAGCCAGCGGTTGCTCGCACACGCGCCAGATACGTGCCGGGTCGGTCGATTCGGCCCAACCCGACCGATCTCCAGTGACATGTTGACCCTTGACCGTTGACCGTTTTGAAAAAAATGTGTTTCTTTTTTAAATTGTAGAGGAATGTGAGTTGAAAGAGACCAAGGGGTACAGTGTTGTGCTTCATCAAGTCATTGAGGTACAGGATGATGCAGTGATTATGATCAATGATGCAATCGCAGACTACTGACCGTTGAACATCTGCTGACATACACATGTGGGCAATTTAAAATGTCAACGAATCTAAAGTTCCTTCGATTGAGGAACGCGACTGCAAGTGGAGACTTAAATGAATTCTTTTCCCAAGTAAGGTGGCTTCTGTGGCCTCGCATCGAACCCAATCTGTCTTTTTGGGCAACCAATTTGCATCTACCAAACTTAGTGGTGCTGCAGTTGTCATACAGCTCAATCATGGAGGATTAGAGAGGATGGAATTCAATCATGGTAAGATCGACAAAAGATACCCTCTATGATTTTTTTGTTTATCTTGTTTCGTCGATGAACTCATTTGTTAAGAGCTTGTTCCCTTTTGTATAGGTAGCAAAGCTGCTAAAAGTTCTGCAACTTGAATATTTTGATTCTTTAAGATGTACTCTTAATCTCTCAAACTTCATAGAATTGGAGATTCTCATCTTCAAAAATTGTAAAGAACTAAAGCGGGTCCACCCTTCTATCGGAGTAGTGAAGAGCCTCGTTCACTTGGACTTGAGTGGTTGTGGAAGTATTAAGGAACTACCAAGAGAAATGGGCAAATTAGAAGGGTGAGCAGCAACTACCCACCTTGTGGATCGACAGGGGAGGCCATGTGTTGAGCACACTTAGTTTGCCGGCACACATGAGCAGGGGAAACCACAGGCGCATGCAACGAAGGTGCATGTTAACCGCGCACATATGTGCGGCACGCGTGCACGGCACGTGTGCGGCACGTGCATGGTGCATGCGCGGCACGTGCTAGCTGACGTCATTGTGACGTCAGCCAGTGGTTGCCTACACACGCGCCAAACATGTGCCGGGTCGGTCGGTTCGGCCCCACGCGACCCATCTTCGGTGACCCATTGACCGTTGACCGTTTATCGTTTTGAAAAAAATTGTCTCTCTTTTCAATTGTAGAGGAATGTGAGTTGAAGGAGGCCAAGGGGTACAGTGTTGTGCCTCATCAAGTCATTGAGGTATAGGATGATGCAGTGATTATGATCAATGATGCAATCGCAGACTGTTGACCATTGAACATCTGTTGACATACACCTGTGGGCAATTTATAATGTCACCGAGGCTAAAGTTCCTTTGATTGAGGAACGTGACTGCAAGTGGAGACTTAAATGAATTCCTTTCCCAAGTAAGGTGGCTTCGGTGGCCTCGCATCGAACCCAATCTATCTTTTTGGGCAACCAATTTACAACTACCAAACTTAGTGGTGCTGCAGTTGTCATACAGCTCGATCATGGAGGATTGGAGAGGATGGAATTCAATCATGATAAGATCGACAAAAGATACCCTCTATGATGTTTTTTTTTTTTAATCTTGTTTTGTCGATGAACTCTTTTGTTAACAGCTCATTCCCTTTTGTATAGGTAGCAAAGTGGCTAAAAGTTCTGCAACTTGAATAATTTGATTCTTTAAGTTGTACTCTTAATCTCTCGACTTTCACAAAATTGGAGATTCTCATCTTCAAAAATTGTAAAGAACTAAAGCGGGTCCACCCTTCTATCGGAAGTAGTGAAGAGCCTCGTTCACTTGGACTTGAGTGGCTGTGGAAGTATTAAGGAGCTACCAAGAGAAATGGGCAAATTAGAAGGGTGAGCTGCAACTACCCTCCTTGTGGATCGATAGGGGAGGCCATGTGTTGAGCACACATAATTTGCCGGCACGCACGAGCAGGGGAAACCACAGGGGCATGCAATGCAGGAGCACGGTAATCGCACGCGTGTGTGCGGCATGCGTGCGCGGCACGTGTGTGGCGCGTGCATGGTGCGTGCGCGGCACGTGTTGGCTGACGTCATCGTGACATTAGCAAGCGGTTGCCTGCACACGCCCCAGACATGTGCCGGCTCGGTTGGTTCGGCCTAACCCGACCCATCTTCGGTGACCCGTTGACCATTGACCGTTGACCGTTTAGAAAAAATGTGTTTCTTTTTTCAATTGTAGAGGAATGTGAGTTGAGGGAGGCCAAAGGGTACAGTGTTGTGCCTCATCAAGTTATTGAGGTACAGGATGATGTAATGATTATGATGAATGATGCGATCGCGAACTGTTGATTGTTGAACATCTGCTGACATACACATGTGGGCAATCTATAATGTCACCGAGGCTAAAGTTCCTTCGATTGAGGAACGCGACTGCAATTGGAGACTTAAATGAATTCTTTTCCCAAGTAAGGTGGCTTTGGTGGCCTCGCATCGAACCCAATCTATCTTTTAGGGCAACCAATTTGCATCTACCAAACTTAGTGGTGCTGCAGTTGTCATACAGCTCAATCACGGAGGATTGGAGAGGATGGAACTCAATCATGGTAAGATCTACGAAAGATACCCTCTATGATTTTTTGTTTATCTTGTTTTGTCGATGAACTCATTTGTTAACAGCTTGTTCCCTTTTGTATAGGTAGCAAAGCAACTAAAAGTTCTGCAACTTGAATATTTTGATTCTTTAAGATGTACTCTTAATCTCTCGACTTTCACAGAATTGGAGATTCTCATCTTCAAAAATTGTAAAGGACTAAAGCAGGTCCACCATTCTATCGAAGAAGTCAAGAGCCTCGTTCACTTGGACTTGAGTGGCTGTGGAAGTATTAAGGAGCTACCAAGAGAAATTGGCAAATTAGAAGGGTGAGCAGCAACTACCCTCCTTGTAGATCGACAGGGGAGGCCATGTGAGCACACATAATTTGTCGGCATGCATGAGCAGGGGAAACCACAGGCGCATGCAACGTAGGCGCACGGTAACCGCACGCGTTTGTGCGGCACGCGTGCGCGGCATGTGTGCGCCGTGTGCATGGTGCGTGCGCGGCACGTGCAAGCTGACGTCACACGCCAGACATGTGCCGGGTCAGTTGGTTCGGCCCAACCCGACCCATCTTTGGTGACCCGTTGTCCATTGATCGTTGACTTTTAAAAAAAATGTTTTTCTTTTTTCAATTGTAGAGGAATGTGAGTTGAAGGAGGCCAAGGGGTACAGTGTTGTGCCTCATCAAGTCATTGAGGTACACGATGATGCAGTGATTATGATCAATGATGCAATCGCAGACTGTTGACTGTTGAACATCTGCTAACATAAACATGTGGGCAATTTATAATGTCACCGAGGCTAAAGTTCCTTCGATTGAGGAATGCGACTGCAAGTGGAGACTTAAATGAATTCTTTTCCCAAGTAAGGTGGCTTAGCTGGCCTCACATCGAACCCAATCTGTCTTTTTGGGCAACCAATTTGCATTTACCAAACTTAGTGGTGCTGCAGTTGTCATATAACTCAATCACGGAGGATTGGAGAGGATGAAATTCAATCATGGTAAGATCGACAAAGGTACCCTCTATGATTTTTTGTTTATCTTGTTTTGTCGATGAACTCATTTGTTAACAGCTTGTTCCCTTTTGTATAGGTAGCAAAGCGGCTAAAAGTTCTGCAACTTGAGTATTTTGATTCTTTAAGATGTACTCTTAATCTCTCGACTTTCACAGAATTGGAGATTCTCATCTTCAAAAATTGTAAAGACCTAAAGCATGTCCATTGCGAAGTCAAGAGCCTCGTTCAATTGGACTTGAGTGGCTGTGGAAGTCTCAAGGAGCTACTAAGAGAAATGGGGAAATTAGAAGAATTAAAAGAACTTATTCTTGATTCTTTTGGAATATAGAGATTCCTAAGTTAATTAGTTCTCTGAGATAGTTGGAGAAGCTGGGTGCTTGTCATTTTCAGCCATTGAGAGAAATCCCTAACTCAATTTTGGATTTACAGAATTTGCAATGTCTATACGTTATGGATTCCCCAATTGAAAAGTTGCCCAATGTTATTATAAGGTTGGAAAAACCTAATCTCTCTGCCTTTACAAAGTTGGGATTCTCAACTTGAGTTTATGTCAACAACTGAAGCAAATCCCCCTTGTATTGGCAAAGTGAAAAGCCTCATTCACTTGGATTTGAGCCGCTGTCAAAGTCTCAAGAATCTTCCAAGAGAAATGGGTGAATTAGAAGAATAAAAGAACTTATTTTAGATTATTCTGGAATTACAAAGATTCCTATGTCAATCGGTTCTCTAAGGAAGTTGGAGAAGCTGAGTTCTCATCGTTGTCAATCATTGAGAGAAATCCCTAACTCAATTTGGGATATACAGAATATGCAACGTCTATACATTACGAAGTCTCTAATTCAAAAGTTGCCCAATGTTATTATATGGTTGGAAAAACTTAATCTCTCAGCCTTTACAAAGTTGAAGATTCTCAACTTGAGTTTATGTCAAAAACTAAAGCAAATCCCCCCTTCTATTGGCAAAGTGAAGAGCCTCATTCACTTGGATTTGAGCCACTGTGATAGTCTCAAGAATCTACCAAGAGAAGTGGGTGAATTAGAAGCACTAAATGAACTTATTTTAGATTATTCTAGAATTATAGAGATTCCTATATCAATTGGCTCTCTGCGGAAGCTGGAAAAATTAAGTGTGTGCAAATTGTCCATCATTAAGAGAAATCCCTAGTTCAATTGGGGATTTACCATATTTGCAACATCTAGAAATTAGTTGGTCCATGATATCCGGCCTACCAGAAACCATCCAGAATCTTTCTTCTCTCCGACACCTTGAACTCTGGAATTGTAACAATCTCATATCACTGCCAAAACTTCCTTTAAGCTTAAAATATCTGAGGGCTTCTTATCGAGGGCCCACGTTGCCAGAGCTTTCTCACCTAATCCCCCTAGAAAAACTTGATCTATTATGGAAGTCATCCACTTGAATACCTCTCGGAGCTTCACTCAAGACCTGGAAAATTTGTGTTGCCTCAACTAATTTGTAGAGGCGACAAAGTGGCAATTATAAGGTACCTATTTATCAACTCATTTTTTGATAGCTTAGTCTCGTTTGTATGGTTGGTAATCAGTTATGTAAGGAAGCAAAGGGTGAGCAGCAACTGCCCTCCTTGGGGATCGACAGGGGGAGCCCACGTGTTGAGCACACATAATTTGCTGGCACGCACGAGCAGGGGAAACCGCAGGAGCGTGCAACGCATGCGCACGGTAACCGCACATGTGCGTGGGGCGTGCATGGAGCGTGCGCGGCGCGTGCATGGCACGTGCTAGGTGACGTCATCGTGACGTTAGCCAGCAGTTGCCCGCGCACGTGCCAGGTTAAGAAAAAAAATACATACAATAGTACTAATTATAGCAACCGTTATATCTTGACTCTTGAGGGCTGATGCGTCCTGGTTCATTTACGTTTATACCTGATATGATCAGTAAGTGAACTTTGCTCTGAGATAAAGAAAACAAAAGATAGATTGATGTATACAGCTTGCTTGCCTGAAGGTGTTAACCTAATTCTTAGAAACTTATTTATCGCGTTGATTAGGCTGCTTGCTAGCCTGAACTTGTTTCGTTTTTTGGAATATAATTCTCATCAGTGATTTCAATATCTTGGCTTGTGTGTGTATCCGGTTCCTGTTATAGGTGGAAAGTCATCTGTCCTCTTGGATGTGAAACCTTGGGACGATGAGACAGACATGAAGAAGCTGGAAGAGGCTGTTAGGAGTGTGGAGATGTCTGGGCTCTTCTGGGGAGCTTGTAAGTTTTGACTGTCTCACTATATCGCCAGTATGACCATAATGCTTTGTCACTAAATGTCATGTTTATCCCCTTATGAGGATTTCTTCTTTCGCTTTCTTCCTTGCAGCGAAACTGGTTCCGGTGGGTTACGGGATTAAGAAGTTGCAGATCATGATGACCATTGTGGATGACCTTGTCTCAGTGGACACCCTCATCGAGGAGCATCTTCAAGCTGAGCCTATCAATGAATACGTTCAGAGTTGTGACATCGTCACCTTCAACAAAATCTAAGAACAGTGCTCAAGAATTTACTAATTGGTTTCTATCCCGTTTGATCCTATTGTAGCCATGGCATAATACTATCACATGATTTATCTGGGTGCGGCTAACTTTGCAGACGAACTTCAAATTCCATTACAGAGACCTGTCAAAATGAAGACGAGGGATTTTGCAAGGAAGAATTGGCAACGGCTTAGGCACATCTTGCGTGCCAACTTTGAAGAGGCTCGTGGGCCAACTAGCATTCCTGACGAGTTTTGATGCTTTGACGATCCAAACACTTGATCTGGTCTCAAGAGCACAGACTTGAATGATTGTAAATGTAGTTTTTTCAATTGAATATACTTTCTGCATGCTCATTAGATCCTACATCTCTGTTTTTGAAATATGAACGTGCTGATTTTTTTTCTTCTGTATGTTGCCCCAATGCAGAGTTGATTGATGCGATTTCGTACTAATGGTTTCACTCTTGAACTCGATGAGGCTTGGCAGAGGGAGGTATGCATTGCCAATTGTACCGTGACTATGAAATGTAAAATTTGAGCTATGGAATTTCACCTGAAAATTAGTTTACAAGGATGCATGATGAATATAAATATCAAAATAAAGAACAAGAATAGTAGGAAAATGCTAGTCTCGGTTAGGTAGTTGCATCTTAAGCAATACTTTTCGTTGAATTTCACTTGGTTCACGTTCGTCTGGTTTAGATAAATATAAATGTATGAGCGGTGACACAAGCTGAGGATGGCGTAAGGTGCGGATTCTCCACGATCGGTGGGGCCCCGCATCGTTTGGGGCAGATTTACACTAGGGGTGTGCATGGTCCGGGCGGGCGGTTCCCGACTTAGAACCGGGAACCGTCCGCTAAGGACCGGTTCCGAAAAATTGGAACCGGGATCCACCCGGGAACCGGACCGCCGGTCCGGTCCGGTTCCCGGGTGGATCCATGGAACCAATTTTGACACGAAATTTTTTGGTTTTCAACAAAAAAAACAATTACGTGACATCAAAGCAAGCCAAAGAAAGAAAATTCAAATTTAAGTACGTGGAACAAATATTTATTTGTTGTAATTATAAATGTATCTCGTAGATAAAAAAAAACGCGAACAGATGGAATGCAAGATTCTCCCATTTCCTACTTGCAAATAACCATAGATGTTAAATTTTCTTTGACCAAAGGTAAAGGTTCCATAGAGAGTGAGATGAGATGTAGGGTTTCTCTTAGTAATTTTTTTTTTAATATTAAAAAGGTTCCGGTCCGGTCCAGGTGGGTGGATCCGCCCACGGAACCGGGACCGGACGGTACCCACCGGTTCCAATAAATTGGAACCGGGAACCGGACCGGTTCCCTCAAGACCCGCCGGTTCCGGGCGGTTCCGGTCCGGTTCCGGGCGGTCCGGGCGGATCCCGGGTATTTTGCACACCCCTAATTTACACCATTAGAATGGGGCGCTAGGCGCCAGCCCCAGTTACACCCGCTCATTCCACCCCCTACTAATTACCAGTAATCTTAATAATTACCAATTTATTTAATCTCTGAAAATACTGGATTAATGCATGTGATATGTTGAATCATGTGAATCTCAAGTGAATTCCACACGATTTAATAGGTGGATTGTGTGCATTGGGTGTATATGCACATGCAATTGATAATTTTCCAAAAAATGAAAATGACTTAGTGGTAGGTGGGACATGTTTTAAATTAAGACAAAACGGTGTAAGTTTTTTTTTTTTTTTTTTTTTTTTTGGTAAAGGTAATGGATAAATAGCTAAGGACAAAATACAAAAGCGGCACCAAAGACTTACACTCTAACTACAGTAAGTAGAAAGAGTGGAAGGGAGCCAAAGGCAAAGAGAAACAAAAACAAGAAAAACAGAAAGCGACCAACACGGTCACTAAAACAGAAGTCACGACAGCCAACACGAAACCTTGGCAATTCAAAAAACGAAGAGACCAAGAGCGGAGAGCTGAAGTAACTTGAAGCAGAAACGCGATCCAAGCAACCTATAGAGTTGAAGTACTGCTTGAGAAAATGGAGGGATGAAAGCCCCAGTTCCTCTGAAGCCGCCTGTTCCTGGGGATATCCGGAACATTTGAGAAGGTAAGCGCTTTCTCCTTTACAACTTTGATCAGGTGATTTTTCAACACGAGACAACCAAGGCTTCCCCACGGAATATAATATCATTCCTTTTTTTCCAAATCAAGTAACATAAGGCAGCAAAAGAAAATCTAGCAATACAAAAGAAAGAACCCTTTACCGATAAGAATTTAATGGCCCAAGATAGGTTATCCACCCACAGTCTCGCTCGCCAAGGTAAGTTACACCTTGTCGCCCAAAAGAAAGCAAGAGAAGCCGAGACATGACAATCAAAAAATAGGTGATTGATGGAATCCGAAACTTCATTGCATAACGCACAAGTGCAAAAGTCGATTCTTCCATGAGAGAGAAGGAGCTCCTGGGTAGGCAATCTGTTCCTCGTAATCAGCCACAAATTGAACTGGAATCTAGGAGCAATATCAGAGTTCCAGATAAGAGAAGCCCAAGGCACTCGGTTTTTTACTGTTCTAATACAATCCCAAGCAAAAGCCACCGAGAAGGAGCCAGAGGGATCCCGAGTCCAAAAGAAATGATCCGGAGTAGAGGATGGAACCGGAATGGAGAATCCCAAGCTTTGAAGGAAAAGCTTGAAGGAATCACCCATAGGAGAGAGAAGATCCGCAACTACTACATTCTTTGGAAGACCAGATGTTTCAATAAGAGGAAGAGGAATAAGCTGATCAAGAGGGCCCTCCGAAAGCCAGCGATCGAACCATAAGGAAGCCGAAAGGCCATTTCCAATTTTCCAAAGAAATGATGGCCGAAACCCCGCTCTTAGAAGTAAGATTTTTCCAGGCCCAAGAGCAAATGGTAGGTGAGGAAGAGATCCAAAAGTTGTCCCTTTTTAAGAAAGTGGAGTGAATCCAACGACACCATAAGGATTCTTTGTCTGTGAAAAGAATCCAAATGTATTTAAGCATCACTGATTTGTTACAGTCTTTCAACTTACGAATACCCAATCCTCCTTCATTTTTAGGAAGGCACACTTCATCCCATGCAACCTTAGCCCCGCCTCTGCCAAGAGTGGCGCCTTTCCAAAGAAATTGTCTCAAGATTTTCTCAATACTATTTAGGACCGAAACCGGCAAAGTAAAGACACTGGACCAATACGCATGAATAGAATATAGGACTGACCTTATAAGTTGCAGCCTACCCGCAAAAGAGAGGAAACGTTGAGTCCATGACTGGGCCCTGGCAGTAATCCGAACAATTAAGGCCACGCAATTTGCTTTCCCAAGTCTGGAGGAGATGATCGGTACACCTAAGTATTTCACTGGGAGCTTTCCTTCTTGAAACCCAAATGCCATAAGAATATAGTTGCGCAGCGAAGGAGCCCCACCCGATAAAAAGATTTCGCTTTTGTTCTTATTCGGAAGGAGCCCACTCCAAGAAGAAAATAGATCGAGGCCTTTTTTCAGAAGAGTAATGGAAGGCCAATCAGCCTGACTGAAGAGGAATACATCATCAGTGAAAAAAAGATGAGAGAGACGAACTTGTTTACATCTCCAATAATACTTAAACTCCCTCCGAGTAGTATTTGCATTCAAAATTCCAGAGAAAACCTCCATTACAAGGGTGAAGAGGTAGGGGGACATCGGATCGCCCTGGCGAAGCCCCCTCCCACCCGCAAAAAAGCCATGCAGTTCTCCATTAATAGAAATAGAGTATTTCGGGGTCCGAACACAAACCATAATGAGTTGAGTAAGAGGTTCAGGAAACCCAAATGCCAACAAAGTAGTTTGAAGAAAGTCCCAATCGACAGTATCGAAGGCTTTCTCAAAATCAACCTTTATTGCGCATTTGGGAGTATATGATTCTAGATGAAAACCAGCAAAAAGCTCTTGCGCCATCAGTATATTATCCCTAATCCTTCTCCTTTTAACGAATGCATTCTGGGAAGAATCAACCAAATCGCTCAAGACAGCAGCTAGGCGATTAGCCAAGATTTTTGTGATGAGCTTATAAATAGTATTACGGCAAGCAATAGGTCGGAAATCAGTCACAGCACAAGCATTAGGCACTTTAGGTACCAAGGCAAGAATGATATTATTTATCTCTCTCAAAAGACGGCCTGAAGAGAAGAAATCAGAAACCGCCTCCATCACCAACGGGCCAACAGTCCCCCAGCAAGTCTTAAAGAACTCAACAGTAAAGCCGTCAGGACCCGGGGATTTTCCTTTCGGGAGAGAAAAGAGCGTATCTTTAATTTCAGATTCCAAGACCGGTTTAGAAAGGGAGAATACTTGATCAACCGACAGAGGTCTTCGAATGAACTTTTTAACGTCCTGCAATGAAGGCTTGGATAGCACCGTTTGAGGAGATAGGAGATCATCGAAGAAAGAGACAAATACCTGTGGAACCGCTAAAGGGTCACTGATCAAAGCACCCGAAGAATCCTTAACTGAGAGGATTCTATTCCTGAGCTGCCTTCTCTTGACGGAATTATGAAAAAATTTAGTATTTCGATCACCTTCCTTGAGCCAGCGGATTCTTGATTTCTGCTTGTAAAAAGATTCCTCATCTCTACGCAAGTTCACAAAGAGCTTACGGTGCGCCTTCTCAAGATCAGCAAAGTGAAAGTTGGTCGGATCAAGATGGAGATCAAGCTGAACAAGACGAAGAGCTTCTCTAGCTTCCGCTGTCCTCACCGAAATATTGGAGAACTCGTCCCTATTCAGTTGTTTGAGCCGGCTTTTTAGCACCTTCAGCTTGGATACTAGTTTGAACATAGCAACCCCAACAACCGGAGTATCCCAAGCTTGCTGAACGATGGAAGGGAAGTCAGAATGCTTAGCCCAGAGATTAAAATATTTGAAAGGCCTTCTTTTAAAAAACAGGTTAAGGACTCTGACAACCATGGGCGAGTGATCCGAGATGCCCGGATTCAGGAATGAGGCCTCAGAGAAGGAGAATCCATATTCCATTTAGAATTAACCAAAACGCGATCGATTTTTCTCATTTTTCTAGAAGCACCAGCAGAGGTCGACCAAGTAAACCGAAGGCCAACATACCTAAGATCATCCAATTCAGTCTGAGATAAGAAGTTTCCAAATTCATCAAAATAAGGAATCCATGAGTTGGAGCCACCAAACTGGTCCGAAGGATCTTTAATGGCATTAAAATCTCCAGCTACCAACCAAGGCATATCCTGCATAAGATTATTCATATGGAGCAAGTCCTCCTAAAGAGGCCGGCGGCGACTGAAAGAATGTTCTCCATAAACAATAGACACGCAACAAACCATACCAGTCAGGGTGTATGTCAGTCGACCATGAACAGCTTGATCATTGATCAACAACGTTTCATAGGTAACGTACTTAGGGTTCCAGCCCACCCAAATTCTTCCATGATGGGAGAAATCATAATTTGCAACCCAATTCCAACCATTCAAAAAGGAGGAGGATATAGATTCAAAAGAAACTTTAGGAACTTTAGTCTCGATAAGGCCAATAAGGCACAGATTGTGGGTGGAGACAAATCTCCTAACTTCTTCCCGCTTGACAGGGTTCATGAGGCCTCTTATGTTCCAAGCACCTATATACATATTTAAAAAAAAGGAGAAGATTACCTCTTCTTGGTGGCCCTTTTTCGACCCACAGTCGGATTAGAGGCCACAGAAGGAGGAGGATCCGGGCATATAAGCAAGAGCTTATCTTGTAGTGTCTCAACCGGGACTTTTTTGTGAGGGGCTTTCGGAGAAGGGCATCCAACCGATAGTAGGTCCTCCTTGTCCGAATCGACATGAATGCTGGAGTTACCAATCTCGTCCGAACAATCAGGTAGAATCAAAGGAGGAGAGACGACTTTCGCTTTTGCCAAAGAAGAGTTTTCAACAGCCTTCGAGGAAGATAATGAGATTCCAGGAGTCTTGTGAGACAACGAAGCTGAACCAACTTCCCTAGATGCAAGGCCTTTTAGTTTTAGCTTTAGAGAATGCCCCCCTTCAGTGGGCAGGGCTAAACTAAAAGATGCAGCTCCTTTCTTGACCAGCTTCTTATTTCCTTTTACTTGCTTCCAACCTGGGTCAGCAGTAGCATGAGGGATTGCAGCAGAGACATTAGGCAAAGGCAACTCTTGAGCTCCTTCGCATCCAGAGGCCATAGCAGTAGAATTGAGAGAGCTCGGAGATTTATCAGCAGTATAATTTGTTACCTTATGCATTTTAGGGAGGGTCTCCTCTGCTAAAATAGGTCCCGTATAAGGTTTCTTAATAAACAGGGGGTTATCATGTGTTTTGTCCGAAGACTGAGCGAACTAAGGATGCGAGCTTGCTTGAACTGCAGGCCGAGAAGAAGGGTTAGGAGATGAAGTCCCATCTTGAGGAGCATGGGGTCTAGCGATCAAAGAACGTTGAGCATTTGTAGTAGAGAGCTGAGCAGCAACAACACTGCATTTGTGGCCAAAGACACCACAACCTACACAAGCCGTGGGTCTCCATTCATATTCTACTTCCACCAAACACGAATTGCCTTGGTGAACCAATTCAATGGACTCACATGAAGGCTGCTTTGCTGTAATCTCTACACATACTCTAGCATAAGCCAGAACTTTCATTTGATCAATACTTCTGTCTACATAAAGCGGTTTACCAACCTTACTTGCAATCTTACTGATAGCCTGAGAAGACTAGAACACGGGAGGTAAGTTTTTAAGCCTTACCCACACAGGAACCATAAGGTGTAAGTTCATCTAGAACAAAACCACAATTTAACAAGTTTATTAAACAATGCCAAATGAATAGTTCTATGCTTTAATCGATATTCACTTTATTTCATGTAATTTTCAATTCAATAACATTTTAGGTATTCTTATTCTATTCATTTCATATTTTCTCATACATGAAATCAAATAATGTAACATATATTTTAAATTGAACATCACCATAAAATGTTATCTCTATTCTGCGATTGCCATGCACTCGCCAATCTAAAACTAATAGGCATGTGTTGTGAGTGTTGACACTTAAATTTTAACTAAATATTTAGGATTAAAATTACATAAAAATTAGGAACCAATCTAGCCCTAACAAAAAAAATATTTTTCACATTACCTAGATATTAATATCATTTGCATCTACGAAGTTGAATTTTCTATTTTCTTTTCCCTTGTTTTACCATATTTTCGGATAAATATATTTAAAGGAGAGAAATGACTTGGGGCTGGGCCTGACCCTAGTCCCTTTTCCTTTTATGCGCAGGCCCAGGGCCAAGCCCTTTCCGGCCCGGCCCACCTCTCTCCTCCTTTTTCTTCTTCTTCCTTCCTCCTTCCCCATCCGCCTCTGCAACTCGCGCGAAGATGACGACGCGCACGAGGACGACTTACGGCGGAGTAGGCGGGTGACGGATGGGACAGCTCGCAGCGTCATCAATGCCGTCGAGCTAAGAAGCAGAGCAGGGCTAAGCCTGCTGCGGAATGGACGGCCGAGAGCATACCGGTTCGGCGGAGATGAGGCACGGTCGGCGCGCCAAGGACCGGCGGCCGAAGCCTCCGTCGACCGGCCTTCTCGGCCTATGAAAAGGGTGTCCACGAGCCCGCCAGAGGGAGTAGGCCAGCAAGCTCAGAAGACCACCTCGAGAGACCACTGGGTGCCGGAGTGCGGGCAAGCCGGAGAGCGAGAGAGAGATCGGGGCCAGATCCAAGCAGAGGATGGCTGAAACCACGGCCGCGCTTGGTTTCAAGCGCCGAAGCTCCGGTAGGCCTCGGTCCTTTTTTGTGCCTCGCTTTGGTCGGGCCAGGCCGGAGCTCGCGGTCGTCCGGCGCAAAAGCTACGGCCCCGACCTTCCTTTGTTTGCTGCGCACGTCCTGAATTGTTCTTCAAGGATTCGGTTCGAGATCTGAGGGCGTTCGATCTGGGCGGGACCTGAGAGAGAGATATCGAGAAAGAAAGAGAGAGAGAGAGAGTCCTCTCCCGGCCAAGCCGAGGAAACCCTGGCCACGCGAGACCGCCACCGCAACGATGCCGCCCTTCGCTGCCGTGGTGCCACAGACAAGCCACGCCGTCCACTGCTGCTCGCCGCTTCGCCGTCCCGCCGCCATCCCTACTGTTGCTGCCGCCTCGCCATCGCATCCGCCGGTCCCTCAACGCGAGCTGCTGCAGATCCGTCGTGCGCAGCCGCGGCGACCGGTGCCGCTCGCCTCAGTTGGCTTTGCCGAGCTGTCGATCGGGTCGGGTGCGGGGCTTAGCCGGGTAGGGTTCCGGTCGGTTTGGGCCGGACGTTCGTGGGCCGGCTTGGTCTAGGTTTTAGGTTTAATTTGGTGCATGGACTACGGGTTGGGTTCTTTTTATTAAAAAATATAATCGGACCGGGCCCACTCGCTGAGTTCAGTCCAGCTTCTTGCGCCCGGACCAGGAGGGCCCGTGCTGGCTTCAACCCGGGTCGGATGCGAAGATCCGACCCGTTCCCTTTTTATAATTTAATAATATGTTATTTTTATAATCAAAAATAAAAAAATCAGAAAAATAATTTTTTATAATTCCAGAAAAATCGAAAATCCCAGAAATAACTTTTATCTTCCGAAAAAATCAAAAATAAAAATGGTCTTTTGAGTGTTTTTAAAAAAAAAAAACGTGTGAAAATGCATAATAGAAAAAAAAAATCATGTTTAAATTCTTCTAAGCAAATATCGATTTATTCTAATTGCATCATTATGATGCATGGATTTCTATTCCTTATAATGCATGGAAATCCATATTCTCGTAAAGAATAAAATCCTAAAACTCATTATTAGTATAAAATGCTATATAAATGTTTTACTTGATGTCTAAACAAAGTTCGGTGTCGGAAAGACATTAGTGATTAATTAGTATAATCAAGTCTCTGATCATAGTTTCTTTTCTTTGATCGTGTAAAAATGAGATATTTCTCAAAATATTTTACTTGGATTTTTAATTAACTTATCTCAAATTGATTAATGGCTAGTATGATTTAAAATTGACTTGCAGATTAAAAAGTCGAATCATAAGTCATGAATTGGTGGCTTGAGAGAGTCCGAGTTAAGCCTAACACTTGGTGAGCCATTAGTCTCCACGCACCCTGCATGTAAGAGGGTGTTGAAAGGGAGGTCGCAATAGTGAGACTTGCATCCCAAGGTCATCCCCACGAAAGGCTATAATTCGATGGATAGAAACTAACAAGAAAAAAAAATATTAAGACAAATATAATCTACAAAGTGCGGTGGAGCACACAACATAACCCATGGAATCGCTAGCTCCATATGTTCAAAAATCAAGAAGCGAGTTGGTACGGCAATAACCGCCCTACTTAGGAGGAAGCAAGTTATTTACATGATTACTCTTGAAAACTAAGTTGTTTATTTAGTCACCTTCCTTAAGACAAAGATTCGAATGAAGCTTGACTTCATGAACATAATGCCATCTGGCAGGTCAAACAGCAACAAGCAGGTTTGACATTTCTTTATGCCGGTGGAAGATTGACATGAGGAGGTGAACTAACTAAAGAACCAATCAAGACATCATCTTCTAATTCTTTCCCAACCGTGCCCAACGGCAAGTCACCAACTTATCATCACAACCCTAATTCTACCCGACATTTCTTGCTATATAAACTCCAATCCCCTTCCTCTCAGCTCATCGATTTCAAGTCCTTGAGCTTATAACATCTATTGCCCACTTTACCAATATGGCTCCTTCCTCAAAAAGCTTTGTCCTCTTCATTGCCGTAATTTTCTCTAGCATGAATATGAGCTTCGGAGCTCGTCATCTGCTACAAGCAACTATTCCATCCATACCGACTCTTCCCACCATACCAACTATACCAAAACCAGGGTCTTTGCCTCCTTTGCCTGCCATGCCAACATTGCCCAAAGTCGCCATGCCACCCATGCCCACCATCCCAACGACCCTGCCTCAACCCACATTGCCGACGTTGCCTACAACTCAGCCAACATTGCCCAAGACTACTTTGCCGCCACTTCCGAGCTTGCCGACCATGCCAACCAGCTTGCCACCAATGCCAAGCATCCCTACTTCTCTCCCTAAAATCCCCTCTATTCCTTTCCTCACCCCACCTCCAGCCACAAGCCCCTAAAGATTTTAGTACCATTGATCCGTCATTTGTCTTAGCGTGTCTTTAATTAGAATTTATTAGAACGTTTGTTTATTATGAGATGTCTCTTGGGATTCTGTTTGTTTATGTTTGTTGCCATGTATCTTCGTACCTCTATGATATGTATTGATCACACATTACTTTGCTCATGTTCTATTATGTTCTTTTCGTTGCTACCACAGCTCATTATCACGTCCAGTATATGAATAGATCTAATTTCAATTCAAAACACGAGCGGTCCATAATTATAAATTACAAACAAATCTCTTTAAGTGACAAGTTCATGAATCTTGATTCAACATATGTGGTTCTAGAATGCCATCTTTGTCACAACAAAGAACCCGTTAGCATAAACGGCACAAACTAGAACTATCTCCTTAATGGCTCTTATGAATCCTGCACAAATAGCTAAGATCAGAAGTTTCTCAAGAAAAGTTCCACATAACCATAAGACAATTGTTTTCCATGACAAACTTGTCATGAGAATGAATCGGTAAACTGCATGAAGAAAATTATGTAGTTACAAGAACCGGTAGAATAGAAAATTTTTCTTTTCTCATACCATGTTTAATTCAACATATATAAAAAGAAAAAAAAGAAATACCAAGAGGACAGTACAAAAAGCAAACAAATAAAACCGATCTTATAAATTATTTATCTTGTCCAGCCATTTGCTTGGCCTGCATTATAGTAGGCCTAAGATGGCTAAGACCCAGCTTCCTTGCCAAGTTGTTGTGGTTCTTGCTGTTATGCTCCTGCTCATTGTCATCTAAATCTTGATCACAGTCCACACAATGATTGCTCGAGTTATCCTCATCACCTGAATGGGCAGAGCCGCTTTCCCTGCTTGGATTACCATATCCAAACCTGTCTTGCTCTCTACAGCAATCCCTTTCACAGCGATAGCCATTGCAACCTGTTTTTGCTCTCTACCTCTGTCCCTCTCATCACTAAAACTTGATCCAGCTCCTCTAGTCTTCACACCATTGGCCCCAATCAACCATCCATTAGAAGTCTCAAGCCAAAACTTGACAATGTCAACAAAAGAACCAATGAAAAAGATCGAACCAAAAATGTACACCCTTCCATTCATCTCGTTGATGTCAGGGATATTCAAAGTAACGAAGTTGTTGCGTTCCCTGTTTGGATCAATCTGCGAAACCTATTTTTCCTTTTGCCACGGAGGTAATATCAATGGTTGTTTTCAGTACCACGACCTGAAACTTAAATAACAACTAAATTGATTCACAAAACTTAACAGTGAAGTCATATTGCAAAACCTATTATTTTGGTTGGATCAATCTGCAAAACCTATTTTTTCTTTTGCACATGGAGATAATAAGAATGGCTGTTTTCAGTAACACAACGTGAAACTTAAATAACAACCAAATTGCACTGTAGATCCAAACATGTTGTGGACATACACTGAGGTATCCTCTTCGTCAGATTGTCTTCTTCTTCTTCTGTTCTATGTATCCCTTGCAGTGCCCTCAGAGAAACAGAAATAGTTACAATATACATCGGATTTGGAACCTGGATCCAAGATCAGGTTGTTTAATCGGAGACCTGTTCCAATTTTCAAAGGTTTAAAATTAGTGCTCACAGGACACAGGCTGAAGTCGGCGCGGCCTTTTCGTTTATTACCAATCATCTACTGGATTTCCAACTGAAACAAGTAAGATGCATGAACCAACAAATTTTAGAAAGAATACATTAAATCTTAATTATCATCAATAAATTTAATTAGAATTATCGGATGTGAATAAATAATTCATACATTCATCTTCCTTGGCAAAGACAAAAATTTTGGGGATTATGGTCTACTTTTATTGTTGTTTTTTTAATTTCATTTTATTCTATTGATTCATTTGTAAAATAGTCCTAACCAAAGGTGTAACACGGAAACTCTTTCAAAAGCTAATAAGCGCATGCAATGCGAATAACCGGCCCAATTATTATTATTATTATTATTATTATTATTATTATTATTATTATTATTATTATTATTATTATTATTATTATTATTATTATTATTATTATTATTATTATTATTATTATTATTATTATTATTATTATTATTATTATTATTATTATTATTATTATTATTATTATTATTATTATTATTATTATTATTATTATTATTATTATTATTATTATTATTATTATTATTATTATTATTATTATTATTATTATTATTATTATTATTATTATTATTATTATTATTATTATTATTATTATTATTATTATTATTATTATTATTATTATTATTATTATTATTATTATTATTATTATTATTATTATTATTATTATTATTATTATTATTATTATTATTATTATTATTATTATTATTATTATTATTATTATTATTATTATTATTATTATTATTATTATTATTATTATTATTATTAATTATTATTATTATTCTTTATTGTTATTGTTATTGTTATTGTTATTGTTATTGTTATTGTTATTCTTATTATTTATTGTTATTGTTATTGTTATTGTTATTGTTATTGTTATTGTTATTCTTATTATTTATTGTTATTGTTATTGTTATTGTTATTGTTATTGTTATTGTTATTGTTATTGTTATTATTGTTATTGTTATTGTTATTGTTATTGTTATTGTTATTGTTATTGTTATTATTGTTATTATTATTGTTATTATTGTTATTGTTATTATTGTTATTATTATTATTATTGTTATTGTTATTATTATTATTATTATTGTTATTGTTATTATTATTCTTATTATTGTTATTGTTATTGTTATTGTTATTGTTATTATTATTATTCTTATTCTTATTGTTATTATTATTGTTATTATTCTTATTATTATTGTTATTATTCTTATTATTATTGTTATTGTTATTATTGTTATTATTGTTATTATTGTTATTATTGTTATTATTGTTATTATTGTTATTATTGTTATTATTGTTCTTATTGTTGTTGTTATTGTTGTTATTGTTGTTATTGTTATTATTGTTGTTATTGTTATTGTTATTGTTATTATTGTTATTATTATTGTTATTGTTATTATTGTTATTATTGTTATTATTGTTATTATTTGTGAGAAGGATCATGAAAAGCGAGGAAGTTTCTGTGTTTACGAGTGCCTATTGTATTCATAGACTTGCATGAAAGCATGTTCGGAGGCCCTTATCTTCAATTTAAGGTCAACAATATCGATTGCCTGATTTTCTTGGTATGGTTTGGAGAGAAGATCAGTGCATGCCTGCGTCGTGTACTTTGAATTTGTTGAAGTTGAGAAATTTTCGGCGTTGTTGCATCTCATCTTGTTATAGCATTTTATTTTGATTTCAGAGTCGAATGCTTCCTAATGTCTCCTACTTTTGTTCAATTGTTTAGCTTCCCTGGCAAAGCTGCTGGTGTTAGAGTAGCCTTATACGCACTGTCTCATATCCTTTTCTCCGACCAGTTTGCCTGTTGGCTCATAAAGAACAAGCAATCAGCTGTGTTCAATTTTGCCAACCAAATCCAACTGCTGTCTAAAAGGCGCAAGTGGTCCAATTCCATCGGCCAATACAGCCTAATGAGGTGCTCTTTCAAAGAAAATGACTTATGCTTGTGGAAATTCCTTAAGCTATTGCACTTTGACGAGATGGGGTGAAGTTTCGCTACCATGGCCGTGAGGACATGATAAGCTAAATGAGGGAACTAATTCTTGAGATGATCATAGGTAAGGAAGCGAAGGGTGAGCAACAACTGCCCTCCTCGTGGATCCACAGGGGAGGCCACGTGTTGAGCACACATAATTTGCTGGCATGTGCGAGCAGGGGAAATCGTAGGCACGTGCAACGCACGCGCACGGTAATTGCACGCACGTGTGGGGCACGCATGCGGCAATTGCTGGCGTGTGCGTGGCACATGTCAGCTGACGTCATCATGACGTTTGCCGACGGTTGCCCGCGCTTGCGCCCGACACGTGCTGGGCAACCCATTGAAGGAGCTAATGGTCGGTACGATGTATTCTTGAGCCTTAATGGTATCCGAAGTGAATTCACCGATCACCTTTATCACAAGCTAGATACTGTAGGCATTTGCGGGTTCAGGAACCGTGATAACATCCCAATTGACGAGGAATTTAGTCCAATGCTTCTTGATGCCATCACATGTTCTAAGATTGCAATTCCCATCATCTCCCGATGTTATGTTTCGAGCAAATTGTCCCTCCGCGAGCTCGTTCATATCATGGACTGCAAGAAGAGCAAGTCACATATAGTTCTGCCCATTTTTTACAAAGTGGACTCATAAGATGTGTGGCATCTTCAAAGAAGTTTTGGGGAGACCTTCCATTCATGTGAGCATCGTTTTGATGAGATGGATATCAAGGAAGGACAACAAGCACTCAAAGATGTGAGCAACTTACATGGATGTAAATCCATTGAATTTTCTAATAGGTACTTCTCTTCCACCTCAACTTTTTTTTTTTTGGATAAGTAAGTTTTCTTATTCACCCAAAAGTGACGAAATATGGATGCACCACTTTCCACCATCTGCTCACAAGGAAATCCCCAATATATCCCAATGAATAACCATAATATGCCCAACAACAACAAACACTAAAATGTCCCCTGGAAACTAAGGGCACGTTTGGTAAGGCTTCTGTTCCCGAGAACAATTTTTTATCAGAAATAATTTTTTTTTTATTTCCATTCCCATGAATAATTTCTTAATATAAGAACACGCTTGGTAAATATACACAATTTCTATTCCCAAAAAAAAAATGTGTTCGGTAAAATTGTATAATTTTATTGTTTCTTTTAATTATTTTAATATTTTAATTTTTTTCTTTTTTTTTTTTTTCCTTCTCTCCTTCCTCCTTTATGGCTAGTCGCTGGCAGCCGATGACCAGCTAGGCGAGGTCCAGCGAGCTCACCGGAGCCTCGCCAGGCTAGGGTGAGGGCGAGACGAGCTCGCCGGAGGCTCGCTTAGCCCCCATGAGGCTCAGTCTTGCCAAGACATTAGTGAGGCTCAACCTCGCTTAGGTGATGCAAGGTCGGCCTCACCTTGGTTGGGTGAGCTCACCTAGATATCGGCTTGGCAAGGCCGACCTCATCCAGCCACCGGAGAGGTCGAGCTCGTCTAGCCACAGCGAGGGTCGGGCCAGCGATGCTCTGACAAGGTCGTCGGCCCTCGTCTGGCCAGTCACCGACACAAGCCATGGCCAAGGTTGGCAACCAACCAAAAGGATCACAACAAGTTACTTTTTTCTACTTCTTATTTCTATTCCAAATTTATTCTCGGGAATAAAAATTTTACCAAACGGTTTCTATTCTTTTTTTGTTTCCAGAACAAAAGAACAAAAATAGTTGTTCCGGGGAACAAAAATAATTTTTAACAAATAGGCCTTAAATCAGCAACAGCTAAAACCAAGAATATACGGTGCCCAAGAATTTCGCAATGGTCTCCCCTAGAGAGCAAAACATAGAGAAAAAACAAACCCTTGGGCCAATACTATCAATCACGAAAAAAAAAAAAAAGAGAGGAAAAAATGGGCCTACAAAAGAATTCCAATGCCTAATCTTCCAGAGCTTGAACACCACCGAATTAAATCAACCTCCTATTGCAAATGGGGGTTGGCTCAGTTGATAAAGATCAGATATGCATGGATGATGTCTAGGTTCATAGTCTCTCCCTCTTTTCATTGCTTGACAGGCGTGAGGGAGAATTGGTAGAAAGTGTGGTCAAAACTGTTCAAAGCAAGTTACGAAAAGATTTTCTGCTACGTGTTCCGAAGGAACTAGTTGGACGTGATATTCAGCTGGATCATCTTATGCAATTAACAGACTATACTTCTAAAGAAAAACAAATCCTTGGAATTCATGGCCTGGGCGGGATAGGCAAGACAACTCTTGCCAAGTGCCTCTACAATTGACTCTCGAATAAATTTGATCATGTCTGCTTCCTTCCAGATATTCAAGAAACGACCATGTGCCACGGTATTGAGTATCTACAAAGTCGACTAATATTTGAGATACTACAAGAAAAAATTGCAGTGTCTACAGTTGATTTGGGAATTGATATAATCAAACCTAGATTCACAGGAAAAAAGGCTCTCATTATTCTAGATGATATAGATAGCAACGATCAACTAGAGGCTTTGGTTGGGGGAGCTTACTGGCTTGCTCAAGGAAGTATTATAATTGTTACAACTAGAAATCCATATATTCTTCATCTAAAGATCTTGCATGAAGTAGGAGAAATAAGTTGGGAGGATTCTTTGTTTCTATTTAACATACATGCATTTTGTACGGACCATCCTCCAAGGAACTTTGCGGATATATCTCATGATATCATATCCATGACGAGTGGGATTCCCTTGATTATTGAGGTTATAGGTTCATATTTGTATACAAAAACAGATCGAAGGGTATGGAATGATACGCTGGAGCAATTAAAAAATCGGCCACGTGAAGATGTCGAAAAGAAGTTAGAGATAACTTATGATGCATTAAAAGATGGACATAAGGAAAGTTTTCTCGATATTGCCTGCTCTTTTATTGGCAAAAAAAGCGAATTCGTCGTGAACATGGGGGATGACCGTGGGTTTTATGCAAGTCAAGTAATTAAAGAGTTGAAGATGAGGTCCGTAATAAATATTGAAGATGATGATAATTTAGGAATGCATGATGAATTGAGGAATCTTGGAAGGAACATTATCTGCCAAGGACAACCACCCATGAGACATAGCAGACTATGGGTCGACGAGGAAGCCTTCAAAGTACTGATGGAAAAGAAGGTAACATATGACACTCCCTTTTTCTTTTCTGTGCTCATATTTTCATATATTTGATTTGATCAATTCTAATCTTTTATCTATTATGGACAAAGGCTCCCACATTTTATGGAAAATTCTATGTCAACATCAATTCATATCCAAAGATTAACTGTGAAAGCCAATTTAGATTACAAATATTCTAAGGATGACATGTTATATTATTTAGCTCAAATTCATTGATATAAATTACATCCGACCAATATTTAATTTACAATCAATTTAAGATCCTTTAATTATGATTCTACATTAAAATTTCATTTACTACAATCATGTAATTCTCATATCTAGCTGAAAATGTTGATAATCTGAAAGACTTCAATTTTGAATAAAGATGAAGTTTCTCTGCCATGGCCGTGAGGACGTGATAGGCTATATGAGGGAACTAATTCTTGAGACAATCATAGGAAAGGAAGCGAAGGGTGAGCAGCAATTGCCCTCCTCATGGATTGACAGGGGAGGCCATGTGTTGGGCACACATAATTTGCTGGCACTTGTGAGTAGGGGAAACCGCAGGTGCGTGCAACGCACGTGCACGATAACTGCACGCGCGTGTGCGGCAACTACTGGCGATTGCTTGCGCATGCGCCAGGCACGTGCCGGGTCACTCGGTTCGCCCGACCCAACCCGTCCAACCAATACTATCAATCACTAAAAAAAAAAAAAAAAAACCTACAAAGGATATCAATTCTTAATCTCCCAGAGCTTGAATGCCATTGAATAAAATCAACCTCCAGCGGGGATTGGCTGAGTTGATAAGGATTAGATTTGCTTGGACCATCTCTAGGTTCATCGTCTCTCATTGTTTTTGTTGCTTAACAGGCATCAGGGAGAACTGATAGAACATGTTGTCGAAACTGTTCTAGGAGAGTTACGAAAAGATTTTCTTATACTTGTTTCGAAGGAACTAGTTGGACTTGATGATCCGCTGAAGAAGATTATGAGTCGCATAGATAGTTGTTCCGTCAATGCTCGAATGATTGGAATTTATGGCATGGGTGGGATAGGCAAGACAACTCTTGCCAAGTGCATCTACAATCAACTCTTGAATAAATTTGATCATGTATGCTTCCTTCCGGATATTCAAGAAACAATCGAGTGCCATGGTATTAAATATCTACAGAGTCGACTAATATCTGAGATACTACAAGAAAAAAATGCAGTGTCTACAGTTGATTGGGGAATTAACTTAATTAAATCTAGATTCACAAGGAAAAATGTTCTCATTCTTTTGAATAATATAGATCACAAGGATCAACTAGATGCTTTTGCTGGAGGAGGTTACTAGTTTGCTTTAAGAAGTATTATAATTGTTACAACCAGAAATGAAGCTATTCTTTATCAATCTATATGCCATGGCACGTGCGAGCAGGGGAAATCGCAGGTGTGTGCAACGCACGCGCATGATAATCGCACACGCGCGGCAACCACTGGCGTGTGCGCGGTACG
Organism: Eucalyptus sideroxylon; assembly: GCA_014182405.2. NCBI lineage: Eukaryota > Viridiplantae > Streptophyta > Magnoliopsida > Myrtales > Myrtaceae > Eucalyptus > Eucalyptus sideroxylon. The sequence continues at coordinate 28,727,215 of CM024554.2, read as the reverse complement.
TAGGGGTGAGCGTGGTTCCCGGGTAGAACCGAGAACCGGAGAACCGAACCGCAGGTTCCGGTTCGGTTCCCGGTTCTAAAGAGACCGGTTCCGGTTCTCGGTTCCCTTTTTCAGGGAACCGGCGGTTCCGGTTCCGGTTCCGGTTCTTATGGGAACCGGAACCGGCGGAACCGAACCGGTCAAAGTTTAAAAAAAATAATAATCCTATAACACATTATTTCCCTTCCCCCCACGTGATTCCCCTCTCTTCCCCTTTCTTTTTCTCTCTCCCTTTCTTTTCTCCACTTTTTCCTCTCACGTCACTTCCTCCCCCACCCACTTTTTTTCTTTTCTTCTCTCTCCTCTTTCTCCCTCTCTCGGCCGAAACCCCCTTCTCTTCTTCTTCTTCTTCTTCTTCTTCTTCTTCTTTCTCTTGCTTGCTGTTGCTTCACCCACCACCACACTGCCGCCTCACGCTCTACTCACCACCACCACCTCTTGGCCACCGAACCACCACCACCCCGCCGCCCCACGCTCGTCCGACGAGCCGTCTCGCCGTTGAGCCCAACGAGTTGTCGCGCCGTTCGCGCCGCCCCTCATCGCCGTGAGCCATCGCCGCCGTACTCAAGCGACTGTCACCACCTCTTGCCACCGCTCTCTCGGCCGTCCGGGCCGTCGTTGCTCAGAACCGCCACCGCCACCGCCTCCGCCAGAACCGATCTCTTCCCCCCTTGGCTGTGGGTTGAGCCGCGACCGCCGCCGTCTTCGCCGCGCCGTCCGTGCCGCCGTTGGTGCCGTGAGACTCGTGTCTTCTTCGCCGTCGCGCCGCCGCGTGCTCGCAGTCGCCCAACCTCCCTCGACACCCATGAAGTTCTTGGGGTTCATGTGGAATCCCCTCTCCTGGGTCATGGAGCTTGCTGCTATCATGGTCATTGCACTTACAAATGGAGGGGTTGGTGAATTTTTCTTCTACTGTTCTGTCTCTCTTTCTGTTTTAGGGTAAAATTTGAGTTTTTGTGAAAGATGGTATCCATTTGTTTCTGATTCTTCCTTTGCAGGGCAAGCCTCCAGATTGGCAAGATTTCATAGGCATCGTTACTGTTTATAAACTCCACTATTAGCTTTATCGAGGAGAACAATGCCAGTAACGCTACGGTTTGAAGAGCTTGCTAAATCGATTCTAACCACTGAAGTTGAGGTTATCTAATGAACTCAGAGCATGTGCATTGCTTTTTTGGCTTTGATAGTTAGTTTTAAAATGGCTTATTTTGCTTCATGTTGCGTTCTTTTTTATAGGAAACAAAGTGATAATCATAATTTAGAAGAAGCCAAGAAATTGACCCATTAACTTTATGCTTCAGTTTCTGGGCATCCCTTAACTGAGTTGTTACTATACTTTGGATCAATTGGTTAGTGCCGTGCTGGCGCACTTCATCTTGAAGGAGAAACTACACAAGCTAGGGATGTTGGGCTGTGTGATGTGCATTGTCGGTTTTGTCATAATTGTCATCCACGCACCGCAAGAAAGTCCCATTACTTATGTTCAAGAAATATGGATTATGGCGACTCAACCAGGTCAGTCTTCAGGCCTGGTTTATGTGTTCTTTATACGATCACTGATTTGCTGATAACTGACTGCATTTACATATCTTTTTCAGCTTTTCTGCTTTACGTCGACTTGGTAATCATGTTGGTGTTCATCCTGGTTTCCATTTTTCACCTAGATGTGGGCACACGGATGTGCTAGTTTACACTGGCATCTGCTCATTAATGGGCTCTCTCTCGGTAAATCAACTGCTTCTGCATCTTTTGGGGTTTTTTCTTCCTTCCAACCTACTTTAGTGTATTTATGCCAACCAGATTGTTGGAAGCTCCACTTAAACTCAAGAGTTGACCTTGCATCGTTAGCTTTAGGTAGATCATTGATTCGGGTGCGGGGAGGCTCATCACCAAGGACAAATTGTATTCTTTTCTGATTCTTTTTGTCCTGTCAAAACAAAGTTAATGTGTTACAATAATTGTTGTGGGGACATGTCTAAATTACTTCTGCATATGGGTATTTTTTCTTTCTCGTTTTCATAAGTTGTATGATCTATCTGCAGGTGATGAGTGTGAAAGCCTGTGGGACTTCTTTGAAGTTGACTTTTGAGGGGAAGAATCAGTTGATCTATTTCGGAGACTTGGTTCTTTATGTTGGTGGTGGCTACATGTGTAGTTACCCAAATGAATTATCTCAACAAGGTCTGTCCCAAGATGTTATCCAACTTTAATTAGCTAACTTGCTTAATGCTGAATTTGTAAATTTCATTTGTCATTGCCTCACAACAATTGATAATATTGAATGACACCAAATTTCCTCTTTTACAATAACTTTTACTTTTCCCATATGTTGAGATTACATAATACTTGGGAGAAAAGGAAGTCATTGAATATATGCATCTTTCTTAACTAGATTTTCACCTGTAAACTTGAAAATTTATGTTCCTGTGGCCTTTTGGCAAGGTTACTGCCCTCCTTCTTCATTGCTGGATGTGATCTGTCCTTTTCATTTACCTATGTGGTAATTCTTTATGTCGGGATTGGGGAGTCAAATCTCTTGCTTCAGAAACTATTTACAGTTGTTTTTTTATTGCAAAAGGTTTCTTTGGGTTCTGTTTACTTGTGGATGATATAGTGCTTGATGAGAGCTTATCTTAAGAGCTTTTCTTAGTCTGCTTGGTTTCTCTTTGGTTTGTCTATTTCCTTTTTGTTATAGTTCAAATCTGAAAAAGAAAAAAAAAGAAAAAAAGAACCTGTTGGAACCTGGAACCGACCCCGGAACCTGTGACAAGGTAGGTTCCAGGTTCTTGGTTTTGACGGGTAGGTTCCAGGTTCCAAAAAATGAGGAACCTGTACCCGAGGGTAGGTTCCAGGTTCCAAGCGGAACCTGTAAGGAACCGGGAACCGCTCACCCCTAGCGGCACATGCCAGGTGACATCATCGTGACGTCAACCGGCGGTTGCCCGCGCATGCGCCAGGCATGTGCCAAGTCGCTCGGTTCAGCTTGACCCAACCTGTCCAACCAATACTATTGATCACTAAAAAAAAAAAAAGAAACACCTACAAAGGATATCAATGCTTAATCTTCTAGAGCTTGAACGCCACTGAATAAAATCAACTTCCAGCGGGATTGGCTGAGTTGATAAGGATTAGATTTGCTTGGACCATCGCTAGGTTCATCGTCCCTCATAATTTTTGTTGCTTGATAGGCATGAGGGAGAATTGATAGAACGTGTTGTCGAAACTATTCTAGGAGAGTTACGAAAAGATTTTCCTCACTTGTTCCAAAGGAACTAGTTGGACTTGATGATCAGCTGAAGAAGATTATGAGTAGCATAGATAGTCTTTCTGTCAATGCTCGAATGATTGGAATTTATGGCATGGACGGGATAGGCAAGACAACTCTTGCGAAGTGCATCTACAATCAACTCTTGAATAAATTTGATCATGTATGCTTCATTCCAGATATTCGAGAAATGACCGAGTGCCATGGTATTAAGTATCTACAAAGTTGACTAATATCTAAGATACTACAAGAAAAAAATGCAGTGTCTATAGTTGATCGGGGAATTAACTTAATTAAATCTAGATTCACAAGGAAAAAGGTTCTTATTCTTTTGGATGATATAGATCACAAGCATCAACTAGATGCTTTGGTTGGAGGAGGTAGTAGTATAATTGTAACAACTAGAAATGAAGCTATTCTTTATTGATCTATATGCCATGTTTCGTGCGAGCAAGGGAAATGGCAAGTGTGTGCAATGCACGTGCATGGTCCCCGCATGTGCGTGTGCAGCACACGGGCGGCAACCGTTGGCGCGTGCCGGGTCACTCGGTTCGGCTCGACCCAACCTGTCTAGCCAATACTATCGATCACTAAAAAAAAAAAAAACACCTACAAAGGATATGAATGCTTAATCTTCCAGAGCTTGATCGCCATCGAATAAAATCAACCTCCAGTGGGGATTGGCTGAGTTGATAAGGATTAGATTTGATTGGACCATCTCTAGGTTCATTGTCTCTCAGCGTTTTTGTTGCTTGACAGGCATGAGGGAGAATTGATAGACCGTGTTGTCAAAACTGTTCTAGGAGAGTTACGAAATGATTTTCCTCTACTTGTTTTGAAGGAACTAGTTGGACTTGATGATCAGCTGAAGAAGATTATGAGTCGCATAGATAGTCCTTCCGTCAATGCTCGAACGATTGGAATTTATGGCATGGATGGGATAGGCAAAACAACTCTTGCCAAGTGCATCTACAATCAACTCTCGAATAAATTTGATCATGTATGCTTCATTCCAGATATTCGAGAAATGACCGAGTGTCATGGTATTAAGTATCTACTATTTGAGATACTACAAGAAAAAAATGCAGTGTCTACAGTTGATCAGGGAATTAACTTAATTAAATCTAGATTCACAAGGAAAAAGGTTCTCATTCTTTTGGATGATATAGATCACAAGGATTAACTAGATGTTTTGGCTGGAGGAGGTTACTGGTTTGCTTTAGGAAGTATTATATTTGTTACAACTAGAAATGAAGCTATTCTTTATCGAGCTATATGCCACGGCTCGTGCGAGCAGGGGAAACCGCAAGCACGTGCGCATGCGGCAACCATTGGCGCATGCCAGGTTGCTTGGTTCGGCCTGACCCAACCCGTCTAGCCAATACTATCGATCACTAAAAAAAAAAAAATACACCTACAATGGATATCAATGCTTAATCTTCCAGATCTTGAACACCACCAAATAAAATCAACCTCCAGCGAGGATTGGCTGAGTTGATAAGGATTAGATTTGCTTGGACCATCTCTAGATTCATCGTCTCTCATTGTTTTTGTTGCTTAATATGCATGAGGGAGAACTGATAGAACATGTTATCGAAACTGTTCTAGGAGAGCTACGAAAAGATTTTCCTCTACTTGTTCCGATGGAACTAGTTAGACTTGAGGATCAACTGAAGAAGATTATGAGTCGCATAGATAGTCCTTCCGTCAATGCTCAAATGATTGGAATTTATAGCATGGGCTGTATAGGCAAGACAACTCTTGCGAAGTGCATCTACAATCAACTCTTGAATAAATTTGATCATGTATGCTTCCTTTCGGATATTTGAGAAACAATCGAGTGCAATGGTATTAAGTATCTACCGAGTCGACCAATATCTGAGATACTACAAGAAAAAAATGTAGTGTCTACTATTGATCAGGGAATTAACTTAATTAAATCTAGATTCACAAGGAAAAAGGTTCTCATTCTTTTGGATGATATTGATCACAAGGATCAACTAGATGCTTTGGCTGGAGGAGGTTACTGGTTTGCTTCGGGAAGTATTGTAATTGTTACAACTAGAAATGAAGCTATTATTTATCGATCTATATGCCACGGCACGTGCGAGTAGGGGAAACTGCAGGTGCATGCAACGCACGTGCACGGTAACCGCACTCGCAGGTGCGGCAACTGTTGGCGCATGCACACGGCACGTGGCAACTGCATCATCGTGATGTTAGCCAGCGGTTGCTCGTGCACGCGCTAGGCACATGCCGGGTCGCTTGGTTTGGCCCGACCCAACCCATCCAACCAATACTATCGATCACTAAAAAAAAAAAAAAAATACACCTACAAAGGATATCAATTCTTGATCTTCCTGAGCTTGAATGCCACCGAATAAAATCAACCTCCAGCGGGGATTGGCTGAGTTGATAAGGATTAGATTTGCTTGGACCATCTCTAGGTTCATCGTCTCTCATTGTTTTTGTTGCTTGACAGGCATGTGGGAGAACTGATAGAACGTGTTTGTCGAAACTGTTCTAGGAGAGTTACGAAAAGATTTTCCTCTACTTGTTCCGATGGAACTGGTTGGACTTGAGGATCAGCTAAAGAAGATTATGGGTCACATAGATAGTCATTCCATCAATGCTCAAAAGATTGGAATTTATGGCATGGGCAGGATAGGCAAGACAACTCTTGTGAAGTGCATCTACAATCAACTCTCGAATAAATTTGATCATGTATGCTTCCTTCCAGGTATTCAATAAATAACCGAGTGCCATGGTATTAAGTATCTACAGAGTCGACTAATATTTGAGATACTACAAGAAAAAAATGCAGTGTCTACAGTTGATTGGAGAATTAACTTAATTAAATCTAGATTCACAAGGAAAAAAGTTCTCATTCTTTTGGATGATATAGATCACAAGGATCAACTAGATGCTTTGGCTAGAGGAGGTTACTGGTTTGCTTCAGGAAGTATTATAATTGTTACAACTAGAAATGAAGCTATTCTTTATCGATCTATATGCCATGGCACGTGCAAGCAAGGGAAACTGCAGGTGCGGGCAACGCAGGCGCACGGTAACCGCACGCGCGCGTGTGATACGCATGCAGCAACCACTGGAGCATGCACAGCACGTGCCAGCTGACGTCATTGTGACCTTAACCAGTGGTTGCCTGCGCACGCGCCAGGCACTTGCCGGGTTGGTCAGTACAGCCCAACCCGACCCGTCTTCGATGACCTATTGACCGTTGACCGTTGACTTTGACCGTTGACCATTAAAAAAAATGTGTTTCGTTTTTGAATTGTAGAGGAATGCGAGTTGAAGGAGGCCAAGGGGTACATCGTCGTGCCTCATCAAGTCATTGAGGTATGGGATGATGTAGTGATTATGATCAATGATGCAATCGCAGATCGTTGACCGTTGAACATCTGCTGACATACACATGTGGGCAATTTATAATGTCACCGAGGCTAAAGTTCCTTCAATTGAGGAACGCGACTGCAAGTGGAGATTTAAATGAATTCTTTTCCCAAGTAAGGTGGCTTCGGTGGCCTCACATTGAACCCAATTTGTCTTTTTGGGCAACCAATTTGCATCTGCCAACCTTAGTGCTGCTGCAATTGTCATACAGCTCAATCACGAAGGATTGGAGAGGATGGAACTCAATCATCGTAAGATTGACAAAAGATACCCTCTATGATTTTTTGTTTATCTTGTTTTGTCGATGAACTCATTTGTTAACAGCTTATTCCCTTTTGTATAGGTAGCAAAGTGGCTAAAAGTTCTGCAACTTGAATATTTTGATTCTTTAAGATGTACTCTTAATTTCTCGACTTTCACAAAATTGGAGATTCTCATATTCAAAAATTGTAAAGAACTAAAGCAGGTCCACCCTTCTATTAGCAAAGTCAAGAGCCTCGTTCACTTGGACTTGAGTGGTTGTGGAAGTCTCAACGAGCTACCAAAAGAAATGGGCAAATTAGAAGGGTGAGCAGCAACTGCCCTCCTTGTGGATCGACAGGGGAGGTCACTTGTTGAGCACACATAATTTGCTAGCACACGCAAGCAGGGGAAACCACAGGCGCATGCAATGCATGCGCACGGTAACCGCACACGTGTGTGCGGCACGCGTGCGCGGCGTGTGCGTGGCATGCACCAACCACATGCCAGGTCGGTTGGTTCAACCTGACTCGACTCGTCTTTGGTGACCCATTGATAGTTGACTGTTGACTTTGACCGTTGAGAGTTAAAAAAAATGTGTTTCTTTTTTCAATTGTAGAGGAATGCGAGTTAAAGAAGGCCAAGGGGTACATTGTTGTGCCTCATCAAGTCATTGACATACGGGATGATGCAGTGACTATGATCAACGATGCAATCGCAAACCGTTGACCGTTGAACATATGTTGACATACACATGTGGGCAATTTATAATGCCACCGAGGCTAAAGTTCCTTCGATTGAGGAACACGACTACAAGTGGAGACTTAAATGAATTCTTTTTCCAAGTAAGGTGGCTTTAGTGGCCTCACATTGAACCCAATCTGTCTTTTTGGGCAACCAATTTGCATCTACCAAACTTAGTGCTGCTGCAGTTGTCATACAGCTCAATCATGGAGGATTGGAGAGGATGGAATTCAATCATGGTAAGATTGACAAAAGATACCCTCTATGATTTTTTGTTTATCTTGTTTTGTCAATGAACTCATTTGTTAACAGCTTATTCTCTTTTGTATAGGTAGCAAAGTGGCTAAAAGTTTTGCAACTTGAATATTTTGATTCTTTAAGATGTACTCCTAATCTCTCAACTTTCACAGAATTGGAGATTCTCATCTTCAAAAATGGTAAAGACCTAAAGCAGGTCCACCCTTCTATTGGCGAAGTCAAGAGCCTCGTTCACTTGGACTTGAGTGGCTGTGGAAGTCTCAAGGAACTACCAAGAGAAATGGAGAAATTAGAAGAATTAAAAGAACTTATTCTAGATTCTTTTGGAATATAGAGATTCCTAAGTTAATTGGTTCTCTGAGAAAGTTGGAGAAGCTGAGTGCTCGTCATTGTCAGTCATTGAGAGAAATCCCTAACTCAATTTTGGATTTATAGAATTTGCAATGTCTATACATTACGGATTCTCCAATTGAAAAGTTGCCCAATGTTATTATAAGGTTGGAAAAACCTAATCTCTCTGCCTTTACAAATTTGGAGATTCTCAACTTGAGTTTATGTCAACAACTAAACCAAATCTCCCTTGTATTGGCAAAGTGAAGAGCCTCATTCACTTGGATTTGAGCCGCTGTCAAAGTCTCAAGAATCTACCAAGAGAAGTGGGCGAATTAGAAGAACTAAAAGAACTTATTTTAGATTATTTTGGAATTACAGAGATTCCTACGTCAATCGGTTCTCTAAGGAAGTTGGAGAAGCTGAGTTCTCATCGTTGTCAGTCATTGAGAGAAATCCCTAACTCAATTTGGGATTTACAGAATATGCAACGTCTATACATTATGAAGTCTCCAATTCAAAAGTTGCCCAATGTTATTATATGGTTGGAAAAACCTAATCTCCCAGCCTTTACAAAGTTGGAGATTCTCAACTTGAGTTTATGTCAAAAACTAAAGCAAATCCCCACTTCTATTGGCAAAGTGAAGAGCCTCATTCACTTGGATTTGAGCCACTGTGAGAGTCTCAAGAATCTACCAAGAGAAGTGGGTGAATCAGAAGAACTAAAAGAACTTATTTTAGACTATTCTAGAATTATAGAGATTCCTACATCAATTGGCTCTCTGAGGAAGTTGGAAAAATTGAGTGTTTGCAATTGTCCATCATTAAGAGAAATCCCTAGCTCAATTGGGGATTTACCGTATTTGCAACATCTAGAAATTAGTTGGTCCATGATATCCAGCCTACCAGAAACCATCTAGAATCTTTTTTCTCTCTGACACCTTGAACTCTGGAGTTGTAACAATCTCATATCGCTGCCAAAACTTCATTTAAGCTTAAAATATCTAGGGGCTTCTTATCGAGGGCCCACGTTGCCAGAGCTTTCTTACCTAATCCACCTAGAAAAACTTGATCTATTATGGAAGTCATCCACTTGAATACCTCTCGGAGCTTCGCTCAAGACCTTGAAACTTCGTGTTGCCTCAACTAATTTGTAGAGGTGACAAAGTGGCAATTATAAGGTACCTATTGATCAACTCATTTTTTGATAGCGTAGTCTCGTTTGTATGGTTGGTAATCGGTTATGTAAGGAAGCAAAGGGTGAGTATCAATTGCCCTCCCTGGGGATCAATAGGGGAGGCCATGTGTTGAGCACACATAATTTGATGGCACGCGCGAGCAGGGGAAACCATAGGCGCGTGCAACACACGGGCACAGTAACCGCACACGTGTGTGCGGCACTCGTGCGCGGGGCGTGCATGGCACATGCTAGCTGACGTCATCGTGACGTCAGCCAGTGGTTGCCTACGCATGCGCCAGGCACGTGCCAGGTTAAGAAAAAAAAAATACATACAATAGTCCTAATTATAGCAGCTGTTATATCTTGACTCTTGAGGGCTGATGCGTCCTGGTTCATTTACGTTTATACCTGATATTATCAGTAAGTGAACTTTGCTCTGCGATAAAGAAAAAAAAGATAGATAGATGTATACAGCTTGCTTCCTTGAAGGTGTTAACCTAATTCTTAGAAACTTATTTATTGCGTTGATTAGGCTGCTTGCTAGCCTGAACTTGTTTCATTTTTTGGAATAAAATTCTCATCAGTGATTTCAATATCTTGGCTTGTGTGTATCTGGTTCCTGTTATAGGTGGAAAGTCATCTGTCCTCTTGGATGTGAAACCTTGGGACGATGAGACAGACATGAAGAAGCTGGAAGAGGCTGTTAGGAGTGTGGAGATGCCTGGGCTCTTCTGGGGAGCTTGTAAGTTTTGACTGTCTCACTATATCGCCAGTATGACCATAATGCTTTGTCACTGAAGGTCATGTTTATCCCCTTATGAGGATTTCTTCTTTTGCTTTCTTCCTTGCAGCGAAACTGGTTCTGGTGGGTTACGGGATTAAGATGTTGCAGATCATGATGACCATTGTGGATGACCTTGTCTCAGTGGACACCCTCATCGAGGAGCATCTTCAGGCTGAGCCTTTCAATGAATACGTTCAGAGTTGTGACATCGTCACCTTCAACAAAATCTAAGAACAGTGCTTCTGAAGTGCTATGGTGGAATGGCCTTTTTGTCGTGATAATGTAGTTTTACTTACTAGCATTCCATTGCTGTTCTTTAAGCTTTCTTCTGGACATCTACTTTCAGCAAGGTGAAAGATGATACGTGTCGCGACCTACCCTCGGGGGGAGGGAACAGGTTTAGGGGTATTGCCTAAAGAACGGGTTTAAGGCTCATGATTAGGCGCGGCTTCTCCCAAGCCCATACCCCGCGTGACGTTGGGATATTCTTAAGAAATTTTGCACAAAATGAGTCGCCACTAGCCTATTGGGGTCGGCTAGAAACCAAGTGAGGCATGGGAGTGTACCTCACTTCCTACACAACCAGAGAATCTAGGGTCGGGGACTTGATTACACTAATTGACTAATTAATGCCATTTCGGTACTTAATCTTGTTCATTTTAACAAAATGATTTTTTGGCAGACAGTTTGTATTGATTTTATACTTATCCATTAACACTTGAGGTGATCATGCAGCGCGTAATCATTAAAGTAATAATCATAGCTAACAAAATCCTAATTGCAATAAGATTAAACACGTGCAATCAAACATAATTAAATATGCAAATTAAACGTATGACATAATCAATATGCAAGCAAATAAATGTCTAATCACACTAAGAAAGCAAGATATAGCAATTCCTAACCAACTCCCATCATTTTTGGATTTTTGAAATTTTTAATTTTTTTTTAAAATTTTTATTAAGAAAAATAATTAATTTTTTAATTTTTTTAATTTTTTAATTTTTTTAACTTTTTTGGATTTTCGAAATTGTTTTTAAAAAAATAAATTTTTAATATTTTTTTGGATTTTCAAAATTGTTTTAAAGATATATTAAAGTTTAAAAATAAAAATTTGGACCGGACCGGGTCCACTCGGATCAGGTCCGGTCGGAGACCGGACCCGAGTTCGGTCCGATTGGGAGGTTGGGCCCGAAGCGTGGGCCCAGTTTAAAAAGTCACCCTCTCTTTTAAAACAAACAGGCCCACAAGCCCAAAAAGTCACCCCCTCTTTTAAAACAAATAGGCCCACAAGCCCAAAAGTCCAAAATCACAAAAGACCCATAAGCCCACATGCAAAAATAAACCAAGCCCGAAGTATACCCGGCCCGAATATGAGAAAAACCCTACCCGGTTCGTTTTCACCCGACCCGGCCAAGATCCGGTTCGCCTCCTGCCTCCTCTCTCCCCTGCTGCTTTGCGGCGCCGGAGAAGGACGTTCGAGACGCCGACGACTTGGCGGCGGCGACGCGGTGGACTGCAGGAGAGACGGAGCGCGGCGGTGAGGAGGAGTGCGGCGGCCCGGCGAGGATCAGCAACCAAGAGCAGAGGCGGCGCCGTGGGGGCTCGGGATCTGGTGCTTGGACAGGAGGGCGGCGGCTTGCTGCAGTGGGTCACTCAGATTGCAGCAGTGACGATGCGAGGACGCGCGATGCCACGAGGTCGCGCTTCAGCACGGTAGATCTGGGCAGAAGCGAGGCCAACAGATCTGGCCAAAGGCGGCGTTGTGACTTCAGAGGCGCGGAGTGGCGGTGGCCAGCAGAGCAGGAGCAGCAGCGCGGAGGTGTGGGCCGGTGCGAGGTCGGACGGAGGACGTCAGGCAGGAGGGTTGGGCTGGTTGCTGGTGTTGAGGCGGCGAGGAGGCGTCGGGCAGTGCCGCCGCTGCCCTCCTCCCCTCCGCTTCTTTGGATCTGGGTTCCAGGGTGGACGGCGACGAACGGTGCTACCGATGGAGGCACGACTCGAGGAAGCAACACGGGTGAGGGAGCTTGGAGCAGCGGTGTCCGGCGGAGGCGCGCGGTGGGTGGCGCGGTGCTCGCGGATCTGCAAGTCGAAGGCGAGGCAGAACAGAAGTGGGTCGGCACTGGGCGGTCACGGACACGAGCCGGCTTGAACGGCCGGGCTCGGAGGATGGCAGCTCGGACGGCGGCGGGCGGGGGGCGCGGCTCGGACGGCGACGGCGGCGCCGTTGCCACCCTCCTCCCTCCATTCTTTTTTTTTTGTCCTCGCTCTCTGTGCGTTTCTCTGTTCTCTGCCCCTCTTTTCCTTGAGCTCTCCTTCTCTCTCTCTGTTTTCTTTTTTTGGTGCTTCCTTCAGTCCAGTTCTCTCCGTCTGGTCTTCTCTCCTTTGCTGTGTTGCTGCTGCTCCCCTGCTGCTCCTGTTTTTCCTCCGTTTTGCAGGTCTGCGTGCGAAGGAAGAGGCAGAAAGCGACATGGGCCGGGCCAAGGCGAGATCCAGCCCGGCCCTTTCCATGTCTTTTTTTTTTTTTTGCTTTTTTGTTTGTTTTGTTGTTTTCTTTTCTTGTTTCTTTTTTTGTTTTTGTTTTGTTTTTGTTTTAGTGACTAATTCCCAATTTTTGTAGACAATTAAATCCTAAATGAGAAATGAGAAAATTTAGGTGTCAACAGCTGCCCCTCTTTGAATGGGAGCTCAAAGAGGTTCCTTTCAAAGACAAAAGACACCTAAATTATTTTGACGATAGACCCAGGTGCATAGGCACGCATTAGGCTGATGGAAAGAACTCGCAACTATGAAAGAGCGTCTTGTGAATAAGAGGAGGAAAGACTCCGGGCTACAAAGCTCTCCGGGCTACAAAAGCTCTCCGGGCTACAAAGCTCACCGTGTCATAGGAAGGACTCCGGGCTATAAAGCTCTCCGCGTCGTAGGAAGAAAGACTTCGGGCTACAAAGCACTCCGGGCTACAAAAGCTCTCCGGGCTACAAAGCTCACCGTGTCATAGGAAGAAGGACTCCGGGCTACAAAGCTCTCCGGGCTACAAAAGCTCTCCGGGCTACTAAGCTCACCGTGTCATAGGAATAAGGACTCTGGGTTATAAAGCTCTCCGGGCTACGGAAAGCCCTCCGAGTCATAAGAATGGGGTTGAAGGACTCCGGGCTACGGAAAGCCCACCGGGTCATAAGAATGGGGTTGAAGGACTCCGGGCTACGGAAAGCCCACCGGGTCATAAGAAGGGGATTGAAGGACTCCGGGCTACGGAAAGCCCACCGGGTCATAAGAATGGGGTGAAGGAAGACTCCGGGCTACGGAAAGCCCACCGGGTCATTAGAAGGGGGTTGAAGGACTCCGGGCTACGGAAAGCCCACCGGGTCATTAGAAGGGGGTTGAAGGACTCCGGGCTACGGAAAGCCCACCGGGTCATAAGAAGGGGATTGAAGGACTCCGGGCTACGGAAAGCCCACCGGGTCATAAGAAGGGGATTGAAGGACTCCGGGCTACGGAAAGCCCACCGGGTCATAAGAATGGGGTGAAGGAAGACTCCGGGCTACAGAAGCCCACCGGGTCGAAAAAAGATGACATGGTTTAAGGTTGACCATGAACCTTGTGGTTTAAGGATAGTCCCACGAACCATGTGGTTTAAGAAAAGCTACCAACTCCGTGGTTTAAGGATAAACCCACTAACCTTGTGGTTTAAGGATAGACCCACGAACCGTGTGGTTTAGGATAAACACCAACCCCGTGGTTTAAGGATAAACCCCCCAACCTTGTGGTTTAAGGATAGACCCACGAACCGTGTGGTTTAAGATAGCCACCAATTCCGTGGTTTAAGGATAGACCCACGAAACTTGTGGTTTAAGGATAGACCCACGAACCGTGTATATGACATGGTTTAAGGCTGACCATGAACCTTTGAAGATGACATGATTTAAGGCTGACCATGAACCTTTAGAGGTGGCATGGTTTAAGGTTGACCATAAACCTTTGGAGATAGCATGGTTTAAGGTTGACCATGAACCTTTGGAGATAACATGGTTTAAGGTTGACCATGAACCCTTGGTTTTTAGGGAGGCACCCGCTAACCCTTCGAAAACCGCATGGCTTCACTAAGGAATCTGTCAAACTCAACTTGAATGAATGTCATTAGAGACGTCATCAAGAGACGTATTGGCAATATTGTAGCATTAATTGAACAAGCTAATCAAGCTAAGTCTGACTGTTCTGAAAAAAACATTTGATTTCAATCAGCATCATGAGGCGCAAAATTGTCATCTTGCTTGTGGATATATCATTAATCATCAAATTCTCTAGGAGCCAAGCTCTTATCAAGATGGTCACGACTCGTGAAAAAGGTTCATTAAGCCTGCCAAACTAGAGCTTCTTAGTCAGAAAGGGCTTTTTACGCACTTTCGATAAAATGGCTACTTGATCCCATTCATTCATGTGGGAGATAACTGGTTGCTGAGGGTATCTCACATAACCCAGATCAAAGGCTTTCAGAAACATTTGCGATGAGCACAATATGATCGATCAAAAAGGTCTTTTGAAAGGACCGCAATATAGGCTCGTTTAGGACTTACGCAAAGGAATTATTGCTTTGAGGCCAATAGGATAACATTTGTTGCTATCTTCGTCGGGTTTACAAGTCGAGAACTTGAAAGATAAGACAAGATAGGATTACTTTCACTTCTTCAAGCAATAGCTTCTTTGTGGTATTCTCATTTTCACTCGAACCATCTCAATCAGAAGAGACTTCGGAAGAGGGTTGTAATGTTAGCTCAGGAAAGGCTTGAAAGGCTTAAAATTCTCAAGGGGGTTTTAAGAGTCAGTGATCATCATAGCATCATGACCATGTCATTCGATCTTCGAAGACATTTGGCTTTTGAAACGCTGCACATCTCGAAAGCCCCTTGACTAATCATTTCTACATGGGAGCTTTGCTCCTTTCTCTAATTTCCTTTGCCCTTTGCGATGATGATTTTTTTTTTTTTTTTACCGGCACTTGGATTTTGATAATTTTTCTTTCACATAAGATACAACCTTTTGGCTCTTTTTCTTGACAGGCATTGGCCTTGCTTTTACCAGGCACACTGCTTTTTCATGCCCCATAATTTGTCAAACTTTTTGCTTTTTGAACTTTTGTAGCTCTTGTGACTTTCTTATGACTTTCGAGATGCTTTTCGCATTTCCTTGTGATTGTCAATTATATTTGGACAATTCTTATGCATTGCCCTAGTGAAGGGAGATGGTCACCACTCGGGATTCAGAAATGAATAATCAGGCCCAAATTGGTTATAGCAATGGGTATCAGTGTTTGGGTAGAAAAGGAAATGCTCTTCTTCACCTTGGGATGAGTCAAGCTCCGATGAGAATTCCTTTGAAGCTACCACAAGAAGATTGATGTAAGTGAAAGTAATAGAATCTTTCTCAACCTTTCGTTTTACAACACGACCATAACCTCCTATGTTGCCCCAATGTAGGGTTGTTCTCGATAGGGGTACTTTGAAGGATCATCTTTTTCTTTTTTCTTTCTTTTATTTTTTCAGCGCAAAGGGGTAACAAAAGATCAGTGCAATGCTTGGGATTGATGAAGGAAATGCCTTTATCATTTCGATCTTTGTGCTCAATGCGAATGAATCATTCGTCCTAAGAGAAGGTCTCTTTTCACTCAACTCTCAAAAATGTTTGAATAATGCTCAACTCTCAAAAGTGTTTAAAGGACGTGTTTGGAAATGAGCTTGCATTTCTTCATCCTAAGCACTTCTTGTTTGGCATGGTTAACATTTCCATTTCACTCTGCCGAGATCATTTGAGTATATCAATCTCCATAGGGAATTTTGATTCAAAATGAATAATCCACAAGACAAGAAAACAATTTTGAGATAGAAAGGATGCTCAAAAGGTTTGTAATTTTTTTTCTCAATTATCATTTTTTTTCGCTTGTCTCTAGGAAAGCCTAAAAGTTCTCTTTTGTAATGGAAATTTTTTTTTTTTTTTGACTTTAAAAAAACTGAGAAGAAGGGTACTTACCTGCAACATGGTGACCCGATAATCCTGTAAAGAATGTAAAAGAATATGTTAGCGCAAAGATCTTTAGGGAATGAAATGTTGGAAACGATACATTATTACCCTTCACTCGCTTTTATCCTTTGAGGGCTAACATCTCTTGGATTCACCCTTGTGAATATTTGATAACTTGGCATTACCTTTCACTTACATTTACCCTTAAGCATTTGATGTCTTCCTATCAAAGGAAAGAAAGAATCATATTAGAGATGCTATCCAAAATGAGCAATTGGAATCGACACCATTTACCCTTCATGTGTTTTTGTTCTTCAAGTATGAACTTTGCTTGAAGTTGCTAGAATTGATTGAAAAATGGCTATGTGGCCCTGATTTTATCCATAAAAAGCACTTATTTATTGTATACAACAATTCACAAAGTTTGATTCATGTTTTTGTTTTTTTTTTTAGATGCTCTTTTTGAAGAGATGTTTAGCCGACAAGGAGCTTGAAAATTTTAAATATGGATCATGAGATGTGTTTTTCAAGATTTTGCTTTGAAAGGAGAGTGGGTGCTCCTTGTTTCCACATTTGAGGATATTGTTCTTTAGGTGCTTTGCCCGTTTATTGTCTTGATGGAAGGCACTGCTTCTACGGTCAAGGTGCAACATTTTTCCCATTAATCACCCTGCAAGAAGAGGAGATGAAACAAGTTATCTCCATACTTAATTAGGTTCAATTTAGGAACGATACATCCTTCTTGATGAATCTAACAATGTTGTTCCAGCACATTTCATTGGTGGGGAGATGAGAGCTTTTTTTCTAAATCAAACGTTGCTCTCCCGCTCTTTATTTGACAAACCTTTGTTCTGTTCGAATCCGTCCTGTATCAAAGAAAAGGGCAAGTCATTTTTTATGCTAAAGAGAATCAATTTTAGGAACGAGATACATCCTTTTCAAAGTCGAGCGATCAACATCCCCAGATATCTCTAGTGGAGGAATGGATAATATTGCCCCTCTGTTTCATTTGAATCTTTCCTTGTTTAAGACAAACAAGACTTAAAAATGCTTCCACTGCATTTGTTAGGAACGTTACAAAAGTTGACACTCTTGATGTCTCCTTAATAATGGAAAAGAAAACCATGTCAGAAACGGTATCAGAAGTTGATGATTGAAATCGATACAGTTTACTCTTCCTTCGATTTCGCCTTTTTGGATGCTTGGCAACTCCCTTCATTTGTCTCATCATGCAGAGTGAATGAAATTGATGGGCTATTCTGGTTCCTAAGGCATTTGCAAATAACAAAACTTCCCATAATGGAATTCAACTTCGCTCCGCCTCTATGGAAAATTGGCGTCGACAATGCCTCAATGCATGCTTGCTTCTTGAGTTCGATGAGCCTAAGAAACTACATGAAGAGAGGGCCCTAAGCAAAGTTTTCTTGAAATTCGTTTTGGAAGGTAGACATAAAAGTTCGCCTGAAACATTTCTGAATTTGTTTTGTCTTTTCTTTCGTTTTCAATTTTTTTTTTTTTTTGGGATGATTTTCACGAAATTGAATTCCATCATAAAAAATGAGTCACATGGTTTACCAAAGCATCAATTGGATTTGCGATCAAAACCCAAAATGGAAAACAAGATTCTTAACAAGAATAAAAACAATGATAAAATGCAAGAAACTCTTGTATAGATAAGAGTAAAAATCAACTCTCGTTCTAGCCCTATAATTCATTTCTCTATGTAGTCAAACACGAGAATATCATGGAGCGTCACGCGTAACCTGCAAAAGATGACAATGTCAATATGTGAATGAGAGAAAATGATATTTTAATGACGTCACTTCTTACAATAAAATCGAGGCTACGATACATGCCCCACAATCATTATTACAGGACTTTAGTATTTCGCCAAGATTTTATCATAAGAGAAGATATCATTAAAATTATCAATCCACGACCATCAATCGAATGTCCACTTTTATTCCAAAAGTTTCGTAATGCAAAAGTGTCTTTGATTTTTGAAAGATTGATTTGTGATTTTACTCCTAGAAAAATGAAAGTGATTTCTATTTTGAGAAATTTGTACACAAAATGATTTGCATTATAGTCCCAAAACATGAGGATGAGAAAATTTCATTAAAAAAAAAAAAACAATTTAATTTTTTTTTTTGCCCCAATATAAAATCACAACTTGAATTTTTTTTTTTTTAAAAAATGATTTCGAACCCATAACTAGAAATTTAAACAAAACCATGTGTTCAACAGGGCCAAATCAAAATGTTTAGAACTTGCATTCAAATGCTCACTTGTCAAAAGTGATTGCCAATTTTTTCTTTTTTTGTTTTTCAATCATAAGCCTACATCGCCGAGGGCATTCGATTGATTTCCACGAATTTCAAGATGAAAATACAATACAAAGTAGGCAAATAAAAAGGAAAATGATACTTACAATGGGTGCCAACCTGTCTTTGTTTCTTTTATTCTTTTTCAATCGCATAGACATGCACATGGAATGTGGTTCGATTTCTACTCTATACGGCCCAAAATGGAGCCATGAGATCACAGGACTGAACCAACAAGCTCGTGGCTAGGTCGTGTTACCCATGACTCCGGCTTCGTCAAAGAACCGACCCGTGTCGCATGCTCGCAGACCGGGGTGGGTACCTTCGACGTGAAGAAAGAAATTTCGGGGTAGAGATGGGCGACTCGTACTACGCGATTGTAGTCGGAGTGGTATCCATCTTAACACCATCCTAAGCAATCCTATGCGGCCCAGGTCCGACGGCAGGTAGTCTGTGCTATAGTGTAGTGCAATGCAGGGAATTCAGGCATGACAATTTAAAAACAATCAGCACTTCAAACATAAATAAACCATTCACTCTTGCACCCCCTACAAAACAAAGGTTAGAAATCACTACCCCTTATAACTCCCATAAACAATCAACATTTAACATGTTATGGATGCACATAATATCTTCGCTGCCAAACAAAAATATTTTTGAACAAGATTAATTTTGGCCTAAGTCCTCTAAGGTTTAAAACCAAGTCCCCAGCGGAGTCGCCAAGCTGTCGCGACCTACCCTCGGGGGGAGGGAACAGGTTTAGGGGTATTGCCTAAAGAACGGGTTTAAGGCTCATGATTAGGCGCGGCTTCTCCCAAGCCCATACCCCGCGTGACGTTGGGATATTCTTAAGAAATTTTGCACAAAAAGAGTCGCCACTAGCCTATTGGGGTCGGCTAGAAACCAAGCGAGGCATGGGAGTGTACCTCACTTCCTACGCAACCAGAGAATCTAAGTTCGGGCCTGCTCTTGAATTGGATGTTCTACACTTGTGTGTTGACTCAGGTAGCCTTGTTTGGTGGACGTGTTGTCGTAGCCTTGTTTGGTGGACGTGTTGTCGTGGTATAATCTCAATTATTCCCACCTAATCGATTTCTTTGAGGGAGAGCTTCTACTGTGGCTTTAGATCGACTTCTTTCTTGGATTTTGACGATCAATCTGAGCTTTTACTCAGATAGTCAGCCATACCCGTTCCGGACTTGGCGTAGTCGACCCAATCCGAGCTCTAATCTTTTAGTTACTTTTCTCTTAAATTGTTCCATCTAAAGAGTAGGTGACTGTGGATTGGCTCGTCAAGTCGGTGAGGAAGCTTCGGTGCTGAGGTCGGGTCGGTTCATGGGTTAGGATTTGTGTGGCGCGAGCAATGTAGATAAGTGGGTGAGTGACGTGCTGACGCAAAAACACCGTCCACACAGGTTTGGAGTGGGGCGCAGAGGGTGGAGGATTTTGTTCAGAGTGACAAAACCAATGCCCTTGCTCCTGTGAAGCGGTTCACTTCCACCTTAGTCGAGCCCAACCTGGTGCTCACCCCTTAATGTTCGTCGTTGCATAGCCCTCTTGTTTTCACCTCTTCCCTTATATATGTTTGCCCAACACTTACGAACGGTTAAATGAGTAATGCTTCCCCCTTACGTCCATCTGGTCTGATTTCATTCTGATGATTCCAGTCTGGAAGGATGCACGAGCACCCCAATGTTCATGCCAATCTTTCTTAGTTAAGTTACAGCGAGAAAATTCCAATATGGAGATCTGAATTTCAAATGAATAACGGATGGCGAGGTGTGAATACTTAAATCTTTTTCCGACTGACACTTTTGAATTTCACACAACTTTCGAGTTAAATGTCTGGACAAACACTAAATTACCAAAAAATTAGGATTAATCAACAACGAGTTGGGTGCCGCATCAACATAGTATTGTTCTGTTGGTTTTGGGTTGAAAAATGGGTCTACTTCACCCCCCACGAACTTTTTACTAATTCTAGTTTCTTCAGCGAGAAAATTGCATACTTCTGAAAATATATAACATTGTGAGGCTGGCATATGCAGCTTCTGCTGCAAGGAGAGAGAACAAAGAGAAGAATGTCGGAACCGCAGAGAACAAAGCTGTGGTGGAAATAGCGCGGTCATTTTTTAGATCCACGGAAAATGGGATTCGTGCGGTTCCCCAATGCTCTTGCTGTTGGTTGTAAGAACGTGAGGATGAGCTCGTGCCATTTCAAGACAACAGCGGAAAATTCTGCATGATTGAAGGAGAAAATGAGGCTCCCTTTCGCTCTCAAACATGGCTGTCGATGTTGGTTCTGCATGCCTAACGCTCTCATTCGACTGACTCCTCGTCCGACTCGTTAAGAGCAAAAAGGGCAGAACAGAGAGTTACTTTTCATCCTTGTTCTTGTGCTTCCGTGGTTGTTCAAGATCTGAACTTCGTCTTTTTCAATTTTGGGTATGATGAAGAATGTGGAGGGCAAACGCGTGATAGAAGGAACAGAAGAAGGGGAATTCATCCTTGATGGATCTCCCGGTGCTTTGGTCGAGAGCTCCATGAATGCGCACGTCGTCATATGGCATGGGCCATCGCCTTTTGATTGGTCCAAGAGCAGTAATTTGCTGGAGAATATGGCCAGAGGTTCGCGCCAAACGCCAATGAAAGAGGCGGAGAACGTCACACGCAATGGCAGACGTGATTCAGCCCGAGAGAAGGTGATCTCGACTATAAGGCTCTACAGAGAAATTTGTCGCCAGCTCGAACGGGAAAAACCGAGAGCACGTGAAGAGGGCAGGTGCATTAGGAGGATTGATTTTTTGGCTGCTAAAGAGGTTAAGAGAAGAGCCGGGTATGTGCACGGCGGCAGGCAATTCATTGGAGAGGTTCCAGGAGTGGAGGTAGGACAGAAATTTCGTTACAGGATGGAGCTCGCCATTGTCGGTCTCCATCGTCCTCTTCGGGCTGGCATTGATTGCATGGGAACTCGACCGGACACGCTAGCCACAAGCGTCGTTGCTTCCTGGGATTATGCAGACGATCTGACAAATCCTGACGAGCTGATTTATTTGGGCCAGGGCGGCAGAATGTCCGGTCGTGACAAGGAGTACGCTGAAGATCAGAAGCTTACTCAAGGGAATTTGGCACTAGCGAACAGCATGAAGAGGAACCAGCCAGTGAGAGTGATCCGTAAGGACTGGGATGGCAGCTTCATATACGATGGACTGTATGTCGTAGACCGGTTCCGGAAGACAAGCAGAGTTAAAGGAAAGATGGTCTTCGAATTTACAATGAAGCGACTGCCAGGCCAACCGGAAATTCACCAGAAGAAGAAGAAGATGAAAGAAATCGTCTGGATAGATTAATCGGAATGAGTCTCGACTCACCCCCATCGATCACTAGGACCACGCCCGCACCTCGCAATCCCTCACGCACTGTAAGTACCCAATCTGACACGCCCACAGTTCTTGTACGCCCGGTTCAGTCGCCAAGCAGCAGTACCCGATCGCCCCACCAGCGTTTCCGGCGAAACCTGCCGGTCCTCTGCAGGTCTCCCGGTGGCCATTAGAAGCCCTGCGGTTTTCTCCTTGGCAAGGCAAGGTCGGAAACCTTCTGTCTCGGTACCGCCATGATCAAGAACAGAGACTAATGTAATGTTATGCGAAAACCGACTAGTATCAGGGCTGTTGTTGACGATTTGATCTAAATCTTTGCTGATGCGATACTATTGAATAGAAACGTTAAAGTTAATCCCAGAATCGTCTAATTCATTATTAGGGCGTGTGTTTAGCTCTGTTGACTGTTAAAATGTAATCGTTACGTGTTTGAAACTGAACCATTGATGTAATAAGTTTGCCAAATTCGAGTGGAGTCCCATTGATTCTCATGTCCATTTGTCTGTCAACTAAACCCGCCATGCCCTTTGTATACGAGTCAATCTGTTAGTTCCTTGTTCGTGTTATGATGCAATGATTACTGAATGACTCTCTCTCGCGAACGAGTAGTATCGAAGATCCATTGAACAAGTCATCAAGAATTGCTCTGCATCGTAAATGTTCGCTTCAAAATTATGTTATGTGCACAAACAACGGTGGCCTTCGAAACTGGTAGCCCCAGGGGGCGGTCTGGTTTTGTGAGTGGCAGTCAGTCCTGTGACTGGAGATGGATGACGGTGATGTTCAGTCTAAGCTTGGTTTTGTTGATGGGTGAATTGGTTAAAAATGGAGTTCTCAATATAAGGGAAGAATTGGACTTGAGCAGGTCATTAAAAGGCTTGAGGAGGAAACAGGCAGGAGAACCGCCTTGGGGTGAGACCCCGCACTATTGTCTGTATTCTTCTCTGCCGAGAAAACAAAGATAAATAGCGAATTTGGGGGCCTTATGGTGGTAAAGATATATATCATGTCAGGATTTCGATTATGGCTATCACCGAGTAGGTAGGTATAGTAGTCTCTCGCGTGTAGGGGAGTGAGGGTGGATGAAATGCGCACGTTGGAGTTCTCAATATAAGGGAAGAAGAAGGTGATGGGCCTAGAGTAGTTATGGTGGGAAATGGGCTTAGTTGGGCTTAAGGTGAGATTAGTGTTATTATAATAATAATGGATCTTGGGCCTAGTTTGTTTAGCTAGAGAGGCACTTGATTATGGATTGGGCCTTGCATGGCAATTGTTAGATTGGGCCGACTTGCTTCGAAGATGGGCTTAGTGTAAGAGCCTGACCATGTGGCGGGAATTGTGAGGACCGAGCCTAGTCCCATATTCGGACAGGGCCCAGGGCCTGGCCAGCCCATTTTCGAAATAAAAAAAAAAAAAGAATTGATTAATTAAAAAATTTAAAAATTCGTAAAAAGATAGAATTAGATAATTAGAAAATAGCTTGAAGGCAGGTCTGGAATAAGCTGTTAAGTTTAGTGCTAGATATGGCTTAGTTTTATTTAATTAGCATAAATTTAGTTGAGGGTTTTAGTGAACACCCTTTATTATAGCTTAGATATTTTCGGTAAGAAATTGAACTCAATTTAAACTTAATTCATGGGGCTGCTGTTCTGGGGTTTAATAACGAGGCCACATATATTCTTTACTTGACACTTCCTTAAATTTATGACTTTATACTTTATTTTTATCACGTTGGGCATGGCTGTTGGGTAGTCATGCATGGGCATTATTTAATGGCCTAGGATAATAAAATGTTTAAAGATTGCCTCAATCATTTAGATTACAAAAAAATTAAGTTTCCGATATAATCTTTAGTTAATCAGGAAGTGAGATATTCTCTCACATCTCATATGGCTTCTAGTTGTGACCCTAATAAGCTAGTGGCAAGTTCTTCTCATATGTTAAATCATACAAAAAAATTTATGAAAATCCCAAAGTCGTTAGAAATAAGGGTTTGAGAGAACTTGAGCCATTTGGGACTGCTGGTCCGGTCCACCAATGACATTACCTCTAAATCTACTCCCTGACACCCCAACGGCGTCACGAGACAACTTACTACTGGTTTTGCTGCAGAATCGGTGAAGGTGTAGTCGACGGCTCGCTGGAGTTTGCAGTTGCTGCTGGCCTCGCCAAAAGTGCTGCAGCGGCTCCAAAGCGCTAGCTGGTGGTCGTCGGAAAGCGACCGAAGAGCATCGGGGGATGCGGCAGGAGCCCACTAGGTGGTGGTGGATGCTGGAATGACTCGCGGTTGGTTGGCGGAGCACAGCTACTCCGGACCAAAAATAGCCTTCACGGATGTTCTTTCCCTTTGGGCAAGTACGTGAGTTTTCTTCCTTCGTGTTCTCCAACTTTTGAGCGGGTTCTGTATGTGGCCAACGTGAGTGAATCCTGGAAATGAAATAAAATATTATTATTGTGGGATGTAGATATGTTGATGAAGAATCCACCTCCATGAAGAAGTCTGATTTGAGTGAGCTTTGATCATGCCATATAAAATGGGAGGCAGTCACATCAGTAATTTTTACCCAAAATTATTTGAATATATCTGAAAAGATTTGGAACTTAATTGATAAATTTGAAAGATTTATGATTAAATTAGTAAAAGTGTAATAAGATTTAGGATTTTTTTAAATAATTTTATCAATTATGGAGCATGTTATTAGTTACATTCCTTGTAGACGAAAGATCCGATTGAAGCTTTGACTTCCTGAACACATTGCCATCTGGCAGAAGAGAACAGCTATTTGACCTTTCTCTTTGCCGGTGGGAGATGGAAATGAGGAGGTGAGCTAACTAAGAACCAATGAACTTCTCATCTTCCATTTCTTTCCTACCCGAACCAAAAGACTAGTCACCAACTCATCATCTCAACCCCAATTTCAACACCATCTCTTGCTATATTAACTCCAATTATTCTCCTCATACTGGCATCGCAAGTAGAAATCTTTCTTCACTTGAACCTATACACAACCCAGAATTCATTCTCCATTTACCAATATGGCTTCTTCCTCAAAGAGCTTCATTCTCTTCATCGCCCTAATTTTCTCAACCATCAACATGAGTTTGGGAGCTCGTCATCTGCTTCAAACAACTATGCCATCCATTCCATCTCTTCCCACCATGCCAACTTTACCAACATCACTGCCTCCATTGCCAGCCATGCCGACATTACCAAAGGTCGCCATGCCACCAATGCCTGCCATCCCAACAACTCTGCCTCAGCCCACATTGCCAACGCTGCCCACCACACAACCAGCACTGCCCAAGACTACTTTGCCACCACTTCCGAGCTTGCCAACCATGCCCACCACCTTGCCTCCGATGCCTAGCATCCCTACTTCTCTCCCTAAAATCCCTTCCATTCCTTTTCTTGCTCCTCCTCCAGCCACCAGCACCTGAAGATTTTAGTACCATACAAGGTCACCTGAGAGTATTTTCAATTTGTTGGAGTGCCTCCTTTTCTTTGTAGAATTGTTCGAATACAGAGTCGTGTGTTACGATGTCTTCTGGGATTTTATGTATCATTCATGTTGTTGCTTTTTATATATCATTCATATATATGTATTGACCGGTGACTTGGCTCAGATTATTGTATTCTTTCCATCGATTCCAGCTCAATGTTTCATGCAATACAATCAACTTGATTTATGATGAGACAAAGATTCAGATAGAAAAGCAACTGAAATGACAAGCGCTACAATTATATTGAATTGACACCTTACAGCAATCCGTATATTTTGCATTCCAATAAAATGGCGTATTACTCGTGCGTGCGCATGCCCAATCAAATAATTTATAACTGTTGCTTTTATCAACATAAGTAATTGGAGTTAATTTCTTCTACATTGCCGTTGAAAAATGCCAGGATTTCTAGATGAATGTAATAGGGTATTAAGTACATCTGACAAATCATCTAAATGTGAAAATTTGTCATCTAAAAGAAGAAATATGAAATGAATTGATTGTAAACCATGAGATTTTGTTATTTCTTCCCTTAAGGAAGAAACTAATAGCAAATTTCCCCCCGTTAGTGCCAACGTTTACCAAATGCCTATCGTTGTCATGGCGGCAATTAATTCTACGTGAAAGGGGAAGAAGACAAAATCATGATCTGGGTTGTCCTGCATGACCTTTTACTCTTTAGTATGGTTATTAGTGCAGGCTGTTGCTCATGTATTTTTAGATATATGTTCACAGATTTGGAACACAATTTCATTTGAGCCCTCAGCTTTAGGGTTATTGAACGTTAAATTCCGAACTTTAAAAGGTTTCATTTTCTTACACTTGTTAATACCGTGAACTTCTCCCGCTATCATATGTTGTGCACATGCCTTTTGGGTGCAAAGTGTAATTTTTCCTTTAATTTTGTATCGAATGTCCTTGTTGGAATCAATTCCAACAAAAATTACACACACACACACACACACACAGATCCAATAACCCTGAACTTGCCACGTAAATATACTTGGTCATGAAAAAACCACAAAAATTAAATTGAAGACAAAAATATTAGCCATTTGATTAAGATGTCACCATATTTTTCAACCATTTAGGCTCTTTTTTTTTTTTACGGAAAAAAATTATTTGAAAAATATTTTCTTAAAAATGATTGCTTATAATGTTTGAAATAATTAATCAATGAAATATATTTTTTATTATCGACAACAATTTATGCCTAAGTATTTTCATGGACAATTAAAATAATTTTTTTTTATTAATTTTCGTAATTGTTGTAAGTGAGCATTTTTAAAATAAAAAAAAAAGGTTTTCCAAAGCATTCATTTTTTGTGAAACAAAGGGAACCTTAATGTGTGACATTCCGATTTTCCAATCTTATTTTCAATAAATTGAGACGGGCATTTCGTTGGCACGTATATAGTTCTGTTCCTTGAGTCGGCCACTCATGTAAAAACTAGTCTATCGGGTGAAGCCGTTAAGAGTTTCTAATGCATCAGACTCGAGAATTTGACCAGGAAGCGACCTTTCGACCGAGCTAATCTGCAAGGGTCATTACGGCACGAATAAAAATCGATTAGAGACCGGAGATAGGTTGACTCGACAGGGGCATATGATCGAGTGTGGGTGATTCCACTAGATCGCATAATTCTTGCTGATCGGCACTGGACTGACTTTTCTATCGATTTGGTACCTTGTGTTCATATTTGAAATCTTGAGATTACCCTAACAACCGAAGTCGCCAATGTTTCAAAGATGTACATCGTGGCTTGAGATGATCAACCACAGGTCAAATGCATGAAAATTTCTAAAGGCTACCTGGTAGGTTGGGCCACGCTAGTATCGTGCTAAAGTGAAATTAACCGTGAAATTGAGATCGAATTCAGAAATTTGAAGTCTGGGTGTGTCACAAATCATTTTAGGAATATTGACTAATCTTCGGAAGATTTTTCATGCAAGCCGAGTTTTTCAGCAATTAAATCAGAAAATGGTTAATTTGACCCGAGAAATTAGTAGGCCCGCCTTTGGTATTGCTATTAGGACTTAAGTTGGTTCTATGGACAAGTGAAGATGTTAATTGAAGTGTGGTGACATTTGATTAATTTTATGGACTTCAATTTGATTCAATTGGAAGGGAATCAAATGGAATTGGAGAATTGATTATACAAAAATTCATGCCCCGGCGGAAAAATAAAATGAACCCATTGGAATAAGGTTGTGAGAGTTTTGAGTGAGTGGAGTATGACATCATCAAGTGATGTCATGGTGGGCCAATTTGTTGGATTAAAGAAAGGGAAAAAGAAAAGAAATTGGCCCCCCTTCTTCTCTCTCCTCCCTCTCTTCTTCCTCCCCTCTCTCCTCCATCGACCGAACCCCATCTTCCTTCTTCGGCTGCTTGATTCCATGGAGACCGAAGACCAGAAAAAGCAACAGCCGCCGTCGCATGCCTCTCGCCACCGTCGCCGCCCACGCGCCGCCGCTCAAGCACCTTGCCGTTCGTGCATCGACCGCGTGCCTCCGCCCCCTTCTCCCTCTCTATTTCGTTTGAAGACAGCAAACGCAGAAGCAGCAACCTCATCCCACCGCAACCAGAGCCAAGGCCGTCGTCGCCATGCGCCGTCGCAACTCCGCGATTGCCCAGCCGCGCCGTCCACCCCCGTCTGGTCGAGCTGCCGTCCACGAACCGGCTAGCCAGCTGCTATTCGATGGTCTTGAGGGATGGTAGAGACCCACCGAAGCTCCCTTCGACCACCTTCGGCCACCGTGAAGCCCCGCCTAGGTCTGGTTCAACTTCTCCGCTCACTCCCGACCCCAAGCAGCCCCAGATCTGCCCTCCTTCGCCCCCAACCAGTAGCAATCAGAGAAGAAGAAAATGGGTATGGCAGCCCCTTCTTAGGCCGTTTTGGCCGTCTTCCCGAGCTCGGATGCTCAGCCCGCCTTGAGGAAAGTCGACCCTCGCGTCGTCCTCGTCGTTTTGGTTCGCTCGGCTTGCTAATCCAGTGAGTTTAACTCACTAAACCTCGCTTAGAGGGTTAATTATGCTTAGGGAGGTTTAGTTTATGTTAAGTATTATTAGGTTGTTAGTTTAGGTTAATTAAGAGTAGATTTGATTAAGGTTGTGGTTTAATTTAAAGTGTGCTTAATTAAGGGTAAGTAGGTTTATTTAAAATAAGCCTTGATTTGACATAAATGAATTTACTTTTGATTTATTTAAATGTCTCGAAATTATTATATAATTTAATAATATATTTTATTCGAAATTAATAAAATATTAGTATTTAATTATTTTCGGAATAAATTTAATTATTTATTAAATTCGAAAATTTTGTCGAGACCCTAAATTCTCAGAATTTCGTGCCGGTCGCTGCTGTGTAGTCAGATTTTGAAATTAATGATTGGATATTATAAATTGAATGTGGATTGTGAAAAATATGAATATTATTATTTAATTAATTTTCGGAATAAATTTAATTATTTAATAATCTGAAAAATTATTTTGGGACCCTAAATTCTCAGAATTTCGTGCTGATCGCTGTTGTGCATTTAGAATTTGAATTTGATTAATTGATGTGGCAAATTGAGTGTTGATTGTGATAAATATGGATTTTATTCATAAAAACCCAAGTGTCGGGTTTTGATGCAAAAATTGGATTTTAATTATTATATTAAATAGTGGGGTTTGAAAAAGTGAGATATTGGCTTTTTGATTCGAAATTAGCGTGTCCCCACACACGTGAGTAATTTCTGGAATATTTTTAATATGGAGAAAAATGGCCGGGATCACTATTTTAGGTGGAAGCATTGATTGAAATATAAAGTGTCCTGGGGCCAAGTATGCTTTGGCTGTGTGATAATTAAGATGAATCGTCCTGAGCTGTTGAGCCGGACTTGCCCCTATATGGGATGCCCACGCGGTGGATGCGGGTCGCAGTTGATTCTGGGCCCATGCTCCTTCGGGAACACCGTCAATGTACTGACGAAGCCGCGCTCCATGGGGGGAGGCGATGCCTGGCTATATGCCAGTAGATAGCCGAACTGCGAGTAGGCTATGCCCTTGTGTGGCAGTAAATATCAAATGGAATGCATGTTGAGTGTTATTGATGTGTCGAATTATGGGACAGAATTGCATGGCATGGAATGGGACGTGTCATAACGATTTAGTCTTATAATCAGGACCCCCGCGGTTGTTGGTTATATGAAAAAGAATGCGTTCCGATTGCTTAAGTTCATATTACTATCTGTGGTTGAGTGATTTGAATTGCGCTAACTTGCAGGAAGGTACTGAGGCGAGGTAAGTCTTCTGTGTGATGTGGCTAGGCCACCCGGGGTGTATTTTCTTTCTAATAGGGGTTTAGGGGGTTGAATTTGCTGAGACATCGTCTCATCCCGGTTGTGGGATTAAAATTTCAGGTCCCTAGATGGCGGTCGTGGAGGACCCGAAGCCCTAAGTCTGGAAAGGTGGAGACTGAAGTATCGGTGAACGTGTCCTACTAGTTGGGTTTATGATAGTTCCCCTTTGTCGAGCTGGTCTATTTTGTAGACAGTCCAGAGTTGTATTTAAACCTATGTGTTTGTAAATGAGTGTTTGGTATTGTGATTGATTGCCTGCTTTTCTATCCCAAGTTAAATGTTGTCAGGGGATTTGTTTCGTTCCGCTTGCGCAATAATAAAAAGAATGGGGTCAGCAACACTACCTGAGAATGTCGCATTTGCATGACCATGGTGGGATGTTGGCGCGCTCGAGGTTTGGGGTGTGACATAATGTCAGTGCGTGATTTTACTTGTTATTACAACAAAACATATACTTCACTAAACTAATGTGCTTTAGAAAACCTTTTTAAACTAGGAAATTTTTAGAAAAATGAAAAAAGATGTTCGTGATAGGCAATTATAGACCTCCAAGTTTGAGAGAGAGAGAGAGAGAGAGAGAGAGATGACTTCGCAATGCCATATGTTTCTATGATCATAAACTTATCTTCGTACAAAAGCTAGACTCGGAAGTAAATGAAGTCCCACAAGTTTTTACTTCTTCAAGTCCGAGGAGTAAACCAAAAACGATC
This sequence comes from Eucalyptus sideroxylon, assembly GCA_014182405.2. NCBI lineage: Eukaryota > Viridiplantae > Streptophyta > Magnoliopsida > Myrtales > Myrtaceae > Eucalyptus > Eucalyptus sideroxylon. Next base: position 28,696,690 of record CM024554.2, on the reverse strand, counting down.
ACAGTTAAAAGCATTGACATGTCCGGAGTAACGAGGTATTTGTCAAGGCAACACATCGAAACCCTAGCTTAGTACGTTAAAATCCTAAAGCAAGTTATCGATAACCCCAGTTAGCAATAGTTACGGAACAAGTTATCTAGTTACCATCCACAAGGACACAGATCAGAAGCTTGACTTTCATGAGATGACGTCCGTTCGAAACCCTAGCTTAGTACGTTAAAATCCTGAAGCAAGTTATCGATAACCCCAGTTAGCAATAGTTATGGAACAAGTTATCTAGTTACCGTCCACAAGGAAACAGATCAGAAGCTTGACTTTCATGAGATGACGACCATTCGACCGAACGGAAGAGAAGACAAAGTTTGACCCCTTCTTTATTATTTATTTTGTGGAAGATTGAGCTGAGAAGGTGAGCTAACAAAGAACCAATGAGGAATGTTCTGTTTATTCCTAACCATACCTACAGGCCAGTCACCAACTTATAATCACAACCCTAAATTTTTATATAACTATCTCTTGCTATATAAACTGCCATCTCCTTGCTCCATTTACTCCAACACAATCAGCAATCTATTCCTCTCAGCTCATTGGCTTCAAGTCCTTGAGCCTATCACAGCACAATATCCTGACTCCATATACCAATATGGCTTCTTTCTCAAAAAGCTTTGTACTTTTCGTCGCTCTAATTTTCTCAATCATCAATATGAGCTTCGGAGCTCGTCATCTGTTGCAAACGACTATGCCATCCATACCGTCTTTTCCCACAATACCGACTCTACCAAACCCGACGTCGCTTCCACCACTACCAGCCATGCCGACATTGCCTAAGGTTGCCATGCCACCAATGCCTGCCATCCCGACGACCCTGCCTCAGCCCACACTGCCGACGCTGCCCACCACACAACCAGCCCTGCCCAAGACTACTCTGCCACCACTTCCAAGTTTGCCAACCGTGCCGACCACCTTGCCGCCAATGCCGAGCATCCCTACTTCTCTCCCTAAAATCCCGTCTATTCCTTTCCTTACTCCTCCTCCAGCCACCAGCCCTTGAAGATTTTATTACCTTACGAGCTTACCTGAGATTATTTTTTATATGTTGGAGTGAGTCCTTTTGTTTGTAGCATTGTCCGAATACACGTGTCTTGTGTTATGATGTCTTTTCGGACTCTATGGGTCATTCATATTGTTTTCTAGAGAGGTCTTTGGGTGTGAATTAAAAGTCTTTTCCATTGTGAGGTACCTATGTATTTATGATATATGTATTGATCAGTGACTAGACTCACATTTTATTATGTTTTTTCCGTTGCTTCCATTCTCATTGTTACGCGAGGTACAATCAATTGGATTTATGAGGAGGAAAAGATTCAGATAGAAAAGCAACTCAATCAAAAAGTGTTACATCTATACTGAATTGACATCGTTCCTCAACCTCTATCTTCCACATTCACATAGATTGGTGTATTACTCGCATGCGTTTGTGCCCTATCAAAAATTTTATGATAGTTGCTTTTAGCTAGATAATTAAATGGAGTTGATTTCTTTTCTAATTGGAATTCCATTACCGTTAGCAGCATTTTTATGGAGTTAAAAGATGGATACGATTTGTTAGAATTTATTGAGAGGAGTATGCTTTCTCCCTGTTTGATTTTTTTTTTTTTTTTTAGTGGGTTGATTTGTTAAAGATCTCCGAAATGTCATTCCACATCATCTCGAACGAATTTGCAGTATACAAATTTCGGGCATGGATCCTCTATCCGGTATGGAATGGAGCCCTTTCGGTAATTCAACAAATTGTGAATTTATAAAATTGAGGTTTTGATCAACGGCAACTGAAATTTATCGAGACACAAGCATCATATGGATTAGAGGATCTTCCGCCCAGATTTTGATCGCAGGTCTAGTTGGGGGTGAAGACATCATTTGTTCTTGGACTCTTTCTAATTGCTTAAGGAGAACACTAAGGATTTTCCATGTGAATTTTTTTTTTTTTGGTCAGAAATATATAGCTTTCGTTACTTAACCAATATCAAAATACCACAAAGTCTCAACATCTAAGCATAAAATTAATGAAAGATAATTGAGGGGCGGGGGGGACAGGTAATCCAATTAAGGGGGAGTTCTCCTGCTCGGTGGGATTTTTGCGACCCAATCCGTTACTCTATTGGCTTCTCTGGGCTTGTGGGCTAATTTAACGCTTGGTGTGTGGTTCAAGAGGACTCTGCAGTCTTCAATTACTGATCAGGCGGCCCATGCACTTTCTTTTTGGCCTAGAATACCTTGAACAGCTTCTAGATTATCTAAAGTAAGTTGGAACCCCTGTTCACTTCCCAAGTACACGTTAGTTTGCGGCCCAATCCGCTGCTCTATTGGCTTCTCTGGACTTGTGGGCTAATTTAACACTTGGCATGTGGTTCAAGAGGAGTCTGTAGTCTTCAATTACTAATCGGGCGGCCCATGCACATTCTTTTTGGCCCAGAATACCTTGAACAGCTTCTACATTATCTGAAGTAAATTGGAACCCCTGTTCACTTCCCAAGTACACGTTAGTTTGTGCACTGCTGTCCTATTCGAAGTTCTTCAGCCAAAGTAAGGCTTCCCTTGACACTAGGGTTTCGGCGATTAGGACTGAAGACGCATGGATGGGGGGGGACAGGTAATCCAATTAAGGGGAGTTCTCCTGCTCGGTGGGCTTTTGCGACCCAATCCGTTGCTCTATTGGCTTCTCTGGACTTGTGGGCTAATTTAACACTTGGCATGTGGTTCAAGAGAAGTCTGTAGTCTTCAATTACTGATCAGGCGGCCCATGCACATTCTTTTTGGCCCAGAATACCTTGAACAGCTTCTACATTATCTGAAGTAAATTGGAACCCCTGTTCACTTCCCAAGTACACGTTAGTTTGCGACCCAATCCGCTGCTCTATTGGCTTCTCTGGACTTGTGGGCTAATTTAACACTTGGCATGTGGTTCAAGAGGAGTCTGTAGTCTTCAATTACTGATCGGGCGGCCCATGCACATTCTTTTTGGCCCAGAATACCTTGAACAGCTTCTACATTATCTGAAGTAAATTGGAACCCCTGTTCACTTCCCAAGTACACGTTAGTTTGTGCACTGCTGTCCTATTCGAAGTTCTTCAGCCAAAGTAAGGCTTCCCTTGACACTAGGGTTTCGGCGATTAGGACTGAAGACGCATGGATGGGTTTCACGAAGCCGTCAACGAGGAGTCCACAGCTCTTTCAAACAACCCCCTCCACCGAACCTGACATCGTGGAGCTACACCATGCACTATCAACGTTGATTTTGCAGGTTTGGGACTTTTTAGAGTTCCTGTTCATCGGATCTGGGCTTATCTTTGCTTGCTGGATTTTGGTTTGCAGAAGCCGATGCTTAAACAGTAGGGTCATGGAGGTCGCGTCTTCGAAAATCAACCTGAGATTTGGCCGACGAGCTTGGAAGATCAGAGTGTTCATTGCTTTCCAGATCTACCATAAAATCCCAACAAAAAGGGCTTTTGCCCGAGGATCAACCGCCAAGGTAAGGAAATCCAAAACCCATTTGACGATACGGATTATGTTCATCGGGGAGGTGTTGATCTGTAGTCTTGGATCTGACCAAATAGCCTTTGTCTAGCTGCATAATGCAAACATATGCTCCACCATTTCTAGATTTTGATTGCAAATCGAGCATCTCGAATCAAGTATCATCTTCCTCTTGAATAGACTTTCTTTGGTAGTGAGAGCATTGTTACACATTGTTACACATACTCCATACTAAGAATTTGACTTTAGGACTAGTCTAGAGCTTCCAAATTTCATGCCATAATGATTTGGGGATCTGGTAGGAAGTGGAAGGTTGCATTGCTGATGAATTCCTCTCGTGATCTCGGAGCCGATTATAGCCACTCTTAATTGTGTAGGTTCTTTATCCATTTTCCATCCAAAGTAATTTATCAGGAAACGGGGTTAAACTAAGAGGAGTTGCTAATATTTCTTTTACCACACTCTCACCAAAGGTCATATTAATTTTCTGGGCATTCCACTCTCTGGTGGTTTGGTCTATCAATTCAATCACCCTTTGTGGATCATTTCTATTTGACGGATCACCAATCTCACCCAAGGTTAACCATCAATCCTCTCTAATCCTTATTTTCTCACCATCTCCTACCTCCCATTTAGTTGCAGGTTCAATCACATCCCTACCCATCAAGAGACTTTGCCATCCCCAAGATGGTCTATGACCTTTGTTTGCACTCCAGAAGGTATCTCTTGGAAAGTACAGGCTCTTTGAAATTCTGCTCCATAGGGCATTAGGGGCTTGAATTAGCCTCCATGCTTCTTTCCCTAGCAACGCTTTGTTGAAATCCACAAGATCTTTGCTACCAAGGCCTCCCCAATCCTTTCAAGTTTTCAGAAAGTCCCAATTCTTTCAGTGAACACCTTTATTTGCTGAATTTTGTTTCCACTAGAAGTTGGATATTCGTTGTTCTATCGCCCGACAAATAAATATTGGGATTTTGAAAAGCGACATAGCATATTCTGGCAAAGCTTGGACTGTTGTCTTGATAAGAATCTCTTTCCCCGTCTTGGATATTAGTTTTTCGTTCCAGCCCTCTCTAATTTCTTGTCTACTCTAGCAATGACCCAAGCAAACATTTGGTCTTGCCCCAATCTGAAGGTATTCCAAGATATTTCCCTATTTTTTCCATGATAGGAACCTTTAATTCAATTGCTAGGTTTGATTTCAAGAGTTGAGAGCAGCCCTTACCAAAGAAGATCCCTGACTTGTTGAGATTGATGGCTTGACCCGAGGCAAAACAGTATTGATTTAGGATATTTACCAGATTTTGGGCCTCAGTAATTGTACCATTTAGGAAGAAAATAGCATCATCAGCAAATAGGAGATGTGACAAAGTGGGGCATGTTGTGTTTAGCTAGATACCTTTGATGGTTTGGTCTTCAATTGCTTTATTCATGAGGGAGGAAAGAGCATTGGCCATAAGGATAAAGAGATAGGGGAATAGTGGGTCCCCTTGTCGGATACCTCAGGATGGCCTAAAAGGAGTGCAAAGGTCCCCATTTACTCTTACACTATATGAGACCAAGGAGATGCATTGTTTGACTAAGGATACCCATTTTCCACTGAATCCCAGTTTTAGCAAATAATCACATAAGAAATCACATTCCACCCTATCAAAAGCTTTTTGCATGTCGAGTTTAATGTGAAATTGAGTCCTCGCACAATATATTTGGTTTACGAAGGTCATTCTACCAAATAAACTAAGGAAAATGTTCCACAATGCTTGCATAAAATGTGGTAGTTATATGCTGAAAATATTGAAAAGGTAGGAAAAAAAAAACCTTTAATGAATTGTCACTGACATATGTAAAAGGAAAGGCTAAACCATGGCCAGGTCATTGGCCAAAATGGCCGAACCCTCGTCGGGGTAAGGCAATGATGCCGCCAACCCTGGTGCATCATCACACGCTCACTGGTTGCTGAGGGCCGCGCACCTTGGCCACTCAGAATGGCAAGGGTCGCCCCCCTCACCCTAGCTAATGTGGCAAAGTTTACAAGGTCGTCTGCGCACGGCAACAAGGTGCAACCCTCAAAAGCCGACCCACCCAATTGCACAAAAGGAAATCGAAAGATGCCATCAAAAAACTGAAGGGGAAAAGAAAGTCAATGAAATTCTGATATCTTTATTTAACTCATTAATTAAACACCAATTTAACTTTTATTCGTCTAGCAACTAAGTTAACATAAATCACTATGAAAACATCAACATATACATCAGTCCTTGATTATACGAATTTTGCATGGACTTTTAAAAAGAAGTTTCCCACTCTAGCACCAAGTTTCCCAACATTCCCGTCATATCATGATGCAATGCCACTTGAAAGGAAAAGTAGACAAAAACATAATTACCTTATCCTGCATGACATTTTACCCCTTAGTACGGTCATTGGTACGGATAGCCACTAATCTATTTTTAGGTATATGTGCATATATTTGGAAAAATGTTTCATTTTACCCCCAAACGTTAAGAATTAAGATTAGTGTGTAATACATTCCGAACTTTGAAAAGATACAGTTTATTCTCTGAGCTTGCATTTCCTTACACTTGTTAAAGCTGTTGACCTTTTTTTGTTATCATGTATGGCGGACAATGGGGGTGGATTATCGAATGGTCTTTTTGCTTTCAATTCCAATAAATAATGAACAAAATATGAAAAGGGATAATTGACACCACTAACCCCTAGAACTACTAAATTCATATTTAAATTATGAAATGCCTATGAGATATTTAAAGCGGATAACATGAAATATAAATAGACGAAAACTATACATTATGAGAAGCTGCAATATTTTTTCAACCATTTTATGTCAATGGTATGATTTAACTTGTAAAAACTGCTAAACATGAACTTTACTAGTGTAATATTCAAAATCTAAGAAAACTTTAAAGACCAGGAAAGTCTTGGAAAAATGGAAATACTTGGGAGAGGCACTCTAAGGTGTAGAGAGAGGGAGAGAGAGTATTGGTTTTGCGTATCTTTTATAATTTTCCATTTTCCTCAGCTTTTAACGTAAGCATTATGTTTTTTGGGATAAAAACTCTAGAAGTGCCAAAACTTCCATATAATATTCACAAGAGTTAGGGGTGTGCAATGGAAACCGCCCGAACTGGGACCGGACCGGACCGGCTGGTTTTGGGCGGTTCCCACGGTCGGCGGTCCGGTTCCCGGTTCCTAATCTTGGAACTGGTGGCCGATTGGTCCGGTTCCCGGTTCCAAGGTAGGAACCGGACCGACAGGACCGACCGGACCGGACCAAATTTTTTTATATATAATTTATATTCATATAATATATAAACACATATAATATATGAATATTATATATGAAACTTATTGCAATCGGAATTGCAATTTAGGTAACAACCTCTTATGTGGCAAAGAGACTACCAAAACTCTTGTTGTTACTCTTTATTTATAGAAAAAACTCTCCTCATGCTCACACTCTCTCTCTTGCTCCCCTCACTTGCAAACGACAAGGCACTTCAAGCCTTAAAAAGTCTCATATCAACTAAACATTCAAAGTATAGAAGAGAGATTGTCTATAAAACCTAAGCCAAGCACAACCTTTAATCACGTTGTTCATGGGTTTTATGCTTAAAATTAAGCATGAAACACATAAACTATGATTGATATTCACACAAGTGAAGTTTGAATATTTTGCACGTGGAAACATGTGTGAGTAGTTTTATTAGATTGCTCGGAAACCGAATTTGATTGATCGGTCCGGAGTATGATTATTTTTTAGTGAATGGTCATTCTTTAGTGAAAAAAGAAAGTGCCAATTCTTTTGGACCGGACCGGACCGGACCGGAACCGATGGTCCGGTCCGGTTCTCGGTCCTAAGACCAACGGTCCGGTCCACGGTTCCCAAAATTGGGAACCGATTCTCCCGGTCCGGTTCCCGGTTCCACCTTGGAACCGGACCGAACCGGGAACCGATCACCCCTAACAAGAGTGCCAAAACTTTTTTTCTCTCACTTAAATATCACAAATTTGAAAAATCGATTACTTGAATGTCAATTTCAATTTGCCTTGTTAGAAAATTTGACGTAGATGCTAGTTATCCAGCGTGGCTTCACCAAAGTGACGTGGACACTTTTTTAAATTTATTTTAATATTTTAAATATTTATTTATTATTTTTTGAATTTTTGAATTTCTTTTTTGGCTTTTTTTTTTTTTTTTTCTTTAAGGTTGGCAAGGGACACCGGCAACCCTCACCAACCACGAAACCCTCACGAAGGCCCTAGGCGAGGCCGTCGGGGCTTCCTCAGTCATTCGCGAGTCCGCAAGGGTCCTTGCTAGCTTTGGGTGGCCATAGGCAATGTCGTCTCACCTTGGGTCGGCAAGGTAGTGATGCCTTCACCCATGGCCTTCATGAGTAGATCTAGGCGAGGGCCACCTTGCCTCACTGCAAAAGCCCTAGGTGAAGGTGTCACAACCTTGCCGGTCACGAGTGATGTTGCCTAGAGCTGGGGCGGGGGGGATTGCAGCTCAAGTGAGGTTACAAGGGCCCTTGCTCGCTCTAGGCAGCATCACCCATGGCTGCCCAAAGCTCACGAGGTTCCTTGTGGCCTCACTTAGGGCCTTCAACCAATGAGGGTCACCAATGACCCTTACCGACCCTAAAGAAAAAAAAAGTAAAAAAATAAGCAAATCAAAATTAAAAAAATTAAAAAATAAAAAATTTCATGTAAGCTGATTTGCCGAATTGACGCTCAAGTAATCGATTTTACTTTGATGTAGCACTTAGCAAAAAAATAAGTTTTAGCATTCAAGTGAGTGCCATATAAAAATTTCTGCACTCCTAGTTTTGTTATCCTATTTTTTCTTAATCTCATATTCAATGTTTTTTTGTTTCTTTTGTTTTGTTAGCTTTTCTTATATTTGTTAGTTTTTCTTAATTAAATAGAATGAAACCAGTGAAAATTAGTTTTGCAGCTCAACATATTTCCAAATGTATTTTAGATATCGCTTATGTAAATTAGCGAAGAATTTAATACAGAAGTAATAAGAAAGTTGCAGTTTACTTCTCGAAAGAAAGTGCAAGTTCGAAGAGGTAAAATGCAACTTTTTGAGGTTTAGGGTTTAATTTGCATCAACACTAAAGTTGAGGGGAGTAAAATGAAAATTTCCTGTATGTTTATCATTGTTCCCGTATGACGTCAAACTTGTTAGACTTACGCAGTCGCATTGTCACATGTTTCAATAAAACATACGTATTTAGGCTTCATCCAGATGTTAAAGCCCCACAAGTTTTGACTTCTTCAAATACTAGGAGTTCACCAAAAATGACATGAAAATATATGGAAACCCTAGATTGATACGTCAAAGTCCAGAAGCAAGTTGGCAATCTCTCTAGTTCGTGGTAGTTATGAAACAACCTATTGGTTACCGTCCACAAAGACAGATCCGAAGCTTCACTTCATGAAAACATGTGATATGTCCAAACAAGAACAGCAGATTTGACCTTTTTGTTTTCCTTTTGCCTGTGGAAGATTGAGCTGAGGAGGTGAGCTAACAGAGAACCAATGAAGAGACGTTCTGTGTTTCTTTCCTAACCGTACCGAAATGCCAGTCACCAACTTATCATCACACCCAAGATTTTATACGACCATCTCCTGTTATATAAACTCCCATATCCTTCCTCCATTTACTCGGACATAATCAGCAATCCATTCCTCTCCGCTCATTGATTTCGAGTCCTTGAGCCTATCACAGCACAATATCCTGACTCCATATACCAATATGGCTTCTTCTTTTAAGAGCTTGGTTCTCTTCATTACCCTAATTTTCTCAACCATCAACATGAGTTTCGGAGCTCGTCATCTGCTGCAAACAACTATGCCATCTATTCCGTCTCTTCCCACCATGCCAACTTTACCAACATCACTGCCTCCATTGCCAGCCATGCCGACATTACCAAAGGTCGCCGTGCCACCAATGCCTGCCATCCCAACAACTCTGCCTCAGCCCACATTGCCAACGCTGCCCACCACACAACCAGCACTGCCCAAGACTACTTTGCCACCACTTCCGAGCTTGCCAACCATGCCCGCCACCTTGCCTCCGATGCCTAGCATCCCTACTTCTCTCCCTAAAATCCCTTCTATTCCTTTTCTTGCTCCTCCTCCAGCCACCAGCACCTGAAGATTTTAGTACCATACGAGGTCACCTGAGAGTATTTACAATTTGTTGGAGTGCCTCCTTTTCTTTGTAGAATTGTTCGAATACAGAGTTGTGTGTTATGATGTCTTCTGGCATTCTATGTATCATTCATGTTGCTTTTTATATATCATTCATATATATGTATTGACCAGTGACTTGAATTAGATTATTGTATTCTTTCCATCGCTTCCAACTCATTGTTTCGTGCAATACAATCAACTGGATTTATGATGAAAAAAAGATTTAGATAGAAATGAAAAGCGTTACAACTAATGAATTGACACCTTACACCAATCCGTATATTTTGCATTCCAATAAAATGGCGTACTACGCATGCGTGCGCATGCCCAATCAAATAATTTATAATCATTGCTTTTAGCAACATAAGTAATTGGAGTTAATTTATTCTACGTTGTGGAACTCCATTGCCATTGAAAAATGCTGAGATTTCTAAATGAATGAATTAGGGTATTAGTATATCCGACATATCATCTAAATGTGAAAATTTGTCATCTAAAGGAAGAAATATGAAATGAATTGATAGTAAACCATGAGATTTTGTTATTTCTTCCCTTTCTAAGGAAGAAACTAATAGTAAATTTTCCCCTGTTAGCGCCAACTTTCACCAAATACCTATCCTTGTCATGGCGGCAATTACTTCTACGTGAAAGGGGAAGAGACAAAATCATGATCTGGGTTGTCCTGCATGACCTTTTACTCTTTAGTTCGGTTATTAGTGCAGGCTGTTGCCAATGTATTTTTAGATATATGTTCACAGATTTGGAACACAATTTCATTTGATCCCTCGGCCTTAGGGTTATTGAATGTTAAATTCCGAACTTTAAAAGGTTTCATTTTCTTACACTTGTTAATGCCATGAACTTCTTCCGCTATCATATGTTGTGCACATGCCTTTTGGGTGCAAAGTGTAATTTTTTCTTTAATTTTGTATCGAATGGTCCTTGTTGGTATCAATTCCAACAAAAATTATATATATCCAATAACCCTGAACTTGCCACTTAAATATATTTGGTTATGAAAAAACCAGATATATTAGGACGGATACCACAAAAAGTAAAGTGAAGACAAAAATATTAGCTATTGGATAAAGATTTCACCATATTTTTCAACCATTTAGGCTCTATTTTTTTCTTTTACAGAAATATATTATTTAAAAAATATTTTCTTAAAAATGATTGCTTATGTCATTTGAAATAATTAATCAATGAAATATATTTATATTTTTATTATCGACAACAATTTATGCCTAAGTATTTTCATGGACAATAAAAATAATTTCTATTTATTCGTTTTCGTAATTGTTATAAGTGATCATTTTTAAAATAAAAAAAATGGTTTTCCAAACCATTCATTTTCTGCGAAACAAAGGGTACCTTAATGTCAATGCATGATTTTACTTGTTATTACAACTAACCATATACTTTACTAATCTAATGTGCTTTAGAAAAACTTTTTAAACTAGGAAATTTTTAGAAAAATGAAAAAATATGTGTGATAGGCACTTATGGACCTCCAAGTTTGAGAGAGAGACAGAGACAGAGACAGAGATAGAGATGATTTCGCAATGCCATATGTTTCCATGATCATAAACTTTTCTTCGTAAAAAGGCTAGACTCGGAAGTAAATAAAGTCCCACAAGTTTTTACTTCTTCAAGTCCGAGGAGTAAACCAAAGATGATCACAGTTAAAAGCATTGACATGTCCAGAGCAATGAGGCATTTGTCAAGGCGACACATAGAAACCCTAGATTAGTACGTTAAAATCCTAAAACAAGTTATCGATAACCCTAGTTAGCGATAGTTATGGAACAAGTTATCTAGTTACCATCCACGACGACACAGATCAGAAGCTTGACTTTCATGATGACGACCATTCGACCGAACGGAACAGAAGACAAAGTTTGACCCCTTCTTTATTATTTATTCCTGTGGAAGATTGAGCTGAGAAGGTGAGCTAACAAAGAACAAATGAGGAATGTTCTGTTTATTCCTAACCATACCCACAGGCCAGTCACCAACTTATAATCACAACCCTAAATTTTTATATAACTATCTCTTGCTATATAAACTGCCATTTCCTTCCTCCATTTACTCCAACACAATCAGCAATCCATTGCTCTCAGCATTTTTGTGGAGTTAAAAGATGGATACGATTTGTTAGAATTTATTGAGAGCAGTATGCTTTCTCCCCGTTTGATTTTTTTTTTTTTTTTTAGTGGGTTGATTTGTTAAAGATCTCCGAAATGTCATTCCACATCATCTCGGATGAATTTGCAGTATACAAATTTCGGGCATGGATCCTCTATCCGGTATGGAATGGAGCCCTTTCTGTAATTTATGTCGCGACCTCTTTTTTTCCGGCGCCCGCAATTGGGTACGGGCACCTAAGAAGGCTAATGGCTCGGTTGAATTTATTAAGCCCAGACTCTCCCAAATCCACCAATTCACGACTTTAGTAGTCTAAGTTTTTAACCTGTAAATTAGTTTTAAAACGGAGTCACCACTAATCAATTTGGGGTGGGTTGATTAGAAACCCAAGCGAAATATCGGGAGAAATACTCGCTCCTGCGTAACCAGAGAAATTAGGATCGGGGACTTGATTACACTAGTTAATCACTAATGCCCTTTTAGTACCTAATCTTGTTTAAACCCTAAGGCTTTTTGGATTTTGAGGGATTTTCCATTCATATGTGAAGGAAAAACATTTTTTTGGGGCCTTTTTCTCTTCTTTTTTTTTTTTGACATAAAAAGCATTTTTTTTATTTTTTAATCTTTTCCGAATTTTTTGGCTTTTTGGGAAAATATGGACATTTTTTATTTTTTTGACTTTTTGGAAAATAATTTATTTTTTATTTTTATTATTTTTATTAAAATAATATTTTATATTAATATATTTATAATAATAAAAAAAAGACTCAGGGCGTCTGCTCATAGCTCGGACGGGCCCGACTCGAACCCTTTTTTGGTTTTTCTTTAGAAAACAAAAAACCCAAACGATTTAGCACATTTTCATTAAAAGAACTTCAGCCCAACAACCACCCGGCCCACGCGCACAACTCGGCCCAAGCGAAACCCTACGATCCGCAACCCACACTTGACCTGGTTCGCAGCCGCGACCCGGTTCGTGGAACCCTACCTGGCCGCGACCCACTTCTGCCCCGAGCCTGACTCGACATGACGCCGCCGCCTCTTTTTTCGCTTGGACGCGGCGCTGACGGAGGGGCCAGGACGGCGGATCGACGTCGATGATGGTGGCGATACAAAGGACAGTAGCAGTAGGAGGATGCAGCGTGGCGGCACGGCGGCGACGACGGCGTGGAGATGCAGAGGGGAACGATGGACAAAGCACGACCGAGGACTGGATCTCGTGGTGGCTGAGGCGGCGAGGACAGATGGCAAGCATCGACGTTTACCTGGCTGTAGCAACGGCAGGACGTGGTGGCAAATGGTGGTGGTCAGGACGACAGGGCAGAGGCGACGACCCCTCAGCTCTCAGATCTGGTGCAACGGTGTTGGGGTGGTTGGGAGCGCTCGGCTTAGCGCAGGGACGGCATCGGGCAACATCGATGGTACCTGCTTTCTCCTCAAATCCGACCCTTCCTCCTCCTGCTTCTCTCGTTCAGCCCTCTCACACTTAGATCTAACCTCTCACCTCGAATCTCTCCCCCTCAGGCTCACCTGCTCGCGGATCTAGGTTCACTTGCCGCCGGCCTCCCTCGATGCCTCTCAGTGGGAGGTCGTTTAGCTTGCGACCCGATCCTCCACCCTCTTTGCTCTCTTCGATTTCCCCCCTGAAGTCTCTCAAGGGGAAGATCTCGGAGTTTGCTGTGTCTTTGTGTCAACGGAGGTGCTCCGCTATTTATAGGCGAGGGGGTCCGGTCGATGGAGGAGCTCGGCCGCTGGTCTTTGGCTTGCCGACCGGAACCTCCCGGTTGAACCGACGTCTCATCTAGCATTAAAGTCGCGCATTGAAGGCGCATGTGCGTCGTCCTCTCCTTTGGCAGCCTACCTCTGTTCCTCTTTACCATAGGCTGCCCTTGAGTGCGTCGCCGGTCGTTGCGCGTGATGCACAGAGGCATAGAGAAGAATAAGGAAGGAGAAGGAAGAAGAAGAAAGAAGAAGAAGGAGAGAGGGGGGTGGGCCAGGTCGTGCGAGCCCACGCAAGAAAAAAGGATGGGGCTGGGCTTGGAGGCCCAACTCCAAAGGCTGCTGCTTTTTTATTTATTTATTTGTTTTGTTTATTATCCGAAAAAAAAGAAGGAAAAATACATAAATAAAGAAACTAAGGCCAAATTAATAACATAATTAAAATTTAGGTGTCAACAGCTGCCTCTCTTTAAATGTGAGTTTCAGAAGTTGCATTCAAAGACAAACCTGATACCTAAATTTTGTCTTATACATATGCAATAGATTGTATCATATTTAGGACTTAGTGTCTTATGTAGAAAATGAGCAATATAATATTACACATACTAAGAAAAATAAGAAGATACCTATAGTTACTTACCGGGAATGAGTGAGATAGGGTATGAACCCCAAGTTTTGGCAAGTATCAAGGCGTCATCTTACCTGTTGCATGAGGAGATTGCTTCTTTAAGACCCGAACCATTCTTCGGTCACCTATTGGAGCAATAAGTGGTTTGTCTAGGACTCGAACCTTTCTTCGGTCGCCTTGACAAGGAATTGTTTTTCCAGGACCCGAATCTTTCTTCGGTCGCCTATTAGAGCAATAAGTTGTTTGTCTATGACCCGAACCTTTCTTCGGTCGCCTTGACGGGAAATTGCTTTTTCAGGACCCAAACATTTCTCCGGTCGCCTGTTAGAGCAATAAGTTGGTTTGTTTAGGACCCGAACCTTTCTTCAGTCGCCTTGACAGGGAATTGCTTTTCCAGGACCCGAACCTTTCTTTGGTCGCCTGTTAGAGCAATAAATTGGTTTGTCTAGGATCCAAACCTTTCTTCGGTCACCTTGACGGGAGATGGGCCAACCTTTCTCAAGGCATCTGTTTGTTAGGAGATAGTACTTGGATGATCACAAGTACAAACTCTTAGAGGATATCTGGAGGATCACAAGTATCGAAGGGATACTTGGATGATCACAAGTACAAACTATTGGTGGATACCTGGATGATCACAAGTATCGAATGGGTACTTGGATGATCACAAGTACAAACTCTTTGGGGATACTTGGATGATCACAAGTATCGAAGGGGTACCTGGATGATTACAAGTACAACCTCTTGGAGGATACCTGGATGATCACAAGTATCAAAGGGGTACCTAGACGATCACAAGTACAAACTCTTTGGGGATACCTGGATGATTACAAGTATCGAAGGGGTACTTGGATGATCACAAGTACAAACTCTTAGAGGATACCTGGATGATCACAAGTATCAAAGGGGTACTTGGATGATCACAAGTACAAAAATCTTGGAGGATACCTAGATGATCACAAGTATCGAAGGGGTACTTGGATGATCACAAGTACAAAACTCTAAAGGAAGAATCAAGGGCGTACCTGAGATATTCGTGAAGGTCTCTTACCTCCTGGTATGTGGAAATGTCAAGGATGGGCCTCGTATATTCATGAAGGTCTCTCATCTCCTGGTAATTGGGAATATCGAGGACGTGCCTCACATATTCATAAAGGTCTCTCACCTCTTGGTAATTGGGGAATATCGAGGACGTAGCTTGGATATTCGTGAAAGTCTCTCACCTCCTAGTAAAAGGAATATCGATGACGTTCCTCGCATACTCATGAAGGTCTCTCACCTCCTGGTAAATGGGAATATCGAGGACGTACCTGGGATATTCGTGAAGGTCTCTCACCTCCTGGTAATTGGAATATCGAGGACGTACCTTAGATATTCATGAAGGTCTCTCACCTCCTAGTAATGGGAATATCGAGGATGGGCCTCGCACACTCATGAAGGTCTCTCACCTCTTGGTAAATGGGAATATCGAGGACGTACCTGGGATATTCGTGAAGGTCACTCACCTCCTGGTAATTGGAATATCGAGGATGTACCTTGAATATTCATGAAGGTCTATCACCTCTTGGTAATTGGGAATATCGAGGATGGGTCTCGCATATTCGTGAAGGTCTCTCACCTCCTGGTAGTTAGAATATCAAGGACGTACCTTGGATATTCATGAAGGTCTCTCACCTCCTAGTAATATAAACTTAAATGTAGCACAAGACTTACTTGGAAGGCCGCAGGCACTCAAAAGAGCTGGAACACCTGGATAGCCACAGGTGTACAAAGTACTGGAATACTTGGATGAACACAAGTATTTAATGATATGATCTGGGACAACTTAGGCTGGTCCAAGTGTAAGGAAGCATACCTGGGTAACCACAGGTGCACAATGCAATGGAATACTTGAAAGGCTACTAGTATTCAATGATGCAATTTTGAGGACAACTCGAACAGGTCCAGTGTCACGAAAAGGGAGTATCCAAACGGTGGCCGGTACTCAAAGACAAGAGGATACTTGGTCAGTCACAAGCATCCAAACTTTAAAGACAACTCGAACAGGTCGAGTGTCAATAGAGGGAGCACCTGAGTAACGGCAAGCACTCAAAAATAGGGGGGTACCCGACAAGTGGTGGGTATTCATAAATAAGGGGATACTTAGACAGTTGCAAGCACCCAAACTCAAGGGATGACTCAAACAAGTCGAGTGTCAAGAAGAGAGTACCGGGATAGTGGTAGGTACTTTAAGACAAATGGGGATAGAGATATGCTTACTTGGTAATATCTCTGATTTCTGAGAGTATGTCTGCTATTCACACAATATGCACATATGATTGTATATGTTGTAAATTCATGAGTTCAAATGAGATTCATGCATGATAATTTTGTCAGTTTTGCATCATATAATTTCCACTAGGGAAGATTTTGAAAGACATCATTCATTTAGAATGTAGATGTCTTAAGCATGCTAGATGAGGGACTTTCAGTCTAAAAGGACTTTCTGCTCACTTCATGGAAAAGGCTATCATAACCATTGATGCAAGATTTATAAGGACCACACTATCTCACTGTCATCATGTCAGCAGGGATCCGAGCATTCTCGCAAACAGTACGACTTTACCAATGTGAGAGGTCTTTGTCGAAACTGTGATGAAGTCTTGGTTAGCAGCTCATCAAAGGGGACCATCAATGTGGAAGCCGATGGACAAAAATGTTGCACAATGATTTTCGGGTTTACAAGTCAAGAACCCTGCGAAAAGAGATAGAATAATCTTGCTCGTACTTCTTCGAGCGATGCTTATGCACATATGAAATCCTACGTTAATTGAAATGCCCCTAGTCTGAAGAGACTTTTACAATAAGGATGTAACGTAGACTTGGCTCACATGTAAGAGGGTGAGAGTTGGTGACTCTCTTGGCATTTGTCACTAGTCTTTCTTGTCAGATGGAGGTTCTATGGACCACAACGGCAACTTTTTCTTGGTTGTATTTTTGACTGGGGGCATTGGTCTTACTTTTACCAAGCACACTGCTTTTTTTCATGCCCCTATTTTTATTCAAGTTCTTCATTCAAGGGCATTAACCTTGCTTTTACCAGATACACTGCTTTTTTATGCCCCTAGTTTTTTTTTCATTTTTGCTGCTTGAGGAACTGATCTAGGCAAGTTCAATCGAAGCACCATTATTTTGACTCTTGAGTTTTCACCTTCAGCTAGCGCTCTAGACTATGCTGCTTAAATAGCAGTAACTTATGTTTTGCCTCCATGTGATGGTGAAATTACAGACTCAATTGGGTTGTACAATGAATACAAGTGCATAAAGAATTGCTTTTCGTCATTCTAGGGCACTTAAATTAACGCGAGTGTTCGTATACAATAAAGACACCCGAAGATTGATGCAAATGCGAGCAAGAAAATTTCTATCTCTCTTCTCACCTTGTGACACTTCTTTGCCTCCGCTCTGCCCCAATGTGGGGTGGTTCTTGATGGGGGTATGAGAGAAGCTTCACCAGTGTATAGGGCTTAATGGGGTGAGCGATGGAATGCCTCTCACTATTTTGGTTATCGTACCATTCACGAGAGAACTCTTTACCCTGCAGCCATGGAATCTTCTGCATTCATCTCACAAGTGTATAGATGGGGGGGATTGTGTGTAGGATATGGCTTGCCTTTCATCATTCTAACGTACTTTATCCAGCATGCTCAATCAATCTTATATTCTTCAATTAACTGTCTATTTTAATAATTCTCAATGGAATAAGTGATTTAGACAAACAAAATCATCATGCAAAATCCATTTGGAAAAGGCATGCAGCATTTTAAATGTGAGAAAGTTTATATTCTCAAAACAAATTAATGGTTTTGACTCAAAAAAGACCCTATTGACAACTTAGGAGTTAACGGAATAGCATTGTTAAATTTTGAACATCAGAAGGGGTATTCACAAAGGGGTGTCGATGGTTGTCCCTATTGATTAGGGATATGACACATGAATGATTAGCCAAGGATTAGGAATTTGATCGGGTATCTCTGCTTTTGCCCCTGTAGAAGAGAAGATGTACAAGTAGATCAATTAATCTGGCTAAAATCAAATGTGAGTTGAGGCCTAAAGATTTTATGTCATTTGCTTTGGCGATTACTCAGGATGCCATTTTGTTTAGGAGAGTTTGTCATGCCTCTCATTGATTTGTTATCCTTGTTTTTGACAGTCAAGTGATCATGCAACAAGACATGCTTCTCATTGATTTGTTATCCTTGCTTTTGACAATCAGGTGATCCTGCAACAAACAAGAGGGAATGTGCTAGTCACGAATTCTCTCAAAAGTTGAACAACTGGGAACGATACAACATTACCCTCCATTGGTTTTCAATTGATTGGATAGACTTGAGGCATCAGAAGGATATGAAGTCCTGCACTTTTCACTCTGTTAGGCGGTGACCGTAAGGCGCTCCTTTTTTCATTTAACTGAACAGGATTCTAGACAACACATCCTTTTACATGAAGTTAGGTGAATTCAATACGAGTCACTTGATTGGCCTAAATTAACCATTAAGCTTGGTTCTTAAATCCCAATGCTTCCTGTCAAAAGGAGAAAATATGTCAAAAGTGAGTTCAAATAGTGGGAGCATTGGAGACGATACCAAATTACCATTCTCCAGAGTTGTCTATGCTAGCTCCTAAAGATATTTGAATGTTGATGATGGCCTCTTTATCTTGGCATAGTTCAATGTTTCCTTCAATTGGCCTTCCTCATTTGTGACCATGTATGCATGATTGATGGTCGTTGATTCATCTTCAATGCCTTCCTTCTGTGAAATTTCTCCTTCTGTCTTTAACTATAGCATCATTGGGCAAAAGTCATGTACCCCCAAGCTTCTATGGAATCTGAGATAAAAAAATCTCAAGCTTTCTAATGGCAATTACTCCTTGGAAGAATATGCGTCCAGAGTGAAGCTTCTAGATTCCAAAGTCATTGTCCAGGGTGTGGGGCTATAGATCGCCTTGACTGTCTAGATTTTCTCCTTGTTAACAGTAATCACTTTAAAGGAAGAGAAGGAACTTCTTCCTTATGCTTCTGGGCTCGTCGAAGTTGAAACTGTAACATCTAGCTATTTGGGCGCGTCATGCGACAAGATAGTCCTTTGGCTTAGGATGGAGCTGAGCAAGAGTGAGGCATGTCATGGATGCTTCGATTTCAACTGTATGCCTATACCTATTACGTCACACCTTTTGTGTCCTGTAAATGGAAGAGAGGGGTTGTCATTCTCGATATTATGTTAAGAGAATAAGACTTACCCTTTTTTGAAACAGGATGCTCTTTTCTGTTTGCCCCCGCTTTCTTGAAAATATGTTCTCGAGTTTGGTTTGTTCACACTATGTGTTAGTTTCAAATACCTTTTGTCACACTAAATCAAAGGGGATGATGTTCTGAAACATAAAGTGAGAGGCTTAGAAAGACAAATGTGTGTAAATTTATCATCTTGTTTTGATAAAAGCTTTTGAGTGATGAAATATTTTTATTTTCAAAATACGTCTTTGGGGTAGAAAAAAGCATGAGGAAGCCCAGCCCTCAGTATTCTCCTTGGATGATATTTTCTTTTCATGGTTGGATAACATCACTAGGCTGGTTTGGAGTACCGCCTCATGCACTTAAAACAAAATATTAGAACTGTACAATAGAGTATTTAGAATGGAAAATACAACAGTAGCACACTAGACAAAATAAGAAGCATGAAATTATAAAAACAAGTAAAATCCATGAAAACTCTTATGTAAAGGAGTGCTTTGATAGTATTGGTTCCGAAATCAAGCGCCTTTGAGCTCCTCACCTCCAGTAGACTCGAAGTATTCGCATTAGAGGACCATTTCATTGAAGCTATGGAAGTGCAACCCATGCAACCAACAACGATGCTTGCGAGGTAAAGCCCCAATGAACAGCTTTATCATTTCTTCTTTGGCCAGCTAAGGGTAAGTTTGCATCATAAAAGACTCCCACCTCCTTGCATATGCTCGGAAATCCTCCATTGGTCTTCTTCTAAAGTGAACCAAATTCTGACAAGGCACTTCAGTCCCAATCTGGCTTTGTTACTGAAACAGGAATGCAGAAGACAGCTCATTCCAATCTCTCATGAGATAGATATCTACTGTCATGAAATAGACCCCGTAAGACTTTCTTGGAAGGCCTAAGTTGTGAATGACATCGGGCCATAGTACCGACTCACTTCAGCATGGAGGTACTGCAAGTGGGCCACGGGGCAAGTCATGCCGTTATACTTACGGAGATTGGGTATCCACATTTCTATGGGGGTCATGATCCTACAAGGGCAAGACAAGCCTAGTATGTCTTGATTAGGCCACTGGTTTTCCCACTGCATATTCGTTGTAGTGGTGAATTTTTCTATTTCAGGGAAGTTAGACTCTACCGAGATTACCCCATTGCTTTCTTATGGGTCAAAATTTCCGAATGAGGATGAAGTATTTAAGCTATCCGCATGGTCAGGTGACGAGTTTAGTACTTCGTTAGGATCGTAGTGAATAAAGACATATGCTTCTTCTTCTTATGGGCCTTCATCCCTGGGTGAGAGTAAGAAACAGTTATACGATGAATCGTCAGTTTCATTGTTGAAATAACGCTAGAAGTCATTAGGATTGTATTCTAGGGACAGGAAGTCTTCAGGGTTGTACTCTAGAGGATAGTAGCCTTTAGGATTATATTCTAGGGAATGCTTGGCGGATGCTGCATTGATTTGCTTAGACTTTCTTTTTTGGCTGCTGGTTCAGACCTTTTGAATAAGGCCCTTCGTTTTGCCAGCTTGATCCTGTCTAGGGAAGTGAGAGATATTAGAGTGTCACTCTCTGATTCACTTTCTAGGTTGATAGGAGTCGGTATTCTCTGGACCCTAGCTCTTGCAGTAAGCTTGGGGAGTTGACCTATCGTGCCCCGGTCTTGAACAGGCTCTGTGTCTTGGATCTCATACAAAGGTTCATTGCATTTCCTAGTGGGAAACTTTTCAGTAATAGGATGCTGCTCAACTGCCTACTCATTATGCAATGCTTCATTGACACGTTTCTTTCCTATCTCAGCAACTAACGGTTCCTTGTGCTCCGCGATCATCAATTCTTCATAGGGCAAGGCTATGTCAGGGCTGATGTCAATATCATATTCTTGATGGAAAGCATGAATTAGTTCTCTCCAGGTTTTAAGGGGACTAATCTTCCCGACAATGTACCATCGCAAGGTAAGGCCAATCAAGCTCAATTGGTACGATAGAATCATCCTTCAAAACAAGTAGGCCTGCAAGTAGGTCTCTGGGCGGGAGATATTAGCATACATTTCACATTCAGGTGCTTTGAGTTTTTCAGGGATCTCAATGACGGCGTAATTGGACAAGTCCATGGGATTCTGCTTCTGCAGCCGGCTTAACTTTTTCATGATCCTTTCAAACTGTCTATGGTACTGGCTATTTTCTGGCAAATTTACGGGTGTCATGACGGTGTTTGAGGCAACTATAGAGTTGGGCTCAGCTTGAGTGGATTTCATTTGTCTCAAGAGTTGTTGAAGGACAATGGACATCTGTCATACGCCGTCTTCAATGTAATGAGGCAATTTTGTACATCATTCTGATCGAGCCCTATTGCATGAGGCCATTCGCAGGCGATTGGTGGCTGGCGATTCATAATTGCTTGTCGTTGTGAAAACAATGAATGAGCACGAAAGTAAACAAAGATTGACCCATGGCAATGGCTTAACTACTTTTTTTATTTATCAAAAGAGGATTTTATAGACCGCAGACTTCTGACATCTAAAACTTGAAATTGAAAAGACATAATGAAATACTAGATATTAAACAAAAGTCTCTAAACAATGGGCCTTTTTCTCATTTTTTTGACATAAAAAGCATTTTTATTATTTTTTTGATCTTTTCTTGAAAATATAAATCATTTTTTGGCTTTTTCTGACTTTTTTTGGCTTTTTTGGGAAAATATGGACATTTTTTATGTTTTTTTATTTTTGGAAAATAAATTATTTTTTATTTTTTATTAAAATAATATTTTATATTAATATATTAATATATTTTTTAAGAAAAACGACCCGGGTCGAGTTCGCGAGGTTGGGACCTACCCGGGTCGTCCGCTCATAGCTTGACTCGGGCCCTTTTTTGGTTTTTTTAAAAACACAAAAGCCCAAACGATTTATCCCATTTTCGTTAAAAGAACTTCAGCCCAACAACCACCTGGCCCACGTGCACAACCCGGCCCAGGCAAAACCCTACCCGATCCGCAACCAACGCTTGACCCGGTTCGCAGCCGCGACCCGGTTCGTGGAACCCTACCCAGCCGCGACCCACTTCTACCTCGAGCCTGACCCGACGCGACGCCGCCTCTTTTTTCGCTTGGACGCGGCGCTGACGGAGGGGCCAAGACGGCGAATTGACGTCAATGACGGTGGCGATACAAAGGACAGCAGCAGTAGGAGGATGCGGCGTGGCGGCACGGCGGCGACGATGACGTGGAGATGCAGAGGGGAACGATGGACAGAGTGCGACCGAGGATTGGATCTCGTGGTGGCTAAGGCGGCGAGGACGGATGGCGAGCGTCGGCGTTTACCTGGCTGCAGCAATGGCGGGACGTGGCGGCAAATGGTGGTGGTCGGGACGACAGGGCAGAGACGACGGCCCCTCAGCTCTCAATTCTGGTGCTGCTTTGGGCGAATCGGTCGCAGCAACGGCGTTGGGGTGGTCAGGAGCGCTCGGCTTGGCGCAGGGACAGCGTCGAGCAACGTCAATGGTACCTGCTTTCTCCTCGAATCCGACCCTCCCTCCTCCGGCTTCTCTCATTCAGCCTTCTCACACTCAGATCTGACCTCTCACCTCGGATCTCTCCCCTTCAGGCTTACCTGCTCATAGATCTAGGTTCGCTTGCCGCCGGCCTCCCCCAATGTCTCTCGGTGGGAGGTCGTTTAGCTTGCGACCCCATCCTCTGCCCTCTTTGCTTGCTCTTCGATTTCCCCCCTGAAGTCTCTCAAGGGGAAGATCTCGGAGTTCGCTGTGTCTTTGTGTCGACGGAGGTGCTCTGCTATTTATAGGCGAGGGGGTCCGGTCGACGGAGGAGCTCGGCCGCCGGTCTTTGGCTTGCCGACCAGAACTTCCCGGCTGAACCGGCGTCTCATCTCAACATTAAAGTCACGCATTAAAGTCACGCATTGAAGGCTACCCTTGAGCGCGTCACCGGCCGTCGCACGTGATGCATAGGGCATAGAGAAGAAGAAGGAAGGAGAAGGAAGAAGAAGAAAGAAGAAGAAGGAGAGAGGGGGGTGGGCCAGGTTGTGCGAGCCCACTCGAAGAAAAAGGATGGGGCTGGGCTTGGAGGCCTAGCTCCAAAGGCTGCTGCTTTTGTTTTTTTGTTTGTTTTTATTGATTTTTTTGTTGTTTTTTTGTTATTTGTTTTGTTTATTATCCAAAAAAAAGGAAAAATACATAAATAAAGAAAGTAAGGCCAAATTAATAACCTAATTAAAATTTAGGTGTCAACAATTTAACAAATTGTGAATTTATAAAATTGAGGTTTTGATCAACGGCAATTGAAATCTATCGAGACACAAGTATCATATGGATTAGGGGATCTTCCGCCTAGATTTTGATGGCAAGTCTAGTTGGGGTGAAGACATCATTTGTTCTTCGACTTTTTCTACTTGCTTAAGGAGAACGCTAAGGATTTTTCATGTGAAATTGAGTCCTCGCACAATATATTTGGTTTACGGAGGTCATTCTACCAAATAAACTATGAAAAATGTTCCGCTTTGCTTGCATAAAATGCGGTAGTTATATACTCAAAATAGTGAAAAAGTAGGGAAAAAAAACCTTTAATGAAATGTCACTGACATATGTAAAAGGAAAGGCTAAGCCACGGCCCGGTCATTAGCTAAAATGGCCGAACCCTCGTCGGGGTAAGGCAATGATGCCGCCAACCCTGGTGCATCATCACACGCTCACTGGTCGCTGAGGGGCGCGCACCTTAGCCACTCAGAATGGCAAGGGTCGCCGCCCTCACCCTAGCTAATGTGGCAAAGTTTACATGGTCGTCTGCACACGGCAACAAGGTGCAACCCTCAAAAGCCGTCCCACCTGATCGCACAAAAGGAAATCGAAAGATGCCATCAAAAAACTGAAGGGGAAAAGAAAGTCAATGAAATTCCGATATCTTTATATAACTCGTTAATTAAACACCAATTTAACTTTTATTCGTCTAGCAACTAAGTTAACAGAAATCACTACGAAAACATCAACATATACATCACAGTCCTTGATTACACGAATTTTGCATGGACTTTTAAAAAGAAGTTTCCCACTCTAGCGCGAAGTTTCCCAACATTTCCGTCATATCGTGATGCAACCAATGCCACTTGAAAGGAAAAGTAGACAAAAACATAATTACCTTATCCTGCATGACATTTTACCCCTTAGTATGGTCATTGGTACGGATGGCCACTCATCTATTTTTAGGTATATGTTTATATATTTGGAAAAATATTTCATTTTACCCCCTTAACGTTAAGAATTAAGATTAGTGTGCAATACATTCCGAACTTTGAAAAGATACAGTTTATTCTCTGAGCTTTCATTTTCTTACACTTGTTAAAGCTGTTGACCTTTTTCTGTTATCATGTGTTGCGGACAATGGGGGTGACTCATCAAATGGTCTTTTTGCTCTCAATTCCAATAAATAATGAATAAAATATGAAAAGGGATAATTGACACCACTAACCCTTAAGACTACCAAACTCATATTTAAATTAGGAAATACCTATGAGATATTTAAAGCGGATAACGTAAAAC
The DNA here is from genome assembly GCA_014182405.2 of Eucalyptus sideroxylon. Classification (NCBI taxonomy): domain Eukaryota; kingdom Viridiplantae; phylum Streptophyta; class Magnoliopsida; order Myrtales; family Myrtaceae; genus Eucalyptus; species Eucalyptus sideroxylon. The sequence continues at coordinate 28,671,616 of CM024554.2, read as the reverse complement.
GTAAGTAGATGAAAAAATTAGCGACTATTCATCATAAGAAGCTGCAATATTTTGTCAACCATTTTATGTCAATTGTATGATTTAACTTGTAAAAAATGCTAAACCTGAACTTTACTAGTGTAATGTGCTAAATCTAAGAAAACTTTAAAGACTAGGAAAGTCTTGAAAAAATGGAAATACTTGGGAGAGGAACTCTAGGGTGTAGAGATTTTTTTCTCAACTTATAATGTAAGTATTATTTTTTCAGAATAAGAAAACTAGGAGTGCCAAAACTTTCCTATGATATTCACTTGAGTGCCAAAACTTTTTTTTTTCTAACTTAAGTGTCACAAATTTGGAAAATCAATCACTTGAATGCCAATTTCGATTTGCCTCATTGGAAAATCTAATGTAGACGCTAATGTCCAACGTGGCTCCGCCGGCATGATGTGGACAATTTTTTAATATTGTTTTAATATTTTAAATGTTTTTATTTTTTATTTTTTTATTTTTGATTTCTTTTGGCTTTTTTTTTTCTTTATGGTTGGTGAGGGACATCAGCAACCCTCACCAGCCATGAAACCTTGCCCTCGGCTAGGCTGTCAAGCCCTCGTCGATAGTTGGCAAGGCCTTAAAGGTCCTTGCTAGCTTTGCGTGATCGCAAGTGACGCAGCCTCGCCCTAGGCTGACAAGGTAGTGATGCCCTCACCCATGGCCTTCATGGCTAGATCTATGCAAGGGCTACCTTGCCCTCGCCGCAAAAGCCCTAGGTGAGGGTGTCATGGCCTCTCCAGTCGCGAGCGATGTTGCCTAGAGCTAGCAAGGGCATCACAACCTCACCAACTATAGGTGAGGTCGCGAGGAGCTTCGGCATCACTTGTGGTAGCCCAAAGCTTGTGAGGTTCCTTGTGGCCTCACCTAGGGCCTTTGACCAATTGCCGGCCCTTTAAAAAAAAAAAAAGCAAATAAAAAAGCAAATAAAAATAAATTAAAAAATTAAAAAATCCGTGTATGATGATTTGCCGAAATTGGCACTCAAGTAATCGATTTTATTTCAATGTGACACTTAAGTGAGCGAAAAAAAAAAAATTAGCACTCAAATGAGCGTCCTATAAAAATTTTGGTACTCCTAGGGCGCGTTTGATAACGATTTTGTTCCTGGGAACAGATTCTGACTAAAAATTATTATTTTTTATTCTGTTCCGGAGAACTGATTCTGAGTAAAAGAATGTGTTTGGTAACTGTCCAAAATTTCTAATTCTGTAATAGAATTGTGTTTGGTACCGTGCTCATTGATTTTGTTCCAAATCAATTTCTTTTAATTTTAAAATAATTTTTTTTCGTTTTTCCTTTTTTCTTTTCTTTTTTTCCTTTTTCTCATATTCTTCTTATTCTTCTTGTGGCCGATTGCCGACCGGCGACCAGCTAGACGAGAGCCAACGACCTCACCGGAGTGTCACCAGCCTTTGACGAGACCGACCCTCATTGGCCGAGCCTCACCGGTGGCCAGGCAGGCCTTGCCCAGCCTCAATGGGGCTAGCCCAACCTCGACGGGGCTGGGCGAGGCTCGCCTAGCCACTAGCGAGGCTAGGCATCACGAGGCTTGCCCAGCCCCGACGAGGCCAAGCCTCACCGGTGGCCAAGCAGGCCTTGTCGGGGCTAGGCAAGGCCTGCCTGGCCACCGACAAGGCTGCGCAAGCCTTGCCAAGGCTAACCCAACGCCGGCGAGGCTCAATCTCGCCAAATCTAGTGAGGCCGAGCCTCGCTGGTGGCTGGGCTTGCCTTCGGCAAGCTCACCGAACCTCGCCTTGGCCTGGTGAGCCTCCGGGGAATGGCGACCGGTGGCAGCAGACAACGATGGCGGCGGGCAACGGCGGATGGCGGCGGGTGGCGACGAGCGGGGTGGACGGCAATCGCGAGATGGCCAAAGGGAAGAAGAAGAAGAGTTGGTTTTTGATTCTCAAATTTGTTCTCAGAACAAGAATCAACTTTTTTTCGTTCTTGATTCTACTCTTTGTTCCCTGGAACAAAAATTTTACCAAACACAATTTTCAGCCCAAATTAATTCTAGGAACAAAAAATCAGAATTTGACCATATTTGGATGGCTACCAAATAGGGCCCTAGTGTTAGTATCCCTATTTTTTCTTAATCCCGTATTCAAAGTCTCTTTATCTTTTGTTTTCTTAGCTTTTCTTATATTCGTTAGCTTTTCTTATATTCGTTAGATTTTCTAGAATAAAACAATTGAAATTTATTTTTGTGGCTCAACATATTTCCAAATGTATTTTAGATATCGCTTATGTAAATTAGCGAAGAATTTTATACAAAGGTAATAAGAAAATTTGCACTTTACTTCTCGAAAGAAAGTGCAAGTTCAAAGGGGTAAAATGCAACTTTTTGAGGTTTAGGGTTTAATGTGCATCAAAACGAAAGTTGAGGGGAGTAAAATGAAAATTTCCCATATATTTATCATCGTTCCCATATGACGAATGACGTCAAACTTGTTAGACTTATGCAGTTGCATTGTCACATGTTTCAATAAAATATACGTATTTAGACTTGATGCGGATGTTAAAGCCCCACAAGTTTTGACTTCTTCAAGTTCCAGGAGTTCACCAAAAATGACATGGAAATATATAAAAACCCTAAATTGATACGTCAAAGTCCAAAAGCAAGTTGGCAATCTCTCTAGTCCGTGGTGGTTATAAAACAAGCTATTGGTTACCGCCCACAAAGACAGATCCGAAGCTTCATTTCATGAAAGCACGCCATCTGTCAGAACAAGAACAGCAGAGTTGACCTTTTTGTTCCCTTTTTGCCGGTGGAAGATTGAACTGGGCAGGTGAGCTAACAAAGAACCAATGAATAGATGTTCTGTGTTTCTTTCCAAACCATACCCAAAGGCCAGTCACCAACTTATTATCACAGCCCTAGATTTTATATGACCATCTCTTGTTATATAAACTCCCATATCCTTCCTCCATTTACTCGGACATAATCAGCAATCCATTCCTCTCCTCACATTGATTTCGAGTCCTTGAGCCTATCACAGCACAATATCCCAACTCCTTATACCAATATGGCTTCTTCCTGTAAGAGCTTGGTTCTCTTCATCGCCCTAATTTTCTCAACCATCAACATGAGTTTCGGAGCTCGTCATCTTCTGCAAACAACTATGCCATCTATTCCGTCTCTTCCCACCATACCAACTTTACCAACATCGCTACCTCCATTGCCAGCCATGCCGACATTACCAAAAGTCGCCATGCCACCAATGCCTGCCATCCCAACCACTCTACCTCAGCCCACATTGCCAACGCTGCCCACCACACAACCAGCACTGCCCAAGACTACTTTGCCACCACTTCCGAGCTTGCCAACCATGCCCACCACCTTGCCTCCGATGCCTAGCATCCCTACTTCTCTCCCCAAAATCCCTTCTATTCCTTTTCTTGCTCCTCCTCCAGCCACCAGCACCTGAAGATTTTAGTACCATACGAGGTCACCTGAGAGTATTTACGATTTGTTGGAGTGCCTCCTTTTCTTTGTAGAATTGTTTGAATACAGAGTCTTGTGTTACGATGTCTTTTGGGATTCTATGTATCATTCATGTTGCTTTTTATATATCGTTCATATCTATGTATTGACTGGTGACTTGAATTTAATTATTGTATTCTTTACATCGCTTCCAACTCATTGTTTCGTGCGATACAATCAACTGGATTTATGATGAAAAAAAGATTTAGACAGAAAAGTAACTAAAATGAAAAGCGCTACAACTATTGAATTGATGTCGCGACCTCTTTTTTTTTCGGCGCCCGCAGTCGGGTACAAGCGCCTAAGGAGGCTAATGGCTTGGTTGAAATTGGTTATGCTCGGACTCTCCCAAGTCCACCAATTCACGACTTAATGGTTCAAGTTTTTAACCTGTAAATCAAATTTTAAATTGGAGTCGCCACTAATCGATTTGGGGTGGGTTGATTAGAAGCCCAAGTGAAGTATCGGGAGAAATACTCACTCCTGCGCAACCAGAGAAATTAGGATTGGGGACTTGATTACACTAGTTAATCACTAATGGCATTTCGGTACCTAATCTTGTTTAAACCCTAAGGTTTTTGGATGTTCAAGGGATTTTCCATGCATTTTTGGAGGAAAAACAATTTTTTTTTTTTTTTAGTCATTTTCTAATTTTTTGGACACAAAAGGGATTTTTGGGATTTTTTGGTTTTTTTGGAAAAAAATACAAGTCTTTTTGGTTTTTTCTGAAATTTTTGGCTTTTTCATGAATTTTTGCTTTTTTGGATTTTTGGCATTTTTGGAAAATATGAAATATTTTTGATTTTTTTTTTTTTTTTTTTGGAAAATAAAATATTTTTAAAATATTTTTGGAAAATAAATTATTTTTTATTTTTCTCGATTTTTTGGAAAATAAAACATTTTTTTAACATTTTTAAATATTTTTTGAAAATAAAACATTTTTTGATTTTTTTGAAATAAAATATTTATTATTTATTTATGTATTTATTTTAAATATTATTTTATATTAAAATAATATAAAAACTGACCCGGGTTGGATCCGCGAGTTGGGTTCGACCCGGCCGGCGATCCGAACGGGGACGGGCCCGACTCGGATTTTTTTGTCTTTTTTTTTATTTATTTACTGAAACGGCGTCGTGGCGGGCGTTCGGGGACACCCGGCCCGGCCCAACAACCCGGCTCCGAGACCCGACTCCCCGCGAAACCCTACCCGGGTCCAACCCGACTCGAGACCCGACCTATGCCGCTCTCGGGATTTACGGAATCCCTACTCGGTTCTCGATCCGGTCCGACCCGACAACCCGAGGTCGCGACCCGGAAAATCGGGAACCCTAGGGTTTCCGAATCGCGGCGCGGAGGAGGGAGAGGACCGAGGCGCAGCGGCAACGGCGGCGGCGACAGCAGTGACGGCAGCGATGACTAGACTAGGAGAGGGAGATGGCGACGGCGACATCACAATACCTATTTGTGGCAACGGCACGACGGGGGCAGCGACGATGGCGAGACCCACGCGAATCTCCTCTGGCTTCTCTCTCTCTCTCTCGGGTTCGCTCTTCGAGCTCCCCGAAGTCTCTCGGGGACCCCTCCGAGCTCACCACACCACGGCCGGCCTACACTCGAGCTCCCCGAAGCCTCTCAAGGGACCCCGAGCTCCGGTGGCCTCTCTCTCTCTCTCTCTCTCTCTCTCTCTCTCTCTCTCTCTCTCTCTCTGTGATCTCTATTTCTCCGCCTTCCCCCCCTTCGTCGACGGTGGCCCCCCTCTATTTATAGGCGCGAGAGCGACCGGTCGGCGAGGCTTTGACCCGCCGGTTGGACCGCCGTCCCATCCGCCATCATCACCTCCTCCGGTCACGTCCCGTCGACGCCACCTGCTCCTCTGCTCCGCACGTGACTGCCGTCTTCTCATGTTTCTCCAGCGTCGCGCCTGCCCGCGCATGCTCTTCAGTGGCGCAAGGAAGAAGATGACGCGGAGGGGCCGAGCTTGAGGCGACGATGGGCCAAAGGCCCATGCGGGGGATGCTTCTTTGATTCTGTTTTGCTTTTTTCGCTTTTCTTTTCATTTTTTATTGATTTTTTTGTTTATTTATTATCCAATAAAGAAAATAATAAAATAATAAATAAAATAAACAGACCTAAACAAAATTAAGGCGTCAACAATTGACACCTTACAGCAATCCGTATATTTTGCATTCCAATAAAATGGCGTACTACGCATGCATGCGCATGCCCAATCAAATAATTTATAATCATTGCTTTTAGCAACATAAGTAATTGGAGTTAATTTCTTCTACGTTGTGGAACTCCATTGCCATTGAAAAATGCCGGGATTTCTAGATGGATGTATTAGGGTCATCCCACATATCATCTAAATGTGAAAATTTGTCATCTAAAGGAAGAAAATTTGTCATCTAAATGAATTGATAGAAAACCATGAGATTTTGTTATTTCTTCCCTTTCTAAGGAAGAAACTAATAGTAAATTTCCCCCTGTTAGAGCCAACTTTTACCAAATACCTATCGTTGTCATGGCGGCAATTAATTCTACGTGAAAGGGGAAGAGACAAAATCATGATCTGGGTTGTCCTGCATGACCTTTTACTCTTTAGTATGTTTATTAGTGCAGGCTGTTGCCAATGCATTTTTAGATATATGTTCACAGATTTGGAACACAATTTCATTTGATCCCTCAGCTTTAGGGTTATTGAACGTTAAATTCCGAACTTTAAAAGGTTTCATTTTCTTACACTTGTTAATGCCGTGAACTTCTTCCGCTATCATATGTTGTGCACATGCCTTTTGGGTGCAAAGTGTAATTTTTTTTCTTTAATTTTGTATCGAATGGTCCTTGTTGGTATAATTTCCAACAAAAATTTTATATATATCCACTAACCCTGAACTTGCCACTTAAATATATTTGGTTATGAAAAAACCCGATATATTAGAACGGATACCACAAAAAGTAAATTGAAGACAAAAATATTAGCTATTGGATTAAGATTTCACCATATTTTTCAACCATTTAGGCTCTAATTTTTTTTTTGGAAATATATTATTTGAAAAATATTTTCTTAAAAATGATTGCTTATATCATTTGAAATAATTAATCAATAAAATATATTTTTATTATCGACAACAATTTATGCCTAAGTTATTTCATGGACAATAAAAATAATTTCTATTTATTCATTTTCATAATTGTTATAAGTGATCATTTTTAAATTAGAAAAAAAAAAAATTGGTTTTCCAAACCATTCATTTTCTGCAAAACATAGGATACCTTAATGTCAATGCATGATTTTACTTGTTATTACAACTAAACATATACTTTACTAATCTAATGTAATTTAGAAAAACTTTATAAACTAGGAAATTTTTAGAAAAATGAAAAAATATTTGTGATAGGCACTTATGGACCTCCAAGTTTGAGACAAAGAGTGACACAAAGAAAGAGACAGAGACAGAGACAGAGATGACTTCACAATGCCATATGTTTCCATGATCATACACTTTTCTTCGTAAAAAGGCTAGACTCGGAAGTAAATAAAGTCCCACAAGTTTTTACTGCTTCAAGTCCGAGGAGTAATCCGACCAAAAAAAAAAGTCCGAGGAGTAAACCAAGGATGACCACAGTTAAAAGCATTGACATGTCCAAAGTAACGAGGTATTTGTCAAGGCGACACATAGAAACCCTAGATTAGTACGTTAAAATCCGGAAGCGAGTTATCGATAACCCTAGTTAGCAATAGTTATGGAACAAGTTATCTAGTTACCATCCACGAGGACACAGATCAGAAGCTTGACTTTCGTGAGATGACGACCATTCGACCGAACGGAACAGAAGACAAAGTTTGACCCCTTCTTTATTATTTATTCTTGTGGAAGATTGAGCTGAGCAGGTGAGCTAACAAAGAACCAATGAGGAATGTTCTGTTTATTCCTAACCATACCCACAGGCCACTCACCAACTTATAATCACAACCCTAAATTTTTATATTGCTCTTGCTATATAAACTACCATCTCCTTCCTCCATTTACTCCAACACAATCAGCAATCCATTCCTCTCAGCTCATTGGCTTCAAGTCCTTGAGCCTATCACAGCACAATATCCTGACTCCATATACCAATATGGCTTCTTTCTCAAAAAGCTTTGTACTCTTCATTGCTCTAATTTTCTCAACCATCAATATGAGCTTTGGAGCTCGTCATCTGCTGCAAACGACTATGCCATCCATACCGTCTCTTCCCACAATACCCACTCTACCAAACCCGACGTCACTTCCGCCACTACCAGCCATGCCAACATTGCCTAAGGTCGCCGTGCCACCAATGCCTGCCATCCCTACGACCCTGCCTCAGCCCATACTGCCGACGCTGCCCACCACACAACCCGCCCTGCCCAAGACTACTCTGCCACCACTTCCAAGCTTGCCAACCATGCCAACCACCTTGCCGCCAATGCCGAGCATCCCTACTTCTCTCCCTAAAATCCCTTCTATTCCTTTCCTTACTCCTCCTCCAGCCACCAGCCCTTGAAGATTTTAGTACCATACGAGGTTTCACGAGAGTACTTTTGATATGTTGGAGTACGTCCTTTTGTTTGTAGCATCGTTCGAATACACGTGTATTGTGTTATGATGTCTTTTCGGATTCTATGGGTCATTTATATTGTTTTCTAGAGAGGTCTTTGGGTGTGAATTAAAAGTCTTTTCCATTGCCAGATACCTTTGTATTTATGATATATATGTATTGATCAGTGAGTAGACTCCCATTTTATTATCTTTTTTCCATCGCTTCCATGCTCATTGTTACGCGCGGGACAATCAATTGGATTTATGAGGAGGAAAAGATTCAGATAGAAAAGCAACTCAACCAAAAAGTGCTACATCTATATTGAATTGACATCGTTCCTCAACCTCTATCTTCCACATTCACATAAATCGGCGTATTACTTGCATTCGTTTGTGCCCTATCAAACATTTTATGATAGTTGCTTTTAACTAGATAATTAAATGGAGTTAATTTCTTTTCTAATTGGAATTCCATTACCGTTAGCAGCATTTTTATGGAGTTAAAAGATGGATACGATTTGTTAGAATTTATTGAGAGCAGTATGCTTTCTCCCCGTTTGATTTTTTTTTTTTTTTTTTTTAAACCATGAGATTTAGTGGGTTGATTTGTTAAAGATCTCCGAAATGTCATTCCACATCATCTCGGACGAATTTGCAGTACACAAATTTCGGGCATGGATCCTCTATCCGGTATGGAATGGAGCCCTTTCTGTAATTCAACAAATTGTGAATTTATAAAATTGAGGTTTTGATCAACGGCAACTGAAATCTATCGAGACACAAGTATCATATGGATTAGGGGATCTTCCGCCCAGATTTTGATGGCAAGTCTAGTTGGGGTGAAGACATCATTTGTTCTTCGACTTTTTCTAATTGCTTAAGGAGAACACTAAGGATTTTTCATGTGAAATTGAGTCCTCGCACAATATATTTGGTTTACGGAGGTCATTCTACCAAATAAACTAAGGAAAATGTTCCGCATTGCTTGCATAAAATGGGGTAGTTATATACTCAAAATATTGAAAAAGTAGGGAAAAAAAAACTTTAATGAAATGTCACTGACATATGTAAAAGGAAAGGCTAAGCCACGGCCCGGTCATTAGCTAAAATGGCCGAACCCTCGTTGGGGTAAGGCAATGATGCCGCCAACCCTGGTGCATCATCACACGCTCACTGGTCGCTGAGGGCCGCGCACCTTAGCCACTCAGAATGGCAAGGGTCGCCGCCCTCACCCTAGCTAATGTGGCAAAGTTTACAAGGTCGTCTGCGCACGGCAACAAGGTGCAACCCTCAAAAGCCGTCCCAACCGATCGCACAAAAAGGAAATCCAAAGATGCCATCAAAAAACTGAAGGGGAAAAGAAAGTCAATGAACCTCCGATATCTTTATATAACTCGTTAATTAAACACCAATTTAACTTTTATTCGTCTAGCAACTAAGTTAACAGAAATCACTACGAAAACATCAACATATACATCACAGTCCTTGATTACACGAATTTTGCATGGACTTTTAAAAAGTTTCCCACTAGCGCCAAGTTTCCCAACATTCCCGTCATATCATGATGCAACCAATGCCACTTGAAAGGGGAAGTAGACAAAAACATAATTACCTTGTTCTGCATGACATTTTACCCCTTACTATGGTTATTGGTTCGGACGGCCACTCATCTATTTTTAGGTATATGTTCTTATATTTGGTAAAATATTTCATTTTACCCCTCAACGTTAAGAATTAAGATTAGTGTGTAATACATTCCGAACTTTGAAAAGATACAGTTTATTCTCTGAGCTTGCATTTTCTTACACTTGTTAAAGCTGTTGACCTTTTTCTGTTATCATGTGTTGTGGACAATGGGGATGACTCATCAAATAGTCTTTTTTATCTAAATTCCAATAAATAATGATAAAATATGAAAAGGGATAATTGACACCACTAACCCTTAAGACTGCCAAACTCATATTTAAATTAGGAAATACCTATGAGATATTTAAAGCGGATAACATAAAATGTAAGTAGATGAAAAAAATTAGTGACTATTCATCATAAGAAGCTGCAATATTTTTTCAACCATTTTATGTCAATTGTATGATTTAACTTGTAAAAACTGCTAAACCTGAACTTTACTAGTGTAATGTGCTAAATCTAAGAAAACTTTAAAGGCTAGGAAAGTCTTGATAAAATGGAAATACTTGGGAGAGGCACTCTAGGGTGTAGAGAGAGAGAGTATTGATTTTGCGTATCTTTTAAAATTTTCCATTTTTTTCTCAACTTTTAATGTAAGTATTATTTTTTCGGAATAAGAAAACTAGGAGTGCCAAAACTTTCCTATAATATTCACATTTTGCCAAAACTTTTTTTTTCTAACTTAAGTGCCACAAATTTGGAAAATTGATCATTTGAATGCCAATTTCTGATTTGCCTCATCGAAAATTTGATGTAGACGCTGATGTCCAATGTGGCTTCACCGGCATGATGTGGACAATTTTTAATATTATTTTAATATTTTAAATTATTTTTTTTTTTTGAATTTTTGAATTTATATTTTTTTTTTTTTTTTTTTTTTTTTTTTTAAGGCTGGTGAGGGACATCGGCAACCCTCACTGGCCACGAAACCTTGCCCTTGGCTAGGCTGTCGGGCCCTCGTCGATAGTTGGCAAGGCCGCAAAGGTCCTTGCTAGCTTTGGGTGATTGCAAGGTGACGCAGCCTCGCCCTAGGCCGACAAGGTAGTGATGCCCTCGCCCATGGTCTTCATTGCTAGATCTATGCAAGGGCCGCCTCGCCCTCACTGCAAAAGCCCTAGGTGAGGGTGTCACGGCCTCCCCGGTCGCAAGCGATGTTGCCTAGAGGTGGTAAGGACATCACAACCTTGCAAACCATAAGTGAGGTCGTGAGGAGCTTTGCTCACTTTAGGTGGCATCACCCATGGCTGCCCAAAGCTTGTGAGGTTCCTTGCAGCCTCACCTAGGGCCTTCAATCGGCAAGAGCCCTCCAGCCCTTGCCGGCCCAAAAAAAAAAAATAAAAATAAAAACAAAAATAAAAAATAAAAAAGTAAAAAATTTCATGTAGGATGATTTGCCGAAATTGGCACTCAAGTAATCAATTTTACTTCAATGTGACACTTAAGTGAGCGAAAAAAAAAAAGTTTAGCACTCAAATGAGCGCCATATAAAAGTTTTGGTACTCCTAGTGTTATTATCCCTATTTTTTCTTAATCTCGTATTCAATGTTTTTTTATCTTTTGTTTTCTTAGCTTTTCTTATATTTGTTAGTTTTTCAAGAATAAAAAATTTGAAATTTATTTTTGTGGCTCAACATATTTCCAAATGTATTTTAGATATCGCTTATGTAAATTAGTGAAGAATTTTATACAAAGGTAATAAGAAAATTTGCACTTTACTTCTCGAAAGAAAGTGCAAGTTCAAAGGGGTAAAATGCAACTTTTTGAGGTTTAGGGTTTAATGTGCATCAAAACTAAAGTTGAGGGGAGTAAAATGAAAATTTCCCATATATTTATCATCGTTCCCATATGACGAATGACGTCAAACTTGTTAGACTTATGCAGTTGCATTGTCACATGTTTCAATAAAATATACGTATTTAGGCTTGATGCGGATGTTAAAGCCCCACAAGTTTTGACTTCTTCAAGTACCAAGAGTTCACCAAAAATGACATGGAAATATATAAAAACCCTAGATTGACACGTCAAAGTCCAGAAGCAAGTTGGCAACCTCTCTAGTCCGTGGTGGTTATGAAACAAGCTATTGACCGTCCACAAAGACAGATCCGAAGCTTTATTTCAAGAAAGCACGCCATCTGTCAAAACAAGAACAGCAGAGTTGACCTTTTTGTTTCCTTTTTGCCGGTGGAAGATTGAGCTGAGGAGGTAAGCTAACAAAGAACCAATGAAGAGATGTTCTGTGTTTCTTTCCTAACCATACCCAAAGGCCAGTCACCAACTTATTATCACAGACCTAGATTTTATAAGACCATCTCTTGTTATATAAACTCCCATATCCTTCCTCCGTTTACTCGGACATAATCAGCAATCCATACCTCTCGGCTCATTGATTTCGAGTCCTTGAGCCTATCGCAGCACAATATCCTGACTCCCTATACAAATATGGCTTCTTCCTTTAAGAGCTTGGTTCTCTTCATTACCCTAATTTTCTCAACCATCAACATGAGTTTCGGAGCTCGTCATCTGCTGCAAACAACTATGCCATCTATTCCGTCTCTTCCCACCATACCAACTTTACCAACATCACTGCCTCCATTGCCAGCCATGCCGACATTACCAAAGGTCGCCATGCCACCAATGCCTGCCATCCCAACAACTCTGCCTCAGCCCACATTGCCAACGCTGCCCACCACACAACCAGCACTGCCCAAGACTACTTTGCCACCACTTCCGAGCTTGCCAACCATGCCCGCCACCTTGCCTCCGATGCCTAGCATCCCTACTTCTCTCCCTAAAATCCCTTCTATTCCTTTTCTTGCTCCTCCTCCAGCCACCAGCACCTGAAGATTTTAGTACCATACGAGGTCACCTGAGAGTATTTACGATTTGTTGGAGTGCCTCCTTTTCTTTGTAGAATTGTTCGAATACAGAGTCATGTGTTACGATGTCTTATGGGATTCTATGTATCATTCATGCTGCCTTTTATATATCATTCATATCTATGTATTGACCAGGTGACTTGGCTCAGATTATTGTATTCTTTTCATCGGTTCCAACTCATTGTTTCGTGCAATACAATCAACTGGATTTATGATGAGAAAAAGATTCAGATAGAAAAGTAATTGAAATGAAAAGCGCTACAACTATTGAATTGACACCTTACAGCAATCCGTATATTTTGCATTCCAATAAAATGGCGTATTACTCATGCGTGCACATGCCCAATCAAATAATTTATAATCATTGCTTTTAGCAACATAAGTAATTGGAGTTAATTTCTTCTACGTTGTGGAACTCCATTGCCATTGAAAAATGCCGGGATTTCTAGATGAATGAATTAGGGTATTAGTACATCCGACATATCATCTAAATGTGAAAATTTGACATCTAAAGGAAGAAATATGAAATGAATTGATAGTAAACCATGAGATTTTGTTATTTCTTCCCTTTCTAAGGAAGAAACTAATAGTAAATTTCCCCCTGTTAGAGCCAACTTTTACCAAATACCTATCGTTGCCATGGCGGCAATTAATTCTACGTGAAAGGGGAAGAGACAAAATCATGATCTGGGTTGTCCTGCATGACCTTTTACTCTTTAGTATGGTTATTAGTGCAGGCTGTTGCCAATGTATTTTTAGATATATGTTCACAGATTTGGAACACAATTTCATTTGATCCCTCAGCTTTAGGGTTATTGAACGTTAAATTCCGAACTTTAAAAGGTTTCATTTTCTTACACTTGTTAATGCCGTGAACTTCTTCCGCTATCATATGTTGTGCACATGCCTTTTGGGTTTAAAGTGTAATTTTTTCTTTAATTTTGTATCGAATGGTCCTTGTTGGTATCAATTCCAACAAAAATTATATATATATATCCAATAACCCTGAACTTGCCACTTAAATATATTTGGTTATGAAAAAATCAGATATATTAGAACGGATACCACAAAAAGTAAATTGAAGACAAAAATATTAGCTATTGGATTAAGATGTCACCATATTTTTCAACCATTTAGGCTCTATTTTTTTTTTTTTTACAGAAATATATTATTTGAAAAATATTTTCTTAAAAATGATTGCTTATATCGTTTGAAATAATTAATCAATAAAATATATTTTTATTATCGACAACAATTTATGCCTAAGTTATTTCATGGACAATAAAAATAATTTCTATTTATTCATTTTCGTAATTGTTATAAGTGATCATTTAAAAAAAAAAATTGGTTTTCCAAACCATTCATTTTCTGCGAAACATAGGGTACCTTAATGTCAATGCATGATTTTACTTGTTATTACAACTAAACATATACTTTACTAATCTAATGTGCTTTAGAAAAACTTTATAAACTAGGAAATTTTTAGAAAAATGAAAAAATATTTGTGATAGGCACTGATGGACCTCCAAGTTTGAGAGAGAGAGTGAGACAAAGACAAAGATAGAGACAGAGACAGAGATGACTTCACAATGCCATATGTTTCCATGATCATAAACTTTTCTTCGTAAAAAGGCTAGACTCGGAAGTAAATAAAGTCCCACAAGTTTTTACTTCTTCAAGTCTGAGGAGTAAACCAAAGATGATCACAGTTAAAAGCATTGACATGTCCAAAGTAACGAGGTATTTGTCAAGGCGACAAATAGAAACCCTAGATTAGTACGTTAAAATCCTGAAGCAAGTTATCGATAACCCCAGTTAGCAATAATTATGGAACAAGTTATCTAGTTACCATCCGCAAGGACACAGATCAGAAGCTTGACTTTCATGAGATAACGACCATTCGACCGAACGGAACAGAAGACAAAGTTTGACCCCTTCTTTATTATTTATTCCTGTGGAAGATTGAGCCGAGAAGGTGAGCTAACAAAGAACCAATGAGGAATGTTCTGTTTATTCCTAACCATACCCACAGGCCAGTCACCAACTTATAATCACAACCCTAAATTTTTATATAACTATCTCTTGCTATATAAACTGACATCTCCTTCCTCCATTTACTCCAACACAATCAGCAATCCATTCCTCTCAGCTCATTGGCTTCAAGTCCTTGAGCCTATCACAGCACAATATCCTGACTCCATATATCAATATGGCTTCTGTCTCAAAAAGCTTTGTACTCTTCGTTGCTCTAATTTTCTCAACCATGAATATGAGCTTTGGAGCTCGTCATCTGCTGCAAACGACTATGCCATCCATACCGTCTCTTCCCACAATACCCACTCTACCAAACCCGACGTCGCTTCCGCCACTACCAGCCATGCCAACATTGCCTAAGGTCGCCGTGCCACCAATGCCTGCCATCCCTACGACCCTGCCTCAGCCCACACTGCCGACGCTGCCCACCACACAACCAGCCCTGCCCAAGACTACTCTGCCACCACTTCCAAGCTTGCCAACCATGCCGACCACCTTGCCGCCAATGCCGAGCATCCCTACTTCTCTCCCTAAAATCCCTTCTATTCCTTTCCTTACTCCTCCTCCAGCCACCAGCCCTTGAAGATTTTATTACCTTACGAGGTTACCTGAGAGTATTTTTTATATGTTGGAGTGAGTCCTTTTGTTTGTAGCATTGTCCGAATACACGTGTCTTGTGTTATGATGTCTTTTCGGATTCTATGGGTTATTCATATTGTTTTCTAGAGAAGTCTTTGGGTGTGAATTAAAATTCTTTTCCATTGTGAGGTACCTATGTATTTATGATATATATATGTATTGATCCGTGACTAGACTCACATTTTATTATGTTTTTTCTGTCGCTCCATTCTCATTGTTACCCGCGGTACAATCAATTGGATTTATGAGGAGGAAAAGATTCAGATAGAAAAGCAACTCAACTGAAAAGTTTTACATCTATACTGAATTGACATCGTTCCTCAACCTCTATCTTCCACATTCACATAAATTGGTGTATTACTCGCATGCGTTTGTGCCCTATCAAACATTTTATGATAGTTGCTTTTAACTAGATAATTAAATGGAGTTAATTTCTTTTCTAATTGGAATTCCATTACCGTTAGCAGCATTTTTATGGAGTTAAAAGATGGATACGATTTGTTAAAATTTATTGAGAGCGGTGTGCTTTCCCCCAGTTTGATTTTTTTTTAGTGGGTTGATTTGTTAAAGATCTCCGAAATGTCATTCCACATCATCTCGGACGAATTTGCAGTACACAAATTTCGGGCATGGATCCTCTATCCGGTATGGAATGGAGCCCTTTCCATAATTCAACAAATTGTGAATTTATAAAATTGAGGTTTTGATCAATGGCAACTGAAATTTATCGAGACACAAGTATCATATGGATTAGAGGATCTTCCGCCCAGATTTTGACGGCAGGTCTAGTTGGGGGTGAAGACATCATTTGTTCTTCGACTTTTTCTACTTGCTTAAGGAGAACACTAAGGATTTTTCATGTGAAATTGAGTCCTCGCACAATATATTTGGTTTACGGAGGTCATTCTACCAAATAAACTAAGGAAAATGTTCCGCATCGCTTGCATAAAATGCGGTAGTTATATGCTCAAAATATTGAAAAAGTAGGGCAAAAAAACCTTTAATGAAATGTCACTGACATATGTAAAAGGAAAGGCTAAGCCACAGCCCGGTCATTGGCTAAAATGGCCAAACCCTCGTTGGGGTAAGGCAATGATGCCGCCAACCCTGGTGCATCATCACACGCTCAACGGTCGCTGAGGGGCGCGCACCTTAGCCACTCAGAATGGCAAGGGTCGCCACCCTCACCCTAGCTAATGTGGCAAAGTTTACAAGGTCGTCTGCACACGGCAACTGTCACGCCCCGAACCCCGAGCGCACGCACATCCCATTGCGGTCGATCAAATATGCGACATCCCAGGACATGTCACCGACCCATTCATTTTATTACGCACTCGGAAGCGAAACAAATCTCCTGACAACATCTAACTTGGGATAGAAAAGTAGGAAGCAAAACCACAACATAACACTTTCATAATTCAACAAAATTACAAACAGAGCTCTACGGCCAAAAGTCTACAAAAGACCGGCTTTAAAAAATGAACTGCCCTACGACTTACAAGTCGGACACGTTCTCCAATCCTTATGACTTCACATCTGCAACTCCTCAAGGCCAACCAAAGTTATCTAGCCGCTCCGTCCACCAGGGACCTGAAATTGTAATCCCCAAACCAGGATGAGACAATGTCTCAGCAAGTTCAACCCCCTAAACCCCTATTAGAAAGAAAATACGCCCCGGGTGGCCTAGCCATATCACACAAAGACTTACCTCGCATTAATCTTCATCTGCAGGTTAGCACAATTTATATAATTCAACCACGTGCAATTATGATAACCAAACAACTGCGGCACAATCACATCATCAGAACAATTCAACCACTTGGATCGTCTCAGCGATCAATCAACTCGGCCTATTACATGTCATTCTAGCAAATCAATCATTGCTCTCAATCACGGCCCTATAGGAAGGTTTAACAACTAGTGGCAATCATGGCCTCACTCGGCACGACCTTTAATTAGGTGGTCCATCACGGCCTCACTAGGCACGACCTCTCATAGGTGGTCCATCACGGCCTCATTGGGCACGACCTCTAATAGATGGTCAATCACGGCTCTATTAGACACGACCTCTCATATGTGGTCCATCATGGCCTCACTGGGCACGACCTCTAATAAGTGGTCAATCACGGCCCTATTAGGCACGACCTCGCATAGGTGGTCCATCACGGCTAATCTCCCATCAATTTCCACACTTAGAATTTTATAAAGAATCCCTATTTATCACAATCACATTCCATTTGCCACAATCAATCATCAAACTCAAATTCTACAGGCATAATGGCAATCCGCATGAAATTCTAAGAAAACAAGGTCCCAACGAAATTTTCAGAATTTAATAAATAATTAAATTTATTACGAAAATTAATTAAATAATAATATCCATATTTTTCGTCATCCACACTCAATTTATAATATCCAACCATCAATTTCAAAATCCGAATACACTGCAGTGATCGGCACGAAATTCTGAGCAACCGGGGTCAAAAATAATTTTTCCGTTTTTTTATAAATAATAATATTTTAATAATTTTGGATTATAATATAATATTATAATTTCCAGAATTTCGAAGCAATTAAATAATTCAAAATTAAAATCCTATTATGTCCCATCAAGGTTTATTATCAAATAAACTCTCTTAGCCTTTAATTAAACATGCTTTAAATTAAACAAACATCTTAATCTAATTCACAATTAAATAAACTAAACTAATCACCTAAGCTTACTTAACTTAAGGCATAATTAACCTTCTAATCAAGGTTTAGTGAGCTAAACTCACCGGATTAGCGAGCCTAGCGGACCAAAACGACGAGGACGACGCGAGGATCAACTTTCCTCAAGGTGGGCCAAGCATCCGGGCTTGGGAAGGTGGCCAAAACTGGTCAAACGCCCGCTGCCATACCCATTTTCTGCAGCTGCTGTCCACTGCTGGTTGAGGCCGAGAATGGGCGGATCCAGGGCTTGGATGAGATGGAAAAGGACCGGGGAAGGTTGAGGGGTCGAACCGGACCAAGGCGGGACCCGAATGGTGGCCGAAGGTGGCTAAACGGCTTTGCACGGGCTGATGCAGCAGCTGCGACGCGAGGGTAGGCGAGTGGGAGGCGGAGATGGTGCGACGGCGGGCCGGCGAGCGCACGCGGGTGGCGTGGGGTAGACGCACGGCGGCGGCGGCAACGGCGACGACAATGTGCGAGCGGGAGTGGACAGCCATGGCTGCTCCAGCTTCTTCTCTGCATTTTTCTCATCTTCGCACAACAAAGATGGAGGAGAAACCAACGAAAGGGAGAGAGGAAGGAGAGAGAAGGAGGAGAGAGAGAGAGAGATAGGACCATTCCCTTTTCTTTTCCTTTTTCTTTAATCCCACAAAAATGGCCCACCATGACCTCATGGATGATGTCATGCTCCACTCACTCAAAACTCCCACAACCTTATTCCAATGGGTCCATTTTATTTTTCCGCCGGGGCATGAAACTTTGTACATTAATTTCTTTCATTCCATTCAATTCTCTTCCAATTGAGTTTAATTGAAGTCTATAAAATTAATCCAATGTCACTACACTTCAATTCACATATTCACTTATCCATAGAACTAACTTAAGTCCCAAAAGTGCGACCAAAGGCAGGCCTACTAATTTCTCGAGTCAAATTAACCATTCCCTGATTATTTTGTTGAAAAACTCAGCTTACATGAAAAATCTTCCGAAGATTAGTCAATATTTCTAAAATGATTTGTGACACACCCTGACTTCCAATTTCTGAATTCGATCTCAATTTCACGGTTAATTTCACTTTGGCACGATACTAGCGAGACCCAACCTACCGGGTAGCCTTTAGAAATTTTCATGCATTTGACATGTGATTGATCATCTCAAGCCACAATGTACATCTTTGAAACATTGGCGACTTTCGGTTGTCGAGGTAATCCCAATGTTTCAAATACATACAAAGGGTACCCAATCGACGGAAAATCGATCCAGTGCCGATCGACTAGAATTGTGCGATCTGGTGGAATCACCAACACCCGATCACATGCCTCTATCGAGTCGACCTATCTCCGATCTTTAATCAATTTTAATTATGCCATAATGACCATTGCAGATTAGCTCGGTCGAAAGATCGCTTCCTAGTCAAATTCTCGAGTCTGATGCATTAGAATTTCTTAAAGGCTTCACATGATAAACTAGTTTTCACATGAGTGGCCGACTCAAGGAAAAGAACTATATGCGTGCCAACGAAATGCCCGTCTCAATTTATTGAAAATAGAATTGAAAAATCGGGATGTCACAGCAACAAGGTGCAACCCTCAAAAGCCGTCCCACCCGATCGCACAAAAAGGAAATCGGAAGATGCCATCAAAAAACTGAAGGGGAAAAGAAAGTCAATGAACCTCCGATATCTTTATATAACTCGTTAATTAAACACCAATTTAACTTTTATTCGTCTAGCAACTAAGTTAACAGAAAAATACTTTTCGTTTTAAAAAGTTCTCTCTCAAAATGAAGAGTCCCCTTTTACCATTATGGTAGTTTTTCACAAACCCTTCCTCATTCAATTCCCATCCTGTCTTCATCCATTTTCTGGTTATTCCAGCAATTCTATCAATGAATCCTCCCTATTTCCCCTGCCATTTACCCATCTATGCTAGCAATGAAGGGATCCATCGCATGCAACCCCCATCTGTTATGTAATTGTACGCAAACCTCAAAACTTGCTATCTTCTGGGTTCGTGGTTGGCTTGACCATGACTGGGCCACTAACGCATCCAGAATCACTCGGAATTTGGTTGCTCCCATCGATGCATGCGAGTGCAGAGGTGATTGGCATCCTTTCTGGTATTTCCCCCTTTCCGCCATCTCCAGGTATCCCTTGATAAGAATAGCTTTCGGTTCCCAATCATCAATTTAGGAGGAGTTAGCATGGCAAGATAGTGTCCTAGATAGCTGAGTAGAAGTGATGGGCCTTACTTTAGATGCTGAAAGTAGTGTTATTCTGGACTATGGAGCGGTGAGTGGTCTCAATTAACTCTGAATTACGGCCAATGGGCTCATTGTATTGGTCTTTGAATCTCTCTGCGACCTGGGTGGAATTATGGCAGTGGAGACCCTTGATGAATCATCGCGTTTATCGGCCCTTTGCAACAAGCTCGGACGCCTAACCACTAGTAGCTCATCGAGGAGTGGGATGATCCTCTTCCACCTACAAAGTTAGATGAATGCCGACGGACATTAATAGGATACATCTTATCAAATCCTTCTGTTAATTTACTTGCTTTGCAGAGTACTTTAACGCGTGTATGGCGCATTGACAAAGTAGAGATTTCCCAGCGAGAGGTAGGATTCTATGCGATCAAGTTCCAATCTCAAGTTGACAAACAAAAGGTGCTAGACAGAGGCCCTTGGTTATTCTCCGGTCGTTCTAAAGCCATGGACTCCTAATACCCCCTTTCATTGCTATGACTTTTCTACATGTGCATTTTGGGTTCAAGTGCTTGGCCTACCTCTAGAATGGTGCACGGAAGTGATGATCAGCAGGGCCGTACAACAGTTGGGCCCGGTTTTGGAAGTCCAAGTTGACACAAAGGAAGGAACATCAACTAGACCCGGGGGTGCTAGGGTGGAAATATCCTTAAATGAACCTCTCAAGACGGGCAAGCTCATCCGAATCAAGGGCAAGCTTCTTTGGCTAGACTTCCGATATGAGAAACTCTCACATTTTTGCTATTCATGTGGGCGGTTGGGTCATTATGCGACGTACTGCAAGGAAATACCTTTTGATGAAGCAAAGCTGGATGGTAAAGGGAAAATGGCCTATGGCCAGTGGCTACGGGCCGAGGTAAGAGAGAATAGTCCGTATTGGAATGCTTTTTACAACCCACAAGATATTGCAGCTACATCGGAAGAAACTGTACCTAAACGCCACCAGCTCAACTTCAGCTCCAACACGCATTTGTACTACCTCAGCTGGCGCCTGCTGCGGAAGTTCCTATGTCGGGTTCAGCCACTACCACTCACCAACATGCCCCTAACCAAGAACAACCACACCACCAGGCATCCTCAACTACATGGAACCCCTCCTCAACCTATTCCAATACCTATAGCAGAAAAGTTAAAAGGCATTCAAACTCAACCAATAGAAACCATGAAGCCAGAAAAAAGCAAGAATGTGCGACTAACATCAAAGCAAAGGAAGGCCAAAAAGATTAAGAGATATAACCCCTATGAGCCTAAGCACTTATTGCTCTATGATTCGGACAACAATACTCTCATGGATACCCCGATATATGCAGCTGAGGAAGCCGAAGCATGGGCCTTGGTGGCTGGCCCTCAACAGCCACCACCCGACAAATGAAGCTTATAAGCTGGAACTATCAAGATTTGGGCAATCCCCTAACAGTCCAGATTCTAAAGGCCTTGATGGCCAAAGAAAAGCCCGATGTCGCCTTTTTAATGGAGACAAAGAACCCATAATCAAAGCTTTCTCAAATTAAATGTCAGT
Organism: Eucalyptus sideroxylon; assembly: GCA_014182405.2. NCBI lineage: Eukaryota > Viridiplantae > Streptophyta > Magnoliopsida > Myrtales > Myrtaceae > Eucalyptus > Eucalyptus sideroxylon. Next base: position 28,649,803 of record CM024554.2, on the reverse strand, counting down.
TACGGTTTCAACATTCATATAACATTAACCCAATTGGAATAGCGGGAGGATTATCACTGATGTGGAATGACCAGGTATCTATTCAGGTGCTTCGCTCTTCTCAATATTTGATAGATATGACTTGCAAGTTGGTACAGGAAGATAGAACTTTTCGTCTAACCTATATTCACGCCCCTTATAATTATCGCCAACGACAGGGGGTATGGGATGAACTCAGAATGATTGGTAGAATGAATAGCTTTCCCTGGTTATGTGTTGGGGACTATAATGAAGTACTTTATCCATGGGAAAAACTTGGCAAGAGACCTGCGGAATCTCATCGTATGATGTCTTTTCGTTTTGTTCTGAATGATTGTGAACTGATGGAGATAGATAGCAAGGGATGTAAATTCACTTGGATGAATAATAGAGATAGGGAAGAGATTGTCAAGGAACGGTTGGATCGGGCTCTATGTTCAATGGATTGGCGTATCCTATTCCCTGAGGCAAACGTGCTAGCAATACCGGCGGTGGGTTCCAATCATAGTCCATTGATACTCCAAACTTCAGCACCGATCAAAAGGAGGCAGAAAATGTTCATCTATGAAGCCTATTGGAATGATGATGCAGAATGCAGCAAGGTCATATCTACGGCGTGGAATTCTATTTCTCCCAACTAGCCAATTTTTCTTTCTAAGTTGAAGTATATTAGCACAGCCCTATCTACTTGGAGTCGAGCTAAGTTTTCAAATGGACGGTCCAGCGCCATCATTCTACAAAATCAGCTACAAAATATGACCAACCAACAACATTTACATTATAAAAAGAGGAAGCTGCTAAAATCAAAGAGGATATTACAAGACTTTGGCAGAGGAAGAGCAGTACTAGGCTATGAGATCTCGAATACAATGGTTGAAGTGGGGGGATAAGAACACTCGATTTTTTCATGCATCTACTCTACAAAGACGGTCTCGAAATCGCATTACAATACTTCAAGATGAGCAACAGTAGTGGATTCGTGACACTTAGGCCCTGCAAGATATGACGATGACTTTCTTTTCGAAATTATACACAACTCAGGGGTCGAGGGATTACGGTCCTATCCTTGCCCAATGTCCGCCGATTGTCAGTGATGAGATGAATGACCAATTAATTGCTAAGGTTACAATGGATGAGGTCAGACATGCCACATTCCAATTAGGGACTACAAAGGCCCTTGGCCCCGACGGACTAAGTGGTTTGTTCTATCAAACACATTGGAATATTATTAAAGATGATCTATTGCTCCAAGTACAACACTTCCTGATGACAAGTCAAATGCCTCCCAGTATCAATCAGACTTTTCTTACTTTGATTCCCAAGGTACCCCATCCAGAAAAGCTAGAGCAATATCGCCCCATTAGCCTGTGTAACTCCGCCTACAAAATCCTGTCCAAGGTGCTAGCTAATCGCCTTAAACCTTGTTTGAGCTCTCTCATTTCTAAGGAACAGTCCGCCTTTGTAAGTGGGAGACAGATCTAGGACAACATCTTGATTGTGCAAGAGGTTCTTCACTAGTTTAAGATCAGGAAGAGAAAACGCAAATTCAATGCAATCCTAAAGATAGACATGCAAAAGGCGTATGATCGAGTTGAGTGGGATCTCCTAAATGACTATCTCCACAAATTGGGCTTCCATCCCACATGGTTCCGATGGATTATGCAGTGTGTATCTACTACTTCCTTGAGTGTGAAATTTAATGGAGAGCCACTTCCCTACTTTTCCCCTTCGCGAGGTCTAAGACAAGGTGACCCATTATCTCCATATTTGTTTATTCTGGTAGCAAATGTGTTATCAACCTTACTTAATCAAGCTGTCAGTATGGGACACATTAAAGGTATACGTTTTAATCAATAGTGCCCAACCCTATCCCATCTATTTTTCGCCGATGATGCTATTTTCTTTCTAGATGGGACTATTCTGGAATGTCAAAATGTTGCTAGTATTCTGAACCAGTATTGTTTGGCGACAGGTCAGGTTGTGAATCGCAATAAGTCCGGCATTATTTTCAGTAATTACTATCCATCTGCCTTGCAAGATAATATGTTGGGTGAGCTAAGAGTACCAGTATTGACTAGGTGTGGAAAATACCTGGGATTACCTTCCGACTGGGGTCGATCTAAGAGGGAAATGTTCTCTTGGATTCTAGCGCATGTTCATGCCAAGTTGGAGGGCTGGAAGGGTAAGTTACTCTCTAAAGGCGGTAAGGAAGTACTTCTTAAATCTGTCGTGCAAGCCCTACCACATTATACAATGTCTATTTTTAAGATTCCTTTGTCGATTTGCAAATCTCTAGAGCAAAGCATTGCCAAATTCTGGTGGCAAAATAATCAAAATAGGAAGGGTATTCACTGGCGAAAATGGGATCTATTGAAAATGAGTAAAGATGATGGCGGGTTAGGCTTTTGGGATTTAATAGCCTTTAATGAAGCTATGCTTGGAAAACAGGCTTGGCGATTATTGCAACAGCCCTTGGTGTTATGGAGCCAACTATTTAAAGGTATGTACTTTCCTACGCAAACTTTCCTATCTATTACTCCAACAACTCGAGCTTCATGGGGATGGAAAAGTATCTTATTGGGGGGGAATGCTATTGCTCCACATCTATGCTGGTCAGTAGGTGACGGCCGCAATATAAGAATAAGGGGCGACTGTTGGTTACCTATTGGCACTCTATATGGACCGAACAACAAAGATGATCCATTGTTGGTGGTGGATCTTATTGATTCGACACACCAAACTTGGAACCAACCTCAACTCCTCCCACTATTAGGTGAAGATATCACAGCTCAGGTATTGAATATACCAATCAGACATATTCCTATCGTAGATCACATCATCTGGATAGGCACAAAAGATGGCGAATATACGATCAAGAGCTGTTACCATAAGCTATTTCAGCAAGCAAGAACTACCAACAGTCATACAGCATCATCATCATATCAGAATCCTAAAATCTTATGGCGTCGAATTTGGTTGATGAAAACGGCACCGAAGATCAGAGTTTTTACCTAGGCACTTTGTCAAAATGCAATTGCGACGAAGGCCAACTTGTTTCAGCGACACATCACCTCAGATCCTTGGTGCCCTCTATGTCGACAACAGTGTCCGGAGACCATCGAGCACCTCTTCTTTCATTGTGCCTGAACTCGTGCTGTATGGGAAAATCATAAGCTTAACATCCCAATCTCCCCTATGCAAATTCAGAGGATCGATCAATGGCTCAATGCAAGAGCGGCTACTCCTAAACACTTACCGGGGCTGGAGATGACTATCAATACTCTTTGGCAAATTTGGAGAATGCGCAATGACGTCGTATTCCGCGATCAGCAACCAGATCCGGGAAGAGTTGTCGATCTGGCCGTCGAGCAGACCAAGGCCTTCACCTCCCCTGATGTTACCCGAACGAGATCAGGCCTTCCCCTTCACCATCCCACACACCAGTGGCGACCTCCAGCCCTTGGCACTCTCAAATATAATGTCGACGGCGCCTTTCAACCGGGCAGCACCGAGGGATCGATGGCCTGTGTCTGTAGAGACCACCAAGGGAGGCTATTGGATGGCTTCTCGTGCAGGTTTAGAGCGACATCAGCACTGGAAACTGAATTCAACGCACTTACCTATACACTTCACCATCTACTGCGACAAGGGCTTCACCATACCACGATCGAGGTTGAATCGAACTGCTTTCCCCTTCTTGCTGCGGTGCGTCATGGCCGTTCGCCCGTGTGGGAGCTTCAGCCGCTTGTGGAGGAGACGCTCACGCTACTATCCAGATTCTCTGACCTAACCCTCCAGCACTGTTTGAGAGATGCAAACCGGGCCGTTGACTAAGCGAAGGCCCATCGCACCACTGATCCGGCCCTTAACTGGTTATCTCAACCTCCTCCTGCACTCCTTCACATACTATCTATGGATGCTGTAAATTCCGACTGTAATTATCGCTAATATGAATATGACTGGTACTTTCGACCAAAAAAAAAAAACTAAGTTAACATAAATCACTACGAAAACATCAACATATACATCACAGTCCTTGATTACACGAATTTTGCACGGACTTTTAAAAAGAAGTTTCCCACTCTAGCGCCAAGTTTCCCAACATTTCCGTCATATCATGATGCAACCAATGCCACTTGAAAGGAAAAGTAGACAAAAACATAATTACCTTGTCCTGCATGACATTTTACCCCTTAGTATGGTTATTGGTACGGATGGCCACTCATCTATTTTTAGGTATATGTTCATTTATTTGGAAAAATATTTCATTTTACCCCTCAACGTTAAGAATTAAGATTAGTGTGTAATACATTCCGAACTTTGAAAAGATACAGTTTATTCTCTGAGCATGCATTTTCTTACACTTGTTAAAGCTGTCTGCGGACAATGGGGGTGACTTATCAAATGGTCTTTTTTTTAATCTAAATTCCAATAAACAATGAATAAAATATGAAAAGGGATAATTGAAACCTCTAACCCTTAAGACTGCCAAATTCATATTTAAATTAGGAAATACCTATGAGATATTTAAAGGGGATAACATAAAATGTAAATAGATGAAAAAAATTAGTGACTATTCATTATAAGAAGCTGCAATATTTTTTCGACCATTTTATGTCAATTGTATGATTTAACTTGTAAAAACTGCTAAACCTGAACTTTACTAGTGTAATGTGCTAAATCTAAGAAAACTTTAAAGACTAGGAAAGTCTTGAAAAAATGGAAATACTTGGGAGAGGCACTCTAAGGTGTGGAGAGAGAGAGAGAGAGAGAGTATTGATTTTGCGTATCTTTTAAAATTTTCCATTTTCCTCAACTTTTAATGTAAGTATTATTTTTTCGGGATAAGAAAACTAGGAGTATCAAAACTTTCCTATGACATTGACTTAAGTGCCAAAACTTTTTTTATCTAATTTAAATGTCACAAACTTGGAAAATCAATCACTTGAATGCCAATTTCAATTTGCCTCATCGGAAAATCTAACATCGACGCTGGTTGTCCAACGTGGCTTTGCCGGCATGATGTGGACAATTTATTATTATTTTAATATTTTAAATATTTATATTTTATTTTATTTTTTGAATTTTTTTTTGGCTTTTTTTTTTCTTTAAGACAAGTGATGGACATAGGCAACCCTCACCAGACACGAAACCTTGCCCTCGGCTTGGTTGTTGGGCCCTTGTCAACCGTTGGCAAGGCCGCAAAGATCCTCGCCAACTTTGGGTGATCGCAAGAGATGCAACCTCGCCCTAGGCTGACAAGGTAGTGATGCCCTTGCCCATGGCCTTCATGGCTAGATCTAGGCGAGGGCTACCTCACCCTCACCGCAAAAGCCCTAGGTGAGGGTGTCACGGCCTCCCTGGTCATGAGCAATGTTGCCTAGAGCTGGCAAGGGCATCACAACCTCACCAACTGCAGGTGAGGTCACCACGACCTTTGCTCACTCTAGGCGGCATCACCTTTGGCTACCCAAAGCTCGTGAGGTTTCTCGTGGCCTCACCTAGGGCCTTTGATCAACGAGGGTCGCTAGTGACCCTTGCTGGCCCTTTGAAAAAAAAAAAAAAAAAAAAAGCCAAAAAAATAAAAAAAAAAATAAAAATAAAAAAATTCAAAAAAATTCAAAAATTCCATGTAGGATGATTTGCTGAAATTGGCATTCAAGTAATCGGTTTTACTTCAATGTGACACTTAAGTGAGCGAAAAAAAAAATTAGCACTCAAATGAGCACCATATAAAAGATTTGGCACTCCTAGTATTATTATCCCTATTTTTTCTTAGTCTCGTATTCAATGCTTTTTTATCTTTTGTTTTATTAGCTTTTCTTATATTTGTTAGTTTTTCTAGAATAAAACAATTGAAATTTATTTTTGTGGCTCAACATATTTCCAAATGTATTTTAGATATCGCTTATGTAAATTAGTGAAGAATTTTATACAAACGTAATAAGAAAATTTGCACTTTACTTCTCGAAAGAAAGTGCAAGTTCAAAGGGGTAAAATGCAACTTTTTGAGGTTTAGGGTTTTAATGTGCATCAAAACTAAAGTTGAGGGGAGTAAAATGAAAATTTCCCATATATTTATCATCGTTCCCATATGACGAATGACGTCAAACTTGTTACACTTATGCCGTTGCATTGACACATGTTTCAATAAAATATACGTATTTATGCTTGATGCGAATGTTAAAGCCCCACAAGTTTTGACTTCTTCAAGTACCAGGAGTTCACCAAAAATGACATGGAAATATATAAAAACCCTAAATTGATACGTTAAAGTCCAAAAGCAAGTTGGCAATCTCTCTAGTCCGTGGTGGTTATAAAACAAGCTATTGGTTACCGCCCACAAAGACAGATCCGAAGCTTCATTTCATGAAAGCACGCCATCTGTCAGAACAAGAACAGCAGAGTTGACCTTTTTGTTCCTTTTTTTCCAGGGGAAGATTGAACTGGGGAGGTGAGCTAACAAAGAACCAATGAATAGATGTTCTGTGTTTCTTTCCTAACCATACCCAAAGGCCAGTCACCAACTTATTATCACAGACCTAGATTTTATAAGACCATCTCTTGTTATATAAACTCCCATATCCTTCCTCCATTTACTCGGACATAATCAGCAATCCATTCCTCTCGGCTCATTGATTTCGAGTCCTTGAGCCTATCACAGCACAATATCCCGACTCCTTATACCAATATGGCTTCTTCCTTTAAGAGCTTGGTTCTCTTCATTACCCTAATTTTCTCAACCATCAACATGAGTTTTGGAGCTCGTCATCTGCTACAAACAACTATGCCATCTATTCCGTCTCTTCCCACCATACCAACTTTACCAACATCACTGCCTCCATTGCCAGCCATGCCGACATTACCAAAGGTCGCCATGCCACCAATGCCTGCCATCCCAACCACTCTGCCTCAGCCCACGCTGCCAACGCTGCCCACCACACAACCAGCACTGCCCAAGACTACTTTGCCACCACTTCCGAGCTTGCCAACCATGCCCGCCACCTTGCCTCCGATGCCTAGCATCCCTACTTCTCTCCCCAAAATCCCTTCTATTCCTTTTCTTGCTCCTCCTCCAGCCACCAGCACCTGAAGATTTTAGTACCATACGAGGTCACCTGAGAGTATTTACGATTTGTTGGAGTGCCTCCTTTTCTTTGTAGAATTGTTCGAATACAGAGTCTTGTGTTACGATGTCTTCTGGGATTCTATGTATCATTCATGTTGCTTTTTATATATCGTTCATATCTATTTATTGATCGGTGACTTGAATTTAATTATTGTGTTCTTTACATCGCTTCCAACTCGTTGTTTCATGCAATACAATCAACTGGATTTATGATGAAAAAAAGATTCAGATAGAAAAGTAACTGAAATGAAAAGCGCTACAACTATTGAATTGACACCTTACAGCAATCCGTATATTTTGCATTCCAATAAAATGGCGTACTACTCATGCGTGCGCATGCCCAATCAAATAATTTATAATCATTGCTTTTAGCAACATAAGTAATTGGAGTTAATTTCTTCTACGTTGTGGAACTCCATTGCCATTGAAAAATGCCGGGATTTCTAGATGAATGTATTAGGGTCATCCGACATATCATCTAAATGTGAAAATTTGTCATCTAAAGGAAGAAATATGAAATGAATTGATAGTAAACCATGAGATTTTGTTATTTCTTCCCTTTCTAAGGAAGAAACTAATAGTAAATTTCCCCCTGTTAGAGCCAACTTTTACCAAATACCTATCGTTGCCATGGCGGCAATTAATTCTACGTGAAAGGGGAAGAGACAAAATCATGATCTGGGTTGTCCTGCATGACCTTTTACTCTTTAGTATGTTTATTAGTGCAGGCCGTTGCCAATGCATTTTTAGATATATGTTCACAGATTTGGAACACAATTTCATTTGATCCCTCAGCTTTAGGGTTATTGAACGTTAAATTCCGAACTTTAAAAGGTTTCATTTTCTTACACTTGTTAATGTCGTGAACTTCTTCCGCTATCATATGTTGTGCCTATGCCTTTTGGGTGCAAAGTATAATTTTTTCTTTAATTTTGTATCGAATGGTCCTTGTTGGTATAATTTCCAACACAAATCTTATATATATCCACTAACCCTAAACTTGCCACTTAAATATATTTGGTTATGAAAAAACCCGATATATTAGAACGGATACCACAAAAAGTAAATTGAAGACAAAAATATTAGCTATTGGATTAAGATGTCACCATATTTTTCAACCATTTAGGATCTAATTTTTTTTTTACGGAAATATATCATTTGAAAAATATTTTCTTAAAAATGATTGCTTATATCATTTGAAATAATTAATCAATAAAATATATTTTTATTATCGACAACAATTTATGCCTAAGTTATTTCATGGACAATAAAAATAGTTTCTATTTATTCATTTTTGTAATTGTTATAAGTGATCATTTTTAAAATTAAAAAAAAAAATTGGTTTTCCAAAGCATTCATTTTCTGCGAAACATAGGGTACCTTAATGTCAAGGCATGATTTTACTTGTTATTACAGCTAAACATATACTTTACTAATCTAATGTAATTTAGAAAAACTTTATAAACTAGGAAATTTTTAGAAAAATGAAAAAATATTTGTGATAGGCACTTATGGACCTCCAAGTTTGAGAGAGAGAGTGACACAAAGACAGAGACAGAGATAGAGACAGAGATGACTTCACAATGCCATATGTTTCCATGATCATAAACTTTTCTTCGTAAAAAGGCTAGACTCGGAAGTAAATAAAGTCCCACAAGTTTTTACTTCTTCAAGTCCGAGGAGTAAACCAAAGATGACCACAGTTAAAAGCATTGACATGTCCAAAGCAACGAGGTATTTTTCAAGGCGACACATAGAAACCCTAGCTTAGTACGTTAAAATCTGGAAGCGAGTTATCGATAACCCTAGTTAGCAATAGTTATGGAACAAGTTATCTAGTTACCATCCACAACGACACAGATCAGAAGCTTGACTTTCATGAGATAACGACCATTCGACCGAACGGAACAGAAGACAAAGTTTGACCCCTTCTTTATTATTTATTCTTGTGGAAGATTGAGCTGAGAAGGTGAGGTAACAAAGAACCAATGAGGAATGTTCTGTTTATTCCTAACCATACCCTCAGGCCACTCACCAACTTATAATCACAACCCTAAATTTTTATATTGCTATATAAACTACCATCTCCTTCCTCCATTTACTCCAACACAATCAGCAATCCATTCCTCTCAGCTCATTGGCTTCAAGTCCTTGAGCCTATCACAGCACAATATCCTGACTCCATATACCAATATGGCTTCTTTCTCAAAAAGCTTTGTACTCTTCATTACTCTAATTTTCTCAACCATCAATATGAGCTTTGGAGCTCGTCATCTGCTGCAAATGACTATGCCATCCATACCGTCTCTTCCCACAATACCAACTCTACCAAACCCGAAGTCGCTTCCGCCACTACCAGCCATGCCAACATTACCTAAGGTCACCATGCCACCAATGCCTGCCATCCCTACGACCCTGCCTCAGCCCACACTGCCGACACTGCCCGCCACACATCCCGCCTTGCCCAAGACTACTCTGCCACCACTTCCAAGCTTGCTAACCATGCCAACCACCTTGCCGCCAATGCCGAGCATCCCTACTTCTCTCCCTAAAATCCCTTCTATTCCTTTCCTTACTCCTCCTCCAGCCACCAGCCCTTGAAGATTTTAGTACCATACGAGGTTTCACGATAGTACTTTTGATATGTTGGAGTATGTCCTTTTGTTTGTAGCATCATTCGAATACACGTGTATTGTGTTATGATGTCTTTTCGGATTATATGGGTCATTTTTATTGTATTCTAGAGAGGTTGAAAGGAAGTGAAGAATGGACGAAAGAGTTCTGGAATTTCTTGTATATTTCGTATATCTTCTGATGTACAATTCTCTTGTAATTATAGTATAGAGATGAAGTAATAAAAGGCAATCAAATATTTATGAAATCGTATCTAATCTCAATCTAAGATCCTAACTAAATTGTGTACAATTAAGATCAATTGAGATTCCGAGCATATCTCCTAGAATCGGATTAGAGCATATCTTCCAACACTCCCCCTCAAGCTGGTGGCTGATAGATATCCAAGACGCCTAGCTTGCTTAATAGATATGCATGCTGTCTTTGACACAAGGGCTTGGTGAAGATATCAGCTGGTTGCTCTGCCATTCCAATTCCTCTAGTCTCAATTATCCCTTCTTGAATTTTTTCTCGAGTGAAGTGACAGTCCACTTCTATATGCTTCGTTCTTTCATGTACTATGGGATTCGCTACAAGTTTGAGTGCCGCATCGTTGTCACAAAACAACCTAGTCGGATTCTTCAATTTTATTCCAAGATCCCCAAGTAGTCCTCGTATCCATACTATCTCACAGGTAGTTTTTGCCATAGCCCGATACGGTTGCTTGTTTCTTGGTTTTCCACGAAAGAAGAGAATCTCCAAGTTTAATGCAAAAACCTGTAATGGATCGTCAACTCATGGGACAAGTTGCATAATATGCATCACAATATGCCGACATTTTCATGTTGCATTCCCTGGATAAAAGAATCCCTAGTCCGGGGCACTTCTTCAAGTACTTCACGACTTTTAAGGCAGCATTCAAGTGAGATAACTTGGGACTGTGCATGAATTGGCTGAGAGTTTGCACTGCATATGATATATCAGGTCTAGTCATAATTAAATATATGAGCTTCCCAACAAGTTTCTGATAACCTGAAGGATCATTGAGGATAGGATCATGATTCTCAGATGTCCCAGCATCATAATCATTGGTGGTCAACTTTATGTTCTGCTCAATTGGAATAACCGATGGTTTACATCCGGACAGACCTGCCTCTGATATAATCTCCAGCACAAACTTCCGTTGACTAAGAGAAATCCCACGATCAGATCGAGCAATCTCGATTCCAAGAAAGTATTTGGGTGCTCCCAAATCTTTAATGTGAAAAGTAAGATGCAAATGCTTCTTGAATCTCTCTATTGCAGTCTTATTATTTCCCATGATGAGAATATCGTCAACATATATCATTAGATAAATAGATGACGTACCTTGAGTCCATGTGAATAAAGCGTAATCATATCTAGACTGTTTGAAACCGGCAGAAATAAGGGCATCAGCAAATTTGGCATACCATTGCCTGGAGGCTTGCTTGAGACCATAAAGAGATTTACGGAGACGACATACTCTATTCTCCCCATGTCTCCGTAATCCTTGAGGAATATCCATGTAGATTTCCTCATCTAAGTCTCCATGCAGAAAAGCATTATGTACGTCCATTTGGTGTAAAGACCAATCATTAATGGCTGCAACAGATAAGAAGGATCTTACGGTTACATCTTTGGCGACGGGAGAAAAGGTTTCATGGTAGTCGAAACCTTCTCGTTGAGTAAATCCTTTGGCCACCAACTGAGCTTTGTAACGCTCAATAGACCCATCTGCACGGTATTTAATCTTGTATACCTTTGCATCCAATAGGTTTCCTATTTGGTGGTAGAGGAACCAGATCCCATGTCTTATTTGCAGTTAGTGCTTACAATTCAGCCCCCATAGCTTCCTGCCATCTTGGAGCTTTAGCTGCTTCTTCATAAGTGGAGGGCTCGATGTCTTCTGATATTCGACTCACACAACATCTATGTTCCGGGGAAAGTCTATGGAACGAAACATAAGATGATATTGGGTAGTTAATACCTGGTGAGTTGAGCGATGCACAAACATAGTCTATTGTCCAAGCCGGCGGTCGTGTAGAATGACCAGAACGTCGAGGAAGATTCTCTGGAACTGGAAGATTCTCTGGAACTGGAGTTGAAGATTCTTCCGTATTGCCAATTTCATCAGAAGATTCTTTCGCCATTGAGGAATTTGCTGGAGCATCATGAGCATCATTTCCGACAATTGCTGGTTCGGAAGTCTCAGAAGTGATTGAATTCATCATAAGCGTTCCTGGAGTTCCTGTCACGAAATATTTTGTAGCTGAAACATCCTCCACAGATATTGGCTTACTAGAAATATTTGATGTCTCTATTGGAGAATCCTTTTCTTGGAAGGGAAAAATGTCTTCGTGAAAGATAACATCTCTGCTGATGAAGAAGTCCAATGTTGATTGATCTAGGACTCGATACCCCTTTTGCAAATTCAGATAGCCCATGAAGATGCAACGTCGAGCATGAGGCCCCATTTTGTCTCGAGGGCCCAAAACAGTAGCGAAGCACTGGCATCTGAATACCCTTAAATGGCCCAATTCTGGTTTCTTCTGGAAAAGTAACTCAAACGAAGTTTTTCCATTGAGTATTCGAGTTGGCATACGGTTGATGAGATATGCTGCAGTAATGATGCATTCATCCCAATAATTATCTGGAATTGACGCCTAAAATTTTAATGCACGTGCAACCTCTAATAGGTGACGATGCTTGCGCTCTACTACTCCATTTTGTTGTGGTGTATAGACACAAGAACTTTCATGGAGAATCCCATGATGACAGAAGAGAATTGCAGTCATTGTTGAAGAACTCCTTTCCATTGTCTGTCCTAACCCGTTGGATAGATCTTCCAAACTGGTTCTTGGATAGAGCAATAAATGTCTTCAAATGTGAGAAAACTTGTCCCTTCGACTGCATCAAAAACACCCAGGTGGCGCGAGAATAATCGTCCACAATTGTCAAGAAATAGCGCGATCCATCATGATGTTGGGTATGATAAGGACCCCAAACATCCATGTGGATTAAAGAAAAAATGTGCGTTGCACGATTTTTACTAAGGACAAAAGGAATGCGTGATTGCTTTGCAATGGGACATATTTGACACTTAGAATAAGGAAATGAAGCACTATGACCCAATCGTGAATGTGAAAGGTAGTCTTTATCATTGGCAGTCGTGTTACACAATGATATTTTATTTGAAGGAAATAAAGATAAATCAAAATTACTTGGAGAATTTTTCCACAGAAACAATCCTTCAGAAAGACTACCCAAGCCCATCACTCTACCAGTCGAAAGGGCCTGAAAAGAGCAGGTGTCAGAATCAAACAATACACGACAGGAATTTTCTCTGCAGACTTTGGACAAAGAAATAAGATTGAATTGAAATTCTGGAAGATAAAGGACATTTTTGAGTATGATCTCTCTCGGGCTAAGTTTGACTGATCCGGTGATTTTGACATGAGTAACGTTCCCATTTGGTAATTGAACAGTTGTAGGAAATTCTAGGTTCTCATGTAAATCGGAAAATAGTGCTCTTTCACGAGGCAATGTGATCACTTGCCCTTAATCAATTATCCAGGATTTCCTGGAAATATTATTAATCGTGCAAATGGGAAATACCTGAAAAATTTCCTCCCTTGCTTGAGATGTCCAATTTCTGTATTGCCTGCATCAATTGTTGATATTGATCATTTGTAATGGGTCGATCAATATTAGAACCACCAACCTGGTAGGCCGCAGAAATCCTTTTTCCTTTATCTCCGAGTTTACCATGTAATTTCCAGCAATTTTCCACTATATGATGTGGCCTTTTGCAAAAATCACAATATAATTTACCCATTTTTTGATTAAAATTCCTTGCGGTTGCCGAAAAAATTCCTCCGCCGTCAGATCCAGACGAAAAAGGACCACCGTAGGATGTCTTGCCACTCGCTCCATCTCCATCGTTGGATCCGGTCGAATATATGGGTCCTTTTGGACCATCCGATCTGCGGGTCAAATGATCTGAGCCGTCCAGCGCTCCCCTTTTAAGGGAATAGGGATCCTCAGATCCGCCCGATCGAAACCCTAGCCCGAGCTCTCCTCCTCCGTGCGCCCCTTTTTCGAGCGATGGATTTAGGGTTTTCGATCCCCAATTTCTTCGCTCGCCGCGACTGGCCAGGGCAAAGACCTCACCTCCCTTTGCCGATTCTGAAGAAGCAAGCCTCTGGCTTTCTTCTTGGACGGCTAATTGGTAGATCCAACCAAGAGGAGGCACTGGTTCCATGGCCAAGATCTGCGAGCGAAATGTCAGGTAAGAATCATTCAAGATTAAAAGGAATCGGGTCGCCTTTTCCCTTTCTTTGATCGATCGGTATTGTGCGAGTGTCTCCTCTAGACCCACGAGTTTCTCCTCTACTGCTTCGAGATCGTTCCACAGGGACGATAGTTTGTTGTAACAGACCGTGATGGTCATGTTTCCCTGTTTTAATTCACTGAGCTCCTGCAAAAGTGAAAAAATTCGTGCCTGATCTAACTTGCCATACATCTGTTTGATGTTTTCCCACATGGTTTTCAAGTCCTCTGTTGGTGGGAGATCAGCCGCGACCTCTGGGGAGATGCAGTTGCCGAGCCATGTCCTCACGAGTTGATTGCACTTCCTCCAGAATCGGGCTAGTCGCTCATCGGCAGGAATCAGAACCGCCCTGTCGAGGAATCCATCCTTGTCCTTCGTCACAAGGGCGCGCCGGAAGTCTCGGGACCATCTGGCGTAATTCTCTGGGCCGGTTAGCTGAAGGTTGATCAGCTTCAGCTCAGGGCCATCGGACGTTGAGACATGCAGAGGATCACCAGGCTCCGATCGCCCAGTGACGGTAGAGACGGGGAATGGCATGAATCCGGGCGCAAGGTTCGGGTAAGAATTTGTCCCTTGGCCCGATTCGTTTGTCCCGAATTGATACCCCGCATTTGAAAGCCCCGGATAGGGATTCGTTCCTATACCGGGTTCTCCAGATCCGCTTACCTGCTCCAATCCTGGGGTCGAGCTTGCCCCGTTTACGGCTGGTGAGCTTGCCTCGTAGGTTCCCTGGTGTCCTACATAAACGGGCGATGATGTATTCGGGTTTGTCCCGACATAAAATGGGTAAGGTACCCACTGGAATGGATGACCCGCAAAGGGTTGCCCCTGCACCAACCGAGCTCGAGTAGGTCCCCATTGAACTGGGTGAGTCTGGATTGTTTGTTGTTGTGTTGTTGCGGGCACATTTTGAATCTGCGCTGGTGATGAGGCTTCTGCGGTGGTTTGTTCGTCAGCCATTGGGATAAGAAACCAGTAGCTCTTGTATTCTTCTTCGAGGGTGATTCCTATACCAAGATGGCAGATCTGTTATGTGACTCAGATCTCCTTTGGTGGCAATCTGAAGCGGAAGCGAAGGATGGACAGAAGCCGAAGCTCGATACCATGAAAGGAAGTGAAGAATGGATGAAAGAGTTCTGGAATTTCTTGTATATTTCGTATATCTTCTGATGTACAATTCTCTTGTAATTATAGTACGTAGAGATGAAGTAATAAAAGGCAATCAAATATTTATGAAATCGTACCTAATCTCAATCTAAGATCCTAACTAAATTGTGTACAATTAAGATCAATTGAGATTCCAAGCATATCTCCTAGAATCGGATTAGAGCATATCTTCCAACAGAGGTCTTTGGCTGTGAATTAAAAGTCTTTTCCATTGCCAGGTACCTTTGTATTTATGATATATATGTATTGATCAGTGACTAGACTCCCATTTTGTTATGTTTTTTCCATCGCTTCCATGCTCATTGTTACGCGCGGGACAATCAATTGGATTTATGAGGAGGAAAAGATTCAGATAGAAAAGCAACTCAACCAAAAAGTGCTATATCTATATTGAATTGACATCGTTCCTCAACCTCTATCTTCCACATTCACATAAATCGGCGTATTACTTGCATTCGTTTGTGCCCTATCAAACATTTTATGATAGTTGCTTTTAACTAGATAATTAAATGGAGTTAATTTCTTTTCTAATTGGAATTCCATTACCGTTAGCAGCATTTTTACGGAGTTAAAAGATGGATACGATTTGTTAGAATTTATTGAGAGCAGTATGCTTTCTCCCCGTTTGATTTTTTTTTTTTTTTTTTTTAGTGGGTTGATTTGTAAAAGATCTCCGAAATGTCATTCCACATCATCTCGGACGAATTTGCAGTACACAAATTTCGGGCATGGATCCTCTATCCGGTATGGAATGGAGCCCTTTCTGTAATTCAACAAATTGTGAATTTATAAAATTGAGGTTTTGATCAACGACAACTGAAATCTATCGAGACACAAGTATCACATGTATTAGGGGATCTTCCGCCCAGATTTTGATGGCAAGTCTAGTTGGGGTGAAGACATCATTTGTTCTTCGACTTTTTCTACTTGCTTAAGGAGAACACTAAGGATTTTTCTTGTGAAATTGAGTCCTCGCACAATATATTTGGTTTACGGAGGTCATTCTACCAAATAAACTAAGGAAAATGTTCCGCACTGCTCGCATAAAATGCGGTAGTTATATACTCAAAATATTGAAAAAGTGCGGAAAAAAAACTTTAATGAAATGTCACTGACATATGTAAAAGGAAAAAAAGCTAAGCCACGGCCCGGTCATTGGCTAAAATGGCCGAACCCTCGTTGGGGTAAGGCAATGATAACGCCAACCCTGGTGCATCATCACACGATCAATGGTCGCTGAGGGGCGCGCACCTTAGCCACTCAGAATGGCAAGGGTCGCCACCCTCACCCTAGCTAATGTGGCAAAGTTTACAACGTCGTCTGCGCACGGCAACAAGGTGCAACCCTCAAAAACCGTCCCACCCGATCGCACAAAAAGGAAATCGGAAGATTCCATCAAAAAACTGAAGGGGAAAAGAAAGTCAATGAACCTCCGATATCTTTATATAACTCGTTAATTAAACACCAATTTAACTTTTATTCGTCTAGCAACTAAGTTAACAGAAATCACTACGAAAACATCAACATATACATCACAGTCTAGCGCCAAGTTTCCCAACATTCCCGTCATATCATGATGCAACCAATGCCACTTGAAAGGGGAAGTAGACAAAAACATAATTACCTTGTTCTGCATGACATTTTACCCCTTATTATGGTTATTGGTACGGACGGCCACTCGTCTATTTTTAGGTATATGTTCTTATATTTGGAAAAAAATTTCATTTTACCCCTCAACGTTAAGAATTAAGATTAATGTGTAATACATTCCGAACTTTGAAAAGATACAGTTTATTCTCTGAGCATGCATTTTCTTACACTTGTTAAAGCTGTTGACCTTTTTCTGTTATCATGTGTTGTGGACAATGGGGGTGACTTATCAAATAGTCTTTTTTATCTAAATTCCAAAAAATAATGATAAAATATGAAAAGGGATAATTGACACCACTAACCCTTAAGACTACCAAATTCATATTTAAATTAGGAAATACCTATGAGATATTTATAGCGGATAACATAAAATGTAAATAGATGAGAAAAATTAGTGACTATTCATTATAAGAAGCTGCAATATTTTTTCAACCATTTTATGCCTATTGTCTGATTTAACTTGTAAAAACTGCTAAACCTGAACTTTACTAGTGTAATGTGCCAAATCTGAGAAAACTTTAAAGACTTGGAAAGTCTTGAAAAAATGGAAATACTTGGGAGAGGCACTCTAAGGTGTAGAGAGAGAGAGAGAGAGAGAGAGAGAGTATTGTATTTTGCGTATGTTTTAAGATTTTCCATTTTCCTCAACTTTTTAATGTAATTATTATTTTTTCAGGATAAGAAAACTAGTATTGATTTTGCGTATGTTTTAAGATTTTCCATTTTCCTCAACTTTTAATGTAATTATTATTTTTTCGGGATAAGAAAACTAGGAGTGCCAAAACTTTTTAATCGGAAAATCGTACGTCACGCTGGTTGTCCAATGTGACTTCGCTGGCATGATGTGGACAAATTTTTACTATTATTCTTAATATTTTATAATTATTTTTTAAAATTTTTGAATTTATATTTCTTTTTCCTTTTTTTTTTTAGGCTGGTGAGGGACACCAACAACCCTCACTGGCCACGAAACCTTGCCCTCGGCTAGGCTGTTGGGCCCTCGCTGGCCATTGGCAAGGCCGCAAAGGTCCTCGCCAGCTTTGGGTGATTGTAGGTGACGCAACCTCACCCTAGGCCGACAAGGTAGTGATGCCCTTGCCCATGGCCTTCATGGCTATATCTGAGCGAGGGCTGCCTCGCCCTCACGCAAAAGCCCTAGGTGAGGGTGTCACGGCCTCCCTGTTCACAAGCAATGTCGCCTAGAGCTGGCAAGGGCATCACAACCTCGACAATTGCGGGTGAGGTCGCGAGGACCTTTGCTCACTCTAGGTGGCATCACCCATGGCTGCCCAAAGCTCGTGAGGTTCCTTGCAGCCTCGACTAGGACCTTCAACCAGCGAGCCCTTGCCAGCCCTAAAAAAAAAAAAAAAAAAAAAAAAAAGCAAATAAAAATAAAAACAAAAATTAAAAATAAAAAACTCCATGTATGATGATTTGCCGAAATTGGCACTCAAGTAATCGATTTTACTTTAATGTGGCACTTAAGTGAGCGAAAAAAAAAATAGCTCTAAAATGAGCACCATATAAAAGTTTTGGTACTCCTAGTGTCATTATCACTACTTTTTTTCTTAATATCGTATTCAATGTCTATGTATCTTTTGTTTTCTTAGCTTTTCTTATATTTGTTAGTTTTTCAAGAATAAAAAATTTGAAATTCATTTTGTGGCTCAACATATTTCCAAATGTATTTTAGATATCGCTTATGTAAATTAGCGAAGAATTTTATACGTAATAAGATTTTTTTTTTTTTTTTTTTGGTAAAGAACGTAATAAGAAAAATTGCACTTTACTTCTCGAAAGAAACTGCAAGTTCAAAGGGTAAAATGCAACTTTTTGAGGTTAGGATTTCAAGGTGCATCAAAACTAAAGTTGAGGGGAGTAAAATGAAAATTTCCCATATATTTATCATTGTTCCCATATGACGAATGACGTCAAACTTGTTAGATTTATGCAATTGCATTGTCACATGTTTCAATAAAACAAACGTATTTGGGCTTGATGCGGATGTTAAAGCCCCACAAGTTTTGACTTCTTCAAGTACTAGGAGTTCACCAAAAATGACATGGAAATATATAAAAACCTTAGATTGATACGTCAAAGTACAGGAGCAAGTTGGCGATCTCTCTAGTCTGTAGTGGTTATGAAACAAGCTATTGGTTACCGTCCACAAAGACAGATCCGAAGCTTCATTTCATGAAAGCACGCCATCTGTCAAAACAAGAACAGCAGATTTGACCTTTTTGTTTCCTTTTTGCCGGTGGAAGATTGAGCTGAGGAGGTAAGCCAACAAAGAACCAATGAAGAGATGTTCTGCGTTTCTTTCCTAACCACACCCAAAGGCCAGTCACCAACTTATAATCACAGCCCTAGATTTTATATGACCATCTCTTGTTATATAAACTCCCACATCCTTCCTCCATTTACTCGAACATAATCAGCAATCCATTTCTCTCAGCTCATTGATTTCAAGTCCTTGAGCCTATCACAACACAATATCCTGACTCCATATACCAATATGGCTTCTTCCTTTAAGAGCTTGGTTCTCTTCGTTATCCTAATTTTCTCAACCATCAACATGAGTTTCGGAGCTCGTCATCTGCTGCAAACAACTATGCCATCTATTCCGTCTCTTCCCACCATACCAACTTTACCAACATCACTGCCTCCATTGCCAGCCATGCCGACATTACCAAAGGTCGCCATGCCACCAATGCCTGCCATCCCAACCACTCTGCCTCAGCCCACATTGCCAACGCTGCCCACCACACAACCAGCACTGCCCAAGACTACTTTGCCACCACTTCCGAGCTTGCCAACCATGCCCGCCACCTTGCCTCCGATGCCTAGCATCCCTACTTCTCTCCCCAAAATCCCTTCTATTCCTTTTCTTGCTCCTCCTCCAGCCACCAGCACCTGAAGATTTTAGTACCATACGAGGTCACCTGAGAGTATTTACGATTTATTGGAGTGCCTCCTTTTCATTGTAGAATTGTTCAAATACAGAGTCTTGTGTTACGATGTCTTATGGGATTCTATGTATCATTCATGTTGCTTTTTATATATCATTCATATCTATGTATTGACCGGTGACTTGGCTCAGATTATTGTATTCTTTCCATCGGTTCCAACTCATTGTTTCGTGCAATACAATCAACTGAATTTATGATGAGAAAAAGATTCAGATAGAAAAGCAACTGAAATGGAAAGCGCTAGAATTATATTCAATTGACACCTTATAGCAATCCGTATATTTTGCATTCCAACAAAATGGCGTATTACTCATGCGTGCGCATTGCCCAATCAAATAATTTATAATAGTTGCTTTTAGCAACATAAGTAATTGGAGTTAATTTTTTCTATTTTGCGGAACTCCATTGCCATTGAAAAATGCTGGGATTTCTAGATGAATGTATTAGGGTATTAGTACATCCGACATATCATCTAAATGTGAAAATTTGTCATCTAAAGGAAGAAATATGAAATGAATTGATTGTAAACCAAGAGATTTTTTTTTTTTTTTTTTTGGTGACCGAGGAACCGTTTGAGCCCATTTTGCTTACGCTAGTCGGGTTCACACAACCCACCAGTGCCCAATGACACCAACAAGCCTCACCACAAGCCGTTATTTAAACGTAAACCTCAAGAGAGGTTAGTCTAAGACCCCAACACTAGGACCCCCCGCTTAAGACTTTTCAATAACGAGAGAGTTCGAATCCTCGATCTCGGCGATGAGGGAGAGAATGCACACCAATTACGCTGCCTGTGATTTGGTACAAGATTTTGTTATTTCCGCCCTTTTTAAGGAAGAAACTAATAGTAAATTTCCCCCGTTAGTGCCAACTTTTACCAAATACCTATCTTTGTCATGGCAGCAATTAATTCTAAGTGAAAGGGGAAGAAGACAAAATCATGATCTGGGTTGTCCTGCATGACCTTTGGACTTTTGTAATTTTTTCTTTAATTTTGTATCGAATGGTCCTTGTTGGTATCAATTCCAACAAAAATTTTATATATATATTCAACAACCCTGAACTTGCCACGTAAATATATTCGGTTATGACAAACCAGATATATTAGAACGGATACCACAAAAAGTAAATTTAAGACAAAAATATAAGCTATTGGATTAAAATGTCACCTTTTCAACCATTTAGGCTCTATTTTTTTTTTTTTTACAGAAATAAATTATTTGAAAAACATTTTGTTAAAAATACTCGCTTACATCGATTGAAATATTTAATCAATGATATATATTTTTATTATCAACAACAATTTATGCCTAAGTGTTTTCATGGATAATAAAAATAATTTATATTTATTCATTTTCGTAATTGTTATAAGTGATCATTTTTAAAATAAAAAAAATGATTTCCAAATCATTCATTTACTTGTTATTACAACTAAACATATACTTTACTAATCTAACGTGCTTTAGAAAAACTTTATAAGCTAGGAAATTTTTAGAAAATGAAAAAATATTTGTGATAGGCACTTATAGACCTCCAAGTTTGAGAGAGAGATAGAGACAGAGACAGAGACAGAAAGAGACAGAGATGACTTCGCAATGCTATATGTTTCCATGATCATAAACTTTTCTTCGTAAAAAGGCTAGACTAAGAAGTAAATAAAGTCCCACATATTTTTACTTCAAGTCCAAGGAGTAAACCAAAGACGATCACAGTTAAAAGCATTGACATGTCTGAAGTAACGAGGTATTTGTCAAGGCGACACATAGAAACCCTAGATTAGTACGTTAAAATCCTGAAGCAAGTTATCGATAACCCTAGTTAGCAATAATTATGGAACAAGTTATCTAGTTACCATCCACAAGGACACAGATCAGAAGCTTGACTTTCATGAGATGATGACCATTCGACCGAACGGAACAGAAGACAAAGTTTGACCCCTTCTTTATTATTTATTCCTGTGGAAGATTGAGCTGAGAAGGTGAGCTAACAAAGAACCAATGAGGAATGTTCTGTTTATTCCTAACCATACCCACAGGCCAGTCACCAACTTATAATCACAACCCTAAATTTTTATATAACTATCTCTTGCTATATAAACTGCCATTTCCTTCCTCCATTTACTCCAACACAATCAGCAATCCATTCCTCTCAGCTCATTGGCTTCAAGTCCTTGAGCCTATCACAGCACAATATCCTGACTCCATATACCAATATGGCATCTTCCTCTAAGAACTTGATTCTCTTCATCACCCTAATTTTCTCAACCATCAATATGAGTTTTGGAGCTCGTCATCTGTTGCAAACAACTATGCCATCTATTCCGTCTCTTCCCACCATACCAACTTTACCAACATCGCTGCCTCCATTGCCAGCCATGCCAACATTGCCGAAGGTCGCTGTGCCACCAATGCCTGCCATCCCCACGACTCTGCCTCAACCCACACTGCCAACACTGCCCACAACACAACCAACATTGCCCAAGACTACTCTGCCGCCGCTTCCAAGCTTGCCAACCATGCCGACCACCTTGCCGCCGATGCCAAGCATCCCTACTTCGCTTCCTAAGATTCCCTCTATTCCTTTCCTCACTCCACCTCCAGCCACCAGCCCTTGAAGTTATTAGCATCATGTGAGGTCCCCTGAGAGAATTTTAAAATTGTTGGCGTTCCCCCTTTTGTTTGTAAGATTGGTCGAATATATATATGTGTCGTCATGAGATGTCTTCTCTGGATTCTATTCATCATTCACATTGTTTTCTGGTGAGCTCTTTTAGTGCGAGTGATTGTTATCTAATATCTTGTATCTACCACTATGATATCTATTGATCAGTGACTAGGCTATTATTCTTGTTATGTCATTTCCACTGTTTCCAAGCTTGTTACTAATAATTACATGCCGTCAGTATAAAAAAGACTGTCTTCCGCGTACGACGTTATCTACCTTTTCCCCATTGTTGGCCACGAAAATAATCCACGTTAAAAGGCGTAAAATCGATGCTCAACTTAAAGGGGCAACCTTTTGTGACGAAAATTCCGTGGGTTTTTGTAGCTTTGGCACCAGAAAATTTCGTGGCTAAATGATATTAGGCAAGGAAAAATTCGTGACTGAAGCGTCAAATTTCGTACCAGTTGAATTATATTTGCCCACAAAATTTTTCTTGCCAACGACGTCCCGGGAAAAACCTGTACTTTTAATGATGAAATTTTCGCAGTTGAAATTTTGTGGCAACAATCGCATTTCCTTATTAAAAGTCCATATGCTTTTAGTCAAGATAAAAATTGTCGCATCAGTCAGATAAACTTTTCGTGGCCAAAAGTTCGTGTGAATTTACTTCAAATTTTCCAACATAAAAATTTCATCCCTAAATTTATTTGTACATCATTTTGTGTCTGATTAGAAAGGTGCAAATTTGCTTGTTACTAAAAGTCCTTTGCAAATTTTGAGTTTATACCATTTGCAAATCTAGGTACTGTTAATTGTTATTTTTGCAGTTGTTTATGCATATCATGACTTAAACCCAATGCACGGATAAAAGGTTAACTCTAGATTCATAATATAGCAATACATGACATAGTGGTCTAACCTCCTCAATGATATACAAATAAAAAAGAAAAAACCAACGTTATATCAATACCTAAAGGTGGACCAACCTCCATGATGATCAATAAAAAAGAAAAATCATCTTGCCACGTCAGATTTAGGATGACTCATTCAGAAAACGACACATGTCAACATTGAGCCCACATATCAGAGATTTTGAAATTCTCTCTATTACTCTCTCGTTCTAACAAGCAGGCCCAAAGTTGACATGTGTCGCTTTTTGAATTATTCATCTTAAGTCTGTTGTACCTAATATTTTATCGCATAGCCTCCCTCTCCCACAGATGGTCCACCGGGGATGTCCAGAGGGCGCAGATCGTGAAATCATTCTGTACTCGTAACGATCTAGGCACCATAGAAGCAGGAGGCTAGTTTGTCCTTTGCAATGTCAAGCAGCAAAGACATCCCCACCTTCATCTCATCCACTGCTAAGAATACGTTAGTAAGAATGCGTTTAGTAATGTTTCTTCTCTAGAAAATAATTTTTTAATAGAAATAATTTATTTTGTTTTTATTTCATGAAACAATTTTTGAATATAAAAATATGTTTGGTAACTGCAAAAAATTTCTAATCTAATAATAGAAACGTGTTTAGTAAGCTTTTTATAAATTTTTTTGTTTTTTTTAATTTTTTAATTTTTTAATTTTTTTCTTTTTCTTTTATTTTTTTCATTTTCTTTTTCTCTTTGGCCGATCGCCAGCCACGGCGGTAGGCGGCGACCGGCTGGGCGACATGCCCCGGCAAGCCTCGCCGTGGCTCACTCTTCGGGGCCGGCGATGCTCCGGCGAGGTGCCGGCACTCGTCGGCCGGTCACCGACGCTAGCCATGGCTAAGGCCAGTGATCGGCAAAAGGAAGAAGAAGAAAAAGAAAAGAATAATAAAAATGAGAAGAAGAAAAAAAGTATTTTTCGGAAGTGTTCTAGGAACAAAAAAATAATTCTTTCTTTTTTTTTTTTTCTGTTCCAAATCTGTTATCGGAAACAAAAAAATACCATTTTTTTGTTCTCGAGAACAAAAATATAAACAAACACGTTTCTATTTTTTTCCCGGAACAAAAGAACAAAATTTGTGTTGACAAAAACAGAAACAAAAATTTGCCAAACTGGGCCTAAGCTGCTCCTCTAACATCTTCTCTCTCGGGGTGAGGCCATGCTACCCGGAACATCCAGCCGAAGTGCGAACTGTAGACTTTTTTGGAAGCTCAACAGCATACCTGGCCTTGCGAGGATATCCAGACTCAGCCGGCACACGGCCTCCATGATCTCTTCTTCTCGAAACCACGATACCTCGCCTCCGGCCTCTAGAGTCAAAGGCGAAATAGTTTTCGTGTGTATTTGTAACATCTTCTCTTGGTCAAACGATCGAAGTTAGGAAAAATGAGAACATCAAATACTGCATTATTAAGAGAATTGATCGAGGATATTACACTTCTTCGATTCTGCCTTGTTCGCTCATCAACCCACTCCCCGTTACTTTCACCTAAATCTGGTTTCTTCAACTACTGTTTTTCTGATTGAATCTTTCATCATTTACTATTTTCTCCATACTATGCATAATTTCCCAATCATAAAAGCGCGAAAGAATAAAATATGCTCAAAATCATTACACAAGCTTTAGCAAATTAAGAGAAACGCCAAAATAATAGTGTAGACACATTTTAAGAGCTATGCAGAAAAAGAAAAGGGTTATTAACGTATGTGAAAGTACATCGAAGAAGGAGGAGATGATTAATCCTATTATTAGCTTAATTCAATTACATTAGCGAAGCTTAAATTCATAGTTTGACTATGCTTACTCTAGATTTTTTTAGCATTCAAAGTTGCTTAAATATTGACTCTATTTTTATTAACATTTGAAAATAACATAAAGAAGGATGACATGTAAATAATTGATAAGATTATCGGGTCACGTGGCAACACAATGCCAAATGTCATGCCACATGGCAAGCACAAAGCTACAGAGAAGTGCCATGCAACAATGAGCACAGGAGCGAACACTCTTTCAACTCCGATTTTAACTATGTACAATAGGTACAACCTTACAAAGACTAACTTGTTTGGTAAAAGTAAACGCCAATCTTAAAGGAGATAAGGCCGGAACTTTTTTTTTTTTTTTTTTTGGGAATGCTTGTGTCCAGTTTTTATTCTTTTTATAATTTGAGCCACCAAAAGAAGAAAAAGGAAAAGGAAGCAGAGTACCTAAAGGCTAAAGCCCATCATTCTAACAGTAGACCACCTAATAAATTGAGTCCAAAGTTTGGAGAGGTCAGTCAAGGCAACGCGAGGACACCTGGATTAATATGTCAACATCAAGAAGCAAGTTATACACTCAACCCAGATAATGGTATGTTATGAAGCAAGTTGTTTAGTTGCCTCTCCCAAAGACATAGATGCGAAGCTTGACGACATGAAAGCATGGCCATGTGGCAGAACAAGAACGACAGATTTGACCATTTCTTGCTTTTTTCCGGGTGGAAGATTGAGCTGAGGAGGTGAGCTAAGTGCCAATAAGATGACGTTCTAGTCTTTTCCTACCCATAACCAAAGGTCGGTCACCAGCTTCTTACATAACCCATAATTGTATCTAACTGTATCTTGCTATATAAACTCCCATCCCCTTCCTCCATCATAGACACAATTAGCAATCCATTCCAGTCAGCTCCTTCATTTCAAGTCCTTTAACCTACCTCAACAAAAAATCCACGTTCCATTTACCGGCATGGCTTCTTCCTCAAAGAGCTTTGTTCTCATCGTCGTCCTAATTTTCTCAATCATCAATATGAGCTTTGGAGCTCGTCATCTGCTTCAAACAACTATGCCATCGATACCGTCTCTTCCCACCATACCAACTTTACCAACGTCGTTGCCTCCACTACCGGCCATGCCAACGTTGCCAAAGGTTGCTGTGCCACCAATGCCTGCCATCCCAACAACCCTGCCTCAGCCCACACTGCCGACGCTGCCCACCACACAACCAACATTGCCCAAGACTACTCTGCCGCCGCTTCCAAGCTTGCCAACCATGCCGACCACCTTGCCACCGATGCCAAGCATCCCTACTTCGCTTCCTCAGATTCCCTCTATTCCTTTCCTGACCCCACCTCCAGCCACCAGCCCTTGAAGATTATAGCATGATGTCAGGTCACTTCAGAGTATTTTTCAATTGTTGGCGTCCCCCCTTATGTCTGTAAGATGGTTCGAGTATACGTGTGTGGTTTCATGAGATGTATTTTGGGATTCTATTTATCATTCACATTGTTTCCTAGTGAGCTCTTTTGCTCCGATTAAATGCTTTTCCAGTACGTTGTATCAACCTATTATGATATGTATTGATCAGTGATTCTGGTTCCCATTCATTTTATGTCCACTTCCACCGCTTCTGAAGCTCGTCAGCAGTTCTAATGTACACCGTCAGTATAAAAAAGTGTATTCCACGTACAGCTTTAGCCACCTTCTTTCCACCTTACAAGTAAATTGACCTTTGGCCCCAACATAATCTCATGGCTAAAGTCTGGAATTTCGGGAAAGAAGTCGTGTCTAAATGCCTATGGTGGTAGACCTTGGAGACGAAATCGGATAATTTCATAGCCTTAAGTATACTTTTCCTCACAACAATATTTCACGGCGAAGGCGCAAAAAGATCCTCAATAGGGACGACTTCTACTTGTGGCTAAAGGTCAACCTTTAGCGACGAAAATTTCATAGATTGTTGTAGCTTTGGTGGCACAAAATGTTGCGGCTAATGACGTAAGGCCAGGAAAAAAAAATTGTGACCGAAGCGTCAAATTTCGAAGCAGTTGAACCATCTTTGTCCGCAAAATATGCCATGGCAAAAATATTATGAGAAAAATCCATAATTTTAGCTAAGAAATTTTTATAGCTGACATCATAAGTTTTTCACTACGAAACAAATCGCCACAAAGGCAGCACTTAAAATTCATGTTACCTCGCCTTCGGTCCCTCTTGTCAAATTCAAAATGGTCTTCGCGCGCATCTCTGATATCTTTTCCGGGTCATACAATTAAAGTTAAAAAAAAATTAGAACCATTAAATGCTGCATTAAGAGAATCAATCCAAAAAAATTGCACTTACATAATTCTACCTTTGTTCCTCGGGCTACTATTTTTCTAATTGAATTTTCATCATTTACTATTTTCTCCATATGATTTCCAAATTTAGTAAAGAAAAAAAAAAAAAACACTAAACAACAAAATATGTTCAAATATCATTACAGAAGCTAAAAGCAAATTAAAAAGAAATGCCACAATAACATTGCAAACACATGTTAGAGCTATGAAACAAAGAAAAGGCTACAAACCTATGTAAAAATGTATCAAAGGAGGAGTAGGAAGATGATTAATGCAATATGTATTATCCATTTATAACACATAAAACATAGGGGTGAGCAACTGGACCGATTCAATTCGGAAAGCAACCTATGCCAACCAGCTCAGTTGGTAATTCAAAAACTAAGAATCAATCTTGACCACTTCTATACCCTAAACTAGCCAATTTACTTGGAAACCCGAAACTGGAATTAAACCTTTAGGAATTAGTAAACCTATAACCCTAAATAAGTCTTTTAATCTTTTCCTTATAGTAGAAAATATATGTTGAAATTGAACATGTTTGATATTTATCCTCAACAAAAGAACGATATTCATGTTTGACACATATATATTGCATATATGATAAAATGAAACTGGAAAAAAAAAAAAGCGACAGATTCTTGTGTTGACCTTGATTGAGTTCCAAGATCAACAAGTTCAATTCCCGCTTCCAAAAACTAATAAGCATCCCTAATGCGTTCAAACCTGCCCTATAACCAATCACCCTTTGAAAACACACATCTCTATTACATCATTCATTTAATTCAATTATGTTGAATCAGTTTGAATTAATTGTGTAAACTAAATTTACTCTAGATTTTTTTTAGCATTTGAAGATATATATTAGGATTTGAGAATAACATATAAGAATGCAAGATTGTCAATAATCGGCAAGGTTAGTGGATTTCGTGGCAACACAATGCCAAGTGTCATGCCACGTCGCAAGGGTAAAGCAAAAGAGAAGTGCCTAGTTTTAGGTATGATCTTGGGAAGATAACTTGTTTGTTGACACTTTACACCAATCTCAAAGGTGATAAGACCGGAACTATTTTTTGGTGGAATGTTGGTGTCTAGTTTTCATTCTTTTTAACGTTTGCGTAACAAAAAGTAAAAAGAGTACCTGAAGGCTAAAGGCCATCCCTTGAACAGAAGACCATGTGATTGATGAAGTCCAAAGTTAGGAGAGATCAGTCAAGCCGACACAAAGAGACCCAGATTGAAATGTTAAAATCAAGAAGCAAGTTAACAACCAACCTAGATAATGATATGTTACGAAACAAATTGTTCAGTTACCTTCCCCAAAGACATAGATGTGACGCTTTGACTTCATGAAAGCATGGCCACTTGTCAGAAAAAGAACAGGCTTGCCGGTGGAAGATTGAGCTGAGAAAGTCAGCTACCAAAGAACCTGTAAAGAGATGTTCTGTTTTTCTCTTTCTTTTTTTCCTAACCATACCCAAAGGCCAGTCACCAACTTGTCATCAGAACCCAAAATTCTATACGACTGTCTCCTGCTATAAAAACTCCCAATCACTTCCTCCATCTACGCAGACACAACTAGCAATCCATTCCTCTCAGCTCATTGATTTCAAGTCCTTGAGCCTATCACAACAAAAGATCTAGACTTCATTTACCGATATGGCTTCTGCCTCAAAGAACTTTGTTCTCTTCATCGCCCTAATTTTCTCAATCATCAATATGAGCTTCGGAGCTCGTCATTTGCTGCAAACAACTATGCCATCTATACCGTCTCTTCCCACAATACCAACACTACCAATACCGACAATGCTGCCGCCATTGCCATCCATGCCCACATTGCCAAAGGTCGCGACACCACCTTTGCCTGCCATCCCAACGACCTTACCTCAGCCCACGTTGCCGGTGCTGCCAACCACACAACCAACACTACCCACAACTACTCTGCCGCCACTTCCGAGTTTGCCAACCATGCCAACCACCTTGCCACCGATGCCAAGCATCCCTACTTCTCTCCCTAAGATTCCCTCTATTCCTTTTCTCACTCCACCTCCAGCCACCACCCCTTGAAGATTTTTAGCATCATGTGAGGTCACCTGAGAGTATTCTCAAATTGTTGGCGCCCCCTTATATTTGTAAGAATGTTCGTGTATACGTGTGCTGTGTCAGAGATGTATTTTGGGATTCTGTTCATCATTCACATTGTTCCTAGTGAGCTCTTTTGCTGCGAATAAGTGTTCTGCCAGTATCTTGTATCTACCTACTATGATACGTATCGATCGGTGACTCGGCTCCCATTCTTGTGTTTTGTCCTTTCCCCTGCTTCCAAGCTTATTCGAAGTTATAACAATCACTGAAAAGTATTAAGAGTTCTCCACGTACGGCTTTATCCGCCTTTTTTTCATTGCTAGCTCGAGAGCGGACTCTCTAAGAAA
The DNA here is from genome assembly GCA_014182405.2 of Eucalyptus sideroxylon. NCBI lineage: Eukaryota > Viridiplantae > Streptophyta > Magnoliopsida > Myrtales > Myrtaceae > Eucalyptus > Eucalyptus sideroxylon. The sequence continues at coordinate 28,619,786 of CM024554.2, read as the reverse complement.
ATCAACTTTTCGCTACAGTGGAATTTCGTCGCTAGAAGCCTGGAATTTCGTGGCGGAGAAGTCGTGGCTAAAGGCCTTTGGCCGGTAGACCTTGACGACGAAATCGAGTAATTTTCGTGGCCCAAAGTATATTTTTCACCCCACCATGAAAAATATTTTATGGCAAAGGCGCAAAATAGACATTCAATAGAGACAGAAATTTCTTTTGTAGTTAAAGGGCTAGCCTTTGGGGACGAAAATTTCGTAAGGAATGATATGAGGCCAGGAAAAAATTCATAACCGGCGTCGAATTTTGATCGAATCATCTTGGCTCACGAAATATTTCGTGGCGAAGACGTCATGGGAAAAATCCCCACTTTAAGCCACGAAATTTTCATAGTTGAAATTTCGGGAGGATAATATTTCTTGACTAAAAGTCAATATGTTCTTCTACACATAACAAATCGTCGCATCTGACCAACGAAGTTTTCAAGGCTAAAAGTGCATGTGAATTTATTTGTAGGTTTCAACACAAAATTTCATCCCTAATAGTATTTTTTTGTACATCATTTTTTTTGTGGCTAAAAGGGTGCAAATTTGATACCAAGTTCGTTGTTAAAAGTCCTTTGCGAATTTTGAATTTATATTTTAGATTTGCGAATCTTGGTATTTTTAATTCTGATTTTCCAGCTATTGATACATTATAAATTAAGAAAATGAGCAAATTTCAAATTAGATTAATATCACAAAAGAACCCTAAATTATGCCCATCGTGATACAAATACCTTGAACTGTACATCAATTTTTAATTTTTTTGTGTCATAAAAACCCCATAAATTATACCAATATAACAAATATATCCTACATGGAACTAAAATATAGGGTATATGTGTTATATATGTATAAGTTTGGATATTTTCCTACAACAAAAAAAGTTTGGAGAGATCAGTCAGGGCAACACAAAGAATTCTAGATTGACATGTTAAAATCAAGAAACAAGTTAACAAGTATTCTAGATAATGGTCTGTTATGAAGCAAGTTCTTCAGTTACCTTCCACAGAGATTACGGTGGGGTGGCGAGCTAACAAGAAAACCTGTAAAGAGATGTTCTGTTTTTCTTCCTAAATATAGCCAAAGGCCAGTTACCAACTTATCATAACAACCCTAAATTCTATGTAACTATCTCTTACTATATAAATTCCCATCCCCTTCCTCCATTGCCTCAAACGCAATTAGCAACCCACTCCCCTCAGCTTATCGATTTCAAGCCCTTTGAGCCCTATCTCAACATAAAACCCATGCTCTATTTTGCGGATATGATTTCTTTGTCAAAGAGCTTTGTTCTCTTCATCGCCCTAATTCTTTCAACCATCAATATGAGTTTCGGAGCTCGTCATTTGCAGGACATAACTATGGCAGCTATAGTGTCTTTTTCCACAAAGCCAACACCATCAATACCGATGACGATGCTGCCTTTCCCATCCAAGCCCACATTGCCAAAGGACACCGGTCTGTCTATGGCTGCCATCCTAACGACCCTGGCTCAGCCCAGGCTGCCGACGCTGCCCACCACACGACCAACAGAAATACCAACGACCCTCCCGCCTTTGCCGTCCATGCCCAAATCGCCAAAGGTCACCAAGCTGCCTATGCCTTTCGTCCGAACGTTCCCGGCTCGGCCCAGACTGCCGACGCCGCCCACCACACAGCCAGCGCTGCCTACGACTACTCTGCCGCCACTGTCGAGCTTGCCAACCGTGCCGACCACCTTACTGTGGATGCCAAGCATCCCTACTTCTCTCTCTAAGATTCTCTCTGCTCCTTTCATCACCACATCTCCAGCCACCAGCCCTTGAAGATTTTAGCATCACCTGAGGTCACTTCTGAGTATTTTTAAATTGTTGGCGTCCCACCCTTATGTCTGTAAGCTTCTTCGCATATATGTGTGTCGTATCATGAAATGTATTTTGGGATTCTTTTTATCATTCACGCTGTTTCCTAGGGAGCTCTTTTGCTGCGATGAAAGGGCTAACCTTTTGCGACGAAAATTTCATAGGGTTTTATTAGCTTTTACGGCACAAATTTTAGTGGCTAATGATACGAGGCCGGGTAAAATATTTGTAATCGAAGTGTCAAATTTTGTAGCGGTCAAATCATCTTGGTTCATAATATATCTTGGGGCGAAGACGTTGTGAGATAAACCCCTACTTTTAACCATGCGAAAATTTCGAGGCAACAAAACATTTCGTGGCTAGCAATCTGTCACGCCCCGATCCTCAGGCACGCACACATCCTTCTCAATTTTGGTCGATTTTATAATGCGATATCCCAGGACGAGTATCGCCGACCCTTTCAATTTTTAAGCACATGCGGAAGCAGTTATAAATCCCCAGACAATAAAACAATGGGATAGAAAAGCAGGGCCATATTTTTCATATTGAAACTTATAACCAAACTTTTATACAAAACACAAACCAGAACACTTCAAAACTTTTTATTCTAAACTCTATTCACATCAAGATGGAGATATCAAAGAAGATACAATCTCACCATCCGGGCCGTACTCAAGGCCCCTCTCAAGATTATCTTCTTTTCCCAAAAATCCTTCTCCGACTCTTCCTCCTCGGCTCCTTAGCGGGGTCCCGAAATGTTTTTCCCCAAACCGGATGAGACTACGTCTCGCCGAGTTCTACCCCACTAAGCCCAATTAGTAAACTATTATACTATAGGCTGCCTATACACGCATAGGGCAGAAGACGTACCTTGGCCTCATATCCTACCTGCAAGTCAGTACAATTCATAATAGGCACCAAGCAATCATATCACGGATCGAAGCATCGATCAAATCGACCTAGTCGATTAAATGCCAACAAGACCACTCACGGTCATTTCTAATCAGTCAATCAATTCACGACATCAAATCAAAGCAATGAACCACATCAAGTCACACTCAGATCGAATCATCGATCAATCGACCTAGTCGATTACAAATCAATCAGACCATCTCATAGTCATTTCCAATCAATCGATCAATTCACCACATCAGATCAAGCAATGATCAATCGACCTAGTCGATTACACGTCATCACGACCCATGCTTGGTCGGCACATTCAATACTATCTATGAAGTGCTATCAAATCAGGACTGCTCACCCAAAGCTGACCATTAGATAGTGTAACTTGCTCAAAGCTGATAACAAAGTATACTGCTCACCCAAAGCTGACATATCGCCCGTAGGTCGATATAGTATACTGGTATACTGCTCGCCCAAAGCTGACATATCGCCCGTAGGCCGATATAGTATACCCTATGCTCACCCAAAGCTGATAATAAAGTATACTTTGCTCACCCAAAGTGACATATCGCCCGTAGGCCGATATAGTATACTTTGGTATACTTGCTCACCCAAAGCCGACATATCGCCCGAAGGCCGATATAGTATACCCTATGCTCACCCAAAGCCGATAATAAAGTATACTTTGCTCACCCAAAGCCGACATATCGCCCGTAGGCCGATATAGTATACTTGGTATACTTTGCTCACCCAAAGCCGACATATCACCCGAAGGCCGATATAGTATACCCTATTCTCACCCAAATAATCAATTTAGGAACATATCCTAAATGTCCACCATTAAATCAATTTGGCACAATTCAAAGCTCAAATAAATAAACGAACCGCGCCACGACAATCAGCACCAGATTTCGGTCGTCGGCCATCTCAAACTTAATTTCCGAAAAATAAATAATTAATTAATTAATTTCGAAAATTAATATTTAATATTTAAAAATTCCGTTTAGCTCAAAATAAGGTCCAATTAAATAAACGGACTTCACCACGGTCATCAGCATAATTTTCCGGTCACGAGCCATCCCAGTTGAATTTTCAGGAAATAAATAATTATTTAATTAATTTCGAAAATTAATTAATATTAAAAATTCAATTTAGCTTAAAATAAAGCCCGATTAAATAAACGGACTTCGCCACGATCATCTGCATAATATTCCGGTTCCTGACCATCTCCCTTGAATTTTCGGAAAATAAATAATTATTTAATTTAATTCCGAAAATTAATATTTAAATGCCAAAAATCACACTTAGGCCCGAATCTTCAAATTGAAGCCCGATTAGGGGTCGGAAAATTCCCGAGATGCTTCCAATAAATAGTAGACCACGTCTACTTGCTAATTGCGCAATCAATTTATTTAAATCACATCACAATTGACTAATAATTGTTAATTACTTCTAATCTAACAACCTAAACATAATTAATTAAAACTAAACCAACCTAAAGCATAATTAGCCAACTAATCCAAGATTAGTGAGATTACTCACCAAATCGCGCGCAAATCGGATCAATCCGACGGCGGCGACGCGAGGAACGATTCTTCCCAAAGCGGGTCTCGGGTTCGGGGTCGAAAACGCCCAAAACGGGCCAAAACCCTCTCGCGATACCCATTTCTCAACTCTCGATCGGCTGCGCTTGGGGCCGGATTCGGGGCTGGTTGGGGCGGCCAAGGGCGAGGGGAGCTTCGGTGGGTCGAGGTGACGGTGCATGGTGGCCGGAGGTGATCGGGCGGCGGCCGTAGGTGGCCGAACGGGACCGAGCGAGGCAAAACAGGGGGAACAGGGGCGATAGCTCGGGCCGGGTGAGGCGAACGGCGATCGAACGGGCTAGAGGGAGACGAACGGAGGCGAGGCGGTGTGCGGCGGCTCCGGCGACGTCGGCCGCCGCTCCTCCGCCGTCCCCCGCATCTGCTGGGATTTGAAGTCTTCAAGGCACACCGAAGAAGAAAAGAGATGGCCGAACAGCGGGGTAAGGGGCGGAGCGCACGGCGAGGTGTGGTCGACCGCGGAGTAGCGGCGGTTCCGGCCGGTGGGCGACGACGGCGGTGAGAGGCGGCGACGCGGCTCCTTCTCTGCGGTCTTCGGCTTCCATGGAGGTTTTGAAGAAAAGGAAGAAGAAGATGGGGAGATCCGTCGACGGAGGAGAGAGGAGAGGAAGAGAAAACCAATTTCTCTTTTCTCTCTCACACACACTCTCTCTCTCTCTCTCTCTCTTTGGCCCCACAAATCCAGCTGTCTTCCACTCCATTTTCCTTGCCAAAAATGGCCCTTCTAGAAGCTCTAAGGTAATTTAAATTTTTGGTTCTATGGGCATACGAATTTTGAATCAATTGGCTTCCATTAATCACTTGATTTACTTTAAATCCATCTCAATTGGCCTCAATGCTTCCATTAAATATCCTCCTCATCCAATAGCTCATCTCGCATCTCAATTTTGTATTCCATTTTAATCCCCTAGGCTCCAATTGCATAGAAATGACCTAATTAATTCAATTGAAATTAATACCGAAAATTACGGATGTCACAACTCTTCCCCTCTTATAAAAATTTCGTCCTCGAAATTTAAACCTTTACCAATCCATAAACGAAAGGTGGGGGTGTTGCCGTCTCATTGAGTCTCACTTTTCCACGCTGATCATTCGGTCTTGCAGCGTTGTCTGACCATTTCGACTGAGGAGACCATATTGGTATACAAAATCTGCTCTTTCTAAATCAACAACTGAACTGCACTTCTCACATAAGACAATTTGTCATCCACTTCTGATCTCTTTTTCTCAGCTCACTAATAAACTTTCGAACATCAATGATTCAAAATTTCTAATAGTTACGAGCGTCTTTACTCGACACCGATCGACAACCGTAAACACCGATTTCGAGCCGACTGGACTTGCGATTTTCGATTTCGATCTCATCTCAACCGACCGAAATCATGTACACTCGCTTTGCACCGATTAAAAAGAAACTATCGACGATCTCTGGGGGAATCTCGGTCAAGATCTAATATAACTCGGCACCGATCTTGGCAACCGCAATCACCGACTACTTTGTCTTGTCTTTGGCCCGAAATCTTCTTCACTTTCTTTTCACCACTGAAATTAGGTACCATCTGATAGACACTGCTTAATAAAGAACCCTCTGAAAACTCTGCCAGATTTGTAATCTCTGATTTAGATTCAAAATATGATTCATCCCCGGCACTCCATGCCGACGAATTATCTGATGCACACACACTTCGCTATACCCACTCCGTGGCAAGACAAAATCTTCAATTTCTGAAATCGAACTTAGATTGGCGGTTAATTTCACTCCGACACGTTTTTAGTGTGACCTAGGCTACTAGGTAGTGTTCAGAGCTTTTTAGGACAAATGACCCGTGGTCGATTTTCTTCGAGCCACAATGAACCCACTCGACACATTGGCGACTCTCGATTGTCGTGAAAATCTCAAAGGTTCAAGTACGGACACAGGGTACCAAAACGACAGTAAAGTCAAATTAGTGCCAGTCGACGAGAGTTTTCCAATTTAGTGGGGTCACCCACGATTGGTCACTCATCTCAGTCGAACCAACCTATCTCTGATCTTACTTCGATTTTTAACTGTGCCGTAATGATCTCTAAAGATGAGCACGGTCGAGAAGTCGATCCATGGTCGAATTCTCAAGTCTATTTGCCTTAAGGTCCTTAATAACTCACCCAGCTAGTCTAGTTATCTCATGAGTGGCCAACTCAGAGAAAAACACTGTAATTGCGTCGATGAAATGCCCAATTTACCTAATCGAAATCAGAGCCCGAAATCTGGATATTACACACTCAAAACAATATATATTCATACTGTACCAAAGTTGACCAACTTCATCTATCGATCAACCACTATTCTCAAATGGTATCAGTAATCCCCTAAATCCTTAGTAAGCCATATATTTCCATTTCCACTTGGGACTCTCGAGTGATGCTAAAATCTTCCTGATTTGCATTACGAACTTCTACTTACGACACCTTTGACACTTGCAACCTGCTTGGCGATATCTATCTTCATATCGATTTACCAATTTAGCTAACGTCGATTCTGACTTACTTGCCCCCATCTGGTCAAAACTGCAATACTGTAGTGAACTTCTGACAAGATCTTTTCCCTAAGTGCTACACTGTCAAGTGCACTCAATTCCTCATGGAACCCGAACGTTCCATCCTCAGAAATCTTAAAGTCAACATATTTCTTACTAGTATTCTCTTATAAGATCTTCCGAACATTTCGGTCTGTCAACTAGGTGCTAATTTCAACTTGAATATTTGGCTCAATTTTGAGGGCGGCTATAAAATTTAAAAGGTAGCCTACCTCAAATTTGAAAACCAAATTTCGAACCCTTTTTAAGTAAAGTTTGTACTTTAGCCAGCCTATGTATAATCGAAGACTCTCGGCTCAACACATAAATTACTTCTTTCATTCTCCCAAGATAATACCAGATAACATCATTATAGTTCTGTCAAAACTCTGATTCACGACACTGTTTCATGTTCAACTTATCGGGTCTCAACTGGCGGGACAGTTATACAACAATCTTCTCATGTTGTATCAATACATACCTAGTCGTTGGCAAGACACATCACTAAGGGTTTCATGCTTTCCAGAGCCAAATGAAAAGTTTAGCACAAGTGCGGTAGCCAGATCTCACTTAAGCTTTGGAAACTATCCTCGTACTTGTCCATGTTGATGAATTTCTCTTCTTTCTTAAGAGGTCAACCTCACAATGATGCTGATGCTGAAAATTCTTTCACAACCCTTCTATAGTAATCTGTCCAATCCCCACGGCTTCTGATCTCTAACACTGATGTCAATCTCAATCTGCTAACAACTAACTAGATCTTGGCTTGGCCCAAGAAGATTCTCTTACCTGTAACCACATGACCATTCTTAGGGGCTCTCGTGATCCTCATCACTTAATGAACACCCTAGAACGTCGCTACATCACATGATCACCATTGATCTAGGTATTCTTTGAACACTCAATTTGTCAAATCTATGACAATGGTGAAGTGTTCACCGGGCCAAATGATCTTACAATACTCTCATAAAGACCATATCAAGTACGAACAGGTTGTCTTTCTTACAACCTCCATCCAGGTTCATAACTAACGACTTCATAATCTCAAGTTGACCTTTAAAACATCAATACTCTTTATAACTAGTCACACCATTCATTGATCTTTGGTAAAGAACACTTGTCCTTGATCTTCACCTAATTGAGTTGACTATGGTTGATGCACACTCGCAACAAACCATCTTTCTTCTTTTCACAAACAAAACTAATGTTTCCCCAAAGTAATACATTGACATGCACGAATACCTCATTCATCAATCTTCACATCGGCATTTTCAATTCTACCGGTTCGAGACAACAACAACGGTAAGAAACCTTCGAGAATAGCTCCATCTTGGTGCTAGCTCGATCGCACTTTCTATCCCTTTCTCGACGGCGATCTAACAGGTTCTTGTGATAACACATCTAGAAATTCTTAGACCACTGAGATGTCCTCCATCTCTAGTTCTTCAATCAGTCCTACCCAAGACAATCGCTAAGCAACCTTGGCAACCTCCGTCTAACAAACAAGTTGCCTCCAGCCAATGAGATTAATGAAATCGAAGATTATTTTCAACTCCCAATAACTTCGACACTTTCAAATGTTAATGGACTAAACTGGCTTACTCCAAGATTGTGATTCATTATCACTAAATGCTTTGCTTGAGCCCACACTATTCATGCGGTGTCAAACTCACACCTTAGCAACTAGTCAAGCACAACTGTTGATAGTGATTCCCTTCTCTTTCACTTTTACTTCAACAATTTAAGTTCTACTACTTAGCACGAAACTCTGCTGCGCTACTCTGATAAAATCACCTTCGACACATTCTTTCTCTGATTGGTGCAAGGTCCATTCTACTCCCATTCCTTTCGCCATCTTAGTGGCGTTCTGGCCGCAGTAGCAATGTCTATGCTACCTTAGACTTCCACTGATAGTCCTTCATCTGATGGCCATGCTAGTCATCATCACAACATGTTCTAATCATATTCGGACACCGGATTTATCCATGCTTCCATCTCGAAATTCGACACCTATCGGGTGAGTCTTCTATCTCCCGCCAAGTGACAAAGACACACTCTTTCGGTTGTCTCATCGGTTTGCTAGAACCGCTCTCGACTTCGATTTTTTTTTCTCTGACCGATTTCCATTTCTGCCTGAACTGGATCTGTACCTTGACTTGGAAACGATGGCTCGATCCCAGATCATATTCCCACTATGGATCTCAACAGGTGAAGCGACAACGGCGGTTACAACACTGACGGCGGTAGTGATAACGACAACGACAACAGCTTGATCTTGAGCTTACTGGCTCATCTAGTTCCCAAGAAATACTTGCATCAGAACGATCCTATCGAACTTAGGATCATTCGACGCTGCTACACAAGTACCAACCTGCAGTGGTACTCTTACACTCGAGTTGGCCAGAGCCAACACTCTACCACAACCACCTCGGGTACCAACATTTGTCAGTGCTTTATCCCGAGTCACAGAGGACATTGTCCTCTTACTAGGAGTTCTCAGCTCCTACTTGCTCATGGTTCAGTCTTTACACTGAAACCCGTCTTCCACATCCACACTTTGGATTGGAAGATGAGCGATCCTCACACGACAATCAATTCTAGCATCCAGCTAACACGGACATGCACCTAGGCATGAATTTAAAGGCATTTCCTACTAACTATCCCATGGTCAACGCTCCTTATCACTCCAATCTTCAACTTAGCTCTGATACCACTTAAACAGGATGTCACGCCCCGATCCTCAGGCACGCACACATCCTTCTCAATTTTGGTCGATTTTATAATGCGATATCCCAGGGGCGAGTATCGCCGACCCTTTCAATTTTTAAGCACATGCGGAAGCGATTATAAATCCCCGACAATAAAACAATGGGATAGAAAAGCGGGGCCATATTTTTCATATTGAAACTTATAACCAAACTTTTATACAAAACACAAACCAAACACTTCAAAACTTTTTATTCTAAACTCTATTCACATCAAGATGGAGATATCAAAGAAGATACAATCTCGGTCCATCCGGGCCGTACTCAAGGCCCCTCTCAAGATTATCTTCTTTTCCCAAAAATCCTTCTCCGACTCTTCCTCCTCGGCTCCTTAGCGGGGTCCCGAAATGTTTTTCCCCAAACCGGGATGAGACTACGTCTCGGCGAGTTCTACCCCACTAAGCCCAATTAGTAAACTATTATACTATAGGCCGCCTATACACGCATAGGGCGAAGACGTACCTTGGCCTCATATCCTACCCGCAAGTCGGTACAATTCATAATAGGCACCAAGCAATCATATCACGGATCGAAGCATCGATCAAATCGACCTAGTCGATTAAATGCCAACAAGACCACTCACGGTCATTTCTAATCGATCAATCAATTCACGACATCAAATCAAAGCAATGAACCACATCAAGTCACACTCGGATCGAATCATCGATCAATCGACCTAGTCGATTACAAATCAATCAGACCATCTCATAGTCATTTCCAATCAATCGATCAATTCACCACATCAGATCAAGCAATGATCAATCGACCTAGTCGATTACACGTCATCACGACCCATGCTTGGTCGGCACATTCAATACTATCTATGAAGTGCTATCAAATCGGATCAACTCACCCAAAGCCGACCATTAGATAGTGTAACTTGCTCAAAGCGATAACAAAGTATACTTTGCTCACCCAAAGCGACATATCGCCCGTAGGTCGATATAGTATCTTGGTATACCGCTCGCCCAAAGCCGACATATCGCCCGTAGGCCGATATAGTATACCCTATGCTCACCCAAAGGCGATAATAAAGTATACTTGCTCACCCAAAGCGACATATCGCCCGTAGGCCGATATAGTATCTTGGTATACTTGCTCACCCAAAGCGACATATCGCCCGAAGGCCGATATAGTATACCCTATGCTCACCCAAAGCGATAATAAAGTATACTTGCTCACCCAAAGGCGACATATCGCCCGTAGGCCGATATAGTATCTTGTTATCTACCGCTCACCCAAAGCCGACATATCACCCGAAGGCCGATATAGTATACCCTATTCTCACCCAAATAATCAATTTAGGAACATATCCTAAATGTCCACCATTAAATCAATTTGGCACAATTCAAAGCTCAAATAAATAAACGAACTGCGCCACGACAATCGCACCAGATTTCGGTCGTCGGCCATCTCAAACTTAATTTCCGAAAAATAAATAATTAATTAATTAATTTCGAAAATTAATATTTAATATTTAAAAATTCCGTTTAGCTCAAAATAAGGTCCAATTAAATAAACGGACTTCACCACGGTCATCGCATAATTTTCCGGTCACGAGCCATCCCAGTTGAATTTTCAGGAAATAAATAATTATTTAATTAATTTCGAAAATTAATTAATATTAAAAATTCAATTTAGCTTAAAATAAAGTTCCCGATTAAATAAACGGACTTCGCCACGATCATCTGCATAATATTCCGGTTCCAGACCATCTCCCTTGAATTTTCGGAAAATAAATAATTATTTAATTTAATTCCGAAAATTAATATTTAAATGCCAAAAATCACACTTAGGCCCGAATCTTCAAATTGAAGCCCGATTAGGGGTCGGAAAATTCCCGAGATGCTTCCAATAAATAGTAGACCACGTCTACTTGCTAATTGCGCAATCAATTTATTTAAATCACATCACAATTGACTAATAATTGTTAATTACTTCTAATCTAACAACCTAAACATAATTAATTAAAACTAAACCAACCTAAAGCATAATTAGCCAACTAATCCAAGATTAGTGAGATTACTCACCAAATCGCGCGCAAATCGGATCAATCCGACGGCGGCGACGCGAGGAACGATTCTTCCCAAAGCGGGTCTCGGGTTCGGGGTCGGGAAACGGCCCAAAACGGGCCAAAACCCTCTGCGATACCCATTTCTCAACTCTCTGATCGCTGCTGCTTGGGGCCGGATTCGGGGCTGGTTGGGGCGGCCAAGGGCGAGGGGAGCTTCGGTGGGTCGAGGTGACGGTGCATGGTGGCCGGAGGTGATCGGGCGGCGGCCGTAGGTGGCTGAACGGGACCGAGCAGAGGCAAAACAGGGCTGAACAGGGGCGATAGCTCGGCTGGGTGAGGCGAACGGCGATCGAACGGGCTAGAGGGAGACGAACGGAGGCGAGGCGGTGTGCGGCGGCTCCCGGCGACGTCGGCTGCTGCTCCGGCGTCCGTCCCAGATCTGCTGGGATTTGAAGTCTTCAAGGCACACCGAAGAAGAAAAGAGATGGCCGAACAGCAGGGTAAGGGGCGGAGAGCGCACGGCGAGGTGTGGTCGACCGCGGAGTAGCGGCGGTTCCGGCTTCGGTGGGCGACGACGGCGGTGAGAGGCGGCGACAGCAGCTCCTTCTCTGCTGGTCTTCGGCTTCCATGGAGGTTTTGAAGAAAAGGAAGAAGAAGATGGGGGAGATCCGTCGACGGAGGAGAGAGGAGAGGAAGAGAAAACCAATTTCTCTTTTCTCTCTCACACACACTCTCTCTCTCTCTCTCTCTTTTGGCCCCACAAATCCAGCTGTCTTCCACTCCATTTTCCTTGCCAAAAATGGCCCTTCTAGAAGCTCTAAGGTAATTTAAATTTTTGGTTCTATGGGCATACGAATTTTGAATCAATTGGCTTCCATTAATCACTTGATTTACTTTAAATCCATCTCACCGCCTCAATGCTTCCATTAAATATCCTCCTCATCCAATAGCTCATCTCGCATCTCAATTTTGTATTCCATTTTAATCCCCGGCTCCAATTGCATAGAAATGACCTAATTAATTCAATTGAAATTAATACCGAAAATTCTGGATGTCACACAATCCATATGCTTTTCACCACATAACAAATTGTTGAATATAACCGACGAAGTTTTCATGACTAAAAGTGAATGAGAATTTATTTGTAGTTTTCAACCCGAAATTTGGTCGTTAATATTATTATAAAGTACATCATTTTTTTGTGGCTAAAAGGGTGCAAATTTGAGACGAAGTTTGTTGCTAAAAGTCCTTTGCAAATTTCGAATTTATATTTTAGGTTGCTATTGCAATTCTGGGTATTTTTATTTCTGTTTTTGCAGCTATTGACACATCATAAATTAAGCAAATGAGCAAATATAAAACAAAAAATTTATTCATAATCTGGCAATGCTTGACATAGTAGTCCAGTCTCCTATATGATAAACCAAAAAAAAACCAAGATCATATCATTACCTAAAGGTGGTCTAACATCCTTGATGATCAATCCAAAAGAAAAAAATTATAAACCAAATTATCATATAAATAGCTGTCCAGCCTCCTCGACAATCAACCAAAAAGTCAAAAGAGCATCAGCACCTGCAAAAAATAGAATTGCTCAGTCGATAAAATTATAGGAAAATTTCCCAACAAGCACCAAATTTATTTTGCGAATGCCAATTGAGTTCAAAATATTTGCACAAAAATTTTAATTTAATTATTACAGTTAATTTCCAAGAAAATTTGTTAATGTGGCGTTCCCGTCATCACTAGTTATTCTGCATGGCACACAGTCACGTCAATGATTTCCAAAGAAAAATTACCAGGAGGACTATATTATAATTTTACACAAAAATTAAAGACTCAATCGATATCCATACAATATGTTTAAAACTGATTGAATAATTTTGCCGTAAAAATTGTGTAATATGAAGCACAGATGCATAGCCTCCATCCGCAACAGATGGTCCGATCGAACGCCGAAAGGGCGCAGATTTTCACCGGAATGATCTGGGCATCATAGATAACTCTGCCTGATTCGCTGGTCAACCCACTACCCATTTCTTTTCTCCTAAATCTAGCTCCTTCAACTACTATTTTTCTAATTGAATTCTTATCATTTACTAATTTCTCTAAAGTGTGCATAATTTTCAAATAATAAAAACAAAACCAAAATAACAAAGTATGTTCAAAAATCAATACAAAAGTTTAGGGCAAATTAAAAAGAACAGTAAAAATAACACTATAAGCACATGTTAGAGCCATGCAAAAGAAATGTCTATTAACCCTATGTGAAATTGTATCAAAGGAGGAGGAGGAGGAAGGCTATTAATGCAGAATGTAATATGCATTTATAATGTAAAAAACACACATCGCTATCCTTTTCTTAGTTTATTTCAATTATTTTGGCTAAGTTTAAATTATGTGTTTTGGCTAAATATACTCTATATTTTTTTTAACATCCAACGATATCCAAACGCTGACTTTATCTACATTTTGAAAATAACATACAACAGTGAGTAACGACATGTAAGTGATGGGTAAGATTATTGGAGCACGTGGCAATACAATGCCAAGTGTGATGCCACGTGGCAAGCATAAACCTAAAGAGAAGTGCCACTTGGCAAGTATAAGAGCAAATGCTCTCTTAACTCTACCTTTAATTATATATAATAGATATAATCATGTGAAGATAACTATTTGCTAGCATCTAACAGTCAAAAGAGATAAGACTGGAACTATTTTTTCGTGCAAAGTCTGTGGCTAGTAAAGTAATCCTTCTTATCTTTTATGCAATCAAGAGAAAAAAAAAATAGCACCTAAAGGCTAAATCCACCATCGCTCTTGTGACATCCTGAAATTCGACCCATTTTCGATAAAGTGAAATGTGCATATCGTCGGCGCACCTATGGTCCTTTTTCTCTGAGCTGATCGCTCATGAGTTAGCTAACTTATTGGGTGAAACCGTTAAGGGATATAACCGCGGTAAAATCCCTAAAAGCTACCTAATTGGTTGGATTGGACTAAAATCGCGTCCGGTCGATTTTAATCATGAAATTTAATTCGATTTTGGGAATCGAATATCCGAACGTGTCACAATTCATTTTTAGGACCGTCTCATCGCCCGTCAAATTATTGACGAGTCCGAAATTTCAATAAAGAAATTATCAAAGGATTAATTGAAGACCAAGAGAAAATAGAAAGAAAAAGGGGAAGAGAAAAGGAAAATATGAATAATGATATTAAGGGCGCGTTTGGTTGTGTTTTACGTTTAAAAATTGTTCCGGGGAACGAAAATAGAAAAAGTATTTCTGTTCCGGGGAACAATTTTTGAACAAAAATACGCGTTTGGTAAACTTGTTCCGGGAATAAAAAATAAACAGAAACATGTTTGGTAAATTTGGATAATTTTTTATTTCTTTTATTTTTTCTATTTTTTCTTTTTTTCTTTTTTCTTTTTCATTTTTTTCTTCTTTTGGCCGGTCGCCGGCCAAGGCCTTGGCCTTGGCGGCGACCGGCCGGCGAGGGCCGAGCTCGCCCGGCGGCGGGCGGCGCGGCCTCGCCGGGCCACCGCCGAGGCGAGGCCGAGGCTCGCCGGCCGCCGGGCGAGCTCGGCCTCGCCGGCCAGGCGAGCTCGAGGCGGGATCTGGGCGAGATCGAGCTCGCCCGGCTGGCGCGAGGTCGGCCTCGCCTTGATCCGGCGAGGCCGAGCTCGCCCGCCCGGCCGGCAAGCCGCGGCCTCGCCGGGCCACCGCCCGGGCGAGGCCGAGCCTCGCCGGCCGGGCGAGCTCGGCCTCGCCGGATCTGGGCGAGATCGAGCTCGCCCGGGCCGGCGCGAGGTCGGCCTCGCCATGGCCGGGCGAGCTCGAGCTCGCCCGCCATGGCGAGGCCGACCCTCGCCCGCCTACGGCGAGCCTCGGCCTCGCCGGGACGGCGAGCGTCGGCCTCGCCGGGGGCCGGCGAGCCTCGCCGTGGCCGGGCGAGGCCGCCGGCCCTCGTCGGCCGGTCGCCGCGACCGTGGCCGAGGCCGGCGACCGGCCTCGGCCGTGAAAGAAAAACAAGAAAATAAAAGAAAAAGAAAAAAAAAAGTGTTTCGATTTGTGTTAAAACAAGAAACAAGTTTTTTTGTTTCTTGTTTAACATTTTTTTTTTTGTTCGCGGAACAAAAAGAATAAAAAAGGAATGTAAACGCACACAAACGCGTTTCTGTTCCTTTTTTGTTCCCGAACAAAAAACAGAAATTTTTGTTCCTTTAACAAACACAATGCAACCATGCAGGCCCTAAGCATTTCCTTTTTCTCTCTCTCTCCCTTTTCTCTCTTTTTCTTTCTTTTCTCTTTTCTCTCTCTCTCCTCTCCCACTCCCTTTCCCCCTCGTGCGAACCCCCCACCGCTTGCCCTCTCTCTCTCTCTCCCCTTTTGACCGGTCAAGCCTTATCCTTTCTCTCTCTCTCTCTCTCTCTCTCTCTCTCTTTCTTCTTCTTCTTCCTCCCTGTGTGTCGAACGAATCGAACCGGGAGCGAAGCGGCTCGGCTCGTCGCGCGCCCGTCACCACTGTCCCGCCGCCCGCGCTCGCACGCCCCGCGTCCGCCGCTCACCGCCGTGCGCCGCCTGCCCTCTCCTCCGCCCAGGCGCCCCTTCCCCGCGCGAGACAGCCCTGTTCGGCCCCTGTTCAGCTCGGTTCCGCCCCATCCAGCCGCCTCCGGCCACCGCCCAGCACCGCCGGACCTCCCCGATGTTTCCCTCGCCCTCCGCCGGCCTCCCCTTGCCACCCTAGCCGCCGGATTAGCTCCGGCAAGCCTTGAACTGCAACCCACGAAATGGGTTTCCAGCTAGTTCGGGCCCACTTTTGGGCCATTTCCAGACCCCGAACCCGAGCCGTGCTTTGGGAAGAATTGTTCCTCGCGTCGCCCCCGTCGGATTGATCCAATTTGCGCATGATTTGGTGAGTAATCTCACTAATCCAAGATTAGTTGGCTAATTATGCTTAAGGTTGGTTTAGTTTTAATTAATTATGTTTAGGTTGTTAGATTAGAATAAATTAGCAATTATTAGTCAATTGTGATGCGATTTAGATAAATTGATTGTGCAATTAGCAAGTAGACGTGGTCTACTAATTATTGGAAGTGCCTCGGGATTTTTCCCGACCCTTAGTGGGCTCCAATTAGGCTTTTCGGGCCTAAGTGGAATTTTTGGTAGTTAAATATTAATTTTCGGAATTAAATTAAATAATTATTTATTTTCCGAAAATTCAACTGAGATGGTTCGGAACCGGAAAATTATGCTGATGACCGTGGTGGAGTCCGTTTGTTTAATCGGGCTTTATTTTGAGCTAAATTGAATTTTTAATATTAATTATTAATTTTCGAAATTAATTAATGAATTATTTATTTTCCGAAAATTCAATTGAGATGGTAAATGACCAGAATATTATGCTGATGACTGTGGTGAAGTCCGTTTATTTAATTGGGCTTTATTTTGTGCTAAATTGAATTTTTAATAATTATTAATTAATTATTTTTCAAAAATTAAGATTTTGATGGCCGACGACCGAAATCTCGTGCTGATCGTCATGGCGTAGTCCGTTTATTTATTTGAGCTCCATATTGTATGGAATTGAATAAATTGTGATATTTTAGGGATTTACCTTAAATTAATTGGAATTGATTGAGATTGAATTATTGATTAGTAAATGGCCAAGTATGTTATTTAGCATTTATAATGCTTTGATTGAGTTGTAAAGTGGATGGATTTATGAGAGAATTGGAAATACTCTGGGTTATAACTGATCAGACACGGTGTATGGACCTACATGGTTCGGTGATTGGGATGTCACTGGCGAAAACGGCGCCTTAAAGAACGCACGTATCGATCTAGTACTCATATTGTTATAGGCATGTATGGTTCGGTGATTAAGGACATCACTGGCGCAAACGGCACCTTAAAGAACGCATACACTTGTCTATTAAATATATTGTTGTAGGCATGTGTGGTTCGGTGATTTGGGATATCACTGGCGAAAACGGCGCCTTAAAGAACGCACACAATTGTCTATTAAGTACATGGTTGTAGGCATGTGTGGTTCGGTGATTTAGGATATCATTGGCGAAAACTGCGCCTTAAAGAACGCACACAATTGTCTATTGAGTACATGGTTATAGGCATGCGTGGTCTTAAAGAACGCACGCAATTGTCTATTGAACAGATCATTGTAGGCATGTGTGGTTCAGTGATTTGGGATATCACTGGCGAAAACGGCGTCTTAAAGAACGCACGCAATTGTCTGGTGAATATGTCACTTTGGCGAACTTGACGCCCGAGAGTATTAACCTAGGATGGTCCGTCTGACATGTAATCAACTAGTTCGATTGAGCAATAAATTGATCCGATTGTTGTGAAATGATTGATTGAAGGGAAATGACCGTGAGTGGTCTTGTTAGTGTGTGATCGACTGAATCGATTGATCGAGATATCGATCTGTGATATGATTACTTGGGTGCCTATTATGAATTGTACTGACTTGCAGGTGGGATCTAAGGCCAAGGTAAGTCCCATGACCTGTGCGTGTTTAGGCAGCCTATAATATAATAGTTTACTAATTGGGCTTAGTGGGGTAGAACTCGTTGAGACGTAGTCTCATCCCGGTTTGGGGAAAAACATTTCAGGACCCCGCTGAGGAGCTGAGGAGGAGTCTGAGAAGGAGAACTCGGGATGAAACTTAAGGAGAAAGATTTTTGGGAGAAGAAGATAATCCCGAGAAGGGCCTTGAGTACGGCCCGGATGGCTGAGAGTTTATCTTCTTTTGAGATCTCCTTTTTATATGATTAAAGTTTAGAATAAAAAGTTGTAGACTGCTCTGGTTTGTGTTTTGTATAAAAGTTTGGTTATAAATTTCAATATGAAAAATATGGCCCTACTTTTCTATCCCATCATTTTATTGTCTCGGGATTTTAACTGCTTCCGCATGTGCTTAATAAATGAAAGGGTCAGCGATATATTGTCCTGTGATATCGCATTATAAAATCGACCAAGTGAGAAGGATGTGTGCGTGCCCGAGAATCGAGGCGTGACAGCTCTAATGGTAGACCAACATGTAATTGTTGAAGTCCAAAGGTCGGAGAGATCAATCAAGCCAACACAAAGAAACCTAGATTGACATGTTAAAATCCAAGAACAAGTTAACACCGAACCTAGAAATTGGTATGTTATGAAGCAAGTTGTTCAGTTACCTTCCACAAAGACATATTTGTGAAGCTTGACTTCATGACAGCATGGCCATCTCTCAGAACAAAAACAGCAGATTTGACCTTCGTCTTTTCTTTTGGCATGTGGAAGATTGAGCTAAGGTGGGGAGCTAACAAGGAAACTAACTATAAAGAGATGTTCGGTTTTTCTTTTCCTAAGCATACCCAAAAACCAGTCACCAACCTATTGTCACGATACTAAACTCCACACATCCATCTCTTGCGATATGAACTCCCATCCTCTTCCTCCATTGCCTACAATTAACAATCCATCCCTCTTTGGTCATTGATTTCAAGTCCTTGAGCCTTTCACAACATAATATCCACACTCTAGTTACCAATATGGCTGCTTCCTCAAAGAACTTTGTTCTCTTCGTCACCCTAGTTCTCTCAACCGTCAATATGAGCTTCGGAACTCGCCATCTACTGCAAACAACCATGCCATCCATACCATCGCTTCCCACAATACCAACACTACCGATACTGAGAACTATACCATCCATACCGTCCCTTCCCATGATGCCAAAAATATCGACACTGACTTCACTGCCACCATTGCCGTCCATTCCCACATTGCCTACCATCCCTACGACCCTGCCTCAGCCCACATTGCCGACGCTGCCCACCACCCAGCCAACATTGCCCACCACTGCTCTGCCGCCACTTCCAAGCGTGCCAACCGTGCCAATTGCCTTGCCCCCGGTGTCGGGCATCCCTACGTCTCTCCCTAAGATTCTTTCCATTCCTTTCCTCACTCCTTCTCCAGCCACTAGCCCCTGAAGATTTTAGTACCATATAAGTTTATCTTAGTGTATCTTTAAGCTGTTGGGGTCCGCCATTTCTTTGAAGATTTTTCGCATATATGTGTGGTGTGTCATTTGATGTCTTTCGGAATTATATTTTTAAGTCACATTGTTTTGTAGTGAGCTCTTTTGGTGTGAATAAATGTCTTTTCGAGTATCTTGTATGTACCGTCTATCATATGTATTGATCGGTGAGTTGGCTTCTACCATCCATATCTTTTCCGCCTCTTCCATGCTTGTTAGTAACTATAACACACACACACACACTCCATCAGTATAAAAATGTGTAATTCCCATACGGCCTTATCCACCTTTTTCAATTGTTGTTAGTGAATCGGTGCTACAAGAAAATCGACCTTTCACTACGGCGGAATTCTTGGCTAAAAAGCCTGGAATTTCATGGCTAAGGCTTCTTGCCTCGAAAATCTTGGTGGCCAAAATGTCTATTGCCCTTGGCAATAGACCTTGGAAATGAAATCGAGTAATTTTGTAGCAAAAGGTATACATTTCACCACGGGATATTTCATGACAAAGTGCGTAGACGCTCAAAAGCAACAGATTTTATTTCGCGGCTAAAGGGCTAAACTTTTGCAACGAAAATTATGTGGGTTGTTGTCGCTTTGTCGACTTGGCGACTCAAAGTTCGGTGAGTAATGATATGGGGCAAAGAAAGATTTTCTGACCAAAGCGTCGAATTTCATAGCGCTTGAATCATCTTCGCCCAAAATTATTCGAGTCAAAAGTTTAAACTCAAAGATAAGATGAGAAACAAAAGTGCGGAACTCATAAAGCATGAGAATTGAAGTATTCCCAACACCAGCGAACGGAGGAAGAAATGCAAAATGGGATGAACTATTTATAATGGAGAGTGAAGTATGTCCAACGTCACATGTATATAAAAATATATAAGACCCATTATCAAGTCACATGATATTTCAACAATATAATTTAGATACCCTTTGTAATTTAAATCGTATTAGTAATACTATTTTCTTAGGCTTAAGTAATTTAAATTGATTAGGATGATTTTTCCATCATTAATATATTCAAGCTGACATATATTTTTTAAATTGTATTTCAAGCTGTTTTCTAAATCTATTAATCTAAAATACAATGAGAGAAAAAGGTAGATAATAAACAAGAAACAACAATACCAATACTATATTCACAAACCTTTTGTCGCGTCCTTCAGAATCATCCTCAATGTCAGCCCAAAAAATCTCAATTAACATCCTAATTTGGGGTATTTGGGGTAATTGTGGCACAATTACCCCAAATTTATTTTTCTATCACAAAAAATATCAATGTCGACCTTCTTAACCCATTTCTTGTCATTTCAACGTCCGTAAAAGTAATCTATTCAAAAATTCTACCTTATCAACATGTGTTTAAGCCAATTACTCGGTTAGAAATGGAATTCATTGATTACTTTAATTTCAAAAAACTCTCCAATAGCTCATAAATGCCTCATTTTCTTGCCTATCCGCTTCACTTCTTAATCTCAAGCTCAAGTCATTAGCTTTTAACATAATTAAGAGTTTTTGTTCAGAATTTTTTGTAACAGAAAAAAGTTAAAGTAAATGCGGTGCAAATATAATGGTCTAGAAATACCATATAAATTAGCTTGGGATAAATGTGGCATGATTGTATTATTTTAGGATTTTTTATATATAAATTAATGTGGATTAAATATAGTACGGGTATACTAGTTTAGAATTTTTAGTGATATTAATCATTCTTTTTATCATTCGTGTAACGCAAAAAAAAAAAAAAAAAAAAAAAAAACTAATAGCTAAAGCCCCAACTATTAACAGTAGACCAGATCATTGATGAAGCCCAAATTTCGGGGAGATCGGTCAATGCAGCACAAACCAACCTTAAAATTATATGTTAAAATCAAGAAGCAAATTGACAATCAACCTAAGAAAATAGCAAGTTATTCAGTTGTCTCCCACAAAGACAGACGCGAAGATTGACTTTAACGAAAGCATTGGTCATCCGTCAGGATATTTGAGCTGAGGAGGTGAGCCAACAAAGAACCAATAAAAGAGATGTTCTGTTTTTTATTATTTTTCCCAACCATACCCAAAAGCCAGTCACCAACTAATTATCACAACCCAAATTTCTATTTGAACTACCTCTTGCTATATAAACTCCCATCTCCTTCCTCCATTTACTCACACTAGTAGCAATCCATTCCTCTTAGCTCATTAATTCAAGTCCTTGAGCCTTTCACAACATAAAATCCACCCTCCAGTTACTAACATGGCTACTTCCTCAAAGAGCTTTGTTCTCTTCATCGCCCTAGTTCTCTCAACCGCCAACATGAGTTTCGGAGCTCGTCATCTGCTGCAAACAACTACGCCATCCATACCATCCCTTCCCACGATACCAATACTACCAATACCGACAACTATACCATCCATACCATCCCTTCCCACGATGCCAAAAATATCGACACCAACTTCACTGCCACCATTGCCGTCCATTCCCACATTGCCTACCATCCCTACGACCCTGCCTCGGCCCACATTGCCGACGCTGCCCACCACCCAGCCAACATTGCCCACCACTGCTCTGCCGCCACTTCCAAGCATGCCAACCGTGCCAACCGCCTTGCCCCCGGTGCCAGGCATCCCTACGTCTCTCCCCAAGATTCCTTCCATTCCTTTCCTCACTCCTCCTCCAGCCACCAGCCCCTGAAGATTTTAGTACCATATAAGGTTATCTCAGTGTATCTTTAAGCTGTTGGGGTCCGCCCTTTCTTTGTAAAGATTGGTCGCATATATGTGTGGTGTGTCATTTGATGTCTTTTGGAATTATACTTTTCAGTCACATTGTTTTCTAGTGAGCTCTTTTGGTGCGAATAAATGTTTTTCCAGCATCTTGTATGTACCTTCTATCATATGTATTGGTCAGTGACTTGGCTTCCATTCTTCCATGTCCTTTCCACTGTTTCAAGCTTGTTAGTAACTATAACATACATTATCAGTACAAAAATGTGTTCTCCGTGTACGGCCTTATCGACCTTTTTTTCATTGTTAGTGGAAATCGACCTTTCGCCGCGGCGGAATTATTGGCTAAGAAGCCTGGAGTTTCGTGGGTAAGGCTTCTTGCCACAAAATCTTGGTGGTGGATAAGTCATGGCTAAAGGCCTGTGGCAATAGACCTTGGAAACAAAATTGAGTAATTTTGTAGCAGAATAGTA
The DNA here is from genome assembly GCA_014182405.2 of Eucalyptus sideroxylon. Classification (NCBI taxonomy): domain Eukaryota; kingdom Viridiplantae; phylum Streptophyta; class Magnoliopsida; order Myrtales; family Myrtaceae; genus Eucalyptus; species Eucalyptus sideroxylon. Next base: position 28,596,847 of record CM024554.2, on the reverse strand, counting down.
AACTTTTCACCGCGAAATATTTCATGACAAAAAGCATAAATAGAGACTCAATAGCAACAAATTTTTATTTCGTGGCTTAAGGACCAACCTTTTTTCCAACAAGATTATGTGGGTCGTTGTAGCTTCGGCAACACAAAATCCTGTGAGTAATGATATGAAGCGAAGAAAGACTGTCTGACTCAAGCGTCAAATTTCAAGCGCTTGAATCATCTTTGCCCACAATTATTCGAGTCAAAAGTTTAACCCGACAGGTAAGATGAGACACAAAAGTGCGAAACTCATTAAACACTTGAATTGAAGTATTTCCAAAACCAACGAAAGGAGGAAGAAATGCAAAATGGGATGAGCTATTTATAATGAAAGAGTGAATTATGAGCTTTTAATACCCCGAAAAATCTCATACTTGTACATATGTAACAAACTTACCCGAAACTAATTTTTTGACCACCAAAAACCCAAATTGATACACTTGTGATAAATTTACCATCTTTTAGATTCCATTAAATTTTATTATCAACTTGCTAAGTTTTATGACATGTGACAATTGACCAATATATCAATTTAGGATTTTACTCTTCATATATCACAATCATACAATTTTTGTGGTTTTTTATGGCATTAATCTAACTTAATGAAGGGTATATTTGTCACAAAAATACAATTTTGGGATTTTTTGTGGTCGAACAAATTAGTTTCTGGATTTCTCTTACTTATTACCCAAAAAAAAAAACAAATTAGTTTCTGGATTTTACCAAAAAAAAAAAAAAAACAAATTAGTTTCTAGTAAATTTTTATCACAAGTATATCAGGATTTTTTGTGATCATTTAGGGTACATTTGTTGCATGTGTATCAAATTGAAATTTTTCTTGATTAAAAAATTAATTTTGGGCAAATTTGTCACAAGTACCAGTTTAGGGTTTTTCAAGGTATCAACCCAAAAGTATATAAAATCCATTATTAAGTCACGTGATATTTCAATAATCTAATTTACATACTTTTTTGTAATTTAAATCGTATTAGTAATTCTATTTTCTTAGGCTTAAGTAATTTAAATTGATTAGGATGATTTTTCCACCATTAATATATTCAAGATTACATATATTTTTTAAATTGTATTTCAAGCTGTTTTCTAAATCTATCAATCTAAAATACAAGGAGAGAAAAGGTAGATAATAAAGAAGAAACAATGATACCAATACTATATTCACGAACCTTGTGTTGCGTCCTTCAGAGTCAACGCCACATTTTGGAGTTCTGAACATCTTTTGGCATCCTGAACATCTTTTGGCATCAATCGAAGGTTTTTTATGTGCTCTTACAATTTTAAGGCACAGTAAACACACATCTATATCCTATTCTTATTTTAAACCAATCATTTGTTATAATTTTAAATTAATTGTTTCGACTAAGTTTTGCTCTATATTTTTTTAGCATTTGAAGATGTTTAAATATTGACTTTATCTATTATTAGCATTTGAAAATAACATATAATAGTGCAGTAACACGTAAATAATCGATAAGTAACACTGAGCCACGAGACAAACATAGAGTTAAAGAGAAGTGTCGTATGACAAGCACTAGAATGAACACTCTCAACTCCGGCTTTATCTATATATGATAGGAACTATCCCATGAACATAATTTGTTTGTCAACACTAGACACCAATCTCAAAGGAGATAAGACTTGAACTATTTTTAATGGAATGTTTGTATCCAGTTTTCACTCTTTTTAGGGTTAATAGCACCACCACATTTAGCCTAAACTAATTTTTATGCCACAAAAAATCCCAAACTATATTACCTGTACCACAATTGTCCCAAACTAATTTTTTATGTCACAAAAATCCCAAATTAGTACAATCATACAACAATTGCCCAAAACTTGTTTTTGTATCACATAAAAAAATCTCGAGATCAGCCTTCTTAACCTGTTTCTTGTCATTTCAATATCCGTAAAAGCAATCTATTCAAAAATTCAACCTTATCAACATGTGTTTAAGTCAATTATTCTATTAGAAATGGAATTCGTTGATTACTTCAATTTCAAAAAACTCTCAGATAGCTCATAAATGCCTCATTTTCTTGACTATCCGCTTCACTTCTCAAATACTCAAGTTCAAATTATGTTAGCTTTAAACATAGTTAAGAGTTTTTATTTGGAACTTTTTGTAACACAAAAAAGTTAGAATAAATGTGGTACAAAGGTAATGGTCTAGAATTTTTTATAGGGTTAATATCCTGAAAAACCCCAAACTAGTACATTTGTGACAAATTTACCCCAAACTATTTTTTTGATAATGAAAAACCCTAAATTGGTATATACCTATGACAAATTTACCCCCAACTAATTATAAAAAACCCTAAACTTGTACATTTATGACAAATTTACCCCAAACAAATTTAGTCAACCACAAAAGACTCCAAACTGGTAAATTTTGACAAATATACCATCCGCTAAATTAGATTAATACCTCAAAAAAATCACAAAAATTGTAAACTGTGACAAACAAATCGTAAAATCCCAAATTGGTATACCGGTCAACTGTCACGTGTCATTTAATTTAATAATTTTACTATAAAATTTAACGAAAACTAACAAAGGGTAAATTTGTCACAGATGTACCAGTTTGGGGTAAATTTATTAAAAGTATAGCAGTTTGGGGTTTTTTGTGGTCAAAAAAAGCTTTTGGTAAATTTGTTATAAATGTACCAGTTTGGGATTTTTCAGGGTATTAACCCTTTTTTATAACATAAAAAATTAATTTGGGATAAATATGGCATTGTTATATCAATTTAGAATTTTTTTTTTTACACAAAAACTAATTTGGAGTAAATGTAGTATGGGTATATCAATTTAGAATTTTTAGTGATGTTAACCCTTTTTTTTATCATTTGTGTAAAGAGAAAAAAAAAAAATACCTAATGGCTAAAGCCCAACCAATTAACAGTAGACCGGATCTTTGACGAAGTCGAAATTTTGCGGAGATCGGTCAATGCAATACATACCAACCTTAGAATTATACGTTTAAAATCAAAAGCAAGTTAACAATCAACCTAAGAAAATAGCAAGTTATTCAGTTGCCTTCCACAAACATAGATGCAAGCTTGACTTCAACGAAAGCATTGGCCATCTGTCAGGAGATTTGAGCCGAAGAGGTGAGCTAACAAAGAGCCAATAAAAGAGATGTTCTGTTTTTTATTCTTTTTCCTAACCATACCCAAAAGCCAGTCACCAACTAATTATCACAACCCAAATTTCTATTTGAACTACCTCTTGCTATATAAACTCCCATCTCCTTCCTCCATTTACTCACACAAGTAGCAATCCATTCCTCTTAGCTCATTTATTTCAAGTCCTTGAGCCTTTCACAACATAAGATCCACACTCCGATTGCTGACATGGCTACTTCCTCAAAGAGTTTTGTTCTCTTCATCGCCCTAGTTCTCTCAACTACCAACATGAGCTTCGGAGCTCGTCATCTGCTGCAAACAACTACACCATCCATACCGTCCCTTCCCACGATACCAACACTACCAATACCGACAACTATACCATCCATACCATCCCTTCCCACGATGCCAAAAATACCGACTTCAATGCCACCATTGCCATCCATTCCCACATTGCCTACCATCCCTACGACCCTGCCTCAGCCCACATTGCCGACGCTGCCCACCACCCAGCCAACATTGCCCACCACTGCTCTGCCGCCACTTCCAAGCATGCCAACCGTGCCAACTGCCTTGCCCCCGGTGCCGGGCATCCCTACCTCTCTCCCTAAGATTCCTTCCATTCCTTTCCTCACTCCTCCTCCAGCCACCAGCCCCTGAAGATTTTAGTACCATGTCTAGTTATCTCAGTGAATCTTTAAGCTGTTGGGGTCCGCCCTTTCCTTGTAAAGATTGCTCGCATACATGTGTGGTGTGTCATTTGATATCTTTCGAAATTATATTCATCATTCGCGTTGTTTTCTAGTGAGCTCTTTTGGTGCGAATAAATGTTTTTCCAGTATCCTGTATGTACCTTATATCATATGTATTGATCAGTGACTTGGCGTCCTTCAATCATTTCTTTTTCCACCGGTTCCGATCTTGTTAGTAACTTTTATCATACGCCATCAGTATAAAAATGTGTTCTTCACATACGGCCTTATCCACCTTTTTTTCATTGTTAGTAGAGAATCGGCACTCCAAGAAAATCGACCTTTCACCGAGGCAGAATTCTCGGCTAAGAAGCGTGGAATTTCATGGCTAAGGCTTCTTACCACGAAAATCTTCATGGCAGAGATGTCATGGCCAAAGGCCTGTGGCAATAGACTTTGGAAACGAAATCGAGTAACTTTGTAGTAGAATGTATACTCTTCACCATGGGATATTTTAGGGCAAAAGGCGTAAAATAGACACTCAAAAGCAACAAATTTCATTTCGTGGCTAAAGGGCCAACCTTTTGCAACGAAATTTACGTGGGCTATTGTAGCTTTGGCTACACAAAATTTCATGACTAAGGATATGAGGACAAGAAAGATTTTCTAGACGAAAGTATTAAATTTCGTAGTGCTTGAATCATCTTTGCCTAAAATTATTCGATTCAAAAGTCTAACACGTTAGGTAAGATGAGACCTAAAAGTGCGAAACTCGTGAAGTAGGTGAATTGAAGTATTTCCAACACCAGCGACAGGAGGAAGAAATGAAAATGGGATGAGCTATTTATAAAGAAAGAGTGAAATCTTTCCAACATACATATATACATATACATATACATATTTATACATATGTATATATATATAATAGACCCATTGTCAACTCATGTGATATTTCAACAAACTACTTTAAGTATCTTTCGTAATTTAAATCGTGTTACTAATTTTTTATCTTAGGCTTGAGTAATTTAAAATGATTAAGATTATATTTTCCATCATTAATTTTATTCCAGCTAAAAAAATTGTATTTAAGTTATTTCCTAATCTATCAATCTAAAATACAAAGAAAAGTTAGATAATAACCAAGAAACAACAATACCAATACTATATTCACAAACCTTGAGGAAGGGGCCGATTTGGACGAACATCTGGCTTCCTGCCAATCATTAATCTTTGGAGAAATTTTACGAAAACAGAAAAAGGGAATTAAAAAAAAATCTAAGTAATAATAGAATTATGAGGCGGATATTTCCTGCACTTGTGTCGCATCCTTCAGAATCAATTACAGGTTTTCAATGTGCTCTTACAATTTTAAAACACAGAAAACACACATCTATCTATGTCCAGAAAACACACATCTATATCCTATTCTTAATTTAAATCAATTTTTTTTAGTTTACATTAATTTTTTTGACTAAATATACTCTAGATTTGTTTAGCATTCGTAGATATTTAAATGCTAAATTTATCTATTATTAACATTTGAAAAGAACATATGAGAGTGTAGGTTTACAAGTAGATTATGAGTAAGTACCACTAGGCCACGTGACAACGCAATGCCAAGGGTAATTCCACATGACAAGCATAGAGTCAAAGAGAAGTTTTGCATGATGATTACAGGAACGAACACTCTCAACTTATTTTTGGTTTTAACCCTACGACATAGAAGGAATAGGAAAGCACTGACTCTATTTATTGGAAGAAAATAAGTTTCTTGAAATATTGTGTATATTGTACCTTTTGAGGCAATTATAGGTCCTGGGAGGCAATTCGAATTGGTCAATAAAAATGGATTTCAATGCTATTTCTTTTTTCGTTTTCCTTAGCTTACTATAGTCATCATATATAGATATGATATCCAATTAGTGGCTTTGTCTATATATATATGATAGAAACAATCCCATGAACATAACTTATTTGTTAACACTTGACACCAATCTCAAAGTATCTAAGACGAGAACTATTTTTCTGTGGAATGTTTGTGTCCAGTTTTCATTCTTTTTAACGTCAATAGCATAAAAAATCACAAATTGATACATCAAAAATCACAAATTGATACACTCGTCTCATATTTACCTTAAATTAATTTTCATCTCACCAAAACCTCTAACTAATACACCCGTACCATATTTATCTCAAACTAATTTTTACATCACAAAAACCATGAACTTATTTTTGTATTACAAAAAATCGTAAATTGGCCTCATCAACCTATTTCTTGTCATTTCAATATCCATAAAAGCATTTTATTCCAAAAATCCGACTTATCAACATGTGTATAAGCCAATTATTCTATTAGAAATGGAATTCGTTGATTACTACAATTTCAGAAAAGTCTCGGATAACTCATGCCTATCTGCTTTACTTCTCATATCTCAGTCTCAAATCTCAAGCTCAAATCATTAGCTTTTAACATCATTAAGAGTTTATGCTCGGAATGTTAGAGTAAATGTAGCATGAGTGCACCAATTTAGAATTTTTTTTATAACATAAAAATTAATTTAGAAGTAAATATGGCACGATTGTATCAATTTAAGATTTTTTTTTTACATGAAAATTAATTTAGACTAAATGTTTTACAAATATACCAAATTAGGGTTCCTATTGGTAGTGACCTTTTTTCGTTACCATTTGTGAAATGACAAAAAAAAAAAAAAAAAAGGAGTACCTAATGGCTAAAGCCCATTACTTAACAGTAGACAGGATCATTAATGAAGTTCAATTTTCGGGAAGATTGGTCAATGCAGCACTAACCGACCTAGAATTATATGCTAAAATCAAGAAGCAAGTTAACAATCAACCTAAGATAATAGCAAGTTGGGAAGCATGTTATTCAGTTGCCTTCCACAAAGACAGATGCGAAGCTTGACTTCAACGAAAGCATTGGCCATCTGTCAGGAGATTTTGTGCTGAGGAGGTGAGCTGACAAAGAACCAATAAAAGAGATGTTCTGTTTTTTTTTTCTTTTTCCTAACCATACCCAAAAGCCAGTCACCAATATCACAACCCAAATTTATTTTTGAAACACCTCTTGCTATATAACCTCCCATCTCCTTCCTCCATTTACTCACACAAGTAGCAACCCATTCCTCTCAGCTCATTAATTTCAAGTCCTTGAGTCTTTCACAACATAAAATCCACACTCTAGTTACCGACATGGCTGCTTCCTCGAAGAGCTTTGTTCTCTTCATCGCCCTAGTTCTCTCAACCGCCAATTTGAGCTTCGGAGCTCGTCATCTGCTGCAAACAACTATGCCATCCATACCATCCCTTCCCACAATACCAACACTACCGATACCAACAACTATGCCATCCATACCATCCATCCCCACAATACCAACAACTATGCCCTCCATACCGTCCCTCCCCACAATACCAACAATATCGATACCAACAACTATGCCATCCATACCGTTCCTCCCCACAATACCAACAATATCGATACAGCCAACATTGCCCACCACTGCCCTGCCACCACTTCCAAGCGTGCCAACCGTGCCAACTGCCTTGCCCCCGGTGCCGGGCACCCCTTCGTCTCTCCCCAATATTCCTTCCATTCCTCTCCTCACTCCTCCTCCAGCCAGCAGCCCCTGAAGATTTTAGTACCATATAAGGCTATCTCAGTGTACTTTTAACTTGTGCGGGTCGCTCCTTTTGTTTCTAGAATCATTGTCATGCATTTGTGGTTTTGCGAGATTGTGTTTTGTGATTCTGTGTTGTCTGTGTTACGTAAGGGGGGCACCTATATGTTGTTCATGTTATTTAATAGGGAGATCTCTTTCCAGTTTCTTGTATCTGCAGATCTACTATTTATACACATCGATCAGTGATTTCTTTGTCCGCTACTATCATGATTTTTCAATCACTCCCAGCTTATTATTACTCACAGTTCATTTAATCGGATTGACTTGAGCACAAAATTGCAAAGATTATCATATCAATTGCAAGACAAGATTTCATTTTGTCTGTCTGTAACAAAAATGCCTGCAGTTCTTCGAATGTGTTGTCTGAATCGCTTGAAAGATACACGGCTCCAACCACTAGGAGGAATTACATTTTGAATTAAAGATTTTGACCTCAGTTATTTCTTCAAAATCTATGGGACCAAGATGCAATAATCGCAATTAAGAAACCTCCTACTAAGCATATTCCCACTCAAGGTCACCCAAACGCCAGCAACTATGTATTGACAAACAGAAGATTATGAAACCCGCCTACATGAATAGAGCAGATTAATAACAATCTGCAGCATCTACATATAACTCGAAGTTCCATCAACATCAACAGATAAGAAAAGAATAGGTAAATAGAGGATAGACAAGACTTTGAAAACCATCACCCTGAGGCATAGTATTCCATTTCCAGCTTCATCCCTTGTAGCTCAAAGAAAGCCTAAACTCAATTTCTCGGTATACTTCTCTCAATTGAGAAAAGAAAGCACAAAACAGCTTTCATAGCACTGATGATCTTACTCCAAGATGGAGAGCATCAAAGATTCACTAGCGAATAGAACTACATGCAGAGATACAATCTAACTCAGGCACGACACTCGATGTATAACTTGGAAGGATAACATCACATTTTAGGAATCCATTTAGTATGTTCACTCTGAATCAGAAGAATCAGCATTTGAGCTTTGCCGGACACTCCTCCTAGTTTGCGCACCAGCCCTTGAATTTACTGAGGATTCACCTTCGAAAAAGATAACTTGAGATTTGGCCAATCTTTCCTCCAAATCCTCTGTGCTAAATTCATCAGTCCCACCAAGCTCATCAAATCCCACCTAATTACAAATTGAGTATAGCATATAAGAAACAAGAGACCGTGGGTTTCAAAAAGGACATCCATCATTCTAAAGATTAACCTGCAAAGTCATGTATCATACCACATAATCCTCCACTTTTGCATTCTTTATGAGAGCAAGAGTAGGGAGAACAACGATCTTAAGCTTTTCAGCAAGAAAAGGGCTTTTCTCTGCTTGGATTTTCACAAAGCGGGTCTCTATATGTTGCTTTGCCAAAATGCTCATGTGTTTGTCCATCACCTGCAAATCACCAGTGATCAAATATCATTCCTTCTAGAGCAGCACACCACCCCCTACTCAGAGGGTTGAATCCTTCCCTTCCACAACATTTGTTCTAATACCATGGTCAAAAATATCGAAATCCCGAACAGAAATATCACTTGGGAATTCAATCAACAAAAGTAAACCCATCACTCTTCAAAATTCAAACAGCTGCTTTAAGTATCTTAATTCCCCCAAGCAGTGTCGACATCACCTTCATCTCACCATAGAGATAGCAGCTACATCATCTATTCATAAAGATAATTCCGTCCCATCTTTAGTTCCCATGGACTAGTGAAAGCAAAAAAACTTCTTTATGCTGACCACATTTGCAGAACCTATTGTAAGCACATACTAATCCACCTAATACAAAGAAAACCCGAAAGATGGTAAGACCGGTATGCTCATTTTTTTTTACAAAGAACTGGGGCAAAATTCCGTAACTCTGTCGAATGCTAAAATGAGCCCGCGAACTTAAACAACCACAAAGTAGCATTTGCCAAATTGCAATACCCTCATAATATCTATTCTAGCTTTACTCGTGGCATGAATTACTAATGAGTAAGCAACACTTCAAAAACAATTCTGAATCTTGAGCTGAATATCAACACGAAATTCCAATATTTCAGAGCAATGGCGATCCAAGGCACTCACAACTTCACCTACCCAACCCCCAAAAACACCTCAAAATCGACAAAAACCTAAAAGAAAAGAAAATGAGAACATTCAAAATCGTCATCAATTCCAGAACTAGGGGACGCGGACTCACCTTGCAGGGCCAATTCTCGCGGTAGAAGTGGCAGACGACGCGGTCGCTGGCCTTGACGACGGAGAAGAAGTCCTTCTCGGCGGGGATCTCGGAGTAGTCGCCGTGGCCGAGGGAGATCCAGCGGCTCCGCTTCTCGGCCATCCGCTTCATCTGCGCCAGCCGCCGCTCCCGCAGCGCCTCCAGGTCGTCGTCGTCGAGGCGGTCGAGGGCCGCGATCTGCTCGTCGATCTTGTCCTCCACGGCCTTCGCCACCGTCAGCACTTGCTTCTCGATGATCTGAAGAGAGAGAGAAAAAAAGGCCAAAATTAGGCGAAATCTCGGAGACCCATGAAAGATCGGACGGGGAGAGGTTCGAATTCGGGAGAGGGGGGATCGACGATGCGATGTGGGAGTGACCTCTTGAACGATGGGGTTCGCCATTGGAGGTCGGGCGGTGTTAGGAAGCAACTGGAAATGGCGATTTGGCGATGCGCAGATAGAGAGAGACTGTGTTTTCAAATTATGCCAAAATCTTAAATGGTAAGGGAGGGAGAGAAGAGAGAGGGGGAGCGACGGTGTCGTTTTGAGGGTCCATGGGCTTTTTTTCTGATGAGTTGGAGCCCATTTTTTATATGGGCCTCTCCTGAGTCATCCGAAATGATCTCGGTTTTGGTGAGAGGTGATAAGTAGAAGACCGATACTAACACGCGACACGCATACGTTTTTTCAAAAAGATAATTTCAAAATGTTATGACATATTATATATATATATATATATATATATATACTTACTATTGACTTTTAACCAAATGATATATTAGATTAAACTATAATTTTTATGATTATTTTAATCAAATTAATATGGATCAAATTCATAAATAAATAAATAGCTTATAATGAATATACACTAAAAACATTAATCCGTCATTTATTAATATCATTTTATTGTTGCTGGCTATCTCCGGTTCTTCCAAGATATTCCCATTGCGTGATGCAGCATCCAGTCTCTTCAGCTTTGGATGCTTCCATGGTGTCCCTAACTCGTTGTTTTTCAATTTTCTGGTTGTACTCCTCCTCCCCTGCGCGGGTGCCTTCGTCTTTCCCCCTCTTTTCTTTTTTGGCTGCTATTTAGCTTGGTTCTAGCTGTTGTTCTTTCGTTCCTTTCTCTGCAGCTCCTTCCCCCCTCCCTTCCGCGGCACTCTTCCACTCTATTGACTGGTTGTCTTCTGAGTGTAAGCCTTGGTGCCAGGGTCTTTTGATGTACATTTGTGTAGCTCATTGGTTCAAAAGTTAATATTTATTTACCCTTTACCAAAAAAAAAAAAATCATTTTATTGTTTCAACTTAACAAATTCAACTCTATTTCAATAATTCATAGAACTTAGAGAAAAAACATGCAATTCATATTCTAGACTTGCATGTTAGATATGTTAGAAGAGGAGGAAAAAAAAATTAAGTGGTGAATTGTGTATCACGGAAAATGAAAGTCAGAAAAAAAAATAGAAGACTAATGCTCCGTTCGTTTCACGGAAAATATCATGTTTCCTAAAACATTTTCCTGAAGTTATTTTCCGGAAAATTACTCTATTTTCCTCGGTGTTCGGCCAAAATCTAAAATTTGAGTGGAAAATATTTTCCACTTTGTTCGTTAGCTCAAACATTTTCCTGAAAAAAAAAAAAATTATCAAAAATTGAATTTTAATATTTTTAATTGACCAAAAAATTTATTTTATTTATTTATATTTTTTAAAATGATTTTTTAATTATTTATATTTTTAAAAATAGAAATTTTTATTATTTATTATTTCTTTTTTTTTCCTTCCTCCTTCCTCCTCCTTCTTCCTCCCGATTCCTCCCGAGCGGCTTCGTCCGCCGTCGCCTCCTTCCTCCTCCTTCTTCCTCCTCCTTCCGCCGCCGCCACCTCCTTCCTCCTTGATGATGGTGGCTGCCCGGCCGACCAAGACCCGGTGGCCAAATCCGGCGAGCTCGAGGCTCGACCGATCTCACCCGAGCTCGCCGAATGCGCGGCGACGAGCTCGAGCTCGCTTGGATCCGGCAAGCCGCGAGCTCCGTCGCCGGATCCGACGAGTTCACGGCTCGCCACCGCATGACGAGCGGCCTGGACGGCGAGCTCCCCGCGAGCCTCCTGACGCCGCCGCGGAGCTTCCTCTTGAGCCGGATCCTCCCGAGCAGCTTCGAGCCGCCGAGGAAGCGGAGCACGGCGGTGGCGGCGGCTCCCAGCAAAGAGCGGGCGGGCGGGAGCGGCCGGGAGGGCGGAGGGCGGTCCCGGAGAAGGACGTCGTCGGCCGACTTCACGGCGGGGAGAGCAAGAGAGAGAGAGAACGAGAACCGAAGGAAGAGAAGAGGCGAGGCTTGGAAAATGTTTTCCTCTTTTGAAAAGAGGAAGACATTTTCCAAGCTGCAAAGAAGGAATTTTCCAGTCAACGGAAAATGTTTTCCTTGACCGTGATTTTCCGCCCATCCGAACACCGGAAAATATGGAAAATATTTTTCTGGAAGTTATTTTCCGCGAAACGAACGGAGCTCTAAGTTTTTCTTCTTTCTCCATTTATTATTTTTATTATTGTGTTTTATTTTTTCACACACACACACATATATTTTAGCCTCTCATTTATTGAATTTTTAAAATTGATCTCGATGTCGGAATCACGTATCAAAAACTTATATTTCAGAATTCTGACTCGAGTGTCGGAGAATGTCGAGAAAGTTAACCGGGTGTCGGATTTTCCGACATGTGTTGACTGAGTGTCTAAGAGTGTCTGAAAGTGTCGGAAAGTATCAGACAAGTGTCGAAGTATTTGACACGATATGAAAGCTTTGAAAGAGTGTCAATACTTCATAGGTGATAGGTATCAAGTTGGGCAAAAATTTCCCAACCTAAAATTGAGAACTGACCATGAACCGAACTAGTCTTTTTTCAAGAACCCAATTCTATGGACCGGTTGGTTCTGATTCAGTTCTATTCGGAGACCGGCCGTTTCTATATTAGGTCGGGAACGAAATTCTTTTAGTAAAACATAAAAGTTACGTTGGTTCAAGTAATTATATTATTATATTTTTGTGTTGAATACCATGGTTCAATTCTTAACTCAATGGTTGCAAAAATATTTTCTCTTTCCAATATGAGGCTTCAATACCAGTTTAGGTAGGGATAGAATTGATCGAGTCGGTTACCAATAGGACTCCGACCTTGGAATTAGAGATCAAACCAATTCTAGGCCGGCTACAGGTTCGTAGAATCGGGAATTGAACCGGTTTGGTCATATTCGAATTATGACCTGAATCCAGCTCTCTCCCCTAGTTTTCAAAATGATCAGGCCCCTGGTTTTCAAAATGATGTTCAGTCTGATATCTTCTTTTCAATTGACACAAAAAAGATAAAATGCTCACTTTTCAGAAACACCAAATACAGGCAATATAATTCATGGGAAAGGGGCAAAAGACTGCAACTACTGGATGACATGTCCTCATCAGGACTACCCCCACCAGGAAGACAGAAACACAAACACCTCCCAAACACAAAATCAAGCAGAGATGTCCACATGCTATTAAGCCCTAGTCTGAACACTACAATCTCTTATTGATCATCAAGGCCATGAACTCAAGCTCAAACTTTGGAGTCTCTAGATTCAATGGAGAATGCATAGGTGATCAAGGGCATTTCGGCTTGCCCTTGGAGCTGCGCTTGTCACGGTAGCAGGGGCACTCGTGCTTGTTGCCATAGGTCCCAGACGGGACGCACCCGCACTCCTGGCAGCAGATGTTGCAGTACTTGACGCACCGGTCCATCACCCCCGCCTTCGCGCACCTCCCGTTGCACTTATTCCCACAGAATGCTGCAGTATTTCATCTATGTACTATTATCGCCAGCATCAATGCATGTTCATGGACATCACTTACATGGAAACCTAACTAAAAAGTGGATAAATCCCGATGTTTGTAACTCACTAATTAAAGGCGTGATCGGATGAAAACATGGCTAAATACGAAAAAACATTATGGAGAGAGAGAACCCAAGTCAGGCTGAAATGGAGCTGCTCAATCGGAAGCACAAGACCATAATCCAAGAAACATTTCACAAGAATCTATTCTTGCAAGCATTGACATGACTTGAAATCTAGCATTTCAGGAAGATGGTCATTTCAAGAAGAGGATATGCTTGCTTATACTCACGCGACGTTGCAGATGAAGGCTCCGAGAGAGCGAAGCTCAGGAGGAGCGAGCAGAGCAGAAGAGTCGGAGCCAGCGGCTTCATGGCTTTTCTTCTAGCTTCTCTTTAATCTTCGGGTCTCGCTAACGGTGGAGGTCTCGTTCTGTCGAGATGTAGTTCTTATATAAAGAGCTACACCTGGAAATGAAAAGAGAGACGGAGCTCAATCGAAACCGTCCACCGTCGTCGGATCCGCATGAATTCTACGTAAGATCCGCCACTTTTAACGGCCCAGATCCAGCTCAGTGTTTATGTTGCACGTGTGTAGTAACGATGACTTACTCTGTCTTGAACGACGGATGAGGATTGTTTCCATCTTCTTCTTCGGTTCTTGTCGTTTCTTGTTCTGTCGCGAGTGCTGTGGCTTAGCGTTGTTTGGTGATGGCAAGCGTTGTCCGAACGTTGTCAGTCACACGTGAAGGTGGCAGAGAAGGATGGCAGGTGGATTCTGCGGGGGATGGCGGTCGGTGCGATGAAGGCGGAGGTGTCGGTAGGTGGTGTCAGTCGTGACAAATTCCTAGGTGCTGTCATAAACTGTTGCAGCTCGTGAAAATGCTGTAGACGTGTACATGAAAGATTAGCGAGAATTCATGGTCTAATTACCTAGACTCTACTCCAATCCTATTTCCATTCCCGAATTTTTTTGTCTGAAAAGTATCCACAACTTTCGTTCTTATCTCGAAGCTGCCCACACATCCCAAAATTACCACTAGCTTCTGGGTTAGTTAAAGATTCATTAGTATAACATTCATTTTTATCAACACTCTCACGTTTATATAAGACAACTTCTTAATGCCGATAATGTTAAAAGAAACCGATGATGATGATTTTGACATATTTGAGACTAAAGTAAAAGTTGATTTTTTTTTTTTTAAGAAAAAAAATTGAGGAGAGGATTGAGATTTAGTAAAGTTGAGGGATTTTTAGGGTATTAGTCTTAAGAAAACGAGTACTTGTAATTGTGGACAGATTTACACGACTTAGAACTATACAAACTATTGAAATTAAATCAATGCATTAAAAAAGAAAAACTTCACAAATTTTATTTTGATCCTCAAGTATGAGGTGATAGTTTGAGAATGGGAAAAGTTTTTAAAATGTCTTATATTTATTATACTTTTATCAATTTAATCCTAAACTTTTTAATTTTGTTAATTGAATCCTAAACATTTTCATATTTTATCAATTGAGTTCATCTGGTCAATTCTAGTTAGAAATCGCTAATGTAAATACCGATTGTCTTACATGACATAGTTAGTATTAACATAGATAATTTTAGTAATATTTTAATATTTTTTAAATTATGTATTTATTTTCTTTTCTTTTTCTTTTGCTTCTCTTTTTGTTCTTCATTTTTTTCTTCTTTTTCTTTTGCTTCTCTTTTTGTTCTTCATTTTTTTCTTCTTTTCTTTTGCTTCTCTTTTTGTTCTTCATTTTTTTTCTTCTTTTTCTTTTGCTTCTCTTTTTGTTCTTATTTTTTTTCTACAACTAGCAAGAGCCACCGAGCTCTCAACGGCTCCTAGAAAGGGTCACAAAGCCCCTCATCAGCCATCGATGAGGGTCATAGCTCTTACCACCTATGTAGCACCGACACAAACACGCGACACGCGACACAACATGACATGACATGCTGACACATCATTTCTTAAAAATAGAGAATTTCAACACGTTCCGACACGTTATATATTAATTAATTAATTAATAATAATAATAATAATAATAATAATAATAATAATAATAATAATAATAATAATAATAATAATAATAATAATAATAATAATAATAATAACAGCCTAGAATTAATTTACACGAAAAATATTAAATCATATCATTCATTATTTTAATTTGTTACAATAATACACAAAACTTAGAGGAAAAAAACATTGTTTAAAGAAAAATGCTGAAATGATATTTTTAAATTATTTATTTATCATATATAGCATTTTTTATTACTTCTTTCATAGTAAAAGACTTTTTTTAAAAATAAAACAATTCCAAAAAACCAAAAAAAAAAAAAAATTGACCTTGTGCGTATATTTATAGCAATTTTATTACTTCTTTTATTACTTCTTTTGTATATATTTATATTTTGACCCCTCAAGTATTAGAAATTTTTAAAATTGACCCTTGCGTATCGGAATTGCATGTCGGAAAGAGTTGACCACGTGTCGGACACGTGTCGAAGTGTCAGACACAACACGAAAGCTTCCAGAGAGTTCCGTGCTACATAGCTTACCACTGGTATGGGTTGCTGCCCTTACTCGGCCTCACCCAAATCTAGGCAAGGCCATCATGATTGGCTATTGCTTACAACCATGAATGCCCAAGCTTTGAGCTCGCGTTTGCCATGGAAGCTTAAGCTTCAAGCTTGTGATCACCATGGGTAATCGAGCTTAATCTCTAATCT
Organism: Eucalyptus sideroxylon; assembly: GCA_014182405.2. Classification (NCBI taxonomy): domain Eukaryota; kingdom Viridiplantae; phylum Streptophyta; class Magnoliopsida; order Myrtales; family Myrtaceae; genus Eucalyptus; species Eucalyptus sideroxylon. Next base: position 28,580,475 of record CM024554.2, on the reverse strand, counting down.
CTTAGGCATGGACGCTTAAGCTTCAAGCTCTAGGCTAGCAACGATGGCATGAGTTTGAAGCTCACTTCTTTGGCCATGGATAACACCATACTCGCAAGCAATGCAGCCTCGCCTGTGGTTATGATGGCCCTACCTAGTGGCCATTGAGGGCTTGGCAACCTTCATCAACCATGGTAAAATAAAAATAAAAATAAAAATTCAAAAAAATGAAAATATTATTAAAACTTTTTTTAGTCCACATCAACGATTTTTTATCAAAATTGACCGGATTGACTCCATTTGACGAAATATGAAATAGCTTAGAACTCAAGTGATATATTAAAGGTTTAAAATTGAATCGATAGAAATGTGATATGTTTAGGACTTTCGACAATTTTCCGGAGAATAGATGTATGAAGGTATCTAGAACACAAACGATGACTATTCAATTCTACAAAAGTATGGTTAAGGTAATTCTACGTGCAATCATCATCTCAATAAATCTAATTCCAGTAGAAAATGGTTTGAAATGAAATATTCTTATGTAATTACTGTATAGTAAATGATATGACATCTTGTTCAATGCACTAATATCATATGATAATTTCCTTGAAAATCGATATCCAAAATTAGAAATTTGGATATCAGTACAATAACCCAAAAAAAAAAGCATTTTATTAAACACTCTTTATTGCCTTCATGAATCAATTTCATAAAATTTAAAGTAAATCAATTAGCAAAAATGCATGAACCTAAGTATATGTGTCAGTACTAAACTATCTTTTTTTTTTAAAGAAAACTCAGTTATTAAGGAAAAAGAAAAGTGAATATACTACAAAGATGAAAATAAATATACACATGAACTGTATAAAGTAACTTGCAATTTCGTTGAGAAATTATTTGAGCTGTTAGTCTGGATAAAAAATAAGTTGAAAGAGAATATTTAAGTGAATTGTGAATATTAAATGAAGAAAATAATGAAAGAAGGGGGTAAGGGACACATGTCCATCCCCGAAAGGCTCCTTTCATCTACACTGTTGATGTTAAGCGAGTGCTACAGTTGCAGAAAAAGGCCCTGACACAAAACTTTCCATTTTTCCCATTCATCTGTTGGTGAAGCAAGTTTCATCTCCTTGCCTTGTTGAAGTATCACGAACCTCCATGGCAAGATGAGACGGCAACAGAAGGAAAAACATCCAGCTGAACCCAGAAAGATTCAGAGAGATTTTGCACAAGCATTCACACACTTCCAAGTCTAATTTCTCCTCCCATTCTTCCCCAGAAACAGATGCAACAGTCCCCAAAAACACAATGACCTACTAAGCTTAACGGTAAACTTGAGATGCTTACATGGGAATGATTACTATAGCAGATGCTAACAACAGAACAAATTAAATATCTAGCTTACTAAAGAGATAATGTTGGGAAATCCCAACATAACAACACAACAGGTAATTGGGTAGCAGATATACTCACAAGATACCCAAGCCATGCCTTTCACTAAAATATAGTTTCTTTGCCATGCTGTGAATTGTTTACAACAGGACAGACGCACTTAACAAGTTCATCATTCAATGTTCAGCACAGCAACTTTGTATAACCCTCACCATGGCTTTCACTATAAACATAGTTTCTTCCCCCTGCTGGGAATTGCTTCCAGCACGACGGACTCACTTAACGAGTTCGTCATTCAATGTTAACACAGCAAATCCATATTTACACATATTGAAGGTAGGAGAATATACAACTAGAACCAAGAATCATCAACCTCCCAGGCTGTTGGATATGGGAACATTCTGGCCATTAGAGTAGTCCTTTGTATCATCATTTGATGCTAGCAGATTGACCTGACAATTATGGCTCAATTTAACTCATAACCCAAGGATATATAACACATAATTTTGAGAGCAAATGAAATAACAAATTGTTGGCAGATCATACCTTGACAATCTCTGATTTTGAACTTGGACGCATATAGGCAGCTAAAATGCTCATGTTGAAATCCTGATCACAGTAGTTTAAGTGAATGAGGATGGAAACAGCATGGGATAATATAACAGTGAACGAAAGTGCAGGATAGACATCAAACGGCTATTAGTGCATCGCTTAGGAAGCAATCACTCAAAGAGTGAGCTTTTTCTGCTTATAAATGATAATTGAAGGATTTGAGACAGGAGAGAAACAATAAAAAGCTGATCATGCCAGTCTTCTTAACAGTTAAATGGTAACCAATCCAATAAGTAACAACATCTTTCTGACATGTAGCAAGCAAATAAATGCATGAATTTCAGGAAGAAACAACAGCAACAGAGGTATAAATTAGTCTGCAAGTTAACATTAGAACTACTATATAAGCAGGATTCGTATTCTTAGGTGAGATATTCTCTCCCAAAGTTTTGCCCTCTCAAGCTTCTTGCAACCAGAAAAATAACAGAAGACGCATTCTAATAGCTTGGTTTCTTTTTTTTTCTAGTAATTTTGTATCCACCAGGAGAATCCTCTTGAAAAATTATGTAGAATAAAAAACAGGATCACTAGAAAAAGATGCCTGAGCAATGATGAGTAAAAGGTACCTAAAATTTGATATCTAAAATTTAGTTGGCAGAAACATTAATTGTTTAAAATGCATTTGCCTTTCTTCCATCAATTGATGCAGCCCTCCATAAACTTTCCCATCCTGGACAAACCTAAAGATGGAAGGAAAACCAGACCACATCTAGAAGTGATGTGCATGAAGATCCTTAATTATTCAATTCTTATATAATAATACCGCATGAAATGTTTTGGACCGTGCTAGCAAAAAGGGCATAGAGAGGCTCTCGACCATTCTAAATGTCGATAACAAACAAGAGACAGCAGGAATAATTTCATTTAGGAATAGTTATTGATTTGCTATGACATTTTACCAGCATAGTCCTAGTAAAATTTTCTATGACATTTTACCAGCCTAGTCGTAAAATTTTGTGTGAAGATATCCACACATTTAACAATTTAATGATATTAGTTTCTCCCTCATATTTTCATGGAAATTTGTAGATCAGTATATGAATAATCATTTCCTGCACGTCCTCCTTTGAACACGTGGACATTCTATAACGCACCCCTACCATCATCCAGTGGCACATGTAACAGATGGAAGTAAATAGAAACGTAAAAGTAGATGTTATTGCAAAAAGTTTAGCAAGAGACTGCATAGAGAAAGTGTACAGTTGATGGACCAAATCCATACTTTAAGTGCTACCTCAATCACTATTATATTCACCATAGATTTCTTTGAATATAAAAATCCTTTGGCTAAATATGTAAAAGCATGTCAACAGAAACCAAAAATGGACAGAAGTTGTGTGGACATGTTTCTCAGAATTCTATGGAGACATCAGTCTGATAGTAACACAAGGAATCAGTTTGAGATGATATATTAGGTCTAAATTGCAAAGCCTAATAGCGAAATAGAGCATAACTCACTCTATGAGGATCACCCCTCAAAGATTGCACAAACATGGAAGATCCTGAACCTCTTCCCTGCAAAAAAAAAACATTTATTATTAGATAAATCAAGTTCGCATCACAGGTGCAAAGGATTTTATAACAAAAGGAATTAAGCTCAATTTATTTATGCTCACAGATAATTCCTTTCAACCTCATTAGTTTCAGAAGATTACGGTTTCAGTTGATGACATGACCATTAAAGTTTCAGTAATTAGCATCTTGCAAATACCTTTTTGATCATTAATTATCTGCTTTCCAGGAAATGAGTTGTTCTCTACTGTATTTTAATTACAATGCATGTCAGAGGAAATTCTGTTTGTCAATCTTTATTCCATTTGAATCTCTTTCGTTCTTTTCTCTTCATCTGCATGCACAAGTATGAACCGTTTTTTTTTTTTTTTTTTCTTTTTTATTTTCCTTTTGGTGGGTTTGCATGAGGAATAAGGACATCCTTTTCAGCAGAAGCTCAATTGATTTATAAAATTACGTACACAACAATAGGACACTACAATGAGCTATTGTACTGCTATATCCCCATTGGCATATCCTGCTATGCAAGTGCCAATCCCACTAAGGCATTCCATAAATAGGGTGGACATTTTCAGTTTCAAACTTACAAAACCTGGACACCAGTCAACAATACAAGAAATTAGCTATTTTAAGGGTTAATTACATCTTGTCACCGTCCGGTCAACCTATATAACTCTCGCTAATAAATGAATACTGGTTGGTCTCAGATCATGCATAACCCATAATTAGCCTACTTGATCAACTTAGATGGCCATAACATTGATAAATAAAAGTAATATGGATTTAAATCAGCCATCTATTTGATTTTATGATTCTTAGCAACTGCATTTGAATTTAGGACTACGACTGCTTGGGCATATTTAGGACATGTTCAGCAAATAAATGTTCCAATGTTGTTACCGCAATCAATTTTAAATAGGTAGGCAAGCAAAACAAAAACTCTGTTTGATTTGAGATCAGTGACGATTGACAGATGTACAGTACATTTCAGGCACGATGCTTGGTGCTACGGTCCTCCCCTTAAGTCTAGATTGATTTCAATCCTCTTCTAATCAATGATCAGAATGATATGATTTCTGAATTTCGGTGTGTTAATTATTGCATCTATCATATGAATCCCATTTTTATCAAGAACTTTATTGATTGGAGCATGATCATGTCTCTTCCTTCCACTTTGCCCTTTCAGTAGCAATCCTGGTGATTCACAGGAAGACAAGCTTCCATGTGTCTCTAAAAGCAAAGTCCTCTCATTTAACTCCTACCATAGAGCTATAAGCAATTTTAACTTTCAATGATTCTGGTCATTCTCCTCCCAAAGCCATCTGGCTTCCTAATGTCCCACCCAACATCTCATTTTGTTCAGGCAGCTTCTTGGAAAAGAGGCCTCACCTTCAAGAATCTTCCAAAGCACTCTTCCATTCTAATTGGTTCAACTTGCATGAAGCATCCAAGAAATCTACACATCATTTGCTTTTTCCTACAATTTTGCTTAGCAATTCAATTTTCAATTATAGCATTTGCTGGGTTGTGCCAAAGCCAGTTCTATGCTTATTTCAAAGATAAAGCACCTTTCCAAAGGCTTGGAGTGTAGCTTTGCAATTTCCAGTGTACAGCATTTAAAAAGAGAAATGAAGTGAGAGTCAAGGTATCTGAATCTTCATCTCATTCCGCTTTTATGGATTTGCACCTATGTATTTCATGTTCCATACTTACTATAAATGACTTGCCAGTTCGCTGTTTTGCATATAACTGATGTACTCGAACAATTTCTTGATAAATAAAATTATTTCATAAACAAAATGCGATCTCTAAGCTTCCTAATATAAGAAAGATTAATCTCCATCTTCTCCACAGTAGTATGAAAAAGCACGGGCATGGCTATGCTAACTTAACACTCCACAAAAACATCTTGCACAAGGAGAGAGAGAGAGAGAGAGAGAGAGAGGGACAATTATGGAATCAAATTTTGAGAAATTACATCATTCATGAGGCAGTGATTTTTTGTTATGATTGAAATCACCTATTCATTAATTTTATTCTTTAATTCTTACCTAGTTTTAGTGAGCTACACTTCATGTCCAACTTATTCGGGAACTTTGTTACCGAATCTTTTAATTCACAGCTTGATTCAATTCTTTTCACAATTCAAAAACGATACGTCCATTTCATGATTCTGATTTTCATCCTACGTAGGATTTATATGTAATATCGAAACTCGTTTGCAATGTCACATGAGGAGATGGCTTCAAATTCTCAAATTAGAATATATGACTCCAGGAGGTTGCAAATCATCTTATTTAAAGCATGTCAACAATTGGGTTTCACTGAAGGTATAGCTCTTATTAAGTGAAACAACACAGGAATTTGTGCTGCCATTCTACTTAATAAGGAAATACATTGTTAGCCTTATTCCTGCTTTTCAGGTTGAGAACTTTCACTGGTGGCTACTAAAATTTCCTCACATAGAAGAGATACATATTTTCCCACTCAAACTGTAATCACTTATGTGAGCTATTTATTAGAAATGGTACCCGAGGTTTTCCACCTTGCCGATTTCATAAATGCTTAAATATTTTTCTTGAAGATGTTGACACAATTTGAGCAAGATCATTTGGCACATGTTCTCAAACAATCAAGATCTTAACCAACTGTGACTTAGCCTCATATGAGGATACAAAAAGAAATATCCTGTGTTCCACAGCAGAGGCATATTGACTAAGTTTAGATAGAGAGACATGGAGACATGCCTTTATATAAGGTCGCATTCTGGTACTTTCAAGTGCCTTACTGAATGATCAAGAGCATAATATTGTAACTTCAACCTCCCATTTGACATCATTGATATCCATTTATTTGATTGTCAAGGATCACAATTCTTATAATTGAAGCTCATAATTGATATCTATCATTTAACAATGTGAAAGTAAGATTTCAAGCCACCAATATCCCGAATAGCATTTCCAATCAGGCTAAATCATGATTAACCCACCATAACGACACATCTTTCTGCTGTACGAGTATCAAATCATGAAGTCTGACGTGCTTTTCTAGCTCTAGTAAAATGATAAATAGAGATTAACAGACAGGAGTTAGACACCATTAAGTTTATAAACAGAAGATGCTTCTGCAGGAAAGCAAGATACATCATATCTCAAACTCACAGCATTCTAAAGTTAGCCTAAATTGCTAGCAACTTGCTGAATCCATAAAATTTCCATATCATGCAAATGTAATAGATTTACCTCCAAGGAAACGTCTCTAAGACGCCTTCCAGTTTGTGCACAGCAAATACGGACAACATGCTCGTCACAGCTCCCGCTGATAATATAATCCCTGCCGTTCATGTAGTATGACCGTGTATAATTCTGGGAGCTTCCCGTTGGATTGATTCCAAAATCCAAAAGAAGCTTTCCATCAGCAGCCCGAAATTGTTTAACCTGTCACATATTAAATAGCATGGCCTAAGAAATGGGTGAAGAAGGATCTCAAACAATAGCAGCAAAGATCTAAATGCTTAAACAGATGAAACTAGGAGGAAGTTTTGCATACACAAAAATTGAGACCTTACTATACGAAAACTCAATCTAGTGGATGGTACCAAGTACTTCCAACAAATGTAAATAATACTTTGATGAGTTCTTCTGGAGGTGTTCTCAGGATTGACAAAACTAAAGAGATGTTATGAGGACATCCCGATTTAGCTAAAATAAAAAAATCTCAAAATCGGAAGGCTTGGAACATTCAATATAGGGAGCATTCTAAAAGGAAAGGGAGCAGGCAAAACGAAGTGGTACATTTATTTCAATCCAGAATTGAGACACGGGTCACCACATTTGCCCTTGTGACAGGTTTTACTAAAGAGGGGAGGAATTGTTGCCGACACAACTGATATAGTGTACGAGCCTTGACCATAAAATACTATGGGCTAATAGATTTTACGTTGGCTGTTTGAATAAAGACATTTGTGTAACTTATATAGATTATGTATTGAGCATTATCTTCCAGTATGCATTTGTTAACATATTTGGCTTCATATTATACACTTACCTGCTTGGACCTGCTTGGACTACATATGAAATCTCAAAAGATTCTTAAAATCAATGTTGACATGTATGAGACTGGATCTCTTGCTTATTGAGAATCTAAAAGCAAGACGTTACTCAGTTCAATATCTACAATTAAACAAAATAAGTGCATAATTCAGGATTTTACAGGTGGTTTTTACAAGTACCAACAAATACCTCATTGTCAACAGCTGATGCGAGAAGATAATGATCATCTGGAGAAAAGCAAACCATAACATTCCCTTTGGAACTGGTCGCAGTGTAGCAAGGAAGAAAAGGTTTTTGTCTCAAATCCCACAGTTTGACATCGTGGTCAAAAGATGAAGTAGCAAAAAGGGTTGGGGAATGGTTAGCAAACTTTACAACATTTATATGCTCCTGATGCATATTTGTGAATACTTGAAGACGTCTTCCACTGTTGATATCATACAGTGCAACATTTTTGGAGTATCCACTAGCAAGAAGCAACTCGTCCGCAGAATTCACATGAACTGAAGTCAACTGATCAAAGTCATCAAAAGTGACAGAAGCAGCACCTGAATATGCTCCTGAATTGTTTGGAGGTAGTTGCTGGATATTATATAGCTTTAGTGAACCATTGTCAGAACCAGCAATGAGCTGAGATTGAAACAGAGAGAAACAGTGAGTTAAAAGGACAACTATCACACAATGTAATTATCAGCATAGGTGCAATTCTCTGTCTTCCAATTGTTGCTGTGGCAAAGAGATTTAGTGACTCGCGATCTACTTGGCTTAATAGTTGAGTTCAGCCTTCTGAGGTTATAAGTCTGTAAAAAGACAACTAGGCATAGATAACTGAACCTTTACAAGTACTTGGCTCAAATCCTCTTACCCCTTATCCCTTAATACAATTTATTTAGAGCATCACTGTTGGCCTAACATGGCATCATCCACTTAGCCTCAGCATAATTTCTTTTGATACTATGGTTTTCTAAAAGAGTTTCAAAATTCTGATTTTCAACCAATCCATCCCTCGCCCCTTGGTGGATTTCTGGGATTTCAAATCCTAGCAAAAGTGATGAAGAAGATCTTGGTGAAAGAAACATGGATAAGTAGTCTAATCCTAATCATCCTCTTAAGGACAACTTATAGCTTCATGCATTTTCTTTTTCTTTTTTTTTTTTTTTTTTTTTTGGGGGGGGTGGGGTGGGGATTCTTTTGGACAACACTTACTGCTTTCAGCAGAAAAGCCAAAAGGTGGCCTTTCGCTTTAGTTCAAAAAACAATGTGTGTGTATATATTAGGAGAAAAATCCGAATCTAAATGTATATATTTATATGCCTTAAAGATTCGGAATGATCAATATTTATAACATTCACAAGGAGTTACAGTCAATAACATAGAAGTTTGAACGATAATGTTCAAAGCAAAAACTACAGCAAGCTAAAAACTAGTCATGAGTAAAAGCTGCAGCCACCACAAACACCAAACTCACCAGAAAGTCTCAAAGAAGATCAAGTTTTATGACAAAATATAGATGAAATTGAAAAATCTCCACTGATTTTACAACTTCTGTACAAAGATTACAAAATTACCCATTTTCTTATGCTCGGAACTGAATGTAATCCTATACTTAAAGCAAGTTTTAGTCTACTAAAAAGTGGATATAATTAAACTGAAGACCCACAGCAGCTAAAATTCTCAATGTTTAATATCACTAATTAAAAGCTTCAAAATGGTACATGCATGCTACAAAATTGTGATAAGTTGCGATCAAATCTGCAGCAACGTGCCTAGATAAGTAGCACTCATTCCTATGTAGTTGTCTTAAAGTATATTGATATAATCATAACTTACCAAAGAGGGGTGCTTCTTGAGCCAACAGAGTCCCAATACACTACTCATCACTCCATAAGATGGGATGCAGCTGACAATTTTACCATTCTCATGGTTGATAATGATCACCTCTCCATCCAATGTTCCAAAAACCATAAGAGAAGAATCCGAAGGATGATACTCAAATTGTCTAGGACGAAAGTTCAGAGCTTCCTCTCCTGAACTAGAACAAGAAAGCGGTTGCAATGAAGGCCAAGGACAAGATCCTACTCTGGCAGCACAAAGTGACCTGGTGTAGAAATATTGAGACTTTCCAGATGGATATGTATTCTTTCTTTTATTTGCACGAGCCAGGTTTCGACTTTCTTTGATTTCACGGTTTTGCAAGATACTGAGAACGCTCTCTTTAGCTTTCCTTCTGTATGGGAGGTACTCAAAATATTGTGAAAAGGTAGCAGCAGCCTGTTCCCTCTCATTCTTTCTAATGGGTAATTCATCAAGCATTTTCAAATGGGGTAAAGAAGCTATCATGAACTCTCTGTAGTGTTTCTTGAAGCATATAGGTGAAGAGCTACAGGGAATGTATTTCGATGCAATATTTGTAGAAGAATATGTGCCTGAAGCACCAATAGATTCTTCTTCGCTGTGGCTGAGAGATTCAACCTATAGAACAGACAACAGTTGGAAAAGAAAATGAGATTTTTCTGACCTGCAGACAAGATCACATCAAACAATGAAAAGATGATTTCTCTTCCATTCACTGCAGCTTGTTGTCCTCCATGACATTGATGATGATTTTTATGATGCTAACACAGTCATTTCTACCTGCATTTTCATTGCAGTCTTTTATTCACTGCAGCTTGTTGTCCTCCATGACATTGATGATGATTTTTATGATGCTAACACAGTCATTTCTACCTGCATTTTCATTGCAGCTAAATACATCGCATATATATTTATTTATTAACGAGCAAAGGAACCAAAGGTGTTCTGAACATCTTATATAGATGATGTCATTCTCTATATGACTCGGGACATCTTTTCTATCCACTTTCCATACAATTTGAGAAAGCCATCATATTGTTAAAGCCAAAAACCATATTTAAAGCATACATATCCTCCTTACCATTTTTAGAGCCTATTCTTGGTGTAAATTTTTTTATGTATATATTATTAGTTTACTTTAAATATGGCTTTCGGCCTCAACTATATGATGGCTTTCTTGGACATTCCAAAGTGTTACCCGTCTAATTGGGAGTTTGTTCTCTTCACACAAATCCACAAAATCTAGAAGTTATTCAAGTAACTTACCTGATGTTAAGACTCAATTCTGTTTCCTATCCAAGTACAATATTTTACTGTTGACTAAGATTCCATTTAACAACCATGACATGCTGCTCATATGATGTTAATGCCAAGCATGTAAAGATCAATTCAATCATTACCTCATCATTTGCATTGGCCCTCCCACTCCACTCACTGATTGCATTAGTTAATTCATGCATGAAACCATATTCTTGCCTCTGACTTGAGAAATCAACCTCACTATCGTCCGATGACTCCTCACCTTCCCTTTGTAGTTCAGGATTGCCAATCGCGTTAGTGACTGTCATTAGATTGTGAAGCATAGCCTCTGAGATTAAATTCTGATCTACTAGTGTCGCAATATCAATATTTGATTCTTCTGGAAAAGGATTATTTCTGCCATCCTCATTGCCACTTGATGATGTAATACAAGATTCTGCATCCTCATAATATAACCGTCTTTGGAATCTTAGCTCCACCAAAGAAGGGAGTTTGGAAAGTGCAGCAGTAGTTGTCCAGAGATTAGCAACTCTTGTCTCACACATTGACAGGAACTTTAGATTCGGCATGCAAGCGAAACAATCTTTCTGGAAGCTAGTTAGCGAAGTGCTGTAATCCAAATTCAAAGTGTGCATTCGACTAAACTTCCCCACCATACTGAGCTTGCGAAAATGGGAAGACCTCATGTTTAACACTTCGCACATCAAGCCTCTACTTGAAAGATCCCTAATTCATAGAACCACCAAAAGAACATTATTATTTTGATAAAGCAATTTAGTTAAAAATCAGTTCTTGCCTTATAAGAGAACGTTGATGACTAGTTCAGCACAGTAACATTTAAATGCCAGTACGACCTAGTTACTCTCATTATCTCTAATACTCCTACAACTCACTCCAGTTCTGCACCCATTTATATTTTTACTAGAAAAATTCTACCATTTTCAGAAAGAACCCAGGGAAGGAGGCAGGATGACCCCCCCCACCCTGTCCTCTCTTCTTTTTCTCACATCCTCTCCTCTCCCTCCCCCTTCCCAACACCTGATCCACCCACCACACCCCCAACTAAAGATTAACTCCTCCAGCTAGATTTTAGAAACAGAAAAATCACAGGAAGAGCAAGTGGATCTTCCACTCTCCACCAAACACAACCTATTTGAAGCCACAATTGAACAAGAGGCTCCTTAAACAAGTCAAAACTCTTCTTTTCAGAGTTTTTCCTTATTAAACAAGTGGATTAACAAGGGTGTTTATCTGAGGGAAGCAGACATAATCTTATGGTTCTCAGATATTAGACTACATAAGTTTCTTTCAAACGTGTAAAATATCTGAAAGCCCAACTTTCTACTTCTTTCACTCTTTCAAATTATGCATAAGTTGATATCTAATTGTATTTTGATATAAATTATCCACATTTCTTCCTCTTTACCAGTTAAAAACAAGAGAGAAGTTGGGGCACCTATGTACTACATTTACCACATCATAAATGGCCAATGGATATAACAAAAATGATAAATATAAATGACCCTTAATTCAAATAAAATTGCAATCTTCCTCCAATAAGATCTTTTAACAAAGCTATGGACACTTGGATGGAAGCAAAAATTGCCTGAAAACTTAAAATGACTTGCTCCAGTGCCTCCAGTTTGCATTTTTTTCCCCTATATCAGTGATACCTACCTACTCAGGTTTAAAGCAGCATATCGAATGCAAAACCTAAAAGAAAACCAAGATCAACTCTCCAGAATCTGATCCAAAGCCCTCACAGCCAAAGATATCAAGTAAATCTGTTTCTCAGTTACCGCACTTCCAAACTACTCAAAACTTGTTTATCAAGTGCACAATCCTTAGAACAAAAACTTTGGACTTAAAATCATAATAGACCATGCATGTGATGTTGTCAAATTTCCATAACTTCCTGAGATCAAAAGGAGATTTGGATGTACCGGCAAAAGTCCTTTCCCAAGGAGATATCCTGGAGATCAACCGCACGGAGTTTTTTATTCAGGGCACGCATCAGCAATAACGCATACTCTCCCTTTAATTCACCTGATGATTTATTATATATGTCAACTGCTTCAATTTCAGATGCCTCAATGTCAACCACTACATCAAGCAGTGGATGGAGATCCATGTCCTTGAGATGGTCTAGAATGATCTCTAGTATACATAACTCATGGCGAGTTTTTTTTACCTCAGCCTGCACATAAAAGAAAAAGGAAGAATGAGCTTTAGGAAGCAGCCCTCTAGAGCAGAAAATAAACAAAGAAAACATGCTTAAAGAGATTCAATTGAACGAAGAAAATTATAATAAAGTCCATTATAGAAAGTAAGTTAACTGAACATCCTAACACAATTATACGATAGATATTACCTAGATGCGTGGTGCTAAAAAGTGCTAAAAATCAAAATCCAATATGACCAGTATTACCACTAAAAAAAAAAACATGATATGAACATGCGCATGCACCATGCTCCATCATGTGCACATGCAAATCCAAAAGCACACGATAGATAGACCAAGAAACAAGCATGTGGGCAAAGTCACTAATTAGGGTTCCAATGACTTGAACTAACAAAGTTTCTTTCCACTAATTGATTAGCACAATGGCACTATCAAAGCAGTACAAGTTGATAAAGGGGGCTTCAGCTATTATTATTGACTATGGAAGAGATGGTGAATTTGATGAATAGAAGAAAAAAAGATAGAAGAACCTTTTTCACTAACTTGAGCAAATTTACCACCCAAAAGGCCAAGCCAAAGACTAGAGCAGGACTCATCTCAGATATCTTAGATGAGCAAACAAGTGAGCAGAAATGAGCCAGTTGTGAGACTCCATCCAGAATAATCACATGAAAAGGAGGACCCTTGGAGATTCCCCCCAAACCCAAGGGAGAAAACAAGAGAGGGCGAAAGCACCTGGAGTGTACTAGTCCCAAAAAGTAGTACAAGAGAGACATATTCAACTTCTGAGAAAATTTGATTTTCATCACCATAAATTGACATTCGCATAGTAAACAAGTAAAAGAACAAGAGGACAAAGGATCAGAGAAAATTATGGTAGCAGAGTCAGAGAATGGGGACATTGCAGGCAGGCTGCAGAACAAGGCAGGCAACAGAATGAAAGAGAAGAAATAATTGAATAAATTTGGGCAAAGACACAGATATATGATAAAATAAAGTGCCCAGAAACCTACAATAAAGAATGAGTTTTACTCTGGACAGATAATTACTTCTCATGAGAAGGGGAATACACAACGGCAGAGTTTTAAGTTTAGGAGACGAGACATTTATTTTAACTATAATGTATTGTTGAACAAGGTAGGAAGAAGGTAAGAACAAGTTCCCAAAAAACTAAGATAAGCACTAAAAAAGAACGTATTGTTCCTTTGACCTAGGATTTAGGAGGCATAAACGGAAAGTCAACACAACTTATTATCTCCAAGATATTGTGAGTTCAGTTAAGTTGGGCATATCCTCAAGATGCTAACATAAGTTCACTGAATATAACATGATCCTATAAGGAGACTGGTGAGAATTCTAGTAAAGAAAAAGATCATGTGAATCCAAATTCACGAAAGAATGCGCAAACTAGAGAACTGGGCATTCTGACTGCCTGTAATGACCAGAATCATTTCATAAGACATGAAAGTTGTTGATTCTAATTATAAAAGTATTTCTCTTCGGTCTCACTATCCCAATATCCCATTCAGTTTAGTACAATGACTTAAATACAAAGCCAATATTTCTTTGCCCAAACATTGTTGTGACCACTATATTTCATAAACACATTCTGCAAAATCCATATTAGTGTTCAACAAAATAATTAAAGTATAGCTGCTTGTAGAGACAAATTTTCCCATTGAGAACTCTTCCATTAGTACTAGAAGAAACTGCAAGAGAGGTTGAAAATAAGGGATTTGATTCCCTAACTTCCACTTCCAGAATAGGTTATATCTGTATCGTTTAGTATATCTAAGCACTGACAAGTGACAACTTCCAGATTACAAGCATGCGACAAAGATGTCACTAGTCCAAGTTCCCATTATCCAAGAATTATCTCTTCATGGGAAAATGATCCAAAAGCTACCTTCTACAGTTTCCACATCTGACGAGGGGAGAAAAACAGGAGAAGGTTTAATACGCAGATTTCTAATAAAGAAATTACCATATTTAACACCAACCTTGGAGAAGCCAGACAATATTGTAGGATTAGGATGGACATCATGGTCTTTACACCGAGTAATATATCTGAACCAAAAAAGAATGTTATTAATAATTTCAAAAGATCAATCAGCGACTGAATCAAGATCCTGAAGAAAAATTATATTGCTAGATTACTTGGTGAAATGACCAACTAATAGCCGAAAAGGAAATGACTAGATGAACAAGTCTAAAGATGATGAACCAAAGGGTAAATAAAGTCCTCCAGCTTTATGAAAACCTTTATTGTGGTTTGCCCTCTTTTAAACCCTTAAACAGTCTCAGCAGATGACAAAATCCATAACTGTGAATAAAAAAGCTACCAAACCCATAATTATTTGTTCTAGACTGATACTCTCATCAAATTCCACCAATTATCTATTGTATTTATGTATCTTTTCTATTATGCCTTCAGTGATTGCTTCCAAGTGATAATAGTTTCCTTATTCAACTACCCTTCCTTCCAATCACTGAAAATATCATCTCCCAGCACTTAATTCATCTGACTATACCTAAAAGTTTATCCAACATTTCTAGATTCCCAGTTCCTGGATATGCAGAGAGTGCAACAACCGACACTGACTCATATTTGGAGCTCATTAAAAAATGCATGAAACTCATCCTTCTAGCAACATCCCTCTGACCCAAAAGGTTCCTAACACCAAATTTCCGGGTCTCCTATTACCAGTGAAACTGAAAAAGATCTGCGACCTAGGCTTCCAACAAACATGATTCAAAGATCCACTGCAAAAAGGAACTTATATCACTACATCTAACTAGAAAGCATCCTATCACTTCTTCACAGCACCTCACTCTATCATTCTAAATAAAAGAAGAGATAGAAAACTATGAGCAGTATTATATAATTATATCAACCAAAAAGATGTGGTCACAAGGCTAAAGTGATCAGATTTCTTAGAAGACACGATCATCCTAGAGATTAACAAGCCGCTTCCTGAGGCCACTCCTTGTGTTGAATGAACTATAGTGTGACAGTGACGCAAGTCAACACAGTTCACAAGGGAAAATGATCGGCACAGATGAACCAAAACAATGAACCCCAGAATCTAAAACATTTGTGAAAAATGATATCTTCACATTCAAAATAAGGTTTTCCATAACACTCCTTGTTCACTCAATAGATAAAGGGTACGAGGCCAGACAAAATAATATCATCGGGTGATAACCATAAGAACCCAGACTTGCCCAATTACAACGAGAAGATCAAAACATAGCAAACTACAGAGTCCCAAACACACTCCCACACGTCTATACTCTTTCCGTGTCCAAGAAATGTATCCCCTGCCGACTCGGCATTCGCCTTTTCAGCAGATGAGCATCGGCCAATGACGAACACGAGCAATTTAAACGATGATGACAATCTCAAGTACATCAGTAAGTAAAGTGGCCAAATCAAGTGGACGAACCAAGAAAGGACGATCAAATTCAGCAGAATCTTTCACCTCCCTCGGTCGAATTAACATTCTTCCGAAAACACAAACTAACAAGGAGCCTTCTTTTACCCACAGAGACGTTCAACAGCCAGGCAGCACCCGAGAAGAGGCAAAAACAAAAACTGGGTCGCAGCTCAATCAGCCGAATTCCCACGAAAGAACGTCCACACGTGCAAAAAAACGAAAATTTACCGGCGGAAGCAACGAAGCTCAACGTACCGGATACAGAACAGGCAACAAGAAGGCGCACCTCTGTTCTAGAGTTTGAATGTCCATGGCGATCGAGGCGGTGCCACGATCAGATAAAACCAGTTCCGGCGCCATCGCCGACGACCCAGATGGCATTCAAGAACGTGCAACCGCGAGAGAGAGAGAGATGGGTTTGGAGTTGCGGTTTTCTTCAGTTCACGTCGCGCTCTTGCGAGGCGTTTGCCGTCGCGGTTGGTGGGTCGACGCGTCGCCGCTCGCTGGCCGCTAGCATCATCATCTTCAGCTAGAGAGAGAGAGAGAGGGCCACCAACCCCCTTCTTCCTTAACCCCCGCGAAAGCGACAGGCCCAGATGGAAGAAATAAAATATTTCTCCTTTTTGTGTCAAAATAGACATGGACTGCGATGTCCGGTCCAATTGTTCTTGCTATTATGATTTTCACCTGTGTTCTCCCAAAATAATAATCTTTCTCTCTTTAGATATTTGATAAATCTCGCGTGCCAAGATTTTCGGGTCGGATGTAACGCTCCCAGCATGTCACGGCTAACGTAAATCTACACAATTATCTTATTCGTTTCGATTTTTCTTAATCATATAACTGTGTAATTGATGAAAGTGACTTAGGAATATACTCGGATTTCTACGAATTGGATAATTAATTTCATTTCTTATTTATTTATATGTATCAGGTGACAAGATAGGTAGAATAGAATAATCAAAAGGGTTATGTCGGGTGGGATTCAAACAATTGACTATCCATTTTTAGAATGAAAGTCTCTTTTAAAGTGCTGGACAAAAAGCTTTGATATGGAATTACTAGTTTTATTTACTAAAGTCTCTGATATAAATAAAGAGTTAGGGGAACGCTGACCTCTTGAAAAAGGAAGAAAGAAAGCGCTAGCATGTTGCATAGCTTGGAATCGGTCTATGGTAACATTGAAATGGTCAATGGTCAACTTTGGTGGATAATTAGATAAGATGCAAAATACACCTAAAAAAAAAAAAAGAAATTTCAATGGTCAACTTAGGTGGATAATTAGATAAGTTGCAAAATACACCCAAAAAAAAAAAATAGTCTGATTATTGTATAAACCTAACTAATCTAAGCACAATACATTTAACCTTTCCTCCTTCCTCACCGCCTTCGCTCCTCCTTCTTCCTCCTCGTTCCTCGTTCCTCCTTCCTCCGTTGCGGATAAGAGAGATCAACGTGAAACCTATCTTACTCTAAGGCTCCGTTAATTTTGAGAAAAACAAATAATTTAGAAAATATTTTCCTAAAACTAATCTTTCATATTACTTAAAATATAAATCAAATAAAAATATTTTCATCATATCTACAAAAAAAAAGTTTAGATGCAAATTATTATTGATAATGAAAACATATTTATTAACTAATTATTTCAAGCAATAAAAAAAAAAATCATTCTTTGGAAAATATTTTCAAAATCATTCATATATCGCGAAACATTTTCCTAAAAATAGTTGTTTATCTCGCATGATGAGAATTTCAGGTCTGGTGTAACGCCCTAGCATGTCACAACTAACGTAGATTTACGCAGTTAACTTATTTGTTTCGTTTTTTCTTAATTATACAATTGTGTAATTGATGAAAGTGACTTTGGGATATACTTGGATTTCTACGAATAGGATAATTCATTTCATTTCTTATTTATGTCGGGTTATGTCGGGTGGGATTCAAGCAGATGACTATCCATTTTTAGAATGAAAGTCCCTTTAAAGCGCTCGATGAAAAATCTTTGATATGGAATTACTAGTTTTATTTACTAATATCTCTGATATAAATAAAGAGTTAAGGGAACGCTGACCTCTTGCTTGGAATCGGTCTATCGTAACACTGAAATGTTCAATAGTCAAGTTAGGTGGATAATTAGATAAGATGCAAAATACACCAAAAAAAAAAGAGTCTGATCATTGCATAAACCCGACTAATCTGAGCATGGTACGTTTAACCCGTTAGATAAGAGAGATCGATGTGAAACTTATCTTACTCTAAGGCTCCATTTGTTTTGCGAAAAATGATTAATTTGAAAAATATTTACCTAAAAATAATCATATTAGTTAAAAAAAATAAATAAAATAAAAGTATTTTCATCATATCTACAAAAAAAAATGTTTATATGCAAATTATTATTGATAACGAAAACATATTTATTGACTAATTATTTTGAGTAATATAAAAGATCATTTTTTGGAAAATATTTTCAAAATCATTCATATTCTGTGAAACATTTTCCTAAAAATAGTTGTCTATATCACCAACAAAAATCAAAGAATGAATTTTTTTTTTTTTATCATTGACAAAGGTGTTTAGGCATAATTATTATCGATAATGAAAAGTAAGAAAATATTTTTTTAATTATTAATTCCCCCCCAAAAAAAAAAAAAAACAAAAGCTAAGAGAGCAACATGCGATACGCTAATATGAATTAAGTGAATGCAATAAAATGAGTATTTCACGAAAATCTAAATTTTATGTGGGGTGCTTTTCTTCATAATTATTCACCTATTGTATTAATTAATGGGAAGATGTGCTCCTACTTTTAAAAGATACTTTTCCTATCCCTCTCCCCAAACTGCCAACCTCAACTTACGGCGACCGCTGAGGTAGGGTAATTAAACTTTAGCTACACAATTAATAATTTGATAAAATCTCATTACGATATTTTCCAGAAGAATTGTTTTCTTCCTTTCTTGCAACACACATTGATTTTTTGGCAAGAAGCCCCCCAACCTTCCACCTTTTGGTTCTTGAAAAGAATGATTTTCACTTAATTAAAAAAATTTCTTTAAAAATTACCTCCTCGAAATAATTATACCAGAACTCTCGTGCTCTATTCAACTGGCTTTCTTTAGTCGTGCAGTTTTGATCACTTCACATCAACTCAGGATTTGTTATTTAATTTAAATGTACTCAACAATGAAATTATCATGAGTAAGTTGCGTTTGGATCCAAATTTATAACTATATATATAAAGTGGTGCTTGATATGTCCGTATAATAATTTTAACCATCACATTGCATAAGGTCAATAGACGTGGTGTAGCACGCAAAGCCCACACCCAAGAGGAGATGCTTTGTTAAAGTGGTTTATAAGTAAGGGATACGCAAATAATGTCTCTTAAAAATTTTCCAAAAATACACTAAACTAATTGTGCTTTTGTTAATTCAATTCTGAACATTTTAGTAGTATTAATTGAATCCTAAACATTTTCATATCTTTGCAATTGAATCCACTCGGTCAATTTTGGCTAAAAATCACTAATGGCCGACATTGACGTTAATATTTTTTTGAATTTTTATTATTACTAATTATTTATTTATTTTTCCTTTTTCTTCTATTAATATTTTAATATTTCTTGGATTTTTTTATTAATTTTTAAAATATTATTAAAAATTTCTATGTCAACATCGTCTGTGCCACATTAAATGGTTGGTATCCACATCACGATCATTGGCCAAAATTGGTTGGATAAACTTAATTGGTAAAATGTGAAAATATTTAAAATCTAGTTAGTACAATTAAAAAGTTTAGAATTAAATTAAAAAAGTGTAATAAGTTTTAAGATTTTTTAGAAAATTTTATCTTAAGTAGTCTGTCGCGACAATCCGATTCATGTAGATCTCCTCATTATGCATGGCATGGAGTGCAAATATGATTATTGAAGTTGGAATCATGATATGTGATATACAAGTGGCATTCTCTTTCTGGACACCACTTTCTTAGAGGTGAATTGAAAATGAAAATTGTTAATGAAACATGTTGCATTGCTGTCTTTTCAATAAGATGGGCGGTGGTGGAAATGATGGGGAATTAATGGGAATGAGTGAAAAAGGACACTTATGTACACACGCACACACGGGTCATCCTTAATAAGGGTACATTTGGTTCAATATTGCCAATGAGTTTTTAGCCTCCAAAGCCCATTAAAGAAATGCTTTGGATCATTTGGCAATCATTTTGAAGTAACTTTGTAAAAACCAGCATTGAGAAAGCTGAAAACCTAATACTGCAACAAAGACTAACTTTGAGCTTTCGATTTGACGAAATGCTAAAACTTATTTTTTTCCAAAACTATCATTACTCATTTTTCAAATTTCTGATTTTGCTCTCGTTATTATTTTTAAAATGCCAAAATAATGCTAAAAAATCAAATATATAAAAATATTAAATATTAAATATTTATATTTTTAGATATTTATATATTTGATTTTTTAGCATTATTGTCTAAATTTATATTTAAAAAGTTGCATACACTATTTTATTCAATTTTAAACAAATAAAACTTAAAAAATTCCAATGAAGGGTTTGGTCTTTTTTTAAAATATATATGTATGTATGTATGTATTTGATTATATAGCATTATTTTTAAATGTATATTTAAAAAGTTGCATACATTATTTTTTTCCAATTTTAAGCGAATAAAATTAAAAAATTCCGATGAAGGGTTTGGTCTTTTATAAAACAAAATTATATATGTATTTGATTTTTTTAGTATTATTGTCAAAATTTATATTTAAAAAATTATATACATTATCTTTTCAATTTTAAACAAAAAAATAAAAAAAAATTAGTATTAATTATCCAAAGGACTTTTCAAATGTATTTTCTATCAAACGGCATTTCTCTCAAAATATTTTCTTAAAACATAATTTACCAAATGGCATTTGCATTTGCCTGAGATCCTAGCATTTTTCTAATGGACTTTCAAACTGTTAAACCAAATGCATCCTAAAAGGGTTTAAATTGAATAAAGACTCACTCATTGCCGGAATATTTGATCTAAAATACCAATATGGCACCAGCCGTCGTCGCGTCGACCGGGCAAACCCATCATCATAGCCCCCACCATAATGCGAAACCGAAATCTAAGCTCACCCTTCACATACTAGCCGGAGTTCCCTAAGAAAAAGAATGTACTTGGAATTAAACCTATGGCTTTCAACTTGCAAATCAAGTCTTGAACTCCTCAACCAACCATCACCATGCTAGAGATGTTGGTCATTTAGTAAGCCTTGGATTTGGTAACTTTTTTATATGGAAATATTGTAATTTGGTGAGTAAACTTATCTAATTTGCTATTGTGGATAGCAATTTAAAATGAATAATTATACAAATGGCCCATGAACTTTGATCTAATATACAATGTTATCCTTGAAATTTCAATTTGTTTGATGCGGTTCTAAACTTTAACTTAATGTGTTATGGCGTGCCTAAACTTTTAATATGTTCAATGAGATATCTAACTTTTAGTAAATATTCAATTTAGTCCCTTGAGTATTATTATATATATGGATTTGATTTGATCTCCAGATAATCCATGGACTAAATTAAATACGTATAAAAAATTCATGGAAAATATTGAATAAATTAAAAATTCAAAGCGACACTTTGCATTGGCTAAATTCAAGGAACTATTTGTGCCATTTTATCCAATTTAAAATACTACATTTCAATCCCAATCGTAATAAAAAAAAAAAAGTAGTAGCGTTAATTAAGAGGAGGTAATATGAAATTGTTTGGATAGATAATACAGCTTATGATTACTCCCCAAATTTCATGAACCATATAAAATATGAGACACTTTTAGTGATCGGTTCAGATATGAAATTCTTTGCATTTGAAACCCTCTACCGAGGAATCCGAACCCACTTATTTCACTCAAACGAGTCTCCTATATCACATACTATGTTTTTAAATCTTGTATAATCATTTAGTTTTTACTGCTTGATACAAATTAAGAAACCAATCCCTCAATTATTCCTTGATGATTGGTTCCAATGGCGATCAATTAATGTAATTCACTAGTTAAATTTTCATAGATGAAATAGGGGTTACGATGAGAAGCCGGCATCTTGAAGATGGGCCAGGAACATGGTACCTCGGTTTAGGCTCGACCCAGAGATGGAGGAAAACATCGGGGACGTGGGGCTGCTCGGGGCAGATCCCGCTCCACCATGCCTGAATCCTGATTATCGTATACCTTTGCCGAAGCAGAGATTTATTAAATCTAGTTAAACATGGTCTGATGAGAGGAGGAGGAAGAAGAAGACACTCTCCAAACTGTTCAAGCATAGCCTCTTCGTTCAAGAAAAGCATAGGCTTCAAAAAGTGCCTGCATGCCATTAAAGGAGACGAGGAATCATTTCCCAAGATCACTCCTTCTCCTTGGGCCCGTGATTTGCTCGATGTACATTGACATAGTCGCATTCAAAGATCGCAAAATAACTTGGCCGTCCCAATGCTTCGACGCCCGCATGGTGTCATGCCTCGGCTTTCGGCCGACCCCGGATCCGTCGTCGCCAATGTGTTAGACGCAAATTGGGCAACCCCAAGATCTCCATAACCAGAACAAGAACATGCATAATTGAGTAGAAATATTAACGCACCTGTTTTGGGATCCATCGAACATAAAGCGGAAGCAGAAAAATGATTACCCACATATATCAAGGGGATCCACGCATCAAGTCATTCTCCTCTATTACCCTTCGTATCACTGGCTCAATGAGACAGCCCCCTCTCACGTTTAGCGTTAGGTAAACGCCCTTAGGTGAGGATACATGTGAGAATTAGGGTTAGAGGAGAGACTTGAGCACTCTTTAGAGAGTTTCCAGCCAGGCCCCCTCATTACAGGCCAGGCTCAACTCGGCCTACACTAGCCAGCCCCATATTAGACTAATTAAGAAACATTCTATCTCACCTTAGACCAGCCATGTTTTACGGTAACCATAAAAACAGTAAATTACAATATCAATTAATGTAATCCACATTAGGAAAACTCTTACACGATGTCCTTCCGACTGAGAATATCTGGGACCCATCGTGGTCGTGAGCTACAATGGCGACAGGCGATCCTCTCTCACAAGTCGCAGCACCACGATCGAATTCGATAACGCCCCGAAGGCAGTGGAGACCGCTTTTGATGTGCAGCGTCTTTGTGGGGTTGCATTTTCAAGAGAGTTTGATGTGCTCCGAGAGAAGCGTGGAGTATTGTGACCGACTGCTGCTGATATTCATGAAGGAGCTTGTTTCCGATCACATGTGAAAACGCACTTCATGATAAAGCTCCGTTTCTAGCAGGTTTCAATCGCAAAAGATGCCAAGATAAGGACACCATCAATGTCATAGTTTACGTATAACGCTTATTGCACCATAACTTATATATGATATTCACTTGAGTGCCATAATTTTTTTTTCTGATCATTTGAGTGCCATATGACTTTTTATTTCATTACTTAAGTGTTATAATTTTTTTGAAATGTTAGATTTCTAGGGAAAAATTGTTCAGAAAGTCCTAAATCTATTGCAGTTTTGCTAATTCAGTCCTAAACCTTTTTAATTTTGCCAATTGAGTCATAGACCCGTTAAACGGGTGGGTCGGGTCGGGTCATAAATGGTCCGACCTAAATCGACCCATTTAACCCGTTTATGACCCATTTATTGTAGTACAAATTTTTTGACCCATACCCGACCCGACCTATACCCAACCCATATCCGACCCATTTAACGAAACATAAAAAAGCTTATATATATTTTTAAAATGGTATTACTAACATGATTTTATACAATACAAATTTGAAAATTAATTATTTAAAAAAATCGAATTTTAATTTTTTTTTATTTTTAAAAAATAAAAATTTTAATTATTTTTAATTTTCTTTTTCTCTTTTCTTTTTCTTTTTTTTTCTTCTTCCTCTTCTTTGGCCGGCCGCCGGCCATGATGACGGCCAGTGACCGGCCACAGGCGAGCTGGCTCGCCCGGCTTGCCAACGCCGGCGAGCGTGAGCTCGCCCCTCGCCGGATCTGGCGAGGTTGGAGCCTCGCCCGACGCCGGCGAGTTCGAGTCTCGCCCGATCGGCAAGGCTCGGGCCTCAGCGGACGTCGGCGAGGCCTCCGCCTCGCTAGATCCGATGAGCTCGAGCCTCGCCGGACGTCGGCGAGGCCTTCGCCTCGCCCGATCCGGCGAGCTCGAGGCTCGCCGGGCGTCGGCGAGGCCTCCGCCTCGCTAGATCCGGCGAGCTTGAGCTCACCCGACGTCGGCGAGCTCGAGGCTCGCCCGGCCGGACGCCGCCATCGCCGTGCCAGCGACCGGAGGAAGAAAAAAAAAAAAGGAAAGAAAAAGAAAAAGAATTATAATTTCAGTTTTATAAAAAAAAAAAAAATTATAAAATTAAAGAGAAGAAAGAGAGATAATGAGGTTTTGAGTGAAAAATTGGTTAATAAATGGGTCATAAACGGGTCAAAGAGCTGACCCATTTAAAACCCATATATCTTAGTGTTTACCCATTAAAACTTATTATGGGTGCTTTATAAGATAAAGCTTGACCCATTAATGACCCATTTTACTATAAATGGGTTCATAAATGGGTTGCACAACCCATTTAACACCTCTATTGAGTCATAAACCTTTTCACTTCTTGCCGATTCAATCCATCCGGCCAATTTTGGCTGAAAAATGCTGACGTGGACGCCGGCGGTGCCACATAGAACTATCGGCGTTAATGTGGATAATTTTTAATAATATTTTAATAATTTTTCATATTTTTTTGAATTTTTTTATTTTCTGTTTTTTTCCTTTTTTATTTTTTTTATTTTTATTTTTTACCTTTTCCAGTGGCTAGCCATCGGCCACGGCCAATGGCCGCCATCGGCCACGGCCCGATCGGCGGCCTTGCCCGCCACGGGCGAGGCTCGGCCAGCGACGACGAGCCCCAGCGAGGGCGCCCTGGCCCTAGCGAGGGCCGACCTCCCCAGATCTGGTGAGGGGAGCCCTCGCCGAGGGTCACCCTCGCCCGGGCGAGCATCGGCCTCACGGTGGCCCGCCAACGCCCCACCGCCCGGGGCGACGCTCGCCAAGGCCGGCGTCGGCCTCACCCTTGGCCGGGCGGGCAACGGCCTAGCCACAAGCCATAGGCCGACGCTCGGCCGGCCGGCGGCGACGATCGACCTTGCCAAATCTAGCGAGGGGAGCCCTCGCCCAGCCCAGCGTCGGCCTCACCCAAACCAGATCTGGCGAGGCGAGGCGGCCCTCACCCTTGGCCGGTCAAGCATCGGCTGTGGCCGATGGCCAACCGTCGCCCGCCCAACCAAGGGTGAGGGCGACGCTCGCCTAGGCGAGGGCGACCCCGACAAGGGCTCCCCTTGCTAGATCTCGGCGAGGTCGGCCCTCACCAAGCCTCGCCGAGCCTCGCCTTGGTAGGTGAGGCCGGCTTGCCGGTTGTGGCTAGTGGCCGGGTGTAACCCGTGGCCGGTGGCCGGCCACCGAAAAAAGCCAAAAAGAAAAAAAAAAAAAAAAAAAGGAAAAAAACTGAAAATAAAAAAGATAAAAAAAATATAAAATATTAAAATATTATTTGTCTATGTTAGTGTTGACAGTCCTACGTGGCACCGTCGGCGTCCATGTTAGCATTTTCTGGCCAAAATTGGCCAAATGAACTAAATCAGCAAGAAGTGAAAAGGTTTAGGACTTAATTGGCAAAGTTAAAATGTTTAGGACTAAATTGACAAAACTGCAATAAGTTTAGGACTTTTGGATAATTTTCCCGATTTCTAGCACTTGGGTAAACATTTTTAAAATATTTTGGCATTTAAGTGATCAATTGAAAGTTATGGCAATCAAGTGACCGTTTTTTTAAAATTTATGGCCCCCATATGAGCGCCATACGGAAGTTATAATATAAGTATGGACACTGATCATCTTTTGCACCATCTCTAGTCAGAGATGATCAGTGCACTACAAACACAAACTCACCTGTATCTATATTCCATAAGTTCGCATGTGGGTCATCCTCATAACTTGCAACCTACCAATCGGTTACGTAATTCGAGGAATCCTGTGCATAAACGGCAACACGAGCAAGGGTTGCTTTCGCCTCAGAAACAAAATTAACTGCATGGCCGGAAGACGACGAGATTGAGCATTGAAGGATGTCTAGGCATGGTAGGTGAAGAACCGTCGGCGGAATCCCTGTAGGATTGCACAGTTGCATGTCCGATCAGACAATGATGGTATTCCATATCTCTTTATAGCGATCCTGTGGATGCTTCACTTGTTCATCTTGATTCAAGTTCCCACTTGAATTGGGATGAAGGTCTACTGTTTCTGACTAAAGTTCAATGGATTTTGAATTTCTCAAGTGTCCTAATGCTCTTGATTTCTGTACATCTAAACATTTTAATAAGCAAAAAAATAAAAAATTGCCACTAGAGCAAAGTTCTGTCTTTAGCAAATCTCATAATTGCTTCTACAGCTGGCATTACAAAAGAAAAAAAAAATGAGACGAGTTCACTTGATGAAAAAAGAAAATGAATGCGTCTTGGGGGGCATTTGTAAAAAGCGAAAAAATAAGACTAATTACAAAAGGGTCACATCATGTACACTTAGCATCATTGTCTAATTAAATTTTAGACGGGTGTCACAAGTTATGAAAATATCCAATCAAGTAATTATCAGCCGATCAAATCAATGAAATGCGAATCAACAATTAACCAATTGAAATTCACGCTGCATAAGATAATTTACTTTTTGATTTTTTCTTCTGAAATATCCCATGTCAACAAGCCTAATTTCAGGTTAGTAAAAATGGGTCAAAATCATCAGGTGTTGTCTGAGTGAGGAGTCAATTAGTGAGGATGATCATTGAAGATGATGATGCCAAATGGCATCAATGATTGTACTCCAAAGTTTTTTTTTTGGTGACCATGATTGTACTCCAAAGTTCTCTCTCCATAATAAGAACATTCTTGCAGGTTAAGCAACAGCATGCATCTTTTCCTCCCTTGGCTATGCTACGCCATCTGAAAAGCATCGGCATGGCGGACAACTCCACGCCAATGAGTTGTCAAGGTCTAATTGGCCCAAAATATTGATTTAATCAAGTGATCATGGACAAAAAGTTGAGGCCCTTTTCCTGCATGACGCCATGATGGATGTTTTTCCATCTATCTTCTGTATTAAGCCCGGTCTGGGAAGACACAGAAACTATCGTTGACCAGCAGTGAAGTCAACAAAAAGCTTCGATTATACTAATGAAACTTTATTTTTTGTTTTCCCTAACTTCAATTTTTTTTTCCAAAAATACGAAATTGAGCATAATTTTGCAAAAGAAACAACCCACTTGTTTCTCAAGTGAATCCTTTCTGAGTGAAGAAATAGAATTGCTTGGTCATGTCTCCGAAAATTAATACACAAGCGTAATGTATATACTAAACCAAATTAAACATATAAAAAAAAAAAAAAAAGGTGGACCACCTCAGTACCTTTTAGCATTAGAACTTATTTTCCTAATCAACTGAAAATACTTACTTAAATTTAGGAAAATAATTCCCTATTTAAAATTAGAAATCATTCCCAATTATTAGCGTCCAAGATTGGGTTCTAAAAAACGAATGCTGGGTCGAGGTCCAAGATTGGGTTCTCAACGCTTGGCTTGAGCCTCACGACCCAACCCCAATGCTTGCACCTAGGTCCATTGAGGCCGAGCCTAGGCCCTTTTATGCCAATGGTAGGCCCCCTCGCTGGCATCTAGGTCCATTGAGGCTCCAGTTCCCATGCTTGATGTCCCCACACCCGAGCTCCAGTCCACAAAGGCCAAACATGGGACCCACAATGCTTGTGCCTAAATCTTCAACACTTGGGCTCTAGTCCACAAATGTCATGCGTGGTCGGAGTGTTAACAGTTCGGTTCAATTTGGGTTTTCAAAAAACTCAAAGGGAACCAAACCATTTGGGTGTGCATTAGCTTTGAATTGAATCACAACTTGGTTCGGTTTTTTAATTTTCCTTTTTGTAATATGAAGAAGATGTTTAGTAACAAAAAAAGAGAAATTGTGTAAATTGTAGTATTAAAAAGAAGGATGATTTTCATTCCATTCCGTTAATCAAATTGAATTGAAACTATCCAAATCAGAATAAAATACAATTATTTTTTTCATTATTTGAATTGAAACCTGAGTAGAATAATAAATACACGAAAATTCGATTCAATTCTGGTTTTGATACTAACAACCTTAATGCCCGAGTCCTGGCACTTGAGCTTGGGTTCTAGTGCTCTAGCTTATGTCCTCGATGCCGTGATCAAGTCCATTGAAGCCAAGCCTAGAACACCAGTGCCTATTCCAAGATTCCCCATGTTCCCTCACCCGATGCCCTTGCCCTAGTCTCTCGGGGCTAGGCCCGAATATGAGTCACCGAGGTCCCACACTTAGCCTTTTTCCTATTCTTTTTTCAAATTTCAACTAAATAAATGAAAATATTGTCATTTTTTCGAAAATAATTTTCTAATTTTTTTTTTCAAAAATGTAACATTTTCTGTTTGAACCTCAATAATACAAACATTTCTCCTCAAGCTCCAATTTTCAAGAGCACAGCCCGTTCCTATTTCGAATACATTATTTGGGCAAATTAAAATGCAAATTGAGAAGTTTCGTAGAAACTAATATTGGATATACACCGTGCGCGGAGGTTCCCTGAGTACCAAAAAAAAAAAAAAATATATATATATATATATATATATATATATATATATATATATTGGATATACACCTAATTAATAATAATTTCATTACTACCCCCATTCTCTCTTTTCCTTTCTTCTCTTCATGGATTTAAGTATATTTCATATATAAAGTTAACCATATAAAAGTCAAGCTACTTTAACTTTACGGTTTCAAATGCGCGTAACTTGCACGTGCGAGATTTTTATTTATGACTAATGAGAAAAATAATCCTAACTTTTATGGACATTTTCCCTGCATCTTCCTTAACTTGACTGTGAGATTCTTAAATTGCTCTACCAATGAGGATGAAACACGTAATCAACAGAAGATGTCATGCATAGATAGGCGCGAGGTAAGACAAGTCAATCGCGAGTAGCTAGGGCTTCGCTTGATAATTGCTCCATATTAACTCGTCTAGTTTCAAGCTCGAATTCATCAATATCTGTCTTGACTTAAAAAATTAAAAATTGGGAATATTTGATAGCTCAAAAACTTGAATTGAAATTCTTAAAATGATGTCATATTTGAACTTATTAACCTTGAGCTCAAATGCGAGTTCGATTATAAGTTGATTGTAATCGAGTTGATTTTAGCGCATGCATCATGATTTTCTAGTCTAGTCGATCGGGAAAGTCAATGCTTGTTCAAGCTCAAGTCAAGCTTGAGCTAGGCAGTATATTTGAACCTTTAATCTAAATAATCCATAAAGATAAAATTAATTTTCACAATATATGCACCTATCATGATCTTAATTATTTTCTAAAACCTAATGCCATAACTTGTTGGTTATAAGAATCTTTTAAACAAATATTGCATGATAAAAAGGCAGTTGTCCCACCTATACTCGATATGTGAACGCAATTTATATGAGCTCAATCGTTTGAATCATCAAGTTATATAGACATTTGCATAAACAATTCATATAATCGGACTATTCTCATTAAGTTCACATGATTCATGATCTCGTGAGCATCACAAACTAACCTGAGCAAACCATGGAACCAATTAGATACAAACTGCACATTTTAACTCCTTAGTAGACTTGTCAAAATTGTTCATAGACATATTTTTTAACCTATATTTGATGAGTTAAACTGTTATATGAGTTAGTTATATTCAATAAATGGATCATAAAATATGTTAATAATGAAAAAACTAAAAAATAATACATATGTTAAATGAGTTCACAACTTACTTAAATTCAACCCATCTTTATGACTCCCATTTTACTCTCTCTTGCTCTCACTTAATTTTGCGCTTGCTCACTCCGTTCTCTCACATCAGTTTGTGATTAAATATGTTGTAGCA
The DNA here is from genome assembly GCA_014182405.2 of Eucalyptus sideroxylon. Classification (NCBI taxonomy): domain Eukaryota; kingdom Viridiplantae; phylum Streptophyta; class Magnoliopsida; order Myrtales; family Myrtaceae; genus Eucalyptus; species Eucalyptus sideroxylon. The sequence goes on along the minus strand of CM024554.2, from coordinate 28,550,119 downwards.
ATATCGAATAAGTCGAGTATGAATTACTAAATTTATATTACATGAAAAATGGATCAATTTAGATCGGATTTTGACTTAGCTCACCTTTTTAACAGGTCTAGTCTCAAGCATGACAAGCCATCACATGGAATACACTTAATCCAACAATTGTGATGCGAAGAGTGCACACCCTACTCGCTCGCGAGACAATCACCATAATTCCCCATCCTTCGAAGCCGGCATCAGATGAGCCGTTAGATCACGTGGAGTCAATCCGGGCCGGTAAGGATCGTAGGATGGGTGGGGTACACATGGTCACATACTGCCTCGTCCTATGACAAAAATGCAAGCCTTCCATTCCCACCCCAAGCGATGGAATTCAATTCAGTCCAGAATTAATTTGTCTATCTATTCCTCTCTCTCTCTCTTTCCATTTGTTCCCTTTTTTCTCATTTGCTCTCTCCCTCCCTCTCAACACGCACTATATATAAAAGGCCAAGGCAGTCAGCCAGTCACGCACTCCAACCGCTGCAGCAGCAGGAGAAGCAGCAGAAGAAGAAGCAGAAAACGCAGCCGCGCTCTCCTCCTGCTTTTCAGCATCTCTCTCTCTGTACCTCCATGAAATTGACTCCTTCCCCTGCCTTTCTCTCTCTAGAACCGTGACGGACCCGCCATCCTCCCTCCTCCCCTCTCTTTCTCTCTCTTCGCTCTGAAAAACCCAGCTCGGGAAGCGCCCTCCAATGGAGAGAAAGCAAGGCTTCTTCTCCGCCCTCAAGGACGAGGTGGTCCGCGGCCTCTCCCCCTCCCGCCGCCGCCCCCCTCCTCCTCCCGCCCCGCCAGCCCCTCCCGCCACGCCTCCCCCATTTCCGCCCTCCTCCGCCGCGGCCGCGGCCGCCACGCCGCGGCTGCTGGGTGGGTGCCGCAGCAGCCGCAGCCGCCGCCGCCGGAGCTGGCGATCGTCCCGAGATCCGGGAGCCTGACGCCGCTGATGGAGGGCCCGGATCCGGAGGGCGACCCGAAGAGGTGGGGCGGGAACGGCGGGTCGGGCCTGGGGCAGTGGGTGAAGGGCCAGCTCGGGAGGGCTCCGCCGGTGAGCTCCTCGTCGTCGTCGGCGTCGTCGCCGGCGTCGTCGTCGTCGTCGTTGTCCTCGGGGAAGAGGAGCGACGTGAGGATGCTGATTGGCGTGATGGGCGCGCCGCTCGCCCCGGTGCATGTTAGCGTCCTCGACCCTCTGCCTCACCTCAGCGTCAAGGACACTCCTATCGTGAGCCCCTCTCTCTCTCTCTCTCTCTTCAAGATGCTGCGTCAATGCGATGCTGTGCATTTCCAATGCAGAGAAGGGGGTAGTGTTCTTCTTTGCGAGAATCACTCCAGCGTTTTCGAATTACATTTCTTGATTCTGATCACGAAACGCGATGTCACGGCGCTTCATGGTTGATGGGTTGATGGGTACTTTGGTACCCGGAGAGCGCCCGAGAATCTCTCTCAATAATGGTGAAATCGAGCTGGTTCATGTCTTTCTTGCCTGTGGGGAAATTATGCTGTTTTCGTACTGCACTGTCTGGGAATTTGGCAGTTTCTGCGTGATTCTTTGGTTTAAATCGAGCTGTCTGTTTTCATTACGTTCTGGCATTCTTTATTGATGGCTGGGCAGATGTGGTTCTTGAGCTGAGACAATGAGTTGGTTCTGGCTTGATTCACTGTAATCAGAAGAGCTGCTAAATTAGTACATATGTACTGCCAGTTGGGCAAGATTTGAATCCGAGATACCAGTCGGTCTGGATCTCGTGGGTGATATTTAGTTTCTTGTTTTGTTTATGCTAACTAAGGTAACTGGAGATTCAGGATACTATTTTAATACTGTTTGGATTTGCCTTTAATGTAGGTAAGGAGATCAGTTTAGATTTTATTTTATTGGTGTAGTTGGCTATTTTAGTAGCAGGAAACAAACAAGCTGCTACCTCACTTTTTTTTTCGGTTGGACAGAACAAATCGAAATAGTAATTCAGGATCAATTCTGGGGTTTTCATTTTCATGCTCTCGTGCGATGTCAATTGACAGCAGTGCACCATGTTTTGATCCCCCGGGATTTATGGGCAACGTCTTGTTTTCTTCTTGCGTCTTTTGCTGTTTCTTTTTTGGGAAATATACTGAGGAAATTGCGAATTTCATTGTATTTCAGGAAACGTCATCTGCTCAATACATACTGCAACAGTACACAGCTGCATCTGGTGGTCTAAAGCTCCAGAACTCCATCCGAAATGCCTATGCATTAGGAAAGTTGAAGATGGTGAGTTCAGAGTTTGAAAGTGCAATGAAGGCGATAAAAAACCGGAGTTCTGCACATACAGGTGGTTTTGTGCTCTGGCAGATGAATCCGGATATGTGGTACGTGGAGCTCGCAGTTGGTGGAAGTAAGGTCCATGCTGGCTGTAATGGGAAACTCGTTTGGAGGCATACTCCCTGGCTAGGCGCTCACACTGCAAAGGGGCCCGTAAGACCACTGCGCCGCGCCCTCCAGGTAATAGCTGTTTTCTTTCGTCTGTTCTTTGCTTTTTGTTGCACATTACCTTTAGCTGCTGTACATGACTGACTGAGTTTCTAACACATGTGCGTTTCAGGGTCTTGACCCAAGAACCACAGTGAGCCTGTTTTCTGATGCAAGGTGCATTGGTGAGAAGAAGCTTAATGGTGAGGACTGTTTTATCCTGAAGCTATGCGCTGACCCCCAGACATTAAAGGCGAGGAGTGAGGGGCCTGCCGAGATCATAAGACACGTTCTGTTTGGCTATTTCAGCCAGAAAACGGGACTCCTTGTCCGCATCGAGGATTCCCATCTTACTCGTATTCAAATGAATGGTGGAGATGCTGCTTACTGGGAAACCACCATCACTTCATCCCTTGATGACTACAGGCCCGTTGAAGGAATCATGATTGCACATGCAGGACGGTCAGTAGTGACCGTTTTCAGGTTTGGGGAGATGGCAATGAGCCATACAAAAACGAGGATGGAAGAAACTTGGACAATCGAGGAGGTTGCATTCAACATTGCGGGCCTATCTATTGACTGCTTCATCCCTCCTGCAGATTTGAGATCCGGTCCCATCGGTGAATCATGTGAACTCACACAGGACACTGGGGGTAAAAGTATGATCCCACAGGCATCACATCGAGCAAGGGTAGCTGCTCTAGAGAAAGCACACGACAGCAACGTCGATGGTGTGATCTGGAAGATGGAAGTATGAGAATGAGTAGGACTGGATTAGGGTACACTGTTCATACTCTGAGTTGCTAACCACAGAAGACTCACAAGTTAGGGATTGATTCAGACGGTTGGGTATGCATCTTTCGATTTGTAAATATAGGATAATCAATTGCAGGTCAAGTTCTGGGCCAAGTGAACCTTTTTTTTCCCCTCCATGTAGAATCTAACGGGGCGTCGGAGTTCTGCGTACCCGGTAGGAATAGAGCCAATGGAGGTTGTTTTTTTTGGGGGTTTGCCTAACATTAATGGATGTCGGGTTTTAATTAGATGAAGCTTTTGTAAAGCTGAACCATTTGACATTTTATAAGTCTTACGAATGGCATGGCCTACATGAGAGGCAGCAGTGATTGTAAGCAAACTGCTCTCCCTGGTGAGATGATCTTGATGTTAACTTCTTCCTCCATCTTCTTCTTCTTTATGAACGTTGTCAGATGATTCAACTGCAAAAGCTCTCTTTGTAATTTGAAGGGGGTTTTCTTATTCTGGTGGGTTTTTTTTTTTTTTTGGTGGGTTTTCTCACGTCTGCATTCTGTTTCCAAAATGATAAGGCCACCAAATGGTCACTGAGCCAACTCCATGAAATCTAATCTTGGTCATATTGAGAATTCTGGTGCTAGAAGAACCAGAAAGTTCCAATTGGAACAAAAACTGCTTGTTTGCTTTAATTGATTGCTTCTTATGGGATATCAAACCTCGAAAATTAGAAGGTTATACTCACATATATGACTACTAATAATACACAACACTCTGGATCGAGCTTAGTTTTGTTTACTCAATTTTTTAATGGAAAAATTTGATGAACAGTCCGATTACTCCTCTTGTCAACCCAACTTAATTAATATGGATAGTTGGTCGATTTTTTCAAACTATTAATACCCAATCAATGATGACGAAAGTAGGTTGGCTTTGTGTAGGAGAAAAGTTCAAAGACTGCATGCATTATAAAACCCTATATTAATTAGAGCTGCTCTTCATTCGATTCCGTTTCGTTTGTTGTTGGCAACAACTTGTGTATTTTGCCATTGCCATGCATGGTCCATGATGTTACATCCATCTCCTGGCTGGACCAAGGACTTTTCCCCATTATTTTTAGCCGCATGGGTGCTTGATCCTGCACATTTATGAGCAATTCATCCGTGCTCAATCAAGACGATTGCCCTGCTCTGAGTGGTCAAGTTCCCCCATTGATGAGGGCTCACGCTCTCGTTGTTGCTGCTTCTTTAGAGGTGGAGGTGAAGTGACTTCGGACCATGTCTCCCACATCATCCAATGTCGTTCCGCATTGGTCTTCATTATTTCTTGATGGGGGTGGGGGGTGACTGGTTAGTACGAGGAGTCAGTAATTGTAGGAACCTACCCAATTGACGATGTGGCCTAGAGAGAATTCATGTCTCACCAAATCTTAGCAGCTTGTGTTTATAGAGCTAGGCCAGTGTTGATTTTGCCAGCATTGGCCACTACACTGCCTATCACTCAGGCAATTTGACTCTTGTGCACAATCCTTTTCATATTTATTGAGCCTACCGAGCATAGAAGTTTGATAGCCCCAATGGATCATAGTTTCGCAATCACATCAAACCTACCCACGTTGAATTTCTTTAATAGCCCATCAACCTTTTACGCTTTTCTTATATTTTGATTGGTTGCGTTTATCACATCAATATTTGTTTGGTAATTATGGTATTGGATTTTTTGAGAATTCTTGGCCATCTTACACATTCTTGAATTAAGATTATAATGTTCTCCAATTACAATCAATTTATTCCCAAATGAAGAACTTGTAAGGCCTTTTTAGGGGGTGCCCTCGAGCATTTATGGAGTATTGAGAGGGGAATAATTTACTTTTCAAAATAGTGGTCTCGTATAACACAAGATAGCTAACACATTGAAACTATAAAAAAATTTTAATTAGTTGCTTAACGGGTGTCTAATAAAATGCTTACAAATATAACTATTCTCACATAAGTCCGTTTTCAATATGCGGAAAAACATTTATTGAGTTGAAATAATAGAGACAGAACATTGATTCTACCAAGCCTATGAGGCCACAAACTCTCCCATTTCTTACCAAACAATTGTTACCCTTCCTAGTCTTGTTTGGCTTCAAAAAAAAAAAAAAAAATTGGTCTCTTGGGAAAATTTCCCTATTTGAATTAGAAAATCTGACTCCTGGTGCATCCTCTTCAAATTCATTTTTTTTTCTAGGGAAAGAAAATTGCATATAAATTTTAAAAATAATTGAGGTATTCAGGGTAATCAATTCTAGGATAAGAATCAACTCATTCTTGAATCAGAAACTAGACTGCACAAAAATGATTCCAAGTCTGTGGAATCTGGAATCGACCTTGTTCACTCTAGAATTGGATTAGCCGCTCCCAATCTAGTTACTAGTCTCGAAAATAGGTGGTGTTTTTTTTTTCTCTCAAAGAAGTTCTATAATATATTAAAAGTTACTTTAATGTGTGACGAAATTACTAATCACAGAGACGTTACTAGTAAAAAAAAAAAAAGATTACTCACGCAAATAATATGTACCTTTTGACAGTTGCTAAATAAAAAATAATATACTCTGACTCAGTTTCACCAATTCAGTCCGGTTCCTAAGAAGGAACAAGAAATTAGACCGATTCCCACAAGAATTACCCAAAAACGGCTGGTTCAGTTCAGTTCCCATGTTAAACTAAGAGTGATGCACACTCAAGTCTGTGATTGGCCATAATCACGTTCACAACTCTGCTATTGCTGAATCTTAACCAGCTAAAAGTCAAACAGATGAATTGCAAGTTGAAAGCTGGTCTCCTCTGTATTGGTAAACGGCACGCCTGTCGGGTCCAATGAGAACTATTGAAACTCACAGGAATCAATGTTATGATCACATGACAACAATAATAACGATAAGGATAACAATAACAACATTGATTCTTGTAACCTGGCATGTACTTCTCGGCATTTGTATATTCCCCCATGCTCCCGTGCTACCTACGCCAGACTATTATAATTAAGGCACTGCATCTTCCCTCTCCTTTCCTTGGATGGGAATGTTAGATTCTTAAGTTGACTTTTGGGATGTGATTTTAGTACTTAGAAATATCTTGACCAATCTTCCCCCAACCAACACGTTCGCACTCAAGATTGATCTGGGGCAAGTAAAAATCACGACAATATATACATATCTGTATGCGCGGCGCTCGGTGAAATTAGAGTACTCAAAAGACAGCTTCTCAAGACGACAATGTCAGATGCAAAAGTTGACTTTACTATGTAATTATTTTCTGGAAGACCAGATCTAGAATGTGATTTTATTACTCCCAAATTTCTTTAGCCAATCTTTCCCAACAAACACGTTCGCTTAAGATTGTGATAGGGGTAAAGAATTAAGAGTCCTTCAAATAGAGCAAACCAAATGATACAGAATTGTTCGATAAATACGAGTTCTTCATGGCATAATTCTTAATTAATAGAGAAAATGAAATTTATGTTTCGATGATTGAACTTATCGTCCTCTCATATTTCGACCCTAAAACCGAGCTTAACGAAGTGGCTTCTTGATCCCCCCCAAATTTGCTATATCCGCACGAGTTAAACTCCAAGGGTGGAAAGTGTGAAGGAAAAAATGTGAGTTTTTCAAAAAGGGCCAACTCTTGTGAAGCAAAGCTGTCCAGCAATGGCGGACCCAAGAGAGGTTGAGGCGGTAGTCGGCTTTTTGGTTGCCAAAAGTGTGTGAAGATTAGTCCCACAAAAACCTTTTACGTATTTTTATCCTAAGCGTCATTAGGAATAAGGACACTACAAGTATCATAATTTTTGTACGGCACTTATTTAAGTGCTATAACTTTTAAAAAACACTCACCAAGTGTCATAACTTTTAATTGATCACTTGAGTGTCATAACATTTTTAAAATGTTCATCTAATTATCCAAGATCCGACATGGTAAGTTACACTTAAATAAGTGACATACATATGTTATGGCATCAAATAATTGAAAAGAATTATGACACTAAGTGCCAGTTGTAAGGTATGATACTTGTGATGTGCTTTTTTCCGCCTCCTCATGTTTTCTTCTTAAGTTAAACGCTTGGTAGAGACGTAACGAGTACGATGTTATAGTCAAGGCTTGAGATTTGATTATCGGGCAGGATAAGATTGATTATTGAAACTAATCAGAGAACTCATCTTCCCTCGCCTTTCCTGAGACGACAGTGTCTGTCAGATTCTTTGTTCAAATCTCCAACAAATGTAAAGTCAAAGATTATGGGCCAAATCAAAATGAAAAGATACATTTTCGTTGTCATCTTTAAAATACATGAAATTGCAGCTGAACAAACGCGTTTAAGGCAATCATCTCAAGCGTCTTGTCTAATGTCAAAGCGCTCGAATGGAACCGCATCCAACTCCTTGCAATATCTCAAATTTGATATTAGTAAGTTATGAAAATAAAATAAAAATATATATCACTTGATGTACGTCTAACTAAGTTCATCACTTAAGAATAAAAACAACTCAAGTGGCAAAATTTGTGTACAATGCTCACTCAAAATTCATATCTTTTTTTTTTTAATCTTTTAAGTATTGTAATGTCTAACTTGTCCATCACAAGTGTCCTGCCATGTTGAATTTTCAGTATTTATAGTGAACATTTTAAAAAAAAAAAAAAATTATGGTGCCCGAATGATCAATTGAAAAGTTATGATACTTACAATATTATTTTCTATATTTCTTTGGTAGCCTCATGAATAAGGCCATTACTTTTGTTAAGAAATAAAATATGCTTTAGGTTTTTATCAATTGGTTGAAATTTTTTTATTGGGATTTGTAATATGCATTGGCTCCATTTAATTTATGGAAAATAAATGATTTGGAAGATATTTTTCTAAAAATGATTGTATATACAATCTCTAAAAATTAAGAATGAAACATACCTTCATCAATATTTTTCATTAATAATTATTTCAAAAATCATTTTAAAAATATATATATTTTTTAATTATTTATTTTTCATAAAATCAACGAATCTCAACAACGGGATAGTTTTTGAAACCAATTTGTGGAAATTTGTGTCGAAGTTTGACTCGGTGGAATTCATCTTCTTTTTTTTTCCACAAACCAAAAAAGAACCCACTTTTTTTTTTTTTGCACCAATCTTTTCTCTCTTTTTCAATTTTTACTTTTTCTCCCGTCAGCATCATAGTCTTATAGGGTGTGCATGACAAAATTTATGGAACAGTAAATTGATTTCTAGCCAGAAAATTGATTTCTCAATTTATATTTCAGAAATTGATAAATTAAAAATTTTAACTTTCTATTTTTCTTCAAATCTATTTCTGAATAAAAATCTATTCCAGAAATAGAAAAATCAAATTACGTTACCAAACAGATTTTTGTTCCAAACCTGTTCTAGAGAATAGAGAAAACAGAAAATAGAGAAGTAAAATTTTTATCATGCACACCCAAAAAGCTTGGAAAGTTGACTAGATTTTCAGGGCCAATCCTTTTCTTTTTTCTTTTTTTATTTTATAGAATCTAGGATTTTTTTTTTTTGTTGGAAATTCTAGGAGACGTTGATTGGGTAGACAAGTTGACCATTTCAAGAAGTTATCTCCTATGGTTTTAGAATGACAAAATCGTATCATTAGTACAAAACATTTGGTGCTATGTGCAAGCAATCAAAATCCAAAATATTTAAAAAGTACAACTAAATCCAGAACATTGTAGAATCAATGCAATCAATCCAACAATCACCTTGCCAATTTACTGATTTGGTCCATTGGAAATTTGAAGTGATATTTTCAAATAATTTTGTTGTATACATGGCATAGACATTGTGGAATGGACTTGACTAAGTACTTTGAGACTTGTGCACATAGAGGGAACAATGTTAATTGGCGAGGATGGATGCATGGGTACATTGGATGTGAAGTGCACCCAATGCACCCCACAATAAAGCAAAAGAGAGAATTCACACCAATGCACTCCATAATAAAAAGTGGAGGAGAGAAATGTGGAATTTGTACATAAAGAATAATGGATCAACCTATCAAAATGACTATAAAAGGTAACGTATATCAATCAAGATATATACAATTAAATTGAGATATGCAAGCAATTTTAAGAGATACATATAATTAACAAAATTATTGAACGAAATCCATAATTGTTTTCAACATGAAATTCGAACCCAACAAAACTCAAGGGTAATTATTCAAGTAGTTTTAAATCTATCATACATTTATAAAATTTAATTATAATTTCTTCAAACTTTGTCAATTTTACCTTAGATCTCATCTGTTGCGGCCAATGGGCCAATTTTCATTGGAGACCGCCTATTTTCCACGCGTGGATTGGGAATGTTTACTTGTACGGTCTCTTGGAACGGTTCATTTTTCGATGAAAAGCAATTGCAGTGACGGGCCAAGAACGAACTTCGAGAATCGTTCACTCCAACTACTTTTTACTGCTCAACGGCTTTTAACTGCCTCGGGGACCGATTGTTCTTCTGCTGTCATTTTCATTCCTGGTTGCGTTTGGACGATGGTAAACCGGCCACTGAGCACCGCATGGGTCCGGTCCATCCAGCTGGATCTGCACGGAACGTTAAGTACATTGTAAATTATATCAATTTACTTCTCAGGACAGGACTTAGAACAGCAATTGGTCCGCATAACTGAGTTTCTTCGGTTTTATTCACTTTCAATTTCTTATCAGATATTCGTCATTTCTAATACATCGATTTTCTCATTATTCGCAATTGGTGCATCATCAAAAATCGAAGTGGGATTCTGTTGATGAGCGAGCATTTGCTAAGCAACAATATTAAAAAAGAAAAAAATATGTTGCCATATTTAATGCGTCCAATGTCCTTTGAGTTTTTTTCTTTTTTTTTAATCGAATGTTTTCTCGACTTTCCCGAAAAAAGGTTGACCTTATAGTTGCTCGACAATGATTCTCTATTTTCATAAGACAAAAAAGATGCATGAGGTGAACTTCTATTTCAAGATAGAATTTTTCACGATTGTTGACACCTAAATTTTACTAACTTATTTAGGGCTTAATCACATACAAAATTGGGAATTAATCTCTAAAAAAAAAAAGTAACAAAAATCATTAAAAGGTATTGTGTTTTCATTATTGCACTGCACATTGAATGGTATTTTCTTAATTTCTTCCAAAAAAAATTTCATAAAAAAGAAAAAAGATTAAAAAATTATCAAAAGAAATTAATTACAAAAAAAGAAGAAAGAGAAAAGAAAAAGAGAAAGATGAGACCGGGCCGGGGGCAGGTCAGCCCGGCCTCTCTCTCTTTCCCTTTTCTTCCTCTTCTCCTGGGCCGGTCCACTTTTCTTTTATTTTGCCCAAGATGAGCCCGGCCTTCTTTTCCTCTCTCTCTCTCCGTCCTTTACGCATTCTGCAGAAAGGAGGCGGGCGCACGCGAGCAAGGGGAAGGACAGAGGTAGAAGGGTCAGGCACAGGCATGAGCCTCGCGCCGGAGTTGGTGGTCGAGAGGCAGACCGGCAGCAACAGCTGGCTTGGCAGAAGGCCATGCTCGTCGATGCTTAAAAAGCGAGAGAGGAGCAAGTGAAGCGGGGGGGTTCTCGGCCGGTTCTTGGGTTCAAGCAAAAGACAGAGAGTTGGAAAGAGCTTGAGAGACTGAGAGAGCGTTTCGCCATCGCATGAAGTACGCCCGTTGCTCGCCACCCGAACCAGGTAGGCTTCCCTAAGCTATGAGCTTCTTTTCGAGGTCTCGGGCGCGAGCTCCGGCCTCACCGGTCCTCCATGAAAGCTCATAGATGTCCTAGTGCATGTTGATAGACATCTAGGCTTGTGTTCGAGTCCATACCAGTCCGAAGATCCTTCGTTTCTGTTGTTGAAATGTCTGAAAGAGATTTGAGCCCGTGAGTATGTTGTGGCTGAAGATACTTGCTGTGTTCATATCTGTTCGAGTGTGATTAATATGTCCCTTAGCGGATGTTGAGTGTCGCTCGTGCATGTCGTGTGTTGATGTTTGCTCAAATCTATTGCCCCAAGCGAGCCTAGGTCCTCCTCTAGCTGATGCACCTCATACGTTTGACAAAATGTCTCAAAGATAACCGAGAAACAACCTGAGTTCAAACTCGTTCTGATTTGTGCTTGGTCATATATATGCAGGACCGTGCCCCTTTTTTATGTTTTCATTATGATTTCATGCGATTCTCGCGGAGTAATCATGTTTAAGCCCGGTGATGTCCGCATCCGAAATTGATTCAGCCGTCGCCGGAGTTAGATGGCCGGCGGTGATTTGCGCCGGTCGGGGTGATTTGGTGTTGGAAGGGATGCTGGGTGCTTCGGTTGTTGTTATTGTTCGAATGAGTTTTGGTAAAGAAACGGTGAAGAGTGTCGTGAGGAAGGAGAAGACAGCCTTCGGGAGGGTTGAAGGCGTGCAGGTTGAAGGCGTGCAGGGGGAAGGGACGAAGTAAAGAAAAAGAAAAGAATAAAGAATACAAAAAGCAAAAAGCAAAAAAAAAAAAAAAGAATAAAAAATAGAAAACTATAACATGCAAAAGTTGGCTTTGGGAAGGATCAACGAGCAGAGGGTGTGCAGGGAAAGGGACGAAGTGAGGAAAAGACAAAAAAAAAAGGAATTACAAATATCATTTTAAAAATCAATTTTTTAAAAATAGATTTAAAAATTAATTAAAATATTTTTAAAAAACAGTTTTCCTTTTTTAATCCACCTGGGCTCTGATCGGATCAGCGGGTTGGATCGGTCCTACCCGGTCCGAACCCTTTTTCCGAATAAAATAATATTAAATATTAAAAACATATTAAAATTTTCAAAAAATCAAAAATTTTCGAAAATAGTAAAAATTCAAAATATTTTCCAAAAATTTAAAAACTTTCAGAACATTAAAAAATTCAAAAAATTCCAGAAAATATTGAAAATTCGAGTTTTTTTAAATTAATTAAAACAAGAAAATTAAGGAAAATTCAAAATTTCTCAGAAAATTCCAAAATTCAGAAAATTCTAAAAAATTTAGTAGTAATTAGAAAGACAGCAAAAAAAAAAAAAAATCAAAAATCAAAAGGTTTTGGAAAATTCAAAAATTCAATTTTTCCAAAAACAATTAATTAAAAAAATCTTCAAAAATGTTAAAATTAATCTCTTAGTTCATTTTCTTCTAAAAAATGGAAGTCTTTCAATTTAGATTCCTGCTCAAGAGGTTTTAGTTGTCCTTAAAGACGACTATCCTCGATTGTTCAATTTTGGTATGTTGATCTTGGCTTCCCTTTCCTAGTTAGGATTAATATTTATCTTTTCTTTGATGTTAAATTTTTGCTATTCCATGCAATTTATTTAATCACTTTCCTTAGTTACTAATTGTTATTTTAATAATTGTGCACCCATATGATCACCTCACATGCTAGTAGATAGGTATAAAATCAATCCAAATTGCTTGACAAAAATATCCTTTAAAAAAAAAAAACAATATTAGGTACCGAAATGGCATTAATTCGTTAATTAGTGTGATCAAGTCTCCAAATCTAGATTCTCTAGTTGCGTAGAAAGTGAGGTATATTCTCATGGCTCACTTGGTTTAGGCGAGTGGCGACTCTTTGTTACAAAATTCTTATAGATCTTCCAATGTTACGCGAGATATGGGTTCGGGAGAACCCGTGCCTAATCATGGGCCGTAGGTCCTATCTTTAGGTAATACCTTTAAACCTATTCCCTCCCCCTAGGGGTAGGTCGTGACAGCAACCCTTGCTTAAGTTTGCGTGGCCTCGATGAGGGCCACCTGGGGTTGCGTGACCTCGTCGGGGGGTTACACGACCCTCGCTTGAGGTTGCATGGCCCTGACAAGGTCACGACAACCCAAATCATGTGCAACCCCCCCGACAAGGTCACAACAACCCAAATCACGTGGCCCCTCACGGAGGTGATTGCGAACCAAATGGTGCGGATGTCGCCGCAACCCCCCAGCGATAGTCACCTGGGTCATCGTGATTGCCGCTAACCTTCCTCTAACTTGTTGTTGACCCCTCGTAGCCCTATGCAACCCCAATGGCCGCCTTTAACGGAGAAGATGAACAGTGAACAAAGAAGATGAACGGTCAATATTTGCATGCTAAAGAAAGCTGAAAGCCAAGGCACCCCAAAACTAGCCTTGGGCTTTCAGCTTACATAATAATGCTAACTTTCCCCTAAGGGAGTTTGTAAAATTTATCCCAAACGCCCAATATTTGCCCAAAAGGGCTTTGGGTGTCCAAATGCAGCCAAAAAAGGGGCAATTTCCTAATCTTGACAATTTTTTTTTGACACAAATTGACATGATTTGACATGTTTATATGCATATATTGATCAAACTCAGACTCGTGCAACAAGTTGATTTTTTGTAAGATCAATGAAGAAGGGAGAAGTTAGCTGATTTTTCCAACGAACCAGAAGCGAGGCCGGTTCATCAACTAAAGGTCCAATTCAGTTCAAGAAGAAGAATGAGATGGAGTATCCAGAAAAGTGGGCGAAAGGGGAGTCCGAATTCAGTGATCCGGACCCGAACAACCGTGCCTCCGCTAGCGGTTTTACCCTCATTTTGGAGAAAGAATGCTCAATGATGCAACTTCTCCAAAATTTGGAGAGTCGCCGGCTATCAAAGTAAGTATAAATTTTCCAAAATAAACCCACTTGAGGTAGGAGAATTTTTTGCACACATTAGCCATCACACTACCATTACATTCTCTAAAGCGCATTTGAATTGAGTATCAAAAGGTCCATGAAAGTTCATTAGGGATGTCAATAGTTCGGTTCGAAATTTTAAGAAATTTGAAACAAACCGATAGTGTGAGCAGTTGAACGAAATCGAATTGTGCTCCAAACTGAGTATGAACTGATATGAAAACCCGATTTGGATAGGTTTGGATCGATTCGGTTTTTGACTTTCCTTCATGCCTCGAAATGAGCATGAACCGAACTAAGAAGAGAGACTTTTAAGTTGAGGCTTCAGTTTTTGTTGAGAATTTGGGTTACGGTTCGGTTTTATTAACCAAACCAAACCAAAATAATCCAAACTGGAAAAAAAAAAAAAACATTTATTTTTTCAATTATTTGAACCGAACCAAAAATGTACAAAATATTGATTATGTTTGGATTGATTTCAGTTTGAACGAGGAATCCGTGCGAGGGAGGTTGAGTGGTGGCCCAATCCAAATAAACAAGTACAGAAATATTGAAAAACATAGGATGGCAAAAAGGGTTAGTCATATAAGATCCTATGTATAAAAAAAATAAAAAATAAAAAATAAAATAAAAAATAAAATAAAATATAAGGTCCTATGTCCTCTAAAGTTCACACAATTGGATCCTGTATTTTTCATTTAAAAGTTATTGTTCTTTAATCGACTGACCATCGCGCGGGCTATAAAGCTAGTTTTATAGAAAAGTTTTAACATTTATAAAAGTTCGAGCATGGAACCCGAAAAAGTGCTAATTCTTTTGTTCTTTTCTCTACAGTTAAGTGCGAGGAATCCCATTTGTGATCATCTTTACATACATCTTATGTGTCAAAGATCTTTTGATGCTTATGAAGATTGTAAAATATATATAATTTAAAATTTATTTAGATTTGTTAATATTTAAAATTTATTTAGATTTGTTGAATATTTTGTGTCATCTTGTACATGGTCCAAATCGAGTTTAGGTTCATAATATGTGACATTTTAATTAGTTTTTATGCCTATGAAAATATAGATAGGTTACAGTTGCAGCATTGAACTTAAATTGAGCTCATCAGAGACTTTTGAACTATACGATTTATAACGCAAGGCTGAAACATGGAAAAAGGCGAGAGAGAGAGAGAGAGAGAGAGAGAGAGAGAGGGCTTTTGCTAGTTTAACAAACACATGCAAATAACAGATCTCCCCAACAACAGGAACCTCCCCTCCTCAAAAATCTCTCCCAAAGAATCCAACTCAAATGTGTGGGAAAAAAAAAATACAAAAAGAGCTCAAAATACATGTAGTAGTCCCATCAAAGATAGTGGTAAAATAACATAGTATGGAGACAGGAGTAAATAGAACTAAATCATGAAGCTGTATATATCAAAATGCTCTAGAGTAGCAACCCCATGAGAGCCCAGCCCAAAGCCAAGCTGCCCACCATGTTCTGGACCGACAAGATCTTCTCTGCCCCACTCTGCATATAGGAGGAAGAAACTCAGCGTTTATAACAAGATAATGACCCAAGAAAATGAAGCCCGATTAGATCTAATCAGGTTGTTTAGGGACACTGAAGGATTTGACAGATGAGTTCTTGATTTAGCCCAGTAACCTTTTCATGTCAACATCTTCCCAGAATTTATGGAAAGTAGATTCCCTCAGCAACTGAACTGGATCAATCAAGATCGTGGTTGCTCTACCTTTTATCCCCGGGTGAAAACACGACAGCTGAACAAGATTTTCGGATACTTAACATACGCAATGGTGTAGTTGGTTGGTCATAATTCATCGACAATTACCAGTACCTAACGCCACGAGGTCTAATCGGGAAACCCCATCTTCGTGAAATCATTAACAAGAGAGAATTATAGCAGAAACAAATAAAGGGCTTGCAGCAGTTTTTGCAGCAAGTGAAAAGAAGAGGGCTTTGCAGTCAGGAGTGCAATAAGATCACGCAGCTCTAAACAATGAACACTCCTGAACAAATGCTTGCAACTGAGGACAGAACTTGAGTTTTCAAAGGAATGTCATTCTTTCAGACTAAGCTAAAGATGGAGATGCCGCAACATCATCTTCAAAAGATCTTGTGGATACTATACTATGCCGTCCCCCATCATTAAGATAACAACTGCCACCTAACTACCCCACCAGTTCAAATTCCAATTCTGTGACGAGATCATAGAGATCTCATTGAGAAAGAAATTAGCTAATTCATCCAATTGAAAAACCCAAGTTTTAAGGGACTTTCAGCCTAGACTTCCATCTCTATTTTCTATTTCTTTTGCTCTGCAAAATTCCAAATTTAGAAATCTTGGCTACGTCATTTCCATAGCCCAACCCCTTAGGCCTACCACAGCACACCCCCGCAAGCTAGTCAGGCCCATTAAATTTTGGTCCAGACACAGACACAGACCCAACCCAAATCCTACTCCAATCCAAGAACCACAGTATTAACTGCAGACATCAATTACAAAAGGAGGCTAGGGTTAATATCATTAAAAATTTCAAATTGATATCTTATTGCACAATAATATTAAACTAACTTTTTTTTTTTTTCACGAAAAAAATCTCAAACTAATACTTTGACCTTAATGTACTCTCGTTAAGTTTCCATCCAGCACATGTCCATCCAAGTGACTTTTCCACATCGGATTTGTCATTCTCTAACTCAGATCACTCAGATCTATTTGCAGGGTCTGTCACCCGTATTAACAAATATACATTTTAACTAGTCTAAGTATCGATCTGAGATTTTTAATCGTATTAACCCGAAGAACTATTTAGACTAGTAACCCTTCTATTTTTTTTTTTTCATTCTTTATAAGTGCAACTGGAGATCATTCAATTTGATAAAATGTCGACCCATCCCTCAGATGAGATCTATCAATCTGAATAGTTTCACTATTCATAATGGATCTAAAAGAATCTAACAATAATAGTTTTTTTCCCATCTTTCTAGGCAAACTCCACTGGCTAAGTGGCTCCTGACCTAAGCAAGATCCGTCGGCTATAAGCTTACATTCGCCTTCTCTACCGACGGCTTCGCAGCACAACAACAAGAAGAGCTCGCGAACTTCACTGAACTTCGTAAGGTAAGCGGCGCATACCTGATCACTCTGCAACGGACTCGGAGCCCCGAGGCTCAGGGTCGGCGCGGGAGCCCCCGTCGGCGGCGCCGGAGGGCTCAGCAACGAGGGCGACTGCGCCGGGGACGTCGGCTTCGTCGCCGGGGCCGGTGCTGGGACGAGGGCCGGCGGGGACGCGAGGGGAGAGGGCGGCGGGACGGCCGGGGCGGGGTGGCCGGAGGAGGAGTCGCCGGGGAGGAGTGGCGGGAGGAGGGTCGCCGGGGGAGGGGTGGCGGGGGAGGAGTCGCCGGGGGGGGTGGCCGGGAGGGGGGTCGCCGGCGGGGGTGCGCTGACCGGGGGCGGGGTGGCCGGGGGCGGGGCGGACACCGGGGGCGGGGTCGCGGGGGGGGGGTGGTGGCCGGGGGCGGGGCCGTCACGGCGGGAGGGGGAGCTCGTCGGCGGCGGGGTGGTGGTGGTGGGGGGCGGGGCGGCGGCGGGGGTGGTGGGCGTGGGGGAGCGGGGGTGGTGGGCGTGGGGGAGCGGGCGTGGTGGTGGGGGCGGTGGAGGGGCCCTGGGCGGAGGCGCCGGCGAGGGCAATGCAGATGAGCCCGAGCAGCAGCAGCGGGCGGCGGAGCTGATCCATGGCGGCGGCGGCTTTGCAAGAAGCGGGGGGGCCGCTCTGTCTCGTCCCGGTCGGGCTAATGTGCGCACTTCTCCGGCGGCGGCGGGGCTAACGTGCGCACACAGGGACAGAGAGCAGAGCAGAGCAGGGCAGGGCAGAGGGAAGGAGTGCACGATGACAGAGGGGAGGAGAAGGGACAAGATAAATAGGCGCTTTGGCTCGGGGGCTGTGCGGCAAGTTCAGTCGCTTCATCATAATAGTACAATTAAAAAATTTGCAGGTCTATAAAAAAAATTATTTTCATTTACACCAAATAGAAAAAAAAATTTTCATTTTCGAAAGTGTCGATAATGTACGTTACAAAAACAGTTAGTGCGAAACAGTTAATGCGATAGATTAATACCATGAAAATCTCAAAATTTGTATATTTATGATAAATTTACATAAAAACCCAAAACTTATGTATCTACAATAAATTCACTCTCCATTTATTTTCGTTTAATTGAATTAATATAACAAAAAATTACAAATCAGTACGTCCATGACAAACAAATAATAAAACTCCAAACCGATTTATTCGTCAACTGTCATTTGTCTGTAACTTATCAATTTGACAATAAAAATTAATGAAAAATGAAAAATACATTTTTTTGCAAATATAACAATTTAGGATTTAATTAATTTAAATAAATTTGTCTCAAATGTACAAATTTTGAATTTTTTTTCGTGATATTAACTTTATATAATATTATATTTCTTGTGTATAATCCTTATGGGAAGGTAAGTAACTTCAACATCTGATTATCATTTAATGTTACCACAAAAAATCATACCAAAATACGTGTGACTTTGTAGCATAATATCAGAATCTTGTGTATAATCCTTATGAGAAGGTAAGCAACTTTAATGTTTGATTACCATTTAAAGATATCACAGAAAATCATACTAAAATGTGTGACTTTGTGACATAAGCTAGATTATCAAAATCTTATGGATTGTTGTGAGCAATTTTCACGAAAGAGTGATAGCGTGCTAGGCGATTGGAGTCATTGCGAGGACCAGTGAGGTTGATTGAGTTGTTAAAGATAGATAATGTCTGAAAAAGAAGTTTGAAGTTAATTTTTTTTTTAGTTTATCGACTCTCAATTAATTAAGATGGTCTAAATGGTTTTTATTAGTAAATATTTAGCGAAACTCCCGCATAAGAGCGCCGCCCCTAAATAATAGTAATGGTGACATTAGTAATAGTAATAATTACTAATAAAAATATGAAAAAGAATTATAAATCTGTGGAGTGGGGGCCTAGAGAGAGAAAATCGGCAACTATGGTTTCTGCGATTGCACGCCAAGAATGGTGGTTATGGCGGTGGTGGAGATCTGGAGATCGGGTCACCGGAGGGACCAGCCACCAGGCTGAGCTGTCGCGCCGCCACTGGTCAAGGTTGCCCTTGCTTCCTCTTCCTCTTATAAATTCTCTAATTGTTTTGATCTCAAGTCTTGAGGGTTTATAAAAAAATGATGCTTTTGAGAGAAGGAACTGATCGAGCTGGTGAAGGAGCTTCTCAGTTTCCGAGTTGGCGAGCACTGTATTCATGATTGATTGTTATAAGCTCGTCTTATCAACATTAGATGTCGATAAAGAGTAATCCGAATGAATCATCTGTGTTTCCCATGATTTTTGTTGTAAGTTTGGATGTCGTTTTAGCCGCACATTACAATCACCTCAACTTTTCAATCATTCTTCAAATTTAAGGTAGTTTGATGGGAAAGTTGTAGTGATTTTCGAAAATACAAAGTATTAGGAAGATCTTATTAACCCAACACAGATCGATGCAATTCATTTGTGAAACATTTTGTGCATGTGATTTATTTTATGGAACTGTGCCTCATATTGCACTACCCAAAAAGAAAGGTGGACATTCTCAATGACATCAATGCCTCTCTTTTTCAAAGGATTTAAGTGTTTGAATCTTGAATCAAAAGGTGAGATAGGAAAAAGGTTATTCATGAATGATATTGCACCTTAATTGACATTTGTGATGCATTGGTTGCATGGTCATTTAGTTCAAGTTAAATCACAGATGTGGAAAATCTAATGTAGAATTTCATTCATTCCGACAATCATGATGCACCAATGCACGTGCACCCAACAAGCGGTATATTTACTATTCCTTCATCTAACAAATTTAAGTTCTTCATTTTTTGGGTTTTGACCATAAGGTGCTATGCGTATGACAAAATTTCTAAAACAGAAATTAATTTCTAGCCAAAAAATTGAGAAATTGATTTCTTAATTTTTATTTCAGAAATTAAGAAGTTAAAAATTTTAGCTTTTGATTTCTTCTTCAAATCTATTTTTGAAATAGAAATCTGTTTTAGAAATAGAAAAATTAAATTGCGTTAAAAAGCATTTATGTTCCAAACTTATTTCAAGGAATAGAGAAACAAAAAAATAGAGAATAGAAATTTTATCATGCGCGCTCTATTTGAGCTGGCTTTTGTGCACCTCAATCAGTGCACCTCTCTCGGCAATCTTAATGGAGCACTCTCCTACATTGATCTGGACATTCAAGATCTTTTTTTCCCAAGAATAGTCGACGTTAGTTTCGCGAGATCTAACGGTCGTTGCGAGCTCATTTTGGCTTATGTGAGCCTGTAAACGTCAAACAGTGCCCAATCTCACCAACATCGTAAACAGAAAGTTATGGGTAAAAAACGACAGGGCCAAAGGCACCAAGATTAGCGGTTGGTGCAATCCAACAACAGCTACAGCTAAGACGAGATAATGAAGAAAGGCTCCACATCTCAAAGCCTTTGCTTGAAAACCAATCCACATATCTGGCATCTTTTGTCATCCTATGCATTGGCAAAAAATATTTTAAAAAAGAAAAACAAACATTATTTTTATTTTCATTTTTCCTACATAGTTTATTCATGTTCGTTAGAACGTCCAATCTAGAAATCTAATAGGCAGTGATGTCTCGACACCTCGTCTCACTTGCCAGTCGGATTTGGAGTGATACGTGGAAATTCGACTGACAGGACACACAAGAGAAAGAGGCTAAATCCTGATATCATGTTAAAAAGTTCAATTCAAATGATTAAGTCGATATGTGATGGAAGGCCACATGTATATAAAGAACATAAAAATCTTATGGTCAAGCGATGCAATATAATTCAATAGTGATATCGCATTCTAATTGACGAATCATAAACAACATTACCACCTACATTTTTCGAAACCCGCCATGAAAACCTGATTGGAGAAAGTTTACTGCAATAATGTCGGAGAAAAACACAACTAAATAATAATAATAATAATAACAATGGGCACTCAATGTGAAAGAGAACGGGTTATTTTTTAAGATTTCTTTCAATTTCTCCTCAACAATCCTCATCAGGGCGGGCCCCGGGCTCCTTGAGTCCATAATTTGCATTGATGGTTCATCATGTGGGATTACATGGTAGGTGGGACTTCTTTAATCAATCACACCCCCCACGTTTCCATGCAAATTATTATGGCTTTTGAGGAAGTCGTTGGGGCATAATTATATTGATAAGGAATATGAGATGTGCTGCACTTACTACCCCTAACGTACTATGTTCATGTAATAACTATATATAATAAATATACGCACATAAGGGCATGTATATAGCCGCATCGATGTGTGTTGAAAATATTTATCGAGTTTGAATATCCGTAAAGAAAACCCAATCCACATTGGTTTTCTAATTTTCATAGTTTTCGAGCTTGAGTGGTTTCCTTAGAAGACAAATTTGTCTAAAAACTCCTAAACTTATTGCACTTGAAACCTTTCGATTCGATATGGTCAATTAAGTCATAAACCTTATTACATTTGGCCAATTGAGTTTATTCAGTCAATTTTAACCGAAAATTATTGACATTGATATCGACCATCCTATATGGCATGTCCAACGCTAATGTGAATAATTTTTTTACAATATTTTAACAATTTATCGAATTGTTTTGTTTTTCCTTTTTTTTTCTTTTCTAACTCTAGGTCGGTGAGGTCGTTGGTCATTCTTGCCCAAATCAAGCTAGACTTAGGTCAGAAAAATCAAAGTTAAAGAAAAAGAATATTTATAATAAAAAAATTGGACTTTTAATTTGGGTAAATAATGACAAACGGTCTATGAACTTTGTCCAAATGTATAATATGATGCCCGGACTTTAAATTTGTTAAATATGATTTATGAACTTTAGCTCAATGAGTAATGTCATCCCTGAACTTTTAATTTGTTGAATGTTGTTCTTGAACTTTTGGTATATGTTCAATTTAGTCTTTAAATTATATGAAAATATTCAAAATTGTCCCTTAAACAATTTCATATAGTCCATGAACTAAATTGAACATATACCAAAATTTCAAGAACCCCATTAAACAAATTAATAGTTTATGGACGACATTGCATATTCAGTTTAAGGCTAGTGACCATATTGAAATTTAAAGTTTAGGCACCACATTGCGTATTTAGCCAAAGTTCATGGACCATTTGTGTCATTATCCTTATTATTAACATACTCTATGCCCATTATTGTTTTCAATTGGACAAAAATGTAAGTATAAAAAAAGTCAATTATTGTTTTCACTAACGGTGTAAAATAATTTACTCTAGCAGCGAACCTAATAAAAATCTTAAATAGAATTTCCATCACGTGGTTCTTTTTTTTTTGGTCGGTCATCATGTGGTTCAAGGACTCAATTTTTTTTTTTTTTTTTTCTATGTCCTCTTCCATTCTCTCATATACATCACTCATCATATAATTTGACTTTTTTTTTTAATTTTCCAATTCATCATTTTTTTTAATCACCTGTTTCCGTCTGCATCATATCTAGTAATAATAAATTCATTGTAGCATGCTACATATGATTGGCTCCCTCTCTCTCTCTCTCTCTCTCTCTCTCTCTGGGGGAAATTTAGGAGTTGATTTTTCCTAGCTTGGTATACAGAAAAGCAAAAGGGGGACCGAGTTTCCAACCCCGAAACAGCGTAGAGTAGAAGTGATTCGAGGGAACAACTGTTGTTTGTTAAGAAGTCAGTGATTTCTCTCATGATGTTAACTTTCCAGCGTATGCTTGCCGCTGCCCCATCAGCCTCCCCTCCAACCCACCCTTATCAATGAGCTGGCTCCTCCTGTTCCTTTTTAGAAGTTTCCCAACCTCCCTCGTGCCCAAACATGGTCTCCAACTCATAAGAAGAAGTTGTGCTTTCAACAGGATTACAACTAGCGAAAAGGGTGCTCGTCTTCCCCACTTGATGCTTGCAGCGGCGACACGAATCATCGAGTTTGCAAATGCAAATGAAACTTGCAAATGCACAGACAAAGCAATCGTCTTGTGTTCTGAATAAGGATTTGAAGATCTATCTTTTTTATCGTACCGAGCATGAATTGGTAATCAGAAGAAGTGTGGATGCGCTTAATTGCTAGCATTGATCTTATGCAATATATGGACGTGCCTACCTTCACCATATGAAGAAGTTCATAGATATTTATTGGGTCATTTTCGGCGAAATAAGTTTTCATATGTTTGGACGTCCTATCTCCCTTTTGGCTTTGTAGTTTCTCCACCATGAATAAATTTAAGCGTACACTAGAGGTGGCAAAATGGGTCTTAAACCCATATATGACCCATTTAAATCATAAATGGGTCATATATTGGTCACTTATTTTTTAAAGAAATTAGTTAAATGGATTTAACAATTAAAGATTTAAGATAAGTAGGTCTTAAGTGGGTCTTAAATGGATTAGATTTAAAACCAATTTTCAATCAAAACCTTTATTTTAATCTACAATCTCTCTTTTTCTTTCCCCAAACGCTTTTTAACTTCACAAAAATATTTTTCTGTATAAAAATTAGTTAAATGGATTTAACAATTAAAGATTATAATTATTTTTTATTTTAATTTTCTTTTTAACTTTTTTTTATTTCCTTTTTTTTTCTTTTCTTTTTTTCTTTTTTTCTTCTTCTTCCTTCGGTGGCCGGCATGGCGATGGCTGGTAGGCGAGCCTCGAGCTCGCCGATATTGGGCGAGCTCGAGCTTGCTGAATTTGGCGAGATTCGAACTCGCCGGTGTTGGGCGAGGCTCGAGCCTCGCCGATCTAGCGAGCCTTGAGTTTGCCGGCGTTGGCGAGCCGAGGGGAGCTCGAGGCTCCCCTATGGTCGGTCGTAGGCTATCGTTGTGGCCGGTGGTCGACCAAAGAAAAGAAGAACAAAAAAGAAAAAGGAAAAAAAGAAAAGAGGAAAAATAAAAATTATATTCTTAAAAAATAAAAATAAAAATAATTGAATTCGATTTTTTTAAAATAATTATTTTTAAAATTATAAAAATTGTCCATTAAATTTGTGTTGTATAAAAGTATTTTAGCAATACCATTTTTTAATATATATATATATATAAATATATATTTACTAGGTTTATTAAATGGGTTTACTAGGTTTAGTTAAATGGGTTGGGTATGAATTAAGTATAGGTTGGATCGGGTATGGGTCAAAAATTTTGCATTGTGATAAATTGATCATAAACGGGTTAAATGGGTTGATTTGAGTCGGACCATTTATGACCCGACCCTACCCACCCGTTTAACGGGTCTAGCATACACCGCCAAATAATTTCTTGATGCGTAGCCTACTTAATCTTAGCCAGATTTCAACCAAAACAAAAAAAAAATCTGGCTAGATAATTAATAATCTCTCCTCTTCTTCTTCTTCTTCTTCTTCTTCTTCTTCTTCTTCTTCTTCCTAATTTTTACTCGAGAAAGTATAAAATGAAGTAATTAACATGAGCATGTTGGAGGGAAAATGACCTTTCCCAAACGTGTGAAACAAAGGAGGGTATTTGCTTGAATGTAAAGGTTTATTGTGCATAAAGAGTGCCCTAATATATCTTTCACATAAGTTCAATTAATAAAGGAAATGATAAGCATAGATGGCTCGAGTAAGACACATGTCATAAATCATGTAAGCATTGTCCACATCACAAAGAAAATACTATGCGTACCATGAAATAAAAAAAAAAAAAAATCTATTACCATCTTACTTCCAATGATCGTTCCACGAAAGTGGAAAGAATAGCATGAACATGAGTAATTCTATGATTCTCATGAAGCATCGCACCCCTATAATCTTCTATCATTACATCGAAATGCTATAAATCTCAACCATTTAATAGACTTCAAATTGGAATTTTGATCAAACAGTGAAAAGTTCAAGTGCCTTGCTTCTTGAGGACCATAGACTCACCCTTTGGGAGGGTGCACCGGAAGCTTGACACTTTTATCTGAGAAGATTGGCAAGAGATAGCTCAAATTCAAGCATGTTAATAAATCCAAATGGATCCACCTTCACTCAAAAAACTTAAGCCAATAAATTGTGGGCTAATTTAGATATCTACCATATCAACTTTCCAATGTGAGGCTTCTTAATGCATGTCAAAAATCTCCCTCTCACGTATGAGCTAAGTGTTACATTTACTTCTCCTTAATCCAAGTATTTATTGCATCAACTTATCTCAACTCGAATCTCCATTGCTCAACTTCATCTCAAGTCTTGTTCTCCAGACTAAACCATGAAGCTTTCTGTTAAACTTGCGTTGCTATACCGCAATGTTCACTGCTCGAAATTGTGTTGGTCATCAGATTTCTTCCTTGAGATATTCACCAAATATCGATATATATATTGAGAATGTGCAACCAACCAACCATTAACTCAGATACCATTTGTTGGGAATGTACAATAAAAACTCGATATCTTCATTTGGGAAGATCAATAAGAAGGAGCTCCAGTATGAGCCCGTTAACATATTTAGTTAGATTCGTTTTGACTCAAGATTAATTTTGAACATATTGTATGGATGTTAATTTAATTTTAAACGTTTCGATTTTCATAATTTAGTTTTAAATATTTATGTGAAATTCCAATATAATCATGTATGGAGGGGAGTTAGAATTCTAATGGATGCATCTGACCTTCTTCACCTGCATGCACATCATCACCGAAAAAGAAAGACTTATTTCGTGAACATGGAAGAATGGCACTGTATACCCACATATGTTCAATTATAAATTGAAAAGGAACGGCCCAATTTTCATTTTTTTTAAAAGTTACTTAGTTAGTGTTTAATAATTAATAGGTTATTTAGAACTTAAAACCTAGTTATGCCTTTTCAATTTTGCTTTATGTGGTGGCCGATAGGTGACCAATTTTCCTTGTGTGATTGTAGGCAAGCCATCATGTTGTCGAAGTGCCAAATTTGGAGGACTCCATGTCTCGCAATAGACATTTGAGGAGGAGAGGGGGAACTCATGATATGCTGGTGTACTATCTTATAGTCTCTTTGTGTAATATGGATAGCTGTAAATATAGCAACCTAAGTTTTTTACCCCAAATATCAAATGGCAACCAGAGATTTCAGAATATACCTCCTGCGCCCTAAATTTTGTCCCGTCCTTTTAAATTACATCCTATCAAATTCACTAACATATCAACTCATCATTTTCTTTCAAAGCTTTTCCCTCACCCCCAAAAATAACCTGTAACCTAACCCGGTGTCGTCTCCTTCCCCGTCTCTCCCCACCCGTCACTGTTTGCCGTTGCTTCCCATCTAAGCCCACCTCCATCGGCGCAGTTGCCAACATTGGATCCGAGTCCTGCGACGATTGCTAGCTACCTCGAATTTGATCCTAATCGAGGTCAAGTGACCCCTATCTTGAGCTAATTGGGAGACCTGTGAACTTTACAATAGAGCTGATGCGAGCCTTGAAAAGGTCAAGCTTACAACTCGAGCTCTAATGGTCACGAGCAGGGAGCTCCAGAGAGAGTGAGAGAGTGAGGTAGCGTTTGATGTTGCGTGGCATTGAGTCAGTCTTTTTAGGTTGGGGGAGATACAAATTGTAAGTTTGATAAGAGATGAAAATCTCCATATGCCATCCGCAATTACGCTTTTTTAATAACAATGGGGCGTTCCGCACCAATCAATAACCAATTAAAAAAATCACGTGGGATAATAAACTCAAGAAAATCTTAGTCTCACTCCTGTCATCTACTATAATAGTACTAAAAACGTTCACAGGGTCCATTGTCTTTGGTGAGATTTTTGCGGGACTATAATCAACTATTCTAAAAACTTAAACTCTTAAATGAGTGTGTGATTTAATATTGGGTTAATAGTAAAAAAAATCCTAAACTAATATACTTGTGACAAATTTACCAAAAACTAATTTTTTTTTTTTTTTTTTGACCGAGGATCCACCGAAGCCTGCCCTTGTCAGCTTACACCGATTTAGGGTCTCACGGACCTTCGCAGTGGAGGCTCAACAGTGACTATACCTAGAGGGAAACTAGCTCAGCAACTCACCGCTAGGGCTTCCGCTTTAATCACTAACAACGCAAGGTTTCAAACCCTTGACCTCCTTCGTTGGAAGAGATATCTCAACCAACTGCGCTACCCACTGGTGGGTTACCAAAAACTAATTTAACTCAAAACCCGTATACTTTTGACAATTTTACTCCAAATTGGTATATTTGTGACAAATTTACCATCTGTTAGTTTCCATTATATTTAATTTTGTTGAATGACATGTGATAGTTGACTGGTGGACTAATTTGGGATTTTACTCTTCATTTGTCACAGTTGTATCACTTTTATGATTTTTTTTTGGTGATATTAATCCAATTTAATAAAGAGTATATTTATTAGTTTTGGGTTTTTTGGGTTGCTAAGCAAGCCTGGTTCTCCGGGCACTACGGTAGCACGTGGATCGATCATGACGAGAATGGACTTATCCGTAATGTAATGTAATAGAGGAGTCACAATCCAATTGCCCTCCTTCATATCAAAAAATTAGTTTGGGATTTAGTATGGGGTTTTTTGTGATCAATTGGGGTAAATTTGTTAGAAATGTATTAGTCTGGGGTTTTTCGTGATAAAAAATTAGTTTTGGATAAATTTATCACAAGTAAACCAATTGGAGGTTTTTCATGATATTAACCCTTTAATATATAATTATTATAATAGTCTCTCTCATGCATCTGTTAGATTTTGGTTTCAACCTAAATCGTGGAAATATCTAATTGGGAAGGCAAATAGTGGTTTAAAAAGATTTGAACTTAAGATATATTGCTTTGTTACCATGTAGATATATTCTAAGATCTTCAAAAAAGAGGGAGAAAAAAAAATCAATAAGGACTACATCTTTCGTTTATTGACATCTTTTAAAATGTATTAGAATTAAGGGTAGAAAAGATAAATCTATTTTAACGAGGAAATAACTATTTTAGAGGGCTCTAAAAAAAATTTTTATTCATTGAACTCAAGATAAGTACACCATAAATGTCATAATTTTTGTAGTGGTGTTCACTTGAATGCCATAAATTTTTTTTCGATTACTTTAATGTTGCAACTTCTAAAAACTATTCATTTAAGTGTTATAACAATCGATCACTTGAGTGCCATGACTTTTTAGTAGCCTTCATCTAAGTGTCTAAAAATCCGACATGAGCAATTTAAAATATTTATGCCACTTAACCGATCAATTAAAAAGTTATATGATACTTAAATGATGGGAATTTTTTTTTATGACACTTAAATGAGTTCTATACATGAGTTTTGAAACTCAAGTGATCAAAATAATTCTTGTGATAGTCGAGTCAATGCCATGAGAAAGTTTTGATTTTTATGATGTCATTTTTTCCTAAAACTCGATACATGTGATCTCCATTTTGCCGGGGAGGTGGAAGGCATGTTTGATTGGCAAGTAAAGTCAAATCCATCATCGGTGCTTTCTAAGTTTGGCAACCTCCTTCTCTATGAGAATGAAAAACTAATGTTATAGATCATGGGCTTCATGGGTTTGGGGTCTGATGGGCTTGTATGTTGTAACTTGGGCCCTCTCTGGCCTTTTCCTTTGACTTTAGTCCCTCCGATTAAGTAGAGAAATATATATATATATATTTATTTTGGAAAATACAAAAATATATAACTCATATTTCACCGAATGACCATTTACATGCATCTACTTCTAAAATTTTTTCCAAATATATTCTTTATTGTTACCTCTGCAAATCGCTTTGCGCCTACACATAAATTATCTTTATATTCTTATTTACGAAAATGCCGTTTTTTTTTTTTTAAATGTCCATCTCTAAATTCTAAATTCCACACCCACTCAAAATACACCGAACGAACTAAAGACAGAACCACACAAACCCTAAACAAGATGCTAAATTAGAGCAATTTAGTCTTTTTAACATGAAATTTGGCTTAGATTTATATGCGGATGAAACTTGCAGAATAGAGGTAATGTTCTTGATATTTTCCCTTTTCTTTTTCAAGAAGCCATTGCGTGGGATGCTAAAAAGGAGATCCTACTATGAAATTCAAATACTTTTAAATTGCGATACGTACAACGTGATTCATCCGTTGTCCCATTTGATGCCCAAATTAGCGGAGTTAACAATTTACGGTTCATTCACCGTTGGAGTTTTAAATTTTGAGACTCTCGCAATTTAATTTCATAAAGTGCGAAATATCGTTTATGTTTTCAAAACCTAAGTATTGACCTATGTAGCACGGACACGCGACACGCGACACGCGACACGACACGATACGACACGTGACACGTCATTTCTTAAAAAGTACAGAATTCCGACACGTTCCGACACGTTATATATTAAATAAATATTTTAATTTTTAATTAATTTGATTCAAGTTCACAAATAAATAAATAAAAACTTATAATAAATTTACACTAATAATATTAATAAATCTATTCATAAAAAAATTTAAAAAATATATTCATAATTAAAACGTGTGCATACTTAAAAATATATTTTTTATTCTAACAAAAATTAATTCCCTCAAATCCTCTCTCCTCGTTTCTCTCTCCCCTCTCCCCCTCTTTTCCCACGCCACCCCCCAAAAGCCTCCCCCTCGATTTCTGCAGATTTCCCCCACTCTCTCTCTCCCCCTACCCTTCCCCCTACGCCCACTTGCTCCCTGCACCCCCCATCAATCGCTCCCTGCCCCCTCGATCTCTTCCCCTTCTCTCTCTCTCTTTTCTCTCTCTCTCTCCCTTCCCCCTACGCCACCACCTGCTCCCTGCGCCCCCATCAATCGCCCCCATCCCCTCGGTTTCTTCCCCTTCTCTCCTCTCTCCCCTCCCCTCCCCCCCACCCCCACGCCACCACCTGCTCCCCGCGAGAGGCCGCGCTCCCCATCAATCCTCCTCCATCCCCGTTCTTCCCATGCTTTCTCTCCCCCCTCCCCTCCCCCACGCCACCACCTTCTCCCCGCCCCCTCAGTTTCTTCCTCACGATCTTCTCAAACTCTTTCGGTCGCCTCATTGCCGTCGCCTCCGGCCTTCCTCCTCCGCAACAGCTGCAGCCTCGCCCCCGGCCCTCCATCGTAGCGTCGCTTCAGTTTATGCTCTTCCTCTCACCGTCGCGGCCTCACCTCCGCTTCCTCGGCCTCTTACTCGACCTCATCTCTCTACCCACCCATCGTCTTCTTCAACAATCTCTCTCGGACATGCGTGTCGAAGCGTGTCGAGAAAAGTTGACCGCGTGTCGGATTTCTCGACACGCGTTGACCGCGTGTCCGAACGTGTCCGGCGTGTCCGAGCGTGTCGGACACGTCGACACGTGTCGGACACGACTCGGAAGGCTCGGCAACGTGTCCGTGCTTCATAGGTATTGACATGTAGTGTCATATATATTTTAATTCATAAATTATATTTTTGGAATAAAAGTAAAGTAAACAAGAGAAGAAAAAACACCTTATGTTAGGCGAACAAACAATTTGTTATTAACGTGCTCCTGAAAATTTAGTACTTTTAGCTTCAAAGATTAGAGTATAATTTGAGATGCTTTCAAATGACCTTATCTAAACTTTCGGTATTAAAAAAAATAATATTCAAAATGCTAAAAAGTAAAAAAAAAAAAAAAGGGAAAAAAATGAAACCACTCTAAACAAGCTTCTCATGCATGATTTATAATTCTAACAATTTGTTTTAGAGTAATAAAATTGTGTTTATACTTCTCGTGCCAATTGGTATGGATACTGAAATATCTTAAGGATGGACACGGGGTGCAAGGAAACAAGAATTGCGTTCCCCATCCCGTCCCACCGAGGGAAGTTCTGCCCCACCCCGACCACCACCCCATTCCCGTGTCGGGGTGGGGCGAGGGCTGGCGTGGGGCAATCGCCACCGGCCAACGGGGCCTCACGAGGCGACGCTGTCCTAAATATAAAAATAGCCTATAGTTAAGTTGAAAGTAGGAACCGGTCTCCCTTATGGATTTTTGCGGAGCAGGGATTGTCCCAGGTGGAACGAAGTGTTCACGCTCTCCGCACTTGTCCCTCCTATAAAAGCAGCAACACTTGTGAGAAGGGAGACCATACCAAATAAATTTGTAAGCTCATATACCTTGGTTCTCTGTCTTTTGCTGTGCTTACTCTTTAATTTGATGAGGTTTCTAATTTCCAATTCTAATGAAAAGCTTTAGAAATGTATAGTATAATGTATATTATCATATAATTGGTTGTATTAAGTTTTCAATAATACTATTACATATGTAAATATCTAAGCAAAATGATATCATATCAATTGCAAGTTTTAGTACAATTAAATAAGATTTATAAGAAAGATGTATAAATACAATTAGCAAGGCCCATTAGTAGGGAGTCAAAATTTATAAGATTTGTTGGCATTTGTCACTAAGCCCACACGGCCACCTCTTCTATTATGAAGAGATGGAGGTTTTGGATAGCCTCGGAGGTTGTGGCAGTGTTGCAAACTGGGATGATTCACAACCTCAGCCGGCCCTTATGGATGGATTCTAATGACATGGCCAATGATGTTGTCATCTAAGTAAATTAGATGATTCATAAGTTCGAGAAGCCACAACACCATCATTTGATTCAAAAAATCCAAATTTTCCCTAGAATGAGAATTTCAATTTCCTTAGGAGTGAGCAGCTTCCCCATATATTTGTGAAGCACATGATGTAATTGTGACTGTTGATCATCTTGTTGAAGTTGAAGACCACCACGATGTCCACCATTTGTCACAAACCTTGTGAAAGATGCATGAGAAAATTCGAAGAGAGAGGTTGGCCCTCAATCTAGATGGGAGTTACATGGAGGAGAGGTTTCAGGGTGCAAAGCATGCTGCAGCTCATCATCACCCACTTCTTTTTTCCGCTTGCTTTGCTTGTCTTCTCTTGTCAAATATTATGTTAACTAGAGCATTAGATATGATTTAGACACTAAATTCCCTACTTTCAGCAGCCTTTTCAATCTATAAATATAGATTTAAATTGGTCACCTTTTTACCTCGTCACTAGACTCACTACTCCATAAAAAAAATTATTAGACAAATGCCGCACAAATGTCTAGGATACTCCTTCCACCTCAATATGTTTTGAAAATATTAATAAATTGGAAAATACCGTAGAGTTAAAATATATCATATTTCTTTTAGAAAACAATAACTCATATTTTGTTGAATGACCATTTACATCTCTATACTCTTAAAAATAATAAATGTACACCCAAAATTTACCTTTGCACACCAAATTGCACTTTTGTATGAATCATCTATGTATCCCTATTTCCAAAAATGTCATTTTCTTTCATAAATGTCAATCCCAAATCTTAATTCTCCAAACCCAATGAGATCACTCTAAACTAACAAAAACCAAACTACCCAAATGCTAAGCAAGATGCTAAAATAAGTTCGCAAGGAGGGGCAATTTAGTTTTTTCAATTTGGAGTTCTGCTTAGAGATAGGCAAATGATATTTACAAAATAAAGGAGGGTGAGGGCTGGTGTGACGCAGCCACCACGGGCCAACGGTGCACCATGGGGCATCGCCCTAAAGATGAAATAGCCTTAATTATATTGAAAGCAAGAATTGGATCTCACCTATGGATTTTTATGGAGTTTTTTTTTTTTTTTTTTTTTTTTCACTTAGGAAGCTTTCGAAGTTTGTAGCTCTCATAAAAGCAGCACTTGTGACTTGGGAGGGAGCGTATCCATTAACCTCGTCTCACTTTGATCGAGTAATAAGGATTGTAATTCCAACGAAAACTTGTAAAAGCGTATGTATGATATCATATAACATAAATATAAGTTGTGTTAAGTTTCCAATAAATATATAGTCAACATAGATATATCTAACCAAAATAAATAAATATTTTAAGGTTATGGTTAATACTACTAAAAATTCCAAACTGGTACACCCCTGGTAAATTCATCTCAAATTATTTTTTTGACCACTAAAAATACCAAACTGCTACACTTATGATAAATTTACTCTATGTTAATTTCCGTTAAATTTATGGTGAAATTGTTGATTTGGATGACATGAGATAGTTAATTGATATACTGGTTTGAGATTTTACTCTCTATTTGTCATAATTATACCAATTTTGTTATTTTTTGTAGTATTAATCCAATTTGATGGAGGGTCTCTTTATCACAAATGTACTAATTTTAGATTTTTGGCAATAAAAAAATTAGTTTGGATAAATTTATCATAAATATACTACTTTAGGTTTTTTTTGTGGTTATTTGGTGTAAATTTGTCATAAATGTATTAGTTTGAGATTTTTGATGGTAAGAAAAATAGTTTAAGGAGAATTTATCATAAATGTACAAATTTGGGGTTTTCTGTGATATTTACCCTTAAAGATGTATCGGAGTGGATTAGCATGGCAAGGCAAAGTCAATAGACAAGACACCATGCCCCATATCAATTCCTAAAAAAATTGTACTTCTATTTAACAAATCAAATAATTGAATTATGAAAATATTGTGTGGCTTTGCATTGATATAAGTACTAAAATAGGAAAAATATGAAACCATACTCAAGTTGACCCATGACCACTTTGCACCCTCTATTTTTCTGTTTTCTTTTTTCAATATGTTGGATTGCACTTGCAACTCCATTGTACAAACCTCAAATGATTAGAATACTCTCTCCTATATAAAAATTATCCCAAACAACCTAGTAAAAAATCACGATAAATTAATCACCCAAATCCTCAATCCAAGTTTATCAGCACCCCCGACTGTTGTCTACCACATCCTCCCCGTTCTCGCGTCGTCGCTGCCTTCGACAGTCGCTCCTCCTTCGCTCTCTCTCTCTCTTCCCCCACTCTTGAGACTCTTCTCAATTTGCCACCCCCTCCTCTCTAGGTGGCCACAGTGACCTCAAATTGGGATTGCACGGCCACCGCCTATGGCCATCGCAGCTTTAGATTTGATGTCACGGTGGCCATCGTAGCCTCAGTTTCCAACTTTTGTTTCCCTTTTAAGAACAGGTTCTTACATGTTATTCACCTGTCCGTCCGTCACTGGAAACAAACACCTACAATAGGAGCATCATTGAAAACACAGTGGCCAATTTGCAATAGAAGCCAGAGTACTAGCTAGGTGCAAAGTGGTGTTTAAAGTAAAAATCGAAGGCACAAGGAATTCTTTTAGTTGGCGAAAATTCAAGATCACTTCAACTTCTCCCAATTAGACAAAAATGGAGAAAAGTGTTAAAAAAATCATAGATTTATCATATTTGTGTTAATTTAGTCTTAAACCTTTTAAACTAGTACCAATTCAGTTTTAAATATTTTTATTTGGTGATAATTTAGTTATTTCGGCTAATTTTGAATGGACATTGCTAACATGGATGTTGATTTGCTTACATGGCATTGCTGGTATTGACATGGATAATTTTGATAATATTTTGATAATTTTTCAATTTATTATCTTTTTTCTGATTTTTCTTTCCTTTCTTCTTCTTCCTTTTGTCGGTGATCGGCTATGCCTCACTTGGCCATGGTGAGGTTAGCACTTGACCAAGCTAGGGTGGCCTCAAACACGCATTGCTAGGGCGAAGGTGATGCTCGGTGAGGGGAGCCCTTGCTAGGGCTTGGCCTTGCCAGGGCTAGGTGAGGCTAGCCGCCTGGCCATGGCCGATGGCCAACCATCACCTGTGGCTGGTCACTAGCAAAAGGAAAAAGAAGAAATGACATAAAGAAAAAAAATAATGAAAATATTATAAAAAATTATCCGCATCAACATTGACGGTGCTATTTAAGTCGACAAACTATTAAAATTAGTTAGAAGGATTGAATTGGCACCAATCAAGTCAAAACATTTAGGACTAAATTGGCACTAATTCAAAAGATTTATGACTAAATTGGCACTAAGTTAAAATGTTTGAACTAAATTGACAATCATTAAAAGTTTTATAATTAAATTGGTATGAATGTAATAGATTTAGGATTTTTTTAACACTTTTTTTCGACAAAAATACATAGTTTTTAAAATTGATATAAAATAGATTTATGAACTTTTATTCGAGAAACAAGACATTCACCAAACTCCATGAGCAGAAGAGCCCAAATGACAAAGGATTGGAACCCTTCTTGTCTCTTTTCTCTCGAATTGTGGAAGTAAATTATTTATGATTAAAATGAAATAAGGAAACAAATGTCCTTCTAAAGAGAATGACGTGGTCTATATGTTCTTTTTATTGTGTTCATGCACAATATTTTTGTTCATAATGACATGTCTTTATCCATGCCAGCGCCGATATTTAGTGGGACACATCATATGCCACGTCAGCTTGCTTAATGGGAAAAAATATTTGTAATAGTGGGTATTTTCGTCCTTCGAGTAAAAGTTGTTTGCTCTTTTGAAATGTAGGGGGCATTTTTGTCTCCAGAGTGAAAAATTGGTATTATTTTTTTATTGTCCTTTATTATTCCTCAATTTGCATATTCTAATGGCTAAAATTTAGGCACTAAATCCCCTACTTCCATATTTATGAGCAACCTTGCCTCTTAGATACACACATAAATTCACTTTCCACTTTTGCCCCAGCCGCTACCCTCGGGATGAGCATTCCGCACGAGTGCCAAGGGCACTCTGGTAATTCCGCCTCAGCACATTTCGAAACATTAAAAAAGGGAAAAAAATACCAGAGAATTCAAAGCAGGATTTAAAAATCCCATTTTCTCTCTCTCACTTCTCTGCATCTTCTCTCGCGTTAAAAGGTTTGAATTAAATTGGCAATCATTAAAAGTTTTATAATTAAATTGGTATGAATGTAATAGATTTAAGATTCTTTTAACACTTTTCATGACAAAAATGCATACTTTTTTAATTTGATCTGAAAAAGAATTATGAACTTTATTCGAGAAACAAGACATTCACCAAACTCCACAAGCAGAAGAGCCCAAATGACAAAGGATCGGAACCCTTCTAGTCTCTTTTCTCTCAAAATGTGAAAGTAGATTAGTTATGATTAAAACGAAATAAGGAAACAAATGTCCTTCTAAAGAGAATGACGTGGTCTATATATTCGTTATATTGTGTTCATGCACAATCTTTTTGTTCATAATGACACGTCTTTGTCCATTCCAGCGCCGATATTTAGTGGGACATATCATGTGCCACATCAACTTTTTTGTTGGGAAAACATATTTGTAATCGGGTGGCGCGGCTGAATGTAGAGCTGTCCGCCCCTACAGCCTTTGATCGGTAGATTATTTAGAACTTCGAAAGGTGGTCAAGGTAACTTGCTTCGGGTATTTTCAAGTAAAAGTTATTTGCTCTTTTGAAATGTAGGGGGCATTTTTGTCTCCAGAGTGAAAAAATAGGTATTATTCTTTTTATTGTCCTTTATTATTCCTCAATTTGCATATTCTAATGGCTAAAATCTAGGCACTAAATCCCCTAAATCCCCTTCTTCCATATTTACGAGCAACCTTTCCTCTTCTTTAAACACACACATAGATTTACTTTCCACATTTGCCCTTAGCCGCTACCCTCGGGATGAACATTCCGCCGCGCGAGTGCCAAGGGCACTCCGGTAATTTCTCCTCAGCACATTTCGAAGCAGGATTTAAAAAATCCCATTTTCTCTCTCTGATTTCTCTGCATCTTCTCTCGCGTTATCTCCTTCGGTCTTCCCACACTCTCTCTGCTGCAGTCTCTTCGCTTTCCCCTACCTCTGCAATGGCGCTCTCCCTCAACTCCCTCTCCTCCGTCCTCGCCCGCGAGTCGGCGCCCCTCGCCGCCGCCGCCGCCGCAGCCGCCTCGCTCCCTCGCCGTCGCCCAGGCTCGCCCTGCCGCCGCGCGCCGCCCGCGCGGCCACCGTACGGGCCGTGACCTCGCCCGCCGCCTCCTCCTCCTCCGCCGGGAAGCGCGAGCCGCGCGGCATCATGAAGCCCCGCCCCGTCTCGCCGGAGATGCAGGCCGTGGTCGGTGTCCCCGAGATTCCCCGCACCCAGGCGCTCAAGCTGATTTGGGCCTACATCAAGGAGAACAATCTTCAGGTCCATTCGGGTTTTTTTGGCAGTATCGTTTTCCTTCATTTTCGCTTTATCGTTCGCTAAAAGTTTGGATTTTTAAGCGTTTCGAGTGATGGGTTTGGTGTTAATTGTTAGGGTTTTGCTCTGTGGATAAGGTTTGAGTTTTCTGTTTTGTTGTGCAAGGACTGTATGGTCATTTTCCTTGCTGTACGGGCTTCGTAGTGCGCTAAAATCTTGGTTGCTGTTTGCTTGGTAGTACGCATTTGCTGCTTGGTTGGAAGTTGTGTGGTAGAATCTTGTTAGGCGTCTTCTTGATATGGACCGCAAGAAAACAGGGTGGTACATTGGACGATTCTTGCTTTTGCATTCGACTGGTTAGATGTTGAATGCTTGACTATGGTCTGGTAAGTTACCAATCAGTTAAGATAGCAGGGTCTTATGTGGGACGGTTTGGAGCTATATGTAGTGTTTTGTTCATTGCTAGGGCTCTTGTACTGGGTGAGGGTAAGGTGGGATTTTATTTTGAGTTGTTGCTTAGATATGACAATGCGGTGATACCGTATTTGCTAGTGTCTATAGGATTATTTGCAAGTCGGGTAAGCATTGTTATTCTCTGAAGCTGATATGTCTTTTTTGCCGATGGCTTTTCGAATATGCTGCATCAGGGTTTTCCTTGCCGAGAATGAACACATGATTTATGCTTGCTGCATTCTGTTTCTTGAATAGGGAAGTTTATGCTTACTAATCCTAAAAGAAGGTTCAATGACGCTGTATTTACTATTTTTCTGTAACAATTTCTACCAGTGGGCTATTTCAACATGATAGCACTGTCTTTGGGTTCCTTAGTACTTACCAAAGTAAGTTTTAGTACTTTGGAAAAATCATGAATTGTGTAAAGGATGAGAGAAAGAAATGACGTTTCACATGTCCACTGTTTGCCTTTTCTATTTTGCGTTTTTAATGAGGATTTCTTGCCTTAAAAGATGGCGATCCTAGACCTTCTTTTTGTAATGCACAATTCATTTGCTGTCATCCACGGACATATCCATTTATGAGCTCTTGAGAAACTACTATGATTTCATACCTCATGTTTAGCTGGTTAATGTTGCGGATTTTATTCTTTCCATTGTCAGGTGCTATGTTCAACGTGCTCTGCATTGACATGTCTGCTGAGATGCCTATTTTTTCAAGCTCTGTTTGTTTTAGGCTATAATTGACTATTTTATATTCTGTGCAATGCTGCTTGTGTCCAAGGAAAGCTATCCCTCGAAAAGACGTTGAACTGGTGTTATATGATGCTTGCTTGCATCTTTGTCTCGTAGGAAGGAGAAAATCAGACTCTGATATGGTATTGGTTTTGCTTCCCTTTTTTAGGACCCCGAGAACAAGAAGGTCATAATTTGTGATGAGAAGCTGAAGAAAATATTTGGTGGGAAAGACCGAGTTGGGTTCCTCGAGATTGCAGGATTGATCAGTCCTCATTTCCTCTGATGGAATTAAATGCTCAATAGGTGAAGTAGATAAGCGGGGCTATTTTGTCGAGCGATCTTTTGCACGCCAGGCGCTGTTTTGGTCGAAGATATCGGTGGAAAAAATTGCTGGTTCTTGCTCTGTAGTTATTTTACAGATTATCTTCCCAGTAGTTGCTTAAAACTTCTTTGGATTTCGAGTTTTGGCTGCAAAGTTTAGGCTTTTTAATGCATCAGTGGTGGCATGTTGTGGCTACTACAGAGTAATTATTTAAAATTTCTCTGTATCTACGTCTTGGTTTGTTTTTCTAATCTATATTCTGTACGACAGGGATATCCTCGTACGCCAAGAGAGCCTGGTTGAAAATTGAAATTATTCTCTAGAAAGGAACTTGGTCCACTGTCACTTAGAGGCTGAATTCTAAGCTGAACTTGCCAAACCTGCTCTGTCTGCTAATTCTAGAATCGCTTTTGCAGTCACATAAAACGGTTGTGTTACACTCGATTCTTGTGGGTAGGTTGCGTTTGATCACTGGATTAACTGGTTACGTCTAGGACTCACTCGAGCTCAGGTGCAGAGGGATGAGAATTAGATGTGTTTCACGACCCATGATTTGGCACATTGATCTTGTAATGTCTTTGATGTAGTTACCCAAGATATATTTGACTGTATATGGAATAGGTAAGTGTTTCCTTAGTTACGGCTCAATTGCGATTCAACATGAGATCGATGGCCCCGGGAATTTGTATGTTTTGAATGTGATTATACTCGATGATCGGTTCGTGCTCGAATGAGCTCGTGCATGATCAGTAGCTCTTTTTCGTGAGAAAACGTTTGTCTTGGTACCTCTGGTTCCGACCAAAAGAAAGAATATATATATAATACCGCTGGTCGTAAGGTCACCCAAGTGAGCCAGCGTGAGGGTGAAAGTATATGTTTAAGAGCTTGCGCTTTGCCTGAAAGCCTCTCCTCAAGAAAGACGACTGTGCAAACATCTTTGCGTCACTAGCGTGGCATTTGGCCGTTCCCAATTATCCTAAATTGCATTTAGGTGGCATGGAATTGAGTTCATGTTAGGTCGTGATATTTTAGCGTTCTCGTGGTATTTAGGTGGCCGTTTTGCAAAGGTTCAAGGCTGCTCTCGTTTTGCAAAAATAACTTCTAGGAACATGTTTTTCGGATATTTTAGCATTCAGTTAAAAAAAAATGAATTGGTTGAGAGAAATGTTTTCATTTATTAAAAAGAAAAAGCCTTCCAAAATAGGGGAAAATGATTTATACTTTCAAGTAGAGGAGAACATTTTCCATATCTTTTTTCAATTTACTTTCTTTCCCCAAATACTTTTTATTTTTATTTTTATTTTTTAAAATTGAGTTTTCAATTATTTTTCTTTATTTTTCCTTTTTCTTTCTTTTTATTTTTCTTCTCCCTTGATGGGTTGCCGGTGAAAATAAAGAAAAATAAAAAAAAATTAAAAAATTAAAAAATTAAAAATTTACAAAAGAGAAGTGCATAGAAGAAAATATTTTCCTTATCAAATGGCATAAAATCTTTTTTAGTTATTTTTCATATTTTAATCAAACATCGGAAAATACTGTCATTTTTCTAGAAAATGATTTCCTGAAAAATTTTCCACATTTTTTGTGAAATAAACAAAGCCCAAGAGTCTCTTTCTTTGTATCCTCTACTTAAAAGCAAATAAATTAAGAAGAGCTACTTGGCTTATATTCCTCTAGTTAGATTCTTTTTCCTCTTCCGTGTCACTGGAGTTGTCAAAATTGATCATACATCTTTTTTTTTTTTTTACTCATATATTTTGAAGTGGGTTATAAATGGGTTGTTAGACATTTGAAGGATTGAGTGAAAATGGGTTCAAAAAATTGAAATCCAACCAAGTTATAAATAGTTCTTTATAAAAACGTTTAAAAGTATTGAACTAATAAATGGATTGAGTGAAAATGGGTTGCCGGCCCTTTATGGCCGACAAGGATTGGTGGGCCATTGCCTGTGATTGGCGAGAATTGGCTAGTGATCCTCATTGGATGTAGAAGAAATGAAAGGAAATAAATATATAAATAAATAAATTGTCCAAAAAAAATTGGCTTGACATCTTTTAAGTCCAACTCCACGAGGTTGTTTTTCTATTTTTCATATGGGTTAGAAATGGATTAGTTATCAACTCATTAATTTGTTAGGCAATCAATTTATGACCCAATTAAGCCTTTTTATTTATTTTATAACTTCATGCAACCTTTATGACCCATTTTGTCAAATATGGATTAAAATACGAGTTCTAGACCCATTTTGTCACCTCCACAACATACCTATTAGAGGTGCCCTCCAGCTGCGGCGCCCCGGGTAGAGGGTGGCTGCCCCGGCTCTTGTGCCTCTGGTGGCGTTGGCGCCGCTGCTTCCGCTTTTGCCTGTGGATTTCCTCCGGGCAGAAGAAAAAAATCAACCGGGGTTTTGATTCGGTGGAAATTAGGCAACTAGGGAAGGAGCATTGGACCTTTTAGGCATAAAAAAGCGAGCTTCCCCATCAAAATCATCGCAAGTCGCAAGACTGTTGAAGAGAAACGATCGACTAGAGCCCAGAGAGAGAGAGAGAGAGAGAGAGAGAGAGAGAGAGAGAATGGAAGTGAATGGGATTGAAGTGGAGCTGTAGAGGAAGATTTGATCAAGGAAAGGCATAATGGGTTGCGTAGAGCCGCGCCCAAAACACCATTGATGTGACAGAGAGGATGCTAAACCCACAAAGCTATTCTTTTGATCAATTTTTCTATATTTAATTAGTATGGATAATATCTAATTTTACAGTCACATGAAACGGGAGTTTCTACTTTAAAGAAAGATGGGACGCAACGAGGGAAGTAGATTCACCGACAGACGTGTCAGAGCTCCACTTCCTGCGATGATGCAGGTTTCTTCGTTCGCTTTCTGGCAAATTCCATCACAGTACTTACTTTCGAAGATTGAAAATTCCTGCCGAGATCTATTAAGTTGTTCGATTTGTAATTACTAAGGATTTCAGAAATCCTTGTTAGGAACTGCAGGGGTATAGACATCTTGTCAGGTTTCTATTCCATTCCTGAGGGTCACTGGAGAATTTCTTGAGCTCGGGCGCAGAATTCGATGCGTTTGACCGGTCTTGCTGTACAAAGCAGATGCTCCTCTCCGCTACACGACCCTTGATTTGGCACATTACCCCTTGATCTTGTAATGTCTTTCATGTAGTTACCCATGAACTATTCGACTATACATAGAATAGGTAAGGGTTTCCTTAGTTACAGCTCGATTCCAACTCAACATGAAATCATCGACCGCCCTGGGGGCTCTGTCGGTTTTGAATGTGATCGTACTAAAAAGATAAGTTCATGCTCGCACTTGCCTCAAGCCTCTCCTCAAGAAGGATGACTGCGCAAATATGTTTGGGTCACTAGCGCGGCATCCGGCTTGTTTTTGGTTTTCCTAAGTTGCTTTTACATTGCAATGAATTGAGTTCACCTTCATCATACTATAGCATATGCCTCACGCATTTATATCAAGAGTTTCTTTCTCTTCATTGTTTCTATAAAAGCAAATAAGGGTGTTCTAGGCTAAGAAGCACTAACACTCTCCAAAAGCCTCCGTGTCGTGTTCGACACTCCGACACGTGTCTAACACACTCCGAGATGTTTCGACACGTGGTCAACGAGTGTCGGGAAATTCGAGATGTGGTTAACTTTTCCCAACACACAAGTTCAAAATTTCGACACGTGATTCCAACGCGCACGTGGTCAATTTTAAAACATTTTAATACTTGAGAGGTCATGAAACGCCCCTCTTTTTGCTGGCGTCGCTCCGCCATCCCCACAAACTTAAAGTAGTGATTTTTTTTATTTTTTTTTGCTTCTTTCCGCCTCTCACAGGCATTGCCTGTGGGTTATTTCTTTCAGTCCATGTCATTAGCTTGTGAGTTATCTCTTACATTTTGCATGGTTAATTTAGTTATTTCCTTTTCTTTTGGAGTTTTTGTTGTGGATTTTCATTTTCTCAAACTTTCTTTTGCAGAGGAGCTCCAAGCTAGTCTATATCATGAACTCCGAACTTTGTTTGGGACTATAAGAAATCTCACTAATTTCCGATAAGTGTAAGAAAACATGACATGTTCATTCAAATTTACTTTTTGGTGTTTGTAATTTTTGAATTTCTTATTCAATCTCTGTCAAATTAAAATAATGAATGATATTCACAAATGTTGAATTAATATTTTTAGCATAAATTAATTCTATTCTCTTTTTATTATTTATTTTTGCATTTATATACAAATATATATTTGATATATAACGTGTCAGAACATGCCGAAATTCTCTATTTTTTGAGAAATGACGTATCGACGTGTCGTGTCGCGTGTCCGTGTCGGTGCTACATAAGTGTTAGGCAACCGGCTAAATAGTAAAAATTTCCATTCTTTTGTTTCAGGGAATAAATTTGAAATAGAAATTCGTTTGATAAAATTTTTTATTTTCGGAAATAGATTTCGTTTT
This sequence comes from Eucalyptus sideroxylon, assembly GCA_014182405.2. Lineage (NCBI taxonomy): Eukaryota > Viridiplantae > Streptophyta > Magnoliopsida > Myrtales > Myrtaceae > Eucalyptus > Eucalyptus sideroxylon. Next base: position 28,507,164 of record CM024554.2, on the reverse strand, counting down.
TTTTTTTGTTCTAGGAAGTAGATTTGTAACAAAATTGAGAAGTGAAAAAAAAATTGATTTTTTATTCTCGAGAATAATTCTAGAATCAAGCCAACTTGTTTTTTCTCTTTTCTCTTATTTCTTCTTGTTCTTTTTTCCTCTCTCTTCTTCTTCAACTATTGCCGACGTCGCCATTGGTCGCTGGCAACTAGTTGGGCAAGGTTTCATGAGCTCACCAAAGGCTTGGCCTTGCCGGTGGCTAAGCGGGCCTCACTTGGGCCTCCCTAGCCACTAGCAAGCCTCGCCTGGCCGCACTTGGTTGAGCTCGCCCAGCCAATGGCAAGGCTTGGCCAATGAGGTGCGGCTTGGCCAAAGGCTGACGACACTTCGATGAGGTCGTCCTCTTGTTTGGTCCAATTGCTAATCATCCCAAGGCCAACGATTGGCAAACCTAGAAGAAAAAGAAGAGAAAGGAAAGAAAAAAAGAAAAGAAGAACAAAAGGAAATAAATAAATAAAATTATTAAAAATTTAAAAGAAAATGATTTGGATTAGAAATTTTTAGAATGGTATCAAATACAATTCTATTCTAGGAATAAAAATTTTAAATAGTTATCAAATGACTTAAAATGTTTAAAAATTGTTCTCAAGAATAGAATAAAAAAATTATTTTTTTATAAAAAATTATTCTTGGGAATAGAATAATTTCTAAACGTGCCATAAATTGAGAAGAGCTGTTTGGCCTATATTCCTCTAGCTAGATTCTTTTTCCTCTTCCCTTCCATGTTCTCGCCGATTCTGCTAATCACAATTTCTCATTAAGCATGCATTGATAATGTACGGGTAATGGCAATCACATCACACTACCCGAACACACTAGGGAGTCACACGAAATGCCTTAAATCAACCAATGATACGATCACAAGATCTCGAAAGTTAAAATATTCTGAAGTTCAACAAAGCAAAAAGGCGAAATTCAGCTGCTCAGATTTTTAATCTTTTGCGGAAGATGTTCGCTCCATAATAATGGACTATCAATCGTTAAGGACCACAGATCGCGAGAACCTCGTGTTTCTTAAATAGAAGTAGCTTTAGCCTTTGCACCTTTCGCTTTGTGAGTGTGCGCTTTTTGACACAAACCTGCACCAGTTGCATAACCATCGAACAGATACTCCAGTACTTGCACTGACGATGCTTTTTGTCGTGGCGGGAGCACCTGGAACCTCCGGAACGCGTAGGACACATTATAAAAAGGGCTCCAGCGTCGCACCTCTCTTCAACCGAATTGGTCCTGATCTCTCGAAGTATTGTTCCCGAAAGACACCCTTGCGTACCGGCTCCGGAATCACTAGCTTGTGGCGATGGCGGCGACTGTTGTGAAAACGAAACATTTGTTGGTCAGGTACGAGAGCCTAAATAGGCTATAGCTATGATGCTTGATTAAGCCGGCATTCGAGCGATTTACTAGATAAGAAGTTACGTCGGGTGGCATGTGGAACTAGGAATGATATAGCGAGTTATCCTACAGTTTTTTCCCTTCTTATATACGTGTTCTCAGCTTGTTACTTGAGTCGATCCGATCAGTTTCTCCCGAAAGGTGCGATCGCCTTGCATTTATTCATTTCGGGGCAGCATGAGGTGAGATGTTTGCAACTACTGTTGAATGTGATTGATAGTATGGCTAAGTACGCGAAATTTCTCATACTAGTCGTGTTGTAAACGCTCCGCGAGATACTTTCTCGTGGGTCCGGAGCACTGTTCATGTGCATGTGGAATTGTGAGTTACACTTGCAAAACCTCTCTCTCTCTCTCTCCCCCTCCCTCGCTCATTGGATTCAAAGTTAAGCAGCATTTCCTTGACAAAATTACCTGAATATCAGCCAAATCTAACTTTCTAGGCATGCAAAGCGAGATAGGCGATTCTCGAGCGCATTCACGCTGACGAAGAAGCTGGAAATACCCAAAGGAAAGATGAGCGACGGTGATCAATCTGATGAGCCCAACGAGCACGGTCCACTCTGGGTGCCGCACCCGAGAACGGGGATATACTTCCCGAGAGGTCACGAGCGGGTGGTGGACGACATTCCGGAGGGCGCAGCTTCTTTCTCTCAGGCTTTCTGGTTCAGGGGTGTCGAAGGAGCGGACCGACCCAATCCGGATGAACCGGCTTATCACGGGTTTCCTTCCTCCGAGTGAATGAATGGTGCGAATTTGAGCTCCTGAAGATGGAGCTGTTCCATAGAATCTCGAAGCTAAACTATATACAAACGTTGTAATGAATCCAACAAACCCTGTGAATTCGCTTGGCGACTCATACCGGGTACTGCTATTCATCCAATAAAACATCTTGCATGGTAGTGACATCTACGTACTGGTGCGACGACCATCTTTAACTTATAAGGTGTGGATAATCATCTTTTGTTAGAATCCATACGAACATATAAGCACGAGCTCGGTTGGACTGCGTTTTGCACGCCTTATACAGAAGTCAGATTTGCACAAAACTAGGCATTTCAGCTCCTATCAAAATTGATCTTTTTATGCATAATCCTTACCTTTGGCATCAGAACATAAATTGGGCCTGCATATTTATTAGCTTACTAGCTTATCGTTTTCTTTTCTGGTTAAATTCAACAATTCTCTTCTGATAAGCAAAGATGGACACTCGTCATGTACAGCGCCTGGTATTATTGTGCAAATCACCAAGTTTGACTTAATCGAGTATTAATTGTCCTGCTCAAGTTCAACTCGATTAGAAAATCAAGATTCTCAAGCTCAACTCAACTACAGTCGATTTATGTATAAAGCTCTAGTGTCGTGTCATTTTAAGTATCTTGTCTCTATTTTTCTAATTATTGAATACATTTCTAAAAGTAATGAAAACTCAATTCACAAGCCTATCAAACTAAGTATTGACAAGCTTGAACTCGGTGCCATAGGATACTTGAGTAGCTCAAATTGGAAATTGACTTGAAATTCGGCAAGTTGATCTCTAATGCTTATTTAGCCAAGCTACGATCGATTAGCTTGACTTGGTTTCACCTATAACCAGGATCACATAGACACACGCATTACTCATGATATTCCACGGAATTCACTTATCTTCCTTATGTGTAGATTTTTAAAGGAGTATATCTTTATGATGACACAAAAAAAACTGAAGTTTCAAAGCAAATCCAACCCTTTTTCATTATTTGAATATGGCAACATTACTTCGACCGAAAAATAAAATAAAAATATGGCAACATTACTTTTAAGTCTTGAAAATAAAGAAAATAATAAGAATGTTATACGCGACAATGTCAACATTGAAAATTTTTAGGTATTTTCCACATTATATAAAAGCTAAATTGCATCAGCACATGGCTTTCACCTCGTTGATGTTCCTCGTCCATCTGGAACAAAGAAGGAGAAATGGACAAGTTCACGTCACATCGGGTTAGGTTCTTTGGCATTTTAGCTCTATTCAATTTGCTCCTCACTGGTCTTCATCTTTGCCAAAGAGATCACATTTTTGTTTACATCTGAAAGTTTTGAACTAAGATGTTTAATCTGTCAAAATTGCACTCTGGCATTGCTCCACAAAGAAGCGTTGCAGGTCAAAGGCTGCTTATAGCATTTACTCCATTGGAATCTGTCTGCAGGGTGGAGCTGGTTTTGTAACTTTAGTCTTGTTAATCAATGAACTTATTCCACACAAGTTGATGAGATTTTATGCTGGTAAAGACTCAACACCTCAAAATTTTTTAATCTCCTCCATACTTCGCTTCTAATCTCAGGCAATCTTTAATGATAATGAGTCACTGAAGATCGCAAATTATGAGAAAAACACATGTATTATCTAATAAAAGATCATGGCACGTTATATAACAGTAGTACCATTCATCATAGAAAAATAAATTCTACTTGGTTAACTATAAGTAAGAAATTTAATTGACTGAAATGTGTTACTTTGATTACTCATATTGCACTTAATGCTATTATATTTTAAGTTCACTCTTTATCTTGATTGCATAAAATAAAATTTCAAAGAACAGATAGCACAAATTGACAAAGGTAGAGGATTTGATGGCAGGAATTGAATGTTAAAGGACTAAATTGCAGAAATGCTGAAACTTAGAAGACTAAAGCTGTATGTACCGATCGACAGTATTTTGTGACTAACAACAATCTCTGCCTAGAATTTTCATCCGTCATCAATTAATCGATCTAATTTAGCAATGTACTGTGTGGCAACAGCATCCCCAAGATGCAAAAAGGAGGGCAGAAGAAAACGATAATACGCTATACGTAGATCGAGCATCTCTTTCTTGTTTACTTCATTAATGGATTCATTTTATTAGCTTAGTAATTATTCACACCCAAAGTTGATTTGGTTATCAACATACATGTACTTAGCATAAGGGCAAGAAATATGCAGTATTTAGGTAGAAATAAGCAGCAATCATGTGAGTAATGTATGGATGTCATCTAACATATATTAAGTCGTCGACAAACACAAAAACAGATACTTGACAATCGATAGTTATATATTTTAATGCCACGTATCCAGCTATTGAAAAAAGATGACAGATGGTTGATGGCCGCCTAATACAAGCATTGGCGGTAATTTTTCATTAGAAATATTTTAAGTATTATTCAAATCGCCAAGACGGTTGATGTCGAAGATGCACGTGGTAAAGGGAACAATTGCCATTCAGAAACCTAGTGATGGAATTGTTATTGATAATTGTTGGGAAAAATATTTGTGGAGAACGCCTAGAAAATTTTTCCCGATACTATTTCTGTGAAAATTAAATAGGATAAAATACTAGCTGAAAGCAGTAAAGATGAATAATAAATAACACCATAATTTTAACGTGGAAAACCCTCCAAGGCGAAGGGAAAAACCACGGGACCGTAGTCCACTTCAAACTTCCACTATAATAAATAATGGGATACAACTTCACCCAAAGGTGGATCTCTCTCTGTTCTTCAATTTGTGGATCTGAACCCCTCACAAACTGGATAACTTACTCAAAGATAACTCTTTTTCTTGGAAGAAGAAAACTGTTTCTTCCGTACGCTCTCTGATATTCTTTCTGTGTCTACTCTTCTCTGTTGAGGAGGACTCCTATTCATAGGAGCAAATACAATCCCAAATAAGGATTATACGATACAAAATAACATAGATTTATCTCCTAATCTCTCGTGATTTTGTATATATGAGAATATCACTTTGATTTCTTTTCCAATCTCCCTTGATTTTCTAGATGTGGAAAATCACGTTGATTTATCTCCCCATCTCTTTTGATATATTTTTTTCTTTTCCTTTTTCTCCCTTTTTTTTTTTCTTTTACACACTCACTACTATACATATTCTACTACAGATATACATAATTGCATTGGCCTCTCCAATTGGGAGTGACCTACTCAACAAATCTCCCCCTCACGAGCAATTTGGAGAAGGTGTCAAACCTGCAAAAGTTTGACAGGCTTGCATCTTCGATTTTGTCATCATATTTGAACCATTGTTGTCAGTGTGTATCTTCTTTAGCTGTAGGGCTTTTTCTTCCAACACATCACGTATCCAATGATATCTGATGTCAATGTGTTTGGATCGGGAGTGGAAAGTTGCATTTTTGCTGAGGTGTATTGCACTTTGACTATCTGAATACAAGATATACTCCTCTTGGTTGTGGCCCACATCTTGTAGAAACTTCTTCATCCACAAGAGTTCTTTACATGCTTCCGTTATCGCAATATACTCTGCTTCAGCACTAGATAGGGCAACGCATTTTTGTAGTCGAGATTGCCATGAAACTGCTCCCCCAAAAGTCATTAGATATCCCGATGTAGACTTTCTTGAGTCCACGTCCCCTGCCATGTCTGAATTCGAAAAACCTTCTAACACAGTTTTACCATCACCAAAACATATGCAGTTATTAGATGTACCACGAAGATACCTGAATATCCATTTGACCGCTGCCCAATGTTCCTTACCAGGATTAGATAGAAATCTACTTACCACACCAACTGCATAGGTGATATCAGGCCTCGTACATACCATCGCGTACATTAGACTGCCAACTGCAGATGCATAAGGGACTTTTTTCCATTTCCTTCTTTTCTGTCTCACCTTTTGGGCACTGCTCTAAATTGAGTTTGAAATGATTTGCAAGTGGAGAACAAACTGCTTTGGATTTATTCATATTAAATCTTTCAAGAACTTTATTAACATACCGTTCTTGAGATAACCAGAGTTTACGATTCTGCCTGTCTCGCAAGATTTCCATCACAAGAATTTGTTTTGCGGGTCCCAAATCCTTCATCGCAAAGCACTTGCTCAATTCCTTCTTTAAGTTGTTGATCTTGCTTTTATCCTGGCCAACAATTAGCATGTTATCAATGTAAAGCAAAAGAATGAGAAAATTACCATCAATAAATTTCTTGACGAAAACGCAGTGATCAGCGGTGGTTTTGTTAAACCCATTTTCTTCCATGAAGGAATCGAATTTTATGTACTACTGTCTTGGTGCCTGCTTGAGCCCATAAAGACTCTTCCTCAATTTACACACAAGATTTTCTTTGCCTTTGATTTTGAAACCTTCTAGCTGATCCAGGTAGATCTCCTCATTTAGATCTCCATGTAAAAATGCGGTCTTCACGTCAAGTTGCTCGATCTCCAAGTTCAAGCTTGTTGCCAGGCCAAGGATAACTCGGATAGATGACATTTTAACAACAGGAGAAAATATCTCATCGAAGTCGATATATTTCTTCTGAGCGAATCCTTTCACAACCAACCTTGCTTTGTATCGTGGCTGTGAGTTACCTTCTTCAGTCTTTAGTCTGAACACCCACTTGTTTTTTAGAGCTTTTCTTCCCTGTGGCAACTTGACTAAATCATAAGTATGATTTTCGTCTAAGGATTTCATCGCCTCCTGCATAGCTTTTAACCACTCCTCTTTATGCTCGTGGTATAATAGCTTCTCGGTAGTTCTCTGGTTCTCCCCCGTCAGTGAGGATCACATACTCATTGGGAGAATATCTACGACTAGATTGTCGTTCACGAGTTGATCTCCTCAATTGAGGTTTTGATGGGACTTGTTCAACAATTGGTTCAAGTTCAGTTGAAGTAGTCATACCTTCAATTCTAGATTCAGCTTGCTTGTTGATAGGAGGAGCTACTGGGCCAAGATCAACTGGGTATTCATCTGTTGATGGAGATTTCTCGTGCTTCTCGAAGTCCTCGATTGTTTGATCTTCAAGAAATACCACATCCCTGCTTCTGACTATTTTCTGGTTAATGGGATCCTAGAGTCTGTAGCCGAATTCTTCATGTGCGTACCCCAAAAAAATACATTGCTTTGATTTCCCATCAAGCTTTGATCTCTCATCCCTTGGAATGTGAACAAATGCTCTACAGCCGAACACCTTCAAGTGGCCATAAGAAATATCCTTACCAGTCCAGACACTTTGTGGTACATCACCGTTAAGTGGAGCTGAAGGTGATAGGTTGATTAAATCAACCGCCGTTCTCATTGCCTCACCCTAAAAGTGGTTTGGCAGCTTTGCGTTGGAGAGCATACATCTGATTCTTTCACATATGGTTCTATTTATTCGCTCTACGACACCGTTGTGTTGAGGTGTTTTTGGTACGGATCTTTCTAGTTTGATCCCAAGGTTTTTGCAATAATTTTCAAAAGGTCCTCGGTATTCACCACCGTTGTTAGAGCGTGCACACTTCAATCGCTTGCCTGTTTCTCTTTCAACCTTCATATGAAATTGCTTGAAGATTTCCTGCACTTGATCTTTAGTTTTCAAGGCAAATGCCCACACCTTTCTAGAGTGGTCATCAATAAATGTTACAAAATAAAGCGCACCTCCAAGTGTCCTAGTTTGCATTGTGCATACATCGGTATGTATCAGATCTAAAATTTCAGCTTTTCTAGATGGTGGGGAATTGTGAAATGCTACTCTATGTTGTTTTTCCATAATGCAGTCGACACAAGTATTCAACGGTGTACCTTTTATTCCGGGTAGAAGTTGCTTTCTAGTGAGAATCTTAAGTCCTTTCTCACTCATGTGTCCGAGTCGCTTATGCCATAACTCGGTGGTGACTCCTTTTCCGGTTACATTCACCTCTCCTCCACACGGCTTGAATTGTGTGATATAGAGAGAGTTAGTCTTTTCTCCTTTGGCTATCACCAAATTACCTTTGGTGAGCTTCCATTTTCCATCATTAAAGAAATTGATGTAGCCTTCGTCATCAAGCTTGCCGGCAGATATAAGATTGTGGCGTATGTCCGGAACATGTCTCACATCTTTGAGTAGTAGCCTACATCCAACATTAGTCTCCAAATAAATATTACCCATACCAATAATTTTGGACGTACCTTCGTTTCCCATCTTTACGAGTCCAAAATCACCAGTGGTGTAAGAAGTAAAAAGATCTTGACGAGCCGTGACATGGTAGGATGTGTGACATCCCGATTTTCCTCAATTGAGTCGGGCAATTCATCTATGCATGTAGTTCGTCTCTCGGAGTTGGCCACTCATGAGAGAACTAGTTCATTAAGTGAAGTAATTAAGGAATTTTACCGCGTCAGACTTGGGGACTGATCACCCTCGGGTCGGATGCAAGAAAATTTCCCCAAAAGTTACTTAGTGAATTAGGCGCGCTGAAATTGCACTAGATTGAATTCAACCGTAAAAATTGAGATTGAATTTAGAAATTGGAAGCCCGGTCATGTCACGTATCTCATTAGGATTATGGGATAATTTTGTGGATTTTAATCGGATTCGATTAGGAGAGGATTGAAAGAAAAATTGAAGGAATTGGATGTACAAAAATCGGACCCCGGCGGAAAATGAAAGTGCACCAATTGGAAAATGTTGTGGATGATTTTGAATTAGTGGAAGATGACATGGGATGATGTCGTGGTGGTTGAGGCCAAGGGTGGAGATCTTGACAAGTGGACGGTGGGGGATTGGCTCTTGAAAATATGACCAATCAACATCATCTTCAACCTTGGGGAGGAGAGAGAGAGAGGAAGGGGGGAGAGAGAGAAAACGAGCGGAGGGGAAACCGCTCGTTGCAGCAGCCGTGACCCCTTCCCCGCTGTGCGTCGTCGTCGTGCGGTGCCGAGCCGCCGTCCCCACCGCGTCGTCCCACGTCGGCCGGCCTGCGATCGCTTCTCCCTCGGTCCAGCTTCGCCGCTCCGCCCGTTCTCCCTTGCCTCGCCAGCCGCCTCAACCGTCGTCCCAAGCTGCTCGTCGTCGCCAGCCGCCGCTGGAGGCCCGTCAGAGTCGCCGCCTGCGCTGCCCGAGCTACCGTCGCCCTTCCCCGCCGGTTTCGGGCCAACCGGCCGCCGTTTGGCCCTCCTCCGCCGCGAGCAGCAGCTGGTTTTTGGTGGGTCTCGCAGCCCACTCAAGGCCCGTTTTGGCCACCTTCCCGGCCACGGAAGCTAGGCTCGCCTTTGGAAAAGTTGATCCCGGCGTCGCCCTCGTCGTTTTGGTCTAAGCGGCGAGTTAATCAAGTGAGTTTACCTCACTAAACCTTGATTAGAGTGTTAATGATGCCCTAAGTGTGTTTAGTTTAAATTAAGTAAGTTTAGGTGGATAGATTAGTGTATTTAATTATAAGTTTGATTAAGTGATTGGTTTATATTAAAGTGTGTTTAATTAAGGTTAAAAATGAGTTATTTAATGTTAAACCTTGATGGGACATAATAGGATTTTAGTTTTGAATTATTTAATTGCTTCAAAAATTCTGGAAAATATAATATTATATTATAATCCGAAAAAAAAACTCGAAAATTTACTTTTGACCCCATTTGCTTAGAATTTCGTGCCGATCATTGCTGTGTGTTTAGAATTTGAATTTGATGAGTAAATATTGCAAATTGAATGTTGATTGTGAAAAATATGAATTTTATTCAAAAATTCCCACGTGTCGGGTTTGACACCGAAATCGAAATTTGAAGGGTTAATATTGAAATTGGAGTATGTGAGTGACATGTAAAGTGTACAGGGGTCGATTTTGAATTGTTGTGTGCTAGCTGAAAGGCTTGGTCGCAGTAGTGGCGAGACCGACTGGACCTTTATTCTTCTAGAAATGCCGTCGATAGAATGACGTGGCTTGGTCGCAGTAGTGGCGAGACCGACTGGACCTTTACTCATCTATAAATGTCGTAATGCTAGTAGATAGCCGACCTACGTGTAGGCTGTGCCCTTGTGTGGCAGTGGATAATGATGGCATGGAACGCTTGCTGTGATTGTGAAATTAAGTGAAATTGATTGTGTTCTGATGGCTTACATTTTTATTATTACTGGTGCTTGAGTGATATGAATTATACTAACCTGCAGGAAGGCAAGAAGGCGAGGTAAGTCTTCTGTACTGTGTGGCTAGACCATTTTGAGGGTGTATTTGCTTTCTAATAGGGGTTTAGGAGGGGTGAACTTGCTGAGACAAAGTCTCATCCTGGTTTGGGGAAAAATATTACAGGACCGTAGATGGTGATACCCCGAAGATGAATGGCACACCGACGGAGATGGACCAGACGATAGAGAGTGCTCCTGACCCTTTTTGATTGCACAAACTCTGACCATTTTTGGTGCATATAGTCTCTGGATCCTGTTGGTGTATGTAAACCCTGGATTGATGATGATGTATGAAAGTGTGTTTGTTTTTGAATCTATTTTTCCTGCTGTCCTATCCTGTATGTTTTGTCAGGGGATTTCTTAGCACGTTCCGTATGCGCATGATAATTTAAATAAAAAAAAATTGGGGTCGGCGACACTACCTGGGAATGTCGCATTTACATGACCATGGCGGGTTGTTCACGTGTCTCGGGGTTTGAGGCGTGACAGGATGCGCCAGAATCAACTACCCATGTCGAATCTTGGGATGCAAGATTAATGGAATCATCACTTTGAATAATGATCACCTCATTCGCAATATTCGCAGTGTCATTCGTCTGGTTCTCGTTAACTTTGTTGACATTATGACTTTTTGATTTTTCCGCCTTTAGCTTTCTGCATTCTCGGATGAAGTGTCCCAGTTTACCACAATGATGGCACTTCTTGTCTCGTCTGAAGTTGGATTGGGACCTTCCTCGTTGTTGATTCCGGAAGTTTCGGCTTTTGCTTCTCCCTCTCTGTTCTTGATTTTCTTGTCGATTAATGACAAGAGCCTCGGACGCAGGGTTGACTCCACTCTCTTTTCGCCGGGATTCTTCATTCAACATTCTATCTTTTACCACGTCCATGGTAAGCTTGCCGTCGAGCCGAGTTACTTGACTGACACAACAAGTGTGTCCCAGCTATTTGGCAAAGAGCTAAGCAGCAGTAATGCTTGCAATTCATCATCTAATGTCATCTTCATAGAATTGAGTTGGTCTACTATACCTTGGAACTCGCTCATGTGTTCCGAGACATTGCTCCCATCTTTGTATTTCATATTCACGAGCCGCCGCATGTGATTCGCTTTATTTTGCGCCATTGTTCTTGCGTACATCTTCTCTAATTTTTGCCAAAGAACACCAGCATCATGTTCATTAGCAAAATTTTGAAAAATACTCTTATCAATCCATTGTCGGATTTGAGCGGCACACTTCCGATTAGGCACCATCCATTCACTATCAGACATTGTCGTTGGTTTGCCACTAGAAGATGATGCCAATTTGGCTTCCGCTATAGGATCTGACTCCTCGGACGCTGGTACTGGTACCTCTGTCGGTATCACAATTAGCCTCCAAAGATCTTTAATGTATAGCAGATCCTCCATATTTGGTTTCCAGATTGCATAATTGAATGCAGTCAATTTTATCATATTGCCAAAATTTTCCTCCATTTAATTATGCACAGAGAAATAATAAATAGAGCAACCAAGCTCTGATATCACTTGTTGGGAAAAATATTTGTGGTGAACGCCTAGAAAATTTTTCCCGATACTATTTCTATGAAAATTAAATAGGATAAAATACTAGCTGAAAGCAGTAAAGATGGATAATAAATAACACCATAATTTTAACGTGGAAAACCCTCCAAGGCGAAGGCAAAAACCATGGGACCGTAGTCCACTTCAAACTTCCACTATAATAAATAATGGGATACAACTTCACCCAAAGGTGGATCTCTCTCTGTTCTTCAATTTGTGGATCTGAACCCCTCACAAACTGGATAACTCACTCAAAGATAACTCTTTTTCTTGGAAGAAGAAAACTGTTTCTTCCGCTATGCTCTCTGATATTCTTTTTGTGTCTACTCTTCTCCGTTGAGGAGGACTTCTATTCATAGGAGCAAATACAATCCCAAATAGGAATTATACGATACAAAATCACGTAGATTTATCTCCTAATCTCTCGTGATTTTGTATATATGAGAATATCACTTTGATTTCTTTTCCAGTCTCCCTTGATTTTCTAGATGTGGAAAATGACGTTGATTTATCTCCCCATCGTGGACTAGTCGGACATCTTTTGGAAAAGCTGCGGACGCCTTTCGCACAAAACAACAATGATATGTTCGTGTGTTGGGAGGCGCTGCTGAAGCAAATTTCCACGTTCTGGCTTTGGGGAGCTTGAAGAGCAAGATGACCGGATGCGAGTGGGGGGCATGAAGGAATGATCTTACATTTTGTGCCACCTTGTGATAAATTCTTATAGATATAGAATTTAGCAGCCTAAATATTGGCCTTTTGCACCAGGGAAGGAAGTGATAATTTTTTGCCATGAGAGATGAGTTCACCACGATTTTTTTCCAAAGTATCCAGCAAGTAGATCAAAGCAAATGTTCCAAGGTATATTTTGGGTTGACTTATTGTTGATTCGAATATTAGTATTTGTTGAATTTGCAATAGCGGTGTTGTAGAAAGCTAGCGATCGAATAATAAAATAAACAGAATAATAAAATAAATCAGATACCAAATTTATGTGGTTCATTTGTAGTGATCAACGTCCACGATCAGAGTATTAATGGATTTCATTATAGATCAAGCGATACAATGGAAATTACAACCACACTTAACTCACTCAAACACTCTTAATATTTTCCAAGTCTCAATTACACCCAATAACTCATGCAGTGTTTAGCCCATAATTTATCGCGAAATAATCTCTTAATCTCGAGGAGAAATTAAACAAATCTTAAACTCACAAGAATTAATTGGCTTAAGCACTAAATCTTCTTGGATATAATTTCACAAACAATACTTATGAAATAACCCACGTCAAGCACTTGCTTGGAAACGGCACTTCGATATTTCTTCGCGGTCAACTAAACAGCCTCATGGCCACGAGCAATTATTTCAATAAATATGCATGCTGCCTTAAGAACGCAGACCGACTTTTGTCGGGAATAATTCCTTCTCTTTTTTTTTTTCTTTCTCTGACCCATCGTTGTTTGTTGATCGAGTCAAAGAAACCCACGTCGACTAGGATTAAGAAGCAGAATCCAGCCAAGCTTTTCTTTATCTTATTTTATTTTATTTATTTCTCTGAAGCACATTGGCCGGTCAAAGTCTAAAATCGGACTTTCCTTTCCTGTCCTCTTCTGTGCTCAAAGTCGAACGCTTTTTAGACTACACCGTGTAGCCGGCTTCACCACATGACTCCACCACGGAAGTACTTTTCATATTTTGAAATTCAATTTCTTTGAACTTTATCCGCAATTAATTCGGATCAAGTTTGTTCAATCATTCAAACTTAAGACATGCTTTAACAAGAACAAATTAAAGAAATTGATGATATGTGATGGATGAGTAATGGGTCTCCAAACAAAAGAAACGACACATCAGTCACACAAGATGTGGATGGTAGTTTGACACCCTTACATACACAGTTAGTAGAAATCTTTTGAAAGAATGCAGTTACAAGAGCATACTCAGATGAAGTTCTCTTTACCACTTTCTAATTTTCATAAACTATGCTTATATAAGGTTGTGTGAGTCTCCATTTGAGATAATCCAATTGGTACCTTTTTGCATCGTGTTCGAATCTTTATCAAAACTCTTCCAAATGAAGGATTTCTTACTAGTGTTGTGGCTAGAAATCAAGCGTGGGCGAAAAATGTGCTTCGCTTATAAAAGCCAACACCATGGCTTTTCAGGCCCTTGGAGAAATCACCATTGGAGTTTTGCTAAGTGTTGGACAATGTCTAAGTTTTTTTAAGACTCAGATATCCTATATTTTTTTAAGCAAAGCTAATAAATCCCAATTAAGAAGGTGGACGTTCTTTTCTCATTGGTATCTTCCCATTCAAATATGTTAGTTATTTGGTCAATATTTCACTTTGTTGGGAATTTAGGTTAGTTGCAGTACACGAGTGGGTATGGCTGGGACGAATCTAGAAAGCCTCAGTAAATTTGGGATTTTTTCTGGGGTTCTCGAGAATTTATTCCGACAATTAGGAACTTACCCAAAATCATCCATCTTTTTCGTCTATTTGCGACAAAAGATGTCGTAGGACCATCCGAAAGCTACTTTGTTATAAGGTATATTGATGCACATTGCATGTAATAGCTTCTCTTTTTCACTTTAATAACTTGTGTTCGCCAATGGCATGTTGTTTCTGCTTTGGTTTGCGTCCGATTCCATCAGCAGCTGCACCCAAGTGCGGTTCAAACTTCCAACAAAAGGTGATACAGATGGCGATATCTCACGGAAAAATATTATGGTCTTTTAGGGAGAGTGACGAATGGGACGCATCGTGATGAATTCGAACTTCCTTTATAAATAGGTCAAGGGAGCTTGCCTCGTGATCAACTCGGTACAGCTCTTTCTTTACTTCGATTTTGGGGGTCTTTTCAATGGCAAAATCTAGAAAGATGATGATCCAATTTGGCCAACTCAAGAGCAAGCTTTTACCTCTCTTTTCTCCTCCTCCATCGTATCCAAGCCTCTTAAACAAAAGAACATCACTATTCCAATTGCAATCCCCTCCTATCTCTTTGCCCTCTTTCTTTCCACGCCACTTCTCTTCTCTCAAAAATAGCCCAACTGCCAAGCCACAATTCTACTTGCCTCTCTCCTTCATCCGTCGGTGGGTTCACGACACATTCATCAGCTATAAACGGGCTGATACACGCAACTTCGTGAGCCATCTCCATGATGCTCTCGAGCGGAAAAAGATAAAGGCCTTTGTTGACTGTAGTCTGAAAGAGGACTAGAGATTGCACCAGCAATCAATGAAGCAATAGAGCAATCAAGGAGCGCCATAGTGGTCATCTCTCAGACCTTTGTCTCCTCACCGTGGTGTCTGGATGAACTGGATAAGATCCTTGAGTGCAAGGAAAAGAAAGGCCAGTTGGTGTTCCTCATTTTTGTAGATGTTGACCCTAGAGAGATGCGCGAGCAGTCTGGACAGTTCACGCGGATCGGCCAAAGCGAGAAGGGTTTCGGGCAGAAGAATGCTGACAAGGTCCGGAGGTGGAGAGACGCTCTCCGCAAAGCTGGCAATCTTACTGGTTGGCCTCTTGGAGACAGGTACTGACTTTCTCTCTTCCTTAAATGTTTCCCGTTTCCCCTAGAGGATTCCTAAAGGAAGTCACTTATTTTATGCATGAAACCATAGAACTTGCTCTTTGTTGAAATATCCCATGATTATAGAATTTATATGCTTTTTATATATGTGTGGTCTTTTACTACTTATCCGTCTAAGCTTTTGAGTTGGATTTTTGTAACGTGGTATTATAGTTACACTCCTTAATACTGTCTTTTATCTTCCATCACTTTCCTGATATGCTGATTAGCTCCTCATATATCAAATTCGAAGTTTTCAGCTAAATAAAACGGTAAAAGAACTTCTGTTAAGCGTTGACGGAAGATAAATATTGACCCACATTTCACATTTTGTATTTCATAACTAAACAAAAAAAACTAGTTTATCCAAATGGTACGAGCTTCTTTTTATATAGGAGGTTCTCAGATGTCGCATGCCTTATTTTCGTTAATATTAAAGAGAAAGTGGGCAAGTCCAGACATCTTCCAGAGTAAAAAATAAGAACAAGAAAAATAAGGAAAGTCAAACATGAAAAAGAGGGAGATGTGCCCTATTATGAGAGCACATGTCAACCTCTCACATGCCCACTAATTTCTATTATAGTGGATTGGACATGGGACATTAAATTAGATTATATAGACGATACTCCTAAATTCTAGAATGTAATCTTATTGTTCTTCATCTTTTGTTAGCACGACTAGGGTCACACCTTCAGTTATGACAATTTGCAGATTTGAAGCTGAATTCATCAATTCCATTGTGGAGAAAATCTCAAGAAGATTGAGCCGCTCATGCACAAACCTGCTTGCTTTCCATTCAGTCGGGTTAGATTCTCAAGTACAAACCTTGTGCTCCTTTCTCAAGTTAGAGGTTGAGGAGGTCCGAATCGTGGGAATTTCCGGGCCTAGTGGAATAGGTAAGACGACACTTGTGAGAGCTTTGTACCACCAAATTGCAGATCAATTCGATCGGAGTTGTTTCCTTGCGGACGTGAAGGATATCTCGAGCCGAGACGGCCTTGTCAAAATGCAGGAGACCATTTTTGGTGACATTCTTGGTGGTGGAGTTTCTGAGCTTGGCAACGATATTACTATAGTAATAAACCTCATGAAGAGTAAGCTCCAAAACAAAAGGGTTTTGTTAGTATTTGATGATGCTGAAGGGTTCTCAGAGCCACTGAGCCAGCTGATCGAGGCAATAAACTTAGGGTTGGGAAGTAGAGTCATTTTTATCCCTCGACATGAAGAAACCTTAATTGGTTTACGTGGGGAAATCTATAAGGTAAGACCACTAAATGATGATCGAGCTCTTGAGCTTTTTAGTTGGAATGCATTCCAAGAAAGATATCCCAAAATTGATTATAAGATGCTCTCAAATTGCTTCACTAGTTTTTCCAAAGGGCTTCCTTTGTTACTCACCGTGATGGGTTCTTTCTTGAATGGCAAAAGTGTCGAAGAATGGCAAGGAGCTTTTGATCGATTGAAAGAAATTCCTCAAGGAAAGGTTCATCAAATACTGAGGATTGCCATTGATGGCTTAGAGGCCAACGAGAGGACGATTTTTCTCGACATCGCATGTTTTCTTAATGGATATGACAAAGAAGAGATAATTAGGTCCCTAGATCAATGTTGTGTTCATGCCAATAGTGGTATTGAGATCTTGGCTCAAAAGTCGCTCATATATATTGATGAAAATAACAAAATTTGGATGCATGATATGCTTCGAGAAATGGGTAGAAGAACTGTGATTCGAGAGTGCCCTGAAAATCCCAGCAAGCGAAGCAGAATATGGTGTCACGAGGATGCTCTACGATTGTTTAGTCAAAATTCGGTAAGAGTTTATTGGCCTATTTCAATATGCATAATTATTTTCAAGTGCTTCCAATATGCATAATTATTTTTATTTGTCTCTAACAGGGAATAGATGCCATTGAAGGTATTAAACTAGACAAGATTGATGTACAAGACTTGATCTTGAACGCAGACTCGTTCAAAAATATGAAGAAGCTCAGGCTATTCATGATGGATAATCATGTCCTTCATTGTGGACCAGCTGGACATCTATCGGAAAAGTTGTGGAGATGTTTCGTACGAAACAACAATAATATCTTATTATCTTGATATTGGTCCAAATCAACCTTGCGTGAAGGCTGGTTGGATAGGTCCAAATTTGAGTCTATGCATGTGGATCCAATAGACATAGTTTCTTGGACCTTGGCCCATTAGCCCAATTTAATTGTCTTGTCAAAAGGCTTGGTACAGTTACTTAATAAAGGCCACCGCATCTCTCTCTCTCTCTCTCTCTCTCATATTTTCTTTTTAAATTTATTTTACTTTTCATCCTTGTACTTTGACTACTTTTCTAATCAGTCTCTATACTTTCAATTTTTCTAATCAAGTCCTTTTAACGTGAAATCTAGCCTAATCCAACTGACATGGTTGTTAAAAAAAGCCAACACGTGACCTAAATTAAATATTGCATAGGTAAAGACCCACTGTGGATAGGGAATTGGTGGGAGAATAAACATTTGATTTATTCCCTATCTTCGACCTTTGGATGGGTGTCAATGTAAGTAATATTTAATTCAGCTTACTCTTTGGCTTCCTCTTACAACGACATCAGTTGGATTTGGCCAATATCGAGAGATTAGATATTTTGTTAAGTGGAAGGACTTGATTAGAAATACTAAAAATATAGGGTCTCAATTAGTTGTTATACAAAGTTGAAAGAACAAACAAAAATAAAGCAGTTTTTTTTTTTTTTTTGGTCAGTCCTACTCTATTCCTACTCTACACTCACTCGCAGACTTGTGCCCTGCTTTTTGCAAGGCGTGAGAGTTGCAACCCACTTTCGAAACTTACGCGTCCCTATCCCCATCCCCCCTGAGAAGGTAGGGATTTGAATCCCTCACCTCTCCCTTCCAAGATGGAAGGGTGGCCACTGGGGCGAACCCCCAGTGGTTAAATAATAAAGCAGTTTGAGTGAGAAATAAGGCAAAAAAAGTGAAGCTGATAAAGTGAACATACATGCTTTAGGGGTGTGCCACGAAAAGATTGACGAGATAGTTAAATGATAATTAGCAAAGAGGAGATTACAATCCCTTAATCACACTCATATGCAAATGTTTTCCGACCTTGATTACATTCGAGTAAAAGAAAATATCTTTCATTTGATTTACCTTACAACTCTCTAAAAGCTCTCTGAGAGTAAATGAGAAAAATAGATCAAAAAAGAGAGCCAATAAATTTGCTGGTCTTAAGAAAAGTACAACTTTTGAATAAATATGCATGTTAATCTTATTCCACGTCTCTAAATTTGCTGGCACATCCACATAACCAGCCAAGGAAGTGTTGAAAAGAGGAAACACCAACAGGGATGGGCGTGAGCTCTTAATTCAATAGCCTGCATTATCTGGTGTCTGGAATGTAAGGTACAGGATTAATAGTCCTAGAGCGGGGCAGAGCATGCGTGATGTTATAAAACACAGAAGGAAAATAAAGTTTTGCCCATTGTCGGAGAATCCAGAAGGGGCCATAGAAGGCACCAGATGTATCCTCATACATTGACGTGGATGCATGGTTGCATTCTTTTGTAAAGAACAGCCAATTCAAGGTGTCCTAGCGGCAAAACGCAAGGTAAAAAGCCAAATTTGCTAAATCCTCTGAATTTTTTTAGCGCTGGATGGAAGTAAACATACTTCAATAGCCAGAACAAGAGGAATACCGTGTGCTCTTTTTGGGTGACTTCGCGCTGACCCGTTGCAATAGCGATTCAAGAAAGAACCATAGGAAAAAGGAGCATTTGGCTGAGTCAGCAGCACTTGTATCCTCTCCTCAGGGACTAAGCCCAGTAATAGCGTACAAATCAAGAAGGGTAATCAACATAGGCCCAGAGCGAAGAAAGAAACGGTTAGTGGATGGGGACCAAAAACTTATGAAACCATTCAGAAGACCCAGATCAAGGTTCTAACCAAAACAACAAAATTGAAGAGCCTTGTCAATCTTGGCACGTTGCCAAACTGATTCCTTTTGATACCTTGTCCTTAAATACCATTGGTAGAATGCGGGATCAAAAGAAGGAAAAACACACATTCAATGATATGCTTACTTCGGATTAGGAGTTTCTATTCCTTATGTTGAGGAAAGCATCCCTGGGGGAAGGAGGAATTCAAGGCTTGACGAAGCAAGGACCCGAGATTACATGTTCAAGGGCGGATTTGTGATCATCAAGCAGTGAGAGAAGAAAATTGTTGCTTCTTTCTTGAAGCGGGTGATATCGAAGGTGAGTACATGGGACATTGATTCTTAGGCAACGTTGTGACTTCAATAGAAGAAGTAGTTATCCAATTCAGAGGAAGGGGACGCAAGGTCGACGATGAAGGAAAGGTGATCGGAAATAAGAATGCGATCTTGGGTAAACCTTGAGTATCAGTTCTGCAGGCAGATAAATGACAGAGGTGATGTGCAAATCCCGTTGATTGTGCCACGTGTTCAACCAGAATAGGCGAAAATAAAATAATGGAGTAGCGCAACCAGCATTTTGCTCTGACTTCTACGGGGTGACTTCAAATATTCCGGTATACTCAAAACAATTAAATGCTTTTTTAATTCTTTTAGAAGGGGCATATCTTTACTTCAAAAAATAACTCGAGTCTGATGGATTGGTGAAGTGTCGGCGTTAACTTGTCGATGGAACAATAAGGTAACACGATCACAAATTGATCAGTAGCCAATGTAAGATCGATGCCTCGTGGCTTATGGTCATTGATGAAGAGTAGCAAATCGGGATGGTTTTTGATGGACGATAAATGGTCTACTACAGTAGTAAGAAAAAAAATGGAGAAAAGTCAATCTAGAAAATACCCGAAGATTATAACTACTTATAGATAAGGACATGTAGTTGAGAGTAATTGCTGAAGGCAAGAATCTCGAGAGCAGTTACAAGTTGTAACTCAAAAGATAACCGCACAATGACAGTTATATTTTATACAAGGCTATATAAGTCTGGGAAGCATCGATTATAAAGGATATGTGGCGGAAAACACTCATTAAAATTTAGTCTATCAATTTATTGTTCTCTCGTTATCCTTTTAATTTGTCTTTAGTTCATACCTAGTTATCGTTAGCGGTTCTTGGTATGCAAATAATTTCCAATCCGAATCACCACAAAACCCAATTCTTTCTAAAAATCATAGATCAAGTCTTTGGTGGAAGATATTTCGTCAATAACCCATTTTTGGTGAACAAAGCCATATAAGCCCCTTTAGCAAGATAAATGTAACAATGTTGAATTTCTAAAATGGATGTTCATTTCGTTTAACTTCCGTTTACAAGTTATAAGGTTGACACAAGTGCACTTGAAAGCGTAAAAACCTCATTAGACCAAACATGAAAATTATTCATTTTTCTATTTCTCATCCATCATTTGACAAAATATAATAACGAGATGTCTAAACCTTCCGACTTGACTAATCTCCATTGATATACACAAACCGTTTTGTTCATATGCATCCCCTAAGTTTACTCAGTAGACAATGAAGGTGGTTTAAGCCTCGAAGGGCACTCTGAATGAGAGAAACTATGATTTGAATATGAAATTTACTAGATTCCACTCTAAGCTCTTAATCACTTAATTGACTCATTGGCTTCTTTTTCCTCTATCTATATGCTTTTTAAGCATGGTTAACTGGACTTTAACTACAGCATGTGTAAACTTTAGTTTAGTTAACCAAGTACTCAGCATATCAACGCGTAGCTAAATGAAAAAAAATCGTAAGGGACAACTTTGGTTAAATACCCTTGTGAAGATGGAATTTGAAATTGGAAAACAATGATCAAATCACGAATGGCAATTTCGATTGATCCAAGTCTCTCTTGTTTCCTGAGATTCGGATGTATGATCAGAAGCAACACCGATTTTCCTTGTGTTCTGTTCTACGTGTTCCTGTCCGTATCCCCATGATGTTTGTTGGCGGACGATGGCGAGGCAAGGACTCGTCTCAATCTCAGGAGCGGAGGTTCCTTGAGGTGTTTGCATCAGTTTGTTCCCCTAACCCATCCATCGACTATATCCGTGGTGATCCAATAGTAGGCGATTGAGTTATTCAATAATTGGAGAATGGTCGAAGTCTGCGATTGATGGTAGTATCTAATGATCTTCATGGCGGCTTGATGATAAGCAAATCGCAGTATGGTTTTGAGGAATGAATGAATGTCGAGAGATGTTCAGTAAATGGATATGTCCCTGCTAAAGCTCTGGTGTTCTGGAACCGGGTATTAAGAGCTATTTGGGCAGTAAAAGGAGAGAGGATGGGAGGAAGAAGATGGATGGAGGAAAAGGAATGAGAAATGGATAATAGAAATAAGGGAAGAGGGGAAAAAGAGAAATAAAAGAATAATTGCGCCAAGCTTTTGTGAGTTGGGTTTAATTTAATTGACATGGGCTTATTGGTGTCCGTAACCCAGATTGAGAAATCCATTTGTAGTCCATATTCGGTAGGACCGGACCCAAGGGCCAAGTTGATGAAATCGCACATAGAATTTTTTTCAAGGGTGCAGACGTCAGCAAACCAAATAAACCGTCTGAGAAACTCGCAGAAGCAGACATCTTCCCCTCACAGGCTCCCAACGGTACCTCGCACAGCGCACACATCTCGCAAAAACATCTTCCCCGCACAGACCTCACAACGGTACCTCGCACAGCGCACACATCTCGCAAAACATCTTCCCCTCACAGGCTCACAAAACCTCTCGCCATGGCGACCGGATGCGAGGCAACATTTAAAACCCTACGGCTGAAATTACTCGTCCTTCACCTTCTTCCACCTCCGAGGAACCGCCGTAATCTCCTTCGCAGGTAACGGCAACTCGCCGGCGACGGCACCTTTTCTTTTTCCCCTTTCCGCCGCGTTCTCTCGTACCTTGCTGCCGAGTCGACGGCTGATACCCAGTCTGAGCGACCCGTGTCGGCAGGAGCTGAAGCTCCGACAGGGTTTAACCGGTGGTAGTCCGGTAACCCGGCGCCCTGCTTAGATGCTAATCCTTTTTAACGTGCAATGGCTCGCACACCCTGCCCCCCAAATTCCCCATCAGTTTTTTCTTCCCCCTGTTTGTTCTCCCTAGAGCCTTGGGGTTTCTTCCCCCTGTTTGTTCTCCCTAGAGCCTTTTAAGGACCTGCCCAGGTCCAATCGTCTCATATCATGGCCAAAATCATTGCGTTAGTGAACATAACCCCTGCCTTTCCCATGTTAAGCTTGCGTGAATTAGATCTTAAACTTGCCAGACGCAGCTGTGTGTTTGCTCGAGGAAAAAGTCGCTTCACTCTGATGATTTATTTGCCAGATTATATGATTGTTCTTCTTTTTTTTTTTTAATTAATTATGTGCCATTTTGTTTTACGGTAACATTTGCTTGTAAGTTTCTTCCCTCAGGGGGGCATTGTTTGTTGTTCTAATTATAATTATCATCATTATGTTATCATAACTTATCCAGTCCAAAATGCAAGCAATGTATGATTGGGTCATCGAATGAGTTGAGAAATTTGCAGCATCAACCCTCTGTTCTTTTCTTCTTCTTTTCCCCATTTTGCTGAGGAAGGCGTTCTGTCATTTAATTCCCTTTGCCGATCACAATGAATCAATCATGAAACAGCTTGATTGGCATGTGGTGGCTGGATACGTTATGCCTTATCATACTATTAGCGAAAACTACTCATGCTTCAGTTTCCTCTTAGAAATCACTCATGACCGGTGAGTATTAGCTGGATTGTACAGAGTTCATTGTATTGAGATATGCAGTACTAGTGATTATAACTGTGATGTTGTCTTCTCAAGATGGCAACGTGCTACTTCTATCAGTCATTTTGTTTCGAAAACTGCTATTATTTAATATTAAGTGTTTTACTTGTTTCTTCTTTTATTAATTCATTAATAGGATTGAAGTGGAGGAATCAGCATATCCAGAACTTTGGGTATGGCATCAGCAGCTCTTAAATCAGCTTACTGTGTTAAGCTTAGGAAACCCAGATGTTGGTGTGCTTTTCGGTCTTTGCAGCAACTAAAAGTTGTTCCTACCAAAAGAAATATGTCAATGACTGTTCGTAACACTGTGTCGAAATTTGGCATCTTTGAGCCACTTCCTATATTGATGAAAGAAGGCAAGGTGGTAAGAACTTCATTTGAGTTTCTTCTTTCTTGTTAACGGTTTCAATGATTATCCTTTGTGTCTCTTTGCTGCAAATTTTTCATTGTTGGTTTTTGGGCTGATGACTTATCTCTATGTGACAT
Organism: Eucalyptus sideroxylon; assembly: GCA_014182405.2. Lineage (NCBI taxonomy): Eukaryota > Viridiplantae > Streptophyta > Magnoliopsida > Myrtales > Myrtaceae > Eucalyptus > Eucalyptus sideroxylon. The sequence goes on along the minus strand of CM024554.2, from coordinate 28,483,422 downwards.
GACATGGTTGCTTTCTTGTTGAACCTCAGTTGAACTTTTGAGCATTTTTGTGCAGAGTGTTGGAGTAAGTAAGGCTGAGCAATTGTGCTTAAGAGATTGTTGTGCCACTTTTAGATTAAGTCTTGCCACCAACTAGTTCAAACTAGTGCAACTAGCTAAGTAATATGTTTATCAATTTCCTAGAATATCATTAGCTACTTTGGTTTTCTTCAATGATAGTAAATGGCAAAAGCAGTTGGTAATGCTTTTGATTTTCCAGGCTGGTTGTCGCTTGGGATGAAATGTTTTTGCTCACAGATATGAGGTCAATCATTCTGTGCATCGCTGAGTTATGTGCTCTTTATTACCATCATGTTATGTTTAGCATACTCCTTTTATTACTGGAGATGTACTCAATTTTATTAACTTACTATCAGTTGGAAAATACCTTAATATATATTAGAATCTCATGTTGTTCCATTGGGTTTGTTTCAAATGACACATGCTTGTGTGTGAACCACTTTATGTCTATAGCATAAGATCATCATATATAATCACTCTAGGAACCAAATAATATCTCTTTCTTAGACTCCAAAAGATTTTCCCTCTTCTTGTGGTATAGTACCTTTGGTGGTGATGGGATCAATCTCTTCCTCATCATCCAAGCTTAAATAAGTTTGAAACATTGAAGAAGGAAACACAATACTCAGCCTCTGCATGAGTTGGCCAATTATCTACTTGGATGACTTGAAATCATAGCAACAATAGACAACAAGGCATTTTGTTGCAATTCTGGCATAGGATGGTAAATTTGAAATGATTGAACCATCAAGTCTCCCGACCAGAGCAAGCTACACAACAGTAGAAGCACTTATGCGAACTTTTTCCTTTTCCACTCCAAGATGCAGGTCAAGTCATAAACGTTTTCCTGCCCAACCCATTTCCTCTCCTAACCAGCTTGGGAGTAACTGGAAGATTGTGAAATCGCTAATGTTATTAGATTATTTCCTAATCAGAGAAGTTAAATCCGTGATACTGCTGTTGCAATTTCCCATATTATGTGTTACTCTCATGTGGTGCCATCCATTCCTGATGATAGCAAGTTAAATTTTCTTTAAATAATGCTACCTTTTAGGTTGAAATTGCTCTGTAACATCACATCATACTGATCATACTAAAGATCCTAGTAGTGTAGAGATAGTGATGTACATGTGCAATCATCCAGGCAATTGTAAAATGGTTACAGTACTCCTGATTTATATTTTCGTTTCCCTTCATTTGTTTTTGAGATCATTTTATGATGCTGCAGTTTTTACTGAATAGGTTGTTACACAATCATCTTCCACTACTGCTTTATTCCCAAGATTTAAACAAATTCTGAAGTTTGCAGCTGAGAAAGTCAAATCCATCATCGGGATTCATGGTAATTTGCAAGTTTCCGTCTTGTCTTCTGACTTGAAACACTTACATTGACGTACAACACTTTGGCTAGATGAAGTAACTTGAAAGAAAATCAGTTTTAATGTTTTCCCCCTTCCTTGCCAAGATGAGAAATCAGTTGATGTATTCAGTTTTGCATGTAGATATCATGGCATAAGCAAGCGTTGTCATCATTTCCATCATTGCTGGCACAATCAATTGCATGGTTAAGTTCTTAAACTTATTTATGTTTAGTTCGTCAGTAAAATATTATTGAAAAAGCTATCAAGGGGATGATCACCAATGGATTGGATGAATACTGTAGTCTCAATGTTATGAGCAAAAGCCAAAAGGTTATTTTGGAAACTTATCGTGGAACATAAATTTACCGAAAGTTACCCTTTGTGACCCTGCAAAAAGAGTGGGATATCACTTGGCTTTGAGTTAGGCTTGTGCTCCAAGTAACTCATGAACGCATTTCTAGCGACAAGTCCATTAGTTGCATGGTATCAATTGGTTAACTAATTATTGTTAAGAATCCCCATTTCTTCTCTTTCAATTATTGTTGAGATTGAGGGTTGTTTGAGAAGATTCCTGATGAAGTGTCGTATAAAAACATGGTATGTGTTCTAATGAACATCTTTTGGGTGGTTCCAGTGGAAAATTATTTTATTAAGTTGATTAAGTATGGCAATCCGAGCGAGGGTCATTTTCCTCATCAATTTCTTTTCTGCCTGTTGGATTAGTACATTTTTTTTTTTTTTAAATATGGAATGCATGTGATTGGGACTTGGCTGAGGATGAAGAACAAAAAATTTTATTATCGTATACAAGGACTAGCACAGTTTTATGTTTTTCAATAAGCCTTTTTATCAAATTCTTAATCCCTCCTCCATATGGCTCTTCTGATCTCAACGATGTAATTCCCCATTGTGCAGGTCAACATCGTCCTAGGAAATATGATATTTTTATTAGTTACAAACGGGACGATATGCTCCATCCTGTGAGTCATCTGAAGGGTGCTTTGGAGCGGAAGGAAATGAGAACAGTCGTCGATTATACACTGGATCGAGGAGAAGAGATCTGGCCAGCGTTTGTAGAAGCGATCAAGCAGTTGAATATCGCTGTTGTGGTTGTTTCTCAGAATTACCATTTCTCACCGTGGTGCCTCAATGAGCTGGTGAAGATCCTCGAGTGCAAAAAAAAGGGGGGTCTGATTGTATTTCCCATTTTCTGGGGCATCGATGCAAGAGAGCTGCGTGAGCAGTCCAGTCCTTTTGTGGAGAATATTGGCCAAGGCGAAGAGGGTTTCAAGCAGGAGAATCCACGCCTGGTCCAGAGGTGGAGAAAAGCTTTGCAAGCAGTGGGCAGGATCAATGGCTTTCCTGTTAATGTCAGGTGCTAAACTCTTTCCTTTCTAAGCTCTGTCTTCTTCTAAGTATACTTTTTTTGAGAATTGCTGAAGAAAGTTAGTTAGTGCATGAGAACACAAAACTTACTTTGAAAGGCTGCCTGTTATGGTCAGTAGGAACTAATAATTGGAAATGTGGAATCTCTTCCCTTGGGCGTCAGTTTATCTGCATGAGGCAATGTAATATGGTCATTTGCCACACTCTACTATCTCTAGCATACTTCTTGGAGTTGGTGATACAAAGCAATGTGATGATTATTGGGTTAAGCCCTTATCCATCCAGTTATAATTGAAATCTTTATGTTCAAATAGTGCTCTGTTGGTAGAAAGCATTAATCTATATCCAAATAAAACTAGGATGTTGGTTCTTGCTTTAAGCCAATATATTCAGTGATTCTCCATCAATCTAATACTTTTCTGAAGACTTGAAGACACCAAAATACCAGATTAGGAGTTGACTATGTTTTTGTGCTTCTACAAGTGAAAAGGTTAATGAAGTGGACTTATGTTTGCTTCATCTAAAGCATACTCTTGGAAATCTATGGTTGGAGATGTTTCTTTAGAATTTTACATTTGTCGTTCAAAGGTATAGAGACAAAAAGGAAAGTCATTAGATTTTCTGGTCTTTAGAAAAGCAAACGTTTGATCAAATTATGCATGTTGATCTTGTTCCACATCTCTAATCCTTGAAGTCTTGTGTAGTTTATCGCCTGTAATATAAGCGTCTATTACGATGTTATACCTTGTAATCTTGGGCTATTAGTAGGCGGTTCAGTTATTTCTCCTATGATGAACAATGTTTTCTGTTTTGGCATGTGATTAACAAGGCAATTATGATTATGTTTTTGAGGAGAATACTAATATTAATGCTCGAGTTGAACATGATGCCTGAACTTTAAGTTTCATGTGAGGCAATTAATGCTAGTTCATGTGTGGAGAGATACAAGAAGAGAAAGAGAGAGAGAGATTGGATAGATTGTCACATGTTGTACGTATGCTGAGCTGGGTCCTATGTGAATCCCACCAGGATTTTGATTCAGTTTAATTTATGTATTAGGTTCATGAAATACTTTCTGAGGGGATTGCATTGTTGTCGTTGTGTATGGCAGAGAAAAGATAAAATTGAACACGTGCCAGTACTGGATCTGTGAAGAGGTGATAGAGATTTGAGTGTGGGATTAGATGATCTTCACCCATACCCAGAATATGTTACCTTGGAAAAATTATTTGTACATTGGGGCGAAACCTAGACATCTTGTTTTTCTTCTTCTCAAAAATAACTTTGAACACCGACTAGAAAAATTGACCCTCTTGATAATTTCTTCGTGTTGACTTGCACTAATGACCAGACATGACTTTTGGTGCTTACAGTTTGGATAAAACTGAAGCTGAAGTGATCGAGGCCCTTGCGGACGAAATTGCAGCCAAGCTCAATCGTTCAGTGTCAAACGTCACTTCCCATCCAGCCTGCGGTTAGCTCAGTAAAATGGTCAGCACCGTCTGAAGTGGCTTTGCGGGAAGATGCACAACATGTATGTAGGGAGAAAAGTTTTGCAGGAAGCTCTTCAATTGCGAGCGCAAGAAATAAACTCTCTTGGTGTTTGTAAAGGTGTCGTGTACTGTTGTTGCAGAAATTATAGGATTTAGCATATAGTCGCCATCGCCATGGCTGAAAACTCCTCGGCGGTCAAAGACAGTGGGGTGTTGACCAGCGAAATGGAGGATAATAGAGTTGGGTTCAGAGATTCAGTTTTTTTTTTTTTGGTCGGTTGTTCAGAGATTCAGTTGATTCTAGGGATTTTTGGGGTTTTATCACGAGGAAAGGTGAGTTGGTCATTTCAGTGAAATTGAACATGGAACTCGCCACTTCAAAAGTATAGTTATTTAAGTGATAAAGCAAGGAAAGTTAGAGTATAACTTACATTTTTTTTTTCCCATTTGATTTCATTTGTTTGAGTTAGCAAGATGGAATTAAGAATGCTATATGCTTAATATTGGAAAAAAAAAAGGAATTAAAGTTCAAAGACTCTAGTCGATAGTCATCAGAAGAACAAACAATGAATCATGCTCTCCTCCACCCCTAATTCGTCCAATTGTTCTCTAATCGATGGATGTTATATATGGACATCACCCTTGCAACCCACCAATCGGGGGCAGGAATAAAGAATAATATAACTCTTATAAGAAGAGTGGGGATACATCTTTCAACAAAAATGGCATCCCTATAATTAACAACAACGTTTGAGTGGTTTTAGTTATGTCAGATTTAAATTTGAAAAAAAAAACTCAGATTTTCTAATGAAGGATCATTACATGGTTTATTACGGTATTATTGTGCATCACTTAAAAACGAGTTCTAATGATTGACTTTGAATGAAAAAGTCAATTAACTAAAATGTGTTATTTTGAATGCTATTATTGTTCGACCAAAAAAAAATGTTGTTATTGCACATAATGCTATAATTTTTACAATTATAAGTATTTTTTCGATTTTACAATAATAGAATATTTTAGCTATAAATTATTTTAGCCTCAATAGATTTGACCAATGCATGGGCGGTCGGCTGGTTTGGGCTTGACTGAATTATTTAGGCCTTCATAATTCTCTGTGTTTGTCTAGTTTCATGTCGTTCAAAGTCAATATTTATCTCTAAATGATCCATGATTTGACACATTATCCCTTGGATTTTGCCATATCTTTTCGTTTTTGGTACAAAAAGAAATTGAAAAACCATGACGGAACCCGTGAAGATGACTTCTTGCTTGTGCTATTGTTCTATATGCAGCTTTTACTTAGGGCGCGCAAAGGTGTCCATGGACTTTCTTACGTTTTTGGGCTTCCGCTCCCTTTAGTGAATGCATACTCATGTTAGGACTATTCGCGATCCTAGGTCCATTACAGGCTTTCTCTTTGACATAAATACCGATCCAATCAAGTGGTGTAAAATTAAGTCGACTCAAGTCAACACATCGCCAAGCTCAAACTTGACTGGACTCGTGAACTCCAGTGAAATAAGGGTGTCGGCAGGCTCCCCACTTCATCGGACGCCTCGGCCTAGCAGGCATCCCTCCCTCTACCACAACCGTTACACACTCTGGGTGAATAGTTGTAAGTTAAAAAAAGAAATGACCCAATTTTATATATTGTACTATTGGATGCACGAGACTTTTTTCTTCATTTTTTTATCAAGTAAAAGAAAAACGCCACAATTTTATGGTATGGTATATTATTGGTGAGACAATGGTGTCGTCTTTTGTTATCACATTCCGTCCCATACTTTGTGTAAATATTCATAAGTAAAAAATAAGCGAGCATGTCTTTATGGAGTACTATTCGTTATGTTATGGTGCTGTAAAGAAAAGAAATTTACAACTTTTTCTTAATAAACATGTGTAAATTGTACCCACCCGTGGGCAGCTGCGTTGGTGTTCGTTCTCTCCTTTAATGCTGCGGTTGAGAGTTCGAATCCCAGGATCGACATAAAAGTATGAATAAGAATAAAGATTTGTAGGCTGCTGAAGCGTAGTATAATCTGTGTCGCAATATGCTGACATCTCCATGTTGTTGTCTCAAGATAATAATATTCCCAAACCTCAACACCCTTATAAACTTTAATGTTGCATTCATGTGAGATTGTTTTAGCGCAGGCCTTTGACGCTCCCGCAACCTTCCACGTTCAAGACCCCTAGTTGAGATTTGCTCTGCATTCCCTTGTTTGGTGAGATAATATAGGAAACAAAATCCTATGAGAAGTCGGCAAAAGAATAAGGATCTCAATCATATATATATACTTGTGGCTATGGGTGGTAGGAGGTTGATCATGAAGAATTGGTCCTGAAGCATCGTCGAGTGCTTAGGAGAGATTTTTCTTTGTCGTTCTTGCCCTGATGGAATCTCAGCAGGTGCGGCAGCTTGATTTTGGGCCTACTGCCCCATCAGAATTCCAATCGTCTAAAGCACCGGCATGATCCCTTCGAATCTGGGATCACCAGGGTTGCTACCCCAGCACCAATCGGCGGAACCGGCGACGGTGCTACTCCACTTATGCTGGCCTTAGCCTAATCAGCTAACGGCATTATCACAAGCTTGCATCTACACATAACAGCTCCGACAGAGAACTCTTCAGGAGTAGTGTTTGGTATGAGGGCTGCAACTACAAAATGCATATAGGGAAAAATCGGCAAAAAATGACTTCCTCTACAGTAACCCCTACTAATAACTGAGTTAATACCTAAATTTCGTTCTTCTCAAATGAATCCAACTCATCCCATATTATTAACTCCCACTTAACAGAATCATAGGACACATCATCGTTATGATTTCGAAATACACACAAGGAATAGGTGAACATATTTTAATGGTTTCTAGGGGTGAGTATGGTCCGGGTTGGGCCGGGCCACCCTTTTGCGTACCTGATTTGGAATTCGCTGTTCTTTATGTGGAATGGTGACAATCTGATGCTTCGATGCTGAAAATCTTCTCCTTTATGACCCTTGATACCTTGGCTCGATGAGACCACCCCTCACAAGTGCTCCTTATGTGATATAGTGGGTGTGTGTGTTTAGAATGGCATAAAGTTAGGGCTAGATGATGGACTTTAGCGTTATTTATAGAGTTTTGGATGGACCCTTGTCGCGACCTAATCTCAAGTAAATCACCTAGGGTTTAACTTATGGATTACTAAGACTAAATTTAGCTCGGGCTCTCCCAAGCTCATACCAATTCACAACTTAGGTTCAAGTTCTTAGCATGCAAGTGGTTTTTCAATTAAGAGTCACCACTAATCTACTTTTAGTGGGTCGATTAGAAACCCAAATAAAGTAACGAGAGATTTATTTTACTCCTGTGAATCGGAAATTGTGAGTTCGGGGATTTAATTATGTTAGATTTCTCTAACGCCATTTTAGTACATTTTTCTTTTATTTTGAAAAAATATTTTACAAGTAGCTCGAATTGATTTTAATTTACTTTTCTAATATAAAATGCAATCTATATAGAAAAAATTATCTAAACTTATAATTAATTAAGAAGATTATGTAGAATTAAATTAAACATGCATGGATAAGATCCTCGCCGTGGTGTCTGGATGAACTGGATAAGATCCTCGAGTGCAAGGAAAAGAAAGGCCAGTTGGTGTTCCTTATTATTGTAGATGTTGACCCTAGAGAGATGCGCCAGCAATCTGGACAGTTCACGCGGATCGGCCAAAGCGAGAAGGGTTTCGGGCAGAAGAACGCTGACAAGGTCCGGAGGTGGAGAGGCGCTCTCCGCAAAGCTGGCAATCTTATTGCTTGGCCTCTTGGAGACAGGTACTGACTCTCTCTTCCTTGAATGTTTCCCTGAGAGGATTCCTAAAGGAAGTCACTTATTTTATGCATGAAACCATAGGACTTGCTCTTTGTTGAAATATCCCATGATTATAGAATTTATATTATATGTGTGGTCTTTTACTATTTATCCGTTTAAGCTTTTGAGTTGGATTTTTATAACGTGATATTATAGTTACACTCCTTAATACTGTCTTTTATCTTCCATCACTTTCCTGATATGCTGATTAGCTCCTCATATAGCAAATTTGAAGTGTTCAGCTAAATAAAGCGGTAAAAGAACTTCTGTTAAGCGTTGAAGGAAGATAAAGTATTGACCCACATTTCATATTTTGTATTTCATAACTAAACAAAAAAACTAGTTTATCCAAATGGTACGAGCTTCTTTTTATATAGGAGGTTCTCAGATGTCTCATGCCTTATTTTCGTTAATATTAAAGAGAAAGTGGGCAAGTCGAGACATCTTCTAGAGTAAAAAATAAGAACAAGAAAAATAAGGAAAGTCAAATATGAAAAAGAGGGAGATGTGCCATATTATGACAGCACATGTCAACCTCTCACATGCCCACTAATTTCTATTATAGTGGATTGGATATGGGACATTAAATTAGATTATATGGACAATACTCCTAAATTCTAGAATGTGATCTTATTGTTCTTAATCTTTTGTTAGCACGACTAGAGTCACACCTTCAGTTTTGACAATTTGCAGATTTGAAGCTGAATTCATCAATTCCATTGTGGAGAAAATCTCAAGAAGATTGAGCTGCTCATGCACAAACCTGCTTGCTTTCCATTCAGTCGGGTTAGATTCTCAAGTACAAACCTTGTGCTCCTTTCTCAAGTTAGAGGTTGAGGAGGTCCGAATTGTGGGAATTTCTGGGTGATATGGCTAGTATAAATACCTAGAGGGGGGTGAATAGGTATAAAGAGTAATTTCTCACGATAATCGCACAATACTAGACAGTTGATAGAATTGAGACAGTTTTTTCTCGTCAATAAACAAACAACAATCAAAATAAGATTGAGAGTAGGGAAGAGAAAATTGAACGCAAGGTTTATAGTGGTTCGGCTTATTTCAAGCCTACGTCCACTTTTCGCACCGATGCCCCCACCGGCTGGATTCCACTATGAACAAAGAGATGTTACAAAGACTGTTCTCCCTTGATTTCACGGTGTAGAAGATTTTCCACACTCCCTCAAGGTATCACTAAGTATAGACTCTCTTTTGTGAATACAGTTTTGCTTAATATGAATTGACTAATAATCAATGAGCTTCAGACTCTGGAATTTCTCTATCGTGCATCTTCTAGAACAATTGGAATGTCTTCCTTTTATACTCATTTATGCCATCATACCCGTTGGCACTTACTAAAGGAATTCTTCCAATCTTCCCGTTGGACAGAATCAATTAAAAAGATCATTCGAGCTATTAAAGGAACATGTCGATAGCCCATCAATCATGTTCGCACATATAATCAGGATCTTGGTTTCCAAGAATAAAACCTTCCAAGAATATTTAGTCAATCATCAGATTTTCAAATGATCTTGATTTTGAATAAAAGAATCTGTTATATCATATCCAGCCAAGAGATCTTCTCCAGTGGATAAGACCAAATCCTCAACCAAACACTTTAGCGCTGGATCGTCTTCGTCGCTGGATTAGAAACTGTCAATGAGAATAGTCTTGAGTCTTGAGTCTTGTGTGCTGAGTCTGGTGATCTGAAGGTTCAGACTCTAAATAGAAGGGTCTGCAATGATCCAGACTAGACTGATAGAAACGTTTTGTCAGCTTCAAAATATTCTGGAAAGATTTCTCCAACAATCTCCCCCTTTTTGATGGTGACAAAACTTTCCTGTAAATTTGAACAACTTTGACCTGCAAAACATTACTCAAGCAATATGGATATCTCATAAAGATTAATAACTCAACTAGACTCTGCATCCACAGAAAATAGGTTAGTCTTTCATGAGTAAGGCCACTTGATATAAATGCAATAGTCAATTTCAAATCCACACCCAAGTCATACTCAAGACAAATATCCAAACAAATTAAAGTAAAAAACTTTAAAGTCAAAGTTCAAAGATTGCAATTCTCCCCCTTTTTGTCATCATTAAAAAGGTGAGAAAAAAAGTCAAGTCTTCTTGGGAACGCGCACAAGCTGGAAATCTCCCATCGACTGTACGATGCCTTATAGCCTCTTCAAGTCTTCTCGTAGATGTGCCACCTCTTCCCCTTTGGCATTTGCTTGAATTTGAAGATCAAGGATGCGACGAAAATCTGCTATAGTGTCCGTCTGCGTGCTGGCATTTGCTCTATCGGATGAAGTAAAGGCAGACGATGGAACTTCGGTGTAATTGCACAGATTTGGTGTTGAGGTATCATGTCCTTCCTCAGGCATTTGAGAAGCCTGAAGATCTTCTAGATTTGCTGGTGAGCGACTCACACCTTCACTGTTGACAGGATATGGTGTAGTCCTTCCTTGCTCGCCATCTCCCCCTGTTTCTAAGGCCTCAATTGGGGAAGAGTGATGGTCATGCTCGTCAGCGTCTTGATTGCCTTTCTCTTCAGCTTCATCTGCAGACTTTTCTTTGACTGCTTCTTCTTCTTCTTCTTCAACTTCCTTCTCCTCTTCTTCTTTTTCTTTCTCTTCTTTCTCCTCTACTTCTCTGTTCTCTTCTTTTCCCTCTTCCTCTCTCTGTTCTTTTTCCTTTTTCCTGTCGTTCCGTTGATTCGGGTACAGAACGACTGAGCCTTTTCAATGCCAAGGCAGAGATAGTGAGTTCATCCTCTTCATCTTCATCCTCTAAGATAAGAGCTATTTTCTTTTTGGATGGAGCATCCATGGGCTCCTTCCCTTTCCTTTTGATGCGAAGATAGATCTTGGATGAGATTTGACTGGAGTTTTCACTTTGAACTTCTCCATTGCCTTATCAAGCTCTTTCATACACATTTTTGTCAGCATTTTCAAACCCACCACCATTTTGTTGCATGGTCGAACACAAAGAGTTTGTGGAGGTTCAATGTTCAAGTGTCTGAAAATCTTGGTCACAAGACCTGAGTAAGGCAACTGGCCCTTGTTCTTCACCATCGCTTTGTACATGTGGAAGAGAATGGTGTGAGGGAGAGAGAACTTTCTCCCTGAATTGATCGCGTACATCAATTTTGCTTTAGAGTTAAGACACGTCAATCTTGGATGTCAATTTTGGCCTGAGACAGTTGATTACAATTTTGTGAAGCAAGATGTTGATGGCATGCATTCTTGCGTAGGTAATTCTCCCTTTTGTATTCCTGTCTTTGACGAGCTCCAGTGAGGTATGAGCAATTGAAACCTTGACCGGTTGATATCGTCCTCTTTCAACCCCAATTATATCTGCCAGCATGTCCACATCTACCACATAGTCTTGGTCTCGAACATTGAAGGATATTCTATTCGCATCTAAAAAACTAAGATTTGAATAGAAATATGCTGTCAATTGTGCATAGCCGTCTGTGGTGTCGGAGCAAAATTGCTCAAGTTGAAGCAGATTGAACTTTTCCCTCAAGTTCACATTGATGGCATCCATAAAGTCAAAATCAACGCTCCTGGGGTTTATCACCCCACGTTTCAACAGTTTGAAGAACAGATCCTCCTGTTCCTTTGATTTGAACAACTCCGTTCTTTTTCCCTTAACCTTCGCAGCAACACCCATCCTAGGTTGGAATTCACTAAACAGTTTATCATCATCGTTCCCGTCAGTCGGATTCAATCCTCCTACATGAGGGTCACTTGGAATGTTTGCAAGTGCTTCCTCAGCCTTTCCTTTGGGAGCAATTCCCAAATCCTCCATTCGTCGCAAAAAGACATACTCATTTCCATAACCCTTGTCTTTAAGGAAATCATCTACATAGTTCAGCAGAGTACCAGTGCTCTTCAAAGCACGATAGAGCTTGTAAATAAAATAGGGTTTTTGGACTCTTACAGGGTCTACTTCCTCAATTATTTCTTCCTCCGGTTGTTGACCCACACCCTGTGGGGTAGATGGTGGAGAGTGACGTGGTTGAGAGTGAATCGGGCTCTATCGCTGTCTCGGTAATTCTTCCTCCTCGGTGAGATTGAAATGGGTAGGACCCTCCCTCATTCTCTATGGTCCCTTGCTTGCGATTCTTGAAGACTTTCTCGAAGAAGACATCGTTCCCTGTCGTTGAAAGATTCCTTGTCTCGCTTTCTCAAGAAAAGATGACAACTTTCTCGAAGATGAACACGATGTCGAGACAAGATTGTGAGGAGAATGCTTTTTAGGGTTTTGGAGTTAAGCGAAGAAAACAACTAACTGTATATATAACCCAGTTTAAAAAGGAAAGTGAACAATCGTCCCCTTTTTTTTAAAAAACGATAACTGCCCTTTTTAAAGAAATCTGCCATTTTAAATAGAAGTTATCTTCTTGAAAAGGCAAAATTCCATTTTTCACGGAAATTAAAGATAATATAAATCAATTATAACTGAACGGTGATCGTACCTTTTCGAGATTGAATATTAAAACAACTTACAGTCTATAGCTATGAATGTCTGAGTCTAAGGGTCTGAGAGTCTCTAGACTTTAACTTTCTCAAGCTTCAAAATGTTGAGTCTGGAACGGATAATATTGAATTGATTCTTCTCCAAAGGCTTTGTGGATATATCCGCTAGTTGGCTCTTTGAATCAATAAATTGAATCGAGATTTCTCCATTTTGAACATGATCTCTAATGAAGTGATGTCGAATCTCTATATGCTTTACCCTTGAGTGAAGGATTGGATTTTTAGTGAGATTGATTGCGCTGGTGTTGCCACATCTAATCTCAGTGCATAAGTCTTCAATTCCAAAGTCTTGTAGCTGTTGTTTTATCCACAGAATTTGAGAACAACAACTTCCAAGAGCTACATACTTTGCTTCTGTTGTAGAGAGAGACACAGTATTTTGTTTCCTTTAAAACCAAGACACCGTCCCCGCTTCCAAGCAACAGCGGCAAGTTCCCGAGGTGCTCTTTCTATCAACTCTGCAACCGGCTAGATCTGCGTCTGAATATCCAAGAAGATTAAAGTCTCCCTTCTTAGGATACCAAAGACCAATGCTTGAAGATGAAGCAACGTATTTAATAATATGTTTCGCAGCACTGAGATGAGATTCTCTAGGATCTGATTGAAACCTAGCACAGATGCAAACACTCAACAAAATGTCAGGTCTAGAGGTAGTAAGATAAAGAAGTGAACCGATGATACTCTTGTACAGCTTTTAATCAACTTTCTTCCCTTCTTCATCTTTGTATATCTTCAAAGAACTTGACATCGGTATGTCGGTCTTTTTGCACTTTTCCAGTTGATATTGCTAGTATGAGTACCTAGAGGGGGGTGAATAGGTATACAAAGATTTTTCTTGATAATTTCTGTATATTTGCGCAATACTTAGACAGTTGAAGGATTTGCGTTAAGTAATAATCAACGTAAGACTAAGTAAAGGAAAGAGAGAATTAAACACGCGGTTTATAGTGGTTCGGCTTGATCCAAGCCTATGTCCACTCTTTTCGCACCGACAGCCAATTTGGCTGGATTCCACTATGAACAAAGAGATGTTACGGTGTTGATCTTCCTTGATTTCTATGTGTAGATGATCTACCACACTCGCTCAAGGTATCACCAAGTATAAACACTCTCTGTGTATACAATTTCGCTCAGATTGTATCGATTAATAATCAAGGTGCTTCAGACTCTGGAATTTTTCTATCAATCACGTACTCAAACAACTAGAACGACTTCCTTTTTATACTCCTTTATGCCATCATACCGTTGGCACTTACCAAAGGAATTCCTCAAATCTACCCGTTGGACGGAATCAATCAAGAAGATCATTCGAGCTATAAAAGGAACCTGACGATAGCCCATCAATCATGTTCGCCCATACAATTAGGATCTTGGTTTCCAAGAATAGAACATTCCAAGAATACTTCGTCGACCATCGGATATTCAATTGATCTTGATACGAACAAAAGAATCCGTTATGTTTATCCAACCAAAAGATCTTCTCCAGACGATAGGATTAAACCCTCAACCACACTTCGGCTCTGGATTTCCTTCGTCACTGGATCAGAAAGGCTGTCAATGAGAATAGTCTTGAGTCTTGAGTCTCAAGTCTCAAATCTTGAGTCTTGAATCTTGAGTCTGGTAGTTAGAAAGTCTTCGGACTTTAGACTAGACGATCTGCAGATACCCGACTAGATCGAAGGAAACGTTTTGTCGCTTCAAAATATTCGAACGATTTCTCCAACAATCTCCCCCTTTTTGATGGTGACAAAACTTTCCTGTAGATTTGAACCACTTTGACCTGTAAAAACATTTTTCAAGCAATATGGCTATCTCATAAAAATTAACAAAGCAACCAGACTCTGCATCCACAGAAAATTGGTTAGTCTTTCATGAGTAATACCATATAACAACACTTGATATGAATGCAAACAGTCAAGCATTAAAATCTACAGCCAATTCAGTCAAGTTCAAGTTCACACCCAAGATTGCTCAAGTCATAAACAAACATAAAAACTTAAAATCAAAGAAATTTGAAGAAAGTTGGTTGTTGGTTTGGTTCAAATTGCTTTTCTCCCCCTTTTTGTCAACATTAAAAAGGTGAGAAAGATGTCATGTCTGCCTGGGAATGCGCACAATCTGAAAATCCCCCATGGACTGGACTACTCCTTCTAGCTTCTTCAAGTCTTCCCTCAGATGAGCTACCTCTTCTCCCTTGGCATTGGTTTGCAGTTGCAGAGCGAGGTCTTTCATTTTATCCTCTAGGGTAACTGAAGATGCTTGTCCAGCATTCTTCAAGGCTTGAATTTCACAGTCCAGAGCATAGATTTGGCCACGCATTTCCAGAAGAATATCCATGATACAACGAAAATCTGCAGAATTGTCCGTCTGTGTACTAGCATTGGCTTTCTCAGATGGAGTGAATGCGACGATAGCGCTTCGTTAAGTCTTGCAGATTTGGTTCGACGTATCGTGACCTTCTTCGGGCAATTGAGAAGCCTGAAATTCTTCCGTGCTTCTGGAGATTGTTGATGACCTTCACTATTGGCAGCATGAGGTGAGGACCTCTCTTGCTCTCCAACTCCCCTGTCTCTAGGACATCAAGAGGAGAAGAGTGATGATCATGCTCTTCGTATCCTTTTCTCAGATTCAGCTGCAGACTTTTCTTGCTCTTCTTCTCCTTCTTCTTCAGCTTCTTTCTCCTTCTCTCTCTGCTCTTCTTCTTCTCTGTTCTTCTCTTTTTCTTCTTCTTCTCTCTGTTTCTTCTATTGTTCAGTTGATTGGGAAGCAGAACGTCTTGTCCTTATCAAGGCAGTGAATCCATGCTGAAAAAGAACTCCCCGCCTTGGGGAAAAATCCAGACTAAAGCTGTTGCTGAGCTTAAGGAGATTATGCAGAATCTCCCTCCATTACAAATACCATCAACAGGCAAAAGAATTCTCCAAACGACGCCGATGATGAATACTTGGCAGCCGTCCTATTCGAAGAAATTGATGGTAAGAAACACGTTTGTGCCTACAAAAGTGGAAAGTTTTCCCAGGCTGAAATGCATTACCATTCCACTTTTAAAGAAATCTTAGTAGTCAAAAATGGAATTAAAAGGTTTGAATTTCATCTTATCGGCCATCACTTTCTGGTCGAACTAGACATGGCATCTTTCCCTCAGATGACCAAGTTTAAACAGAAACAGATTCCAAACCCTCAACTGCTTCGATGGGCTGAATGGTTTTCAAAATACTCTTTTGAAACCAAACATGTTCCTGGTAAAAAGAATGTTCTTGCTGACTTTTTGTCAAGACCCAAAGCACCGCTGAAATCAACATGTACATCAAAAGACAAGCTTTTCATATGCTTCATCATGGAGTCAAATACAAGATTGAGAAGATCAAAGATTTGCCAAGCCAGACATATCCCCAGGAGATTATTCAGCAAATCTAGAATGACAGTCTTACTGAGAACATGGAGAACCTCATGTGGCAATGCCACACAGACCTTTTCAGATTCAATGGAGGTTCGATCCTTTATCCTTTCGGGTTAAATTTGAATTATCCTTTTATTCATCCTCTTGTCTGGAAGGAAGATGATTTCCCTGATCAGCTCAAAACGCTATTATGGTACTTAACCAATAAGTACTTGATAGCCATTGAAATTCCCACCGGAAGATTCATTGCCAATCTCACCAGGATATTCATGCTCGGAAGAAACGTCAAAAGGAATGTGATAGAAATCTTTTAAATTTTCTAAACTGGTTCTATCATCCTACATGTTGGAAACAAGACTTAGAAAGAGAACTGAGAACCATGACACCGAATCCTGAAGTTCACACCATCCTATTTTTCAGACGTCCATGGAATTTTTTTAGAAATAATGGCGGTATTCTCGATGCACCACTTGAAATAGGAACCACAGCCTATAAACCTCACTCGAACAACCGAGAAGCCAGGATTCACAAATCTTATCCAAGATCTGTTAGATCCTCTGAACATGAATACCGAGAACTCCAGAGAATTCTATGCTAAGAAAACAAGACCATTCCTGCAGATATCTGGAATAATGTACCCACCACGTGGGATCATTATGACCTAGCACCTGGAGCTAAGGACGCACTCAGGCAATACAGACAAGCTGCATCGTCCCAAGAGCATGAAATGACAAATGAAGATGACATTGTCCAATCCACTCAAGACCCCTATGCACGCTTTGGAGGTCCTCTGTCCCAAAATCCATACGAACAGGGATCTTCATCCTCATTCCAAAACATGGATACATCCTTCTATGCACAACCATCCAATTGGCCTCAGCCAAGCATGCCGAT
Organism: Eucalyptus sideroxylon; assembly: GCA_014182405.2. Lineage (NCBI taxonomy): Eukaryota > Viridiplantae > Streptophyta > Magnoliopsida > Myrtales > Myrtaceae > Eucalyptus > Eucalyptus sideroxylon. The sequence continues at coordinate 28,466,429 of CM024554.2, read as the reverse complement.
ATTCCCCGCCAACACTACAAGTGAAAATACTAATTGGGCAGAAGAAGAAGCATCCCATTGGGCTCATGAAGCATCCTCATCCCAAAGGCTGAACCAGATTCTTTCGCCTCAAGACCTTGAAGCCCTCCAGCAGAAGTATGAAGCACATCTCCTAGAAGACGGTTCGGATGACGACTCGGTATGTAGCTACAATGCCCGTGACGGACGAGATCGTTGAGTCCGTACAAAATCACCGTAGCAAAGTACTGTTCACTTTTACCGTAGCACTAGGCTAGGGAATGTACTTGTTCACGATGCCACCTTTGTTCATAGTGTGCGAATAATTCCCTCCCGAAAGCTTTTAGTGCCTCTGTTTGTTTCTGGACCCGTGAGTTGGTCCCTGTGTGTCCTTGTTTCCCTTTATTTGCCTATATAAGGCATTGTTGTTGTATCGTTTTGGGCAGAGTCCCATGAAGTAAAGAGTGTGCTTTGTAAAAAACCTCTATGGCTTTCTAAATTTCTCTTCTTCTCCAGCCTGGTAGGATCCTTCGAGAAATGCAGCTTGGGTAGATTAGAAATGTTTCCATCCTGGCATCCTCTGAGTGTCTCTAGGCTCTGGATTAAAGGGCTGAGTGGTTTTCTGCTAAAAGGCTGTCCCTGAAGGGCTTGAACGGGAGTTGTTCACCCAATGTGGGATGCATACCTGCAGGAAATTTACTCTCCCTCCCTGATCCTAAGTCTAGGTCGAGATCTTCCTCCTCATCTTCATCCTCCAAGATGAGAGTTCTCTTCTTTTTGGATGGGGCACCAATGGCTTCCTTTCCTTTTCTTTTTGAAGCAGACGGAACTGGAGTCTTCACTCTGAATTTCTCCATTGCCTTAGAAGTTCTTTCAGACGCATCTTTGTCAACATCTTTAAACCTACCACCATCTTATCGCACGGTCGAACACGAGACGTGTGGCGGTTCAATATTCATGTGTCTCGAAGATTTTGGTCACCAGACACTGGATAAGGCAATTGTCCCTTGTCTTTCGACATTACTCTGTACATGTGAAAGAGAATAGTGTGAGGGAGAGAGAACTTCTTCCCAGAGTTGATTGCGTACATCAATTTTGCTTCAGAATTAGACACATTAGTCTTTGATGTAGACTTCGGCCTAATGCAATTGATAACAATTTTGTGCAACACAATGTTGATGGCACGCATCCTTGAATAGATGATTTTTCCCTCAATATCTCTATCTTCGACAAGATCCATTGTGGCACGAGCAACTGAGACTTTGACTGGTTGATATCGTGCTCGTTCAACTCAAGTATGTCCGCCAACATGTCCACATCCAACACATAATCCTGATCTCGAACACCGAAAGATATTCTATTCGCATCGATAAAGCTAAGATTTGAATAGAAATATGCGAGTCGATTGTGCATATCCGTCCGTAGTGTCAGTGCAAAAACGTTCTAGTTGAAGCAGACTGAACTTTTCTCTCAAGTTCACATTCACAGCATCTAGGAAATCGAAGTCGACACTCCTAGGGTTTATCACCCCTTGTTTCAGTAGTTTGAAGAACAAAGTTTCCTATTCCTTCGATTTAAATAATTCCATCCTCTTTCCCTTCACCTTCGCAGCAACACCCAATCTCGGTTGAAAATCAGTGAACATTTTGTCATCGTCGTTCCCATCAATCAAATTTGGACCCGACATCCGAGGGTCACTCGGAATATTTGCAAGCGCTTCCTCTGCTTTACCTTTGGGAGCAATTCCCAAATCCTCCATTTTCTTCAGAAAAATGTACTCATTCCCATAGTTCTTTCCTTTAAGAAAGTCATCCACATATTTCATTAGAGTCCCAGTACTTTTCAATGCACGATAGAGTTTGTAAATATAAGAGGGTTTTTGGACTCTTACAGGGTCTGCGTCCTCGATTACCTCTTCCTCCGAATGTTGATCCGCACCTTGTGGGGTAGAAGGCGTTGAATGACGTGGTCGAGAAAGAGTCGGGTTCTGATGCTGACTCGATAGGTCTTCCTCTTCTGTGAGATCGAAGTGGGTAGGTCCCTCATTTATCCTCTGTGGTCCCCTTGTCGCGATTCTTGAGGACTTCCTTGAAGACAACATTCTTCTTGTCTCTAAAAGATTTCTTTGATTGCTTTCCCAAGAAAAAGATGACAACTTTCTCGAGGATGAATTCGAAGAAGAAACCAGTTTGAGAGGAGAATGCTTTTAGGGTTTTGAAGATTGAAAGTGAAAACTGTATATGTATATATAACTCAGTTTTGAAAAAAGGAAAGTTTAATCGGTACAAGGAAAGTGTACGAATACCTCTTTTCTAAATCAATAACTGCCAAAATTAAACCTTTTGAAAAGACAAGTTTTTCGATTTTCATGGAGACTATAAAATAACTAAACGAAAGATCATACCTTTTCGAGTTTAGATAAAGTAACAACTTACAGTCTATAGTCATCAATGTCTGAGTCTGAGAGATTTGAGTCTGAGAGATTTGAGTCTGATGGTTATCAACTTTCTGAGTCTGAAGGTTGGAGAGTCTCTAGACTTTAACTTCTTTGAGCTTCAAAATGTTGAGTCTGGAGCGGATAAAATCAAATTGATTTTTCTCCAAAGGCTTTGTGAATATATCTGCTAGTTGACCTTTTGAATCAACAAATTGAATCGAGATTTCTCCACTTTGAATATGATCTCTAATAAAGTGATGTCGAATTTCTATATGCTTTGCTCTTGAATGAAGAATTGGATTTTTGGTGAGATTGATTGCGCTGGTGTTGTCACATTTGATTTCGTGCATGAGTCTTCAATCCCAAAGTCTTGTAGCTGTTGTTTTATCCATAGAATTTGTGAACAGCAGCTTCCAAGGGCAACATACTCGCTTCGTTGTTGAGAGAGCTACGGTGCTTTGTTTTCTTGAAAACCAAGACATTGTCCCGCTTCCAAGCAACGGCAAGTTCCCCGAAGTACTCTTTCTATCGACTCGCAGCCGGCCAGATCTGCGTCTCGAATATCCCCGAAGATTAAAGTCTCCCTTCTTAGGATACCAAAGACCCATACTTGAAGATGAAGCAACGTATTTAATGATACGTTTTGCAGCACCGAGATGAGATTCTCTAGGATCCGATTGAAACCTAGCACGAGATGCAAACACTCAACAAAATGTCGGTCTAGAAGCAAGTAAGATAAAGAAGTGAACCGATGATATTCCCCTACAGCTTTTGATCAACTTTTTCCCTTCCTCATCTTTGTCTATCTTCAAAGAACTTGACATTGGTATATCAGTCTTCTTGCAATTTTCCAATCCAAATCTTTTGACAAGATCATTAGCATATTTTTCTTGGTAAATGAAAGTTCCTTCCTTCAATTGCTTTATTTGAAGGCCAAGAAAGAATGTTAATTCTCCCATCATACTCATTTCAAACTCATCCTGCATAGACTTAGAAAATTTCTTGCATAGACTTTCATTAGAGGATCCAAAAATAATGTCATCAACATATATTTGAACGAGTAAAAAGCTTTTGTTTTCCTTTTTGATGAATAGAGTAGTATCTACTTTACCTTTAACAAAGCCATTATGTAATAAGAACTTACTTAGTCTGTCGTACCAAGCTCGAGGTGCTTGCTTTAGACCATACAAGGCCTTTTTCAGTTTGAAGACTGAGTCTGGCTTCTTTGGGTCTTCAAATCCAGGCGGTTGTTCCACATAAACTTCCTCTTGGATAAATCAATTTAGGAAAGCACTTTTGACGTCCATTTGGAATAACCTGAAATTTTTGTAACAAGCAAACGCAAGTAGTAGACGAATAGCTTCTAACCTTACTACAGGAGCGTAAGTCTCATCATAGTCTATTCCTTCTTCTTGCGTGTATCCCTTGGCCACGAGTCTTGCTTTATTCCGTACGACTTTTCCTTTTTCGTTCATCTTGTTTCTGAACACCCATTTGGCTCCAATAACAGTTTTACCTTTTGGTTTAGATGTCAATTCCCGGACATTGTTAATGTTGAACTGTCGAGCTCTTCTTGCATAGCTTCGATCCAGCTTTCATCGATAAAGCTTCTTCTATGCTTTTTGGTTCAATTCCAAAGATGAGAGCCACAAAGACTAGACTCTTCACGTCTTTTGGATCTGGTGCAAATTCCTTCATTAATTTCACCTATAATGAGATCTTTAGGATGACTGGACTTGTGCTTCCAGTTACTGGTTGATTTGTCTGGATGATGATCTATTTCTTTATTTGAATCTTCATGAACATCTTGATGCTTTGGTCTTCCGTAGTCGAGATACTTTTTGAGTAGTAAGCTTTGGAAGGTGGGCGCAGTTCGGACTCTTCATATTGAGTCGATTGGGTTCATCTTGCGTAGAGTCTTGAAATTTGACATTCATTGACTCCTCCACGACTGGCTCTTCTTATTGTAGACTCGTAGGCTTTGCTTGACGTAGAATATCCAAGGAAGATGCCTTCATCTGATCTTTCTTCAAACTTACCAACTCGATCTTTTGCATTTTTCAATATAAAGCATTTGCAACCGAACACATGAAAGTATGAAACAATAGGCTTCTTACCTTTGAATAATTCATAAGGGTTTTCTCAAGAATAGGTCTTAGGAAGACTCTATTGATGATATAGCATGCTGTTGAAACAGCTTCAGCCTAAAATCGTGAAGAAATTTTGCTTTCAATTAAAAGTGTTCTAGCCATTTCTTGAAGAGATCTATTCTTTCTTTCCACAACTCCATTTTGCTGAGGAGTGTATAGAGAAGAGAATGCATGTTTAAAACCAGATTCATCACACAATTTTGTGAAATCTTGATTTTCAAATTCACCTCCATGATCTGTTTTTATACTAGAGATAACACATCCTTTTTCATTTTGAACCTTTTTAGCAAAATTTTCAAAATACAAAAAGGTTTCTGACTTACTTGCAAGGAAATATACCCAAGTAAAGCGAGAGAAATCATCCACAATTACTAGGCAGTATTTCTTACCTCCAATACTCGAGTTACGGTTGGTCCGAAGAGATCCATATGCAGAATCGTAGTACATGATTAGTAGAGACATGATTTATTGGCTTAAATGAATTTCTTACTTGTTTTCCCGAATACGGGGTGTGCATGGATCGGACTTTTGATATGGTAATTTGGGTAAACCTCGAACAAGCTGCTTTGATGAGATTTTGGCTAATTGCTTCATATTGACATGGCCAAGCTTTTTGTGCCATAAGCTTGCTTCATCTTGAATTGAGATTAGACATTGAGATTCATTCAATTTCATGTCTAAGAGATAGATGTTTCCATGTCTTCGACCCATGAAAGACTGAGTAGAGTCTTTACTAATTCCATAGCAAATTCCTTCTTGAAAGGAGATCTTGAAACCAGTATCACACGGTTGGCTAATGCTTTGAGGAGGTTATAGTTGAGTCCTTCCACGAGAGAAACATTGCTTATTGTGAGATTTCCAATTTTCACAGTTCCAAATCCCACAATGCTTCCTTTGCCGTTTCCTCCAAATGAAACATTTCCACCGTTTACTTGAACAAGCTTTACGAAGTACTTTGAGTCTCCTGTCATGTGTCTTGAACATCCACTGTCAAGATACCATTTTATCTTTTTCTTGACGGAGACCTCAAATTCACTGTCCGAGTCGATCCAGGAATGAGTCTGAGTCTGAATGTGCCATCAAACATATGTTGGCATATTCATTATCACTTTCCTCACATTCTGTATCGCTCCGTGTTTCGACTTTGAGAGCTTTTCGAAACTTCTCAGCTTTTCCTCTTTTCTTCTTCAGAATATGACAATTGGGTCTGATGTGTCCCTTCTTCTTACATTCGAAGCAGACTACATCTTTGTTTGGTTCCTCATCATCAACGACTTGGTCTGCTGTCTCTCGGAAACTTTGTTTCTTTGTGTTGAACCTTCTGCCTTTTCTATTCAGTTTTCTGAATCTTCTTATCATGAGAGCGAGCTTCTCATCGTCCATATCATCTTCGAATCTGCATCATCGAGTCATCATTTGATTTTAATGCAATAGATTTCTTACCTCTTGGATCTTCGTCTTCATTAATTCGTTCCACTTCATAAGATCAAGGGTTCCAATTAGCTCGTCGACGATAGAGGCATGATTCTTTGCGTCTCTCTTATTGAAGTCTTTATATGATTCCAGTCCTTGGAGAGTCCACGTAGTAGCTTGTTCACCTTCATGGGATCAGAAATTTTTTGTCCTTGGTTCTCAAGACCATTGACAATATCTGTAAAACAACTAAACATATCAGTTATAGATTCTCCTGGTTTCATTTTGAAGGCTTCATATTGACCGAGGAGAATGTTAATTCTGGTCTCCTTCACTCGATTTGTCCCTTCATAGGTGATGTGTAATCTATCTCATACTTCTTTTGCTGTAACACAAGAAGATATTCTGTTATATTCAGTTGGAGATAAAGCACAATATAAAGAGTAAATTGCTTTTGCATCGAGTGCTTGTCTCTTGTTTATTTCTTCCTGAGTCATTCCGCTGGCATCAACAGTTTCTTTTCCTCTTTCAGAGATTGATGCAGCAGTATGAGTAATTCCTCTTTCCACAACATCCCATTCCAGAGGATCCTTGGATCGTAGGAAGGCTTTCATCTTGTTCTTCCAGATGTTGTAATCCTTTCCGTCAAAGTAGGGTGGTCTTGTATTGCTTTGCCCTTCCATCAGCCCTAGTGCTAGCATACTAGCCATGGATCTTTTACTCTGAAGTAAAACACTTCAAACAAAGTAAGAACACGGGCTCTGATACCAATTGATATTGCTAGTATGAGTACCTAGAGGGGGTGAATAGGTATACAAAGATTTTTCTTGATAATTTCTGTATATTTGTGCAATACTTAGACAGTTGAAGGATTTGCGTTAAGTAATAATCAACGTAAGACTAAGTAAAGGAAAAAGAGAATTAAACACGCGGTTTATAGTGGTTCGGCTTGATCCAAGCCTACGTCCACTCTTCTGCACTGACAGCCAATTTGGCTGGATTCCACTATGAACAAAGAGATGTTACAATGTTGATCTTCCTTGATTTCTGTGTATACAATTTCGCTCAGATTGTATCGACTAATAATCAAGGTGCTTCAGACTCTGGAATTTTTCTATCAATCACGTACTCAAACAACTAGAACGACTTCCTTTTTATACTTCTTTATGTCATCATACTGTTGGCACTTACCAAAGGAATTCCTCCAATCTACCCGTTGGACGGAATCAATCAAGAAGATCATTCGAGCTATAAAAGGAACTCCGACGATAGCCCATCAATCTGTTCGCCCATACAATCGGGATCTTGGTTTCCAAGAATAGAACATTCCAAGAATACTTCGTCGACCATCGGATATTCAATTGATCTTGATATGAACAAAAGAATCCGTTATGTTTATCCAACCAAAAGATCTTCTCTAGACGATAGGATTAAACCCTCAACCACACTTCGGCTCTGGATTTCCTTCGTCACTGGATCAGAAAGGCTGTCAATGAGAATAGTCTTGAGTCTTGAGTCTTAAGTCTCAAATCTTGAGTCTTTAATCTTGAGTCTGGTAGTTAGAAAGTCTTCAGACTTTAGACTAGATGATCTGCAGATACCCAGACTAGACTGAAGGAAACGTTTTGTCAGCTTCAAAATATTCTGGAACGATTTCTCCAACACCAGTCCAAACTTTTTGACAAGATCATTAGCATATTTTTCTTGATGAATAAAAATTACTTCCTTCAATTGTTTTACTTGGAGTCCAAGAAAGAAGGTTAACTCTCCCATCATACTCATTTCAAACTCATCCCGCATAGACTTAGAGAATTTCTTGCACGACTTTCATTAGAGGATCCAAAAATAATATCATCCACATATATTTGAACAAGTAAAAAGCTTTTGTTTTCCTTTTTGATAAATAGAGTAGTATCTACTTTACTTTTGACAAAACCATTCTGTATTAAGAACTTACTTAGTCTGTCGTACCAAGCTCGAGGTGCTTACTTTAAACCATACAAGGCATTTTTCAGTCTGAAGACTGAGTCTGGCTTCTTTGGGTCTTCAAACCCTGGTGGTTGTTCCACATAAACTTCCTCATGGATAAAACCATTTAAGAAGGCACTTTTGACGTTCATTTGGAATAACCTGAAATTTTTATAACAAGCAAACGCAAGTAATAATCGAATAGCTTCTAACCTTGCTACTGGTGCGTAAGTCTCATCATAGTCTATTCATTCTTCTTGCGTATAACCCTTGGCCACGAGTCTTGCTTTGTTTCTTACGACTTTTCATTTCTCATTCATCTTGTTCTTGAACACCCATTTAGCTCCAATAACAGTTTTACATTTTGGTTTAGATGTCAATTCCCATACATCATAAATGTTGAACTATCTGAGCTCTTCTTGCATAGTTTCAATCCAGCTTTCATCAGATAAAGCTTCTTCTATGCTTTTTGGTTCAATTTCAGAAATGAGAGCTACAACACTAGACTTTTCACGCCTTTTGGATTTTGTGCGAATTCCTTCATTAATGTCGCCAATAATAAGATCTTTGGGATGACTGGACTTATGCTTCCAGTTACTGGTTGATTCGTCAGGTTGATGATCTCTTTCTTTACTTGAATCTTCACGAACAGCTTGATGCTGGTCTTCCAGAGTCTGAGATGCTTCTTGAGATGTAAGCTTTGGAGAGTCTGGAGCAGGTTCAGATTCTTCATGATGAGTCTGACTGGATTCATTTTGCATAGAATCTTGAAATTTGACATTAATTGATTCCTCCACATATTGACTCTTCTTGTTGTAGACTCTGTAAGCTTTGCTTGATGTAGAATATCCAAGGAAGATGCCTTCATCTGATCTTTCTTCAAACTTACTAACTCAATCTTTTGCATTTTTCAGTATAAAGCATTTGCAACCGAACACATGAAAGTACGAAACAATAGGCTTCTTACCTTTGAATAACTCATAAGGGGTTTTCTAGAATAAGTCTTAAAAAGACTCTATTGATGATATAGCACGCTGTTGAAACAGCTTCAGCCCAAAATCGTGAAGAAATCTTACTTTCAATTAAAAGAGTTCTAGCCATTTCTTAAAGAGATCTATTCTTTCTTTCCACAACTCCATTTTGCTGAGGAGTATATGGAGAGAAGAACACATGCTTAAAGCCAGATTTATCACAAAATTTTGTAAAATCTTGATTTTCAAATTCACCTCCATGATCTGTTCTTATACTTGAGATAACACATCCTTTTTCATTTTGAACCTTTTTAGCAATTTTTTCAAAATACGAGAAGGTTTCGGACTTACTTGCAAGGAAATATACCCAAGTAAATCGGGAGTAATCGTCCACAATTACTAGGCAATATTTCTTACCTACAATGCTCTGGGTTCTGGTTGGTCCGAAGAGGTCCATATGCAGCAGCTGCAAAACATGATTAGTAGAGACATGATTTATTGGCTTAAATGAATTTCTTACCTGCTTTTCCAATATACATGGAGTGCATAGATCAGACTTTTGGTATGATAAGTTGGGTAGACCACGAACAAGCTGCTTTGATGAGATTTTGGCTAATTGCTTCATATTGATGTGACCAAGCTTTCTGTGCCATAAGCTTGCTTCGTCTTGAATTGAGATTAAGCATTGTGATTCATCCGGTTTCACATCCAAGAGATAGATATTTCCATGCCTTCGACCCATGAAAGACTCGAGTAGAGTCTTTACTGGTTCCGAAACATATTCCTTCTTGAAAGAAGATCTTAAAACCAGTATTACACAGTTGGCTGATGCTGAGAAGATTGTAATTGAGTCATTCCACTAAGGAAACATTACTTATTGTGAGATTTCCAATTTTCAAAGTTCCAAATCCCACAATTCTTCCTTTACTTTTTTCTCCAAATGAGACTTTTCCACCATTTACTTGAACGATCTTTATAAAGCAATTTGAGTCTCCTGTCATATGTCTTGAGCATCCACTATCCAGATACCACTTTACCTTTTTCTTGATGGAGATCTGCATTTAAAAGAGAGTCTCAAACTTTCTTTGGTACCTATATTTTCTCTTGGGTCCATTCGTGTTAGTAAGATAAACAGTATTAGCCCATGCTTTCTTAACATGTTTCCAAACCATAGGACACTCTTTTTCAAAGTGATCCAGGCTATTGCACTTTGAATACCTGAGAGCATTTCAACCTACAGACTTTACAAAAACCTTCTTGAAATGATTTTTGTAAGCCTCTCTCGAGGGTCTTTGCTTAATTCTTTTTTTTACTTTAGGAAAATCAATCAAATGAATAGTTTCTGTTGTCATACCTAGACCAGACTTATTGAAGTAAGGTCTTTGAGCTGAAAGAATTTTTTCAAGTTTCTCGGACCCTATTGAAAATTTCTTTGAGATATTTGATGAGTCAGTTTTTAAAAAAACATTTTCTTTCAAAAGACTATCTTCATTTTCTTTAAGAGTGGAAACATTCATGTCTAAACATTTAACTCTTTCTTTTGAAACGATTTCCTGTTGTTTTAGAGCAGAGTTTTCCTTTTTAAGTTCGGAAATCCTTTTGAGAGAAGTCTTAAGTAGGGGTGAGCGGTTCCCGGTTCCGGTTCGGTTCCGTCTGGAACCTGGAACCTACCCTCGGGTACATGTTCCTCAATTTTTGGAACCTGGAACCTACCCGTTAGAACCGAGAACCTGGAACCTACCCTGTCACAGGTTCCAGGGTCGGTTCCAGGTTCCAACAGGTTCTTTTTTTTATTTTTTTATTTTATTTTCGTAGTCGACGCGAATATTTGGAAGCTGAAATAATTCAATAGTTGGCCCTCCATTTTCAATACCTGCCAAAACACAGCAATATAAATCTTTTACATCCGAATGACAACTAAATTCACGGTTTTCTAGAGAAAACATTGTCTAATGTATAATTTGGCCATGTTTCATAATAATAACTACGGGCATGTTGTATGAGCATAGGCTTGGCATTTCGCTCTTGATTTGAGTGGGCAAGAAGTGGGTGCCATGTCGAGCAGAAACTTGTGTTGGCAGTCGCTGGAGCATCGAAAACAATACAATAGCTGAACAGAATTGAAAAAAGAAAATGAAATAATAGATTCGATCAGAAGAAAGTAAAAGGAAGCTGCTCAGGAAAATCCAGAGACGACCAAGGCTTGCAACAATGGCGCTAAGTTTTTGTGCCCATTTTTGTTGGAGGGCCCACCTTGAGAAGAGGAAAGTCTTCACATCATCAAGTTCGCGAGATTCGGGCGATCCGATGTGTAAAAAGGAAACGGCGACGTTGAAGAAGACATCCGACATAGTCTTGCAAAAGCCACAAAATCTATATGGATACGATATCATATTGTCTATCTACTCACAAGCTTAACCTTGATTCCCTTCTCTTTCTGATAATCGGAGAAGAAGCTCAACGAGCTCGTCTCTAAGAACCGGTCGTCGGAGAGGAAGCTCAATGCAAGCAGCGTCTTGCCCCTGTTCGACGGCTTCAAGCTCGCGTCGTTGAGCCCGACCCACTTCGCCCAAGCCCTCCACTACGCCTTATGATCCGTGAGGCACTTCGCGAAAGCCATGGCTCGCGAGATGGAGGTGGCGAACTGGAACCTCGACGAGGCCATCCCATTCATCAAGCCGCAAGCGAGGTTCGCGAAGCCCAGCCACCGGCACTTCGCCATCGAATCGTTCGAGGCCAGATCAATCTTCGAGGGCTTCAACTTCCCCAATGGAGGAAGAGCTCAGTTCTGGTGGAGGCGGTGGCGGTGGCTCACGACGGCGAGGGGCGGCGCGGACGGCGCGACAGCTCGTCGGGCTCAATGGCGAGACGGCTTGTCGGACGAGCGGTGGGTGGTGGTGGTTCGGTGGCCAAGAGGTGGTGGTGAGTAGGGCGTGGGGCGGCAGTGTGGTGGTGGTTGAAGCAGTAGCCAGCAAGAGGAGGAGGAAGAAGAAAAAGAAGAAGAAGAAGAAGGGGTAGGGTTTCGGCCGAGAGAGGGGGAAAGAGAAGAGAGAGAGAGAAGAAAAGAAAAAAAGTTGGGGGCGGGAAGTGACGTGACGAGGGAAAAGGGGAGAAAAGAAAGAGAGAGAGAGAAAAGAAAGGGAAAGGGGAGGAAGAATCTGCAGAGGGGGGAATCTTGCGGGGCAACGTTAGGGTTTTTTTTTTTTTTTTTTTTGAATTATGACCGGTTCCGGTTCCCGGTTCCTTTTTCTAGGAACCGAACCGAACCGGGAATGCCGGTTCCCGAAAAAGGGAACCGGGAACCGAACCGTCTCTTTAGAATCGGGAACCGAACCGGACCCTCCTCCGGTTCGGTTCCCGGTTCCCGATTACCTGGGAACCGTGCTCACCCCTAGTCTTAAGACTAAAACACAGCTCATCAATATACTTAAAAACCTTGACAGGAATTTTAAAATTACTTACCTCAAATTCACTGTCTGAGTCTGATCCAGAGTTTGAGTCTGAGTCTGATTGCGTCATCAGACATAAGTTGGCATATTTATCATCACTTTCTTCACACTCTATATCACTCCGGGTTTCGGCTTTGAGAGCCTTTCGAGACTTTTCAGCTTTTCCTTTTTTCTTCTTCAGAAGAGGACAGTTGGGTCTGATGTGTTCATTTTTCTTACATTCAAAGTAAACTACATCTTTGTTTGATTCATCATCATCAACAAACTTGGTCTGTTGTCTTTGAAAACTTTGTTTCTTTGAGTTGAACCTTCTTCCTTTTCTATTCAGTTTTCTGAATCTTCTTATCATGAGAGCAAGCTCCTCATCGTCCATATCATCTTCAGAATCTGTAACATCAGAAGCATCATTTGATTTTAATGTAATGGATTTCTTACCTTTTGGATCTTCGTCTTCATTAATTCGTTCTACTTCATAAGACTGAAGAGTTCCAACCAGCTCGTCGACGGATAGTGGCATGATTCTTTGCGTCTCTCTTATTGAAGTCTTTATGTGATTCCAATCCTTGGAGAGTCCACGTAGTAACTGTTTACCTTCATGGGATCAGAAATTGCTTGTCCTTGATTTTCAAGACCATTTACAATTTCTGTAAAACGGCTAAACATGTCAGTTATAGATTCTCCAGGTTTCATTTTGAAGGCTTCATATTGACCGAGAATGATGTTGATTCTGGTCTTTTTCACTCGATTAGTTCCTTCATAGGTGATATGTAACCTATCCCAGACTTCTTTTGCTGTAACACAAGAAGATATTCTGTTATATTCAGTAGGTAACAAGGCACAATATAACGAATAAATAGCTTTTGCATCAAGAGTTTGTCTCTTGATTATCTCTTCCTGAGTCATTCCGCCGGTCTCAACAGTTTCTTTCCCTCTTTCTGAGATAGATGCAACTTTATGAGTGATTCCTTTTTCTACAACGTCCCATTCCAGAGGATCCTTTGATTGAAGAAATGCTTTCATTTTGTTTTTCCAGATGTTGTAGTCCTTTCCATCAAAGTAAGGAGGTCTGGTATTGCTTTGCCCTTCCACCAGCCTTGTTAACATACTAGCCATGGATCTTTTACTCTGAAGTAAAACACTTCAAATAAAGTGAGTACACGAGCTCTGATACCAATTGATATTGCTAGTATAAGTACCTAAAAGGGGGTGAATAGGTATAAATAGTAATTTCTCACGATAATCGCACAATACTAGACAGTTGATAGAATTGAGACAGTTTTTTTCTCGTCAATAAACAAATAACAATCAAAATAAGACTGAGAGTAGGGAAGAGAAAATTGAACGCAAGGTTTATAGTGATTCAGCTTATTTCAAGCCTACATCCACTCTTCTGCACTGACAGCCCACTAGCTGGATTCCACTATGAACAAAGAGATGTTACAGCACTGTTCTCCCTTGATCACGGTGTAGAAGATTTTCCACACTCCCTCAAGGTATCACTAAGTATAGACTCTCTTTTGTGAATACAGTTTTGCTCAATATGAATTGACTAATAATCAATGAGCTTCAAACTCTGGAATTTCTCTATCGTGCATCTTCTAGAACAACCGGAATGTCTTCCTTTTATACTCCTTTATGCCATCATACCCGTTGGCACTTACTAAAGGAATTCTTCCAATCTTCCCGTTGGACAGAATCAATTAAAAAGATCATTCGAGCTATTAAAGGAACATGTTGATAGCCCATCAATCATGTTCGCACATACAATTAGGATCTTGGTTTCCAAGAATAGAACCTTCCAAGAATATTTCGTCAATCATCGGATCTTCAAATGATATTGATTTCGAATAAAAGAATTCGTTATATCATATCCAGCCAAGAGATCTTCTCCAATGGATAAGACCAAATCCTCAACCAAACACTTTAGCGCTGGATTGTCTTCGTCGTTGGATTAGAAACTGTTAATGAGAATAGTCTTGAGTCTGGAGTCTTGTGTGCTGAGTCTGGTGATCTGAAGGTCTTCAAACTCTAAATAGAAGGGTTTGCAATGCTCCAGACTAGACTGATAGAAATGTTTTGTCAGCTTCAAAATATTCTAGAAAGATTTCTCCAACACTGGGACTAGTGGAATAGGTAAGACGACACTTGTGAGAGCTTTGTACCACCAAATTGCAGATCAATTTGATCGGAGTTGCTTCTATGCGAACGTGAAGGATATCTCGAGCCGAGGCGGCCTTGTCAAAATGCAAGAGACCATTTTTGGTGACATTCTTGGTGGTGGAGTTTCTGAGCTTGGCAATAATATTACTATAGTAATAAACCTCATGAAGAGTAAACTCCAAAACAAAAGGGTTTTGTTAGTATTTGATGATGCTGAAGGGTTCTCAAAGCCACTGAGCTAGCTGATCGAGGCAATAAACTTAGGCTTGGGAAGTAGAGTCATTTTTATCCCTCGACATGAAGAAACCCTAATTGGTTTACGCGGGGAAATCTATAAGGTAAGACCACTAAATGATGATCGAGCTCTTGAGCTTTTCAGTTGGAATGCATTCCAAGAAAGATATCCCGAAATTGATTATAAGATGCTCTCAAATTGCTTCACTAGTTTTTCCAAAGGGCTTCCTTTGTTACTCACCGTGATGGGTTCTTTCTTGAATGGCAAAAGTGTCGAATAATGGCAAGGAGCTTTTGATCGATTGAAAGAAATTCATCAAGGAAAGGTTCATCAAATACTGAGGATTGCCATTGATGGCTTAGAGGCCAACGAGAGGACGATTTTTCTCGACATCGCATGTTTTCTTAATGGATATGGCAAAGAAGAGATAATCATGTCCCTAGATCAATGTTGTGTTCATGCCAATAGTGGTAATGAGATCTTGGCTCAAAAGTCGCTCATATACATTGATGAAAATAACAAAATTTGGATGCATGATATGCTTCGAGAAATGGGTAGAAGAACTGTGATTCGAGAGTGCCCTGAAAATCCCAGCAAGCGAAGCAGAATATGGTGTCACGAGGATGCTCTACGATTGTTTAGTCAAAATTCGGTAAGAGTTTATTGGCCTATTTCAATATGCATAATTATTTTCAAGTGCTTCTAATATGCATAATTATTTTCAAGTGCTTCTAATATGCATAATTATTTTTATTTGTCTCTAACAGGGAATAGATGCCATTGAAGGTATTAAACTAGACAAGATTGATGTACAAGACTTGATCTTGAACGCAGACTCGTTCAAAAATATGAAGAAGCTCAGGTTATTCATGATGGATAATCATGTCCTTCATTGTGGACTAGCTGGACATCTATCGGAAAAGTTGTGGAGATGTTTCGCACGAAACAACAATAATATCTTATTATCTTGATATTGGTCCAAATCAACCTCTGCGTGAAGGTTGGTTGGATGGGTCCAAATTTGAGTCTATGCATGTGGATCCAATAGATTTAGTTTCTTGGACCTTGGCCCATTAGCCCAATTTAATTGTCTTGTCAAAAGGCTTGGCACAGTTACTTAGTGAAGGCCACCGCATCTCTCTCTCTCTCTCTCTCTCTCTCTCTCATATTTTCTTTTTAAAATTATTTTACTTTTCATCCTTGTACTTTGACTACTTTTCTAATCAGTCTCTATACTTTCAATTTTTCTAATCAAGTCCTTTTAACGTGAAATCTAGCCTAATCCAACTGGCATGGTTGTTAAAAAAAAGCCAACACGTGACCTAAATGAAATATTGCATAGGTAAAGACCCACTGTGGATAGGGAATTGGTGGGAGAATAAACATTTGATTTATTCCCTATCTTCGACCTTTGGATGGGTGTCAATGTAAGTAATATTTAATTCACCTTACTCTTTGGCTTCCTCTTACGACGACATCAGTTGGATTTGGCCAATATCGAGAGATTAGATATTTTGTTAAGTGGAAGGACTTGATTAGAAAGACTAAAAATATAGGGTCTCAATTAGTTGTTATACAAAGTTGAAAGAACAAACAAAAATAAAGCAGTTTGAGTGAGAAATAAATGCAAAAAAAGTGAAGCTGATAAAGTGAACATACATGCTTCAGGGGTGTGCCACAAAAAGATTGACGAGATAGTTAAATGATAATTAGCAAAGTGGAGATTACAATCCCTAAATCACACTCATACGCAAATTTTTTCCGACCTTGATTACATTCGAGTAAAAGAAAATATCTTTCATTTGATTTCCTTTACAACTCTCTAAAAGCTCTTTGAGAGTAAATGAGAAAAATAGATCAAAAAAGAGAGCCGATAAATTTGCTGGTGTTAAGAAAAGTACAACTTTTGAATAAATATGCATGTTAATCTTAACTCAAAAGCCCGCATTCTCTGGTGTCTGGAATGTAAGGTACAGGATTAATAGTCCAAGAGCGGGGCAGAGCATGCGTGACATTATAAAACACAGAAGGAAAATAAAGTTTTGACCATTGTCGGAGAATCCAGAAGGGGCCATAGAAGGCACCAGATGTATCCTCATACATTGACGTGGATGCATGGTTTCATTCTTTTGTAAAGAACAGCCAATTCAAGGTGTCCTAGTGCCAAAACTTTGCCTTCGGCAAGGTAAAAAGCCAAATTTGCTAAATCCTCTGAAATTTTTTAGCGCTGGATGGAAGTAAACATCCTTCAATAGCCAGAACAAGAGGAATGCCGTGTGGTCTTTTTGGGTGACTTCGCGCTGACCTGTTGCAATAGCGATTCAAGAAAGAACCATAGGAAAAGTCGTCGACGTGATCGAAAAAGGAGCATTTGGCTGAGTCAGCAGCACTTGTATCCTCTCCTCAGGGACTAAGCCCAGTAATAGCGTATAAATCAAGAAGGGTAATTAACGTAGGCCCAGAGCGAAGAAAGAAACGGTTAGTGGATGGGGACCAAAAACTTATGAAACCATTCAGAAGAAGACCCAGATCAAGGTTCTAATCAAAACAACAAAATTGGAGAGCCTTGTCAATCTTGGCAGGTTGCCAAACTGATTCCTTTTGAGACCTTGTCCTTAAATACCACTGGTAGAATGTGGGATCAAAAGAAGGAAAAGCACACAAATTCAATAATATGCTTCTTTCGGAATGGGCGTTCCTCTTCCTTATATTGAGGAAAGCATCCCTGGAGGGAATGAGGAATTCGAGGCTTGACGAAGCAACTACCTGAGATTATATGTTCAAGGGCGGATTCATGATCATCAAGCAGCGAGAGGAGAAAATTGTCACTATCTTCACTTTTTCGAGGCTTGACGGAGGAGATTGACTCTTGGGCAACATCGAGACTTCAACGGAAGAAGTAGATGTCCAGTCGAGAGGAAGGTGACGAAAGGTCGACCCTGAAGGAAAGGTGTCGGAAATAAAATGCCACCTTTTGGGCTCAAACGTATGACCAGATTAAAAGGATTAGGACGGGTGAATCTCGAGTACCAGCAATGCAGGCCGATAAACGATAGAGGTGATGTGCAAATCCCTGATTGTGCCACGTGTTCAACCAGGATAGGCGAAAATAAAGTAATGGAGTAGCGGAACCGGCGTTTTGCTCAAATTTCAAGGGGGTGACTCTGACTAATTCCGGATGCCTTTTTAATTCTATTAAAAGGGGCATATATCTATGTCAAAAAATAACTCGGGCCGGCAAAGTGTCGAGAGTTAACTTGTCGATGAAGCAATTAGGTAACACGATCACGAATCGAACAGTAGCCAATGTAAGATCGATGCCTCGTGACTTATGGTCATTGACGAAGAGTAGCACATAGGGATGGTTTTTGATGGACGACAAATGGCCTACTACAGTAGTAAGAAAAAAATGAGAAAAGTCAAGCTAGATACCCCGAAGATTATCACCGCTTTTGGATGAAAACATGTAGTTGAGAGTAATTGCCGTGAAGTCAAGAATCTCGGGAGTAGTTACAAGTTGTAACTCAAAAGATAACTGCATAATGACAGTTGTATTTTTTTCAAGCTATATAAGTCCAGGAAGCATCAGTTATAAATGATCCGCAATGGAAAACACTAATTATAATTTAGTCTATCAATTTATTGTTCTCTCATTATCCTTTTAATTTGTCTTTAGTTCATACCTAGTTCGTTAGCAGTTCTTGATATGCAAATAATTTTCTATATGAATCGCCACAAAACCCGATTCTTTCTAAAATTCAAAGATCAAGCCTTTGGTGGAAGATATTTTGTTGATAACCCATTTTTGGCAAACAAAGCCATATAAACCCCTTTAGCAAGATAAATGCAACAATGTTGAATTTCTAAAATGGATCTTCATTTCTTTTAACTTCCATTTATAAGTCGTAGGATTGACACAAGTGCACTTGAAAGTGTAAAAACCTCATTAGACCAAACATGAAAATTGTTTATTTTTCTATTTCTCATTGATCATTCGACAAAAAAAATAAAATGATGAGATGTCTAAACCTTCCAATTTGACTAATCTCCATTGATATACGCAAGCCGTACTGTCCATATGCATCACCAGTCCCACTCACTAGACAGTGAAGATGGCCCAAGCCCTTAAGGGTAGTTCGAATGAGAGAAACTATGATTTGAATGTGGGATTTACCGAATTCCATTGTAAAGCTCTTAATCACTTAATTAACTCATTGGCTTCTTTTTCCTCTATCTATATACTTTTTAAGCACGGTTAACTGGACTTTAACTACAGCATGTGTAAACTTTAGTTTAGTTAAACAAGTACTAAGCATATCAACGTGTAGCTAAATGAAAGAATTCCCAGGGGACAACTGTAACATCCCGGGTCCCACTTGTGTGATATTGTCCGCTTTGGACACTGAGTCCTCACGGCTTTAAAACGCGTCTCACAAGTTTAAGGGAACCCAAGCCTTATATACAAGGCCCATGACCCCTCCCTAAGCGATGTGGGACAAGAGGGAGAGGAGTCCCTTCCCCTTCCCTTGCGCGCGTCCGAGGACCGGAGGCGCGGACGCACCGCCATCCCTCCTCCCCGCGCACCGCCGCTCGGGTCGTCACACTCTCCCCCCCTTGGGAGCACAGCGTCCTCGCTGTGGCCCCACACGCTGTCGGGAGTCGGCTCTGATACCATTTGTAACATCCCGGGTCCCACTTGTGTGATATTGTCCGCTTTGGACACTGAGTCCTCACGGCTTTAAAACGCGTCTCACAAGTTTAAGGGAACCCAAGCCTTATATACAAGGCCCATGACCCCTCCCTAAGCGATGTGGGACAAGAGGGAGAGGAGTCCCTTCCCCTTCCCTTGCGCGCGTCCGAGGACCGGAGGCGCGGACGCACCGCCATCCCTCCTCCCCGCGCACCGCCGCTCGGGTCGTCACAACAACTTTGGTTAAATACCCTTGTGACGACGGAATTCAAAATTAGAAAACAATGATCAAATTAACATGTTCAAATCACGATTGGCAATTTCGATTCATCAATGTCTGTCTTGTTTCCTGAGATTCGGATGGGCGATTGGAATTGATGCTGGTTTTCCTCGTGTTCTGTTCTGTTCTATGTGTTCATGTATGTGTCCCGTGATGTTCTGTTGGCGGTCAATGACGAGGCAATGACTCGTCTCGATCTCGGGAGCGGCGGTTCCTTGAGGTGTTTGCATCAGTTTGTCCCCCTAACCCATCCATCGACTATTTCCGCAGCAATCCAATCATAGGCGGTTGAAGTGTTCAACGAATGGAGAATCGTCAAACTTTGCGATTGATGGTAGTAGTTAATGATATTGACGGCGGCTTGATGATAAGCAAATCGCAGTATGGTTTTGGGGAATGAATGAATGAATGTCGATAGATGTTTGATAAATGGATATGCTGTTGCTGAAGCTTTGGTGTTCTGGAACCAATAAGTGTTAAAAGCTGCCTGGGCAGTAAAAGGAGAGGATGGGAGGAAGACAATGGAGGAAAGGAAAATAAATGGATGATGGGGGGGTAATTGGGCATGAGTTAGGGTCCGTTCGTTTCGCGGAAAATTGGTCATTTCCGGAAAATATTTTCCCATAAGTCATTTTTCAGGAAAATAACAATATTTTTTGATATTTGGGTAAAACCTGAAAATGTTTCGGAAAATATTTTCCGGTGTTCGGTAAGGAAAGTATTTTCTAAAACTTCATCACTTAGGCATGTATCACTTACTGACCTATAAATCCATCAAGTATGAACTTACCTTACCAGACAAACTTACTTCATATGTTTGTTTCATTATTGTCGCAAAACGTTCATCTACTCTAAAAAATGTTCCTATGGATTTTAAAAAGAAGTAAAAGAGAAAAGAAGCAAAGCATGTACAGCCCTCATGAGAATCTTCCAGTTGAGTGGCCTGTTCTCCCCCTATGTTTTTTGTGTTCTAATAAATAAATAAAAAAGCAAAGCATGCAGAGCAATTTGCTTGAGCAATGTACAATTGCAGGGTAGAATAAATAAAGAAAATGATAGGCAAGAGTGCAGAGCACGAGCTTGAGATCGACGAGCTTGCGGTTCATCTGACAACGGCCTGACAACTAATCAAGAAAGAAGAAGATGGGAAATAAAGAAAAGAAAAAGAAAAAAAGAAAAGAAAAAGGAAATTAAAAATAATTTGAATTAAAAAAGAAAAAGAAAATTAAAAAATAATTTGAACAAAAAAAGAAAAGAAGAAAAAAATGGGAGGAGGAAGTAAGGATTTGTAAATACGTGAGATAAGAGATCAAGTGAGGAAAATATTTTCCATTTTTTTCCTTAATTTGGAAGATTTTTTCTTTCATGAAAAACATTTTCTCCAAGGAATTCATTTTCCGTGAAACGAACACCATAAAATTCGGAAAACGTTTCCACGAAAAATATTTTTACGAAACAAACGGAACCTTAATAAAAAAAAAAAAAAAGGGAAGGGGTGCAAAAATTTGACGAAAAATAATGTTGGGCCCATATCCACGTGGAGCCATGTGTCGCCTTTTCATTGGGCGGGTGCATGGTAACTTGATGCTCTGGAACCACCTAACATTTTCTACATAGAGGAACACCTTCGTTTGTAATACTTCCGCTGGTGCATCAAGCAATTGGAGAAGGAAACAATTTTCTATTTATGAAGCATCCAGTCGGCATAAGGGTCGAACTGTAGAAGTGAAGAGCGATGGCAATCAAATTGGTGGCAGCAAGGGAAACCGTAGTTCTGACATCATGGGTTTTTTTCACTGTTTTCCGTCTCCAAGGGAACGCCATCATCTCCGTCGAGCACGAAGCCCGGCCACCATCTCCTTCGCAGGTAACGGCAACTCGCCGGCGATAGTGCTTTTTTTTTTCCCCTCTCCGCTGCGTTCTCTCGTAACCTTGCTGCTGAAGTTTTTTGTGTTATGAGAAGTTTCTTGTGTTGTTGTGATCAATGATCTCATTGGAATCTGTTTTTCAGGTTCGCTCTATATATATATATATATATATATGATTAATTTTTATTAATGAATAAAGTAATATGATTAGCATAATATGTGATTTTAGTGATTTACTGCCCCTATCACTCAAGTTATAATCACATGTATATGATGTATGTGAGAAGTAAAGTTCATATCCCTAGTATGAGAGAGTGTCAATGATTCAATTGAGTTGTGACCGCCAAAGTGGGATACTTGATTGGGTTTGAGAAATTTTGGTCTTGTATGTTGATTGGGATGTCTCTTGGTCTAATGCGTGGTCATACTTTCAAAGAAGGTGATTGTGTATTAGTTCATAGAGGGATACATGATGATGTGGTAGAGGAGTGACTGATCCTAATGGTTTATATGCCCAAAGGTGATGAATTCACGAAGATTAGAATATATTGTCATAACTGCTATCATGTGGGGAGTGTACAACTACATGTTATGTATTCTACCCAAAGGTGATTATATAATTATGCGTGTAACTCTCTAGATATGTATTTGTACGTCAAGTTACATAGTGCTCTCATAATGCTAATTATATACATTACTTGTTTTTCAGTCATATTTTCTGTAATTAATAACTCAACTATTATCAAGGTTTTTACTGTTTCAAAATTTTAAGTTGTGGACATATAATTTGTTGCTTAAAAAAGAGCAATAGAATTTGATTACTGTCCATGAAACATTCTATTCTGGAACACTTAAAAAGTGATTTGCCTGCGGACTGCACTGTTATAAGATGATGGAAGCCTTAGTGGCTTGTAATTATGTCTTGTCTAATATCAAATTTAGAACAGATCTACAAAGATTGTGTTTAAGTCCTAATGACATATACATCAAGGTTGTTTCCAAAAGTTTTTTATTTAAGGAAAATGACCGAGATAAAAAATAAAACAATTACAATTAGTCTTAAAAGGTTATCAACCTTAATGATAGCCGTGAGTATTTTGGCAAGTATAACAATATAAAATAGTTTAAATGGTCATTTGTCAAATACTTGGTAAATTCTGGGGTGGTAACTTAATTACTATGCCTGAAAATCATGACAAAAAGATTTGGCCAAAAGGCATAAATGCACCATATTGAATATGGTGATAAGTATGATTAGTAAGATTAATTTATCTGGTCTTCTGTGGGCTGATATTTTGAAAACAACTTTTCACATACAAAAGTTGTGTTATAAACCTCTTTGAGTTATAGAGTTGACATAAATTACTTGAATCATATGAAATTTAGAGGTGTCATGTAGAAGTGAGGTTATCTAATCAAATATTAAGTGCGTTGGAATTTAGATCCACTAGGAATTATTTTGTATCTTACACAGATTGTTAAAAGGGGTATCAATTTTATGACCCTAAAGAAGATACAAGTATTATGGAATTACATACTGTAAAGTTTCTACAGTTCAACGTAATTGTAGAGGATAGCTGCTCTTAGACTATAAAGGATAATAGTATGATGGAAAATCACCGTGTCTTTATCTTTGCCTATACAGATAATTGTGGTACAGTCAATTATGGAATCTCCTGTATCATAGACTAAACTTGTTGAGGTTTAAAGTACTATTTGATATTTAAGGTACTATTATTGATATAGTTTATGATGAAATTTTTTCAAACCTCTCAAGTATAGAATGAAGTGGTTGTAGCTTTACTTGAGAGATTTGTTAGGGAAAGACGATCAGTTATTCTATTAGACTATATAATCTATTTGTGAGAGCATGAGTACAATAGCCATTACATGGTTGATTTAGTGACATAAATAAATGTTGTTTCAAAGTATGTGATTAGATGTCATAAAATGCAATATACAATCTATGAAATATCATAGTGTTTGTTACCTTATCAAAAAAAAAAAAAAAAAACATTATAGCGTTTGGAAACTTACTGATTTGTCTATAAATCACAAGTTCATTAGTTACAAATTGACGTACAAAACTAAGGGCGCGCATGACAACGTTTCTTGGCTAGGGAAGAGTTTTTTTTTTTTTTTTTTTTTAGAAATAGTTTTTTTATATTTTCTATTCCGAGGAACAATTTTTGAGTAAAAGAACCTGTTTGGCAATTACACAAAATTTCTACTCTTGGAATAGAAAAATAATAGAAATGTGTTTGGTAACGTAACGGTTTCTTTTTTGTATTTATTCATTTTTTATTCTTATTCATGAATCGTCGATCGCCAACCGCCACCGCCGCTGCCCGTCGTCGGCCGCCCGCCACTACCGCTGTTGCCAACCGCCGACCGTCATCGCCGCCCGTCGCCACCGGTGGGCGGTGGGTGGCGGCGGGCCACCAGTGGGCGGTGGGTGGCGGCGGGCGGCAGTGGGTGGTGGCGGCCGGCAACCGTTGGGCGTGGTGGCCAGCGATCGTCGGCGGCGGGCGGTGACTAGTGGCGGGCGATGGTGGCTGGCCGTTGGCAATGGCTTCGAGCGGTTGAAGGTGGCCACAACAAGATAGAAGAATAAAAAAATAATTTACTTATTTCTAGAAATTGTTCGCGGGAACAGAAGCAATTTTTTTTTTTTGTGACCCAGAGAACCTCCGTGCGCCGCTTCACGGCGGAGTAAACCTTGGGGTGGACTGGGCCACCACCACAGACCCAGGCACATGTGAATCGCACAGCTTGCACTGAAGCATCGACCACGCGAAGTTTCGAACTCCTCCCCTGGCGGTGGGGTACTAAGGTCGAAACCAACGTGGCCACTGCGGGCAGTGATAACATAAGCAATTTTTTTTTTTGTTTCTCATTTTTGCTTTAAATCTATTTCTAGGCTAACTTTCTATTCCCCGGAATAGAAAAACAACTTGGCGCCGTTTTTTTTTTTTTTTTTTTTTTGTTCAGGGAAACAAAAGAACAGAAATTGGGAGAAACATAAATGTTACTATGCACAGCCTAAAATGATTTCAAAGAAAGATTGTGGAATTTAGAACCAAATCGGTAGCTAAAGTTTTCATTCTGAAAAAGGGGTGGATAGTTAGTGAAGAAATAATTATTTCTTTATAGTATTTTTTTTAAAAGATTCTTTCAAAGTGAATGTGGCATTAATAGTTTATTTATTTATTTTTATATGGAGTTACATCAAAGAGATACAAAATCTATATAAGTGCATCCGGAGGATTTTGCAGCAGATTCAAGTAAACTTGTGTGTAGACTAAAAAGTCTTATTCATGATTTTAAGCAAATTTCTAGACAATCTTATTAAAGTTTCATAGTGTTATTATTTTGTTCAATTGTGAATAAAGTAATTCAATATACTACAAGGTCAATGGGAGGAAATTTATTCTTCTCATACCCTATATACATGATATTTTGTTTATAAGTAGTAACTTTGAGGCATCTTTTGTCTTTTGTACTGAGATCTGTAATGATTGTTCTTGCCATATAAATATTGGATTTTATTAGATTTATTTCAGATGACATTTGCTGATTGTATTTTGGAAATATTCAATATACATTATTGCAAGCCATGAATTGTTTTTGTCGTTAAGGGTGATGGATTGAATCCATTACATTGTCCTTATTTAGATATTGAAAAATCTAGTTAAATGGTGTACTTTGTGTTAATGCACTTAAAATATAATGTATACTCGAATTTGTACTAGAATAAATATCGTCTTTGTGACAAAACTTTTAGGCAGATATCAGTCAAATCCAGGACACAATCACTGGGTCGCTGCACAGAAAGATTTAAGGTACTTAAAGAGAATAAGAGATTATATGCTAATTTACAGATATGTTCAATTCTTGCAGCTAGTAGGATATTCAGATGTAAACTTTGCCGGCTGTTAAGATGATATGCGATCAATAACAGAATACATATTTATGTTAGCAAGAAGTGCAGTAAATAAAATTCTATATCATATTCTATTATGTAAGCAGAGTTTGTAACATTCTTTTAGGCTGTTACTTGGGCCATTAGGCTTAGAACCTCATGAAAAAGTTAACTGTTTTTAATTTTATGAATAGACCAATACGGTTGTATTGAGACAATAAATTTGTAGTATTATTAATAATAGATGTCTCAAGGGGTCTAAATATATGACGGTTAGATTTTTTACCATAAAGAAACGGTACAGAAATGTGACGTTATAATATAATATATTTCCACAGATGATATGGTTGTAGATCTACTAACTAAAGGTCTACGCTCATGTGTATTTGAGCGATATGTCATTAGCATGGGTCCAGGAGTATATTGGGATATTATTGTTTAGTGGGAGCTATTTTGGATTTACTCTGATAAAGTTTACATTTGTGTTCATTACATTTAGTAACGGTTTGATATGTATCAACTTTTGCATTCAATAAAATATTTTTGAATGTATTGTTATTATGTTGAATACATATCGATAAAATCTCAAGGTATTGTATAAACTTTGAGTGAAGGCTAGGGGCATCTGATTATTAGCCTTGTGCATATGCCTTGTTATATATAAAGAAATGTTAACATTAAGGATAAGGCATATATGAGTTCATTGGAACCATAAAAACATTCTCTAGTGGCACAAGTTTTTTTGTATCGCCTAAAGTAAGAGAATAGTGACTGACGAATGGGATCTCTCTATGAGAGATGTTATTCATTTGCCACAATACTATATTGAATTCATATCAATAAAGTTGAGAACACTCGTAACCATGGAAGACTCTATGTGTATACATGCAGTTACCGCCATGATTCGGTGTTTGAAGCTTTATGAGATAGAATTGACTATTAAGAATTATCTCTAAACCAAAGTGCGCACATACAATACAATTTCAATTAATATAATCCAAGTGAGAGAATGTAAGAGTTTTTCTAATGTGGACTAAATTAATTGATATTGTAATTTATTGTTTTTATAGTTATCGTAAAATAAGGTTGGTCTAAGTGAGATAGAAGGTTTATTAATTAGTCTAATATGAAGCTGGCTAATGTGGGCTGAGTTGAACCTGGCTCATAATGAGGGGGCCTAGCTGGAAATTCTATAACTAGTACTCAAGTCTCTCCTCTAACCCTAATTCTCACACGTATCCTCACATAAGGAGTGTTTACCGTTACCTAACGCTAAATGTGAGGGGGGCTGCCTCATTGAGCCAATGATACGAAGGAGGGCAATAGAGGAGAAGGACTTGCGCATGGAATATTGTGTTTTCGCTTCCGCTTAAAAAACGATGGATCCCAAAACAAGTGCATTAATTTTTCTACTCAATTATGCATGTTCTTATTTTAGTTATGGAGATCTTGGGGTTGCACAATTTACATCCAATAGTAACAAGAGTGAGCTTGCAACCTTGTGGCTTAAGCATCGAATCATCATCATCAATGATGAATCCCATTTGCATTGCACCATTCTCGTGCTAGACCAGCTCGTCCGAAAAGTAGAGTGGTGGGGGTGTGATTCTCCTCTACTACTCCTTTTGCCAACTCCTGCTTTTTTCAACCTTTCTTTTTCAATTGACACTCCCTCCCTAACTTCAATCTTGTTCTTGATTTGCACAAGTTTGATGATTGCATTTCTACACCGACTCACAACATGGTAAGCATCATTGGTTAACATCCTCTGCTCTCCCTCTATTTGCTTCTCTCTAATGGACTTAGCTTTCGCCATCCAGGGGACTTCTGTGAACATCGCTGTCGGATCCCAAGTGAGGGTTGATGCAGAGCTCGCCTGGGTTGATGGAGAAGTCAAAGCCCTCCTTGCCAGAGAAAATGTCCCTAACTTTGTTGCTTGAAAAATCAAGTGTTTGCTTGCTAATAAGCATTTGGCTGACTAGCGATCTCAAGCTCTTATTTGGGACCAACTTAGTCATTTCAGGTCTTTATTTAAAATAATATTTATTTTAAGCATTTTTTGAGAAAATGAACTCACTTCATATCATTATCTAGATTTTTTTTTTTATCTCAGACTAATAGGGAATGGATGCCATTGAATGCATTAAAGGTTGATGAAGAAAAAGAAAAAGAAAATTAAAATAATTCGAATAAAAAAGAATAAGAATAATTGAGAGGAAGAAGTAAGGATTTGAAAATGTGTAAAATAAGAGAGATCAAGTAAGGAAGATATTTTTTAATTTTTAAAAGTGAAAAAAATTTTCCCCTCATTTAAAGGACTTTTTTCTTTTTATAAAAAACATTTTCTCCAAGGAATTTATTTTACAGAAAACAAACGTGAAAAATTCAAAAGACATTCTCCCAAAAAGCATTTTTCACAAAACAAACGCAACTTTAATAAAAATAAAGAAAGGGTGCAAAAGTTTAACGGAAAATAATGGTGGGCGCGTCTCCAACTAGATCCATGTGTCGCCCCTTCATTGGGCGGGCGCACGGTGACTTGACCGCCTAATATTTTATCCGTTGGAACACCTTCTTTGTAATCCAACTGGAAAGCGTCTTAAGCACATTTGGTAGTGGTAAGGGAAAACCGGGCGAAAACGAGAACTGCGACCTGCGAGACTCCGAAATCCGAGACTGCAAAATGCGGGACGGAGATGATGGCGTTCACTTGGAGACGGAAGACAGCGAAAAAACCAGTGATTCCAGAATTAGGGTTTCACTCGCTACGACCAATTTGATCGCTACCATCTCCTTCGCAGGTAACGGCACGTCGCCGGCGACGGCCCCTTTTCTTTTTGTCCCTTTCCGCCGCGTTCTCTCGTAACCTTGCTGCCGATCCACGGCTGATACCCACTCTGAGCGACCGGTATCGGGAGTGTTCTGTGTAAACCATTTCATTTGCCAGTCGTCTTTGGGTGGTCGGAGGATGGTTGAATGAAATTGAATTCCAGAATGTTGGATTCTGTTAGTTCCTTTCCCATGTCAAGATTGCGCGAATTGGATCACAAACTTGCCAGGCACAAGGCAGTCAGCAGGAGCTGAAGCTCCGACAGGGTTTTACCGGTCGTAGTCCGGTAACCCGCCGCCCTGCTTAGATGCTAATCCTTTTTAACGCGCAATGTCTCGCACACCCTGCCCCCTAAATTCCCTACCAGTTTTCTTTTTTTTTTTTTTTTTGGAGGAAAAAGTCGCTTCACTGTGATGATTTATTTGCCAGATTATATGATTGATTTTCTTTTTTGTCTTTCTGTTTCAGATTATGTGTCGTTTTGTTTTACGGTAACTTTTGCTTGTAAGTTTTTCCCTGGAGAGGGGGATTGTTTGTTGTTCTAATTATAGTTATTATCCTTCCATAATCTTTTTTGTGGTATCGGTTTAATTTCTAATATGAGAATGTTCTTGATTCCTTATAAAATCATAACATACCCAGTCCAAAATTCAAGTAATGAATGATTGGGTCATTGAATGAGTTGAGAATTTTGCAGCATCGACTCTCTTTTCTTTTCTTGTTCTTTTCCCCATTTTGGATGAGGAAGGTGTTCTGTCATTTAATTACCTAGCTGATCACAAAGAATCAAACATGAAATAGCTTGATCGGCAAGTGGCAACATGCTAGTTCTTTCAGTCATTTTGTTTGGTAAAACTGCTATCGTTTGATATGAAGTGTTTTACTTGTTTCTTCTTTTACTACTTCATTGATAGGATTGAAGTGGACAAATCAGCATATCCAAAAAGGGGATGGCATCAATTCTTAAATTACTTCGCCATGTTCCGCTTCGCCATGTTCCGCTTAGCAAACCCAGATCTTGTAGTGCTGTTTGGTCTCCATGGCCAGTACCAGTTGCTTCTACCAAAAGAAATACAACAATGACTGTTAGTAGCACTGTATCCACAATGACTGTCTCTGAGAAAGAAGGCAAGGTAAGAACTTCATATGAATTTCTTCTTGTTTGTTAACAGCTTCAATGATCATCCTTTGTGACAGTTTCAATGATCATCCTAATCAGAGAAAGTAAATCTGTGATACTGCTGTTGAAATTTCCCCTACTATGTGTTACTCTCTGTAGTGCCATACATTCCTGATGATGGCAAGTTAAATTTCCTTCAAATAATGCTACCTTTCAGGTTGAAATTGCTCAGTAACATTACATCATGTTGATCATACTAAAGATCCTAGTAGTGTAGAGACAGTGATGTATATAAGCAACCATCCCAGGCAATAGTAGAATGGTTACGATACTCTTGATTTATATATTTCGCTTCCCTTCATTTGTTTTTGAGATCATTTTCTGATGCTGCAGTTTTTACTGAATAGGTTGTTCCACAATCATCTTCTGCTATTGCTTTCTTCTCAAGCTATAATTTTCTGGAGATTGCTACTGAGAAGTTCAAATCCATCATTGGGATTCATGGTAATTTTCAAGTTTCTCTCTTGCCTTCTGACTTGAAACACTTACATCGACGTGCAACACTTTGGTTGGATGTAGTAACTTGAAAAAGGAGGGGGGGAAAATAGTTTTAAACATAATCAATCGAAGATGGAGGGGTGGATGCCCTAGCTAATTGTAATCTTCTAGTTTGCATGGGGTTGTAGATACCTTGGGGAATGATAAAGCCCTATCATTGACAGCTTTGGTAGGCTATAATCTTTCATTGGTTAAGATAATGTTTATTCCTTACTTTCCAAAAAGATAACATAAGGCACTAAAAAGCTAGCAAGGGATTGGTGGAAGGTTGCATCAGAAAGGTGTTCAATAACCCATAAAAGATTGTCCTTCAAGCATGATTCCTCCAAGGTAAGTTACACTTAGCCGTCCAAAAGGATGCAAGGTGATTAGAGATAGGACATTTTTAAAGAAAACGTGATCAACCCTTTGACCCTGCATAGAAATAGAAAGCACAAGAAACATTTGGGATTCTCTCATGAGCAAACAACAATACCTTAATGAACTCATGAAGGCGTTTCTAGTGACAAGTTCATTACTTGCATGGTAGAAAATCAATTGGTTAACCAATTATTGTTATGAATCCCCATTTCTTCTCTCTTTTTTCAACTATTGTTGAGATTGAGGGTTGTTTGAGAAGATTTCTGCTGAAATGTTGTATAAAAAATGGTATGTTCTACCACCCGTGGCTAATGAACTTTCATCGAGGAGGTCAACTCAATGTTTTGCTAGGGGACTCTTGGTTCCAGTGGAAAATTGTTTTATTAAGTCGATAAAAATGGTATGTTCTAATGAACATCCAACTCATCTTTTGGTTGGTTCCAGTGGAAAATTGTTTTATTAAGTTGATTAAGTATGGCAATCTGAGTGAGGGTCATTTTCCTCGTCAATTTCTTTTTTGTCCCTTGGTCAGGATTTTTTTTTTTTTAATGTGAAATGCATGTGATTGGGACTCTGAGGATGAAGAACAAAAAGCTTTATTATCCTATACAAGGATTAGCACAGTTTATGTTTTTCAATAAGCCTTTTTATCAAATTCTTAATCCCTCCTTCATACTTCTCTTCTGATCTCAAACAATGTATTCCCCGTTGTGCAGGTGAGCATCCTCCTAGGCTTTTTGATGTATTCATTAGTTACAAAAGGGACGATGCACGCGATTTTGTGAGCCATCTCAAGGGTGCTCTTGAGCGGAGGAGGATAAGAACGTTTGTTGATTATATACTGGATGGAGGAGAAGAGATCCTGCCAGCAATTGAAGAAGTAATCAAGCAGTTGAATGTCGCCGTTGTGGTTGTCTCTCAGAATTTTCCATTCCTCACCATGGTGCCTTCATGAGCTGGTGATGATCCTCGAATGGCAAAAAAAGCAGGGTCTGATGATCTTGCCCATCTTCCGAGGAATCGATGCAAGAGAGCTGCGAGAGCAGTCCAGTCTTTTTTGTGAAGAATATTGGCCAAGGCGAAGAGGGTTTCAAGCAGGAGAAGCCACACCAGGTCCAGAGGTGGAAAAAAGCTTTGCGAGCTCTGGGCATGATCAATGGCTTTCCTGTTAGTGCCTGGTACTAAACCCTTTCCTTTCTAAGCTCTGTCTTCTTCCAAGTATACTTTTTTTGAGAATTGCTGAAGAAAGTTAATTTGTGCACGAGAACACAAAACTTACTTTGAAAGGCTGCCTGTTCTGGTCAGTAGGAACTAATAATTGGAAAATGCAGAATCTCTTCACTTTGGTATTATTCCACATCATTGATCGTAGTTCATCGCTTTACCTTGCAACTATGGGCTATTAGTAGGCGGTTCAATTACTTTTCTTATGATGAACAATGTTTTCTATTGGAGCGTGTGATTAGTGGGGTAATTATGATTGTGTTCTCGTGGCGAATACTAATATCAATGCGAGTTGAATATGATGCCTGAACTTTAAGTTTCATGTGAGGCAATTAATGCTAGAGAGAGAGATTTTTGGAGGATTGTGTTATTATCATCACGTGCGGCAAAGAAAAGATGCAGATGGACATGTGCCAGTACCAGATTGGTGAAGAGGTTATAAAGATTCGAAACCTTTACATTTTGTCTTTTTTCTTGTCAGAATTAACTTTGAGCACTGATTAGAATATTTTTTATCCTCTTGATATTTACTTCCTGTTACCTAGCACGAATGACCGGACGTGCCTTTTGGTGTTTACAGTTTGGACAAAACTGAGGCCGAAGTCATTGAGGACCTTGCGGACAAAATCTTAGCCAAGGTGAATCGTTTCATGTAGACGTTCCTACCCAACTGTGCCGACCTCTCCTCGGTGCGTTGGCCATTAAAGGTTAATGACTCGCCGAGTCTGGAACTCTCCCAAACCCACCTTATTAGTTTAAATTTTTTCATTTTCATTTAATAGTCGCCGAGTTTGGAACTCTCCCAAACCCACCTTATTAGCTTAAATTTTTTCATTTTCATTTAATAGTCGCTGGTGAGCCACAAATTCAAAAGTATTTTGGTGAGTCTGTACCATGCCGTTTGATTCATGGTGAGTTCATTAGAAATAAAGTAGAGTATTAAAAAATACTCTACTCTTTTGTAACCAGAGAAATATGATTTAATTATATCAGTTAATCAGCTAGCGAACATGTGTCTTGTCTTTTCTTTATTTTGTATTTAATACCCTTCAGGCTTATTGACTCTTTCTTTTCATCTCTCTCTCTCTGCCTTTCTTCTCCGACTTCTGCTCCTAAATGTCTTCTTCTTCGAGCGCGCCAGGGACGCCCGAAGACTTGCTTACTGATTCGAGCAATATCAAAACTCAAGCCGTGAACATCATGTTTTATGGTCAATTGATTTTGTTCACCAGGGCTCCACCGCTGGCCCCTATGTTCGACCATCATCACCAGTCCGCTCGCAACTCTGGTCGAGGCCACCGAACTCCCAATCTACGCAGCCACGCCTCATCAAACAGCCACAGCGGGCCAGCTACCGAGCACGCCTCCGGCCAACACCCTCAACCCCCACGTTCACGATGTCGTTCCTCGGGCGACCATGTCAACAACGGCCGTGAGCCACCCCTCTCCGCCCACCAACAACGCAGTATGATGACGAAACCGAAGCGAAGACTCAAACACGAGTGGCATCTAGAACAACAACGGCAGTGAAACTCCATAAAGAACTAAGTCCAGATAACTCGCAAGCGCCCGGATCAGACCGAAAACCAAGGAAATCAATGCAAATGTAGTTTAGGCCTTACGTCGAACACTCGGGGTGCGCTGATTGAGGGGAGGACTGGGGACTCATTGAAGACACGAGCTCGCACACAGATTAACGACAACCGACTAAGAAAACACTAAAAACCAGTAAAGCACAGAGGGACGAGGCTGGAACTCGCCCATACCCGACAACGGTGAAGACCGAAACCGGGCAAAACAGGGCCTGAAAAAGGCAAGACAGAGGTGGGCAGCTGTGCTCCCTACTTGACACGGCCACGTCGGGCAGCGGATGAGCTCGATAGATCGGGCTACGTCTGTCCGCCTCGCGCGACTCCGAGCCGAGATCCTCGGGAAACCGACCCCAAGTCGGACAAGTCGAGAACAAAGGGGACGAAATCTTCCGTGATTTTGACGCGAAAAAGAAGTGGGGGTGGGTCGTCAGCTACGGTTCAAGCGTGGTGACCGACGGCGGCTCCCTCCCTCACACTCTACCCTTGCTCGCAGCTCTCAGATCTCACTGGATCTCCCCCTTCTCAACGTCTCACAGATCTCTCTCTCTCTCATCATCTCTACTCGACCCCCTTCATCCAGATCCAGGAGGCCCTATTTATAGGCTGGAGGGTCCGGTCGACGGGGGCATTTCGGCCGCTGGTCCTGGGCGCGCTGAACGGCCTCCCTCTTGGCCGAACCGGCGTCCGCCAAGACGTCCCCTCCGTCCGGGTTTCTCGCCGGATCTCACGCTGCTCCGTTCGGCCGCATTGATGGTGCCTGCGACGCGTCCCCTCCGTCGCCGGTCTACCCTCCTCTCTCTCTGCCCTAGGTCGTCCTGCGTGCCTCTAGTCTTCACCGAGCGTGGTGTGCAGCACGAGGAAGGAAGGAGGAAGAAGAAGAAGAGGAGAGGGCCGGGCCGAGGAAAAGATGGAAAATGGATTGGGCCCAGCCCGCGTGAGGGAAAAGAAGAAAAGACGGAAAGGGGGCTGGGACAAAGGCCCAGCCCCAGAGCCCTCGCGGGCCTTTTCAAAAATATTTTTTTGTTTATCCGAAAATAATGTGAAATAAGGGAAAATAAAATAAAACTTGATTGATACAAATAATATTAATGCTCATGTGATGTGAATTTTTTTTATTAGGGCCGAATTGATCCTTAATTTTTTATGTAATTTAATCCTAAGTACTTAGCCAAAATTTTGGTGTTAGTACCATCTAGATGGGTTAGTATCATCTTAAATAAAAGATTATGATTATCTCAGTAAAATTATCATTTATCGTCCAAAGTGGATCTGCAGGAATATCTAAAACATGCCTGCAAATGGAAAAGTTTTGCAAGAAGGTCTTACATTGCGTGCATGAGATAGAAACTCTATTGGTGTTTGTAATGTGCCATGTAGTGTCATCACATCATAGCATTTAGCATGAAGTGCCCCATGACACAATTTCGTAAGATCTGCAATCTTCATTTTTGGATATTACATATGCAATAGAGAGTTTGTCCTCGCCTCAGCCCTATCTCTATCCCTCTCCCATGATGACATAGTCGCCATTGCCATGGCTGCAAACTCCTTGATTGAGGTCGCCCATTGCTGCCATGACCTCAGCAGAGACCCTTGCCGAGGTCACCATGGCTAGAGAGAGAGAGAGAGAGAGAGAGAGAGAGAGAGAGAGAAATCGTAAAAGGGTGGTAAAAGGCTATGGGAGGGTGGCCAGCGAAATGGCGAAATGGAGAATGACGGAGTTGAATTAAGAGATTCAGTTGATGCTAATGATTTTTGGGGCTTTATCACAAAGAAAGGTGAGTTAGTCATTTCAGTGAGATTGACCGTGGAAATTGCAATTTCAAAAGTAAAGTTATGGAAGTGATAAAGCAAAATAAAATTGAATTCTAACTTCTTATTTTTTTTTCCCTTCGATTACATTTGTTTGAGTTAGCAAGGCGGAATTAAGAACGCTTTTTATGCTTAATCTTGAAGAAGAAAGAATTAAAGTCCAAAGACTCTTAGCCAAAAGTCATCAGAAGCACAAGTCATGCTTTCCTCCACTCCTAATTCCTCTAATCATTCTCTAATGGGTAGATTTTGAATATGGACATCACCCTTGCAAGTTGCAACCTACCAATCAGAGGTGGGGGTCAAGAAGAATATAACTCTTATTGAAAAAAGTGGGGATACATCCTTCAACAAAAATGGCGTCCTTATAATTAACAACAATGTTTGAGTGGTTTCTATTACGTTAGATTCAAAGTGACCAAAAAAAAAAACTCAAATATTCTAATAAATGATTATTACATGGTTTATCCCCGTATTATCGTACATCGCTTAAAAACAAATTCTAATTGATTGACTTTGAATAAAAAAATAGTCAATTGACTAAAATGTGTTATTTTGAATGCCGTTATTGTTCGACCAAAAAAATGTTAGATGTTGTTATTGCACTTAATGCTATAATTTTTACATAAACTCTATATCTGAACTATATAGATATATACTTCCAAGTTTTTTCATGATTGTGTAAATAACAAATAATAAGTTATTTTTTTCAATTTTACAATAATAAAAATATTTTAGCTATAAATTATTTTAACCTCGGTAGACTTAATCAAAAGGGCCGTCGGCTAGTTTAGGCTTGGCTAAATTATTTAGGCCTTCATAATTCAACGTGTTTGTCTAGTTCCATGTTGTTCAAAGCCGATTTTACCTCTAAGCAATCCATGATTTCAATTTTATAATAATAAAATATTTTAGCCTCAATAGACTTGATCAAGTGGGTTGTTGGCTAGTTTAGGCCTAGCTAAATTAGTTAGGCCTTCATAATTTGATGTGCTTGTCTAGTTCCATGTTGTTCAAAGCCCATTTTTTACCTCTAGACGATTCATGATTTGACACGTTATCCTTTGGATCTTGCGATATCTTTTCGTTTTTGGTAAAAAAAGAAAAAGAAAAAACATGATGGAAATCGTGAAGATGACTTCTTGCTTGGGCCATAGTTCTATATGCAGCTTTTATTTAGGACGGGCAACGGTGTCCATGGACTTTCTTACGCTTTTGGGCTTCAGCTCCCTTTGGTGAACGCTTACCCATGTTAGGACTTTTCGCGATCCTAAGTCCATTATAGGCTTTCTCTTTTACATAAATACCGGTCGAATCAAGAGGTGTAAAATTAAGTTGACTCGAGTCAATACATCGCCAAGCTTAAACTCGACTGGAATCATGAACTCAAATAAGGGCACCGAAAGGCTCCCCACTTCATCGGACGCCTCGGCCCAACGGCCATCTCTCCCTCTACACTTTGGGTAAATAGTTATAAGTTGAAAAAGAACTGACCCAATTTTATGTATGGTACTATTGGGTGCACAAGACTTTTTTCTTCTTTTTTTGCCTGGTAAAAAAAAAAAAAAACCGCCACAATTTTGTGATGTGGTACTCTTCGTTATGTTATGGTGCTGCAAAGAAAAAAAAATCTACAACTTTTTTCCTAATAAACACGTGTAGATTGTCATATATTAAACTTGGCAACGGTTTTTTCGACCCATTAAAAAAAAAAAAAATATTAAACTTGACCACGGTTTTTGTATTTGTTAGAATGGACCATCATAAACCTAAGCAAGTCGTTGCAATCATGAAATAAATAACTTCAAAACATTTTTCTCTTGCCATTGAACCATTTGTAAAACTTAAAAGTATGAATAAAAAGAAAGATTTCCGCAAAATCTAGCAATGGTTAACTTTGTTCCGCCTCGCATGTTTCGCGTTTAAATCCTGAGTACCCCACTTATCTTTGGGGTTCAGTCTTTCAAGCTAGACTTAGAAACCCTCCCGAATTTCTTTTAAGGGTAATTGACATATCATGTATTTCTGCAATCATTCATGAGTTCAAAACTTGGGTGTTAGCTCGTGGGTTGTGTAGGATGCATTTAAATAACAACTTAGTTATTGGATGTTTTGATCCCTAAGTTTTTAGTTTGTTTAATGTGATCTATAAACTGTGCACATTTTCATATGATTTAGAGACTAAATTAACCATATTCAAAAGTCTAGGGAATGCATTAAATAAATTAAAAGTTCACGTTGCACATTAAGCTGAAGTTCAAAAACCATATTGTAAATTGGGCCAAAGTTTAGAAGTTATTTGTCATTTTTCCTTGACCCCATTAAGAAGTGCCCAAAATTCTTGCCACCACGCTCTTTGTAATGCCAATACTTCTACCCTGCCTTACCAATCCCTCAATAAGCCACCGACGCCTGCGTTTCATAGGATTGCCTAAGAGTCCCCATCTGTAGTCAAATTACACCATTTTTGTAATGGAGGTTTCCAACCCATTGAGATAAGCTTGCACTTTGTAATGCCATGTGATAAGTTATTATAAATGCGGAATCAATAGCCAAACTACTAGCCTTTTGCAGCAAAAAGAAGTGACAGATGCGTTCATTAAGACTTTTTCCAAAGTATCCAAATAGCATATCAATGAGAATATTCCGAGGTATTTTGTGGGTTGACTTATCATCGATACAAATGCTAGTAGTTATCCAATCTGTAATAATGGAATTAAAGAAATTGATGATATGCAATGGATGAATAACTGATGAAGCAATTTTTCGGTGTGCAAAATGTGGATAGTAATTTGGACACCATCACAAACAGAGTCAATTGGCAAAAATCTTAATGTTAATGCTTGAAAAGATTCTTTTTTGATGGATTATAGTAACAAGCCCATTGTCTAAGGAAGCGCTTAATTTAGTTACCATGATCTAATTTCCATGAACTATTCCAGAGAGAGATTTGGCATGTATGAGGATGCAATTCGAGCATTGCATTTTTGGAAACAACATAAATAGAAGATAGCGGGTTAGGTTTGTCTGTCTAGAGGTAGCATGACATCCTCCTACAAGACGAAAGAAATTGTTTCAAGGTGCCGCTTTCCATCTTTGTCCCAAAAATCTTTCACGATTAGCACTTCTTCATTGTGGCATGCCATTGATAAGATTGTGTAGACACATAAATTTTGGCGACTTATTTCATCATTTATTAATTGTATAGAAATTTATGGATTAATTTTAACCTGTAAACAAAAATAATTTTCGTTAAATTGCATAACATATAGGTATTATGAGCATTTGCATTAAAAAAAGAAAAAAAGAAAAAAGAAAGCGAGACCGGGCCGGCCCAGCTTCTTTCCTTTCCCTGGTCTGGTCCGGTCCGGCCCGGCCCGGCCCGACCCCTATCTCTTCCTCCTTCCCCTTCGCGTCGCTCACCCTCTCTACAACAGTACAGCCGAGACAGAGCAGGAGCAGAGCAAATCGCGCGGCGCGATTGCTGGGTGGGGTCAGGCCGGCGGGGCAGCCAGCGGTGGCAGAGGCCATGCGCACCCGCCGGCGCCTTCAAAAGGACAGAGGGAGAGAGAGGCTGGAGGAGGGATTTTCGGGAGAGACCACAGGGTTCGACAGCGAGAGAGAGACCAAGAGAGAAATCGGCAGAGGGAGCGAGACACAAAGAGCCAGTGAGGCCAAGAGTGAGAGGCTTCCTCCAGTAGCCATCGCGCCTGGAGCGCGGCCGACGACCCTCGCCGACGCGTTCCTTTCCCCACGGTGGGTCTCGGTTTTATAATATCTTTAGAAAAAATAGGGAGCACCGCCGACCCCTTCTTCTCTGCCCTGTTTTGGCCCGTTGCAGACTCGCAGGACTGGGATTCATCGTGGTTTGGCTCACGCGAGTTCTGGTCCCGCCGGATTGTGCCCGGCCCTTTTTAGTCTTGACTTGATGATTGTTGTGAACCCGAATGCAAATCCGAGTCCCGAATGAGGTGGCGTTCACGCTTTAGTCAATGCACCCCACCTGTTTGCTGAAATGCCTGAACCAGATTCCCATTGTCTTCTTTGATTCTCGTTCTGTCCTTAGCGTATTTTGGTCATTACATGGCTTTGTGAATTTTCACTTCGTTTTCCTAGTTTTTTTGTGTGGCCGTTGCTTTGTGGGTGCTCGTTTTTAGGACAGGGGCGAGTCTTCGCGGTTGTCTTCTTTGGTTGTTATGGCTGAAAGAGAGGGTGAGTGGGGTGGGTTTACTGGCCGAGGAGGGGCGCGTAGCGATTGGTTATTGGTGTGGGTCTTGCGCTGAACATGGGCATTTCAGTGAGTAGAGACGTTCGAGGCGGTGCCATGAGTATGGCGGCGGCGTTTTTCTGGTGACCGGAACTAGCCTGTGATGGAGGTCCGGCGGTGGATGTAGGCTGATTCATCGTGAAGCGTGGCGGTCGTGTTCTATCGTTTCGGTTTTGACCTTTGATTGAGATTTCTTTTAAACTTTGGTGGGCCTTGATTTGTCTTGGTAGAAGGTGATGGATAAGGGGTGGAGGAGATGGCAAGGGGGCTCAGGCCAAGTTTTGTTGGGTTTGGGCTTAAAAAAATATTTTAATTTTAAAAAAAAAATTCCAAAACAGTTTATTTTCTCTAAAAATTTAGAAAGAGCTTAATTTTTTTTTTTTTTTTTTTTGAGTATTTTTCTCCTAAAATGTGTGAAAATCCTAAAAATTTTGTGTTAAAAATTGAACAATTATTTTTTAGTTTTGGATAGGGTTTGAATGTTCTTAGAGACAAATGTTAAGTTGTTGTTTACACATTTCTATTTATATTATCATTTGATTGTGTATCTTTAAGTAAGCATAAGGCCAGATTATTCAATAAATTTTAATAAATTTCATAAAATGAATATGGATCGATAGATCTAGTGAGGCACACGTGAGATCATATGGAATTCACTATTTTTAATAATCATTTAGGCCCCGTCTTTTTTTTTTCTCATCCTATATTTATTTTACAAGTTGCTATGTGTGTTATGTGCTATGTGTAGGTTGCAAAACCCTGTTTCTTAGGCTACGTGATAAAATTTCTAAAATAGAAATTGATTTCTGCCAAGAAT
Source organism: Eucalyptus sideroxylon (assembly GCA_014182405.2). NCBI lineage: Eukaryota > Viridiplantae > Streptophyta > Magnoliopsida > Myrtales > Myrtaceae > Eucalyptus > Eucalyptus sideroxylon. The sequence goes on along the minus strand of CM024554.2, from coordinate 28,426,309 downwards.
TGATTTCTCAATTTCTATTCCCTAGAAAATTTCTCGAAGAAAGAAATCTATTTGATAACAACTCAAAACTTCTATTTCTCAAACAAAAACCGTTTGATAACATAATAAAATTTCTATTTCTAAGAATAAAAATTAGATAGATAACAACATAGGAAATTCTCAAACATAAAATAATAGTCGAAATAATACTAATACATTACAAAAATTGAAAATACAATTTCATGGAATTTTCGGCATATTATTATCCCTTGCCTTTTTTATTGGCAATGGCTTTCCAAAGCGTATTTATTTGGTTTCCCTCCTCGGTCAACTAAATGTTTGCAAGCTCATCCTGCGTAGGTTCAGTCAAGTACATCGAATCTCTATATAAAGAAGCGTTTTTATCCATCTTATCTTGATCACGGATATAATTATGGATGGCACAACATGCAATTATGATATGTTCTTGCTTTCAAATTGCAAATGAGGGCACGTGTCTCAAAATGAAAAAGCAATTCTTCAATGTCCCAAATGATCTTTCAATGACATTCCTTAAAGAAGAATACCTATAGTTGAACAATTTTCTTGCAGTTGTTGGCCATGTCGCTCTATCCTTATACTCATTTAAATGATACCAGTCATCTTTAAAAGGAGTTAAAAATCACGGAGTTGCTGCATAACCAGAATCCATGACATGTTATTTGCCTACAACAATGTATTCATACATTGGTCATAATTTGTAACTATAAATATGATCATAAAGAAAATTACTCCTTAAAGGACAAACAAATACTTAGTGGCAGTCGAGGAAATTCCAAGTGAGGAGTCTCCAGTGCTGCTGCAAGCACTCGATAATCGTTAGCAGAGCTTTCCCAACCAGAATATACAAAAGTAAATTTCATATCAAATGAACAAACACACATCATATTCTGAGTGGTAGTTCCTTTCCTACCTCTAAATGGGATTTGCTTCGACACAGGTATAGAAGCATGAATGTGGGTGCTATCGATATTATCAAAGACTAGTATTATACAAGATTATCAACAAAATAAAATTGATGGTGTAAAGGAATATATGAGAATTCTACCTTGAAGTAACGTTTATGCTTAGGATCCATAAGAATCTCTTGTGGGACAACATCAAAGGAATGTGGTATGATAACTTCTTTTGTCAATTTGAGAACAAAAATTCTATTTTTGAAAGATGGAGAAAAAAAATAATTTTTGTTTATATTTCAGAAACAGAGAAGTTACAATTTCTAGTTTCTGGTTTCTCCTTCAAATCAATTTTTGGAATAGAAATCTGTTTTAGAAATAGAGAAACCAAATTGCGTTATCAAACGGATTTATGTTCCAAACCTGTTCCGGGGAATAGAGAAACAGAGAAATCAAGAAACAGAAATTTTATCATGCGTAGCCTTACTAGCATGTCGCAGCTAGACTCGCAAATTTTGTGCTTGGAAAGCTACAAGAGCTCAATCGAGTGTCAATTTTCTTGTTTAATCTCAATTCGATCAACAAATTGAGATACTCGATCTCTAGTCTACTCCAGTTGAGTTTTATATAAAGCTCAAGCTTTGTGTAATTTAAAGTATCTTGTGTCCATTTTCATAATTATTGAATATTTTTAAAATAATGAAAGCCTAAAGCCTATGAAGAAGAATATTGGTAAGCTCAAGCTCAATTTGACAACATACTCGAATAGCTTGAATTTGAACTTGACTTGAAATTAGATGAGTTGATCTCAAGTACTTATTTAGCAAAGTCGAGTCGAGCTACAATTGAGTTGAGCCAAGCTATTGTTGAGTAGCTTGACTTAGATTCGCCCCAAATGAAGAGCACGTAGACAAAGATATTGATCACGATGCTCTTGAATTTTCATTGGATGTTTCTTACAACAAATCCTACTCTTTTTAACAAAGTGAATGGTGAAAAGTTATACGCAACAATAACAATGTCAACATAGGCTTTCAAACCTATAGGGTAATTATTATATGAAAGTTAGGCTAGCTTGAAGATAGTGCTTTCGCCTTATTGATGGCCGGCGAGAGGGGCGATTTCAATGGAGCTAAAGGCATAAACCCTAACCTGATGCGACGTCAACTTGTCCATTTCTCCTTTTCTGTTCCAGATGGACGAAGACCATATGGCTGTTTACATCTAAAAGTTACAGTAGCTTGACTTAGATTCTCCCCAAATGAAGAGCATGTAGACAAAGATATTGATCACGATGCTCTTGAAATTTCATTGGATGTTTCTTACAGCAAATCCTACTCTTTTTAACAAAGTGAATGGTGAAAAGTTATATGCAACGATAACAATGTCAACATAGGCTTTCAAACCTATAGGGTAATTATTATACGAAAGTTAGGCTAGCTTGAAGATAGTGCTTTTGCCTTATTGATGGCTGGCGAGAGGGGCGATTTCAATGGAGCTAAAGGCATAAACCCTAACCTGATGAGACGTCAACTTGTCCATTTCTCTTTTTCTGTTCCAGATAGACAAAGACCATATGGCTGTTTACATCTAAAAGTTATAGCCCTGCTGCTTGGTTGTTTGAACTAAGATCAATGGAACATTTATCTATGTGTAATCATCAGAAATTGAGCATCTAGTTGGATGCTTCACCTAAGATCCTATGGAAGAGCACGCCCGGCCCTTCAAATGGGCCCGAATACCCTTTTATAGGAATAAATGCTTTAAATTTGGCCAACCCGGACTTTTGCGTTGTTCCGCTAAAGAAGAGTCGCTGATCAAAGACTGCTAATACCATTTATTCCATTGAAATGTGTCTGCAAGGTGGAGTTTGTTTTGTAGCTTAAGTCTGGTTATTCAAATAAACTTACTCAACAAGTTTATGGGATTCTTTGCTGGTGATGACTCTTCATCATCATAAAGTGGTCACAGATGGTCCATTCCGAGAAATCTTACATCAGGGGGCACTAAGCAATAAGTTTATGGGTCCACTTTTGACGAATATATCCTTGTATTTGCAGTTTAGTGCCTCGATGCCAGACATGAAGCAACTGTTATAGAAAAGCATTCCAAAAAACCTGAAACTTTGCTTTTTTTTTTTTGGTGCTTTTTTTAAAAATTAAAAAAAAAAAACATAAAAGAAAGAAGTTGGACACGGTTGCATCGTGCGCACCGGATATGGTCATGTCTCACGGAGAAAAACCACAATGAAAAATGGTGAGCCGACTACACTGATACTAGGTGTGTACTCTTGAAAGAGTAAGGTTGCAGTTTGCATTGCGTAATAATTAAAAATAATAATTAAAAATCAAGAAGAGTTTTCCTATAATATTAACCCTTCATTAGCTAATCTCTCCAAGTCAGAAAGTGGAATATGAGGACAAGCCCTCCAGGGTTTGATTCCCCAGCTCGTCACGTTGCTCAACTTAAGTGGGGTGTTGTGGGAGGTGGGTTCCCGCGCTAGTGCCCTAAAAAAAAGTTTTGAACTACCACCTGCGGTGGCGCAGCTGGTTTCGGGTCCTCTCCCCCTCACGAAGGGGAGGGGTTCGAATTCCCGGAGGAGTCGCGTTCGCGCGACTCAAACGCGGCTAAGTCCGTGGTGGTGGCTTAGTCCGGCCCGGGTTTACGTCTAGGCTGCCGGCCGATGGTGGTTCCCGAGTCATCAAATATATATATATAGACATGTCCCACATTTCTTTTTACTGCTAAGGAAGGAAAGGACTTGAGGAAGTCAGTCGGACTGACTCAGTCCCATCCTGTCCAGGAGTAACCCACCCCCGCGGAAGTCCAAGTTTTTTATTTATGATGCGTTTGGTAACAATTATATTTTAGGGAATAACTTTTGATTAGAAATGATTTTTTAATTATTTATTTTGTTCTCGGGAACAATTTTTGAGTAAAAGAATACGTTTCATAACTACCCAAAATTTTTATTTCTGGGATAGAAATACGTTTGGTAGGATTCTTAATTTTTTTTTTATTTCTTTTAATTTTTTAATTCTTTCATTTTATCTTCTTTTTTTTTTTTTTCTTCTCTTTTTCCTATTTCTTTTTCTCTTTAGCCGATCGCTGGCCATCGCTATGGCCGGCAATTGGCTGAGCAAGGTTCGACAAGCTCACCGGAGCCTTGCCAAGCCACGGCGAACCTCGGCCTCGCTAGTGACTAGACAAGCCTCACCTTGGCTAGGCGAGGTCGACCTCACCCAGCCATCGGCGATGCCAAGCCTTGCCCACCCATGGTGAGGCTCGGGCCAACGAGCCTCACCTTGGCTCGGTGTCTTCGGGGGCTAGGGACGCTTCGGTGAGGTCGTCAGCCCTCGTTTGGCCATTCGCCGGCACCGGCCATGACCAAGGCCGACAAATTGTGACATCCTGATTTTTCTAATTCTATTTTCAGCTGATTGAGTTGGGCATTTCATATGTGCATATAGTTCGTCTCTTTGAGTTGGCCACTCATGAGAGGACTAGCCTATTGGACGAAGCAATTAAGGGATTTTAACGCGTCAAACTTAGGGACTGATCACCCTCAGGTTGGATGCAAGAAAATTTCCCTGAAAGCTACACGGTAGGTTAGGATGCGTTGGAATCGCACCAGATTGAAATTAATCGTGAAAATTGCGATCGAATTCAGAAATTGGAAGTCATGATGTGTCACAAATCATTTTAGGATCATTGACTCATCCTCGGAAGATTTTTCCTGCAATCAGAGTTTTTCAGCGAATTAAATCAAAGAACGGCTAATTTGGCTCGAGGAATTAGTAGGCCCGCTTTTTGTCATTCCCTTGGGACTCAAGGAGGTTCTATGGACAAGTGGGGGTGTGAATTGAAGTGTGGTAACATTGAATTAATTTATGAACTTTAATTGGACTCAATTGGAAGAGATTCGAATGGAATTGAAGAATTTAATGTACAAAGTTTCATGCTTCAGCGGAGAAGGAAATTGCAACCATTAGAAGAGGTTGTGGAGGATTGGGTGAATGGATTGTGATGTCATCCTAGGTTGTGGTGGGCCACCTTGGTTGGATGAAAGAAAAAGAAAAAAAAGAAAAGAAAAGCAGTGGTCCCCTTCCTTCTCTCCCCTTCCCTTCTCTCCTTACCGTGCGACCACCTCTCCATCTCCATCTCCATCTTCTTCTTCTTCAAACATCACCGGAGCAGCATCAACCGTCACAGCCACCGTCGGAGCGAGATCCGCCGCCGCCTCACACCGCCGAGTTGCTCGCCATTCGTTCGCACCATCATCGACGCACCGGTAGATCCGAAGATGCCGGAGTAGCCCACAGTCTAGCCAGGACCGCCGTAATGCAACCCTCGCGCGCCGTTTGCTGCTTGCGCGCCTCCAGCGCGTCACCGCTGTCTTGGCCGTCGTCTCAGCCTCCCTCTCGCCCAGCTCGCCATTCTAGCGAGCTATTCAGCTCGTCCAGCCCGCCTCCAGCCGCCGTGAGACCTCGCCGTCGGCCACACGGCACCACTGCAGCTCCTTCATCCGTTTCCAACTCAAACCGACACCAGATCTACCATTTCTCGGCCTCAAATCGCAACGGATAGCAGCAAACAAAATGAGTATTTCAGCGGATGTTAGGCCCGTTTTGGCCGGCTTCTTGACCCCGGATGCTTGGCCCACTTTGAAGAAAGTTGTTCCCCTCGACGTCCCCGTTGTTTTGGTTTGCTTAGCTTGCTAATCCGGTGAGTTTAGTTTACTAAATCTTGATTAGACGGTTAATGATGCCCTAAGTGTACTTAGTTTAAGTTAAGTAAGTTTAGGTGGTGGATAAATTAGTGTATTTAATTATAAATTGGATTATGCTAAAGTGTGTTTATTTAAGGTTAAAAGAAGTTATTTAATGTTAAGCCTTGATGGGACATAATAGGATTTTAGTTTTGAATTATTTAATTGCTTCGAAATTTTGGAAATTATAATATTATATTATAATCCGAAAATATTAAAAAAATGGAAAAATTATTTTTGACCCCGATTGATCAGAATTTCGTGTTGATCGCTGCTGTGTATTTATAATTTAAAATTAATGATTGATTATGACAAATTGAGTGTGATTGCGATAAATAGATATTCTTTATCTCCCAAGTGTCGTGCCCTATTAGAGGTCGTGCCCAGTGGGGCCGTGATTAACCACCTATTAGAGGTCATGTCTAGTGAGGCTGTGATTCGCCATTTGATAAAGGTCGCGCTCAATCGGGCTGTGATTCGCCACCTGATAAAGGTTGCGCCCAATCGGGCCGTGATTCACCACCCGATAAAGGTCGCGCCCAACCGGGCCGTGATTTACCACCTATTAGAGGTCATGCCAATCAGGCCGAGATCTACCACCTTTTAAAGGTTGTGCCGAGTGAGGCCGTGATGCCACTAATTCTAATTTTGCCGAGTGGGGTCGTGATTGCCATTGTTGTTAAACCTTCCTATAGGGTTGTGATTGGAAGCAGTGATTGATTTGCTAGAATGACATGTAATTGATCGAGTCGATTGATTGCTGAGACGATCTAAGTGGTTGGATTGTTCTCATAATGTGATTGTGCCACAGTTGTTTGGTTATCATAATTGCACGTGGTTGAATTATATAAACTGTGCTAATCTGCAAATGAAGACTAATGCGAGGTAAGTCTTCTTGATGTTGTGGCTAGGCCACCCGGGGCGTATTTGTTGGAGAAATCTTTCTAGAATATTTTGAAGCTGACAAAACATTTCTATCAGTCTAGTCTGGATATTTGCGGACCATCCGTTTAAAAGTCTGAAGACTTTCGATCACCGACTCGGACTCAAGACTCAAGACTTAAGACTCAAGACTATTCTCATTGATCTTTCGATCCGTGACGAAGGAAATCCAGAGCCAAAGTATATGGTTGAGGATTTAATCCTATCCTCTGGAGAAGATCTCTTGGTTGGATAAATATAACGGATTCTTTTATTCGTATCTAGATCGATTGAAGATCCGGTGGTCGACGAAATATTCTTGGAAGGTTCTATTCTTGGAAACCAAGATCCTGATTGTATGGGCGAACATGATTGATGGGCTATCGTCAGGTTCCTTTAATAGCTCGAATGATCTTCTTAATTGATTCCGTCCAACGGGTAGTTTGGAGGAATTCCTTTTGGTAACTGCCAACGGGTATGATGGCATAACGGAGTATAAAAGGAAGACGTTCTAGTTGTTTTAGAATGTGATCGATAGAGAAATTCCAGAGTCTGAAGCACCTTGATTATTAGTCGATACATTTTGAGCAAAATTGTATACACAGAGAGTGTCTATACTTGGTGATACCTTGAGCGAGTGTCGTAGATCATCTACACCTAGAAATCAAGGAAGATCAACGCTGTAACATTTCTTTGTTCATAGTGGAATCCAGCCAATTGGCTGTCAGTGCAGAAGAGTGGACGTAGGCTTGAATCAAGCCGAACCACTATAAACCGTGTGTTCAATTCTCTCTTTCCTTTACTCAATCTTACGTTGATTATTATTTATTGCAAATCCTTCAACTGTCTAGTATTGTGCAATTATCAAGAACAATCTTTTATATACCTATTCACCCCCTCTAGGTACTCGTACTAGCTATTTCAATTGGTATCAGAGCTCGTGTTCTTACTTTATTTGAAGTGTTTTACTTCAGAGTAAAAGATCCATGGTTAGTATGCTAGCACCAGGGCTGGTGAAAGGGCAAAGCAATACCAGACCACCCTACTTTGATGGAAAGGATTACAACATCTGGAAGAACAAGATGAAAGCTTTCCTACGATCAAAGGATCCTCTGGAATGGGACGTTGTGGAAAGAGGAATCACTCTTACAGTTGCATCAGTCTCTGAAAGAGGGAAAGAAACTGTTGAGACCAGCGGAATGACTCAAGAAGAGATAATCAAGAGACAAGCACTCGATGCAAAAGCAATTTACTCTTTATATTGTGCTTTGTCACCAACTGAATATAACAGAATATCATCTTATGTTACAACAAAAGAAGTATGGGACATATTACATATCACCTATGAAGGAACAGTCGAGTGAAGGAGACCCGGAATTAACATTCTCCTCGGTCAATATGAAGCCTTTAAAATGAAACCAGGAGAATCTATAACTGACATGTTTAGTCGTTTTTCAGATATTGTCAATGGTCTTGAGAACCAATGACAAAAAATTTCTGATCCTATGAGGGTAAACAAGCTACTGCGTGGACTCTCCAATGATTGGAATCATATAAAGACTTTAATAAGAGAGACGCAAAGAATTATGCCACTATCTGTCGACGAGCTGATTGGAACTCTTTAGTCTTATGAAGTGGAGCGAGTTAATGAAGACGAAGATCCAAAAGATAAGAAATCCATTGCATTAAAATCAAATGATGATTCTGATGATACAGATTCTGGAGATGATCTGGACGATGAGGAGCTTGTTCTTATGATAAGAAGATTCAGAAAGCTGAATAGAAAAGGAAGAAGGTTCAACTCAAAGAAACAAAGTTCTAAAGACAGCAGACCAAGTCTGTAGATGATGAGGAACCAAACAAAGATGTAGTTTGCTTCGAATGTAAGAAAAATGGACACATCAGACCCAACTGTCCTCTTCTAAAGAAGAAGAAAGGAAAAGCTGAAAAGTTTCCTAAAGCTCTCAAAGCTGAAACATGGAGTGATACAGAGTGTGAAGAAAGTGATGAAGAATATGCCAACCTGTGTCTGATGGCACAATCAGACTCAGACTCAGACTCAGGATCAGACTCAGATAGTGAATTTGAGGTAAGTAATTTTAAAATTCCTATCAAAGTTTCTAAATACATTGATGAACTGTGTTTTAGTCTTAAGACTTCTCTCAAAAGAATTTCCGAACTTAAAAAGGAAAACTCAGCTCTAAAACAAAAGGAAAACATTTTAGAAGAAAGAGTTAAAAGTTTAGACTTGAATGTTTCTACTCTTAAAGAAAAAGAAGATAATCTTTTGAAAGAAAATGCTTTTTAAAAACTGACTTATCAAATATCTCAAAGAAATTTTCGATAGGATCCGAAAAACTTGAAAAAGTTCTATCGGTTCAAAGACCTTACTTCAATAAGTTTGGTCTAGGCATGACAGCAGAAACAATTCCCTTGATTGATTTTCCTAAAGTAAAAGAAAGAATTAAGAAAGGACCCTCGAGAGAGGCTTACAAAAATCATTTCAAGAAAGTTTTTGTAAAGTCTGTAGGTCGAAATGCTCTTAGGTGTTCAAAGTGTAACAGTCAGGATCACTTTGAAAAAGAGTGTTCTATGGTTTGGAAACTTGTTAAGAAAGTATGGCCTAATAATGTTTATCCTACTAACACCAAAGGACCCAAGAAAATTTGGGTACCAAAGAAGCTTGAGACTCTCTTTTAAATGCAGGTCTCCGTCAAGAAAAAGGTAAAGTGGTATCTTGACAGTGGATGTTCAAGACACATGACAGGAGACTCAAATTGCTTCATAAAGCTTGTTCAAGTAAATGGTGGAAAAGTTTCATTTGGAGGAAACGACAAAGGAAGTATTATGGGATTTGGAACTGTGAAAATTGGAAATCTCACAATAAGCAATGTTTCTCTAGTGGAAGGACTCAACTATAACCTTCTCAGCATTAGCCAATTGTGTGATACTTTTGGTTTCAAGATCTCCTTTCAAGAAGGAATATGCTCGAATCAGTAAAGACTCTACTAAGTCCTTCATGGGTCGAAGACATGGAAATATCTACCTCTTAGACATGAAACCAAATGAATCGCAATGCCTAATATCAATTCAAGATGAAGCAAGCTTATGGCACAGAAAGCTTGGTCATGTCAACATGAATCAATTAGCCAAAATCTCATCAAAGCAGCTTGTTCGAGGTCTACCCAAATTACCATACCAAAAGTCCGATCCATGCACACCATGTATTATGGGAAAGCAGGTAAGAAATTCATTCAAGTCAATAAATAATGTCTCTACTAATCATGTACTATAGTTGCTGCATATGGATCTCTTCGGACCAACCAAAACCCAGAGTATTGGAGGTAAGAAATATTGTCTAGTAATTGTGGACGATTACTCCCGCTTTACTTGGGTATATTTCCTTACAAGTAAGTCAGAAACCTTCTCGTATTTTGAAAAATTTGCTAAAAAGATTCAAAATGAAAAAGGATGTGTTATCTCAAGTATAAGAACAGATCATGGAGGTGAATTTGAAAATCAAGATTTTACAAAATTGTGTGATGAATTTAGATTTAAGCATGTGTTCTCCTCTCCATATACTCCTCAGCAAAATGGAGTTGTGGAAAGAAAGAATAGATCGTTTCAAGAAATGGCTAGAACTCTTTTAATTGAAAGTAAAATTTCTTCACGATTTTGGGCTGAAGTTGTTTCAACAGCGTGCTATATTATCAATAGAGTCTTCTTAAGACCTATTCTAGAGAAAACCCCTTATGAGTTATTCAAAGGTAAGAAGCCTATTGTTTCATACTTTCATGTGTTCGGTTGCAAATGCTTTATATTGAAAAATGCAAAAGATCGAGTTGGTAAGTTTGAAGAAAGATCAGATGAAGGCATCTTGGATATTCTACATCAAGCAAAGCCTATAGAGTCTATAACAAGAAGAGCCAGTCTGTGGAGGAGTCAATGAATGTCAAATTTCAAGACTCTACGCAAGATGAATCCGTCGGACTCGCATGAAGAGTCTCGAACCGCTCCGACCCTTCCAAAGCTTACAACTCAAGAAGTATCTCGAGACTCCGGAAGACCAGCATCAAGATGTTCATGAAGATTCAAATAAAGAAAGAGATCATCATCCGACAAATCAACCAAGAATGGAAGCATAAGTGCATTCATCTCAAAGATCTCATTATCGGCGAAATTAATGAAGGAATTCGCACCAGATCCAAAAGACGTGAAGAGTCTAGTCTTTGTGGCTCTCATTTCTGAAATTGAACCAAAAGCATAGAAGAAGCTTTATCTAATGAAAGCTGGATCGAAGCTATGCAAGAAGAGCTCAGACAGTTCAACATTAACGATGTCTGGGAATTGACATCTAAACCCAAAGGTAAAACTGTTATTGGAGCCAAATGGGTGTTCAGAAACAAGATAAATGAAAAAGGAAAAGTCGTACGAAATAAAGCAAGACTCGTGGCTAAAAGATATACCCAAGAAGAAGGAATAGACTATGATGAGACCTACGCTCCAGTAGCAAGGTTAGAAGCTATTCGACTATTACTTGCATTTGCTTATAAAAATTTCAGGTTATTCCAAATGGACGTCAAAAGTGCGTTCCTAAATGGATTTATTCATGAGGAAGTTTATGTGAAACAACCACTTGGGTTTGAAGACCCAAAGAAGCCGACTCGCCTTGGTGAAAAGGCATTGTATGGTTTAAAGCAAGCACCTCGAGCTTGGTATGACAGACTAAGTAAGTTCTTATTACATAATGGTTTTGTCAAAGGTAAAGTAGATACTACTTTATTTATCAAAAAGGAAAACAAAAGCTTTTTACTTGTTCAAATATATGTGGATGATATTATTTTTGGATCCTCTAATGAAAGTCTATGCAATAAATTTTCTAAGTCTATGCAGGATGAGTTTGAAATGAGTATGATGGAAGAATTAACATTCTTTCTTGGTCTTTAAGTAAAGCAATTGAAGGAAGCAACTTTTATTTACCAAGAAAAATATGGCTAATGATCTTGTCAAAAGGTTTGGATTGGAAAATTGCAAAAAGACTGATATACCAATGTTAAGTTCTTTGAAGATAGACAAAGATGAAGAATGGAAGAAAGTTGATCAAAAGCTGTACAGAGCATCATTAGTTCACTTCTTTACCTTACGCTTCTAGACCCGACATTTTGTTGAGTGTTTGCATATGTGCTAGATTTCAATCGATCCTAGAGAATCCCATCTCGGTGCTGCAAAACGTATTATTAAATACGTTGCTTCATCTTCAAGCATTGGTCTTTGGTATCCTAAGAAGGGAGACTTTAATCTTCCGGGATATTCGAGACGCAGATCCGGCCGGTTGCGAGTCGATAGAAAGAGTATTTCAGGAACTTGCCGCTTGCTTGGAAGCAGGACGGTGTCTTGGTTTTCAAGGAAACAAAGCACCGTGGCTTTCTCAACAACAAGCGAGTATGTAGCTCTTGAAAGCTGCTGTTCGCAAATTCTATGGATAAAACAACAGCTACAAGACTTTGGGATTGAAGACTCATGCACAAATCGATGTGACAACACCAGCGCAATCAATCTCACTAAAAATCCAATTCTTCATTCAAGAGCAAAGCATATAGAGATTCGACATCACTTCATTAGAGATCATATTCAAAATGGAGAAATCTCGATTCAATTTGTTGATTCAAAAAGTCAACTAGCGGATATATTCACAAAGCCTTTGGAGAAAAATCAATTCGATTTTATCTGTTCCCGAGACTCAACATTTTGAAGCTCGAGGAAGTTAAAGTCTAGAGACTCTCCAACCCTCGACTCTAAACCGTCGGACTCGGACAATCATGGCTATAGACTGTAAGTTGCTATTTTATCTAAACTCGAAAAGGTACGATCTTTCATTCAGTTATTTTATAGTCTCCGTGAAAAACGAAATCTTGTCTTTTCAAAAGGATTAATTTTGGTAGTTAGTGATTTTAAAAAGAGGTGTTCGTACACTTTCCTCGTGCCGATTGATCTTTCCTTTCAAAACTGAGTTATATATATACAGTTTTCTTTTTCACCCAATCTTCAAAACCCTAAAAGGCATTCTCCTTCCAATCCTGTTTTTACTTTATGTTCATCTTCGAGAAAGTTGTCATCTTTTCTTGGGAAAGCAAGTAAATGAATCTTTCAACGACAAGGAAGGATGTCTTCTTCGAGGAAGTCTTCAAGAATCGCGAACATGGGACCATAGAGAATGAAGGAGGGACCTACCCATTTCGATCTCACCGAAGAGGAAGAATTATCGAGTCAGCAACAGAGCCCGATTCACTCTCCACCACGTTACTCAACACCATCTACCCCACAAGGTGCGGGTCAACAACCAGAGGAAGAAATAATCGAGGATGCAGACCTTGTAAGAGTCCAAAAACCCTCTTTTATTTACAAACTCTACTGTGCGTTGAAAAGTATTGGGACTCCGTTGAACTACGTGGATGATTTTCTTAAAGATAAGAATTGTGGGAATGAGTATATCTTTCTGCGACGAATGGAGGATTTGGGAATTGCTCCCAAGGGAAAGGCTGAGGAAGCACTTGCGAACATTCCAAGTGACCATCGTATGTCGGGACCAAATTCGACCGACGGGAACGATGATGATAAAATGTTTAGTGATTTTCAACCTAGAATGGGTGTTGCTGCGAAGGTGAAGGGAAAAAGAATGGAGTTGTTTAAATCGAAGGAACAGGAGAATCTGTTCTTCAGACTGCTGAAACGAGAGGTGATAAACCCTAGGAGTGTTGATTTCGATTTCTTGGATGCCATTAATGTGAACATAAGGGAGAAGTTCAATCTGCTTCAACTTGAGCAATTTTGCACCGATACCACAGACGGTTATGCGCAATTGACAGCATACTTCTATTCGAATCTCAGCTTTATAGATGAGAATAGAATATCATTCAGTGTTCGAGACCAGGACTATGTGGTAGACGTGGACATGTTGACGGACATAATTGGAGTTGAACGAGGATGCTATCAACCGATCAAAGTCTCAATTGCTCGTGCCTCATTAGAACTTGTCAAAGATAGAGATACAAAGGGAAGAATCATCTATTCAAGGATGCGAGCCATCAATATCTTGCTTCACAAAATTGTGATCAACTGTATCAGGCCGAAGTCTACATCCAAGACTGACGTCTCTAATTCCGAAGCAAAATTGATGTACGCAATCAATTCAGGGAAGAAGTTCTCTCTCCCTCATACCATTCTCTTTCACATGTACGAGCAATGTCGAAAGACAAGGGTCAATTGCCTTACCCAGTGCAGTGACCAAGATCTTCGAGACACATGAATATTGAACCGCCACATACACTTTGTGTTCGACCGTGCGATAAGATGGTGGTAGGTTTGAAGATGTTGATGAAGATGCGTCTGAAAGAACTTTCCAAGGCAATGGAGAAATTCAGAGTAAAGACTCCAGTACCGTCTGCTTCAAAGAGAAAAGGGAAGGAGGCCATTGGTGCCCCATCCAAAAAGAAGAGAACTCTCATCTTGGAGGATGATGAGGAGGAAGATCTCACAATCTCTGCCTTGATAAGAACCGGACATTCTGTACCTCAATCGATGGAACTTCAGAAGAAACAAAGAGAAGAAGAGGAACAAGCCAAGAACAGAGAAGAAGAAGAGCAGTGAGAGAAGGAGAAAGAAGCTGAAGAAGAAGGAGAAGAAGAGAAAGAAAAGTCTGCAGCTGAATCTGGAGAGAAGGGGAATCAAGATACAAAAGAGCATGATCATCACTCTTCCCCATTTAAGGTCCTAGAAACAGGGGGAGTTGGCGAGCAAGAAAGGTCCACACCTCATGCTGCCAATAGTGAAGGTCTAAGACAATCTCCAGCAGATCCAGAAGAGTTTCAGGCTTCTCAATTGCCTGAAGAAGGACATGATACGTCAACACTAAATCTGCAAGATTATATAGAAGCTCCATCATCTGCATTCACTCCATCCGAGAAAGCAAATGCAAGTACACAGACGGACAATTCAGCAGATTTTCGTCGTATTCTTGATGTTCTTCTGGAAATGCGGGGCCAAATCTATGCTCGACTGTGAAATTCAAGCCATAAAGAATGCTGGACAAGCATCTTCGGTTACCCTGGAGGACAAAATGAAAGACCTCGCTCTACAACTTCAAGCCAATGCCAAATGAGAGGAGGTAGCTAATCTAAGGGAAGACTTGAAGAGGCTAGAAGGCATAGTCCAATCCATGGGAGATTTCCAGATCGTGCGCATTCCCAAGCAGACCTGACTCCTTTCTCACTTTTTTTAATGATGACAAAAAGGGGGAGAAGCAATTTGAATCAATTTGAAATTTAAACTTTGACTTTAAATTTGTTTTTGTGGTTGAATATGTTTGTTTTTGAGTATGACTTGAGTGAACTTGGGTGTGAACTTGAATTTGACTGAATTGGCTGTAGATTTTGATGCTTGAACTGTTTGCATTTATATCAAGTGTTGTCATATGGTATTACTCATAAAAGACTAACCAATTTTCTGTGGATGCAGAGTCTGGTTGTTTTATTAATCTTTATGAGATAGCCATATTGCTTAAGAAATGTTTTTGCAGGTCAAAATTATTCAAATCTACAGGAAAGTTTTGTCACCATCAAAAAGGAGGAGATTGTTGGAGAAATCTTTCTAGAATATTTTGAAGCTGACAAAACGTTTCTATCAGTCTAGTCTGGATATTTGCAGACCATCTGTTTAAAAGTCTGAAGACTTTATGATCACCATACTCAGCACTCAAGACTCAAGACTTAAGACTCAAGACTATTCTCATTGACAGTCTTTCTGATCCAGTGACGAAGGAAATCCAGAGCCAAAGTATATGGTTGAGGATTTAATCCTATCCTCTGAAGAAGATCTCTTGGTTGGATTTGAGGAATTCCTTTGGTAACTACCAATGGGTATGATGGCATAACGGAGTATAAAAGGAAGACGTTCTAGTTGTTTTAGAATGTGATCGATAGAGAAATTCCAGAGTCTGAAGCACCTTGATTATTAGTCGATACATTTTGAGCAAAATTGTATACACAGAGAGTGTCTATACTTGGTGATACCTTGAGCGAGTGTCCTAGATCATCTATACCTAGAAATCAAGGAAGATCAACGCTGTAACATTTCTTTGTTCATAGTGGAATCCAGCCAATTGGCTGTCAGTGCAGAAGAGTGGACGTAGGCTTGAATCAAGCCGAACCACTATAAACCGTGTGTTCAATTCTCTCTTTCCTTTACTCAGTCTTACGTTGATTATTATTTATTGCAAATCCTTCAACTGTCTAGTATTGTGTAATTATCAAGAAAAATCTTTTATATACCTATTTACCCCCCTTTAGATACTCGTACTAGCTATTTCAGTATTTTCTTTCTAATAGGGGTTTAGGGGGTTGAACTTGCTGAGACATTGTCTCATCCCGGTTGTGGGATTAAAATTTTAGGTCCTTGGTGGACGGAGCTGCCAGATAACTTTGGTTGGCCTTGAGGAGTTGCAGAGGTGAAGTCATAAGGATTGGAGAACATGTCTGACTTGTAAGTCGTAGGATAGTTCCTTTTTGAGAGCCGGTCTTTTGTAGATTTTTGACCGTAGACCTTTGTTTGTAATTCTATTGAATTATGAAAGCGTTATGTTGTGGTTTGCTTCCTGCTTGATTATCCCGTATTTCATTGTCAGGGGTTTTATAATACGTTCCGCTTGCGCAATAATAAATGAATGGGGTCGACGACACTACCTGGGAATGTCGCATTTGCATGACCATGGTGGGATGCTGGCATGCTCGAGGTTTGGGGCATGACACAAATGGCCAAAAGGAAGAAGAAAAAGAAGAAGAAAAGAGATGAAGAGAGGAGAGAGAAAAAAATAGATTCTAGAAATTGTTCTTGGGAACAAGAAATTAATTTTTTTGTCTAATTATTGTTTTTGTTCCAAATTTATTTCCGGGAACAAAAAAATAGATTTTTTGTTCCAGAGAATAAAAATTTTACCACATAAGTTTTTATTCTTTTTTCATTCCCCGGAACAAAAGAATAGAAATAGTTATTCTAGTGAATAGAAACGACTTTTACCAAACAAGTCCTTAGGATGTCTGAATATGCCAAAATGCTATTCCCACGGCAGAAACCTGGTACTTGAGTACAAAGCAAGGACTTCACTTGTTGGAGAGAACTCAGTACACGACTAAGAACGCATATGACAAAATTTATGTTTCTTTATTTCTCTGTTTTTCTGTTCTCCGAAATAGGTTTGGAACATAAATCCGTTTGGTAATGCAATTTCATTTTTCTATTTCTGGAATATATTTCTATTCCAAAAATAGATTTGGAGCAAAAGTTAGAAGTTAAAATTTTTAGCTTTTTTATTTCTGGAACAGAAATAAGAAATCAAAATTTTTCTCATTGTTGACTTTTGTCACCGCCTGTTGCTCACTTGTCACCCGTGGGATGCCGGATGCCCGCCATCGGTTGCCGACCGCCCACCACCAGCCCCGGCCACATGACGTCGGTCACCGGCCACTATACTCCAACCATCGGTCGCCGGATGTCGAACGCACATCGGTCGTTGGCTGCTCATCACCAATCATTGGATGCCGGAGGCTCATTACCAACCACCGGATGTTCGCCGGCCACTGTCCGCCGCTCGCCATCAGCTGCTGGATGTCAGCCACTCGCCACTTGTCGCCGGACTCCTGCCACTAGCCACTCATCGTCGGCCTCCTATTGCCGGACTCCAGATGTCAAACGTCAAACGTCGAACTTTGGATGTTGAATGCTAGTTGCCGGTTGTCGGAGTTCGGTGTCATACTCCGGACTTTGGCCGCCCACCGCCGGTCACCGGACGGTCATTGGACTTAGCACCGAACGCTGAACGTCAAACTTTGGACTTGGGCCACCGGAAACCGGACGCCGGTAGTTGCCGCTCCTAAAAATAAAAATTTTATTTTGTTATCAAAACGAATTTTTATTTCAGAAATAGAAATTTTGAATTGTTATTAAATGTGTTTCTTTACTCAAAAATTTGTCCATGGAATAGAAATTGAGAAATAAATTTTTGGCTAGAAATTGATTTTTATTTCAAAAATTTTGTCATGCGCGCCCTAAAGTCAAATTGTAGCGACATATTAGGCCTCTAATCCACATAAGTCAAGAAAGTTATCTGCAAAAATAGAAAAAGACACAAATGTCGCTCACGATATTCCACATAAGTCAACTCTCTCTCTCTCTCTCTCATGTGTAAATTTTCAAAGGGGTATTTTTTTTATCATGAGAATATTACACACAAAACCGAAGTTTCTTTAGATTTTTTTTTTTTTTTAAAGCAAATCCTACTCTTTTTCATAATTCGAATAGGGCAATGAAAAGTAATAAAAAGTTATACGTGACAATGTCAATATATGCATTGAAACAATTTAGATATTTTTATATTAAATAAAAGTTCAATTGCAACAGCATAGGGCTTTCGCCTTCTTAATTATCCTCGTCCATCCGAAAGTTTTGGCTGGCTCTGCTGCTTGGTTGTTCGAACTTAAGAATAATGGAGCATTTATCTAAGGGTAATAATCAGAAATTTAGCATCCACTTAGATGGAGCTAAGGTTGGATGTTTCAACGAAGATGCTTAGTCTGTCAAATTGCAATCTAGCATTGTTCCACATAGAAGAATCCACGTCAAAGACTGCTTAAAGCATTTACTTCATTGGAATATGTCTGCAATGTGGAGCTATTTTTATAGCTTACCAAGAAGTTTCAGGGTTCTCCTTGGATGGTCGGAGGTTTCAAGTTTCCTTAACAAAAAGCAGGTGTCTTGCAACACCAATTGAGGGCTGCCCTGCATGTCCAACGGATATTCCATTGGTGAGCTGACAAAACTGTGTTCCTTATTTTAACGTATTGGTCCCTAAATGTCTTAGCCCTCCAATTGGGTAGAATATCTTTATCGAGCTCTATACTTGGCTCTACCCTCTTGGTGTTTTACATCCAGAAATGCGGAGATCTGCACGAGACCAAGATGGAGCGGTTTAAGGACCTACTTAGGTCCAAAATATGTCTGCAATATCGAGCTATTTTTATAGCTTAAGTCTTGTTAATCAATGAACTCGTCCCACACAAGTTCATGGGATTCTATGCTGGTGATGACTCTCAACATCATAAAGATGTCGCTTACATGTCCATTACCTTGCAAAACTTATGCGTACGCTGAGACGAAACCTAGAGATATTTTGTCTTTCTTCTTCTTAGAGATAACTTTGAACACTAAGAAAAATTTTGACCCTCTTGATATTTTCTTCCTGTTGACTAGCACAATGACCGGACATGCCTTTTGGTGCTTACAGTTTGCATAAAACTGAAGCTGAAGTAATCGAGAAACTTGCGGACAAAATCTCAGCCAAGCTGGAGTGACCGTTGCTTCCAATGATAAAGTCTCTAGCAGCAATGATAGCATTTAGCACATCGTGTACCGTTTTTGGAAATTACATATAAGATGGAGGGCCCTTTCCCCGGCCTTCTAGTTCTATTTCAACCCTGTCCCGCTTTTTATCTCTGGACTTAGACAGAGGTGACTTACTATAAATCAATAAAATTGACTTTATATTTAGATAAAAGTTGCAATTTGTTAGCATATTGCATTTTATATAATCAATGAGTCGACTTTCTCGTTAACATCTTTTCTCATAAGAGGATTTTGTCATGTCAAGAATTAAACTATTCTACTCCATCATAAAGTCACATGTATTCCTCTTCCTCGCCATCACTGTCGTTTTCCTCTTCGCTTTCCGAGACCTCATCACTCATCAAATCGCTAGCATTAGCCAAAGCCAACCCATCAAAATCATAGGCCAAGGCGGCCTGGTGCTCATTTATCCTGGTGCTCATTTATCCCGAGTATAAAAGTACGACCGCCTGATCATTGGCCTCGCTCCAATTGTGCAAATGAATCGGAAAGCGATCATCCACAACGAAGACCCTATCTCCTGGACCCAGATCCAATATCCCGCCCAGGTCGCGGTGGCGCCCCCAATTTATCAGAAAAAATCGTGACGGTGCAACCCTCGGGCACTCACGTCGGACCCGCCAGCATACTTGTGTATCTCCCGAAATGACACAACACTGGGTAGCAAGTGCACTGCACCGAATCCGACTCGAGGACATGAAAAGTGACCGAGAGTGCAGGGAGAATCAACATCAAGGAGGTCGACGGGAAAGTCAGGAGAGGAGAATTGATCGAGGACAAAACAGATTCGCGTACCGAGTCTTTAAAATCCTTATTAGGACTTATTTGGTGAGCGCACTATTTGGTGAGCGCACTATACACTTTGAATTTTGACAATAATGGTCCTGCACGGGCTTTTGTTTTGTTTTTTTTTTTTCTACCTTTATTTCTTTTTCTTTGTAAAGACGTTCAAAAGAAAGTGTCAATGGGCACGCTTACGGGAGAGCTGGGCTGAACAAAGCAATTCGAGCGCATGCAAAAAGACGATGTCGTGACAGATTCAGCTCTCTCTCTAGCTTTCTCTCTCTACTATCTTAGGAGAACAACGAAATGCTAAATGAATTGCGAGAGCGCATCTCTACTATTGATCTTGCGGTCTTCGTAGCAAAGATTCACATAATTAATAATCAAGATGATATTTGATCTATGTGCTTATAAAATTTAGGGCTAAAGGTTCATGAAAATGATTTTCCCTCGTCGCATAACCCTTGGATAACATCAGATTCTAGCGATTGCCTAATCTACCATACAGATGCTTTGTTTAATAAGTAAATAGCAATGCTTCATCGTTAATACTAGTTTTTTGAAGGATATGCAGGGTGCGTTTGGTTCAGCATTTTGAAAGCCCATTAGGAAAATGCAAAATAGTTTAGCCTAAAGGACCTTAGGCAAATGCAAAGGCCATTTGGTAAAGTATGCTTTGAGAAGCAAATTTGAGAGAAATACTATTTATGTAGAACACACATTTGAAAAGCCCTTTGAGTGATTAATATTAGTTTTTTTTAATTTCATTTGTTTAAAATTGAAAAAAATAATGTATGCAACTTTTTAAATATAAATTTTGACAATAATACTAAAAGAATCAAATACATATATAATTTTCTTTAAAAAAGACAAAACCTTTCATCGGAATTTTATAATTTTTATTTGCTTGAAATTCAAAATAAAATAAAATAATGTATGCAACTTTTTAAATATAAATTTTGACAATAATGCTAAAAAAATAAAATACACACACACACACACACACACACACACACACACACACACACACACACACATATATATATAAATTCCAAACCCTTCATTGGAATTTTTTAATTTTTATTTGTTTAAAATTGAATATTAATGTATGCAACTTTTTAAATATAAATTTTGACAATAATGCTAAAACAATCAAATACATATACATACATACATACATACATATATATATATATATATATATATATATATATATAATTTAAAAAAGACTAAATCCTTTGTCAAATTTATTTTTTCAAAATTAAAAAAATAATGTATGTAAATTTTTAAATATAAATTTGAAAATAATGCTAAAAAATAATATATATATATATATATATATATATATATATATATATATATATATAAAGACCAAACCCTTCATAGAAATTTTTTAATTTTTATTTGTTTAAAATTGAAAAAAATAATATATGCAACTTTTTAAATATAGATTTTGACAATAATGCTAAAAAGGTCAAATATAAAATATTTTTTTAAAAAGACCAAAATATATTTAATCTTTTTAGCATTTATGTAAATTTGATTTTTTTAGCATTATTTTGGCATTTAAAAAATAATAACAATGGAAAAATAAGAAATTTGAAGAATGAATGATAATAATTTTGGAAAAAAAATAAGTTTCAACATTTGGCCAACTGTTGAAAGCTCAAAGCTAGTCCATGCTAGCATTGGGCTTTCAGCCTTTTCAATATTGACTTTTACTTGAAAACTACTTCAAAATGATTGACAAACGGTCCAGCATTTCCTCAATGGGCTTTTAAGGGGTGTTTTAGTTTAAGTTAATTACGGATTAGGTGGTTAGTTAGAATAGATTAGTGATTTAATTAGTTAATTATGCATGTTAGGTGGTTAGAGTAGCATAATTAGAGACTAGATAAGTCGTATTATTTATCTAGATTAGTTAAAAAAATTTCCGGACCTATTTTGGTATTTAATTAGGCATTTCTGGCCTAGGTTTCTATTTTTGGTAATTAAATGCATTTATTTAATTATTTTTGGTAATTATTTACTTATTTATTATTTTCCGAAAATTATATTGGGAGAGCCGATGATCGGAATTTTGCGTTGATTTCAATGGTGTGCTTGGTTTATTTAATTAAATGCTACATTGTGCAAATTGAGTGAAAGTTGGAATTTTGGGTAATTATCCCAAAATTAAGCGATTTCAGTAATTAATTAGAAAATATTGGAAATCGGTTTATAACGCCAAAAATGTTCTTATGAACTATATTAAATAGTGGGATTTTCCAAAAGAAATATATTATATTTTTGGCTTAGACCAACTGTGTACCCACACACGATTATTTTTATCGGGTATTTTCAATACGAAGAAAATAGGCCAAGACATTATTTTAATTGAAGAATTTAAGTGTGAAGCACAATGTCCTTGGCTGGGATTAGACAATCATGTGTTGGTTAAGATAATTCATCACCGCTGTGTGTCAGGTGAATGATGCTTTTATGTGGAAAGCCGTCTTGAGGTAGACGTTGTCATGCTCGATGGGATGAGATGACGTCTAGCTGTGTGACAGATGGATCCACTGTGTGATGTTAGATCCGCTATGTGACGGATAGATCCGCCATGTGACGGATAAATCGATGTGTGACGGTTAGATCTACTTGTGTAGCCATAGTCAATTAAAACGCATGATAGGTCGTATCTATGTGACCGTGATCAATTGGAATATATGATTGATTGAGATGTGGTGATTGATGGAGATGTGATTTGAGACGCTCATTTGAGTCGAGTGTTGTTACTACATATATGTGATATATGTATTGTGCTAACATGCAGGAATGAACTGAGACAAAGGTAAGTCTCTGTGGTTATATGAATGTGTGGTTAGGACGCCTTTAGGCATATTACATTCCTAATCGGGGTTTAAAATGTGAACTCATTGAGATTTATATCTCATTCCGTCGTGGGCTCAATTCTTTTCAGGGCTGTAGAGTGGTGGATTTGGAGCCGAGCTGTGAGGACCTGAAGTGTAGGTTAGTTAGTTGAACTTCTTTTGAGAGTCGGTCTTTTGAAATCTTTTCGTTGTAGATTTTTGTACATGATTCAATGTGTATATAAAAACATGTTTTGTTTGTGAATCTGTTGTCCTGTTTTTCTATCCCGAGATGGTTATTGTCAGGGGATTTATTATTCGCTTCCGCATACGCAATAAAATGAAAGGGTCAACGACTCATCTTGGGAAGTCGCAAAATTTTATTGACCACCGAAGGATGGGCACACACTCAAAGATCGGGGTGTGACACATGAGATCGATGAATTGGACACAGTGGCATCGTTCACATGGGATATGATCATGTCTCATGAAAAAATATCACAATGAAAAATAATGAGCTGACTACATTGTTACAAAGTGTATACTCTTGAAAGAGTGACAATGCATGTCTACCCCGCATATTCTGTTATTAATCAAGAATAATAATACCAATCAAGAAGAATATTCCATTATTAACAATCAATCTACGCCTATAATGTGAGGACTGGTCCAAAATTTCTCTTTGCTGAGCAAGGATCAGAGGTAAAACAGTCTTTTTGTGGTCCAAGAAGCAAAACAGTTACAAAGAGGTTCAAAAAGAAAGGACTTGAGGAAAAGTGTAAAGTTGTTGATTTAGAACATATGAATATGCCAAAAACTGCTATTTCCATGTTAGAACTTAGTACTCGAGTAAAAGCAACACCCGAGCTTGTCGGGAAAGACTTCTCTCTGCCTCTTCAGTTCAGACAGTAGCTCTTTGCCAGTGAAAAGTTGTAGATTTAGAACTTATGAATATGCCAAAAACTGCTATTTCCATGTCGAGAACTTAGTACACGAGTAAAGGCAACACCTGAGCTTGTCGGGAAAGACTTCTTTCTGCCTCTTCAGTTCGGACAGTAGCTTTTTGCCACTTCAACAGCATACGATTGGCGTACCGTCCAAGGGAAGCCCGAACAAAGTGGCGGATTGGTTCTCTATGCAATGAATGAAGCAAGTTTTCTGCCAAAAAAAAGAAGAAAACCCTACTCTTCTTCATATTCTTGAATTATTTTAGCTCTTGAACATGAGATGCTAATGCTTTATTTGATTCTTATCCAAAATAATAATAATTTTATTTTGGCCAACCTACTGCTCTGATTCCACAGTACTAAAAAAATATACACACATTTATATGTTTGCCAAGATATGAAGGATATAATAATGGAAGAAAGAAAAAATACAAGTTATTTAAGGAAATAGACTTAAATTAGTGTGGGACAAGAAAGGTCACTTATGTACGAAACCTATATTGGAGAGATTTATTGAGTTATTCTATTGCACGTCAACGACGATACCTTAACTTTTTTATTTTTAGTTAGTATGGGTATTTTCTGCAAAAAAAGAAGAATAAAAGGCCCAATCCTATGCTATTGGAGACTCTCAAGATCATAAATTTTCAAAGGAAGAACTTGATTGTCCTCGTCCATCTGAAATGGCTAGCTCTTCTGCTTGGTGGTTTTTACTTAAGATTAATGGAGGATTTATCTAAGGGTAATGATCAGAAATTTAGCATCTACTTAGATTGAGCTAAGGTTGGATGTTTGAACTGAGATGCTTGGTCTGCCAAAATTGCACTCTAGCATTGTTCCACGTAGAAGAATCCAGTTCAGAGACTGCTTAAAGCATTTACTTCATTATAATATGTCTGCAATGTGGAGCTGCTTTTATTGCTTGAGTCTCGTTAACCAATAAACTTATTCCACAAGTTGCTGGGATTCTACGGTTGTGAAGACTCTCAACATCATAAAGTTGTCACTTACGTGTCCATTCTGAGAAATCATATATATACTCATCTCATTGATTTGATCATATTGATGAGCAAGGGTGGATTTTCTTGCTCGAAAAATCTAATGCATCTTTATGACCCCAAAAAAAAAAATTCGAATCTGTCTTGCACCCACTGTTTACTGCCTCAATGCTTGATCTGCATACAAAATTGCATTTCAGGGCTTGGCTATAAGAAGATGGAAAAGTAAGAGCCTTAATACACTATCCGACACTGAGGTGCGTATTATAATCGATGGCTAATTCATGCCCTTTTCACTTTTCTTGTCATGTAAATACACATCTTTTAATAAGGGATTAGTTATGCAGAGTTACCTATAATAGTCATTAAGCTTTAATGTGTCCGATAACGCAAACTTTCTGGGCTTGGAAGTTTCCTCACAAGTTTAGCTTAATGAGACAAAATTCCAAAAGCATGCCTCCCTTTCGATCCAACGATCACTTACATATCTTTATTTTTGCAATACCATCCGCATACTCTTACGGAGAACCCAACATACAAAAATACAATTACCCCTCATTAATTGATTTTAAGTGCTTTGGATGGCGAAATGAATTTAAAATTGGGGGATGAGTCGTAAATGGGAAGGGTATAAGAATAATTAATATTTTGGCATCCTTATCGAAATAGCATAAGGTGTCTTTATTGTGGACGCTCGGCATATAACATTAGATAGGTTTGGGTATCATGTTCACTTGTAAAGGGACATGACCCACGCACTGAATCGTTCCATGTCCAATAGCGACCTGAATATTTACTTGTACTTTGTTCTAGATGTCATTCTTATCTTTCTGTGGAGGATGACATGGTTGGAAGTGACGAAGAGCACGGAAAGCTGCAACAAAGAGCGGACGACGGGGGTGATTGGATATTGTACATGTGGGCGTGCATGGACCAGACGAGGCCGAGACAGCCACGCCGTAGCTGTCAAAGGCCAACAAGGGGGACGGAGCCAGTCCCCTGCGCCCCCTTACCCTCTTCTCTCACTCTCTATAAGTAAAATGAATACAAGCGAAGATTGTGGGTCTTTTTCTTTCCTTTTTTATGAGTGCATCAAAAGTCTTGAAATTTGTTAAGAAAGTGTGATTAAATTTTAAAACTTTGAAAAAAAATGAAATTGATTCCTAAAACTTGTCAAATTAGTGCAATGAAGTCCGGTAGCATCAAATTTGGCTGACGAAAAATGTGAACTTGAATTTTTTTTTTCTCTCTTACATGTGACCTTTTTGGTTCAAATCCTAACATTTTACCCAAATTTTATTTAAATTAGATTAAACAATTAAAAAAGGCCAAAAGTTTTACGGGAAAGAACGAAGACAAAACCCACAGGCCCCTCGCCTTTGGGTCATCCCCGCCACCCATTGTTCTCATTCACCTGTGAGGCCCCAGCTACAAGTCACAGAGAAAACTCCGGTGAAATAAGGGCACCGGCAGGCTCTCCAATTCATCAAACGCCCCTGCCCCGCGGCCATCTCCCTCTACCACAAAACGTCGCACACTTTAAGTGAATAGTTATAAGCTAAAGAACAATATGATTGATTTGCCCTGTATTAGTATATAATTATTATATAAATAGATCAAGAAGATAAAAAAAAATATTAAGTACCAAGCCTAGTTTGTGAATTTTTTTCTTCTAATTTTTAAGTTTACACAAGTATGAATTTTATGCCCTTTTGGCGAAAATTTAAAATCTTAAAAATAGTTCAGAATTATGAATTAGATCACTCGAATTTATTCATAGAAATTTGGATTAAACAAGTCAAGAGTATGGTAAACTCAAATAGCGGGCCCCCACATTTTTTACTTTAATCCATTTATGTTGTGGAATAAATTGGCTTTATATTAACTTGGAAATTGTAGTATTAATGACATTATAATGATTCATGAGGATGGTCCCGTCGCTTACTTTTCAGAGCATCATTTTCCGTTGTCATTGGATATATTTTTTGTGGAAAAGAAATAAAAGAATTTGCTTTTTCTGCGAACACAGGCTGGCAGATTCGCACGCACACGAATGGCCTCTGACTCTATAAATGACGGCCAGATGTCGTACCCCCAGTACCTTAATCAGTGATCACCCGTCCCTTCGCCTTCTTCAATCTCGGACGGGCTGCCGTCATCCCCGCCGAGCAAGAGGTCCGGCCACCATGTCCGTCGCAGGTAATGGCAACTCGAGGGTAGCGGCCCCTTTTTCTTGTCCCTTTTCTGCCGCCTTCGATGGTGACCTTGCTGCCGAGTCAAATAATTGATAGCCTAGTCTGCGTGACTGGCATGTGGGAGTGTTTTCTGTAGGATTGGACAAAGTAGGATGTGATACATGTTAAGAACATTCATTCTTTGAAGCTCGGAACAGAGAGGAAGCTTGAAACAGAGAAGTTAGACTGTAACAAAGACAAGTCTATGGCTGTCATTGGAGAAGCTTGGAAGAAGGAGAATTCGCAATTGTGTAACCAGTAATGCTGTCAAATAAGGCCAGCTGTGTATCTACATAAGTCGGTGAAGAAAAGACATCACGTGAACAATTTCCAGAAGAAAAAGAGAGGCAATTGATTCTGTTAGCTTAGCTTTTGTGAAATAAGTTCTTTTCTGTTTAAAGTCTTTCATTGATTCAGTTTTACGTTGACAGCTAGCATTCGGTTTTTCATTAAGCATCTGTTGTATATAGATAAAGAGCGACTTCTTCTTTGAAGATCAATTCATTGTAACAGTCTATGAGTGAACAGAGAGGAGAATACTCCATTGAAAGGTGCTCTGTATTTTTGAGGTGAATTCACCTTCATACAGAAGAGAATAAGGAATCATCTTCTTCAATCGCATTCATCTGTAATCTTGCCCTTCTTCACATGGTATCAGAGCTGTTATCGATCATCTGGATTGAAAAGATTTTTCACGAACTACACAAGTGTTCGTGAAATCAAATCAAAGGTATCTGGATTTCAATGATCGCAGCAGATCAAAGTAGCTGTTGATCATCTTCGTGTACTGATTTACTTGAAAGATCTCACAAGAATCTTGCGTTTGATTCTTCTGTTCCCTGGTAAGATCTGAACCTTGCTGGTATCACGAACAGATCATCATCTCGATTAACAGAATCAACAGGTAATCCTGTTTTTAGTCACAAAAATCGACTTCTGTCATCAAAAATCTCTGAAAGTGCAGCAATGGCAGGAAGGACACAGAAGTATCCATTTCCAATACACGTTAACATCTCCAATTTTGTCACGATTAAACTTGCTGAAGATAATTTTCTGTTGTGGCAAGCACAGTTTCAAAGGTTCCTTCGAAGTCAAGAACTCTTCGGTTTCATCAGTGGTGAAATATCTTCACCTCCTCGAACCCTAAACACTGAAACCGAAAATTGTGAAACAGAAGTCATAAATCCAGATTATACAGACTGGACAAGGACTGATCAGCTCGTTTCATCCTGGATTAGTGGAGCTGTATCTGAGAATATTCTGAGCTTGATTATTGGTTTAGAAACTTCTCATGAGGTATGGCAGACTCTGCTTAATCGTTTTACTCAGAAATCGGTAGCTCGAGAGTTTGAACTAAGAGGAAAGTTACAGGCATGTCAAAAACGAGATAGAATGCTTTCTGTTTATCTGAGGGAGTATAAGTCCATTTGTGATCAGCTGAATGCGATTGGAAAACCTATAGATGAGATAACTAAAATGTTTGGTGTTCTTGAGGGTTTAGGGTCTGAGTATGAGACTTTCAGAACTACTATCTACTGTTTGAAACCCCAGCCAGATTATGATGAAGTGATAGCACAGCTTGAACGATTTGAAACAAGATTAAAGACATATTCGGTGAATCAGTTTAACCCTAATCTGGCTTACTTGGGACAAAGAAGTTCTGAAACACAACTGAAAGGAAATTCTGAAAGAGAATACAGCTTTCAGACTTCAAGTTTTGGAAGTCAACGAGGTGGTAACAGAGGAGGACGCTTTTTTGGTCGAAGCCGTGCAATGAATAATGCAGGCCGTAGTTATGGATACTCGGGAAGAAATCAGTACTACGAGACCAAACAATTTGAATCGAAACGAACTGATCAACAATTCAAGCGAGAGGATTGATTATTCTAGTCCCGGACGGGGTTTCGTCCATATGCCGTTATTCACAAAGGTATCAAGACACTAAATCCTATCCGACTCAAGTCTTGATGCCACGAAACATGTGCAAAATGAGAAACCAACGAAAAGCATCCGGTTAGAATGTCGATTTGTAAAAGACCAGGACACGATGCTCTTCGCTGCTGGTATCGTTTCGATAACTCTTATCAGGCTGAAGAAATTCCAACTGCTTTGGCAGCAGTTCATTTAGAGGATCCAAGAGGAAGTGAGTGGTATCCTGATACCGGAGCAACAGCACATATTAGTGCTGATCCTGGTATCCTTCTCAACTCTACTCGATATACTGGAAATGACACAGTTATGATAGGTAATGGCTCTTGTTTACCTATTACTTATACTGGTAATACACAGTTGAATACAGAAAATAACACGTTACCTCTGAATGATGTCTTGATTGTGCCTGAAATCAAAAAGAACCTTCTCTCTGTTTCAAAACTGACAGATGACTATCCCTGTTCTTTTATTTTTGATAAAATTGGTGTCTATATAAAGGACAACCAAACCAACAAGACAGAGATGCTCGGAAGGAAAATTAGAGGACTTTACTGTGTGGATCCTCAAACTACAGCAGCATACTTTACTCGAAGACACGAGCAATAACAGCGGATATGTGGCATCAAAGATTGGCCCATGCAAACTTCAATATAGTAAAGCATTTGCAGAATAAAGACTTGATTTCTGTAATACAAAGTCGAATCCATTTGTAGCAGCTGTCAAGTTGCAAAAGTACAGCTTTACCTTTCCCATTATCGAGACTCTACTTCTACTATACCATTAGAAAAAATACATTGTGACATCTGGGTCCCTCACCGGTGAAATCTTCACAGAACTTTCAGTATTATGTCATATTTGTAGATAATTTTTCTCGCTACTGGGTCTATCCAATGAAGCTGAAGTCTGACTTTTATGACATCTTTGTCATGTTTCGAAACTAGTCGAGAAGCGTTTGATCATCAAATAAAAATGTTTCATTGTGATGGTGGAGGAGAGTTTACTAGTAACGGGTTTGAGTCATTTACAGAATTGTGGCATAAAGCGAGTCCCGTCTTGCCCTCATACACCGAACGAATGGAATTGCAGAGAGGAAGCATCGCCATATAGTCGAGTTGGGGTTAGCCATGATGTATCATTCTCGAGTTCCTTTGAAGTTCTGGGTAGATTCTTTCATAACAGCCAACTATATTATCAACATTCTTCCTACACCAAAATTACAAATGGATTCTCCCTATTCCAGACTTTTTAATAAGCAGCCTAGCTATGACCATCTCAAGGTTTTTGGTTGTGCTTGTTACCCGTGTCTTCGATCCTATGCTCAACACAAGTTCGACCCTAGATCTCTCACTTGTGTTTTTCTGGGCTATAGTGAACGGCATAAGGGGTATCGTTGCCTTGTACCTACTAATGGCAGAATTTATGTTAGTCGCCATGTGGTCTTTGATGAAACCTTCTTTCCATTTAAAAGGAAGGTAATATCTGACTATGATCAGTACACAACTTTGTATAATCAATGGGCAGATGTGGTTAATCTTCTTGATTCCACAAACACAACCTCAGTGGACAACCCTTCCACTAATCATACAACATCATTTCAACTACCTCCATCTGTAACAATCGATCGCACTCATATATCACAATATGAGGGTGTTCCACATATATCAGCTTCTCCTCAGCAGCAGTCAGACTCTTTTAATAAAGGATGGAACAAAGACGTGTACCGTTTTGCCACTCTCTTCGCCTCCACCTCTGCGCTATAGTCATCAACCCAGCATCGTCGTTGCCTTCGGCCGCCACCTATCTAGCCTCTCTCACATTGTCTCACCGTGGCGTCTCCTATGGTTGTGCAGTCACCAACCTGTGGCGCTCACTTTGCCGCCAACTCTGTTCCGTCTTGATCCTCAAAACTGCGACCCTTGCGGCCTCACATCGCCTTAGATGGTGGGGTTGACATGATTGTCGGCAAGGCTGTCATCACAGATGAGCAAGAGAGGGAGAAACAAGGCGATGGCGATGCACGATCACTGCAGGTGGGCAGGGAGAGAGGAGAGAAAAATTTGCAGATCTGCCTAAATGGGAGGAATTGCAAAACACCTCTGTTTTGCTCCCTTTTTTTTCCTTTACTCCTGAGAAGATTTTCAAGTTCAAGAAGATTATGTGTCTCTCCTCTTGTCTTATCGGAACATTTGTCTAGTAGTTTTTTCCGTCAGTATGAATACTGTAGTTATCATATTTAGACGACCTTTTTTTCTTTTCCCGTGGTATTGGATTACATGAGAAACTTCTTGATTCCTTATGATACAATAATTTAGCCTGTCCAAAATGCAAGCAATGAAAATTCAGGTCATCGAATGAATTGAGAAATTCGCAGCTTCGATTCTCTTTTCTTTTCTTCTTCATTTTCCCCATTTTGGTGATGAAGGTGTTCTCTCGTCTAATTCCCTTTGCCGAACGCATAGAATCAATCATTGAACAGCTTGATCAGCAAGTGACGGACATGTTACGCATATCAAACCCTATTGACCATCAGTCAAAGCTACTCATTGCTTCAGTTTCCTTTTAGCAATCATTTGTGAGCCATGTGTATTAGCTGGATTTTACGGGGTACTGAGATGTGCAGTGACCAGTGGTTTATCTGTGATTTAATCTTTTGGAGATGGCAACATGCTACTTCTATCAGTCATTTTGTTTGGAAAACTGCTATTATTGGATATTAAGTATTTTACTCGTTTCTTCTTTTGTTAATTCATTAATAGGATTGAAGCAGAGGCACAAGCGTTTTCAAGCCAATATCCTGAACGCTGGTATGGCATTAGCTCTTAAATCAACTTGGTTCGCTCAGTTTAGGAAACCCATATTTTTTTGTGGTGTTTGGTCTTCGCAACTACCAGTTGTTTCTACCGAAAGAACTACAGCAATGGCTGCTCGTGGCGCTAAATCGACAACTAGCATCTCTGAGACATTTGCTAAATTGAAGAAAATGGGCAAGGTAAGAACTTCATTTGAGTTCTTCTTGCTTGTAAACGGTTTCAATGATCATCCTCTGTGACTGCTTGCTGCGAATTTTTGATTGTTTGTTGGTTTTTCAGCTGATGGTTCATCCAATGCGACATGACGTGGCTGCTTTCTAGTTGAATCTCAGTTAAACTTCTGAGCCTTTTTGTGCATGTGTTGGGAATAGTAAGGTTGAGCAATTGTATTCCAGAGATTGTTGTATCGTACTTAGATTACTAGTTCAAACTGGCACGGCTGGCTAATTAACGTGTTTCCTAGAATATCTAGCCACTTTGGTTTTCTTCTATGATAGTAAATGTGAAAGGCAGTAGACAATGCTTTTGATTTTCTAGGCTGGTCATTGCTTGGGACGCAGAAATGTACCGCTGACAGATATGAGGTCAATCATTCTGTGCCTCCCTATGATTTATGTGCTCTTTAATGCATGAGAAGTTATCTTTAGTATACTCCTATAATTGGATAATGTAGTTATTTTTTATGAACTTACCATTAGTTGGAAAAAAAATTAGTATACAGTACAATTTCATGTTGTTCCGTTGATTTTGTTTCAAACGACACATGCTTGCGTGTGAACCACTTTATGTCTATAGCATAAGATCATCATGGATAATCACTCTAGGAGTCCAATATTATCTCTTTCTTAGATTTCAAAAGATTTTCCCTCTTCTCATGGTATAGTACCCTCAGTGGCGATGGGATCGATCTCGACCAACAATGAAGAAGGAAATGTAATGCTCAGGCTTTGCATGAGTTGGCCAATCCTCTACTAATAGACAACAAGGCATTGTGCTGGGATTTTGGCATAGGAAATATGAAATGATTAAACCATCAAGTCTCATTTCCAGAACTAGCTACACAACGATTGAAGTTTCTTTATTCAAATTTTTGTTCCTGTACTCTTGATTTATATTTCCGTTTCCCTTCATTTTTTATTTCTGATGCTGCAGTTTTTACTGAACAGGTTGTTCCGCAATCTATTGCTATATTCTCAAACTATAACCCAATTCTGAAGTTTGGCGTGGAGAGGTTCATGTCCACCATAAATGATGCAGGGGTTCATGGTAATTTGCAAGTTTCCCTCTTGCCTTCTTACTTGAAACCCTTACATTGACGTACAACACTTTGGTTAGATGTTGTAACTTGAAAGAAAATCAGTTAATGTTTTTCCCCCTTCCTTGCCAAGACAAGAGATCAGTTGAGTGTATTCAGCTTTGAATGCAGATATCATGGCATAGGCGAGAATTTTCATCATGGCCTCATTACTAGCACAAACTCGATTGCGTGGTTAAGTTCTTCAACTTATTTAGTTTAGTTTCTCATTGAAATATTATTGAAAAAGCTATCAAGGGGATGATCACCAATGGATTGGATGAATACTATAGTTACAACATGATGAGCAAAAGCCAAAAGCTTATTTTGTAAATCTACCGTGAAACGTATTTTTACCAAAAGTGACTCCGTGAAAGAGTGAGAAATCATTTGGCGTTTTTGGCAACCAGTCCCCTTATTGCATGGTAGAAAAACAATTGGTCAACCAATTATTTTTTTGAACCCCCATTTCTTCTCTCTTTTAATCTGGCTTGGAAAGTCATCCTCTAAGTTAACCCTTAAAAACAATTAAAAAAAATGGCATTACAATGTGCTCCAAGTTAACCCTTAATGAACAGTGAACCCACTAATGCTTATGTATCAACCCAATTTGTTGAGAGTTTCAATGTTAGAGCAGCTGGGAGTTGTTCGAATTCACATGGAGAGAGAGGGAGACACCACTCAGCATGTTTGTTGGAGGGAGATCGAGGCTTGTTTGAGAAGATTTTCGATGAGGCGGTGTATAACAATATGGGATGTGTTCGGATGAACATCGAACCCATCTTTTGGGTGGATTCAATGGGAAATTGTTTTATTAAGTTGAATAAGTTTGGCCGTCTGCGAGGGTCTTTTTCCTCCTTTTCAGTTTGTTTTCTGTTTGATGGATTAGGATATGTTTCTTAACAGGAAATTTATGTGATCAGCACCTTGCTGAGGATGAAGAACAAAAAATTTTAACCATTATATCTTGGTTTTTACAAGAATGCAAGGTTTAGCACAGTTTCTGTTTTTTCGATAAGCCTTTTTGTCAAAGTTCTTACTCCTCTCCTCCATACCTCTCTTCTGATCTAAAACAACTTATTCCCCATTGTGCAGGTCAGCGTTCTCCTGGGGTTTATGGCGTATTCATTAGTTACAAGCAGAATGACATGCTCCACACTGTGAGCCATCTCAAGGGTGCTCTTGAGCGGAGAGGGATAAGAACATTTGTTGATTTTACACTGGATGGAGGAGTACAGTTCCAGCGAGAGATCAACGATGTCATTGAGCAGTCAGAGATTGCTGTTGTGGTAGCCTCTCAGAGTTATCATTTCTCGCCATGGTGCCTTAACGAGCTGGTGAAGATCCTCGAATGCCAAAAAAAGGGCGGTCTTATCTTGTTGCCCATTTTCTGGGGCATCAATGCAAGAGATTTGCGAGAGCAGTCCATACTTTTCATGGAGAACATTGGCCAAGGCGAAAAGGGTTTCAAGCAGGATAATCCACACCAGATCCAGAGGTGGAGAGACGCTTTGCGAGCGCTGGGCATGATCAAGGGATGGTCTGCTAGTGCCAGGTACTAAACTCTTTCCTATCTAAGGTCTGTCTTCTTGTAAGTAAACTTTTTTTTTTTTTTTTTTTGAAATTTCTGAAGAATGTTACTTAGTTTGTGCATGAGAACATAAAACTTACTTTTAAAGGCTGCCTGCTCTGGTCAGCAGGAATTAATAACTGAAAAGTGGAATCTCTTCATTTTGATTTTGGTATATCTGCATGAGGCAACGTACTGTAATTTGCCACACTCTTGTATCTCTAGTCTACTAATTCAAGTTGGTGATATGAAGTGTTCTATTGGTAGAAAGCATTATAAATAAAACTAGGATATTGGTTCTTACTCTAGGCCAATTTATTAAGTGATTCTCCATCAATCTAATAGTTTCTGAAGTTCTATAAGATACGGACTTGAAGACACCAGTGGCCACATTAGGAGTTGATTATCTTTTCGTGCTTCTACAATTGAAAACGTCAGTGAGGTGGACCTGTGGTTGCTTCTGCACTAATGGTACCTGAGCCATACTTCATCCTTGTTTGATTTATTTCTTTTTCTCTTAGAATTTTACATTTGTTGTTCAAAGGTATAGAGACGAATAGAAGAGACATTAAATTTTCTGGTCTTAAGAAAAGTAAAAACTTTTGACCAAATTAATGTGCATATTGATCACATACCACGTCTCTACTCCTTGAAGTTCTGTTTGGTCCATCGCCTGTAATATAAGCATCTATTATGATAATATTACTTTGTAACCTTGAGCTATTAGTGAACGGTTCAATTATTTCTTCTATGATGACCGCGTTTTCCGTTGAAGTGTGTGATTAGTGGGGTAATTATATTTATGTTAGGAGAATGCTAATATCCATGCTCTCAAGTTGAACATGATGCCTGAACTTTAAGTTTATTGAGAGAGAGAGAGAGAGAGAGAGAGAGAGAGAGAGAGATTGTTATCATTCGGGAAATACTTTCTGAGGCAGAAAAAAGATAGACATGCGTCACACGCCAGATCAGTGAAGAGGCAATACAAATTCAAGTGTGGGTTAATTAACCAAAACATGTTACCTTGCGAAAACTTTTTTGTACATTCAGACGAAACCTAGACATATGTTGTCTTTCTTCTTCTCAGAAATAAATTTGAATACTAGTTAGAAAATTTTTGACCCTCTTAATATTTTCTTCCTGTCGACTAGCGCTAATGATCGGACACGCCTTTTGGTGCTTACAGTTTGGAAAAAACTGAAGCTGAAGTGATCGAGGAACTTGCGGACAAAATCTCAGCCAAGCTGAACCGTTCGGTTTGAACGTTGCTTCCCATCCCGCTGGGTTCGTCTCATCTCAAGTAGAACCAAAACATATATGAAGTGCAGCAATTATATCATTCAGCGTATAGAGTATCGTTTTTGGAAATTACATATAAGATGGAGTGCCCTTGCCCCGGCCTCCTAGTTTTATCTCAACCCTGACCAGCTTTTGTTCCCTCGACCTCCCCAGAGGTGACTCCATATAAAATTGACTTTGTATTTAGAGAAAAGTTGCAATTTGTTAGCATATTGCATTTTATATAATCGACTTTCTCATTAACGTCTGTTCTCGTAAGAGGATTTTGTCATATCAAGAATTGAACAATTCTACTCCATTATACAGTCACAGGTTATCCATTTGGGTCGTCCGCATTTTCTTCAGAGACCCTCCCTCGCTTCCTAAGCCAGTCCTTTTCTCTTCCTCGCTATCACCGTCGTTTTCCTCTTCGCTTTTCGAGACCTCATCACTCATCAAATCGCTAGCATTAGCCAAATCCGACCCGTCAAAATCGTAGGCCAAATCGGCCTCGTGCTCATCCATCCCGAGTATAAAAGTACGACCACCTTATCATTGGCCTCGCACCAATTGTGCAAATAAATCGGACCGCGATCATGCACAACGAAAACCCTAGCTCCAGGACCCAAATCCAACATCCCGCCCATGTCGCGGTGGCGCCCCAAATTTATCAGAAGGAATCGTGACGGTGGCACCCTCGGGCACTCTTGTCGGACCGGGCAGCATATTTGTTTATTTCCCGAAATGACACGACATTAGGTAGCAAGTGCACTGCACCGAATCCGACTCGAGGTCATGGAAAGTGGCTGAAAGCACAGAGAGAATCCACATCGAGGAGGTCGACGAGAAAGTGAGGAGAGGAGAATTGATCGAGGACAGAACAGGTTCATGCACCGAGTCTTTAAAATCCTAATTAACAGGAATTATTTGGTGAGTGCACTTTACGCACTAACGTGGTATCGATAAAGAAAAATCACGTGAGATAGATGAGGGACCATTTCCCATTAAACACTAAACAACTAAATATTTTTATGCTTTTGGAAAAGTATAGTTCACCGAATCGTCACTAGTTTTTACTTACTGATGATCATATGATAATTTTTTTTTTTTTTTTGGGGTGGGATTACTTTTAATCTGTAAGTTGTGTTGATGGCAATTGAGCCCATACACTTTGAATCTTGACAACAGTGGTCCTGCACGGGCTTTTGTTTTTTGTTTTTTCTTTCTTTCTTTCTTTCTCTCCTTTTTTTGTAAAGATGTTGAAAAGAAAATGTCAATGGGCCCCCTCACAGGAGAGCTGGGTTGAACAAAGCAATTCGAGCACATGCAAAAAGAAGATGTCGCAACGAATTCGACTGACTCTCTCTCTCTCTCTAGCTTTCTCTCTCTACTATCTTAGGAGAACAACAAAATGCTAAATGAATTGCGAGAGCACATCTCTACTATTAATTTTGTGGTCTCCGTAGCAAAGATTCACATAATTAATAGTCGAGGTGATATTTGGTCAATGTGCCTATAACATTTAGGGCTCAAGGTTCATAAAAATGATCTTCCCTCGTCGCATAACCCTTTGATAAGATCAGATTCTGGAAACTGTCTAATCTACCATGAAGATGCTTTGCTTAAGAAGTAATGCTTTGTCGTTACTACTAGTTTTTTGAAGGATATGCAGTCTAGTACATGAATTGCCGGCTAAAATAGCAAAATCTAGACTTAGGACCCCTATTTGGTTGTCATAAATGTGGATATAATTTATCAAAATGGAGTCATTTCCTATTGAAACCTTTTTTTCTTTTCTTTTTTTAAGCTGCTACTACAGCATGTCCAACTTTTGTGGATGCAAAAGGCCTTCCGACTAGGCTAAACTGTTTTGCATTTTCCCAATGAGTTTTCAAAATACTGAACCAAATGCACTCCTAGCCCACCATGTGTATGGATGGCTGGTTAAATACATACAATTATACACAGCATCAAGTGAATTTTAGGAGTGATATGTGACAGAAGAGGTAGCTACACATGGATATTTGACTACTGATAGAAATAGACAAGGGTTTCCATAGTCACAGCTCAATTACGATCCGAAAAGTGAAACTGTCGACCGCTCGGGGGACTTTGTAGGTTCTGAATGTGATCGGATATTGAATGGTCTGTTCACGTTCCTTCCTTTTTCATCCTTTATGTCAAAGCAAATAAACGGAAAAGAACAGCCTAGCCTGTATTCCCCTAGTTAGATTCCTTTCCTCTTTCGTGTTACGCAACTGGGGAGACAGAGGTGATTCTGCGGATCAAAGAACCGATGTTTTCACCCACGAGGCTAACCTGATTACTCATCTACTTTGCATCGACTGTGTAAGAATAACGGCGTTGATTAGTTACTCTTTTTATTTATATTTTCATAAATACTAACTTGATTCGGATTAGGTGTAAAATTGAGCCGAGTAGAGTCGATACACTGCCAATCTCTAACTTGACTAGACTCGCAAGTTTTGCGCTCGCAAAGCTACACGAGCTCAATCAAGTGTTGCTTAAGCTTAATTGTGATACTCGAGCTCGATTTAACTTGACTTGTTGATTTTAAAATAAAGCTCAAGCTTAATGTGATTTTAAGTATCTTGTGTCTATTTTTACAATTATTGAATATTTTTAAAATAATGAAAGCCCAAAGCCCATCAAGATGAATATGGGTGAGGTCGAGCCTGAGTCGACAAGATATTCAAGTAGCTTGAATTCAAACTTGCCGTCAGCGGAGTCAAGCCAAGCTACAACCGAGTTGAGCCGTTCACAAATTGAATAATGAAAAGTTATATGTGATGATGACAATGTAAACATTATGCTTTCAAACTTTAAGGGTACAATTATTATATAAAAGTTAAATCAGCATCAAGATAGGACTTTCGCCGGGCTGATCGTCTTCGTCCATCTGGAACATAGAACAAGATTCAGACAAGTTGACATCGCATTAGGTTAGGGTTTCTACCTTCAGCTCCATTTTTATAATTATTGAACATTTTAAAAATAATGAAAGCCCTCGCCCAAATCCATTTGATGCTGGCTCGGAGCAAGGGCTGTGATGCCCTCGCCGGCTGCTGGGGCTGCAAGGGAGTGATGCCCCCACCGGCCAATCAAGGGCATGTGAGCCCTCACCCAAATCTCGCGAGGATTTGTCAACGGAGCTCTCATCTAAGTGGAATCACAAGAAATTAAGCATCCAGTTGGATTGAGAAAAGTTGGATGCTTGACCTGGCATCCACTGAAAAAGGACGCCCGGCCCTTCAATGGGGCTCAAATACCATCCGGATTCTTGCATTATTCAGAAAAATAAGATATCCAGATCAAACGACATATAACAGCATATATTCCTTTGAAGTCTGTCTGCAAGTTGGAGCATGTTTTGCTGCTTAATTAATAAAACTTAGCAAGTTCATGGGATCTTATGCTGGTGATGACTCATCATTGTTAAGTGGTCACGGACAGGTGTTTTCTTCTTTTGGCGGGGGGGCGACGAATATATTCTTATATCTGTAGTTTATTGCCTTGATGCCTGACGCAAAACAACTATTATAGGAAAGTATTTCAAAAATCTGAAACTTTGGGTTTTTGTTTTTTGTTTTTTTTTACATTGTTCGAGTAGCTCTCTCTTATTTGTTTAATTAATAAGTTTAATTTTACTAGCTTGGCAATCTCAAAAAAAAACAAAACAAAAAGAGCTATTGGATGCATGCGCATGAGATTGATAGATTGGACACAGTAGCATCATGCACACAAGATATAGTCATGTCTCACGGAAAAATTTCACAATTAAAAATGATAAATCGACCATACCAGTACTAAGTGTATATTGCGTACTTTATTATTAATGGAGTAATAATAATATTGTCCAAGAAGAACATTATTAATAATATGAGGATTAGAGGCAAAACAGAAAAGACGCTCAAAAGGAGAGGTCACGACGAAGGATGTCAAGTTGCTTATTTATTTATTTTTTTGGTCGTGAGTCAAGTTGCTTATTTAGACTATATGAATATGCCGAAATGTTATTCCTACGGCAGAGGACCTGGTACACGCGTCAGAGCAATAGCCTGAGCCTGTCAGGAAGGGATGTGACACTTCAGTTCGTGCTTCAACCTAGGACAACAGTCGGGAATTGAGGGAGCAAAGCTCCGATGGTCCATTCCAAAAGCGTACAGCTGGCCCCCTGTCCTAGGGAAGCACATGCTAGTGACGGATTGACCGTCTAGGCGATGAACGAAAAGCAAGTTTCCTGCAGAAAAAAGGAGAAAAAAAGGAATTATTTCTTTAGATTTTTTTAATGCAAACCCTATTTTTCATTATGCTAAAAAAATATTAGCACTGCAAAGAAGACGCTAGTGCAGTGTTTGATTCTTATCAAAAAAATAATAACTTGCAAGTGAAGCTAATGCTTTACTTTGATGCTTTGTATGTTTGCCAAAATACAAAGGATGCGGTAATGGGAGAAAGAAAAAATTCGAGTTGCTTAAGGAAATAGACTTAAATTAACGTAGGATAAGCAAAATCACCTATGTATGGAACTTATGTTCAACAGATTTATTGAGTAAAACCATAATTATATTTGCATTCTCAGTTGTTTAACCAATTTAAGTTGAGATATAAATTAACTTTGGATTAACTTGGATATGGAATTAATAATATTATTATGAATTATGAGGATGCCCCCGTCGCTTCTTTCAGAGCATCATGTTCCGTTGTGATTGAATATCTTATTTCTTGGTGAAAAAAATGAAGTCATTTTTTTGCAAACATAGACTGTGGTAGACTCGCACGCACACGAATGGCTTCTAACTATAAAATGACGGCTAGATGTGATGGGGCATTTCAAGTACTGTAATCAACTGTCCCGTCGCCTTTTTCAATCTTTGACGGGCCACCGTCATCTCCGTTGAGCAAGAGGTCCGGCCACCGTGTCCGTCGCAGGTAACAACAACTCGACTGGGACGGCCACTTTTTTCTTGTCTCTTTTCCACCGCGTTCGATCGTGACCTAGCTGCTGAGTCAAATAAATGATCCCCCGGTCTGAGTGACCGGTTTGTGGGAGCGTTTTCTGTAGGATTGGACAAAGGAGGATGGGATATATGTTAGAAAGGATGGAACAAAGACATGTACCATTTTGCCTCTCTCTCCACCTCCACCTCTGCGCCATTGCCATCAACCCAAGATCGCCGTTGCCTTGGGCCGCCACCTATCAAGCCTCTCTTACATAGCCTCACCGCCACGTCCCCTATCGTTGTCCAATCACCAACCTGTGGCGCCCAATCGGCCGCCAACTCTGTTCCGTTTCGATCCTTAAAATTGTGACCCTTGTGGCCTTGCGTCACCTAAGATGGTAATCTCGGTTTTGGGCAACCTCAGTTCTGGAATTGACGTGATTGTCGGCAAAGCTGTCTTCACAGATGAGCAAGAGAACCAGAAACAAGGCAACGGCGATGCATGATCGGTGCAAGTGGGCAGGGAGAGGAGAAATATTTGCAGATTTGACCTAAATGGGAGGAATTGCAAAACACCTCTGTTTTGCTCCATTTTCTTTTTTTTTCCCTTTACTCCTGAGAAGATCTGCAAGTTCAAGAAGATTACGTGTCTCTCCTCCTATCTTATCGTGACGTTTGTTTAGTAGTTTTTTTCCCTCTGTATGAATATTGTACTCATCCTGTCAAAAATGCAAGCAATGGAAAATCGGGTCATTGAATGAGTTGAGAAATTCGCAGCTTTGATTCTCTTTTCTTTTCTTCTTCTTTCCCTATTTTGGTGAGGAAGGCGTTTTGTCCCTTGGCCGAACACAAAGAATCAATTATGAAAAAGGCTTGATTGGCAAGTGGCGGTTGGATATGTTACGCTTATCAAACCCTATTGTAACTATCAGTTAAAGCTGCTCATTGCTTCAGTTTCCTTTTAGCATTCACTTGTGAGCCATGAGTATTAGCTGGATTTTACAGAGCACTGAGATATGCAGTGGCCAGTGATTATATCTATGATGTTATCTTTTGGAGACAGCAACTTGCTACTTCTATCAGTCATTTTGTTTGTAAAAGGGCTATTATTTGATATTAACTGTTTTACTTGTTTCTTTTTTTGTTAATTCATTAATAGGATTGAAGCAGAGGCATAAGCGGTTTTAAGCCAATATCCAGAACACTGGTATGGCATTAGTTCTTATATCAACTGGGCTTGCTCAGCTTAGGAAACCCTTGTCTTTTTGTGCTTTTTGTTCTTCACGACTACCAACTTATTTCTACCAAAAGAACTACAACAATGGCTGCTCGTGGCACTGAATCGACAAATGGCATCTTTGAAAAATTTGCTAAATTGAGGAAAAAAGGCAAGGTAAGAACTTTATTTGAGTTTCTTCTTGCTTGTTAACGATTTCAGTGACTATCCTTTGTGACCGTTTGCTGTGAATTTTTCATTGTATGTCTGTTTTTTGGTTGATGGTTCATCTCGATGTGACATGACGTGGTTGCTTTCATGTTGAATCTCGGTTGAACTTTTGAGCATTTTTGTGCAGAGTGTTGGGAATAAGTAAGTT
Organism: Eucalyptus sideroxylon; assembly: GCA_014182405.2. Lineage (NCBI taxonomy): Eukaryota > Viridiplantae > Streptophyta > Magnoliopsida > Myrtales > Myrtaceae > Eucalyptus > Eucalyptus sideroxylon. Next base: position 28,383,996 of record CM024554.2, on the reverse strand, counting down.
TGAGCAATTGTATTCAAGAGATTGTTGTACCACTTTTAGATTAGCTCTTGTGGCAAATAGTTCAAACTGGCACGACTGGCTAATTAATATGTCAATTGATTTCCTAGAATATCATTAGCTAGTTTGGTCTTTTTCTCTATGATAGTAAATGGGAAAAGCAGTAGGTAATGCTTTTAATTTTCTAGGCTGGTCATAGCTTGGAATGCAGAAATGTACCGCTCACAGTTATGAGTTCAATCATTCTGTGCCTCCCAATGTGCTCCAAATGCACGAGGAGTTATCTTTACTGCACTCCTTTTTTAACTGGATAATGTACTTACTTTCTATTAACTTGCCATTAGTTGGAAAAGAAATGAGTACACAGTATTATTTCATGTTTTTCCATTGAGTTTGTTTCAAATGACACATGCTTGTGTGGGAACCGCTTTACGTCTACAGCAGAAGATCATCATGGATAATCACTCTAGAGCCAAAATGATCTCTTTCTTAGATTCCAAAAGATTTTCCCTCTTCTTATGGTACAGTACCCTCAGTGGTGATGGGATCGATCTCTTCCTCATCATCCAAGTTTAAATAAGTTTAAAACATTGAAGAAGGAAACATAATGCTCCGCCTCTGCATGAGTTGGCCAATCCTCTACTAGGAGGAGTTGAAATTATAGCAACGAATAGACAACAAAACATTGTACTGGAGTTTTTGGTATAGGATGGTAAATATGAAATGATTGAACCATCGAGTCTCATGTCCAGAACTAGCTGCGCAAAAATTGAAGTTTCTTTATTCGAAGTTTTGTTCCTTTATCTCAAAGGTCTTCTTTTTCAGGCGGAAGCCACTCGATCCTTGGCAAGGGGTAGTGTTTTAACGCCACGTTGAATGAGGTAAGGCTGGAAATTACTTGAAGAGACTGATTAATTGTTGCCAAATCTTGTTCTCCTTCTAATGGACAGTTCAAGGTCTAGTATGATTCATTCTGGTCAGATTGAATTTACTAACCTAGCATTATTTCCAATGCGGAGAATTTAAATTTGTGATACTGCTGTTGAAATTTTCCATACTATGTGTTACTCTCACGTAGTGTCATCCATTTCTGATGATAGCAAGTTGAATTTGCTTCACATAATGCTACCTTTTAGGTTGAAATTGCTCAGTGACATTACACCATATTGTTCGTCTAAAATTCAGTGCTCCCATTTTTACTAAAGATGGAAGTGATGTATACATTCAATCATCCGAGGCAATTGTAGAACGGTTCCAGTACTCATGATTTATATTTTCATTTCCCTGCATTCGTTTTTGAGATCTTTTCTGATGCTGAGTTTTTACCGAATAGGTTGTTCCACGATCTATTGCTATACTCTCAAACTTCAACCTAATTCTGAAGTTTGGCGTTGAGAGGTTCATGTCCACCAAGAATGATGCAGGGCTTCCTGGTAAATTTCAAGATTTCCTCTTGCCTTCTGACTTGGAACACTTGCATTGACGTGCAACACTTTGGTTAGATGTAGTAACTTGAAAGAAAATCCTTTTTTTCATTTTTGCCCCCTTCCTTGCCAAGATAAGAGATCTGTTGAGTGTATTCAGCTTTGAATGCAGATATCATGGCATGGGCAAGAATTGTCATCATGCCCTATTACTGGCACAAACTCGATTGCATGGTTAAGTTCGATTTATTTGGTTTAGTTTTTCGTTGAAATATTATTGAAAAAGCTATCAAGGGGATAATCACCAATGGATTGGATGAATACTATAGTCTCAACATTACGAGCAAGCCAAAAGGTTATTTTGTAAATCTACCGGGAAAATTATTTTTACCAAAAGTGACTCTGTGACCCTACAAAAAGAGTGAGAAATCATTTGGCATTTTTGGCGACAAGTCCCATTAGTTGCATGGTAGAAAAACAATTGGTCAACCAATTATTATTTTGAACCCCCATTTCTTCTCTCTTTCAGTCTGGCTCGGAAAGCCATATCCTCCAAGTTAACCCTAAAAAACAATTAAAAAGGGGAAAAAGTCACCCAAAACCCCGAACTTTGTCCAAAATGATAAATTTACCCAATTTTTTTTTTTTGTGACATAAAAAACCCCAACATTTGCTAACTGTGGTACAATTACCCAAAACTCTATGACCAAGAATATATTTGTCTTTTTCTTCCTTTTTCTTTTTTCCTTTTTTCTTCTTTTCTCTCTCCTTCATCGGCCATGGTGGAGGGAAGCTGGACTCAGGCAAGGGCGGCCCTCATATAGGTGTTACCTTTGCCAGCCCATGAGAGGACAGCCCTCACCAAATCCTGCGAGGGCAACCCTTGCCCGACACTAGGCGAGGGTAGGTTAGATCTAGCAAGGAATGCCCTCACTTGTGTTGGGCGAGGGCTGTCCTCGCCCAACGCAAGCAAGGGCCACCCTCGCCCAATGCCATTGAGGGTGCCCTTGCCTAACGCTAGTGAGGGCAACCCTTGCCTAGCTTTCCTCTACCATGGCTAACGGAGGGAAGAGAGAAGAAGAAGAAGAAAAATAAAGAAAATAAATTAAAAAGTAAAATACGAAAATGCCCTATAGTTTGAGATGTATGTGTCACACAGATATAAGTTTAGAGTTTTTTGTGTCATAAGAAAAATTTGTGGTAAATCTGTCACTGTTTTTAGCAAAGTTTGTGGTTTCTTATGTTACCAAAAAAAAAAGTTTGAGGTAAATTTGTCACTTTGGGCAAAGTTTGGGATTTTTGGTGGCATTTTCTCATTAAAAAAGAATATGTCAGTACACTGTGCTCCAAGATGAATAGTGAACGCATTAACGTGTATGTATCAACCCAATTTGTAGAGAGTTTGAATGTTAGGGGAGCTGGGAGTTGTTCGAATTTACATGGAGAGAGAGGGAGACACCTCAGCATGTTTGTTGGAGAGTGATCGAGGCTTGTTTGAGAAGATTTTGATGAGGTGTTGTATAACACTGGAATTTGTTCCGATAAAATCGAACTCATCTTTTGGGTGGATTCAATGGGAAATTGTTTTATTAAGTCGAATAAATTTGGCAGTCTGCGAGGGTCTTTTCCTCCTCCTCAATTTCTTTTCTGTTCGCTGGTTAGGATATGTCTTTGAACATGAAATTTATGTGATTGGGACCTAGGAACAAAAATTTTAACTATTATATCTTGGTTTTTACAAGAATATAAGGTTTAGCACAGTTTCTGTTTTTGATAAGCCTCTTCATCAAATTCTTAATCCCCTCCTCGACACCTCTCGTCTGATCTCAAACAATGTATTCCCCATTGTGCAGGTCAGCGTCCTCCTCGGGATTATGACGTATTCATTAGTTACAGGCTGGAGGACATGCTCCATACCATGAGCCATCTCAAAAACGCTCTTGAGCGGAGAGAAATGAGAACGTTTTTTGATTATACACTAGATGGAGGAGTACCGTACCGACCAGCAATCGACGAAGCGGTTGAGCGGTCGAAGATCGCTGTCATGGTCGTCTCTCAGAATTATCATCTCTCACCGTGGTGCCTTAACGAGCTGGTGAAGATCCTCGAATGCCGAAAAAAGTGGGGCCTTATCGTATTGCCCATTTTCTGGGGCATGAATGCAAGAAAGCTGCGAGAGCAGCGGAGACATTTCGTGAAGAACATTGGCCAAGGCGAGAAGGGTTTCGAGCAGGATAATCCACACCAGGTCCAGAGGTGGAGAAATGCTTTGCGAACACTGGGCATGATCAAGGGATGGACTGTTAACATCAGGTACCAAATCCTTTCATTGTTCATGATAACACAAAACGTACTTTTAATGGCCGCCTGATCTGGTCAGTAGGAATTAGTTAACTGGAAATGTGGAATCACTTCACTTAGATGTTGGTATGTCTACGCGAGGCAACGTAATGTGGTCATGTGCCACACAAAACTTACTTTTATATGTGGAATCTCTTCACTTAGACGTTGGTATATCTGCAGTAGGAATCAATAAATTAAGTTATCTCCACCAATCTAATACTTTCTAAAGTTCTGTAGGACATAGACCTGAAGACACCAAAATACCACATTAGGAGTTAATAATGTTTTCGTGCTTCTACAATTGAAAACGTCAATAAAGTGGACCTATAGTTGCTTCGTCTAGACCTTACTCTTGGAAATCTCTGTGTTTGTTTCGATTTTTACTTATGAGTCATTAATAGTTCGTTTGCATTAATCCTAATTAGATTTATTTTATTTTATTTTTTCAGAATTTTACATTTGTTGTTCGAAGTTATAGAGACGAATAGGAGAGTCATTAAATTTTCTGGTCTTAAGAAAAGTAAAAACTTTGGACCAAATTAATGTGCATATTGATCTCATTCCACATCTCTACTCCTTGAAGTTCTGTTTGGTCCATCACCTATAATGCAAGCGTCTATTATGATGGTTATACCTTGTAACCTTAAGCTATTATTTCTCCTATGATGAACAACATTTTCCGTTGAAGCGTGTGATTAGTGGGCTAATTATGTTTATTTTTCTGAGGAGAATACTAATATCCATGCTCTTGAGTTGAATGTGATGCCTGAACTTTAAGTTCCATATGAGAGAAAGAGAGATTGCTATCATTCATGGAATACTTTTTGAGGGGATTGCGTAGTTATCATTTTGTGCAGCAAAGAAAAGATGAAAACGGACACGTGCCACGTGCAAGCACTGGATCAGTGAAGAGGTGATAGAGAATCGAGGGTCGGATCATAGCCAAAACATGTTACCTTGCAAAACTTATCCGTACACTGAGGCGAAACCTAGACATATTTTGTCATTCTTATTCTTAGAAATAACTTTGAACGCTAGTTAGAAAAATTTTGACCCTCTTGATATTTTCTTCCTGTCGACTAGTACTAATCATCGGACATGCCTTTTGGTGCTTACAGTCTGCATAAAACTGAAGCTGAAGTGATCGAGGAACTTGCGGACAAAATCTCAGCCAAGCTGGAGTGAGCGTTGCTTCCCATCCAGCTAGGATAGTCTGAATCTCAAGCAGAAGACTCGCGATTATCTTAGTTAAATAATCAGCACCGTCTGAAGTGGGTGTGGAGGAAGATCCAAAACATGTATTGTTCGTAGTTTGTTTATAAAACAAATGAAGAGGTGTCTTGTCACACATCGAAAATATATGAGTGTGCACGTGGACGAGATTTGGCACTAACTGATGATCATTTTTTTTTTAATGTTTTTTTAACATAACCAATGAAACATACTTGTTTATTTTGCAATCTTTCTCGAAAGGTTGCATTTTTCCTTTTTGCAAACTTTTGAAAAGTTACCTCTATTTGAAAGACAAAGATAAGTAACATTGTTTTGAGACCAAACAATTATCTTCTTCTATTTTCGTCTTCTTTTGAAAAAATTTATAGTCTTTGTTTTTAATTGTTTTTCATGAGGAACCCAGGAAAAATATTAGAATTGCTATTTAGTATTCTCATTTGAAACTTTGTTGTATCTTGGAGAAATTTATCGGTGACCATTAGTAATATTGTGGGGCAAATGAATCCTTAAAGAAAGTGATATCACATTTCAAAATCCGATTTGATTACTCTAAAGATTTGATTTAATTGTTCTATCCAATTCGAAGTCATATTTTCCCAACATGTATGAAAGGCGAAGTTTTGCACGAAAATCTACCATTGCGTGCGCAAGAAATATACTCTCTAGCAGCCATTAAGGGCTCTTGTTGCCCCGTCCTCCTAGTTTTGTTTCAACCTTGACCCGCTTTCTATCCCGCTTTCTATATAAATCAATCAAACTGACTTATATTTAGATAAAAGTAGCAATTTGTTAGCATATTGCATTTTATACAATCAATGAGTCGACTTTCTGTTTAACGTCTTTTCTCATAAGACGATTTTGTCATGTCAAAAATTGAACTATTCTGCTTCATTCTTTACCAAAAATACTATTCTGCTTCATTATACAGTCACAGGCTATCCACTTGCGTCGTCCGCATTTTCTTCAGAGACCCTCCTTCGCTTCCTAGAGCCAGTCCACCTTTTCTCTTCCTCGCTATCACCGTCGTTTTCCTCTTCGCTTTCTGAGGCCTCATCACTCATCAAATCGCCAGCGTTAGCTAAAGCCGACCCGTCAAACTCGTAGGCCAAATCGGCCTGGTGCTCATCTATCCCGAGTATAAAAGTACGACCACCTGACCATTGCCCTCGTTCAAATTGTGCAAATGAATCGGACGGCGACCATCCACAACGAATACCCTACATCCAGGATCCAAATCTAAGACCTCGCACAGTTCACGGTGGCGCCCCCAATTTATCAAAAAGAATCGTGATGGTGACACCCTCGGGCACTCGTGTCGGGACCCGGCAGCATACTTGCGTGTCTCCCGAAATGACACGACACTGGGTAGCAAGTGCACTGCACCGAATCCGACTACATGGAAAGCGATTGAGAGTGCAAAGAGAAGCAACATCAAGGAGGTCGACGGGAAAGTGAGAAAAGGAGAATCGATTGAGGACAGAACAAATTCGCGCACAGATGAGGGACCGTTTTCCCATTAAATACTAAACAACTAAATACTTTTTATGCTTTTTGGGTGGATTACTTTTAATCCGTAAATTGTGCTGACGGTAGTTGAACCCATACACTTTGAATTTGGACAATAGTGGTCCTGCACGGGCTTTTGTCTTCTTTCTTTCTTTCTTTCTTTCTTTTTCATTGTAAAGACGATCAAAAGAAAATGTCAATGGGCGTGCTCATGGGAGTGCTGAACTGAACAAAGCAATTCGAGCACGCGCAAAAAGACGATGCCGTAAAAGATTCGGCTTTCTCTCTGTGGCTTTCTCTCTCTACTATCTTGGGAGAACAACAAATGCTAAATGAATTGCGACAGCGCATCTCTATTGTTGATCTTGTGGTCTTCATAGCAAAGATTCACATAATTAATAGTCAAGATAATATTTGTTTAATGTGCTTATAAAATTTAGGGCTAAAGGTTCATAGAAACAATTTTCACTCGTTGCATAACCCTTTGATAACATCAGATTCTAGCAACTGTTTAATCTACCATACAGATGATTTGCTTAAGAAGTAAATAGCAATGCCTCTTCGTTAATACTAGTTTTCGGAAGGATGTGCAATCTAGTTCATGATTTGCTAGCTAAAATGGCAAAACCTAGACTTAGGACCCCCTATTTGGTTGTCATAATGTGGATATAATTTACCAAAATGTTGTCATTTCCTATTGAAACCTGTATTTTGAAGCTGCTACTGCAACACGTCCAACTTTTGCGGATGCAATAGGCCTTCTGCCTAATTATTCTCTTAATCAAGGTAATGTTTTTCATCATTTTGGTTTCTCTACGCGTGTCATAAAATCAATTGAAAACATTGCTGCATATGTTTGAGATAATAATGTTGTCCTATGAAAACTGAGGTTTGATTCGTACAGGTTATCCAAGTTCGTACAAGAAAAGTTGTTGCCCCTGCTCCGAAGTCCGCGTCGCCGCGAGAGGCTGTCATTTGTCACACGTCCGACCGTGATGAGAATCATTAATTGAGGAGACTCCACGTGTTAATAACGTTGTCCTTAAAAACATTTATTGCTACTCAACATCATCAATTCAATTTGTTTATGCCTTGTGCTGTGATTGTGGCCGTGCCACTCTCTCCTCATATCACAAGGGCGCGGCCACCCTTGTCAGTGCCTGGATGGTGGTGCCCGCCTTCAACCCCTCTTCTCTCTCCATATGAGGCTTTGAGCTCTCCTTTTCTTCCCCGTTTTCTAGTATTTTGATTCTTGTCAATGTCATAAACCAAAGTAGAGTAAATGCGACAATCCATCAATATTTTCTTTTGCATATTGGATGAGAAGATAAAACCTCTAAAAAAATTCGAGATCAACGTAAAACACGAATGGTAAAATTTCAAAAAGCTATCGATGTCCTTTTCCTCCTAAAAGTTTGGGATCCTAAAAATTTAGACAAAAGGCTAATACCTCGCAAAGTTGAAAATATCAAAGTCGCCCTTACGAAAGGACTCATGTGGTTCCCAACATCGACCCCAACTGTCTACACACATACCTACACATATACCTACACATATCCTCCTTGATGTGAATTCCATGCGGGTCTTCACAAAATGGCCAAAAAAGCTAAAGATCGAATGAAGAAATTGAAAGCGATAATGATATGAACGATATTTGAACTTTAACCTAATATGTAATGTAATTCCTAAAATTTTGATTCATTCAATATGATTCTTGAAGTTTAATATGTAATGTGGTCTTCAAACTCTTAATTTATATAATGTAATCCTTGAAATTTTCGTAAATTTTCAATTTGATCGTTAAAATTTATGAAAATGTTCAATATTGTCATTTTATTCATTTAAGTTCAAGAAAAAAATTGAATATTTCTATTTACTCTAGTGACTAAATTCAATATGTACAAAATGTCCAAGGACCACTTAAATAACTTAAAAGTTCAAAAATGACATTATACATTAGACTAAAGTTTAGATATCACATTACACATTACATCAAATTTCAAAACCATATATGTTATTTTTTCAAATCAAAACCAATTTGGACATGATGGTAAAAGTGCATCGTCGTCACCTCATGAATGCCGGAGAACAACAAGTTAGCCAACTCCATTTAAAATATTGAGTAATTGAGATCGAAGGCCATGGTCGAAATGGGGGTTAATACTATGAAAAATACTAAACTGATACACCTATAACAAATTTATTCTAAATTCATTTTTTTCATTACCAAAAACCTCAAACTAGTACTAATGTGACAAATTTACCGTCTTTTAGTTTTCATTAAATTTTACGATCAAATTGTTAGGTTAGATTATACATGACAGCTTAATGAGTATACTATTTTAGAGTTTTATCTTCCGTTTGTCACATGTGCACCAGTTTGTGATTTTACATGGTATGAATTTACCTTAGGAAAAACTAATATAAGCTAAATTTGTCACAAATATATCGGTTTAGAGTTTTTTAGGGTCAAAAATTAATTTGGGTTAAATTTATAAAAAATGTACAAATTTAGGATTTTTTTGTGATAAAGAAAAAGTTCGTGGTAAATTTATCATGGGTATATTGGTTTGGGATTTTCTATGGTATTAATTCCAAAAAGGGAAAATGACACTAACCCCAGTAATTATTATGACTTTTGTTTTTAAAAGCTTCTTCTTATTAAAAGCAATAAAATGAATGAATACAAGTAGATAAAAAATTAAAAGAAATTGGTGGCCACAAGTTTCCCACGGCAGCAAATCAGTAGTGGCCACTTGCCGGTTGGCCCCACCATCACATGGTTGGATATAAGCTTGTTAAATGTATGGGTTGGGTTGGGTCATAAATGTTCCAAGCCCATTTAGCTCATTTATAACCTATTTATTGTAATAGAAATTTCTTAACCCATATCTGACCTAATTCATACCTGATCTGTCTCAACATTCATTTTTAGCATTTTTTTTTCTTCTTATATTGTTGTCTATGAGAAATGAATGGTTCCATGGACTGGCTTGCCAACCCTTATGATGATCTTAATAGATTGGTTAAAGTTCGCTTAATAATATGTTATTTGATGCAATGTTTTTCAATTTTAATTACTAATTATGCAGTTCTAACACACGTACAAAAGTGCACAAATATAAAGTAATGAAGTCAATAATAATAACAATGAATTCATAAAAATTGAAGCAAATGTAGAAAAGGAAACAACTTGAGTCAAATTGGGTAAAGTTAATGCAAGATCTTGTGAAAAAAAGATAGGGTCAATACCATGAAAAAGTCCAAGCCAGTAGTATTGCAACAAATTTACTCTCCTTTAATTTCCATTAAATTTTACAATCATATTACTGAGTTGGATGATATATGGCACTGGTTTGAGGTTTTACCCTCTCACAAATGTACTAATTTGGGGTTAATTTACTCCAAACTAATTTTTTAACTACAAAAAATCTCAATCTGGTATATTTGTGACAAATTTACCCTTTATTAATTTTCATTAAGTTTTACCATTAAATTACTAAGTTGGATAACACATGGTGATTGATAGCTATACAAGTTTGGGATTTTACCTTTCATTTGTTACGGGTGTACCAGTTTGTGGTTTTTCATGGTGTTAATTCAATTCAATGGAAAATGATAGAGAGTAAATTTATCACAAATGTACCAATTTGAAAATTTTGGTAGTCAAAAATTAATTTGGAATAAATTTATCACATATGTATTAGTTTGAGGTTTTTGATTGTTAAAAAATTAGTATGGGGTCAATTTTTCAAAGGTGTATCAATTTAGGGTTTTCCATTACATTAAGTCTAATCCAATTTAATGAAAATTAACAGAGGATAAATTTGTCGAATGGTTACCAATTTAGGAATTTTGGTGGTTAAAAAATTAATTTAAGATCAATTTATCATAAATATATCAGTTTGAGGTTTTTAATGGTATTAACATAATAAGAAAACAACCTCTTTGTTACTTTATTTGTCTTCCTCTTTGTTTCCATTCCCTCGAACAATTGCAAAAAGCCATTACTTAAATAGCACCGACATTAACACGTGGCATGCCGACACAGTATAACATGACATGTTGACACGTTGTTTCTTAAAAATAGAAAATTCTTATATATTGTGACACGTTATATATTAAATGTATATTATTATATATACATGATAAATTATCATTTTTATGATTATTTTAATCAAATTAATCTAATTCAAATTCATAAATAAAAGAGTTTATAATGAATTTACACTAAAAATATTAATTCACTATTTGTTAGTATCATTCATTATTTCAAGTTGACAAATTCAACTCCATTCCAATAATCCATAAAACTCAGAGAGAGAGAGAGAGAGAGCAATCCACAGTATGGACTCGCGTGTCGAAGTGTCTGAAAGGCTCTTAGAAGGTGTTTGCTTCCTAGGCCACCATCCTCACTTGCCCCACCCAACTCTTTCTCTCTCTCCCCCTTACTTTCTCTACGCTCTACAATGGAAGAAGAAGACCAGCACAAGGTCGCAGATCTAGTCAAAGAGCTCGTCCTCCGCTTGCTCTCCCAGAACTCGGCGACCCCGTTGCTCCCTTTCGAGATCTCGCTCCACTAGACGTTCCGCATCGTCTCCAGCCAGCTCACTCCCTCGGTCGGCCCTGAGCTGCCACCCTTGCCGAGTCGATCAAGCACCGTCTCCCCACCCAATGTAAGTCCTCTCAAGCCCTCAGCTTCGCCGATTTCTACGCCAAATTCGCCATGAAGACGGGCACCGGAAGCGTCAACAACAAGTGGGCGCTTCTTTATTTGCTCAAAATCGTGGCCGAAGATTGGAACAGCCCTAACAGCAGGCTTGATTTCTCGGGGTCGTTGCCCGATTTGGATTTGTAAGAGGCCGAAGAACTGAAGAGGAAGAGATGGCGTGCGTGAGAACTGAGACGTGAAGATGGCCGTGCCCGTGCGTGAGAACTGGGAAGATACAAATCTGGTGCAATGTGATTTTTAATTTTTTTTTTTTAATCATTCACCAAGTCGACTGAGACACCTTTGAGCAATAAAAAAGAGATCAATTGGAATTGGTGGGAGGAGCAGAACAAAAAAAATAAAAGGATCAATAAATGAGGAAAGAACAAAGAGGCATGGGCAGAGCAGGGGCGTTAAATAGAGATAGAGAGAAAGAGAGAGAGAGCATGCGCAAGGGGGAAATAAAATAGGGGTGTGCGCATGGGAAGAAGAAAGAACAGCATGTGGCAAACAAATTGCTGACGTGTCGTGACATGGTTACAAGACAAAACAGTTGGAATTGGGAAGAAAATGCATGCTTGGAAAAAATAGTAGTACATTTGTGAGACAGTTATTGATGAGCAATCACCGATCACTACCAAAATAAAATCATGGAGGTAGTTAAACTCATTTTCATGAAGATAACCGTTCATAAAGAGAATCTAAGCATCATGGGTAGGAAAATGCTAAAGAAGGAAAGAACATGGAGACAACCAATGGGAATTGATCATGAAGGACGCAACCGCTAGAAACCACCGAGAAGCAGTTACTACACAGCCCTTATAAATACCTTTAGTCATCTACTAGAAAGCCCCCTACACAAATCAAATAGATTTATTTTTACCTTTACTTTCCTACATGCACTTTACTTGCTTTAGTTGTAGTTTTAGATTCATGTCGTCGATAAAATTCTTATGTATATCTCTGTCCTGAGTGCTGCGTTGTTGATTGAATTTTAGCAGAGTATCATTGCGTTATCAACTTTTGTCGTTGATTAGATTTTGGCAAGGTTTGTCAATGTGTGGTTTGTTTGTATTGATTGTGCTTTTCAACTCTTGCCATCGATTGAATTCCAGCACAATTTCTATATGTATAGTTTTGTTTAAAGTAAAGCGGTTGATTTCTATATTCACTTGGATATTTCTTATCTGGAATCACTATAGAACCTGATCCCTTTCAATTAAAAGCCAAAGAATTACTTTCAGTGAAAAATACTTCGTCGCATGAGAAATTCTAACAAAACATCTTTTTTGCATGCTCGGTGGGACTTGGGTGGCTGATATGAGGAGATACAATGTCGTGTACTTGGAATCAACTTGATCCTAACAATACCGGAGGAAATGAGCTGTCTCCACCATCTACTCGTGAGAGGATAGGACATGTTGACTCTTCAACGATATCCCAGTTGATAGATCAAGCACAGGGCAAAGCTATGGATTTTCCAAGGCAACTCACTGATGAGCAAAGACGGCTGTTGACGCCTTAATTTTATTTAGGTTTATTTTATTTTATTAATTAAGTTTTTTCTTTTCAGATAAATAATATAAAAAAACCATATAAAAACAACAACAAAAAATAGTAAAAACAAAAGAAAGCAAAAAGTTATTAGCCCATCGGGGCTGGGCCTTCGTGCCTAGCCCCCCTCCTTTTTCTCTCCCCCTCGCATGGGCCCCTATGACCCAACCTACTTCTCCCTCAGCCCGGCCCCCCTCTTTCTCCTTTGTCTTCTTCCTCCCATCTTCTTCCTTCCTCCTTCTTCTGCCTCTGCAAGTCACGCGCTGTGACGAAGACGCGCTTGTGCACCACCTACAACAGAGAGAGGAGCGTAGGCCAGTGGCTGAGAGGACGCAGCATTAATGGCGAGCGAGCCTCCGTGGAAAGGGAGGAATTGACGCCGGTTCGGTCGGCGAAGGAAGGCTGGTCAGTGCACCAAAGACCACCGGTCTAGCCTCTGCCAACCGGCACCCCCACGCCTATAAATAGGGTGTTGGGGGGAAGGCCAGAAGGCACGGCGAGCTCGGAGACTTTCCCTTGAGAGACTTCAGGGGAGACTCAAAGAGCGAGCGCGCGAGAGAAATCCGGTCGCGAACTCGAACGACCTCCCCCCGAGAGACTTTGGGGGAGGCCGACGACAAGCGAACCCGGAGAGAGAGGAACCGAAACAGAGATTGAAAGCTTGCGAGCGCCGGAAGCTTCCCTCGAGAGACTTTGAGGGAGGTCCGAACGCCCACAAGCCCAAATCTGTGAGCAACTAAAGCCGAAGGAGAGGGGAGGGTTCTGGATCCGCGAAGAGGGGCTGAAGAGGAGAGGAGATTGGAGGAGGTCCCATGCCCCGACACTGCCACGATGCCAGATCTCGTTGTGCTGCCTCACTGTCGCCGCAACTGAGGCTAGGCCGACGCCGTCGCTGTGACAGGTAATGATGGGTCTCGCTCGCCCCGTCACTATCGTCGCACCCCCCTCTCTCGAACCCCATCCATCATTGGATCTCAACCTCAATGAATCAGGGCCTTCGTCGCATCTCCTACCGCCGCGCCACGAGCCCCGTCATCAATCTAGTTGAGCGGCCGATCCCCGGCCGCGACACCGCTGCCTTCGAACACCGGGCTGTTGTTCGTTTGACCCCCTCTATCCCTCATTAGCGTCGCGGATCGCTAGATCTCGCGAACTCCAGCAAACCGGGCCGGCAAAGGGGAAGACGGGTCGAAGTTGGGCGGATCCGAGTTGGCGTCCAGGTAGGGTTTCCACAGGTCGGCTTGCACGCGGGGTTGGGTTGTGTTGGGCTAGAATTGTTGTGAAGTGGGCCAAAAAATAGGTTTGGGCTTTTACACTTAAAAAAAAAAAAAAGAGGAAAAATTCGAGTTGGGCTTGCGTTGCGGGTGCCCGTCCGCGTTTTGGGTCGTCGACCCGGCCTGACACAACCCGTGGATCCGACCCGAGTCGGTTTTTATTTTAAATAATATTTTAAATAAATAAATAATAATAAATAATTTATTTTCCAAAAAAATCCAAAAAAATCCAAAAATCCAAAATGTAATTTATTTTCAAAAATATTAAAAAATGTTTTAATTTCCAGAAAATCGAAAAATAATTAAAAAATGTTTAAAAATGTTTTATTTTCTAAAAATCAATAAAAATAAAAAATAATTTAATTTTCGAAAAATATTTAAATAATATTAAAAAATATTTTATTTTCCGAAAAATAAAAAAATCAAAATATTCCATATTTTCAAAAAAATGCCAAAAATCCAAAAAAGCCAAAAATCCATGAAAAAGCCAAAAATTCAGAAAAAGCCAAAAAGACTTTTATTTTTCCAAAAATACCAAAAATCCCAAAAAAATCCCTTTTGTGTCCAAAAATTAGAAAAAGACTAAAAAAATGTTTTCCTCCCAAAATGCATGGGAAATCCCTCAAACATCCAAAAAAACTCAGGGTTTAAATAAGATTAGGTACCGAAAGGGCATTAGTGATTAACTCGTGTAATCAAGTCTCTGATCCTAGTTTCTCTGGTTGCGCAGAAGTAAGTATTTCTCCCGATACTTCGCTTGGGTTTCTAATCAACCCATCCCAAATCGATTAGTGGCGACTCTATTTTAAAAATTGATCTACAGGTTAAAAACTTGGACCATTAAGTCGTGAATTGGTGGACTTGGGAGAGTTCGGGTATAACTAATTTTAGCCGAGCCATTAGCCTCCTTAAGCGCCCATACCCGATTGCGGGCGCTGGAAAAAAGAGGTCGCGACAACGACAGATGGAGCCAAGTCCAATTATGTTATATGCCGTGAGGAGGATGTCGGAAGAGCATTGAAATGAATTGATTAATCACATGACGAAACACTTCGCCGATGTGATTAAACCACTGATCATCAACACTTTCCATGAATGTTCCCATGGACAACACAGGACGTCAAGCAATCCAGGTCAGGCGCAAGCCAATCTCATTGCTATTACACCTTCTGGGTATGTTCCTCCATCTACTGCTCAAATAACTTTTGGCACTGTAGGGTAGATTATGCCACCTTCGCCGCCATTTAGAATTTTGCAAAGGGATGAAACTTAACACGACTCAAACTTGTGGCCTGATGTCAACCAATGGGATTAACTTGCATACATTCGCTCAAGGTAATCCATGTGATCATAATAGTGGCAACAGGGTGAATCGAAATGCTCAACCTAAATGCACCATTTCCAAATGTGGAGAATAGGCAACTTATTAGTTTTGTGTCACTGGCATAAATATGGACACGGGTGTGATGCCTCAGCCTATCGTGGCACTTGTTCCGTAAAGGCAAAATGCTGCCGTCGATAACCTAGGTGCTGACACCTTATTTTTGTTGATAAATTAGAAAATATAATAGAAAATTAAAAAATACAATAACTAAACAAAAAAATAGAAAAATATAATAACTAAAAATATAAAATTAAAAAAATTGCAATGATAAAGCTCGCGAAAAATTAAAAATAAGTCTCTAGGAACAAAAGCTATAGTAAAATAGCCCCATCAGCCATTTTTTTGGGTCTAGCCCATACACTTACCTTAGTCTACAAAGCCCATAAACTCATGACTTTCGACTTCCAAATTAGGCATTTTGAATTTAATGGCCCATGAAACATCTTGAGGATTCAGCAGGCCCAGCCCAGCAGATGGAAGAACGCAAGCCTGAGAACGAGCAGGTGAGGTGAGCAAATCCATCTAGGCCGGTGTGCTTGAAACCAGCCATTCCTCAGTGGAGTTCCACGACGGCACATCATCCTCGTCCGTGACGCTTTTCAGACTCCTCTCACGCAAGCTTGACCGGCGATCCTCCACCACGGCTCGTCTTGAACCAGTCGGTCAGAAAACGTAATCTCCATTTGCTGCTGATCGTTGAAGACATTAGCTAGAGCCGTTCGTTGTCGAAGGGGAAAAGACCGGTGATTTCCCGTGATATTTTCAAGCTTCATCGAAGTTGATCCTGATGACTTCTTCTGGCCACACGCACCAGGTAACCTTCTCTCCTTTATGTTCTATTTTTTGCCCTTTTTTTGCCCTGTTTTATCGATAATTTGAACGCTGAGCTTAATCGGTAGATTTGCAAGTAAGCCATAGCAAATCGAGAATGTTTTGTAATAACTCATGTGGGATGAGTAAACTCGGAACGCCATAACTTTTGCATGTCAATCACTTGAGAGTCATATTACACTCGCTTGAGTACTACATCGGTGAAAAAGTAGATCACTTGAGTGTCATTTTCGGTAAATTGTCTTACATAGATTTTTTTTTTTATTTTCCAATCCAAAGTGGAATAAAAATAATTTGAAGTCCAATGTGAAAATTTTTGTCCAATATGACAAAAGTATAACAAATGTCTTCGTTTCTTAATTTTCCATTCAAACTCTCTCTCTTCCTTAAATGACGTTGTTTTAAACTCTACTATCTTTTAATAAGACTCTCAAGCAACGTCATTTACCCTCTCAATGTTGGAGAAAACTCCTTTACTGTTTTAAAGTTGACAAAACATTTCTATAAAATATAGTCTGAAGACATCTAGACTCTAGCGTCAAAATCTAAAGACCGCTAGACTTTAGATTCAAAGTTTGCCCACACTGATAGTTTCCAGACTGAAGAATGAAGACTTATCCAGATGCAAGAGTATCTTTATTTTTTCAAGGATTCATTTTGTATGGCTTACATATGACCTTATGGCTAGATACAACATCTATATGATTGATTATCTTTATTGAAATCAATTCCGATAATCAAATCTTTTGGAAGGTAAACAAACTTGGAAAGTTCTACTTATGGAAACCAAGATTCTAATTATATGGGCGAACGGGATTGACAGGCTTTTACCTCAATCTTCAAACGACTCAAGATCTCATTGCTTGATCTATCTAATAGCTAGGTTGAAAGAATTCATTTGGAAAGTGCCAACGGTCGTGAAGGCATGAATGAGTATTTAAGGCGAACTCTTTAGTTGTTCAAAAGAGTGCATGAAAGAAAATTTTCAAAGTCTGAAGCCTCCTAATTCCTTGATATTTCACCGAGCTCAAAGTTGTATACAAAAGAGAGAAACTTTTAGTGAGACTTTGTGAGAGACCAGTAGAAACTCTTTACTGTGAAGTTAAGATCATCAAATTGTAAAATCTCTTTTGAATTCTTAGTGGAATCCAGCCAATAGGCTATCAGCGCGGGAGAGTGGACGTAGGCTTGATCTAAACCAAACCACTATAAACATTGTGTTCTTATTCTCTTCCTTCAACTCCTTTATTTTGACTCGTAGTTCTATTTAACTGTTTAAGTTTCAACTCCTTTATTTGAAAATTTATCTAACTGCTAAAGTCTGAATTCATCTGTGATTTTCTATAAGCAATTATTACTTCTGAATCTTACGAGAATTTTTGTTCACACCTATTCACCCCCTCTAGATGTTATTACTAGCCCTTTTAATTGGTATCAAAGCTTGTGTGCTCATTTTACTAAAGTGTTTTTACTCATGAGTTAAAGATTTATGGTTAATATTTTGGCTCTAGGATTGGTTGAAGGCCAAAGCAACACCATACCTCCTTACTTTGATGGAAATGAATATAATGTGTGAAAAAACAAGATGAAAACATTCTTAATATCGAAAGATCCCCTGGAATGGGATGTGGTAGAAAGAATCAATCCCAAAGCTACATCAATCTCAAAAAAAAGGAAAGGAAGCTGTAAATGTTGGCGAAATGACACAAGAAGAATTAATCAAGAGAAAAACTCTTGATGCTAAAACTATCTACTCTTTATACTGTACTTTATCTCATATTGAGTATAATCGAATTTTTTCCTATGAAACAACAAAAGAAATTTGGGACAGATTGTACATTACCTATGAAGGAACTGATTGAGTAAAGGAAACAAAAATCAATATTCTACTCGGACATTATGAAGCCTTAAAGATGAAGTTTGGAGAATCTATCACTGATATGTTTAGTTGCTTCACAGAGATTGTAAACGACATGGTATATCAAGGAAAACCAATCGTAGGACCAATAAAGGTCAATAAACTGCTGCATAGACTCTCCAAAGACTGGAATCGCATGAAGACTTCAATTAGAAAAACCCAAAGGATCATGCCTCTTTCAATAGATGAACTTGTTGGCACACTTCAATCACATGAAGTAGAACAGATCAATGAGGAAGAAGATCATAAAGATAAGAAGTCAATTGCTTTAAAATCTAACGATGATTCTGATGATATAAATTCATAATATGAAATGGATGATGAAGAACTGGTGCTTATGATTAAGAAGCTTATGAAGTTGAATAGAAATGGAAGAAGATTCAATTGGAAAAAACAGAGTATGCAAAATTTTCAGAAGAGATCAACTGAGGACAATGAGATCAACAAAGATGTAATATACTTCGAATGTAAGAAAAAAATGGCATATTAGACCTAATTATCATTCGTTGAAGAAAAAGAAAGAAAGAACTAAGAATTATAAGAAGGCTCTCAAAGCAGAAACATGGAGTGATACTGAATGCGAGGAAAGTGATGAAGAGTATGACAACATTTGTCTAATGGCCAATTCAGAGTCAGAGTTAGAATTTGAAATAGATTCTAATTCAGACTCGGATAAATAAGTTGAGGTTAGCAATTTAAAAATTTATGTTAAAGTCTCGAAATATATAGATGAATTTTGTCTCGATCTCAAAACATTTCTTAAAAGGATTTTCGAGCTAAAAAGGGAGAATTCTAAACGAGGCAACAGGAAACTTCTTGGAATGAAAAGTATGAAAATCTGGATAAAAGTTTCGTTGATTTGAAAGAAAATTCAGATTCTCTTGCAAAGGAAAATACATTTTTTTAATGAAGATATTTCAAATATCACAAAAAGATTTTCAAAAAGGATTTGCGAAGTTGGAATTTTTTTTTTTCTATACAAAGACTTTATTTTAACAAATCTGGTTTATGTATGACTCTAGAAATTATTCCTTTAATTGATTTTCCCAAAGTTAAAGAAAGAATCAAACAAAGAGTTACAAAGACATTTTACAAAAATCATTTTCAAAGAGTTTTTGTGAAACCTATTGGTTGAAGTGCTCTCAAATGTTCAAAGTGTAATAATTCAGAACATTTCAAGAAGGAATATCCCAAGGTTTGGAGACCTGTTAAAAGGGATTGGGCAAAGACTGTTTTTAACACTAACTCTCCTAGATCCAATAAAATATTAATACCAAAGAAAACTTAAGTTCTTCTTTTGATCACAGGTCACTATCAAGAATAAGATCAAATGGTAAATGGATAGTAGCTGTTCAAAACACATGACAGGGGACTCGAGTTGTTTTATTAAGCTTGTTCAAATAAATGGTGGAAAATTTTCCTTTGGTGGGAACAACAAAGGAATAATTATTGGATGTAGAATCGTGAAGATTAGAACAGTCTTTCCTTGGTGGAAGGTCTGAATTACAATCTACTTAGAATAGGTCAGCTTTGCGATATTGGATTCAAAATCAATTTCCAATAAGGCATCTATTCCAGACCAAGTAGAGATTTTTCTCAATCTTTTACTTGGTGAAGACATTGGAACATTTATCTTCTGGACATAAAACCAGAAATTTCTTAGTGTCTTATTTCCATTCAAGATGAAGCAAATCTTTGGCATCGAAAGCTTGGTCATGTCAACATGAAGCATATTGCCAAGATTTCATCCAAGAAGCTTGTTTGAGGTCTCCCCAACCTAGCTTGTCAAAAGTCTGAATTATGCACTCCTTGTGTTTTGGGAAAACAGGTTAGGAGTTCCTTTAAACCTATAAATCAAGTATCTACTAATCGAGTTTTGTAGCTTCTGCATATGGACCTCTTTGGACCAACCATAACTCAAAGTATTGGTGGAAAGAGATACTGCTTAGTAATCGAGTTTTGTAGCTTCTGCATATGGACCTCTTTGGACCAACCATAACTCTTGCTTTACTTGGGTTTACTTTCTGGTAAATAAGTCTGAAATCTTCTCTCACTTTTCAAAGTTTGACAAGAAATTTCAAAATGAAAAATGATATGCTTTTTCAAGTATACATACAAACCATAGATGTGAGTTTGAAAATCAAGACTTTGCAAAATTCTATTATGAATTTGGTTTATAGCATGTTTTCTTTTCTCCATACGCTTCAGAGTAAAATGGGGTTGTGGAAAGAAAGAACATATCCTTACAGGAGATGGCCAGAACCCTCTTAATTGAGAGTAAAATTTCCTCTCAATTTTGGGCTGAAGT
Source organism: Eucalyptus sideroxylon (assembly GCA_014182405.2). Lineage (NCBI taxonomy): Eukaryota > Viridiplantae > Streptophyta > Magnoliopsida > Myrtales > Myrtaceae > Eucalyptus > Eucalyptus sideroxylon. The sequence continues at coordinate 28,363,513 of CM024554.2, read as the reverse complement.
AGTTTCCACAGCTTGTTACATTATTAACAGAGTGTTCTTGAGACCTATTCTAGAGAAAACTCCTTATAAAGTGTTTATAGAAAAAAAAAAAAACCAAATGTTTCTTACTTTCATGTGTTCGATTGTAAGTGCTATGTCTTGAAAAACGCAAATGATCGAATCGAGAAGTTTGAAGAAAGATCAGACGAATGAATTTTCCTTGACTACTCTACTTTAAGCAAAACATACGGAATATTCAATAAGAAGACTTAATTTGTGGAAGAATCTATGAATGTCAAGTTTCAAGACATTATGCAAAATCAATTGAATCGGACTCAACTTGAAGAATTTGAACTGCTCTAGACTATACAAAGTCTAATTCCCCTAAAAAGGTTCAGACTTCTAAAGATCAACATCAAGTAGAACCAGAAGATTCAACTGAAGTAGAGGACCAACAGACTCTTAGACCAATTGGCAACTGGAAGCATAAGTCGAGTCATCCCAAGGAACTCATCATTGGTAGCATTGATGAAGGAATTCGCACCAATTCCAAAAAGCGAGAAGAGTTTAGTGCTTTAACAGTTATTTTTGAAATAGAACCCAAGAGTGTAGAAGAGGCCCTGTCTATTGAAAGTTGGATCGAAGCTATGCAAGAAGAACTCAAATAGTTTAGCATCAATGATCTTTGAGAGCTAATTCCTAAATCTAGAGGTAAATCTATTATTGGAACTAAATGAATTTTCAGGAACAAGGTGAACGAAAAAGGAAAAGTGGTCAGGAATAAAGCAAGACTCGTGGTCAAATGATATACGCAAGAAGAAGGAATAGACTATGACGAGACATATGCACCAGTAGCGAGGTTAGAAGTAATTAGATTATTACTTGCTTTTGCTTACTATAAAAATTTCAAGTTATTCCAGATGGATGTAAAAAGTGCATTTCTAAATGGATTTATTCAAAAGGAAGTGTATGTGGAACAATCACCTGGTTTAGAAGATCCAAGAAAGCCAGACCCAGTCTTTAGACTGAAAAAGGCCTTGTATGTACTGAAGCAAGCATCTCAAGCCTGGTATGAAAGATTAAGTAAATTCCTAACCCAAAATAGTTTTGCTAAAGGAAAGGTATATACTACTTTATTCATAAAAAGAGAGGATAATGATTTTATACTTGTTCAAATTTATGTTGATAATATTATTTTTGAAACTCCTAATGAAAATCTATGTAAGAAATTCTCTAGATTTATGTAGGATGAATTCGAGATGAATATGATGGGTGAGTTAATATTCTTTCTGAGATTGCAAGTCAAACAATCAAAGGAATGCATCTTTATTCATCAAGAAAAGTATGCAAAAGATCTCATTAAGAAACTTGGATTAGAAAATTGCAAAAAAATAGAGACACAAATGTCAAGTTCTTCGAAGCTTGACATAGATGAAGGAGGGAAGAATGTAGACTAGAAGCTTTACAGGAGCATTATTGGTTCGCTTCTTTACCTTACTGTATCTAGATCTGGCATTTTGTTTAGTGTTTGCATTTGTGCTAGATTCCAATCAAATTCTAAGGAATCTCATTTAAGTGCTGCAAAACGCATAATCAAATACGTTGCAACTATTCTAAAGCTAGGTTTGTGGTATCCCAAAGAATGAGACTTTATTCTCCTTGGATATTCAGATGTAGATTTAGCAGGTTGTAGAGTTGATAGAAAGAGTACTTCTGGTACCTGTTAATTGCTGGGCAATAAGCTGGTATCTTGGTTCTCAAGGAAGCAGAATACTACAGCTTTATCAACAATAGAAGCAGAGTATGTGGCTCTTGGAAACTGTTGTTATCAAAATTTATGGATAAGGCAATAGCTAAGAGACTTTGGAATTGAAGAATTGTGCACCGAGATCAAATGCAACAACACCAATGCCATTAATCTCATGAAGAATCCAATTCTTCATTCAATGGCAAAACATATAGAGTTATAAAAGATCATGTTTAGAATAGAGAAGTTATGATTCAATTCATTACCTCGAAGAATTAGTTGGTAGACATATTTACAAATCCACTAGAGAAAAGTTTATTTGAGTCTATTCACACCAGACTGAATATTATATCTTCAATTACTTAAAGTCTGAAAGCGATCAGACTCAGAATATCTAGAAATTACCTCTGTAAGTAACTTTCTCTTCATTGCAGGCAATTTAATTTTAGAATGGAATTTATGAAAAGGTACGTTGATCTTTTAATCGTTTCTTACCTATTTTATTTTTAGAAATTATCTTTTTTGAATTTTTGAATTTTTGGCAGTTTTTATTTTCGAAAAATGCAGTTTATTTTTTCCATTGTGACTGTTCGTATACCCTGTTTCACTTGCTTTATATACATTCAAAGTCATTCTTCTTCATTTATGTTTTCAAAACCCTAGTATACAGATTTCCTACTCTCTCACTTTTTCTCTCAAGTTTACTTTACAAGTTTCACCTTTTTCAACTGAATGAGTTTGAGAAATCCTCCTCGACTACAAAGATGTCTTTACAAAGAAAATTGTCTCGGATCGCTAACAGGAGACCACAACACATGCCAGAGGGTCCTACTCACTTTGACTTAACCGAGGAAGAAGACTCTCCTCAACAACAACAACAACAACAACAACATTCTCAACAGCGTCATTCTCCATAGCATAATCCTTCGTGACAACAAGAGGAAGAGGAGATCGTGGAAGATGTGGAACTTATAAGAACGCTAAGACCCTAGTTTCTCTTTAAACTATACAATTAGTTGAAACATGGTGGTATTGCAATGACATTTATTGATGAGTTTCTGCAAGAAAGAGGTTACAAGAACGAGACCATGTTTCTACGGTAAATGGAAAGGTTAGGCATTGTGCCTGAAAGTTTGGCAGACAGGACTTTTGCTAACTTTCCAAGTGATCCTCGATTTAGTTCTTTTAATAAGCCTGAGATGAAAGATGATGATGAGAGAATGTATGAGAATTTTCAGCCTAGGATGGGCATTGCGGCTACTGTATGCGGTGAGGGAATGAGTGTGTTTCGTTCTAAAGACCACAAAAAGACTTATTCAAAATTGCTGAAGAGAGGGGTGATGAACCCTCGAATTGTGGATTTTGATTTCCAGATTCCTTGAAGGTGAACCTGAGGGAGAAATTTGCTCTCCTTCAACTTGAAAGATTTTTCTTAGAGACTTCTGTTGCTTACCCTGAATTAACTGCTTACTTCTATTCAAATATGTCTTTTCTAGTCATGAATAAATTTCGTTTTATGATAAGGGAAAAAGACTTTGTGGTGGATGTGGACACATTGGCGGATGTCATTGGTGTGGAAAGAGGGAGTTTCCAACCAATAAAAGTGTTTGTTGGTCATGCAACAATGTTTCTTGCTCAGGATAGACTTGCTGAGGGAGGAATTACATATTCCAGAATGTCTGCCTCCAACATTTTGATGCACAAGATTGTAATCAATTGCATCTAACCCAAGTCAACCTCAAAGATAGATGTATCTCATTCTGAGACAAAGCTGATGTTTGCCATCAACAATGGGATGAAGTTTTTGTTGCCACACACAATCCTGATGCACATGTACAGGATTTTTGTGAAGGACAATGGACAACTTCCTGACTCCGTGCTGGTTACCAAATTATTTTGACACTTTCACATTCAGTCTCCAGCATCTCTTTGTGTCAGAACCATTACTCCTATGGTGATAGGTTTGAAGATGGTCTCAAAGATGAGACTGAAAGAGCTAAATAAAATATTGGAGTGCTTAAAGGAGAAGTCCCTAACCAAAACAAAACAAGACTCTGTCGCGAAGAAGAGGAAAGGCAAGGAGTCTATGAGTGTACCTATCAAGAAGAGGAGAGCGCTTATCTTACAGGACGAAGAAGATGAGTATGATCTCACACTCTTTGCATTTGCCTTGAGAAATCTACAAAGCTTTGTTAGTTTTGAACAGTCGCAGGACAGAGAGGAAAGAGGATGTAAAGAGATAGATCAAAGAAGTGAAGGAAGAGAAGAAAGAAGAGAAGGAAGTGAATGAAGAAGAGCATAAGAGAGAAAAAGAGAAAGAAGAGAAGAAAGAGAAGAAGAAAGAAGAGAAGCTGAAGAGGAAGAGCGTCAAGATGACTGTTTTGAGCCAAAATTTACAGTATCTTTGTCAAATGATTCTGAGAAAACTCGGAGTGGAACTGTAGGAGAGGCAAAAGAAAAAACACATCGCTCAGGAAATGAGAAAGAACAAGAAGAAAATTTTTCTTCTCCACCTGTAACCATAAAGATAAGGGGAGCTACTTGTCATGACCTACCCTCAGGAGGAGGGAGTAGGTTTAAGGGTATTACCCAAAGGATGGGCCTAAGGTCCATAATTAGGCACGAGCTCTCCCAAGCCCATATCCCGCGTGACATTGGAATGTTTTTAGGAATTTCTCAGAAAAGAGTTGCCACTAGCTTATTGAAGTCGGCTATAAACCAAGTGAGGTATAGGAGTATACCTTACTTCCTATGCGACCAGATAATCTAGAATCGGGGACTTGATTACACTAATTAACTAATTAGTGTCATTTTGGTACCTAATGTTGTTCATTTTAAAAGAAATGATTTTTGTCAGGCAATTTGGATTGATTTTATACCTATCCACTAATATACGTGGTGAGCATACGGGTGTGCAAATTAAAGTAATAATCATAGCTACCAAAATCCTAATTGCAGTAAAATTAAACATGTGCAATTAAACATAATTAAATATGCAAATTAAACATACGATATAATTAAAATACGAGCAAGTAAAGGCCTAATTACACTAAGAAAGTAAAGTATGGCAATTCCTAACCAAACCCCATCATTTTTTAATTTTCGAAATTTTTTAATTTTTTAATATTTTTTAATAATTTACAAAAATGGGTGAACCGGGTCAAGTCCGGTCTGATCCGACTCGGTTGTTGTGGGCTGGGTCCGATCGGAGACCAGACCCGGGCTTGGCCTGGTTGGCGACAAAGGGCCCGAGTGGGCCTGAAGTTTTCTTCTTGATACTTTAGTTAGGGCCCAAAGAAAATAAAAAGACCCACCTATTTCTTAAGCCCGCATGAGACCAGCTCGCAAGCTCATAAGCCCAAAAGTCCAAAATCGACTCACATTCACCCAAAACCCTACTTGGTTTGTGACTCACACTTGACTCGGTTTTTGTTCGAAACCCCAGGGCTTCTTAGCGGCAACAGGCCCGATGGCGGCGGCAACGCGGCGAGTGGTAGCGGCGATCAGCGGGCAGCAGTGACGACGTCGAGGTTTACGAGGATGGGTGGTGGCTACATCGAGGGCGAGTGGAAATAGGGGCAGCCGACGTGGAAGATGGCAAGCTCAGCTGCTGGCGTGGTAATCGTTGTGGCTGCAGGTGGAGCCAAGGCGGAGGCGAAACAAGTCGCGGGCTTCAGGGCACGGCAAAGGCAGAGCAACGGCGTTGCAGGGTTGCTGGTGTCATAAGGGGTCGAGCAAAGTGGTGGCCGGCAGCTCGGGTAGCGGGGGACATTGGGTCGAAGGCGTAGGTGCCGGGCAGAGACACCGGTGGGCGATCTCGGGCAAAGTAAGGAGGCAAACGGGTGACAACTGACTGCTGGCGTTAGGTTGCAGGTGAAAACGCACCTAGGAACAGCAGTGAAGAGGCGTCAGGCCGTCGCGGACTGGCCCGAGAGACAGCAGGAGAAGGCGCGGCGACTCAGGGGCTAGTGGCTAGTGTCGTGGCAGAAGTCAACGACTCCCAGATCTAATTGAGTGTGATCAAATCTAGGTCTTTGGCGGACCCCTGGCCTCAATCTACGGATCTGAGGCTCTAAGTTTATCTTCTCGCTCCCTTCAATCTTGGCTGGCTCGGCATCGGGAGCAGTGGTGGCGTTGCAACTTCAGGTTGTAGGGGATGGTGTTTGGAGGGCAACTTTAGTGTCACGACTTCCGGCAGAGGAAGGCACGGTAGTAGGGGCGATGGCATTTGGGCGAGCTGTTGTAGTGGTTGCTACTATGTTGGCAATGGAGGGTGGAAGCGGCAATGGCAAGTGGAGGCACAATGTCGACAACGCCTCCTCCGATTTCTCTCTCTCTCTCTCTCTCTCTCTCTCTCTCTCTCTCTCTGTTTCTCCCCTCGAGCTCCCTCTTCTCTCTCTGTCACTATGCTATAGCTCCTCTGCTGCCCCCCTCTTCCTGTTGCTACTTTTTCCTTTTTTCTTCTTTTGCCTTAGGTTTTGCATGCGAAGACACCTAGAAGAAGACAAGTCGGGACGTGAGCTGGGCTGAAGGAGATGGCTTGGGCCGTGCATGGGGAAAGAGAGACAGGCAGCGGGCCGGGCCAAGGCTGAACTTGGCCCGACCCCCCTAAGCATTATTTCATTTTTTTTCATTTTTTTGTTGTTTTGCTGTATTTTTTTCTTTTTTAGCGATTAATTCATAACTTTTAATGTTATTAAGTCTTAAGTAAAATAGTAAAATTTAGGTGTCAATACTGCTAAAAACATAGGTACATCTTCTTCACCTATTTTTACTAGTGATAATGTGAGCAGATCTCCAGCAAATCCAGAGGATGTATATGCATCCTATTTTCTTGAAGCTGATATTAAGGCATTCTCTCCAAGTCTTGATGTTCGACATGCTGAAATTCCCTCATCCATTAACACTCCTCAAACTGAACATGCTGAAACTAGTGCGCAAACAGAGAATTCTGCAGACTTTGAAAGACTGCTAGAACTCCATGTGGAGATAAAGGCTCAAAAATATGGTATGGAGTGTGAAATTCAGAATATCCAATCTGCATTGAAAGCCACCTCCATCTCTCTTCACGATCAAATACAAGACCTTAAGCTTCAAATTCAAAAGACAGTTCAAGAGACTACGAAATCTGAAGATGTTAAGGAAGTGCAAGAGTCTTTGCAAAAGCTGGAAGAAACAGTTCAGTCGATGGGAGATTTACAGCTTGTTCACATCCCCAAACAGCCTTAATTTCTTCCAAACTCTTTTTATTTTTCTCCACTTTTTGCTATTGACAAAAAGGAGGAGAATGTGTGCAAATTTATCTTTTTGATTATCTGTTTGATGATGGTTTAGACTTTTAATTGCTACCTTTTTGGTTTGGACTTTTGACTGTTGAATTTTGTTGGACTTGTTAGACTTTTTGATGTCGACGGTAACTTACTTTGGTAATAGTAATTGTGGTTGGATAGTTAATTGACTTATCTTTTTAGGATTAACATGTTTTCTATGATTGCAGAATCGATACTATCCAAGTCATAATCAACTCAGTTTTATAAGATATTATATATTGCTTAAGAGTTGTTTTGCAGGTCAAAAGTTCTTAAATCTGCAGGAAAATTTTGTCACCATAAAAAATAGGGAGATTGTTGAAGAAAACTCCCTTACTGTTTTGAAGTTGACAAAACATTTCCAGTAAGTCTAGTCTGAAGACATCTAAACTCTAGCGTCAAAGTCTGAAGACTGCCAGACTTTAGATTCAAAGTCTATCCACACTGATAGTTTCCAGACTGAAGAATAAAGACTTATCCATATGCGAGATTATCTTTATTTTTTCAAGGATTCGTTTCATATTGTTTACGGATGACCTTATGGTTGGATACAGCACCTGTATGATTGACTATCTTTATTGGAATCAATTCCAATAATCAAATCTTTTGGAAGGCAAGCAAACTTAGAAAGTCCTACTTATGGAAACCAAGATCCTGATTGTATGGGTGAACATGATTAACGGACTTTCACCTCAATCTTCAAATGACTCAAGATCTCCTTGATTGATTCTGTCCAACGAGTAAATTAGAAGAATTCATTTGAAAAGTGCCAATGGTCTTGAAAGCATGAAGGAGTATTTGAGACAGACTCTCTAGTTGTTTGAAAGAGTGCATGAAAGAAAAATTTTAAAGTCTGAAGCCTCCTAGTTCCTTGCTATTTCACCGAGCTCAAAGTTGTACACAAAAAAGAGGAACTTCTAGTGAGACTTTGTAAGAGACCAGTAGAGACTTTTCATTGTGAAGTCGAGATCATCAAATTGTAAAATCTCTTTTGAATTCTTAATGGAATTCGGCCAATAGGCAATCAGCGCGGAAGTGTGGATGTGGGCTTGATCTAAGCCGAACCACTATAAACCTTGTGTTCTTATTCTCTTCCATCAATTCATTTATTTTGACTCATAGTTCTATTTAACTGTTTAAGTTTCAACTCCTTTATTTGAAAATTTATATATCTGCTAAAGTCTGAATTCGTCTGTGAATTTCTATAAGCAATTATTACTTCTGAATCTTACAAGAATTTTTGTTCAAACTTATTCACCCCCCTCTAGATGTTATTACTAGCCATTTCACTCAAGTGTTGAAATTTTCAAATATACCTGCCAGTTAATGTATTATTCTTGCAACCTACCCCTAAAAAAAGGAATATAAGTTTAGGGGTATTACCTAAAGGACGGGCCTATTATCTATGATCAGGCATGGACTCTTCCAAGCCCAAACTTGGCGCAAACTTGAGTGTTCAAATTGAGGGTACAAAAATTTCCTAAAGAAGTAGTTGCCACTAGCCTATTGGGTCGGCTAAAAACCCAATGAGGCATGAGAATATACCTCACTTACTATTCAACCAGAGAATCTGGGGTCGGAGACTTAATCACACTAATTAATCAATTAATGTCTTTTCGGTACCTAATCTTGTTCATTTTTTTTAAAAATATTTTTTTAGGTAGTATGGATTAATTTTTTAACTATACATTAAGATGTGAGGTGATCATACAAGTGCACAATCATTAATGTAACGATCTGCATCCAAGGAAAACAAAGAGCATGCCATCTCTAACTAAGATAAATGGAAGCGCAATCAAGGGCATTCATTATTAAGGATAATTAGAACCTTACGATAGAGCCCTAAAGGCTTGTTCGTGATTTTCACAAAGGATTTTTACATACTTAATGAGAAGACTCCCCAAAAAGACTCTTTAAGCTATTTCCAAGCAATTATAATCTTTTGAAAATTTTCTTGAATTTTTAGGAATTTTTAATATTTTTCTGAATTTTATAAAAAGATTTTATGGATTTTCTTTTTTTTTTTTTTCAAATTTTTTTATGTTTTCAGAATTTTTATGATTTCTCAAATTTATATTTTTTCATTGATTTTCGAATTTTCTAGATTTTTTTATTATTTCCTCATATTTTTATCATTTTCTGAATTTTTAATAATTTTAAAAAATAATTTAAAAAAGTTTTAAATTTTATTTTTTAATTAGTATATCTAGGTAATGGGGTCGGACCGGGTTTATTCTAATCTGGCCTGTCGACCCAACACAAACCCGAACTCGACCCACAAGGATTAAAGAAAAAAAATAATTACTTTTTAAAAAAATTCGAATTAATTTTTTTAATGATATACTTAATTTCGTTTATTCTCTTCCTTTTGTCTTCTTCCCTATTTTGTCTTCTTCCCCTGCACCTTTTTCCCCGTGCCTTCTGCAACCCTCCAATCTCCTCGCCGAAGCTTCTTCTCCATATTCTGACGAGCACACGGCGGCGTTCGGGCTACCGTCAAGCCATTGTTCGGCGTCAGTCATTCCATCTGACCAACGCTAATCACCACTGGCCACTAGTTGGCCGAAGAAATTTAGGTTAAGGATATTTATTTCTTGCCTTGTTAAATTTCTCCGTAAAATTACAATGTTCATTGTTTAGCTGACGGTTATATAACCTTGTATAAATCCTCTTGTTTGTCTTTTCACTGTAAGATCAGTATACCTTCATTTGGAAACGGCACTGTTTTATTTCAGCACTATTTTAATACAAAATTAAACATTATTCTTCGAGTTAGACTTGTTGTTTTTTGAAAGGTTTAGATATTTCTTATTTTCAACTCGCCCCGATATGCGTAATTTTTTATTTCACTCTAACAGGGAACGGATGCAATTGAAGGCATTAAACTAGAGAAGGTTGATGTAGGAGACTTGATCTTGAATGCAGTCTCGTTCAAAAAAATGAAGAAGCTTAGGTTATTTATAATGTCTGATTATGTCCCTCATTGTGGGCCAGCCGGACATCTATCGGAAAAGCTACGAAGGTGTTTTGCACGAAACAAGAATAACATGTTTGCATATTGGGAGACGCGGCTGAAGCAAATTTCCAAGTTCTGGTTTCGGGGAGCCTGAAGAACAAGATCACCGGAATGGAGGAATAGACATTGGTGGTGGTTTCCACCTTACTGAAATAATCTCGAACTGCCTTATGATGAATTCTTATAGATATGGAACTTAGTAGCCACGTGATAATTGGGAAATTCTCGTGGATAATTTTCTATTTTTGAGTTATTTAATAATTCTATTGGTTTTATGTATATCTCAAAATCGCGTGTGTAACTTCCCTTGATTTTACACATGTTGATTAATACATGCTATCTTGATAATCTCCTAAAGCCTATAAATAAGTCATACTCTTCATTATAATACATCGAAATATAAATAAATTCCAAATTCCTCTCTTCTACATTATACACAAATTCCAAATTTCTCTCTTCCAGATCTTTTATTTTAAGCTAGCCAAAGTAGTAGGATTTTGCAGTAGGAAAGGAAGTGATATATTTTTTTTTTTCAATGAAAGATGAGTTCATTACGATATTTCCAAAGTATCCAACAAGTAGATCAAAGAGAGTGTTACAAGGTATATTGTGGGTACTATCAATTCAAATGTCAGTATTTATCAAATCTGTGATAGAGGAATTAAAGGAATCGATGATACGTGATGGATCCAAATAGAGGACGAAATATGTCAGTCATGCAAAATGTGGATAGTAGTTTCAACACCCTTATATATAGAGCAACTAGTAGAAATCTTCAAATTACTCTTCAAAAGGTTCTCTTTGACAGGAAAAGGTTATGAGAAGTGCTCAATTTGATGTTGATAACTAAATTTTGGCAACATCAATAATTATATAGAAAAATTAGAGATCGGCCGTGACCCCTAGACAATATTATTAGTTAAATTATATATAGATATTAGGAGCATTTTAATTAAGCTCACATGAATTGCATTCTAATTGGGCTAGAGCTATTGGACTAAAAATTAAGCCCACATGAACTGCATTCTGAGCTTAATTAGACTAATTGGACTAAGCTGTATAAATTGAAAATTTGGCCAAGTCCATTAATCATTTAATATGGCCGAATTCTTGCATATAGTATGCACGTGGGGTGCTTGACTCGGATAAATTATGTTAATTGATCAAATGTGAGGAGCAATTGGGAAATTATATCGTAAATTTTTGGGAATCGGCATAATTTCCATACGCGCACAATTTTTTTGGGGGTGCCAAATATAAAAAGGGAAGAATAAGTCTCACAGCTTGTGAGTATGGACAAGAATCGGCCAATTGAGGATACGTGGGGAACAATATCTCTAGATATCCTGAAGGTAAGAGTGCCATATATTTTAAAGTGAGAAAGTAGAGATGGGGGAAGATGATCGAAAAATTTGAGCCTGTAAAAGAGGGATTATTACTGTCACGCCCCGATCCTCAGGCACGCACACATCATTCTACTTGGTCGATTTTAGAATGCGATATCTCAGAACTATGTATTGCCAACTCTTTCATTTATTAAGCACATGAGGAAGCCATTATAAATCACCAGACAATAAAAAATGGGATAGAAAAATAGGCCATATTTTTCATATTGAAATCTACAACCAAACCTTTATACACGGCATTAGATAGAGCACTTCACAAACTATTCACAATTTCAAAGTCTCACTCTATCTACACATATACAAAGGGTTCACCAAGAGATGGGATTTCAATCCTCATTTAGGTCATACTCAGGATCATCCTGGTCCTCTTATGGCTTTTCTTTACTGAGCTCACATCCTTCAAACTCTTCATCATTTTCCGGCTCATCATCCTATTCTGGTTCCTTCTTCACAGGCTCATCTATGAGCCCGAAATGTTGTTTCACAACTGAGATGAGACTACATCTCAGCAAGTTTTACCCCACTAAAACTCGATTATGAAACTAATACGCTAACCGGGTTGCCTATGCACACACAAGTCAGAGGACTTACCTTGGCCTCAAATTCCACCTGCATATTAGTACAGTTTAATAGGCACCCAAGTAATCACATCTTATATCGATATCTTGATCAATCGACCTAATCGATTACATGTCAATCGGACCATCAAGGTCACTTCCACTCAATCAGTCAATTCACAACAACGGATCAAATCATTGATCAATCGATCTAGTCGATTACATGTCAGTTGGATCATTTCTAGGTCATCTCACTCCACACTATATAATCTTCAATAGTATACTTAGTCACAGAGTTACATTAATGCTTTTAGGTGTCGATTTCGCCAACATGATGTACAATAAACACTTTGTGTACGTGTTCTTAGGTATTCTAATTACTTTCAGCCACACGAGCACGATACTCGACACACAGAAATACGGCCACGCATGCATGATTTACGTCACATAGGCATGTTCTACACCACACAGGCATGATCAATTATCATCGCACATGCATGATATATATTCAACAATCTACGTGCATCCTCTAAGGCATCCTATATGCCCAAGCGATGTAATAATCGCCAAGGCATGCCACACATTATTTCTTCTCATCTTTTATCATACTCGATAAAATATCGTATATGGGCACATGGTTGGCCTTAGTCAAAATATAATATCTTCCTTTCCATAACTCCCTCATTTTCTATAGTCCATTCAAATATTTTTGGCATTATTAACTGATGCCCGGTTATTTCAATTAATAACCAACCTTATTCAATTTAGGAATAAATCCCAAATTTAGAGATAATTCAATTCAACACAAACTAAAGCTCAATTAGATAAATGGATTGCGCCACAACAATCAGCATCAAATTCCTATCGTTGGCCATCTCAACCTTAATTTCCGAAATTTAATTAATTAATTGATTAATTAATTTCAAGAATTAATAATTAATTACTATAAATCCAATTTAGCTCAAATTGGCGCTCAATTGATAACTCTATAAAAATAGAGTTATTTTACCTATTTTAGGCAGTATTAATGCATTATCTGTGAGAAAATATTTGGATTTCCTTCTGATTATTTGAATTTTCATTGTTTATGCAGAATAATGAGATATGGAGAGGATAAGGAAAAGAATGACAACTATCAGGAATTCAAATAAAAGCAGCAGTGGAAGATGGATATCAAATCAGGAAATTCTTGATTTTGTTCCCTAATGTTATCTGCAAGCGTTGGGAGATAGATATCTTGGATATATCCTATAAATAGAGATAGAGAGAGCAGCTAGGGTTTTGAGTTAGATCGTTTTCCATTGTTTTGAGAGTTTTTCAAATATTTTGAAGAGAAGACAAAAGTTGTGACAGAATTCTTGTCCTTTTATTCAAGATGTTGGGTTTGATTTATATTTTTATTTCTTATTTTACTATGTTCTATTTTTCTTTTGTTAGGGTTACGATGTAACCTAGCCATGATGATGTGAATTTCATGATTTTTATGTTTTACAATTGATTTCATTCATGTGAGTTATATATTATTGTGTTTAATGCTTTTGAATAATTGGCCGCCATTTGAATGACATGATGTGTATGTTTGAGGCTGAGAGGTGATAATATGCAATTGCTTATTATAATGTATAATCATGGATTAAACGTGGATAGAGATATACTGTGTTATTTGTGTAGCTTTTGGTGATAAGGTGATCCAAAAGACTCATTGTAAACCGGGAATATTCATAATTTTTAATGCACTCATGTTTATTTTAATTCACATAGAGATATAGTGGATTAATAAGTTAAGTAAGTTTGCTATACCTAGAGATAGGATAGTAAATAGATTAGGAAATTCTACTATCACATGTTTGATATCGTTCTTGTATTCACAACAATATGAAATTCATATCTAGTGGTTATGGTGAAATCGGATGTTCTAACATATTTATCTGATTGATTTACTGCATTTAGTCTTCAAGTTTCATTTTTAATTTATTCTTAATTATATTTTGATCTGTTAGATAAATTTTAGAATTAATCTATTTTAGTATTTAATTAGTTTATTAATCATCGATATCCATGAGACGATACTTTATCTCATCATTATATTACTTATTCGATACATGCACTTGCGTTTAGAATTTTAAGAACAAGTTTTTGGCGCCGTTGCCGAGGATCGCTTGTTTAATAGTAATTAATATTGATACCAGATAATTCTAAGTTTAATCTAGCTTTTGTTTTGTTTTATTTTTCAGGGTGTACATCGGTTTATGACACGTAGCCAACAAGGGGAACTTATTGAACTTGATCCAGAAATCGAGTGTACATTCAAAAGGTGACTGAGAGAACAGAGAAATCACATTAAGAAGATGGTAGACGGTGAGAATGAAAATCCACGTATACTCTTAAGAGATTATGCTACGCCAACAGTTCAAGGCACCACATCAAGTATCGAAAGACCTGCAATTCAAGCAAACAACTTTGAGATCAAACCGTCACTCATTTAGATGTTTTAACAATTAGTGCAATTCAGTGGACTACCAAGCGATGATATAAACGCTCACATCAATGGTTTTCTTGAAATCTGTGACACCATTAAATATAATGAAGTTACAGATTATGTTATTAGATTGAGATTATTTCCATTCTCTCTTAAAGATAAAGCTAAGAGTTAGCTTTCTTCTCTTCCTACAGGATCAATTACTACATGGAATGATATGGCTCAGAAATTTCTCGGTAAGTTCTTTCCACCTGCAAAGTCTGCGAAGATGCGTAACGATATTACTAATTTTATGTAGATGGATAATGAATCATTATATGAAGCATGAGAAAGATTCAAAGAATTTCTTAGGAGATACCCACATCACTAACTACCCGTATGGATGCAGGTACAAACTTTTATAATGACTCTAATATAAATCTTCGTTCTATTATTTATGTAGCTGCAAGAGGAACTCTAAATAATAAAATACCAGAAGAAGCCTACAATTTATTAGAGGGATGGCGTCTAATAGTTATCAGTGGCCTACTGAGAGACTACCAATGTGAAAAGTCAGTGGAGTTCATGAAGTAGATGCTTTTGTTGTAATTGCTGCATAATTTGAAGCAATCAACAAAAAGCTTAATAATATATGAGTGTTTCAGCCATGAAAATTCAGAATTTGACATGCAATTTTTGTGGTCGAGGACATATTAGCACAGAGCGTTAGGTAGGTAATACTTTTAAACAATCTCATGAAAATTCTAACTTTGTTGGGAATTTTAACAGGTCACAGAATAATCCCTACTCCAACACATACAATCCGAGATGGCACAATCATCCAATTTTTTCATGGAATAATCAGAATGTGACGAGACCACCGGGATTCAAACAATCAGAAGAGACAAAGTCAAATTTGGAAGACATAATCACCAAACTTGCTAACACAACTCATGACTTCATCAAAAGCACGGATGTGAGATTTCGAAATCAAGAGGCTTCAATTAAAAATTTGGAGATGCAAATGGGTCAGTTAGCAAGTATGATGTTGGGAAGACAACATGGTTCTTTGCCGAGCAACACAGAGAAAAATCCAATTAAAAACATAAAGGCTATTACCCTGAGAAGTGGTAAACAAGTGGGAGAAGAAGAGATTATCCGAGACAAGGAAGAGGGGGTCAATAAACAGTCAAAGGAGACAAGCAAGAGTAAACATTTTCCAGATAATCCCAAGCAATATGTGTCGCCAATTCCATTCCTCAGCGACTCCAGCAGCACAAAATAAATAAGCAATTTTCTAAATTTCTTCATGTATTTAAAAAATTGCACATTAACATTCCTTTTGCAGATGCTTTAGCGCAAATGCCTAGTTATGCAAAATTTTTGAAGGAGATTTTGACAAACAAAAGGAAACTAGAGGATTATGAAACTGTGAAGTTAAATGAGGAATGCTCGGCCATTCTACAAAACAAATTACCTCAGAAATTAAAATATCCAAGGAGCTTTACTATTCCTTGCACTATTGGGGATTCTTACTTTGAAAAAGCATTATGTGATTTAGGTGCAAGTATTAATCTGATGCCTTATTCAGTTTTCAAGAAATTAGGATTGGGCGAAGTAAAAGTAACCACAGTATCACTTCTACTGGCTGATCGATCAATTAAATATCCGAGAGGTATTGTGGAAGATGTTTTGATAAAAGTTGACAAATTTATCTTTCCTACAGATTTCATAGTTCTTGACATGGAGGAAGATTTTGAGGTACCACTTATCTTAGATCGACATTTTCTAGCAACATGAAGAGTTCTTATTGATGTACAACAAGGGAAGTTGATCCTTAGAATTCAAGATGATCTTGTTTCATTTAATGTTTTAAAAGCAATGAAATATCCATATGATGATAATTCTTGTTTTAGAGTTAAGACAGTTGATAAGTTGGTGAATAAGGTTTTTCAGGAAAATATTTTTGAAGATCCACTTGAAGCATGTCTGATTCAACCAATAGACAAAGATATTCAGAATGATGAGATAAAGGAGTACACAAATTTCATGGAGGTAATTCCATCATATTCAAGGCAAAAGGCAATTAAATTTGAGGAGTTGGGACAACACATTACAAAGCCTAAACCATCAATTGAAGAGCCTCCAATTCTTGAATTCAAACCCTTACCTTCTCATTTGGAATATGCTTATTTAAATGGAGTTTCTTCTTTACCAGTAATTATATCTTCTTCTTTGATAGATTTGATAGAGGAGAAATTGCTTAGAGTATTAAGAGAGCATAAAGGTGCAATTGGATGGAAAATAGCTGATATCAAGGGAATTAGTCATTCAATTTGTATGCACAAAATTTTGATGGAGAAGCAATATAAACCCACTATCCAACCTTAGAGGCGTTTGAACTCGAAGATGCAAGAAGTAGTGAAAACTGAGGAAGGAATAGTGCTTGAGCATAAAATTTCTCAAAACGAAATAAAAGTCAATCGAGCCAAAGTGGAGGTCATTGCAAAATTGCCTCTGCCAACATCTGTGAAACTTGTCAGAGGATTTTTGGAGCACGCAGGATTTTACAAGTGATTTATAAAAGATTTTTCAAAAATTGCTAAACCTCTTTCTAATTTTGTGGAAAAAGATTCTCCTTTTAATTTTTCTGTTGAATGCATGCATGCTTTTAACACTTTAAATGAGAAGTTAATATCAACACCAATCATGGCAGCACCAAATTGAGATTTACCTTTTGAGCTAATGTGTAATGCTAGCGATTCTGCAATAGGAGCTGTTTTGGGACAAAGGAAGAATAAAATTTTTCAAACCATATACTATGCTAGTTGAACCTTGTTAGGTGCACAATTGAATTATTCAACAACATAAAAGGAACTTTTGGCAGTAGTATTTGCTTTTGATAAATTTCATTCGTATTTAATTGGCTCAAAAGTTATAGTTTATTCTGACCACTCTGCTCTTAAGTATCTGCTTGAAAAGAAAGAATCAAAACCCAGATTGATCAGGTGGATTCTATTACTGCAATAATTTGATTTGGAAATCAAAGATAAGAAGGGGACTGAAAATCTTATTGCAGACCACTTATCAAGAATTCCAAATTTAAAGGAAAATGTACGACCAATTTTGGAAGAGTTCCCTGATGAGAAAATTTTTTCCATCATGTCCACAAAAATTTCCTAGTATGCCAACTTTGTACATTATTTGGTTAGTAATGTTCTTCCGCTTGAATTATCATATCAACAGAAGAAAAAATTCTTTTATGATGTTAAAAATTATTTTTAGGAAGAACTTTTCTTATTTAAAGTATGTGCAGATCAGATCATAAGGAGATGTGTTCCAGATGAAGAGAAGGTAAACATTGTACATCATTGTTATAATAGAGAGGTAGATGGCCATTTTGGTGCCACAAAAAACTGCAGGTAAAATTTTACAATCTGGATTTTATTGGCCTACACTTTTTAAAGATGCATACTCTTATGTAGCTTCATGTGATAGGTGGCAGAGAACTAAAAATATTTCAAGAAAAAAATGAGATACCTTTAAATAATATTATTGTGTGTGAATTATTTGATATTTTGAGTATTGATTTCATGGGACCCTTTACACCTTCTTATGGAAATTTATACATTTTAGTGGCTGTGGAGTATGTGTCTAAGTGGGTAGAAGCTGTAGCATTGCCAACAAATAATGCTAAGGTTGTGGTGAAATTTTTGAAGAAAAATATTTTTACCCGATTCGGCACTCCTAAGGCAATCATAAGTGATAGGAGGACACATTTTTATAACAAATAATTTAAATCACTTTTGAGTAAATATGGAGTCACACATAAGGTTGCAATCCCTTATCATTCTTAGACTAGTGGTCAAGTAGAGATTTCAAATAGAGAAATCAAGAGAATTTTAGAAAAGATAGTGAATGCCTTTAAGAAAGATTGATCAATAAAACTTGATGATGTACTTTGGGCTTATAGGACAGTGTTCAAAACTCCAATTGGGATGTCTCCTTTTAGGCTAGTGTTTGGAAATGCTTGTCACTTACTAGTGGAATTAGAGCATAAAGCATATTGGGCATTGAAATTTCTGAATTTTGATATGCAGTCTGCTGATGAAGAAAGATTATTGCAATTGAATGAATTGGAGGAATTTCACAATGAGGCCTATGAAAATTTTAAGTTGTACAAAGAGCGTACAAAAAGATGGCATGACAAGCACATATTCAAAAGAAAGTTTAAAATTTGTCAAAAAGTCTTACTTTATAACTCTCGTTTTAAACTTTTTTCAGGAAAGTTGCAGTCTCAATGGTCTAGTCTTTTAATAGTTACACAGGTATTCCCATACGGAACAATTGAAGTTGCGCATGACACTGAGGGTATATTCAAAGTGAACGATCAACGTTTGAAGCCCTACTTCGAAGGTGGTTACAACAAACAGAAGACTACCATTGAACTTCATCTTCCAGAATAGCGACATCCGAGATAATTTGGCTGAAAACTATAAAGCAAGCGCTTCTTAGGAGGCAACCCAAGCATTTTAAATATGTTTTTATTTATTTTTAAGTTTATGTTTTGCAAAAAAAAAAAAAAGATTAACTTTTCTCTATTTTATCCAGGTTAATTTTTAGGGAGCACCTTTCAAGAGTTTAATCATTAAGGTCATCTATGGACTTATCCTACAACTAGGGGAGTTTTCTTCTTCCTATTTCTATTTTTCGCATTAAGGACACCGCTTCATTCAAGTTTGGGGGGGCGACTAATTTTTTGGATAATTTTTTTCATGATTTCATTCTTGGTTGTGAATTTTTGCGATTCTTAGGAAAATTTAAATTTTATATAAACTTGCAATTGATGTGTGAGTTAATCTTAATTCTGATTATGTTGATCCATTTACTGAGCACTAAAAATCCTTAATTTTTGAATTGTGTGTAAATCTAGAGAACATTCATGTGAAGTATGTGATTTTCTTAAATTTCACCCAAATCTTAGAATTTGTTTGATTTTCTCTTGAGGTGAAATCCTAAGCTAAATCTAACTGAGAAAATGATTTAGATAGTTTTTGGATTGATTGAGCCTTTCAAGCTATCCTATTTATTTATCCCTATTCACCTCGTTGAGCCTTAATTACTACCTAATTTTTCATTGGCACCGATATATGTTTAGCATAGCTATTATCAAATTATATCCTTATCCCATGCCCTATGAACATGTTGATTTTCTTTTGGGATAAAAAATTATTTGAGCCTGATAGAAATTTGGGAGGAATGATGGAGTATGAAAAAAAAAAAAAAGGAAGTGATTGCTATGGTTGTTTGGGTGTATTGTCAAAAAAAAATTGCTTTTACGGTTTTCTATCCAACTTTCAATTGAGTGAGCATTTTGGATACTCAATAGGTTTGAAATTTTCATGTTATATTAGGAGGGACTTTGGGAGAAACTCCACCATAAAGCAATTCAAAAAGAGAGAGAGAGAGAGAGAGAGAGAGAGAGAGAAGGAAAGAAAAAGGAAAAAAAAAGAATGATGATATATGCGGCAGAAAAATTATCATAAAGGAGTGAAATTGGACAGTGACATTGGCTCTAATTAGATCCTAGAAATCAATGTATTGATCGGTGATTTGAACTTAAAATTCCCGTTATCTCACCTTTAGCCCAGCCTTACATTACAACCCAAGAAAAGTCCTATTGATTTTTGGTTGGAAATTAGCTTACATTAGTGGAGAGAGGAATGAAAAGCAAACCTATGAGATTTGGTCATAATTATTGAGAATTTTTGAGAGGTTACATGTCAATGTAAATTTATCTGGATTGCATATAATTCGAAAAAGATCAGAACTCTCACACACACACTTGGATCATATAATTAGAATTAGTCTTAACTTATAAATTGATTTCAATGTTTGGATGAAATTTGTATTTTTCTTTGAATTATGAATTTGAGCAATTATGGAAAGATGTCATAGAAAAGGTTGTTAGGTTGAGTATGTGTTATGTCTTACTTTTACGGACTAGCAAAATGTTAAGTTTGAGGGTTTGATAGCTCTATAAAAATAGAGTTATTTTACCTATTTTAGGTAGTAATTAATGCGTTATCTATGAGAAAATATCTGGATTTCCTTCTGATTATTTGAATTTTCCTTGTTTATGCAGAATAATGAGATATGGAGAGAATAAGGAAAAGAATGGCAATTATCAAGAATTCAAATAAAAGCAGCAGTAGAAGATGGATATCAAATCAGGAAGTTCTTGATTTTGTTCTCTAATATTATCTGCAAGCGTTGGGAGATAGATATTTTGAATATATCTTATAAATAGAAATAGAGAGAGCAACTAGGGTTTTGGTTTAGATCGTTTTCCATTGTTCTAAGAGTTTTTCAAGTATTTTGAAGAGAAGACAAAAGTGGTGACAAAATTATTGTCCTTTGATTCAAGATGCTGGGTTTTATTTATATTTTTATTTCTTATTTTACTATATTCTAATTTTCTTTTGTTAGAGCTATGATGTAACTTAACCATGATGATGTGCATTTCATGATTTTTATGTTTTACAATTGATTTCATTCATGTGAGTTATATATTATTGTGTTTAATGCTTTTAAGTGATTGGCCACCACTTGAATGATCTGATATGCATGTTTTAGACTGAGAGGTGATAATATGCAATTGCTCATTATAATATATAACCATGAATTAAACGTGAATAGAGATATACCGAGTTATTTGTGTAGCTTTTGGTGATAAGGTGATCAAAAAGACTCATTGTAAACCAGGAATATTCATAGTTTTTAATGCACTCGTGTTTATTTTAATTCACATAGAGATATAGTTGATTAATAAGCTAAGTAGGTTTGCTATACCTAGAGATAGGATAGTAAATAGATTAGGAAATTCCACTATCACATGTTTAATATCGTTGTTATATTCACAACAATTTAAAATTCATATCTAGTGGTTATGGTGAAATCGGATGCTCTAACATATTTATCTCGATTGATTTACTGCATTTAGTCTTCAAGTTTCATTTTAAATTTATTCTTAATTATATTTTGATCTGTTAAATAAATTTTAGAATTAATCTATTTTAGTACTTAATTAGTTTATTAATCATCGATCTCCATGGGACGATACTTTATCTCATCAAATTATACTTGTTCGATACGTGCACTTGCGTTTATAATTTTATGAACATCAATTAAATAAACGGACTTTACCACGATCATCAGCATAAACTTTTGGCCACCAGCCATCCCGGTTGAATTTCCGGAAATCAATTAATTAATTAAATTAATTTTGAAAAATAATATTTAATTACAAAAAATTCCAATTATGCTCGAATTGCCAAATTGAAGCCTGATAAGGGTCGGGAAAAATCCCGAGCTACCTTCAATAAATAGCAGACCACGTCTATTTGCTAAATGCACACTCAATTCATCTAATTCGCATCACAATTGACTAATAAACACTAATCCATACTAATCTAACTACCTAAACCTAATTAATTACATCTAATCAACCCTTAAGCATCATTAGTCTACTAAGGAAGGATTAGTTAGATTACTCACCGAAATCACGCCCAACTCAAATCAATCCGACGGGGATGACACGAGAATTGATTCTTCCCAAAGCACGGCTCGGGTTAGGGGTCTGGAAACGACCCAAAAGCGAGCCCGAACCAATTGGATACCCACTCGGTGGGGTGGCTATTGCTTCTACTTCGATTCGCTTCTGTCTTTGCACAAACCATAATGGAGAAGAAGAAGAAGTCGATCCGTGGGAGTGGGGGAGAAGCGAAGGTGAACGGTGAGCGGTGGAGCACACGGGCAACATGCAGGTGGCAGAGACGATGGTCTAGCATGGCTGTGGCTTCTTTGTCGTCACTGGTTGCTGCTTCTACTTTTACTTCTCTTTTTGCTGGAGCGTCGCATGAACAAGGAGGAGGAGAGAGGGAGAGTACCGAGAGAGAGAGAAGAAGAGATAAGAGAGAGAAGGGACAAGGGTGGTTGACTAGTCAAAAGTAAAAAGGAGAGAGAGAAACCAATTTGAAATTGGCAAGGGGGTAGGCGGTCGGTGGGGATGGGGAGTTCGCACGAAGGGGGAGGGAGAGGAGAGAAGAGAGAGATAAAGAAAGGGAGAGAAAAAGAAAATAAAAAGTGATCAAATAGTAAAAATCCTACTATTCAAATTACTTCTATTATTTCTCCTTTCTTTTTTTTTTTTAAATTTATTTCTTTCAGTCTTCAGTTTTTCCTCCGATAGTTTCTTTCCCGAAATTTCGGAATCATCAATAATTTGACGAACGATGAATAGGATACTAAAAATGAATTGTGACACGCTCGAATATTCGATTCCGAAAATCGAATTCAATTCCTTGGTTATAATCAATCAGATGTGATTTTAGTCAAATTCAACCAATTAGGTAGCTTTTAGGGATTTTACCATGGATACATCCCTTAACGGCTTCACCCAATAAGTTAGTTAACTCGTGAGTGATTAGCTCAGAGAAAAAGGATCATAGGTACGTCGATGAATGCTCATTTCACTTTATCGAAACGGGGTCGAATTTTAGGATGTCACAATTACAGCGCAAAGAAAATTAGACAAGAAGAGAGATCCATCACGCATGAACGCCCAACTTTTGGTACTCCACCTCCATTCGCGCGACACACGATATAGAGAAAACGTTCAGAAGAAGTCAATTCTCGCTCGCGCCCGGCGTCCACTACTCGTTTCCACGGTTCTGGAAGTGAACCGTGAAAGTCCTGCAACATCCGCGGAGCCACAGTAGCGGCAGGTTTTCCAGTGTCGTCCCAGTAGCACCAGCAGCGTCATCGCAATCTTTAGCCACACTTTACGGCTTGCCATGGTGTTCTTCAACCAGTCCAGCAACTGCTGACGCTGCCCTGCAGCTCCTCGACGCCCAGTGTGGTTCAAGCCCAAAACCGGTGAAACTCGCTGGTCTTGGAGCGTGGACGTCACTGTTCGCTGCCCAGTCCTATCGCCACATGAACTCGACGCACCTGCAGTGTCCACAAGTCACCACCAGTGCCCCCAATCCAATGCAGAGACGAGTCTCCAGCGAAGCAGTCCAGCACCAGAGCTCTACCTGATGTGCCAGTTTAATCGCTTGCCGCTGCGGCCAAAGTACCCCAACGGTTGTCTCACGCACCACTCAGTCAGCACAACCAGCGAGTTGTTTTGCCTCTGGAAGACGCTATTGTTCTTTGTTCGTTGCTTCCTAGTACGAGGGTGAGAAAAGAATCGGACCAAACTGGAAACCGCCCCAACTGGACTAGACCAAGCTGTTCTCGGTGGTTCCTTGCCTCAATTGCATATAATTAAGAATTCATTCTTTAAAAATTAAGATTGGGTTCTCGATTACTTTTATTTCCTATTTCGGATAAGGTGAATATTGGTTTATATGGGTTTATAATTGCGTGTTTTAAATTTAGTACACTTTATTATCTTGAAAAATATGAAAAAAATCACATCGCATGTTAGTAACGATATTTTCCTAGTTAAATTGCATATCCAGGAGCAATATAGTAATTTAAGAAATTTCTTAATTTAGAATAGGATTTTATTAGGTAATCACACATTTCAAGTAGTTTTCTATTTTGACTTTAAAAGAAAATTTCAAAAAATAAATAAATAATAACAAGCGTATATTATATAGAATTAGTTGCATCAATTCCATGTCATTACATTGCCATGTCACAACTTACCATGTCATCGTTGCCACCTCATCATTACTATGTCATCATGATATCCATGTTATAATTTACTTGTCATTGCATGTCATGTTAGATTAATAGGCCTTTTACTCATCATCAGATTAGGTAACATATAAATTGCATCTAAATAATCCATATCACATGTCATCAGTTAGATTAGCAACACATGGACATGACTTAGAATTAAATTGTATCTCATGCATTGTACATAGTTTAATCATTTGTTAAAGAAAAACAAAAACTCAAAAAGAACTAAATGCCATTACATTTAGAATTCATGTTTGGGCTGTGCATGCATTTTTTTATTTACATCCTGGAGATATTAGGATATTAATCATAATGAAATTATGCTTTGCTTAAGGCATTGAGGTTCACCTTATTTTAAGTAATTTATATATTGCTTTGATTTATTGAGTGTTACATTATTGATTGTGCACTCGCATGATTATCCAATATTTGTTAGTGGATTAAGATTAGAATTGTACAAGACTATCGGCTAAATATTTTTTGAAAATAAAGAGAAAGAGGCACCAAAAGGACATCAGATTTTTCTGATCTAATTGAATCCTTGTATCTCCAATTCTTTGGTTTGCAGATGTAAAGTGTGCTCTCACACTTTACTTAGGTTTCACGATGGCTATCATGTCCCTCACTGGGGACCAACCGGATATTTATTGGAAAAGTTGTGCAGGTGTTTTGTACAGAATAGTACTAATGTTTTATTATCTTGATACTAGTCCATCTCAACCTCTACATGAAGGTATTGGTTGGATCGGTGCAAACTTGAGTCTATGGACGTGGATCCAATAGATTTTGTTTATTAGACCTTGGCCTATTAGCCCAATGTAAATGTCTTGTCAAAAACCACCACATCCATCTCTCTCTCTCATATTTTTTCTTTTGAATATTTTTAAATTTTCACCCTTGTACTTTTATTACTTTTCTAATCAAGTCTCTCTACTTTCAATTCTTCTAATCAAGTCCCTTTGACATGAAATCTGGCCTAATCCAATTGATGTGGTTGTCAAAAGACATTAACGCATGATTTGAATTAAGTATTGCATAGGTAAAGACCCATTGTGGATAGAGAAATGGTGAAGAATAAACATTTGATCCGTTCACTATCTTCCACCTCTTGATGGGTGTCCATGTAAGTAATATTTAATTTACAACACTATTCGGCTTCCTCCACATGCGATATTAGTTGGATATGGCCGAATTTTGTATTGAGAGATTAGAAATTTGGTTAAGTTTGGACAAAAGCATAAGTCGACTTTCTTGCTAACATCTTTTCTCATAGGAGGATTTGTCATGTTAAGAGCAAACTATTTTACTCCATATATAGTCGCATGCTATCCCCCTTAGGTCAATTATTGGTAAAATATGTAAGAGTTTTTTTTTTTTTTTACGTGGGTTAATATTTATTAATATTGTAATTTACCATTTTACAATATTGGAATAAAGTGAGATATAAAGTTTCTTAATTAGTCTAATATGAGACTAGCTAATGTAGGTTGAGTTGAGCTCGACCCGAAATGAGAGGGCTTGGCTAAAGACTTTATAAATAGTGCTCAAATCTCTCCACTAACCTAACACACAAATGTTCTCATATAAAGAGCAGTTAGTACATGCTAAGGTGAGGGATAGTTTCATTAAGTTAGTGATATAGAAGGCAATAGAGGATAAGCGCTAAAGCTTTGGATTGTCACTGTTATATGTCAAGAACGATGGATTCCAAATTAGAAACGTGAATCTTTTTACTCGTTTATATGTGTTTAGTTATAGCTATAGAAATTTTGAGTGCGCTTTCATGGCTTACAAATATTCATTATCCTCATTGTGTTGTCGATGACTTAAAACCTAAGAATTAAAAGTTAACTAACAACAACAAATTAACAAAAATAATATATCAACTTAAATAAAGAAGAAAGTTGTTTATTCCCCTTTGTCGTTGCTCTATTTAGTGAAAAAGTAAAGTTCGCAGAAGTTGTGCTAATCATAAATATAAATAATTTTCAGTCTTACAACAATGGAATAAATTAGCCATAAATTATTTTAGTCTCAACAGACTTGATCAATGGGTGGGCGCTTGGTTGGTCAGTCTGGGCTTGGCTGAATTTTTTAGGCCCGTTAGAATTCGATACGTCTGTCTGGTTTCATGCTCTGCAAAGCAGACGACACATGACTTGGCACATTACTCTGGGATCTTGTTGAGAAACTATTAGGTAAACAAGCGTGCTCGTTATATCTTTTCGTTTTAGGCGAAGAAACCACGATGCAGCTTTTACTCAGGGTGCGCAAGCCCGTGATGCGTGCGGATGCACGTTAGATGCATTCGTGTATACACAGCATCAGGTGAATTTTTCATGTATACACATGAAGTATTTGACTATTGATAGAACAGATAAGGGTGTCCATAGGTACAGCTCAATTACGACTTCAAAGTGAAGTTGTTGACCGCTCAAGGGACTTTGTAGGTTCTGAATGTGATCAGATATTCAATGATCTTTTCCTGCTCAAATGAGCTCGCTCACGGTTAGTGATGGTTTTATTCGTGATGGGCTTAAGGCTCATCCGTCCATGTTGGGCCTAAAAGCCCGGCCCATGGGATTAGGACCCATGGACGAAGGGGTACGTTTGTTTATTAGAGGAGACATATATAAAAGGGAGAAGAGAGAGAGAGAACGCACCTGTTGGAATCAGAACGTACGTACGTTCTCTCCCTCTCTCACTCTCTCCCAAAAGGAAAAACAGTAAAGCACAAGACGACTTTTTCCTTCCCTTCAAGGCAATTGGCGTCATTGGATCGAACAGGACCGAAATCTCTTCCTCTTGTCGGCGTCGGTGTCTAATTTGTGGCTAACAAGGTACGCTCGAATCCGTGGTGTGCTTTAGGATCGGTGATACGTGTTTTTCCCGGGCTTGTCTTCCGCATTCGATTTAAGGATTCGATTTAGTGTCGAATCCAGTTTTCGGGGATCCGATATTTCCAACATTGGTATCAGAGCACTAGTTTACGTTTTCCCGACCATTTTCATGTTTTTTGATTGATTTTTCGCGAAAGTAATCAACTGGTACGAATCGGGGCAAGGAATCCCGACACCCGAGCGCTGTTCGTCCATTTTTTTCGAGTTTCTGTAAGTCAAAATTGATTTCTGAAGGCATAGGGTGAAAGCGCTCATAGAGACGAGTTTGGTGATATGTCGAATGCCGCCAGGAGATGCCGCACGCGCCCACACGCGCGACCAAAAGCCACTGCGTGTGGACGCGACGCGCCCGAAGCGCTGGCATCGGCCAGTGCGTGTGCCACACGCACCGGTCGGCGAACCGGCATGTGCGCGCCGCCGACGGCGAACCGGCACGCGTTGGTCAGTGAACCAACGTGTGCTGACGTCACGCGATGACGTCACCGTGACGCCACCCAATGGTCGGTAACCGCTGGGATGACGTCACCGATGACGTCATCGCTGACAACCGTTGGCCGGCCGATGACCCGACCTGACGAGGACACGACTCGACTCGACTCGCTCAAAAGCCAGGCGCATGCCGCGCACGTGCCGATGACGCGTCGCGTGACGTCGGCTCGCGCATGCGCGCGGTACGTGCGGTCTGTTCGTCCGACCGGTCCGATGACCAGCGACTTGACCGTTGACCATGGACCGACGACCGTTGACCGTTGACCGTTGACCAAAAAAAAAAAAGAGGAAAAGAATGTGTTTCTTTTTCAATTAAGTCTATGTGGATTATAAGTAATCCCTTATTTGTTCTGCATTTGTTGCAGGAACAATGCCTCCCCTAAGGTTGCGCACACCTATTCACACAATTACTGATGAATAAAAAGAAAGGCTGTCTAAGTTGATAGCTGAGCTGACTGATCAACGATGGGAGAGTGGTGACTTAATTGATCATGTCTTTGAAGTCAACGGGAAAATTCAAAAGGTCATATGAAATGGTCGTCCCATGCTACAGTTAGAAATGGTGCAATTTTTCATGAACACTCTTCCACCTGAATGGCAAGATGTGTTGAATCGCATATGGGAATTCAACGGAGCTGCTTCATATAAGAAAATTGTGATAGATTTTGTAAATGAATATTTCTGTATTGTTACAAGGGAAAAGATCAAGAAATTGAACAAAAGAGGATCTTTCCCAGTTCGTGTGCTGACTTGGTGTTAGTTGTATTGGCTGATCTTAGTTAAGTGTACTTTATTGACATCTTATGTATTGTTTACTACCTAATTATTGTTGATGTAGAAACCTATACATTGGTTTAGTTGAAAGCATTATTGTTTTATTGGATGTCGATTATCTGTTGCTTTATGTTATTGCTGGTTACTGTGGGTAATTAGCTGTGGGTAGTTTTAGAAGTTTTTGTAGCTTCATAGAATTGATTTTGCATGAGACAATCATATTAATGATAGTTCTAAGTTGGATTTTTTGGAGGATAATTGGAAACGTAGTGACTTTTTGATTCTGAAGCCTTGAAATTATTCATTAATATGATGGGTCTATGTAAAAAAGGGATGCATAAATGATAGGCATTAATAATTCGTACATATTTGTCTGATGTGTTCAAATCAATGGCTTCAGCCACAAAGAGCATAGTTGCCGAGCTGAACAAAGGTGAAAAGCTCAATGGTGACAACTATGAAATTTGGCAAATGAAAATCCAGTATGTGCTGGAAGAGCAAGAAGCACTTGAGGCTCTTAACCTAACCATGGTAAAACCTGAAGAAGGAAGCACTGCACAGCACAAAAGAGACAATGAAGTTTTTTCTGCGTGGAAAAGAAAGAACTCTTTTGCTCGCATCACGTTGCTGAGCAGCATGGAAAATGACGTCATGCGAGAGTTTAGGCATTTTGACAATGCCAAGGAAATGTGGGAGGCATTGGCAGCTAGATTTGGTCATACTTTGGTGACCAGACTGAGGCAGCTCACTATTAGATTTGACTCTTACAAGAAGCCTCATGGTCAAATCATGAAACAACATCTTAGAAAGATGTCAAACATGATAAATGATCTGAAAGATGCTAGCCATGTCCTCACAGATGAGCAGTAAGTGCAAGCAGTGATTCGTTCCTTGCCTTAGAGTTGGGAGCATATGAAGGTGCACCTGACCCATAATGAAAATATCAAAACCTTCGATGATGCAATGCGTCATCTTGAGCTGGAAGAGGACCGCCTCTTGGTGGCTAAGCCGGATGCTGAACTCTATCATGCTAGTTCTAGCTCAAATGGAGCTTCGAGCTCCAAGCGCAAGCACCCTAATTGGTTTGATAAAGGGAAAGGCAAGGAAGAAGCAAGTCCTTTAGGGAAGAAACCCAAGTTTAACCAACATGAAAGAGGAAAGCGTCCTCGCATGAAGAAGCTTGCAAGGGTGAAATGCTACAACTATGACAAGAAGGGTCATTGTGCTCACGACTGTCGTGAGCCAAAGAAGGTATGCACCCCTTGTACTTTTCAGAACTTTGCTTTTGTGTCGAGTTCTGTGTTCTTAACTAAGTCTAATCCTTTGTGGATTGTGGATTCAGGAGCGACAGACCATGTAGCGAAGGATAGAGGATCCTTCATGGAATTCCGACGAGTACCTATTGGAATTAAGTGGATCTATGTGGGAAACAACTCCAGAGCTGAAGTGAAAGGAATTGGCACATGCCAACTGAATATGCGTGGTGGACGCACCTTATTCCTACATGATGTGTTGTATGCTCCAGAGATTTGTTGGAATTTAGTGTCTGTTTTAGTGTTGGTTAAATTAGGTTTTAATATGAACTTCTATAATAGAGGTGTGGATTTGTTTTTAGATACAAATTACTATGGTTTTGGTTATTTTCTGGATGGTTTCATTATATTAGATATTAACTATGTTAATGCAAATGTTTGTTATTCCCTTATCACGTCTCCTAATACCTATGATAATGATGTGAATGTGTGGCATGCTAGACTTGGTCATATTGGCCAACGGCGTATGAATAGACTAGCCAAAGAGGGCTTATTGGGCAACATTGAAAAAGTCGATTTGCCAATATGTAAGCATTGCCTAGAAGGGAAAATAACATGGAAACCATTTGGAAAAGGTAAAAGAGCTGAATTTTCTCTGCATTTAATCCATTCTGATGTCTGTGGTCCAATGAATGTAAAAGAAAGGCATTTGGCTGTTTATTTCATCACTTTTATAGATAATTATACTCGATTCGAATATGTCTATTTGATTTCTCATAAATCTGAAGCAATAAGTTGTTTTAAAAGGTTTATGAACCTAGTAGAGAATCAATTAGACAATAAAATAAAAGCATTGAGATCCGATTGAGGTCGAGAATATTTATCTAATGAGTTCAGAAAATTATGTGATGAAAAAGAAATAGAAAAACAGTTGTCTATTCCATATACTCCTCAACAAAATGGTGTTGCGGAGAGAAGAAACAGAACCCTACTGGAAATGGTTAGGTCCATGATGGTGCATGCTAACTTACCTATCACTTTTTAGAGTGATGCGTTATTAACTGCTGCCTATATATTTAACCGGGTGCCTTCCAAATCAGTTACTTCCACTTCATATGAGTTATGGACAGGTAGAAAACCGGACTTAAGTTTTCTTAAGCCATGGGGTTGTGCTGCCTATACACATGAGTCCTCTCACAAGTTTGTGAAATTGGGTCCTAGAGGAAAGAAGAGTATTTTCATAATATACTCAGAACACTCAAAGGGGTATGTGTTCATAGGTGAGCAGGAAAGTGGGAGTATAACTGAATTTGAATCACGGGATATCACATTCTTAGAGGATGAGTTTCCTAAGAAGGGCGAAATAGAGGAAGATTACTCCATATTTGAAACCTTGGATCAAGATAATGATCTTAGTGGAGTTCGTCCAAGTGGGAGTAATATGAGAAGTGATGAATTGAATTCAAATCATTCTCAATTACAACCACA
The DNA here is from genome assembly GCA_014182405.2 of Eucalyptus sideroxylon. Classification (NCBI taxonomy): domain Eukaryota; kingdom Viridiplantae; phylum Streptophyta; class Magnoliopsida; order Myrtales; family Myrtaceae; genus Eucalyptus; species Eucalyptus sideroxylon. Next base: position 28,332,384 of record CM024554.2, on the reverse strand, counting down.
TGATGAGACGACATCATCATTACCTAATCCTAGTGGAAGCATAATGGGGAATGATGTGTAAAGTGTACAATCTCCCATACGGTGAACAAGTCGCCAAAGTATTCCCCGTTGACGTTTTGACATTGAAGGGGAAACTTTTAATGATGCTATGAATTGCCCTAATAAGGAAAAATGGATTCATGCAATGGAAGAGGAAATTGAGTCAATGAAATCAAACCAAGTCTGGGAACTGGTTGATCTTCCAAAAGAACGTAGAGTTATTGGGAACAAGTGGGTTCTCAAAATAAAGCGAAAGGCTGATGGCTCGATAGAAAGGCATAAGGCTCGCCTTGTGGTGAAGGGGTATAATCAAAATGAATTAATTGATTATGAAGATACATTTTCTCCTGTAGTGAGATTTACCTCGATTCGCATTATTCTGGCAATAGTAGCTAGTATGGTTCTTGAGTTATATCAGATAGATGTAAAGACTGCTTTCCTCAATGGAGAATTAGAGGAAGAAATATACATGGAACAACCTGCTGGTTTCATAGTGAAAGGCCAATAAGAAAAGGTATGTCGACTTTTGAAGTTAATAAATGGCCTTACGCAGTCTTCGAGACAATTGTATATACGTTTTCATAATGCCATAATGGGATATGATTTTATAATGATTGATGAGAATCATTGTGTATATATCAAAAGATCCAAGGATCAATTTGTGATCATATCATTATATGTTGATGATATACTGATTGCCGGAAACAATATGGAGTTTGTTAATACTGTTAAGAGTTGGTTATCTTCCAACTTTGAAATGAAGGATATAGGTGAGGCTGCATACATTTTTGGAGTTAAGATTTCAAGAGATCGTTTGAAGAAATCGTTGTCTCTTTCGTAAGAAACATATATAAATAAAGTTCTTGAATGATTTCATATGTAAAATTGTAAACCCATAGATACTCCTATTGCAAATGGTGAAGGATTGAGCCATAGACTGTGTCCAAGGACTCCACAAGAGAATGAACAAATGAAACATGTTCCTTATGCTAGTGATGTTGGGAGTTTGATGTATGCTATGATGTGTACAAGACCCAACATATATTTTGCAGTTGGAATGGTGAGTAGATACCAATCCAATCCATGTCCAGCACATTGGAAGGCCGTTAAGAGAATACTGAGGTATCTGAAGGGAACTGCTGATTACAAGTTGAATTACCAAGGAAAGGATCTGCGACTTAAAGGCTATTCAGATGCTGATTGGGGAGGAGATTTAGATGAAAGAAAATCTACCTCTGGATTTTCTTTCTTACTGAACAATGGCGCCATATCATGGAGTAGTAAGAAGCAAACGTGTATAGCCTTATCCACGATGGAAGCTGAGTTCGTGGCATTATCAGCAGCAATACAAGAAGGAGTTTGGCTTAAGAAATTTTTTTATCATTTAGGCGTTATTGAGAAAGCTGCAAATCAATTATTGATTAACTGTGATAGCCAAGCAGCTATAGCATATACTAAAGATCTAATGTATCATGGCAAGACCAAACATATAGATACCAAGTATAACTTTGTTAAAAATATGGTTGCACGAAAGGATGTGAACTTACAGTACATATCTACGCATAGAATGGTAGCAGATCCTATGACAAAGCCAATACCTAGAGATGTGTTTTGTGATCATGTAAAATCTCTAGAATTGCGTAGAGTTTGATGTACTTAATTGTAATTTCCCTGAGTTGTTCACATTTATGAACTAGTGTTGTTTCATTATCAATGCCTATGAATCTTTGTATGATCTTTATGTATCTTAATGCTCAGTGCATTACTTTAAGTTGAGAAAGTATGTCGGACAGATATAATATTAGCCCACTCACACGGGTAATCGCCTCTATTTACTGTGTGATAAATAGGGATGGGACTGTTTTTAAGCTTATTATTTATGTGATAATCGAGAGCTCAAGCTTAAAACACGTATGTCACCTTAACTGAGTGTTAAGATGAGGATATAATACTTTCTATGTCCGAAAGTAAAATACCCCAAATATTTTACTTTATTTGTCTAAGATGCTAGATGTGAGTTCTGATGAATTTTGTGAATGAGGAGATACGTGAGCTCAAGTTAGACATTGGGTATGTCTGAACTATCATCTGTACGGTATTGAAAATATAGATATACGCTCCATGGGAAATGAGTTAATACTGTAATACGTATTTCATACTACGTATGCATGAGTCGACCAATAAAAGTGGCAAAAGTTTGATCTCAACTTTTATGCCGTGTGAGACTCTTGAGGAAATGAGTTCCTCAATTTTAGTCCCCTCAGAACTCTTACTTATTCTCAAAATTTCTATTTAGTGTTTGTTATCTTAGGATGTTGCCGATGGTCATAAGTTGATTCGATCTAATGGGGCATTTCTAGAAAAGCAAGCTGAACTGAAATTGAGAGTTTGAAGGAAAGAGGAAGATCGAATTTGGAGAATCACATTGTAGTTTTGTATTTACTGGTCGACCAATTATAATTGTCTTTGGGATAATCATAATTGTGAATGCGATATATATATATATATATATATATATATATATATATATATATCATTGTTTAAAAGAGATCAAGAGAGATATAAATGTGATCGATCGATCTAGGGTACTGCATACTAAATTTACTCAGAGTGTGACGCCCATTATGAACTGATATATATTCTTAACAGATGTATAGCAACGAGCTCTCAAAGCATGCTGGTCGCACAGGTTATTCACCAGTATGAATGTTGAAGAGAGGTAAAGAGAATCATGTTCGGCCCACCATGTGCGAGTGGGAGATGATGGTTTTATTAGTGATGGGTTTAAGGCCCGTCCGCCCATGTTGGGCCTAAAAGCCCGGCCCACGGGATTAGGGCCCATGGACGAAGGGGTACGTTTGTTTATTAGAGGAGACATATATAAAAGGGAGGAGAGAGAGAGAGAGAACGCACCTGTTGGAATCAGAACGTATGTACGTCCTCTCCCTCTTCCTCTCACTCTCTCCCAAAAGGAAAAATAGTAAAGCATAAGGCGACTTTTTCCTTCCCTTCAAGGCGAATTGGCGTCATCAGATCGAACAAGACCGAATTCTCTTTCTCCTGTCGGCATCGGTGTTTAATCTGTGGTTAACAAGGTACGCTCGAATCCGTGGTGTGCTTTAGGATAGGTGATACGTGTTTTTCCCAGGCTTGTTTTCCGCATTCGATTTAGGGGTTCGATTTAGTGTCGAATCCGGTTTTCGAGAATTCGATATTCCCAACAGTTAGTAACTTACATTCGCACGAAAACGCTTGTGCTAATCCTGCTAGTTAATAAAGCTTGTGCTTCGCCTGAATCCTCTTCAAGATGACTGCGCAAACATGTTTGCATTTGCTCAACATGGAATGGAATTCATCTCCATCACACCATAATATAAGTCTCGTGCATTTGTGGTAGTGTTTCTTTCTTTTCATCCTCTATGGAAAAACAAATAAACTAAGAAGAAGTTAGAAAAGCTTGAAAACACTTGAATCCTCTCTCCCGGGCGAAATATGACACTGTTCACCAGAATACTCCTTCGAGCATTCCCGGAGTTCTAGACATCGGTTTGGCCTCAAATTTGGAGTACAGGTCTCTCTGACCTTCCCCTTGATACCCGCCGAAGGAATTCTAGTGGGTCGACCTGCAACTCGAGATCTCCCCGTCCTTAGGTGTGCACGCGAGTTCAGGCTTACGATATGGTGTTTCGGTTGTTGAGGGAGTTCCTGTCGGTGTATTGAGCTCAAATTTGGAGGGTGAAGTCGCCTTGCACCCCTTACCATCCCCACTGAACCGTTTTGCAGCAGGTAGCCTACAAGTCCGGATCTAGCCATTTCAGCCTCTTGGGTTATGCTGCTGCGCAACTTTGGGAGTGTTTGCGGTAGTTGAAGCTTCTTGCTAGGCCGATGCTGTGCTGATTTATCTCTTCTACCATCTCACATTGTGCCATTGAAGCTGGACCTTGTAAGTCTCCTCCATCCAATGGATTTTCATTAGTAGTATACGAACTGCACATTAGGTGTTTGTGGAAATGGCTGTTGTTTCTTCTGGTGCAGCTAGCCTAGCCGAGAAACCCAGCAACAGGCTGGTACCTCTAGGGAACGAAGCCCCACCTCTCGTGTTAATGGTAGCACACCAGCTCCTGCTAGTCCGGTTGTCAAGCAGAAAGGGCCACTGATGCCCCCAACCTAACCAAGCCGCTCGAGAGGTCATAGTCGTGGCCGGTCCTCTTCTAAGAGGTTACAACTGCCTGCTCAGCGACCAGGTGATCCAAAGGCAACCCCCGCTCGTTCGTGGGTAAGTGTGGCTCACCTTGCGGCAAAAGGGTATGATATATCTCATGTCCTACCTACTTTTATGGATAACAAGCCTATCGTTCATCTCTTAGGGGAGGCTATGGAGGCTTCGAACCCCGTGTGGAACGAGTACCTCGTTGGCTATTATATAGAGAGAAGGCTGCCCTACAAGCTTATGGATGAATCATTGAAGCATGCTTGGGGCCCCAAATTTGTTGAAGTTTCGGTGGATGACCTAGGATTCTATTATTTCCACATTCTGGATCCTACCTTTCGGAGGAAAATCCTTGAAGATGGTCCTCTTACGGTTGCAAGGATGCCATTTATCTTGAAGCAATGGAGGCCCCTCATGGAGCTAAAGAAGGAAAAACAAGACTCCATCCTTGTATGCATTAGGTTGAAGAACCTACCCTTCAAACTTTGGTTGGCACATTTCATTAGTGTTATAGCAAGTGTCGTGGGGAAACCAATGTATGGATGAGTGAACGGAACAAAGGAAGATGATCTCCTTTGCAAGGGTATGTGTGGAGCTCTATGCATGACAACCTAGGAGCAACTCCGTAAATGTGGTTTTGGAGGGAATCGTTCGCTTGATAGTTATCGAGTATGAGTGGAGATCGGTGGAGTGCAAAAGATGTGGTTGCTTCGGCCACAATTGCAATGCCCCACCCCCTCCAAATTCTAGGGCCGATAGAGCCATGCAGCGGGGCCAAAACACTCCTCCATCGATGGTGGCTGGACCATCTCATTCTCTTGCCCCGATGGCCCCTCACGACCCTGCCCCGACGGCCCCTGTCTAGCTTCACGTCCATCTCCCGATGGTCCCTGTCCCGGCTGAGGAACCTGAAGAACAAATGGAGTAGGCCCTTGAAACACTGGTTGAAGCTGAAGTGGAGGGAGTGCCTCACCAAACCTGGAAACAAGTAAAAGGAAAGAAAAAGTAGGCTGTTGCTCCCAAGGAAGGCCTCGCTTCCCGCCATAATAGCTCCGGTGATGAGGGCATCCACCGAGTAGCAAAGTCTTCAGCTTCGGGGAAACCAGGAGCTCCTATCTCTTCACACAAGTCGACGAAGGGAATGATCACTCCTTTAATGGGGGTCCTATCTATGTCTAGCCCTGGACTGACTAATTTCAAGCTTTTAAAACCGCAAGATAAAGGAGCCGAATCGGATGTCTCGTCTAGCCAGTCTAGCTATGAGAATGAGGATTTGCTCACCCCCGGTATGTCCCCAAGGGTGGCCTCCAAAGATTGGTGACGATGCAAGACAAGCTATTGACCCTACTCCCTGATCCACCTCTTGCCACGACTCCTGTGGTTCTGGCTACATCTCGCCGGAAACCTCCAAAGCCGAGGTAACTATTTCTATTCCTTCAACTTGTATATATTATCTATGTACATAGGTATTTGGAATATTTGAGGTCTTGTTGACCCTACTAGACAAGCCGAGGTACGTAGTTTGGTTTCCTCAAATAGACTTTGTTGCATTGGCCTTCTGGAGACTAAAGTACCAAAAGCCATGTTCTCTTCTATCTCTTCTAGTCTATAAGGGATTGGAGTTGGATTTTGAATTATAGCTATGCTCCTAGAGGGAGAATATGGATCAGTTGGAACCCTTTGGTTGTTAGCCTTGAAGTGTCTTCGGTAGATGCATAGGTGATCCATGGGAATCTTAAGATGCTCTCTTTAGATATGGTTTGTTGTGTATCGGTTGTCTATGGCCAGCACTCTTTCACATCCAGTAGACCACTCTAGGAAGACCTTATCTTGAAAAGTGCAACTTTACAAGATTTGCCTTTGCTAGTCGCAAGTGATTTCAACGCTATCAGAGACCCAATTGATAGACTTGGGGGTACAGACAGCTAGATACCTTACTTCGATGAATTTAGACAGTGCTTATCTCTGACTGAGTTAGATGATTTGCGGTATGTTGGATGTCGTTTTACCTGGACTACTTCTTCTGGTCCCTTGGGGAAGGCAAGGAAGATTGACAAGGTCTTAGTCAATTCCAAGTGGTGTTAGGTTTTTTCCTTCTCAAAAGCTTCCTTCCTTCCTTACATCAGGTATCTTTGACTATTCCCCTATGGTGGTCAAATTTTTAAACCCGGCTCATCGAAGGAAGCCTTTCAAATTCTTTAACTTTTGGATGGATCATCCTGATTTTATTCCAATTGTCAACCAAGTTTGGGAAATGCTGAATAAGGGAATGCCCATGTTTAGATTGGTGTGCAAGCTCAAGGCCCTCAAAGCTCGTCTCAAAACTCTCAATAACGAATCATTTTCCAACATCTCCAATAGGACTTTTGAAGCGAGGGCTGCGCGCCGAATCACTCAGCTTGACCTTCAACAAGACTCAAACTTTGTTGCCCTTGCAGATTTGGAAAAGTGTCAGCGGCACATCTTTTTGGACTTGCGCTCTAAAGAAGAATATTTTTCAGGCAAAAGTCCAGAGTTAAGTGGCTAAATGAGAGGGATCTTAACACTAAATTCTATCATCATTATGTCAACAAAAGGCAGATAAGGAATAGAATTCTTTCAGTTATGGATGCGTTGGGTATCCAAATCACTGAACCGGAGCTCATTCACCAGCATTTTGTTAGGCATTATTAGGATCTTTTGTCACTGCATATTATACAAGGAAGACCCTTGGTTAGGGATATCAGGGAGACTATTCAATTTCCCCTCAATGCCAAACAAATTAGCTTCCTTGATCGACCCGTTTCTAACTCAAAGATCCGTAATACTCTCTTTTCTCTAGCTAAAGGCAAAGCTCCTAAACCTGATGGTTTTACAGTTGAATTCTTTAAGCATAACAGGGAGATGGTGGGTCAATTGGTTGTATCGGCAGTAAATGATTTCTTCATCTCGGTAGGCTCTTAAATGAGATCAGTAAAACCATTTTGGTCATGGTACCAAAAAGCCCGAATGTGACTTCTGTGGATGACTACAGACCAATCACATATTGTAATACCATCTACAAGTGCATTACTAAAGTTATGGCCAATCGGATTGTTGCAATGCTACAGGATATCATTGGGCCTTCCCAGAGTGCGTTCGTTAAAAGCTGGCGGATCAGGGATAATATCCTTTTGGCGCAGGAACTGTGTTATGGTTTTCACATCCACCCCTACTCACCCAAGTGTGCAATCAAGGTGGGCTTTAGGAAAGCCTACGCCACAGTCAATTGGAACTTCCTTGAGGTTGTCCTTCAGGCCTTCGAATTCCCCAATCACTTCACCCGACTCATCATGACTTGTGTGAGGACCTCTAAATTTTCATAGCTTTGAATAGGGAGTTGCATGGATTCTTTGCCAATGGTCGTGGGCTTCGTCAGGGGGACCCCCTTTCTCCCTACTTGTTTACATTAGTCATAGAGGTACTTTATGGTATTCTCACTACTCGCTCTTCATTGTCGGAGTTCAAATATTTTTGGAGATGCAAAGCGACCAGCCTATCACACTTATTTTTTTTGTGGATGACGTCTTCCTATTTTGTGAAGCCGACTTGCCTTCGGTGAAGCTCTTCAAGGAAGGCCTCCAAATCTTTTCGGATTGGTCTGGTTTGGTTCCAAACACAAATAAAAGTGAGGTCTTCCTTGCAGAAGGATCACCTTCCTTAAGGAACCAAATCCTCCTTACCCTTGGTTTTGACGAAGGAAGCCTACTAGCTCGCTATCTCGGGGTTCCCATCATCACTTCCAAGATTAGTAAGGCGGATTGCTGCGTGTTAGTCAACCGCATCACAACGATGATACAATCTTGGACTCATCGCTTCCTATCCTTCGCCAGTCGGCTACAGTTGATCAGGTCAGTCCTTCATGCCATCCAAGCATACTAGGCTAGTGTATTTATTTTACCTGCAACGGTCTTGGATCAAATCGAAAAAATTCTTAGACAATTCCTATGGAAAGACCCGGAGTTAGGAAGAGGGGGTGCAAAAGTCTCATGGGAGGACGTGCGTTGGCCAAAAGAAGAGGGGGGCCTTGGCATCCGTAGGCTTCGGGATTATAACAAGGCTGCCATTATAAAACATATCTAGATCCTATTTGTCGATAAGGAATTTTTATAGTGCAAATGGATTCACTCGACCTTTTTTAAAATGTTGAATTTCTAGGTGGCCAAAAAGTCGACTTGTTGTTCATGGGCTTGGAAGAAGATCCTCCAACTCAGGACTGAGTTTCTAAGCTCCTTCTATTGGAAAATCGAGGATGGTTGCTCGATGTCCCTTTGGTTTGATAACTAGCACCCCAAGGGTCCTCTAAACTTGTATTTTCTGGACTCAGCCATATATACATCTGACCTATCTAGGCAAGCGACGGTGGCGGACCTATTCACCGACCATGGAGCTTTGATCAAGTTGGTCTTGGACTCTTGGGTGGAACCCCTTCCCACCCTTTCTCACCTCTCCGATCGTTTTGGTTGGAAGGGAAACATCTCCCACGTGTTCACAGTGGCCTCCGCTTGGGATTTGACTAGGAGGAGGAAGACTTGGGTCTCCTGGCACACGTTCATATGGAACAACTCAATCACTCCAAGGTACCAACTAAACCTTTGGTTTATTGCCAAACGAGGCTTCCTACCTAAGCTCTATTATTATCTTATTGTAGGATAGATAATGCATTGTGTCCCTTCTGCAATGAGGTGTCGGATTCCCTAGACCACCTTTTTTTTTATGCCGCATCTCTGCTAGCATCGCCTTCTTTTGGGCCTCCAGATGCAATATGCCGTGGCGGAACAGTTCATGGGTCAAGAACCTCAACTAGGCCATCTCCTTCCTTGCAGGCAAAGACTTTTACAAGTGCATTGTTCACTTCTCTTTTGGTGCTCTTTATTATTTCATTTGGAAGCACAAGAATGGCATCCTCTTTAGAGAGCAGCACTTATCCATTCCAGCGGTGAAGAATCAACTCATCAAAGTCGTCAAAGACAAGGCCACCACCTTCAGGAGTATGGATGATACTTATAGAAATCGAAGATTGCAACGTAGTTGGGGTATTGATTCGATCATTTTTTCAGCTAGGGAGTCTTTTACTTCGGCAGGGCCCTAGCTTGGTCTTTGCTATTTGGATACTCTTCCTCCGCATGGGTGCTTCCTTGATGGCTCTTCACTTTTGTCGTTAGCGGATGCGGGCATAGATTGTGCTTCATCTAGCCTCCTATGGCCTCCCGCTGCTTTCCTTTTCCTTTTGCCATTGTTTTGGCTATTTCTGCTTCCTCAGGCCCGCTCTTGCAGTCTTCTTTTGCATTCAGCTCCCTTCTACTCACTCTGACTATCCTGTTGTCTTGTTAAGTGCAAGTTTTGTAGTGCTGGATCTTTTGTAATTATTGGTTCAAGCTATATATTCTTATCCTTTACCCAAAAAAAAAAAAAAAAAACAAAACAAATAAACTGAGAACAACAGCTTGCCCCGTATTCCTCTAATTAGATTCTTTTCCTCTTCCAGGAGACAAATGATGATTCCGAAGACTAAAGAAGTGATCTTATCACCCATAAGGTTAAGCACAAACGAAAATCGCCATGCACTGTCGTTCACCCGTCACAGTGGGCATGCGCACAAACAACTTAAATCACTTGTAACATCTCATAATGTTGAATGTTGGAGGTTAAATATTCCGAAGTTCACAAAAGCAGAAAGGCAAGATTAGGCTGCACAAATCTTCTATCTTCTGTGGAACATATTCCATGCACAATGAGTAATCAAACGAGAACCCATAAGGTTAAGCACAAATGAAAATCGCCATGCACTGTCGTTCACCTGTCATGGTGGGCATGCGCACAAACAACTTAAATCACTCGTAACATCTCATAATGTTGAATGTTGAAGGTTAAATATTCCGAAGTTCACAAAAGCAGAAAGGCAAGATTAGGCTGCACAAATCTTCTATCTTCTGTGGAACATATTCCATGCACAATGAGTAATCAAACGAGAACAACAGATCGAAAGAACCTTATGTTTTTTCAAATGGAAGAAGCTTCAAGCTTTGCACTTTTCTCTTTATGAACGTGCACTTTTGATTACAAACCTCCACCAGTTGTATCACGATCGAACTGATACTATGATAGCGCACTGACTGTACTTTTGACGCGACAGGAGAACCTGAAACCTTCTAGGTGGCTTTGGACAGTACAAAAGGGGCTCTAGTGTCACACTTCTCTTTCACCAAATCCGTTCTGATCTCTTGAAGTATCGTTCTTAAGATACACCCTTGCGGGCAATGGCAGCTACTGTTGTGAACACGAAACTTTTGTTGCTCAGGTATGAAAGCCTAAGTATGCCGATTCATTTCCTACGAGTTGCTAACTTATTATTGTGATGCTCAACACTAAGTTGGCGTTCAAGCGATTCACTAGATAAAAACTTCCATAGGGTTGCATGTGGAACTAGAACGAGTTATCTTATGGGTTGTTATTAATTGAAAGTTGGTGAATCCCAATTTTTTCCTCCCTAGATATGTTTTCGGCATAATACTCAAGACTAACCGATTAGTTTCTCCTTAAAAGGCGTGATTGCCTTGCGTTTATCGAGTTCAGGACATGCGGTGAGATCTTACAACTTTTGTCAAATGGAATTGACTATGCAACTTGTATGTGAAATCCATGTGATACCAAAGAAAAGGCTGGGACATGCCAAACCGATGTGAATTAGGCCTTTCACCTAGATTATGTCCTATGCGAGAAAATTCAAATGCCAAGTTCATATGGATCATCCATAATTAGTCGTGTTGTGATCGCTCCGGGAAATTACTTTTTGTGCATTTGGGTACGGAGTATTATTGATCTGCATGTGAATTTGTAAGTTATACTCGCAAGATCTCTCTCTCTCTCTCTTTGAATTCAAAATCTCTTTCTAGCCAAGCAAAGCGAGAGAGGCGATGCACGAGTGCATTGACGATGACAAAGAAGCTGGAGAAGTCCGAACCACAGATGAGTGGTGGTGATCAAGTTGATGAGCCCGATGAGGATCGTCAGTGTTGGGTGCCGCACCCGAGAACCGGAATAACCATGCCGAGAGGTCAAGAACCGGTGGTGGACAACGTTCCAGAGGGTGAAATTTCTTTCTGTCAGGCTTTCTGATTCAGGAGTGTTGAAGAAGTGGATGGACCCGATCCAGATGAACCGACTGGTCGCGGGTCTTCTTTCTCTAAGTAAGTAGTGCGAATTCGAGTGCCCGAAGCCGAAGCAGTTCCACATAATCTCAGAAGTTCAAGGGAAGAAAAGTATGTGCTACATTGCTATTAATCCAATAAAGCCTATGAATTAGCATGGCAGCTCATATCATGTATGCCAATAAAACATCGTGAATAGTAATGACATCTTCCATATGGTGGGAGAATAATCTTTAACTTTAAAGTTGTGGATCGTCATCTTTTTTTAGGATCGATACGGACATATAAGGAGGAGCCCGCAGACTGCGTTTTTCTCACCTTATACAGAAGTTGTACTTGCACCAAACTAGACATTTCAACTCCTATGAAAATTGAAATTTTTTTTTTAATAGCCCAACCCTGAGCTTGGCCATTAGAACATAACTTGGACCTGCATTTTTATCAGCTTACTAGTGTTTTATTTTCTCTTTTGGATAAATTCAACAATTATCTTGTGATAAGTAAAGATAAATAATTTGAAGAAATTTTCGGCAATTTTCCACACTCAAAATAAATAAATAAATAAACATTCATCACATATGGCGCTCACGGGGGTCTTGGACCCTGTTATGTCAGTGGATTCAATACATGTACTAAAAGAAATTTTGACCAATAGATTTGATGGGATTCATGCGAGATCTTACGAAATCCTCTATTTTTAGTGGTCCAATTTCAATTCTGTGCATATATTATGTTGATGACAATAATTTCTCATGAAGAAGAGAGCATTTAGTATAGAGCTAAAGAGGGAGAGAAGGCATGACTATGAAAATGGATTATTAACTAAGGATTGTGGTTATGAGACTTAATTACACTAGATATCTCTATCATCATTTCCGTACATTTTCTCTTTTATTTAAAAAAAAATTGTAGATAACTTGAATTGATTTTAATTAACTCCTAACATGTGAGGTCATCATGTGAGTGTGCAACTATTATTTAACACTCAATAACGCAAAGTAATAAGTAACTTGCAAGCGCAAGGACAAAATATTTATCTTAAAATAACGAAAGTATCTGCAATGTTAGTTAGAATATCATATCAACCTAAATATGATTTCCTCAATTTCAATTAAATATTGTTTTAGATTTCCTGTTGTTTAATGAAAATCATATTTTACACAATGCATGTTGCTAACCTAACATAACATAGCAATATGACATGACCTAAACTACATGATATGCATGTGAAAATCCGAAATTAAAAAAAAAAAAAAAAAACCTTTTTGGTTTTAAAAACAAAAAAACAAAATCAACTCAAATCAAACAAAAATGGAAAGAAATCAGATCCACATCAAATACATCGCCAAACCACACAAGATATTATTCATATCCATTTAATTTTGGAAATAAATTGAGGAAACATTTCCCGGACATTAGGATCAAATTGGTCAATTTTTCATCTAATCACGAATCATATCTTAAGCATGAGATTGGATTGACAATTTTCTGTCCAATCGCGAATCACATCTTGGACATGAGATCGGATTGATGATTTTCTGTACAATCATGAATTGTATCTCGAGCATGAGATTGAATTAACAATAATAGCACGTCACGAATTATTTCCACATTTAAAGACTATTCGGGAATTTAATGAATATGATAATATCTCTTAAAGGTTCAAACAAGATTGCGATATCACAAATTAGGCAACAAAATATATAAAAATTATGCTAACGAAAATTCTTACCTAATTTGTAGTAGCGCTCGCTCGGGTAGTGTTTCCAAACTCGGCACAGGAATTCGGATGGACGATACTTCACGGTTCACGGTGGCGCTGCTATGCTTGGCGAGAGAGCTGCTCAGGTGAGGTGGCTCGGTGGTGCTCGCGGTGGTGAAGCTTTTGGTGGCTTGAGGTCGCGGGCAACGAGCAAGACTTTCAGCGATCAAGGTAGCAACGTGCAAGACCAGCTCCGCCAGAAGCAAGCCGTAGGATCCTTCACCCGCAAGTTTTGTGAACTTCAGAACGTCAAACCTTCCTTTGTCTTTTTCTATGTTTTTCTCGCGAAAGAACTTGCACTTTCACTGATCATCGCTTACTTTCCTCTTATATCGACTAAGCAATCCCACTCATTAGCTTGGACTATCTAAAGCACCCCATGATCGTATATTGACAAATCATCGCCACCTCACCATTATTCATTCATTAAGCGCGTAAATTGATCTCTTTGCCCTCCCCGCTTCCACGCGCATTCGTACACGTAGAAAAATCTCTCACGGATGTGACTGGAAAAACCTACACGAAAATGAAGCAAAATTGGCACAGCAAGGGCTTCGAAGCGCTTGGATCGCCCGAAACCTGCAAAGAAGGAACAAACAACTGGACGGGGACTTGCTGCAACGAGCAAGTATTCTGGGATTTCGTTGCACTCTGAATCGTGACCCGCATGGCAAGCACTTGCGGGCAACGGCGGAGCACGAACGTGATGTGGACAGGGAGAAACCATGCGAGAAAGATATCTCGCTGGACTCTTTCTTTCAATGATCATAAACATATCTCTCCTTCCATTTTAAACACACGACCAGCTCTCCTTCCCTTTCCATGCTGGCGGAGAATCCCCTCAATCCTCTTTTTCTTCTCTTGAATTAGAAAATTGGATATGCCAATTACTGATATATGAGAGATCTTAAGAATGACAAAATAATCTGCCCATCTCTCATACATTTGGAATATCCTGCCGATTACTTTCTTTGCCACGTGACCCAAAATATAAAGCTTTATTGTCAAATTTCGGCCATGAAGAGAGTAACAAGCTTGATCAAAGTTTAATACTCTTGTGGGCTTAGTCCAGCTTATTAGTAAAGTTCATAATCATCCATTCAAGTCCATCCGCTGGTCCAATTTCAATGCGATAAATGAACTAAGCTATATAATAAATGCTCCCAAAAACTATATGCAATTTAACTAATATTTTTTGTATAAGGACTGGAGTCGATCCCTAATTTTCTATACAATAGATACCTAACTGAATCGCCAAAATTTAGTTTTCAACATGTCTTTATTTATAATTATTGAATATGATTTTCTATAAAAAAAAAAAAAAACAAAAACAAAAACAAAACAAAACTTCGATTAGGCTCATGAGCCTATCGAGCTGAGTATTAACAAGCTCTAGCTCAACTAGACAAAATGCTTGACTTTAAATTAGATGAGTTGATTTAGAATAGTCATTGAGTCAACTGGACACTAATTCGGCTCAACTTGGTTTCACACATAGTAAGTAAGATCCCCACCGTCAAACAAGCTACTGCTGTTCAATAAACTTATTCCACAAAGTGCATGGGGGATCCCATGCTCGATAAATAAGGACCCATTTGGTTTGGCTTTGGGGAAATGCCATTGGAAAAATGCAAATACCTTTGAGGTAAAGGGGTTTTCCGAAATGTTACACCGTTTAGTAAATTATAGCATTGAAAAGTAACTTAACATAAACACTGTTTAACAAAACTCACATTTGTAATTGGCTTTTGCTACTTTTTTTTTTTTTTTTAAAGTTTGAAAATCAAATTTGGCAGCCGGTTAACCGCTGGCCAACTGCCGGACAGCCAAATCTGGTTGTCGGACCGCCAGATCTAGCCGCCGGACCACTGGATCTAGCTGCCGAACCACCAGATCTGGCGGCCTGAGGTCACGGAGGCCAGATCGGACGGCCAGATCTGGCCACCGAACCGCCAAATCTGGCGGCCTCAAGTTGCGCGGACCTCAGGCGGCATTGCGGGTCGCGCCACCCTAGGCAATGGTCACCAAGGATGTCGATCCCTAGGCGGCGGTGACGGCTGCCAAAGAAATCCAACTCTCAGGCAAGAAAGACAGATGAACAGAGAAGATGAATAGTGACAACTTGCATTTCCAAAATGCCCAATGCTCAAAGCACCTCAAGAGTTGCATTGGGCTTTCAGTATTGGTAATGCTGACATTTGCTCAACTAGACAAAATGCTTGACTCTAAATTAGATGAGTTGATTTAAAGTAGTCATTATGCCAACTGGACAATAAATTCGGCTCGACTTGGTTTCACACATAGTAAGATTCCCACCGTCGGACAAGCTACTACTGTTCAATAAACTTATTCCACAAAGTGCATGGGGGATCCCATGCTCGATAATTGGCTTTGCTATTTATTTTTTTTAAAAGTCTGAAAATCAAATCCAGTGGCTGGCCAACTGCTGGACAGCCAGATCTGGCTGCCGGATTGCTAGATCTGACGGCCTGAGGTTGCAAAGGCGAGATATAGTGGCCTGAGGTCGCGGAGGCTAGATCTGGCATCCAAACCGCTAGATCTGGCCGCCAGACCACCAAATTGGGCGGCCTCAAGTCGTGCGGACCTCAGGCGGTGTCACTTGGGTCACGCAAGCCAAGCAACACCGCCTGGGTTGCAAGTTGCACCACCCCCAAGTGGTGGTCACCGGGGACACGCGACCCCCGGGCGGTGGTGGCGGCTACCATAGAAGGCCGACTCTCAGGCATGAAAGATAGACGAATGGGGAAGATGAATAGTGACAACTACGAACGGGGAAGATGAACAGTGGCAACTTGTATTTCCAAAATGGCCAATGCTCAAAGCATCTCACGAGTTGCATTGGGCTTTTAGCATTGGGAATGCTAACATTTGCTCAATGAGCTTTCAAAAATGTCTCCCAAATGCATAATTTTTTCCACAAGGAAAGCCCCTTGGGAAAACCGAATCAAATGGGGCCTAAATCTAGGTCGACTTGACTTTAAGGTTTGATTCATTTAATGCCATGATGGGTGGTTTACAGATCATAGGGCAGCAAGAATACAAAATAAGCGACCACGATCATGGACGTTCCACGTGATTGCCACCCATTCCTTTGGCGACAGTAGCTTGTTCAGCTGTACTCGGGTTGGACTTGCGAGCGGCCATTGAATTTCTTCGGAGAATTTCGCTGATTTAATCTTTTCGGCCAACATATATGATGCGCTTTATAATGCTTATCATTAGCAACAAGTCGATTAGTATTGCACGGTAGACAAACACTCGGTTAACCGATTACTGTTTTGAACCTCGTTCCTTCTCTCTCTTTCAATCTGGTTTGGAAAGTCATATCCTCCAAGTCAACCCTGAAAAAAACAAGAAAATTTCTTCACAGGGTGTTCCGAGTTAACCCTTATTGGAGGGAGAGCGAAGCTTGTTTGAGAAAATCTATGATGAGGTGCTGCATAAAAGATGGGATGTGTCCTGATGTACCCGGAACTCACCATTTGGGTGGGTTACAATGAAAATTTAATGTGATCAAGGGCCTTTCCCTCCTTTAAATCAACTACTTTTCTATTCGTTGGATTAGTATATGCTTTTGAACGTGCAATTTATGTGAGTGGGACAGGACAAAGAACAATTGATATGGGCTCCATTTATTCGGTGAAAAATGAGTGAATCAAAAATCATTTTCCAAAAAATGATCATTTATATCACTTAAAAAAATGAATGAATAAATTTTTTTTTTATCGTCCACGGAAATATTTAGATATAAATTGTTGTCAGTAATGAAAATATTTTTCAATGATTAATTATTTGAGGTGATATATGTGATTATTCTTAGAAATATATTTTCTAAATTTATTCATTTTTCGCGAAACAAATGGAGCCATGATTATGATATCTTTTAATCTTTGCTATCTATAATTTCTAATCACCGGGATTTAGGTTTAATTCAAAGATGGATTATTAATGATGATGAATGCATCTTTAATTTTAATCAAATAGCGATATCTAGGGCCCCTCGGAAGGAGGCATTCTTCGCCTTCCACCTGCGCCGTTGTTTTGACCAAGCCTGGCTGATTAATGTTATTCTACTAGTTTTATTAATTTATAGCAATTTTGTCCTTGTCTATTCTGTATCCGTCAGTACCATAGGCGCGCGCGGTACGAGAAAGGAAGCAACACGCACAGGAATCGACAATAGGAATAAAGTAATAACATATGAACTGGTGAATAGTAGGAAGCATGGAAATTGGACGGCTAACCCTACTAATAGGCCTTTACAACCGGCATGACCGGCATCTTTGCTTGTTTTCAGAGATAATTTACTAGCCACTAATTTTGACTAGCGCACGAGTTCACGAGGGAGCTTCTAGATAACACTAATTTTAGAGAAAATAAAAGAAATTTTTAGATAACAGATCAATAATTTAACACCGCGCATGTGATGAATAGACGGGAGAAATATATAATAAAAGATCATGACATGTTTTATGACCATATTATCATACATTGCTCAAAGACAAATTCTACTTAGTTAACTATAAATAAGAAATTTAATTGACTGACATATGTCATTTTGAATACTCTTATCGCCCAAGATGCTGTAATTTTTACGGGAACTCTTTATCTTGATTTTATAAAATAGAACCTAGTTGACCATAACGCACAAATTGACAAGGATAGAGGATTTCATTGCGCAAAATGAATGTTAAAGGACTAAATTGCACTAATGCTGAAACTTAGGAGACTGAAACCCGAGTACCAATGAAGACTAAATCTCTCTAAGTTAGGCAAGTACTGTATGGCAAAAGTATCCCCAAGATTCAAAAAGGAGGGTAGAAGAAAATCACAACGGTTGTAGAAAACCATTTCCAAGGGCTTGCTTCCCTCATTTTTCCTTCCCCCACATTTCGAGAAAAATTCGCTTGTTCACATTATTCATGTATTTATTTTACTAGTTCGGTGACAAGAAAAATTCTCTTGTTCACTTTATCCGGAGTTTTTGAACGTGGAGACATGGATGCGGAAAAGTGGTGCATAATGAGCCGGGAGAGAGAGGGAGGGCTAGAATTTGAATCCTATAAGAATAGGTCAAGGGAGCTTGCATTGTGAATGAACTCGGTATCAGATCTTTCTTTACTTTGATTCTCTTGGGTGTTTCAATGGCAAATTCTAGAAAGATGACGATCCAGTTTCGCCAACTCAAGCACAAGCTTTTCCATACTTTTTCTCCTCCTCCTTTGTATCCAGGCCTCCTAAACAAGAGAACATCGCAATTCCAATTGCAGTCTCCTCCCATCTCTTTGCCCTCTTTCTTTCCACTCCACTACTCTTCTCTCAAACATAGCCTCACAGCCAGGCCACAACTCTTCTTTCCCCCCTCCTCCATCCCTCGGTGGGTTCACGATACATTCATCAGTTATAAACAGGCCGACACACGCAACTTCGTGAGCCACCTCCATGTCGCTCTCGAGCGGAACAAGATAAGGGCCTTTGTCGACTGCAGTCTGGAAAGAGGAGTAGAGATCGCACCGACAATCCTTGAGGCAATTGAGTGGTCGAGGAGTGCCATTGTGGTCATTTCTCAGACCTTCGCCTCCTCGCCTTGGTGTCTGGAAGAGCTGGATAAGATCCTCGAGTGCAAGGAAAAGAAAGGCCAGCTGGTGTTCCTCATTTTCATGGACGTTGACCCCAGAGAGATGCGCGAGCAATCTGGACCATTCAAGCGGATTGGCCAAAGCAAGAAGGATTTTGGCAAGGAGAATGCTGACAAGGTCCGGAAGTGGAGAGACGCTCTCCGCAAAGCCGGCAATCTCACTGGCTGGCCTCTCGAAAACAGGTACTTTCTCTTCCTTTGAGTGTTTTCTCAAGAGGATTCCTTAAATGCCCATTTCCTTCATGCAACATTTCCCTCGATTACTCTGACTCCCCTGTTGAAAACAAACAAGTGGGTGAACTCCAAAGCATATGAGCTACTTATTCTGTATGAGGTTATCAGAAGCTCCATGCTTTCATTCGTTAGAATTAAAGAGAACCAAAATGGGCAAGTTCAGACAACTTTCACGGCCAACACAGGGTAAACCTAGCTGTGATGCAACCCTTCCCTTCACCACCAAAGCTCTCCACTATGGAATGATGAATCTGTCAAAGGCAAAAAAGAGAAAAAAAAAAAAACGGTTGTTGTTAGTCTTTCTCTTGTCTGGACTGGGGTACCTAGCTAGGGTTCAAAAGAAAGTTCAGCCTCCATTTTGTCGCTCTTCCCTCTTTTCATCGCCTGCTCTTAAATCTCCTTCTCTCTCTCTCTCTCTCTCTCTCTCTCTCTCTCTCTCTCTCAGACTCTGTCTCTGTACCTGTCTTTGTCTCTCTCTGTCTCTCTCTCCATTTTTCATAGTATTTCCTTTTTTGGCCAAGAAACTCTCTATAGAAGAACCTCTTTTTCGATGAGCATCAAGAATTTTTTCATCGACTGATTTCAATCCCTTTTCTCTTAATTTATTGTTTAAATGATCTGCCAAAAGATTTTCTCTTCTTTGTTACATATTCATTATATTTCGTACTAATACGCATCACCAAGAATTGCTATCTTTGGAATGTTGACCTCAAATTTAGCATAGTTTACTTTAGGACAACATTCAACAAAAGAGCTTCCTGGGCGTTTGAAAAGTTAATTTTATCCCACGACCATATGGTACTTGTTGAAGAATAATTATTACTTCTTATTCCTCTTGTAATTGTTAAAAGTACTGATTGTATTACAAAGGAAAGTCGAAGATGAGAGAACACTGGGTCAAGCACAGGTCAACTTCTCACATGCCACTATATACTATTATAGCAGATTGGATATTGGATATTAAATTAGATTAGATGGGCGATACTCCTAAGGTCCAGAATATAATCTTCTTGATCTTTCATCCATCTTTATTAGCACGAATCACCAGAGTCACACCTTTCGTTATTGATAATTTGCAGACTTGAAGCTGAATTCATCCAATCCGTTGTGGAAAAAATCTCAAGAAGACTGAGTGGCTTAGGCACGAACCTGCTTGCTTTCCATCCAGTCGGGTTAGATTCTCGGCTGCAAGGCTTGTACTCATTACTCCAATTAGAGGCTGAGGATGTCCGAATCGTGGGAATTTCTGGCACTAGCGGAATAGGAAGGACTACACTTGTGCAAATTTTGTACCATCAAATTGCAAATCAATTTGATCGTAGTTGTTTTCTGCGGAACGTCAAGAATATATCAAGCCAAGATGGCCTTGTCAAAATGCAACAGACCCTTTTGGGTGACATTTTCAGTGATGGAGTTTCAGAGTTTGGCGACGACATTCATGGAGCAATAAAATTCATAAGGCGTAAGTTTCACAAGAAGAGGCTTTTGTTGGTGTTTGATGACGTGGAAGGGTTGTTGGAGCCTCTGAGCAACCTAATCAAGGCAATGAAGTTAGGCTTGGGAAGTAGAGTCATTTTGATCCCTCGACATGAAGAAACAATAATCGGTCTATCCAGGGATATCTATAAAGTAAGAGCGCTGAATGATGATCAAGCTATCGAGCTTTTCAGTTGGACTGCATTCCAAGAAAGATATCCCAAAAGTGATTATGAGATGCTCTCATTTTGCCTCACCAGTGTTTCCAAAGGGCTTCCTTTAGTACTCACCGTGATGGGTTCTTTCTTGAATGGTAAAAGTGTCAAGGAATGGCAAGGAGCTTTTGATCGACTAAAAGAAATCCCTCATGGAAAAGGTCATGAAATAATGAGGATTGTTATCGATGGCTTAGAGGCTAATGAGAGGACAATTTTCCTTGACATCGCGTGCTTTCTTCATGGATATGACAAACAAGAGATCATCAAGTCCTTGAGCCAATGTAGTATCCATGCCAATAGTGGAATTGAGATTCTGGCTCAAAAGTCGCTCATATACATTGACGAAAATAATAAAATATGGATGCATGATTTGCTTCAAGAAATGGGTAGACAAATTGTAATTCAAGAGTGTCCAACAAACCCTAGCAAGCGAAGCAGAATATGGTGCCATGAGGATGCTTTACAAGTAGTTAGGCAACATTCGGTAAGATTTAAGCATTAACCTAACAAGAAATTAATTTGAACATAAATGTATACCTTCTTTTTGTGGACTTCACGTTTACATGGTATAATAAACTTTAGATTGCATAATTAGGCATATGCAATTTTTATTTTTGCCAATCAGAGTTTAAGCAAGAGACTAGGGTTTAGGATTTTATTTAGTGATTTGTTAATTTTCTCCTTAACATTGCAATTTGTATTGTTTAGTTGACAGTTGTATAACCTAGTATAAATCCTCTCGTTTGTTCATCATAAGATGAGTATGTCTTAATTTAGAAACGGCGTGTGTTATCACGGTTGTTAGACTAGTACAGTTTTAATATAAATTTAAACATTATTTTTAAAGTTAGACTTGTTTGTTGTTTTTTTGGAACGGTTTAGAAAATCTTCTTATTTTCAAGTGCTTTTGATATGCATAATTTTTTTTTATTTGGCTTTAATAGGGAACGGATGCCATAGAAGGCATTAAACTAGACAAGGTTGATGTAGAAGACTTGATCATGAATGCAGACTCGTTCAAAAAGATGAAGAAGCTCAGGCTATTCATGATGGCCGATCATGTCCCTCATTGCGGACCGGCTGGACATCTATCGAAAAAGTTGTGGAAGCAGTTTGGCCGGACACAGAAATAGTATACCTTCACGTGTTGGGAGGCGCTGGTGGAGCAAGTTTCCAAGTTCTGGTCTCACATAGCATGAAGACCCCGATTCTTATCATCTTGGTGTTGGTCCATCTCAAACCTTAGCCGAAAAGTATTCCTTGGATCAGTCCAAACTTGAGTCAGTTTGCTCAATTTAAATGTCTTATCCTAAAGCTTGGCCCATTTACTTAATACAGGCCACCGCATCTCTCTCTCATTTTCTTTTGAAATTTGTTTACTTTTCGCCCTTGTACTTTCACTACTTTTGTAATCGAGTCCCTATACTTTCAATTTTTCTAATCAAACCCCTTTGACGTGAAATCTGACTAAATCTAATTGACATGGCTATTAGAAGATGCTGAAGCATGACGTGGAATTAATATTACCTACATAAACACCCACCGTGGATTGTGAGATGGTGGGATCATGAAAACAAATTGAAAATGCACAGTGTCACGCCCCGAACCTCGAGCGCGCCAACATCCCAGCTTGGTCATGCAAATGCGACATTCTCAGGTAGTGTCGCGGACCCCATTAATTTATTATTGTGCAAGCGGAACGTATTATAAAACCCCTGACAATGAAATATGGGATAGAAAAGCAGGAAGCAAAACCACAACATAACACTTTCATAATTCAACAGAATTACAAACAAAAGCCTACAGCCAAAAGTCTACAAAAGACCGGCTCTTAAAAAGGAACTGTCCTACGACCTACAAGTCAAACACATTCTCCAATCCTTATGACTTCACCTCTGCAACTCCTCAAAGCCAACCAAAGCTATCTAGTCGCTCCGTCCACCAGGGACCTGAAATTTTAATCCCACAACCGGGATGAGACAATGTCTCAGCAAGTTCAACCCCCTAAACCCCTATTAGAAAGAAAATACACCCCGGGTGGGCTAGCCACATCACACAGAAGACTTACCTCGCCTCAGTTCCTTCCTGCAAGTTAGCGCAATTCAAATCACTCAACCACATATTGTAATATGAACTTAAACAACTGGAACGCATTCTCTTTCATATAACCAACAACTGCGGGGGTCCTGATTATAAGACTAAATCGTTATGACACGTCCCATTCCATGCCACACAATTCCGTCCCATAATCCGACACATCAATAACACTCAACATGCATTCCAATTGATATTCACTGCCACACAAGGGCATAGCCTACTCGCAGTTCGGCTATTCGACTGGCATATAGCCAGGCATCGCCTCCCCCCATGGAGCGCGGCTTCATCAATACATCGATGGCATTCCCGAAGGAGCATGGGCCCAGAATCAATTGCGATCCGCATCCACCGCGTGGGCATCCCATGTAGGGGTATGTCTGGCTCAACAGCCTAGGACGATTCCTCTTAGTTATCACACAGCCAAAGCATACTTAGCCCCAAGATACTTTGCATTTCATTCGATACTTCCACTTAAAATAGTGATCCCGGCCATTTTTCTTCATATTAAAAATACTCCAGAAATTACTCACGTGTGTGGGGACACGCTAATTTCGAATCAAAAAGCCAATATCTCACTTTTTCAAACCCCACTATTTAATATAATCATTAAAATCCAATTTTTGCATCAAAACCCGACACTTGGATTTTTATGAATAAAATCCATATTTATCACAATCAACACTCAATTTGCCACAATCAATCATCAAATTCAAATTCTAAATACACAGCAGCGATCGGCACGAAATTATGAGAGTATAAGGTCCCGACGAAATTTTCGAATTTTAATAAATAATTAAATTTATTCCAAAATTAATTAAATAATATCCATATTTTTCGCAATCCACATTTCAATTTATACTATCCAACCATCAATTTCAAAATCCGAATACACAGCAGCGATTGGCACGAAATTCTAAGCAATCGGGATTAAAAATAAATTTTCCATTTTTTTAAAAATAATAATATTTTAATAATTTCGGATTATAATATAATATTATAATTTCCAGAATTTCGAAGCAATTAAATGATTCAAAATTAAAATCCTATTATGTCCCATCAAGGCTTATTATTAAATAACTCTATTAGCCTTAATTAAACACACTTTAAATAAAACAAACTTCTTAATCCAAGTCACAATTAAATAAACTAAACTATCCACCTAAACTTGCTTAACTTATACTAAGCACACTTAGCGCATCATTAAACCTCTAATCAAGATTTAGTGAGTTAAACTCACCGGATTAGCGAGCCGAGCGGACCAAAACGATGAGGATGATGCGAGGATCGACTTTCCTCAAGGCGGGCCGAGCATCCGGACTCGGGAAGGTGGCCAAAACGGGCCAAGACTAAGCTGCCATACCCATTTTCTTCTTCTCTGTTTGCTGCTGATTGGGGCCAAGAGGGAGTAGATCCAGCGCCGGAATGGGTGGAGGAATGGCGGAGAAGACCGGCGGGGCTTGGACGAGCCGATGGGGAGGTCAATGGCGGCTCACGGCGGCGGGGACAAGCTTCGGCAGCTCCTACGCGAGCTGAATAGCAGCTCGGGACGACGAGCTAGGCGAGAAGATCGCCAAGACGCGCGGCCAGCAGTGGTGGAGCGCGAGACGGCAAGCGGTGACGAGCGACGCGAGGTGAGGACGGCGACGAGCGGCAGACGGCGGTCCAGCTGGGCTGCAACCAGCTTCGACACCTCCTCAAATCTACTGGGTTTTCAAGCAGAAACTAGAGACGGAGAAGAGAAGAGAGAGGGCAACGGTGGCGGCCGGCGAGCAGCTTGGCGGCGGTGACGACGAGCGGATGGGCAATCGCATGAGGTCCGGCGACTTCTCCGGCTTCACTGGTTGCTGGGCTTCAAACGGCAAGAAGAAATCGGGGAGAGAGGGAGCCGATGGGAGGAGGAAGAAGAGAGGGAGGAGAGAGAATGAGGGGGGCCATTTTCTTTTTCTTTAATCCACAAAAAGGCCCACCATGACCTCATGCATGACATCACACTCCACTATCTCCCACAACCTTATTCCAATAGGTCCATTTTATTTTTCCGCCGGGGCATGAAACTTTGTACATCAATTCCTTCAATTCCAATCAATTCTCTCCCAATTGAATTAAATTGAAGTCCATAAAATTAATCCAATGTCACCACACTTCAATTCACATCTTCATTTATCCGTAGAACCAACTTAAGTCCCAAAAGCGCGATCAAATACGGGTCTACTAATTTATCGAGCCAAAATAGCCATTATCTGATTTAATTTCTGAAAAACTCTGATTACATGAAAAATCTTCTAAAGATAAGCCAATGATCCGGAAATAATTTGTGACACACCCAGACTTCCAATTTCTGAATTCGATCTCAATTCCATGGTTAATTTCACTTTGGCACGATACTAACGCGGCCCAACCTACCGGGTAGCCTTTAGAAATTTTCATGCATTTGACCTGTGGTTGATCATCTCAAGCCACAATGTATATCTTTGAAACATTGGCGACTTTCGGTTGTCGACATAATCTCAAGGTTTCAAATACGAACACAGGGTACCCAATCGATAGGAAAGTCGGTCCAGTGCCGATCGACAAGAATTGTGCGATCTAGTGGAACCACCCACACTCGATCACATGCCCCTGTCGAGTCAACCTATCTCCGGTCTCTAATCGATTTTTATTTGTGCCGTAATGACCCTTGCAGATTAGCTTGGTCGAAAGGTTGCTTCCTGGTCAAATTCTCGAGTCTGATGCATTAGAAACTCTTAACAGCTTCACCCGATAGACTAGTTTTCACATGAATGGCTGACTCAAGGAAAAGAACTATATGCGTGCCAACGAAATGCCCGTCTCAATTTATTGAAAATAGAATCGGAAAATCGGGATGTCACACACAGTCAAGTATCAATTGAAATGCACAAATAGCACCCTAATAATTGTTCCAAGAACATCCAAAACTTTATTGTTATTGGGACCAAAATTTTTAGGTGTGAACCACTTAGGATTTGGCTAATAGATTATTAAGCCTAGGGCTTTCCCAAGCCCATACCAATTTGTGACTTAAGTTTAAATTTCTTAACATGCAAATTAATTTAACCTAGGAATCGCCACTAATCAGTTTATGATAGGTCGATTAGATACCTAAGCAAAATAATTTGAGGATTATTTTACTCCTACGAACCAGAAATTGTGAGTTCGAGAACTTAGTGATGCTAGATTTCTCTAACGTCATTTCAATACCTTTCTCTTTTATTTTGAAAAAAAAAAGTTTGGTACTTTTCTCTTTTATTTTGAAAAAAAAGTTTGGCAAGCAGCTTGAATTGATTTTAAATCTATTTCCCTAACATGTAAGATGATCAGGCATGTGTACAATCCACCAATTTAACACATAAGAAAGCAAATAAATAAATAAAATGCAAGGACTTACCTCGTAGCAACGAAAGCATATGCGTTGTTAGCTCAGAATTCACATCAACAACCCTAAATATGATTTTTAATTAATACACAATTTCTTTTTTTGTTTTCATGTATTCAATGAGAGTGATGCAATGCATGCTACTAATTTAATATAAAATGATATGACATGGCAACATGATCTATCTATATGACATAAAATGCAATCTATACTAAAAAATGAAATTGATTTCTTCTAAAAACAATTTTTTTTGTGTTTTTTTATATGAAATTCGAAATGTGAAAATTATCTAGTTAAATTAAGATTCTATCCCACTTATATTAAGGATTAGGTCAGGCTAAACCCTAATTTAAACCAAGATATTATCTTAACTTAGCAATCTCTAACCTAAGATGAAATTTATCTAAACTTATAATAAATTAGAAAATATTATCTAGAATTAAACTACGTGCAAAGAAATTCTAATATTTTCATTACTTTTGTTTTTTTATGAAAATCGAAATTAAAATTGGCAAATAATTAAACATGCAATTTAATTTAGTGAAACGAAAATTTAACATCCTAAATTTATGTTTTTGGTATTTTTTTTCAAAAAATTCGAAATAATAAATTTCCTATCCTAAATATGCAAAAACCCTAAAACAAGAAATAAACCTAATATAACACACATTTTTTTTATTTTTTTTTATGAAAGTGAAATTAACTTAAGCCACATGACGGCAAATCAGAATAAGATAAGATTGATATTCACAAAAATTGACAAACCATATCATGCATGAGATCAGGTTGACCAATTTTAAGTAAACCGTGAATTTAATCTTGAGCATGAGATCGAATTGACGATTTTTCAGGCGATTGCGAGTGGAATTTCGGGCGCAAAATCGGACTATCAATCCCAAATTTCAAAGGCAATTTCATGTTGGGCAATCTCAATCTTACACTAAGGAATAATTATATTGAAAAAGAACAAGTAAAATAAATAAAATAAATAAGGCAAATAAATAAAAGAAAAAGTACCTAAATTGATTTTGCTTTTTTCTCTTTTTCACCCACGGCTTGGCAACTTTGTGGGGGAGTCACCTAGGGTGGGTCGCCGGCGTTCGGAGCTCTAGCAAGGACCAGTGACGGGTGGACCGGTGGAGACGGTGACCAGTAGCAAAGCAGACCGACGGTGGGCTCCGGTGGCATCGGGCAGCAATAGAGCAAAAACTGCAGGTGTGTCGAGTTGCGGTTGCTAGGCGAAGGTCGATGGCTAAGCAGTGCCTCAGCAGTGGCGTTGGTGCGGTTACTCAGGCAACGACGATGGCGGAGACCCGGTGCAAGGGTCATCAGGTGCTAGCTCTAGCAGAGGCGGTGGGCAACAACGTCGAGCACCGAGTTGAGCAAAGGCCAAGGCGCAACTCGGAGAAGATTTGCTGGTGGAGCGACGATGGAGTAACGTGGGGGCTATAGAGCTGGGTTGTGGATCTTGAGTTGTTTGATGAAGTGGCGACGATGGCATGAGATCGAGGTGTAGGCGGAGGCGTAGCGACCGGTGGCGGTGAACGGGTGAGCTGCTGTAGTGTTGATGCTTGTAGATTGCCGGCAGAGGCGTTGCTGGTGCCATGGCCAGTGCAAGTTCTGAGGCTCGGCTGCTGGCGTTGGATGGGACTAAAATAGCGGTGACTAACGTGAGGATGGAAGGTGAAGGTGCGGTGGAGGCCCGGCTGCGAGCACCGGCAACTAGGCTGGTGGAGGCCGGCAAGGCAATGAAGATGGCTACGCGGGGGAAGACGAACCGTCTTCTTTTCCTCTCTCTTTTTTTCTCTCTCTTCAAGTCTCCTTCATGTCTCCTCACCTTTCTCTCTCGAGATCTACCGACCAGTCCCTTCCCCTTTCTCTCTTTTCTTTTTTTCTCTTTTTTTGTTGACTTTTCTTTTTCTTTTTCAAAAACCTAGAGAGCCCTTTTTTTTTTTTGGTAACCCAGGGAACCTCGTAAGCCGATAGCCAGCGAGCAAATCCTAGGGGAGCAAACCTACCACCACAGTACTCTAGGTAAGAATCCCTAATGACATGACCCACCACCACAGTACTCCAGGTAAGAATCCTTAACGATGCCTCTGAGATTCGAACTCCTCCCCTTCGTGAGGGGGAGAGAGCCAAGCCAGCTGTGCCGTTGCGGGCAATGGTGAGAGCCCATGTCTTTTTCGTACGCGATGTTTTTTTTTTTTTTTTTTGTGACCCAAGAACCCCATACAACCAACAACCTGGTGAGTAAATTGGGATGATGCGTAAACGGGTGTGACATCCCAATTTTTCAATTCTATTTTCAATAAATTGAGACGGGCATTTCATTGGCACACATATAGTTCTTTCCTTTGAGTCGGCCACTCATGTGAAAACTAGTCTATCAGGTGAAGCCGTTAAAAAGTTCTAATTCATCAGACTCGAGAATTTGAACAGGAAGCGATCTTTTGACCGAGCTAATCTGCAAGGGTCATTATGGCACAATTAAAAATCGATTCGAGATCGAAGATAGGTCGACTCGATAGAAACATGTGATTAGGTGTGGGTGATTCTACCAAATCTCACAATTCTTGTCGATTGACACTAGACCGACTATTCTGTCGATTG
Organism: Eucalyptus sideroxylon; assembly: GCA_014182405.2. Lineage (NCBI taxonomy): Eukaryota > Viridiplantae > Streptophyta > Magnoliopsida > Myrtales > Myrtaceae > Eucalyptus > Eucalyptus sideroxylon. The sequence goes on along the minus strand of CM024554.2, from coordinate 28,303,513 downwards.
TGTACCCTGTGTTCGTATTTGAAACCTTGAGATTATCTCGACAACCGAAAGTCAACAATGTTTCAAAAATGTACATTGTGGCTTGAGATGATCAACCACGAATCAAATGCATGAAAATTTCTAAAGGCTACCCGGTAGGTTAGGTCGCGCTAGTATCGTGCCAAAATCAAATTAACCGTGAAATTGAGATCAAATTTAGAAATTGGAAGTCAGGGTGTGTCACATATCATTTCAATAATATTAATGCATCTTCAGAAGATTTTTCATGTAAGCCGGGTTTTTTCAACAAAATAATCAAAGAATGGCTAATTTGGCTTGAGACATTAGTAGGCCCTCCTTTGGTCGCGTTTTTTAGACTTAAGTTGGTTCTATAGACAAGTGAAGATGTGAATTGAAGTGTGGTGACATTGGATTAATTTTATCAACTTTAATTTGATTTAATTGGAAGAGAATCGAGTGGAATTAAAGAATTGGTTGTACAAAATTTTATGCCCCGGCGAAGGATGGAATTAGACCCATTGGAAGAGGTAGTGGAGAATTGGGTGAGTGGAAGATGATGTCATCTTAGGTCATGGTGGGCCATCTTTGTTGTACTAAAGAAAAAGAAAAAAAAAGAAAAGAAAAAAAAAGGAATGGTCTCATCTCTCTCTCTCTCTCCTTCCTCTCTCTCCTTTCTCCTCCCTCTCCCCCGTCACCTCTCTTCTCCATCTTTGCTGTGCGAAGACCAGAAAATGCAGAGAAGAAACCGGAGCAGCCTTTTCGCCCGCTCGCACGTCGCCAGCCGGAGCCCCTCGTCGTCGCAGCTCGCCGCCGTTCGACCGCTCGCCCGCTCGCCGACTCACGCCATTGCCTCAATCGCGCCTTCGTCCACCCGAGCCTCCAGCTCGTCGTCCGGCGTCCCGGCGGCTGCTCGACGCCGCTGCACTTTGCCGGAGTCTCCATCGCCGCCGCACATCCTCGCCAGCCACTACCCGAGCTGCTGCCTCTCTCCCCCGTTGTTCCTCCACCCAATTAAGCTCGGATCTGCGCTCTTTCGGCCCTAAATCAGCAACTAGAAAAATGGGTATGGCAGCGGGTGTTTGGCCCGTTTTGGCCGTCTTCCCGAGCCTAGATGCTTGACCTGCTTTGAGGAAAGTTGTTCCCCTCGGCGTCCCCGTCGTTTTGGTCCGCTCGGCTTGCTAATTCGGTGAGTTTAGCTCACTAAATCTTGATTAGACGGTTAATGGTGCCCTAAGTGTAGGGGTGTCAGAAACCGAACCGAAAACCGAACCGAACCGAACCGAAAAATTCGGTTTTTTCGATTCGGTTCGGTTTTCAGTTCAGTTATCATTAAAAACCAAAATCTTTTTTATCGGTTCGGTTTTTATCGGCTAACCGAACCGAACCGAACCGAAGAACCGATAAAATAGAACCATTAACCAAACCGGCAAGGGCAAACCCTATTTCTAATTCTCTCTCGTTTCTTCTCGGTGCGACGGCAACGGCGACGGCGACTGTGACTGCGACATCAACAGGGACAGCGACTGCAGCAAGGATGGCGACGGCAACGACCAATTGAGGGATGTGCCTGAGCATGTCTTGCTCCCCTTGACGCCCTCCTCCCCACCATCGACCGAAACAAGCTCTGCTCTGAAGGAACGCCGTCGCAGAGGAAGGGGGAAAATGTTGTTGCAGAGATGAAGAAGGCCGTGGCCGACAACCCAACCTCCTGAACCTGCCCTCGATTGTGCGCGACTTCGTGGGGCAGTCCCAAATTGCTAATGAATTCAGGTGAGTCGTGCCCTGTAGGTTGCGGTCCCTGTTAGCCGAACCGCATGCTAGTGTTGATTTGGTGTTTCGGTATGAGTTCCTCGGGTTTATCATGCAATTCGTGTGGTGAATCGTTAGTTCAGAATTGGGTTCGGGTCTGTTCATCTAGGGCTTGTGGAATAGTGAATTCAGCCTGTCTGGTTCAACCATGATTCTGCCTTGAGCTCGTGTGGGATGAGGGAGGGAGACGTCTCCAGCTCGAGTCGTCATCTGGGTTTGAGTCTTCTCTTCCCTTCTTCGAATGGTTTGATCCTAGGACAGAGAGAGAGATACAAAGAGAGATATATATAAGTAGAGATACAGAGAGAAAACCGAAAACCAAAAGTTGAAAACCGAAAAACCGAACCGAACCGTTGACACCCCTACCTAAGTGTGCTTAGTCTAAGTTAAGCAAGTTTAGGTGGATAGTTTAGTTTATTTAATTGTGATTTGGATTAAGAAGTTTATTTAAATTAAAGTGTGTTTAATTAAGGTTAATAGAGTTATTTAATAATAAGCCTTGATGGGACATAATAGGGTTTTATTTTTGAATTATTTAATTGTTTCTAAATTTTTGAGTTTATAATATTATATTATATTCCGAAATTATTAAAATATTATTATTTATAAAAAATCAGAAAAATTATTTTTGACCCCGATTGTTCAGAATTTCATGTCGATCTCTACTGTGTATTTAGAATTTAAAATTGATAATTGATTATGATGAATTGAGTGTGATTGCGATAAATAAGAATTCTTTATAAAATCCCAAGAGTCGAAATTGATGAGAGATTGGCCATAAATTGCCACCTAATAAAGGTCGCACCCAGTAGGGCCGTGGATTGCCACCTAATAAAGCTTGCGCCCAGTAGGGCCGTGAATTGCCACTTGATAAAGGTCACGCCCAGTGGGGCTGTGAATTGCCACTGATAAAGGTCGCGCCCAACCAGGCCGTGATTTATTAGAGGTCATGCCCATCGGGCTGGGATCTACCACCTTTTAAAGGTTGTGCCAAGTGGGGCCGTGATGCCACTAATTCTAATTTTGCTGAGTGGGGCCGTGATTACCACTAAATGTTAGACTTACCTGTGGGGTCGCGATTGAAGGTAGTGATTGAATAGTTATAATGACCGTATGATGATTTCGATGACATGTAATCAGCCGAGTCGATTGATCGCTGAGACGATCCAAGTGGTTGAATTGTTCTGATGATGTGATTGTGCCTCAATTGTTTGATTATCATAATTGCACGTGGTTGAACTATATAAACTGTGATAACTTGCAGATGAAGACTAATGCGAGGTAAGTCTTTGTGTGATGTGGTTAGGCCACCCGGGGCGTATTTTCTTTCTAATAGGGATTTAGGGGGTTGAACTTGTTGAGATATTGTCTCATCCCGGTTTAGCGATTACAATTTCAGGTCCTTGGTGGACGGAGCGGCTAGATGGCTTTGGTTGGCTTTGAGGAGTTGCAGAGGCGAAGTCATAAGGATTTGAGAACATGTCCTGCTAGTTGGTTTTAGGATAATTCCCCTTTTGTCGAGCTGGTCTATTTTGTAGACAATCCAGGGTTGTATTTAAACCCCTTTGTGTTTGTAAATGAGCGTTCAATATTGCGATTGATTGCCTGCTTTTCTATCCCAAGTTAAATGTAGTCAGGGATTTGTTTCGCTTCCGCATGCATAATAACATGAATGGGTTGGCGACGTATCTTGGGATGTCGCATATTTGATCGACCGTAGTGAGATGTGCGCACGCTCGGGGTTCGGGCGTGACAACAGGAGAACCCCGTATAACCGGCAGCCGGTGAGTAAATTGGGAGGACACGTAAACAGGAGAACCTCATACAACCAACAGCCGGTGAGTAAATTAGGAGAACACGTAACCCACCACCCCAGTGGCCAGTGAGTAAATTGAGAGGACACGTAAACGGGAGAACCCCGTACAACCAGTAGCCGGTGAGTAAATTGGGAGGACACGTAACCCACCACCCTAGCGTCCCACTTAAGTTCCTAAGGCATCCCACTTAAGACACAAGCAACCATGAGGAGATTCCAACTCCTCTCCTTCGTGAGGGGGAGAGAGCCCAAACCATTGTGGCCATCAAGGCGGTGGTGTACGCAATGTCTTTTATAGGCCCAAAAATTGTATCTTCGTGAGATTTTATTTCTCATTTTACTTATGCATAATCCCCTAAATATATCGTCGCACCCTACATGATATTCTCTTTTGTATTTTTCGCATATTCCATCCAAAAATTTCTTTTCTGCTCGAAAATATGTCCCTCAGTGTATATTACCCGAATATGTGAAAAATCTCACGCTCGCTGTCGGTCCAATAAAATAAAACAAAACAAAATAACATAAATGTTTCTAAACTATATGCCATGTGTTTTTTTTTTTTTTGGTTAACCCATTTTTTATGCAAAAATTTAGGTGTCAACAATTGTAAATTCCTAAGAGCTTGTTCAATTTTGAGTTCAATTTTTGACAAAAGGTTTTTGCACATTTTAAGAGAAAACTACTCAAAATCTACATTTTAAGCTTTTCCTAATTTTTAGAAAAATTAATCTTTTTTGGAATTTTTTTTAAAAATATTTATTTATTTATTTAAATGGGGACTCGGGCCAAGCCCGGGCCCTGCCCAAACATGAGATTCGGCGGACTACAAGGTTTGGGCCGAGGACACAAAGACAAAGAAAGGAATGTGCTCGATGAAATAAACCCAAACAGGCCGAATTAAGCTCAATACTCACCAACCCTTGTAGTAAAAAAACGAAGCCCAAATTTGTCAAATTAACACTTCAGGCCCAAGGCTCACTAACTTAGTGACAGATAAAATAATAGAGATGTTTTTCGTTTTTTATGTCCGTGTAATAGAACTGCATAGTTAGTAATTAAAACCAAAATACATCGTATCAAATAACGAATTATTAAACGGACGTTAATCAATATATTAAGATCATCAAAAGAGTTGGTGAGCTAATCCATGGAGCCATTAATTTTTCAAATGCAACAATACAAGGAGAAAAAAATACTAAAAATGAATGCCAACATAGGTCAAGTATGGATTATGAAATTTTCATCATAATAATTGAGTCATTAACGAGTTAAATGGGTTAATTTGACTTGAACCTAATTTGACCCGATCCAAATCCACCCATTTCACAGCCATAGATCCAATGATGCGACGGTAGGGGCAACCCACAAGTGGGCACTACTGATTTGCAGCCGTGGGAAACTTGTGGCCATCAGTATCTACCTTTTTCTCCTTTTATTTATTCATTTTATCGATTTTAATGACAAGCTATAAAAAAAGAAGTCATGATAATTAGAGTTTTTTTTTTGGGTGACCGAATGATAATTAGAGTTAATACCACAAAAAACCTCAAATTGACACATCTATAACACATTTATCTTTTATTAACTTTCTTTAAATTTTACCATTAAATTGTTACATTGAATATTATGTAGCAATTGATGGGTGTACTAGTTTATAGTTTTATAATCTGTTTGTCATAGGTATATCAGTTTATAGTTTTTCATAGTATTAATCCAATTTAATATGATGATAAGTTTGTTACAAATGTATTAGTTTGTTAATGTCATTTTCCCATTTTGATCATGACCCACGACCTCAATCCACTTTGATATTTTAAATGGAGTTGGCTGACTTGTCAATCTTTGGCATTTATGGGGCAACGATGATGCATTGATACTGCCATGTCCAAATTGATTTTGACTTGAAAAAACATCATTTTTAGTTTATAAACTTTGATCTAATATATAATATGGTCTTTGACCTTTAGCCCAATATATAATATTATCCCAAAACTCTTAAATTGTTTAATATGATCCGTGGGCTTTTCATACATATTTAATTTAATCGCTGAATTATAAGTAAATGTTCAGTGTTGTTCTTGAACTTGAATGAATGGAATGATAATATTAAATATTTTCATATAGTTCAAGGACCAAATAGAATATTTACAAAAAATTTAGAGATGACATTATATAAATTAAAAGATTAAGAACCATAGTATATATTACAGAAAATTTTAGAAACTTCCTTGAATAAATTAAAATTTTAGAGATTGGGTTTAAAGTTAGTGGATTTATCATTATCCCTTTTGATTTCTTCCATTTAATCTTCAGGTTTTTTTGCCGTACTGTACACATATTGTCCAATTTGGATATTAAGTCCTCGCGGTTTTGTTCCTCTCGGGGCAACTCATACTACTCCAAGAAAACGCGTATATATAGTTAGAGGGATCCAAGCCTTATAAGCTAGCCCAGAACTTCCTCTCTAAGCGATGTGGGATAAGAGACGCACCCCCTTCCTGCACATGTCCGGGGACCGAGGCGCGAACGCATCGCCATCCTTCCAAGGACTAAGGCCTGAATGCATCACCATCCCTCCTCCCCGCACACCAACGCCTGGGCCATCACACTCTCCCCCCCCCCGCCCAACCTCCTTTTGCCAGGCCGTTAGGCTTGGCCCCACATGCGGTTGGGAGTCAACTCTAATACCACTTGTAACATTCGAGTCTCTACGCGCACTATCGCCTGGGCGACCACACTCTCCCCCCCTTTCACCCGAGCCGTCACACTCAGCCCCACATACGGTTGAGAGTCGACTATGATACCACTTGTAACATTTGGGTCTTTACTGTACCATTTTGGACATTAAGTCCTCACGGTTTTATTCCTTTAGGGGCAACCCATACTACCCCAAGAAAATGCATATGTACAGTTAAAATGACCCAAACCTTATAAACTAGCACATGACTCCCTCCCTAGGCAATGTGGGACAAGAGACGTGCCCCCTTCCTGCGCACATTCGGGGACCGAGGTGCGGATGCATCTCCATCCCTCCTTTCCGCGCATTGTCGCCTGGGCCGTCACATAGATAGTTGGAGTCGATGTTGGAAACCACACAAATCCTTTCGTTAGATTTCTAATCAGTTAGGTGGCTTTTTAGGACGATTTTGATATTTTTCGACTTTCAATGAATTAGCTTTTTTCTTCTTTTTTTTTTTTGTAATTTTTTAGGATCCCGAACTTTTAGGAGGAAAACGACATTGATAGTTTTTGGGAAATTTTATGATCCATCTGACATGGATCTCAAAATATTTTAGAGGTTTTATCTTCTCATCCAATATGCAAATGAAAATTATTAATTTAAATTGTTATGTCCGCTCTACTTTGGTCTATATCTTTAACAAGAATCGAAATACTCGAAAATTGGGAAGAAATAAAAGGAAAACTCTACCCCTCGCATGAAGAGAGAAGAAGGGGTGAAGGCGGGCACCACCATCGAGCCACCAATAGGTAACAAGGGTGGCTGGGCCGTTACGATATGAGGATAGTGTGGTGTAGCCGCAATTAGGGCTGAGCGCGGTTCCCGGGTTACCCGGGAACCGGAACCGAACCGGAGGAGGGTCCGGTTCGGTTCCCGGTTCCAAGGGGACCGGTTCCGGTTCCGGTTCCTTTTTCTAGGAACCGGGAGTTTGATTCCGGTTCCGGTTCCAAGCGGAGCCGGAACCGGAACCGGAACCGAACCGAACCGGTCCTGGAACCGAACCGGAACCTGTTTCGAACCGGAACCGGAACCGGTTATTTAGGGCAGAAAAAACTCGACCTTGGATGTTCTAGTGACTTGTATGTGATGTTCTAGTTGAATTTTGGCTTTGGCCTCTAAATGAAAGTTGTAAAGGACTTCTTGGAGTATAACATACTCAAATTTGGGACAAAAAAACAAGTATAAGTGGGTGAAATCGTTATTCTTTGGAAAGACTGGATCTGGAGATTTTGGGACCGACCCTTGATCAATGCATGGACTGTAAGGCAACCTTTTTGTCGAAATTGCACTTCGGTTTCTTAACAAAAGTTGTAAAGGACATCCTGAGGTACCACATATCAAAAATTTAGAGAAAAAAAACAAGAATAGGTAGGTGAAATCGTGGTCCTTTGGAGATGGTTAGATATGGAATTACTGTACTACGAACACGGATTTTAACCATCCATATTTAATTATCTAGAATGAATTTGACTTCGATGTTTTCATGAAGTATCTACCTTATGGTCTTGGCTATCACATAGTCGAATTTCATAATTTTTGAAGGTCATTTGGGTATTTAATAGGAAATGTTTCTAAAACTGTGCAATCTGATGTGTTCGGATCTTGTAAGTTGCAATGCGTGGACTATATCATTTTGTATGAGGTTCTTTTGGAAATGTGTTCTGCATGAAATATCTCTCTTCATGTCTTCCCTACAACATATTTAAATTTCGTAATTTTTGTAGTTCATTTGCCTATTTAACCAAAAAAAAAAAAATTTCAAAAACTGTGCAAGTAGAGAATAGGAAAAGTAAATCGATTTTATCTTTTAATCCAGAACGAATTGGACTATAATTTCTTCATGAAACTTGTACCTTTAGGTCTTAAATACAACGTGTCCAAATTTCAGAATTTTCTGAGTTCATTTAAGGGTTTAATCGAAATTGTTTTCAAAACTTGTACCTCTAGACATTCTTGTTCTAGTGGTGTTTTATTTCTACTTTCTAGTTTGCTATTTGTTTTGAAATTTCTAATTATATTCTATTATTGTTGTGTAGTGCGAAGTTAATGTATCAAGATAACATGTCAATGGGAAGTTACCGTGTAGTATACACGTACATTATAGTTTTTTTTTTTTTGGTAACGTGCGCATACGTTAAATTTTTTTAGTAACGTGCATGCACGTTATAGTTTTTTTTTTTTTTTTTTTTTTGGTAACGTGCGCATACGTTATTATTTTTTTTTGTAATGTGTGCATATGTTATAGTTTTTTTTTTTGGTAACGTACGCGTACGTTATAGTTTTTTTTGGTAACGTGTGCATATATTATAGTTCAAATATGAAAATAACAAAAAAAAAAAAAAAAAGGAACCTGTTGGAACCTGGAACCGACCCTGGAACCTGTGACAGGGTAGGTTCCAGGTTCTCGGTTCCCACGGGTAGGTTCCAGGTTCCTCATTTTGAGGAACCTGTACCCGAGGGTAGGTTCCAGGTTCCAGACGGAACCGAACCGTAACCTGGAACCGCTCACCCCTAGCCGCAATCGCGGCACAAGGCATAAGCAAATTTTTTTTTTTGTTGTCGTAATTAGACATTTCATTTAAGTAACGCTGAAAAACAACCCACTTGTACCGCGTCCGAAAGCAGTAAATTAAACAAAGCTAGGGGAGGGGAAAATACATCAGCGAAAGATAGGGACCCGCGAGAATGGGCCTTGGCAGCCCGGTCCACAGGTGCATTTGTCTCACGTCTGGTAAACCTAATGAGAAGACGAGAGAAACAGGAGAGTAAGGTGGCCGTTTCCACTAGCAGCAAGCGGCTCTCCCATGGTGTCTTCTGAGGGTCGTGCACGGCGTCGACCACCTGGAGACAGTCCATCTCGATGATGAGGGGCTCATCAGACTTCCCGATCCATAGAAAATGGCGCAACGCTATATTCAAAGCTTGGACTTCGATCTGCAAAGCAGAATTTGCTGTGGCTGCACAGGTGAAACCTTCTTGCATAGAACCAGTATGATCACAACAGATATATGCAGTTGATCCTGAGATATTACCACTTCTGAAGGCTCCATCTATGTTGATTTTTAATGTACCAGGATCAGGGGGCCTCCACAGAGATCCTGGAGCCGAGCGAGGGGGGATGGATCCTGTTATGGTGGACTGCAGATGCTTCGCCAAGTTTGAGGTAGCCCAAGGCATAAGCAATTTGATTTGATGATTTGGAGTATCAATAGAATTTTTAAGCACATCATTGTTAGCATGTCGAGTCGCCTCAATCAATGATTCTCGTCATGGTTGGATGTGCGACAAACTAACACAATATGGCCTCTCGCAGACTTCGAAGCATAGGCAATATTTCTGGTACAAACTTGGATAAATATGGGGCGCCACCGCTGCCTGGGCAGGGTCTTGGATTTGGGTCCTGGAGCTAGGATTTCCGTTGTGGATGGTCACCGTGCAATTCAATTGCACAATTTGAGCGAGAGCAATGATCAGATGGTCGTACTTTTATACTCGGGATGGATGAACACCTCGTTGATTTGGCCTCTGATTTTGATGGATCGGCTTTGGCTAATGCTAGCGATTTGATGAGTGATGAGGCCTCGGCAAGCGAAGAGGAAAACGACAGCGATAGCGAGGAAGAGAAGGAAAGTGGGAGTGGCTCTACACGAAGAAAATGCAGTCGGCCCAAGCGGATAGCATGTGACATACGTATGGAGTAGAATAGTTGAATTCTTAGTGTTGATTTATATAGTCACTTGATGCATGGCACGGTTCATTTCTTAGTGTTTAATTATTTTATTTCGTCCTGTCGTTATCATTCATGATCATGAATTTTTGTAATTTTTAAAAAATAATTTCATAACTTTATATTTAATGAAAAAGTAGTACCTCGTTGCCAATTATTAATAGCCAAAACTTGACAAAGGAATTATTCATTCAAAAATGGAAATGGACTGTTTTATTGTCAAGGGAGAAAACTAAGGCAAGTGGTTTCACCGATAGGAAATTGCCAAAATAAATTATGGAAGATCAAGGAAAAGACAGAGTTATCGTATAAAATATGCTTGGCTGAGATAGTAGCTGTCTTCCCCTTGAGATTGAGATTAAACCAGCCTGCTGGGAAGCAACGTTCACACCAAACAGTTCAGCTTGGCTGAGATTTTGTCCGTAAGGTCCTCGATCACTTCAGCTTCAGTTTTATCCAAACTGTGGCCACCAAAAGGCATGCCTGGTCATTAGTGCTAGTCGACACCAAGAAAATATCAAGGGGGTCAAAATTTTTCTTTCGTACAAATAAGTTTTGCAAGGTAACATATTTTGGCCATGGGTGAAGATCATCTAATCCCACACTCGAATCTCTATCACTTCTTCACCGAACTAGTTTTGGCATGTGTTCGTTTTTATCTTTTCTCTGCCACAAATGACGATTCTCTCTCTCCCTAGCCCAAGGTTACAAGCCATAACCATCATACTAGATGCTTATATTATGGGCGATGGACTAAACAAAACTTCAAGGAATAGAGATGTGGACTAAGATCAATATGCATATTAATTTGGTCAAAAGTTCACTTTTCTTAAGACCAGAAAATTTAATGACTCTCCTATTTGTCTCTATACCTTTGAAAAACAAATATAAAAATTTTAAAAGAAAAAAACATTTAATCTAAAAAGGATGAAGTGTGGCTTGGGTACCATTAATGCGAGCAAAATATTAATAATTCATAAGTACATATCGGAATAAACATACCTCCAAACATAGATTTCCAAGAGTAAAGCTTAGACGAAGCAACCATAAGTCCACTTCATTGACATTTTTAATTGTAGAAGCACGAGAACATAATCAACTCTTAATGTGGTAGTTGATGTCATTAAGCCTATATCTTATAGAACTTCAGGAAGGATTAAATTGATGGAGAATCACTTAATATATTGATTCCTACTGCTGTATATCAATGTCTACGTGAAGAGATTCCACATTTAAAAGTAAGTTTTGTGGGCCAAATGACCACATTACGTGGCCTCATGCAGATATACCAATGTCAAAGTGAAGAGATTCCACTTTTCCATACTACGATGGCACTCGTTGACCGCTCAACTGCTTCATTGATTGCTGGCCGGAACGGTACTCCTCCATCCAGTGTAAAATCAACAAACGTTCTCATTTCTCTCCTCTCAAGAGTGCTCTTGAGATGGCTCATGGTGTGGAGCATGTCCTCCTGCTTGTAACTAATGAATACGTCGTATACCCTTGGAGGACGCTGACCTGCACAATGGGGAATAAAATGTTTGAGAGCAGAAGACAGGTATGGAGGAGGGGATTAAGAATTTGATAAAAAGGCTTATCGAAATATTAAAAACAAGATAAGATAATAAAAAAAAATGTGTACTTCATCCTCAACCAGGTACCAATCGCATATATTTTGCATTCAAAAACATGTCCAAATCCAACAAACAGAAAAAGAAACTGATGAGGAGGAAAGAGACCCTCGCAGACTGCCAAACTTAATTTGACTTAACAAAACAATTTCCCATTGAATCCACGCAAAAGATAAATTCGATGTTCATCAGAACACATCCCATATTGTTATATACCACCCCATCAACTCCAACAACCATGCTGAGTGATGTCTCCCTCTCTCTCCATGTGAATTCGAACAGCCCCCAGCTTCTCAACTTCAAATTCTCTAAAAATTGGGTTGACACATATGCATTAGGAGGTTCACTGTTGTTAACTTGAAGCACATTTTAATGGCATTTTTTTTTATAAAAAAAAAAAAAAAATTAACCTGAAGGATATGACTTTCCAAGCCAGATTGAAAGAGAGAAGAAATGGCAGTTCAAAAATAATAATTGGTTAACCAATTGTTTTGTACCATGCAAATAATGGACTTGTTGCTAGAACCACCTTTGTGAGTTCAATAAGGGTTAACATGGAGCACAAGCCGTCCCTAAATTGTGACATCCTCATTTTCCAATTCCATTTTTAGTAAAATGAGATGCGCATTTCATCTATGTGCATATAGTTTTTTTCTCTGAGTTGGCCACTCACAAGAAGACTAGTCTATCAGGTGAAGCCGTTGAGGGATTTTAACGTATTAGACTTGAGAATTTGACCAGGAAACGACTTTTCGATCGAGCTAATTTGCAAGAGTCATTATGGCATAGTTAAAAATCGATTAGAGACCGAAGACAGGTCGACTCGACAAAGGCATGTGATCAAGTGATCGCACAATTCTTGTCGATCGGCACTAGATTGATCTTTCTGTCATTTTGGTACCCTATGTCTGTATTTGAAACCTCTCCATTCTCACAATAATCGAGAGTCGTCAATATGTCGAAAATGTATATTGTGGCTTGAAAATGATCAACCACAGGTCAAATGTACAAAAATTTCCTAAAAGCTACCTGGTAGATTAGGACGCGCTAAAATCACACCAAAATAAAATTAACCGTGAAATTGAAACCGAATTTAGAAATTGGAAGTCCTGTCATGTCACAAATCATTTTAGGAACGTCGACTCGTCTTCATAAGATTTTTCTGCAAACTGAGTTTTTCGGCGAAAAATCAAAGTATGGTTATTTTGGTTCGGGAAATTTGGCAGGCCTGCTTTTGGTCGTACTTTTGGGATCCAAGATGGTTCTATGGTCAAGGAAAAATGTGAATTGAAGTGTGGTACATTAGATAGATTTATGGACTTCAATTTGGCTCATTTGGAAGGGGATTAAATGAAATTGAAAGAATTTGGTGCACAAATGTTAAAATTCGTATGCCATGGGGGATGAGGCAATTTGGACCTATTGGAAGATTGTCAAGGAAGATTTGAGGTGAGTGGATGGTGATGTCATGTGAGGTAATGGTGGGGCCAAGTTGGAGGGGGTTTTGACAAGTGTAAGAAGCCCATTGGCTGACCAAAAGGGGCCCTCACATCAACTTATTCTCCTTCCTCAAATCAAGGCTTTTCCTTGGGAGTTGGAGGGAAAAGCTAAGCGGAAACCAGGGCAGACGGTAGCTCCTTCGACCACTCGTCCTTTCGCACGCTGGAGTCCCTCACCGTCACCGCTTGTCCACACACACTGCTCCGCTCTCCAGCTCGCTGCTCCACTCCTTCCTTCGCTGATCTGTCGTCCCGTTCACCATCCAACACCATCATCCGTTCGTCCAGGCTGCATCTCAGTCCCTCCGCTGTCGCCTGAGTCGTCGTAGTGGTCGTCTAGCTTGTCGGAGAGCCACCGCGAGCCAGCAAAAGCCAGCTCGCGTCAACTGCTATTCCGCGTGTCCCCGATCGTCCAGGCCATCATCTAGCTGCTGCTTGTCATCGCCAACATCGCCGAAGGTCCCGCCTAGCCTGCCGGAGCCACCGTCTCCACCGCCTAAGCTACCACCGTCCATCCCTACTGTTTTTGCACCCAACCAATCACCGAGCAGCCCTCCCCTGATCAAATTAGGCCCTGCATAGTAACACTTCTCAAAAGTGTTTATAAACACTTTTTCTGTTTTTTTCCCAGGAACAAAAAAAGAACAGCAAAACGCGTTTGTTTGCGTTTACTTTCTTTTTTGTTTTTTCGTTTCAAACAAAATTGAAACAGAAATCGAAACAACTTTTTGTTGTTTCTCTTCTCCCAAAACACTTCGGCAAACCGAAAAAGAACAAAAACAAAGAACAAAATTGGAACAAAACGGGAACAAAATTGCAGGCCCTTCTCGTTCGTGCCCGTGCGAAGCTTCGTTCTCTCCCCCGACGTCTCCCCTCTCCGGCGCCTCCCACTCGGGCGGACTCTCCGGCGACTCCCCCCTCCGGCGACTCTCCGGCGCCTCCCCACTCCGCTCACTCTCCGGCGCCGATAGGTGGTGCTCCGTCAACCGACTGAAGCTTCCCAGTCCAGGTAATTGCTGCTGCTCCTCCATCTCCGTTCGAAGAGGGCTTCGGCGAAGGGGCTTCGGCGACAGCAACCTTCGCCGACCACCGCCGGACGCTCGCTCGAGCCTCAAGCGAGCGTCGCTCGCCCGATCCCGGGCGAGCAACGCTCGCTGCAGCTGCTCCGCCGAGCTCGAGTTGCTTTGTGGTCGCTCGCGGAGCGCTCGAGCGAGCGACGCCGACCCCCAAGGGAGCCGTCGCCCGGATCTGCGATCTTTGGATGAAAATTCACCACGGCTTCACTCGTTTGCTCCGTTTTCCCACACAAAATCCGAATCATCTCCATCCACCCTCTCCCTTCGCTTCGCGCCTTTTGTTTCATTCTCCGTTGTTTTTCTCTTCGTACTCGCCACTGCCAATCTTCACGCTCGGCATATCGTCTCGGATGATGACGACTCAGATCGGCCTCGGCTATTGCGGTTGAAGGAGCGATGCCGGACCGGTGGAGGTGCCGAGAGCGAAACCCAAGGAATCTCATCCTTCGAATCGGCAAATCGTATCCAGATGATGATTATGATGATGATGATGATCATCATCCATCCAACCTCAGCCTTGGCAATCGGATAAAAGGCTCTTGTAAACGGTGAACACCACCCCGCGTCCCCCTTTGGGCGCGGCATAGATGGGCGGAATAATGGAATTACGAAAGGCGGCAATGAAGTGGGAGCGAGCAGAACGAAGCAAAGAGTTGACGAGACATATTCTGGAGTGAATTGGAATTTGACTCGGAAGTTCAATCGGGCATGAAATGGTCCGATGATGGTTCGCCGGTGATGGCAACGTAAGCCCGAGATGGCCCGGCGACGGATAAATCTGGTCCAGACATGGGCAAGGACAGGAAAGCGAGGACTTGAATCAGAGTGGCCGCAACTCGAATGTGGAATCTAATGGTGTGGTTTACTGTGGGGATGATCTAAATTGCTGGAGATGAATAAGGGGAATCCAGAGCTAGAGAGAGATGCGAAAAAAAATTTGGTCAGAGAAAAATCCGTCAAGTTTGCAAGGAAGGTGTTTGATGGAATGACAAAGCTGGACTCTGTCTCCAAGGATTCCCATTCGAGAGAGAGAGAGAGGATTAGCGAGCTTTATCTCGGCGGTGAGAGCAAGTTCGAGTTTGAGAGGGCATGATGTTGTCAATTCTAATACAAAAAGCCACCGCTAGGGGCTTGGATGCTGTGTTGTTGAGAGAAAGGCTGTGGAAGAGTTGTGCCACAGAAATGCTGTTATGTACTAATGCTACTGCAGGCAAATAGATGACCGTGAGAGAGGCTATGAATGCTGCGTTTGATGAGGAAATGTCTGCAGATCCTATAGTATTTCAATGTGTCTTAAAGGTTTTTTTTTTTTTTTTTTGGCAGAAGTATGGACTGAGAGGGCTGTTGATACTTTTTGCAATCATGGAGGCTAGTTTTGCTTTGGAGATGAAGTCGGTCTTTGCTTTCTAGGTTCTCGGGCCTGTTGTGCAGTTTATGAAATTCAATTTTGCTATGCAGGCGATTGACTACGTTATAAATTCTGCTGCAAATATGAACTACATGTTGGCTGGCAATACATCGGTCCCTATAGTTTCAAGAGGAGCTGCAGCAGGAGTCAGTGCCCATCATTCCCAAGCCTCGTGAAGACATAGCCATCCCACCTAGAGGAAGCTTTTCTGGATCCGACCTCATTATATCACTCATCACCCTCAGGATCTATTGGACTCAAGAATGGCTCATGGCGTGCGAAATGAGAGTTGCTCATGAACGGTGTAACATTTCTGGTTTGTCCCTCCAACAAAGTGCTTCCTCATCCTCTGGTTTTTCCAGATTGGCGGTCACTAATTTATTAATGCAGTGTGTTTAGTTGCATTATTTGAATGCGTTGTTGCCAAGGAGTGAATTTTTTGCGTGGTTGCAAATTTAATCGGTGTTTACTCAAAGTCTCCCTTTCAGTTGATATTAATATTATGATGGGATCAACATAAGCATAGAAAAATACACGGTACAAGTGCCCATTATAAGATCGTTGACGCAGGATGGGACCATTGTAATTACTCTACTTAACTCAGCTTCAACAGCCATGCTTTGTGTGGAAATATGAGAGCCATGGTGTGCGGGCTTTTCTTAATGTGCTTCTTCGAGAATGAACTGATAACTCTCTGTATAAGTAGACGTTTCGCAATTTTGTCATCGAGAGGAGAAAACAAACAATGAAATCGTAGGAAGACAGTATGAGGATTTTTTTTTAAAACCATGTGAAGGATAAAAAAAAAAAAAAAATTATCGCCACATGATTAAATAGTTAGAGCTAACATAGTCTAGCGACTCTCGATTTAAATCCAAGAGTTGTCATTGTTATGAGGATCTTACTATATTGCTTTTCTTCATATATGTTCACCTCACTGCAATATGGAAGAAAGGATAATCGAGTATAAATTTGCTGGTTGGCTCAAGCTCTTCACAAGCCCGGCTCTCTCACTTACTGCAGGTAGTTGCAAACAAAACATGAATAAAGCTTTAGCTTTTTAGGCGTATTTTGTTCTTGTAATGTAAAACTCATATCTACCAACATAGCAACCCTAAATCAATAGATCTAAGTCTTAATAATGGTCTACCTTCCCGAGGCCTATATGTACGCCAATACAACTCTCAGCACAATCAAATCTGATATGACCAGCTTGGCTTGTTTCCATTATTTTTAGATCTCCCAACACATACATACGTTCACGCAGGAGAACTATAGAGAAACATCACAAGAATGAATTTACTCCATGTGGGAGAACTATAGAGAAACATTACAAGAATGAATTAACTCTAACACAGTTTCTCTTAGCCTAAACAAGTATGTTTTAAATTTGCCTTTACTCACCATGAACAAAATGAAATTAATGAGCATTTCATGAGAATGATAATTCTCATCTCGTTTAAACTTTATTTAGAAAAAAGCATTTTTAAAAAAAAAATTAAAAACAGAAATTTTGTACAGTTTACCAAACGTGTTTCTGTTCTTTTTCTATTCTAGGAACAAAAATTAACTGCTATTAAAACGTGTTTCTGTTCTTTTTTATTTCAAGAACAGATTTTTTTACACTTACCAAACGCGTTCTTTTGTTCAAAAACTGTTTCGGAACAGAAACACTTTTTGTTTCTGTTCCCTGGAACAAAAAAAGAACAGAAACGTTACCAAACGCAGCCTTAGTAGCCAAGTTCCAACAAGGCCATGGAAGCTTCAAGGCCCATTTTAGGTGTCTTCCCAACCTCCGTTGGTGTTGTCGTGGGCAAGTATATTGCTCGCCTTCACGTCCTCTTTGCAGTGAACTCAATGGCGTGCAATTCCGGTGAGTTTAGCCTCTAAACCTTGATTAGAAAGTTAATGATACTTTAAGGATGCTTAGTTTAAGTTAAGTAAGATTAGGTGGTTATATTAGTTTAGTTAAGTGTGTATTAGATTAAAGGGTGTGATTAATTTAATGTATGATTGATTAAGGCTAAGTGGATGTTTAGATTAGCGTAATATTTTTAGTCCTTAATTGATTATTTTAGATTAATTAATTATTTCGAATTTTTTTAATTATTTAATAAAAAAGTATATTATATAATATTAATAAAATATTATTATTTAATTAATTTTCTGAATAAATTTAATTATTTATTATTTTCCAGAAATTTTTTTGATCTTAAATTGTCAGAATTTTGCGTTGATCACTGCTATATATTCATATTATGAATTTGATGGGTGGATATTGCAAATTGAGTGTTGATTGTGAAAAATATGGACTTTATTCATAAAATCCCGGGTGTCGGGTTTGACACCAAAATTGGATTTTAAGATTTATATTAAATGGTGGGGTTTGAAAAAGTAAGATATTAGTTTTCTGGTTCGAAACTAATGTGTCCCCACACATGTGAATAATTTCTTGAACATTTTGAATATGAAGAAAAGAGTCTGGGATCACTAATTTAGATGGAAGCCTTGAGTGAAATGCAAAGTGTCCTAGGTCGAGTATGAATTTTTTGTATGTTAATTAAGAGGAAATTGTAATGAGCTATTGAGCCAGACTTGCCCTTAAATGGGATGCCCCATATAATGGATGTGGGTCGCAGTAGATTCTGGACCCATGCTCATTTGGGAATGCCGTCGATGTAAATGACAAAGTCGTGCTCCAAGGTGGGGAGACGATGCCTGGCTAAATGTCAGTAGATAGCTAAATTGCGAGTAGGCTATGTTCATATGTGACAGTGAATAAAAATTGGATTGTATGTTGTGGTTGTTGATTATGTGAAAGTAATTGCGCTCCAGTTGTTTAAGTTCTTATTACTATATGTGATTGAGTGATATGAACTGTATTAACCTGCAGGAAAGGAAATAATGCGAGGTAAGTCTTCTGTGTGATGTGGTTAGGCCACCTTGGGTGTATTTTTCTTTCTAATAGAGGTTTAAGGGGTGAACTTGTTGAGACAATGTCTCACCCCGTTGTGGGCCGAATATTTTCAGGACCGTAAATGGCAATACCTCCGGAGCAATATGGTATTTCCGTGCAGATTACCGATCAGGTAAATAGTTTTCCCGATCCTGGAAGTCATTGGATCTATGAGCTTGTTAGGACCACAGTATGGATTGAGGAGGCCATGTTTGTCAGGGTGCAACATCGATATAGAGCGTGGTTTTGCTTTTGAGTCAATGGTTTCAGAATTGGTCCTCTTAGTGGTTTTGACATTCCACCTACTGTGATGGAGGCCATCCTAGGTGAGGGCGTAGTTGACCCTCCCAGTGGTAGGGTAGAAGACCCGTCGTCTTCGGAGGTTGATCAATCATAAGTGGGATCGATGAACGAGTCTGACTAGTGGTCATAGGACTATTCCTTCTTTTCGATGGACTGATCTTTTTGTAGACTGACCGTTTTTGGTGTATGTAAACTTTGGTGTGATTATTAGGGGTGTGCAACTGGACTGGGTTTATTCGGTTCTCAGTTCGGCCCACCCGAAAAACAGGGTTAGGAACCGTTCCAATTGAAATTGGTCTGGGAATCAGTTCCCAAAATTCAGACCCTGTTTGAACTGGTTTGGAAACCAGTTCCGAGGGATTACCCACCCGGAAATCAGATCGACCAGACCGGTTCAGGAACCGATTTGAGAACCGGTTTTTAAGGCAACCCAAAAGTCCAAAAGGACCAAAACCCTAATTTGTTCTCAGTGTTTTCCTTCGACGAGCTCCCCCCGACTATTTCTTTCTTTAGCCCTCACACCCGTAGACTTCACAGTTCACAGTGTTTTCCTTCGTCGCGTCATTGCTAGATCCAGCTCCCCGTCGCATTGCTTCCTCATCTACATTCATCGGTGTTCATCCGCTTCCTCGCCGCGCCATCACTAGCTCCTCATCGCGCCATCGCCAGCTCCCTGTCGCTCTATTTCATCCATCGTCGGCTTCCTCATCCTCTCTCCCACCTTCGCCTACTCTCGATTCACAGTCTAAGGGTCATGGGTGCGGTGAGGTCCAAGCTCGAGAAGGCCCTCGGTGACCAATTCCCCAAGGGCAAGCACTTCTTCGGCCTCGAGAACTTCAGCAACACCTGCTACTACAACAGTGTCTTGCAGGTCTGGTTGTTGTTTCCCTCCCCCTCTGTCTTTCTTCTCCCTCAATCTGATGATGGCCGCTGCTATCGTTGCCTCGACGGATGATGATAATGATGATGTCGGAATCGGGTTGTTTGGGGTCGATTATGAAATGGGTTTTGTTTGGTTTTTGTTGATTTGGGTATGGTTTGACTTTCTTTGTTTGCAAAGTCGATTGCTTGTGGGGAGGTTCCTTTTATGTTGCAGAGATGTGAAGGGTGGTCGTAGAGTTAATTGCTGGTTAGGATGGATTTTGAAAGCTGTGCTTGTGGTGGTATTACATAATTCACCTGATCATTTGGCTCTTCTGATGGTTAGATGATCACCTTATTGGAAATTTTTCAAGAGATAGCCGTGTGTTATTCTGTTTGGTCATTTGATGTGCATTCCGCAAGTTATCTGTCGTGGGGAAGTAGATTTTTTTGGGGGGTGTTCATTAGATTACGACAGACTTTTGTTGTGGAGTTTGATCATTAGATTTTCTAAATTTCCGTTCACAGTGATTTTGCTTATGTTGTTTTGCTGATTCCTGGGCAAGCCCTCTATTTTTGCGTGCCCTTTTGAGACCAGCTGCTTGATTACTATGCAAATGACAAAAACATTGGAGATGAAGATAACCTATTAGCATGCCTTGCAGACCTATTTACGCAGGTGTGAAATTCTCCTAGCTTTATTTTCTTACCTGCTGCATTGCTGTAGTTTTATTAGGGTAATTGTCTATTCTGCTATTGGTGTATATTTGAAACTTCTGTGTTGCTATTGGTGCTCGAGATAGTGATCGATTATGTATGTGCTGTGCTAATCACTTATGGATATAGTTTTACTTTGTGGCATTTGTTTTTATGCAAAATAGGTTCCAATATAAAGAGAGTTAACCCGGTTCCCAGACCAGAAAAACAGGGTGGGTCGGGTACAGGGTTTAATGCAAACAAGGTCGGATACAGAGTCCAAAAAAAGGGAACCAGTTATAATAGGGTCGGGTACATGATCCAAGTCTGGACCCTACCCACCCTAGACCCGATCACCCGTAGTGATTATCTATGAAAGTATGTTTGGTTGTGAATGAGTCGGTTTCCCGCTTTCCTATCCTATAAGTCTTGTCAAGGGTTTTATAATACGTTCCGCATGTGCATATAAAATGAATGGGGTCAGCAACACTACTTGGGAATGTCGCATTTGTATGACCATGGCGGATTGTTTGCACACTTGGGGTCCGGGGCATGACACAAATGGTTACTCACTCTTTTTGTAGGGTCACAAAGGGTCACGTTAAAAAAAAAAAAATGTTCCCTGATAGATTGCCAAGATAACCTTCTGGATTTTGCTCATAACATTGAGACTATAGTATTCATCCAATATTGATAATCATTCCCTTGATAGCTTTTTCAATAAATTTCAATGAAAAACTAAACTAAATAAATCTAAGAACTTTACCATGCAATCGAGTTCGTGCCAGCAGTAGGGCATGATGACAATTCTTGCCTACGCCATGGTATCTACATGCAAAGCTGAATACGCTCAACTGGTTTCTTATCTTGGCAAGGAAGGCAGAAAATATAAAAACCAATTTTCTTTTAAGTTACTACATCTAACCAGAGGTTGTACATCAATGTAAGTGTTAGAAGTCAGAAGGTAAGAGGATAAACTTGAAATTTACCATGAACCCCTGCATCATTCATGGTGGACATGAACCTCTCAACACCAAACTTCAGAATTAGGTTATAGTTTGAGAGTATAGCCATAGATTGTGGGGCAACCTATCAGTAAAAACTGCAGCATCAGGAAATATATCAAAAATGAATGAAGGGAAACGAAAATGTAAACTGAGAGTACTGTAACCGTTATACATCACTACCTCTACACTACTAGGATCTTTAGTATAAAATGGGAGCACTGAATTTTAGAAGAACAATATGATGTAATGTCACTGAGCAATTTCAACCTAAAAGGTTGCATTATGTGAAGCAAATTTAACTTGCTATCATCAGAAATAGATGCCACCACGGGAGAGTAACATATAGTATGGAAAATTTCAATAGCAGCACCACAAATTTAATTTCTCTAAGTAGGAAATAATCCAAGGTTAGTAAATACAATCTGACCAGAATGAATCGCACTAGACCTTGAACTGTCCATAAAAAGGAGAATAAGATTTGGCAACGAATGATCAGTCTCTTCAAGTATGGCAGAAAGCATAAAGTAATTTCCAGCCCTACCTCACTCAACGTGGCATTAAAATGACTACCTCTTGACAAGGATTGAGTAGTTAGTTCTGGACATGACACTTGATGATTCAGTCATTTCATATTTACCATACTATGCCAGAATTCCAACACAAGCCTTGTTGTCTATCTGTTGCTGTATTTTTTACTCCTCCTAGTAGAGGATTGGCCAACTCATGCAGAGGCTGAGCATTACATTTCCTTCTTCAATGTTTCAAACTTATCTAAACTTGGATGATGAGGACAAAATCGATCCCATCACCACCAAGGGTACTAAGAGGGAAATAATTTTGGAATCTAAGAAAGAGATAATATTTGGCTTCTAGGGTGATTATCCATGATGATCTTATGCTATAGACATAAAGCAGTTCACACACAAGCACGTGTCATCTGAAACAAACTCAGTGGAACAGCATGAAATTATACTGTGTACTAATTTCTTTTCTAACTAATGGTAAGTTCATTTAAAATAAGTACATTACCCAATTATAGAAGTATACTGAAGATAACTTGTCATCCATTAAAGAGCACATAAATCATAGATAGGCACAGAATGATTGAACTCATATCTGTGAGGTGCTACATTTCTGCATCCCAAGCAATGACCAGCCTAGAAAATCAAAAGCATTGCCTACTGGTTTTCCCATTTACTATCATAGAAGAAAACCAAAGTAGCTAATGATATTCTAGGAAATCGATTGACATGTTAATTTGCCAGCCCTGCCAGTTTGAACTAGTTGCCTTGAGATTTAATCTAGATATGGTACAACAATCTCTTTAATACAAATCTCAACCATACTATTCCCAACACCCTGCAAAAAATGCTCAAAAGTTCGACTGAGATTCAACAAGAAAACGACCATGTCATGTCACATCAAGATGAACCATCAACCGGAAGACCCACAAACCATAAAAAATTCGCAGCAAACGGTCACAAAGGAGAATCATTGAAACCGTTAACGAGCAAGAAGAAACTCAAGTGAAGTTCTTACCTTGCCCATTTTCTTCAATTTAGCAAATGTCTCAGAGATGCCAATTGCCGATTCAGTGCCACGAGCAGCCATTGTTGTAGTTCTATTGCTAGAAACAACTGGTAGTTGCGAAGAACGCAGAGTGCATAAAGATATGAGTTTCCCAAGCTGAGCATGCCTAGTTGATTTAAGAGATAATGCCATAGCAGCCTTCTGGATTTTGGCTTAATAACGCTTCTGCCTCTGCTTCAATCCTATTAATGAATTAACAAAAGAAGAAACAAAGAAGACAGTTAATATCAAATAATAGCACTTTTACAAACAAAATGATTGATAGTGTAGCAAGTTGCCAATTCTAGAAGATAACATCACAGATATAATCACTAGTCACTGCATATCTCGGTACTCTGTAACATCCAGCTAATGCTCATGGCTGACAAGTGATTCTAGAAGGAAACTGAAGCAATGAGTATCTTTAACTGATAGTACAATAGGGTTTGATAAGCGTAACATATCCAGCCGCCACTTGCCGATCAAGCTGTTTCATGGTTGATTCTTTGTGTTTAGCGAAGGGAATTAAATGAGAGAACGCCTTCCTCACCCAAAGGAGGAAAAGAAGAAGAAAAGAAAAGAGAATCGAAACTGCAAATTTCTCGACTCATTCGATGACCTGATTTTTCATTGCTTGCATTTTGGACAGGATAAGTTATTGTGTAATCCAATACCACGAAAAAAAAAAATGTCTTCTAATAATGATAACTGCAATATTCATACTGAGGGAAAAACTACCGAAGAAATATTACGATAAAACAAAATGACATGCAATGCAAGAGGAGAGACACACAATCTTCTTGAACTTGAAGATCTTCTCAGGAGTAAAGGAAAAGAAAATAGAGCTCAACAGGGGTGTTCTGAAACTCCTCCCATTTAGGCAAATCTGCAAATTTTCTTCTCTCTCCCTGCCCACTTGCACTGATCTTGCATCGCCGTCGCCTTGTTTCTCGTTCTCTTGCTCATCTGTAGAGACAGCCTTGCCGACGATCACGTCAACCCCAGATCTGAGCTTGCCCAAGACCGACAATACCATCTGAGGCGACCCGATGTCACAAGGGTCGATCGAGACGGAACAGAGTTGGCACAGGTTGGTGATTGGGCAAGGATAGGGAATGCGACGACGATATCGGGTTGATGACAGCAGCCCAGAGGTGGAGGCGGAGACAGAGGCAAAATGGTACAAGTCTTTGTTCCATCCTTTCTTATATATATTATATACTCATCCTACTTCATCCAACCCTACAGAAAACACTATTAAATACCGAAGATTCAGACCGGAGTATCAGCCACTGACTCGGCAGCAAGCTCACGATAAAACGCGGCAGAAAAGGGGCAATCGCCGTGGAGTTGCTGTTACCTGCACCGGACATGGTGGCCGGACCTCTTACTCAACGGAGATGTCAGAGATCGAAGAAGGCAACGGGAGGGGTGATTTCGGTGCATCTGCGCCTCCATTTATAGCAGAAAGGCAAGATTCTGCACAAATCTTCTATCTTCTGCGGAACATATTCCATGCACAATGAGTAATCAAACGAGAACCACAGATCGAAAGAACCTTATGTTTTTTTAAATGGAAGAAGCTTCAAGCTTTGCACTTTTCTCTTTATGAACGTGCACTTTTGATTACAAACCTTTACCAGTTGTATCACGATCGAACTGATACTATGATAGCGCGCTGACTGTACTTTTGACGCGTCAGGAGAACCTGAAACCTTCTAGGTGGCTTTGGACAGTACAAAAGGGCTCTAGCGTCACACTTCTCTTTAACCAAATTCGTTCTGATGTCTTGAAGTATCGTTCTTGAGACACACCCTTGCGGGCAATGGCAGCTACTGTTGTGAACACGAAACTTTTGTTGCTCAGGTATGAAAGCCTAAGTATGCCGATTCATTTCCTACGAGTTGCTAACTTATTATTCTGATGCTCAACAAAAAGTTGGCGTTCAAGCGATCCATTAGATAAAAACTTCCATAGGGTTGCATGTGGAACTAGAACGAGTTATCTTATGGGTTGTCATTAATTGAAAGTTGGTGAATCCTAATTTTTTCCTCTCTAGATATGTTTTTGGGCATAATACTCAAGACTAACCGATTGTTTCTCCTTAAAAGGCGTGATTGCCTTGCGTTTATCGAGTTCAGGACATGGGGCGAGATCTTACAACTTTTGTCAAATGGAATTGACGATGCAACTTGTAAGTGAAATCCATGTGATACCAAAGAAAAGGCTAGGACATGCCAAACCAATGTGAATTAGGCCTTTCACCTAGATTATGTCCTATGCGAGAAAATTCAAATGCCAAGTACATATGGGTCATCCATAATTAGTCGTGTTGTGATCGCCCCGGGAGATACTTTTTCGTGCATTTGGGTACGGAGCATTATTGATCTGCATGTGAATTTGTAAGTCATACTTGCAAGATCTCTCTCTCTCTCCTTGAATTCAAAATCTCTTTCTAGACAAGCAAAGCGAGATAGGCGATGCACGAGTGCATTGACGATGACAAAGAAGCTGGAGAAGTCCAAACCACAGATGAGTGGTGGTGATCAAGTTGATGAGCCCGATGAGGATCGTCAATGTTGGGTGCCGCACCCGAGAACCGGAATATACGTGCCGAGAGGTCAAGAACGGGTGGTGGATAGAGGTGTTAAATGGGTCCACAAACCCATTTATAGACTCATATTTACTTAAATGGGTCGTTAATGGGTCGGGCTTATTTCTTAAGACACTCGTTAGTGGGTTTTAAAAATAAAAGAACTAAATTACTTGGGTCTTAAATGGGTCTATTTTGTACCCATTTAAAACCCATTTCCCAACCCATTGAAGATGAACCAGCGACCCACGATTCCTTTTCGCTTTCGATTCATCGCCAGTGCGGCAGTGCGCCTCCTCCATCGCCCGCCGCCGCTCGCCGCCGCCTATCGTAGCCTCGTCGCCTCGTCACCGCTCGCCGCCGCCCATCGTCGCCTCATCTCCACGATCAGTCTCGCGGATCAGCTGGACTAAAACCCTAAAAGCAGGACTCGTCTGCTCGCTGCGAACAGCTCGCGGAACCATCGTCGGAGGACGGAGCCGCTTAGCTCGTGGAACCAACTTATTGAGCGGCAGAGAGGGTAATCTCTTCTTTTATGGCTAATAATTTGAGAGACTATGGTGGCACATTTTGTAGCTCGTGTTCCTTGGCTGTTGCCCTTCCATTCAATCCTGGCCTTCGCCAAGAGACTGATTGGAACCTCACCCGCCGCCCCCCCCCCCCCCTCCGCTTTTAGCTTCAAGCTTGGATCAGTTCGGCCCTCGTGATCGTGTGTAATATAGAGGGTGTGCGGGTATATAGATGTTCTTGATCGCGGTCTGCCTCGTGGGTTTATGACTTGTTTTAATTGAAATGATATTTGGTTTTTGCGGGAATCTGGATTTGGAACAGAGCACGATTTAAGAGCTTGCTGATTAGCTAACCTTTGTGCTTATGTTTTATGGACATTATGTTTCATGGTCGGTGTGGTAGAAAGAGAAGATGGGTTTGTTGGGTAGGACAAAATGATGCTGCCTACGTTTTGCCCAATTTTATTGAGATAATCTCGAGGTAGCCTTAGCAAGCAATGCTTAGAGATATTGAGCAGTCTTTCTCGCTTTTGACTTGGCTTCCATGAGTTTTGCTTGTCAATGTCTATAGTTGTCTCTGTTCAATTCCATCGTGTTCTAGTCTTTAGAAGAGTTTCTCAGGATTTTTTTTCTTTTTGTAGGTTGTAAACAGAATCAGTGAGCAGATAATCGAGGAACTTCAATTTGATCAGACGTCAGAGTCACTTTCAAGAGGTATAATTGGATTATGCAGTGATGCCACTGCTGGGTTGTTTTATGCCTATGACCAGAATTCCATTTTCCAGGTTTGGTCTTTATGACAAGCTCATCTCTTTTATATCCGGCATCTGTGCCCTACTCTTCCATTTAGTTTCCGGGTATGAATCCAGGTGTCAGTTAATGATGAAGGACGAGATATGTGGAAGGTGTATCTGGACATCAAGGATTATGCTGCAGCTTTAGTAAATTGTCGTGACCAGCTTCAACGCGACCAAGTTTATCTAGTTCAGGTCACACCTCATATTCTTGTTGTGATATATGTGATCGTTACATCCAAATATGAAGATAGAGTGTTAGCTGCTCTTCCTTTTCCAATAAATTTGGATAGTGTATGATCTCATGGGTCTGGTGCAGGCTGAAGCAGCATTTGCCTCCAGGGAGTTTCTCAGAGCAGCATCCTTCTTTGCAAAAGTAAGTTCTCTGATTCATGAAAGTATTTGAAGTCTGAAATACTTTATTTAATAAGGTTTTACTTGATCAATATCATAATCCACTTGGAATAATTCTGAACCATTTGTGATGCATGAAATTCTCCGATAGATATCACAAGACTTTCCCTATGTAGCTATAATCTATACTCTCAACAGTACTTTTAGCGGTTGCAGTGAATGTTTTCAATACATAGTACCTGCTGTACACAAAATTCTGGAAGTCGTCTTCTTTCAAGCATAGATAAATGGTATTCCATAGGAATTTAAACTGGTATATGGGAATCCCCAAGGTCATTGTGGTATCTGTTATATGCGTTTTAGTCATCCTTGTCTGGTTTATTCTGGAAAAAGCCTGTCCAATGGACAAGTTGAGAACATTATGATGGAATGGACAAGGTTTTGCTTCTTTGCCTCAATTTTGTGATTTCATCTCTTTCGGCTGTGCTTAGCCATTTGGAATTTTTCACTAGTCCATTGTGGAAAAGAATTATTCTGATATATTATTCTTCAATAGTAGCTATACTTTTTGAGCATCCATCCTCTGTGCTATGTTGATTAAAATTTAAGTGATTGATTTCATCAGTAACCTGTAATTGGTTATCATATTTCTTGATGTTAGAAGTAGTTGGCGATTGGTTGGTAGGGTTGGTCTGCTCTGCCGTGACTTGATAGATTTGGGGTAATCCTATCATCTAGTAATTATCTTGGAACTTTAATCTTGTTCGAGGCTTACAATGCACCATTTTTTGCGATGTTTTTCTCATTATCTGCCTGTGAGCAGAGGTGATCTTTGTTATAAAATTGTCTGGATATCTCTGCTACTTTGTGAGGTCAAGTACTGCAGTTGAACTTCATTTTTTATTTCCCTTACGCGCAGTTCGCTCTACCGCTGGTGGTGACCGCTTTGTGAGTTACTTGTCCAAGGACAAGATTGGCGCGAGCAGGCTTGGCGCCAGGGAGGGAGAGCCGGATCCAGTGGAGTTGCAGCAGGTGGTATCTTCCGAATAGAGAATTGTTGCGGTTCCTCAAGCTTAGGCCCAGAAAGTTCTAAAAGAAGGTAAGGATGAATTTGATGACTCCTGCGATTTTTCAATGTTCTAGTGAACAGAAGTTGCTCTTTCGACATCATATTCCCCCACTCTGTCATTAGGCTTGATAGAAAGAAGTTCCCGGATCTCAATGTCCTTGATTATTGGAAGACTCATTCTCATCGGTATCCCGAGTTATCCCTCATGGCACGTGATATATTGAGCATTCCTATCACTACTGTTGCCTCAGAATCAGCCTTCAGCATTGGAGGACGCATTTTAAATAAATATCGTAGTTCCCTTTCCCCTGAAAGCGTAGAGGCTGAGCTGTGCACTAGAAATTGGTTATTTGGAGTGCTGCCTGAAGAAGATTTGGATGAGGAGTCTCTCATCATTGACTTTCAAGACTATTTGCATTAGGTACTTTTTTTCATCTCATTCTTTTCATTTGCTCAAATGATTTAATACACTTGTCTTCATAATGATGGACTCCAGGTCTACATACCATCCCGCCTTAAAACGTGTTGTTTGTTTTTATGAATTCGAATGTGCTGCTGTGCTCCTGAATCAGGCTTGCTTGTCCTTTGCATTCTCCCATCAGCAGATAGGGAGAAGGGCAAAAGTAGAAAAAATGGGCATATCGAGTTGGCTTGATGTATTTATGGTTTTCCTGTTGGGGTTGAGCAGATGTTATGTTTAAATTATATGTGCTCTGTAGATTCTGGCTTAATGGATGTCCAGCACAGTTCTGTGTACACTTTCTCTGGTGACTGCTAAAGTGTGCTCTGTCAATATGTTCAATAGCTTTCTTCCTTATCTGGGGAAATGGTTTGTCCTTTTTGTACAACTTACTATGAACAATTCTTCTTTTGCATTGTCTATTTGGTTATTCCATCTGATTCTTGCGTATTTTCATTTAAGTACTTGTTGATGTTGGTGGAAAACAGATGGGCCACGTGGAACTCCGGGATGTTAATCGTAAAGAAGAGTTTGTGAGGAAGATTGAAGAAGCTGCAAGAAGTAATCTGATCCTGATTTTCAACTAACTAATAGTGAAGCAGCACATATGATGATGTATTCTTGGTATAAGTTTGTGGCCTCTATAGGACTAGGAAGCTATAGTTCCATGCAAGTGATGATGAGATTGTGCAACAACGTGACAAAGTAATGAGGACATTAACTTTTATAGTTCTAAGTTCCCCTTGAGACTCACATAATTCAGCATATTTTTTTTTTGGTTTTTGATGTGCATAGTTAATATCTTGTCGCACGTAATATTTGCTTCAATAATCCACTTTTGACATGTAACTTCTTTTTTGGGGCTTCTGTTAAGGATTGGATGCTGTGGATCCAAACGTGTTGGGTATTGTGTGTATCATCAAATGTGGATTCTACATACATTATGCCACATCTATTTTAAAAACTAGTTTAAATGGGTCGGGCCGCTAGCCGTCGTCGTGGCCGACGACCGGCCAAAGAAGAAGAAGAAAAAAGAAAAAGGAAAAAAAAATATATAGTTAAAAAATAAATAATAAAAATAATAAAAATTTATTTTAAAAAATAAGAAATAATTAAAATTCGATTTTTTAAAATAAATATTTTAAAAATTATAAAAATTGTCCATTAAATTTGTGTTTTATAAAATTATTTTAGCAATACCATTTTATATATATATATATATATATATATATATATATATATATATATATATCTATAATAAATTAAGTTTACTTAAATGGGTCGGGTATGGGTTGGGTATGGGTTGGGTCGGGTATGGGTCAAAATTTTTGCATTGTAATAAACGGGTTATAAATGGGTTAATGGGTTGATTTGGGTCGGACCATTTATGACCCGACCCAAACCCGACCCGACCCACCCGTTTATCGGGTATAGTGGTGGACAACGTTCCAGAGGGTGCAGCTTCTTTCGGTCAGCCTTTCTGGTTCAGGAGTGTTGAAGGAGTGGACAGACCCGATCCAGATGAACCGACTCGTAGCGAGTCTTCTTTCTCTAGGTAAATAGTGCGAATTCGAATGCCTGAAACCGAAGCAGTTCCACAGAATCTCAGAAGTTCAAGGGAAGAAAAGTATGTGCTACATTGCAATTAATCCAATAAACCCTATGAATTAGCATGGCAGTTCATATTATGTATGCCAACAAAACATCTTGCATAGTAATGACATCTTCCATATGGTGTGAGAATTATCTTCACCTTTTAAGCTGCGGATCATCATCTTTTTTTAGGATCGATACGGACATATAAGGAGGAGCCCGCAGACTGCGTTTTTCACACCTTATACAGAAGTTGTAATTGCAACAAACTAGACATTTCAACTCCTATGAAAATTGATTTTATTTTTTTTTATAGCCCAACCCTGAGCTTGGCCATTAGAACATGACTTGGACCTGCATTTTTATCAACTTACTAGTGTTTTATTTTCTCTTTTGGATAAATTCAACAATTATCTTGTGATAAGTAAAGATAAATAATTCAAAGAAATTTTCGGCAATTTTCCACACTCAAAATAAATAAATAAACATTCATCACATATGGCGCTCACGGGGGTCTTGGACCCTGTTATGTCAGTGGATTCAATACATGTACTAAAAGAAATTTTGACCAATAGATTTGATGGGATTCATGTGAGATCTTACGAAATCCTCTATTTTTAGTGGTCCAATTTCAATTATGTGCATATATTATGTTGTTGACAATAATTTCTCATGAAGAAGAGAGCATTTAGTATAGAGCTAAAGAGGGAGAGAAGGCATGACCATGAAAATGGATTATTAACTAAGGATTGTGGTTATGGGACTTAATTACACTAAATATCTCTATCACCATTTCGGTACATTTTCTTTTTATTTAAAAAAAAATCTTTTGTAGATAACTTGTATTGATTTTAATTTGCCCTTAACATGTGAGGTTATCATATGAGTGTGCAACCATTATTTAACACTCAATAACACAAAGTAATAAGTAACTTGCAAGCACAGGGACAAAATATTTATCTAAAAATAACGAAAGTATCTACAATACTAGTTAGAATATCATATCAACCTAAATATGATTTCCTCAATTTCAATTAAATATTGTTCTAGATTTCCTGTTGTTTAATGAAAATCATATTTTACGCAATGCATGTTGCTAACCTAACATAATATAGCAATATGACATGACCTAAACTACATGATATGCATGCGAAAATCCAAAAAAAAAAAAAAAAAACCAAAATAACCTTTTTGGTTTAAAAAAAAAAAAAACAAAATCAATTCAAATGAAACAAAAATGGAAAGAAATCAAATCCACATCAAATACATCACCAAACCACACAAGATATTATTCATATCCATTTAATTTTGGGAATAAATTGAGGAAACATTCCCCGGACATTAGGATCAAATTGGTCAATTTTTCATCTAATCACGAATCGTATCTTAAGCATGAGATCGGATCGACAATTTTCTGTCCAATCGCGAATTACATCTTGGATATGAGATCGGATTGATGATTTTCTGTACAATCATGAATTGTATCTCGAGCATGAGATTGGATTAACAATAATAGCACGTCACGAATTATTTCCAAATTTAAAGACTATTCGGGAATTTAGTGAATATGATAATATCTCTTAAAGGTTCAAACAAGATTGCGATATCACAAATTAGGCAACAAAATATATAAAAATTAGGTTAACGAAAATTCCCTTACCTAATTTGTAGTAGCGCTTGGGTAGTGTTTCCAAACTCGGCACAGGAATTCGGATGGACGATACTTCACGGTTCACGGTGGCGCTGCTATGCTTGGCGAGAGAGCTGCTCAGGTGAGGTGTTTCGGTGGTTCTCGGGGTGGTGAAGCTTTCGGTGGCTTGAGGTCGCGGCAACGGGCAAGACTTTCAGCGATCAAGGTAGCAACGTGCAAGACCAGCTCCGCCAGGAGCAACCCATAGGATCCTTCACCCGCAAGTTTTGTGAACTTCAGAACGTCAAACCTTCCTTTGTCTTTTTCTATGTTTTTCTCGCGAAAGAACTTGCACTTTCACTGATCATCGCTTACTTTCCTCTTATATCGACCAAGCAATCCCACTCGTTAGCTTGGACTATCTAAAGCGCCTCACGATCATATGTTGACAAATTACCGCCGCTTCACCATTATTCATTCATTGAGCGCGTAATTTGATCTCTTTGCCCTCCCCGCTTCCACGCGCATTCGTACACGTAGAAAAATCTCTCACGGATGTGACTGGAAAAACCTACAAGAAAATGAATCAAAATTGGCTCAGCAAGGGCTTCGAAGCGCTTGGATCGCCCGAAACCTGCAAAGAAGGAACAAACAACTGGACGGGGACTTGCTGCAACGAGCAAGTATTCTGGGATTTCGTTGCGCACTCTGAATCGTGACCCGCATGGCAGCACTTGCGGGCAAGGGCGGAGCACGAACGTGATGTGGACAGGGAGAAACCATGCGAGAAAGATATCTCGCTGGACTCTTTCTTTCTTTCAAAGATCATAAATATATCTCTCCTTCCACGTTAAACACACGACCAGCTCTCCTTCCCTTTCCATGCTGGCCGAGATTCCCCTCAATCCTCTTTTTCTTCTCTTGAATTAGAAAATTGGATATAACAATTACTAATATATGAGAGACCTTAAGAATGATAAAATAATCTGCCCATCTCTCATAAATGAATATTTTGGAATATCCTGCCGATTACTTTCTTCGCCATGTGACCCAAAATATAAAGCTTTATTGTCAAATTTCGGCCATGAAGAGAGTAACAGGCATGATCAAAGTTTAATACTCTTATGGGCTTAGTCCAGCTTATTAGTTAAGTTCAGAATCATCCATTCAAGCTCATCCGCTGGTCCAATTTCAATGCAATAAATGAACTAACCTATATAATAAATGCTCCCAAAAACTATATGCAATTTAACTAATATTTTTTGTATAGAGACTGGAGTCGATCCCTAATTTTCTATACAATAGATGCCTAACTGAATCACCAAAATTTAGTTTTCAACATGTCTTTATTTATAATTATTGAATATGATTTTCTACAAGAAAAAACAAAACCTCGATTAGGCTCACGATCCTTTTGAGCTGAGTATTAACAAGCTCCAGCTCAACTAGACAAAATGCTTGACTCTAAATTAGATGAGTTGATTTAGAGTAGTCATTGAGCCAACTGGACAATAATTTGGCTTGACTTGGTTTCACAAATGGTAAGATCCCCGGCGTTCACACAAGCTACTGTTGTTCAATAAACTTATTCCACAAAGTGCATGGGGGATCCTATGCTCGATAAAGTAAGGGCCTGTTTGGTTTGACTTTAAGAAAATGCCATTGAAAGAATGCAAATACCTTTGAGGTAAAGAGATTTTCTGAAATGATCATTTATATCACTTACAAAAATGAAGGAACAAAAATATTTTTATCGTCCATGGAAATATTTAGATATAAATTGTTATCATAATGAAAATATTTTTCATTGATTAATTATTTCGGGTGATATATGTGATTATTCTTAGAAATATGTTTTCTAAATTTATTCATTTTTCGCGAAACAAATGGAGCCATGATTATGATATCTCTTAATCTTTGCTATCTATAATTTTCTAATCCCCGAGATTTAGGTTTAATTCAAAGATGGATTATTAATGATGATGAATGCATCTTTAATTTTAATCAAATAGCGATATCTAGGGCCCCTCGGAAGGAGGCATTCTTCGCCTTCCATCTGCGCCGTTTTGACCGAGCCTGGCTGATTAATGTTATTCTATTGATTTTATTAATTTATAGCAATTTTGTCCTTGTCTATTCTATGTCCGTTAGTACTATAGGCGCGGTACGAGAAAGGAAGCAACACGCACAGGAATCAACAATAGGAATAAAGTAATAACATATGAACTGGTGAAGAGTAGGAAGCATGGAAATTGGACGGCTAACCCTATTAATAGGCCTTTAAAACGGCATGCCCGGCATCTTTGCTTGTTTTCAGAGATAATTTACTAGCCACTAATTTTGACTAGCGCACGAGTTCACGAGGGAGCTTCTAGGTAACAGTAATTTTAGAGAAAAATCAAAGAAATTTTTAGATAACAGATCAATAATTAAACAACGCTTATGCGATGAATAGATGGGAGAAACATATAATAAAAGATCACAACACGTTTTATGACCATATTATCATACATTACTCAAAGACAAATTCTACTTGGTTAACTGTAAATAAGAAATTTAATTGATTGAGATATGTCATTCTGAATACTATTATTGCCCAAGATGCTGTAATTTTTACGGTAACTCTTTATCTTGATTGCATAAAATAGAACCTAGTAGACCAAATCACACAAATTGACAAGGATAGAGGATTTCATTGCGCAAAATGAATGTTAAAGGACTTCATTGCACTAATGCTGAAACTTAGGAGACTGAAACCCGAGTACCAATGAAGACTAAATATCTCTAAGTTAGGCAAGTACTGCACGGCAAAAGTATCCCCAAGATTTTAAAAAAACGGTTGTAGAAAAGCATTTCCAAGGGGCTTGTTTCCCTGGTTTTTCCTTCCCCCACATCTCGAGAAAAATTCGCTTGTTCACATTAGTCACGTGTTTATTTTACTAGTCGGTGACAAGAAAAATTCTCTCGTTCACTTTATCCGGAGTTTTTGGACGTGGAGACATGGATGCGGAAAAGTGGTGCATAATTAGCCGGTAGAGAGGGAGGGCTAGAATTTGAATTCTATAAGAATAGGTCAAGGGAGCTTGCATTGTGAATGAACTCGGTATCAGATCTTTCTTTACTTTGATTCTCTTGGGTGTTTCAATGGCAAATTCTAGAAAGATGACGATCCAGTTTCGCCAACTCAAGCACAAGCTTTTCCATACTTTTTCTCCTCCTCCTTTGTATCCAGGCCTCCTAAACAAGAGAACATCGCAATTCCAATTGCAGTCTCCTCCCATCTCTTTGCCCTCTTTCTTTCCACTCCACTACTCTTCTCTCAAACATAGCCTCACAGCCAGGCCACAACTCTTCTTTCCCCCCTCCTCCATCCCTCGGTGGGTTCACGATACATTCATCAGTTATAAACAGGCCGACACTCGCAACTTCGTGAGCCACCTCCATGTCGCTCTCGAGCGGAACAAGATAAGGACCTTCATCGACTGCAGTCTGGAAAGAGGAGTAGAGATCGCACCGACAATCCTTAAGGCGATTGAGCGGTCGAGGAGTGCCATTGTGGTCATCTCTCAGACCTTCGCCTCCTCGCCTTGGTGTCTGGAAGAGCTGGATAAGATCCTCGAGTGCAAGGAAAAGAAAGGCCAGCTGGTGTTCCTCATTTTCATGGACGTTGACCCCAGAGACATGCGCGAGCAATCCGGACCATTCAAGCAGATTGGCCAAAGCAAGAAGGGTTTTGGCAAGGCGAATGCTGACAAGGTCCGGAAGTGGAGAGACGCTCTCCGCAAAGCCGGCAATCTCACTGGCTGGCCTCTCGAAAACAGGTACTATCTTTCTCTTCCTTTAAGTGTTTTCTCAAGAGGATTCCTTAAATGCCCATTTCCTCCATGCAACATCTCCCTCGATTACTCTGACTCCCCTTGTTGAAAACAAACAAGTGGGTGAACTCCAAAGCATATGAGCTACTTATTCTGTAGGACGTTATCAGAAGCCCCATGCTTTCATTCGTTAGAATTAAAGAGAACCAGAATGGCAAGTTCAGACCACTTCCACGGCCAACACAGGGTAAACCTAGTTGTGATGCAACCCTTCCCTTCACCACCAAAGCTCTCCACTATGGAGAATGATGAATCTGTAGAAGGCAAAAAAGAGGAAAAAAAAGGTTGTTGTCAGTCTCTCTCTTGTTTGGACTAGGGTACTTAGCTAGGGTTCAAAAGAAGGTTCAGCCTCCACTTTGTTACTCTTTCCTCTTTTTATCGCCTGCTCTTAAATCTTAGGTTGCACTGACATGCGACACAGACAACGCGACACGACACGACACGTCGACATGTCATTTCTCAAAAATAGAAAATTCCGACATGCTGTGACACATTGTATATTAAATGAATATTTTTATTTTTAATTAATTTGATTCAAATTTATAAATAAATAAATAAAAAGAACCTACAATGAATTTACACTAATCATTCAACATACAACACTTTTATTTGGACTAGGGTACCTAGCTAGGGTTCAAAAGAAAGTTCAGCCTCCAGTTGTTACTCTTCCCTCTTTTTATCGCCTGCTCTTAAATCTTAGATTGCATTGACACGCGACACGGACATGCGACACAACGCGATACGACACAACATGTCCACACGTCATTTCTCAAAAATAAAAAATTCCGACACGCTAGGACATGTTGTATATTAAATGAATATTTTTATTTTTAATTAATTTGATTCAAATTTATAAATAAATAAATAAATAACCTACAATGAATTTACACTAATCATTCAACATACAACACTTTTATTTTTTGAAATTACTTTTTAATTTCATTTAATAATATTTTCCATTAAATAAAAAGTTCCCTTGGGAGTCCACCACCACGCCCCCCCCAAACTCCCTTTTTTTCCCTTGTCTCTTTTCTCACCCCCCCAAATTTTTTTTTCACTTTTTTTCCCTCCCCACTACCTAATAGGCTATCATCCTGTCACTTCCCCCTCCCTCCAACATGCCAAGTCCCTTTTTTATTCTTTTATTTTCCTTCTCAAAACCCTAGCATCGCCTTCTTCTCCTCCTCCTCGCTGCACGATGCCTTTCCTATCCTCTTCCTCTCGATCTTTGCTTGCTCTCGCTCCTCATCACAATCGTTCACCGCCTCGCCTCCAGCCCTTCCTCCCTCGCAGCTACAGCCTTAGTAACTACAAAATCGATTCAATCGGCCACCGAAATTGTTAGACGACTGATTTCGGCATCAGGTGAAGAGAGCAAAGACATGTATCTCTGAAAGCATCGAAGACTCGATCAAGAAAAGCACCAGCATTCGCCGAAGGAGCGGAAAAGGGAGAGGGATAAGAAAATAAGGCAGCTCACGTTGAATACAGGGATGGAACGCACAATCCCTATGCACCAAGAGGCTACACACCGCTGCGAACTCCTCCTCCTCCTCCTCCTCCTCCCCCTTGCCGCCATCGCCGCCACCGCCCCACTCGACGACGCCGCCCTCCCCCACGTGCACCTCCCTCGTGAAGTTCCTCCTCATGGCCCTCGCCTCAATCTCTGCTTTTTCTCTGGCCGTCTCTCGCCATCGTGGGCTCGCCTTCACTTGCGGCCTCGTCTCTGCTCCCTCGCCCTCACCTTCACCCTCCATTGTCTTTCGGACACGCGTGTCGAAACGTGTCGGACACGACACGGAAGCACGTGTAACGTGTCCAT
Source organism: Eucalyptus sideroxylon (assembly GCA_014182405.2). Classification (NCBI taxonomy): domain Eukaryota; kingdom Viridiplantae; phylum Streptophyta; class Magnoliopsida; order Myrtales; family Myrtaceae; genus Eucalyptus; species Eucalyptus sideroxylon. Next base: position 28,265,713 of record CM024554.2, on the reverse strand, counting down.
GCAGCATAGCTTAAATCTCCTTCTCTCTCTCTATCTCAGACTTTGTCTTTGTACCTGTCTTTGTCTCTCTCTGTCTCTCTCTCCACTTTTCATAGTATTTCCTTTTTTGGCCAAGAAACTCTCTATAGAAGAACCTCTTTTTCAATGAGCATCGAGAAATTTTTCATTGACTGATTTCAATCCCTTTTCTCTTAATTTATTGCTTAAATGATTTTCCAAAAGATTTTCTCTTCTTTGTTGCATATACATTATATTTTGTACTAATACGCATCACCAAGAATTGCTATCTTTGAAATGTTGACCTCAGATTTAGCATAGTTTACTTTAGGGCAACATTCAACAAAAGAGCTTCCTGGGCGTTTGAAAAGTTAAATTTATCCCACGACTATATGGTACTTGTTGAAGAATAATTATTAATTCTTATTCCTCTTGTAATTGTTAAAAGTACTGATTGTATTACAAAGGAAAGTCGAAGATGAGAGAACACTAAGTCAAGCACAGGTCAACTTCTCACATGCCACTGTATACTATTATAGCAGATTGGATATTGGATGTTAAATTAGATTAGACGGGCGATACTCCTAAGGTTCAGAATATAATCTTATTGATCTTTCATCCATCTTTACTAGCATAAATCACCAGAGTCACACCTTTCGTTATCGATAATTTGCAGACTTGAAGCTGAATTCATCCAATCCGTTGTGGAAAAAATCTCAAGAAGATTGAGCGGCTTAGGCACGAACCTGCTTGCTTTCCATCCAGTTGGGTTAGATTCTCAGCTGCAAGGCTTGTACTCATTACTCCAATTAGAGGTTGAGGATGTCCGAATCGTGGGAATTTCCGGCACTGGCGGAATAGGAAGGACTACACTTGTGCAAATTTTGTACCACCAAATTGCAAATCAATTTGATCGTAGTTGTTTTCTGGGGAACGTGAAGAATATATCAAGCCACGATGGCCTTGTCAAAATGCAAAAGACCCTTTTGGTGACATTTTCAGTGATGGAGTTTCAGAGTTTGGCGACGATGTTCATGGAGCAATCAAATTCATGAGGCGTAAGTTTCACAAGAAGAGGGTTTTGTTCGTGTTTGATGACGTGGAAGGGTTGTTGGAGCCTCTGAGCAACCTAATCAAGGCAATGAACTTAGGCTTGAGAAGTAGAGTCATTTTGATCCCTCGACATGAAGAAACATTAATCGGTCTATCCGGGCATATCTATAAAGTAAGAGCGATGAATGATGATCAAGCTATCGAGCTTTTCAATTGGAATGCATTCCAAGAAAGATATCCCAAAAGTGATTATGAGATTCTTTCAAATTGCCTCACTAGTGTTTCCAAAGGGCTTCCTTTAGTACTCACCGTGATGGGTTCTTTCTTGAATGGCAAAAGTGTCAAGGAATGGCAAGTAGCTTTTGATCGACTAAAAGAAATCCCTCAGGGAAACGGTCATGAAATAATGAGGATTGTTATCGATGGCTTAGAGGCTAATGAGAGGACAATTTTCCTTGACATCGCATGCTTTCTTCATGGATATGACAAAGAAGAGATCATCAAGTCCTTGAGCCAATGCAGTATCCATGCCAATAGTGGGATTGAGATTCTGGCTCAAAAGTCACTCATATACATTGACAAAAATAATAAAATATGGATGCATGATTTGCTTCAAGAAATGGGTAGACAAATTGTAATTCAAGAGTGTCCAACAAACCCTAGCAAGCGAAGCAGAATATGGTGCCATGAGGATGCTTTACAAGTAGTTAGGCAACATTCAGTAAGATTTCAGCATTAACCTAACAAGAAATTAATTTTAACATAAATCTTTTTGTGGACTTCACGTTTACATGGTATAAAAACTTTAGATTGCATAATTAGGCATATGCAACTTTTATTTTTGCCAATTAGAGTTTAACCAAGAGACTAGGGTTTAGGATATTTATTTCGTGATTTGTTAATGTTCTCCTTAAAATTGCAATTTGTATTGTTTAGTTGACAGTTATATAACCCAATATAAATCCTCTCGTTTGTCCTTTCATCATAAGATGAGTATGTCTTCATTTAGAAACGGCGTGTGTTATCACGGTTGTTAGACTAGTACGGTTTTAATACAAATTTAAACATTATTTTTAAAGTTAGACTTGTTTGTTTTTTTTTTTTTTTTTTTTTTTTTTTGAACGGTTTAGAAAATCTTATTATTTTAAAGTGCTTTTGATATGCATAATTTTTTTTTTTTTTAATTTGGCTTTAATAGGGAACGGATGCCATAGAAGGCATTAAACTAGACAAGGTTGATGTAGAAGACTTGATTGTGAATGCAAACTCGTTTAAAAAGATGAAGAAGCTCAGGCTATTCATGATGGCCGATCATGTCCCTCATTGCGGACTGGCTGGTCATCTATCGAAAAAGTTGTGGAAGCAGTTTGGCCGGACACAGAAATAGTATCTTCACGTGTTGGGAGGCGCTGGTGGAGCAAGTTTCCAAGTTCTGGTCTCACATGGCATGAAGACCCCGATTCTTATCATCTTGGTGTTGGTCCATCTCAACCTTAGCCGAAAAGTATTCCTTGGATCAGTCCAAACTTGAGTCCGCACGTGGATCCAATAGATTTAGGCTAATGGGGTCCATTAGCTCAATTTAAATGTCTTGTCATAAAGCTTGGCCCCCATTTACTTAATACAGGCCACCGCATCTCTCTCTCATTTTCTTTTGAAATTTGTTTACTTTTCGCCCTTGTACTTTCACTACTATTGTAATCGAGTCCCTGTACTTTCAATTTTTCTAATCAAACCCTTTCGACGTGAAATTCGACTAAATCTAATTGACATGGCTATTAGAAGATGCTGAAGCATGACGTGGAATTAATATTACCTACATAAACACCCACTGTGGATTGTGAGATGGTGGGATCATGAAAACAAATTGAAAGTGCGCAGTCAAGTATCAATTGAAATGAACAAATAGCACCCTAATAATTGTTCCAAGAACATCCAAAACTTTATTGTTGTCGCGACCAAAATTTTCAAGTGTGAACCACTTAGGGTTTGGCTAATGGATTGTTAAGCCTAGATTTAATTTAGGCTCTCCCAAGCCCATACCAATTCGCGACTTAAGTTTAAATTTCTTAACATGCAAATGAATTTTACCTATGAGTCGTCACTAATCAGTTTATGGTAGGTCGATTAAACACCTAAGCAAAATAATTTGATGATTATTTTACTCTTACTAACCAGAAATTGTGAGTTCGGGAATTTAGTTACACTAGATTTTTCTAATGCCATTTCGGTATATTTCTCTTTTATTTTGAAAAAAATATTTGGCAAGCAACTTGAATTGATTTTAAATCTATTTCCCTAACATGTGAGGTAATCATGCAGGTGCACAATCCATCAATTTAACAATCAAGAAAGCAAATAAATAAATAAAATGTAGGGACTTACCTCGTAGCAACGAAAGCATTTGCATTGTTAGATCAGAATTCACATCAACAACCATAGATATGATTTCTAATTAACACGCCATTTCTTTTTTTTTTTTCATTTATTCAATGAGAGTTATGCAATGCATGCTACTAATTTAACATGAAATGATATGACATGGCAATATGATCTACCTATATGACATAAAATGTAGTCTATACTAAAGAATGAATTTTTTTTTTTTTTTTTTTTTGGGTAAGGAATACTAAAGAAGGAAATTGACTTCTTCTAAAGACAATTTTTTTTTGTATTTTTTTATATGAAATTCGAAATGTGAAAATTATCTAGTTAAATTAACTTATATTAAGGATTAGGTCAGGCTAAACCCTAATTTAAACCAAGATATTATCTTAACTTAGCAATCTCTAACCTAAGATGCAATTTATCTAAACTTATAATAAATTAGAAAATATTATCTAGAATTAAACTACGTGCAAAGAATGCCATAATTCTATTTTTTTTCTTCTTTTTGTTTTTTATTTTTTTTTTTTTATGAAAATTCGAAATTAAAATTGGCAAATAATTAAACATGCAATTTAATTTAGTGAAACAAAAATCTAACATCCTAAATTTATGTTTTTGGTATTTTTTTAAATTTTAAAAATTCAAAATAATAAATTTCTATCCTAAATATGCAAAAACCCTAAAACAAGAAATAAATCTAATCTAACTCACATTTTATGGATTTTTTTTTATAATGAAAACGAAATTAACTTAAGCCACATGACGGCAAATCAGAATAAGATAAGATTGATATTCACAAAAATTGACAAACCATATCGCGCATTGGCCAATTTTAAATAAATTGCGAATCGAATCTCGAGCATGAGATCGGATTGATGATTTTTCAGACGATTGTGAGTCGAATTTTGAGCGCAAAATCGGACTATCAATCCCAAATTTCAGAGGCAATTTCATGTCGAGCAATCTCAATCTTAGAATAATTATACTAAAAAAGAACAAGTAAAATAAAATAAATAAAATAAGGCAAATAAATAAAAGAAAAAGTACCTAAATTGATTTTGCTTTTTTTTCTTTTTCACCCACGGCTTGGCAACTTTGTGGGGGAGTCATCGGGGGTGGGTCGCCGCGTTCGGAGCTCCGGCAAGGACCAGCCACGGGTGGATCGGCGGAGACGGCGACTAGCAGCAAAGCAGACGGCGGTGGGCTCCGGTGGCGTCGGGCAGCAGCAGGAGGCGAAAATTGCAGGTGCGTCGGGTCGCGGCTGCTGAGGCGAAGGTCGATGGTTGAGCAGCGGCGTTGGTGCGGTGGCTCGGGCGACGACGATGGCGGAGACGCGGTGCAGAGGGTCGTCAGGTGCTGCTTGAGCAAAGGCGGTGGACGACGACGTCGAGCACTGAATCGAGCAAAGGCCGAAGGCGCAGCCCGGAGAAGATCTGCTGGTGGAGCGACGGTGGAGCAGCGCGGGGGCGACATAGCCGGGCTGTGGATCTCGGGTTGTCGGATGAAGTGGCGACGGTGGCGCGAGAGCGAGGTGCAGGCGGAGGCGCGGTGACCGGTGGCGATGAATGGGTGAGCTGCTGTGGCGTCGACGCTCGTAGGTTGCCGGCGGAGGCGTTGCTGGTGCGATGGCCGGCGCAGGTTTTGAGGCTCGACTGCTGGCGTTGGATGGGACTGAAATAGCGGTGACCGGCGCGAGGATGGAAGGCGGAGGCGCGGTGGAGGCTCGGCTGCGAGCACCGGCGACTGGGCTGGTGGAGGCCGGCAAGGCAGTGAAGATGGCCGCGCGGGGAAGACGAGCCGTCTGCTTTTCCTCTTTTTTTTTTTGTTCTCTCTCTTCAAGTCTCCCTCACGTCCCCTCACCTTTCTCTCTCCTGATCTTCCGACCAGTCTCTTCCCCTTTCTCTCTTTTCTTCTTTTTCTCCTTTTTTGTTGACTTTTCTTTTCTTTTTCGAAAACCCAGAGAGCCCTGTCTTTTTCGTAAACGATGTCTTTTAGACTTTTATAGGCCCTTTTTTTTTTTTTTTTTGACCAAGGGAAACCGTCAACCAACAATTGGTGGGCAAACCCTGGGCCCACGGAGGAACCCACCACCCCGTGAAGCCGGTAAGTCCACCTGCGACGTGTTAGGAATTCGAATTTCTCCTCTTCGTGAGGGGAAGAAAGTCCGAAACCAGCAGCGCTACTCAGTACGGTAGTTTTATAGGTCCAAAAATTATATCTTCGTGATATATTTTATTTCTTATTTTACTTGTGTATAATCCCCTGAATATATCGTTGCACCCACATGATATTCTCTTTTGTATTTTTCACATATTCCATCTAAAAATTTCCTTTCTGCTCAAAAATATGTCCCTCGATATATATTACCCGAATATGTGAAAAATTTCAACGGAATATGTGAAAAATCTCACGCTCGCCGTCGGTCCAATAAAATAAAACAAAACAAAATAACATAAAATGTTTCTAAACTATATGCCATGCGATTTTTATTTTTTTGGGATAAAGATTAACCCATTTTTTATGCAAAAATTTAAGTGTCAACAATTATAAAGTCCTAAGAGCTTGTTCAATTTTGAGTTCAATTTTTGACAAAAGGTTTTTGCATATTTTAAGAGAAAACTACTCAATATCTACATTTTAAGCTTTTCCTAATTTTTAGAAAAATTAATATTTATTTCGGAATTTTTTGATTTTTACGAATATAATTTAAATGGGGACTCGGGCCAAGCCCGGGCCTTGCCCAAACATGAGATTCGGCGGACTACAAGATTTGGGCCGAGGACACAAAGACAAAGAAAGGAATGTGCTCGATGAAATAAACCCAAACAAGCCGAATTAAGCTCAGTACTCACCAACCCTTGAAGTAAAAAAATGAAGCCCAAATTTATCAAATTAACACTTCAGGCCCAAGGCTCACTAAGTATCAAAATCAGCCCGTATTTGCGTAGCTTCAACTTAAGCCCAAAGTGGACCAATCCCATTGCTATAACTAAGCCCAAAATCTCTTAATTTCCTTCCTCATTCAGTCGTTCCTCTCCGCCCGATACACATTCTCGAGGCAAACCAGACTCAAGAGAGAGTTTACGGATCTAATTCAGGCATTTCGGCAAACAGGTGGTGCGTGACACTAAAAGGATAGCCATGGACTCAAACGAGACAAGAACTTGGGCCGAAATCAGCATGAAGATAACAAAAACATACTCAAGGCCAACTCGGAGACAGAATTATTTGCATTCAACACGAGCATGAGCCGAGAACGAAGAGTCCCGTCTCGGTTGAACCGAGACAGGGCAAAACAGAGCGTCAAGTAGGAAGGAGGGGAAGGTGTCTCAGTCGGGGAAGGTGGCCTTAACCGGTTCTTGGTGTGAGGGAACGGGAGCCACGGTCTTGAAAGCGCAGCCCAGAGTCATCGAACCGAGTTTGGGCATGGCCGGACTGCCGGAGGGCTCCTCGCTCTCAGACTCTCTCTCTCTCTCTCTCTCTCTCTCTCTCTCTCTCTCGGTGGTCCTCTTTCTTAGAAGAAGAAAAAGAAACAGCTAGCGAGACCCCTACCATGGCCTCCCTCCTCGGGACCAAGTCGCGGTCCATTTTCAGCAAAGAACCACTTCTGAAATTGGAGTTAGAACGCCCCCTCTAATGTCGTTGCTCTGCGCTCTCTGCCCTTGTGCCATTCTCTGCAAAACACGTGCGAGAGGGGGAGGAAGAAAATGGTACTGGGATCGGGCCAGGGAAAACGGGAAAATGGGCCGGCTGGGTCGGGGGAAAGAGAGGGAAAAGGAAGAGGCCGAGCCAAACTGGATCCGGCCCGATCTCACTTCCCTTTTTTCTCTCTTTTTTAAATAATAATATTTTATTTTTTTTAATAATAAATTCCATTAATATTAATGCAATTGCTCAGAGTACCTATGTGCTATGTAATTTAATGAAATTTGTTTTTACTCGGGGTGGAGGGTAGTCCCCAAATTCTTTAGGCAATAAATTAATAATTAATGAGTCGTCAAATACTTACCTTTCACAAAAAAAAAATTAATGAGTCGTCAAAATATGTGTTAACAGCTTTTTTAAAGCTCTCGTCGAGTTAAGACCTACTGTAACAAGTGAAATAGGTCAAAATCCGTGTTTTAGCACAACCTTTCTAAATGAAAATTTCTTTCAAGTGTCATTTCTAGAAATCAAGCCGGGGCAAGGTATGTATTTCTGCTTTTAGAACCTCCTCTCTTTTTATGGAACAACGGCCGAATCCCAATTAAGCGAGTGGATTCTCTTTTCTTGTTAATATCTCCCATAAGAAATTTCCAGTTATATGATCAAAAGAGACTAGTCTCTTTAACCTCTGCTTTTAACCAATGCCCAAACATGTTCATGCTCCTATCTTCATATTTGGTTTCACCAAAGGGAACTTCTACACAATTAGTTGCAAAATGCCCAATTTTTCCGCAAGAATAGCAAAAGCGAGGCAACCTTTCATATTTGAAATACAGCCATACTTTCCCTTCTCCTAGATTATATAATATTCCCGAACTTAAAGGTGTATCAAGGTCAAGAACTACCCTTGCTCTGCCCACCTTCTAAAAGGCCACTCTTTTCTTTTCCACTCTTACTTCCTTCACGCAGCCTAGGATTTGAGCTATATGAGATATGACCTCCTCATAACACCATTTAATAAGGAGTCGATGAACTTGAACCTAGAAAGCACAATTGGTACACTTATAACATTGCGCAGGTTTATTAGGTTCTCATGGTTTAAGAATCAATAAATTGCTCACGAAAAACCATGGGCTATTCGCTAACACTCGTTCTTTGTCCATCTCATAATCAAAGGTAAAGGAAAGAATACCCAATTTGCATTGCGTAAAGGTTACTGAATCTACCTTTCAAGCTCTCTTTATTGTGGTAAGAAAGGCTTGAAAGTTGATGTTTCCTCTCGAATGCAGCTTCCCAAACATTGTACGATTGCATTCATCCAAAATCTCCTCAAAGATCATTCAATCCTGTGGAGGGGCATCAACCTCTGTCCTCAGATTACCCAATCTTTTGCACAAGACAATTAGGCGATTATCTACTTCCCCAAATTCTACCATTTGCCTTAACAACGGACGAGAATTGCTAGACAAGAGCAGATCATGGGGCAAAACCAGACCAGCACAACGAAATACTACTAGTATCCGACTACTTTCATCTGGTCAAGTTGAAAGATATCAAGACCCATTCTATTTACAGTGAGAATAAGGCCCAGAAGAAATCCACAGAGAAGATGGCGACATCCAACCTTTTGCGTGGCCAAAACTTCAATTCATCCAACACTGCTCAAGGCCGACCAAAAAGGGATTGCGGAACTTTTCCACATCACAAGGCGCATCATGTATGAGGGGTAAAAGGTGGGGTGGGGGGTGTAAAGGGGCTGATAGGATTTTAGGGTTTACGGGAAGGCAAAGGAAAGTTAGGGTTTTGGGGGAAAGCTACCATCATAGGTAAAGAGGAGCTCTGAGAACAGAGAGCACGACTTGGTGAATGATTAAAAAAACCACAATTGACACTGCACCAGATTTGTTTCACTCATTGCGGTTTATAAAGCCTGATTGGGGTGCTGAATCTTGATTTTTTCTAGTCCATCACATTACAGTTTCCGTCTCGGAGCTCTCGCATTTCCTCCGGCAGGCTCGTTGACGAAGCAGCTACTCATTTTCATGTCCATTATTATTTTTTGGTCATATTTTCATGTCCATTATTATGCGCTTGTTTTTCTCGTACCTTTAATCAGGAGCCTTTATTAGTCGAAGTAGATCAATTCCTATAATATGATCAGCAGGATAAGCTATTTTCTACATGTTTTCATCCATGGCTAATTAGGAATAGATCGATACGATTCTCGTGAGCTACCATTGTTGTGATTCTAACAATGTTACTCCATTCTCTCTTCCCAAACATTCAGCATAAGCCTAAATTGTGCTCAAAACATGTACAATCTGTACAAGTATCAAGTTTGTTCGTTTCTAATGGATCCAACTTGGCCAACCAAAATGGGTTCAAAACTCATTTAATAACCCAAAAGTAGTTAAATAGGTCATAGCAAATTAGTAGCCCAGCGTAAAAGGGTTTATAAAATAAGGAGGCGAAACAAGTGAATTATAAATGGGTCAATAATTAATCAATTTACAATCCACTTAACCCGTTTATAATTCTCTCTCGCAAGGACTTCTTCTTCAGTTCTTCGGCCTCAAACAAATCTAGATTGGTTAACGACCCTGAGAAATCAAGCCTGCTGTTCGGGCTGCTCCAATCTTCGGCCACGATTTTGAGCAAATAAAGAACCGCCCACTTGTTGTCGATGCTTCCGGGGCTGGTTTTGGAGGCAAATTTGGTGTACAGACCGGCGAAGTTGAGGGCTTGAGAGGCCCCGGGGAGGGGAGGGGGGGGGGTTGTGTTGGCGCGGGGGTAAGTTAAGTTGGGCGAGTGAGAGTGGTCGCTTATTTTGATTGTTTGAAGGGGGGGATGATGAATTTCGTAGTTTTATTTTTTGGAAAATTGAAATGAAAATTTGAACCCCCTGCAACACAGATAAAATAATAGAGATGTTTTTCGTTTTTATGTCCGTGTAATAGAACTGCATAGTTAGTAATTAAAACCAAAATACATCGCATCAAATAACGAATTATTAAACAGACGTTAATCAATATATTAAGATCATCAAAAGAGTTGGTGAGCTAATCCATGGAGCCATTAATTTTTCAAATGCAACAATACAAGGAGAAAAAAAAATGCTAAAAATGAATGCCAACACAAGTCAAGTATGGATTATGAAATTTTCATCACAATAATTGAGTCATTAACGAGTTAAATGGTTAATTTGACTTGAACCTAATTTGACCCGATCCAAATCCACCCATTTCACAGCCATAGATCCAATGATGCGACGGTAGGGGCAACCCACAAGTGGGCACTACTGATTTGCAGCCGTGGGAAACTTGTGGCCACCAGTATCTACCTTTTTCTCCTTTTATTTATTCATTTTATCGATTTTAATGACAAGCTATAAAAAAAGAAGTCATGATAATTAGAGTTTTTTTTTTTTTTTGACCCAATGATAATTAGAGTTAATACCACAAAAAACCTTAAATTGACACATCTATGACAAATTTACCTTTTATTAACTTTCTTTAAATTTTACCATTAAATTGTTAAATTGAATGTTATGTAGAAATTGATGGGTGTACTAGTTTATAGTTTTATCATCTGTTTGTCATAGATATATCAGTTTGTAGTTTTTTATAGTATTAATTCAATTTAACATGATGATAAGTTTGTTACAAATGTATTAGTTTGTTAATGTCATTTTCCCATTTTGATCATGACCCACGACCTCAATTCACTCTGATATTTTAAATGGAGTTGGCTGACTTGTCAATCTTTGGCATTTATGGGGCAACAATGATGCACTGATACTGATACTGCCATGTCCAAATTGATTTTGACTTGAAAAAACATCATTTTTAGTTTATAAACTTTGATCTAATATATAATATGGTCTTTGACCTTTAACCCAATATATAATATTATCCCAAAACTCTTAAATTGTTTAATATGATCCGTGGGCTTTTCATACATATTTAATTTAATTGCTGAATTATAAGTAAATGTCCAGTGTTGTTCTTGAACTTGAATGAATGGAATGATAATATTAAATATTTTCATATAGTTCAAGGACCAAATAGAATATTTACAAAAATTTAGAGATGACATTATATAAATTAAAAGATTAAGAACCATATTATATATTACGGAAAATTTTAGAAACTTCCTTGAATAAATTAAAATTTTAGAGATTGGGTTTAAAGTTAGTGGCTTTATCATTATCCCTTTTGATTTCTTCCATTTAATCTTCAGGTTTTTTTGCCGTACTGTACACATATTGTCCGATTTGGATATCAAGTCCTCACGGTTTTGTTCCTCACGGGGCAACTCATACTACTCCAAGAAAACGCGTATATATAGTTAGAGGGACCCAAGCCTTATAAGCTAGCCCATAACTCCCTCTCTAAGCGATGTGGGATAAGAGACGCACCCCCTTCCTGCACATGTCCGGGGACCGAGGTGTGAACGCATCACCATCCTTCCAAGGACTGAGGCCTGAACGCATCACCATCCCTCCTCCCTGCACACCAACGCCTGGGCCATCACACTCTCCCCCCCCCACCCCACCCCACCCCACCCCCTTTTGCCTGGGCCGTTAGGCTTAGCCCCACATGCGGTTGGGAGTCGACTCTAATACCACTTGTAACATTCGAGTCTCTACGCGCACTATCACATGGGCGACCACACTCTCCCCCCCTTTCGCCCGGGCCGTCACACTCAGCCCCACATACGGTTGGGAGTCGACTATGATACCACTTGTAACATTTGGGTCTCTATTGTACCGTTTTGGACATTAAGTCCTCACGGTTTTATTCCTTTAGGGGCAGCCCATACCCAAGAAAATGCGTATGTATAGTTAGAGGGACCCAAACCTTATAAACTAGCCCATGACCCCCTCCCTAGGCAATGTGGGACAAGAGACGTGCCCCCTTCCTGCGCATGTTCGGGGACCGAGGTGCGGATGCATCTCCATCCCTCCTTTCCGCGCACTGTCGCCTAGGCCGTCACATAGATAGTTGGAGTCGATGTTGGAAACCACACAAATCCTTTCGTTAGATTTCTAATCAGTTAGGTGGCTTTTTAGGACGATTTTGATATTTTTTGACTTTCAATGAATTAGCATTTTTTTTTTTGTAATTTTTTAGGATCCCGAACTTTTAGGAGGAAAACGACATTGATAGTTTTTGGGAAATTTTATGATCCATCTGACATGGATCTCAAAATATTTTAGAGGTTTTATCTTCTCATCCAATATGCAAATGAAAATTATTAATTTAAATTGTTATGTCCGCTCTACTTTGGTCTATGTCTTTAACAAGAATCGAAATACTCGAAAATTGGGAAGAAATAAAAGGAAAACTCTACCCCTCGCATGAAGAGAGAAGAGGGGGTGAAGGCGGGCACCACCATCGAGCCACCAATAGGTAACAAGGGTGGCTGGGCCGTTACGATATGAGGATAGTGTGGTGTAGCCGCAATCGCGGCACAAGGCATAAGCAATTTTTTTTTTTTTTTTTTTTATCGTAATTAGACATTTCATTTAAGTAACGCTGAAAAACAACCCGCTTGTACCGCGTCCGAAAGCAGTAAATTAAACAAAGCTAGGGGAGGGGGAAATACATCAGCGAAAGACAGGGACCCGCGAGAATGGGCCTTGGCAGCCCGGTCCACAGGTGCATTTGTCTCGCGTCTGGTAAACCTAATGAGAAGATGAGAGAAACAGGAGAGTAAGGTGGCCGTTTCCACTAGCAGCAAGCGGCTCTCCCATGGTGTCTTCTGAGGGTCGTGCACGGCGTCGACCACCTGGAGACAGTCCGTCTCTATGATGAGGGGCTCATCAGACTTCCCGATCCGTAGAAAATGGCGCAACGCTATATTCAAAGCTTGGACTTCGATCTGCAAAGCAGAATTTGCTGTGGCTGCACAGGTGAAACCTTCTTGCATAGAACCAGTATGATCACGACAGATATATGCAGTTGATCTTGAGATATTACCACTTCTGAAGGCTCCATCTATGTTGATTTTTAATGTACCAGGATCAGGGGGCCTCCACAGAGATCATGGAGCCGAGCGAGGGGGGATGGATCCTGTTATGGTGGACTGCAGATGCTTCGCCAAGTTTGAGGTAGCCCAAGGCATAAGCAATTTGATTTGATGATTTGGAGTATCAATAGAATTTTTAAGCACATCATTGTTAGCATGTCGAGTCGCCTCAATCAATGATTCTCGTCATGGTTGGATGTGCGACAAACTAACACAATATGGCCTCTCGCAGACTTCGAAGCATAGGCAATATTTCTGGCACAAACTTGGATAAATATGGGGCGCCACCGCTGCCTGGGCAGGGTCTTGGATTTGGGTCCTGGAGCTAGGATTTCCGTTGTGGATGGTCACCGTCCAATTCAATTGCACAATTTGAGCGAGAGCAATGATCAGATGGTCGTACTTTTATACTCGGGATGGATGAACACCTCGTTGATTTGGCCTCTGATTTTGATGGATCGGCTTTGGCTAATGCTAGCGATTTGATGAGTGATGAGGCCTCGGCAAGCGAAGAGGAAAACGACAGCGATAGCGAGGAAGAGAAGGAAAGTGGGAGTGGCTCTACACGAAGAAAATGCGGTCGGCCCAAGCGGATAGCATGTGACATACGTATGGAGTAGAATAGTTGAATTCTTAGTGTTGATTTATATAGAGTCACTTGATGCATGGCACGGTTCATTTCTTAGTGTTTAATTATTTTATTTCGTCCTGTCGTTATCATTCATGATCATGAATTTTTGTAATTTTTAAAAAATAATTTCATAACTTTATATTAAAAAAATTAATGAAAAAGTAGTACCTCGTTGCCAATTATTAATAGCCAAAACTTGACAAAGGAATTATTCATTCAAAAATGGAAATGGACTGTTTTATTGTCAAGGGAGAAAACTAGGGCAAGTGTTAGTTTTCACCGATAGGAAATTGCCAAAATAAATTATGGAAGATCAAGGAAAAGACCGAGTTATCGTATAAAATATGCTTGGCTGAGATAGTAGCTGTCTTCCCCTTGAGATTGAGATTAAACCAGCCGGCTGGGAAGCAACGTTCACACCAAACAGTTCAGCTTGGCTGAGATTTTGTCCGTAAGGTCCTCGATCACTTCAGCTTCAGTTTCATCCAAACTGTGGCCACCAAAAGGCATGCCTGGTCATTAGTGCTAGTCGACACCAAGAAAATATCAAGGGGGTCAAAATTTTTCTATCGTACAAATAAGTTTTGCAAGGTAACATATTTTGGCCATGGGTGAAGATCATCTAATCCCACACTCGAATCTCTTATCACTTCTTCACCGAACTAGTTTTGGCATGTGTTCGTTTTTATCTTTTTCTCTGCCACAAATGACGATTCTCTCTCTCCCTAGCCCAAGGTTACAAGCCATAACCATCATACTAGATGCTTATATTATGGGCGATGGACTAAACAAAACTTCAAGGAATAGAGATGTGGACTAAGATCAATATGCATATTAATTTGGTCAAAAGTTCACTTTTCTTAAGACCAGAAAATTTAATGACTCTCCGATTTGTCTCTATACCTTTGAAAAACAAATGTAAAAATTTTAAAAGAAAAAAACATTTAATCTAAAAAGGATGAAGTGTGGCTTGGGTACCATTAATGCGAGCAAAATATTAATAATTCATAAGTACATATCGGAATAAACATACCTCCAAACATAGATTTCCAAGAGTAAAGCTTAGACGAAGCAACCATAAGTCCACTTCATTGACATTTTTAATTGTAGAAGCACGAGAACATAATCAACTCTTAATGTGGTAGTTGATGTCATTAAGCCTATATCTTATAGAACTTCAGGAAGGATTAAATTGATGGAGAATCACTTAATATATTGATTCCTACTGCTGTATATCAATGTCTACGTGAAGAGATTCCACATTTAAAAGTAAGTTTTGTGGGCCAAATGACCACATTACGTGGCCTCATGCAGATATACCAATGTCAAAGTGAAGAGATTCCACTTTTCCATACTACGATGGCACTCTTTGACCGCTCAACTGCTTCATTGATTGCTGGCCGGAACGGTACTCCTCCATCCAGTGTAAAATCAACAAACGTTCTCATTTCTCTCCTCTCAAGAGTGCTCTTGAGATGGCTCATGGTGTGGAGCATGTCCTCCTGCTTGTAACTAATGAATACGTCGTATACCCTTGGAGGACGCTGACCTGCACAATGGGGAATAAAATGTTTGAGAGCAGAAGACAGGTATGGAGGAGGGGATTAAGAATTTGATAAAAAGGCTTATCGAAATATTAAAAACAAGATAAGATAATAAAAAAATTTGTACTTCATCCTCAACCAGGTACCAATCACATATATTTTGCATTAAAAAACATGTCCAAATCCAACAAACAGAAAAAGAAACTGATGAGGAGGAAAGAGACCCTCGCAGACTGCCAAACTTAATTTGACTTAACAAAACAATTTCCCATTGAATCCACCCAAAAGATAAATTCGATGTTCATCAGAACACATCCCATATTGTTATATACCACCCCATCAACTCCAACAACCATGCTGAGTGATGTCTCCCTCTCTCTCTCCATGTGAATTCGAACAGTCCCCAGCTTCTCAACTTCAAATTCTCTAAAAATTGGGTTGACACATATGCATTAGGAGGTTCACTGTTGTTAACTTGAAGCACATTTTAATGACATTTTTTTTATAAAAAAAAAAATTAACCCGAAGGATATGACTTTCCAAGCCAGATTGAAAGAGAGAAGAAATGGCAGTTCAAAAATAATAATTGGTTAACCAATTGTTTTGTACCATGCAAATAATGGACTTGTTGCTAGAACCACCTTTGTGAGTTCAATAAGGGTTAACATGGAGCACAAGCCGGCCCCAAATTGTGACATCCTGATTTTCCAATTCTGTTTTCAGTAAAATGAGATGGGCATTTCATCTATGTGCATATAGTTCTTTTCTCTGAGTTGGCCACTCACAAGAAGACTAGTCTATCGGGTAAAGCCGTTAAGGGATTTTAACGTATCAGACTTGAGAATTTGACCAGGAAACGACTTTTCGATTGAGCTAATTTGCAAGAGTCATTACGGCATAGTTAAAAATCGATTAGAGACCGGAGACAGGTCGACTCGACAAAGGCATGTGATCAAGTGATCGCACAATTCTTGTCGATCGGCACTAGATTGATCTTTCAGTCATTTTGGTACCCTGTGTCCGTATTTGAAACCTCTAAATTCTCACGATAATTGAGAGTCGCCAATATGTCGAAAATGTACATTGTGGCTTGAAAATGATCAACCACAAGTCAAATGTACAAAAATTTCCTAAAAGCTACCCGGTAGATTAGGACGCGCTAAAATCACACATGCATGAAATTAACCATGAAATTGAAAACGGATTTAGAAATTGGAAGTCTTGTCGTGTCACAAATCATTTTAGGAACGTCAACTCGTCTTCATAAGATTTTTCTGCAAACTGAGTTTTTCGGTGAAAAATCAAAGTATGGTTATTTTGGTTCGGGAAATTTGGCAGGCTTGCTTTTGATCGTACTTTTGGGATCCAAGATGGTTTTTTGGTCAAGGAAAAATGTGAATTGAAGTGTGGTACATTAGATAGATTTATGGACTTCAATTTGGCTCAATTGGAAGGGGATTAAATGAAATTGAAAGAATTTGGTGCACAAATGTTAAAATTCGTATGCCATGGGGGATGAGGCAATTTGGACCTATTGGAAGATTGTCAAGGAAGATTTGAGGTGAGTGGATGGTGATGTCATGTGAGGTAATGGTGGGGCCAAGTTGGAGGGGGTTTTGACAAGTGTAAGAAGCCCATTGGCTGACCAAAAGGGGCCCTCACATCAACTTCTTCTCCTTCCTCAAATCAAGGCTTTTCCTTGGGAGTTGGAGGGAAAAGCTAAGCAATAAAAACCAGGGCAGACGGCAGCTCCTTCGACCACTTGTCCTTTCACACGCTGGAGTCCCTCACGGTCACCGCTTGTCCACACACACTGCTCCGCTCTCCAGCTCGCTGCTCCACTCCTTTCGTCACTGTTTAGTCATCCCGTTCACCGTCCAACACCATCGTCCGTTCGTCCAGGCTACATCTCAGTCCCTCCGCTGTCGCCTGAGTCGTGGTGGTGGTCATCTAGCTTGTCAGAGAGCCACCGTGAGCCAGCGGAAGCTAGCTCCCATCAACTGCTATTCCGCGTGTCCCCGATTGTCCAGGCCATCGTCTAGTTGCTGCTTGTCATCGCCAACATCGCTGGAGGTCCCGCCTGGCCCGCCGGAGCCACCGTCTCCACCGCCTAAGCTGCCACCGTCCATCCCTACTGTTTTTGCACCCAACCAGTCACCGAGCAACCCTCCCCTAATCAGATTAGTAGCCAAGTTCCAACAAGGCCATGGAAGCTTCAAGGCCCATTTTAGGTGTCTTCCCGACCTCCGTTGGTGTTGTCGTGGGCAAGTATATTGCTCACCTTCACGTCCTCTTTGCGGTGAACTCAACGGCGTGCAATTCCGGTGAGTTTAGCCTCTAAACCTTGATTAGAAAGTTAATGATGCTTTAAGGATGCTTAGTTTAAGTTAAGTAAGATTAGGTGGTTATATTAGTTTAGTTAAGTGTGGATTAGATTAAAGGGTGTGATTAATTTAATGTATGATTAATTAAGGCTAAGTGGATGTTTAGATTAGCGTAAATCTTGTTTAGTCCTTAATTGATTATTTTCGATTAATTAATTATTTCGAATTTTTTTAATTATTTAATAAAAATTATATTATATAATATTAATAAAATATTATTATTTAATTAATTTTCGGAATAAATTTAATTATTTATTATTTTCCAGAAATTTTTCTGGGATCTTAAATTGTCAGAATTTTGCGTTGATCGCTGCTATATATTCATATAATGAATTTGATGGGTGGATATTGCAAATTGAGTGTTGATTGTGAAAAATATGGACTTTATCATAAAATCCCGGGTGTCGGGTTTGACACCAAAATTGGATTTTAAGAATTATATTAAATGGTGGGGTTTGAAAAAGTAAGATATTAGTTTTCTGGTTCGAAACTAATGTGTCCCCACACACGTGAATAATTTCTTGAACATTTTGAATATGAAGAAAAGAGGCTGGGATCACTAATTTAGATGGAAGCCTTGAGTGAAATGCAAAGTGTTCTAGGTTGAGTATGAATTTTTTGTATGTTAATTAAGAGGAAATTGTCATGAGCTATTGAGCCAGATTTGCCCTTATATGGGATGCCCCATATAATGGATGTGGGTCGTAGTAAATTCTGGACCCATGCTCATTTGGGAACGCCGTCGATGTAAATGACAAAGTCATGCTCCAAGGTGGGGAGACGTTACCTGGCTAAACGCCAGTAGATAGCTAAATTGCCAGTAAAATTAGATTGTATGCTGTGGTTGTTGATTATGTGAAAGTAATTGCGCTCCAGTTGTTTAAGTTCTTATTACTATCTGTAATTGAGTGATATGAACTGTATTAACCTGCAGGAAGGAAATAATGCGAGGTAAGTTTTCTGTGTGATGTGGTTAGGCCACCTTGGGTGTATTTTTCTTTCTAATAGAGGTTTAAGGGGTGAACTTGCTGAGACAATGTCTCACCCCGTTGTAGGCCGAATATTTTCAGGACCGTAAATGGCAATACCTCCGGAGCAATATGGTATTTCCGTGTAGATTACCGAGCAGGTACATAGTTTTCCCGATCCTGGAAGTCATTGGATCTATGAGCTTGTTAGGACCACAGTCTGGATTGAGGAGGCCATGTTTGTCAGGGTGCAACATCGATATAGAGCGTGGTTTTGCTTTTGAGTCAATGGTTTCAGAATTGGTCCTCTTAGTGGTTTTGACATTCCACCTACTGTGATGGAGGCCATCCTAGGTGAGGGCGTAGTTGACCCTCCCAGTGGTAGGGTGGAAGACCCGTCATCTCCGGAGGTTGATCAATCAGAAGTGGGATCGACGAACGAGTCTGACTAGTGGTCATAGGACTGTTCCTTCTTTTCGATGGACTGATCTTTTTGTAGACTGACCTTTTATGGTGTATGTAAACTCTGGTGTGATTATTAGGGGTGTGCAACTAGACCGGGTTTATCCAGTTCCCGGTTCGGCCCACTCGAAAAACAGGGTTAAGAACTGGTTCCAGTTGAAACCGGTCTGGGAATCGGTTCCCAAAATTCAGACTATTTGAACTAGTCTGGAAACCAGTTCCAAGGGATTACCCACCCGGAAATCGGATCGACCAGACCGGTTCGGGAACCGATTTGAGAATTGGTTTTTAAGGCAGCCCAAAAGGACCAAAAGGACCAAAACCCTAATTTGTTCTTAGTGTTTTCCTTCGACGAGCTCCCCCCGACTATTTCTTTCTTTAGCCCTCACACCCGTAGACTTCACAGTTCACAGTGTTTTCCTTCGTCGCGCCATTGCTAGATCCAGCTCCCCGTTGCGTTGCTTCCTCATCTACGTTCATCCGCGTTCATCCGCTTCCTCGTCGCGCCATCGCTAGCTCCTTATCGCGCCATCGCCAGCTCCCCGTTGCTCTATTTCATCCATCGTCGGCTTCCTCATCCTCTCTCCCACCTTCACCTACTCTCGATTCGCGGTCTGAGGGTCATGGGTGTGGTGAGGTCCAAGCTCGAGAAGGCCCTCGGCGACCAGTTCCCCGAGGGCAAGCACTACTTCGGCCTCGAGAACTTCAGCAACACCTGCTACTGCAATAGTGTCTTGCAGGTCTGGTTGTTGTTTTCCCTCCCCCTCTATCTTTCTTCTCCCTCAATCTGATGATGGCCGCTGTTGTCACTGCCTCGACGGATGATGATAATGATGATGTCGGAATCGGGTTGTTTGGAGTCGATTATGAAATGGGTTTTGTTCGGTTTTTGTTGATTTGGGTATGGTTTGACTTTCTTTGTTTGCAAAGTCGATTGCTTGTGGGGAGGTTCTTTTTATGTTGCAGAGATGTGAAGGGTGGTCGTAGAGTTAATTGCTGGTTAGGATGGATTTTGAAAGCTGTGCCTGTGGTGGTATTACATAATTCACCTGATCATTTGGCTCTTCTGATGGTTAGATGATCACCCTATTGGAAATTTTTCAAGAGACAGCTGCGTGTTATTCTGTTTGGTCATTTGATGTGCATTCCGCAAGTTATTTGTCATGGGGAAGTAGATTTTGGGGGGGGGGTGTTCATTAGATTACGACATACTTTTGTTATGGAGTTTGATCATTAGATTTTCTAAATTTCCGTTCACAGTGATTTTGCTTATGTTGTTTTGCCGATTCCTGGGCAGGCCCTCTATTTTTGCGTGCCCTTTCGAGACCAGCTGCTTGATTACTATGCAAATGACAAAAACATTGGAGATGAAGATAACCTATTAGCATGCCTTGCAGACCTATTTACACAAGTGTGAAATTCTCCTAGCTTTATTTTGTTACCTGCTGCGTTGCTGTAGTTTTATTAGGGTAATTGTCTGTTCTGCTATTGGTGTATATTTGAAACTTCTGTGTTGCTATTGGTGCTCAAACAGTGATCGATTATGTATGTGCTGTGCTAATCACTTATGGATATAGTTTTACTTTGTGGCATTTGTTTTTATGCAAAACAGGTTCCAATATAAAGAGAGTTAACTCGGTTCCCGGAGCAGAAAAACAGGGTGGGTCGGGTACAGGGTTTAATGCAAACAAGGTCAGGTATAGAGTCCAAAAAAAGGGAACCAGTTATAATAGGGTCGGGTACATGATCCAAGTCTGGACCCTACCCACCCTGGACCCGATTACCCCTAGTGATTATCTATGAAAGTATGTTTGGTTGTGAATGAGTCGGTTTCCTGCTTTCCTATCCTGTAAGTCTTGTCAAGGGTTTTATAATACGTTCCGCATGTGCATATAAAATGAATGGGGTCGGCAACACTACTTGGGAATGTCGCATTTGTATGACCATGGCGGATTGTTTGCGCACTTGGGGTCCGGGGCGTGACACAAATGGTTACTCACTCTTTTTGTAGGGTCACAAAGGGTCACGTTTAAAAAATATATATATGTTATAGATTGCCAAGATAACCTTCTGGCTTTTGCTCATAACATTGAGACTTTTGTATTCATCCAATATTGATAATCATTCCCTTGATAGCTTTTTCAATAAATTTCAATGAAAAACTAAACTAAATAAGTCTAAGAACTTTACCATGCAATCGAGTTTGTGCCAGCAGTAGGGCATGATGACAATTCTTGCCTACGCCATGGTATCTACATGCAAAGCTGAATACGCTCAACTGGTTTCTTATCTTGGCAAGGAAGGCAGAAAATATAAAAACCAATTTTCTTTTAAGTTACTACATCTAACCAGAGGTTGTACGTCAATGTAAGTGTTAGAAGTCAGAAGGTAAGAGGATAAACTTGAAATTTACCATGAACCCCTGCATCATTCATGGTGGACATGAACCTCTCAACACCAAACTTCAGAATTAGGTTATAGTTTGAGAGTATAGCCATAGATTGTGGGGCAACATATCAGTAAAAACTGCAGCATCAGAAAATAGATCAAAAATGAATGAAGGGAAACGAAAATGTAAACTGAGAGTACTGTAACCGTTATACATCACTACCTCTACACTACTAGGATCTTTAGTATAAAATGGGAGCACTGAATTTTAGAAGAACAATATGATGTAATGTCACTGAGCAATTTCAACCTAAAAGGTTGCATTATGTGAAGCAAATTTAACTTGCTATCATCAGAAATGGATGCCACCACGTGAGAGTAACACATAGTATGGAAAATTTCAATAGCAGCACCACAAATTTAATTTCTCTAAGTAGGAAATAATCCAAGGTTAGTAAATACAATCTGACCAGAATGAATCGCACTAGACCTTGAACTGTCCATAAAAAGGAGAATAAGATTTGGCAACGACTGATCTGTCTCTTCAAGTATGGCAGAAAGCATAAAGTAATTTCCAGCCCTACCTCACTCAACGTGGCACTAAAATGACTACTCTTGACAAGGATTGAGTAGTTAGTTCTGGACATGACACTTGATGGTTCAGTCATTTCATATTTACCATACTATGCCAGAATTCCAACACAAGCCTTGTTGTCTATCTGTTGCTGTATTTTTTACTCCTCCTAGTAGAGGATTGGCCAACTCATGCAGAGGCTGAGCATTACATTTCCTTCTTCAATGTTTCAAACTTATCTAAACTTGGATGATGAGGACAAAATCGATCCCATCACCACCAAGGGTACTAAGAGGGAAATAATTTTGGAATCTAAGAAAAAGAGATAATATTTGGCTTCTAGGGTGATTATCCATGATGATCTTATGCTATAGACATAAAGCAGTTCACACACAAGCACGTGTCATCTGAAACAAACTCAGTGGAACAGCATGAAATTATACTGTGTACTAATTTATTTTCTAACTAATGGTAAGTTCATTAAAAATAAGTACATTACCCAATTATAGAAGTATACTGAAGATAACTTGTCATCCATTAAAGAGCACATAAATCATAGATAGGCACAGAATGATTGACCTCATATCTGTGAGGTGCTACATTTCTGCATCCCAAGCAATGACCAGCCTAGAAAATCAAAAGCATGGCCTACTGTTTTCCCATTTACTATCATAGAAGAAAACCAAAGTAGCTAATGATATTCTAGGAAATCGATTGACATGTTAATTTGCCAGCCCTGCCAGTTTGAACTAGTTGCCTTGAGATTTAATCTAGATGTGGTACAACAATCTCTTTAATACAAATCTCAACCATACTATTCCCAACACCCTGCAAAAAATGCTCAAAAGTTCAACTGAGATTCAACAAGAAAACGACCATGTCATGTCACGTCAAGATGAACCATCAACCGGAAGACCCACAAACCATAAAAAATTCGCAGCAAACAGTCACAAAGGAGAATCATTGAAACCGTTAACGAGCAAGAAGAAACTCAAGTGAAGTTCTTACCTTGCCCATTTTCTTCAATTTAGCAAATGTCTCAAAGATGCCAATTGCCGATTCCGTGCCACGAGCAGCCATTGTTGTAGTTCTGTTGCTAGAAACAACTGGTAGTTGCGAAGAACACAGAGTGCATAAAGATATGAGTTTCCCAAGCTGAGCATGCCTAGTTGATTTAAGAGATAATGCCATAGCAGCCTTCTGGATATTGGCTTAATAACGCTTCTGCCTCTGCTTCAATCCTATTAATGAATTAACAAAAGAAGAAACAAAGAAGACAGTTAATATCAAATAATAGCACTTTTACAAACAAAATGATTGATAGTGTAGCAAGTTGCCAATTCTAGAAGATAACATCACAGATATAATCACTAGTCACTGCATATCTCAGTACTCTGTAACATCCAGCTAATACTCATGGCTGACAAGTGATTCTAGAAGGAAACTAAAGCAATGAGTTTCTTTAACTGATAGTACAATAGGGTTTGATAAGCGTAACATATCCAGCCGCCACTTGCCGATCAAGCTGTTTCATGATTGATTCTTTGTGTTTAGCGAAGGGAATTAAATGAGAGAACGCCTTCCTCACCCAAAGGAGGAAAATAAGAAGAAAAGAAAAGAGAATCTAAGCTGCAAATTTCTCGACTCATTCGATGACCTGATTTTTCATTGCTTGCATTTTGGACAGGATAAGTTATTGTGTAATCCAATACCACGAAAAAAAAAAAGTCTTCTAATAATGATAACTGCAATATTCATACTGAGGGAAAAACTACCGAAGAAATATTACGATAAAACAAAATGACATGCAATGCAAGAGGAGAGACACACAATCTTCTTGAACTTGAAGATCTTCTCAGGAGTAAAGGAAAAGAAAATAGAGCTCAACAGGGGTGTTCTGAAACTCCTCCCATTTAGGCAAATCTGCAAATTTTCTTCTCTCTCCCTGCCCACTTGCACTGATCTTGCATCGCCGTCGCCTTGTTTCTCGTTCTCTTGCTCATCTGTAGAGACAGCCTTGCCGACGATCACGTCAACCCCAGATCTGAGGTTGCCCAAGACCGACAATACCATCTGAGGCGACCCGATGTCACAAGGGTCGATCGAGACGGAACAGAGTTGGCACAGGTTGGTGATTGGGCAAGGATAGGGAATGCGACGACGATGTCGGGTTGATGACAGCAGCCCAGAGGTGGAGGCGGAGACAGAGGCAAAATGGTACAAGTCTTTGTTCCATCCTTTCTTATATATATTATATACTCATCCTACTTCATCCAACCCTACAGAAAACACTATTAAATACCGAAGATTCAGACCGGAGTATCAGCCACTGACTCGGCAGCAAGCTCACGATAAAACGCGGCAGAAAAGGGGCCATCGCCGTGGAGTTGCTGTTACCTGCAACGGGCATGGTGGCCGGACCTCTTGCTCGACGGAGATGTCAGAGATCGAAGAAGGCGACGGGAGGGGTGATTTCGGTGCATCTGCGCCTCCATTTATAGCAGAAAGGCAAGATTCTGCACAAATCTTCTATCTTCTGTGGAACATATTCCATGCACAATGAGTAATCAAACGAGAACCACAGATCGAAAGAACCTTATGTTTTTTTAAATGGAAGAAGCTTCAAGCTTTGCACTTTTCTCTTTATGAACGTGCACTTTTGATTACAAACCTTTACCAGTTGTATCACGATCGAACTGATACTATGATAGCGCGCTGACTGTACTTTTGACGCGTCAGGAGAACCTGAAACCTTCTAGGTGGCTTTGGACAGTACAAAAAGGGCTCTAGCGTCACACTTCTCTTTAACCAAATTCGTTCTGATGTCTTGCAGTATCGTTCTTGAGACACACCCTTGCGGGCAATGGCAGCTACTGTTGTGAACACGAAACTTTTGTTGCTCAGGTATGAAAGCCTAAGTATGCCGATTCATTTCCTACGAGTTGCTAACTTATTATTCTGATGCTCAACAAAAAGTTGGCGTTCAAGCGATCCATTAGATAAAAACTTCCATAGGGTTGCATGTGGAACTAGAACGAGTTATCTTATGGGTTGTCATTAATTGAAAGTTGGTGAATCCTAATTTTTCCTCTCTAGATATGTTTTTGGGCATAATACTCAAGACTAACCGATTGTTTCTCCTTAAAAGGCGTGATTGCCTTGCGTTTATCGAGTTCAGGACATGGGGCGAGATCTTACAACTTTTTCAAATGGAATTGACGATGCAACTTGTAAGTGAAATCCATGTGATACCAAAGAAAAGGCTAGGACATGCCAAACCAATGTGAATTAGGCCTTTCACCTAGATTATGTCCTATGCGAGAAAATTCAAATGCCAAGTACATATGGGTCATCCATAATTAGTCGTGTTGTGATCGCCCCGGGAGATACTTTTTCGTGCATTTGGGTACGGAGCATTATTGATCTGCATGTGAATTTGTAAGTCATACTTGCAAGATCTCTCTCTCTCTCTCCTTGAATTCAAAATCTCTTTCTAGACAAGCAAAGCGAGATAGGCGATGCACGAGTGCATTGACGATGACAAAGAAGCTGGAGAAGTCCAAACCACAGATGAGTGGTGGTGATCAAGTTGATGAGCCCGATGAGGATCGTCAATGTTGGGTGCCGCACCCGAGAACCGGAATATACGTGCCGAGAGGTCAAGAACGGGTGGTGGACAACGTTCCAGAGGGTGCAGCTTCTTTCGGTCAGCTTTTCTGGTTCAGGAGTGTTGAAGGAGTGGACAGACGCGATCCAGATGAACCGACTCGTAGCGGGTCTTCTTTCTCTAGGTAAATAGTGCGAATTCGAATGCCTGAAACCGAAGCAGTTCCACAGAATCTCAGAAGTTCAAGGGAAGAAAAGTATGTGCTACATTGCAATTAATCCAATAAACCCTATGAATTAGCATGGCAGTTCATATTATGTATGCCAACAAAACATCTTGCATAGTAATGACATCTTCCATATGGTGTGAGAATTATCTTCAACTTTTAAGCTGCGGATCATCATCTTTTTTTTAGGATCGATACGGACATATAAGGAGGAGCCCGCAGACTGCGTTTTTCACACCTTATACAGAAGTTGTAATTGCAACAAACTAGACATTTCAACTCCTATGAAAATTGATTATTTTTTTTTTATAGCCCAACCCTGAGCTTGGCCATTAGAACATAACTTGGACCTGCATTTTTATCAACTTACTAGTGTTTTATTTTCTCTTTTGGATAAATTCAACAATTATCTTGTGATAAGTAAAGATAAATAATTCAAAGAAATTTTCGGCAATTTTCTACACTCAAAATAAATAAATAAATAAATAAACATTCATCACATATGGCCCTCATGGGGGTCTTGGACCCTGTTAAGTCAGTGTAAGGCTAGATTATTTAGTGGATTCAATACATGTACTAAAAGAAATTTGGACCAATAGATTTGATGGGATTCATGTGAGATCTTACGAAATCCACTATTTTTAGTGGTCCAATTTCAATTCTGTGCATATATTATGTTGTTGACAATAATTTCTCATGAAGAAGAGAGCATTTAGTATAGAGCTAAAGAGGGAGAGAAGGCATGACCATGAAAATGGATTATTAACTAAGGATTGTGGTTATGGGACTTAATTACACTAAATATCTCTATCACCATTTCGGTACATTTTCTTTTTTATTTAAAAAAAAATCTTTTGTAGATAACTTGTATTGATTTTAATTTGCCCTTAACATGTGAGGTTATCATATGAGTGTGCAACCATTATTTAACACTCAATAACACAAAGTAATAAGTAACTTGCAAGCACAGGGACAAAATATTTATCTAAAAATAACGAAAGTATCTACAATACTAGTTAGAATATCATATCAACCTAAATATGATTTCCTCAATTTCAATTAAATATTGTTCTAGATTTCCTGTTGTTTAATGAAAATCATATTTTACGCAATGCATGTTGCTAACCTAACAATATAGAGCAATATGACATGACCTAAACTACATGATATGCATGCGAAAATCCAAAATAAAAAAAAAAAAAAAACCAAAATAACCTTTTTGGTTTAAAAAAAAAAAAAAAAATCAATTCAAATGAAACAAAAATGGAAAGAAATCAAATCCACATCAAATACATCACCAAACCACACAAGATATTATTCATATCCATTTAATTTTGGAAATAAATTGAGGAAACATTCCCCGGACATTAGGATCAAATTGGTCAATTTTTCATCTAATCACGAATCGTATCTTAAGCATGAGATCGGATCGACAATTTTCTGTCCAATCGCGAATCACATCTTGGATATGAGATCGGATTGATGATTTTATGTACAATCATGAATTGTATCTCGAGCATGAGATTGGATTAACGATAATAGCACGTCACAAATTATTTCCAAATTTAAAAACTATTCGGGAATTTAATGAATATGATAATATCTCTTAAAGGTTCAAACAAGATTGCGATATCACAAATTAGGCAACAAAATATATAAAAATTAGGTTAACGAAAATTCTTACCTAATTTGTAGTAGCGCTTGGGTAGTGTTTCCAAACTCGGCACTGGAATTCGGATGGACGATACTTCACGGTTCACGGTGGCGCTGCTATGCTTGGCGAGAGAGCTGCTCAGGTGAGGTGGCTCGGTGGTGCTCGCGGTGGTGAAGCTTTTGGTGGCTTGAGGTCGCGGCAACGGGCAAGACTTTCAGCGATCAAGGTAGCAACGTGCAAGACCAGCTCCGCCAGAAGCAACCCGTAGGATCCTTCACCCGCAAGTTTTGTGAACTTCAGAACGTCAAACCTTCCTTTGTCTTTTTCTATGTTTTTCCCGCGAAAGAACTTGCACCTTCACTGATCATCGCTTCCTTTGCTCTTATATCGACCAAGCAATCCCACTCATTAGCTTGGACTATCTAAAGCACCCCATGATCGTATATTGACAAATCATCGCCACTTCATCATTATTCATTCATTAACCGCGTAACTTGATCTCTTTGCCCTCTCTGCTTCCATGCGCGTGCGTACACGTAGAAAAATCTAGATGATGAGATTGTGTTCCTCGCCATAGGGAGCGTTGCTGGGGGCGGCGACAACTGCAGGCTTGATGGCGAGACCTCCAATAATTAAATATTAAATCGTGTCGTTGTCTAACCATTTAAGCTTTTGAAATAGTTGACAGTATTCACATCAAATCTCTCACTGACGTGACTGGAAAAACCTATAAGAAAATGAAGCAAAATTGGCACAGCAAGGGCTTCGAAGCGCTTGGATCGCCCGAAACCTGCAAAGAAGGAACAAACAACTGAACGGGGACTTGCTGCAACGAGCAAGTATTCTGGGATTTCGTTGCACTCTGAATCGTGACCCGCATGGCAGCACTTGCGGGCAACGGCGGAGCACGAACGTGATGTGGACAGGGAGAAACCGTGCGAGAAAGATATCTCGCTGGACTCTTTCTTTCTTTCAAAGATCATAAATATATCTCTCCTTCCATTTTAAACACACGACCAGCTCTCCTTCCCTTCCCATGCTGGCGGAGATTCCCTTCAATCCTCTTTTTCTTCTCTTGAATTAGAAAATTGGATATGCCAATTACTGATATATGAGAGATCTTAAGAATGATAAAATAATCTGCCCATCTCTCATACATGAATATTTTGGAATATCCTGCCGATTACTTTCTTTGCCATGTGACCCAAAATATAAAGCTTTATTGTCAAATTTTGGCCGTGAAGAGAGTAACAGGCTTGATCAAAGTTTAATACTCTTAGACTTAGTCCAGCATATTAGTTAAGTTCAGAATCATCCATTCAAGCCCATCCGCTGGTCCAATTTTAATGCAATAAATGAACTAAGCTATATAATAAATGCTCCCAAAAACTATATGCAATTTAACTAATATTTTTTGTATAGGGACTGGAGTCGATCCCTAATTTTCTATACAATGGATGCCTAACTAAATCACCAAAAAAAAAATTTCAACATGTCTTTATTTATAATTATTGAATATGATTTTCTACAAAAAAACAAAACCTCGATTAGGCTCATGAGCCTATCGAGCTGAGTATTAGCAAGCTTAAGCTCAACTAGACAAAATGATTGACTCTAAATTAGATGAGTTGATTTAGAGTAGTCATTGAGCCAACTGGACAGTAATTCGGCTCCGACTTGGTTTCACTCATACTGTCGGACAAGCTACTGCTTTTCAATAAACTTATTCCACAAAGTGCATGGGGGATCCTATGCTCGATCAAGTAAATCTAGGTCGACTTGACTTTGCGGTTTGACTCATTTAACGCTATGTTAGGTGGTTTACAGATCTTGGATTAGCAAGAATACAAAATAAGCGACCACGATCATGGCCGTTCCAGGTGATTGCCTCCCATTCCTTTTGCGACAATAGCTTGTTCAGCTGTACTCGGGTTGGACTTGCGAGCGACCATTAAATTTCTTCGGAGAATTTCGCTGATATAATCTTTTCGGCCAATATATATGATGCGCTTTATAATAAGCAGCAAGTCGATTAGTATTGCACGGTAGACAAACACCCGGTTAACCGATTACTGTTTTGAACCCCAGTTCCTTCTCTCTCTTTCAATCTGGTTTGGAAAGTCATATCCTTCAAGTCAACCCTTAAAAAAAAAAAAAAAAGAAAACTTATTTACAGCGTGTTCCGAGTTAACCCTTATTAAACAATAAACCCACGGGTGCGTTCGTAGAGAATTTGGATGTTGGAGAAGCAGAGGGAGACCCCACGCGGCAGGAATGTTGGAGGGAGAGCGAGGCTTGTTTGAGAAGATTTATGATGAGGTGCTGCATAAAATATGGGATATGTCCTGATGTACCCGGACCTCATCATGTGGGTGGGTTGCAATGAAAATTTAATGTGATCAGGGGCCTTTCCCTCCTTTAAATCAACTACTTTTCTGTTCGTTGGATTTAGTATATGCTTTTGAACGTGCAATTTATGTGAGTGGGACAGGACGAAGAACAATTGATATGGGCTCCATTTATTCGGCGGAAAATGAGTCAATCGAAAATCATTTTCCAAAAAATAATTATTTATATTACTTACAAAAATGAATGAACGAATTTTTTTTTTATCATCCAATGGAAATATTTAAATATAAATTTTTTGTCAATAATGAAAATATTATTTATTTATTAATTATTTCAAGTGATATATGTGATTATTTTTAGAAATATGTTTTCTAAATTTATTTATTTTTCGCAAAATAAATGGAGCTATGATTATGATATCTCTTAATCTTTGCTATCTATAATTTTCGAATCACCGAGATTTAGGTTTAATTCAAAGATGGATTATTAATGATGATGAATGCATCTTTAATTTTAATCAAATAGCGATATCTGGGGCCCCTTGGAAGGCGGCATTCTTCGCCTTCCACCTGCGCCGTTGTTTTGACCAAGCCTGGCTGATTAATGTTATTCTATTAGTTTTATTAATTTATAGCAATTTTTTTCTTGTCTATTCTGTATCCGTTAGTACCATAGGCGCGGTACGAGAAAGGAAGCGACACGCACAGGAATCAACGATAGGAATAAAGTAATAACATATGAACTGGTGAATAGTAGGAAGCATGGAAATTGGACGGCTAACCCTATTAACAGGCCTTTAAAACCGGCATGCCCAGCATCTTTGCTTGTTTTCAGAGATAATTTACTAGCCACTAATTTTGAGTAGCGCACGAGTTCACGAGGGAGCTTGTAGGTAACAGTAATTTTAGAGAAAAATCAAAGAATTTTTTAGATAACAGATCAATAATTTAACAACACGCATACGGTGAATAGACGGGAGAAACATATAATAAAATATCATGACACGTTTTACGACCATATTATCATACATTACTCAAAGACAAATTCTACTTGGTTAACTATAAATAAGAAATTTAATTGACTGAGATATGTCATTTTGAATACTCTTATCGCCCAAGATGCTGTAATTTTTACGGTAACTCTTTATCTTGATTGCATAAAATAGAACCTAGTAGACCATAATGCACAAATTGACAAGGATAGAGGATTTCATTGCGCAAAATGAATGTTAAAGGACTAAATTGCACTAATGCTGAAACTTAGAAGACTGAAACCCGAGTACCAATGAAGACTAAATCTCTCTAAGTTAGGCAAGTACTGTATGGCAAAAGTATCCCCAAGATTCAAAAAAAGGGTTGTAGAAAAGCATTTCCAAGGGCTTGCTTCCCTCGTTTTTCCTTCCCCCACATTTCGAGAAAAATTCGCTTGTTCACATTAGTCATGTGTTTATTTTACTAGTTCGGTGACAAGAAAAATTATCTTGTTCACTTTATCCGGAGTTTTTGAACGTGGAGACATGGATGTGGAAAAGTGGTGCATAATGAGCCAGGAGAGAGAGGGAGGGCTACTGTTAAATTAATGTCTCGAGTTTAAATGTGGATTAAACCGAATTTTATCGAGGAAGATTTTCCTAAGTGGATTACAAATCGAATGAAAGAAATCTTTTTTCTTATTTGACATACTTTTGGACGTGCAAAATATCACTACAAGACAAAAGAGGAAATATATGAGATAATAGAAAAATGAAGGCTTTCTTCCCCTTACCTACAATGTACAAATTCTTTTTTTATAAGAAAGAAAGAGACGTGGGTCCCAAAGTCAAAGTCTTGACTTTGGGCACACGATATAAAAGCTAAAAGGAAATGAAGCCCTCTATACGTGGAGCCAAAAGTTGGTGGGCCTAGATCAAACTTTTAACCTTGAGCACATAGAAATATAAAGCAGAACCTCTCCAGGAGATGTGCTGCTAAAACCCCACGAGAGAGAAAAAAAAAAAAAATAGGAGCCACACGGCATCAAGTTTAAAGGGAGACAACCACATGATCAAGAAAAGGGGAACGCGAAGCAGCACGTACGTGAGAATAAATAGACGCTGGAGTTCTTGTTTTTGGCATACGTAGAGCATTTTGTTTTTTAGTTTGAACGCGTGGTAATTTTGTGCAATGAGTTTATGTTCAAGTAAGTTGTTTATTTATAAACACTTTAAGTTTTTGGTTAAATTTAAGTGTGGGAAACACTCGAGCATTTAAGCGATTGTAAATTATGATTCTCCAATTATAGTGGATTATTTGTTGATGGCTCTTCCATGGATGTAGGTACCGATACTCGGACCGAGCCACGTAAATTTTTGGTGTCCTTATTATTTCTCGTTTATTTATCTAGTGATTTCGCGTTGATATAAATTGTAAGATCTTGTCATTTGCGCGTATTATATTCCAACAATTGGTATTAGAGCTTAGGATCAGATTTCTTAATTGTGATTTGGAGCTTTTGCTTGTCTAATTATTATCTAGAAATTATGTTATTGCAATTATATCTTATAGAAAATCTGAAATTGAGAAGTTTAACGAGATGAACAACTTTGGGTTATGGAGTATCAAGATGCAGGCATTATTGACAACCCAAGATTTGGTTAAGGCACTAAATGGTTAAGATGAGTTGCCAATTATAATGAAAGACTCTGAGAGGGTAGAGCTAATGGAAAAAGAAAATAGCACAATCCT
Organism: Eucalyptus sideroxylon; assembly: GCA_014182405.2. NCBI lineage: Eukaryota > Viridiplantae > Streptophyta > Magnoliopsida > Myrtales > Myrtaceae > Eucalyptus > Eucalyptus sideroxylon. The sequence continues at coordinate 28,233,090 of CM024554.2, read as the reverse complement.
GTTAAATTTGTCGAATGAGGTTTTAATCAAAGTTGCTGAGAAGAAGGATGCCGCAGCATTATGGGCAAAACTTCAGGCACTCCATATAAAGAAAGATTTGAACAATCGCCTATACATGTTGAAGATGATGTTTCAATTTAGATATACTGAAAGTACGTCTATCAGAATCCACCTAGATAAATTTAATAAACTCATGATGGATTTGAAGAATGTCGGTAAAATACTTGATGATGAAGAACAGGGCATGCTGTTGTTAACCTCTTTACTAGAGTCATGGGAGTACTTTTACTGATTCACTATTGCAGGGGTGTACTACAATTATCTCAAAAGAGGTGAAGTCGGTCTTATTCTCTAAAGAGTGGTAGAGAAAGTTGTGACATAATGGTCTAACGCAAGGAGTAGGGCAAGCACTAACAATTTGAGACAGATAACAACATTGAGGGCCTAGTAGTAGCAAAGGTAAAAACATATCAAAATCACGCCATAGAAAGTCTAAGGGATGCATGCAGTGCTTTGAGTGTCACAAGGAGAGACACATCATGAGAGATTGTCCAAAGCGGAGAAATAAAGGTGATAGGTAGAATGCCACATGCAGGGTGACAAACGTTAACGAGGGGAGCAATAGTGATGCAGAAGCTGTTTTATGTGTGACTACTACTTCATCATGAGACGAATGGGTGCTAGATTCGGAGTGTTCTTATCATATGACGCCTCATAAGAACTGATTCACTACTTACCAAATTGCATATGGTGGTAGAGTTTTTTTAGGGAATAACACAGTCTGTAAGGCTGTGGGTATATGGACAATTCGGATTCATATTTACGATGGGGTGGTGTGCATATTAACAGATGTGAGGCTTGTATCGAAGTTCAAGAAGAATCTTATTTCTCTAGGAACACTTGACGACATCAGGTGTAGGTACACCGCTAAAGGTAGAGTATTGAAGGTCTCTTGAGATGCCATGACAGTGATGAAGGGGAGGAAAGTGAATACTCTCTATCATCTACTGAGAGAGACCGCGACTAGAACCGCTGCAGCTTCATCAGGTGAGTCAGACTCTAACTTGACTTAGTTATGGCATATGCGTTTAGAGCACATGAGTAAAGCCGATATGACAATGCTGAGTGAAAGGGGGTTGTTGAAGGCAGAAGACAATGAAGCTGGACTTATGTAAGCACTACATCTTTGGAAAGCAGCACCAAGTTAAGTTCACTACAGTTGTTCATTCGACCAAGCGACTAGTTAAATATATTCGTTCAGACGTCTATGACCCATCTTCGATTCATTCGAAAAGAGATGCCCGATATATGCTAACATTTATTGACAACTATTCGAAGAAGGTATGGGTATACTTTCTGAAGCACAAATGTGATGTGTTTGATCGGTTCAAGAAATTTAAGACATTGATTGAGAATCAGTCAAATAAATAGATCAAGTGCTTGAGAACCGATAATGGCATGGAGTTTTGTGGTAAAGATTTTACCGAGTTCTGTGAGAAAGAATGTATTATGAGACACTGCACAGTACTTGGAACACCGTAGTAAAATGGCATGGTAGAATGGAAGAACAAAACTTTGCTTGAGCAAGCTCAATGCATGCTTTCGCATGCATGACTTGGCAAGGAATTTTGAGTCGAAGTAGTAAACATGTCATATTACCTGGTTAATCGATCTCCACCATCTGCTATCGAGTGGAAGACTCTTGAGGAAATATGGTTGGGGAAACTTGTTGAATACTATAGATTACAAATATTATGATGTTTTGCTTATGTTCATGCGAGTGATGGTAAACTTGAGTAGAGGATGAAGAAGTATATATTTCTGGATTATGCATATGGGGTGAAAGGCTACTGGCTATGGTGCACTAATCTTAGATCACCTGGTTTTCTAATCGATAGAGATGTTATCTTCAACGAGATTGCAATGTTTCAATAGAGGAGTCCTGAGACATAACCAATAGAGAAAACAAATCATGGTGTCATAAATGAGGTGGAGTTTCAGGTGGAGACTCCAGAGACCTCGAAGGTAACAAAAGTTGAAACTGCAAATGAGGCCGCAATTCCTGAAGTTGATGATAGTAGACAATCAATATAACCGTAGCACACTATAGCTGCATATAGATAAAAAAGACAAATTAAATCACCGGTACGTTATGGTTATACATATATTACTTATGCATTGACTGTAGGTGATGAAGTGGAGATAGATAAGCATTCGTCTTACTTTGAGGCGATGGCTAGTTCGGAGTCGTCACAGTGGCTAGGGGCTATGAGTGAAGAGATGGAATCACTCCATCAAAATCAAACATAGGAGTTGGTCAAAGTACCCAAGAGCCAGAAGATCGTTGGAAGTAAATGCGTCTTTAAACAAAAAGAGGACATTTCCGGTGTTGAGGCAGCGAGGCATAAGGCAAGACTTGTGGCGAAGGGGTATACACGGCGTGAGGACATTGACTACAATGAGATGTTCTCTCCTGTGATAAGACATACTTCTATTTGTGTTTTACTTACCTTAGTTGCTTCGTAAGATCTTGAGTTAAAGCAACTAGATGTGTTAGCTGTGTTTCTTAACGATGAGTTGAAGAAGCAAATTTATATGAGGCAGCCAGAGAGATTTGCTATTCCGAATAAGGAAAACCATGTTTGTTTGTTTAATAAATCTTTGTATAGGCTGAAACAGTCTCCTAGGCAATGGTATAAACGTTTTAATGCTTTCATGGCTAGTCAAGACTATTCAAAAAGTCAAATGGATAGTTGTGTCTACTTTAGGAGATTCGAGAATGGTTCTTTGATTTATCTACTCTTATATGTTGATAATATGCTAATAGCAACTAAGAATATGTTTGATATTGATGTGTTGAAGAGACAGCTAAATGTTGAATTTGAGATGAAAGATTTAAATGTTGCAAAGAAAATATTGGGTATGGAGATTTTGCGTGACAAGACTATAGGAGTTTTACGTCTATCTCTGAAAAAATATATTAAGAAGATCATGGCATGTTTTAATATGCAGTTGGCAAAATCTATAAGTACACTTTTAGCAAAGCACTTTAAACTTTCAGATAAATTATCACCGTAGATTGAGAAGGAGGAGGAGCATATATCCCGTGTTCCTTAATCTAGTGTCGTGGGTAGTATTATGTATGTTATAGTATGTACCAGGCCTAATATTTCATAAGCTATGAGCGTGGTTAGTCGCTATATGAAGCGTCATGGTAAAGCTCATTGGGAAGCTGTGAAGTGGATCCTTAAATATTTAAAGGGAACAACAGATATAGGTATAGTATATCGGAAGGACAACAATGGTAGTGAGACCATTGGTTTTGTGGATTCAGATAATACTGGTGACTTAGCTTATCACAGGTCTTTAGTAGGGTATATGTTTACGCTAACAGGTGGTGCAGTTAGTTGGAAAGCGTCCTTATAGGATCACATTACCTTGTCTTCAACCGAGGCAGAGTACATGGCACTAACCTTTGTAGCGAAAGAGGCAATATGGTTACAAAATTTGCTTTTGGACTTTGGGTTAAAATAGAAAAGTATGGATATACACTGTGATAAACCAATGTGCGATATATTTGGCATATAATCCAGTTTATTACGAGCGAATGAAGCATATCAACATCATGTATCACTTCATCCGAGATTTCTTAGCTAAGAGTAATGTTATTGTCAAAAAGATTGTTACAGCAGATAACTCGGTAGACATGATGTCTATTAGCGTCTGTGGAGAGTGAGCACCCGTCGGGGCGTTAGGAGGGTAGCATGGATAAAAAACACTATAACTTGGCTTTAAATATTGAGCCAATGTAGAGACTTGTTAAATTAATTTCTCGAGTTTGAATTTGGATAACGATTTATTAAACCGAATTTTATCGATGAAGATTTTGCCAAGTGGATTACAAGTTGAATGAAAAATCTTTCTTCTTATTGGACATACTTTTGGACGTGCAAAATATCACTACAAGACAAAAGAGGAAATATATGAGATAATAGAAAAAAGGAAGAAAAAGGAAGGTTTTCTTCTCCTTACCTGCAATGTACGAATTCTTTTTTTAAAGAAGGAAAGAGACGTGGGGCACAATCAAAGTCTTGACTTTGGACACATAATATAAAAGCTAAAAGGAAAGTGAAGCCCTCTACACATGGAGCCAAAAAATTGGTGGGCCAAAATTGGTGGGCCCAAGTCAAACTTTTGACCTTTGGGTACATATAAATATAATGCAAAATCTCTCTAGGAGGTGTGCTGTTGAAACCCTATGAGAGAAAAAAAAAATAAGACTGCACGGCGTCAAATTGAAGGGGAGCCACCCACGCGAACAAGAAAAGGAGAACATGAAGTAGCATGTACGTAAGAAAAAATAGATGCTGTAGTTCTTATTTTTGGCATACGTAGAGCATTTTCTTTTTGAGCTTAAACGCTTGGTAATTTTGTGCAGTGAGTTTATTATGTCCAAGTGAATTGTTTATTTATAAACACTTTGGGTTTTTGGTTAAATCTAAGTGTGGGAAACACTCAATCGTGTGAGCAATTGTAAACTCTGATTCTCTGATTATAATGGATTATTTGCTGTTGATTTCCCCGTAGATGTAAGTACCAATACTCGAATCAAACCACGTAAATTTCTGGTATTCTTATTATTTCTCGTTTATTTCTCTGGTAGTTTTGTATTGACGTAAATTGCAAGATCCTATCGTTTCCGTGTATTATATTCCAATAGCTAGAATTTGAATTCTATAAGAATACGTCAAGGGGGCTTGCATTGTGAATAAACTCAATATTAGATCTTTCTTTACTTTGATTCTCGTGGGTGTTTCAATGGCAAATTCTAGAAAGATGACGATTCAGTTTCGCCAACTCAAGTGCAAGCTTTTCCCTACTTTTTCTCCTCCTCCTTTGTATCCAGGCCTCCTAAACAAGAGAACATCGCAATTCCAATTGCAGTCTCCTCCCATCTCTTTGCCCTCTTTCTTTCCACTCCACTACTCTTCTCTCAAACATAGCCTCGCAGCCAGGCCACAACTCTGCTTTCCCCCCTCCTCCATCCCTCGGTGGGTTCACGATACATTCATCAGTTATAAACAGGCCGACACACGCAACTTCGTGAGCCACCTCCATGTCGCTCTCAAGCGGAACCAGATAAGGGTCTTCATCGACTACAATCTGGAAAGAGGAGTTGAGATCGAACCGACAATCCTTGAGGAGATTGAGCGGTCGAGGAGTGCCATTGTGGTCATCTCTCAGACCTTCGCCTCCTCGACTTGGTGTCTGGAAGAGCTGGATAAGATCCTCGAGTGCAAGGAAAAGAAAGGCCAGTTGGTGTTCCTCATTTTCATGGACGTTGACCCCAGAGAGATGCGCGAGCAATCCGGACCATTCAAGCGGATTGGCCAAAGCAAGAAGGGTTTTGGCAAGGAGAATGCTGACAAGGTCCGGAAGTGGAGAGACGCTCTCCGCAAAGCCGGCAATCTTACTGGCTGGCCTCTCGAAAACAGGTACTATCTTTCTCTTCCTTTTAAGTGTTATCTTAAGAGGATTCCTTAAAAAGCCCATTTCCTTCATGCAACATTTCTCTCGATTACTCTGATTCCCCTTGTTGAAAACAAACAAGTGGGTGAACTCCAAAACATATGAGCCACTTATTCTGTAGGAGGTTATCAGAAGCCCCATGCTTTCATTCGTTAGAATTAAAGAGAACCAAAATGGGCAAGTTCAGAGCACTTACACGGCCAACACAGGGTAAACCTAGCTGTGATGCAACCCTTCCCTTCACCACCAAAGCTCTCATATGGAATGATGAATCTGTCAAAGGCAAAAAAGAGGAAAAAAAAGGTTGTTGTCAGCCTCTCTCTTGTTTGGACTGGGATACCTAGCTAGGGTTCAAAAGAAAGTTCAGCCTCCAGTTTGTGCTCTTCCCTCTTTTTATCGCCTGCTCTTAAATCTCTCTCTCTCTCTCTCTCTCTCTCTCTCTCAGACTCTGTCTCTGTACCTGTCTTTGCCTCTCTGTCTCTCTCTCCACTTTTCATAGTATTTCCTTTTTTGGCCAAGAAACTCTCTATAGTAGAACCTCTTTTTCGATGAGCATCGAGACACTTTTCATTGACTGATTTCAATCCCTTTTCTTTTAATTTATTGCTTAAATGATTTGCCAAAAGATTTTCTCTTCTTTGTTACATATACATTATATTTTGTACTAATATGCATCACCAAGATTTGCTATCTTTGGAATGTTTACCTCAAATTTAGCAGAGTTTACTTTAGGGCAACATTCAATAAAAGAGCTTCCTGGGCGTTTGAAAAGTCAAATTTATCCCACGACTATATGGTACTTGTTGAAGAATAATTATTGCTTCTTATTCCTCTTGTAATTGTTAAAAGTACTGATTGTATTACAAAGGAAAGTCGAAGATGAGAGAACACTAAGTCACGCACAGGTCAACTTCTCACATGCCACTATATACTATTATAGCAGATTGGATATTGGATATTAAATTAGATTAGATGGGCGATACTCCTAAGGTCCAGAATATAATCTTATTGATCTTTCATCTATCTTTACTAGCATGAATCACCAGAGTCACACCTTTCGTTATTGATAATATGCAGACTTGAAGCTGAATTCATCCAATCCGTTGTGGAAAAAATCTCAGGAAGATTGAGCGGCTTAGGCACGAACCTGCTTTCTTTCCATCCAGTTGGGTTAGATTCTCAGCTGCAAGGCTTGTATTCATTACTCCAATTAGAGGTTGAGGATGTCCGAATCGTGGGAATTTCCGGCACTAGAGGAATAGGAAGGACTACACTTGTGCAAATTCTGTACCACCAAATTGCAAATCAATTTGATCGTAGTTGTTTTCTGGGGAACGTGAAGAATATATCAAGCCAAGATGGCCTTGTCAAAATGCAAAAGACCCTTTTTGGTGGCATTTTCAGTGATGGAGTTTCAGAGTTTGGCGACGATATTCATGGAGCAATAAAATTCATGAGGCGTAAGTTTCACAAGAAGAGGGTTTTATTGGTGTTTGATGACGTGGAAGGGTTGTTGGACCCTCTAAGCAACCTAATCAAGGCAATGAACTTAGGCTTGGGAAGTAGAGTCATTTTGATCCCTCGACATGAAGAAACAATAATCGGTCTATCTGGGGATATCTATAAAGTAAGAGCGATGAATGATGATCAAGCTATTGAGCTTTTCAGTTGGAATGCATTCCAAGAAAGATATCCCAGAAGTGATTATGAGATGCTCTCAAATTGCCTCACTAGTGTTTCCAAAGGGCTTCCTTTAGTACTCATCGTGATGGGTTCTTTCTTGAATGGAAAAGTGTCAAGGAATGGCAAGTAGCTTTTGACCGACTAAAAGAAATCCCTCATGGAAATGGTCATGAAATAATGAGGATTGTTATTGATAGCTTAGAGGCTAATGAGAGGACAATTTTCCTTGACATCGCATGCTTTCTTCATGGATATGACAAAGAAGAGATCATCAAGTCCTTGAGCCAATGTAGTATCCATGCCAATAGTGGAATTGAGACTCTGGCTCAAAAGTCACTCATATACATTGACGAAAATAATAAAATATGGATGCATGATTTGCTTCAAGAAATGGGTAGACAAATTGTAATTCAAGAGTGTCCAACAAACCCTAGCAAGCGAAGCAGAATATGGTGCCATGAGGATGCTTTACAAGTAGTTAGGCAACATTTGGTAAGATTTAAGCATTAACCTAACAAGAAATTAATTTGAACATAAATGTATACCTTCTTTTTGTGGACTTCACGTTTACATGGTATAATAAACTTAGATTGCATAATTAGGCATATGCAATTTTTATTTTTGCCAATCAGAGTTTAAGCAAGAGACTAGGGTTTAGGATCTTTATTTCGTGATTTGTTAATTTTCTCCTTAAAATTGCAATTTGTATTGTTTAGTTGGCAGTTGTATAACCTAGTATAAATCCTCTCGTTTGTTCATCATAAGATGAGTACGTCTTCATTTAGAAACGGCATGTGTTATCACGGTTGTCAGACTAGTACGGTTTTAATATAAATTTAAACATTATTTTTAAAGTTAGACTTGTTTGTTGTTGTTGTTGTTTTTTTTTTTTTTTTTTTTTTTTTAACGGTTTAGAAAATCTTCTTATTTTCAAGTGCTTTTGATATGCATAAATTTTTTTATTTGGCTTTAATAGGGAACGGATGCCATAGAAGGCATTAAACTAGACAAGGTTGATGTAGAAGACTTAATTGTGAATGCAAACTCGTTTAAAAAGATGAAGAAGCTCAGGCTATTCATGATGGCTGATCATGTCCCTCATTGCGGACCGGCTGGACATCTATCGAAAAAGTTGTGGAAGCAGTTTGGCCGGAAGAGAAATAGTATCTTCAAGTTTTGGGAGGCGCTGGTGGAGCAAGTTTCCAAGTTCTGGTCTCACATAGCATGAAGACCCCGATTCTGATCATCTTGGTGTTGGTCCATCTCAAACCTTAGCGGAAAAGTTTCCTTGGATCAGTCCAAACTTGCGTCAATTAGCTCAATTTAAATGTCTTGTCCTAAAGCTTCGCCCATTTACTTGATACAGGCCACCGCATCTCTCTCTCATTTTCTTTTGAAATTTGTTTACTTTTCGCCCTTGTACTTTCACTGCTTTTGTAATCGAGTGCCTATACTTTCAATTTTTCTTATCAAACCCCTTCAAACATGAAATTCAACTAAATCTAATTGACGTGGCTGTTAGAAGATGCTGAAACATGACATGGAATTAATATTGCCTACGTAAACACCCACTGTGGATTGTGAGACGGTGGGATTATGAAAACAAATTGAAAGAGCATAATCAAGTGTCAATTGAAATGCACAAATAGCACCCTAACAATTGTTCCAATAACATCCAACACTTTATTGTAAAGTCCTAAGAGCTTGTTCAATTTTGAATTCAATTTTTGACAAAAGGTTTTTGCATATTTTAAGAGAAAACTACTCAAAATCTACATATTAAGCTTTTCCGTAATTTTTATAAAAAAAAATATTTTTTTCGGAATTTTTTTACTTTTAAAAGGGGACTCGGGCCAAGCCCGGGCCCTGCCCAAACATGAGATTCGGCGGACTACAAGATTTGGGCCAAGGACACAAAGACAAAGAAAGGAATGTGCTCGATGAAATAAACCCAAACAGGCCGAATTAAGCTCAACACTCACCAACCCTTGTAGTAACAAAACGAACCCCAAATTGATCAAATTAACACTTCAGGCCTAAGGCTCACTAAGTACCAAAATCAGCCCGTATTTGCGTAGCTTCAACTTAAGCCCAAAGTGGACGAATCCCATTGCTATAACTAAGCCCAAAATCTCTTAATTTCCTTCCTCATTCATTCGTTCCTCTACGCCCGATACACATTCTCAGAGGCAAACCAGACTCGAGAGAGTTTACGGATCTAATTCAGGCATTCCGGCAAACACGTGGTGTGTGACACGAAAAGGAAAGCCACGGACTCAAACGAGACAAGAACTTGGGCCTAAATCAGCATGAAGATAACAAAAAATACTCAAGGCCGACTCGGAGATAGAATTATTTGCATTCAACATGAGCATGAGCGAAGAACGAAGAGTCCCGTCTCGGTTGAACCGAGACAGGGCAAAACAGAGCGTCAAGTAGGAAGGAGGGGAAGGTGAGCTCAGTCGGGGAAGGTGGCCTTAACCGGTTCTGTGGTAGTGAACCCGATAGATCAGACCACGTCCAGTCACCTCGACACCTTTGAGCTGGGATCCTCAGGTGAAATGGCGTGACCCACGAAAAAAGAAACGTGACCTATCGGGGACTTGGTGTGAGGGAACGGGAGCCACGGTCGCGCAGCCGGGAGTCATCGAGCCGAGTTTGGGCATGGCCGGACTGCCAGAGGGCTCCTCGCTCTCAGACTCTCTCTCTAATTTCCTCCTTCACTTTTTTTTCTCTCTCTCTCGGTGACCCCTACCAAGGCCTCCCTCCTCGGGACCAAGTCATGGTCCATTTTCAGCTAAGAACCACTTCTGAAATTGGAGTTAGAACTCCCCCTCTAATGTCGTTGCTCTGCGCTCTCTGTCCTTTTGCCATTCTCTGCAAAACGCGTGCGAGAGGAGGGGAGGAAGAAAATGGTACTGGGATCGGGCCAGGGAAAACGGGAAAATGGGCCGGCTTCCTCGGGGGTAAGAGAGGGAAAAGGAAGAGGCTGAGCCAAACTGGACCCGGCCCGATCTCACTTCCCCTTTTTCTCTCTTTTTTAAATAATAATTTTTTACTTTTTAAAAATAACAAATTCCATTAATATTAAGGCAAATGCTCAGAGTACCTATGTGCTATGTAATTTAATGAAATTTTTTTTTACTTGGGGTGGAGGGTAGTCGTCAAAATATGTGTTAACAGCTTTTTTAAAGCTCTCATCGAGTTAAGATCTACCGTAACAAGTGAAATAGGTCAAAATCCGTATTTTAGCACAACTTTTCTAAATGAACAATTTCTTTCAAGTGTCATTTCTAGAAATCAAGCCAAAGCAAAGTATGTATTTTTGCTTTTAGAAGCCGAAACCATGGCGTGCGAGATTTCGAAACTTAGTAAGAACCTCCTCTCTTTTTTCTGGAACAGCGGTCGAATCCCAATTAAGCGAGTGGATTCTTTTTCTTGTTAATATTTCCCATAAGAAATTTCTAGTTATATGATCAAATATTTTACCAGTTTTCTTGGGTGTGTTTTGTCACTTGCATTATATGTGTGGGCGTAGCCAGGACGAATCTAGAATTCTTCTGAGGCGCAAAGACCTAACATCCTTAAAAAGCACCAATTTAAGGTATCGGCACCTGCTGGTTCAAACGTTTTGTCTCATAGAAGAATGCCAACTTTAGTTCATGTCACTAATCTAACCTAAAAATTGTTTTCCCACTTAATAAAGCATCAACTTTAGATTGAGTTTCAATTCTAATTTGAACTTTTTTTTTTTTTTTATAAAGGTAATAAATGAACTTTCTTTTTTATCTCATCAAAAATTACAAACTTTTACTTGATACCCTAGCATCAAGTTTTCTTCTAATAATGCCATTAAAAATTCGACATGTCATTTCACATGCACTCGCCAAAAACTTGACGAAAGTTAGAGAGGAGCTATATCTAGGTATTGACAGAAAAATTGGTATTTTTTTTATAAGACAATTTAGAGTTTAGGCTAAATTTGAGATCCGAGTTTAAGTTAATGTATTTTTATGAGACAAAAAAAGTTTGGATCGGAATTAGAATCCAAACTAAAGCTAACACTTTTTTATGGGACAAAAACAAAAACTTTTAGACATGATTGAAACTCAATTGGAAATTTGTGATTTTTTAGGCAATTGGTATGGGCGCAAAGTTTGGGAAATGATTACTCCAATAGCAACGTAATATTTTTACTCTTGAATATATGATCAGAATTATTTAAAGCGGATTTTGTTTGTCTATTAAGCTACATCTCCATGATTTTAGAATTGTTTATTAAACTTTATGGATATGTGGGGGCTAATTAAATAACTGACTCATAAGATGGTGGTCGACAAAAGGCGCAATCTTAAAGTCACTCCTTCCCGATTAACTTTCCAAAGGAATCATCACAAAGAGCATTGAACTTTTGTGGCTATTTAATTGAGGAAATACATACAAGTCAATAATAGTATCCGAATATATGTATTTTTATATCTGTGACATATCGGCGTTTTAATTTTTTTTTATGGCATTGATATGACTCACACATCATCTCTTCGAGTAAGGAAAAGTTATGGAATCATTTCACAACGATTAACAATTTAAAGAATAGGACTTGCGATTGCATGATCGGCATGATCTCAATAGCATCTAGAACATGCAATATTTTATTTTATTTTTCAAAGACGGGACTAATAATTGCAGGACCCGAAGGGAATGATCGTGTTACTTTCATCGTCACCTAATTCCCAAAGAATAAAAGAACTCAAGAGATCAATTGCGCCGCCATACGTCCATTCTGCGTCTTTTAATACGATACATGAGGAGACTTTGGGTTTCTTTCGTTGACTTGTTGAGCTTATTCATCTATTACAAGCAGTCTTCTAAACTAATCAATACACTTTAAAGTTTGGGAAAAGTTATCTAAAAATTTCTAAACTTATTATACGATGGCCAATTTAATTATAAACATTTCAGTTAATCAATTTAATTTTAATATTATTAACAATCTCTTAATTTAGTCTTTCTGATTAATTTTAAATAAAAATTACTGATTTGGCGTTCAGATTGATGCCAACCATGATATGTGACACGGTTGGTACTTGGTGTTCACGTGGATAATTTTTATAATAATTATTATTTTCTTCTTTTTTAAATAAACCCTTGCCTATGGCTGGTAAAGTAAAAAGGGAAGAAAGAAAAAAAATAAAAATAAAAATAAAAGAAAGAAAAAGAGAGTTTTTATAAAAAAAAAATACGGCCTCTTATTTTTAAAAGTGCCAATTTTAGCATGAGTCTCAATCTGGCTCAAATTTTTGTTGTCGTGTAAAATACTACCAACTTTAGATTAGGCCTCAACTCTAGGCTAAACTTTTTCGTCTTATAAAAAGTGCCAATTCAGAGACAAGGACATGATGCAGCTCCGATGCAGCCTTGAGGAAATGCGATGGTAGCTTATTTAATATGAGAAAAATTTGGTAATACATTTATTTTCAGTATGAGAGATTAAGGGTGTCATGACAAGATATGTGGTTTCCACAGTTAGTTTTTAGACTCGATTTCTTTCACAAAATTGAATGATTCAAAAATATATTTTCTTTAAAATAATCACTTATCTTGTTTAAAATAATTAATTAATGAAAAATGTTTTCATTATTGATAATAATTAAATGTTTAAACAATCTTGAGAATGTTAAAAATGTTTTTCGCTTATTTGTTTTTGTAGATCATAAAGTAGATCATTTTTAGAAAAGTTACATTTTAGATTATTAATTTTGCCGATACGCGTATCAAACAAAATCAAATCTTTCAATGGTGACGTACCTCCCCACGAAAAGATTCGACAAAAAAGAAGAAGAAGATTCATCCTGGAACTTCTCTCTGTCTTTTAAGTAAAGCATGCCTTTAGGACATGAATATTTTATTATATAACACCTTAAATTTAATGACGGCGACTCCCCCTTTCGAACACTGTTTTTTAACTAATGAACAGAATGAAAAAAACAATGGAGACATAGTGAAGCTAAATTCCGCTTAAAGTTAAAGTACAATACGACGCAGGTCATTTAAATAGCCAGAAAATAATATATAATTGGCTTTTGGGATAGCTTTTGGGAATCTACCAAGAATTATTGCACTCTTGCAACGAAATACTCGTTGAGGAATTATCTCCCACGATTACCATGAAGGGTCATTGCGTGCATTTGAGATAGCTTTTGGGAAAAGAATTCTTAGATACGAGGTGAGTTGCTAAAAAACTAGCATTTTGAATAATTGGGTTTCGGTATATTTTTTGTAAAGCAATTTAAAAGTTAAAAAAAAAAAAAAAAAAAAAAAGAGAGGGCAGGGCTGCTGGGATTTGGTGACCTCGCATGAACCAAGGGCGAGCGTCAACCGGGTGATTAAAGGCAACCTGGTGACCAAAGGCGAGCGTTGGTAGCCCTCGCCGACTCTCGTCGGATGCTTGGCGACTCTAGACCGTCAATCTGAGACAAGTTCGCGACCCAGTAGATGTCACTTGAGACAGCCCCGCGACCCTCGATCCTCAACCCTCAACTCTCGGCGAGCTAGATTGGGGCGACGAGAATGGTGTTTGAGAGAGACCATTGACAATTGAAAAGCGAGCGCAACATACACATATGAAAATATTAGTGATGGAAAAATTGAAATGACAAATATTCATTAAACCCTTGAAGTACCATTTTTGGAATGCTGAAAGCCAATGTTGATCTAGAGTTGCATTGGCCTTAAAGACTACGAAAGCTTAAGAGCCTTTGGCATTATATTACCGAATACTTCAATTTTGGAACTGTTAGTAATATTAGGATATTCAGATATCTTTGAAAGATATTTAGGATATTTTCTTTGATTTTTTTATATCTATTTTGATTATATATTTTTGATTTGATTTCCTCTATTTTAGACTATAAATAGGCTCTCCATGCACCATTGCATCTAGTAAAGGACCGCAGTAGCAAAATAAATACATCTCTGCTGCTCGACATTGTTCATTCGAGTGCCGTATTATTGTCTGAGTAAATGCCATGGTGGTTGGGTTATGATGTTCACAATACCTTACCATGTCAAGTTTTCTTTTTATCAAAGGTATTTTTGGATGTTGCGAAAATGTGTTTTCACATAATAACCTTTGCTTAGTAGTGCCAAGCTTATTCCGCTCACTATAGCCACACAAGTTGTATCAGCCACATCTATTGCAAGCCATATCAGCCACGGTTGTTAAGTTATTGTCCTAGTAGCAAAGTCGATCACAAAGGACGCATGTTATTCGACTCCATCGCCTGCAATTCTCGACTTTTACCTCTCGTTCTGAGAAGTCGACACCACCACCAAATTCACAGCCGTCAGACTAGCAACATATTGAAATCTTCTAGTCAGTGGAAGCTCAGAGCCACCTCGTCTTTAAGTGGAGGCCACATCGACCAACTCTCGGTGGTCGCTTTTCTGCTGTAGTTATTCTCATATTCATCAAGTGCCCTACCTTTTTCCCCAACTGAAAGTATACTTTTTTAGTTTTTAGTTCTAATCCTGGTCCTAATCTACAATCATCAAGCACCCAATTGGATAGGATATGCTAGACGTTATATTTGGTCGTCCGCCAAAGAAAATCCGTTGTATGAGAAATATTATGCTTACTTGTTATGTTACAAATCTAGTGAAATAATCTTGACATCAAATCTAGCGTAAAGTGTTTATTCAAGTGTTTTTTTAAAACAATTTATAGAGGACCTGCTATAGATGAAGCCAAATATTTGTTTTTAGGGTTTTTTTCTTTTTTTTTTGTCTTTTCTATCATATTTGATTTTAGGTTAAAAGTGATACCTTTATATTAGCGATAGCAAGACCCTAGCCGTCAAGACGCTGAAAAAAGAAATAGAGAGACAAGAAAAAGAGAGAAGAAAAAAATGAGTTTTTTTTTTTTATTTACAATGGTTCTCAATCTCTGTGTCCTGATCTTAAGAAAAGATCATCGTTGTATTCCAACTTTTTTCGAAGTCTAGTGAATTCCCAGAGTGCCGCTGCGCGGAGACATAGCTCAGGTTTGGGTGAACTTCGATAACAAATTTTCTGGCGTGTTATTCTGATTATGTTATTTTATTATTATATTCTCCCTGGTAAATTGTTTGCGAACGTTATTTTTTTGGAATCGACGTGCGATTTTGTAACAACTGGTATTAGAGCCTAGGCTGGCTAATCGAGAACATTGAGGGTTTTTCGGTGACATTCGATTGAAAGCAAACAGGATGACAGAAGATAAAATTAGAATCGATAAGTTTGATGGGGAGGATTTCAGATGGTGGAAACTACAAATAGAGGATTATCTTTATAAAAAAGATCTCTATACATCACTCGAGGGTTGGAAACCCGAGATGGCGGAAGTGGATTCGACAATATAAGCTTGATGGAAAATTCTTGATCGAAAGGCATTAGATGCGATTTGTCTAGGGTTGATGAAAAAGACAGGGTACCACATTGCAAAAGCAAAAACTACAAAAGAAGCCATGGATATTCTAACAAATATTCATGAGAAGCCGTCAACATCAAATCAGGTATTTTTGATGAAGAAACTAGTTAATATGAAGTTATTTGATAGAAGTTCTGTGGCAGAGAATATTAATAGTTTCACGTAGGTCACGGGTCAATTGGAATCCGCAGGCATAAATTTAGATATGAAGCTTCAAGCTTTATTATTTTTATGTTCTCTTCCAAAAAGCTACAATACTGCAATGCAAGGAATTACAAGCACCATGAATGATGATTTAACTCTTGATGATGCTATGAGTAATATCATGGATGAAGAGATGCGAAGGAAACTCTCAGATGGAGATAATTTTTTTGCATCTACATCTTCAACGGCACTCTCAGTGGAGAATTGTTGAAGAAGTAAAAGTAGAGGAAAATTTAGCGAGTGTGGCAAATCACAATCAAGGGGTAAGAGATAGGTTGCCAAAGATGAGCGTTGGTTTTGTCACAAAACCGAACACCGGAGGTTTCAGTGTAAAGTCTATAAAAAGAAGCAACAAGATGAGAATCAATGAGCTAATGTGGTTAGCGATGAATCGTTACTAGATAACTTGTGTTTCTCTACAAGGTTTGACTTGACAACAGATAAATGATTTATTGATTCCGGTGCTTCTTTTCACTACACCTCGCAAAGAGACATTTGATGATTATGCCAATGAAGATTTCGGACAAGTGATTGTGGGAAATGACCACATGTGTCCCATTGTTGGGAAATGAACTATGACTGTGAATATTTCAAGTGGAGGACATCTAGTTTTGTGTGAAACTAGACATATTCCGAAATTAAAAAAAAAAAAATCTGATTTCAACCAATAAACTTGACCAAGAAGTTTGGTAATAACCTTGGAATGCGGAGAGTGGAAGATAACCTCAGGGGCAAGAGTAGTAGCAAATGGAAAGCGTACGGGTACTCTTTACCTTCTCCAAGGAGACAATATCAATGATATAGTTGCAATTATAATTGCTGCATGTAATTTATCTACTCTTTGGAATTATCGTTTGGGATATCTTGGTGAAAAAGGTGCAAAGCAGTTACACTCAAGGAAATTACTTCTAGGTTTGCAAAAGGTTGAGTTAGATTTTTGTGAGAGTTGCATTTATGAAAAACAAAAAGTTGTTAGTTTTCAATTGAATGGACGACAAAATACAGGCCAAAAGCTAGAGTTGGTTCATACTGATGTATAAAAACCTGCTCAAGAACTCTCTTATGATGGTAAGAGATATTTTGTCACATTTATTGATGATGCGACAATGAAGACTTAGTTCTATGCTCTTAAAAAGAAGTCAGAAGTTTTCGGGATGTTCAAAATGTGGAAAACCATGGTAGGAAAAGAGACAGGTTATCAGATTAAAGCTCTGAAGTCTGATAATGATGATGCATACACGAGTAAGGAATTTGCAGAATATTTGAGTCGAGAAGGCATACACGGGTTAAAGACCGTTCCTAGAACTGCTCAAGAGAATGGTGTAGTTGAAAGGATGAACTGGACTATTCTAGAACGTGCGAGATGTATAAGGTTACACACAAGTCTCCTGCTACACTTATGGGCTTCTACAATTTATGCATCAATTTATCTTATTAATAGAAGTCAATCTAGTGCGTTGGATGGAGAAATACCACAAGAATGATGGTTAAGTAAAAAGATTAATTATTCACATCTAAAGGTATTTGGTTGTATTACATATGCTTTGATTGACAAGGAGGATAGGAAAAAGATTGATGCTAAGTCCCAAAAGTGCATCTTTATCGGATACAGTAGCGATGAGTATGGCTATAGGCTTTAGGATTATGAGAATAACAAAGCCATATGTAGTCGAAATGTGGTATTCTATGAAGAAAAGATGTACAAGGATAGTCAGACAGAGCATGAGAAGGTAGAGAACCAGAATATGTTGAATTAGACACAATGACCATGAAGATGTTTCTAGTAGATCAAAGTGCACTTGAAAGAGAGGTTCAAGATGAGCCTATTATCAATGAAGAGGTAGTTTAAGAGAAACACAGTTATTCGGAGCAAACTAACGACCCTGAAGTATCTATATTGAGGAGATCTACACGTGTGAGAAAGCCAAAAGTTATTTTTGATCCATCAGCTAATACTGTTCTGAGCCATGTCTTATATACAAATTCAGGAGAACCGGAGACTTATGATGAGGCAAAGGTAGACACGTCTCACTTGTGTAAATGCTAGTACGAGCACCTAGAGGGGATTAATAGGTGCAAAAATAAATTTTGCAAAATATAATGTAGAACTTTACTTTTAACCTGAGTCTAGTTAACAATAGACTTTGAAGAGAAAATTAGACTCTAACAATTAAATAGAGTTATGAAAAAAGTAAAAGAGTTCAGGGAAGAGAATGAGAACACAAGATTTAATGTGGTTCGGCTTAATCCAAGCCTATGTCCACTCTCCCGCACTAACAACCCACCAGCTGGATTTCACTAAGAATCAAAAGAGTCATTACAGTATCACGTCATTGATTTCACAGTGTAGAGACTCTGCTACACTTCTTCAAGGCCTCATAGATGTAGAAACTCTCTTTTGAGTACAAATTTATGCTCAACAATTGAATCAGCAAAGAACAAAGAGCTTTAGATTTTGGAATTTATTTATTTATCTTGCACACACTCGAATAACTAGAGTGCCTTCCTTATATACTCCTCCATGCCTTCATAACCATTGGCACCTTCCAAAGGAGTTCTTCCAATCTACCCGTTGGACAAAATCAATTAGGGAGATCTTGAGTTACTTAAGGAATGTGACGATAGCCCACCAATCTTGCTCGCCCATACAATCAGGATCTAGGTTTCCATAAGTAGAACCTTCTAAGTATGCTTCGCCATTCAACGGATCCAAATTACCCGAATTAATCAAAAACGAATAATAGATTCTGAAATGCTATCTTCAGCCGTGAGATTTTCTTTAGCGGCTCAAATCAAATCCTTAAATAAATACTCAATTCTGGATAAGTCTTCTTCAACGGTCTAGAAATTGTCAATGAGGGTAGACTTTAAATTTTGAGTCTGGCAGTTTGGCCGTTTTCAAACTTTGATAAAAGAGTATGCAAGTCTTCAGACTAGACTGATGGAAACGTTTTGTCTGTTTCAAAATAAATAAGGAAGTTTTCTCCAACAATCTCCCTCTTTTTTATAGTGACAAAACTTTCCTGCAGATTTGAATACTTTTGACCTGCAAGACAATACTTAAGCAGACATGGATATTTCATAAAAGATAAATGGATTAGGATAAAAATAGTATCGAATATGCATCCACAGGAAATGTGTTAGTCCTATAAAAACAACTATCTTTGCCATGAATACCAACAACACTTAAGATACTGCAAGCATTAAATGATCAAACAATCCAAACCAAAAACACAGTCCAAACTAAACTAGTCACAACCAAACAAAAGTAAAGTCAAATAATAAAGTCAAACAAAAGTCAATCTGCACCAACTTCTCCCCCTTTTTTACAGCATTAAAAAGGTAGAGACGAAAAGAGAATTTGATAAAATTAAGATTGTTTTGGAACGTGAACAAGCTAAAAATTTCCCATTGACTTGACAGTCTCCTCCAGCTTTCTCAGATCCTCCTTTAGTTGCGCTACTTCTTCAAGTTGGTTGAACTTGAAGATTAAGGGTCTGAACTTGATTGTGCAAAGAAACTGAAGAGGCTTGACTAGCATTCTGCATATTCTGAACTTCGCATCCCAAGGCATAAATTTGTCCTCGCATCTCCATAAGAACATCAAGCAATCTTCGAAAGTCTGTTGAGTTGTCAGTTTGAGTGCTTGTTTCAGCATGATCAATTTGAGGAGTATTGGCAAATGATGGCATTTTAGCATGAGCACCTAGACTCGGAGATGAAACTTCATGACCTTATTCAAGAAATTGAAAGGCATATATATCTTCTGGATCGGCAGGAGAACAACTAACATCATCACTAGTAAAAGCAAGTGAAGAAGTACCTCTTTTCTCAGTAGCTCCCCTTGTTTCAGTGCTTTCAAGTGGAGAGAAGTACTCTTCATGCTCTGTCTCTTCTTCAGTGACATGATGACCTTGTTCTCCTCTTTCTTCTTCCTCTGCAGTTCTTTCTTCATTTGCTTCCTTCCTCATCGATTCCCTCTCTTCACTCCTCTGCTCTGTTTCTTCTTTGTCTTGATCCTCTCTCTCCTCTGTCTCTGGAACAAAACTCTATAAGTTCCTTAAAGCAAGAACATAATTGGTGGTATCTTCCTCATCTTCTTTATCCTGCAAGATGAATGCTTTTCTTTTCTTGGATGGACCTGTCATAGGCTCCTTCCCTTTCTGTTTTACAGCCATAGAGTCTTGATAAGTCTTGACAAGGGTCTTCTCCTTAACATGCTCTAAAGCTTTGTTTAGCTCATTCAAACGCATTTTTGAACCATCTTTAGTCCCACCACCATTTGATCATAGGTTCAAACATAGAATTTTGGGGAGCTAAATATTAAGATGATTGAATAGCTGAGTAACAAGTGTTAAATAAGGAAGTTGGTCATTTTCCTTCACCATCAATAGGTTCGGCATTTTCAATAATTTCTTCCTCCGCTTGTTATTGCTGAACATCTTGTGGTCTAGCCTGAGGAGAATGGTGCGGTTGAGAATGTTGTGGACTCTGTTGTTGCCTTGGAAATTCTTCTTCCTCGGTGAAGTCAAAATGCGTAGGATCCTCACGCATTTGCTGTGGTCCCCTGTTTGCAATCCTTGAAGACTTTCTTTAAGAAGATATTCTCACAGTCTTTAAGAGATTCCAAACTCGATTCACGAGAAAGATGAAAACTTTGAGAATTAAACTAGAGAGTAAAAGTAAGAAAGTGATGTTTTGTGCTTCTAGGGTTTGTGAAGAAGACGATCAGTAAATAAGGCAATCGAAATGGGGTATACAAATCGTCGTAAAAGGAAAAATAGAAAATACCTTTTCAAAAAATAACTGCATTTTTTGAAAATAGATAACTATCATTTCAAAAGATAACTTCTTTTTCGAAAATGAATGATTACTATAATTACGAAAACTTGGGAAGATAACATCAAATAATTGCAGATTAATAGACAAACGTACATTTTCGAGTTTTTATCAAAAAGATAAATTTCTAAACCAGAAATAACTTACAGTCGTGATTCTTGATCTTCTGATTCCAAGCATCTTTAGACTTTTATCCCTAAGTCTAAACTTCTTCGGACTTTAAAATATTAAGTCTGGATCGAATAGACTCAAATTGACTTTTCTCCAGTGGCTTTGTAAAAATATCCGCCAACTGATTCTTTGAGTCTATGAATTGAATCAAGATTTCTCCATTCTAAACATGGTCTCTAATAAAATGATGTCGAATCTCTATATACTTTGCTCTTGAATGAAGAATTGGATTCTTGGTGAGATTAATCGCGTTGGTGTTGTCACATTTGATTTCAGTGCATGAGTCTTCGATTCCAAAGTATCTTAACTATTGTTTTATTCACAAGATTTGAGAACAACAACTTCCAAGAGCCATATATTCTGCTTTTGCTGTTGAAAGAGCTATAGTACTTTGCTTCCTTGAAAACCAAGATACTGTCCTATTACCAAGCAATTGACAAGTGCCCGAGGTGCTTTTTCTATCAACTCTGCATTCTACTAGGTCTGCATCTGAGTATTCAAGGAGAGTAAAGTCTCATTATTTAGGATACCAGAGACCCAAATTAGAGGTTGTTGCAACATATTTGATGATGCGTTTTGTAGCATTTAGATGAGATTCTTTGGGATCTGATTGAAATCTGGCACAAATGCAAACACTAAACAAAATGTCAAGTCTAGAGGCAGTAAGATAAAGAAGTGAACCAATGATACCCTTGTATAGCTTCTGGTCAACTTTCTTTCCTCCTTTATCTTTGTCTAGCTTTGAAGAACTTAACATTGGTATACTGGTCATATTGCAATTCTCCAAACCGAACTTTTTAACAAGTTCTTTAGCATATTTTTCTTGGTAAATGAAAGTTCATTCATTCAATTGTTTTACTTGTAGTCCAAGAAAGAAGGATAATTCACCCATCATGTTCATCTCAAATTCATCCCGCATATACTTAGAAAATTTATTGCATAGATTTTCGTTAAGTGATCCAAAAATAATATCATCAACATAGATTTGAATAATTAAAAAGTTTTTACTTTCTCTTTTAATAAACAAAATAATGTCTACTTTACCTTTAACAAAGCCATTTTAGATTAGAAACTTACTTAACATGTTGTACTAAGCTTGTGGTGCTTGCTTTAAACCATATAGCGTCTTTTTCAGTCTGAATATAGAGTCTGGTTTCCTTGGGTCTTCAAAACCGAGAGGTTGTTCCACATAGACTTCCTCTTTGATAAATTCATTCAGGAATGCACTTTTAACTTCCATTTAGAATAACCTAAAATTCTTATGACAAGCAAAAGCAAGTAATAATCTAATTGTTTCTAACCTTGCTATTAGTGCGTAAGTCTTATCATAGTCTATCCTTTCTTCTTGTGTATATCCTTTGGCTACGAGTCTTGCTTTGTTTGTTATAACTTTTCATTTCTCGTCCATCTTGTTCCTAAAAACCTATTTAGCTCCAATAACAGATTTACCTTTCGGTTTAATAGTCAATTCCCAGACATTGTTAATACAGAATTGCCTGAGTTCTTCTTGCATAACTTCATTCCCGCTTTCATTAGTTAAAACTTCTTCTATGCTCTAGGGTTTTATTTCAAAAATAAGAGCCACAGCACTAGACTCTTCATGCCTTTTGAATCTTGTACAAATCCCTTCATCAATGTTGCCAATAATGAGTTCTTTTGAATGACTAGACTTGTGCTTCCAGTTGCTAGTTGGTTTGACAGATTGCTGATCTTTTTCTTCATTTGATTCTTCAACGATTGTTCGTTGTTGACCTTCTGAAATCTGAGCTGCTTCTAGGGATTTGGACTTTGTAGAGTCTTGAGCAGGTTCAGATTCTTCAGGTTGAGTTTGAATCGATTGAATTTGTATAAGGTCTTGAAATTTGACATTCATCAATTCCTCCATAGATTGAGTCTTTTTATTATATACTCTATAGGCTTTATTGGTGGTCGAATATCCAAGGAAGATTCCTTCATCTGATTTTTCTTCAAACTTACCAGTTCGATTATTTGCATTTTTCAATATAAAACATTTGCAACCAAACACATGAAAATAGGAAACAATTGGTTTCTTACCTTTGAACAACTCATAGGGAGTTTTCTCCAGAATAGGCCTTAAGAAGACTCTATTAATAATATAACATGCTGTAGAAACTGCTTCAACTCAAAAACGAGAAGAAATGTTACTTTCAATTAAAAGTGTTCTAGCCATTTTTTGCAACAATCTATTCTTCCTTTCCACAACTCCATTCTGTTCTGGAGTGTATGGAGAGGAGAACACATGCTAAAAACCAGATTCATCATAGAATTTAGCAAAATCTTGATTTTCAAACTTACCTCCATGGTATGTCCATATACTTGAAATAACATACCCTTTCTCATTATGTACTTTCTTAGCAAACTTTATCAAATAAGAAAAAGTTTCAGACTTACTTACCAAGAAATATACCCAAGTAAATCGTGAATACTACTAGGCAATACTTCTTTCCACCAATGCTTTGAGTCCTAGTTGGTCCAAAGAAATCCATATGTAGAAGCTGCAGCACACGATTAGTAGAAACTTGATTTATTAGTTTGAAAGAACTTATAACCTGTTTTCCCAATATGCATGGTGTACATAGATTAGAATTTTGGTATGTCAGGTTGGGTAGACCACGAACAAGCTTCTTTGCAGATCTTGACTATTTGCTTCATGTTGATATGGCCAAGTTTTTTATGTCAGAGATTAGCTTCCTCTTGAATTGAAATTAGACATTGATATTTTTCTGGTTTGATGTCCAAAAGATAGATGTTCTCATGTCTTCGCCTCATGAAAGTTTGAAAGAAGTCTTTATTAGTTCCCGAACATATTCTTTCTTGAAAATTGATTTTGAAACCCGTGTCGCACAGTTGACTGATACTCAGCAAGTTGTAGTTGAGTCATTCCACTAAGGAAACATTGTTGACTGTGAGACTTTCAATCTTTCCTCTAAAAGAGACTTTTCCACCATTAACTTGCATAAACTTTATGAAACAACTCGAATCCCCTGTTATATGTCTTGAGCATTCACTATCCAAGTACCGTTTGATCTTTTTCTTGATAGTATCCTACATTTAAAAAAGAAATTCAAGCTTTCTTTGGTACCCACACTTTCTTGAGTCCAATGGAGTTAGTGCAATATACGGTCTTTACCCAAACCTTCTTAACAGGTTTCCAAACCATGGGACATTCTTTCTCAAAATGTTCTGAGCTGTTGCACTTAGAATATTTAATAGCACTACGGCCAATAGGTTTTACAAAGACTTTTTGAAAATGATTTCTATAAAACTCTTTTGTAGGTCTTTATTTGATTCTTTCATTTACTTTTGGAAAATCAATTAGAGGAATGGTTTCATAAGTCATTCACAATCCTAATTTGTTAAAGTAAGCTCTTTGTACTTAAAGAATTTTTTTCCAATTTCTCAGATCATATAGAAAACCTTTTTGAAATACTTGAAATATCAATTTTCAAAAGTGTGTTTTCTTTTGAAAGAGAGTTTGCATTTTCTTTCAAAGTAATAAAACTTTTATCTAAGTTTTTGACCTTTTCTTTCCAAACAATCTCCTGTTGCTTCAGTGCAAAATTTTCCCTTTTTAGCTTGAAAATCCTCTTGAGGGAGGTTTTGAGACTAAGACACAATTCATCAATATATTTAGAGACTTTAGTAGGAATTTTTAAACTACTTACCTTTATTTCATTGTTTGAGTTTGAATCTGTATCTGTCTCAGAGTTTGAATCTGATTCTGATTGTGCCATTAGACAAATATTAACATAATCATCATCACTCTCTTTGCATTCGGTATCATTCCAAGTTTCTGCTTTGAGTGCCTTTCTGTATTTCTCAGCTTTTTCTTTCTTTTTCTTCAGTAAGGGACAGTTGGGTTTGATATGTCCATTTTTCTTGCATTCAAAACAAATCACATCTTTATTGGATTCATCGTCCTTAGCTGATTTATTTTGAAACTTTTGAGAACTTTGTTTCTTCCAATTGAATCTTCTTCCTTTTTTGTTCAGTTTTCCGAACCTTCTTATTGTGAGAGCAAGCTCTTCATCATCCATATCATATTCAGAATCTGTAACATCAGAATCATCATTAGATTTTAAAGCAATAGATATTTTACCTTTGGGATGTTCATCTTCATTGATTTGCTCCACTTCATAAGACCGAAGAGTGCCAACCAATTCGTCAACGGAGAGTGGCATGATTATTTGTGTCTCCTTTATTGAGGTCTTTACGTAATTCCAATCTTTGGAAAGTCCACGCAGTAGTTTGTTAACTTTCATGAATCCAGAGATTGGTTGACTTTGATACTCAAGACCATTCATGATTTCTGTAAAACGACTAAACATGTGAGTGATAAATTCTCCTGATTTCATCTTGAAGGTTTATATTTACCAAGTAGAATATTGATTCTGGTTTCTTTCACTCGATCGGTTCCTTCATAGGTGATGTGTAGCCTATCCCAAACTTCTTTAGCTGTTTCACAAGAAGATATTATGTTATATTCTGTAGGAGATAATGCACAATATAAGGAATAAATTGATTTTGCATTAAGAGCTTGTCTTTTGGTTATCTCTTCTTGAGTCATCTCGCTAGACTCAGCAGCTTCTTTTTCCCTTTCTGAGATTGTTGTAGCTTTAGGAATGATTCATTTGTCTATCACATCCCATTCAAGAGAATTTTTTGATGTTAGGAATGCCTTCATCTTATTTTTCCATATACTGTATTCCTTTCCATCAAAATAAGGCGGTCTGGTGTTGTTTTACCCTTCAACCAAACCTGGAGCCAACATACTAGCCATAGATTGTTAACTCTGAAGTAAAAACACTTCAATTTAAATGAGTACATAGGCTTAGCTACCAATTGTAAATGCTAGTACAAGCACTTAGAGGGGGTGAATAGGTGCGAAAACAAATTTTGCAAAATATAGTGTAGAACTTTACTTTTAATCTAAATCTAGTTAACAGTAGGCTTTGAAAAGGAAATTAGACTCTAACAATTAAATAGAGTTACGAACAAAGTAAAAGAGTTCAGGGAAGAGAATGAGAACATAAAATTTATAGTGGTTTGGCTTAATCCAAGCCTACGTCCACTATCCCGCACTAACAGCCTACCGGCTGGATTTCACTAAGAATCACAAGAGTCGTTACAGTATCACATCCTTGATTCCACAATGTAAAGACTTTGCTACACTTCATCAAGGCCTCACAAATGTATAAACTCTCTTTTAAATACAAATTTACGCTCAACAATTGAATCATCAAATAACAAAAAGTTTCAGACTTTGGAATTTATCTATCGTACACACACTCGAATAACTAAAGTGTCTTCCTTATATACTCATCCATGCCTTCATAACCGTTGGCATCTTCCAAAGGAGTTCTTCAAATCTACTCATTGGACAGAATCAATTAGGGAGATCTCAAGTTACTTAAGGAATGTGACGATAGCCCACCAAACCTGCTCGCCTATACAATTAAAATCTAGGTTTCCATAAGTAGAACCTTCCAAGTATGCTTCGCCATTTAACGGATCCAAATTACCCGAATTAATCAAAAACGAATAATAGATTCTAAAATGCTATCTCCAGTTGTGAGATCTTCTTTAGCCGCTCGAATCAAATCATTAAGAAATACTCAATTCTGGATAAGTCTTATTCGACGGTCTAGAAACTGTCAATGAGGGCAAACTTTAAATCTTGAGTCCGGCAGTCTTCAGACTTTGACAAAAGAGTCTGCAAGTCTTCAGATTAGACTGATAGAAACGTTTTGTCAGCTTCAAAACAAATAAGGAAGTTTTCTCCAACAACTTGCAGTGGGAGTGTGTTATGAAAGACGAGATGAGCTCGTTACTTTAAAACAAAACTTGAGAGTTGACAAAGTTGCCCATAAGTAAAAAAACTTTATTAAACAAATGGGTGTACATGGTTAAGAATGAAGCATATGGTAGTATTAGATATAAGACGAGACTTGTAGTCAATGGCTATTCTAAAAAAAGAAGGGATCGACTACTCCAAGATATTTTCACCTGTAGTGAAAATGACATCAATTAGAGTTCTGTTAAGTATAGTTGTAGTTAAGGATCATCATCTTGAGTAGTTAGACATAAAAACAACACTTTTACACGATGATTTAAATGAAGAACTATACATGGCACAACCAAAAGGTTTTGAAGTCAAAGGTAAGGAGCATGTGGTATGTCGCTTGAAGAAAAGTTTGTATGGCTTGAAACAAGCTCCGCGGCAATGGTACCTAAAATTTGATGGTTTCATGTAAGAAAAAGGATTTGCAAACTGTGAGTCTGATCACTGTGTTTATTTTCGCAAGTATGATGATAGTGACATTGTGTATCTTTCTTTATATGTGGATGACATGCTGGTGGCTAATTCCAATATGAAGAGAATCATAGAAGTGAAGAAAATGTTATCATCACAGTTTGCCATGAAAAACTTGGGAGAGGCCAAGAATATTTTAGGCATGAAAATCATTAGGGACGGGAAAAATAAGAAATTATGGTTGTCGTAGGAAGACTATGTGAACAATGTGTTAAAGAGATTTAACATGGACAAGGCAAAACCGGTTGCAACTCCTCTAGCGAGTCACTTCAAACTTTCCAAGGATATGTGTCTGAGCACTTAGGCTTTGAAAGATGAGATGACGGTAGTTCCATATGCATCAACAGTGGGGAGTTTGATGTATGCCATGGTGAGCATGAGATCAGACATTGCACAAGCAGTAGGAGTTGTGATTCGATATATGCAGAACCCAGGCAAAGAGCATTAGAATGTAGTGAAATAGATATTGAGATATCTAGTAGGTATTTCCAATTACTCACTTTTTGTTATGGTGGTATATCTCTAGAGTTGCAGGGTTATATAGATGCATTCAGGTGATCAAGATAGTGGTAAGAGTACCACTGGATATGTCTTTACAGTTGCAGGTACAGTAGTGAGTTGGGTATCTCAACTACAAAAAGTAGTGGCTTTATCAACGACAAAGGCAGAATACGTACCGATCACAGAAGCCTCCAAAGAAATCATATGGTTAGAAGATTACATGGAGGAGCTATATCGAAAATAGCCAGTCAGTATACTGTGGAGTGATAGTCAAAGTGCAGTGCACTTAGCAAAGAATGCAGCTTATTACTCAAGGATTAGACATATCAAGAAGTGTTATTACTTTATCAGGTCAGCATTGAAAGATAATGAGTTAAAGTTACAGAAGATTGATGGCTCGAAGAATCCAACTGATATGTTGACCAAGGTAGTAGACAGAGAGAAGCATATTTCTGTACTACTACCATTTGTATTACTCCATGTTGATTGATGAGGAGTATTGCAGAGGCACAATGTTTTTCAACTACTATTTTGAAGAAGATGGATGCAAAGTCTCTTTGTGCTTGGGTATATTTGTCTTCAAGTAGGAGATTGTTATAGATGAAACCAGATAATTTTTTTTAGGGTTTTTTTTTTAATCTTTTCTATAAGATTTTCTTTTAGATTAAAAGTGATACCTTTATATTAGCGATGGCAAGACCCTAGCTGTCAAGACGCTAAAAAAGGAAATAGAGAGACAAGAAAAAGAGAGAAGAAAAAAGTGAGTTTTTCTTTACGAGGGTTCTCAATCTCTTTGTGCCTTGATCTTGAGAGAAGATCATCGTTGTATTCCAACTTTTTCCGAAGTCTAGTGAATTCGCAGAGTGCCTCTGCACGGAGACGTAGCCCAGGTTTGAGTGAACTTCGATAACAAATTTTATGGCATGTTCTTCTAATTTTGTTCTTTTATTATTATATTCTACTTGGTGAATTGTTTGCGAGCATTATTTTTTTGGAATCAACGTGCGATTTCGTAACAGACCAACATATTTGAAAGATTAACACTTTGCCTGATTAAAGTGATGTTCTATAACTTGTCACTTTGTCAATATGCTCATTATATTTGAAAAGATAATGGAATAAAAAGTATTGTTATATGAATTACTTTATAATTTGGACGTGCACTGAAAAAGAAGAAGAATAAAGTTCTTAGAGGCAATAAATATCTTGTTGCTAACTCTCGATTGTCATAGACTCGCACTAGTCAAACTATGAAAACATAACAAAAATTTATATGAGAAAGCATATGAATGAATACTTATGGGGAAAATTATCCAAAAAATCCTGAATTTATTGTACAATGATCAATTTAATTCAAAACTTTTCAATTTGACTAGTTTATTGCTAATTCTTTTGATGAGTTGCCAATGCAGTCAACTTACTATTTTTTGTCAAATTTACTAATATGGCGGTCTAGTCAACGCTAGCCATCCTATGTGATACAGTCGGTGATTTGACATGGACAAATTGAATTAAAAAGATGTAATTTTGCATAATTTTCTGAACTTCTTTTTTTCTTTTGTGTTCACTGTTCACCATCTTCCTTAACCCATTCTCACGGTTTCCCCTTCAATCTCTAAGAAAAGTTTGGTTCTAGTCCATTGTGTTTTGATCTAGATACTCAACTTGGACTTGCTAAGATGCTCGACTGTAATGACCCGGGCCCCATTGTGTAACATTGTCCGCTTTGAATACTGAGTTCTCTCAGCTTTAAAACGCGTCATGCAGGAGCAGAGGCGCGGCCCACTAGCCCGCCCTCTCCCAAGCCATAATATTGTCCGCTTTGGAGGCATGAACGCAACAACCTCCTTCCTCACAGGTTTGTTTTCAGCATAACGGAAGCGTACGTGAAAGTGTGACAGCCCAAGGAAGGAGAAGGGGTCCTCTCTAGTCCCATATTGCTTAGGGGGGAGTCATGAGTTAGTTTATAAGGCTTGGGGTCCCTTAACCTGTGTGACGCGTTTTAAAGCCGTGAGAACTCAATGTCCAAAGCGAACAATGTTATACAGTGGGGCTCGGGTCATTACAAATGGTATCAAAGCTGACTCTTGACCATATGTGGGGGCCACAGCGAGGACGATGTGCTCTTAATGGGTGGAGAGTATGACAGCCCAAGGAAGGAGAATGGGTCTTCTCTAGTCCCATATCGCTTAGGGGGGAGTCATGGGCTAGTTTATAAGGCTTGGGGTCCCTTTAACCCATGTGACGCGTTTTAAAGCCGTGATGACTCAGTGTCCAAACCGAACAATGTTACACAGTGGGGCTCGGGTCGTTACATTGACAAACTCCAAGTTGAGTTGATTTTCAAGAACAGATTGATGTTTAACAAACTCATGCGTGAGTTGTATTATATAAGGGTAAAAAAGAGAATTGAAGAAAGGAAATTGCGAGTGGATTTCATGGAGCACGATAGGTTTAAAAGATATAGGCCTTGTTTAGTTTAGCATTCCCAAGGGGCTTTCAGTTTTGAAAGCTTCTTAGGAAAAAATTTAGGCGTTTGGTTTAGCATTTGGAGGTGTCCTTGGCCAAATGCTGACCTTTGAAATGCTGAAAGCCCAAAGCAAGTGGGGACTTGTTTTTTGCTTTTAGCATTTCGAAAATGTAAGTCCACCTCTACTATTCATCCGTTGACTTTTTTTTTTTTTAAACCGATCATCTTCCCCACACCCCAACCTTTGTTGATCGGCGACGGAGTTCCATTGGATTTTATTTTTATATTTAAAAATAATAATAATAACTTTTTGCAAATGTTGGGTTCGCCTTTTTTTTTTTTTTTGGTCATTTTTATCTTTCGACAATCAATAGCCAAACTTTTTATCAATACACTAGAATGATCATTAATTAACGAAGATGATTAATACTACAATAATTAAAAAAAAATTTATTCAAAGTTGAAAACAAACCTAGAAGAACCTTAGGCCAAAAGTTGAGCTTTGCATTTAATCTATAATCAAATTTTTTAATATAATTTTTAAATAAATTTACTAATATATATCTTTTACATTATTCTCAATATGAAAATATAAAAAGTTATATAGTAATTGTTTCTTTTTTGCAATTTTAAAAATACTAAAACTAAAAAACTTAATTTGGTTATACTAAAGGGCTTTTCAAATATATGTTTACTACTGACAAAATATATATATATATGTTTACCAAACAATCTTGCATTTCCCTAAATCACTTTTCAGTTATAGTTTATCAAATAGTCTAGCATTTCGGAAAACCCCTTTACCTCAAAGGTATTTGCATTCTCCCAATGGCATTTCCACAAAGCTGAACCAAATGAGCCCATAGATTAGAACGCCCAAATCATTTTTAGAGTTTTAACCCAACTCAATGCTATGATGGAGCCTGAGCCGCCATAGTTAGAGCTTGAGCTCAATGCAGTGACGTAGCTCAATCTCTCCAGATGTAGGCCTCAAGGTAGATGCACGATGGAGCTCACTGTCGTCAATCTTGGTTGAGATCTAGAAGATGCCAAGCTCTAAGGAAATTTCAGGGAACGATTGAGGATAGAGCAAGAAGAAGATGCCTTCGCTTTTTTGCTTCTGCGTTCAGCCAAGATGGAGGATAAAGAAAAAAGAGGATGAACAGCAATTTGAATAAAAAGAATCAAACCGGTTTTAGTGTCTTTATGCCGTTCTTCTTGTATTACTTCCATCCAGCTTTTGTCTGAGAGTTTTGATAGTTTCATTTAGATTTCCAAGTTCTTGCTCCTCTGGATGACTTGTTTTGTATCTCCAGTCTTTGTCTTAGATTTGATGATTGGCTCCATTTGTATTTGAAGAATCAGACTAGTTAATATTAACTCTAATTCCACATTCCTAAGTATATTTGCCTTCTTGAGTATATCTGTGTACTTGATTATAATCGGGCACCTGAGTATACCCAAGCTCATTGCTTATATCCACTAACTTATGACTTTTTCGGAACTTCACGTTCATTGATACCTCCACTTCCTAAGAGTTTTTATTGAAAACTTTATAGGCTTTGTTTGTTGTGGAATGACCTAGGAATATTCCTTTATCTGACTTCTCATCAATCTTGTTAGGATGATCATTAACAACTTAAAAATAGAGCATTTGCATTCACATACCCAAAAATATGCATTCTTTGTTGTTTTTTTTTTACATTCACAAAGCTCATAAGAGGTTTTTTTATATAACGGTCTTAAAAATAAACAATTAATAATGTAACATGCAGTTGAAATAACTTTTGCCAAAAAATATGAAGGGATTTTGCTTTCAATCAAAAGGTTTCTTGCCATTTCTTGTAAGAAGCAAATTTTCCTTTCAACAACTCCATTTTGATATGGAGTATAAAGAGATGAAAATTTGAGTTGAAAGCCATTTTGATCACAAAACTCATACTTCGATTTTCAAATTCTCCCCCATGATCTATTTTGATGCAAGAAATAATATAACCTTTTTTACTTTGAAATTTATTGGTAAATTTTGAAAAAAAAATTGAAATACTTTGCTTTTATAAACAAGAAAGAACACCTAAGTGAACTTGGTATAATTATCCACCATAACTAAACAATATTTCTTACCACCAAGTCCATGACTCCACGTTGGCCCTGAGTATATCCATATGCAACAATTGCTAAGCTCGGTTAGGAGAAAGATGATCTATTCGTTTGAATAAACTTCTTGCTTGTCTACCTTGTGTGCAAGCAATATATAGCTGAAATTTCTTTTACTTCATTTTCAGAAATCTGCTTGACACTAATGTGTCCCATTTTTTTGTACCAAAGATCCTATTCATCTTTGATAGAAACAAGGCACCTAATATCATCATATTTTACATCTAGAAGATAGATATTGCATGTTTGTATTCGGTAATGGTTTGAGAGTTGTCCCTTATACCAAAACACTTGTCCTATTAGAAGCTTATCTTGAACCCGATGTTGCACAACTAACTTAGGCTAACTAGGTTGTAATTCAATCCTTTGAGCAAGGAAATGTCTGATAGTAAGGCATTCTGCTTCAATTCCTTTATCAATGACTTTTCTTTTAATATTGCCTCCAAATGAAAAATTTCCTCTATTGAGCTTGGCGAGCTGAACAAATTTGCTTGGATCTATAGTCATATGCCTTAAGTATGCACTATTCAAGTACCATTTTTCTTCTTTTTGGGTACTTATAATATAAAAGAAAGTCCACGCTTTTCTTTGGTTCCCAAATTTGCTTGGGCCCTTTCGTGTTAGAAGGCTATGCCATTCTCAAGATAAACTTTTGAGTTGGTATCCAGACTTTTGGGAATTCTTGCTTGGAATGGTTTCCTTTGAGCACTTGATGGAGTCTTGGCCAACATGTTTTGTTAAATGAATTTTCTAAGTGAATTTTGAAGGTTGATGCCTCAATCTTTCTTAACCTTCATAAAATCATTTTTGACGTCTCTTCCTTTTCAAAATCTAGTTTGGACTTGTCGTAATGTGGAATTTGAATGGAAAAGATATGTTGCAAAGTTTTTGAAACAAGAGATTTTTATTTTTGAAATATTTTAAATTTTATTTTTGAGAGAATCATTTTCTTTTTCAAGCAAATCTCCTTTTTCCTTGATTTCCAAAACTTCCTTGTTTAAAGTAACAATCTTTATCTTTGGAAAGATCTTTTTGCCTTAGCCTTCCATTTTCCTTCTTCAACTCAATGATTTCTTGAGAGTAAATTTAAATTTCAAACATAATTCATCAATATAATCTAACACTTCTTCAAGGATTTTAAGGTAATTTACCTTGGTTTCTCTGAATCTACCATTAGACAAATATTAGCATATACATCTTCATCACTGTCCTAACACATAGTGTCACTCTAGGTCTCTGCTTTGAGGGCTTTCTTCTTCTTCTTCTCCTTCTCCTTCTCAAAATTCTTTTCCTTTTCTTTAGAAGTGGACAATCTAGTTTAATATACCCATGTTTCTTGCATTCAAAGTAGATTATGTCATTACCTTCTTCTTTGCTCTTGAAAGATTTTGTCTCCTTAGATTGCTTGAACTACTTTTTCCCATTGAAGTTCTTTCCTTTTTTTTTTTGCCAATTTCCTAAATTTTTTCACCATCAAGGCTAGTACTTCTTTGTCTTCTTCTTTTACTTTAGAATTTGTTTCACTAGTATCACAAATGTTAGTTTAAAATAATGGACTTTTCACCTTTGGGATCATCATCATTTATTCACTTGTTTTGCCTTGTATGTCAATAAAGTTTCAATTAACTCATCAAGTGAAAGAGGCATGATCCTTTGTGTCTTTCAAATAAATGCCTTTATGTTATTCCACTCTTTTGAGAGTGCTCACAAAATTTTATTCACTTTCTCAACAGGGGTGTAAGTCTTCCCTTGATAAGCTAGTCCATTGATGACTTAGGCAAATCTGTTGAACATTTTAGTGATACTTTCATTTAGTTTTGTTATGATGGTTCCTATCTACCAAAGAGAATGATTGTCTTAGTTGCCTTAACTCTGTTAGTTCCTTCAAAGGTCATAGGTAATTTGTCTTATATTTCTTTTGTTGTTTCACATGAAGAAACAAGGTTATATTCAGCAAGAGATAATGCACAATATAAAGATTATAATGCTTTAACATCAAGTGCTTCTCATTTAGCTAATTCTTATGGAGTGATGGTTGGCTAGGCTAGAACTCTTGTTTGATTTGATTTCCTTAACTCCTCTGTAGCGACAGTAGCAACATTTTGGCTTGATGTTGCGACATTCACTCCATTTTGGACAACTTCCCACATCAAAGGATATGTGCTTTCATTTTCTCATTCAAGATATCATAATCTTTGCCATCAGAGTACTTTTACCAAAAAGAAAACCTTTGCCATCAAAGTAGAGAGGTATGGTGTTACTCTGTCCTTTAACAATTCATGGTCCAATCACACTAGCCAGAATTGACTGTGAACTCAAGAAGTAAATAGTTCAAAATAATGAGCGCCTTGCTCTGATATCAATTGTTGTCGGCTAATAGTGCAACCTAAAGGGAAGTGAATGGGTAATTTCAAGAAACCTAACAAAACATTACGGAATTAAAAATGTCAAATTTGGTATAAGCATAATAAATAAAAACAATGCATTGATATAAGTAGGATCGAGTTATATTAGTGGTGTGCTTTTATAAAGCAATAATGAATATAAGTAGATAGATAGAAAATGATATAGCCAGAGTTTTATAGTGGTTTGACTTATTATAAGCCTAAGTCAACTTTTCTAGATTAATAGCCTACTAGTTAGATTCTACTAGTAATCTTTGAGTAGTTATAGTAGAATTTGCTGCTTATACTCAAGCACTTCTTCTTAAAACAGGTGCAACTTATACTCAAGCAAGTATGTCACACTCTCTTACACCTAAAAACAAATTATTATTGTGCCAACACTTCTCGAAATATTATAATTTCAGTGCTATCAAAAGATAATATAATATAAAGCTTTTCCGAAATTTGGAATATGATATAAAGCTTTTTCGAAATTTGGATTTTGAACTGTTGATCACTTGTATTCTCTCCTTGGTGTCTTGTTGATCTCCTTTTATTTTCCTCAACATCCAATATTCCCGTTGGACAATTTCCATGAGGATCATCTCCAAGCTAATCATTGGACAATTATTGAATGGTTCAATTTAGTCATTGAAGTCAATCAATCTTGAGTTTCCATAGATTGTGCAAACAATTAAATCTTTGGTTTCCGAAAATAGAGTAACTTAGCTATGGAAAATATCTTTCCTTTAGGATAATTGTCAATCAACCAAGATATCACATGTTAACTTTATAAAAAGAGAGTTATTTATCTATTTTATGCAACAAATAATACAATATTTGTGAGAAAATGTTTGGATTTACTTTTATTAATTCAAATTTTCCTTATTGATGCAGTATAATAAGACATGGAGAAAATATGGAAAAATAGTAAAAAGAACGAAATGAAAAATTCTGTGATTCAGGAATTCAAATTAGGAAGTCTTAGAAGGTGGATTCTAAATTAGAGATTTAGTGATTTAATTTTAGCAAAAAATAAGCAATAGCCTCGTGATAGAAGTATTGGATGTGTCTATAAATAGGATGACATTGAGAGCTTGGAGAGATAGCTAGGTTATTAGTTTTAGATAATTTTCATTGTTTTGGGAGCTTTTTAAATATTTTGAAGAGAAGGCAAAAAGTGTGACAAAATTCTTGTTATTTGAATCATGAT
Source organism: Eucalyptus sideroxylon (assembly GCA_014182405.2). Lineage (NCBI taxonomy): Eukaryota > Viridiplantae > Streptophyta > Magnoliopsida > Myrtales > Myrtaceae > Eucalyptus > Eucalyptus sideroxylon. The sequence continues at coordinate 28,197,138 of CM024554.2, read as the reverse complement.
GTTGGGGGGTTTGATTTATATTTTCGTTTCTTCTTTTGTTATATTCTAGTTTTCTTTTGTCAAGGCTACGATGTAGTCTAACCATGATGATATGACTTTTTGTTTTTTATGTTTTGCATGTGATTTCATTCACGTGAGTTTTATATTATTGTACTTAATGCTTTAAGTGACTGTTCGTCATTTGAATGATCTGATATGCATATATGAGACTGAAAAATGATAATATGTAATTACTCCTTATAATATATGACCATGAACTAAATGTGGATAGAGGCATACCATGTTATTTGTGTGGCTTTCGGTGATGAGGTGGTCTAAATGATTCATTATGAAAGTTCACAAATTTTAACGTACTTATGTTTATTTAAATTCATATAGAGATGTAGTGGATTGATAACTTATTAGGTTTGCCATACCTAGAGATAGGATAGTAAATAAATTAGGAAATTCTACTATCTCATGTTTGATAACGTCATAATGAACTAAAATGTATATCTAGTGATTATGGTGAAATTAGATACTCTAACATATTTATTTGATTGATTAATTACATTTAGTTACAAAATTTTGCTTCTAAGATTGTTAATTTTAATTTATTCTCAATTCCATTTTGATCTATTAGATAAATTTTAGAATTTGTTCATTTTTAATATTTAATTGGTTTATTAACCATCAATCTCTATGAGACGATATTCTTTCTCATTATTATTATATTACTTGTTTGACATGTTCGTTTGCATTTAGAATACGAACATCACACGTAATTGATTTCTTATGTGTATATAATCTTTGAAATTGATGGTCAATTACTCTCTTCTAAAATATGAATCCATATCATTAGAAAGCTGTGAAAAAATAAAATAACTTACCTCGGGATTCAATCTTGTAGCTCGTGACAAGATCCTCTTATATCGCAATCCTCGATTATATCAAAGTTTCGCTTATATCAAACTTTTGTCATATTCGACTTTCCGTTTATTTCCAACCGCTTCTTAGTAGGCACTTTGAGTACGATGGTGATGTAAATCCCGTAGGCTATTCACTTTGGTACCTCCAAGTCTTTATAAACTCCCCATTTCTCTAGACTTATTCACGTACGTTCCTCTAGCCACATTGAATCGTTTCACTTAGTACATCAAAGTTCCTATTATGCACATACAATGTTTTTTTTTTTTTTTTTTTTGTCAACTTCAAAATATTTAGGAGGTTATCTCAACACTAAGGAAGACCAAATGGATAGCAACTCGTCAATCAACTACTGGTAGGAAGCTTCGGTATACTCATGAGAAGTAGCTCGCTATATCGACTACAAAAAGATATTTTTCGCATGATGTAAGCAATCTGGATGGGAAGACCTATATATTCCTTTGGCTAATATCATAGGTCAAAAGGAAATTAACTGCTAGCTTCAAGCCTAGAACTACGAAAGAAACCAGGAATTGTTTTATCAACTTTAAAGTATATTGGCAGGTTTTCTCAAAACTAAGGAAGACCAAATGAATAGCGGCTCGTCAATCAACTACTGGCGGGAAGCTTGGGTATAATCATGAGAAGTAGCTCACTATGTCAATTACAGAAAAATATTTTTCACATGATTTACACATTCTCGATAGGAAGAGCCAGTTATTCCTTTGGCTAATATCGCAGGTCAAAAGGATATAACCGCTAGCTTCATGCCTAAAACTCCGGAAGGAATAATTGAAGCAGAATCTAATTGATTGTTATTGATTTGGTAGAGTGGACTGTTACCAAGTATAACTAACTCTAATTGGAGAAATCTCACCATTACCAAGAACTTTTGATTGTAGAAGTGACCAGATTAGCGGTGATTATGTCCGTCAATTCCAGTGGCAAATTAGACCTTTTAAAGATTTTTTGAACGATTAGTCAGGAGATCAAAGATTATATAAGAGAGCCAACGCATGCTGAAGGAGACACGTGTCAGCAAACTAAGAAAGTTATAAAAAAAATGATATAGTGACATTCTTATATGAGAGAAATTTCGAGGTACAGACACCTTAAATGCCAAAACTTGACACGAATGGACATTTAAGTGTCAAAAGTTAGGAAAGTGATATTTAAGTGCCAAAATCGGAGCAAAATGAATCACTTAAATGCCAATCCAGCCAAAATGCTGACGTGACAATTTTTGTTGGACCCCGACGTTCCTGTGAAGCCGACTGTGGCTTCTTTATATTCTTATGCTGGAAGATCCTGTAAATTGCGGTTGGAGAATTGTGGTTTCTCGCTTCCTCCTCTTTCGGTTGATAGCGATCGTTTTGTGTGGCGTCAAGATTCTTCGGGGGCCTTCTCCATAGCTTCTGCTTGGAACGTCATCAGAGCTTCTAAAGCCAAAGCACCTTGGACTTCTTTTGTGTGGGATAAGGATGTAGCCCCTCGGTTTCAATTCCTTTTGTGGCTTATTACTAAAAACCGCTTGCCAACGCAGTCACTTCTCCTCTCATATGGAAGGATTGATTACTCGGCTTGCACTTTTTGTAATACTCAGCCGGACTCGACCAACCATTTGTACTTTGATTGCAATATTTCAAATACCATTATTTACTTTTGGGCAACTAGGTGCAATTTGCCATGGAGGAACAGCACTTGGGCGGAAAACCTTGCTTGGGCTATGAAATTCCTTGCTGGTAAGGACTTCTTTCATAGTCTTTCCCGCTATTCCTTTGGAGCTCTTTGCTATCTAATTTGGAAGAAGAGAAACGCTATGATTTTCCGAGGGGAATCTCTTGATATTCCCGCTTTGAAGAGCCATTTGATAAAGATGGTTAAAGAAAAAGCAATTACCTACAAGGATGTCCCTGACACTCCAAGGAATCGGCGTCTTCAGAGGGGTTGGGATCTTGACCCAATTATCTTCACTTAACCCTTAGGGGTTTCTATCCTTTGATCCTGCTCGGTCGTCTCCAGCACGGATGTTCTGGGCTTCGTCCATGGAGGGCTGGTTGCTGAATCTGGTGGCTGGGCTGTGTCTGTTGTTTGCACTCTTTCTGTCCTTGCCCTTTGTGGCTTTTGCACGGCTCCCTTCCACTCTTTTGTTCGCATTTAGAGTGTAAGTTTTGGTGCCGTTTGTGTACATTTGTCCTAAGCTTATCAATATATTCTTACGTTTACCAAAAAAAAAAAAAAATGTCGTCTTGCATGCTAATGTGGCTAAAAAATGCAAAAACGACGTCGTTTTGTCTTTGACGTTGTAAAAATTTAATATAAAGATTAATTAAATTTAATTTAAAACTAAATTTATTTAAAACATTTAAAAATACAAATTCAAATATTAAAAAAAAAATGAGGGGAGGGAGATGATTGAGCCCTCGCTGCCACCGCCTCCTCGCCGCCGCCAAGAAGGGCCGGCGACGGAGGAGGGAGGTCGACGAGGTTGCTGGCCCTAGGCCGATCGGCAGCAAGGGCTCGCGGGCCTTGCCCAAATCCAATGAGGGCTCGCGAGCCCTCGGTGCCGGTTAGCCGGGGCCGGCGACCCCGGCCGACGCTCCCCACCGTCGCCGGCCCTTCCCGGCGACGGTAAGGAGGCGACGGCGGCGGCAAGGGCTTAGCCCTCGGTGGCCACCTCCTCTCCCCCCCTTTTTTAATTTTTTAAAATTATTTTATAAAAATAATAATTATTTATTTTTATAATTTAATTTAATTAATTTTTATATTAACATTTGAATCCGCTTAAAAACGACGTCATTTTTGCCTTTGTTCATTGAGTTAGCATTCCGGCGAGCCACGTAAACGAAAAAAATAATAAAAAATTATCACGTAGGATTTCCAGTGGGGTTCATCAGAGATGGTACTTAAGTGTTACATTCCTAACTTTTAACACTTAAGTCTCTCTCTGTACCAAGTTTTGGCACTTGAGCTGTACTTTTTCTAAGAAATTTCTGTTACTTGTGAATTACTTCTTTTGGAGATGTTGCTGTTGAATTTGGCATTTGAGGTGTGTAAAAATGTTTTAGCAGTGCTAAATTATTGATAGTATGATTTATCAACTTCGGGAAGAAGCAACACATGTTAAGTTGCAGCCACTCAAGAGATTACCTAGTGGAATTTAAGGTGTTGGTAGCTAATAGTATAGGAGAGTGGATGTAAGCTTAGTCATAAGTTCAACCATCATAAGATCTGCGTTCATCATCTTCTATCTTTCTACTTATTTTATATTGTATCTATTAGAAGCATCTTGCATTTAATATTTCTGCATACATCAAATTGGTTATGCATGTATTAAACTTAACTTGTCTTATTTTACAAAAAAAATTAAGTTTTTATAAATTACCCTATTCACTCTCTCTCTCTCTCTAGGTTGCATTATAAGCTACAACAACTTGATGTCCTCGATTTCGACAATTGTAAATTTATGGATTCATATTTCATTTCATAATGAAAAATCTTCTTGATATAGTTGAGTAGCATTACACAATCCATCCTTAGGAAAAATATATTCAAAAGTAAAATCCATATACCGGAAAAATACTCCCCTCTCAATTTCTTGCTCAAACCATATAAGGGATAGCCTATTACTTTCCTTGAAAATGAATTTCAAGTGACACATTTTCCTTCAACATAGAATTTTTCTTGAATCGTGCATACCTTGAGTTTTGGTTTGTTTTACCAATTGTCTAAAGTCAGATTTCATGCTGGTGCAATTAGCCCACATTAAGTCTATGTCATTGAGCATTTGATGTGTGTGTACAAATAAGAGACATTCCCCTTTAAGTTCTCCCTTTGAGTCTCTTCTTCCTCCGAGAAGTGTGAGTGAGTGAATTTTAATTTTGACCAATCTACCATGCTAAACACACTTCTCTTAGGGCACTCTTTTAATGAAATTGAAATCTTAGTCACTGAAAGGTGTTGAAAATTTTAAATGCTTGAAATAGAAAATTAAAAGTTGTTAAATAATAACTGAAAATTGATGACCGAATATTATTAATTTCTTGCCATACATAGAAGTGTGATCGTTGGGGATATATTTGGCAAAATGGATGTTAATTCTACTTGACATCAATTACTTTTTCTACGTAATGTATTAATTAGTAATCCAATCCTTACTTACACCATCGAGTGATCTTTTTACTTAATTAAATCTTTTAAATTATTGTTAGTTAAGATTTTTAAACAAGCTTAATTTTTTAATTTTCAGCATTCAGGATTATCAAATAGGCTTCCACTGTCGTGATAAAAAAAGGTTCCTTCTTTTAAAATATAAAAAATGATATAACCGAAAGGTCCGTCCCAATCGTATATTCCAGATCCTTTCTTCACATGGGGCTCGCGTTCCTTTCCGACACTTTGTCTTTTAAGGAATGAAGAGGTAACCCTGTGATCATAAAAATTCGATCTTTTGTTTTCTAGTTAAAATTCAGGATATTCTTAGTTTACTAGTGAGATCCAAGACAATTTCAAGTTTCAACTCCTTTCATCTATCTCGATGAAAATCAACAATTTGATTTTTTTTTTCCAAGTGTTGATTGTATATTCGCTTTAAAAAAAATCTAGGTTTAAGTACAATTTTAGTCCTTTAATTCTCAGAGTTTGTGTAATTTGGCCCTCTAACTTTTATTTTGTTCAATCAAGTCCTCCCCCATTCTCAATTTATGCAATTTAGTTCTCTAAGTTTTATTTTGTCCAATTCAGTGCTCAAACTTTTTTGATATATTATATCATGTCCTTTTATTAACCACTCTGACAAAATCATCAAATTAGTGTGGTAGTGATTGGCATTATTAACGTGGTGTCAAATGAGTAGCAAATGATCAAAAGCCAAACTAAGAAAAATAAAGAAAGGAATGCTAACTCGATATGATTAGTTTTTGCCGGTGAGGAATTGATAAAAAAAAAAAAATCAAGAAAATTACAAAACTTAGAGGACCAAAATTGCACAAACTGAAAAAGAGAACTTGATTGTATGAAATGAATGCTAGAGGACTAAATTACAAGAATGCTTAAACTTAGAAGACTAAGACTCTACTTTCTCCAAATACTACTGAGGAATGTTTTATTAACAACCATAATTAATATCTTTCATCATTCATCAACTAATCTCTCTAGGTAATTTAGGGCAAAAGTATCCTCAAGATTCAAAATTGAAGGTGGAAGAAAATGGTGGGGCGGTATAACTTGGGCCCCAAGACCCAAAATGGAACGCGGTTTCTGCTTTGATTCGCGGGAGATTCTATCAGTAGCTGCACACACGTGCGGTTCCCATTTCTAAGAAAAGGGGAAACACATTGCCGTATCTCACGGAATAATATTACAATTTGTAGGGACAGTGCCGTGACACGTCAAGTTCGAGAAAATGGACAAAAGCAGTGAGTGAGAGAGAGAGAGAGAGAGAGAGAGCTCAGAATTTGTATTTCTATTTTAAATAGGTCAAGAGAGCAGTACGTTCTTTCTCTACTTCGATCGTGTTTGAATGGCGAATTCTAGTAAGATGATGATCAAATTTGGCCAAATGAAGAGCAAGCTTTTCCCTCCTTTCCTCCTCCATCGTATCCACGCCTCCTAAAAAAGAGAACATCACAACTCCAATTGCAATCCCCTCCCATCAGTTTGCCCTCTCTCTTTCCACTCCACTTCTCTTCTCTCAAGCATAGCCTCACAGGCAGGTCACAACTCTTCTTGCCCCCCTCCTCCATCCCATGCTGGGTTCACGATATATTCATCAGTTATAAACAGGATGACACACGCAACTTTGTGAGCCATCTCCACGATGCTCTCGAGCGAAACAAGATAAGGGCCTTTGTAGACAGCAGTCTAGAAAGAGGACTAGAGATCACACCAGCAATCAACGAAGTGATTGAGCGGTCCAGGAGCGCCATCGTGGTGATCTCTCAGACCTTCGCCTCCTCACCATGGTGCTTGGACGAGTTGGATATGATCCTCGAGTGCAAGGAAAAGAAAGGCCAGCTGGTGTTCATCATTTTTGTGGACGTTGACCCCAAAGAGTTGCGTGAGCAGTCCGGATCATTCAAGCAAATTGGCCAAAGCGAAAAGGGTTTCGGGCAGGAGAATGATGACAAGGTCCGGAAGTGGAGAGACGCTCTCCAAAAAGCTGGCAATCTCACCGGTTAGTCTCTTGGAAATAGGTACTAAGTTTCTCACGTGTTTTCTTGAGAGGATTGCTAAGGGAAGTTACTAATTTTGTCCACAAAACTTGCTCTTAAAGTCCCATCTTTGGTCCATGGGCAGTAGGAATATATGAAAATATTCGGAATCCTTTTACTAGGTAAGGAACTTTCCAAGAATAGAACTCCAACTCAATTGTTTTGCTCATCAAAGAGATTTAACATCGATACTGAATATCTTTCAGATATTCTTGATTTTTACAGCTTAAAAGACAAAAAAAAAAAAAAAAAAAACAACAACAACAACAACATTTTGTGCTATTATAATTGGTGAAGTTACACTCCTTGACGCCTTCTGTTATCTTCTATAAACAATTTTTTTTTTCTCTTAGCATTTATTAGATTTTATCCCCTGAGCATATGTTTCAGCATATGCTGATTTCCTCCATATTTAGCAGATAAGAAGTGTTCAGCTACATAAAATAATAGACAGCCTTGTTAAACGTTTAAGGAAAAGAAAAAGTAAATTGATGGATGTCCCTTTTTTCCCAGTTGTAACCCTCATTTCATAAGTTGTTTTTGATAATTGAACAAACGAACAAGTTGATTATGCTCACTTGTTCCCTCAAGCATGAAGAAATCTCTAGAGAACAATGATCTTCACTGCTGCCCATTTCCTTCATGCATCATTTCCCTCACTTAGTCCCGTTGTTGAAAGCATTCAAGTTGGTGAATTCCAAAGCTATGAGCTTCTTTTCCCTATAGGAGGTTGTCAGAAGTCCCATGCTTTCTTTCGTTTATATTTTAGAGAACGAAAATGGGCAAGTCCAGATCTTCCATAGCCATTACGGGTTAAACCCTATGCAACCCTTCCCTTCACCGTCAAAACTCACTCCACTATGGAATGATCTATCCGTCAAAGGCAAAGAAGAAAAGGAAAAACCAAAAAAAAAAAGGTTTTTATTGGCCATTGTATTGTTTGGACTGTGGTACCTTGCTAGGGTTTAGAAGAAAGTTCTTTTCTATTCTTTTCTTTCTTCTTTCTTTCTTTCTTTCTTTCTTTCTTTTTTTAATTGAAGGGTTTAGAAGAAATTCAGCCTCCAGTTTGGCCAAGAAACTTTGTGTAGTAGAACCTCTTTTTCGGTGAGGATAGAGAATTTTTTTATCAACCTATTTCTATCCCTCTTTTCTTGAAAAAATTATCCAAAAAGTCATAAACTTAATGTAATTTTGTTAATTTAGTCCTAAATCTTTTAATTTGCCAATTAGGTCCTAAACCCTTTTACTTTTAGCCAATTGAATCCATCCAACCAATTTTAGCCGAAAAGCGCTAATGTTAACATCTGCCCTGCTGACGTTGATAATTTTTAATAATATTTTAAAAATTTTCGAATTTCCATTTTTTTATTTATTCTTCTTTATTTGTCTCTTTTTCTTTTTTCCCCTTTTCCCCTTGTTAGGCACTGCTATGGCTGGACCTTGTCGATGGCCAGCGAAGGTCATTGGCCTTAGGCGAGGGCAGCCCTTGGTTGGGCAAGCGTGGGATGCCCTTGCCCAGGTGGGTGGCGAGGATAATATACCAATGAGCATGAGATATCTCGGAATTTCAATGATCCACTTGCAGAATATCCCGAAATGTGTTAATCCTTTGAATATCAATATGGTTATGTGTGGTGAGAAGTTTACAAAAAATTTAGTCATATTCCTAAAATGCATTTGATGAAGCGATTCATAATTAAGTCGATTGTGGATGAAGTTTTAGATCATTCTGCTGATTATAGTACTAGAATACTAGCCTAACAGAACGATGCCATGCACGGAGAAAAGGCTTATGATATAGATTAATGGAAATAACTCTTGAAGTTCGCATCGGTGCATGGTTATGACTGCCCAGTCATCACATATTCTTTTCCGTAGTGGCTATACTAGTCATCCATCTTCTTTTTCGTGCTGGCTATACTAATTCTGACGAAAAGCAGTTATTTTTTGGTGTTTTATTTGTTGAATAGATAGAATCTTGAGACTTAAGTCATATTTCAATTGACATTACCATGTCATTACACTAAAACGTTTCATCATGATTAACATGAATTTTTTGTTGATTAGTTTAAATGGCGACACATGTAATATTAGGATGTTTGATTAAAATGCTTTATGTTAAAAGTGGAGGGAGGCATGTTTGAATATTTTATTCTTATGATTAACATGAATTTTTCAAGAAAAACATAGTCAATATTTTGAAAAAAGTTGTGACATATGCAAAATAAAGATACGCGTCATTTCCAATTAATTGAAAAGTAGAAAAAAAGAGCTTTTTTTTTTATTGAAAAAGATAAGAATAAGGAAAGTTAGGGAAATCAAACATGAAAAGGGGGTGGGGGAATGTGCCCCTACTATGGGAGCACTTGTCAACCTCTCACATTCCACTTCTATTATGTTGGATTTGATGTTGGATATTAAATTAGATTAGTTTTACTAGCACGAATCACCACAATCTCACCTTTATTTGTTGACATTTTGAAGACTTGAAGTTGAATTCATCCAATCTGTTGTGGAGAAAATCTCAAAAAAGACTGAGGTGTTCACAAACGAACCCGGCTGCTTTCCATCTAGTTGGGTTAGATTCTCAAGTACAAGCCTTGTACTCCTTACTCCAATTAGAGGTTGAAGAGGTCCAAATCATGGGCATTTCTGGGGCTAGCGGAATAGGTAAGTCAACACTTGTGAGAGCTTTGTATGATCGAATTGCAGATCAATTTGATCGGAGTTGCATTCTCGCTAATGTGAAAGATATATCGAGCCAAGAGGGCCTCGTCAAAATGCAAGAGACACTTTTTGGTGACATTCTCAGCAATGGAGTTTTGGAGTTTGGTGACGATACTCATGAAGTAATAAACTTCATGAGGAGTAAGTTTCAAAACAAGAGGGTTTTGTTAGTGTTTGATGATATTGAAGGGTTGTTGGAGCCACTTAGTCACTTGATCGAGGTTATAAACTTTGGCTCGGGAAGTAGAATCGTTTTGATACCTCAACATGAAGAAACATTAATTGGTCTATGTGGGAAAATCTATAAAGTAAAGGTATTGAATGATGATCAAGCTCTCGAGCTTTTCAGTTGGAATGCATTTCAAACAAGATATCCCAAAAGTGATTATAAGATGCTCTCAAATTGCTTCACTAGTTTTTCCAAAGGGATTCCTTTGGTACTCATAGTGATGGGTTCTTTCTTGAACGGCAAAAGCGTCGAAGAATGGCAAGGAACTTTTAATCGACTAAAAGAAATCCCTCATGGAAATGTTCATGAAATACTGAGGACTATCGTTGATGGCTTAGAGGCCAATGAGAGGACAATCTTTCTTGACATTGCATGTTTTCTTAATAGATATGACAAAGAAGAGATCATCAAGTCCCTAGACCATTCTAACATCCATGTTGATAGTGGGATTGAGATTTTGGTTCAAAAGTCACTCATATACATTGATGAAAATAATAAAATATGGATGCATGATTTGCTTCAAGAAATGGGTAGACAAATCGTGATTCAAGAGTGCCCTGAAAATCCCAGCAAACGAAGCAGAATATGGTGCCATGAAGATGCTCTACAAGTGCTTACACAAAACTCGGTAAAAGTTTAAGCATGTCCTAAGGAAAAATTAATTTGAACACGCATGTATGTCTTCTTTTTGTGGACTTCACATATACATGAGATGTAAAAAAGTTTTTTTTTTTTTGCATGACCACGAGAGACACATATGCCACTTTTTATTTTTGCCAATTAGGGTTTTTGAGGAAGAAATTAGGGTTTGGGATCTTCATTTTGTGCTTTGTCAATTTTCTCTTTAAACTGACGGTGTTTATTGTCAAACCAACGGTTGCATAACCCAATATAAATCCTTTCCTCATGAGATGAATACTGCTTGTGTTATATAGGTTTTTACCCTAACATGGTTTTAATACAAATTTGAACATCATTATTAGAGCTAGGCTTGTTTTTTGACATGTGCAGTTATTTTTGTTTCACTCTTACAGGGAACGAATGCCATTGAAGGCATTAAACTAGACAAAGTTGATGTAAAAGACTTGATCTTGAATGCAGACTCATTCAAAAAGATGAAGAAGCTCAGGCTGTTTATAATGGCTGACCATTTCCCTTATTGTGGTCCGGCCGGTCATCTATCGGAAGAGTTAAGGAGGTGTTTCGCCCGGAGCAACGATATTATCATGGTGGCATGTTGGCAGGCGCTGTTGAAGCTAATTTCCAGGTTCTGGTCTCGCAGAGCTTGAAGAATAAGACAAACGGATGCGAGCGGGCCATGGAGGAATAAACTCCTAAGAAAATGGAAATGTAGAAGCAGAAATGGTTGACCTTCGAGTAAATAACACTTCCCCCCACCCCAATAATTCAATGCACATGGATCCAATAGACTCTGTTTATTAGACATGCCGGTTATTAGACTCTGTTTATTGGACTTTGGCCCATTGCACCCATTTAAACATCGGATCAAAATGCTTTGCACATGTTTTTTATTAAAGCTGCCTCTCTCTCTCTCTCTCTCTCTCTCTCTCTCTCTCTCTAAAAATAAATAAATAAATAATGAAAATTTAAATTTTCTCTTTTTTAATAAAAACTTTCTTTTCGTCGTTGTACGTCCATCACTTTTTCAATTATTATTCTTAAACTTTCAATTTTTCTAATCAAATACTCCGGACGTAAGATTTGGCCAAATCCAGCTGTCGAAAGATGCCATAGTGTGATGTGGATTAAATATTACTTATGTCACGCCCCAAACCTCAAGCGCGCCAACATCCCACCATGGTCATGCAAATGCGACATTCCCAGGTAGGGTCACCGACTCCATTCATTTTTTATTGCGCAAGCGGAACGTATTATAAAACCCCTGACAATGGAATACGGGATAGAAAAGCAGGAAGCAAAACCACAACATAATACTTTCATAATTCAACAGAATTACAAACAGAAGCCTACAGCCAAAAGTCTACAAAAGACCGGCTCTTAAAAAAGGAACTGTCCTACGACCTACAAGTCGAACACATTCTCCAATCCTTATGACTTTACCTCTGCAACTCCTCAAGGCCAACCAAAGCTATCTGGTCGCTCCGTCCACCAAGGACCTGAAATTTTAATCCCCAAACCGGGATGAGACAATGTCTCAGCGAGTTCAACCCCCTAAACCCCTATTAGAAAGAAAATACACCCCGGGTGGCCTAGCCACATCACACAGAAGACTTACCTCGTCTCAGTTCCTTCCTGCAGGTTAGCGCAATTTAAATCACTCAATCACAGATAGTAATATGAACTTAAACAACCCGAACGCATTCTCTTTCATATAACCAACAACCGCGAGGGTCCTGATTATAAGACTAAATCGTTATGACACGTCCCATTCCATGCCACACAATTCCATCCCATAATCCGACACATCAATAACACTCAACATGCATTCCAATTGTTATTCATTGCCATACAAGGGCATAGCCTACTCACTATTCGGCTATCTATTGGCATATAGCCAGGCATCGCCTCCCCACCTTGGAGCGTGACTTCGTCAGTACATCGACGGCGTTCCCAAATGAGCATGGGCCCAGAATCAACTGTGACCCGCAACCACTACGTGGGCATCCCATATAGGGGCAAGTCCGGCTCAACAGCCTAGGACGATTCCTCTTAATTATCACACAGCCAAATCATACTCAGCCCTAGGACACTTTATATTTCAATCAATGCTTCTTAGTGATCCCGGCCATTTTTCTTCATATTAAAAATATTCCAGAAATTATTCATGTGTGTGGGGACACGCTAATTTCGAATCAAAAAGCCAATATCTCACTTTTTCAAACCCCACTATTTAATATAATCATTAAAGATCCAATTTTTGCATCAAAACCCGACACTTGGGTTTTTATAAATAAAATCTCTATTTATCACAATCAACACTCAATTTATAATATCCAATCATCAATTTCAAAATTTGACTCGCACAAAGAAGAATCAAGACGAAATTATGAGAATTTAGGGTCCTAACAAAATTTTTGGAATTTAATAATTATTAAATTTATTCCGAAAATAATTAAATAATAATATTTTAATAATTTCGAATAATAAAATATTATTAAATTATTAAAAAATTTCGAAATATTTATTTAATCCCAAAAGTAATTCATTTATGTCAAATCACCATTATACTAATATAAACATCAACTTAACCTTAACTAAACATACTTTAAGTTAAACCAACCTCTTAATCTAATTCATAATTAAATAAATTAAATTAACCACCTAAGCTTAATTAACTTAAGCTAAGCACACCTAAAGCATAATTAACCCCCTAATTGAGGTTTAGTGAGCTAAATTTACCGGATTAGCGAACCGAGCGGACCAAAACGATGGGAACGACACGAGGATCGACTTTCCTCAAGGCGGGCCAAGCATCCGGGCTCGGGAAGGCGGCCAAAATAGGCCAAACCGAGCTGTGAGACCCACTTTTCTTGGTTGCTGGTTGAGGTCGACGGAGGTCTGCACGACGGCGGTTCGGGCACAAAGCCGGTGGGGATGGGCGGCAGTAGCTCAGGTGGGTTGAGGCGGCGGTGCACGACGGTCGGAGGGAGCTCCAACGGCTCCTAACAGCGACCAAAATGAATGGAGAAGCAAGGATGATGCGGCTGGAGACTCGGGTGGAGGCGGAACGATGAGCTGGCCTGAGTGGGGTGTGCGCGAACGAGTAGCGGCCGTGACGGCGAGGAGCTCCGGCTAGCAACGTGCGATGGCCATGGCTACTCGGGTTGCTGCTGGGACACGAGCAGCAACCGAAGATGGAGAAGAGAGGGCTTCGACGACGCAACAGTAGAGGGAGAGAGGCGGAGGAGCAAGCGGCAAGGCACAGCTATGACGGCGGCGGCTCCGAAGGCGTGCAAGCGTGCGTCGAGCGAAGGGGAGGCCGATCGATCGCTAGTTTTCCTCCCCCTTTTTCCCTCCCATCCGATTCTCAAGGAAGAAGAAGAAGAAGATTGATGGGAGAGCCCCACTTTTTGAGAGCCAATTAACACTTGCCACTTGTCAAGCTCTCATCACTTGGCTCCAACCACCATGACATAAGGTGATGTCATCTTCCACTAACTCCAATCTCCCATAACCTTAGTCCAATAGGTTCAATTTTATTTTCCGTCGGGGCATAAAGTCTTGTACAACCAATTCTTCAATTTTACTTGATTCTCTTCCAATTGAATCAAATTGAAGATCATAAAATTAATCCAACATCACCACACTTCAATTCACATCTTCACTTGTCCATAGAATCAACTTAAGTCCCAAAAGCGCGACCAAAGACGGGCCTACTAATTTCTCGAGCCAAATTAGCCATTCTCCGATTATTTTGCTGAAAAATTCGACTTGCATGAAAAATCTTCCAAAGATGAGTCAATACTCCTAAAATGATTTGTGACACACCTAGACTTCCAATTTCTGAATTCGATCTCAATTCCACAGTTAATTTTACTTTGACACGATACTAGCGCGGCCCAACCTACCGGGTAGCATTTAGGAAATTTTCTTGCATTTGACTTGTGGTTGATCATCTCAAGCCACAATGTACATCTTTGAAACATTAGCGACTTTCCGTTGTCGAGATAATCTCAAGATTTCAAATACGAACATAGGGTACCCAATCGACAGAAAAGTCGATCTAGTGCCGATCGACAAGAATTGTGCGATCTGGTGGAATCACCCACACTCGATCATTTGCCTTTGTCGAGTCAACCTATCTCCGATCTCTATTCGATTTTTATCTGTGCCATAATGACCCTTGCAGATTAGCTCGGTCGAAAAGTCGCTTCCTGGTCAAATTCTCGAGTCTGATGCATTAGAAACTCTTAACGGCTTCACTTGATAGACTAGTTTTCACATGAGTGGCTGACTCAAGGGAAAGAACTTTATGCATGTCAACGAAATGCCCGTCTCAATTTATTGAAAATAGGATTGGAAAATCGGGATGTCACAACTCTTCTCCTCTTATAAATATTGCGTCGTCGAAATTTAAACCTTTACCAATTCTTAAACAGAAAATGTGGGGGTACAATTGTCTCATATAATCTTCTCTTTCTCAAGTTGCTCCTTCTGTACCAATACTGCTAGATCGCTGCTATCTTGCCCAAACCACTTCGGATCCAAAATATTGAAGACTTGCACACTTAAAATTCCAAAGGTCTTCAACACAAAATCTGCGAAGCTAAACTGGTGATTTTGAGTAGTTTCTAAACCGTCTCTGATAATTACAACTACCTCCACTGATTGCTGAACCAACTCTGGACCTACGATTTTCTAATCTTTGATCTCATCTCAACAACTGAAGTTCTGAACACTCTGCTCTACACTGACTAAAAAGAAATTATCTAACTGATCTTCTGAAACTGGGAATCTCTGGTCAAGATCTGATATAACTTTGACACTAATCTCAGCAATTGCAATCATTGACTACTGTACTGACCCTGGCCTATGATCTTTCTTTCCTTGACTTCATCTCAGCAATTGAAATTTTGCATTATCTGCTATGCACTCCTTAAGAAAGAACCATCTGAAAGCTCTGCAAATTTGGAACATCTGATCTAGATTTGAAATACAATTCATCCCCGGCACTCCATGCAGATGATTTATATGATATACACACACTTCAGTGTACCCACCTTGTGAAAAGACAGAATCTCCAATTTCTGAAATCGAACTTAGATTGGCGGTTAATTTCACTCCAACATGCTTTAAGTGTGACATAGGTTACTAGGTAGTTTTCGGAGCTTTTTAGGACAAACGACTCGTGGTCGATTTTCTTTGAGCCACGATGAACCCACTCGACACATTGGCGACTCTCGAGGGTCGTGAAAATCTCAATGATTCAAATACGGACACAGGGTACCAAAACGACGGTAAAATCAAATTAGTATCGTCGACGAGAGTTTTCCCATTTAGTGGAGTCACACACGATCGATCATTTATTTCAGTCGAATCGACCTATCTCTGATCTTAATTCGATTTTTAACTGTGCCGTAATGATCTCTAAAGATGAGCACGGTCGAGAAGTCGATTCCTAGTCGAATTCTCAAGTTTATCTGCCTTAAAGTCCTTAATAACTCACCCAACTAGTCTAGTTATCTCGTAAGTGGCCAACTCAGAGAAAAACATTGTAATCGCGTCGATGAAATGCCCAATTTAACCAATCGAAATCAGAGTTTGAAAATCAGAATGTCACACACTCAAAACAAGATCTATTCGTACTGTTTGGACAACACTGAAATTGCTATGATGAGTTTCCCATAAGATATCTTCTTTTATCTCGGCATCATCAATTACACACAATCGTTCTCAGAATCTTAGCGTTTTGTCTTTAGAAATCTGAAAATCAACCTCTCTCTCATCTGCATTCTCTTATAGAGTCTTCTGAATTTCTAAATCTATCCACTGAAGCGTTTTGATTCTGATATGCACTCTCGGCTCAATTTTGAGGGTGGCTATAAGATTCGAAAGGTGGCCTACCTTAGATTTGAAAACCGAATTTCGAACTTTCTCAATTAAGATCCAATCGTTGAGTACCAACTGTGCAACTAAGGACTCTCGATTTAGTGCATCTGCAACTTTACTCACCTTTCCAGAGTGATATAAAATATCATAGTCATAATCCCTAAAGAGTTCCATCCAGTGACGTTGTCTCATATTCAACTCCTAAGGTCCCAACTGACGGGACGCATATGCAACAACCCTATCATGCTGTATCAACACACAACCCAATCCTTTAAACAACGCATCACTGCAGATCTCGTGACTTTCAAGACCAAATGGAATAGTCAGCACAGGTGCGGTAGTCGGCTTCTACTTAAGCTTTTGAACACTACTCTCGCACTTATCTGACCACACAAACTTTTCTTCCTTCTTTAGCAGTCTTGTCATCGGCGATGCTAACACTGAAAACCCTTCTACAAACCATCTGTAATACCCTGCTAAACCTCAGAAACTTCTGATCTCTGTCACTACAGTCAATCTCGGCCAACTGATCACTGCTTCAATCTTGGATGGGGTTTATGAATATTCTTTTTTTTGAAATTACATGACCTAGGAACACAACACGAGTCATCCAAAACTCGCATCTGCTAACCTTATCATAAAATCCAAAAGTACTCAAGGTCTGAAGTACCATCCATAAATGTCTCTCGTGCTCCTCAGCACTCTTTGAACACACTAGGATAACTTCAATGAACACGATCACAACTGATTCAAGTACCCTTAAACATTCTGTGCATTAGACCCAAACAAATAGCTATGATGTCCATCAAACCACACGGTATTACAATGAACTCATAACTGCCATATCGAGTGCGAGATGCTAACTTCGGTATGTCTTTCTTCTTGATCCTCAACTAATGATACCTTGACCTTAAGTCGATCTTAAAGAATATCGATGCACAACCACAACGAACCACATTTCTTCTTCAGGAACAGAACTGGTGCTCTCCAAAGTTATGCATTGGAACATATGAATCCCTATTCAACAATTCTTGTATCTGCACCTTCAGTTCTTTTAACTCGAGTAACACCATCTGGTAAGGAGCCTTAGGGACTGGCTCTGTTCCGGGTGCTAATTCAGTCACGAACTCTAATTCTCTTTCTGACAACAAACTTGACAATTCTTCAGAAAATATATCAGAAAATCTATGTACCACGGTTATGTTCTCCATATTCGGCTCCTCAACTGACGCATCCATTACAGCTGCCATGCAAATTCGGTAACCAACAATTAGAACCAAGTCATCTTCAGTGACGAATAACAAGGATCGAAGTTCCTTTTCGACTTTCATTAATTCAAAACTTTCGCACGCTAACTGAATAAACTGAATTATATCACTACTATGATTTAAAACAATAGAAAGCTCCTTGAGCTAAACCTTTTTATAAATGACTTCCAAGTCATACTTAAGCAAACTCCCTTCAAGTACAACTATAGTCAAAGGTTCACATTTCTATCACTTTATTACCACAATGAAAATCCTACAACCATCATTGAAAATTCTACTGCACTACCCTGATAAAACATCTCAAAAACATTCTTCTGATCGATGCGTGGTTCGATTCATTCATGTTCCTTTCGCCATCCTAGTGGCGCCCTAACTGTGGTAACGGTGCTAGTGCTCTCCTGGACCTATGAGGACAATTCCTCACTTGATGGTCGTGCTGCCCACATCCATGGCACACTCCTGTTATATCTGGACACTGAGTCAGTCCATGCTTCCTTCCACAAACTCGGCATCTGTTTGACGGGTCCTCTACTTCCTCTTGGATGGCAACATGCACCCTTTCTTGCGCCGGGGGCCTTACCCAAGTACCCCACAGTGCATCTTGTGGCGCATTCTCTCTATTTTGATCCATCGGTGGCGGTGGTAGAAGCAGTTGTTGTCCCATTAGCCTGCGCGGACAATTCCTAGCCATGTGACCCTGCTGGCCACACATAAAACAACCACCCATCCTTAAATGGCACGGGGTTGGTCCATGCCTTTCCCCACAGGCACGACACACTCCCTTCAGATTGGGTGCTAGCTTTCCCATAATACTCCTTCAAGTGGGACGTTTAAAGTGTTGTCCTTCTATCATTGGTCTTTTCCCAAATTGACTTCCAACTCTGTTTATACTGAACTGCGACCTAGATGGGGTGACTTGCTCCTCGATCACAATTCCAGGTTGGGTCTCAACAGGTGCAGCAACAATGGCAATTATGGCATTAGCGGCAGCAGTGATAGTGGCAACAACGAGAGCTTGATCTTGTGCTTGCTGACCCAAAATGCTCCCCAAAGACTCTAGTGCCTGAACAATCCCGTTGAAACTAGTATCGTTCGGTGCTGCTACACTCTCAATACCGACTCGCAGCGGTACTCTCACACTTGCGCTAGTCTGAGCCTGCGCTCTACCTCGGGTATAGATTCTTGTCAGCGTCCTATCCCAAGATACAGGTCCTACCGACCTCCTCCAAGGAGTTCTCCACTCCCGGTCACCCATCCTACAGGTTCCTTATAAACACCTGTTTTCCAATTCCAACATCATGTTAGAATTTGAGTAATCCCACAAAACAAGCTATCAAACAACTATCACTCACATCCATCAGCATGAAATAAAGGTCATTCCTACTAACTATCCCATGACTCATCGCACCTTATCACTCCATACACAGACCATGCTCTAATACCACTTAAACGGGGATGTCACGCCCCGAACCTCAAGCGTGCCAACATCCCACCATGGTCATGCAAATGCGACATTCCTAGGTAGTGTCACCGACCCCATTCATTTATTATTGCGCAAGCGGAACGTATTGTAAAACCCCTGACAATGGAATATGGGATAGAAAAGCAGGAAGCAAAACCACAACATAACACTTTCATAATTCAACAGAATTACAAACAGAAGCCTACAGCCAAAAGTCTACAAAAGACCGGCTCTTAAAAAAGGAACTGTCCTACGACCTACAAGTCCGACACATTCTCCAATCCTTATGACTTCACCTCTGCAAATCCTCAAGGCCAACTAAAGCTATCTGGTCGCTCCATCCACCAGGGACCTAAAATTTTAATCCCCAAACCGGGATGAGACAATGTCTCAGCGAGTTCAACCCCATAAACCCCTATTAGAAAGAAAATACACCCCAGGTGGCCTAGCCACATCACACAGAAGACTTACCTCGCCTCAGTTCCTTCCTGCAGGTTAGCGCAATTCAAATCACTCAATCACAGATAGTAATATGAACTTAAACAACCCGAACGCATTCTCTTTCATATAACCAACAACCGCGGGGGTCCTGATTATAAGACTAAATCGTTATGACATATCACATTCCATGCCACACAATTCCGTCCCATAATCCGACACATTAATAACACTCAACATGCATTCTAATTGTTATTCATTGCCACTCAAGGGCATAGCCTACTCGTTGTTCGGCTATCTACTGGCATATAGCCAGGCATCACCTCCCCACGTTGGAGCATGGCTTTGTCAGTATATCGACGGCCTTCCCAAAGGAGCATTGGCCTAGAATCAACTGCGACCCGCAACCACTGCATGGGCATCCCATATAGGGGCAAGTTCGGCTCAACAGCCTAGGACGATTCCTCTTAATTATCACATAGCCAAATCACACTCAGCCCCAGGACACTTTATATTTCAATCAATGCTTCCACTTAAAATAGTGATCCCAGCCATTTTTTTTTCATATTAAAAATATTCCAAAAATTATTCACGTGTGTGGGGACACGCTAATTTCGAATCAAAAAGTCAATATCTCACTTTTTCAAACCCCACTATTTAATATAATCATTAAAGATTCAATTTTTGCATCAAAACCCGACACTTGGGTTTTTATAAATAAAATCCATATTTATCACAATCAACATTCAATTTATAATATCCAATCATCAATTTCAAAATCTGACTACACAAAGCGGCGATTGGCACGAAATTCGAGAATTTAGGATCTCGACAAAATTTTCGGAATTTAATAATTATTAAATTTATTCCGAAAATAATTAAATAATAATATTTTAATAATTTCGAATAATAAAATATTATTAAATTATTAAACAATTTTGAAAATTTATTTAATCCCAAAAGTAATTCATTTATGTCAAATCACCATTAACTAATATAAACATCAATTTAACCTTAACTAAACATACTTTAAGTTAAACCAACCTCTTAATCTAATTCACAATTAAATACATTAAATTAACCACCTAGGCTTAATTAACTTAAGCTAAGCACACCTAAAGCATAATTAACCCTCTAATCGAGGTTTAGTGAGCTAAACTCACCGGATTAGCGAACTGAAAGGACCAAAACGAAGCAGACGACGCGAGGATCGACTTTCCTCAAGGTAGGCCGAGCATCCGGGCTCGGGAAGGTGGCCAAAACGAGCCAAAACTGAGCTGTGAGACCCACTTTTCTTGGCTGCTAGTTGAGGCCGACGGAGGAATGCACGACGGTGGTTCGGGCACAAAGCCGGCGGGGATGGGCGGCAGCAGCTCAGGCGGGTTGAGGCAGCGGTGCACGACGGTCGGAGGGAGTTCGAACGGCTCCTTACAGCGACTAAAATGAACGGAGAAGCAGGGGTGACGTGGCCAGAGACTCGAGCGGAGGCGGAATGGTGAGCTGGCTTGAGTGGGGTGCGCATGAACGAGCAGCGACCGTGACGGCGAGGAGCTCCGGCTAGCGACGTGCGACGGCCATGGCTGCTCGAGTTGCTGCTGGGACACGAGCAACAACCGAAGATGGAGAAGAGAGGGCTTCGACGACATAACGGTAGAGGGAGAGAGGCGGAGGAGCAAGCAGCAAGGCGCGGCTACGGCGGCGGCGGCTCCGGAGGTGTGCAAGCGTGCGTCGAGCGAAGGGGAGGCCGGTCAGTCACTGGTTTTCCTCCCCCCTTTTTCCCTCCCATCTGGTTCTCAAGGAAGAAGAAGAAGATTGATGGGAGAGCCCCACTTTTTGAGAGCCAATTAACAATTGCCACTTGTCAAGCTCTCATCACTTGGCTCCAACCACCATGACATAAGGTGATGTCATCTTCCACTAACTCCAATCTCCCATAACCTTAGTCCAATAGGTTCAATTTTATTTTCCGCCGAGGCATAAAGTCTTGTACAACCAATTCTTCAATTTTACTTGATTCTCTTCCAATTGAATCAAATTGAAGATCATAAAATTAATCCAAAATCACCACACTTCAATTCACATCTTCACTTGTCCATAGAATCAACTTAAGTCCCAAAAGCGCGACCAAAGACGGGCCTACTAATTTCTCGAGCCAAATTAGCCATTCTCTGATTATTTTGTTGAAAAATTCGGCTTGCATGAAAAATCTTCCAGAGATGAGTCAATACTCCTAAAATGATTTGTGACACACCCAGACTTCCAATTTCTGAATTCGATCTCAATTCCACGGTTAATTTCACTTTGGCACAATACTAGTACGGCCCAACCTACCGGATAGCCTTTAGGAAATTTTCTTGCATTTGACCTGTGGTTGATCATCTCAAGCCACAATGTACATCTTTGAAACATTAGCGACTTTCGGTTGTCGAGGTAATCTCAAGATTTCAAATACGAACACAGGGTACCCAATCGACAGAAAAGTTGGTCCAGTGCCGATCGACAAGAATTGTGCGATTTGGTGGAATCACCCACACTCGATCACATGCCTTTGTCGAGTCAACCTATCTCCGATCTCTATTCGATTTTTATTTGTGTCGTAATGACCCTTGCAGATTAGCTCGGTCGAAAGGTCGCTTCCTGGTCAAATTCTCGAGTCTAAGGCATTAGAAACTCTTAACAGCTTCACCCGATAGACTAGTTTTCACATGAGTGGCTGACTCAAGGGAAAAAACTTTATGCGTGCCAACAAAATGCCCGTCTCAATTTATTGAAAATAGGATTGGAAAATCGGGATGTCACAACTTAAGTAAAAACTCGCTATGGATAGTGAATTAGTCAGAGCATAAAAATTAAATAGAAAAAAGAATTAAATTCATTCACTATCTATAATGCCTTGGTGAGTGTCCACGTAATTAATTATTAATTCACGTTACTTTTCGGCTTCTTTTTACGGCCAGGTCAGTTGGATTTGCTGTAGTTTGTACTCGAAGGACCGGACTAGATGTTTTGTGTATGGATAAGAAGGATTTAACTAGAAAAACTGAAATTACAGGGACTTAGGCACACAACTAGATCACTGTCTCCCCCAATTCTTTGAGACGGAACGATTCCCAATCCCATGAATAACGATGCTAGCTTTAATAGCTTGGACCGATTCAAGGACATCCTTGATATTTCCTCAAACTGATTGGAGGTTTCCAGAATCGTCAAACGTTGCCCACATAGTTGGCAATACAAATACATTCATTAAAACTATGATCGGGGAAGAAAGAATAATAAAGAAAAGGGTCAGGCTTTTTCAGATTCTATTTCAGCAGTCTTTGCTAGTGCAGAGCGACGAAACTTCGTTGCATTCGCTAGAAGTAGATGAACAACAAGTGATTAATTTATAAAGAATAATTGCAGATCCCATCACTTTAGGATGACTTTCGTATCTCCATCGCAGGTTGAATAAAGTAAAAGTTGCAATAACAAAAATATGTATAGATTCATCATTAACAGATATATATGGTGGGCCTCTATCCACAATTCTAGTGGCCATTCCACTTCGAGATCTGGAGGATAATATATAGACTTGCCATTTCACTTTAAAGAACCGACCGGTTCGGACCTTATTGAAACTTGGGTTTCACGGGTCGGTTCCCCGTTCTAAGTTAGTGACAGATTCATTTTGAAGTTGATCACACCTAATTGCACCGATTTGTTTAAAGGTTTTCAATAGAAACTTAGCTATCAATTGTTCCAAGCGAGAGAGGTATCCGCACAATACTTGGTGCAAGCCTCCTCCACAGTCTGCAAAGTAAAAATGAAGGAAAATAATATCTATGTTCAAATTCAATCAAGAGAACAGACAAATCACTCGCAAAAATTAATGTCCTACCTCAGCAAATCGGAGCAAATTAAGGCCCAGCACTCGATTAACTGGATGATTCAGTACTATGTTTCAAGCTTACGGTGAACATTCATGATTGCAAAATAATTTGCATGAAAGACTTTCAAATTCATATTATACATGCGGAATAGTTGTTTCCATATTTAAGTTCTCTGATTGATCACAGAGGTAATAAGAGAAAAGAGATATCAGTTGGATGTTTTATGTAATTCAAATTTTATTATTGTTGGAAAGTCTAACTTAAAGGTTTAGATAGTGAATGTAGACTATATACATATAAAGAGCATATAATCCTTAGCTACTTTAGCGGCTGTGCTAGTTACTCGAGATCCCCTATTACTCCATTTCCCGACGTTACCAATGTACAGAGATGAAATAAAATCATACTCTTCTCGAGACCTTTTACTTCTTTTTGGTTTTTTTTTCACCGTGTTAGAGTTGAAAAGTAAAAAGAGGTACTTTTAACACCCCTCTTGCATGCAAGTATTTGGAATACTTTAATATCCCTCTCACATGTAAGCAAGATTAGGAACAACAAGTGAAATTTGACAATTAAGAGCCTGCATTACACGGAATAAACTGTGAAAAAATATTGGGCTTGATGCCATATTAGAATATCCACCAAAAAATACATATAATGAGTATATAAAGCCATAGACAAAGCGATATAGAATATTTTAATCGTAATGCAAGGCAAGTTGATTGACTAGTAGTAATGCAAATAGATGTGTGCGCGCATGCTAGAGAGAGAGAAGAAAATATTAGGGTACCCTAATAGCTCCACGTCATTTTTACTCCGAACCATTCATCAGTTGACACCTATCCGGGCGGGTCCACGTCGTCCCACTTCAGACCAAACGTGGGTGGAAGGTAGAGGGTTCTCTCTCTCCTCTTTTATCTTCTTTCTCCTTTTTTACTTGCTCTCTCTTCCTCCTCCTCTGATGCTCGACACTCTCTTTGCACTCTATCCCGACGCACTAAACCTTCCTGTCTAGCGCTTCCTTCAACGACCGTCGCTCCCTCCCAACAATGACCTTTCTCTCTCCACTCGAAGTTTTCTTCCTATTCTCTCGGCACACTTCGGCAACCTATTTCTTCGTAAATCACACTCTCTCTTGACGGCTAATTTCACTCGCCTCTCTCTGTCCCCCGACTCGTGACCGAGAAGTAATCACTTCACCCTCTTGTCTAACCTTCCATTGATGACTTGCTTTCTGCTTTGCTCAAAGCGATCCCCTGTGAAGCCCTAAATCTACGACCGCAAGTCAGCTTCGATTTTATTTCCCTAGTTTTTATGTTCGCATATTTGTTTTGGGGGAGAAACTCGTTGGTTCCATGATGGGTTCTTTCTTGAAAGGCATTAAAAAATGGCAAGGAGCTTTTGATTAACCGAAAGAAATCGCTTAGGGAAAGATTCATGAAATACTAAGGTTTGTTTGGCTTAGAGGCCAATGAGAGGATGATTTTTCTAGGCATTGCGTGTTTTCTTCAATAAATATGATAAAGAATAGATCATCAAGTCCCTAAAACAATGCGGCATCCATGCCAATTGTGGGATTGACATTCTTACTCAAAAGTTGCTCATCTACATTGATGAAAATAACAAATATGGATGCATGATTTGCTTCAATAGATGGGTAGATGAACTGTGATTCAAGAGTGCCTTGAAAATCTTA
Source organism: Eucalyptus sideroxylon (assembly GCA_014182405.2). Classification (NCBI taxonomy): domain Eukaryota; kingdom Viridiplantae; phylum Streptophyta; class Magnoliopsida; order Myrtales; family Myrtaceae; genus Eucalyptus; species Eucalyptus sideroxylon. Next base: position 28,171,797 of record CM024554.2, on the reverse strand, counting down.
GCAAACAAAGTAGAATATGGCGTCGTGAACAAATTTGGTAAAATTTATAAAAATTTAAGCATGTACAAATTAAAAATAAATTCAAACACATATGTATCTCTTCTTTTTGCAGACATTGCATTTACAAGGGGTCTAAAAAACTTTAGATTGTAATTAGGGTTTAGGATCTTTACTTCATGCTTTGGTATTTTCTCCCTAAAATGATATTGTTTATTGTTGAACTAATGGCTATATAACATAGTCTATATCCTCTCGATTGTCCTTTCATCATTAAATGAATATAGCTTCATTTAGAAAGTTCTTTTGCCGTAGCGTCTTTTCGGTTTTCAGAGAAATTTGCGCATTGTTCTTAAAGTTGCACTGGTTGTTTTTTGGAACGGGTTTGGATTATCTGCTTGTCTTTTAGTGCTTTCAAAATGCATAATTATTTCTATTTTGCTCTGATTGGAAACAGATGCCATTGAAGGCATTAAACTAGACAAGGTTGATGTAGAAGACTTGATCATGAATGCAAACATGTAAATGGGAAGAAACTCAGGCTATTTATAATGGTTGATCATGTGCCTCTTTGTGGACCAGCTGGACGTCAATCGAAAAAGCTGTGGAGACATTTAGCACAAAACAACATCGATATGTTTGCATGTTGGGAGGCTGTGCTGAAGCAAATTTCCAGCTTCTGGTACCGGGGAGTTTGAAGAACGACATCACCGCATGCGAGTGGGGGCATGGAGGAATAAACCCTTCTGGCGTCGGTTTCCACCTGACTGAAATAATCTTATATTTTCTACTGCCTTGTGATAAATTCTTATAGATAATGGAATTCAGTATCCTTTTGCAGTAGCAAAGGAAGTGACAAATTTTTACAAGCCTTTTTGCAGCAGGAAATAATCTTATATATAGAAGTTCTGGTCTTATGGAGCCTGAAGAACCCGATTTTTTATCTTGATGCTGGCCCATCTCAACCTCTACCAGAAAATATTCATTTGATCGGTCCAAACTTGAGTCCATACACGGATCCAATAGACTTAGCTTATTGGACTTTGGCAAAGGAGCCCAATTTAAACGTCTTGTCAAATTGCTTTGCACATTTACTTAACTAAGGGCACAGCCCCACCTCCCCCCTCCTCTCATTTTCTTTTGTACATCTTTTACTTTTCGTCCTATACTTTCATCACTTTTCCATTACGTCCATACACTTTCAATTTTTATAATCAAATTGCTCCACCATGAAATTCGGCCAAATCCAATTGATGTTTCTGTTAGAAGACGCCAAAGCATGACATAGAATTAATATTGCCCACGTAAACAGTCATCGCAGATAGTGAGTTGGTGGGAGCATGAAGGACAAATTAAAAACAAAATTAATCAATCCACTATCTATGACCTCTCAGCAAGTGTTCATGCAGGCAATATTTAATATGTATTACCCTTCAACTTCTGTTGACAGCTTCATTAATTGGATTTGGCCGAATTTTGCAGTAACTCTTCAGCTTCCTCTGACAGCCTCATTTCCTTAAAAAGCACCAATTTAAGGTCGGGTACTAATTTCGATTCAAACATTTTTTTTTTTTTTTGCTGTCTCATGAAAGAACACAAACTTTAGCTCGTGACATAATTATAATCAGAACTTGTTTTTTCTCCTCTTAAAAAAGCATCAACTTTAGGTTGAGTTTCAAATTTGGCTTTGATTTTTTTTTTTTTTTTGCCTCATCAAAAAGCACAAACTTTCAATTGATATCCTAATTATTGTCAACTTTTCGTTTAATAATGTTGTTAAAAATTCGATGCATCATTTCATGTGTGCTCATTGGAAACTCGATGGAAGCTTGACAAGGGCCATATCTAGGTACTAACTGAAAATTTTGTGCTTGAGACAAAAAATAGTTTAGGCTAAAATTGAAATCCAACTTTAAATTAATGCATTTTTATGAGATAAAAAAAAATTTAAACCAAAATTAAGACCCAAGTTAAAGTTGGTGCTATTTTATGAGACAAATTTTTTTACTAAATTGAGACTCGATTTAAAATTGGTGATTTTTAAGGGAATTGTTCGGGGTAGAGTTTGTCAAATGATTACTCCAATAGCAAAGTAATGATTTTACCCTTAAAAATATGATAAGAATTATTTAATGTAGATTTTGTTTGTCTATTGAAGCAACGTCTTCATATTTCATCGATATATGAGGCTAATTAAATGACTGACACGTAAGATGGGGGTCCCCAAAAGGTTCACTTTTGAAGTCACTTCCCTCCCGATAGAGTGGCACCTGGATAGCTTTCAAAGGAATCATAAAAAAGAACACCGAACTTTTGTGTCTATTTAATTGAGAAAACGCATGTAAGACAATAATAGTATCCAAATAGTTTATATATGACTTTTGTACATGACAGCATTTTAATTTTTACGGCACTGGTCTGACTCACGCATCATTCTTCAAATAAAGAAAAGTTATAGAATCATTTCGCAATGATTAACAATCTAAACAATAAGACTAACGATTGCCTGATCTAGTTGAGTCTCAATAGCATCTAGGCCATGCAATATTTTATCTTCTTTTTTCTTTTTCTTTTTTGTTAAAGACGGGAGAATAATTGCGCCGCCATGCGTCCTTTCTGTCATCGTGACCAACTTCATAAAAAACTAAAAAAACTCAGAGATCAATTGCGCCGCCATGCGTCCTCTCTCTACATTTTTCAATACAATATATGAGGAGACTTTAGGTTTCTCTTGTTGACCATTTGAGCTCATTCATCTATACCAACCAGCCTTCTAAACTAATCGACAGTAATATATTAAAGTTTGGGAAAGTTGTCTAAAAATTTCTCAATATATTATATGGTGGTTCATTTAATTCCAAACTTTTCTTTCCTTCTTCATCTTCATTTTATTAAGGGTTAATACCTTAAAAAAATCTAAACTTGATACATATGTGACAAATTTATTTTAAATTATTTTTTAACCATAAAAAACTCTAAACTAGTACACATTTAATAAATTTACTCTAATTGATCATAAAAAAAACCCAAACTGGTATACTTGTGATAAATATATCTCAAACTAATTTATTCGACTACCAAAAACTCCAAACTAATATATTTGTGACAAATATGCTATTTGTTAAATTGGATTAATATTACAAAAAATCACAAAAATTGTATAACTTTGACAAACGGAGAGTAAAATCTCAAATCAGTATATTAGCTAACTATCATGTGTCATTTAACGTAATAATTTGATAAAAAAATTTAATGAAAACTAATAGAAGATAAATTTATCATAAATATATCGCTTTGTGATAAATTTATCAAATGTATACCAATTTTGGGTTTTTGGTAGTAAAAAAAATTTTATGATAAATTTGTTACAGGTGTACTAATTTGGAATTTTTTAGGGTATTAATCCTTTTTTTTAGTAATTCCTCGTTGGTGGCTGACAAAGTAAAAAGGGAAAAAAAAAAAAAAAATGAAAATGAAAACAATATGAAAAAAAATGAAAATGAAAAAAAAAAATCTTTACAAAAATAGGGCCTATTATGTTAAAAGTACCAATTTTTAACATGAGTCTCAATATAGCTTTTTTTTTTTTTTTTTTTTGGTCATGTAAACAGTACCAACTTTAGATCAAGTCTTGATTTTGGGCTAAACTTTTTTGGTCTCATAAAAAGAAAAATACCAATTTAGAGATGAGGAGGTGACGCGGCTTCAATGCAACTTTGACGATGAGTGATAGTGGGGGAATGGAAGGCCAATTTTTTTTCTTTTTTATTTAATATGGGAATAATTTGGTACTATATTTATTTTCATTATGAGAGATTGTGGGTGGCATGACCAGATATGATAGTTTTTTTTTTTTTTTTTTGTCAATCCTACTCTAACCCTCACTCTCATACTTTTGTCCTGCCTTATTGTAGGGCGTGGGAGTCGGAATCTACTCTTGAAACTAAATCGTTCTCACCCCAACCCCCATTGAGAATGTGGAGATTCGAACTCCCTACCTCCCCCTTCCATGCCCCTTCCATGTTGGAAGGGTGGCTACTAGGGTAAACCCAAGTGGTAGACTCTATTGGTTTACAAAAATTGAATAATTTTAAATAAATATATCAATTGTATCGTTTAAAATAGAGTTAATACCATAAAAAAAAACTATAAATTGGTACACCTATGACAAATTTACCCAAAATTATTTTTTTGACCACCAAAAACCCAAAACCTATGTGACAAATCTACCTCCGTTAGCTTCCGTTCGATTTTGCCGTTAACCTTGCTAACGTGGTTGCTAATGTGGCAAGCCATGTGGAAATTCATAACTTTAATACCATAAAAAATCCCAAACCGGTATATTTATGACAAATTTACCCCAAACTGGTATATTTATGACAAATTTACTCTAAATTAATTTTTTTCAATCATAAAAAATCTAAATTAGCACATGTGCGGCACATTTATCCTCTTTCAATTTTCCCAAATTTGACCGAGTTGTGATGTCCAATCAATTTTATTTTCCATATTACTCTAACATTACCTCCGTATCATTAATAATTGATTTTATTTTTATTTTTATTTTTATTGGAATCATTATTAGAAAGCTATTCAAAGACTACCAAATGTGCACTTCATTCTTGTGTCGAGAGGATGTCCATTAACTAAAAGATGGATAGATCGCTTACACACATATACAAAAGAATTACACTCAAAGTACACCTGAAATCAGTGACAAACATAAGTGATTTTGATTTTGGCATTTCAATGAGTATGCGGTGTACGAGTCAATCATACCATTCATATGCAAGTCCCATGTTAAAATTTTGACACACTTACGATTCAAGGTAGGAAAGACTACGTAATGCTAATAAGAACATGGACTAACACGAATGACCAGCAAAGCAAGAGTAATATGTAAGCGTATAAACAAATTGTGGACAAGCACTAAACCATATGGGGCTAAGACATATAAACATAAAGCTGAGTTTGTCACAAACCAAAAACGAGCGAAGCAACCACGATATGTGCACTTCTTTTTCATATGTGCGCAAGCGATCTATCCATCTTTTAATTAATGGGCATCCTCTCGGTATAAGAATGAAGTGCACATTTGGTAGTCTTTGAATAGTTTTCTAATAACGATTCCAATAAAAAGAAAAAAAATCAAGTATTAATGATATGGAGGCAATGTTAGAGTAATCTGGAAAATAAAATTGATTGGACATCACAGGTTTTGGGAAAATTGAAAGAGGATAAATGTGCCGCACATGTACCAATTTAGGTTTTTTTTATGATAAAAAATTAATTTAGAGTAAATTTATCATAAATATAACAGTTTATAGTAATTTGTCATAAATATACCAGTTTGAAATAAATTTATCATAAATATTCCAGTTGGCCTAATAAACTTAATTTGTAAAATATAAAAATGTTTATGACTCGATTAACAAAAATAAAAAATATTTAGGATTGAATTGATAAAAGTAAAATAAATTTATGATTTTTTAAATAATTTGGACTCCAATAATTAAATTTCATGTGCGGTTCCTAATTCAGCCTAGCAACAGGTCTTCGATGCTCATTATAACTTTCCAATCTTCTTGCTCTCGTTTTCTCCACAAAACAGGGAGAAGACAAAGAGGGAAGGACACCTTTGTTGGTGGGGGCTTTGGCAGTAGGTCTTCGATGCACTTTCCAATCTTCTTGCTCTCGTTTTCTCCACAAAACAGGGAGAAGACAAAGAGGGAAGGACACCTTTGTTGGTGGGGGCTTTGGCAGTAGGTCTTCGATGCACTTTCCAATCTTCTTGACAGGAAGAAGACAAAGAGGGAAGGACACCTTTGTTGGTGGGGGCTTTGGCAGTAGGTCTTCGATGCTCATCATGACGCGCACACCCCGCCAATCTCGCAACGCGCTTTGCGATCAATCCATGGTCAGCGCCTTTTTTGGAAGTTTCCCTCGTCGTTGTCGGCTTGCGGGCGCCTCTGGTCAGCGCCTCTAGAAGTTTCCCTCGTCGTTCGACACCATGGTCATTGGTCAGAGACTCGGACCGATTTTCCCGGTCGTGTCAGAGGCTGACAGTCCGCGTCCGTTGAACATCTTGTGCTTCCCAGTTGTCTTCTATTTTTTCTTCTCCTTTTTCAGTTAGAAGGCATGTCCAGGTATCCAGCTGATCAAACATGAGGTATAGGTGATTAGGAAATCTTTCACAATTCTATAATAAATAAAACAAAAAAGTCAATATCACCAACAATCCTAAATTAATACATGTATAATAAATTTATTTCAAATCAATTTTTAAAATCACTAGGATTCGCCCCAGTGGCCACCCTTCCAACATGGAAGGGAAATGTGAGGGGTTCAAATCTCCACATTTTCAAGAGATGATGGGGTGGGGATGCGTAAGTTTCAGGAGTGGGTTTCGACTCCCACGCATTACAAGAGGCGAGGCAAAAATCTGAGAGTAAATGTAGAGTAGGAATAGAGTAAGACTGAAAAAAAAACCAATTTTTTAACAAAAAAACTTTAAAATGATATACATATGATAAATTAACTTAATTTTTTTTATCATAAAAATCCCAAATTGATATATTTGTGATAAATTTACTTTTATTAATTTCCGTTAAATTGAATTAATATTACGAAAATCATAAAGTGTTATATTGTGAAAAATTGAGAGTAAAACCCCAAATTGATACATGTTATACAATTTAATAATTAGACAGTAAAATTTAATTGGAACTAATGAAAGATAAATTTATCTTAAATATATCAATTTCGATTTGTTTAGGGTAAATTTGTTATAAGTGTATTAGTTTAACTCTTTATATTAACTTAGAGCTTTCATGCAAAGTAGGCATGTAGGGATGCATTTTAGCTTTTCACGCTTTGCTTGTTGGAGTCAGTGACAGTTTTATATTAATTTTGCCCAATAAGACTCACGTTGTTTTTACATATTGATTAAACTAAATGTTTATGATTATCAAGCGACTTTTATTGCTTGCACGCTTATGCATGGTCACATAAATTTGCACGTTTAGGAATAAAATTGGAAAAAAGATCATGTGAAATAACGTTTTATTAAAAAGGACAAAGTATTGGTGATGAGCATTAGCTAAAACTAGCATAATCAGTCTACTAACTCGAAATCTTTGGTTCGCAGAAGTAACGCAACTCCTAACTGGTCTAAAATAAGTTGGTGATGACTCTAATCTCCTTAAATTAATAAAGAATGAGAAATTGTCAACTGGATTTTAGAGAGTCTATGAGAAGAGTAAATGTCACCTCACAAGTGGATTGTACGCGTCCACCTAGCAATTTTGTTAGACCTTCAAAATTCGTCTTAGGATTGCGACAGTTCAGTGACACGATCCTGACAATCAAATTTGGCGTAAAGGGCTTATTTAAATCATGTGTTTTCCAAAAGAATGTCCACGAGGCCAACAGATTTGAAAGGTAACAATTTTCCTAATTAAAGTGATCCTTCTATTACTCGTCAGTATACTCACATAATTCAATAAGAGCATAAAAAGAGTATTAGAAGATGAACCACCTCTTACACTCCGTTCATTTCGGGAAAAATAACTTCCAAAAAAATATTTTTCGAATTTTCCGTCATTCATTTCATGAAAAATGAATTGTTAGGGAAAACGTTTTCCATTAACAGAACAAAGTCTTCTAAAATAGGGAAAAATGTTTTCCACTTTTCAAAAAAACGAAAACATTTTCCATATATTCTTTCACCTCACCTTCCTTCACCAAACACATTTTCCTTTTATTTTTTCTTTTTCTTTTTCAAAAATCAATTTAAAAATATTTTTGATCTTTTTCTTTTTCTTCTTCATTGGCTAGCTGGCGACCAGCCACAAGTGAGCTCAAGCCTCGCTCAAGGTCGCCAAAACCTTGATTGGCCTCAAGCAAGCTCAAGCCTTACTAGATCCGGTGAGTTGGGCGGGGTTAGGCTCAAGCCCCACCCATGTTGCTAAATTTGGTGAGGCTCGAGCTTGCCGACGTTGGACAAGCTCGGCCCGGCAAGCTCAAGCCTTGCCGGCTTGTGGTAAGGCTTGAGCTTGCCTATAGCTGGTCACGAGTCGCCGCCATCGCAAATGACTAGCCAATGAAGAGGAAAAAGAAAATGAAAGAAAACGAAAAAAATAATATAAAAATTTTTAAAAAGATTTAAAAATATAATAAAAAAAATATTGAAGGGGGATGATGAGATTTTCCTTACTGAATAGTGGAAAATATTTTCTAGTTTAATTTCAAGGTTTAACCTAATACGGAAAACATGGTTATTTTCTTGGAAAATAATTTTCTAGAAAAATATTTTTTAGAAGTGTCACATTTTTCATGTAACGAATGAAGCGTTAATATAAATGTGCACTAAAACAAGAAGAAGAAGGAAGTTCTCAGTGGCAATAGAGATTATGCCGCCAAGTCTTGATCAACGTCGCGGACTCACATTAGTCAATCCTCGGAAAGGGAAAAAAAGTGATATGACAAAACATGTAAATAAATAAATAAATATAAGGTTTGCGAATGCTGAGTTTTAGTCCGAAATTCATTTTATTTGCAATTAGTCATCCACCCGCACGTTGCATGAATTACTTAAAATCATATATTGTTAAATGCACTGTAAGCAAATTTTATGTACCCACCAAACGTATTTCGCATTAACGTGCTATTAAGGAGTCAACAAAAAGAAAACACGTTTTTGGATAACTTGAAATAAGGTTGATGGAAGTTGATTTTAAGATTTTGGGGGGACAGTTTGATGGAAATGAATTCCATGCAAATATAAAAAAGTAAACACGTTTAAAATGAACATCGTTGTTCTTCAAATTTTTAAGACTTTCATATAGCAATAGGAATTTTCAATGTATTATATTACAGAGTTAAAATTGGAGTTGAAAGAATGTTCCTCTCTGTATCCGTCACATAGTACTTCACTTTGTCATTGTTATTGCCACTTGCTGGATCCACTGATTTGATGTATGCTTTCATTGTGCACTTTCAATAGCTATAATATGTTCCATCAAAATATGGAGGTCTCGTAATTGATTGTCCTTCACAGACTCCTGCACCAGTATGACTAGCCATGGCAAATCTTTATGCTCTTGAAATAAAGCACTTCAAAATATATGAGCAAGCTGCTATCACATCATTTATTATTGCTAAATATGCAACTTAGAGAGGGGATGAAAAGGTTGATAGTCAAAATTTGGTCGATTTTTTGGTATTAATAAAATCAAAGTTTGATGTATGTAGTAACTTGATGTTATCAATTAAATATGCTTCTATCAAATAAGTATGAAGAGAGAGAGAGAGAGAGAGAGAAGAATTCTACATAAATCTTATAATAGTGATTTGATTTAGATCAAGTCTACATCTGTTGAGAAAACAAACCTATGAAATTTTGATGATTCTAAAACTATCCTATCTTCACAACAAGTGCAGATAGTCGTGGAAAGCTTAAGAAAGACCATGATGACATCAACGATGTTTGAGAGTTTAGTGAAGACTAATGGTTATCCATAGGAGATGAATAAGTTGAATATGATGAGGATCTCATGAAGACTTATTAGTACCATAGTTAATATTTCATCAACATGAAGTCTTTGGAAGCTAACATACCGAGAAAGATCATTGGATGATTGATCACTAATCATTTCACACAGTTCAACCATGGATAGCATCAATAGACTAATAATTATATACACGTGTTGATATCAAGTGATAAAAAGCTTTGTATCATTATGATATCGAGTCTTGAGAATGTTGGTGAATGAGTTGTTTGAAGACAACCATTTGCCAAAAGGACTAAAACCGTTAACATGCTGAGAAAACCATAGGAAAATCGAGAACAAGTAAGATAACAATATACAAATTTCCAAAGGAGTAATAGATGTATAGCATCAACAGACTCCATTTTGGGAAAACCTTGGAATTGCTCCAACAATGGATTGTTTAGGCAATTCTAACCTTGGTTACTACTCCAATCAATCCCTAACGTCTCCTTGCATCCCAAAGAGTCTCCAACAAATTGATTGGAGATTATATAAGGATTAAAGAAGCTAAAAAGGGTTGAATGAAATTAAAGAAATAATGGTGCTGTTCATTATTCTTTCTCTTTGATAATATTGTACATATGTTCATCTAAAAGTTCTTTGTGCAATATTCACAATGCTTTGTAATCGTGTTAAAAGCAAGTGTACAAGTGTAATAGTAGTACTCATGTCATGATAATGTCATATGTCATTTTATAAGAATAGTACGTGTTGATTGTAACTTTGCTTAAAGATTCCTAGGGACTCTAGCTAGTGTTGAGTTTGTTACCTTGGAAAGAGGATGTAGGCTTAAGGATAAAGCCAAACCTCCATAAATCCCCATACAATCTTCTCTATTTTCTCATTATTGCCTCTATTAGCTTATTATTTGATATATCTACTTGTTAGCAACATTTATACATGTCACCATTGATCTGCTATCGATTACTACCAAACTATTGTTATAGTCTTCAGCAAAAATATTTGTTTGAAGTTTGATAAAAACCTATTTACTTCTCATCTAGATTGTATTGCTAGCTTCAACAATGTCCACTACCCTAGACTAACCAATAGGCTTGATTTCACTATAAATTCCTTAAGAGGTTACAAAGTAGACCATACTGCTTCTTCTCAAAGCTATTAGATCACACTACCAAATTCCAAGTGCTACTATGGCAACCATACACTTTTCAAAAGAGATTATAGATAGTGAATCACTCTCAGTAAATGACTTTTTGCTCAACAAAAATATAAGGTTATGTTCGATGGTTAAGATAAAATTTATCATATCCTTATTTAGTGCCTTTTCAAGATATAATAGAGTCGCATACAAAGATATAATACCCGAATAAAATTATTCCATGGAGGAAGTGGAATAAATGTGGATATGATTTATAATATTCATAATATAAAATTTATTTTTCTAGAATAAAAAACTTATTAAATTAATAAAATTAAAATAATATTTGAATTCTAAAATAAAAATTCAAAATAACGAAAAAAAAAACAATTTCCTTTTTTTTTTTTTATTTCATGTTTTTATTAGTATATTTGAATTTCTTTCTATCTTGTAAGATAAATTCAATATATAAATATATATTTAGTATTTAGGCATTTTAGTATTATTTTTACTATTTAATAACATTGTATTAGAGAATGATGGAAGAGGGACAAAGAAATAAAAAAAAAAAAGAATTAAAAAAGAGAGGAAAAATTTTTTTTTAAAAAATAAGCAAATAAAATGAAGTAGGCAAGAATGTTATGAGATATTCTTATCGTCTCTATTTTTGTAATTGTTAGGTTCATTTATAGTAATAAACTATTTATATCAAGCAATGGAAATGATAAGATATAAATATATCCGACTTTACTTTTGCAATTCACCAAAATAGTGGATAAAAAAAAAAGCAAATTCCAAAATTTCATATCTTATCCTATTTAGTCCTATTGTGATTAAAAATCAAAACAACCAAACTTAACCTAAGGGCCTGTTTGGTAACCATCAAAATAATAACTGATTCTGAATTTTTGTTTCTGAGAGTAGTTTGGGAATAGAATTGCGTTTAGTAAAATTTTTATTCTTGGGAACAGATTTGGAGTAGAATTAAGAATAAAAAAAAACTTGATTCTTGTTCTCGGAATAAAAAAATTAATAAAAAAAAGTGAAACTCTTCCTCTGCTCATACGTTCTCTCCCTTCTTCTTCTTCCCTTTTTTCTTCTTTTTCATCTATCGTTGCCGTCGCCGCCGCCGCGGTTGCCATTCGCCACTTGTCGCCCACCGCCACTAGTTGCTGGCAACCGGTCTAGTGAGCTTGCTGAAGGCTCGCTAGGCCAAGGCGAGGTTCGGCAAGCTCATCGGAGGCAAGCCCAACCATCGATGAGGCTCAACCTCGCCAGCCTCGCCTAGCCCCACTGGTGGCCAGGCAGGCCTTGCCCAGCCTTGGCGAGGCTCACCTAGCCACCGGTGAGGCTGGGCCTCGCCCAGCCCTAGCGAGGTCGGTCTCGCCAAGGGCTAGCGACGCTCCGGTGAGGTTGCCGGCCACTTGAAGAAGAAGAAGAAGAATAGGAGAGAAAGAAAAAAAAAAGTAAAAAAAGTAAAAAAAAAAAAAAAGAGTAAAAATTAAAAGAAATTGATTTGGAACACAATCAATGAGTATGGTACCAAATGCAATTATATTCTAAAATCGGAAATTTTGGACAGTTACCAAACGGCTTAAAATGCTTAGAAATTGTTCTCGGGAGCAGAATAAAAAATAATAATTTATGATGAGAATCTATTATCGGGAACAAAATTGTTACTAAATGCACCCTAAGTGTAGCGAAAAAATAATCTTTTCTTAGTTTTTAGTTCTCGCAATTCATGTGTTCTTCACCATATGTTGATATTTTGATACAGTCTTCAAGATCCATGGAATAATCTTCAGGAAAATCAATTTAGCCGTTGAAGATACATGGCACAATTATTAGAAAATTTGGTCATTCATACAATCAAATATTGTATTTTAGGAAATAATCATTTTCATCAATTTGATTGACGATTGATTGGATTTTCCTCCACGTATCATTCTTTAGAGCTCCAAGGATGTGGTTTTCTATTAATATTCATTGAGATTTAGATTAATAGTCAACGGAATATCTAGGTATTTAAATCGTAAGAGGTATCTGTAAAATATGCATGTTCTTCTCAGCTTATATATGGATTCGCCTCCATCAGTAACACATGAGTCTATTAAGGTTTCCAGCTGGTGGTTGACTTTCATATTGCTTTCCTACGTATTATAACGTTTGTGTAAGCTATTCAACCTTTCATGATACCTCCAAATCCTCATGCATTTCCCAATCTCATGAACTATTTCACCTCCATTAAGGTGCGCTTCCAGCCATTATCAATCTTTTTACTTCATACACCGGGTTCTATTAGTGTTAATAGAGCTTCACCTGTACTTGTTCAACCTGAGATAAGACAATATATGCATTTGTCTAACATTTGATGTAGACAAATAATTATGTCAACTTCAAAAAACTAGATGAGGTTTTCTCAACATATCCTTCATCAGCTAATCTCTCTAAGTTAGCAAATTACTATAAGGCAAAACTATCCCCAAGAAAAGGAGGGTAGAAGAAAATGATGATGCGGTATCATAGTTACAGAAAAGTATCTCAGAAAGCTTGGTTTTCTTTTCTTCTTTTTTTTTTTACCTCGTCCCACGTTGGTTGAGATGCTTCTCTAGTTCAGTTTATTAATTGGTTCATCTTATAAGCTTCGTATCAACAAGAAAAATACGTTGGGCTAGCGCACATGAGATTGGGCCCAACCTTGTGTAAAGTTGGATCCCCCCCCACACCGGAATTCTAGCCGTTTACTATTTAATCTTTTTTGCTGTTACTTAGCTAGACAGTACGACCGAGTTTTCTATAAGGATTAGCCTGCTGGGTGTGTGCTGGTTTCATGCATGATCTTGTTCCCGCCACACCCAAATAGTTATGCTCACACTAGTGCTTGCGCGCCTAAAATATTTGTATAGTTGTCGGTGGTTTTCAAGAATTTCTTCCAACAATAACTATGGCCAGAAGTTTACCTAGCATTTTCCATCCTTTTATCTAATTGTGATAAAAAGAGGTCCTCGGATCACCCCGTATCTAATTTCTCATGAGGTATATTGACTTCACATTCAATGTAATAGTCTTCTTTTTTTCAGTGTAATGCCGATGACCGCATGTCTTATTTTAAAATCTTCGTGGTGTTCAATGTGCGGTAAAACACACGTCTGTTCACTCATTTCAAACTATTCTCTATCAGCATCCCATAATAGCGGGGCCGCATGTTTCATGGCTCATTTGAAAACCTTTCGTTGTGGTCAGCATACATCGGCTGATCACCACTGGCACTTTGATTATGCTCCGGTTTGTGTCAGATTTTAATGAGTAGCTGTTCCCGAGCGGGTCAACCTTTCCAAAAAAAGGTAAAACAGACGGTCACGACTCACCGTAACAAGTGGTCATGTGCCGAGAGAGCAATGGAGAAAAAGATCTGATGGACAAAACAACTATGGACAGATATTGCAATGTATCATGATTGACAAAAACGCTGTGTCTCTACGAGCGCGTGTGAAAGAGAGAGAGAGAGAGAGAGAGAGAGGGAGAGAGGGCTCACAATCTGATTTTCATTATAAATAGGCCGAGGGAGCTTGCATTGTGAATGGACACGGTACAGCAATTTCTTTGCTTTGATTTTGGGGGTGTTTCGATGGCAAATTCTAGTCAAATGATGATCCAATTTGGCCAACTCAAGAGCAAGCTTTTTCCTCCTTTTGCTCCTCCTCCATTCTATCCAGGCCTCCTATACAAGAGAGCATCACAATTCCAATTGCAAGTCTCTCCCTTCACTTTGACCTCTTTCTTTCCACACCGCTTCTCTTCTCTCCCACATAGCCTAATCGCCAGGCCACAACTCTTCTCACGCCCCTCCCCCATTCCTTGGTGTGTTCATGATACGTTCATCAGTTATAAACAAGCTGACACGCGCAACTTTGTGAGCCATCTCTATGATGCTCTTGAGCGGAACAAGATAAGGGCATTTGTCGACCATACTCTAGAAAGAGGACTAGAGATCGCACCAGTAATCAATGAAGCAATCGAGCAGTCAAGGAGCGCTATCGTTGTCATGTCTCAGAACTACGCCTCCTCACCGTGGTGCCTGGATGAGCTGGATAAGATCCTCGAGTGCAAGGGAAAGAAAGGCCAGCTGGTGTTCCTTATTTTCATGGACGTCGACCCTAGAGAGATGCGAGAGCAGTCTGGACCATTCACGAGGATTGGCCAAAGCGAGAAGGGTTACGGGCAGGAGAATGTGGACAACATCCAGAGGTGGAGAGATGCTCTCCGCAAGGCCGGCAATCTCACTGGTTGGCCTCTCGAAAACAGGTACTAACTTTCTCTCTTCCTTCAGTGTTTTCTAGGGAGGATTCTTAAAGGAAATTACTTATTTGGTCCGCGAAACAACAAGACTTGCTCTTTAAGGCCAGTCTTTTAATCTGTGGGCAGTAGGAATATTTGGAAATGCTTGGAATCCTTTTACTAGGAAACTAACTTTCATAGAATAAGACTCCAACTCAATTTTATGGCTCACCAAAGAGATTCAACATCAACACCGACAGCATCTTTTCATTTATATATTCACTAGTTCATAGCTGGCAGGAAAAAAACACGACATTTTGTGCTATTATGATTGTTATGCTTACAGTCCTTGACACTGTGTTATCTTCTATAAACAACCATTTTTTTCTTAGCGTTTATCAGATTTACGTCCGAAGCATATGT
Source organism: Eucalyptus sideroxylon (assembly GCA_014182405.2). NCBI lineage: Eukaryota > Viridiplantae > Streptophyta > Magnoliopsida > Myrtales > Myrtaceae > Eucalyptus > Eucalyptus sideroxylon. Next base: position 28,156,449 of record CM024554.2, on the reverse strand, counting down.
TTCAGCACATACTGATTTCCACGTACAGCAAAATAGAAGTGTTCAGCTAAGTAATACGATAGGTCATTATTTGGAAAGAAAAGAAGTGTTTAGATTTTTTCAAGTTGTAACCCTCATTTCATATTTTTGGATTTGATAACCAAACAACAAACCAATTTATTCTCCTCACTTCTTCCCCCAAGCATAAAGAAATCACTCCTTCATGCATCATTTCCCTCACTTACTCTGAGTACCATTGTTTAAAACATAGGAGTGGGTGAATTTGAAAGCATATGAGCTCCTTTTTCTATATGAGGTTATCAGAACGCCCATTCTTTTCGTTAATATTGAAGAGAAGAAAAGCCGGCAAGTCCAGACATCTTCCACGGCCAACACAGGGTAAACCCTAGCTATGATGCAACCCTTCCTTTCACCAGAAAAACTTTCCATTATGGAATGATCTTTCTGTCAAAGACCAAAAAGAAAAGAAAAAACAGTAGTTAGTCTTTGTTTTGTTTGGACCGTGATACCTTGCTAGGGTTTAATAGAATATTCTGCCTCCAGTTCGTTGCCCTTCTATCTTGTTGTTGCTGCTCTCTAATCTCTCTCGCTCTCTCTCTCAAGTTTTTATATGACATCATTGTCTGCCAAGAAACTTTCTATAGCAGAACCTTTTCTTTCGGTGTGCATACAGAGTTTTTCATCGACTGATAACTATCCCGCTTCTTTTAATTTGTGGCTTATAAGATTAGCCAATCTCTCACACGCCTTCAATTATATTGGATTAGATATTGAATATTGCATTCAATTATATGGACGATACTCCACAGTCCTAGATTATAATCTTAATTATCTTGTCTTCATTTTTTAGTGGCATGAATCACCAGTTACACCTTTGTTGTCGACAATTTGCAGACTTGAAGCTGAATTCATCCAATCCGTTGTGGAGAAAATCTCAAGAAGACTAAGCGGCTTGCACAAGAAACCGCTTGCTTTCCATCTAGTTGGGTTAGATTCTCAGGTACAAGCCTTGTACTCCTTACTCCAATTAGAGGTTGAGGAGGTCCTAATCGTGGGAATTTCCGGGACTAGTGGAATAGGTAGGACTACAATAGTGAGGGCTTTGTACCACCAAATTGCAGATCAATTTGATCGGAGCTACTTTCTCTCGAACATGACGGATATATCGAGCCAAGCTGGCATCATTAAAATCTTGGAGATCCTTTTTGGTGACATTCCTAGCAATTTGGAGTTTAGCGATGATATTCATGTAGCAATCAACCTGATGAGGAGTAAGCTTCACAACAAGAGGGTTTTGTTGGTGTTTGACGATGTTGAAGGATTGGCGGAGCCACTAAGCCACCTGATCAAAGCATTAAACTTAGGCTCGGGAAGTAGAGTTATTTTGATACCTCGCCACAAAGAAACCTTAATCAGCCTATGCAGTGAAATCTATAAGGTACGACCACTGAATGATGACCAAGCTCTTGAACTTTTCAGTTGGAATGCGTTCCAAGAACGATATCCCCAAAATGATTATAAGATGCTCTCAAATTGCTTCATCAGTTTTTTCAAAGGGCTTCCTTTGGCACTCACCGTAATGGGTTCTTTCTTGAATGGCAAAAGTGTCAAAGAATGGCAAGGAGCTTTTTGTCGACTAAAAAGAATCCGTCAGGTAAAGATTCATGACATACTAAGGATTGTTATCGATGGCCTAGAGGACAATGAGAGGACAATTTTTCTTGACATTGCTTGTTTTCTTAATGGATATGACAAAGAAGAGATCATCAAGTCCCTAGACCAATGTGGTGTCCACGCTAATAGTGGAATTGAGATTCTAGCTCAAAAGTTGCTCATATACATCGATGAAAATAACAAAATATGGATGCATGATTTGTTTGAAGAAATGGGTAGACAAATTGTCATTCAAGAGTGCCCTAAAAATCCCAGTAAGCGAAGCAGAATTTGGCATCATGAGGATGCTCTACAAGTGTTTAAACAAAATTCAGTAAGCATTTAATGGCCTATTTGAATAGTCATAATGATTCCAAGTGCTTCCAATATGCATAATTATTTTTATTTCACTCTACCAGGGAACAAATGCCATTGAAGGTATTAAACTAGACAAGGTTGCTGTAGAAGACTTGATCATGAATGCAGACTCGTTCAAAAAGATGAAAAAACTCAGGTTATTTATAATGATTGATCATGTTCCTCATTGTGGACCGGCTGGACATCTATCAGAGAAGTTGTGGAGGTGTTTTGCAGGGAACAGCAATAATATGTTCGCACTTTTGGACGCTCTGGTGAAGGAGATTTTCAAGTTCTGGTCTCGCGGCGGCGGAGCCTGAAGAACACGGTCAACGGATGCGAGCGTTGCATGTAGGAATAAACTCCAAAGAATACGGAAATCCACGCACGTGGATGGACTTAGTTCATTGGACCTTGGCCCATTAGCCCAATTTAATTTCTCGTCAAAAAACTTTGCCATTTACTTTATTAAGGCCACCGTTTCTCTCTCAATTTTTTATTTTTTTTGTCCTTGTTTTCTTGCTACTTTTCTGATCAAGTCTCTATGTTTTCAGCCTTTCTAATCAAGTCCTCCAACATAAAATCTGACTAAATCCAACTGAGCAACTATTAAAAGACGGCGAAGCATAACTTAGATCAAGTATTGTCTGTGTGAACACCCACCGTGAATAGTGAATTGGTGAGGGCATGAAAGCAAACTAAAAAGCTTAATCCGTTCATTAACTCCAACCCTACAGTGGTATCCATGTAAGTCATATTTAATTCACATTAGTCTTTAGTTTTCTATGATGGTCATGTCAATTGGATTTGGCTGAATTCTACACCAAGAAGACTTGATTAACCATTTTGCGTAAGTAAAAGCATTTGATTAGATAAATTTGAAGTATAGGGACTTGACTAGTATTAAAGCATACAAAACCAAAACAATTTGAGCGAGAAATAAATGCAAAAGAAGAAGAAGAAGAAGAAGTAAACCTAACGCAATGAATTTACCTGCTTTAGTAGTGTGCCTACTCTACAAAGAGATCAACGAGATAGTTCCACTACAATTGGTTATGTCAATTGGATTTGGCCGAATTTTGTACCAAAAAGACTTGATGAAACATTATGCATAAGTTAAAGGATTTGATTAGATAAATTTGAAGTATAGAGACTTCATTAGTGTTAGAGCATACAAAACCAAAACAATTTGAGCAAGAAATAATCGCAAAAAAAGAAGAAGTAAACCTAACACAATAGATTTACATACTTTAGCAGTGTGCCTATTCTACAAAGAGATCAATGAGATAGTTCCATTATAATCGGTAAAGAGGAGATTATATTCACCTAGTCATATTTACTCACAAGTGTTTCACGACCCCGATTATACCCAAATAAGCCCCACATGAGTTAATCAAGAAAATCTCTTACACTAAGTTTTTCTTTGCGATTCCCTAAAAGCTTTCCTTGAGCTGGACTTGATGTAACAAGTGAAATAGGTCAAAACCTTTGTTTCTATTTGATCCCGTGCACATTCATTTGTCCGCTCGAAGCGAGTCGGACGTACATAATCTCTCGCCCTAAAGATCGCTCAAGTTGGACGTCCAATATTGGACATCCAAAATGCTGGAATTTCCAACTTTTACATCCCAACACAGGAACGAAACAAACAAAACAACAAGCACGGCAAGAATAAACAACTGGCTAAGCACAAACACCTCGGCAAGAGAGAAAAAATCCTCTGACTTCCATGCTCAAAAATTGTTCCCGAGAGCAGAATTATAAAAAAATCATTTCTGATCAAAAATTGTTCTCCAGAATAGAAGCGTTACTAAACGTGTCCTTAGTTGATCATCCAACTAGGCTGGATGTCTAATTTTACCTCCGAACATCCATCCTTTTCATTTCCGACGCAAAGTAATCCCAGAACTTTGGATTCATTCTGGTTGTCTACTACATGATCTTTTCACCTACCACAAATGTTGATCAAGTTCGAATAGTATTGGAACTTGATTGATGGGTAGACCTATCAAATGGGTGGGTAAGGTTAGGTTTAGATCATGTCATAAATAGTTTGACCCAAATTGGGTCATTTAACTCGTTTATGACCCATTTATCATAATACAAATTTATTGACACATACTTGATCCCACACCCAGCCTAAGCCACTTAACTAAATTTAGGAAAGCTTGTTTATTATCAAAATATGGTATTGCTAAAATACTTTCATGCAATACAAATTTAGTGGACAATTTTTATAATTTTTATAATTTTTATAATTTTTATAATTAAGCATCCTTTTTAAAATGTTTTCGAAAAAGTCATTTTTTTAGGAAAATAACAATACTTTCTAAAATTTGCCTGAATTATTAAAATAAATCAGAAAATATTTTCCACCACTTTGTATAAAAGATCCCAATTTGATTATTCTCCGTACACTCTTTTTAATATGTTTTATTATTATTATTATTATTATTATTTTAAAAATTATATTATTTTTTATTAAATTTTATTTAAAAAAATATTTTTTTTTTTTTATTTTTAAAAACTTTTCTTTTTTTTTCTTTTTACTTCTTCTTTGATTGGTTGCTAGCCACAACAATGGTAAGCGATTGGCCACAAGCGAGCTTGAGCCTCACCGTAGATCAGTAAGGCTAGAGTTTGCGCGATTTTAGTGAGCTAAGTTGAGCCAACCTTAGGCGAGGCTCCACCTTGCCAAATTTGATGAGTCGAGCTAAGCTCGCCTTAGGCAAGGGCTCCACCACACTAGATCTAGCAAGCTCGAGTCTTGTTAGATTGATAAGGTTTAAGTCTCGTTAGATGTCGGAGAGGTCTTGGCCTCGCTAGATCGGCAAGCTCAAGCCTCACGAGCGCTAAACCTTGGTGAGCTCGTCCCTTGCTTGGCTGGTCATTGGTCATCGCCGTGGCCAGCCACCAGCTGAGGAAGATGAAAGAAGGATGAAAAAAGAAAAGAAAAAAGAATTATAGTTTCTATTTTTTGAAAACATTTTTACAAGGCTGAAAAAGGGAGAGAGAGTGTCTGAGTCGAGTGAGTTGAAAATGGGCTCTAAACTCAACCCATTTGGACCCATTTATTAAAGCCTTTAAATTTGAAACTCATTTAAGCTAGACTCTTCAAAATTAAAGTGACCTATATATGACTCATTTATGTTTTAAATGACTCATTTATGAGTTTAAGACCCATTTTAACAGGTCTATTAATGGGATATGCCTTGTTAACATGTCCACCAAATCATTTTCCATGTATAGCTTTTGAATAGAATCATGGATAAATAATATTGCCTAATATTAATGTCTTTGTCCACTCGTGATACATTTGATCTTTGGTCAAATGTATTGCACTTGATCATCACGATAATGAACAATCTTCTTTTGCTGCAATCTCAGATCACCGAGTAAACTGTTGGGAAAACATCCTGTGATATTTTGAAATTGACAGAACTTTATGTCTATATCAATATTTGATATATGTAAATGTTGTCTTATCTCAAGATGAACTATACAAGTAGAGCTTTATCACCACTAATGGATCCTCAAGTATAAAGTGAAAGACTATTGATAACTAGATAGACCTTGAAGGAGGTAAATATGTCAAAGAATGGGAAGTTCATAGGGGCTTGGAGGTACCGTAACAAGGTGAACAATTCATATAGTATCGGTTATACTCTAGAAGAGAAAGTGGAATGTAGTATGTATATCAACTATCGATGGAAAAGCTTTAATATATTCACATTGCTGATAGACCCAATCTCTTATATCACTTGAGAAGAATGTACATGTTAAATGATTACACTTCATGATTTGAAGACCTAAATTTCCGTTGATTATCAATCTAAGTCTTAAGAAATATTGACAGCAAGCCACGGGCCCGATACTCTAGGAAAAAAAATGAAAGGAGGAATGCAATTTTTTTTCAATCAAATTGGTGAAAATGATCATTTCCACATATGGGTGATCCTATTTGTGGAAACCACACTATTGTTGGGAAGATTTGATTTATGGGCAACCAAATCTCCCACTAATTGTGTCGTTTATCTTCAACGACTAAATTGATCCTACTAATGATTATCCAATCATTAGCTAGGATCTTAAAGACTATGAAAAGATCAACACACGTTGAAGAAGACATGAATTGTGAGAATGCCTACAAATTGAGAAAGCTTCATTTATTGAGGTGCTTCACTGATTTATTATCTTTTGAGAAATATACAAGCATCGTAATAGTGCTTGGAATTTTATAATGTGATCTAGCAACTTTGGGTAAAATCAGCATAGATACGTTGTAAACTCTAAAAGAATTATTAGTGAAATCAAGTCTATTGATAGCTGTTAGTTAGGGAATCTAAATTGAGCCACTATAAAATTTGCATTCACCTCTTCCATTAATTTCCAATTTCTAGTTTGACAAAAGCATATCACACTTGATATCATTAGCTTATTCTTGCATATTAAAAAAAAAAAAAGTTCCCACAAATATCAAACTTGACTTTATAAATCTACAAATTCTATCAAATTTCAATTATCAACCTATTTATCCATCAATAAAAGTACCAAAAAAGTCATAAACCTATTACATCAGTACTAATTTAGTTCTAAACTTTTCAATTGAACCAATTTAATCCTAAACTTTTCACATTGGTACCAATTTAGTTCATTTAGTTAATTTTTGCTTACTAGCGCTAATGTGGACACTAGTTGGTGGTCGGATGTTGACGTGACAATTTTTAAATTTTTTAAAATTTTTTCAAATTTTCTATTAATTTTTTTTTCCTTTTTCTTTTCTCTCTTCTTCCTTCTTGAACTGTCCTCATGGTGGCCGGTGAGGCCTCGCCTAGGATCATGGGTGAGGCGGCTTCACCCAGGGCTATGAGTGAGGCAGCTTCGCTTAGATTTGGGAGAGACCAACCTCGTTCGCGGCCTTAGGCAAGGCCCCGGCCATAGGTGAGGGCTTCACAACCCTCGCCCAGTGGTCGACAAGCCTTATCAGAGACTCGCAGACCACCATGAGGACAGTCTTAGGAGAAAGAAGAGAGAAAATAAAAGGAAAAAAAAAAGAAAAAGAAAAGAACAAAAGTAATAGAAAATTTGAAAAAAAAATTGATTAAAAAATTGTCATGTCAACATTGGGCCAACGACCAATGCCCATGTCAACATTTGACCACCAGCCGACCTCCACCTCAGCGTTGACTAGCCAAAATTGACTGGATGAACTGAATTTGTACTAATGTGAACATGTTTAAACTAAATTAATACAAATACAATAGGTTTATGACTTTTTTGGTACTTCTTTCTCCATCCATCTCTAGGTTGCATATTTAACCATAACACAAGCCTCTAAGCCAAATAACTTCCTCGATCTCCTTGGTTGACACCATATGTATTGCTTCAAGGGTCAACAAAGCAACTACGAATTGTAATTACACTCATAAACTGACGACACAACCCACAAAGCTAAACATGTAACCTCTCAAGGACCTTTGTCCATCCATGTCACTAGCAAAATTACAATCTATTAAATGTTATAGCATTCGAAGTCCGTCTCTTCCCAAATGTTAAGCTCACATTTTGTCCCTTTTAGGAATCTTAGAACCCATTTCACAGCTTCCTAATGTTTCTTTCTAGATTACTAATAACACTACCAATAGCAATACCATAAGGAACACAAAACATATATTCTTTATCTTATTCTAACCACAGTGCAAGACCAACTAAAAAGCTTAAAATATGTAACTAGTCGGGTACTCACTGGTTTGGCTTTATGCATGCTAAGCTGCCTTAACACTTTATATATGTATCACTCTCTAATAGCTAACACATCCATACGAACCTTTTCCTTTGGACCTTCTTACTCTTTTATCTCAACTACACTTAGCTGATGTTACAAATTGTTAATGTATCTAAAAACTCCTTTTTGTTAGGTTTGACATAATAAGTGAAATATGTGAAATCTGGTATTTTATTTGTTTTTCCATGCTCATTTATACATCCACTTGGTTTGGATGTTCGAAGTCTCTCAACCAAAAAACTGCTTAAGTCAAACATCTGATCAAGGAAGGACCGGTGTTTGAAATTTTTGAATTTCCAGCTTTTACATCCTAGTTAGACAACCAACCAACCAACCAACCAACCTTGCCAGACATTTGATCTTCCCTCTAAGTGTTCGTTTTTCCCATTTCAAATCAACGGTAGCCTCCAAATTTTTGTGCCCGCCACATGATTTAGAACATCCAAAAAATGTCTTTGTTATGACTAATGCAAAAAACTACAACAAAATTAAAACTGAGAAGAATCAAGGAACATGTAGATTTATGTGGAGAATCCTTACAGGAAAAACCACAGGGAGAGGAGAAGCAAAATCCACTATGGAAATTCAAGGATTACAAAATATGCTCAAAAGCTAAAGATTCTTTATGTCATGCTTCTTAATCTAATGACTTGAGAAAAAAATATTTATACTTCTCCTAAGTTCTAATATTGACCTAAGCCTATAGAGAATTCAAGACATACTCAACAAATCTCCATCTTTACTTGAATAAGACATATAATCTTCTCCCCCTATTAGAGTAAAACTCAATTGCAAGAAACATTAACCAAATCAATGCTTGGATTTGGCAATTGGTAAGGCCTATCAGCTAGATTATTTTTTGTATTAATCTTCATGACCTTGATATAACGATTAGTAAGAATATCTCAAATAAAATAATACCACACATCAATGTGCTTTCACCTCACATGATATATCTAATCTAGTCACATCTAATCTAGTAAGTATTTGAAGAAATAAAAGTTTTTTTCTTTTTGAAGGTTGCATAGATTTTATTGCAATTATGTCTAATTCCCTTTATTGTTGTTCTATAAAAAGATGAAGAAAAGTTTGGAGAAATAGTGATAATAAAAATATATAAGTGATTTTCAATTTCACAACAAGAACATGTTTTTAACTATCAATTATTTAGTCTCTATTTTCATGCGTGAGTAGACCTAACCAATGGGCAAATGATTCGGCTGGGCTAGGTAGGCTTGGTTGCATTTTTTTGGGCCCATCAGGTGGGCCTAGACAAAGTTTCCAGATCTGGTCAATTGGTGGGTCAGCCCTCGACAAGGGCCTTGACTCTTTAGGCCTGGTTGACTCTTTAGGCCTGGATTGGCTTGCCCATATATTCATTAAAAGATATTATAAAATATTTTTTTATCAATAATATTACTCTGATAATTAAATTATAAAAAAATAATAGGATAAAAAGAAGCCAAAATTTCTAATATAGTAGTGAAAATAGTATAAAACTCATAGGTCAAGTAATAAGATAAAATAACACAATGTATCTACAATTTTTTTTTTTCATGTGTTTTCCATTTCTATGTATTTTTTTAGCTGACAAGTTTAAAGATTAAAAAAAAAAAAAAAAAAAGAGGTGGCCCAATGGGTGGATGTGGCCTGTCCAAGGTTTTTTCTTTGGCTGGGCCTAAGTACTTGCCCAATCCCGCAAGTTCAGGCCTAGGCAAGACCTTAGGAGGGTGAGGTCCGACCAAGCCCGACCAGAATCCATCTAAATTGGCCAAATGAACAAGTCATTTCTCCTTAATCTAAGTGCGTTGTTTTCTTTGATCAAAGATGGAAGAAAATATATGATTTTTATCGATGCACCAGAACCTTGCAAAGCCAAATTGAGATAAGAGTAGCCAATTTGAAAACCATAGTACCTATTCTTTTATGTGTGAAAGTTGTAAAAAAATGATTATAAGATGATGGTCATATTTTTCATAGACGGACTAACATGAATAAAGAAGAGTATTATATAGTTCAAAGACTCGATTTCATCAAAATAAAAACATTTAAGGAGTTGATTGAACATATTGCAAAAAATTAAAGATTAGTTTACAAATGATGTAGTCTCACATGATTCAAAAGATTTAATGTAAACTCTCTCGAATCAGTCAAATTTTCGAAAATAAAATAGGGTGGGTAATGGAAAAAAGAAATTTTTCTTTTCCATTTTTTTTTATTTTCATAAAAAGAAAAATGTAAAATTAGACATTTCCAAAGATAAGGTTTATGCGCCTCCCTCTTTGCAAATTTATTTAAATCGAAGGAAGGAATAATAGTGATATAAAATTATGAAAAAGAAATTTCAATAGTAGATAATAATCGAATGTAGATGAACCATTGCGCAAATCCTGTTTTGTGGATACATACAAAAGCTGAGCAGGCTCTTGCAAGTTGGGATCTTGAGAGAGATTGACAGACAGTGTGACAAGCGAGAGATATGGGGTCGCCTTATGACATCAAAATGGACTCGTAGAACCGGACCTCCCAATATATTAAAAATTAGAAATCAACAAACAAAATAAAAAGTAAGAAGACTTAGCCCATTGAATCATGACTGTATTCACTTTTTAAGATTCAAATTTGATAGAGAAAAATTTTTAAGATTGGATCTTTTTTTATTTCCCATTTATCTAGACTCTACAAGAATATGTCATATTTCCAATTCCATTATTGTGACTAGAATACTGAAGAGGAATAAATTGATCCTTATTTTCTTCACCTAGAAAGGTTTATTCAAAGTCACAACACAAGATTTTTTTTTTCAATATCTTTAATTCCATAACACAAGATCCATTTATATAGTTAAGATAGATCTATCATATCATATCTTCATACATCCAAATATCTGGATATCGATACATACGATATCTTTTTTCAGACAATGGGATGGTGAAGATGTGACCCGCAAGATCAAATCATGAAGAAGATAACAGGAACCGCAACGGACAACATTAGAGAATCCTAGAATTGTAACATAGGTTAAATGACAGAGCCCACTTGAGCATGATTAGGTGCTTTCAGAAGCCGACACCATAGCTTTGGAGGTTGTTGGAGGCATTCTTTGGAGTTTAAGCATGCGAGATTTCGGAAACTTGGAAGACCTAAACCGCCTCTCTTTCTTGGCAGCTACCATATCCCAATCAAGCAAGTGGATTTTGTTCTCTTATTAGTGCCTCCACACAAATTTTCTAGTTGTTTGGTCAATATTTCACTAACTTTTTTTTTTTTGGAATTCAGGTTGCTTGCATTAAATGAGTGGGCACAGTTCGGAGCTAATCTAGAAATTTTTCTTAATGAGGGCTAGGTGAGGGCCACCCTCATCCTATGCGGGCGAGGCTGCCTTCAACCGTCATAGGCGAGGGCCCTCCTTGACCAAGTCAAGAGAGGGCCACCCTCACCCTACCTAAGTGAGGGCCACACCCCTTGCTGACTACAATAAAGAAAAAATATATAACAAGTCAAAAAACTAAAAAAATTAAAATTTACAAAAATTATTGACAATGCTGAAGATGCCAGGTAGAATGATTGGCATCTATGTTTGTGATTTCAATCAAAATTAGCCAGATAGATTATATCGACAAATTATCAAAATATTTAGGATTATATTGGCTAAATAAAAAAGGTTTATGACTTAGTTAACATAAATACAATAGGTTTATTACCATTTTAAATAATTTTTCTGTTTTATTTGTCTTGTGAATCTACATCTTTTGGATCTTAGAATTTAAACTCTATTGATATGACTGTATGTGTGGTCACCACCTATCCTCGAGGGACCGCCCTCAAGAAATAGATTTCAAGGTATTTGTTTATGAGATAGTCCGAATAGTACATAGCTAAGGTCTTGAATGGACCTTCACTTGACAACATTGCAAACGAACTCTTGATAAAAATGTGGTCTCTCCTAAAACCATACCTCGCATGACATGGGATTTGCAATTTAAGTTCTAATTGATCTTAAGAATTCTATGAAAGAAGGAATTGTCACTAGTCTTTTAAGGTCGGCTAAAAACTAAACATGAGAGATTGCCTTACTTTTTACACAGTAAAAAATTTAGGGTTCGGTGACTTGATTACACTAATTGTCTAATTAATGCCATTTTGATACTTAAACTTAATCATTTATTCACTAAAGTTACCAAACAATCGTTTGCCAATTATGAGTGCTAAGATTCTCATCCACTAAATGTATAGATGATGATTGTTTATTACGATCCTAATGATTTAACCTAATCATGCTAAAAGTAAAAATTATCAATCAATATATTGAAAAAGCACAATGAAGTGAAATCGAAATGAAAGTGCGCAAATAGCAACCTACCATCGTTTCTAAAGAAAGTATTCAAAAATCCAATTACAAAGCTCTAAAGGTATATTCAATTTTGGGTTCAATTTTTTGTCAAAAATTTTCATATTTTTTTTATGCTAAATTAATTATAAACTAGAATTAACACCAAAAACATAATGAGACTAATCAAAAACTAATTTCTAAACCTTTTTAAAATTTGTATTTATTTTTTAATTATTGATTATTTTTTATTCTGAAAACGGACATTGAACTGAGTCAGGGAACCCGGTCGGATTACTGGTCTGACCCTGACCGACAGGGTCCGGATTGGATCTAAATCCGGGCCTGCCATAGGGCCCTATCTGAATTTAGGGCCGATGAATCTGACCCAATTTGTATATCTAGCCCACGAATTTTGAGCCCATGATGTCTTTGGCCCAGTCCATTGGTATTCTTGATAGGCTTGAGCCTTTGCAGCAGCTCGAGCCCAACTCCTAAATTCCTGCTCAATCTCAGCCCAAACTCTAATTTAGCTCGGCCACTGATCCGAATTTTTGTTTCTTTTCTGATTTTTCTATTTCATTTTTCTATATATATTATTTCCCTGTACCTTTTTTTCGCAAGAGATCGTCGTCTTCTTCCTGAACTTGATTACTACCGGTCTATTACCAGCAACAACCAAGACAAACTCGCTCTAGAACGGCCACCATTTTCCAGCCAAAACAACATTAAATTTCTTTCGTACGGTACAATGAACACATCTACATAGCAAATGAAAGGGAATGAGGAGCTAACCGCGGCGGACTCAAACCGCGTTCATCGCCCGTAAGTAGGGAGGTCTCCTGCTCGAAGGTTTATCCATGACCGACGCTTGGTTCTGGTGGTCGCTGTGATGACTTCTGATGAAGGTGACGGCGATTCCAGCGAGCGGGAAGAAATTTCTCACTCCCTCTATCTCGGCCAGTCTCTCGCTTTTCTCTCTTCCCGCAGGTGACCGAACCTTTTTGCCGAACGTCCTCTCCAAGGAAAAAGAAAAAGAAAAATGGAGAACCTTTGTGTGTGTAAAGATGAGGTCTCTCGAGTGTGTGGATTTTGTAGTGGATGGAGATGGTGGGTGGAGATGGAGTTGTCACGATGGAGATGATGAAGAAGCTTCAAGGAGGAAGGAAAAACAGAAAGTGAACGCTCAAGGTTTTTTTTTTTTCTCCTTCTTTCTCCTCCCTCGTGCTTCCCGTGAAGAGAGGGAGTGAGTGTAAAAGGGAGAAAAAAGAGAACCTTCTGTGTGTGTAAAGATGAGGTCTCTCGAGTGTGTGGATTTTGTAGTGGATGGAGATGGTGGGTGGAGATGGAGTTGTCACGATGGAGATGATGAAGAAGCTTCAAGGAGGAAGGAAAAAAAGAAACTGAGCGCTCAAGTTTTTTTTTTCCTTCTTTCTCCTCCCTCGTGCTTCCCGTGAAGAGGGCGTGAGTGTAAAAGGGAGAAAAAGAGGGGGGGGTGGCCCGGGGGGGGGGATTCCTTGTCCTTTCGACCTTTTTATTTTTATTTCTGTATCCTTGTCTGCACCTTATTCTCCAAACGGTACAACGAGTACATAGAGAAAGCGAGAAAATATTGGCTAGGCATGGTGCTTCAACGTGACAAAAAGAAGGTATCTTAAATTACACCATGTGTCCAACGTGGGCCACATTGTCAGGCTAATTTATCGTCACTTTTCTCTCTCCTCTCTCCTCTCTTCTCTCTCCCAACACACTTTCTCTTCGCCAGTGCGGACGAACAGCCGGCCACCTCGACCTCCGCGGCGACCACCTCCTCGGGCATGTCCGGGAAGGTGCACGAGTGCTCGATCTGTCACAAAAGCTTCCCCACCGGCTAAGCTCTCGGTGGGCACAAGAGGTGCTAGTATGAGGCCCCCACTCCTGGCCTCCTCGACCGCTGCCGCCGCCGTCGCTGCCTCGACTACCAACAAGGTGAGCGTCTCGAAGGGCGTGGGGTCAACTCACACGCAGAGCCAGGGCACCGTGACGTCGATGTGAAACCCCAGCACTCCCGGAGTTCACCTTCTGGTTCGCAGTCTCCGACGACGTGGACAACGAGGTGGAGAACCCACATCCCTCCAAGAAGCCACGATGCATGGCGCCGGTGAAGACAGAAGCGGCCTAAAATGGGTCGGATTGGAAATGCATAGAAATCCACACAAAAAAAAAAGCCGGCAATCAGAGAGAGAGAGTCGGGTGAGAGAGCATGCAGAGGAGGGAGAGAGAAAAGTGGGGAAAATTTTCGAGAGAGCGTGCAGTGGGGGAGAGAGAACAGAGGAGAGAGGAAAGAGAAAAGTGGGGGGAAATTGGCCTGACAATGTGGGCCCACTTGGACAAATGGCCCAATTTAAGGTGCCTTCTTGTTTGCCACGTTGGAACACTAAACGTAGTCCAATATTTTCTCAAAGAAAACATGGAACGCCTATGAGATAGCATTTCACCTACGATTGGACCAGTGGGCAGTTTTACAATTTTTCTTTTACCGCCAGGAACCCTCTCCCCCCACTCCCCCTCCCCCCAAAAAAAAAAAAAAATTCTAAGATTGTATCTTAAATTTTATCATATTCTATATTTAGTATATGTTCAAGACATAATAAAATCGGATATAAGAATGATATAAGCTATATAAAATTATTTCATGGATGAGGTAAAATAAAGATAAATAGAATTTTTAATATTTATAATATGAAATTTTTTTCTCGAATAAAAATTTATTAAATTAAAAAATTAAAATTATATTTCAATATAAATAATATTTAAATCATAATATAAGAAATTCAAAATAAAAATATATATTTTAAAATTTAATCTTAATTTTATTTATATATTCGACTTTAATTCTATCTTATAATATAAATTCAACATATAAATATAAATATAAATTATATTTATTACATATTTTGGTACTTTTGTATTTTTGGTGTATTAGTACAATTTTCTATTTAATAAATTTTACTACAGAATAATGGATGGAGAAAAATAAATAATAAAGATAATAATTTGAAAAGAGAGGAAAATAAAATAAAAAAAATAAAATAAAAATAAATAGGAAAAGTGTTGGAAGAGATTTTTACCATTATCATTTGTGAACTTTTAAGTTCTTTTACAATGATATGCCATTATACCAAAAAAATGTACATTATATGATGTGAATATATCTAACTTTATTATTGTAATTTACCTTAACTTTTAGCTAATTTTGTGAAAATATGAAATTTAAAGTCTAATTCTACATGTCCATACTAAATTGACATATATATGCAATTGAAATATTAAGAACAACTAACTAATTTTTGGTCAAGAAACGAGACTCGCCATGATTGTTTATCCCGAATTTCGATTTTTCTGAACTTAATAGTCGAGAAAATTTAGGTGTTCACATGTTTATTTTGTGAGAATTTTGAGCCAAAATAATGAAGCATGACCTAAAAATGTTAACTTATTTTCAAGGATGTATAGAAATAGAGTTGTGCTTGCATAACAGACGGTTACTTTCTATGAGTAATGGTGCAACCTGAACCATCAATTCTGTTTATAATGGGCAAGAATATGGAAAGAATTTAAAGCACATTAATTAATTTCCCAAATACTGGCAAAGTATTTATTAAAGATGCAATGCCTAGCATGATTTCTACTAATGAATCAACAACTCCAATTAATTCTCCTTTGTTTGGTTTTTCTTTTTATTTATGAAAACTAACTATATGAAATGCATGTAATGCAATTTTAATTCTAAATCACGTTTACATGACCTATTCCTATTGTGGCATGCAAATTTAAATAATTTTTTTTGTTTGGTTTTTCTTTTTATTTATGAAAACTATCTATAAGAAATGCATGTAATGCAAATTTAATACTAAATTATGTGCACATGACCTATTCCTAATGTGGCATGCAATTTTAAATGACTTTATTAATGGGTAAAAGTTGATGAATACTATTCTAAGTAGCAGCCTATTTCCATCCATATTTGGCTAAAACACTCCTTTTTTTTTTTTAATCATACTAACCCGACAAAACTATCATTATTTTTATGAGTAATGATGGGGTGGCATCGTTAGTCCTTGGAGAGTAACGGTGCTCCCCCAACCACAAGATTTTTCAAGGAAACGGACTCCGGTTTCCTTGAGAAATCTATGAATCCCACTCAGGGGGATTCTTCAGATTAAAAAAATAGATTAAATAAAAAATGGAAAATCTTAGGAAATTGAAAAGAGCTTTATTGAAGCATTATCAACATGAAATATTTTAATTTCATGTAGAAAGACTAGTTAAAACATTTTTATTACTAGACAAATAAATTTAAGATTTCTATTGACAACATCACTATGTAAAACATTTTTCACATTTGTAGTAGTGAAAAATTATATTTATTCATTATTTTACCATTTCTTTTTCAATCTAACTAGATAAGTACATATTGTATCTAAGTTCAACAAATGCCACAATGAGACTCACTGCAGTGTACAAAATTTTTCACTTGTTGAATAATGTTTTTGTATCTCATTAAATTAGTGAATACACGTGTGCATTACTAATATGGCTGTCTTTATATCAATAATATGTGAAAATATTGTCACAAGTACACCATGAAAGAGCTGAGTTTTACATTTTAATAGTTATTCAAAGCTGTTAAAAAAATTCACAAGCATCAAGTGTATTTTCTTTTTTTAATTTCATTGTTTATTTGAAAAAGGAATATTGTCCAAATTCTGAGAAATTTTGTCAAGATTCTTTCTAAAGTTTTGCTGCATGCCCATTTATACTTTCGGTTGTCAATATCCCTTCAATGGTCATTTGTGGTTTACAAGATACTATTATTCATGGAGAATAACAGCGCAATCAGCCAAGTAATGTCCTGTTTTTATCATCTCTTTAATCTTATCAGTTTCACAATATAAATGTCAATCACATCCAAAGACATGGGTTCACGCTATTTCCACTCCAGTTTTTGGCTTTGACACTCCCAAAAACAGTGTCTTTACTTTTTTGCCCCTTTGTCTCACAATTTTTGCTCATATTTTCCTCCCTTTTTTGTTTATTGATTTCTTTTCTTTTCTTAGGGATCTCACATTCATCTTCCTTCTTTCTTTTGTTTTTTCCAGAATCATTGAGGTGAAGAAAACTCAAGCTGCTCAGCGTCTCCTATAACGTCTTGACATCCAGCAAACTTCTCTCCCACACACTACTAGCTGCAAGGAAACTGACTACGCAAGTTGCCTAACCCGCTTAATGAGCTTAGGCCTCAACTGCCTGAATAGCCACCCTCCGCGTGAGATGAGGACAATGAGGAAGAGAATGAAGAGAACAGTAACCGCGAGGGATATGAATGAAGCGAAGGGGAGAGGAAAGGTGATAACCAATTGGATAATGAGAATGGAGGAGCGAACATAGATAAATATGACAAGGATGACGTCCGTGGCGGGGGGTGACATTCTCAGGCTCCGAATCTGAGAATTTGCAATGTGAGCTCGAAGACTGCGTGAATGGATTCTCGATTGGGCGGACATTTTAATGGGAATTGAATGATAACCCATCAAACTGAGGCCCAAGTGCTTGAATCAAACAGGTAGAGGGCTAGTTTGGAAGATTACATGGATGACATTGGGCACCAGGCATTGCTTCAGAATTTGGCAGAGGGAGACAGTGGAAGAAGTGGAGCTCCACCAACTGCGAAATCAGTGCCTAGCCTCCAACTGCAGTGATTATATCAAAGGACAAAATCTTGGTGTGTGCAATCTGTAAGGATATGGTGATAATCGAAAGTGATGGCAAAGAAATTGTTGGAAAAAAGGTTAGATAACATGAAAACAACAATAATTGTTTGAGATATATTGAAAAAGATAATAAAATAAAATCAATTATTTGAGGCATGTAAGCACTATCTTTAGAGATAATCCATCCCTCATAGTATGAAACTCAATAGGTAAGGTTTCAATGATTATTCTCCCAAGATACAATAGATCTTCTTCTTTATTCAGCACTTAATAGTAGAAGGAAATAGAACAACATTTTGTATTTAACTTAACAATGAAAGGAAAAATACGTAATGAGATACAAAAAGAGAAATGACGATATTTTGGTTTTGATATATCGATATCATTTCCCAATTATGTTCAAAGTAACTATTTATATATAAAAGAAAGAGAGAATTGTTTGGAAATTATTATAAATCAATTTGTACTTGAAGAATAATATGACCATTATATAGCCATTATAAAATAATGAAGAGTTTACGAAGAAATAACTCTAACATTATAAAACCGTTGAAAAACTGTTATATGGCAGATAAAAAACCATTATACGACCGTCGCAAAACCGTTACAAAAATGATGACTTTCATGATAGTCATAATTTTTAATAAATATTTCAAAACTGCAAAAATATCCAATAATCGCTCACATATTTAAAAAAAATTGAAAAGAAAATAGAATAATGTTGGGTTATTAAAGAGTAATGCATTGGAATTGATGCTTGTCAGGCTATGAACCAACCCTAGAAAGAATAAAATATGACTCACCAAATCATTGGTAAAGTTTGAAACTTCTACGAACCAATAATTTTTTTTTTTTTTGTGAATTATAATTTTCACCTATAACATTACACTCCCACAAAGTTTGTTATTCGATGGGGTTTTGCACTAATAGACTATGCACCTCCTTAGTTTATTTATAAGTGCTGTAGACATTATCGCCAATAATTCTCATAGGAGCGGCCCACTCTACACATAAATAAGTTATTCCATCAAGTGTATTTTGCAGTTTAATACACCACCAATAATGGCTATGCAATTTCATTAAGAGATTAGCTCAACCTCATTTTCCTTGTAGTTTTGTACTATTCTCACCTTAGGAGGGACAACAATTTTTATAGTGCGTCACTAGATCAACAAGTGACTTGTTATTATCCATATGAACATAATTCATGATGTCGCCAATCACATAGGTTGGGTTACCATCACTATTGATTTTCTTCAATTAGCTTGTCCCATTCCCCTTGATGTATAGTTAAAGGATTGACCAAATCCATTTTTGACTTCATATAATTGATGGACATAATTGCATCTTTAAACAATTGTTTTAACACATCATATCTCCACTGATGTGTCTCTATTTACCTTTGAAAGTTTCATTCTTTACAATGGCTATTGCCTCTTGGCAATCATAATATGTAGACATAGAATGCATCGTTTCATTCCTCAACTACTCAGCCTCATTTTCAGTTATGAGTTTGAGAAAAATTTCCCTTTCCTAAAAAACTTGAGTAGTTCTCAAATTATTGTTTCTTCTCCTTCCCCTACTAGAGCATAAGAGGACAAAGCATTATGTTCTCAACATATATGTCTAGTAGCATTCAAGTCTACAACCCATTCTTTCATATGAGCCATAATATTGGCTAAAATGAGAACTGCCTCTTCTTCTTATTCATTTAGGGCACTCGGCCGGTGCCTCCGTATACACATATAAACTTTCACCACACTTTTCATAACATGTTTCTTAAATTCTTAAAACATTCTCAAATGAATAAAAAGTAATAAATGCCGGATCCAAAGTTACACATCAAATATGCTATGAACCTTACTTTTGCCTTTTAGCCAATTCACAATGTACACTTAATATACCTCATACTTTTCATTTTCAAAATATGAGTTTACAAGTTCAAAGATGAGATTGCACCACTCACCTAGAAATGCCCGAACAAAACAATGCATAACTAAACAAGCCAATGATACGCAATCCTATCAATTAAACAAGAATCGACTTTAAACTAAGTAAAACTCTACTTTAACTACGAAATAGCTAAAATATGCCTAAAGTCTAACAAAATAGTTCCCCGCGCTAAAAAATTACTCACTTGAATTGATTACTCAAATCTAAACACATTGCGAAACTCAAATGTGAAATCCTATAATTTCGCTCAGACAAAACCCATGGCTTCATAATGCTATAAAGCACTATGTCCATGTAATCTCACAATTTCACAACTCAAAAATCGAACTTCGTTGCTCGATTTTTACATAATTTTGAATTTAAGCCTTAAACCCGAAAATTACAATGATTAGACAAGCGAGGCGTGCCAATACTTACCGAGTGTTGCGATGTGTAGTTGATTCGACTTGGCAAGCTTCCCTTGGCGTGAGTGCGCTATTTCTCTCTTTTCTTTTTCTTCCATTTCTTGCATGCGAGTTCTTGACGTCCTTTAGAGCCAAGACATCCCCTCCTGTTTCTTTTGTTGACCAAGCCCTTCTTCTTCTTCTTCTTTTTTTTTTTTTTTAAAGTGGGTCCCACCACCTTTGACTTGGTCAACTAAAAAGGCCGGTATTATATATACCTTTTCCTTATGCTCAAAGAAGACATATTCCATGTAGAACAATCACATTTATAGAACAAACTAGACTTATTGCACAGCCACATGAGAGCATCCGCTAACACGTGTTCTACAAATTGAACAACGAAATGCATATAAGCCCTACCTATGAATAAGATACACATGCCCTTATGCAGAGATCAATCACATGCCATTTATTTCCTCATCGATCATTTTTTTACCACCATCGAATCCGCATGGACCTCCCACACCATTATGGTTTCATGTTCTATTTCACTCTTCGACAGGGGTTCTTTTCACCCTTCCCTCACAGTAGTACTTTGCTATGGGTCACCCAGGAGTATTTAGCCTTGCAAGGTGGTTCTTGCATGTATCAATTTTCCCCCATAACTTTGGCATAAAGATTGAAGTTGAAAACTAAATCCTAAAATCCTTCAATCTTTCCCGATTCATCACAAAAAGTTGCATTTAATCCTTCTTTCCTATCTATACTGAAAGAAATAGGTAGAAGCTAAAAGCATATAAAATATTGCTATACTCAACAACGGCATCCATTTTCTTGTCACCTGGAGTCAACTTGCATATGCTACAAAACTCTTCATGCTTGATAAATAAATATGCTCAAGTAGATTTACTCGATGACAGCCTATGTAAGTACTAAGTAGCAATTCAGAGTCGAAACTAGGCAGATTGCAAAAGCAATTCCAAAAATCAGACGCAACTGAACACAATTACGTCATTCCAATAGCAATTACCTGTTGGAGGTTATAGGTTTGAGAGAGAAGAAGTGGTTGCTTGAAATATTACACCAAGAGACATCAGGTTTGGAACGCTCAACAGTGTTACCTCCAGTGTAGGGAACCCTAAAGTTTTTATATGCAAGTTATTGGGTCCGCTCATATGGACCCAAATAACAATGCTTTTACCTATTAAGCTTGTAGGTGAACATATTATTTTGGACTATATTAATAATATATTCAACAATCTTGTCCTATGTTCACCATACAACACAATCCAATAAGGTGATCAGTGTAATGTTCACACAAATATGAATCATCGACATAGTCTAAGACAATCAACTTGGATCGGTCAAAAAGTTTTCAACATTAAAGTATTAAACTCAATCATCCTTATCATGAATATGTTCTAAGATCAACAAATCAAAATAAGTATTAAGAGTTTTAGATTTAGTCTAAACTCATTTAAATCCCAACACCCAAAATAAATCTCAAACTTAGTTCACAACTAACATATGCATATTAGTCAAGTATAAGTAGGCTAGTCAAAATAGTCCAAAGCCTTACAAATATAAGAAATAATATTCACAAAATAGAGATAGTAAAATGGGAGTTTCAAGTAAATGGACTCCATCAAAATAGGTAATAGTGGGTAAATTGTCAAGTCCCCACATGCTCTAAATGATATTTATTCATTCATCAAGTAGGTCATCCTTGTTAGAATCCTACTCATTAAGCTCTCCTTCATCTCTGCCATCCCCTGTAGAATGTCAAATATGAATTTCATATTATCATGAATTCAATAATTTGAATAAAAACTTAGCACCATTCCATCAGACAAAAAAGAACATATATTGATGTCATAAAGTATCATAATATCATGTTCATAAGCATCAATCCAGTTTCATATATTATGAACAAGACCTAAATAATGTGATTTACAAATAGCCATTAACTTAAGTTTATTTGTAGAAGAATAACTATTGTTTAGTTTCAAAGAATAGGACCAATAGTCAAGTCACCTATAATAATCTAGTTATGTAATATTAAGTTTCAATTAAGAACAAGACTAGCAAGCTTCTTATGTAAACAACTTTTTTTTTTTTTTTTTTTGTTTCAATTTGGAATGCCATAATTACTGATTTCTTAAAATCAAATAATCTAGCATCAAGTTTGGAATGAGATCATTTAACCAAAATGATAGTCCAACCTAGATGAATTGTATCATCAAGTTTAGAATGACACAAGTTTCCCTGATAGAACATTTGAATTAGGTAAAAGTCATCTTCATCAAGTTTGGAATGAGATAACTCACCATTTTCAAATTAGTCAGCAACTGTGAACATTGATGAAACATATAAACCGTGCTTCTCATTGTAGCTAATAAAGAAAAATTTGATAATTCAAAACACACAATTAGAAGGTAAGTAAATTGTAGTGAAGACTTGCCTATATAGTATTTAACCCTAGTTCCCCCACTATTTTGAATAATCGATCTTTTGGCATACCTTTGGTGAGAGTATCAGCTATGTCATCTTTCGGTCTCACATCGATCAAGATGATAACCCCTCGTTCTCTCAAATAATTTAACAACGCATGTCTCAGTCTCACATGTCTTCGCTTTGAATTAAAGAGAGCATTCTTGACGACTTGGACAATTGCTTGATTATTACAGAATAGGCTTAAAGAATTAATCTTTAGCCAAGTCAAAAGAATATCCATAATCAGATTCTTTATCCACTCCGCCTCTTCACTAACTGAGGTTAAAGCAAAAAACTCCGATTCCATAGACGATAATACAATACAAGTCTATCGTTTGGATTTCCAAGTAATAGCAGCTTCACCCAAAGTGAATACATATCCACTAGTGGACTTACTATTTCCAATATCTAAGCATTATGAGGCATCAAAATATCCATCCACAGTTTGAGGATAACTAGAATAATAAAAAGCATAATCTTTAATACCTTAAAGGTATCTCATTAGCTTATCGAGGGCATCCTAATGCTCTTTACTAGAATTACTAGTAAAACGACTCAACATGTCAACTGTAAAGGCTATGTCAAGTCTAGTGCAACTCATAGCATACATGAGACTACCAAGTAGTTTCGAGTACTTCAACTGATCCATGCTTGTCCATTTATTAGGATTTAGTCTGTTATTATAATCACATGGTATCTCACTCGGTTTACACTTATCATATTTCTAAGTAGAAAATAATTGCTCAATATAATGAGTCTGACTAAGGGAAATGACTTGCCGCTTAAAACTTACTTTCATACTAATAATCGTATTACCAGTACCAAGATCTTTCATGTCAAATTCTTTAGCTAAAGTAGCTTTCACGTTACTCACTGCAGAATGATTGGAACCAAAAATTAAAATGTCATAAATATACAAGCAAATAATGACTATCTTATTTGACATAGAACGATGGTAAATGCATTTATCAGAATAACTAGACTGAAAGTCATAACTCTTTACCACTTTGTCAAATTTAAGATGTCACATCTTTGGTGCTTGTTTAAGACCATACAAGGATTTATTCAATTTAAAACTTTATCCTCAGGACCTTTCATAACATATCCTTCCAGTTGTCCCATGTAAATTTCCTCATTTAACTCCCCATTTAAGAAAGTTGTTTTTACGTCCATTTGATGCACTACAAAGTGTTCAATAGATGCCAAAGTAAGAAGAATTCTTATAGTTGATATATGACACACAGGTGAATAGACATCATAATAGTCTATTCCACTCTGTTGTTTATAGCCTTTAGTTACTAAATATGCTTTGTATCTGGCTATTGATCCATCACTATTCAGTTTCTTCTTCAACATCTATTTACAACCCATAGCTTCACCCATTTTGGCAAATTTACTAGTTGCCAAGTGTGATTCTACAGCAGAAAGTTCATTTAATCATTTATGGCTTCTTCCCACAGTAGGGATTCCTTAGATCTCATTACTTCCTGAAATGAGAATGGATCATCCTCAATATGGTAAGAAACAAAGTTTTCACCAAAAATTTTGGGAACTTTCTCTCTTGTAGATACTCTAACGGGAAATGGTTCAACAACCAACTATGTGGAATTAGTATCATAAGGGCTTGCTTAAGATTCTACAAGAGATTTTGAAATCATATCTATAAATCCAAAACCATTCAAGCCTTGGTCTCTGAGAAACTCGTTTTCAAATAACATTACATCTCTAGATTCTATCACCATGTTAGTAGATAGATTTAAAAACCTATTTGCAGCACTATCATTTGCACTACCTAGATATACACAAGTAATGATTTTAGATCACACCTTAGGTTTTTCTAGGATCTGGTATGTTTACATAAGCAATACATCCCAAGTCTTAAGAGTATCATATCTCATAAGGTGTCATAAACAACTTAGAATGCGACAACATGTTCAAGATTTGATTAGTAATTAGAATTGCTTCCCTCCAGTAGGAAGAAGGCATGCTAGTTGTAAGTAACATGGAGTTTAACATTTCAATTAACGTTCTATTTTTACGCTTGGTAACACCATTTGATTGGGGGTGAATAAGGAGCAATGGTTTCAAGTATTATATATTATAAAGCACAAAATTCCTTGAACATTGTCATTGTATATTCTCCTCTTCTATTATTCCTAAACCTCTTAATTTTCAAGTTGAGTTAATTTTTTACTTTAGACTTGAAAATCTTAAGTTTTTCAAAAGCCTCATCTTTCGATTTCAACAAATAGACATGACAATATCTAGAAAAATCATCTATGAATGTTATTAGATACTTCCAACCACCTCTAGTAATGTAATTTCTAAAGTTACAAATGTCAAAATGTAATAACTCAAGAAGTTGTGTACTTTTAGAAACCAACTTAAAGGGTTTTCTAGTGATTTTAGCCTGTACACACACTTCACATTTGTCAAATTGAATAGAAGTATCTAACAGACTATTATGAGTTTTACCTATATATTGCATTTTCCCGTAATTCACATATCCAAGTCTATTGTGTAGCAACTTTGGATCAATCAAAGTAGAATTCACATGATTTATACTATCAATATTTAAACCAAATCTATACATACCATTAACCATGAATGCACAACCGAAATAATATAAGTTAATAGATAAATTTATTTCATCATTTATAGTTGAAAAAGACACACCAGCTTTATCAAGTAAACTCATAGATATCCAATTCTTTTTAAGTAAAGGTACTACTCTAACATGTTTCATAGTTATTAACTTACCTGAATAAAGCACCAAATTTACAGTTCCAGCATGAGTCACATATACCTCACCACCATTACAATTTTCCACATTGTCTTTCATTTCTGTGACCTTAGTGAGTAAGTTCTTGTCATTTATAGCATGACAAGTAGCACCATTGTCCAACCACCACTCAGAAAAGACGCTGATTTTTTTATTCTTCATTATTCCAATGAAGGCTTGAGATTCAGATTCTCTAATTAGCATATTGATCTCATTTTGTGGTGTGTCTTTCTTTGGCTTCTTTGGTAACTTACACTCTGCTGCCCAGTAACTCCACTTTCCATAGTTATGGCACTTGCCCTTCTTTTTCTTTTTAGAGATAATCTTTTTGGCCTCTAACTATAAGGAGGATTCACCTTTTGGTGACTTGGACTTTTTATGAGGTTTATTGAGTGTGAAACTAAGTTGACAACTGACTTTTATTGTCCTATTTGTTCCAAAATCTTTCTAGTAATATTTTGATCATCAATGTGAATATACCTCTTTAATTCATCCAGTCTCATCTATATCTTCAATTTTTGCATTTCAGTTTTGAAGGAACTCCATTCAGTTGGTAGCTTGTTCAACACAAGACCGACAAAGAAATTATCGGACATTTCATAGTTATTATCTTTCAGCTTGTTCCTCATATTCTTAAATTCAATTAACTGAGAGATAATGTTGAATTTATAGTGAATTTAAAGTCAAAGAATTTCTCCGCTATGAGTTTTAGAGAGCCCATCTTGTTTTTGGAACTAAGTGTTCAAGTGATCCCATATCTCTTTCGCCATCTTATACTCACTATAAGTCATAGCCATATTAGCATTTAAATAGTTCAACAAGTAATCTCTACAAAAATCCTCATATTTATTCCATTGATATTCATCCACATCTTCAGT
The DNA here is from genome assembly GCA_014182405.2 of Eucalyptus sideroxylon. Classification (NCBI taxonomy): domain Eukaryota; kingdom Viridiplantae; phylum Streptophyta; class Magnoliopsida; order Myrtales; family Myrtaceae; genus Eucalyptus; species Eucalyptus sideroxylon. Next base: position 28,130,082 of record CM024554.2, on the reverse strand, counting down.
GGTAGATGCAAAATCACTTAATACAGTATAAAATATGTCACGTTTTTTCATGCCAAATTGAACATGTAATTTCCAACTATGAAATTTAGTAACATCAAATGATTGCAACTTTATAATATCATAGGAACTATGCTTTGCCATTTTAATCAGAGTAAAGTGTTAAAAAGAGTGCACATTGGAGTCCTCGAAGCCACAAAGTTAAATAACTCATCTAACCTTGATCAAACCGCTCTGTAGAAATGGAATTTGCTAAAACAAACCCCAAAAACATATTTAGAGAGCCCAAAAACTTTAAGATGGACTGCCCTTGTCGCCGAAATTCGCTGGAAATTTCCGCCGCCAAAATTCACTAGAAATTTCATCACCGAAATTCGCTAGAAATTCAGATGGAAACTTCCGGGTGCCATAACTTCTCTGTCCGACCTCCGATTGACACAAGTAACCACTCAAAATGTTCATATCGACGAGTAGAACAAAGCCCAAGTGGTTTCACCCTCTAAAATTGGCTATCATTTTTGGGTTTTTGAATCAAAGATTTTGGTCACCTGAATCTTCAAACTTAGATCCCGACCAATACCACCGTTGAAATCAAAAGTAAATTACACTTGTGAATTCGTCTTGACAAAATGTTCAAGAAGACACCTTACTCACTTAAATCCGACACATGAACATAATACTTCAAGATCGTTGGAGGTTATAGGTTTGAGAGAGAAGAAGTAGTTTCTTAAAGTATTATACCAAGAGACGTTGAGTTTGGAACGTTAAACAATATTACTTTTAGTGTAGGGGAACCCTAGAATTTTTATATACAAGTTATTGGGCTCCGACCCATATGGACCCAAATAATAATGATTTTACCTAATGGGCTTGTATGTGAACATATTATTTTGAACTATATTAACAATATATCAAACATTACCCAACTTAATTTCTTTTAGAAGAATGTTACGCGCTCATTTGCACATCCTCTTGTACACAAAGTGCAACAACACATAACAAGAACCAATCCCCTAAAAACTTATGGAACCTTAATTGGGCCACCACATATTCGCAATTGTAAATGTGTTTTATTACTTTAAACGTAGCCTAAAAAATCAAACAAGATCACATACTATAAATAACCAAAAATAAAAATAAAATAGAAGCAATGCAAGACATGTATTGAAGTAACTCAATCATCAACTAATCAGATTACAACCAATCCCACAATATATCAATTTTCTTACAATCTATTTCCTCAAAGAAGACAACATAATTTCTCGTAAACCAAAATATGTCACATCCATAGAAAAAGCATTTATTTCAAGCTCACCATGAGAAAGAGTAGGAGTGCATGCCCAATTCTAGTCATCGAAATTGACGAATATGACAAGCTTACCGTAGTTGATGAGATCAACCCTTACAATCTTTACATTTCCCTTGAAAGACATTCTTGCCTCTGTTGAATGTTTAGTAATGTCCCACAAGAATAGCCCATGAATATGCGATATCTCTTCTTCACCATCTCCTATTGCTTGTTCAATTCCAACATCTAGTAGCAGCAATTCCAGTTTGGGAATCCATAAGGCAATTATCCTTATGACAAACCTTCTTATTTATTCCGCATTGAAGAATAGAAGGAAACATAATAACATTATGTGTATAATCCAGTAATGAAAGGAAAAAGGAGTAATGAAATAGGAAAAAAGAAGTGAAGATATTTTGGTTTTGATATATCAATATCACTTTCCTATTATGGTCAAAGTAACTATTTATATGCAAAAAAGAGAGAACCATTTGGAAACCATTATAAATCAATTTGTACTTAAAGAAGAATATGATAGTTATATAGCCGTTATAAAATAATGAAGAGTTTATGAGTAAATAATATAGCCATTAGAAAGCCATTATATGACTATTGTAAAACCGTTACAAAAATGATGCCTTTCATGTTGGTCATAATTTCTAACAAATATTTCAAAACTGTTGAAATATCCAATAGAAATTGCCCCGTGGGTATGGTTATCATGGAGATTGCATTGTGTTGTAGTAGGGTGGGAGGAATACATGTTTGATTTGCTAGTTTGAGTTGCCGACAGTTGATCCCGAGTATGAAGAGGAGAAGAAGAAAATGAATGTGAATCAGGTGGAGCTAAAGTTTTGTTGTCTAAGATTTTGCACAGAAGAAAATGAAGGAAGGAAAGAGAAATGTGGGGATAAGTATATTAGAAGTGCCACAAGTTATGTATGGTACTCACTTTAGTGCTGGCTCACTTAAGTGCTAAATCGGAGAAAAAAACGATTACTAAAGTACCAATGGCGAGAAACTTCGATCAAATTGGTTATGAGTCATTTATAATTAAAATTATAATATGACTTCGCAAATTTTTAAAAACTCCAATCCACATGGCATGCTAGCACTAAAGTGATCGCTTTCTAAGAATGACTGATACTAAGGTGATCACTTTAAATAAATTTGGCACTCAAATAATCACTATTTATAATTTTTGGATGATGTTGTTTAGGGTTATTTGTTGACTAGGCACACTAGCGAGTCACATAAGACTGAGAAATTAATAAAATATGGTCACGTCAAATTTCTGATGATCAAAATCAAAGTTGGCACTTAAATGATCATTTTTTAAAAAGAATTCGTACTTAAGTTATCCGATTTTTTTTTGGCACTAAAGTGGGCAATGTACACAACTTTTAGCACTTCTAATGTACTTATTCCAAGACATGTGGGTCCCACAAGAAAAGCAAAAGAATATATAAACAAAAAGTGAGGAGAATTAATCAAAGCATGTGAGATGAACGAGCAAAAAGGTCAAGACACTACTTTTGGGGGTGTCAAAGCTAAAATCATAGTGGAAATAGCATGGCCCAAAAGATATTATCTTACCATCTATCATATTATCATTTTGTGTATATAAGGTTGTTAATTTTAATTTATGATCTTATATTTTAATCACAAAAGTTGCTTAAAAGATTAGAAATTTCTAGTTATTAATGGTTTATGAATGCACAATCAATTGCTTATTTTTTATTAAATAGTTTGAGAGAAACTTTATTTCAACTGAAAATTAAATTTTAATCTAATTATCTAGCCGATTTTGACATTATGAATTTTTTTTTTTTTGGAATAAGTTCGTAGGTTTTAAAAGTTAAACTTTCCCAATTTGTGCTTTCTTTTAAGCTTTTAAATTTTAATATGAATTGCAAGATGCGGTCAAAAATTTATGTAGGCCTCTTCACCTTCAAACTCATATCAGATTTTTTTCAAAGGAACATTTTAAGCAAAATTCAAAGTTTTGATACTCTTAGTGTGAGATTGAATCTACAATCGATAGTAATTACTTTCTTCATAATTAGTGTAGAATAGCAAGAAGATTATTTCCCCCTTTATGTGATTATCTTTTGTTAATATTTAGATATGATCTAGATATAAATATGTTTGACATTTTATCACGCTTTTAAAAATTTAACCTTTTTCATATTTTGATCAATTTTTCTTTTCCATTTTATGATCAAGACCGCTTAGATAATTAAATTGAATTTTAATGTTCGACTTTGAAATATAGTTTTGCTTATACTCTTTGACAAAACTAGGAAATTACTTGTGTATTCTTAAGCCATCATAAATATAAAATAGAAAATTTAATTTGATAAATTAAAATTGACAACATTCTCAAGGCAAAGTTACAATAAGATGCATGATAAAATGAAATTTTGTTGGGTGTAATGGAGCATTTATAATGTGAAACTGATGAGAGAGATGATAAAAATGAAGTAGTTTGTGGGTTAGCCTGATAAAAAAAGAAATCGTAACATCCTCAATTTTGAGCCTTTTACATAGTAAATGAGGAGTCCGAACTTGATTTCATTGGTTATGCCCAGTTGCGTCCGACTTCATCCGATCATGGCTTAGGCATGAACCTTGAGCCAAATAAGGTAGTCAATCTTGATCAAACTTGATTAGTCCCTACCCGATGACAAGGCCTTCAAAACTGAGATATTTCCAAGTTGCATTTAACCACGTCTTGTAGCTAATTAAGGAGCATTGAGTAAGATGGACACATGGCACATTAGGCCTTAGCTTTGGAAGACAAGTATAAAACTTGGACTAGTCAAAGTTTCTTAGAAAAACAAGTGTGGACAAATATAAACAAATGTGAACGTATTAAATGAAGTGTGGAAAATGGTGTCCCTATAGCCTAGGCCTAATCATACCCCAAATACCTAAGTGTGAAATGTGGGCTTCGGAGCTCACAAGAAAAGGGCCACAAGCCCAAGAGGAAAAGGGAGAGAAGCCAAGTCAGATGAAGTCCAAACTTTGAACTTAAGATAAGCTCACATTAATATCTCTTGGAATTTAGCCATTTAATGAGTAAGATGAAGTGTCTAAACTAACCTAGGACCTAGTTGGAAACTTGGAGGACAAGAATGTCCAACAATTAATGCTTCTTAATCAAGTAGGGCATCACCTCTCCCCAATTAGACATGCCACCTTTGATTTTTGAAATTATTGGACCTTCACTATTTGCCAATTTTATAGAGCTTTTTATGATTCGAATTTAGGAAAACTTCCTTCTTGAAATTTGTTCAAAATATCTTGCTATACGACATACTTAAATTTCATTTTTTTTATAGATGAAATGGTTGGGATAAAGGCCCAATCAATTACTGTACAAAACCTACCCAATATAGTGAAAATGGTAATCAAGTTGCTTTTTCAAATTTTTGTAAAATCTTCCCTTTCGAATTTGGACATGTTTCCTTCAGAAAATTTTTAAATAACATCCATATCTACAACATTTAAAATTTTAAAGAGTTTTATGAAGATTTGGATTTCGAAATAAGTCTCTCTTCTTTTGACCGTTGAATCTGCTTGATGGACAAATTTTTGGGTTGTATTTAGTGAATTTTGCTCTTCCCATAGCATAAATTTGGCTAATTTTCTTTCATGAAAAATATTTCTTAAGATCTTCTCGACAACATATTAAAATGTTATAATTTTCCGAGCTCTTGAAAAAAAAAAAACCCTTAGAATTTTATTTAGAAAAGAATATAATTTTCTATTAAATTTGAAGCATTTAAGGTTTAAAAGTCAACTTTGATTATAATACACTAGATGTTAGATTAGATGGCTATATAATGAATTAGAAAATAACTAATTTTATATAGAATATAATTTTTTAAAGTTTCTAAAGTTATTTATCCAAAAAAATAGCTACATTTGTTGAAGGTGAACCTTTTCATGTTTCACCTACTATCACGCCCATCCACATTCTCTCTCTTTCCCATTGACACATTTTTGGTCAACTTCAGCTAGGGGTAACCATAGTTTTAGGATAAAACCGAAAATCGAACCAATGGAGACCGAGTTGGAGAATCAACCATTTTACATAGCACGGTCAACACTGATATAGACAATCTTTTCTTCTCTTCCCTTCTTCATTCTTTACTCTATTTTCATTTTTTCTTTCTTTTTTTCCTTCTTTTTTCCCTCCACCGACTATCGCATGGCCCTAGGTGAGGGCCACCCTCAAGTGAGGGACACCTATGCCTAGCTTGGCTAGGGCTAGCCTTGGGTGAGGGATGCCATTGCCTTGGTTGACCTCGCTAGGTGCTGGTGAGGGTGTCCCACACTCACTTAGGTGAGGGTAGCCCTTTCCTAAGGTCGGCGGAGGGAAAAAGAAAAGAAAAAAAAAGAAGAGAAAAAAAAATAAAAAATAAAGAGAAGAAAATAAAATAAAAAATATTAAAATTTGAAAAATATTAAAATATTATTAAAATCATTTACATTAGTGTCAATCATGTTATGTAAAATGGCCGGTGTCCATATCAACGATCTTTAGCCAAAATTGGCTAGATTGATTTTATTCGCAAAATATAATAAAATTTATGATTCAATTAACAAAATTAAAAAAATTTAGAATTGAATTGATAAACATAAAATAAGTTTATGATTTTTTTTATAATTTTCGGACTTCATTAATTAAATTTCATGTCCGGTTCCTAATCTAGTTTGACAATAGGTCTTCGATGCTGATTATAAACTTCTAATCTTCTTGATCTCGTTTTCTTCACAAAACAGGAAGAAGACAAACAGGGTAGGACATCTTTACCAAAAAAAAGACAAACAGGGTAGGACACGTTGTCGGTGGGGCTTTGGTGAGTGGAACTGAGGAGACATATGTCGCACACCCCCCGCTAAGGACACATGTGTCGCACACCCTCTGCTAATTTCGCCTTGCGTTCAATCCATGGTCGGAGCCTTGCTTGGGAAGTTTCCCTCGTCGTTGGCGGCTTGCGGTTGCCTCTGGTCAGGCGGATCACGTTCGACGCCATGGTCAGAGACTCGGACCGGTTTTCCCGGTCGTGTCAGAGGCTGACAGCCCGCGTCCAGTGCGCATCTCGTGCTTGTACTTCCTAGTTGTCTTCTATTTTGCTTCTTCTTTTCCATTTAGAACGCATGTATAGTATCCAGGTTATCAGACATAACGTATAGGTGATTAGGAAATCTTTCATAATTATATAATAAATAAATTATAAAAAAAGTCAATATCATGAAAAATCCTAAACTAATATATATATGTGATAAATTTATTAAAAAATAATTTTGAATCATAAACTCTAAATTAGTATGTATGTGATAAATTAATATAAACTTTTTTTACCACAAAAATCTCTAATAGGCATATTTGTGACAAATTTATTCTTGTTAATTTTTTTATTATTTTGAATTAATATTATGAAAAATCATAAAGTGTACACTATGACAAACAGAAAATAAAACCCTAAATTAATATATTCGCTAAACTGCCATGTATTGTCCAACACAATAATTTGACTGTAAAATTTAGTAAAAACTAATGAAAGGTAAATTTGTCATAAGTATATCAGTTTGGGATTGTTTATACAAGTATGTAGTATTAACCCTTTATAAAACTTAGAGCTTTCATGCAAAGTAGGCATGTAGGGATGCATTTTAGCCTTTCACGCTTTCCTTGTTGGAGTTAGTGACAGAGTTTTACATTAATTTTGCCCCATAGGACTCAAGTTGTTTTTACATATTGCTTGAACTAAATGTTTATGATTATCAAGCGATTTTTACTACTTTTGCGCTTATACATGGTCACATAAATTTTGCATGTTTAGCAATAAAATTGGAAAAAAGATCGTGTGAAATAACGTTTTATTAAAAAGGAAAAGGTATTGGTGACTAGCATTAGCTAAAACTAGCATAATCAAGTGCACTAACCCAAAATCTTTGGTTCGCAAAAGTAACGTGCCCTCCCACTCTTTAATCAACTCCTAACTAGCCTAAATTAAGTTAGTGACAACTCTAGTCTCCTTGAATTAATAAAGAATGAGAAATCATGTTGCAGTCAACCGGATTTTGGAGAGTAGATGCGAAGAGTAGGTGTCACCTAACAAGTGGATTGTACGTGTCCACCTAGCAATTTTGTTAAACCTTGAAAATTCATATCAGGACGGTCGTGACAGTTCAGTGACATGATCTTGACGATCAAATTTAGCGTAAAGGGCTTTTAGATCATGTGTTTTCCAAAATAATGTCCACGAGGCCAACAGATTTGAAAAGTAATACTTTTCCTAATTAAAGTGATCCATCTATTACTTGTCAATATACTCATAGTATTCAATAAGAGCATAAAAGGAGTATTAGAAGACAAACAACCTCTTAGATTCCATTCATTTATGGAAAAATTTCTGGATTTTCCGTCGTTTGTTTCACGAAAATTAAATTGTTGGGAAAAATATTTTCCATTAATAGAAAAAAAATCTTCTAAATTAGGGAAAAATGTTTTCCGCTTTTCAAAAAAAAAAATACATTTATCATATCTTCTTTCACCTCACTTTCTTTCACCAAACACCTTTTCCTTTTTTTTATTTTTTAAAAATCAATTAATCTTCTTTTTTTTCTTCATTTTCTTTCTTTTTCTTTTTCTTCTTCATTGGCTGGCTGGCGACTAGCTACAAGTGAGCTCAAGCCTCGCTCGAGGTCACTAGAGCCTTGATTGACCTCAAGCGAGCTTAAGCCTCACTAGATCCGGCGAGCTGGGTAGGGTGAGGCTCAAGCCCACCTAGGTCACTAGAACTTGTGAGGCCCGAGCTCACCAAAGTCAAGCAAGCTCAACCTCGCCACAAGTCAATGAGGCTTGACCTCACCTAAATCTTGCACGCTTGAGCCTTGTCAGCTTGTGGTGAGGCTTGAGCTTGCCTATGACTTCGCCAATCACCACTGTTGACGACTGGCCAATGAAGAAGAAAAAGAAAATAAAAAAATGAAAAAAAATGGAAAAATAGTATAAAATATTTTTAAAATCGATTTTAAAAAATAATAACGAAAAAATTATTGAAAGGGGTGCATGGCCAATGAGATTTTCCTTAGTGAACAATGGAAAATATTTTCTAGTTCAATTTCAAATTTCAGTGGAACACAAAAATAAAAATGATTATTTTCTTGATTATTTTCTTGAAAATTAATTTTCTAGAAAATATTTTCTAGAAATGCAATATTTTTCAAGGAACGGATGAAGCGTCGCTTAGACAAGAAGAAGAAGGAAGTTCTAAGTGGCAATAGAGACTTTGCGGCCAACTCTCGATCAACGTCATGGACTCACATTAGTCAATCCTCGGAAAGGTTAAAAAAAAAGGGTGATAAGAAATATAAGGTTTGCGAATGCTGAGTTTTAGTCCGAAATTCATTTTATTTGCAATTAGTCATCCACCCGCACGCTGCATGAATTGCTTAAAAATCATATACTGTTAAATGCACTGTATGCAAATTTTATGTACCCATCAAACATATTCCGCATTAACGTGCTGTTAAGTAGTCAACATAATGAAAACACGTTTTTGGATAACTTAAAATAAGGTTGATGAAAGTTGATTTTAAGATTTTGTGGGGGACAGTTTGATGGAAATGAATTCCATGCAAATATAAAAAAGTAAACACGTTTAAAATGGACATCGTTGTTCTTCACATTTTTAAGATTTTCATATAGTGATAGGATTATCAATGTATTATATTACATAGAGTTAAAATTGGAGTTGAAAGAATGTTCCATTCTATATCCGTCACGTAGTACTTCACTTTGTCATTATTATTGCCACTTGCTGGATCCACTGATTTGATGTATGCTTTCATCGTGCACTTGCAATAGCTATAGTATGTTCCATCAAAATATAGAGGTCTCCTCATTGATTGTCCTTCACAGACTCCTACACTAATATGACTAGCCATAGCAAATCTTTATGCTCTTGAAATCACTTCAAAATATATGAGCAAGCTGGTATCACATCAATTGTTATTTCTAAATATGCAATTTAGAGAGGGGGTGAAAAGGTCGATAGTCAAAATTTAGTTGATTTTTTGGAATTAATAAAATTAAAGTTTGGTGTATGTAGAAACTATTTAATAGAGTAACTTGACGTTATAAATTAAATATGCTTCTATCAAATAAGTATGAATATAGAGTATGAATATATATATATATATATATATATATATAGAGAGAGAGAGAGAGAGAGAGAGAGAGAGAGAGAGAGAGAGAGAGAGAGAGAGAGAGAGAGAGAGAGAGAGAAGAATTCTATATAAATCTTACAATAGTAGTTCAGTTTAGATCAAGCTTACATATATTGAAAAAACAATGCTATGAAATTTTGATGTTTCTAAAACTATCCTCTGTACTAACATCTCCGTAATAAGTGGAGATGGTTGTGGTAAGCTTAAGAAAGACTATGATGACATCAACGATCTTTAAGAGCTTAATGAAGACTAAAGGTGATCAACAGGAGGAGAATAAGTCAAATATGATGAGGATCTCATGAAGACTTGGTGGTACCATAGTCAAAAGGACTATGTGAGAAAAGCATAGGAGAATGTTGGTGAATGAGTGATAAAAAGCTTTGTATCATTTTGATATCAAGTCTTGAGAATGTTGGTGAATGAGTTGTTTGAAGATAACCATTTGTCAAAAGGACTAAAACCATTAACATGTCGAGAAAAGCACAGGAGAATCGATAATGGGTAGGATAACAATCGGCATATTTCCAAAGGAGCAATGGATGTATAGTAGGGGTGTGCATGGTCCAGGTGGGCGGTTCCCAACCTAGAAACGGGGACTGCACGGTAAAGACCGGTTCCGAAAAATTAGAATTGGAATACACTCATTTGTTGCATAGATCCACCTAGGAATCGGACCGCCGGTCCGGTCCGGTTCCCAGGTGGATCCATGGAACCAGTCTCAAAGATAGCATTTTCCTAAAAATAGACTCGTTCCCCCATCAACCAATCCATCCGAATCAACACAACCGCATCGCCGACACGCGATGCCGAGGCAAATCGTTCGATTCTGCCCCCTAAATCGAACCAAGGAACAAAATTTCACACAAGCGAAGCCACGGCCGATCAATTTCGATCGCGTATTTCATAGCCGTGAAGAGGGAGAGGAAACCCCTCTCCCCCTGCAACGCCAAGAAAGACCTTGAGCCGGCAAACAGCCACGCGGCCTCCATCTGCTTGCTAATCATACGCGCTGCATAGTGCGGTATCTTTGTGTGTTTGCCCCTCTTCTTCTCTGACCTCATGCACCTGTCAACGAACATCAAGCAGTCCATCAAGCTCTCTCTACTCAGCCCTTTCATATCATAAGCCTACGATCTTCTCCACAAGCTCTTGTAGTGATTGTTCGCCGAACTTGACAAGTAGAGAGCTCTTGTTGTATCTCTAATGGCAAAATCGAGGGTTTGTTAATTAGTAATTTTAATTTTTTTAATATTAAAAATTAATCAGTCCGGTCCGAGTGGGCGGGTGGACGGATCTACCCATGGAACCGGGAACCGGACCGGTACCCACTGGTCCCCATAAATTGGAACCGGGAACCAGACCGGTTTCCTCAAGAACCATCGGTTCTGGGCAATCCAAGCGGATCCCGGTTCCTTTGCACACCTCTAATGTATAGCATCAAGAGACTCCATTTTGGGAAAACCTTGGAATTGCTCCTACAACGGATTCTTTAGGCAATTATGACCTTGATAATTACTCCAATAAATCCCTAACATCTCCTTGCATCCCCAAGGAGTCTCCAACAAATAGATTGGAGATTTCTATATAAAAAGGACCAAAGAAGCTAAAATGGGTTGAACAGAAAATAAAGAAATAATGGCAGTACTCATTATTCTTTCTTTTTGATAATATTGTACATCTATTCACCTAAAAGATCTCTGTGCAATATTCATGCTGCTTTGTAATCGTGTTAAAAGCAAGCGCGTAAGTGTGACATCAGTATTCATGTCTAGATAATGTCATATATCATTTTATAAGAACAGTATGTGTTGACTGTAACTTTGCTTAAAGATTCCTACAAACTCTAGCCAATGTTGAGTTTGTTACCTTGGAGAGAGGATGTAAGTTTAAGGATAAAGTCAAAGCTCCATAAATCCCCATACAATCTTCTCTATTTTCTAATGATTGCCTCTATTAGCTTATTATTTGCTATCTCTACTTGTTAGCAACACTCATACATGTCACCATTGACCTACTAGTGATTACTATCAAATTATTGTTATAGTTTTCAGCAAAAATATTTGTTTGAAGTTTGAGAAAACTTATTTACTTCTCATCTAGATTGTATTGCTAGCTCCAACAACATCCACTACCCTAGACTAACCAATAAGCTCGATTTCACTACAAATTACTTAAGAGGTTACGTAGGTGATGCTACTTCTTCTCAAAGCTGTTAGATCACACTACCAAATTCCAAGCGCAACTATGGTAGCCACACACTGAAAGTGCTAGTACGAGCACCTAGAGGGGGTGAATAGGTGTGAAAATAAATTTTGCAAAATATCGTATAAAACTTTACTTTTAACCTGAGTCTAGTTGACAATAGACTTTGCAGAGGAAATCATACTCTAACAATTAAATAGAGTTACGAACAAAATAAAAGAGTTCAGAGAAGAGAATAAGAACACAAGGTTTATAGTGGTTCAACTTAATCCAAGCCTACGTCCACTCTCCCATACTAACAACCCACTAGCTAGATTTCACTATGAATCAAAAGAGTCGTTACAATATCATGTCATTAATTCCACATTGTAGAGACTCCGCTACACTTCCACAAGGCCTCACAAATATCTAGACTCTCTTTTGAGTACAAATTTACGCTCAATAATTGAATCAGCAAAGAACAAGGAGCTTCAAACTTTGGAATTTATCTATCGCGCACATACTTGAATAACTAGAGCGTCTTCCTTATATACTCTTCCATGCCTTCATTTCCTTTGGCACATTCCAAAGAAGTTCTTCCAATTTATCTGTTAGACAAAATTATTAGGGAGATCTCGACCAATCGGAGGAAGAAATAATCGAGGAAGTAGACCCTGTAAGAGTTCAAAAACCCTCTTTTATTTACAAGCTCTATCGTGCTTTGAAGAGCACTGGTACTCCGCTAAACTATGTAGATGATTTCCTTAAAGACAAGGGTTATGGAAATGAGTATGTCCGTTTGCGACGAATGGAGGATTTGGGAATTGCTCCCAAAGAAAAGGCTGAGGAAGCACTTGCAAACATTCCAAGTGACCCTCGTGTAGGAGGATTGAATCCCACTGACGGGAACGGTGATGATAAATCGTTTAGTGAATTCCAACCTAGGATGGGTGTTGCTGCGAAGGTTAAAGGAAAAAGAACGGAGTTGTTCAAATCGAAGGAACATGAGGATCTATTCTTCAAATTATTGAAACGTGGGGTGATAAACCCCAGGAGCGTTGATTTTGACTTTCTAGATGCCATCAATGTGAACTTAAGGGAAAAGTTCAATCTGCTTCAACTTGAGCAATTTTTCTCCAACACCACAGACAGCTATGCACAATTGACAGCATATTTCTATTCAAATCTCAGTTTTTTTTTTATGCGAATAGAATATCTTTCAGTATTCGAGACCAAGACTATGTGGTAGATATGGACATGCTAGCAGATATAATAGGGGTTGAAAGAGAACAATATCAACCGGTCAAAGTTTCAATTGTTCGTACCTCACTGAGCTCGTCAAAGACAGGAATGCAGAAGGGAGAATTACCTACGCAAGAATGCGTGCCATCAACATCTTGCTTCACAAAATTGTGATCGACTGTCTTAGGCCAAAATCGACATCCAAGACTGACGTGTCTAACTCTAAGGCAAAATTGATGTACGCGATCAATTCAGGGAGAAAGTTCTCTCTCCCTCACACCATTCTCTTCCACATGTACAAAGCGATGGTAAAGGACAAGGGCCAGTTGCCTTACTTAGGTCTTGTGACCAAGATCTTCAGACACTTGAACATTGAACCTCCACAAACTCTTTGTGTTTGACCATGCGACAAAATGGTGGTGGGTTTGAAAATGCTGACAAAAATGCATTTGAAAGAGCTTGATAAGGCAATGGAGAAGTTCAAAGTGAAAACTCCAGTCAAATCTCATCCAAGTATCTTCTACATCAAAAGGAAAGGGAAGGAGCCCATGGGTGCTCCATCCAAAAAGAAAAGAACTCTTATCTTAGAGGATGAAGATGAAGAGGATGAACTCACTATCTCTGCCTTAGCATTGAAAAGGCTCGGTCGTTACGTACCCAAATCAACGGAACGACAGGAAAAAGGAAAAGAAGCAGAGGAAAAAGAACAGAGAGAGGAAGAGGGAAAAGAAGAGAACAGAGAAGCAGAGGAGAAAGAAGAGAAAGAAAAAGAAGAAGAGGAGAAGGAAGTTGAAGAAGAAGAAGAAGCAGTCAAAGAAAAGTTTGTAGATGAAGCCGGAGAGAAAGGCAATCAAGACGCTGACGAGCATGACCATTACTCTTCCCTAATTGAGGCCTTAGAAACAGGGGGAGATGGCGAGCAAGGAATGACTACACCATATCCTGTCAACAGTGAAGGTGTGAGTCACTGACCAGCAAATCTAGAAGATCTTCAGGCTTCTCAAATGCCTGAGGAAGGACATGATACCTCAATGCCAAATTTGTGCAATTACACCGAAGTTCCATCGTTTGACTTTACTCCATCCGATAGAGCAAATGCCAGCACGCAGATGGACACTACAGCAGATTTTCGTCACATCCTTGATCTTCTTCTGAAAATGCAGGGTCAAATATATGCTTTGGAATGTGAACTTCAAGTCCTGAAGAATGCTGGACAAGCGTCTTCTGTTACCCTATCGGATCAAATGCAAGACCACGCTCTTCAAATTCAAGTAAATGCCAAAGGGGAAGAGGTGGCACATCTACGAGAAGACTTGAAGAGGCTGGAAGGCATCGTACAGTCGATGGGAGATTTCCAGCTTGTGCGGGTTCCCAAGCAGACTTGACCTTTTTCTCACCTTTTTAATGATGAAAAAAAGGGGGAGAATTGCAATCTTTGAACTTTGACTTTAAATTTTTTTACTTTAGTTTGTTTGAATATTTGTTTTGAGTATGACTTAGGTGTGGATTTGAAATTGACTGTTGCATTTATATCAAGTGTTATTGTATGGCTTTACTCATGAAAGACTAACCTACCTATTTTCTGTGGATGCAGAGTCTAGTTGAGTTGTTAATCTTTATGAGATATCCATATTGCTTGAGTAATATTTTGCAGGTCAAAATTGTTCAAATCTACAAGAAAGTTTTGTCACCATCAAAAAGGGGGAGATTAGTGGAGAAATCTTTCCAGAATATTTTGAAGCTGACAAAACGTTTCTACCAGTCTTGTCTGGAGCATTGCAGACCCTTCTATTTGGAGTCTGAAGACCTTCAGATCACTAGACTCAGCACACAAGACTCAAGACTCAAGACTATTCTCATTGACAGTTTCTAATCCAGCAACGAAGACGATCTAGAGCTAAAGTGTTTGGTTGAGGATTTGATCTTATTCACTAGAGAAGATCTCTTGGCTGGATATTATATAACAGATTCTTTTATTCTGAAATCAAGATCATTTGAAGATCCGATGATTGACGAAATATTCTTGGAATGTTCTATTTTTGGAAACCAAGATCCTGATTGTATGGGTGAACATGATTGATGGGCTATCGACATGTTCCTTTAATAGCTCGAATGATCTTCTTAATTGATTATGTCCAACGGGAAGATTGGAAGAATTCCTTTGGTAAGTGCCAACGGGTATGATGGCATAAAGGAGTATAAAAGGAAGACGTTCTAATTGTTCTAGAAAATGCATGATAGAGAAATTCCAGAGTCTGAAGCTCCTTGATTATTAGTCGATTCATATTAAGCAAAACTGTATTCACAAAAGAGAGTCTATACTTAGTGATACCTTGAGGGAATGTGGTAGATCTTCTATACCGTGAAATCAATGGAGAACAGTGCTGTAACATCTCTTTGTTCATAGTGAAATCCAGCCAGTGGGCTGTCAGTGCAGAAGAGTGGACGTAGGCTTGAAATAAGCCGAACCACTATAAACCTTGTGTTCAATTTTCTCTTCCCTACTCTTAGTCTTATTTTGATTGTTGTTTGTTTATTGACGAGAAAAAATTGCCTCAATTCTATCAACTGTCTAGCATTGTGCGATTATCGTGAGAAATTACTCTTTATACCTATTCACCCCCCTCTAGGTATTTTTACTAGCCATATCACCTCAAAGTTTGAATCTGATTATGATTTTGTCATTAAGCAAATATTAGCATAATTCTTATCACTCTCTTTGCATTCGGTATCAATCCAAGTTTTTGCTTTGAGTGCCTTTCTGTATTTCTCAGCTTTTCCTTTCTTTTTCTTTAGCAAGGGACAGTTGGATCTGATGTGTCACTTTTTCTTGCATTCAAAACAAATCACATCTTTATTGGATTCATCGTCCTCAGCTGATTTATTTTGAAACTTTTGAGAACTTTGTTTCTTCCAATTAAATCTTCTTCCCTTTTTGTTTAGTTTTCTGAACCTTCTTATCATAAGAGCAAGCTCTTCATCATTCATATCGTCTTCAAAATCTGTAACATTAGAGTCATCATTAGATTTTAAAGCAATAGATTTTTTACTTTTGGGATCTTCATCTTCATTGATTTGCTCCACTTCATAAGACTGAAGAGTGCCAACGAATTCATCAACAGAGAGTGGCATGATTCTTTGTGTCTCCCTTATTGAGGTCTTTACGTGATTCCAATTTTTGGAAAGTCCACGTAATAGTTTGCTAACTTTCATGGGTCTTGAGATTGGTTGACAATGATACTCAAGACCATTCACGATTTCTGTAAAACGACTAAACATGTCAATGATAAATTCTCCTGGCTTCATCTTGAAGACTTCATATTGACTGAGCAGAATATTGATTCTGGTTTTTTTCACTCAATCAGTTCCTTCATACATAATGTGCAGCTTATCCCAGAATTCTTTAGTTGTTTCACAGGAAGATATTTTGTTATATTCAATAGGAGATAATGCACAATATAAATAGTAAATTGCTTTTGCATCAAGAGCTTGTCTCTTGGTTATCTCTTCTTGAGTCATCTCGCTGGCCTCTGCAATTTCTTTTCCCCTTTCTAAGATTGTTGTAACTTTAGGAATGATTCATTTGTCTACCACATCCCATTCCAAAGGATCTTTCGATCTTAGGAATGCTTTCATCTTGTTTTTCCATATGCTGTATTCATTTCCATCAAAATAAAGCGGTCTAATGTTGCTTTGCCCTTCAATCAAACCTGGAGCCAACATACTAGTCATGGATCTTTAACTCTGAAGTAAAAACACTTCAATTGAAATGAGTACACATGCTCTGATACCAATTGAAAGTGCTAGTTCGAGCACCTAGAAGTGGGTGAATAGGTGCGAAAACAAATTTTGCAAAATATCGTGTAAAACTTTACTTTTAACTTGAGTCTGGTTGATAATAGACTTTGTAGAGGAAATCAGACTCTAACAATTAAATAAAGTTACAGACAAAATAAAAGAGTTCAGGGAAGAGAATAAGAACACAAGGTTTATAGTGGTTCGGCTTAATCCAAGCTTACGTCCAATCTTCCGCACTGACAGCCCACCGGCTGTATTTCACTATGAATCAAAAAAGTCATTACAATATCATGTCCTTAATTTCATAGTGTAGAGACTCTACTACACTTCCACAAGGCATCACAAATATCTAGACTCTCTTTTGAGTACAAATTTATGCTCAACAATTGAATCAGCAAAGAACAAGGAACTTCAAACTTTGGAATTTATCTATCGCACACACACTCGAATAACTAGAGCATCTTCCTTATATACTCCTCCATGCCTTCATATCCGTTGGCACCTTCCAAAGGAGTTCTTCCAATCTACTTGTTGGATAGAATCAATTAGGGAGATCTCGAGTTACTTAAAGAATGTGATGATAGCCCACCAATCCTGCTCGTCCATACAATCAGGATCTAGGTTTCCATAAATAGAACATTCCAAGTATACTTCGCCAATCAACAAATCCAATTTACTCATATTGATTTCAAAACGAATAATAGATCTTGAGATGCTATCTCCAGCCGTGGGAACTTCTTTAGCCGCTCGAATCAAAACCTTAAAGAAATATTTGTCTTCTTCATCGGTCTAGAAACTATCAATGAGGGCAGACTTTAAATCTTGAGTCTGGCGATCTTCAGACTTTGACGAGAGAGTCTGCAATCTTCAAACTAGACTGATGGAAACTTTTTGTCAACTTCAAAACAAGTAAGGAAGTTTTCTCCAATACACTTCTCAAAAGAGATTACAAATAGCAAATCACTCTCAGTAAATGAATTTTTTGCTCAACAAAAGTATAAGGTTATGTTCGATGGTCAAAAAAAAATTAATCATATCTTGTATTTAGTGTCTTTTCAAGATAGAATAAAGTTGGATATAAGATAGATATAACCCAAATAAAATTATTCCATGGAAAAGAAGTGATAAAGGTAGGTAGGATTTCTAATATTTATAATATAAAATTTATTTTTTAGAATAACAAACTTATTAAATTAATAAAAATTAAAATAATATTTGAATTCTAACATAAAAAATTAAAAAAAAACAAAAAAATTAATTGTTTTTATTTGTTCATGTTTTTATTAGTATATTTTAATTTCCTTCTATCTTACAAGATAAGTTCAATATATACATATATATTTAGTTCATATATTATTATATATTTTAGGTATAACATTGTATTAGAGAATGATGGAAGGGGAACAAAGAAATAAAAAAAAAAAGAATTAAAAAAGAGAGGAAATTATTATAAAAAATAAGCAAATAAAAATAAAGTAGGCAAGTGTGTTATGGGATATTCTTATCGTCTCTGTTTATGTAATTGTTAGGTTCATTTACACTAATATATTGTTTATATCAACCGATGCATATGATAAGATATAAATATATTCCGACTTTATTTTTGCGATTCACCAAAACAATGGATTAAGAAAGGCAAAATTTTGAAATTTCATATTCTATCTTATCCAGTCATAACTTGACTAAAAATCAAGACAACCAAACATAACCTAAGTATATAAAAAAAATAAAGTTTTCTTAGTTTTTAGTTGTTCTCCCAATTCATGTGTTCTTCACTTTATGTTGATCCTTTGATATTGTCTTTGAGATCCATGCTAATGGTTGAATAATCTTCAAGAAAGTCAATTTAGTCATTGAAGATAAACAACACACTTACTAGGAAATTTGGTAACACATACAATCTTATACTCTATTTTGGGAAATAATCATTTCCATCAATTTGATTAACAATTGATTGGATTTTCCTCCGTGTATCATTCTTAGAGCTCCAAGCATGTGGCTTTCTATTAATATTCCTTGAGATTTAAATTAATAGTCAACAGAATATTTGGCTCTTTAAATCGTAAGAGATATCTGGACAAGATGCATGTTCTTTTTAGATTATATAGGGATTCGTCTCCGTCAGTAACGCACGAGTCTATCAAGGTTTCCCGCTAGTGGTTGACTTTCATATTACTTTCCACTTTCTTCCTACGTATTAAATGACTGTATCAGCCATTCAACCTTTCAAGATACCTCCAAATCCTCATGAATTCCCCAATCTCATGAACTTATTCACCTCCATTAAGGTGCATCCAGCCATTATCAATCTTTTTACTTCATACTCCGGGTTCTATTAGTGTTAATAGAACTTCATTTGTATTTGTTCAACCTGAGATAAGACAATACATGCATTTGTCCAACATTTGATGTAGACAAATAATTGTGTCAACTTCAAAAAACTAGAGGTTTTCTCAACATATCCTTCATCAACTAATCTCTCTAAGTTAGCAAATTACTATAAGGCAAAACTATCCCCAAGAAAAGGAGGGTAGAAGAAAATGATGATGCGGTATCATAGTTACAGAAAACTATCTCAGAAACCTTGGTTTTCTTTTCTTTTGTTTTTTTTTTTTTTTACCTCGTCCCACATTGGTTGAGATGCTTCTCTAGTTCAGTTTATTAATTGGTTCATCTTATAAGCTTCGTATCAACAAGAAAAATACGTTGGGCTAGCGTACATGAGATTGGGCCCAACCTTGTGCAAAGTTGGATCCCCCCACATCGGAATTCTAGCCGTTTACTATTTAATCTTTTTTGCTGTTACTTAGCTAGACGGTACGACCAAGTTTTCTATAAGGATTAGCCTGCTGGGTCTGTGCTGGTTTCATGCATTATCTTGTTCCCGCCACACCCAAATAGTTATGTTCACACTAGTGCTTGCGCGCCTCAAATATTTGTATAGTTGTTGGTGGTTTTCAAGAATTTCTTCCAAAATAACTATGGCCAGAAGTTTACCTAGCATTTTCCATCCTTTTTTATCTAATTGTGATAAAAAGATGTCCTCGGATCACCCCGTATCTACTTTCTCATGAGGTATATTGACTTCACATTTAATGTAATAGTCTTCTTTTTTTCAGTGTAATATGCTGATGACTGCATGTCTTATTTTAAAATCTTCGTGGTGTTCAATTTGCAGTAAAACCCACGTCTGTTCTCTCATTTCAAACTATTCTCTATCAGCATCCCTTAATAGCGGGGCCGCATGTTTCATGGCTCATTTGAAAACCTTTCGTTGTGGTCAGGATGCATCGGCTGATCACCACTGTTACTTTGGTTCTGCTCTGGTTTGTGTCAGATTTTAATGAGTAGCTGTTCCCGAGCGATTCAACCTTTCCAAAAAAGGTGAAGCAGACGGTCATGTCTCACCGCAACAAGTTGTCATGTGCCGAAATAGCAATGGAGAAAAACATCTGATGGACAAAACAACTATGGACAGATATTGCAATGTACCATGATTGACAAAAATGCTGTCTCCAGGAGCGCGTGTGAAAGAGAGAGAGAGAGGGCTCACAATCTGATTTTCATTATAAATAGGCCGAGGGAGCTTGCATTGTGAATGAACACGGTACATCAATTTCTTTGCTTTGATTTTGGGGGTGTTTCAATGGCAAATTCTAGTCAAATGATGATCCAATTTGGCAAACTTAAGAGCAAGCTTTTCCCTCCTTTTGCTCCTCCTTCATTGTATCCAGGCCTCCTATACAAGAGAGCATCACAATTCCAATTGCAAGTCTCTCCCTTCACTTTGACCTCTTTCTTTCCACACCGCTTCTCTTCTCTCCCACATAGCCTAACCGCCAGGCCACAACTCTTCTCTCGCCCCTTCTCCATACCTCGGTGTGTTCATGATACGTTCATCAGTTATAAACAAGCTGACACGCGCAACTTTGTGAGCCATCTCTATGACGCTCTTGAGCGGAACAAGATAAGGGCATTTATCGACCGTAATCTAGAAAGAGGACTAGAGATCACACCAGTAATCAATGAAGCAATTGAGCGATCGAGGAGCGCTATCGTTGTCATCTCTCAGAACTACGCCTCCTCACCATGGTGCCTGGATGAACTGGATAAGATCCTCAAGTGCAAGGAAAAGAAAGGCCAGCTGGTGTTCCTTATTTTCATGGACGTCGACCCTAGAGAGATGCGTGAGCAGTCCGGACCATTCGCGCGGATTGGCCAAAGCGAGAAGGGTTTTGGGCAGAAGAATGTGGACAACATCCAGAGGTGGAGAGATGCTCTCTGCAAAGCGGGCAATCTCACTGGTTGGCCTCTCGAAAACAGGTACTAACTTTTTCTCTTCCTTCAACGTTTTCTAGAGAGGATTCTTAAAGGAAGTTACTTATTTTGTCCGTGAAACGACAAGACTTGCTCTTTAAGGCCAGTCTTTTGGGCTGTGGGCAGTAGGAATATTTGGAAATGCTTGAAATCCTTTTACTAGGAAACGAACTTTCATAGAATAAGACTCCAACTCAATTGTATGGCTCACCAAAGAGATTCAACATCAACACTGCAGCATCTTTTCATTATATATATAAATATATAGCTGGCAGGAAAAAAACACGACATTTTGTGCTATTACGATTGTTATGCTTACAGTCCTTGACACCGTCTGTTTTTTTTTTTTTTTTTTTGGTAACCGAGGACTCCGCCACATGCCTCCCGTGCCCAAACGGCACTTGAGGACCAGGCCCTATACCTCGGGGAAGACTAGCGTAGCAACCCACCACCATGGCCTCCCACTTAAATCGCTAGCAACGCAGGGTTTCGAATTCTCGATCTCAACGATGAGAGAGGAACTCTCAACCAACTGCACTACCCACGAATGGGTTTGACACTATCTGTTTTCTTCTATAAATAACCATTTTTTCTTAGTGTTTATCAGATTTTACCCCTGAAGCATATGTTTCAGCCAATGCTGATTTCCACGTATAGCAAACTTGAAGTGTTCAGCTAAGTAATACGTTAGGTCATTGTTTGGAAGGAAAAGAAGTGTTCAGATTATTTTCAAGTTGTAACCCTCATTTCATATTTTTGGATTTGATAACCAAACAACAAACCAATTTATTCTTCTCACTTCTTCCCTCAAGCATAAAGAAATCACTCCTTCATGCATCATTTCCCTCACTTACTCTGAGTTCTATTGTTTAAAACATACAAGTGGGTGAATTTGAAGGCAGATGAGCTTCTTTTTCTATATGAGGTTATCAGAACTCCCTTTCTTTTCGTTAAAAGTAAAGAGAAGGAAATCCGGCAAGTCCAGACATCTTCCACAGCCATCACAGGGTAAACCCTAGCTATGATGCAGCCTTTCCTTCACCACGAAAACTTTCCATTATGGAATGATCTTTCTGTCAAAGACCGAAAAGAAAAGAAAAAACAGTAGTCGGTCTTTGTTTTGTTTGGACTGTGGTACCTTGCTAGGGTTTAACAGAATATTCTGCCTCCAGTTCGTTGCTCTTCTATCTTGTCATTGCTGCTCTCTAATCTCTCTCTCTCTCTCAACTTTCTATATGACATCATTGTCTGTCCAAGAAACTTTCTATAGCTAAACCTTTTTTTCGGTGAGCATACAGAATGGTTTTCATCGACTGGTATCTATCCCGCTTCTTTTAATTTGTGGCTTAAAAAATTAGCCAATCTCTCACACGCCTCCTATTATATTGGATTAGATATTGAATATTGAATTCAAATATATGGACGATACTCCAAAGTCCTAGAATATAATCTTAATTATCTTTTCTTCAGTTGTTAGTGGCATGGATAACCAATTACACCTTTGTCGTCGACAATTTGCAGACTTGAAGCTGAATTCATCAAATCCGTAGTGGAGAAAATCTCAAGAAGACTAAGCAGCTTGCACAAGAAACCACTTTCTTTCCATCTAGTTGGGTTAGATTCTCAGGTACAAGCCCTGTACTCCTTACTCCAATTAGAGGTTGAGGAGGTCCTAATCGTGGGAATTTCCGGGACTAGCGGAATAGGTAGGACTACACTAGTGAGAGCTTTGTACCACCGAATTGCAGATCAATTTGATCGGAGTTACTTTCTCTCGAACATGATGGATATATCGAGCAAAGCTGGCCTCATCAAAATGTTGGAGACCTTTTCTGGTGACATTCCTAGCGATTTGGAGTTTAGCGATGATATTCATGTAGCAATAAACTTGATGAGGAGTAAGCTTCACAACAAGAGGGTTTTGTTGGTGTTTGATGATGTTGAAGGGTTGGGGGAGCCACTAAGCCACCTGATCAAGGCATTAAACTTAGGCTCGGGAAGTAGGGTCATTTTGATACCTCGCCACAAAGATACCTTAATCAATCTATGTGACGAAATCTATAAGGTACGACCACTAAATGATGACCAAGCTCTCCAGCTTTTCAGTTGGAATGCATTCCAAGAAAGATATCCCAAAAATGATTATAAGATGCTCTCAAATTGCTTCACCAGTTTTTTCAAAGGGCTTCCTTTGGCACTCACCATAATGGGTTCTTTCTTGAATGGCAAAAGTATCAAAGAATGGCAAAGAGCTTTTGGTCAACTAAAAAAAATCCGTCAGGTAAAAGTTCATGACATACTAAGGATTGTTATCGATGGCCTAGAGGACAATGAGAGGACGATTTTTCTCGACATCGCCTGTTTTCTTAATGGATATGACAAAGAAGAGATCATCAAGTCGCTAGACCAATGCGGTGTCCATGCTAATAGTGGGATTGAGATTCTAGCTCAAAAGTTGCTCATATACATTGACGAAAATAACAAAATACGGATGCATGATTTGTTTGAAGAAATGGGTAGACGAATTGTCATTCAAGAGTGCCCTAAAAATCCCAGCAAGCGAAGCAGAATATGGCATCATGAGGATGCTCTACAAGTGTTTAAGCGAAATTCAGTAAGCATTTAATGGCCTATTCTAATATTGATAATGATTTCCAAGTGCTTCCAATATGCATAATTATCTTTATTTCTCTCAACCAGGGAACAAATGCCATTGAAGGTATTAAATTAGACAAGGTTGCTGTAGAAGACTTGATCATGAATGCAGACTCGTTCAAAAAGATGAAAAAACTCAGGTTATTTATAATGATTGATCATGTTCCTCATTGCGGACCGGCTGGACATCTATCAGAGAAGTTGTGGAGGTGTTTTGCAGGGAACAGCAATAATACGTTCGCACTTTTGGACGCTCTGCTGAAGGAGATTTCCAAGTTCTGGTCTCGCGGCGACGGAGCCTGAAGAGCACGATGGACGGATGCGAGGGGCACATGTAGGAATAGACTGCTAAGAATAGGGAAATCCATGCACGTGGATCCAATGGACTTAGTGCATTGGACCTTGGCCCATTAGCCCAATTTAATTTCTCGTAAAAAAAACTTTGCCATTTACTTTATTAAGGTCATCGTCTCTCTCTCAATTTTATTTTATTTTTCTGTCCTTGTGTTTTCGCTACTTTTCTGATCAAGTCTCTATGTTTTCAGCCTTTCTAATCAAGTCCTCCAACATGTAACGATAAATCCAACTGAGCGACTATTAAAAGATAGCGAAGCGTAACTTAGATCAAGTATTGTCTATGTGAACACCCATCACAAGTAGTGAAATGATGAGAGAACGAAAGCAAACTTAAAAAAACTTAATCCATTCAAAAACTCCAACCCTACAGTGGTGTCCATGTAAGTAATATTTAATTCAGATTATTCTTCAGCTTTCTATGACGGTTATGTCAATTGGATTTGGTGAATTTTGTACCAAAAAGACGTGATTAAACATTTTGCATAAGTAAAAGGATTTGATTAGATAAATTTGAAGTTTAGGGACTTGATTAGTGTTAGAGCATACAAAACCAAAACAATTTGAGCTAGAAGTAAATGCAATAAATAAATAAATAAACCTAACACAATGAATTTACGTACTTTAACGGTGTGCCGATTCTACACGGAGATCAATGACATAGTTCCACTATAATCGGTAAAGAAGAGATTATAATCAGTTAGTCATATTTACTTACAAGTGTTTCACGACCTGGATTATACCCAAATAAGCCCCACATGAGTTAATCAAGAAAACCTCTTACAATAAGTTTCTCTTTGCGATTCTCCAATAGCTCTCCTTGAGTTGGACTTGACGTAACAAGTGACACAGGTCGAAACCTTTGTTTTCTATTCGGTCCTGTGCACATTCATACGTCCGATTGAAGTGAGCCGGACGTACATAATCTCTCGGCCAAAATTTTGCTCAAGTTGGACGTCCAATCAAGGAAGGACCGGACATCCAAAATGCTCGAATTTTCAGCTTTTACATCCTAGTCGGTCATCCGACCAGCCTCGGCCGGATGTCCAATTTTACCTTCGAAAGTCCATTCTTCTCGTTTATGACCCAAAGTAACCCCAGAACTTTGGATTCATTATGGTTGTCCGCCACATGATCTTTTCGCCTACCACAGATGTTGATCAAGTTCAAACAATATTGGAACTTGATTGATGGGTAAACTTGTCAAACAAGTGGGTAAGGTTAAATTTAAATTGGATCATAAATGGTCTGATTCAAATTGACTTATTTAACTCGTTAATAACCCATTTATCATAACACAAATTTACCGACACATACCCAACCCACCTCTGACCCTATCCATTTAGCTAAATCTAGGAAAGTTTGTTTCATATGCTTTTTCAAAAATATGGTATTGTTAAAACACTTTCATGCAATACAAATCTAGTGGAAAATTTTTATAATATTTTTTTTTTTGAAATTAATACTCCATTTTTTAAACGTTTTCTAGACAGACATTTTTAGGAAAATAATATTATTTTCTAAAATTTGGCCAAATTCTGAAAATCAATCACAAAATATTTTCCACAACTTCGTATAAAAGATCTGATTTGATTATTCTCCATGCACTCTTTTCAATATGTTTTATTTTTATTTTTATATTTTTTAAAAATATATTTTTTTTTAAAAAATTGTTTTATTTTTTTCTTTTCTTTTTCCTTCTTCTTCGATCGGTTGCTAGTCACAACGATGGCTAGTAACTAGCCACAAGCGAGCTAGAGCCTCGTCATAGATCGGCAAGGCTAAAGCTTTGCCAATTTCAATGAGCTGAGCTAAGCTAGCCTTAGGCAAGGCTCCACCTCGCCAAATTTGACGAGCTAAGCCGAGCCCACTTCAAGCAAGGGCTCCACCTCGCTAAATCTAGCACGACTCTAGATCTAGCAAGCTTAAGTATCACCATATCAACAAGACTCAAGCCTCACCAAACGTCGGTGAGGTCTTGGCCTCACCAAATCAGTGAGCTCAAGTCTCACGAGAGCTAGACCTTGGTGAGCTCATCCCTTGCTTGGCTAGTCGCTAGTCATCACCATGGTCGGCCATCGGCTAAGGAAGATGGAAGAAGGATGAAAAAAGAAAAGAAAAAAAAAATTATAATTTCTATTTTTTAAAAATATTTTTGTAAGGCTAAATAGGGAGAGAGAGTGTGTAAGCCAAGTGGGTTGAAAATGGGTTCTAAAATCAACCCATTTAGACTCATTTATTAAAGCCTTTAAATTTGAAGCCCATTTAAGTTAGGCTCTTCAAAATTGAAGTGACCTTTATATGACCCGTTTATGTTTTAAATGAGTCATATATGGGTTTAAGACCCATTTTAACAGGTCTATTGCTGAGATATGCTTTGTTAACATGTCCAATAGATCATTTCCTATGTACATTTTTTTGAACAAAATCATGGATAAATAATAGTGCCTATTATTAATGTCTTTGTCCGCTTGTGATACATTTTATTTTTGGTCAAATGTATTGCACTTGATTGTCACGATAATGAATAATCTTCTTCTGCTGCAATCTTAGATTATTGAGTTAGTTGTTGGGAAAACATCCTATGATATTTTAAAATTGACAGAACTTTATGTCTATATCAATATTTGATATAGATGTTGTCTATCTCAAGATGAACTATACAAGTAGAGTTTTATCACCACTAGTGGATCCTCAAGTATAAAGTGAAAGACTATTGACAGCTGGATAGACCTTGATGGAGGTGAATATATCAAAGAATACGAAGTTTATAGGGACTTGGAGGTACTGTAACAAGGTGAACAATTCATATAGTATCAGTTATACTCTAGAAGAGAAAGTGGAATGTAGTATGTACATCAACCATTGATGAAAAAGCTTTAATAGATGCGCATTGCTGATAAAACTAGTCCCTTATATCACTTGAGAAGAATGTATATGTTAAATGATTACACTTCATGATTTGTTTTCAAGAGGGAATCCAATTTGTTTTCAATCAAATTGGTGAAAAGGATCACTTCCAAATATAGGTGATCCTATTTATAGAAACCCCGCTATTGTTGGGAAGATTTGATTGTATGGGCAACCAAATATTTGTTGATTGTGTCATTTATCTTCAATGACTAAATTGATCCTCTAATAATTATCCAATCATCAGCTAGGATCTTAAAGACTTTAAAAAGATCAACACACGTTGAAGAAGACATGAATTGCAAGAACACCTACAAATTGAGAAAGCTTCATTTATTGAGGTGCTTCATTTATTTTAATATTTCTTGAGAAATATATGAGCATCATAATAGTGCTTGGAATTTTGTAATGTGATCTACCAACTTTGTGTAAAATCAACACAAATATGTTGTAAACTCTAAAAGAGTTATTAGTAAAATCAAGCTTATTGGTAGCTATTAGTCAAGGAATCTAAACTGAACCACTATGAAATTTGCATTCACCTCTTCTATTAATTTCCAATTTTTAGTTTGACAAAAGCATGTCACACTTGATATCATTAGCTTATTCTTGCATATAAAATAAAAGTTCCTAAAAATATCAAACTTGACTTTATAAATCTACAAATTCTATCAAATTTCAATTATCAACCTATCCATCCATCTCAAGGTTGCATATTTGACCACAACACAAGCCTCTAAGCCAAATAACTTCCTTGATCTCCTTGGTTGACACCATATGTATTGCTTCAAGTGTCAACAAAACAACTATGAATTGTAATTACACTCATAAACTGATGACACAACCCACAAAACTGAACATATATGTTACTAGCAAAATTACAATCGATTACCTGTTATATCATTCAAAGTTCGTCTCTTCCCAAATGTTAAACTCACATGTTGACCCTTTTAGGAACCTTAGAACCCATTTCGCTACTTCCTAATGTTTCTTTCCAGATTACTAATAATACTACCAATAGAACTACCATAAGGAACACGCAACATATATTCTTTATCTTCCTTTAACCACAGTGCAAGACCAGCTAAAAAGTTTAAACTATGTAACTAGTCGGGTACTCACTGGTTTGGTTTTATGCATGCTAAACCACCTTAACACTTTATATATGTATCACTCTCTAATAGTTGAAGCATCCATACAAACCTTTTTCCTTTGGACCTTCTTACTAAGTATCTTTGTTGCTACACCTAATCTTTTATCTCAACTCACTACTTAGCTGATGTTACAAATTATTAATATCTTTAAAAACTCCTTCAGAGTTGGGCTTGAAATAATAAGCAAAATACGTGAAATTTGGTGTTTATTTGTTTTTCCATGCTTGTTTATACATCCACCTGGTCTGGATGTCCGAAGTCTCTCAACCAAAAAACTACTTAAGTCAAACATCCGGTCAAGGAAGGGCTGGTGTTTGAAATGTTTGAATTTCCAGCTTTTACATCCTATTCAGACAACCAACCAACCATGCTAGACATTTGATCTTGCCTCTAAGTGTTCGTTTTTCCCGTTTCAGACCAATAGTAGCCTCCAAATTTTGGTGTTCACCATATGATTTTAGACATCCAAAAAATGTCTCGATTATGACTAATGCAAAAACTATGACAAAATTAAAATTGAGAAGAATAAAGGAACATGCATATTTATGTGGAGAATGGAAAAACCATAGGGAGAGGAGAAGCAAAATCCACTATGAAAATTCAAGGATTACAAAAATCTCAAAAACTAAAGACTCTTTATGTCTTGCTTCTTAACCTAATAACTTGAGAAAAGCAATATTTATACTTCTCCCAAACCCTAATATTGACCCAAGCCTATAGAGAATTCAAGACATACTCAACAAATCTCCATCTTTGTTTGAATAAGACATATAATCTTCTCCCCTAGTAGAGTAAAACTCAATTGCAGCAAACACTAACCAAATCAATGCTTGGAGTTGGCAATTGGCAGTTGGATTATTTTTTGTATTAATATTCATGACCTTGATATAACCATTAATAAGAATATCTCAACAAAATAATGCCACATATCAATGTGCTTTCTCCTCACATGATATATCTAATCTAGTCATTTATAAAAATTTTCAAGATATAAATTTTTTTTCTTTTTAAAGGTTGCATAGATTATATTACAATTATGTCTAATTCCCTTTGTTGTTGTTCTATTAAAGGATGAAGAAAAGTTTGGAGAAATAGTAATAATAAAAATATATAAGTGTTTCAATTTCGCAACAACATATTTTTAACTATCAATTATTTAGTCTCTATTTTCATGTGTGAGTAGACCTAACCAATGGGCATACAGTTCGGCTAGCCTGGGCAGGCTTGGCTGCATTTTTTAGGCCCCTTAGGTGGGCCGTAGACAAAGTTTCTAGATCTAGTCAATTGGTGGGTCAGCCCTGGACAAGGGCCACTCTTGAGGCCTGGGTTGGCCAGCCCATATTTTAATCAAAATAGATTATAAAATATGTTTTATCAATAATATTACTATGATATTGAAACTATAAACATTAATAGGATAAAAAGAAGCCAAAATGTCTAATATAGTAGTTAAAATACTATAAAACTCATAGGTAAAGTAATAAAATAAAATAACACAATGTACCTATGATTTTTTTTTTCATTTGTTTTCCATTTCTATGCATTTTTTAGCTGGCAATTTTAAAAAAGAAAAAAGGAAAAAAAAAGGTGGCTGAATGGCAGGTGTGGCTTGTCCAAGGTTTTTTTCTTCGGGTGAGCCTAAGCACTTGCCCAATCCCACATGTTTGAGCTTAGGCAAGACCTTAGGAGGTTGAGGTCAAAGCAAGCCCGACCAGAACCCATACGAACCAGTTAAATGAACAAGTCATTTCTCCCTAATCTAAGTGTGTTGTTTTCTCCAATCAAACATGGAAGAAAATATAGGATTTTTATCAATGCACTAGAACCTTGAAAAGCCAAATCAAGATAAGAGTAGCCAATTTGAAAACCATAGTACCTATTCTTTTACGTATCAAAGTTGTAAAAAAATAATCATAAGATGATGGTCATATTTTTCATGGAAGGACTAACATGAAGAAAGAAGAGTATTATATAGTTCAAAGACTCAATTTCATCAAAACAAAAACATTTAAGGAGTTGATTAAACATGTTGCAAAAGTGTAAAGATTAGTAATGGCATTATCAAACAAAATTCAAATGATTTTCATCTTCTTATGTTAACAAATGATGTAGCCTCACATGTTTCAAAAGATTTAGTGTAAAGTCTCTCGAATCAGTCAAGTTGAAAATGATATAGGGCAGATAATGGAAACTAGAAAGTATTCTTTTTCATTTTCGTTTTTATTTTCACAGAAAGAAAAAAGTAAAATTAGAAATTTCCAAAGATGAGGTTTATGCGCCTCCCTCTTTGCAACTTTATTTAAATCGAAGGAAGGAATACTAGTGATAGAAAATTATGAAAAAGAAATTGCAATAGTAGATAATAATCGAATGTAGATGAACCATTGCGCATATCCTATTCCGTCGATACGTACAAAAGCTGAGCAGGCTCTTTTTCTAAATGAAGGCTAGGTGAGGGCCTTCCTCGTCCTATGCAAATGAGGCCGCCAAGGCGAGGGCCTTCCTTGACCAATTCAAGAGAGGGCCACCCTTGCCCTATCCTAGCGAGGGGTAGCTACGTGCTGGGAAACTGCGGCAACGAGAGCAAGAATTGGCAGACCAAAGTGGCGGAGGTTGAGCAGGAGATGTAGGATTCAATTTGAGCAGGGGAGGCAAGTGGAGGGAGCATCCGGGCTTCTGCTCTGCTTTTGCGCAGACAAACAGAGAGAGAGAGAGAGAGAGAGAGAGAGAGAGAGAGAGAGGGGGGGCAATCTAGGATGGTTGGTGGTTATTCGAAAGGCGAAGGGAGAGGATGATAGGGGCTGTGATGACTTGGGAAGATTATTACATGAGTTATGAGGAAGAGGAAGCACCACTGAGCTCAAAGAGAGAGAGAGAGGGAACTAAATGAGAACCGGACCGGTTTGTTAGTGACAAGACCAGGGTTACCCAACAGGGCCAAGACCACTATAAAAGAGAACTACTTTTTTTTTTTTTTTCATCCCCGGGTGAATGAATTATTATTATTATATTTTTAAGAACTGTTTGAATACCCATGTAGAAAGAGTCAAACATAGAGCACCAAGTGAAGTAAAAAAATATATTGGTAAAAAAAAAAAAAAAATATCTATTGAGCAAAAAAAAAGAAGTAAATAAAGAGAAAAGTACCAAAAAATCTTAAACTTATTGTATTGGTATCATTTCAGTCATAAATCTTTTAATTGAATCAATTTAATTATAAACTTTTTTGAATTGGTATCAATTTAGTCCATCTAGCCTAAGTTGGCAGAATTGTTGACATGGATGCCAATGGTCTTATGTGACACAACCGGGCATTGATGTGACAAAATTTAAAATTGTTGACATGGATGCCAATGGTCCTTATGAAAATGGACATCGGACCGAGTCAGGGAACCCAGTTCGATTATTGATCTCACCCGGACTGATAGGGTCCAGGTTTGATCTAAATGCCGGGCCCCCAGTTCGATTACTGGTCTCACCCGGACCGATAGGGTCCAGGTTTGATCTAAATCCGAGCCCTATCCGAATTTACGATCGATTAATCTGACCCAATTTGTATACCTAGCCCAGGAATTTTTGAGCCCATGATGTCCTTGGCCCAGTCCATTGGTATTCCTGATAGGCTTGAACCTTTGCAGCAGCTCAAGCCCAACTCCTAAATTCCCGCTCAACCTCAGCCGAAACTCCAACCCGTCTCTCTAATTCAGCTCGGCTACTGATCCGAATTTTTGTTTCTTTTCTGAATTTTTTTATTTCATTTTCTCTACTTATATTATTTCTCAGCATCTTTTTTTCTTCCCAAGAGATCGTCGTCTTCTTCCCGAACTTGACTGCCATCGGACCACCATGTCGGCCGCTAAGTTTTCTGGCCAGAACAACATTAAAAAATTTTCGTACGATACACTGAACACATCTACATAGCAAATGCAAGGGAATGAGGAGCTAACCGTGGCGGAGGTCTCCCGCTCGAAGGTTTATCCATGGCTGACGCTTGGTTCTGGTGGTCGATGAGATGATGGACTTCTGATGAAGGCGACTGCGATTCCAGCGAGTGGGAAAAATTTCTCACTCCCTCTATCTCGGCCACTCTCTTGGTTTTCTCTCTTCCCTCAGGTGAGCGAACCATTTTGCCGAACGTCCTCTCCCAAACAAAAAAAGAAAAAAAAAACCGAGAATCCTCTGTGTGTGCAAAGATGAGGTCTCTCGAGTGTGTGGATTTTGTAGTGGATGGAGATGGTGGGTGGAGATGATGGAGAGGCTTCAAGGAGGAAGGGGAAAAAAAAACTAAGGGTCCGTTCGTTTCGCGGAAAATGGGCCATTTCTAGAAAATATTTTCCCAGAACTCATTTTCCAGGAAAATGACAATATTTTCTAGTGTTCGGCTAAAACCTGAAAATGTTTCGGAAAATATTTTTCAATATTTGGTAAGGAAAATATTTTCTAATGTTCAGTAAGAAAAATATTTTCCGCTCCCTAGATTGGCGAGCATGAGCGTCAAGCTCGAGGCTTGCTAGATCAACTAGTGCAAGCTTGAAGTTCACTTGATGATGACCGACGACTAACCAAGAAAGAAAGGGAAGAAAGAAAAGAAAAAAAAAAGAAAAAAAAAAGGAAAAAAAAAAAATGAAAGTAAATTAAAAATAATTCGAATAAAAAAAGAAAAGAAGAAGAAGAAAGTGAAGGAGGAAGTGAGGATTTGTAGAGGTGTGAGATAAGAGAAATTAAGTGAGGGTTTTCTGTGAAATGAACGGAGCCTAAGCGCTCAAGGTTTTTTTCTCTCTCTCCTCCCTCATGCTCTCCGTGGAGAGAGTGCATGAGTGGGAAAGGGAGAAAAAATAAGGGGGGAGATTGCTTGTCCTTCGACCTTTTTTTCTTGATTTTTGTCTCCTTTGCATGCACTTTATTCTCCAAACGGTACAATGGGCACATGGAGAAAGCAGAGAATGCCTATGGGATTGGATTTCACCTATGATCAGATCAGTGGGCAACCATAGTTTACTATTCGCTCCCCCCAAACCCTAATCCTAAGGCTATTTTGATAAAATTTAAGATGGAATAAAATTTATCCTATATTTAATGCTTGCTCAAAACATAATAAAATCATATATAAGAAGAATATAGGCCATATAAAATTATCCCATAGAGGTGAGATAAAAATGGATAAGATTTCTAATATCCATAATAGGAAAGTTTTTTTTTTTTTTTCAAAGAACAAACTTATTAAATTAAAAAATTAAAATACATTTCAATATAAATAATATTTAAGTTCTAATATAAGAAATTTAAAATAATAAAAATAATTTTTTTAATTTAATCTTAATTTTATTTATATATTCGAATTTAATTCTATCTTATAATATAAATTCAATATATCTTAGGTATATTAGTATAGTTTACTATTTAATAAAATTTTATTAGAGAATGAAGGAAGGAGAAAAATAAATAATAAAGAAAATGATTTGAAAATAGAGCAAAAATTAAATAAAAAAGAAAATACAAATATATAGGGAAAAGTGTCACGGGAGATTTTTACCAATATTGTGAACTTTTAAGTTCATTTACAATGATATGTTATTTATATCAAAAAATGTACATATATGATATAAAATATATCCAACTTTATTATTGTAATTCACCTTAAGCTTTGGCCAATTTTGCAAAAATATGAAATTTAAAAAGTCTATTTCTACATGTCCATACTAAATTGACACCTATATGCAATTGAAATATTAAAATACCTAACTAATATTTGGTTAAGAAATGAGACTCGCCGCTATTGAGAATCCCGAATCTTGAATATTCTTGAATTTTTAGAAAATCGTGGGTATTGAATTAGGTCTCGAGGCCTTCTCGAGCTTTATTTTTAACGTGTCATAATTTGTCACTGTAAATTTTCACAAAATAAAGAGGTGATTTGGAATTTTTACAATTCATCCAAAACTTGTAAATGTTTTGAAATTCTAACTTCCAACATAATTTCAAAGTCATTCCAAATTTTGATAGTCCATGTGATGCTCATAGGAAAATTCTTTTGGCATTCTATGCATTACAAATTGACATGACATTATTGAATTCTTGATTCATGTTTAGGACGTTTGTGATGCTTGATTAGTCGTACCCTCGATGCACCCAAGCTCACCTTAACTACTAGACATGATTCTTGATTCAATAAAAGCATGTCTATATTCGATATTTTCTTTAAAATCTTAATTTGACATAAAATTTGTCAAAGTTCGGATAATATTTAGAACATCCATGATGCTTAATCAGTTGTGCGCTTTGATGCATCCAAGCTAGCTTTGATGGCTAAATGTGATTCATAGCATTGACGAAATTATGTCCTTTTATCGAATCTTTTTTAAATAATGCATTTTCTTGCCAATTGTCCATAAAATCATTTCGGGCATCACATGAGAATATACTGATCGTTTTGCTTGCCATGAAATATATGTGGATGTGTTTGGCACATGATGACTGAATAAGTGATCCATTGTTAACTCACTCAATTGGTTGAATGATTGAAAATAAGTTCAAATGGCCTGTGGGTATGCTTTCTTATGCACTTTGTATGTGACTTTTAGATGTATAATTTAAATGCGGTGCATGATCATGTGGATTACTTTGGGATAACATTTAGAACTCACATTAGGGACTTTTAACTTTAGTCACCATGTGAGAACACAAATGGTGGCTGGTAGCTAAAATGAATGGGGTAGACGTCATAGGTAGGCCATTGCATGTATAATCCAAAGGCTGACCGCGAGGCTGTTCATGATTGATTGGTGATCTTTCTTTTTAATGCCCTGGATGTTTTGTTTGGTTGCTTGCATTGTGTATATAAAATGTTCCTTTGAATTTCCAATTTTGTTCTAGCAATAGACAAGAATTAGGATGGTCCATGGAGATGGCACTCCCGAAGACTCAAAGACAATGAATGGTCAATGTCCAATTTGCCTCTCATTTGTAATATTCATTCCCCGACATATGTCTCGGGTTTCTTATTTATTGTATAAATGCCCAATGGGTTGTGGGTTTATTTTCTTGTACTAAGAATCATCTAAGTAGGCTTTATTCACTTTCCCTAAACTATTTTGCCTGTTTACTTTTATGCACTGACTTTCAATTAATTGTTTGTTTCATTCTTATTCCAATTAAAATAGAGTAGAATAGCATGAATGAACCATCCATATATTATCATCTTTACCTCATAAATTTACACAAAAAAGTAAAAAGAGATGTATGATCACATTAGATAATACATTGACTGTTAGATACTAAGAGGGCGCTAATAGCAATATTAGTGTAACCCAAGTCCCGAATTTTAGATCTTTGGTTGCGTAGGTATCAAGGACTACTCCCAACCCCGATTTATCGCTCTAGTCAACCCTCCAAAACAAGACTAATGGCGACTCCTAAATACTATTTAGGTTGTCTAATACAACTTTAAAATAAAATTACCCATCATGTTCAAAGTGTGAGCTTTAGAAAAGCTAGTGGTTATGATTGACTAAGCTCAAGCGATTGTGATCCCAACAAAAAGATAAAGTAATGACATCTTGTTGTGGGGAAGTGCCTTGAATGAACTTTCACAGTCAAATACCTCTAAACTTTACCTTTATGCTATTTTGCCAAAAAATGGAGTCAAGGTAGAGTCATGACAAATCCTACTATCACGCGAGGTGCAAGTTTGGGAGAGCTCACGACCATGACTGATAGACATTGTGGCACCAATCCCAAAGGATGAGGTGATAGTATCCTTGGAGTTACGTACCATGAGGACACTCTCATGGTTAATCACCCCTAAACCCTACCTTTATGCCATCGCTCACCGATTGAGTGCCGAGATCAGGTCATGACATTGATTATGCGATATCGATATCCAAATTTGACCAAGAGAAAACCCTATGTTTGGGGATTGATGGGGCACCGCAAGTTCTTACCAGAGTGCTTTCTTGAGTTCCTCAGTATTTTTGCTAGAATCTAGGATGGTGAAATAGATCCAAGCGTCTGCATCCAACAAGCAAACACCATTAGTACTCCCTATCAAAAACCACGTCAATTGAGCAATGCTAGACACACGAAAATTTTTCTGGTGAGAAATGTGAAATCCATCAATACTTATCTAAGCTTGTGTGCCCAGACCAAAAAATGAAGAAAAAAAAATTAAGCTCGTTTGCCCATTTAAGCACTTAACTAGAAAAATTATCACATGATTTAGCCAAGCAAAATTTATTGTGGATCTTAAGGGGCGCTTGGGAGAGCTTATGGAAATGTAAAGAATATTAGGTTAAAGGGTTTTTTTCAAGAAACATTTGGCCAATTATAATTGAAAAGTGCGTTAGGAAGCAACTTTGGTTGAAGTGCTATTTGAAAGAAAAAAAAAATAAACTTGTAAAGGACTAGTTATTTGAAGAATAAAAAGGCGAAGCTTACAAATCAATAGTGCTTAGGCAAAGGATTCAAGTGGTGGCCAAATGCCGTCAAGCCATATCTAGCATTAGTGATCCTCACTTGAGATCACATGACCTTGGTGAAGACCACATATGGTCACAGGATACTAGCAATAGTTGCCTGGGGTTGTGCCATCCCAGTAAGCCCAATCCAAGGTTGCGCACCCTAGGGAACCTTTGTGAAGGCTACTAGCTAGATCAAGCTCGTCGGTGGTCAAATCTAACCTCATTGTCATCACATATAGGTAAGGGTAAACTTTAATTTCAAAGTTTAGTGAGGCTAAAGTTGAAAGAATATATTTTTTTACCATTCCTCAAATAATCAAAATCAAAGCCATAGTTGGTTAGAACGTGCAATAAACTAAGAGACTTGGAAATACTAGCTTTACTTAAAGGCCTTTGAAATTTTGTTGCCAATCACCTTAACTTTGTCTCAAAGGCCTCTAAAGGTCCAAATCCCATTGGAAATGTTGTACCAAACAAGCCCACTCCCCTCAATTTTTTTTTTTTTTTGGTAGGCTGCAAAAAAAGTCCACTTGTTCCCTAATATTGAGCGTAGGTTTGGGCCAATTAACGGATCTGATTCATTTTTGCCCAGTATAAATTTGAATAATAATTTCCATTTTGGTCAATTTGCTTTTATTTAAATTCAAAGAAACGGGTCTCTACACTTTTTTCGAAAGATAAGTACAAATGCCATTATTTTCATACGACACTCACTTGAGTATTGTAATTTTTTTCACTTATTTGAATACCACAAATTTAAAAATCAATAATTTAAGTATCATCGGCTTTGAAAAATCTAACGTAGACGCCAATTGTCTTATATGACATGGTTAGTACTAACATGGACAATGAATAAAAAAATCAAAAGTAAAAGAAAATCCACATCAAAATGAAAAATTAATAGAAAAATCCCTGTGAGACAATTTGTCGAGAATGGCACTCAAATGGTCAATTTTACTTTGAAGTAAGCAAAAAAAAAAAGTTAGCACTATACTAAAGTTATGACACTCCTGATGTCCTTATCCCAACCATTTTTATTTGAAAATAAAAAGCATGGGGCCCAATCAATGTAGCTATCCCTATGAACTTTACCATAAGAGTTGCATGTAAACAAATGCCTTGTATTAATTGCTTCTTTATAAGACATTAACAGTAAGGGTGTGCAACCGGACTGGCCCACTTGAAAAATAGGGTCGAGAACCGGTTCCCAAAATTCAGAACCAGTTTAAACCGGTCTGGAAACCGAGTTCGCTTGATTATCCACCTAGGAACCGATTCTTGGACCAATTTGAAACTGGTTTGGGAACCGGTTTTGTAAGTATAGGTCCAAAACCATTTTTTCCCCTTATTTTTATTTTTACTCTCGCAATCACACGGTGTTTTTCCTCTTGGCTCTCTCAAACATGCATGACACTCCTCCTTCATTGTTCCTCTTCCTCACTTGCTTCCTTCCCTAATCGGCTCCCTCTTGCACCGTCTGACAGATGGATGGTGTTTGTCGCTACCAAATTCTTATGTACCATGTAGATCGGCTTGCCTAATTTCTTTTTTGTAGGAGGAGTTATGCTTGCATAAATGAGCAACTTCATGTAGTAGTTGTAGAAATAAAACTAATATTATACCCATGTTTGTTGCTAATTCTTTGCCTTATAATTTTGTTTATTATAATTAGCTCTATGGATCCTTAATTTTTCGTTTAGTCAAAAAGTTCATGTATTTATTTATACAAGTGCTTAATATTTCAATACAAATTAGGAATATTACGTTATTTTCTTGCGTATTAACATAAAATTTGAAATCGTATAAGATATTGGAAGATTGCAAAATAGGTTCCAATGGAAATAGGATTGACCCTGGAACCGAACTAGAAAAACAGGGTGGATCGAGTACAGGGTCTAATACAAACAGAGTTGGGTACGGGGTCCAATACAAATAGGGTTAGGTACAAGGCTAAAAAAAAAAGAACCAGTTATAATAGGGTTGGATATCGGATCCAAACCCTACCCAGCATGGACCCGATCACCCCTAATTAACATGAGTGGGTATCATATGGATAAAACTAGCTACTTCTGGTGAATGAGGCCCACTACATATAAAATCCCAAATAGTTAAAATTTAATTTTCAACAAAGTCGAGATTAAAATATCATCAAAACAATTATCATGTATAATAAATAAGTAATATTAGCTATAAATTACCTCCTTCACATCTCCTTTTTCCCAACCACCATATGGCCCTTGGCTTTAAAAAACCCATCATACTCTTTTCTTATTTTACTAGAAGTTAGGTTTAACATTTAGTTAAGCAATAATGTGAAAAGGATAAATGCTTTTTCCATCCATTTTTTGACTTCTAATGCCTCCTATTACCTTAAATTGGCCACAATATCTCTTTGCAAGTTCCAGATTTAAGATTATTTCTTAACTTTTGTTGCTTCTCTTTCTTAGTAAATTGTAATGCATTCAGAATTGAGAATAACATGTATATGCCAATGCTTGATTGGATTGTCTTATAATACAGTTATAGTTGTCATGATTTTCCTGTCAACAACTAATTATTCCACTTAATCAGACCTACTTTTCAAATTTGTCAATATAGTCCTAAACTTTTGGGCTATATTTCAATGTAGTCTTTTTCGCCATTTGCCACCAAAAATTGCTGATATAGTGTCTAGTTATCACTAGCCATCTTAAGTGGTATGCTAACATGCACAATTTGTTGATTTCCATGTCACAATTTGTGACAACAATTGGCTAGAAAGACTACATTAAATCATTGCACAAATGTGTAGGACCATATTGACAAACTTGAAAAGTAAAAACTAAATTAACAACCGTACAATAGGATTAAGACTAAATTGATAATTTTCTCAAAAGTTTAAGT
Source organism: Eucalyptus sideroxylon (assembly GCA_014182405.2). NCBI lineage: Eukaryota > Viridiplantae > Streptophyta > Magnoliopsida > Myrtales > Myrtaceae > Eucalyptus > Eucalyptus sideroxylon. Next base: position 28,090,597 of record CM024554.2, on the reverse strand, counting down.
AATCACTCCTTCAACGAACATATGTATAAGTATTTTTAGAATAAGTACACTGAGAATGCCATAACATTTGTATGACGCTCACTTGAGCGTTACAAATTTGAAAAAAATCGATCACTATGTGGAGGCCGGTCATCCTACGTGGCATCGACGACACTAACGTGGACAATTGATAAAAAAAAACAAAAAAAAAATTCACGTTGGAATGGGCAATTAACAAAATAAAAATAAAAATTCACATGATGATTTTCTGAAAATGACACTCCAATGATCGATTTTACCCTAATGTAGCACTTAATTGAGTGAAAAAAAAAAGTTACAGCACTTAAGTGAATATCGTTTGAAAGTTATAGCACTCATGTTGTACTTATCTCCTTGTTAAAAAATTCACTTCCTTAAATGAGCATTTTTATAATTTGATTACTTTATGGTCAAATTAGAACTGAATTTTGATCTGTTTTTTAATTGTCTAAAGTCAAATTTCATGCTGGTGCAATTAGCCCGCATTAAGTCTGTGTAATGGAGCATTTGATGTTCGTGTACTAATAAGAATCCGTTTATTCAGCAAACAATGAATAGTTTAGAAAATATTTACTGAAAAAGGTCACTTGTATTGCTTGAAACAATTAATCAATGAAAAATGTTTTTATCACCGATAATAATATATATGTCTAAATATTTATGTAAATAATGAAAACATTTGTTGTTTCATTCATTTTTGTGAGCGACACATGCAAACTTTTTTAGGAAAATATTTTTCAAATCATTTATCTTCTGCAAAACGAACAATACCTAAAAGCCATTTCTCTATATATTTTTCAAATCATTCGATCCAAATTTCTTCTTTCTCTAGTTTGAGTGAGTAAACGAATTTTAATTTTGAACAATTTGTGATGCCGAACATACTTCTCTCTAGACTCGTTTGATACATCTCATAAATTAGGCACTAAATATTAAGCATTGATGATTCTAAATACTGTAAATAGAAATTAAAAGTTGTTTGATAAGAAATGAATATTATGATGTTCTTACCATACATGGAACTACTTTACAAATGATATCTAAAGACATTTTCAAGTTTGAACGCCTCTCGTCAGAGCAGCGGCAGCCCGAGAGAGGGGAAGAGGGGAGAGGGGGTGTGGGGGTGCTACAAGGCCTTTTCATGTGGGCCTTTCTGGCCTTTGCTCTTGTATGTATCATTATTGGGCCTTTATAGCTTCGTGCGTTCTATTCTGTTTTTGTATAGTTGGCAAATCATGCATGTGATCTTCTTTTCTGTAGATAAAAAGGCTGGAAGGGCAACCAGCATTAACAACCCCTTCTAAGCATTACCAGAAGGGCCTTTATACTCTATAGAATATTTGGTTGAAACCATATATAATTTGTACAATTTGCGACCCAAAAATTCATGATTGCTGAGCTCGTCATCATAGTCTCTCCTAGATATTAATAACCAAGAAGACTCTACACAATATACGTTGGAATTAGGCAATATGGCACGAGCCGTACGGTAGTTCACTCTAGATGTGAATTAAACTCACGAAAGACAAATAACCCCTTTACCACTAGGTCAACCACCTAGTGGTCGATGAAATTAAACATGGGTTTTAAAAAAATGACGTAGGAAATTACAGTGCAGTGATTTCAAAGCCAATCTCAACCAAGTTCTAGTCAAAACAACGTCATATAACCTAATTTCCAAGCATTTTGTTATATCTCACTCGATATTAAGCTCCTGCCAGCTACTTGAATCGAAATTTCAATGCTTTCGTTTGGGAAAATGAGCACAGGAAAACCAAAAGGAGGGACCAGCGTTTGATAAACCGATTAATACCTTTGCTTTGCATCAGACAACCCGAGCTATAAACATCATACAACAAACTCTTTTCACAGATTGGTCTGTGTACAAGAAGGGAGAAACTTTTCAATGGCAAATACTGAGAAGATTTCAATAAGTTCTGCATTTGAGAAACCTCACTGTTGGGATTAACGGATCCCCGAAAACCGGATTCGACACTAAATCGAACCCCTAAAGCAATACGGAAGACGAAGCCCACGAAAATCACGTATCACCGATCATAAAGCACACCACAGATTCGAGCGTACCTTGTTAGCCACAGATTAGACACCGACGCTGATAGAGGAAGAGAAACTTGGTCTTGTTCGATCCGGTGAAGCAAATTGGCCTTCGCACTTCACTGTTTTCCTTTTGGGAGAGTAAGCGAGAGAGAGAGAGAGTAGGAATGAAACGTACATACGTTTTCTGTTTTCAACAAAACGGTACGTTCTCTCTCTTTCTCTCCTCCCTTTTATATGTTCCCCCATCCACGGGCCGTATTCCCATGGGCCGGGCTTTTTGGGCCCAACTTGGGTAAACGGGCCTTAAGCCCATCTCATATAAAACCATCATACCAAACTGCAGAAAACGAATTCCATTTGAGGGTTCAGTCTCAGGACAGACATAATGAGAAGCTGCTATAACTCATGATCTGCGTCATGAAACTGATACATCTCCCGATCTCTTATTGCTATCTATATACCCAGTTTTGTTTCGCAAGTTCTGGCATGCGGCACAATATTTACAAAAGCAGCACGCCTTCGAAAATAATATCGGCCTTTTGGATCAGTCACCACTATGCCCTTTTTAATTTATTTCCTAATTTAATGGTATGACTACGTGGAGAGAAGAAAATATGTGGAGAATTACCTCATATCTAACGTGAAACTTCGTCCACCACAACCGAAGAAAGTCCCTGCTGTGTCTTGGACATTGCCGATTCCGAAAGCAGGGTAACTGTGGCGTCGTCCGTGCCTTCCTGTTGTAATTTCGACTCAACAAAATGACCAACTTGATTATCATCCGGGGGCGATACTTCTTGTGCTCCGAATCACCCATTTCTTATCTCTTGCACAGACCCACTAAATAACAGTTCTGCTCAGGCGCATGACGAGCACAAGCAACGGGGTTGGAGGCACACAGAGCATTGTCCCCCGAATGTCTGCAACGGTATATTCGACGAGGGTCCAGCTTCTTAATCCTTAATGTTACGAAAGCAGCTAATTCGTGGATCATGCCTTTCAATAGATATCCATTAAAAGACACCCATTAGTGTTGTGAAGGTTACTAAAGAATAACTCATGAGAGTTACAAGTATTATCCTTCACCATTATAAGGTGTAACGGGGGAGTAATAAGCAATTATAGAGGAAGACTTAAGGGTCTTCTCTCACTTCTACAAATAGGTGAGGCTTCTCAAAAGCTAATAACACGGAATATATAAAGCACTAAAAAATAATTATTAGCTATCGGAATTCTCTCTTCTATATTGATCCAGGATCTCTTGTGTTGTGCAACCCAATTCTTGCTCGAGTAGCACGGGTTTGCCGACAAGTTGTTTACGATTCTGGAGGATATGTTACCAAAAGATTGTGGATATGGCTAGCAACGTAGTATAGTCTGGTTATTCTGGAGGATTTGATATTGAGACTGCGCGAGGTATGTAGTTAAATGATTGTGTCATGTTTACGCAGCCCTTTTTTCATCATTGGTATTGGAGCAAGTTATGGGCTGTTTTCATCGTGAATGTTAGAATCACGTTATTGATTTAATGTTAAAAAAAATAAAAACTGGTGTATTCGATAGCTAAGTGGTTTATGTTTTTAGTTGAGTTGAGACTTACTAGTTTCCTCCTACAATTTATTTTTCTGCATATTAAATTAAATATAACGATTGAGTACTTGGGCGCTGGAGATGATTAAGAGCATTGCAAATTTTCGGTCTTGTGACTTATATAAAATCTTTATTTTGTAATTTAGATTAATGCCGCAAAATTTTAATATGTGCTAATGATTAATTTCTCATGGGCATTTCTTGAATGGAGTTGAAAATGGCTGCAAAGGATATTGTTGCTGATTTGAACAAGGGTGAGAAATTGGATGGCAAGAACTATGATATCCGGTGCTGAAAGATGCAATATCTCCTCAATAAGCAAGAGGTTTTGGAAACCCTTGATCAGCCCATGGACGAGCCTGAAGAATGTGACACTCCTCAACATCGCCGTTACCTTAAAGCCTGCCAAAATTGGCGCAAGAAAGATCACTGTGCACGCTTCGCCGTGTTAAGCAGTATGAGCAATCATTTGATTGGCGAACTTGAGGAGCATTTGACGGCTAAAGGCATGTGGGAGGCTCTCAAATAAAAGTACAGTGGTATCTCCGCAACTAAGCTGCGTGAGTTAACCATGAGTTTTGATAGCTACACAACGAAAGAGGGTTACACCATGAAACAACACCATAGGGTGCTGTCTTCTGTGATCCGTGAGCTTAAGGCTGCTGGACAAGACCTAACTGATTAACAACATATTCAAGTAGTGTTCCGATCCATCCAGCAACCTGGGATGACATGTTCATGAATATGACTCATGACAGTAACATTAAAACATTTCTTCATCTCTCGCGTCATCTTGAACTTGAGGCCGAATGCCGTAGGACAGCTAAACCAAAAGGCTTCTGCTTATGTGGCGGAGTCAGGCTCACGTCGTGAGTACCCAAAGGAAGTTGTTTTAACCAAGGAGGTCCTGCGCCAAAGAAGGATAAATTCACCAAGCGCAAAAGAGGCAAGCATGGTGGCGAGGAGGACAGAATTAAGATGACTTGCTACTACTGTGGACAAAAAGTACACTTTGTTCGGGAGTGAACTGAGCCAGTCCATCGTAGCATGTATTTTATACTGCATATGCTTATTGACCAAATACGGAGGTAATTGAATAAATCCCTGCTTCCTCACCTTGTGAATCTTATGAGTCAACTATTTTGACAAAAACTTATGCACTTTGCGACTTTTTGACTATATCATAAAGTGAGGACTTAATGTTAGTTACTTTAGCTTGTTACCTATGGTCATGTGAGATATATATGGACAATGCTGGGTAAGCTATCAAGTCTAAACTAAGTGATATGAGGATGAGGGAAAGATCGTTTGATTACACATTCACGTTTTATACTCATTTTTCAACAGGGTTGGTCGCTTCTTGTGGAATGCGACAAAACCATGAGTAAATTGTCCAAATGGGATTAAGCATAGCTCTTTCTATTTTGATGGATTAGATATACTTAATCCAATGCGTGATCAAATGGGTCTAGGGCATAATGAAACACCAATGTTATCTGATGTCATATGCTAGTCTTTGTTAGATATAGCGTATTGCTCCAAAATGCATGCGTACTCAACGGTCGCATGGCCCATTAGCTTGCATGGATGGAAGCAATGATAGAATTGATGAGAAAAATGTATAATTATGACGTGTCCACTAATTTGTGAGCGGGAGATCTCCGTAAATATTTGATTAAAGACACCCATTAGTGTTGTGAAGGTCTCTTCGAATTATATGGGAGTTACAAGTAATAATTTTTCACCATTATATAGTATAAGGGTGGAGTAATGATGAATTATAGAGGAAGACCGTGTTTGGTAACTTTTATGTTTCCGGGAATAATTTATATTCAAAAATTGTATCTTTCCATTTTTGTTCCCACAAGCAAAGAAGTAGATTTTTTTTTACTTCTTGTTTTTGTTCTAAATTCATTCTATATTCACTTTTCTATTCTGGGGATTAAAAAAATTATTTGACATTACCAACAGATTTCTGTTCTCCTGTTCCAGGAAACAAAAATAACAAAAAAATAGAAAACATGACAGTTACCGAATAGGTGCTAAGGATCTTCTCTCACTTTCTACAAATAGATAGGGCTTCTCACAAAGCTAATAACATAGAATATATAAAACATTGAAAAATAACTTTTAGCTATAAGAATTCTCTCTCTTATATTGATCCAAGAGCTCTTGGGCTCTACAACCCAACTCTTGCTTGAGTGGCACGGGTTTGCCAATGAGTTGTTTACGAGGCCAGTGACAAATTACTTAAAGATTGTGGAAAAAAGTATCAAAAAAGTCATAAAATTATTATATTTGTATTAATTTAGTCACAAACCTTTCAATTTGACAAATTTAGTTCTAAATCATTTGTATATGTGTCAATTAAGTTCATTCAACTAATTTAGGCCGAAAATCATTGACGTGAACACCATCCATCTTATGTGACACCACCAGCACTTACATGGACATTTTTAATAATATTCATTATATTTTAAAAATATTAATTTTTCTATACTTGATTTCCTTTTTTTTCTTCTTTTTTTTTTTTCCTCTATGGTTGGTTGGGATTGCTAAAACTCACCGGCCACTGGGCGAGGGCTACAAAGCCCTCATCAAACTCCAATGAGGGTCATGGCTCTCACCCAGCCTCACCCAAATGTAATTGGCAAAAATAATTTGTGTCAATTCAATTACAAACATTTCATTTGGGTCAATTTAGTGCTAAACATTTTAATCGTGCTAATTGAGTCATAAACATTTTCACATTTTACCAAATGAGTCCATTCGATTAATTTTAAAATCACTAATGTGGACTTCGACCGTCCTACATGGCATGACTGACATTAACATGGGCATTTTAAATATTTTTTTAATATTTCTTTATAATTTTCCTTTCTTTTCTTTAGTTTTTTTTTCCTTTGGACTTAGGGTGGACAAGGGTCACCGATTGACCCTTGCTGATCATAGGTGAGCATCGAGACACCCTCACCAACGAGGGCGAGGGCAGGTGGCCCTCACCTAAATCTGGTGGGGGCACCGCTCTTGCCAAGTTGGGCCAAGGGCCACATTGCCCTTTCTCATAGGCCGCCGAGAGTCCAGGGAAAAGCAAGAGAAAAAGTATATATATATATATATATATACCACATAGGACAACTGGCATCTATAATAGCAATTTCTAATAAAAATTGACTATTGACTTAATTGGAAAAATATTAAAATGTTTAAGACGTAATTAACATAATTAAAAGATTTATAACTAAATTGACACAAATGCATTATGTTTAAAACTTATGTGGTAATTTTTTCTTCATGGAAGAAGACTCGCATAGCAATGTAATGTGGAGGATGCATAAAGTCAAAGGGGTGCCGAACTCAAGAGAAAAAAAAAAAAAAAAAAAACTCAAGAAAACTATCGTATGTCAGAATATTTATTACGTTTGACAAGTTCATGGTTAGTTTTTTCTAATGTTTTGTGGGTGAACTTCCACATCTAAAACTAATATATTATGATAAAAGTGGCATTAAATGCCTTCAAGTTTTTTCTTTTTTGATCGGTAAATGCCTTCAAGTTCAATTCTAATGAAAGAAATCTTTTATTTTTCAAATAAGCATTTTAAGATTTTGATAAGAAAAAGTAAAAGTTTTAGAGGATAATCTTTTGCCAATAGAAAATCAAGATTTTGTACGAAAATCTCTTGATAATAAGCAATGAAAAATGACATTATGAGAATGATAAGATATTTTTACTAAAATTTTGAGTAAACATTTTCTAGGATGTTAATATAGTGATGAACCATATGTCTATTAAATAATATCTGAATTGTCAAAGTAGTATTGCAAGAATGAGAAAATATTATGATTATATATTCAAGTAGAATTGAATATATTATGCACGACAATTAATGTGATAAATGTACAGAATGAATCTACAGTTATATCTCTAGATATGATACTTATTATAAGTGACTATGGAAACCGAAGGCTAAGCATATGCTCTTGCAACAAGAGCCCCAATTAACAGGAGTAAGTGTGGCTGACAAGCAAGACATATGGTATGGCTTGTGAAACCAGAATGGACTTACCTTAATTTCAAAAGGACGAGTTCTAGAACCGCAAAATCAAATAAAAAAGAAGATAAACATTAACCACAATGGGCTTTAATTTTCTTTTAATAAACACTGTTAACATGAGAGAATCACGAAGTTATAAAATAGGCTCATCAGGAGAGCCCATTTGAGCAAAACAGATAGGTCAAGCACCCATCTATTACTGCGAGTTTTAATCATACGCCTAGTGAAGAACGTTGTATAAATGATCATCCATTAAACTTTAGGATATAGTTTAGTGGGAAAATCATAATCCTACTCTCGGCGAAGAGAAAATGGGATTAGGATTAACAAGAAACAAGAAAGTTGAAGGAACAATGTGCCGACCAAGGAAAGAAAATTGAGGACACTTGCATGACTTTATTGCTTGCTTTGTTTCAAAAACATTAGCATGGTTAGAATGTCCATCCCAAAAGTTATAGGTGTTAGATGCAAATTGCGCAACCCCAAGATCTCCATAACCAGAACAAGAACATGCATAATTGAGTAGAAAGATTAACGCACCTGTTTTGGGATCCATCGAATGTAAAGTGGAAGCAGAAAAAGGATTACCCATATATCAAGGGGATCCACGCATCAAGTCCTTCTCCTCTATTGCCATCCGTATCACTGGCTCAATGAGGCGGCCCCTCTCACGTTTAGCGTTAGGTAAACGCCCCTTAGGTGAGGATACATGTGAGAATTAGGGTTAGAGGAGAGACTTGAGCACTATTTATAGAGTTTCCAGCCAGTCCCCCTCATTATGGGCCAGGCTCAACTCGGCCCACACTAGCCAGCCCATATTAGACTAATTAAGAAATCTTCTATCTCACCTTAAATCAGCCCTGTTTTACGGTAGCCGTAAAAACAGTAATTTACAATATCAATTAATGTAGTCCACATTAGGAAAACTCTTACATTCTCCCACTTAGACTATATTAATTGAAATCGTACCTTATGCGCACGCATTGGTCCAGAGATAATTCTTAATAGGCAATCATATCCCATAAAGTCTTAAACACCGAATCATGGTGGTAACTGCATGTATACACACAGAGCCTTCCATGGTCATGAGTGCTCTCAACTTTATTGATATGGATTTAATATGGTAGTGTGTCAAATGAATAACGTCTCTCATAGAGAGATCCCATTTATCAGTCACCATTCTCTTACCTTAGGTGTCACAAAAACTTGTGCCACAAGAGAATGCTTTATGGTTCTAATGAACTCACATATGTCTTGTCCTTATGGTTAACCTTTCTTTATGTATCACAAGACATATGCACAAGGCTAATAACCGGATGCCCGGATGTCCCTAGCCTTCACTCAAGGTTTATACAATCCCTTGAGACTTTATCAATATGTATTCAACATAATAACAATACATTCAAAAATATTTTATTGAATGCAAAAGTTGATACATATCAAACCGTTACTAAATGTAACGAACCACGATGTGAACTTTATCGAGATAAAGCCAAAATAGCTCCCACTAAACAACAAGTATCCAAAGATACTCCTAAGCCCATGTTAACGATGTGTTACTAAAATACACATGGGCGTAGGCCTTTAGTTAGTGGATCTGCAACCACATCATCTGTGAAAATATGTTATATTATAAGTCACATTTCTGTACCGTTTCTTTATGGACAAAAAATATCTTACCGCCATATATTTAGACCCCTTGAGACATTTGTAATAAATAAATAATACTACAAATTTGTTATCTTAATATAGTCGTATGGGTCTATCCATCAAGTTAAAACGATTAATTCTGTCATGAGGTTTTGGAGCCTAAAAACCCAAGTAACAACCTAAAAGAATGTTACTAACACTGCTTGCATAGCAGGACATAAGACTTTATTTACTGCACTTACTGCTAACATATGTATTATGTTATTGATTGCATGTCATCAGAACAGCCAGCAAAGTTTACATCTAAATACCCTACTAACTGCAAGAATTGAACATGGCTATAAATTAGCATATAATCTCTTATCTTCTTTAAGCATCTTAAAACCTTATTGACAACAACCCAGTGATCATGTCCTGGATTTGACCGATATCTGCCTAGAAGTCCCGTCACAAAGACAACATTTAGTCTAGTGCAAATTCGAGTATACATTATACTTTTAAGTGCACTGACACAAGGTACATCATTTAATTAGATTTTCTTAATATCTAAATAAGGAAAATGTGATAGATTTAGTCCATCACCCTTAACAACAGGAGCAATTCCTGGCTTGCAATGATGTATATTGAATATTTCCAATATACAATCAACAAATGTCCTCCAAGAAAATCTAATATAATATGGCAAAAACAATCCTTACAAACCTCAGTACAAAGGATATAAGATGTCTCAATGTCACAATTTGTAAGCAAAACATGAGAAAAAATAAATTTCCTCCCACTAACCTTGGCTTGCAATGATGTATATTGAATATTTCCAATATACAATCAGCAAATGTCCTCCGAGAAAATCTAATATAATATGGCAAAAATAATCTTACAAACATCAGTATAAATGATATGAAAAAATAAATTTTCTCCTACTGACCTTGTAGTATTTTGAATTACTTTGTTCCCAATTGAACAAAATAACAACACTATGAAACTTTAATAATATTGTCTGGAAACTTGCTTAAGACCATAAATTAGAACTTTTTAGTCTACACACAAGTTTACTTGAATCTGCTGCAAAATCATCCAGTTGCACAATATAGATTTTGTATCTATTTGGCGTAACTTTATATCAAAATAAATTATTAATGCCACATTCACTCTGAAAGAACATTTAAAGAAATAATTATTTCTTCACTATAAACAATCCACCCCTCTTTCAGAGTTAAAACATTAGTTACAAATTTGGCTTTAAATTCCACAATCTATGTTTGAAATTCTTTTAGTTTTGTACGCCAATTTGCAACTAATAAACTTGTGATCTTTAGACAAGTCAGTAAGTTTCCAAACATATTTCATAGATTGTATATCGCCTTTTATGGCATTTAATCACATACTTAATTGAGAATAAGAAACGACATTTATAAATATGTCATTACATCAACCATATAGTGGATATTGTAATCATGCTCTCACAAATAGACTATATAGTATGATGGTATAACTGATCGTCTTTCCTTAACAAATCTCCTTAATAAAGCTGCAACCACTTCATTCTGCACTTGAGATGTTTAAGAAATTTCATTATAAACTATATCAAAAATAGTACCTTGAACCTCAACAAGTTTAGTTTATGGTACAGGAGATTCCATAATTATCTGTATAAGTAAAGACAAAAACATAGTAACCTCCATCATACTATTATCTTTAATAATTTGAGAGCAGCTATCCTCTACAATAACGTCAATATTTAGAAACTTTAGAGTATGTAATTCCATAATTCTTATACCTTCTTTAGGGTCATAAAATCAATACCCCTTTTGTATATGAAAAAATTGATTTCATAATATCAGCCAACAAAAGACCAGATAAATTAATTTTACTAATCATACTCATCACCATGTTCAATATGGTGCATTTATGCCTTTCGACCAAATCTTTTTGTCAGAATTTTCGGGTATAGTAATTAAATTACCACCCAAGAATCTACCAAGTATTTGACAAATGACCCTTTAAGATATTTCGTATTGTCATACTTGCCAAAATACTCATTGCTACTGTTAAACCTAACAATATTCTAATCATATACGATATGTATATGTCATTAGGACTTAAACACAATCTTTGCAGATGTGTCCTAATTTCAATATCATACAAGACATAATTTCAAACAACTAACGCTTCCATCATCTTATAGCAGTGCAGTCCGCAGGCAAACCTTTTTTCAAGGGTTCCAGAATGGAACGCTTCATGGACAGTAAGCAAATTCAATTGCTCTTCTCTCAAGCAACAAATCATATGTCCACAACTTAAAATTTGAAGCAGTAAAAACCTCAATGATGACGGAATTACCATTTACAGAAAATGTGACTGAAAAACAAGCAGTATATAATTAGCATCATGTGAGCATTGTGTAACTTAACGTACAAGTACACATCCAGAGAGTTACATGCAAAGTCACATAATCACCTTTGGGCAGAATACATGACATGCAATTGTACACTCCCCACATGATAAGGGTTATGAGAATATGTTCCAATTCTTCGTGAGTTCATCACCTTTGGGCATATGAATCACTAGAATCAGTCACTCCTCCACCACACTATCATGTATCCCTCCATAAACTAATACACAATCACCTCCTTTGGGAGTATGATTACACATTAGATTAGGAGACATCCCAATCATCATACGAGACCGAAATTTCTCAAACCCAATCAAGCGTGCCACTTTGGCGGTCACTACTCAATTGAATCATTGAAATTCTCTCATACCAGGGATATAAGTTTTACTCCTCACAAACACCATATATATGCGATTTTAACTTTAGTGATATGGGCATCATATCACCAAAATCACATATCATGCTAATTACATTGCTTTATTCATTAATAAAAAAATAATCATATATATATATATATATATATATATATATATATATTGATCACAGTAACACAAGAAACTTCTCATAACAGAGAATAAAACATCTCTTATGCACCCCTATTACATATTACCAAAACAACATAAAAGGAATGCTGATCTATAATATCTCTCACAAATTAACATCAATTGTAATACATGGTGCACCAAATCGACAAGCTTGACAGCTGATCCATTATCACTCATGAATTCATAAGGCAAAAATGACTCCAAGGCCAACAACTGATTTATTAATCAAATTTAGGTAACAAATATCATTACTTCAACCAGTGGCCTATTAATTGAGTCAAACTAGAGAACCAAATATCTAAAATTTAACAGTAGATACTATTGCTCTGCATAAATGTTGTCATACTCCTTAACTATAAAAAATATTCAACTTGATAGACATTAACAAGTGACCAGATGAGTTCATGTACAATATGCAGTAACTTAATTGACATGCATTACCCACATTCAGCAGATATGTTAATCGGTACAATCAGTTTGGTTACGAGTTCTTAATATGTCTATCATTCAAAAATTACCAGCGTGTCAAGGAGTATATTTGAGTAACAAAAGTTTCATAACTTTTACTGTTTCTCATTAGATCAATACATAACTCAAATACTATCACATACTGATTGTATCTCATTAAACCAGTTTCAGTTCACAATAAAGTTTGATTTTTATTGATGAATCACACCTTTATAATGATTATATGTGATAACATACTAGTAACCCATTACCTGTATTTCCAAAATCACATAAAATACAAGAAAAATACACTAAAAATACACGTATTTAGGGTTCCGCATGTATTTTCACATTCATAAAACCATCAAACATATAAATAAATATACCATAAGATAGGAAATCACCATACGAGTCCAACGCCGCCAAACACGCGCCGATCGGAGCCTCCACGCGCCCACACGTGCCGCCTGAGTGCGCGGCGCGTGGAGCTCACGCATGGCGCGCGTTCGACGCCCAGGCGGCGCGTGGCCGCGCGTGAGGGCGCGTGCGGCCTCCTCCGGCGACGCGCCGTCAACCGTCTTGCTCATCTCGTCGAGCTCAATCCGAATTTGTGATTTAATTTTATTTTTATTGAACAAAAAATCTCGAAAATCACAAGGCAAAATCCGTACTAATTAGGGCTAATCCGTACAAATTAGGGCAAAACCTTTATGCGTTCGAGTTCTAGAGTTATGGTTGTTCTAATACCACATGTTATACGCAAATTGCGCAACCCCAAGATCTCCATAACCAGAACAAGAACATGCATAATTGAGTAGAAAAATTAACGCACCTGTTTTGGGATCCATCGAATGTAAAGCGGAAGCAGAAAAATGATTACCCACATATATCAAGGGGATCCACGCATCAAGTCCTTCTTCTCTATTACCTTCCATATCACTGGCTCAATGAGGCGGCCCCCCTCACGTTTAGCGTTAGGTAAACGCCCCTTAGGTGAGGATACATGTGAGAATTAGGGTTAGAGGAGAGACTTGAGCACTATTTATAGAGTTTCCAGCCGCACCCCTCATTACGGGCCGGCTCAACTCGGCCCACACTAGCCAGCCCATACTAGACTAATTAAGAAACCTTCTATCTCACCTTAAACCAGCCATGTTTTACGGTAGCCGTAAAAACAGTAATTTACAATATCAATTAATGTAGTCCACATTAGGAAAACTCTTACAATAGGCAGATGATACATGCATATAAATTCTTTGGCACCCCTTCCCCAACCCCCCAACACCCCCTCCCTCTCTCTTCCCCCAACCTCTTACCTACGAGCCAAATTGGGAATACCTCAATATTTTGACAAATAGAGGGTCGCACATGCAAGATAAACTTGGCCTAGGCAAGGCTGACCACTCGGCCAAGCCTCGCTAGCGGCGGGCAATGGCAACTTTTGCCCAAGCAAGGCTAGCTCACTCAACCATTGCCAACAGTTGATCACTGACAAAAGGAAGAACAAAGGGGAAAAAATAAAAATATTAAAATATTATTAAAAAATTTCCTCATCAACATCAGTTGTACCATGTAAACCATTAGATGTCCATGTCACTAATATCCAGTAAAAATTAGTCAAAATGACTAAATTGCTATTAAATCAAAAGGTAAGGATTAAATTGATACTATTGCGATAAGTTTATAACTTTTTTGACACTTTTTTTCCTATAAAAAGAGTATAAAAATTTCATAGACCAGTTATATGGGACAATAAAATAGTAAAATCATGTAAAACATTGTAGAAACGGAGCTATGGCCAAAAATCCCTTTTGGATAGGTAAAGTGAAAACAAAAGAACATTGCTATGATGACGGGCCTACGGCACTATTATTCCTCGTGATTGGTGGTGCCTTGTAGACCACAAATTGCCATTCGATGAGAATCGGCAACTGAACCTTAACATGGAGCAAATTTGAGAAAGAATCTAGACAGAACATTCTCATAAGTTGGATGGTATTTTTTTTTTCAAAAGGAAAATGAAACTAAGAAGAAGAAAATATCCTTGATGCTTGTCAACTTTTGTAAAACTCAATTATTTTGAACGACACTTTCATAAACATTTTCACCAATTATAGATATTGTGGAAGTCAAAATTAGCAACGCACACGTGTATTTTAACCAAATGAAAAATATTACTGAACAAATGAAAAAAAAAATTGAAAGTAACTAGCATGGTAGAATTTTTTTTTTTTTTTTTGGTGAAAGGTAAGAATATATTGAGCTTTAACCAAAAAATACAAAAGATCCGACACCACAAACTTGCACTCAACAAGACAACAAGTCAGGGTAAGTGAAAGGAAGCCGAATGCAAAAGAGGACCACAAGAGCGGGCCTAAGTAAGCAAGACAGCCACATAAGGCAAAAGGCAATAGAAGGCCACGAAAGGCCAAAAGAACCACAATCTACGCATACATCCGGTAGCGACAAAAGTGAAGAACCGTCAAGGAAGTAGCCGTGTAGATGAAGAGTATCCAGACAACAAACACCAGGCTAGGGCCCTGCAGAAGTAGAATAGTCCCTAGCCAAAAAAATGATTGGATCAATACCTCAGCTACGCTACAGTCTCCGGTTTTCATATGTATCATCCACATTCTTGTAGGTGGTGGCCTTGTCTCTGACGACCTTGATGAGTTGATTCTTCACCTCTGGGACGGATAAGCTTTGCTCTCGAAATAGGATGCTATTTCTGTAGCATGGTAGAAAATTGAGTTGTACAAAAAGAAAAAAAAAACAGTGAGGTAAAAATTTTAATTAAACAAATTCAATACTTTTTCAAATAAAGTCTTATTTGTGGATGATCATGATTTTAATTTTTGAGTTAATGTGGATTGCCATAGCTTGACTAAAATCAATCGATGGTTTAAGTTGTGTAATTTAGATATTTGAGTTTTAATTTTGACAATTGTATTAAATTTGCTAAACAAAGAATATTTTCTTTTCAGCGATTGCAAGTGTAATAAATGTTCTATATTGAAGATGTTGCTAAAAGAAACCCTACGTCTATTTTGTCTTATAATAAAAGATGTTTGAAATGTTCATTATACATCGCATGTCTAGATATTTTGCAGCAAGTGTGATAAATAAGCAACGTTAAGTTGTAATCTTGACAGGAAATTACCAAAATAACTCTAGGGCATGGACATGGAGAGTTGGTTGTCTTGAAACTCATAAACTCATAAAACATGTCGCAAGTCTTATGAATCGATTAGGCTCATATCTTCGATTTGGACAAAGTTCCATGGATTTCAAGGATTCTTCTGTAGATCGATTGAGACGAAATTAATAAGCCTAACAATTCATGTGGCAAATACGTGCCTAAGCTTACGTCGGATCTATCAAAAAAACATAGTCGAAGGGATATGAGGGTACCTCGAATCAGCTCCTGTCGTGGGCGAAACTTTAGGGTTTTGCACCCATATCGATGCGAATAAAATAAGAATTACAACGACACCCGCACGTTGGGTTTTGATCGATATAATAATTTTTTTATGAAAAAGCAGCGAAGTTGGACTGCGCCACGTCGGCAGATTCACTAAGTCGTAAAAATTAGAGAAGTTGGATCGCCCACTGTACCAACACAGATAGGTCAAAAAAGGCCGATCGATCGCGGTGTTTTCTTCAACCTTACGCCTAGTGAAGAAATAGTATACAAATTCATTGAACTTTAGGATATACTTTTGGGATGAGGACTAGCATTAAGAAACGAAAAAGTGGAAGGAACGAGCTGATACAGAAGATAATGACTGTGAAGGCCAAGGAAAGTAAAATGGAGGGCACTTTCAAGACTTTATTTTCTTTGACTGAATGAAGAAATTTCGTTAAAGAAGGAAAGGGAGATGCTAAAAGGTGCTGGATGGGTTTATGGGAAAAAGCCACAAAACAACTTTTTTTTTTTTTTCGGTCCTATTCTAATCCTACTCTAACACTCACTCTTAGACTTTTGCCCTGCATCCGTGCAGGGCGTGGGAGTTGAAACCCATTCCTGAAATGAAATCGTCCCTACCCTAATCCCTCTTAAAAATGTGGGGATTTGAACCCCCACCGCCCCCTTCCAAGTTGGAATGGTGGCCACTGGTGCAAACTTCAAATTATACTCATTATAATGCATGTAATCCGAACTTTAGATGGTCAGCATCCCAAGTCTAAAGGCACCAAGCTTTTGAGGCTATTTATTCGAGGAAATATATACATGTCGACGATAGTATCCAATCAGTCTTTTTTTTTTTTTAAATCATTTTCTTTGTACAGGATGACCATTTAATTTCTTTTAATTACGTTCTGATAATAACTCATGTATCATTACTTAAGTTCCATTTGTTTCACAAAAGAAGAATGATATGAGAAATATTTTCTAAAAAATATCGCTTGTATCACTCGAAATAATTAGCCAATTTTATTGACAACAATTTACGTCTTAACATTTTCGTGAACAATTTTTTTTTCATTAATTCATTTTTGTAAATGACATAAATGACCATTTTTAGGAAAATATTTTTCAGATCATTCGTTTTCGCAAGAAACGTGAAGCCTTAAAGTAAAGAAAAGTTGTTGTCTCACTTACATGTAACGTAAATTGGCATCATTGAAATCATTAGTTACGTTGTTCACATAATGATCGGCAGTAGGTGGATTTGATTTACACCGAGTGCTGACTGCGTAATATTCTTTCGTCGATCGCTACGGTTTACTTGTATATATCAAACAACCTTCTCGTACTTTATACGGGTATATTTACACTCGAAAGTATACGATTTGACGAAACGACAGTGGGATTTGACCATACATGAATGTGTTGATTTAATGTCCCGGGATGTCTTCATTTGAAGTACTAAATAAAACGAGAATATGAGCAAATATTCATTTTTCTTGTATGAAGATTACCATCTACCGAACAGAAATTACAGTAATAATTAAAGGGTTTAATTACTACAAAACAAATTCTAAATTAGAAATCCCTAGCAAATCCATAAGAAAGTTGCGCCGGATATCTCCGGTGGATTTTCTATTCTCGCTAGCATCTCACCATACGAAATTCCTAGTTATTTGGTCTATCCTTCACTAACTTTCTTGGGAAGTCAGCTTAATTGCATGGCCAGGAACGAATCTATACATTTCCCTTAGTGGAGGCGATTACTCCACTAGCAACATAGCAATCTTACGGCATAAGGTAATTATGATGTGGATTTTGTTTGTTTAATGAAACTGCATCTTAAATATCTTAGGTTGTCTATCATACTTTATCGATATGAGGCCAGATTCAATAAGAGCGGCACGGAAGAAATTTATCGCTTTCTTCCCAATATTACCTTTGCTCCCATGGGACATACCTCGGGTGGATGCACTGGCTTCGACATCTGTTAGAAATCGAGAAAATTATGCAAAACGTCCTAGATGTATTGTGTTTTTGTCAATTCAATCATTGTTGTAAAATATTACGTTGCAAATATATAATGCAAAAAATATAGAAATTAAGTAAAGAAAGCAGGTAAACATCAAAGATAGTAGAGAAAGCCAGACACTAAATATTGTAAAGAAAACCAAAGGAGAAAATTTTATTTTCATTATATCACCATATTATTATGACAAAAACTAAGCTCATATTTATAAGAAAACAAAGATGCATTTATCATCAATATCAATGTATTGAATAATAAATATATTAGATAAGAAGATGAACATTAATTGTATAGGGAGATGTACTTAAAATGTAAAATACAAATGTACCATAATAAGTATATTAGATAAGATGAATATAATTAATATTAATTCATATATTTTATTCATTCATGTATTTCATGACACTCCCCCTTTAATATTCATTATATTCATTATATTATGAATGCGTATTTCATTCGACCCCCTCTTTTCCTTTGGTCTATCGATTTCCTCGTCAAGACCTGCGGTCAGGCTAGGCTCGTCAATGATGCTATCGATACTCGTTCTACTTCAAGAGGGGTGCCCACCTTCCTAGCATCTCCACCTGTAATTTCCTCCTCAACCGCTTGATCAAGAGCCACAATCCTGCAGCAGCAAGTGAGGCCCAAATTTGGGCAAGGTGGCCAAGCGAGGACTGCAAGCCTTGCTTTTTTTTTTGGCAATTGAGTCATTAAACTTTTAATTTTGCCTATTAAATAATTTAAAAATATTAATTTTTTAGAGAAAATTGCCCAAAAATATTAAAAGTGATAAGGACTAAGTTGACAAAAAAATGTAATAAATTAGGACTTTTTGGGTAATTTACCTTATAAAATCTAATCCATAAGATTAAATTAATGCATAAGAGGAGATCGCGTGCATTCATTTAAAATCCGTTGTTAAGAGACGTGGACGATACCTCAACAGCTGCAAAAGGGATTGTCCCAGCACCGACCCTTTGTGGCCATTTGATTTTATTTGTGGAGTTGCGATGACACATTATGCATTACTACTTAAAGTAAAGATGGGTTAGACCAAAAAGAAGCGAAGAGGTTGAGGGAACAGCTGATACAGAAGATAATCATTGTGCCGGCCAAGGAAAGTAAAATCGAAGGCACTTTCAAGACTTTATTTGCTTTGACTGAATGAAGAAGGTACATGCAAGAAGGAAAGTGGGAGGCTAAAAGATGATGGATCGGTTTATGGGAAAAAGCCAAAAAAAAAAAAAAAAAATCCAAATTATACCTATCATGACGCATTTATCCCGAACTTTAGATGGTTAGCACTCCAAGTGTAAGGGACCAAGCTTCTAAAATTGAGGAAATATAAACAGGTCAAAGATAGTATCCAATCAGTCTTTCTTTCTTTTCCTTTGTACAAGATAACTATTTAACTTCTTTTTATAACGTCATGATAATACATCATGCATCATTACTTAGGTTCCATTTGTTTCACGGAAAATTAATGACTCCAAAAATGATTGAGAAATAATTAGTCAATGAAGAAATTTTTTTTATCAACAACAATTTATGTATTAACATTTCCATGATCAATGATTTTTTTTATTCATTCATTTTCATAAGTGATATAAATGATCATTTTTAGAAAAAAAAAATTCCAAATCATTCATTGTTTATGAAACAAATAAAATCTTAAAATAAAGAAAAGTTATTTTCTCATTTATATGTAACATAAACCGACATCATCGAAATCATTAATTCCATGGGTCTCATAACAATCGGCTGTAGGTGGATTTGATTTACAGAGTACTGACTGCATGATATTCTTTCGTCAATTGCTATAGCCATTTTATCTTATATCAAGCAACCTCCTCGTACTTTCTACGGTTCCATTTACATTCAAAAGTTTATGATTAGACGAAACTACGGTGGGATTATGCCATACATGAATGTGTCGATTTAATGTCCTGGCATGTCTTCATTTTAAGTATAAATATACGAGAATATGAGCAAATATTTATTTTTCTTTTATGAACATTACTGTCTACTGAACAGAAATTACAGTAATAATTAAAGAGGTTTAATTGCTATAAAGCATATTCAACAATAATAACCCCCACCAAATCCATAAGAAAGTTGTGCCCAAAATCTCCGTTGGATTTTGTTTTCTCGTCAGTTTCTACCCATACGGAATTCCTCGTTATTTGGTCAATCCCTCACTAACTTTCTTGGGAAGTTTAGTTTAATTGCATGGCTAGGAACGAATCTCTCCATTTCCCTTAGTGGAGGCAATTGCTCTACTAGTAACGTAGCGATCTTATGGTTTAAAATAAGGTTTATGACGTAGATTTTCGGGCTTAATGAAACTGCATCTCAAATATCTTAGATTGTCTGTCATACTTTATCAATATGGGACCAGATTCAATGAGAGAGGCACGGAAGAAGTTGGTTGCTTCCTTTCCAATAACATCGGCACCATTAGAAAAACCAACCCAAAAGTTTAAGTTGATAGATAGAAGAGGATCACATAGTTATAAAGAGTATTAAACCCCTTGTCAAGCAAGATGGGACATATCTCAAGTGGATGCACACACGCGAAAGGGACAGCACTGGTTTTGACATCATATTAAAAGATCGGGAAAATTATGCAAAAAGTCCTAAATTTATTGAGTTTTTGATAATTTGGTCATAAAACATTTTTAATTGTGCCAATTGAATTCTAAATTTTTTTCACATTTTGTAAATTAAGACATTTGGCCAATTTTGGCCAAAAAATGCCGACATAAACGTTAGTTGTCTAACGTGGCACAACTAGCACTGACGTAAACAATTTTTAATAATATTTTTTAGATTTTTTATTTTTTTCCTTTTTATTTTTTTTTTTATTTTGTTCTTTTTACTATGGTTGGTGAGGATGGCTAGGCCATTGCCAGCCACCAAGCGAGGGTTGTCGGGCCCTTGCCGATAGCAGGCGAGGGCAAGCGAGGGCCGCAATGCCCTTGCCATTGGCGGGCAATGGTCACGGCCCTCACCTAGCCTTACCCATATCTGGTTTGCTGAAGCAACTAGTCATCATCGTGGATTGTTGAAGCAATAGTGGAGGGAAAAACACCAAAAAAATCATAAACTTATTGTATTTAAAATATGTCCATGTCAATATTGGCCATGCTATGTAGGATAGTTGGTGTCCACGTTAGTAATTTCGGCCAAAATTGGTTGAGTATGCTTAATTAATAAAATATGAATAAGTTTATGACTCAATTGACAAAATTAAAAGTTAATGACTAAATTGGTAAGTTAGGATTTTTTTAATAATCTTTTTCTAGAAAATTCAATGCACAATAATTAATAGATAGAGAAAAATAACGTATATAAAAAGTATTTAGAATTTGTTGTTAAGAGACGTGGACAATAGGGGTGTAAACGGGTCGGGTCTTGATGTTACCCGACCCGACCCGAAACATACGGGTACATACTGTGACCCGACCCGAAACACATTAAAACTCACATAGGAAATTCGGGTTGGGTCGGGTCGGGTCGGGTCGGGTCGGGTCGGGTCGGGTTTCCGGGTCGTCCTTTTTTTTTTTTTTTTTTTTTTTTTTTTTTCGAGTGAGAGTCGAACGGAGGCATTCATCTTCATTGTTGTTCGTGACTTCTCACAACTGTTATAGGTTATTACGAAACATTCCAAGCCTCGGCTTGACTCTTTATTTTTTTCGCATTGGAAAAATCCATCAAACTTTTTGTTAGATGAGGCTACCAGTGCACTAAATCGTGTATCAGAGAGCTTAGTTCAAGAAGCACTGGAAAAGATGATGTCAATAGGACATGTATAATCATTGCTCACAGGCTGTCCACTATACAGAAGGCTGACTCAATTGCCGTCATTAAGAATGGAAAAGTTGCAGAACAAGGCTCGCATAATGAGCTTATATCCTTGGGACATGGCGGTGCCTACTACTCTCTGATCAAATTACAGAGCAGCAGCTCCCCCTATCGCTAAAAGCAAGAAAACAATCATCTCATAAAGGAAAAAAAAGACTGATGACATACAATGAGAAAGTTTCTCCAAGGCCGAGAAGCATCTGCTTCAGCAGGCGATACGGGATAAACATTTCGATGCCCATTACCATTTCTGGAGGATTTTGAATAATTAAAAGTTTGAACCTTCCTCTGTGGACCAAACCTACAACAGATTCACAAGTGGTCAAAAACGAAGCAGGTACTTCTGACCAAAAAGCTTTTCCAATGGGCGTGTCTATGGCACCAGCAATTAGACCATCCTAGATGTTACTCATAGTTGCATACTTCATATACTCTGCCAAAAAACAAGAATTCATACTAAGATAAAAGATGAAGAAAACATTGCTTTCAACCCTTGAATTCTAGACATCAAGCACAGCCCCAAGCTGTTTATAAAAGAACAACCCAAGGGCCATCCGCCTAATAAAAACCCGAGTCCAGCAACCATCCGAACACCAATGGAACTACAGAGCAGTACTGACCCACATCTTGCAAACTCAAGATGAATGAATCTTCAAAACCAAAGCAGAGACTAAGCACAAACTACATCACCCCAATGATTCAGCTTCACGAGTGTCACAAAATGCTTCCCACCCGGAACTTATTATACAAACAGCTCACTCCAAATTGAAACACAACCCATCCCAATGAGAACTTCCATCGCACAGATAGGAAGATCCCAACATCAGCAAATCACAGGCCCAAAACTTGAGAACGGAATACCGAGACGCGAAGAAACCCGGGGGAACGAAAAGCAGGCAACTTTGAGACGAGAATCTGGAGAAGCGAAAAGGGTTCGAGGGCCTATACCTCTGGAGCAAATTCGAAGCCTCTCTCGTCGAGCGGTGCTGGGAAGAAGCAGAGAGAAGGCGACGAAGAAACATCGTCTGGAGACGAAAAACCTGTCGTGGGTCAATCCCCAACCGGGTTTAAAAGACGGACCAGTGGGCATCTTTCTGGCAGCAGCTCCACGGCCAATGTTGAGCGCCATCGAGCAGAAATTCGGGACGGCATTTGACGAGCGACGAGAGAGGGGAAGGCGCGTGGATCTGGAGGGGGGGCTCCTCACCTGCCGGGACTGGGAAACGAGGCGAGAAACGAGTGCCATGATCATCGAGCGAACCCAGTCCCCAAGCCGTCGACGATGGTCGGCCGCATGCGGCGGCAAGGGTTTCAGCGTCGGCGAGGTGGAGGCGAGGGGTGGCGACGGTGACGGCGAGGCGGAGGCGCATCGATGTTT
This sequence comes from Eucalyptus sideroxylon, assembly GCA_014182405.2. Classification (NCBI taxonomy): domain Eukaryota; kingdom Viridiplantae; phylum Streptophyta; class Magnoliopsida; order Myrtales; family Myrtaceae; genus Eucalyptus; species Eucalyptus sideroxylon. Next base: position 28,067,162 of record CM024554.2, on the reverse strand, counting down.
GTGTTTTTGGGTTTTTAACTTGTTTCGGGTCGAACAATGTTCGAACACGACCCGAACACGAAACACGTTAATACATGTTTTGTGTTCGGGTCATGTTCGGGTCGGGTTGGATCGGGTCTTTTTGACACCCCTAGTGTACAATACCTCAGCAACTGCAAAAAGGATGGTCCCAGCACCGAACCTTTGTGGCAACAACAGACGTGGACGATACCTCAACAACTGCAAAAGGGATGGTCCCAGCACCGACCCTTTGGGGCCATTTGATTTTATTTGCGGCCAATTGATTTTGTTTGTGGCATTGCGATGACGCAGCATGCAGCATTGCTTAAAGTAGAGATAGGGTTAGACCAAAAAGAAATAAAGGCAAAGAAAAGTTATAAGACGGGATATAGAAAATGCGGCTTAACGTCATCTAAATTAATAAAACGTATTTTCCACAAAGATCAAAGATTCAACAATGGGACTAATGATTGCATGTCTAGATAGCAGGTAGACCATGCAATTTGTAGGATAGAGATCCGAACTGACTTTGGTACTTTCATTGCCAGTTCAAAGTAATCCACAAATCAGTGATCATTTGAGCCACGCGCATCCCTTGTGGCCCAAACGCGACTTCTTCGGTGGGAAAAATAAACAAATAATCATTAAGTTTCAATTCAACATATAGTATTATCATCGAACATTTACATCATCTAATGTAATTCTTGAATTAATTTTAAATACTCAATATAGTTTTAAATTTTTTTAATTTGTTCAATCTAGTAAGAGAAGTAGTTTCAAGATTAATTCAAGTTCCATCTAGGACTTGTCCCATCGAAATTAGTTCCCAAATTTTTAAAACCTAAAGCTTGCCATGCATAGTTTGCAACATGGAGTTTACTATGTCATCAATTTTAGGGTTTATCTAAGTTTCATATGTATTTTTAATTGAATTATTGTAGTAAATTATCACTTTTAATAGTTATAATTTATTTCTACAATCCATTGACCGCAACTCATATTTAAATACACGAATAATATACAACAAGGTAAAGGTCTTAGTCATGGGTTGAAAATGAAAGTTCGTACTAGTGGTTCAAAATTACACTCATAATCGAATGCCATGAAGACATGGAACAAGAAAAACATAAAGACTTGTTCCAATTTTCAAGTTTCACTTGGAACCTACCTATCAAAACCGATTATCTAATTTTTGGAACATGAAAGCTATCCTACATAACTTGGAACCAAACTTATTCTTGCCAATATGATTCTTTGACTCATGGTTTTACCCCAAAAACATGCTTGCCTCTACAATCTATGACCTCAACTTTTTTATAACAAAGTGAAATCATCCTTCAATAATATTCACAAGTTTTCATAGTTATACCAGTACTCAAATTTTAGATTTTTTTTTTCATTTCATTCTATTTCCTAAATCAACAAAAATATATGTTGTCTTTTTATTATTATTTTTTCCTTTTTGGTCTAATATTACTATAGTTCCATTTTTAGTATATTTTAACTTGTGATCTCTATAACAGTGAAAATATAGACTCATTTAGAGTTATATCAAATTCATTTTTCTTTATCTTAAGGATTAATACCACACAAAATCACAAATTGGTATGCCTATAACAAATTTAATCAAAACTAATTTTTTTACCACACAAAATCCTAAATTGGTACACCCGTAACAAATTTATCTCTAACTAATTTTTTGTTCATAAAAAACTCCAAACTAGTACATTTATTACAAATTTACTTTCCGTTATTTTTCGTTAAACTAGATTAATACTAAGAAAAACTCAAAACTAGTACACATGTCAAATATCATATGTCATTTAATTTAGTAACTTGAAAAATTTAAAGAAAACTAACGAATAGTAAACTTGTCATAAGTGTACCAGCTTTGAGGTTTTTCATAGTAAATTTTTTTTTTACAAATTGTTACAAGTGTACCAATTTGAGGTTTTGTGTGGTATTGACTCTTATTTGAAAAATTATTTTCTTAATAAGAACATTTGATAGCGATATTAATTTATTTATAGATTTCTTGTACTTTTATTATTTTAAATCATGTTCCTAAGTTTTTAGATACATAAAATTTTCAAGTTTTTGTTTTCTCTTTATCATAATTAGACTTGGTTAATTTTGTAAATTAGGAAATTAGAAAAGTAGGAATATTAACTCAAAAAAACTCTAAATGAGGTTCTATTTTATAATTATGAAGATCATAATAAAAAATATGCTTAAATCAAACTATCGTAATATTTATAGAAACCAAGAAAGTAAGATATTAATAAAAACATATCCATATTTTTATTTTTTAGGAAATAAATTAAAATAAAAAGATATTCATAATTCAAGCAATAGTGTAATTATGCTGAAATGAAAAGATATTTAAAAAAAATTATGCTGAATAAAAAAAAAAAAGCCCAAAAAAGACACATGAGCAATGAGTTATACTCTCTTGAAATCTTGCCCGCTCAAACTTCATGCAATAGGAGAAATAACAGAATATGTGCTCTTATAGCCTTTGTGACATCCTGATTTTCAACCATGTTTTTGACTAAACGAAATGGGCTTTTCATCGACGCACCTATAGCCTTTTTTTTTGAGTTGGCCACTCACAAGATAACTATTCTATCAAGTGAAGCCATTAAGGAATTTAAATGCAACAAACTTAAGAATTCAATTAGAAATCGACTGCTTGACCATGCTAATTTGCAAGTGTCAATATGGCACTATTAAAATCGATTAGAGACTGAAGATAGGTCGGTTCAACAAAGACATGTAATTAAAGTATGGGTGATTCCACTTGATTGCAAAATTTATGTTAAACGGCACTAAATCGATTTTTTTGTCGTTTCTGTACCTTGTACCCATATTTGAAACCTTGAGATTTTTACGATGACCAAGAGTTGCCTATGAGTCAAAGATGCATAATGTGGATAGAAAATAATCAACAACGGGTTAAATGCGCTAAAAATTCCTAAAAGCTACCTGGTAGGTCACGCTAAAATTGCATCCGGTTGAAATTAACCACGAAATTGAATCCAATTTCAAGAATCGAAAGTTTTGGTATGTCACAATTTATTTTAGAAATGTCAACTCATCCTTTGAAAAATTTTGGTGAGCCCAAATTTTCAACGAAAAATCAAAATTGGACGATTTAAAATTGGGAAATTCAAAGGGGCCTCTTTCATTAGATTTTTGGCCTTCAAGTTGGATCAAATGGTAATGGGAATGCAAGAATTTGGTGTGGGCTCATACCTTGGCATTATTGGCCATTGAATTGAGGTTAATTGGAGAGGATTGTGGAGAAATTGAAGTTGGAATTGGTGAAATTCGTAGGCTATGGGGGGGCTGCAACATTTGGTCATCATCCTTGGCTTCTTGAAGAAGATTTGGAGAAGAAATGGCTGCTAGATAAGAGCTAAGGCTAGTGGGGGCCTTGCACTTGAGTTTTAAGATACTTTAGCTTGACTTTATGACCTCTTTGTCCCCCTCTAGTTGTAGCAGCTCCATCTTCTTCTTCTTCTTCTTCACTCCTTTAGCCTCCATTGTTGTTGAAACAAGATCAGAGAACTAGCAGACCAGCCAGCCTTCACTGCAAGCCACCGCTGCTCGTCCAAGCCGCCGCTCAAACCACCGCCTGCCTCCAATTGCGCCAAAGCTCACCGTCCCATGCGTGCACTCTCTGCTACGTCTCATACTCGTGACCAGCGTCCTGAAGCCCTAGCCACCACCATAGCCATCCCCAAGCTGCTGCCGTCGCTGCCTAGCCCCACCGTGCCCTTTCCCGTGCCATCTTAGCTCCCTCGACCAGCTACTCCAACCCAAAACAAAAGCAAACCTTAGCTATGGCTAAGGCTTGCTTGGTTGTTTTCAGGCCCTTCTAGACCTCCTTAGGTGTCGCCATACGCCCGAGTCTCGCTCGCCTCCTCATTACCATCACCATGAACTCATCAGCTCATTAAACCGGTGAGTTTACTTTCTAAACTCTAATTAGAGAGTTAATTATGCTTAAAGAAAGTTTAGATTAGGCTAAGTGAGATTAGTGTAATTAGTTAGCTTGTTTAGTTAAATTAGATTAGATTAGTTAGGCTAATTAGGTGGTTAGTTGATTTAATTAGTTAGTTTAGTAGGTTATGTACTTTTAGCTTAGGTAGATTAATTTAATAAGCCTATTTAGGTGGTTAGATTAGTGTATGTAGATTAATTAGTGATTTAATTTAATTATTTTTGTAATTTATTTATTTGATTGTAATTTATTTAATTATTCATTATATTTTGGAAATTATACCAGGATAGCCGGTTGTCAAAATTTCATGCTGATTGTCGTTATGTGGTTAGTTTGTGCAATTGAGTGTTAAATTGTGCAATTGGATGTTGTTTGGTGATTTTTGAGTTATTATTCCAAAATTATGGAATTTTGGCATTTAATTAGAAAAGTTTCGGTGTCGGTTTTTGATGCTAAAAATGTTTTTAAGTACTATATCAAATAGTGGAATTTTTAAAAGAAAGGATATCACTTTTTTATGGTTCAACTTGATTGTGTACTCACGCATATTTATTTTACCGGGTGTTTTTAATATGAAGAAAATAGGCAAAATACATTATTTTAATTGAGGCATTTGAGTGCAAAGCACGATGTTCTTGGTGGAATTGGATGTGCATGTGATCGTTATGAAAACTTGTCACGAGCTTTTACGTTGGATGATGCTCCTTTAGGAATGCCCCATGTCAACGGATGCCGATCGCAGTAGAGGCTGGGTCGATACTCCTTCAAGAATGCCCCATGTCAACGGATTCCGGTTGCAGTGGAGGTTGAGCCGATGCTCATTTGAGAATGCCATCTAGATGTAGACGTTACTATGCTCGATGAGGCAAGACGACGCTCGGTTATGCCGAATGACCGTTAACTATTGAGTCAGTCATGGCCGTTGAGTCGTAATCAATTGGAACGCTTGAATGAGTGAATTGGCCACGCTTGATTATGAGAAAAATTGTGTGGCACGGAACAAGACGTGTCATAACGATTTGGCCATATAATCAAGACTCTTGTGACTAATTGATTTGAAAGTAAGGCATCTCAATTGTTGAGTGCATTGACTATATGCATATGTTATATGAGCTGTATTAATGTGCAAGGAAGTGCAAAGACGAGGTAAGTCTCATATGATGTGTGCTTAAACTGCCTCTAGGCATATTATCTTCCTAATCGAGATTTAGGGCGTGAACTTGTTGAGATATTGTCTTACCTCGTCGTGGTTAAAATTTTACATGTCCTAAGATGGAGGTGTCCAATTCATTTTGGGTGGCCATGAGAGGTCGAGGAGCAGTGTACCGTCTTCCTTGTCCCCGGGAATCCCTAGACTCACGAGTTCGTCGTGACCATGATTTGGGTCAATAAGGGCCAACCTCAGTTGGTACCTCATAGGTTCAAAGCGTGGTTTCGTTGCGGGCTTGACGAAGCTCAGGAGGGTCCCGTGGATGATTTCGATGGACCCGCCATCGAGGGTGAGGGTGAGGTGGTTCTCGACCCCGTGCATGACGCCAATATCATAGTTGATATCGTGGATCATCAGTTGCCCGAGGATGAACAAAAGCCCATAGTAGAGGAGGTAGCTAACCCGCTAGACATCAACATTCCTAACGGTGTCGTAGTGGACCCGGATCCCAAGTAGGAGGGTCCGGGGTAGGGTTAGCTTGGTAATCCCTTTTTGGATCTTGACCTCATGTATATAACTTTGTAGGACTGACCTAGTATGTTTATAAAGTGTGGTTTGTTTGAATTGATTGTCCTGCTTTTTCTATCTCATGTTTGATTGATGTCTGGAGATTGTTAATTCCTTTCAGCATGTGCATAATTCGATTGGGTCGGCAACGCGACCTAGGAACGTCATAATTTAGTCGACCACCGAGGGATGTGCGTGTGCTCGAGGTTCGGGGCATGACAACCTCTATCCCACTATTTTTTAGTAATTTTTTTATTTGCCATGAGATTTCTCTTAAAAAGTTATGCCGAAGAGAATTCGCTCTTCATGTGGTAGTGGTATTGATTTATGTCAGCAATTATCTAGATATTTTCTATAACAAAATACATTGTTTCGCACAAATGTCAGTCTAGTTACAAGCGACAAAGTCAACTTTTCTGATTTATTATTGTGTGGAGATGTCTGCATTTTTTTTTCTACTGCACAACTTCTCCTGCCTGATATAGTCATAGATACTTAAATTTGTTAGCATAAATATCTTCTTATTCGTATGGAGTAAATTTTATCACTTTCAATATTATTATATATATTTATGATATTTGTGACTATATTGATAATCTAAGATATTCATCTCTCAAAATTTTCTTGGAAAAAAAGAAACAAGTGCATTTGTTTTGTGGAAAATATTTTCCAGAAAACATTTTCCTCATTTATTGGTGTTTGGTTCGCTTTGGAGAATGAGCTAACGGAAAATGTTTTCCTAGTTAATGAAAAAAATTTCCTACCAAAACTAAAATTCTAAAAAACGATCTCCCTTTTTAAAAGAACCGGAAAAACTTTTTCCAAAATGTTTCCTTAGTTGTTGGGTACTTGATTTATAAAACTTTTATTCTTCTAAAATAAATTTTCTGAAAGGATCGATTTTTATTTATTTAAAAAATTATGTACCATTATTTATTTTCTTTTCTTTTAATTTTTCTTCTTTTCTCTTTTCTTTCTTTTCATTTCTCCTTCTTCCCTTCCTTCCTTTGATGTCGGTAACTGTTGGCAGCCCAATGAGAGGCCAAGACATAGGCTAGCGAGCTTGGCGGTTAGCCAATCCAAGCGAGCCCAAGCTCGCCAACCCAAGCTCTATCAAGGCCGATGAGCTCATGGCTCATGAGATCCAAGTGAGCCTAAGCTCAGTCAAGGTTGGCGACTTGCAACTCAATTGATCCAGGCAAGCTCAAGTGTGCTAGCTTGAACTCTGTCAAAGCCATTGCGGCTCGCCGGATCAAGCAAGTTGGTGAGCTTGGCATTGCTAGATTTAGGCGAATGCTGACTCTATCGAGGCTACAAGCTCACAACTCCACCAATCCTTATGAGCTCGGGCTCCACTAAGGCTGATGAGCTTGCAGCTCGCTTGATCTCGGAGAGGCAAAGCTTGCCTATGGCCATCATCAACTAGTAGTGGCGAAGGAAGAGAGAAAAAGAAAAGGAAAGAAAAGAAAAAAGAAAAAGAAAGAGAAAGAGAGAACAAAATTTAAAATAATTAAAAATTTGATTTTTTGGAGAAAAATAAAAATAAAAAGATAAAATAAAATCATTAAATTTTTTATTTTTAAAAATTAAAAATAAAATTAAAAATTCAAACTTTTTCTTGAAATAAAGTTGTGAAATTGAAATCATTTTCTAATTATATCCAAACATCATAAAACATTTTCGATCATATAATATCAAACAAAGGAAAACTAATTGTTTTTTTTAAATGTTTTACCAAATGCAATTTCCTATATCTCACAATTGTTGTGCATGGCCTATCTTCCTACATGTGTAAAATATCACAATATAATTAAATATTTTTTTAATATGAGAATTTAGGAAAATTTCATCTGAATTTTACTTTTGGAAAAATTAATCACATACTTTTATTTGCAAAAAAATAATTTTTTTAATTAATTTGGCGCTTTTACTGTTGAAAGGTGGACTTTCATTATTATATGATAAATTGGGGGCAATAACTAATATCATAAAGAATATGATCTTTTTTAAACTTTCTAAAGTCATTTATAAAAAAAAAAAGTGTAAAAATAATCAAAAACCCTCAAACTATATAACCGTGACACATTTTTTTTTTTTTGTCGATTTTATTATACTTAAACTTTAACTCTCATTTTTAGACTTTTGTCTTTCTACCTTATAAGGCATGAAAGTAAAACTCATACTTGAAACTTGAATCATCCCCATCCTCTCAGAGAATATGAGGATTCGAGCCTCCCACCTTCAATTTCCAAGTGAGAATAGTGACTATTAGGACAAACTCCAATGGTTTACTCTGAAATATTTACCTTTAATTTTTTTTTGTGATATTAAAATTCAAAACTTATACTTGTATGACACATTTACCCTTCTCTATGAAGGTTCCATCAATGAACATCATTAAAATTTTACCTACTTGAACTCTAGAAAGCAAATAGTGTTGACATGATAAAGCCCATGTGACTTGAATGAAATAAAATGACATTTTTGTTAAAAGATCATCTAATAGAACCTTGATAGAATAGCAAATGTGTTATATATGTATAAGTTTGTGATTTTTTATTTCACAAGAAAAAATTTAAAATATATGTGTCATGTACGGTTTGGCGTTGTTAATATTACAACAAAAGTTGTGAATAAATACGTCATCAGCATAGTTTGAAATTTTTAGTGGTTCTTTTTATTAATAAAAAAAAAGGCTGCATTTGTTGAAGGTTGCTTTAGTACTCTCTTTTTTTTTTTCTCTCTTTCTGCTTTAGTACTTGAAAGCTTCTATTAAAAGGAACCGACAAGCGCGACGGTTCCCACCCGCCACATAGAGCAGCGAGGATTGGATCCCTTACGTGTAAAGTTGTGAGGTACACGTGTGCTAATTTGCTAGGATTGGATCTTTTGCGTCTGGTGTGGTTCGCAGGGAAGAGAGAGGAGAGAGAGGACGGTCAGTGACATTTGGAAATCAAGGAAAATAGGGAATCCGCCGTGGACAACCCCTAACCACATGCTTGCTTATGTCGATGACCTGATTAATTTTTGGTTAAGAAAAAAAAAAAAAAAAACGAATGCACATCGCACGATATTTGCAGATGATGACCATTCAGGTCGGAGATTAAAAGCTTTCCTTGCATAATATTTGGTAGAAATCACATAGAAGTCAGATGTGCTGGACAATTTTTAACCATCACAAGACTTCACCTAAGAGCTACTATAATTGTACTTTAGAGTAAATCTAGTAAACTATAAAGAACAGATCTACAGTTTAATGCACGCACAATATTTAAATGACAACATAATACCTAACAAAGTATTGTACATATTCTGAGCTAAATGAGCACTGTCATGATAGGATTCACTTTGGACCCTATGAGACCTATCATTTGCCAGATTCAATTTATCATATATACAATAATCATGTAATAGTTTCTCCAATATCTCCCCTCCCTCCATACACGAAATACCATTAATTCTCATATGGAACTTAAAATTCAGGTACCATGTGCAACTCAAGACCATAAACTTCGTGTCCTTTCTGAAAACATAAGCATAATTATCCCATCAATTATGATGATACAAGTATAACCATCATAATAAGCGCTTATATTACAATTTTAGGGGAAATGATGGATTTCATAGCTTGAAGCACATTAAATATATATTTAGAAATTCTGTATATCTCCCTTGATTTCCATATCTCTTAGGATTATACATTAACTTACATTAATTATGCACATTCTTGATTGATTCTAATTAATTATAATTGCTATTGTAATCTTATGTTACTTTAGATCGTTATTTTGTAAAATGTATAAATAAGCTTATGTATTCTTCATTATTATATATACAAAAATCACAAAATTCCCTGTTCCCAATTATTTTTATCATGGAAGCAAACCCAAATTTTGTTTGCCCCTTTTGCGTGTATGTTCATTTTGTTAGTCAAATTTCATGTGCCATTCATAATCAACCATCGCTTGACAAGGGTTGCATATGCTCATTGTGTGTGTGTGTGTGTGTGTGTGTGTGTGTGTGTGTGTGTGGTCTCCTACCACCTACAAGTGAGATTTTTTGAAACTTTTTCTGTGTCTCAATTACATATTTCCATACTATAGGTTTAGTCAAATAGTCCAACCTATGTGTGAGGAGAAATGCTAAAGCATTTAAATATTAAATAATACATTTATATTGATAATGATTTCAAGTCACTCTCTCCGTGGTTATGTAAACCACCCGCTAATAGGCCAAGATCCGAGTCATAACCACCACGATAGACGTTTGTCTTGCAATTTGTAGTGGGAGTGGAGGGGGTGTCACCTCGAGACAAACGCAACACAGAACCTGGCAAAAAGTGAAGGATGGGGCTCCGAAAAAGTAGCTGTTGAGCAAATTGTCCAGAGAGGGGGATAGATTTATGATGCTTCTGACCGTTTGGATATCCTTAAATTTTCTTCTTTTAGAATTTTCTTGGAAAAGGAAAAAGAAAAAAATGTCGCCATCTCAACTTGCTTGTACTTAGTCTATTTCCTTACACACAAAAAAGCAATGGGTCAGAGAAACCGGGCAAAAAGGAACGAAATGATGTCTGCGTGCTTGCGTCAGCGGGCGCTCACAATTTAAATATCTCTTATAAATAAGTCAAGGTAGCTTGCATCGTGAATGAACTCAGTACAGCTCTTTCTTTACTTTGATTTTGCGGGTGTTTGAATGGCAAATTCTAGGAAGATGATGATCCAACTTGGCCATCTCAAGAGCCTTTTCCCTCCATTTTCTCCCCCTACATTGTATCCAAGCCTCCTTAACAAGAGAGCATCGCAATTCTTACTGCAAAAGCCTCCCATCTCTTTCTTTCTGCTCCAATTCTCTTCTCTCAAACATACCCTCAAAGCCAGACCACAACTCTTCTTGCCCCCCTCCTCCATCCCTCGGTGCAGTCATGATACCTTCATCAGTTATAAACAGGCCGACACATGCAACTTTGTGAGCCATCTTCTCGTCGCTCTTGAGTCGAACAAGATAAGGGCCTTTGTCGACCTCAGTTTGGAAAGAGGACTAGAGATCGGACCGGCAATCAATGTAGCAATCGAGCAGTCGAGGAGCGCCATCGTCGTCATCTCTCAGACTTACGCCTCCTCACCATGGTGCCTGGAGGAGCTGGATAAGATCCTTGAGTGCAAGGAAAAGAAAGGCCAGCTCGTGTTCCTCATTTTTGGGGAAGTCGACGCTAGAGAGCTGCGCAACCAGTCCGGACGATTCAAGCGGATTGGCCAAAGTGAGAAGAGTTTTGGGCTAGAGAATGCCGACAAGGTCCGGAGGTGGAGGGATGCTCTCCGAAAAGCCGGCAATCTCACCGGTTGGTCTCTCGGAAACAGGTACGAACTCTCTCCTTTTTTTTAGTGTTTTCTTGGGAAAGTTCCCAAAGGAAGTTGCTTATTTTGTCTAGGAAACAACAAATCTAATCTTAAAGGCCAATCATTTGGTCTATGGGCAGTGGAATAATTGGAAATGTTTTTTTTTTTAAAGGTAATAGGTATATAGACTTTTGCACAAAAAGCTATACATATGTATAGCAAAGGGAGGGGACCCGGCACCAGCTCACACTCAAAAGGACAACAAATCCAAACGAGTGGAAGGGGGCCGGGGCCAAGGGAAAAGAAGAGGGGGGAAGAGCTGCAAGAGAGATACAATGCAGATAAAAGCAGCAGCAAAGAAGGCCAAACGGCGGCCAAGGGCAAAGAGCACACAACACTGTGGCCCGCACAAGGAAAAGACAGATAGAAGAGAAGAAAGGGAGAGACACCAAGATGGGAATCCAGGCCGTAACAGGGCGCCAATAAGCAAAATCAATCAAAGATGGAAGGGGGGATGCCCCAGCTAAGTTGAAGTCTTCTATTACGGGGGTTGTCCAGGACCTTGGGGAATGATAAAGCCCTATCATTGACAGCTTTACGAAGGAGGTCCTTTAAAGCCGGGAGATATAATCTTTCATTGCGGAAGATAATGCTATTTCTTACTTTCCAAATGAGATAGCATAAGGCACCAAAGGCAAAGCAAGCCAAGGATTGGTGGAAGGATGCATCATAAAGGTGTTCAATAACCCATAAAAGATTGTCATTCCAAGCATGATTCCTCCAAGGTAAGTTACACTTAGCCGCCCAAAAGGATGCAAGGTGATTAGTGATAGAACATCCGAAGAAAATGTGATCAACCGAGTCTGGTGTAGAAGAGCAGAAGGCACAAGTAACATTAGGGATTCTCTCGCGAGCTAATAATAATACTTGGGTTGGTAGACGATTGCGGGAGATTAACCATAGATGGGTTTGATATCGAGGAGGTAAGGAGGGGTTCCATATAAATCTCGACCAGGGGACCACAACATCCCTCGGCCTTAGAAGGCACCAAGCTGAGGCAGTAGAAAACACTCCTGAGGAGTGACCAAGCCATAGAAGACAGTCACTGGCTTCATTGAGGGTTGGAAGGGGATCATCCCAATTACTAATAGAGGTGGCAACAGCAGAAGATAGGGGAAAGGCAGATAAAGCAGTAACTACCGTAGCAAGCCTTGATATACCAGAGCAGTAGATTTCACGGTCAGAGAATAGCTTGTAGAGCGGACCACGAGGATGCCAGTGATCAAACCAGAAAGAGATAGATAGTCCATTACCAACGCACCATTTAAAATGATGTTGGATCAAGTCACGAAGGCCAAGTAACTTCTTCCAAGCCCAAGAGCAATAGGTAGGTCTTGGGACAATTTGGAAATGTTTATCACCCTTTTACTGGGAATTGAACTTCCCAAGACCAAGACTCCGACTCCATTGTTTGGCTCATCAAAGAGATTTAACATAGACATTGAAGTATCTTTTAATCTACATTTTTTGATGGTATAAGGGTACCAAGGAGCTATTTGGTAACCATCTTTTCTTCTTCTTTTTTTCCTGTTCTTTGGTTCTCCAAAACAGAAAAAGAACATAATCCATTTGGTAATGTCAATTAATTTTTCTACTCTCCAAATAGAAAATATGACAAGGGAATAGATTTGGAACAAAAGCAAAAAGTTAAAAAAAAAATTGCATCTTTGATCCTAGGAAGAAAATGGAAAAGAACTATTTCTGAACATAAATTATTCATGGAAAGAGAAATGTTACCAAACGCACCTAGAAGTGTCAAAGTTTCATATGACGCTCACTTTTGTGTTGAAAAGTTCTTCTGAATCACTAAGTGTCACTTTTTTTAATTAAAAAAAAAACAATCATTTAAGTACCAATTCCGATTTGGGTAGCCAGAAATATAACGTAGCCATTTTTTTTTTATTAATTACATCATCCGATATGGCTTGTCAGCGTGCCCAGTCAGCATACATAGCCCTAAGCAATGTCTTCCATGTTTTGGCCTAAAATATAAACCCTAAATCACAACTTACAAGGAAATCCCCATATTGAAAACCCTAAGTTGACCACAACCCCAAATTGAAACCCTATTCTATTTGCCTCCAATGCAGATGGACAACTCGATGGACCAGTGCAAATTTCCAACTCTGAAGTTCTTTTGTCATCTCATCTCATACATTCTGCATCATTTGATTTCCATCGTCCACAAATTGTGCCTTACACTCCGACTTCTAAGTTTCATTCTACAACATAAAATGAATTAACAACTCAATTTTGCAAATCGATGGAGCAGGAGCATGACGAGCAGCTCAAATTCATTTCAACAAAGTGAAGAAGAAGATGAATATTTCCCCTCCAAGCTCGAGCCCTAATTTTGCTAGCCAATTGAGTGAGTGAGAGAGGAAGACAAACCTGATTGAGTGAGAGTGACAAGACAACATGCGAGCGAGCGATAGCAATGAGAAGGAGTCACCGTACGAATTGAGATAATGATAAAAGAACTTCAAAGTGAATGACATCGTTATGCACAACCCAGCCACGTTGGAAAGTGCAACGTCATTTTATCAGTCCATTTAGACCATCTTTTTATTTATTTAAATGCCATTTCAGATAAAACTTTTAATCTTAAAGGCCACATAATTTTTCTTGCTTAAATGTTTCACCAAAAGCATTTAAGTGAGCCAATAAAAACTTTTGGCACTAAGCGAACGTCTTATGAAATTTTTGACACTTCTAGTATCCTTATGCGCATTTTTATTTATTTAACAGTTTGCTGGAAAAAAGAAGTGACATTTTGTGTTATTGTGATTGTTAAAGTTGCACTCCTTGACACCGTTTGTCTTTTATAAAGGAACTTTTTTCTTTCAGCGTGTATCAGAGTTTACTCTTGATTTTTTTTTTTTTATTTATGCATATGCTTGTTTCCTCCATACATAGCAAATTAGAAGTGTTCAGCTAAATAACATGATAAATAACCTTCTTTTGAACATTAAAGGAGAAGAAACAGAAATGATGGATGTCCCTTTTCTCCGGTTTTAACCCTCATTTCGTACTTTATATTTCATAACTAAACAAAAAAATTATCCTCCTCACTTCTTCCCTCAAGCATAAAGAAATCTCAAGTGAACAATGATTTTCGCCGTTGCCAATTTCCTTCATGCATCATTTCCCTCACTTACTCTGAGTTCCATTGTTGAAAAATACAAGTGGGTGAACTCCAAAGCATATGAGCTTCATTTTCTATAGGAGGTTATCAGAAGTCCCATGCTTGCTTTTCGTTAATATTAAGGAAAATGAAAATGGGCAAGTCCAGACATCTTAAACGGCCTATGCAGGGTAAATCCTAGCAGTAATGCAACCCTTCCCTTCACCACCAAAACTCTCCACTATGGAATGATACGTCTGTCAAATGCAAAAACAAAAAGAAAAGGAACTTATTGTCTTTTTGTATTGTTTGGACTGTGATACCTAGCTGGGGCTTGAAAAGAAAGTTCAGCTTCCAGTTGTTTTCTCTTCTATGTTTTTATTGCCCTCCCCCACTCCCAGCTCTGTCTGTCTGTCTGTCTCTCTCTCTCTCTCTCTCTCTCGCTCTCTCTCGCTCTCTCTCTGTGGGTACTTTTTAGTAATTTAGATTAGGTGGACGATACGCTAGATTGAAAATATAACCTTGTTGATATTTTCTTAACCTTTATGAGCACGAATAACCAATCAATCACACCTTTAGTTGTTGACAATTTGCAGACTTGAAGCTGAATTCATCCAATCCGTTGTGGAGAAAATCTCAAGAAGATTGAACTGCTTACACACAGACCTGCTTGCTTTCCATCCAGTTGGGTTAGATTCTCAAGTGCAAGCATTGTACTCCTTACTCCAATTAGAAGCTAAGGAGGTCCGAATTGTGGGGATTTCCGGCACTAGTGGAATAGGAAGGACTACACTTGTGAGAGCTCTGTACTATCGAATCGCAGATCAATTTGATCGAAGTTGCTTTCTTGCAAATGTGAAGGATATATCGAGCCAAGAGGGCCTCCACAAAATGCAAGAGACACTTTTTGGTGGCCTTCTCGGCAATGGAGATTCCGAATTTGGCAATGATCTTCATGAAGTAATAAATTTGATGAGGAGTAAGCTTCAGAACAAGAGGGTTCTTTTGGTGTTTGATGATGTTGAAGGGTTGTTGGAGCCACTCAGCCACCTGATCAAGTCAATGAACTTTGGCTTGGGGAGTAGAGTCATTTTGATCGCTCAGCACGAAGAAAACTTAATTGGTCTATGTAGGGATATCTATGAGGTGAGAGCACTAAATGATGATCAAGCTCTCGAGCTTTTTAGTTGGAATGCATTCCAAGAAAGGTACCCGAAAATCAATTATAGGATGCTCTCAAATTGCTTCATGAGTTATTCTAAAGGCCTTCCTTTGGTGCTGACTATGATGGGCTCTTTCTTGAGCAGCAAAAGCGTCAAAGAATGGCAGAGAGCTTTTGATCGATTGAAAGAAATCCCTCAAGGAAAGGTTCATGACATATTGAGGATTGTTATCAATGGCTTAGAGGCCAATGAGAGAATGATTTTTCTTGATATTGCTTGTTTTCAAATGGATATGACAAAGAAGTGATCATCAAGTCCCTAGAACAATGTAATGTCTATGCCACTAGTGGGATTGATATTCTGGCTCAAAAGTCGCTTATATACATTGATGAAAATAACAAAATATGGATGCATGATTTGTTTCAAGAAATGGGTAGACGAATTGTGATTCAGGAGTGCCCTGAAAACCCCAGCAAGCGAAGTCGAATATGGCATCATGAGGATGCTCTACAAGTGATTAGTCAAAATTCGGTAAGAGCTTATGCATGTCCTGAAAGCAAAAATCAATTTGAGCACCCATGTGTATCTTCTTTCTGTGGACTCGCATTTACATGTGGTTAGATTGCATAATTAGGAGAGACGCTATTTTATTTTTATTTTTGCCTATTAGGGTTCACGCTTTTTACTTCGTGCTTTGCTAATTTTCTTCTTAAACTAACAGTGTTTATTATCGAACAGATTGTTGAATAACCTAGCATAAAATCCTCTCATTTGTTATTTCATCATGAGATTGATGTATCTTCATACAGAAACTGCTAGTGTTATAATTTTTTTTTTTAGTCATAGTTATAATGGTTTTTGACTAGTGCGATTTTAAAACAAATTACAACATTATTCTTAAAGTTAAGACTAGTTATTTTCTGGAAGAGTTTACATATCTGCTTATTTTCAAGTGCTTCAAATATGTATAATAATTATTATCTTGCCCTAGCAGGGAACTGCCATTGAAGGCATTAAACTAGACAATGTTGATATAGAAGACTTGATCTCGAATGCAAACTCGTTCAAAAAGATGAAGAAGCTTAGGCTATTCATGATAGCTGATCTTGCCCCTCAGTGTGGACCAGCCGGACATTTATCAGGAAAGTTGTGGAGGCGTTTCGCACGGAACAGCAATAATATGTTGGCGCGTTGCGAGGCTCTGGTGAAGCAAATTTCGGAGTTCTGGTGTCGTAGAGCCTAAAGAACGAGATCAACGAATGCGAGGGGGACAATGTAGGACTAACGTCCCAGCAAAATAGATTCTGCCCCCACCCCCATAATTCTATGCAATCTTAGCTAATTGGAATTCTACTTTATTAAAGATACTCTCTCTCTCTCTCTCTCTCTCGCAAAATAGACTCTTCCCCCACTCCCATAATTCTATGCAATCTTCCCTATTATTCTAATTTATTAAGGATACCTCTCTCTCTCACTGTGCACATCTACTTTATTAAGGATACCTCTCTCTCTCTCTCCCATTATACTTTTCAACCTTATACTTTCATCGCTGTTCGACATGAAATCCTGCCAAATCCAAAGATAGCCAAGGCATGACATAAATTACATATTGTTGTGAACTTTCTAAAGTGAAATTATGAGGGTTTGATGGATTGCTAAGCAGATACAAAAGATTCTCCTTGCGTAGCATAACCCCTACCAAGCTCAACCAATTGTAACTTGGTTTTTTTTATTTTATTATTCACCAAATCTTGAACTTAAGAATTGCCATTAATTTATTATGGATTAATTAGGAGCTAAGAAAAAATAAATTCCGGTGATCATTTGCTATTATGCATAACAAAAAAGACGTCCTCCAAATAACTTTATCCGCAAGCAGTGCTTCCACGTAATCTCCATACTTCCTCAAACTGATTGGAGTCAGGCTAATAATTGCAGATCCATTACTTCAGGATGGATTTCATGTCTCGAAAGCAGGTTCTACACAGTAAAAGTTCTTATGACAATCATCATTAACGGTGGCTCTATCGACAATTCTGGGGGCCGTTTCACTTTCAAGACGGAGATTTGCGTGTACGAGTATATATGCACTGATCTGTTTAAAGCTTTTTTTTTATACAAACTTAGCTGTCGTTGATTATACAATATCAATATCCGAATTCGACCAAGAGAAAACCCTACGTCCGGTGATTGATGTGGCACCGAAAGTTCTTACCGGAGTACTTTCTTGAGTTCCTCATTATCTTTCCTAGAATTTAGGATGGTGAAACAGATCCGAGCATCTGCATCCAACATGCAAACACCATTAGTACCCCCCTGTCAAAAGCCACGTCAAATGAGCAATGCTAGAGATATCAAGATTTGTTTAGTAAGAAATGTGAAAATCTGTCAATACCTGTTTAAGATTATATGACGGGCATAACTAAAAACTTTAGCTTGTATGTCCATTTGAGCAATTAATTAGAAAAATTATCACATGATTTAGCCAAGCAAATGTACTATGGTTCTCAGGGTGCGCTTGGGAGAGAATTTGGAGAATTGTAAACAACGTTAGGTTAAAGGTTTTTTCAAGTAGCGTTTGGGCAATTGTAATTGAAAAGTATATTAGGAAACAACTTTGGTCGAAATATTATTTGGAAAAAAAAACTACAATTGTAAAGGACTTTAGTTATTTGAAAAGAAAAGAAAAAGTGAAGCTCAAAAATCGATGATGTTCAAGCAAAGGTTTTAGGTGGTGGCCAGATACTGGTGAGCCATATCTAGCATTGGCAACCTTACTTGAGGTCACATGACCTCGGTGAGGGCCGCCTAAGGTCACACAACCCTAGGCAAAAGGTCGCGTGATATTAGCAATGGTGGCCTGGGTACGCCACCCTGGTGACCTTGAGTTGATGTTGCACAACCTTAGTTAGCCCTCATGAGGGCTACTAGAGCAAAATCAAGCTCACTGGTGG
This sequence comes from Eucalyptus sideroxylon, assembly GCA_014182405.2. NCBI lineage: Eukaryota > Viridiplantae > Streptophyta > Magnoliopsida > Myrtales > Myrtaceae > Eucalyptus > Eucalyptus sideroxylon. The sequence goes on along the minus strand of CM024554.2, from coordinate 28,048,799 downwards.
TCAGATCTGACCTCATTGTCATCATGCATTAAACTAGAACTTCAAAGTTTAGTGAGGCTAAAGTTGGAAGAAAATAATTCATTACCATTCTTGAAATACTCAAAGCCATTGCTGGGTAGAACATACATTAGGCTAAGGGACTTTGGAAATGCTAGCTTTTACTCAGAGACCTTTAAAATTTTGTTGCTGAACACCTTAACTTTGGCCTAAAGGCCTTTAAAGGTCCAAAACCGGCCTTTATACTTTTTCAAAAATAATAATTTAAATTTTGCAAGTCTAAATTTGAATAAAAATGTAAATTTTGGTGGGTTTGCTTTTTTTTAAATTCAAACAAACAGGCCTTTACACTTTTTCAAAAATCCACTTCCGAGAACAAGTATCTCTGTAATTTGATTACTTTTTGGTCAAATTAGAACTGAATTTTGATTTTTTTTTCATCAGCCGAAGTCAGACTTCATACCGGGGCAATTAGCCCGCATTGAGTGTATGTAATTGACCATTTGATGTTTGTGTATGAATAAGACTTTGTTTATTTTGCAGGATATGAATAATATAGAAAATATTTTCCTAAAAAAATCACTTGTATTGCTTGAAATAATTAATTAATGGAAATGTTTTCATCACCAATAATTATATATGTCTAAATATTTTGTGAAGGATGTAAATGTTTTTTGTTTCATACATTTTTGTGAGCAATACACACAAATATTTTTAGGAAGATGTTTTTTGAATCATTTATCTTCCGCAAAACCAAAAAGGCCTAAGAGACATGCCTCTATATATTTTTAGAATTATTCATTTCAAATCTCTTCTTGCTCCAGGTTAAGTGAATAAATGAATTTTAATTTTGAAAAATCTGTGATGTTGAACATACTTATCTTAGGACTCGTTCGATATAACTGAAAAATAAATGCTGAAAATTTGAAACTAAATCTTAAGTGTTGAAAAATTTAAATGCTGAAAATGGAAATTAAAAGTTGTTTGATAATATATTAATATTATGATGTTCTTACCATACATAGAATTGTGAACGTAATTCATATATTGTAGAGATATAAATGATCGGATTCTACTTGCCATCAATAATTTTTTTCGACAAAATGAATTAATTGGTAACCCCTTCCTTACTTAACCCCACGAAGTGATCTTATTACTTAATTGAATCTTTTAAATCATTGTCAGAAATGATTATCGAAACAATCTTATTAAGTTCTGGTGTTTCAACTTTCAACACTTAATTACGTCATCGACAGGCCCTTAGTGCCATGATATAAAATAAAAATCATCTATTGAATAATACATTGGATTTAAATTAAAGGTCTAACGTATACCGATGGTATATTCCAGATCCTTTCTTCATATTGAGCCTTCGTTTTTTGACAATTCAGTCTTCTTAGACTACATTTATTTCGCAAAAAGTAAATAATTTGGAAAATAGTTTCCTAAAAATAATCATTTGTATGACTCACAAAAAAAGAACGAACAAAAAATATTTTCATCGTGTTCATACATAAATTGTTACCGATAATAAAATTATTTTTTATCAACTGATTATTTCCACCGATACGAGCATCTTTAGGAAAATAATTTTTAGATCATTTATTTTTCACAAAACTAAGGGAGCCTTAGGGAACGAAAGAGGCAAGTCTGTGATGGTGAAAAATTCGATTACTTCTGTTGTCTAGTTAAATTTTTAAGATATAAAATTCTACTGTTATTTTTTATTTAACAAATCTATTCTGGATTTTGGCTTTGTTTTTCAATATTTATGCTCTATTTCGATTTACTTTGTCATGAAAACTATATACTTCTATATTCTTTTGAGTAATGAATATTCTACTTTACAATTGATATTTAAAGACATTTTCAAATTTCAATGCTTGCCATCAGAGCTTCAGCAGCCCCAGAGGAGAGTGGGCCCCACCTGCCGGGGGGGAGGGGCGCTCTCCCCTGCATGGGCTTCCTCGGCTTTAAACGATGGGCCTATTTGTGGGCCCATTTCTTTACCACTGGACCAAGGCCTTCTCTTCATGTGGGCCTTTCTGGCCTTTGCTCTTGTATGTATCATTATTGGCCCTCTATAGCTTTGTGCGTCTATTCTGTTTTTGGGCCTTTGAATATTGTGTAGTTGACCAATTATGAATATAATCATTCTTTTCCGTAGATGACGGGGCAGGCAAGGGCAGTTAGTGTTAGCAACACCCTTCTAAGCATTACTAGAAGGGCCTCATGTCCTCTACGGAATGTTTGGCTGGAGTCATAGATAATTTGTATAGTTTGCGACCCAAAATTTTGAGATTGGCGAGTCTATTTTTGTAGGTTCAATAAGGCGTTAGCAGTCAACCAGGAAATCTCTTCACATGATATATGTTAGAACTAGATAACATGGTATGATCCATCCGGTGGTTCACTCAAGACATAAATTACCACCAGATCAACCACCTAGTGGCTGATGAAATTAAACCTAGATTGTTGAAAAATGACTTAGGACATTTCCGTGCAGTGATTTCAAAGTCAATCTCAGCCAACGTCTAGTCAAAACAAGGTTATATAACCTAATTTCCAAGCATTTCTTTATATCTCCCTCGAGATTAAGCTCCTGCCAGCTACTTGAATCGAAATTTCAATGCTTTTGTTTGGGAAAATGAGTAGAGGAAAACCAAAAGGAGGGACCAGCGTCTGATAAACCGATTCATTACCTTTGCTTTGCATCGGACAACCCAAGCTATAAATGTCATACAACATCCTCTTTTCACGGATTGGTCTGTGACTGTACAAGAAGGGAGAAACTTTTCAATGCAAATGCTGAGAAGATTTCAATAAGTTTTGCATTTGGGAAATCTCATCAAACTACGGAAAACGAATTCCATTTGAGGGTTCAATCTCAGGACACGACATAATGAGAAGCTGCTATAACTCATGATTTGCGTCATGAAACCGATACATCTCCCGAACTCTTATTACCATCTATGACCAGTCACCACTATTTCATTTTTGATTTATTTTCCTAATTTAGTGATATGACTATGTGGACAGAAGGAAAAATATTGGAGAATTACCTCCTACTCTTAACTTGAGGACTTCTTCCACCACAACCAAAGAAATTTCCTGCCGTGTCTTGGACGATGCCGATTCCGAAAGTAGGGTAACTGTTGCGTCATCTGTGTCGTCTTGTGGTGATTTCGACTCAACAAAATGACCAATTTGATTATCATCTGAGGGCAATCCTTCACGTGCTTCAAATCTGACCCATTTCTTATCTCTTGCATGAATCAACAAAGAGTATAATAACCCACCAAAATAACAGTTCTGCTAACCGATGATGTCTTTGTAGAAGCCATGCACATGACAAGCACAAGCCGCAAGGATGGAGGCACATACCCAAGTGTGGATCAAGATCAAGAAGTTATCAAAAAAATTTTCTTTAAGAATTTATTTGATTTAGGGAACAAATTCAATTTCTTCATCATATGATTCGATAAAATATTTTGAATCTATATCGAATTGGTAGATAATCTCAATCAAATGAATTAAGTTGTAATGGGAATCAATTTATTAATTAATTAGAATAAGCCTTGAAATAACTCATTGCATTGATATTTATCAAATCTAATTTTGACCCTATACTATACTATCTAGGTAGGTCAAATTTTTCGTTACTAAATAAACCACACCAGCCATTCAGAGTCTACTGCATAGATTTTTATAAATAGAATCTATAGATAGAAATATCTATATAATATATATAGACAGATCTTATATGTATAATAGGAACTGCAAATGGTATGTTCAATAAAGGTCAAATTTCTTAAATTTGAAATAGGTTCTAATTTAATAAATTTTAAGATTTGATTATATTTTTTATAAATTTAAAATTCAATTACACTTCATAATAAGTTTTAAGACTTCCGATAAATATATCTCATAATTTTACATATAAACGTTTATGTATTTTGAAAAATATCAAAGAAATGTACAAATTATGGGAGTCGCAAGATTTCGGAAGGAAAAAAGAAAGGGAAAGTTAAAAAGTCACGTGGAGAAGGAATAGGTAAAGGGTCGTTATCGCCGACGGCAGCACACCAATCTGACAGCAGAAGGACGAAGGAGGGCCCCACCCGCGTTCAACCCAAACCACACGAAGTCAGTCACGAAGTCGCCACGTAGAGCCCACCTTTGCCCAACTGACCACCATACACCCGACGACACGTGTGGTTTCAGGATCTCTCTCTCTCTCTCTCTCTCTCTGAGCGTCACTGACAACGTGGAAGAGATGACGGATGTCCCCATGTTAAGAATATATTTACAAATACTGTATATCTCCTTTAGATTCCCATATCTCCTCGGATTAAATTGTGCACATCCTTAATTGATTGTAATTGATTGTAATTACTATTATAATATTGTATTACTTTTCTTTTTCCCATTATTTTCATCATGGAAGTAGAGCTGGATTTTGTTTGCCCCTCTCGTGTGTACGTCCACCCTGTTATTCAAATTTTACTTGCTGTTCCTATTCCGCCATCACTTGACAAGGGATCACATGCTCATTATATATATATGGGTGGTTTCCCCCACCTGCAAACGAGATTTTGTGAAACTTCTAAAAGTTCAACATGATATATTTTAATATTAAATCATGTATTAATTTAATAGTTTAAGTTTTTGAACAATTAACCTGTACTTGAGGAAAAGTGTTAAAGTATTTAAGTATCAAATAATGTTTTTATTTAGCTGCTTAAAATTTTAGAGTAATTAACAGTGATTTGGACTTGCTCTCTCCGTGATTGTGTAAATTGCCCACGAACAGCCCAGGATCCAAGTCATAACCATCATGATTGACGTTTATCTTACAATCTGAAGTAAGATAAAAAAAATTTAATTTTATGTCTGCCCCTATTTCTTTAATCCCCCGGTTTAATTTTATGTCTTTATTTCCCCACCCTAAATGTCTCTGAAAAATAATCTCAATTTACAATCTTGCCATTTCTACATTTCGAAAAAAATTACGGGACATGGCAATTTGGAAACCCGGAAGTGATGTCAACGTGCTGCTAAAATTCTTCTGGCGCCAATCATAATTTCTGCTTAAAAGAAAAATTAATTAATTAGACGATTCACCCGATCGGATTTAACGAAGGTGTGCCTTCTGGTGGACCAAAATTTAGACCACCGTCTTCCCTGGTTTTCTTTCTCCTCGTCAGAGTCCTGTCCCAATCCTCTTATGTTTTAACATACGACTGTCGCGTGACGCGGACGTTTTGCCACCAGCATCACCCGACATCCAGTCCCCATCCTTATGTTTTAACATTCGACTGTCGCATGACGCGTATGTTTTGCTACCAGCATCACCCGACATCCACCAGTCAAACGTGCAGTTTGTTCATTCATTTATGTGGTTTGGGTTATAGAGCGAAAATTCGTGGGAGCATCTGGTACAAGCATATCCAGAAGTATCTTTGCATATGTCACGGTGAAATAAGGCCGAGTTCATGGATGTTGTAATTCGAATCTAATATGAGAGAATGAAATTGTGAAAAAATCAATGAGGAATGATAGAGGATGCGGGAGATGTACATGGTTTGGTGCGGATGTTGATACTTTCTTCATAGGAAGAGCCAGCCATAATGAATTGACTAATTTATCGAGGAATGGTAGAGTTACGATTAAACGGCTTGTAAACTACTTTTGTGTGGTTACCAAACAATCAAAAGCAAAACTTACCTCTTGAATTATAAGTATGCCATGAACCCACATTGAGGTCGACTTCACCAAGATATCTTGCGCATGAAGTGGAGTCCAATTTGGACTTGGAAATGCCGCAAAGTCCAAGCGTCCTAGAAATCCTGTACTTTCCTATTTGGAATTTCACATGCTTGAATTCAGATCAGATCTTGTAGATCCGGTTACAACCTCAACATAAATATTAACAGATACTTTGCTTATAAAACTTAAAGCTTTATTAGAGGTAAGATAGAAACAATTTAATTTTATGTCTGTCCCTATTTCTTTTATCTCCCAATTTAATTTCATGTCCTTATTTCCCCACCCTAAGATATTTCCGGAAAAATAATCTCAATTTACGATCTTGCATTTAGACATGTCGGCAAAATTACGGGACGTGGCAGTTTGGAAACCCGGAGTTGACGTCAACGTGCTGCTAAAATTCTTCCGGCGCCAATTATAATTTCTGCTTAAAGGGAAAATTAATTAATTAGAGGGAAAATGATTAAAGAAAAATTCGTCGGTCATTGATGACCGATCCCAGGCGCCTTATTTTAGGTCCCCTTTTTTCCGCAAATCGTTTAAAATGGTACACTTGGCAATCGCCTAACTTGCTTTTAAATATGTCATAAGTTAGTCATTGACTTAAAAAGAAGGCGAGAGACTTTCCTGGACCGGGGCTCATGGACTTGACTGCAATTAAATTATCGAATCTTGCGGAGCTCAAGTGCAACGTGAAAATTGCATGCTAAAATTGATACGGTCTGTGTGGACTCTGGTGGCAATGAGATTTTCCTCCTATAGCCAACTGCTGATTGAACGGAGATTTCTAGCGATTCAGGGAATGAAACATTCCTATACCGTGTCAATGGAGTTAATAATAAAGTGGTGCTTTGATAGATTCCAGACAAGGATGGGACTAGAATTAAAGAACCATTTCTCATCTTCAATTTTGTACAGATTCGCATATGTCCCAAAATTCAAACCAAACAATTTAAAGTCTTATTCAAGACTGACATTTCTATATCATGTCAGGGGAGTCAATAAAGTGGCGCTTTGATAAAAACCTTTTCTAATCTCCTTTTGGGAAGATTCGCTTACCCACATTCCTATGTCATGTTAGTGGAGTTAATAAAGTGGGGGCTTTGATAGATTCCAGACAAGGATGGGACTAAATTGACAGAACCTTGTCTCATCTCCATTTTGTTCCGATCTGCATATATACATTATATCATGTCAATGGGTTTAATTAAATGGGAATTTCATGGATTCCTGACAAAGATGGGACTGAATGGAAAGAACCTTTACACATCTCCAATTTTTGCACATATCTGCGTACCTTTAGAAATTAGACTAGCAGTTTAGACTCTTGACTTTTAGTTGACGCGCAAAGAGTCAAAGACAGCAAATAGGGGTTTGGTTAATTCCCGAGCTCTCTTCCTTTCTGAATGAAAAATTGTACTTAAATTCTCAAAACTTATCAAGAAAATATAATTGAGTCTTAATTTTTTTTTAAAATATAATCAAATCCTAAAATTTATAACAAAAAGTGTATTTCTAAAGCACAATAGAGTCATATACTTATCAAGTTGATACAATTAAGTCGATTTATTATCTTTGTCCAATTTGAAGGGTGTGTCACCATGAAACAAATGTGCCATTGGGCCTTGGCAAAAAGTGAAAAATGGGGCACCAAAGAAGTTGCTGGTGAGCAAATTGTTAAAAGATGGGATGCATTTATGATGCTTATGACTATCTAGATATCTAAAATATTCTTCTCGTAAATTTTCTCGAAAAGAAAAAAAGAGAGAAAAAGCTCTCACTATCTCACACTTGCTTGTACATAGTCTATTTCCATACAGACGTCAAAGTGAGGGGTTAAAGAAAAATGATATGACACCTGCATGTGTCACAGGTCAATCGTTTGGGAACGAAACGGTGTGGCAACTTAGACTTTATTGGTTCATTTGGATCGTTGGGAGACCTAAACTAAGCCTTTCTAGGGATCGCTTACTCCAATCGTAGAAGATAAAGTTTTAAAGAGAGAAGCTCTGGAAAAGAAATGAACTTAGATTACTGAAATGACTTGGATGGATATAATGAGAGAGATGGTACATCTTCTTATACTAGTAGCCTTCGGATTACAATTATTTATCGTCTTTGTATCTCTTGACCTACCAACTATCGCCATTTATGCCAAGAGAAATCTAGACTTCAACACAATTACCGTCTTGACCGTCTCTAGGAACATTCGAGAAACCCTAGGTAAATATAGAAGGTCTTCCTCGATCATGCCAAGGATGAGATTTGATAGATTCTTGACAAGGATGGGACTGAATGGAAATAACTTTTTTTCTCATCTCCATTTTTGCGCATATCCGTGTACCTTTTATAATTTAGACTAGCAGTTGTAGACTCTTGACTTTTAGTTGACACACAAACAGTCAAGACAACAAATAGGGTTGCAGTTAATTCCCGAGCTCTCTTTCTTTCTGAATGGAAAATTGTACTTAAATTCTCAAAACTTATTAAGAAAATGTAATTGAGTCTTAAAATTTTTTAAAATATAATCAAGTCCTAAAATTTATGACAAAAGTGTATTTGAATTCTAAAGTGGAATCAAGTCCTATATTATCAAGTTAATACAATTAAGTCCATTCATTATCTTCGTTCAACTTGAAGGGTGTGTCACCATGAAACAAATGTGTCACTGGGTCTCGCCAAAAAGTGAAAAATGGGGCTCCAAAGAAGTAGCTGGTGAGCAAATTGTTAAAAGATGGGTTAAATTTATGATGCTTATGACTATCTAGATATCTAAAATATTCTTCTCATAAATTTTCTCAGAAAGGAAAAAAAGAAAAAAAAACTCTCACTATCTCGCACTTGCTTGTACATAGTCTATTTCCATATAGATGTCAAAGTGAGGGTTCGAATGGATTGTTTGGATCCTTGGGAGGCCTAAGCTAAGCCTTTATAGGGACTGCTCACTTGGATTGTAGAAAGAGAAAGTTTTAGAGAGAGAAGCTTTGGAAGAGAAAGGAAGTTAGATTACTGAAATGGCTTGAATGGACATAATGAGGGGGAGGGAACCTCTTCTTATACTACTAGTCTTTGGATTACAACCATTGATCATCTTTGGATCCGATGAATGAGATTGTGTATCTCTTGCCCTACCAACTATCGCCATTTATGCCAAAAGAATTCTAGACCTCAGTGCAATTACTGTCTCACTCGTCTCTATGAACATTTCGGAAACCCTAGGTGAATATAAAAGGTCTTCCTTGATCATGCACAGTCCCTTAGTCACAGGAATCTCGTGATTGTGGCACATGCATGCATGCGCCGGTGCTCACAATTTAAATATCCATTATAAAAAGGTGAAGGGAGCTTGCATTGTGAATTAACTCGGTACAGCTTTCTCTATTTTGATTCTTGGGGGCGTTTGAATGGCAAATTCTAGTAAGATGATGATCCGACTGGGCCAACTCAAGTGCCTTTTCCCTCCATTTTCTCCCCCTACATTGTCTCCAAGCCTCCTTAACAAGAGAGCATCACAATTCCTACTGCAATCCCCTCCCATCTCTTTGCCCTCTTTTTTTCCGCTCCACTTCTCTTCTCTCAAACATAGCCCCACAGCCAGACCACAACTCTTCTTGCCCCCTTCCTCCATCCCTCGTTGCACTCATGATACCTTCATCAGTTATAAACAAGCTGACACGCGCAACTTCGTGAGCCATCTTTGTGTTGCTCTCGAGCAGAACAAGATAATGGCCTTTGTCGACCTCACTCTGGAAAGAGGACTAGAGATTGGACCAGCAATCAATGAAGCAATTGAGCAGTCGAGGAGTGCAATTGTCGTCATCTCTCAGACCTACGCCTCATCACCGTGGTGCCTGGAGGAGCTGGTTAAGATCCTCGAGTGCACAGAAAAGAAAGGCCAGCTGGTGTTCCTCATTTTTGTGGATGTCGACCCCAAAGAGATGCGTGAGCAATCTGGACCATTCAAGCGGATTGGCCAAAGTGAGAAGGGTTTCAGGCAGGAAAATGCCGACAAGGTCCAGAGGTGGAGAGACGCTCTCCGAAAAGCCGGCAATCTCACTGGTTGGTCTCTCGGAAACAGGTACTGACTCTCTCTTTTCTTTTAGTGTTTGCTTGAAAGGATTTCTAAAGTAAGTCGCTTATTTTGTCCAAGAAACAACAGAAGTTGCTTTTAAAGCCCAATCGTTTGGTCTTGGGGCAGTGGGAATAATTGGAAATGTTTGAACCTTTTTACTGGGAATTGACCTTTCCTAGAACAGGACTCCGAATTCATTGTTTGGCTTATCAAAGAGATTTAACATTGACACTCCAGTATCTTTTCAAATACATTTTCGATATAACAGCTTGCAAGAAAAAAGAAATGACGTTTTGTGATTGTTAAAGTGGCACTCCTTGACACTGGTCTGTTATCTTCTACAAAGAAACCTCTTCTCTTAGCGTTTATCATATTTTACCCTCGAAGCAAATGATTCAGCATATGCAGGTTTCCCCCACAGCAAATGAGAAGTGTTCAGCTGAATAAAACGATAGATAACCTTCTGTGAAACGGTAAAGGAGAAGAGAGAAAAAAATGATGGATGTCCCTTATTACCAGTTTTAACCCTCGTTTCATATTTTATATTTTATAACTAAACAAGCAAGTTTATTCTCCTCACTTCTTCCCTCAAGCTTAAAGAAATCTCTAGCGAACAAGGATTTTTGCCGTTGACAATTTCCTTCATGCATCATATCCCTCACTTATTGTGTCCCATTGTTGAAAAGATACATCCAAATCATATCAGCTTCTTTTTCTGTTGGAGGTTATCAGAAGTCCCATGCTTGCTTTTCGTTAATATCAAGGAAAATGAAAATGGGCAAGTCCAGCCACCTTACACGGCCAATGCAGGGTAAACCCTAGCAGTGATGCAACCCTTCCCTTCACCACCAAAACTCTCCACTATGGAATGATATATCTGTCAAACGCAAAAACGTAAAGAAAAAGAACTTCTTGTCAATCATTGTATTGTTTGGACCGCGGTACCTAGCTAGGGTTTGAAAGAAGTTCAGCCTCTATTCTCTCTCTCTCTCTCTCTCTCTCTCTCTCCCTCTCCCCTCAACTTTCTTTATTATTTCCTTTTTTGGCCTAGGAAATTTCTATAGTAGAAATTCTTTCTCGGTAAGCATAAAGAATGTTTTTCATGGACTTATTTCTATCCTCTATTTTTAATCTGTTGCTTAAACAATTAGCCAAAAGATTTTCTCTTGTTTGTTACATATGCATAACATTTTGTACATACATGCATAACCAAGAATTGCTGACTTTGGAATATTGACCTCAAATTTCGCACAGTTTTTTTTTTTCAAGGGCAATACATGCAAATTTTTTTCTTGTATATCAATATGATTATGCGCTGTGAAGATTTACTTATCAAAAAATTTATTCATTTTCCAAAACTAATCCAGACATAATGAATAAAAAATAAAATGCGGTTCATTAAACTTTTCATAATTAAGTCAATTGACAGTGCTTCGTCCATCACTACTTGTTCAAAACGCACAAAAAGAAGAAATTCTGCTGCTCCCATTTTCAGATCATTCTGCTGATTATAATACTAGAGTACAAGCCTAATAGATCCATCCTATGCACGGAGAAAAGGCTCATGATATAGATTAATGGAAATAACTGGAAGTATAGTTGATTGTTACATATTATATATTGACTTATCCAGAATTTAGTTGAATATAAAGATGAAATTCGCATTGGTGTATGGTTCTCAGATGTCCAGCCATTGCATTTTTTTTTTCCGCAGTGGCTATACTAAATCTCACGAAAAGTGGTTATCATTTTGTGTTTCATATATTGACATATTTTAGAATTATGAAGTAGTCATTGGAGAGTTTCCTCATGAAGAGTTACAATTAATGGAAAAAAAATTGGATTTGCCTAACTTTCAAATAGTTATAGGATGATCTTCAATATATAAAATAATTAAACAGATAAATCATGACACTTAAGTCGAACTGACGTTAACACAACATTGAACTAAAACTTTTCATCAACCACGTGGGTCATGATTAAAGCTCTTAATTTCGAATGGCATATTTTTATTGTCGACCCTTGTAAAAACGGGATGTCTGATTAATATGCTTTATGTTTTAAATATTTTAGTCTCATAATTAACATGAATTTTTCTCGAAGTGTATAGCAAAAATTTTGAAAAAAAGCGTGACATTTACAAACTAGAGATATGTATCATTTCCAATCAACTGAAAAGTAGCAGAAAAGGGTTTTCTTTCACCCAAAAATAAGAACAAGAAAGAAAAAAAGGAAATCAAAACATGAAAGAGACGGAGAAGTGCCACTATTTGGAGAGCACATTTCAACCTCTCACATGCCACTATTTTCTGTTATGCCAGATTGGATACTGGATAGTAATTAGATTAGATGGACGATACACCAGTTCGAGAATATAATCTTATTGATATCTTCATTTTTTATGAGCATAAATAACCAGTCACACCTTTAGTTGTTAACAATTTGCAGACTTGAAGCTGACTTCATCCAATTCATTGTGGAGAAAATCTCAAGAAGACTAAGCTGCTCACACAAAGACCTATTTGCTTTCCATCCAGTTGGGTTAGATTCTCAAGTACGAGCCTTGTGCTCCTTACTCCAATTAACAGTTGACAAGGTCCGAATTGTGGGGATTTCCGGCGCTAGGGGAATAGGAAGGACTACACTTGTGAGAGCTCTATACTACCGAATTGCAAATCAATTTGATCGAAGTTGCTTTCTCGCAAATGTGAAGGATATATCGAGCCAAGAGGGCCTCCTCAGAATGCAGGAGACCCTTTTTGGTGACCTTCTCAGCAATGGAGATTCAGAGATTGGCAACGATATATATGAAGTAATGGACTTGATTAGGAGTAAACTTCCCAACAAGAGGCTTCTATTGGTATTTGATGATGTTGAAGGGTTGTCAGAGCCACTGAGCCACCTGATTGAGTCAATGAACTTTGCCTTGGGGAGTCGAGTCATTTTGATCCCTCGACATGAAGAAACCTTAATTGGTCTATGTAGAGATATCTATGAGGTAAGAGTGCTGAATGATGATCAAGCTCTTGAGCTTTTTAGTTGGAATGCATTCCTAGAAATGTATCCGAAAATTGACTATAGGATGCTCTCAAATTGCTTCGTGAGTTTTTCTAAAGGCCTTCCTTTGGTGCTGACTGTGATGGGTTCTTTTTTTAGAGGCAAAAGCATCACAGAATGGCAAAGAACTTTTGATCGATTGAAAGAAATCCCTCATGGAAAGGTTCATGACATATTGAGGATTGTTATCGATGGCTTAGAGGCCAATGAGAGAACGATTTTTCTTGACATTGCATGTTTTCTAAATGGATATGACAAAGAAGTGATCATCAAGTCCCTAGACCAATGCAATGTCTATGCCACTAGTGGGATTGATATTCTAGCTCAAAATTCACTCATATACATTGATGAAAATAACAAAATATGGATGCATGATTTGCTTCAAGAAATGGGCAGACGAATCGTGATTCAAGAGTGCCCTGAAAACCCCAGCAAGCGAAGCCGAATTTGGCATCATGAGGATGCTCTACGAGTGGTTAGTCAAAACTCGGTAAGAGTTTATGCATGTTTCGAAAACAAAAGTTGGTTGGAGCACCCACGTGTATCTTCTTCTTGTGGACTTGCATTTACATGTGGTGTAAAAAACTTTAGATTGCATAATTAGGTGAGACAAAAATGCTATTTTTATTTTTTCCTATTAGTGTTTACTCTCGTTACTTCGTGCTTTGCTAATTTTCTTCTTAAACTAACAGTGTTTATTATTGAACTGATTATTGAATAACCTAACATAAAACCCTCTCATTTATTATTTCATCTTGAGATGAATGTATCTTCATTTAGAAACCGCTAGCGTTATAATGGTTTTTGACTAGCACGATTTTAAAACAAATTCATACATTATTCTTAAAGTTAAGACTTGTTATTTCCTGAAAGGATTTAGATTTCTGCTTATTTTCAAGTGCTTCCAATGCCTGACACTTATTATCTTGCTCAAACAGGGAACAAATGCCATTGAAGGTATTAAACTAGACAAGGTTGATGTAGAAGACTTGATCTCGAATGCAGACTCGTTCAAAAAGATGAAGAAACTCAGGCTATTCATGATAGCTGATCTTACTCCTCATTGTGGACCGGCCGGACATCTATCGGAAAAGTTGTGGAAGTGTTTCGCACGGAACAACAATAATACGTCGGCGTGTTGGGAGGCTCTGGTGAAGCAAGTTTCAGAGTTTTGGTTTCGCGGAGCCTGAAGAGCAAGATCAACGGATGCGCGAGGGGCAATGTAGGACTAACCTCTAAGCAAAACAGACTCTCCCCCAACGGATCTTTGTTGGACTATCTCGCTAAAAAGTTTTGCACATCTACTTTATTAATAATACCCCTCCCGCCCTCCCGCCCTCCCCCCCCCAACCCCTCTCTCTCTCTCTCTCTCTCTCTCTCTCTCTCTCATATTATACTTTTCAACTTTATAATTTCATTACTGTTGGACATGAAATCCGCCCAAATCCAGTATTGAAAGATAGTCGAAGTATGACATAAATTACATATTGTTGTGAACCTCATGAGGTGAAATTCTGAGAGTTTGACAGATTGCTAAGCGGATACAAACAATTCCCCTTGCGTAGCATGTGTCCTACCAAGTTCTACTGATTGCAACTTGGTTTTTCTTATTTAATCATTCCTAATATTGAACTTAAGAGTCGCCACTAATCTATTATAGGTTGATTAGGAGATAAGAGAACATAATTATAAGGTGATTTCCTATATGCAGAGATGAACACAATCAGAAATGCAAATATGAATAATAAAAATGTAAAATTATAAGGTGGGATTTCCTATATGCAGAATCCCTAATTAATTTAAACATATGATTTACTAACCATGCAATAATTACGAATGTAAATCTAGCTTGTCAATCCAAAATTTAAATTCATATGGAACTGCATGGTAACATGACATGAAATATGATAACAAATTGAAACATGACTATATGACTAACTTCAATTTCTGATGAAAATTGCAGGACATAATTACGATCATGCAGTGAAATCTATCCAAACTAATTTTAATCAAGACAGAATTTAAACTAACTATCCACATCAAAATAAATCGAAACAATGCAAGTTTTTACACTAGTTGCAACATTTTCGCAATAAAAAATTAAACCTGTTAGATATATTGAGATTATATTCCAAAATCAATTGTAAAGGGGATGGGTTCGAAGTTAATCATATTCGAGACAAGTCACTATGCGTTCTTGGTTTAGGGTTATGAATGCACCCGAACAAAATCAAAGAACATTGGTAGGCTCACATAATTGAATTGATCAAAAGATTGAAAACAAAAGATGTAACTTCTACCTTTTTTTTTTGGTTAGAAAGAGAACTTCATTCACTAAAACAAAGGAGTACATCCTACTGCTAAGGCATCAGAAATTAAGAGGTCTAACAAAATAGAAGGAGGCGAGATGGGCTAGTTTTCGGTTAGGGCACCAATTCTGTGGGCCTTTGCGGCCCAGTTCGCTACCCCATTCATTTCCCGTTGGCAGTAGCTAACCCTAACACAAGGGAAGCTACGTAGGAGACTGATGGCTTCCTCGAAGATGGCACGAACCTCCCACGGCGGCCGGGTAAGCTCATTGACAGATTCAACCAAGATCAGGTTATCCGATTTGATTAGCAGATGATCATGGATTCTACCGTTCTTCAATAGGTGGCGGAGGGTGAACATCAGTGCCATGAACTCTATTTGCAAAGCCGAAGAGGCAGCAACGTTCCTGGTAAGTCCATTGATCAATTTGCCGTATTGATCTCGGCATATACTGGCCATTGTCCCTAGATTGGTGTGTGGATGAAAAGCCTCATCAATATTCACCTTTAGAGTACCTAGATCAGGAGGTCTCCATATTTCACCATAGTTGAGCAACTGTGGGGCTATGTCTGCAAGGTTACAGATGGAGAACAGAGCTGATCGAGCACTAATTATAGCTGTATCCACAACCTAGCGTGCTTCGAACTGTTGACAGCTAAAAATGAAGTTATTCCATGCCTTCCAGATGTGCCAGAGGACGTATACCATAGTGTTTGGTTCAGGTAAGGTCTGGTTGTTCATAAACACTGCTGCAATCCATGTGTCTATGCTATGTATAGTTTGCTATTCGATAGGAACATTTAGTGCTGTGTCCGACCATATGGTAATGGTCCGAGGGCAAAGCAGAAATATATGATCTACAGTTTCTAGTATGCTGTTATGATAGAGAGGGCAAAACGGGTTTGGAGTTATTTTACGGTGAAAAAGGTTGGCTTTCGTGGGTAAGGCTTTATGGCATAGAGCCCAAATAAAGAACTTAACTTTGGGGGCTATCTTCAACTTCCAAAGTCGTTTCCATAATGGTTGAGGAAGCTGGTAATCATGCGATCCTTCATACAACTTGTTGCTAACTATGGTTTGCCTAATTGCTTGATAACCACTTCTAACCGTATAGTTGCCATGTGTGGTATCCGTCCAAATCAGTTTATCCTCTGTATAAGAGGGGCTGGCATGGATGTTAAGAATCTCCTGCACTGTGTCGTTATCATAAAATCTGTGAAATAAAGGAATGTTCCAATCATTGGTTTGGACATCTAGGAGTTTAGCAACTTTAACAGATTCAATCCAATTTGCCGGGCCACCCAAAATACCTTTGGGCAACCAATAGTCTTCCCTAACTCTGATGCTTTGTCCATCACCTACTGACCATCGAAGCCTTGGAAGGATTGATTCCTGACCTAATAAAAGACCTTGCCAGCCCCAAGATGGTTTGTTACCTCTATCAGCATGTAAAAAATATCGAGAATGAAAATAAATACCTTTGAATAGTTTACTCCATAGTGCTGTAGGGTTTTGAGTTAGACGCCAGGCTTGTTTTCCAAGCATAGCCTTATTGAAATCCATGAGATCTTGAAAGCCGAGACCTCCCTTAATCTTGCTTGTCTTAAGCTCATCCCATCTTTTCCAATGGATCCCAGATTTAGTGGATCCATTCTGCCACTAGAAGTAGGCAATCATCTTTTCAATGGACATACAAATAGAAACCGGAATTTTGAATATAGACATAGCATACTACAGGATTGCCTGAACAACTGATTTGATGAGGATTTCCTTTCCACCCTTAGAAATTAAGTGTTCTTTCCAGCCTTCAAGTCTTTTGTTTACTCTCTCTATAATCCAAGCAAACATTTCCTTTCTAAAATGTCCCTAGTTCAAGGGGATTCCCAAATATTTGCTAGTTTTGACTAACACTGGGACTCTCAAAGGATTTGCCAGATTTTCCTATAGGGCCAAAGGACAAGTCTTCAAAAAAAAGATTCCAGATTTGTTCTGATTAATAGCCTGTCTCATAGCTAAACAGTATTGATTCAATAAATTGGCAGGACTTTGGCGTTCCTGTAGTTTGGTGTCAAGGAAGAATATAGTGTCATTAGCAAAGAATAAATGAGATAAGATAGGACACCACCTGTTTAGCTGGATGCCTTTGAGGTTTCCCATGTCGATAGCTTGAATGATAAGATTTGATAACACATTTGCCAGGAGTATAAATAAGTAAGGAGAAAGTGGGTCGCCTTGTATGATGCCTCGGGTCAGTTGGAAGGAGGGTAATTGCTCACCATTAAATCGCACACTATAAGAGACAATTGTTATACACTGCATTACCCATCTAACCCATATGGTGTGAAATCCCAGCTTTAGCAGATAAACTTCTAAAAAATCCCACTCCACCCGGTCATAAGCTTTTTGCATATCCATCTTTAGTAATGCCTGAAAATTTTTCTTATGTTTCCTAGTTCGCATATGATGTAGCACTTCCTGGACAATGAGAATGTTGTCTTGGATCTGGCGGCCACTGACGAAGGCGCTTTATTCAACGGATATTAAATTAGGAAGCCAGGGTTTAAGCCGATTTGCAATCACTTTTGATATGATCTTGTATGCATAATTACAAAAACTAATAGGTCGGTACTGGTCGAGGCTTTCTAGGTGTGAGACTTTAGGAATCGAGGTGAAGATGGTTTTATTAAGGTCTGTAGGCATAATCCCTATTTTAAAAAACCCCTATACTAACATAAAAAGATCAGCCCGCAAAGTATTCCAATGAGTTTGATAAAAGAGGCCATTCATACCATCTGGTCCTGGAGCTTTGGTAATTCCTAGCTTGATGGTTGCTAAATGGACCTCCTCTTGAGTAATGTCTACTATCAAAAAATTATTCATAGTAGATGACATAACTTGAGGGCATTGATCAATGATTGGCTGGAAATCTCTATGACCTACAGACTGGTATAGGTTGGTGAAGAATTGTATGGTCATATGTTTCAGAATACTGTCTTCCCTAACCAATTGTTGTTTGCTGTTCTTCAACAAGCATATCCTGTTTCGCTGCCGTCGTTGGATAGTCGATGCGTGAAAAAACTTCGTGTTCTTGTCCCCCCACTTTAGCCAACTAATTCTAGAATGCATAGCCTAGAATTGCTCCTCTTGCTACCATAATCTATGTATTTCCGCCTTCAAGTTACTTGCTGCCTTCTTATCATATTGGTTGTGAGGCTGGTTGATGTGATTTTAGAGCTGTATTTGTAAACTTGCAATTTGGTTGTTAGCTGCAGAAAATTTCAGATGACTCCATTTAGTAAGTGCCATCGATACTAGCTTAAGTCTTTTTGTCAGATTCTGAGTTGTGCCATGGCTAGAATTCCAGGATTTCTCAATAACTTTGCCGCATTCCTTTTCTTGTAACCAAAATGCTTCAAAAGTGAAGTACTTATGATGACACCCTGGTAAAGCGTCAGTATTTAACAATAGATGGCTGTGGTCAGAACCCACGGCAAGTACAATAACTTTTGCTTCAGGGAAAGCAAGATGCCAATTGTACGTACACAATACTCGATCTAACCTTTCCTTCACAAAATTAGCTCCTTCACGATTGTTCGACCAAGTATAAGCACATCATTTACTATCCATGTCCATTAAAGCATAGTCTTGTATCACTTGTCTAAAAGAAGACATCTTATGAGCCTCTGTTGAATGCCTGCCAACCTTTTCCCAAAGGTACATGACCTCATTGAAATCACCAAGACAAACCCAAGGTAAGGTAATTGTAGAAGCAATTTGTCGAAGTTCTGTCCAAAATAATTGGCGAGGTTGAAAAGTCGCAAGTGCATGGACACATGTTAGGCGCATAGATATGCCACAGCTAGAATCCATACATTGCATATCAAACAAAGCTTGAGAAGATTGAGTCATATTTACTGTGATATGATCATGCCACAATAAAGCCAGCCCTCCTGCCAGACCAACAGGGTTTAGCAAATAAGAGACGAAATTTTAGACGTCATTGAATACGAGTGATCACCTCCTCACGATTCTTGGTTTCCATTAAAAAAAACGATATTAGGCTTTTCTTTGGCCACTAGGGCCTTAAGGGCACGAACTGTCAGGGAAGAGCCCAGACCTTGATAGTTCCAGCTTATAATCTTCATTTGTGCAGAGGCAACTGTTGAGGGCGAGTTGCCATTGCCCTTTGATTAGCTTCAGTAGCCAACAAAATAGAAGTCTCCAAAAGATTGCAATCATCCATCACGCCTTCAATAGGGCTGCGTAAATCATAAGGAGAGTAACATTTAATCTTCTTAGCCACACCTGCTTTTGTGACTAGTCTAGTATGCTTAGATTTCCAGTGACTAGAAGGTTCCTTTGTTAGCTGCACGATGTTCCGAACTTTGGTGGGAACAGGGGGGATGGTGTATGAAACTTCGCGCATTTTAGGGTGAATGGCGGTGATTGCCAGGTCTAGAACTCACTTGACTAGATTGTTCATACTTTGAGGTTCCTTTGCTAGATTTGTTGTCCCTATATGCTAAGATTTATTTCCCTGTTTTGGTACATAGATTGCTATGCTTTTGGATGTGCTCCCGGGCTCTGTATTATGACATTTCGTCCCCTGTTCAGGTTGCTGATGGACTCCATATTCTGATTCAGTGCACGATAGTAGTCATGGATGCAAACAAGATGATGGAGGAGTCTCTGGAACCAACTCATCATTGGTATGTTGTTGCTCCTCATAAAAAAGCTTTCCAGTAAGGGCTACACCCCTTTACTTCTTCCTTCATCCACTGTCCATAAGGTATCTTTTCTTTCCCTTCCATTTTAGCTTCAGTGAAGGGAATATCCTTATAGTACATAGCATAATAACCTATTTTACTGCAAGAATAACAGAAATGTGGGAGTCGTTCATATCTGAAATCAATCCAAATTAGCTTCCTAGCTATTCGTATAAGTTTCCCCAATTGCAATGGTTTGTTGAGGTTGATTTCAACTCGAGCTTTGGTAGCTTTGAAACCCCGTAAAATGCCAGACTTCTCCGTTTTCTTTTCTAACTTTGCTAAGCTCCTTATTCTTTTTTTCTTTTGGTCGGTACTAAGCTCCTTATTCAGCTTCGTATGTCTTTAAGTACCCACCACTGTTCGGGTACTCCCCTTTATTGACACTCAACCTATTTGAGTTGTCTCCAAAGTTTGGATGCTTGTAATTATTCAGGTATCCCATCATCTTTGAGTACCGGCCATCACTCGGATACTCTGTCTTCTTGACACTTGACATGTTCAAGTCGCCCTCGGAGTATAGACACCTCCGGTTGCCCAGTACCTGCCACCACCCAGGTACTCCCATTCCATAACACTTGACTTGCCCAAGTTGTCCCCAAATGATATCATTGAGTAATAGTAGCTATTCAAGTATTCCACAGCTTTGTGTGCCTGCGGTTACTCAAGTATGCTCTTTTATCATCATGATGCTTGGACCTGCTTAAGCGGTCCTAGATCGTATCAATATATACTTATATTTATCCAAGAATTCCACTACTCTGTACACCCGTTGCCTACCCAAGTGTTCCAACCCTTTTTAGTGCCTGCAACTATCTAGGTAAGCCTCGTGCTAAATTCAAGTTTATATTACTAGGAGGTGAGAAGCCTTCATGAATATGCGAGGCGCATCCTCGATATTCTCATTACTAGGAGGTGAGAAGCCTTCACAAATATGCAAGGCGCGTCCTCGATATTCCACATACCAGGAGGTGAGAGACCTTCACAAATATCCTAGGTACGTCATCGATATTCACAATTACCAGAAGGTGGGAGGCCTTCACAAATATGCAAGACGCGTCCTCAATATTCCAACTATCAGGAGGTGGGTGACCTTCACGTATATGCGAGGCGCGTCCTCGATATTCCACATACCAGGAGGTGAGAGACCTTCACGAATATCCCAGGTATGTCCTCGATACTCCCAATTGCCAGGAGGTGGGAAACCTTCATGAATATGTGAGACGTATCCGCGATATTCCAACTTTTAGGAGGTGGGAGACCTTCACGAATATGTGAGGCGCGTCCTCGATATTCCACATACTAGGAGATGAGAGACCTTCACGAATATCCCAGATATGTCCTCGATATTTCCAATTACCAGGATGTGAGAGACCTTAATGAATATCCTAAGTATATTCTTGATATTTTCAATTACTAGGAGGTGAGAGACCTTCACAAATATGTGAGATGCGTCCTCGATATTTCAATTGCCAGGATATGGGAGACCTTCACGAATATGCGAGGCGTGTCCTCAATATTCCACATACCGGGAGGTGAAAGACCTTCACGAATATCCCAAGTACGTCCTCGATATTCCAACTGCCAAGAGATGGGAGACCTTCACGAATATACGAGGTACGCCCTCGATATTCCATCTACTAGGAAACCTTCACAAATATCCTAGATATTTTCCAGAGTTTAGTACTTATGATCATCCAGGTGCTCCTTCAATGCCTACGAACGTCCAGGCACCCTCTAAAGTTTGTACTTGTGATTATCCAAGTACCTCTTAGACACCTACAAGGGTCCAGATATCCTCCAGGTTAGTAATTGTGAATGTCCATGTACTCTTTCAATGCTTGTGAATGTTCAGGTATCTTATGAAATAGATACCCTGAGAAATGTTGTCGCATCCCTCGAGAAAGGTCGAGTAACCATCCGGTGTCTTTGACAGAGATTAGACACCAACAAATAGATGCCCTGAGAAAGGTCGGTGCATCCCCCGAGAAAGGTCGGGTAACCATCTGGTGTCCTCGATAGAGATTAGACACCAACAAACAGATGCCCTGAGAAAGGTTGGGTAACCATCCGGTATCCTTGATAGAAATTAGGCACCAACAAATAGATGCCTTGAGAAAGGTCAGCGCATCCCCCGAGAAAGGTCGGGTAACCAATCGGTGTCCTTAATAGAGATCAGGCACCAACAAACAGATGCCTTGAGAAAGGTCGACGCATCCCCCGAGAAAGGTTGGGTAACAAACCAGTGTCTTTGACAGAGGATTAGGCACCCTATAAACAGATGCCCTAAGAAAAGTCGGTGCATCCCCTAAGAAAGTTAGGTAACCAACTAGTGTCCTTAACAGAGGATTAGGCACCCCATAAATAGATGCCCTGAGAAAGGTTGACGCATTTCCTAAGAAAGGTCGGGTACCATCTGGTGTCATTGATTAAGATCAGGCACCTACAAACAGATGCCCTGAGAAAGATCGGCGCATCCCCTGAGAAAGGTTGGGTACAAATCGATGTCCTTGATAAAAATTAGGCACCCATAAACAGATGTCTTAAGAAAGGTCGGCACATCCCCTGAGAAAGGTCAAGTAAACAACTTATTACTCTAACAAGTGACCGAAGAATGGCTCGGGTCCTGGAAAGGCAATTTCCCATCAAGGTGACCGAAGATAGGTTCGGGTCTTGGAAAAGCAATCTCCTCACGTCTCCAGGTAAGATGATGCCCTAATACTTGCCAAACTCGGGGTTCGCACCCTATCTCATTCATTCCCGATAAGTAACTACAAGTATCTTCTTATTTGTCTTAATATGTGTAATGTTATATCGTTCTTTTTCTACATAGGACAAGAGGTCCCAAATAAGATATAGTATACTGCATGTGCATAGAGCATAGACAAAATTTAGGTATCAGTTTGTCTTTGAATGCAACCTGTGCGAGCTCACCGTAAAAAAGGGATAGCTGTTAACACATAAATTTTGATTAGGTTTTTTATTAGGCCTTTATTTCTTTCTTTAATTTTTATTCTCTTTTTCGGATAATAAATAATAAATAAATAAAAAAACAACAAACAAACGAAAAAAGGAAAAGCAAAAACAGAAAAGGCAGCAGCCCCTGGGGTTGGGCCTTTGCGCCCAGGCCCCCATTTTTCTTCCCCTTCTCCTTCACACAAGCCCTAAGGCCCGAGCTTCGCAAACCCGGCCTAGCTCTCTTCTCCTTATTCCTCCTTCCCCTTTCTTCTTCCTCGACATTGCACCTCATGCTCATAGTCTAGCGATGCATGCAAGGATAGCGATGTCTACGTACGGTGCAGGCAGTAGAGCATACCTTCAATGCAAAGTGTAGCACGCAAGTGAGAAGTTGAGATGACACTAGTCCGGCCGCACCAAGGGAAGTTGGAATGCCGAAAAACCGCTGGTCGAACCACCACCCCTCGCCTATAAATAGAGGGCACCACCTCCGTTGACGATAGGAAGTAAGCTCGGAAACCTTCCCCTAAGAGACTTTAAGGGAAGATCGAAGAGCGAGCTAGGGAGGAGATGGGTCGCAAGCTCAAACGACCTCCCTCTAAGAGACATCGGGGGAGGTCGGCGGCGAGCGAGCCTAAGAAGGAGAGACGTCAAACGAGCCTAGATTTGATCGTTTCTAATCAGATCTGGGAGATAACGCTACTTCATCGGTGCCTGCTGTTGCCATTTCGCCATCCTCGATGACTATCATCGTGTCTGGGTCCCCGCTGTGCTGAGTCAGCCCCATCGTAGCACCAGCCTCGAGCCACCGTGGGATCCCAACATTATCACTGCACCAAGCTGCTACTTCCTCGCTGCCACTGCTCATCGCCCAATGAGTCCATTTCCCATGTTGCTATGCTGCACCTATGAACATGTAATAGCATGGCTCACAGCATTGTCACCGTTGCTCCTCCCTCTCTAAACCCTAGCTGCCGACATCACCTGTGTCATCGCTGCCATCACCCCCTTCCGCAAAGCCTTGATCTCAGTCCCGATTGGCCTAATAGATCCATGTTGCTGCTGCTGCATCATGCCCTCCAATCTGATGAACGACCAGCCACCGTTGTCCTCTACGTCGTAGCTATTGTCAACACCAAGCTACCGCCCTAGCCCCTCCATCGATGCTGCGAATAGGGAGAGGGAGGAAGCATCATGCCAAATCAAGCCTGGGTTGGACTTGACTCGTCATTTGGGTAGGGCTCGCGGAACTAGAGGCAGCCGTAAACTAGGTTAGAGTCGAGGCGAGTGCATTTCGCTCGAGTAGGGTTTCAGCCAGCCTGGACCATCACAAGCGGGCTGGTTATTTGTTAGGATCGAGTGTTTCTGGGCCTGACTGTTTCAGGCCTGGTAAAAAAGGAGAAGAAAACTCTAAGCCGAGCCAACGTAGTAGGCCCATTCGGTGAGCAACCTGGGTCAGGCCCAACTTGGGATCCAACCCGGGTCGATTAATAATAATAATAATAATAATAATAATAATAATAATAATAATAATAATAATAATAATAATAATTTATTTTCCAAAAATCATAAATATCCTGTATTTTCCCAAAAAAGCCAAAAAATGATTTATATTTTCAGGAAAAGATCAAAAAATCAACAAATGCTTTTATGTCCAAAAAATGAGAAAAAGGACCCAAAGAAAAAATGCGTTTCCCACAAATTGCATGGAAAACCTCTCAAAAATCCAAAAAGTCTTAGGGTTTAAACAAGATTAGGTACCGGAAGGGCATTATTGATTAACTAGTATAATCAAGGCCCCAAACCTAGTTTCTCTGGTGGCACGGGAGCGAGTATTTCTCCCGACACTTCGCTTGGGTTTCTAATCGACCCACTCCAAATTGATTAGTGGCGATTCCTTAACATATAGATAAAAGAAATCAAACTATTAAGTCGTGAATTGGTGAACTTGGGAGAGCCCGAGCGAAGCCTAATTGACCTAGTCGAACCATTAGCCTCCGCAAGTGCCCGTCCCTAATCGGGCACCGAAAAAAGAGGTGGCGACATGGCCAATGATCTCACCAACCTCAAGGGAGCCTCATCGACCCTTGGCAACTCTTAACCTCGTCATGGCTAGATGAGGCTCGACCTCACAAGATCTAGGCGAGGTCTAGCGAGGTCTAGCTTCACCAGGAGGCCCCCCTAGGGCGACAAGGTCACTAACTCCCTTTTCTAAATGGTCATTGGCCATTGCTAAGGCTCCACTACCGGCTAGAGGAGAAAGAAGAGGGGAGGAAAAAAAGAAAAAGAAAAACAAATTTCAAAAGAATTAGAGAAATCTCAAAAAAGTATCAGAAAAGCTAAAATGAATTATACATATGTCGAGGGTGTTTTGGAGAAGTACGGTATCCTAGCGAAGGACCTTTTTTTTTTAAGGTATGTGTCAGAATTGCCTTCCATCCCTAGTCATAAAAAAAATTCAAGGGTTGCAGCGAATACATTCTTCTTCTTTTTCTCTTCTAAGAATATAATTTTTGTATAGTACACAAACACGTTTGGATATTTAGAAACTCATCCAATGAATAGAAATAAAAAAAAATTCAGAAATAGAAATTGTTCTTATGAACAAAAATATTATCAAACGCACTCTTAAGGACACGATTGAATAAATTGCAAAAGTTTAGAGATTATCAATGGCTATATTAAACAAAATTCTAATGAAAACTTGTATATTAGACATTATTTCATACTTTTCCCATCTTCTCATGTTTCCAAATGATGCAGCCCAACATTGTTTCAAAATATTAAATGTTAATTCTCTTGAAGCAACCACATTTCAAAAACGAGTATGGAATTGAAAATAGAAACTTGTCTTCATTTTTGGTTTTACATAAAGTAAAATTTGAAATTAAAAGGAAAATTATCACAGAAGTGCTAAATTTATTTCAATTTTTTTCAATTGAGTCCTAAACCTTTTAATGGTATCAATTGAATCATAAATATTTTCACATTTTATCAATTGATACTATTCAGCCAAATTTCACGAGAAATTGCCGATATAGATGAACCATCCTATGTGGCACAACCACTACTAACATGGACATTTTAAAGTAATATTTAGATAATTTTGAATTTTTTATAATTTTTTTTTTCATTTTCTTTACTTTTTTCTTTTGATTTTTGGAGTGAGGGCAAGTAGCCATCATTGGTATTGCGTGAGGACTCGTGTGCCCTTGCTTGGCGAGGGTGTTGTGACCCTTGCCCAAGCCCTCAATGGCCATATTGAGGGTGCCACGACCCTCTGGGTGAGGGCCATGATGTCTCGATTTGGCAGTTATGGCATCTAGCAAGGGTTGCCAAGCCCTTGCTAGCCACAAGGAGGGTGTTGTGGTCCTCACCTACACCATAAAAATTATAAAAATTAAAGAAATCATTATGATATTATTAAAGATATCCATGTTAGCATTAGCTTTGACATGTAGGATAATCGGCGTCTATGTCAATAATTTCCAATTAAAATTGTTCGAATAGATTAAATTGGTAAAATGTAAAAAATTTTAAAATTTAATTACCATAATATAAAAATGTTTATGATTGAATTGACAATAGTGCAATAGGTTTATAACTTTTTTGGCACTTTTCCTTGAAATGAAACGTTTCAAAAGATAAGGTATTGTGCTTCTTTATTTGCAACTTTATTCAATTGGAAGGAAGGAATACTAGCGATTGCAAATAACAAAAAGAAAAAGAAAAAGCAAAAGTAGAGAATAATACAATGTAAATCAACTATTGGCGCGAAGCCCAGTCCATCGACACATACAAATGCTGAGCATGGTCTTGCAATTTGGGCTCTTAATAGAACCCCAATTAATAGAGTGTGACTGGTAAGCAAGAGACATGGCATGGCTTATGAAAACCAAAATGGGCTTGTAGAACCAACATCCCAATTTCAAAAGGACGAGCTTCAGGATCGCAACATAAAAACAAAAAGAAGATAACATTAACCACACGGGTCACTTACTCTCAGAAGAATTACCTGGATTAGTGAGCTTTAATTTTCTTTTAATATCTGCTGTTAACATGAGATCCTCACAAATTTGTAAAATAGGGTTATTGAGAGAGGCCACTTTACCAACACATATTGGTCAGGCACTTAAAACCAACTCAAAAAAGATCAATCTATCGCTGAACGTTGTATGAATGATCATTTATTGAACTTTAGGATGTAGTTTAGTGGGAAAATCATAACACTTAAATTAGAAAAGAGAAAATGGGATTAGTGTTTACATGGAAAAAAAAGTTGAAGGAACAACCTGTTAAATAGAATGATACTTGTACCGGCCAAGGAAAGAAAAGTTGAGGACACTCGCATGACTTTGTTGCTTGCTTTGTGCCGCAAACATGAGCAAATTAATCACTGAATTCCATTGTGTGAGACGGAGTTATGGCATGGTGGGTACCCTTGTCCTTGTTGGAGTATTAATATGTAATAGGTATGTATTATATGTTCTTTATATAATTACATCTCTATTTGTTCTCTGATTAATCGCTCTTTTATATACAAAGCAAGCCAACCTATTTAGGGTTAAACCACCGTAGATATTCCATCTTTATTCTCTCTCTTACTCTAAAGATCAACAGTACAGAGGTAGAGGTCTATCACAGATTATGCATGTTCTCTTTTCTGATAAGTCTAAATTGTTTTGTGTTTTGTTTGCATGTAAAGTGAAAAAACTTTGTTCAATGTGACGTAGATGTTGGAAATTTTCTATAATATGGGCTTACATTAATTTTCTATTTTAAATAATCGGGTTAATAGATATTTCAATATTTGTTGAACCCTACAGTGATCTTATTGAATTGGGTATTAGCATCTATTGATAATGAGCCTAGTTGAGCAGCAAAGTGTAGGCAATTGTTTAACTGAAGCTCATAATGAGAAAGGCCCAATTGACACATTGTTGATTAGGGTTTGTTAGGTCCTCTTTAGCCTATAAAAGGATAGGTTATACCTATCAGTTGCTTTAATCCCATTGAAAGCTACTATATCAAAATAGATCATAGAGAGGAAAGTTTGGTATTTTGATAGATCTCTAATTATCAAAGTGATCTATTTTTCTTCAAGTGAAGTAATGGCTCAAATGGATACACTTTAATTCCGTTGTGCTTATTGATCTCGGTGTTTTACAATCATATATGGATCCGATTCTTCCTAATTGATTAGTTGTTTATGTGCATAATTTTCTACATGTGGTATCAGAGCTAATCATATATGATTGTAGAACCCAAAAAAATTTTATGAACAGAATTCGTAATTTTTCTCTTTGAGCCAAATATGGGTGTTATTTTTTTCATGTGGATTTTTTGATCAATTAATTCTGAAACCATAGGGTTTTTGTTTTACATGTCAAGATCTTTCCAACTATATATAATTTGTATAATTTCGTTAAGAATTGAGTGAGAATTCGAAATTTCAAATTTTAGGGTTTATACATAAAATAAAATAAAAAGTTCTAGAATTTGAAGTTACATTCTGGCTTCTCTTCCTCCCGCTTCATGCTTCAGTGCAATTGGGCGTACGGGATTTCTATGCATTCACATTAGGTTCTTGCGCCTCCTTCCTTTTCCTGGATTGCCGCTTTACTTGGTGGACCGAGATTAAGCATCAATTGATTTGCGTACGTAATGGGAGACGCTTATGATGTGCTTTTCAAGGTTTTTGTTGTTATAGAGTTGAGATTTGTGCCCAATTTTTGTTGATTCTAGTTATTTCTATATTAAGTAGTTAGTGAGATGCTGAAGGTTTGGGGCTATGGCTCCCACTTGTAGAATTGAGTCCATCTCGTTTCGATGCATGAAAGAAGATGAAGGAAAACGAAAAAGAAAGAGAACGAAGGGGAAATTTTTCTTTGTATTTCTATATCTCTAAACACAATATACAGAGCGAGTATTATAATACAAATTGTATGTAAAGAAAAGGCAACAATATGATATACAAAATTAGATCTGATATTAATTGATCTTGACTTATCCAATAATATTCGAAGGATTCTTGTAAATATTCTTGCGTATCTTCAACACTCCCCCTCAAGCTGGTGGCTTGTAGATATCCAAGACGTCTAGCTTGCTCAAAAGATACGCATGATGTCTTTGACATAAAGGCTTGGTGAAGACATCCGCTAGTTGTTCTTCTGTTCCAATCCCCCGTGTCTCGATCATTCCTTGTTGGATCTTTTCTCGAGTGAAGTGACAGTCCATTTCTATGTGTTTTGTTCTCTCATGTACAATAGGGTTTGACGCAAGTTTGAGGGCTACATCATTGTTACAAAATAATTTGGTCAGTCCTCCAACATGTACCCCAAGATCCTGAAGTAATCCTCGTAACCACACTATTTCACAAGTGGTTTTGGCCATGGCACGATATTCTGCCTTTACTGAGGATAATGAAACGGTCGGTTGCTTCTTTGTCTTCCAGAAAAGTAAAGAATGCACCAATTTAATACAGAAACCGGTTATGGATCTTTTGCTCATTAGACAGGTCACATAATCCGCATCACAATATGCAGTCATCCTCATATCGCACTTCCTGGAAAAAAAGAATCCCGAGTCCTAGACAACTCTTCAAGTATTTCACCACTTTAAGTGCAGCATTCATATGAGATTTCTTTGGTTTGTGTATAAACTGACTAAGTGTTTAGACTGCAAAACTTATGTTTGGCCTGGTCATAGTCAAATATATAAGCTTCCCAACAAGTTTCTGATATCCCAATGGATCTTTGAGTACAAGATTAGTCTCTTAAGATAGACCAGCATCATAATCTGCCGTAGTCAGCTTGATATTTCGCTCAATTGGAATTACAATTGGCTTACATCTCGATAGACCTGCTTCTGATATAATCTCCAGTACAAATTTTCTCTAGCTAAGAAAAATCCCTTGGTCTGATCGTGCAATTTCGATTCCAAGGAAATACTTTGGAGATCCTAGATCATGGAATGTAGAATGCAAATAGTTCTTGAAATCTTTGATAGCTACTTTATCATTGCTCATAATAAGTATATCATCTATATATATCATCAAGTAGATAGATGACGCACCTTTAGTCCATGTAAAAACAACACAATCAAACCTAGACTGTTGAAAATCGGCAGATATCAGTGACTCAACAAACTTTGCATACCACTATCTTGAAGCTTGCTTAAGCCCATACAAGGATTTACAGAGACGACATACTTTATTCTCCCACTGTCTTCGTAAACCTTGTGGCACTTCCATATAAATTTCCTCATCCAAATTGCCATGCAGGAAGGCATTGTTGACATCCATATGATGCAACAACCAATCCTGAAATGCCGCTACCGAAAGAAATGAGCGGACGATAACATCTTTGGCTACGGGAGAAAAGGCTTTGTGATAGTCAAAACCTTCCTGTTGTGTGAAACCCTTAGCCACTAATTGGGCTTTGTATTTCTCGATGGATCCATCTGCACGATATTTGATCTTGTATACCCATTTGCATCCAATGGCTTTGTGATGCGGAGGTCGTGTGACAAGATCCCATGTCTAATTATCCATTAAGGCCTTTAACTCTGCCTCCATAGCCTTCTGCCAGCGCGGATCAGTGCTTGCCTCATCAAAATTTTATGGTTCTCGCCCATCGGAGATGTGGGTAATGCAACACCTATGTTCCAGAGAAAGTCTATCAAAGGAAACATAGGAGGGAATTGGAAATAGAATACCTAGTGAATTCCTAACCCCACATATGTAGTCTCTGGTCCAAATAGGTGGACATGTGGTACGTCCGGATCGCCTTGGCGCATCATTCTCTAGTGGTGAGTGAGTATCTGAATTGTCAACAATACTCGAATCTTGGGGAGCGACTTCTTCCGGGCGTTGATCTATCACTTCCATCAAGGGTGTCATGTCTGCAGCTGATGTAAAAGAGGTCCCTATATTTGCTGATGAGCGAAATAGAACATATCCTAGATCTTCCATGGTCTCCTCTATGTGAGAAGTATGGGAATGCCCATCTCTACCTATCCCTGATTTCGAAGCAGCAAAAGGAAAAATATTTTCCTAGAATGAAACGTCCCTTCTAACTGAAAATTCTCCTATGGAAGGATCAAATACCTTATATCCCTTCTGTAGACTAGGATATCCCATAAAGATGCAGCGACGAGCACGATGACCCATTTTATCTCTAGGTCCCACTACTGTGGCGTAGCATAGACATCCAAAAATCTTCAAATGACCTAGATCTGGTT
Source organism: Eucalyptus sideroxylon (assembly GCA_014182405.2). Classification (NCBI taxonomy): domain Eukaryota; kingdom Viridiplantae; phylum Streptophyta; class Magnoliopsida; order Myrtales; family Myrtaceae; genus Eucalyptus; species Eucalyptus sideroxylon. The sequence goes on along the minus strand of CM024554.2, from coordinate 28,017,629 downwards.
TCTTTCCAAAAAGCATCTCGTAGGGGGTTCGCTCATCGAGGATCTTAATGGGCATACGGTTTATCAAATAAGTGGTAGTCAAGATACAATCTCCCCAAAAATTGTCTGGAACAAAAGCTTGCAATTTCAAGGCCCGTGCAACTTCTAACAGGTGACGATGCTTATGTTCCACCACCCCATTTTGTTGTGGTGTATAGGTACATGTATTCTCATGTAATATTCCTTGTGATGAGAATAGAGCAGCACATTCATGATTGAAGAATTCACTTCCATTGTCTGTTCATATTTTTTGGACAGTTTTCCCAAATTAGGTTCTTGATAAGGAAAGTCTTTAAATGAGACAAAATTTGACCCTTAGTTTGCATGAGAAAAATCCATATGGCTCTGGAATAATTTTCCACAATGGTAAGAAAGAATTGAGATCCATCATGATTTAATGTATGGTATGGCCCCGAGACATCAATATGCAGCAAGGAAAAAATATTACTTGAACGATTTTGACTTAATGGGAAAGGAGTTCGCGATTGTTTCGCAAGTGGACACATAGGACATTAAGGATAGGGAAAGGAAGAACTGTGACCCAATCTAGAATGCAAAAGGAAATTTTTATCATTGGTAGTCAAATTACACAATGATTGTTTTATTACAAGAGAATAAATCAAGATTTTTTGGTGGACTTTTCCAGAAAAATAATTCTTTAGAGAGATTACCCCAGCCTATCGGTTTCCCAGTCGAAAGGACCTGAAATAGACAGATATTAGCATTGAAAAATACTTGGCATGAATTTTCCTTACAGGCTCTAGACACAAATATAAGATTAAATTGGAAATCCGGAATATAGAGGACATTTGTGAGAATAATCTAGGGGCTAAGAGTGACTGTCCCAGTTAAAGTGACATGAGTAATATTGCCATTTGGCAGTTGCACAGTAACAGGATTATCTAGATCCTCATGAATATCATAAAATAATCCCTTATTGCATGCTCATTTGCTCCCGAGTTAATAATCCAGGTATTTTTTGATATAGTATTTATCAGACAATGATAAATACCTGTAAAGCTACTTCCCCTTTTAGGAGCCTCCAATTTCTGTAAAGCTTGCATCAATTGTTGATACTCTCCATGTGTGATGGGTTGATTTATATTTGTTGATGTTATAAGTTGGTAAGCTGCAATTGAAATTTCCTTTCCCTTCCTTTCAAGTTTGCTATGTAGTTTCCAACAATTGTCAACTGTGTGGTGGGGCCGTTTGCAAAAATCACAAAATAACTTCCCTTTATTTTTAAAATTCAGCCCATAAGTTTTCGAGAAATTAGGACCGTTGTATGCCTTTGGTTCGAGAGCATCTCCACCATTCAGATCAGCCAGGTACCGCATGCCTTTTAGACCATCAGATCGCTGGGCTCGATCTTAACCATCCATCGTAGAACCTTTAAAAGGTCCTTTTAGCTCCACAAACCCTAGCGTCCCCTTTGGCTCCCTGAACCCTAGTGACATTGATTCTGTCCGTTTCTCTAGGGCTTTCTGCCCTTTCTCGATTCTTGCCGCCAGTGCTAAGGTTTCGAAGGTTTTGCCATCGGACGCGGTGAGTCGTTGATTTTCTTCCTGCACCGCGAGTTGAAAAATCTAGCCAAGGGGAGGAGCTGGTTCCATGGCCAAAATCTGCGATTTGAAATGGAGGTAAGATTCATTGAGAATCAACAAAACATGAGTAGCTTTCTCTCTGTCTTTCATTGCCCTATATTGTTGGAGGGTCACCTCGGGTCCTTTGAGTCTCTCTTCTGCCTCTTCCAGCTTGTTCCAAAGGGCTGAAAGTTTGTTGAAGCATGTTGTTACAGACATGTTTCCTTGCTTCAATTCACTAAGAGCTTGGTGTAACGAAAAAATCTTCGCTCGATCAAGTTTCTCATACATCTCTATAATATTCTCCCAAATTGTTTCCGAGTCTTCTGTGGGAGGTAAATCGACTGCGATTTTTGGATTGATGCAATTGCCTATCCACGTTCTCACCAATTGATTGCATTTTTCCATTGTTGCCCCATTTTCTCGTTGGTCGGAATCGGAATAATTCCATCGATAAAACCTTTTTTATCATTCATGATGAGGGCTCGCTGAAACTCCCGTGCCCAGCTTGAGTAATTTTCTGGTCCTGTGAGAGGGTGGCTGATGAGCCGCAACTCCGGCCCGTCGAAATTGGAGACACACAGTGTGTCGCCGGATTCTGGGTGACCCATGGTAGCCGCCATGGAGATCGGCAGGAAACCGGGTGGAAATCCCAAGTAGGGATTTGCTGGCTGACCTGGATTGAAACTGCCCCGAGTTCCCGCATTTGAATCGCCTGACCCGTTAGGGTTTTCACTCGCATTGGAAGACTCGATTGTTTCTGAATGGCCCCCCCTGCTTGTGGCTGGTGGGCCGTCTTGAATCTGTCCTCCGGAAAAAGAAATATGTGGGCTTGGCCCATAATACATAGGTATCGGTACCCACTAGTAGGAAGCCCTCGAAGTGGGCTGCCCCAAATTGGGTTGCCATGGAAAAAATTGCCCCATTGTGGGCTAATCAGTTTGACCTGTGATGTTCTGCACAAGATCTTGTGCTTCTGAGGTTGCTGTATCCATAGGTATATAAATATCCGAAGGATTCTTGTAAATATTCTTGCGTATCTTCAACAATGCATACATGAAGGAGGCTCTGTAGGATGAATTGTGGACTCGTGAAGTTCGTGTTTTTTTTGTTATTATTATTATTCAAGATTGGATTTTGGAGCTATTTTGAGCTGTCAAATCCTAAAACTTTATAATATATATCAAGCAAGCAAAGTATCCGTATGTTTCGGGCAAAGAAGCATCAATTCTCATGTCCTGATTCTGACTCTTGATTTCGGTTCCTTGGACCTTCATAGCAGCAATATTTTGACCTTCTTGTGGATAAGCACTGTCGCTCACAATCCGTTTTGCTGACCCAAGGCCGCAAAATGACCCATATTAGACACCATAAAGGATAAATCGGCACTAAACCTTATATAAATTTATATGCTTTCAGATGAGAAGCATACGAATAATAAAAAAAAAAAATTAGCGTAAAACTCAGCCAATGAAAATTGATAGATCTTTGGGACTACGTAGTTCTCATTAGCCTAAGTCTAGGCTAGGCTCATCACTAATAGCAAACAGAAATCCATAGTTCAAGTTTGCATAAGTAAAAACCTGATGCGAAAATCCTCCGTTGAGCTGCCTCTGGTCTATTTTAGATAGAACGGCTGAGTTAATGTAAATATTGCAACAGCTACGGCTGATATATTGTTGCAATTGACCATTACATATGGAGGCTGAACGATGCTTCAGCATTACTATGTAAATTACTGATTTCTTCCGAACTAAACTTCCTTTTCCTTTTAAATTTTGCTCGAGGAGGAAATGCTTGTTTGATGATGGTTTTTTCTTCTTCTTTTTTTAAGTATAGCTTGGTTAGGGTTTTTTTTTTTTCGTGCCTATATGATGACGCTCAACGCGAGATACGTTGTGCTCAAGCATCCCTGGTCTTTTAGTGCGATGCGTAGCTACCTGGCTCATCCTAACTACGGTTCAACAAGAACTGATCGCCATACATTTTTGAAGCAGTTGGTTCGGGCTCATTTACTACTAGCGGCAGGTGTGTGGTGCCTCTTTATATAGGCTTTGTTTAGAAACAACATATGGAGTAGAATATTGGCTGGAGTGCTTGAATAAGAATCACTCAAATTGTGTGTGGTTGTTTTTGTTCTTTTAGGAGTGCACAAGGCTAAATTAGGTTAGAAATATATGATGGATAAAGAATGAGCCAGCACCAAAAATTTCTGTAAATCCCTTTCGTGGTAAATAGTATTATTTAAAGTGCTTTGTAAGACTTCATTATTTGATTGCAGTGTTTGGTCAACTCAAGGAATCATATGCCTTGGAGTATATATATGTTACACTTTGGAGTTGCTTGGCACCACCTACATCCTCCTCTAGGGCATTTGTGTTGCCATCCCGTGTTGTTTGTGGGAAGTTAGAGGATGATCTTGAATTTTGCAGCCTTTACTGAAGGAAATACCAGAAGTGTGAGTTAAAATTGGTGGGATCACTTAATTCACCCTCGAGTGTTCATCTTAATACATTATTTCTTTCGGTTCTAGCCAAAGATGGGGGCCAAATGACCAGAAGTTCTTGCAGCTTGTTCATTTTGATTTTTGGTTTGGATTCTAACAAATTAACAATTGCAAGTAGAATTCATGAAAAATGCTTTGGTCAATAATTCAATCTGTACATAACAAATTTCTTCCCAAATTCCTCGATGGTCAGTAACATGCGGGGATTCTTCAATGCATTTATCTCTCATCTTTGTACTATCAATGTCATTTCTTTTGAGTTCTAAGATTCTTCTGTATAGATATGACCAATGAAGCACATTAATTCTTAATTGGAAAAGACAAATTCTCTTGAATAAGAAAAAAATTGTGGCAAAAATTATTGATTGATAAATGCAATATGTTCTTGAGAAGCACATATTGTAAAGTGCTTCATATTGTTAGATGAATTTTGGGCATTGATTAAATAGAACATTATTTATAAATTTTATTGGAGTTCCCTATTGATAAAAATTAGTATATACAATTACTCATCCAAAGGAGGTTATGGTGTATAATAATTTGGCAAAAAGCATGAAGATTAATTCCCATATTTAAGAGATGGGGATGTATAATTGAAAAATATTTATCTGTCCAAAGGGGATTGATCCTTGACAATTATATGTAATTCTCCTTGTTGTTACTTTATAAACTTCATATTGTGGAAAATAATGGTGCATTATACACTTTGCCCAAAATGGAGTTTATAATATACTAAATTATTTTTGTTGAATTGCTTATTGCCCATAATTGATCTTATTGCATTATGTGTGACAAATAGTTACTTTTACTGTAAACAACAATAATGCCACGGTTAAAATATTAACTTGATCAAATATTATATTGTTGAAGACTTGGTCAAAAGGAGAGACATTGTGATTGAGAATATTATAACTGAGTTCATGTTGGCTGATCCTTTAACAAAAGTCTTACGACTCATTTTGTTTAAAGAACATGTAAAGAATATGAGTGTTTTAGATTTTTTTTTTTTTCTTTTGTTAGTGAGAGTTATATAATTTGTATTTCTGGATATTACAGTTATATACAGACTGTTAATGCTTTTATGATGTCTATTAAAGCATTTATTTTCAATGATTGTTGTTATTGATTCTATTGTTATCATTTCTCTTGTTGACTGAGAAATAAAAGTATAAAATAGTATCTTTAAACAAATTTTAGTTTAAAGATGACTGAATGTCACTGATTAGGAGATCTCATGTTAGATTGTGACATAATCAAGCAATTTCATGTTGTTGAGAAATTGCATTGAGAACCGATAAGAAATAACGTATATTTTGATCACATGTTGACATTATTTTTTACTACACTACTAGGCCAATGATCTATGAAAAGATAAAGCTTATTATATGTGATTATGGAATGCCATATAGTCCTATACTGGGGTTATATAGGATTGGATTGGTTTTTGAGATACTGTTATTGGAATATTTTTTTAAAGTTGTGACCACATAAAACAAAATTTGTCATTTTCAATATAAAAATAAGTTAATTAATGTAGCCCAAGTGGGAGAATGTTGAAAATTTTCTATAATATGAGTTTACATTATTAATTAATTTTCTATTTTTAATAATCAAGTTAATGGATTTTCCAATATTTGTTGAACCCTACAGTGATCTTATTAAATTTGGTATTGGCATTTATTGATAACAGGCCTAGTTGAGCAACAAATTGTAGGCAATTGTGTTAATTGAAACCCGTAATGGGAAAGACCCAGTTAACACGCTGTTGATTAGGGTTTTGCAAGGTCCCCTCTATGGCTTATAAAAGGTAGGTTATACCCATCAATTGCTTTAATCCCATTAAAAATTATATCAAAATAGGTCATAGAGAGGAAGATCTGGCATTCCGATAGATGTCTAATTATCAGAGTGATCTATTTTTCTTCAAGTGAAGTAATGGCTCAAATAGATATGCTTTAATTCTATTATGCTTATTGATCTAAGTGTTTTACAGTGATATATGGATCCGATTCTTCCTGATTTATTAGTTGTTTATGTGCATAATTTTCTACGGTAGAACTTAATACTATTAATCAGTTTAGTGTTCTTGTCCAAATAGCAACACAATACGAAGATGACAAACTTACCCACTTCAAGAATGAAAATACCTTACTGTAATCTTTTGGTGTCACTGCAGCAGCGGCACGATGACTTAATATGAGCATCAACTTGACGAAATCTTTCCATTTGCATCACAACTTTTAAGATTAGACGAAGCTGCTGGGAATTAGATTAGACGATCCGTGAATGTGGTATATTAACATCCCTGGATGTCTTCATTTAAGTTCTAAATAAAATGAGAAAATGAACAAATATTCATTTTTCTTGTATGAACATTATTCTGTACCGTCTTTTAGGGGGAATACATGATAGTCTTTCACACTAAACCTAGAAACCCTCCTTAATTTCTTTTAAGTGGAATTCATATTTCTTTTTATTTCTGTAATTTTTGGGAGTTCAACGTTGGTCCTTAGCTATTGCACTAAATAACCATATAAAGCTAAGAGACAATGCTGAAAACCCAAACTCACGATAATTAGTGATAAATACATGACGACTCAAAGAAATTGTGTATAATCATTATTAGAGGATCGTCGTCAACGAACTTTTTTTTTTTTTTTGTATAAACGTTACTCTATTATAAATTGTTTATGCTTGTGTGGTTTCGTCGGGGGAGGCTGACCTTTTTTAAGGATCAAACCCTAGCTAGGAGCAGCAGATACACTCGTGATAGTCAAATTGAATCTTTTCTTCATTTTTTCCCCTCGAACGGGGATAACATTAAAATTAAGAGAATCAATACAAAACATGAAACAATAGAAATCCTGTGGGGGAAAGATGTCCTCGGATACTTCTTTCCAACCTTTATTAATCGACAATGAAAGAAAGTTGCACCGAAATCTCTTTAGTTTTGTTAAGATAGAGGACACCGTTGCTGCTTCCTCTGTCCAATGGTAAGATACAATTAAGGTTTATGTAATTTCATGAACCATAATCAAGATATATGGTATTTTATTTCCAGAATATGAAGACGTGTTTATATTTGGCTGGAAATATCAACGCACTGGTTCATGATTCCCTTTGCGGAAGGAGCGGACGGTCCTGTTAAGTTGTATCTCAAGTTTAAACCGTGTAAGGAACCCGACCCGTTGAAAGATTTTGATTTGTTTAAAATCTTGGTGTGCATCTTCTCACCTTGCGCCAATCCGGATTATTCGGGCGCAGGGAGTTGATCTTTATCTTCGACCGGTTTGACTTCTTGGGTTTGCTCGTCTTGAATAGAAGAAGGAAGCCACTAGAGGACAAAGAATGGCACGCACATTCTATAATATGAATGAGCTTGCTTGGTGGGTTTGGGTCAAAAAGAGGTAAAGTTGTTGATTGTTGACATCTAAATTTTGTCTAAATATTTATGATAAAAATTGTATAAAAAATCAAAGACCAATTTGGCCCTAATAAATAAATAAATAAATATTTTTCGCATCACCTAGGTATTAATATCATTAGCATCTACTAAATTGTTTTCTTTTTCTTTTCCCTTGTTTTACCTTATTTTTTTGATAATATTTTTTAAATAAAATATTTTTATATTAAAAAAAATGATGAGCCCATGGGGCTGGGCCTTTGTGCCCAGTGCCCCCCATTCTTTCTTCCTTGCACGAGCCCAAGGGCCATTCCCTTTTGTTCTTTTTTGGCTTGACCCCCTCCCCTTTCTTCTTCCTCTTTCTCCTTCCTCTGCTGCTCGCGCACGCCCTACCAAGGCAGCCGGTGATGGAGGGAAGCAGGCCTCTGTGGAAAAGGTGGGAGCTAACACCAACTCAACCGACGGGGAGAGGCTGGTCGGTGCACCAAAGATCGGCAGTCGAGGCTCCTCCGTCGACCAACCTCTCGCCTATAAAAGGAGGGGGAGGCCAAAGATAGAAAGACACGAAGAGAGAGAGAGAGAGAGAGAGAGAGAGAGAGAGAGAGATCCAAGGTGATCAAACCTCACGTGGCCAACCTGTCACCAACCGCCACCCCGCCATCGTGTCTATTGGTCCCTCGACGAAGAGCTACTACCCATCCTGATGTCGTTTTCATCGAGCTGCTGTTCGTCATTGCCGCCCCTCTCACGGATCAGAGCCGAGTTGACGGCTGTGAACTGAGCTTCACGTTGCTTGTTCTCTGTCGACCCTACCGCTATTGCCCACCACCCACACGTCAAGCACTAGTAAGCCAAGGCTTTGGTTTAGCCTTGTTTGACCATGTCACGCTGGAGCTCGTGGCTATCCAACTCGTGTGAGCTCTGACCTTGGCCGTTCTCCATTAGGCTACTCTAGTTGAGGCTCGATGCTTGCCTTGAGTCCCGTGTGATTTTGAGCCTTAATGGGTTTGTTTTTGTTCCTTTTAGCTGGCCAACTGTTCAATGAATTGCCCCAAAGAGTTGCTTTTCGAATCACTTCGTTCAATGGGCTCGATTGGAGTTGTAGTGATCTGTGATGATGGTTAGTGGCGGTGGCTGGTTGAGTGGTGGCTAAGTTTAACCTAAGCATGTGAAACGGCGCTACGGCTTACGCGTAGCCAGGCAACGCCGTTCATCTTAGTCCTTGCAGCCGTAGCCAAATGAGGGCACATCCAAAGTCGGGTCGGTCAGGTCAAGTGCGTGACCTGGCTAAGTCTAAGGTTTGTATCTTGGGATGGGCTCACATACTTATAATGGGGCGGTTTGTTTGTTTAAAAAAAAAAAAATCGTGGGCTAGGCTTGGCTTATTTTTAAATGGGCATAAAGTATTTTTTAAAAAGGGTTCGAGGCCAGGCTCACGGTTCAGACCAATTTGGGTTGGGGGCAAGTGACTGGCTCAATCCCAACCTAGGAATCTGACCCAAGTCGTTTTTATAATAATAATATTTTAATAAAATATATAAAATATATAAAAATAATGAAAATTCCAAAAAAAATTATATTTTCCAAAAAATTAGAAAAATTCAAAAATCCTTTTTTATTTTCCAAAAATAGAAAAGACCAAAAATATGATTTTTGATTAGTTTTCTCCGTAAATGCATAGAAAACCCTTGAAAAATCCAAAAAAAGAAATCGTGTTTAACCTCTTGGAAGAAAATATTGACTTTTTTCCTACATTCCAATTTTGTCTTTGCGATGCATGGATTTCTATTTCCTCAGTCTGAATAGGAATTGAATCCTAGAATTCGTGATTGGTATAAAATGATGCATAAATGCTTTACTTGATGTTTAAACAAGATTAGGTACTGAAAGGGCATTAGTGATTAACTAGTGTAAGCAAATCCTCGATCCTAATTTTTCTGGTTGTGTAGGAGTGAAGTATTTCTCCCGATATTTCACTTGGATTTCTAATCGACCAACCTAAAATCGATTAGTGGTGACTCATATTTGAAATTAACTTACAGGGTTAAAAACTTAGACCATAAGACGTGAATTGGTGGGTTTAGGAGAGTCCGGGCTAAACCTAATACTTAGCGAGCCATTAGCCTCCGCACGCACCTGCGCATATGTGGGCGCCGAAAAGGGAGGTCACGACAGCTTGGCAACTTCATTAGGAACAGATTTTTGTGGACTTAGGCCTTTTTGTCTTGTTTAAATGTTTCACTAACTTTTTTTTTTTTTTTTAGGTTGGTGGGTTAAAGGTAAGCATTGATTTTGTTAAAGTAAATTTTCTATATAAATTGTTGTGCATGCTTTAATGTTTTAGCACTACACGTGGCACACACAACTTGGCCACTGGACCTAGGCTGCCACATGATACTTTAGAATGGTGTTAAGAAAGATACAACTTTGAACGAGAGACCGTGATGTAGAGGTTGCCTTTCTTTTTCTCAAAATTCTTTAGGTAGAGTTGAGGTTAGGAGGACCTGACGCTGACGTGAGACTATGACAGTCAAATCACCTCTTAACTTCACCAAGCCTTTTTAGTTAGAAATCGAATTGCACATATTATGTGCATGTCTATGTGATAGTCATCAATTTTCTCTCATGAAGTTTTCTATCATTGCACTTTGCAATTTACTTACCTTCCTATATGTATTGATCGTTCCATGATTAGTCTAAATTAGTTATGGATTTAATACTATGGTCATTTAAATTTGGAAGTAATTGTTATAGAGTTTTTTTTTTTTTTGGGAAAAATGAAGGAAACAATTTTGAAAAAAAAATAATTAATTACTTTCAATTGATGCCTTTGTTTCCTCAAGCATGTTATAAATTTCTTTTTTCCCCATGGAATTTCTTGTTGCTTCCAAAAAAAAAAAAATGGTGTAAAAAAAGGATGGAAGATTTTTGAAAATTTATTTTCAATTCATGCTTTTGTCGTCTTTCAAATTGGATATCTTTTTAGTTTATGCTAACATGTCTCATGTCTTTATTTTTCCAATCCATGCTTAGGAAATCCCCTCCATGTACAAACTTTTTTTGAATAAACAAAAAGAGTAGGATTAGGTCGTCATCATGGACTAACTCCCTATTTATGCCTTATGTTTACACATGTTTATTTATTCATGACTAGGTAATTATGGAACGTCAACGTTTGCCAATCCAAACTTGCTCAAAAGCGAGAGTAAAAATGGTCAAAGAGAATGTACCAAGCTGTGTCACGGTCATGAAAAGCGAAACAAAGCAAGTCTTTAGTGTGCTTCAACAACTCTCGAAGCATATACACTCAATCCAGGGCAAACTTACTCCCTCCCAAGCCTCAATCGAAGTATTTTTACCACAATCATCCATCAAGGGTGATCAAGGTAGAGATACCGACGATAACATGCTCGAATTGGAGGATGATCCACACCAAATCACGATTGAGAGAGCTAAGCCTGACAACTTGTCTAAGATTGAGCATGACAAACGCCTCGAGAAGCTTGAGGAGAGGCTGAAATAATTGCAAGACCTCCAAGATCCAACTCCGACGGACCTATCAGTCTATTCCAAAGTCAAAATGTCGGAAAAATTCAAAATGCCTGAGTTTGATAAGGATGATGGCATGACTTGCCCGAGAGCTCATTTGCAAATGTACTTGGTTCGGATGGCCCAATACGTCAATAATGCACCCTTGATGATCTAGTTATTCCAATCAAGTCTAGTAGGCCTTGCCTTGAGATGGTACATCACAAAGAACATGAACCTCCTCGAAACATGGAGTGAAGTGAGCAGGGCGTTCCTCAAACAATACAAATTCATAATGGACATTACCCTTTCTTATGAGGATCTTGAGCGCACTGAGAAGAAAAGGTCCGAGTCATTCAAGGAATATGCCATCAGATGGAGGAATCTAACTGCCCAAATCAATCCTGAACCAAATGATTTTGAGTTGAGAAAAATGTTTATCAAACTCTCCCCTATGAGTACAGTAATCGAATTGTAACCACGATTCCCGAATCATTTAATCAACTCATTTTGGTAGGGGAGTAGATTCAGATTGGTTTGAGGGATGGTTAGTTTACCAAGCCTGCTCTTGCTAGTAGGAGGCTTAGCATGAATAAAGATAAGGAACTCCCATAGACGTTAGTGCAACGTACACTGCAAACATCAGTCATCCCCCAACAATTCATATAGGTATGAGACAACAATAGACTGCTAGTCGTCAGCCGTCCCAATGTCACAACAACAAGAGATAGTTCACTCCTCTCCTTGGGTCACCATCGCAAGTGCTAGAAATCCTCCAAAAAAAGAACTTACTTTTGTCCAAGCCAAAGCGACCAAATGTCGAAAACTTTTCCAACTATGACCCATCAAAGATGTGCGATTACCACATGGGCAAAGCAGGGTACTCGATTGATGAGTGCTTTGTCCTTAAGAGTCAAATCCAGAACCTGTTGGACACTAAAACTTTCTCATTCCAAACCACCAAGTCGAATGTCTAGAGCAATCTGCTCTTTGATCATGTAGACAAAGTAAACACAGTGTTCAGCTTTGACACTGGTCAAATTAGGAATGTCAACGCACACACCGTCGATATCTATCGGGGGCTAGTGAAGGCTGGGCATTATTCAGGTGAGAATGTACTGTGCTTGGTGACAATGAAAGAAAGGGCACAAGAAGGCATGACCAGTGATTGGTTCGAAGATTTCTTCATGGGCACTATTGACAAAGGACCATCAGAGGGAATTGGTGCAGGCCCACTCCAATAGAACCCTTTCTAATTTTCTTGCATATTCCCCTACGTGGGAACCTATCCGTCTTTCTTAAGTCTGCTTGTTTATTTTTTATTTTTTATTTTTTGAACATCATTCCCACTTGATTTTATCCAACCATGAAAAGAGAATATCATCCAAGGAGAATTTTGAGGACTAGGCTTCCTCATGATTTCTCCCCCCAAAAAAGAAAAAAAAAACACATCTTTTTTAAAACAAAAAATATTTCATTACTAAATTTTTTTTTCAAAGCAAGATGTTAAATTTAACCTTGTTTATTTTTCTAACTTACTTACTTCGTGTCTCAGAACATCATCCTCTTGACTTAGCGTGATAGGGGGCATTTAAAAATGGCATGTCATGTGGACTTGTCAGATTCTAAAACACTCTTTTAAGAAAGTAGGGGCAAACAAAAAAGATCACCCCATTTAAAAAAAAATGATACTTTTTGTTCCCTGAACATAATTTTGGGAATGATATTCTCTATCTTCTATTTACAAGAGATGAAATATAGGACATAATATGCACAGACACATGGTTGAACTTGAAGCATACATATCATGATAGCTTAGGACAAGGTAACTTGGGAATCCTCCTTTATGTTGCTCTTAGCCTAATTTCTCTGGTTGCACAAGATTGAAGTATTTCTCCCGATATTTCACTTGGGTTTCTAATCGATTCACTCAAAATCAATTAGTGGCAACTCATATTTGAAATTAACTTGCAAATTAAAAACTCAGACTATAAGTCATGAATTAGTGGGCTTGGGAGAGCTCAGGCTACGACTAATACTTAGCGAACCATTAGTCTCTGCATGCGCCCATGCATATGTAGGCGCCAAAAAGGGAGGTCGCGACATTGACCCCTATAGAAGAGAGGATTAAGGCGCCGGTTCTCAAGAGAGAGCACCACAGCCACCAATGGGTTCCTCCGTGCTCCTTCATTACATAGAGAAGACAAAGAATACTTAACTTCTGCCTTAATGTTACAACATATCCGAATCTCTTGTATTGTTGGGAGAAACAGCCTACAATCATTCATGAGTATCAAGTTTGGGTGTGACCTTGTAGATTGTGTAGGACTGTGTTTAATGAGAAACTGCAATGAACAATTCAAGTTCTGGTTGTTGGAGGAATTACCATTGGAGTTTTGCTAAGCGTGCAAGATTCCGAAACTTAAGAAATTTTAAGACATAAACATATGTTGTTTGGGCAAAGCTACCGAATCCTGATTAAGCAACTGGAATTTATTTTCTCGTTAATATCTCCCCACACAAAATTTTTATTTGGTCAGCATTTTGCAAACTTTCTTGGTAATTTAGGTTATTCGCATGGCAATGAACAAACTATTATTTTTACTTAGTGGAGGCAAGACCTAGTAATTGATCGTTATGCTAGTAATGTAATGATCTTACTCTTAAAAATACGATTACTCATTAATTGTATATTTTGTTTGTCTATTAAATCACATATTTAGGATTTTAGAATTGTTTATTAAAATTAAACAACATGAAGGGCCAAATTATTTGACAGTGACTTGTCAGAGAGTGGTGGACATCATTTAAGGTGTTAATAACGCATAGCTTCATCCAAGAAGATCACTAAGAGGGAGTTCAAGTACAATCCTATCAACATATCTAGTTATACCCATATTTATTTAAAAGTTTAAACTAATGAGTTATGAGCCAACTATTTTACATTAATTATTTCACACCACACTAATTATCCAATGTTAGACTTTTTTTGACATAAGTCACTTGTATCTCAATAATCTACCTTTCACATGTGAGCCTAGTGTTAGATCCGTTCACCCTTAATTCAGGTATCCTTCTGCACTAATATATCTCAACTTAAATCTACATCAATGCATACTTCATTCATTGTCTCTTCCTCCAGACCAAAACATGAAATGTGCCAAAGAGATCGCATTACTATACTACAACACTTTACTCTAAACGACGTTGATCATGATATTCTTTAATTGAGATATTAACCAAACACCGAAACAAATTGGGAGTAGAAAACCAATCAACCAACTGCTCTAATATCTAAAGTAAACACAACTATCCATTTGACTTTTCTAATGATTCCAACTAACCATGAAATCATCAAAACATTTATACCATTGCTTAGGAGATTGTCTCAACCCATACAAAAATCTTTAATAAAAAGCATGGTCTTCGTTACCCAAAATCGCAAATCCCTTAGGCTATCTCATGTAAATCCGCTTCTTCAACTAACCATGAAGAAAAACCATTTTCACATCTAGCTACTCCTACTCAAGATCCCTTATAGCTACTAAGGCGAGTAATGCATGAATGGAAGTATGTCTTACTACAGGAGAGAGCACCTTATTATAGTTAAAGCCCTCATGTTGTATATATCTCTTTGTCACAATTTTTGCCTTATACCTTATTGCCTTAACAATGGGAATGCCCTCTTTCATTTGTAGACCCACATGCTTCTAATAATCATTTGGCACTTTGGTGCTTTGACTAGCTCCCGTGTCTTATTTCAATAGAGTGATTTCATCTCTTCACATATAACCCATAGCCACTATGATGACCCATAACTAGCCATCGCCTCAAAATACGATGAAAGCTCATCCATCTCCATCTCGTCACTTACAATCAATGCATAAATAATATTTATGGGATTAATATCATGAAAAACCTTAAACTTATACATTTATAACAAATCTATCATCCGTTTCAGTTAAATTGTATTAATATCATGGAAAACATAAATCGGTATATTTGCGACAAATGGAATGTAAAATTCAAAATCGGTAAAATTCAAAACAGGTACACTCATTAACTACGATGTGTTATCCAATTCAATTATTTAATGGTAAAATTTAACGAAAACTAACAGTAAGTACATTTTTCATAAGTGTACTAGTTTTGGGCTTTTAATGATAAAAAAATTAGTTTCGAGATAATTTTTTGTTAGGTGTATTAGTTTAGAATTTTTCAATATTAACCCATATTTATATAACCATAATTTACTGTGGTTTGATTTGCCTTCTTTATTGGCCTGCGGCTATAGTTTGTTTCGACTCTAGTAGTTATTCAAGAGCATCAACTTTTGGAACTACTACGTCATTTGTAGTCTCAACCTCTATTACCTCTAAGGTCTCTGAAATCTCCACTTGAAACTTCACCTCACTATTAACACCATGATATGTTTGCTCTATTGATTGTGTCTTAGGACTCATCTGTTGAAGCATTGTGATCCTGTTGAAGATCATATCTCTTCATATTAAAAAGTCAGGTGATCTAAGATTAGTGCACCATATCCGATAGCCCTTCACCTCATATGCATAGCCCACAAATATGCACTTATTTTCCCTCAACTCAAGCTTACTATCACCTACATGAGCATATGCAAGGTATTCGAATACTAGTAATCCGAAGTGATTAACAGGTTTTCCCAATCATATTTTCTCAAAAGTTTTCCTCTCTATAATCAACTATGGAGATCAATTAACCAAATAACATGCAATGTTCATTGTATTATCATACAATAAAACACTTTAGTATAATCAATGCCCTCCCATTGTGTATGCCCCTTCGCTCCAAGTTTCACCTTATACCTCGCTGCTTTGACATCAAGAATGTCCTTGTTTCATTTGTAGACCCATTTACTTCCAATAATTTTTTGACTTTTTGGTATTTTGACCAACCCCCATGTTTGATTTTGATGAAGTGTCCATCTCTTCACTCATAACCCATAGCTTTGCTGGTTGTTCACTAGCTTTGACTTCATGATTTGTGGCCTCATCTACAGTCTCAACCTCCGTTACCTCTAACATCTCTAAAGTCTCCACATCACTACTAACACCATGATTTTTTTTTTTTTGCTGGTTATGTCTTAGGATTCATCTATTGAAGCACTGCAATCTCGTTGGAGAAACCTATCTACTTATTGGATAATCATGTAATCTAGGATTAGTCCACCATTGTTAATAGCCTTTCATCCTAAGTGTATAACCTAGAAATATGCAATTTTTCGTCATCAGCTCAAGTTTACCATCATTGGCATGAACATACGTAAGACATTTGAATACTTGTAATCTAAAGCAATTAATAGCTTCTCCCTTAGCCTAAAATTACTCACCTAGCATGCATCAAGCTCATTCAAATAAGGTTCTATTCCTCCGTTTTGTAATGCTATTCTATCGTGGTGTCCCGCCATATGCAGTGTTTCACAATCTCTTTTTTCTTGCAAAACTCATTAATATCTCTACCACATAATTCCATGCCAATATCAATTATTATGCACTTGTTTTGTTTATCTAAATGCTTCTTAATCAATGCCTTACACTTCTTGAACCAATTAAACACATTAGATTTATGTTTCAGAAAATATATCCACACCTTTCTCGAATAATCATTAATGAATGTCAGCATATCAAGCACCTCCTTTCGAAGGAACCTAAGATAAGCCCTAGACATTTGAATGAATGTATTCAACTAGTTGCTTGGTCAAATGAATAGTTATACCTAATTTTATCTGACATTGCTTCTCAAAGATTTAGTCCTCACGCAAGTCTAGTTTCTTTATCTTTTGACCCTTCAACGATCCCTTCTCACTTGCCTAACATGCCTCATAATGTGCCTCAATCACATATGTTATAATTGATTTAAGTGA
Source organism: Eucalyptus sideroxylon (assembly GCA_014182405.2). Lineage (NCBI taxonomy): Eukaryota > Viridiplantae > Streptophyta > Magnoliopsida > Myrtales > Myrtaceae > Eucalyptus > Eucalyptus sideroxylon. The sequence goes on along the minus strand of CM024554.2, from coordinate 28,000,671 downwards.
GGGTTTGACTCACCTATGAAATTGTAGAAGCTTCGGTCACAGTCTCTCTCAAGAGATGTTATAGATTTCTTCCCCTTCATCATTATCATAGAACCTCGAGAGATCTTCAACATTTCACTTGCAGTGATATAATTACACCCAAAGTTATCGAGTGTCCCTAGAGAAGTTAGATTCTTATTGAGTTTCGATATATGTCTCACATTTGTTAGTGTGCACATCATACCATCATGCATTTGAATGTGACGCTCCAGGTATGTCAAGTGCTACACACATCATATTTCTTTCTTTCTTATTAATTTATTCGCAAGCAGAAGCACAACAATTGAACTAAACAAATCAAAACGTTATTTCACATTCTTAATAATGTACATAGACAACACTTACATCACAATACAACATTACAATACAAAACACTTGGGAAGGGTTCGGTAACTCCTATCTTCGCTATTATACCCCCAACTTTCAAAAACTTGCTTGTACAACATCGATCCTACACTTAAGGATTGAATAACTTCCCCCGATGTTGGCTCCTCCACAATGTAACTAGGGAAGCCATCAAAGCCTTTAAGCGGTCCCAGCAAGTCACCATCAAAGATTAGGTATAAGGTTACATACTGATGAGGAATCCACTTAGTAAGTCCTATGTCAACCTATACTATAAAAATCATATTAGGCAACACAACCTCCTCATACCCATACTCTATATGTATTGGGTCTCCAAAAAGCAATAGCGGCGAAAGAGCCTTGCTATATGTTTGAAAAATAAAGGAGTGAGTTTAAACCCAACATGTAAAAAATCTCTAAGTCTAAAGTAGGAGTTCACCTTCGCACTTGCCCTGGCATAACAATCATAACATTTGAAGTGACATAATTAATGCATGAGCACACATCTTACTTTCTTTATAAGTTCCTCACACAAGTGCCTCACGTGATTTCTTAATGCATCAGTATCATTTGATGCCTTATCAACATGCATATATGTATACTCATGAGCTTGCATCATCTTATTTGCTTCACCTCTTGAACACTCTCGGGGCATCCTGATACAATAGGCATCTCAACTCCGAGGCATCCTGTAACATATCTACAGTGTATCCCGTTATACTTATACATAAATCTTTTTCTTTTCTTTTCTTTTCTTTTCTTTTAACGTGGGGCATCTTTATTCTTTAGGCATTCTAACATATATGGCAATGTCGTCACCTTCATGTGGCCACCCTTCCAACATGGAAGGAGGAGGTGGGGATTTCGAATCCCCACCTTCTCAGGGAGGATTGTGGTGGGGATGATTTAGTTTCAAGTGTAGGTTTCAACTCTCACACCCTGCAAGGAAGTAAGGCAAAAGTCTGAAAGTGAGAGTTAGACTAAGAGTAGAGTAGGGCCGACAAAAAAAAAAAAAAGACACACACACACACACACAATATTAACAAGCAACATTAATGCAAGATGATAGACATCAATATTCAATGCACAACAACAATTCACTTAACCATGACCGATTGAACATATTATGTACACACACAATATTAACAAGCAACATTAATGCAAGATGATAGACATCAATATTCAATGCACAACAACAATTCACTTAACCATAACCGATTGAACATATTCCACATAAACATTTATGCAATAGCATCCTTTTACATAATCATCACACACACACACACACACACACAATATTAACAAGCAACATTAATGCAAGATGATAGACATCAATATTCAATGCACAACAACAATTCACTTAACCATAACCGATTGAACATATTCCACATAAACATTTATGCAATAGCATCCTTTTACATAATCATCACACACACACACACACACACGCACAATATTAACAAGCAACATTAATGCAAGATGATAGACATCAATATTCAATGCACAACAACAATTCACTTAACCATGACCGATTGAACATATTCCACATAAACATTTATGCAATAGCATCCTTTTACATAATCATCATCAAATGAACATATTCAACATCAACATTCAATGCACACTTTTCCAAATATAACGAATATAAATTTGTTAAAATATTGATGCTAAAAATAAAATAAAATGAAAGACTAAGGTATCCATAGAATAGAAAGCATGGACAAAAGAAAAGATTTTTTTTTATATATATTTTTTCTTGTTATCGGCAACTTTCTCGATTCGATAATTGTTATACTTAGTAATCTACCATAATTGGTAATAGGTGGCTACTATATTCAGTACTTGCCATAATCGGTAAGTGATATTGTCATATTCAATGCTTGCCATAATTTGCAATCGGTACCGCTATATTCAATAACCCACTATATTCAATATTTAACCACCATATTCAGTAACCTTTTTTTTTAACACTCTTTTCACCAAAACATCACTAATCACCAAAGAATTTACTCATGCTTCTTATTAAAACAAATAAAATCATCAATGCAAAAATCAATATGTCATCATCAAGATTCGTGTAAGTGAAGAACCCAACATGCTATCACCAAACTTATTCACCCATGTTCATAAAACTAAAGTAAACACCCATCAAGTAACCGAGTTATTACTCATTGGAATAACCTAACTTAGCGCCTAAAGTTTTCACTTAAATAACTTACACAAAAGACCAAAGCTTTAAATTCCTTCAATGGAAAAAGAACAAAATAGATGATCAATAATCCTACTTTGGAAAATGATAAAAATCATTTATTGAGAGTAATTGGAAATTTAATAGTTGCCTCATTCAAATCCAGAAATGAACTCGAGACTTTAATAAAAAAATGCACGTGAGATATTTTTCTTTTACTCTTAGAATTGAAAGCAAAACTTGAAAGGAGAGTGGAGAGTGATTGGTGAAGTGTGAAGTGGGGCCTTCTCTTGGAAATTCTCTGAACTCGAGACTTTAATAAAAATGCACGTGAGATATTTTTCTTTTACTCTTAGAATTGAAGACAAAAGTTAAAAGGAGAGTGGAGAGTGATTGGTGAAGTGTGAAGTGGGGCCTTCTCTTGGAAATTCTCTGAACTCGAGACTTTAATAAAAATGCATGTGAGATATTTTTCTTGTACTCTTAGAATTGAAAGAAAAAGTTGAAAGGAGAGTGGAGAGTGATTGGTGAAGTGTGAAGTGGGGCCTTCTCTTGGAAATTCTCTGAACTCGAGACTTTAAAAAAATAAAAATGCACATGAGATATTTTTCTTTTACTCTTAGAATTGAAAGCAAAAGTTGAAAGGAGAGTGAAGAGTGATTGGTGAAGTGTAAAGTGGGGCCTTCTCTTGGAAATTCTCTGAACTTGAGACTTTAATAAAAATGCACGTGAGATATTTTTCTTTTACTCTTAGAATTGAAGGCAAAAGTTAAAAGGAGAGTGGAGAGTGATTGGTGAAGTGTAAAGTGGGGCCTTCTCTTGGAAATTCTCTCTCTCTCTCTCTCTCTCTCTCTCATTTGAGCACTTTCCCTTTGGTAGGGTCAGTATTTAAGAGTGAATTGACAAAGTGCTCAATTAACCAAGGCTAAAATTATGAGATCTAAGAGTAGAGAGGTTTATTGCTCCAATTGAAAGAGTTCATGTAACCCCTAAATGAATAGTTCAGGCATGTAGCACAATCTCATAAGCTAAGAGAAAAGATATCTAGGAGGTATTCATCTCATTTGACCAAGTAAAGAGGTGAGTCACCCCTTGTCTTAATGAAATAGAAGTTAGTATATATGAAGTAGGCATGACATCAACAAAGCCAAGTTCAATGTCTCACTTGCCAATGGAAGAAAACTAGAATGTAAGGTCCAAAGTGAGATCTGTCGACGGAAGAAGAGCCAAAAGGACAACTTTTCAAAGTAGCCTTTGGTTCAAATACTAAGGAATTAAGGAAATCAGTACATATACAAAATCCAGTGTCTGTTGTAAATGTTGATAAATCTGAAAAATATTTTGAACTTGTCAAAACTTTTAGCAAAACTTTCAAAACATAAGTTAATAATTAACTTTTGAACTCATCATAACTTTTGGTAAAACTTTCTAAACATAAGCAAATAATTAACTTAGTAAATTTCTAACCCATTGCACAAGCGTAACAGTCATATTAGTCAATGACATAAAATTCCTAGCATGTGACATCAATTGCAACCAAATTCCTACATATTAATATAGGAATTTTCTAGATGTTATAATCCGAATGTGAACTATCCATATCCCCACAACCTATTCTTTTTCATCAAATTATTTTTCATCAAAATTCTGCCTTTATTTGTGCTATTCAAAAGCTTAGTCCAATGGGTTATAAGTGAACTAAAAAATATAAATTGTTTCACACCATACCAATTATCCTATGTGAGACTTTTCTATCATAAATCATATTTGTATCTCAACAATCATCCCCTCACATGCGAGCTTAGTGTTAAGTCTACTCCTCTTTAATTCAAAAATCATTATACACTAACATATCTCAACTTGAGTCTCCATCAATGCCCACTTCCTCCTTGGTCACTTTTTCCCAACCGAAAGATGAAGTTTGCCATCGAGACGGCATTTCTACATCATAATGGCCACCGTTCGAAAATCGCGTTAGCCATGAGATTCCTTCCTTGAGATATTTATCAAATGCCAGAACATATTACAAGTGAAGCATTAATCAACTCTAGTACCAATTGTTGGGAGGACGTAGTAGAAGCCCGATACCTTTACATAAAGGATCGCCAAGAGAGAGCTCAAGTCTAAGCCCATGAACATATCCAATTGGATCCACTTTCACTCAAAAGATTAAGTTAATGAATAAGTTGTGAGTCAACTAAAATATATTAGCTGCTTCACACTACATCAATTATCCAATATAGGACTTTTCTGACACAATTCACAAGTGTATTTTAAGGAAGTTGTCAATAGCTTGTGCATTCTCGAATCTACTTCTTTTTCGATATTGCTAGCTCCTGGATTTCTCCAAATAGGTCTTTCTGCGAGATGATGACGATGTAATTTTATTTGTGGTATTGTTATAATACATTATCATTGCTTAAAGTAAAGAAAGAGTTACGAGGGTTGGTTTTGGCAATCACTTTAATAAATGCCTTTAGGCCTTTAAAGGACCTTAGAAAAAAGTCAAGCCATTTTGCAATTTTTTTTTGGAAAGTTTTAGGGAAATGTATTATGCTTCCAAAGTTCCCCAAAATCTCTTAGCCCGAGATAGGTTGGACTAATTTTGAGTTTTAACATTTCCAAAATGTTAATACATTTTTTCTTACAACTTTGACCTCACCAAACTTTTGTAATTCTAGAAAGGTCCTTCCCTTACAAAAGATTGCCAATAAAGAGCTCAAGCAACCCATGAGCCAAATTTGGCTATATCTAGCACTAGTAACCCTTACCCTAGGTGGTGAGGGCTGCCGATGCTAGATCTGGCTTGTTGGTTTGAGTTCTTTTATTTTATTTTTATTTTTATTTTAAAAAAAGCAAGAGTCCTTTGTATATTGTGCATTTTCCTAACACTAGTTAAATCAAAGTTGTTTTGCAATGCGCTTTAAAACCACACTTTGGCAATACTATTTAAATTTTAAAAAACCCTATTAAAGTAAAGTTCTTTATAATTTTTCAAAGACTCTTCCAAAAAGCTCAACCAAATGCAGCTGAAGTGGTTTATAGCAAATGTGGTTCTATATTAAAAGAATTGATAGAGTACAAGAGTCTCACGAGTATCGACGATCCAAAAAATTGGACCGATGATTGCATGATCTAAGTGAGTCTCCACGGCATCCAAATCATGCAATTTGTAAACGATGGGACTTTGCTGCACTCGGGAAGAATCGAGCTCCAAATGGAGCGTGCTAGTTTCATGACCACTAACAAGAATCCAAGTGTCAGTGATCAACTGCACCACATGTGTTGTGAAAATTGGCGCGATGCAGAAGAGGATGATGGTGCAATTAAGTTAAACGTCAGCAAACGTAATTAAAAGAGAAATCGGCAAGAAAATAAATGACACAAGAAATTTACGTGATGCTAAGCTTCATGGAAAGAGCCAACCGCAAATCAATTGATAAAGTTGCTCACATATTCGAGCATTTCCCAATTTTAGAGTTACATCCAAGCTCATAGAATCTAGCCTCACATAATCATCCAATAAAACAAATCACAAAAATTATTTTATCAGCATTAAGCACTCACGTTTTCACAAAGGAAACAAGAGATTTGGCATGCCTCATGGAACTGGAATAAACTTATAGAACCGAAGATCCCAATTTCAAAAGGAAGAGTTCTAGAACTGCAGAATAAAAAAAAAACATAACGTTAACAACAACGACCAATTTACTCACAGAATAGGGTCACTGAAAGAATCACAAGATGGTAAAATAGGGTTATTGAGAGAGCCCACTTGAGCAAAACAGATAGCTCTAGCACTTAACATCAGCTTCGCAGAAGGCCAAATTTTTACTGAACGTTGTATAAATGGTCATTCATTAAACTTTAAAATATAGTTTATCGGGAAAATCGTAACCCTACAACTTAGCGAAGAGGAAATGGGATTAGGATTAAAATTTAAATAAAAATAGTTGAAGGTACACTCTGTTATAGAAAATAATACTTGTACCGGCCAAGAAGAGAAAATTTGAGGACACTTACTTAGACTTTATTGCTTGTTTTGTACCTGAAACTGGTATAAATCATTCGCAATATCTTAGAGATGGAGTTGTGACCATATCGGTATCCTCTTCTTTGTTAGGTATTAATATGTAATCGGATTTTTTAATAATTAAGTTATTATCTATAATTAATCACTCTTATAATTACATATCACACAACTCTAATTAGGATTAGGTCATCATAAATACTATGTTGTCATTCTCTTATCTAACTCTAAATATCAACAAACAAGAAGTAAAGGTTAGATATAGATTGTTTATGTATACATTTAATTATGCCTTGAATTTGATCTCGTGCACAGAATTTGACCCAATGAAAGGATGTAAGTCCATTAAATCAAATCTATTAGGAAAGAAATTCCAGTATCTCACCTTTTTATTTGAATTAGAAATTATCTTGCAGGAATGTTCACGTTCACAGAGAGAGAGGGAGAGAGAGAGAGAGAGAGAGAGAGAGATGCTTTTTGTCTTTAGTAAGTCTTTGGGAAGTCTTTGTTTTTTTTTTTTTGGATCAATTTGGGAAGTCTTTGTTCGTCGTTCAAGAAAAGTGCAAATCTATTATATCCATGGTTAACCGTGCGAGATTGGACTTAAAGAGAGAGAGAGAGAAAGAGAGATATATGCTTTTTGTCTTTAGTAAGTCTTTGGGAAGTCTTTGTTCGTTGTTCAAGAAAAGTGCAAATCTATTATATCCATGGTTAACCGTGCGAGAATGGACTTAAAAGGCGCCCGATGTAGTGAGTGGACGTGCCCTATTTACTTTTATATATTCAGCCACTTCAATCATGATGCCCCAGCGTGCGACTCAAGAAATTCAGCCGCACATGCGATCGTCATTTGAGGAGTCGCACAAAGAGGGACCGGTCCACACTCGAACTTTGTGTCGCTAGTTATACGTCCAATCGAGTTGTCCTATTTATAAATATTATAAATTTGAGTATAATTAAGTAGGGAAAGCACTCGTTTGCATGGCCAATATCAAGTCTTCATTTCTTTAAGTGAACTAATTATTGTTGACTCTCCCCGTACAGTGACTATCGGCACTTGCGCCGAATTTCGTTTATTTTTTCAGAGAACCCACCTTGATTTAATTGCAAGACTCGATATTTTGTGCATTATTTTATGACATATCAGTTTTCTTATAACCTTAAAGTGCTTGTATTCCGTGTGCATGGAAAGCGAATGTCATATTAAGAATTTATTTATTGCATGAAAAATAAATAATATAAAAAATATTTTTAAAAATGGTTGGCTATATTGTTCAGATAATTAGCAAAAGAAAAATAGTTATTATCACCAATAATTTAAGTCTAAATATTTTCATTGACAATGAAAATATATTTTCTTTATATATTTTTGTAAGTGATACAAATACTCATTTTTTAAAATAAATTAAAATTTCAGAAGGGGTTTTTTTTTTGTGAAATAAATAGATTCTTTATTTAATGTTCTAACCCAAATTCGAATACAAGCTGAAGGATGACAAATGGGCACGACATGAGAATGAAAATACTAAATATATTCTTTTCTTTTCACCCTAGCAAGGCGATGACTCAAACTGAGCGTTTGATTATCATCATCATCCACTTCATTTGAAATCTTAAAATTAGCCGAAACTACCGGGGGATTATACCGTACATCACCTAGTGGTACCATAAATCTTTGTAAGATTCTGTTTGTCTGGCGAACTTTATCGATTTGTAGGCCCGGAGTCAAATGAGGAGTGAAACGCAAGTGTCGACAGCATGAGCGCACTCCAAGTCAACTCCCTTTTTCTGAACTCCCCCCAAAAAAAAAGAAGAAGAAGGAAAGTCAACTCCTTCCTGTTATGTAGCTGGCCCAAACGAAGTCGTCACGACTCACAAAGCACTGAGCTTTCGTGGCTATTTAATTTGATTGGCGAAAAGATATACAGGTCAACGATAATATCCAAATAAACATGCACCGCTAAATTTAAAGGGTAGGAGTAATGATTGACGATCTAGGTCACGAGGCAAAACCATTTAGACCATGCAAATTTTATTGAGTTAATATTATGAAAAGTTTTAAATTGATATAAATGCAGAGAATTTACTTTAAATTAATTTTTTGTTATGAAAAATCCATAAATTAATGTATTTGTGATAAATTTACTTCACATGAATTTCAGTTAAATTTAATTTATTTTTAATTAATTTTTTTTTTTATTTTTGATGACCCGGAACCCCCGTACAGCTGACAGCCGGTGAGGTTAACCCGAGGTGACGCTAGCGGAGGAACCACCATCCCGACGTCACACTTAAGATCCCGTGCAACCAGCGGAATTTGAACTCCTCTCCTCCTCGCAAAGGATTATGGGAGCCTTATCCAACTAGGCCATCACTGACGGTGGTTCTATTAAATTTTATTAATATCATAAAAAACCATAAATCAATACACCTATGATACATAGAGAATGAAACTTTAAATTGATACACCAATCAATTGCCACATGTCATCTATTTTAATAATTTAACGGTAAAATTTAATAAAAATTAAAAGATGTTAAATTTATGACACTTGTACCCCTTTGGAATTTCTTATAGTGAAAAAAATTGTTTAGGGTATATTTATCGTATAGGTAAAAATTTAAGGTTTTTCATGGTATTAACTCAATTTTTTTTGTAAATGACGTGAACAATGATTACACTAATTGGATGGACTGGTCACTTCAATTTATTCATCTACATTAAGTAGTCTTCTAGAACAATCAATGGAAATTCAATAACATTTTAGACTTTTTTACCACAGTGACAATGAATGATGGTGTTATTTACTTTTCCAAGAAAATTTTAAAACTCCTCTTTATTAAATCGCAATCCTCAATTTTGTAAATATGTTATTTGCGTCTTCTCGCAAAAACTCCAAATTATAAGGATCAAAACATCCAACCATCCCTCTTCCCCCAAACCAATGGTCGCACATTGTCTCTCTCTCCGGTTCACTCTTGACTGCACCCTCAACCACCTCCATCCTTGACTAGTGCCGCCGCTGATCCCCCATTACAGCCACCGCAACCCTCGATCAACGCCACTGATGCTCCTAGGTAGGCCCCTGCATCTCCATCTTCCCTTTCGCTTCGTCTCTTGATCTCCCTCCTTATCAGCCATGACTGACACCTCCAAGGTCTAATCAAGCTTGCTAGATCAAATTTCAGTCGTTACTAACTTCGGGTTGAGAGCTAGAAAGATTGAGAAATGAGGAGAGAGAGACAGGTATTGTGACTCAAAGAACGATGGGGATAGAGGAAGTAATGAGCTCAATCAAGTGTGAATAATAGTGACAAGGTAGCAGATTGTAAGTAGGTAGTGATTTCCATTCAAATGTAAAATGGCATACCAGAAATCCAACGGCATCACTAGACAAAAACTTGACAAGATCAGATTTTGGTACAGACTAAAAGTTGAGACCAAAAAAGAAAAAGTTAAAGGTTTGAATTGGAACTCAATTTAAAGTTGACAAGTACCGACGAGACGTTTCCACCTATAGTGCGTACGATTAGATCTCCTAAATGAATAAGTTACACCTATTGAAAATATTGAAAATTGAAGAGCGCAACATGGTGGGCTGTTTCCACAGATGGTTCTTTCTCGCGACAAAACGTTGCCCCATTTAAGATAGTCATTACTTTATGAACTGAAAACTATTTCAGTCTAGAGAAACAAATGCAAATTGCACAATATTTGCAGGGGATGATGATTCGGTTTGGAAATTAAAAGCTTTCTGGCTTAACATTTGGTAGAAAATAGAAAGAAGTCCATATGCTACCAATATACTTCAATATTAACAACTTTATTGAAAATAAACCGGACGAGCACATGTGTGACAATAGAATGAAAAAGGGTGTTAATTAAGGTTGCGCCATAGATAGAGTAGTGACATAATTTTCTTTGCACAGCTAATATTAATTACCTCATCATTGTCCAACCCTTAGGCACATAACTGTTTTTGTATAATGTTTTTTTTTTAAATCATAGGTGACTTTTATGTTATTTTACGAATTTTCATTCTTATCATTGTATAATGTCCATTTATTTGTGAAATACCTGTCATTAATATACTTTTAATGCGGAATAACTTTTTTATTGATAGTTTAGTATCATTTATTTGTGGAGTTTATTTTGAGAATTTCTTCAAGACTAACTAAATTCCATTGTAATATTGAAACTTCTTCAAAATCTGATTTCATGAATTTAGTATAATCCTTTATTCAAAGTTATTCTCACAACTATAAAGAGACATTAATTATCACCATGAATTATAAAGCAATAGGATTTATTTTTACATTTTACATGATTTTTGACGGTTAATATTCAGATATGATATTGGAATATTATTGTTAGAGTTATCTTTAGTTATGCACTCAATCATAGGGGTCATCAATAATTGTGCATTCGGTCATATTTATTTATGAAACAAGGGGAATTTTAATATATTAAAATCTACTATTATTCAAGAAACATGAGGTTTTGATTTATTTGGTTAAATTTATTTTAATTAATTTTCTTATATTTATATTATTTGCAAATACCACCGTGTAAGTTTTTTTTTTTTTAATGATCCACTAATATTATATAATCATCAAATACGTGCTATCATATCGTGTAGTTTTTCAATGATCAACAAACATATTGTTATATCATGTATCAATATATTAACCAACTCTTCCAAAATATCTAAATTGCAAAATGCTAGAAGTTATCTATGATTATGCATTTATCGTAAGGGTCATCATTGATTATATTCTTAGTCATAATTATTCATTTAATAGCCATTAAAGATATACTGTAAAAGTTATGTAATGGCGGTTCCTCTATTTATTTGACCATACTTATTTTATTGATTTTATAATATTCATTAAATTCCCAGAGATGAGCTATAATATTGTAGTGTTGAACTTAACAACTGATCATCAATGTCATTTGTTTGTCAGATTTCTTTTAACGATCCTTTAACATCATATATCTATATAATCTGCACTATCATGTAATAGCGCCTGTTTGAAGTAACTGTTTTCTTCAATAAATGGTTTGTGTTGATGGTTAACTTGCTTTTAATTTGGCAATGTTCGTTTGTACGTAAAATAAGTGTTATTATCTTATTAAGTCACATCGTTCATTTGTCAAATATGGACTACCGTGCTATGTGATTTGTCATTGATATATTAATATTATTTACTGAAAGTTCAAGAAGTTGCTCCATCAACTTAAAGTTCCAACCTTATTTCCAGGAAAAAAAAATACCAAACTTATCTTTAGTGATACGGATCATCATCTAATGTAACTTAGATCCAAGTCTTTGTTCTCATCAATTTGAAAAATTATTATAATTTTAACGCTACACTATTTTTAGTATTAAAACTTTTAGATGGAGAATGTGCACAACCGTGAAATCTAGCTTTTAAACCTTTAATTTTTCTTTTTATAACTTAGATGCAGTGATTTGTTCCATCAACTTAAAAATTTAGTTTTTTTATTTCAAAATAAAATCTTTATATACACAGATAATATATGCATAACTTGGCCCAAGCTAATACCAAAATTTATAGCCCCACGATCTCCGTGCCAAAGCACTTCTCCTAAATGTCTCAAAATAACTCTTAGCAAATGACGCAAAATACACATTAATCTATAAATAATATATAAATCTGTCGAGAATTATTGCAAAATCGCAATGGCATATTTGTGAATTTTCAGCCATATATATATTTTTTTTCAACTCGAAATTTGTGTGTCTGTATATATATATATTTTAGCTCTAGTCCTAGTCCTAATCTATAAACATCAAACTCCCAATTAAATACTGTATGCCTATATCTGACGTTTATGGGGTCATCCGTCAAAGAAATATTTTTGTATTAGAAATACCGTGTTTATTTATTATGTCAGCTATTCAGTAAATAATCTTGACGATCAACTTTAGCATAATGAGTTATTCAAATCCACGTGTTTTTGAAAAGAATGTCCACAGGACCAACAGATTTCAAACATTACACTTCTCTGATCGCTCTATCACTTGTCAGAATAGTCATAATATCCTATAAGGGAATAAAAAAGAGTATTTTAAGATGAACGACCTCTTAATATAGATGTGCAGTGCACTGAAACAAGAAGATGAACGAAGTTCTTAGTGGTAATGAGGATCATGCGGCTTACTCTTGATCAACGCCATAGACTCACATTAGTCGAACCATGAAAAGGGAACAAAATTCATCTGAGAAAGTATGTTAAAGAAGTATAATATCCTGAATTTAAGTGTGAATATCATTTTATTTGCAATTAGTCGTCCGACCGTGTAATGGGCAAACAATTTAAAGTATATATTGTAAAATGCACTATAAGCAAATTTCATGTACCCGAAACTATTTCGGTGCTATGAAGGAAAATAACTGCATTATGTCAACATAAAGAAAATATACTACCCTTATTTTATGCCAAGGAAAAGGGGGAAAAATCCAAATAATGTTGATGAAAGTTGATTTTAGTATTTTATGGGGACATTAAGATGGGAACGAAATCCTTGCAAAACTAAAAATATATAAACTTTTGAAATGAACATAATTGTTCTTCAAATTTTTCTAACTCTCATAAAATGATATTCTTTTTATATTGGCCACATGGCATTTCACCTTACTCTATCATTACAATATGACAAGACTGTCATGTGACAAGACCTGTGATGCAATTTTGCCACTAGGCCCATATTCAATCAATCGGCTTTTAGTTTGTCATTTCCAAACTTCTATCTATTATTGAGTTTAAATTGTGCAAATGATAAAAAGAAAGTATACATCCATATATTATCTCTTATTGAGTTCAAACTATACATAATAATGCATAAATTAAATAAATTATATTATAATATACTCTTAACAGATATGATTAATTTTAAATAAAATTTCTTACCACTAAATATATCCATCGATGATATAATTAACTAAATTGATTAATTATTGATACAGTGAAATCTCTTTATCCAAGAAAAGAAGAAATAAATTAAAAATTTTAATCTAATAAAGAAAGTCGCTCCATAAAAACTAGCCGAAAGTGGAACAAAGTAAAAACAACACTCGTGAAATTTTTAAGTTTTGTTCAAATGATTTGATTCGGTGGATTAAAAAATAATAGAGTGAATACAGAAATGCATTTATCAAATATTTCAATAAAATGGATAAGGACAAGCTCATACTTTATGTTTCGAAACACAGCTTTTGTCTTTTTTAACGTCTACTTAAATACATGAGTATAACCTAGAAACAATAGATAAAGAAAATACCTTCATATATATATATTTTTAAACAACCCCGCTAGGATAACGGCGCCCTCACTTCCAATTAGTGACCGTGCAACTGGGACAACAAATTACTCTGCTTATAATGGTGATATTATTCGAGAATAGAAAACTTCATGGGAAATTAACCAACTTTATTGACAGGTCAGTATTGCTCCAAAATAATACATAGTACTTAATAATTTGAAAAAAAAAAAAAAAGAGGAAAGGAATACATAGGTGATATACATGCTCACATTCCTTTGAATTGGTAAATTTGACTAATGACAATTGAGTTTTGACAGATTTCACGTTCAAGCAATTGAATTTCAATTTTTTAATTACCAAGTGCTTCTTTCCTTACATAAGTGACGAGCTGTGATTTTGACCAGTATTTGACGTACTTCTTTAGTATATTACTGATGCAATGGTTTGAGAATGGTTTTGGAAAATGTATTGTGAAAGGATATATATATATATATATATATATATATATATATATATATATAATGAACTTGTTTATGAAATGAGTTTGGAAATGATTTGAGAAATACTTTAGGAAAAGTATTTTTGGCGAATGAGCTATGTTGTGAAAAGGTTATTTATTTTGATTTGTGAAACCAATTTGTGATATATAATATGGATTGGTTTGTGAATTATTGGAGTTGATGGATTAATGTTCATGACTGCTAGGAACCCAATGAAGAGTTGCAAGTATGCACATCATACTAAGGCTAAGTGTTACACAGGGATGCGAGCCTCTTTAGATCCACCTCTAGGGCCTTATAGTTAAGGAGTAAGTGCTACATGGCAATGCGAGTCTCATGATGTAAGTCTAGATTTCTTTTTCAATTCATCCCTGGAGTTGAATACCTCATTCAAGAATTGTTTTTGATCCAATACGTAAGAATCCATAGAAAAGGCAAATCCCTTATGATACACCCGATCCGGCTCGCTTATTGATAGAGTGAATAGATCTGCCATTTCTTGAAATCTCTCTTCTGATTCAAAATCGTGGTGTAACGTGTATCCCCCCCTGTTCCGGTCATGGAACAGATGAAATAAATCAAAAAATGTATTTTTGTTCAAGAATGAAATCTTGGGAGCTACCTCCAGCACCTCAAACTATTGATAATGCGAGTCGCGCGAGAGCCATCTTTAGAGCCTTGTATTAGTGATATACGTAATCAAGGTCTAAGTGCTACACACTATCATTTTGACCAGTATTTGACATACTTCTTTAGTAAAATACTGATGCAATGGCCACATAACAAGGACATCAACTCAAAAGAACTAGCCACATATCAATCGCATTGATATTCTTAAAAAAATATATATATATAATAATTATATTCGACTAAATTGAACATATTGAAAAATAAAATGAACATGTAGTGAATCTAAACGATTTATTAGAATTTGGTGATACGGGGAATGGTAACTTCTAACATGGATTGACACGTCTAGGAATATTGATATTGGTAAAATCAAGAATGATAAAAAAAAAAAAAATGAATTCAAAATAGATTATTCTTGACCGTGTCAAATATAAGTACAAGATTCTGTACTCACATTTGAATTCTACACATGAAAATGTATTACCAATCTTCTAATCATTACATCCAGTAATCAGTTAATTCTAGTAGATGGTATGCACGTTTCCGTTCTTTTTATCTTTCTAATTACATTGATAATCTCGTTTGGTGCTAAAGCAGATGGTAAAGGAGCTTCCATAAGTAGAGG
The DNA here is from genome assembly GCA_014182405.2 of Eucalyptus sideroxylon. Lineage (NCBI taxonomy): Eukaryota > Viridiplantae > Streptophyta > Magnoliopsida > Myrtales > Myrtaceae > Eucalyptus > Eucalyptus sideroxylon. The sequence continues at coordinate 27,985,026 of CM024554.2, read as the reverse complement.
CCAAATGGGAATTCCTCTCTCACATGACCCGATTTCTTTATTTGCGCGGGAAATAAAGCTCCGCTGGATCCAAGAAATCCTTCATAGAAAGAAGCAAAAGGCGAAAAGCTGTCAAAGCGGATCTCTAATATCCCACCGTGGGATCGAATCCTATATAAAAGGCGGCGGAGTAGCCTCATAGGTCTCCACAGTTCAATCAACGCACTGCGGAAAAATTCATATCATAGTGAGCCGAGAGAAAGAGAGAGAGAGGGCTCGGGTATTAAATTTCCATTATAGATACGTAAAGCGAGCTTGCATTGGGGATGAACACGGCGCAGTTCTTTCTTTACTTTGCTTTTGGGGTGTTTCAATGGCAAACTCTAGTAAGATGATGATCCAACTCAACAGAAAGCTTTTCTTCCGTTTTTCTTCTCCTCCATTGTATCCAAGCCTCAGAAACAAGAGAGCATCGCAATTCCAACTGCAATTTCCTCCCATCTCTTTGCCCTCTTTCTTTCCCCTCCACTTCTCTTCTCTCAAACATAGCCTAACAACCACGCCACAACTCTTCTTTCCCCCCTCCTCCATCCCTCGGTGGATTCATGATGCATTCATCTGTTATAGACAGGTTGACACGCGCAACTTCGTGAACCATCTCCACAATGCTCTCGAGCAAAACAAGATAAGGTCGTTCCTTGACCAAAGTCTGGAAAGAGGACTAGAGATTGCACTGGCAATCAACGAAGCAATAGAGCAGTCGAGGAGCGCCATTGTGGTCATCTCTCAGACCTTTGCCTCCTCGCCATGGTGCCTGGACGAACTGGATAAGATCCTCGATTGCAAGGAAAAGAAAGGCCTGCTGGTGTTCCTCATTTTCATGGACGTTGACCCCAGAGAAATGCGTGAGCAGTCTGGATCTTTCACTTGGATTGGCCAAAGTGAGAAGGGTTTTGGGCAGGAGAATGCCGACAAGGTCCGAAGGTGGAGAGACGCTCTCCGAAAAGCCGGCAACCTCACTGGTTGGTCTCTTGGAAACAGGTAAGGGAACTTTCTTATTATATCCATTAAACAATAAAACTTGCCCTTAAAGCCCAATGTCTTCGTCTTTGGGTGGTAGGAAAGTTTGGAATGTTTGGAGATCTTTAACATCGACGCTGCAGCATATTTTCGGATACATTTTTGATATTTACAGCCTGCAGGAAAACAAAGAAAAACGATATTTTGCAAAAACTATGATTGTTGAAGTTACGCTCTTTGACACCATCTGTTACTAGGTTTTACCCCTGAAGCATATGTTTCAGCATAAGCTGATTTCCTCCATATAGAGCAAATTTTAGAAGTGTTCAGCTAAATAAAACGATAGATAACCTGCTGTTGATATCCCGTTTCTTCCAGTTGTAACCCTCATCCCACACTTTATATTTCGTAACTAAACAAACAAGCAAACGAGTTTATTCTCCTCACTTCATCCCTCAAGCATGAAGAAATCTCTAGAGAACAATGATTTTCGCCGTTGCCAATCTCCTCCATGCATCATTTCCCTCTCTTACTCTGAGTCCCATTGTTGAAACCATACAAGTGGGTGAGCATATGACCTTTTTCTATAGGAGGTTCTCAGGAGTTCCATGCTTCTTTTTGTTAAAGAGAACGAAAGTTGGCAAGTCCAGACATCTTCCACAGCCAATACAGGGTAAACCCTAACTTTACTGCAACCCTTCCCTTCACCATCAAAACTCTCCACTGTGGAATGACCTATTTGTCAAAAGCAAAAAAGAAAGATAAAAAAAAGAAGCTGTCAGTCTTTGTATTGTTTGGACTATGGTACCTTGCTAGGGTTTAAAAGAAAGTTCAGCCTCTAGTTTGTTTTTCTTCTATCTATGATTGCCCACTCTTAAAGCTCTCTCTCTCTCTCTCTCTCTGTCTCTCTCTCAACTTTCGATATTATTTCCTTTTCTGGCCAAGAAATTTTCTTTAGTAGAACCTCTTTTTCGGTGAGCTTAGAGAACTTTTTCATATGCTTATAACTATCCCTCTTCTTCTAATTTTTTGTTTAATGGATTAGCGAAAAGCTTTTCTCTTGTTTGTTTCAGAAATGTATCATTTCCAATCAACTGAAGAGTAGCGGAAACATGAGAAGGAGATGTGCGACTATTATGAGAGCACATGTCATCCTCTCACATGCCGCTAATTTCTATTATATCGGATAGTAAATTAGATTAGATGGATGATTTCTAAGTTCGAGAATATAACTTTATTGATCATGAATAACGAAGTCACACATTTTAGTTGTTGGAATTTACAGACTTGAAGCTGAATTCATCCAATATGTTGTGGAGAAAATCTCAAGAAGACTAAGTTGCTCATACACGAGCCTACTTGCTTTCCATTCAGTTGCGTTAGATTCTCAGGTACAAGCCTTGTTCTCCTTACTCCGATTAGAGGTTGAGGAGGTCCGAATCCTAGGAATTTCTGGCACAAGGGGGATAGGTAGGACCACAATAGTGAGAGCTCTGTACCACCAAATTGCAGATCAATTTGATAGGAGTTGCTTTCTTCCGAATGTAAAGGATATAACAAGCGAAGATGGACTCATCAAACTGCAGGAGACCCCTTTTGCTAACATTCTCAGCGATGGAGTTTTGGAGTTTGGCAATGATATTCATGTAGTAACAAATTTCATGAGGAGTAAGCTTCACAACAAGAGGGTTTTGTTGGTGTTTGATGATGTTGAAGGATTGTTGGATCCACTGTGCCACCTCATCGAGGTAATAAACTTAGGCTTGGGAAGTAGAGTTATTTTGATCCCTCGACAGGAAGAAACCTTAACCAGTTTAAGTAGGGAAATCTTTAAGGTAAGACCATTGAATGAAGATCAAGCTCTTGAGCTTTTCAATTGGAATGCATTCCACGAAATATACCCCAAAAGTGATTATAAGATGCTCTCAAATTGTTTCATTAGTTTTTCTAAAGGGCTTCCTTTGGTACTCACCTTGATGGGTTCTTTCTTGAATGGCAAAAGCGTCAAGGAATGGCAAAGAGCTTTTGATCGGCTGAAAGAAATCCCTCAAGGAAAGGTTCATGAAATACCGAGGATTGTTATCAATGGCTTAGAGGCCAATGAGAGGACAATTTTTCTTGACATCGCGTGTTTTCTCAATGGATATGACAAAGAAGAGATCATCAAATCCCTAAACCAATGTGGCATCCTCACAAATAGTGGGATTGAGATTCTGGTTCAAAAGTCACTCGTATACATCGATGAAAATAACAAAATATGGACGCATGATTTGCTTCAAGAAATGGGTAGACAGATTGTGATTCAAGAGTGCCCTAATAACCCCAATAAGCGAAGTAGAATATGGCATCACGAGGATGCTCTACGAGTGGTTAGGCAAAACTCGGTAAGTTTAAGTATGTGCTAAAGAAAAACTAATTTGAACACATGTATATCTTCTTCTTCTTCTTCTTTTGGTGGACTTCGCATCTACACGTGGTTTAAAACACTTTAGATTGCATAATTAGGAGAGACACAAACACAATGTTTATTATTGCTACTTAAAATTTAAGCATTACATTAGGGTTTCAGACACTTAGTTTGTACTTTGTTACTCTTATCTTTAAACGAACAGTGTTCATGGTCAAATTGACGGTTACATAGCCTATTATAAACCCTCACATTTGCCCTTTCATCATAAGATGTATATCTTAATTTAGGAACTACTTGTGTTATAATGATTTTTAGACCAGCATGGTTTCAAAACAAATTTGAACATTATCGTTAAAGTTGTTTTTTTTTTTTTTTGGAACAACCTAGATAACCGTTTATTTTCAAGTGCTTGCAACATGCATAAATATCTCTATTGTGCTCTAACAGGGAACAAATGCTATTGAAGGCCTTAAACTAGGCAAGATAGATGTACAAGACTTGATCCTGCATGCAAACTCGTTCAAAAAGATGAAGAAGCTCAGGCTATTTATGATGGCTGATCACGTCCTTGACTGTGGACCAGCCGGACATCTATCAGAAAAGTTGCGGGCGCATTTCGCACGGAACGGTGGTATTATGCTTGCGTGTTGGGAGGCGCTGGTGAAGAGGATTTCCAAGTTCTGGTCTCGTGGAGATTGAAGATCAAGATCAACGGATGCTAGGGGTGGCATGTACATAAACTCCTAAGAAAATAAAGACGTAGAAAAGAAAGGAGTTCACCTTGGTACAGATAAGGCTTCCCCTCATCCCCATAATTCTATCCACGTGCGTCCGATAGACTTCAGTTTACTTTGACTTTTGCCCATTAGACCAAATTAGCTTTCTGGTCAAAAAGCTTTGCGCGTTTACTCTCTCTCCCTCTCTCTCATTTTCTTTTGGCAAAGGCACCAAAGCGCAACGAAGATTTAATATTGCCTACTAAACACCCAACATGCATAATGAATTAATGGGAGCATAAAGAGGAAATTGAAAAAATAAAATAAAAATCAATTCACTTACTCTCGGTGGCCCCTTGGTGGTTGTCCACGTAGTCAATATTCAATTAACATTATTCTTAGGCTTCTTTCGACAGTTGCGTCCATTAGAATTTGACTAGATTTTGTGTTCGAGAAACTTGATTAAATGTTCCGGAGAAGTGAAAGAACTCTGTAAGAAAAATGGAGATCATAGGGACTTGGCCGCAAGATCTCCCATCTCTGCCAGTCCTTGGGAGAATAAACGATTCCACAATCCCATTAGACCAATTTAGATATCTCGTCAAAATGCTTTGCGCAGTTATTTTATAAAGGCTACGTCTCCACAGGGACTTGGCCGCACGAGTAGATCTCCCGTCTCTGCCAATCCTTGGGAGAAGAAACGATTCCACAATCCCATTAGACCAATTTAGATGTCTACTCAAAATGCTTTGCACAGTTATTTTATAAAGGCTACGTCTCTCTCTCTCTCTCTCTCTCTCTCTCTCTCATTTTCTTTTGCAAAAGACACCAAAGCGTGAGGTAGATTGAATATTGCCTATTAAACGCCGACCGTGGATGTGAATTGATGGGAGCATAAACAGCAAATTGAAAAAATTCAATTCACTCACCATCCGCGGTCCCTTAGTGGGTGTTGACATGGTCAATATTCAATTAACATTACTGTTAGGCTTCTTTCGACAGTCACTTTGTAAGAAAAGTGGAGACTACAGGGACTTGCCATTGTCAGAAAAGTGAAGACTACAGGGACTTGGCCGCAAAAGTAGATCTCCGTCTCTCTCAATCCTCGTGAGAGCAAACGATTCCACAATCCGACGAATCAAGACGATAGCTATAATGACAAAATATAATAGCTGTAAACGATTCTATTACATGTCCGATTCTCCCTCAAACCGATTGGACGTGCCCTTGACTAATTCCAGAAATGTCTAGCCTTTTCCCTCGTTGGAATCCAAATAATTGCATTAACACTTGATTGAGGGATTAAGAATAACAAAGAAAAAGACTCGGACCTTTTTTTTGGTCAGAAAAAACTCAGACTTTAAGTTCCGATTATTTTACAGAAAATGAATAATTTAAAAATATTTTCCTCAAAATGATCTCTTATTTTATAATAATTGGTTAGTAAAATGGGTTCATTATCGACAACAATTTACGTCTAAATATTTTTTTTGGTAAGTATGTCTAAATATTTTCGAGTATAGTAAAAATATTTTTCATTTATTCACAAATTACCATTTAAAAAAAGATATTTTTAAAATTATTTATTTTCGACTAAATAAAGGAAACATTCATCCATTCTATTTCAGCAGTCTTTGAGGCTATTTTAGGAGTCTTTTCTAGTGCAGAGTATTCGAATTGACATTAGATAATTAATTAGTCTAATGATTGCAGATCTATTGCTTTTGGTTGACTTTCAAATCTCCAAAACAGGTTATCTAAAGTACAAGTTACTTTCTCGATTTCGTCAGAGTCTGTTTACTGTTTGAGCAATGCTAAAAATATCTAGATTTGCCTAGTAAATTAGTTTGCTAAATAAATATGAAAATATCTAAATAGTTATTCAACCGAGCATGCCCATTTGAGCACCTAGCTGATAAATTATCGCATGACTTAGCCAAGCAAATTTACTATGATTCTCAGTATATCTAGCATTTATCTTGAATCATTATTACTGTTTCAAGCACAAAACAAAGATTCTTCACATATCTCTCTCTCTCTCTCTCGGTTACCAAATCATTCACCCTTATCCAATTATTTAGGGTGGGTTTGGGCCGGTTATCGGTCCAGTTCACTTTTGCCCTTAAAATTTTGAATAGTAATTTGATTTGGCGGGTTTACTTTTATTTAAGTCCAAACTATCAGACCTTAACACATTTCACTAATCCACTTTCCGAGAACAAATAAATTGATAACTTGGCTACTTTGTGGTCAAATTAGAACTGAATTTTGATTTATTTCCCCAATTGTCTAAAGCTGGCTTTCATGCTGGTGCAATTGGCTCTCATTAAGTCTATGTGCTTTAGCATCTGATGTGAGCGTACAAATAGGAGACATTCCTCTTTAAGTTCTCTCTTTGAAGTGTCTTCTTCCTCAAAGTTGTGTAAGTGATTGAGTGAATTTTAATTTTCAACAGTCTGTGATGCAGTACTTCTCTTAGGTTCTTTCGATAAAACTGAAAAATAAATGCTAATAATAGAAATTACAAGTTGTTTGATAATAACTGGATTTTATTAAGTTCGTAACATACATGGAATTGTGATCATTATTCATATATTTTAGCAAATAAATGGTGAGATTCTACTTGCCGTCAATTATTTTTATACTTATAATTGGTTAGAAACCCCTTCCTTACTTAACCGCATGTAGCGACCTAATTTTCAGGTGCATCACCTAAAAACTATGTTAATAGACTACTAAGTTTTTAAACTTAGCTCGGGCTCTCCCCAAGCCCATATCAACTTGTGACTTAAGGTTCAAATATTTAACATACAAAAGATTATTACTTAGGAGTCGCCACTAATCAGTTTATGGTAGGTCGATTAGACACCTAAGTAAAATAATGGGATGATTAATTTACTCCTACGAATCAGAGATTAATGGTACGGGGACTTGGTTACACTAAATTTCTTTAATGCCCTTTCGGTACCATTTCTTTTTAATTTTCAATTTTTTTGAAAGCAGCTTAGATTTATTTTAACTTAAATTTCTATCATGCAAATGGGTGATCACATGGGTACTCAATCATTATTAAAAATTCAATAAAATAAATTGCATCAAAAGAATTAAACATACAAAGCAAACAATTATTTTTTTGGATTTTCTTGAAAATTAGAATTATTTTATAAAAATGCATTTTTTAACTAAATGACTTAATCTTATTAATACGCAAATTCTAATTAAATGGGTCTATTATGCAAACTAATTATTATGCACCTCTTGACCTAAATTCACTAATGAACATATTCTGATTAAATGCTCCTATTATGTGAACTAGTTAACATCCACCTAGTATTTTTGTATTTTTTTTTATTGAAATTCATAATTAATAAAAACCCTAATTAAACTATCTAAAAAGGATATTTTTCTAATTTATTCTAGGGATTAATTTGACTTAAACCCTATCCTATCTTAGAAAACTATTTTTGAAAAATGAAGTAATTAAAATGTGCGGACATTATCTAAAAAATTAATTTAGGTCGAACCCTAACTTATTTCTAAAAATGCAACCCTAAAAATGTAATCCTAAGAAAATTCTAATTTACTAAACCTACATGTCCGATTTACTAAACCTATGCAGAATTTTGATTTTTTTGATTTTTTAATTTTTAAAAGATAAGTAATGATTAAATAAATATTAAATCTAAGCCATCGACAAAATAAATGATTAAAATAATCGAAAAAATAACCTATTATCTCACAGGTCAAATTAATGATTATCATAACCCTAATTATCACGACAAGGAGATCAAATAATTAAAAATCCGATCCGAAGTCTTACAGATTAAATTAATAATTATAATGATTTAATAATTAAAATTCTACCAAAAGTCCAAAAATTAATATAATTAAAAAAAATAATCCGATGTCTCTCGGATTAAATTAATAATTACATTAATTCCGGACAAAATCCTAGCGGATAATGCCTACAAAATGCACAAATATTAACATTGACAAACCGATTCTAACTTAAACAATAATAACAAAATTTAAAATGAATAAATAAATGACAATAAAGTAAAAAAAAATGAAAAATAAACTACCTAGGGGAGGACAACAATGTCGATAGAGGGCCAGCATGGATGAAGGAGACGGCTGGCGTCGGAACTTCGGGGAGATCAGGTGAGGTCTGGCGAAGGTAGACCTGCAATAAAACAAGGGATCGCTTCGAGCAGTAGGTGGCTTTGCGGGTTCTTGGCGTGACGGCTACTGGCGTGAGAAAACGAGCGTCGGTCGGAGGCGTCACATAGTGAGGTAGAGCAAGGGTGTCGGAGCTTCTGGTACTACAGATCAACGACGACAGAGGCAGAACAAGGGCGTCGAGGCTTTTGTACTATGGGCTAGGAACAACAATAGTGGTCGTCGGGGAAGCTCGGAGCAAAGACAAAGCTAGGCGGCTCAACTCACGGACAGAGCAGGGACAGGAGATCACTGGGGGATTTGTGACAGTGACTAGTAGTAGGTGGCAGAGATCGGCACAATGGAAGATGGCAGGTGGAATGACGAGATTGAATAGAGGCGACGTTGCGGGTCGGTGTGAGCTATAGGTGTCGGGCTTCATGGATGGCGAGTGAAGGCGAGATCTGTTGAACAATTGTAGGCGAGTGGCAAAGTAGGGTAAGAGTGGCGTCGGGTTGCAGCGGTGGTGACATCTTCGGCAAGGTAGAGTGGGGCGGGGGCAGCTCCGGCGTTGGGCTTCGTGGGCGGCGACCGGTGGCACAAAGCTGGAAACGAGTGCAGGAACCGACAATTAGGGGCGTCGACAAGCTGGTGAGGAGGAGTTGTCGGTCTGGTGACGATGTGGGCAGCAAACTCCAGTGAGTGCAGAGGGAGAAAGATGAACAGTAAATGTCCAATCCCCCCTGCCGATTGGACTTTGGCTTCTGCTTCTTCCCTTTTTGCTGCTTTTTGCTTTCTTTTTTAACACCCTAAAAACAAAAGCAACTTTCCTCGACTCCAAAAACAAAGAAAAAGCCCCCCTTTTCTTCCCCTTTTTGTGTTTCTCTCCTTCTCTCGAGGACTCCACGGACGGCTCCCTTCTCTCTTCTGTGAATGTTTCAAAAAACTCATTCAAAAGCCCCCTGCACCGAAGCCTTGCTTTCTCTATTTATATAGGAAAAACTCAAGTTTGTTTTTACAGGTGGAGATTTTCACTCAACTACTTAACAAAGAAATGGCTCCAAAATCACACAACTATTTTTGAATTTTGAAACGAGGATATATTTTCAACAACAAAGATTTTCAAAATCAAATGTTTTATTTTATTTATTATTTTCTAAAATATAAGGTGTCAATAGCTGCCCCTCTTTGAAGGGAAGCTTGTAGAGGTTTCCTTTAAAGATAAATGACACCTAAATTTAAACGGTGCAAAATGAATATGAAATGCAAATGTTAATTTTAATGATTTTTTTTTTTTAAGGAAATGAACTCAAATAAATTTAATTTCTTTTGAAATGCAAGGTCATGCAATAAATAATACAATGTAAATGCAATTATTTGATTCGGAACATAGATCTCAATGTGTCTATGCCCAATGAAATGCAAATGCAAAGAAGAACACATACCTATCGTAATTGTTTGGAGATTTAAAAGAGTGCTACTAGGTGTGAAATGATTCCTATGAAACCTATCAAATATCTGGAACTCCCTTCAGATAATTGAAATGCTCAAAGCCTTCAAGAATCTGGAACTCTCATATGATTCTAAGCACTTAGAAATTACATCAAGTACTTGAACTTTCAAAGATCTGATTCTTATGTCAGACATTTGAAAACATTTACTAAACATTTGGAAATCACATCAGATGTTCAAAAAGACAAACACTCGGAAGTCACATCAAGCATTTAAAGGTTCAAATATCTGGAATTCACACTAGCCATTTGAAAATATTTACTAAACATCTGGAAATCACATTAGATGTTGGAAAAGACAAACACTTGGAATTCACATCAAGCATTTAAATGTTTAAATATCTGGAATTCACACTAGACATTTGAAAACATTTTATAAATGGGTACTTGAAATTCTCATCAAGTATTCAAAAATAATTGAACAAACTTAGGGCTTCAAAGACAAATCTTTTGGTCTTTGAGGAAAAATTCATTTCATTTTTTAAATTTAATGAAGGTCCATGCATGATGGCTTTATCAAACTTCCACCAAGAGAAATTATCATTAAGACAATTTTCATTAAGCTGTGAATCTCTTGAACATGCTAAATGAGACACCTTTGGTGTGAAAGACTTTTCACTCACTCTCATTTAAGAGGCTTTCTTTCTTTTTCTTTTTTTTTTTGTTTTGTCTCGACCATTGATGCGGGAATATATCACTCTATCTTATCATCATCTTGTCAACAAGAGTTTGAATTTTCTTGCAAGCGGTACGACCTTACCAATCCAAGAGGTCTTTGACAGGTACTGTAATGTGGGTTTGGTCAACGGCTTAACAAAAGGGACTCTTTGAGTCAAGGCAATTGAAAGAACAATTCTGTAATCATCTCCGGGTTTACAAGTCAAGAACCCTGCAAAATGAGAAAGAAATAATCTTGCTCGCACTTCTTCGAGCAATGCTTAAAACATGTGAACTCCCATGTTAATTCAAATGCCATAATCTGAAGAGACTTTGTAAGGGACGTACCATAGGCTGGGTTCATGGACTGAGAAACGAAAGGATCGTTAGGCTCAAAATGTGTGTAAAGGGTGAGAGTTAGTGATTATCTTGACATTACCACCAATTTTCTTTTTCCACCTTTGAAGATTTTCTTCATATCACAACTCCATTGATTGCCACAGCATTTGAGTTTTTTTCGTATTGACTTGTTGGGGAAACGACTCACTACATCAAGTGTTTGATTTTTTCTCTTTGGGCATTGGCCTTACTTTTACTAGGCACACTACTTTTTCATGCCCCTTATCTTTTGCACTTACTTTCTTTGGACTCACGTAGTCTTCTTTCATTAGCATTTTAGACCATGCTACTTGAATGATTGTCTTTCATCTTACCCCAGTGTGGAGGATGATCACTAATTGGGTTTGACATGAAATGAAATTATAAGCTCAGGTGGGCTATGTAAAGAATATAACTATATAGGATAGCGAAAGAAATGCTTTTCATCATCCTAAGGCACTTAAATTACCACATGAATTCAATGTAATAGCACAACTTGAAGATTAATGCAAGTGAGAACAAGAAAATTTCTATCCATTTCCCTCTCCTTCAATGTCAACTTATCTCCATTTACCCCGATGTGGGGTGGTCCTTGACAGGGGTAGTATGAAAGAAAATTTTCAAGTATTTGGGCTCAAAGAATTGTTAAACAAGGGTTCACCAGTAGAGAAATGAACCGCCCCTCGTCATTTTAGTTGTCGTACTTCTTGCAAGAAAACTCTTCACCTTGAAACACAAAATGCTTCCATACTTGCCTCACAATGGACTTTGTATGGGATAATGCTTGCCTTTCACACCTCATTTAGCATGTTCAAGTAACTCGACATCTTTCACTAAATTGTCCATTTTGATACATATCAAGTGGAATTGATGAATTGCACAACATCATGTGAAAGCATTCTGTAATGATAAAAAAACCATGCTCTATTCTTGCACATCAGATCATAAAGTCAAAGCTGTTAGGTGTCCATGTCTTGCCCCCTCTTTGTAAGGGAGCTCATAGAGGTTCCTTTCATATCATCGGAGGGCAATCCTTCTTGTGCTTAAAATCTGACCCATTTCTTATTTTTCGCCAGAATCACCAAAGGGTATAATAACAAACCTATGAGTGAAGGCTTCATGGTTTTGACCCTGCCCCGAAGAGCTGACGTGTTTGCTCAATTATCTGTACTTTTGACGAGGTGTTTGATCTTTTGGGGCTCTGCTTGACGGACATGGCAGAGATCAGAACGAAAGAACTATATGTTACAATTTCTTTAATTATGTGTGCTTTATATGTCTGTGTACAGCATAATCAAATTTCATATGCAACGCGTATCCTTTTAGCGCATGTGTCTTGTTCTCTCTACTTGGAACAAGCACATCAAGTTATATGAAAAATGTACTTACATTTCCCCAAAACCATCCAATAAATTTGCCAAACATCATTTGCATTTACTCAAGAGATTTTGGAGTCTCAAAGGGCATTGGTAAAACCAAACCAAATGCAACCTTTGTACCCTAGTGCCTCCCCATCCTCCTCTCTCCCTCCTTCGCTCTCTCTCCACAAGTAAAGTGAAGATTATAGAGAATAGAGGTCTAAGTGGACTTATTAACAGAAGCCCATTTAAGAATGAAAGATGAGTCAAGAGCTTATAAAGATCAACATGCTCGCTTTAAAAGAGCCATCTCTCTTTCTCTCCCCCTTCCTCTAGCCTAGTCAAGCACAAAAGATGGGCTAAGACCTTATAGAGTGTAGCACCCAAGTTTCAAAAGGGACATCCCTCTTTGGGCACCCCAGTTCCAAAAGCTCTCCCCCGCCCCCCTTAAAATGGCCTAAGAGCTTATAGAGTTTAGCACGCAAGTTTCAAAAGGGATATCCCTCTTTGGGCACCCTAGTTCCAAAAGCTTCTCCCCCTCCTCCCCCAACGCATGGGTGTGGGTTTTGTTTAGTGAAACATCTCTTCAATTCACGCGTCTCTTTAATTCACATGCTGTAACTTTAATTGACATGTTAATGTATGCATTAATGGATAAGTTAATGGACCATTGACACCTCATTTAAAATTAGAAAATAGAAATAGAAAATAATCTTTGATTAGAGAAAAAAATTTTAAAAATAATTTTGAATTCAAAAACTCAACCGTGTGATTTTGGAGTCACTTTGTTGTTGAGAAGTTGAGCGAAAATCTCCACTTGCGAAACAAATTCGAGTTTTCACTTTATAAATAGAGGATGCGAGACGTGAAAAAGGGGGGTTTCTCTTCATTGTTCGTCCAAGAAAAAATAGAAAATTGAAGAGAAAAAGAGAAGAAGTTGATGTGAGCAAGGAAAAGAGAGAAAAAGTACGGTGGGAGAAAGTGAACGGGGGAGGGTTTCGGCAGAGACAAGTGAGAGAGAGTGTCAGGTGAGAGAGAAAAAAAGAAAACAAAAAAAAAAAGGAAAAATCAGGAGAAGCTTTCGCTTCTGCAGATAGAGAGAGAGAGGGTGCAGGGAATGTAGAGAGAGAAGAGAAGAGGAGAAAAGTTAAAAGGTACAAAGGGAGAAAAGTGAAAAAGAGAGCATAAGGGAAAGAAGGTGATTGGACATTTATTGTTCATCACCCTCTTCCCTCTGCTGGTTTCGTCTCGGCCCTCCTCATGCCGGCTCCGATTTTTGCTCCTCTCCACCGTGACGGTCGACTCTGTCTCTGCTTCAATCCGACGACGCTCAAGTTCAATACCGGAACCCGATGGAAAGCCCTCTGATCCGGCGGCCCATGTTGCATTGACACCGCCGAACGGCACGATGACCCGAGCGACCACCACGCCTTCGACCGCCTGCTCGCCGTCTCTGAAGTACCACCGCAGCCCGTCACCAGCAGATCGGTGATCGCCTGCAGCCCCCGCGATGCCGGATTTCCTTGTTTTGCTGCTGGTCCACCTCAAAGACTAGCGATCGAAGTCCCTTCTCGACGCTAGCCCTCGCCACTCCATCCGTGTCGTCCCCGATCGGCCTATCGAATCCCCCTCGCTGGTGACTTCCGCCCGCGACGCACCAGCCGCCCGAGCCGCCAGCCAGCACCGGATTGACGCTGCGAACACCCGGCGCCGTGCCTCAGCCCATCCGTCTACCACTACAACGCTTCAATAGCCTCGTGCCGCACCTCACTTGCCGCCGCTGCGATGCTCGCTCCACCTCTCTCTCTGCTTAGCGTCGAACGCCAGACCACCTGACGCCACGCCTCCACTCTACCACAGCTCGACGCTGATCCTCTGCCCGAGCTCGAGCGAGGCTACCTGCTGCTGCTCCTCGCAACGCCACTGCTCGCCGCCGATCAGTCCCCTCAGTGACCAACTGCACGAGCTGTCGAGCTTTTCTTTTGGAAGCAAAGGAAAAAGAAAAACAAAAAAAAAAAGAAAAAGAGAAAAGCAAATTAGGTAGCTTGTTTTTCTCTATTTTATTTTTTATTCATTTTAAATTTTGTTATTATTGTTTAAGTTAGAATATAGTTTGTCAATATTAATATTTGTGCATTTTGTAGGCATTATACATAAGGATTTTGTTCGAACTTATTGTAATTATTAATTTGATCCGAGAGACATCGGATCAATTTTTTTAATTATATTAAGTTTCAGGCTTTTTGATGGTATTTTGGTTGTTAAATCAATGTAATTGTTAATTTGATCCATAAGACTTCGGATTAGATTTTTAATTATTTTGAACTCTTTGTCGTGATAATTAGGTTTAAAATAATCATTAATTTGACCTTTGTGAGACAACGGGTTATTTTTTCGGTTATTTTAATAATTTATTTATTGAATATCTTGATTTTTTAGATTTAATGTTTTGTCGATAATTACTTGTTTTGGAAAAACACTAAAAAATTAAAAAAATCAAAAATCAAAAATCAAATCTTGCATCAAAGCATGTAGGTTTAATAAATCAGACATGTAGGATTAGGTTTATGAAATTTTCATCATCTAGTAATTATTGCTAAGTTCATTTAGTTAGAAATTGCTCGTCATTAGAATTAGGTCATTTAATTAATTTAGATTGCATATTTAATCGTTGCATTTCTTTAATTTTGAATTTCATGGAAAATACAAAAAAAAAAAAGAATAAATTCATTTCATGCTTTAGGATAGATTGCATGCTTATTCATGTTATATATTTTAGGTCATATTGCCACGTCATATCATTTCCTTGGTTAGATAATAGGTTAATTCATAATTAATCTCATTTCATATCATCATTATTTAGCATAGGTTGCATATATGCATTAAAAAATGAATCATATAAAAAGAAAAAATCATAAAAGAACAAGCATATAGAATTACCATGTCATACATCTCATATCATACAGCATATGCATATTTATGGTTATGTAAATTAGATTGCACACATATTGTAATAATTTGAATTATGCCACATGAATTGCATCTCATATATCATTAAAGTAAAACTCATGCATATCAAATTTAAATTAAGATTGCATATAATTAACATTTTCAAAAAAGAAAAAGAAAAATTAGGTGTCACGTCATTTAGAAATCATGTTTAGGGCATGCATTTTCATTAGCATTTTTTATTGAATGTTATTTTATTGATTGTGAACCCGCATGACCACCATTTGCATGTTAGTAGCTTAGGTTAAAATTAATCAACATTGCTTGCAAAATATTTTTGAAATTAAAATAAAAGGTACCAAAAGGGCGTTAGATTAATTTAGCGTAACCATGTCCCCGGACCTACTAAATCTCTGGTTCGCAATAGTAAAGTATTCTCCTGTACTTTACTTGGATTTCTAACCAGCCCTAATTGGTTAATGACGGCTCTAAATTGAGTATAATTGCATGTTTGAATAGATTAATTTCTTAACATCAAGTCGCGATTGGTAGGACTTGGGAGGGTCCGTGGCAAGTCTTTGGACTTAGTAATCCATTAGCCTTCTTTAGGTAATTCACCCTCAGGAAGGTCGCAACAGCTTGGCGATTCCACCGAGGACAGAGTTAAAACTCATAGTGGACATAGGCCTGTTTCATTTTTTTAAAAATATTTTGTTTGGCAACATGGAAACAAGGTACGCTCCTAACATGAAGTGTTAAATGTTCTTGCAAATGGGAGGTATAAGGGGAGTAGTCTTTGCTAACCCTTATTTTGCAGGATGGAGTTAAGGATGAATGGTTGAATTTAAACTATAAAAGTGTTGTTTTCAATGAAACTGTTGTGCATGTTTTATTGTTTTTAGCACTACACTATTGCACACATGACTTGCTGCCGGACCTGGGCTGCGATAGGATTCTTAGGATGGTATTGAGAATGATACTTCCTCTAAAGCGAGACTGCTATATAGAGGTTGACATTCTCTTCCTCGAAAGTTTTTCATGGTGTCGAATGTGTTTGTCCATATCCGCGAGACTGTGTGATTATTGGACATTCCATTCGACTGAGTCGGAATTAGGGGGACCTGACACGTTAATGCGAGACTGCAACGGTCAGATCATCCTCTTAGCTCCATTTTGTTAAGCCATCTAGATAGAAATCGAGCCCCATATTTCATGCGTGTGTCTATGTGATTGTCATCCCTTCCTAGTGAAAGTAAGTTGTTTAAATTCTCACTTCTGCAATTTACTTACTTACAATTTTGTTGGTCCATGACATTAGGTTTCGTTCCAACTCCCAAGATTGAGCTCCGAGGGTGGTGAAACAAATTAAGTAAAGAAGGTCAAGATTATGTGGACTCGATACTTGGATGGCTCACCCCCCTTTTGGATATCGGAGTCCATAGTGGTGTTTTGCAAGCTATATCACACTTTTGGTGTCTTGAGATGACTACATTTATTTTTTGTAAGAATGAGCTAACTCCAACACTGGAAGAGTATAGCGTTATCATGAGAATGCCCCTTGAGACTGAACTTGTTAGGCCACCTCTTGGTATGGAACCCACATCAATTTTATCTCAATTTCTAAGAATTAAAACTGATGAGGTTAAGAAAGTTTTGAAAGCTAATTGTAATGCATGCCCTTTCTCCTTTTTGGCTAATCATTTTTTAAATCAATCTTCAATGCGCCAAAAGAGTAGAACATTCATCTTAGCATTCTTCGGACTTATAATCTTTCCTCATCGAAAAAATGCTATTGATCCTTCGATAGCATGGGTGGTCAGACAAGCATGTGCTGGCATGAATTTTATAAACATGATCTTAATTGAGACATTTTTATCCCTCAATCGTTTTAAACAAAATGAAAAAAAAAATCATGAATGCTTCTCCTGAACTTTTACAAATTTGGTTTCTTTTTCACATGAAGGAGTTTGGTCATTTCATGTGTCGAGGTGAAATTGATAATTCTAGTTACCCAACAAAGAGATTTTCAATCTTAGAGAAAAAGTATACCGGAAAATCATTTTCTGATTGGGTGACTTTTCTTAAAGATCCAGATCTCAAGGGTTTCCTATGGTATGCTAAATGGTTCTATGTTAGTGTGGCTCGTTTCTCTTACAAAACAGATAATCCAATTCCACTTATGGGAATTACTGGTGCAACATCTTACTATCCTTATAGAGTGGCCCGCCAGTATCGAGCGCTCCGAGATATCCCACCTCCTTTCCGAGTGGATTTGTTTCAAGCCCGCTTCATGCGCAAGGATCACAAATACCTCGATGAGATCGAGCGTCTTGAAAATGCATGGAAGGAATGCCATACGGAAAAGATAGTGGTGCCTAGAAGATTGAAAGGAAATGAGAAGATTTTTCACGCCTCGGATTATTATATCCACCATCACGAGATCCCTCAAGCTTCCCGTGATACCTGAAGTGACCATGAAGCCCACTCGTAAAGCACAAATTGAAAATCTTGAAGAAACGGTGGAAAGGAAAGAAGCTCGTATTTATGAGTTGATTCGACAGAACAAGAAATTTCGAAAGATTATGATCTTCCAATTGTATATAGAAAAGAGTCACTAGATTTAGGAGTTTAATTCTGGCTTTATGATGTTATTTCAATTTCTTAGATTGATGTTTTAGGAATTTAATTTCCTAGGGAGTTATTTTAATGTTTTAAGTTGTTGTCTTTGGAATTTGATTTCACTTAATAAAATAAGCGATTGACGGTTGTCATGGACTAATCTCATTTGTTATGATACTTATTGTATTATTTTACATTGATAGGTAACAACACGGCTCATCCAAGATCACCAATCCGTACTCGTTCTAGGGCAACAATGGCTGATAACACTGAACAAGTGCGTGTTGCTGAACAAGCTCGTATCACCACCCTTGAAACAAAAATGAAGCAAGTCCTGAATGTTCTTGAGCAGCTTTCTAAACAAATTGATTCTCTCCAAGCAAACACTGCTTCACCACCTTCGCAAGTTGAAGTGGTGTTACCACAGCAGGCTCCCATGGCTGATCCAAGAGATAAAGGCAAGAATACGATCGCAGTTGGGCCATCAAGCTCTAAGGATGTCTCAAGGGAGAAAATTACTGACACGCCTCAAATTGTTGTTGATGAGGAGATACAAGTGATACAACCGATTGTATCGAAGACTGAGCAAGAAAAACGCTTGGCGAAAGTCGAGGAGAAACTTAAGTAGCTACAGGGTTCGTTTATCCAAAGCCCAACTGGATCTGTCTCATTATGCAAAGATCAAGATGCCAAAGAAGTTCAAAATGCCAGACTTTGAAAAGTATGATGGCACCTCTTGTCCGAAGATCCATTTGCAGACGTATGTGGTCAGGATGACCCAATATGTTGATAACATCCTCTTGATGATTAAACAATTTCAAGCAAGCTTGATAGGACCGGCATTGCAATGGTACATCATGAAAAAGATTAATTTGCTGGAGACCTAGGAGGATTTGACTGATGCATTTTTCAAGCAATATAAGTATAATATTGATGTCACTCCATCTCGAGAAGATTTACTTCGCATTGAGAAGAAGATGAATGAATCTTTCAAGGCATATGTCACGAGATGGAGGATTGTAGCCGCTTAGATAACTCCAGAGCCAACAGAAAATGAGCTGATGGATTTGTTCATGAAGACACTCCCGCCTGAGTATCGAAATAGAATGCTGGGATCGACTGCCGAGTCATTCAATCAGCTAATCCCTATTAGCGAGCGAATTGAAGTAGCATTGCGTGATGGATAGGCGTCTGATCAAACCAACTCATATGGGAGAGTATCAATTAAGAAGGATAAGGAACTTGTAGCGGAGGTTAATGCAGCTTATGTGCAACCACCTCGCCCTACCCCGAACACCTATCAGGGAGGAGCACGACCATTTTTTGGCCAGCAGAAGAACTCTTCCGAGCGTCAATTTACGCCTCTTCCTAAGCCATTGTCAAAGATCTTGCCAACCCTTCAGAAGAAAGGATTACTCGCTAAGGAGCCTAAGCGACCTAATCCCGAGCGTTTCCCCAACTATGATTCTTCCAAGACATGTGCTTACCATATGGGGGAGGTAGGGCATTCTGTTGACAATTGTTATATGCTGCAACATAAAATCCAAAATCTTTTGGTCGCTAAGGTGATCTCATTCCGCGATGCACAACCGAACATCCAGAATAACCCACTCTCTGACCACCCAGAAGCTGTGAATGCCATTTTCAATTTTGATGCTGAGCCGACCATGTTTTAGATGATGCATGAGGAAGCAAAAGTGATGGACACCTTGGGGCAACGAAGTGGCAAATTCGATTACTATGTAAAGTATTCGGTTCCTCCCAGCTCCTATTTTGACCCACGAGATATCATCCCAAATGGATGGGGTGGCATAGATGATTCCACATATCTAAAGATTTAGAGCTTTGATGATGCACTCAAAGGAATGAATGAATTATTTGAAGAGAATTTAGTGTTTGCCATCGATAAAGCTCGAGAGTAGGAAAATTTTAATTATTTGCACACTCCTCTACGCAGGAATCTTTATTGCTTTCCATATTTGCATATTTGCATTTTCAATTCTAGGATTTCCTTCATTTCAATAATGTAATTTGCTTTTCATCCAATAAAATACATGGAGATTTTCATTGTTTTAAGGGCATGTTGAAGTACACCAAACTAGCCCTGTGATGAAATCCTACTAAAAAGAAAACGACAAGGAGCTAATTTTGAAGGCTGGGCTTCTTCATGTTCCCTTGGAAATTTTTTTCAAAATAAAATAATTTTCCAGCATGCATCTAATTTACCCTGTTTGTTTAATTTAATTATCCGCTTTATGTTTCAGGTGCAACCCGGCACACATTTAAGGGAACTCTATGAGCTTCCTTGCAAAGAGGAGCAAGACACAGACACTTAACATCTTTGACTTTATCTTTTGGTGTGCAAGAATAGAGCATCATTTTTGTCATTATAGAATGCTTTCACATGATATTATGCAATTCATCAATTCCACTTGAAATTTATCAAAATGGATAATTCAGTGAAAGATGTCGAGTTACTTGAACATGCTAAATGAGGTGTGAAAGGCAAGCCTTATTCCATACACAGTCCCTTGTTTATACATTGTGAGGTGAATATGGAAACATTTTGTATTTCAAGGTGAAGAGTTTTCTTGCGAAAAGTACGACAGCTGAAATGACGAGAGGCAATTCATTTTTCTATCCCAAACACTACAGATGATCCATTGCTTAACTCCTTTGAGCCCATACACTTATGGATATTCTTTTCATAATACCCCTGTCAAGGACCACCCCACATCGAGGCAAATGGAGGTAAGTTGACACTGAAGGAGAGTGCAATGGAAAGAAATTTTCTTGCTCTCACTTGCATCAATCTTCAAGTCATGCTATTACATTGAATTCATGTGGTAATTTAAGTGCCTTAGGATGATGAAGAGCGTTTCTTTCACTATCCTACACACTTATATCCTTTGCATAGCCCACTTGAGCCTGCAATTTCATTTCTTTAAATCCAGTTGGTGACCATCCCCTACACTGGGGCAAGGCAAGAGACGGATGAAGACCCTTGAAGGTTCGAGTGTCATTTAAAGTATACTTGACACACGCATTGTGCGCAAGAACTGAAATCAAAATAGAACTAAGGGACATGAAAAAACAGTGTGCCTGGTAAAAGCAAGGCCAATACTTGTGAAAAGAAGAGAGGAATGACTGATGAATTGGGGGGCATGAAAAAAAAGCGGTGTGCCTGATAGATGCCCATCATCAAAGAAAATGATTTTAAAAGAAAAAATGTTGAAAAAAGATCTCCAGTTGAATAATCATTGGCATCAATGATAAACTCTTGAGCCAATAAAGAAATTTATCAAGAAGACAATCCGTGGCGAAGAAAACTGGTGGTAATGTCAAGATGATCACTAACTCTTACCCATTACACACATCTTTGAGCCTAACGATCCTTTCGTTTCTCAAACCCAAGAACCAAGCCTATGTTACGTCCCTTACAAAGTCTCTTCAGATTATGGCACTTGAATTAACATAGGAATTCATATGTTTTAAGTATTGCTTGAAGAAGTGCGAGCAAGATTATTTCTTTCTCATTTTGCAGGGTTCTTGACTTGTAAACCCGGAGATGATTATAGAATTGTTCTTTCAATTGCTTTGACTCAAAGAATCCATTTTTTTAAGCCATTGACCAAGCCCACATTACAGTACCTATTAAAGACCTCTCAGATTGGTAAGGTCGTACTGCTTGCAAGAAAATTCGAACTCTTGTCGACAAGATGATGTTAAGATTGAGTGATATATTCCCGCAATAATGGTCGGGACAAATAACCCCTTCTAAATGAGAGCGAGTGAAAAAGCCTTTTTCACACCAAAAGTGTCTCATTTAGCATGTTCAAGAGATTCACAGCTTAGTGAAAATTGTCTCGATAATTTTTCCTGGTGGAAGTTTGAAAAGCCATCATGTATGGACCTTCATTAAATTTAAAAAAAGAAAAAGAAAAATGAAATGAATTTTTCCTCAAAGACCAAAGGATTTGTCTTTGAAGCCCTGAGTTTGTTCAGTCATCTTGGTGCTTGATGAGAATTCCAAGTACCCATTTATAAAATGTTTTCAAATGTCTAGTTTGAGTTCCAGATGTTTAAACCTGTAAACGCTTGATGTGACTTCCAAGTGTTTGTCTTTTCAAACATTTGATGTGATTTCCAGATGTTTAGTAAAATATTTTCAAATGTCTAGTGTGAACTTTAGATATTTGAACCCTTAAATGCTTGATGTAACTTCCAAGTGTTTGTCTTTCCAAACGTCGATGTGACTTTCGGATGTTTAGTAAAAATTTTTCAAAGGTCTAGTGTGAACTCCATATATTTGAACCCTTAAATGCTTGATGTGACTTCCAAGTGTTTGTCTTTCCAAACGTCGATGTGACTTCCGGATGTTTAGTAAAAAATTTTCAAATGTCTAGTGTGAACTCCAGATATTTGAATCCTTAAATGCTTGATGTGACTTCCAAGTGTTTATCTTTCCAAACGTCTGATGTGACTTCCAGATGTTTAGTAAATGTTTTCAAATGTCTAGTGTGAACCCCAGATATTTGAACCCTTAAACGCTTGATGTGATTTCCAAGTGTTTGTCTTTCCAAACGTCTGATGTGATTTCCAGATGTTTAGTAAATATTTTCAAATGTCCAGCATGAATTCCAGATATTTGAATCTTTAAATGCTTGATGTGACTTCCAAGTATTTGTCTTTTCAAACATCCGATGTGATTTCCAAGTGCTTGGGATCTGATGAGAGTTCTAGATCTCTAAAGACATTGAGCCTTTCAATTATCTGAAGAGATTTCTAGATGTTGGTCAGGCCTCATAGGAATCATTTCACACCTAATAATACTTTTCTGAATCTCCAGATAAGTATGACAGGTACGTGTTCTTCTTTGCATTTGCATTTCATTGAGTGAGGACACATTGAGATCTACGTCCTTGATCAAATCAATTTAAATGTCTCTTCAACTTTTTTTTGATCGGTCATACTCTAATCCTATTTTAACTCTCGTTCTCAGACTTTTACCCTCCTCCTTGCAGGGCGTGGGAGTCAAAACCCACACCTGAAACTAATTCATCCCCAACTCAACCCCCTGAAAAGGTGGGGATTCAAACCCCCCACCTCCCCCTTCCATGTTGAAAGGGTGGCCACTCGGGTAAACCCCAGTGGTTGTCTCTTCAACTTAGATACTAGAGTTCTTTGCCTTTAAATAGATGAGTCTATTTAGTTCTAGAAAGAGAGTCATTTTCAATAAAAATTCACCTTTAGAAAGTCATACGCTAAGAGTGATGTTTTTGAGAAGTGTTCAACAAAACCCTATTTATATAGTGCTAATACAAATAGATTCAAGGTGTTGTTTCTTGGAAAATATAATTCACGAAATCACTTAGCATCGTTGGCAAGAACTAATAGCCCTAAAGAGATTTGGTTAGCCATTTCTCACCTCTTGTTTAATTTCTTCGCAAGTTTATAGCATCTACCAAATATATTTGGTTTATAGCATCTACCAAATATATATATATATATATATATATATATATATATATATTGGCTCAGTGGTTAATAAATTTGTTATTGCATTCTTAGTCATATAATCTCTATTTTTGTTTTTCTAGTCACAACAAATAGCATTACACATCTTTCCTTAAATATGTTAACTTTCCAATAATCTTAAGGCAATTATTTATCTTTGGTCGTTTGTTGGATTTATTAGAAAATCAAGATGGTCGATAATAATGAAGTACACATTAATGCCCAAAATGTTTCTAAAGATGTTCCTATGGTCATTTTGATCGCTCCTGGGGGAGAGGTTCATATCTCGATGCCTTATGTTGTGATGACCAATGTTGAGAGCCTTCGGGCTGAAACCATCTATGGTGGTATGGGTATAAATCAACAGATTTTTTTTTTTCCTTCTTTGATGGTTTCAAATTTGGTAACACCAAATGAGAAACCAGAGAAATTCATTAGTGTGGGTTTTAAGTAGTGGTGGCATAAGATATTATTTTATTTGACCAAGCTGAATTTGGTCAAGTACTTATTGGGGGTTTGCCTAGTAATTAGTCTATATGAGAGAGATGTCACAACACTCCGAGCATTGGAGGCTTGAAAGCAATGGGACTTCCTATGCCTAAACTATATTCTTAATAGTTTAGTAAATTTCATATATAATGTTTATTATAACATTAAACTGCTAAATAGTTGTAACATCCTCAATTCAAACCCCTAGTTAGACCATGAGGGATGAACTATGAATCGGTACATCGGTAATGAAAATAAGCTATGATTCAATCCTAGGAATTGTTCATGAGTTGACTAGCTGATTAGGGGTTAGGCAATTCAAAATTAGGATTGCGATAGATCAAAGCAATCAACCATGAGAGGACCATTCGACCATAAGAATTGCTATTCAACCATAAGGATTGCTGTGGACGATCACGTGTTGTCATGAGTTAGTCAATGGATAGGTATACATCGATTTAGCTCAAGTATATACTAGTCGTGGGTGACGCTGCATGGTCAATCTATTGAACGTGAATGACCCTAATCCAACCCCAAGCGATCGTGAGTCAAGGTAGGCTAATCGATCTTAGTCAATTACATGACAATCAAGGGTCATTCATGGATCAACCAAGCTCAATTGAAAGTCGCGCATAAAACCCTTGATAGGCATCAAACTTAATTTGAGTCTGGTCGCGTGAATTTTGCCAATGCCACTTGAATTCGTACAAGTCGCGTTAAAGTTGTTTTCGATGGAAACTTAGCCACAAGCCCCGGTTCAATTGTAGGCATGGACTGTAGATGTTATCAAGACATTTCTTTCAAATTGAAATATTTTTAATGAGCATGTTAATGCATTAATTAAGGAATGCGCTAATTTAAGGATATGAACTTTGTCGAACCTAGATGTGAGTCAAATTTAGCCTATTAAG
Source organism: Eucalyptus sideroxylon (assembly GCA_014182405.2). Taxonomy (NCBI): domain Eukaryota; kingdom Viridiplantae; phylum Streptophyta; class Magnoliopsida; order Myrtales; family Myrtaceae; genus Eucalyptus; species Eucalyptus sideroxylon. The sequence goes on along the minus strand of CM024554.2, from coordinate 27,960,354 downwards.
ATTTAAATTGAGGTGGGACAAACTTTGTTAGGCCATAGACACTAAGGTAGGCCCCACTTTTGGGCATGAATGGAGGAAAGGACCAAATTGCCCTTTAGGCATTTGGCCTTGGATAAGGCATATGGCCTAATGGAGGGCCAAGATGTGTTCTTGAATCCCAAGTTTGGGGCAATGATGATGAGAATGACAATAATGGATGTTGCATTAACGCTTGATGGATAACCTTCCTCTCCAAGCTTTCTTCTGCTCCTCCTCCTCCTCCTCTCTCTCCTTCTCTCCTTCTTCATTCTTCGAACACCCCTCATCTCTATCTTTCTCTTTTTTTTTCCCTCTCTTTTCCTTCTCTTTCTCCTCACGCCCATGTCCCTTTACTTGTCTACTTTGGTTGCCAGCTGTTATGCTACCGTTTGCTACACGCCGCCGTTACAATCCCCACACTGCCCATCCATTTGACCGTGCTGCGCCATCCATAGTCCCTACTGTCACTGGTTGCTACACTGTGTGCTGCTGTCCGCTTGGTCATTGCCACAAGCCTCACCTGAATACCCCTCGTCCTAGTTATAAGTAGATTTCCTAATCATTAGCTAAGCCATTGCGTTACACGACTTGGATTTCAAATCGTCCTTAGTGCCACAAGACTATTCTAGGTTGTGTAGCATCATGTGCTTAATTTTGTATGGTTTTCTTATTATATGCTTGAGTCATATGGTTTGGGTTTGATTGAGGAACAAGTATATGAAGGTTGAGGTTACTTGGGTTTGGCGTAGGTTATGGAAAAGGTTCACTTAGGCTAGACTCGTCGTGACAGTTGTTATAGATTGTTTGTTATGGTTATTTATGCTTGATTTCCTTATCTGAATGCCATGGATGATCGCATGAGTGATATATGATGTGATCTTGGTTTATAGATGTCCATAGGTCATGGTTGAAACTTGAATTCACATCGAGCCGCTAAATCTAGAATGGCATTGGTTCTTGGACGTGTGTGGAAGTGTGTCGAGTCGGGTCATTCTCTTTGTTCAGCAATATTGAGGCATATCGTTCAATCCGGGTTTGATTTAGGCTGGTACTCGAGCGTTATGGGTCAAGTCATGATTCTAGTTTCATGCACGACATGCTTTATTGTTGCATATATAATAGGGCATGAATTACATATGACTTGGCATGCCCTTGGGGCATTCATATTTGGACTAATGAGAGATAAAACCGATTGCTTGAATGCTTGATTTGTGTGGTCATATGAGGAATGCTACCGTTGATGGATTTCGAGATGATGCCCCCAAGTCAACAGGATGCCCCCACGTCAATGGAATGTTGTTCATAGGATATTTTATTTATCAAAATGATGTTTGATGGATTTCGGATGCCATGCTTGAGGTAGCAAGACGATGTCCAGGAGGTTTCTGAGTCGTAAAGTTTTAATTATGTTTGATTAATAACTAAACTCGAGATAGCATGGTAGTATGGGATGTCATGTGATTCTCGAGGCATCAAATATGTGTGAAGTGTTTGAGTGCTATACATATACCTTGAAAGTGATATTATGGCTTGCACATGTATGGCATGGTCTTAAATGAGATGCATGAGATACGTATATGATTTAAATATCATTTTAGTGACTTATGTGGCACATGCATACTTTGATTGACTTTGTCTATAAATTAAGAGGCATGTAGATGTCCTCCAAGTCGATGTTTGAGTCTTAAAGGCGTTAATGATGATGTGGATGCTCATATTTGTCATGTGTGAATATTCTAGTTATTATTTGCACTAATTGTGTCTCGTGTGGATTTAAATGCCTTTGTTTAGGACTTGAGGGATATAGGTTAAGGTTAAATCCTTTTCTATTTATAGTCAAGGAAAAATTTAGGCTTTGCAAATGATCTGCCATCAACATGTTTAGGTTGAAGAATCATAAGGCTCACATGCGAGGCATCCGCCTATACAAGGTTTAGGATATTTATTTATTGAGTTTTCAATTCATAGTTGTGCTTAACCTTCAAAGGTCGATAGATATGGACCCTTTATCGCACTACTTCATGCCCTTTAGAGTGCCAGTTCACATGGAGACCATGGTGATAGATGTATTTAGGGAGGACGTTGTCTTCCGACGGGTCATCACCACCATTTGGGTTGACAAGAGGTACTACGACCTTGTCCCGCATTACTGCCGAGTGTGATATGCATGGTTCAGTGGAGACTTGTTCAGACCCCTCTATGGGTTCCGTGGTCCTCCTAGGTTAGGTGAGGACGTAGGCCCCGTAGACAGCCTGATGGATGATGCTTAGGTAGCAGGTCTGGGTAGGGAAGCCTCTTTTGCTTAGATCTTGGTGGAGGAAATAGGCTCCGCCTTTGCAACTTTCAACCCCCTCCCCTATTTATATCTTTTTGAGTAGGTGGGCTTGACTAGATCAGAAACTTGAGAAGTGAGGGTCTGTAAATTTGTAAATGTTCTAATTAAATAATTAAAGCTAGAAAGTTATGGAGTAAGTTTGTGAATGTGTTTCCCTTTAACTGTCCATTGTTTGTTTGCTATTGCTTGTGTGATTGGAGATTATAGGCTTCTACATGTGCTTAATGAAAGATAATAATGAATGGGATGACGACACCTCTTGGGACGTTGTGAATTAATCCTAAGGTTGAGGACGTCGCATTCCCAAGCCGAGATTAGGGCCTGGGGCGTGACAATAGTCATAGGAGTAATTAGAAAAGATATACAAGACTAAGGACGTAGACAACTAACTAGAGATTTATGGTTGCCATATTCCTAGACTTCAGGATGAGAGATTCTAAATCTATCATAAATTGGATTTAGGAATTACAAATAATTCTAAATGACATTTTTGTTGAGGGAAAGCTGTTTAGTGAATCATTCCAAGTGACGGCTATTATTGAGAAGCTACCTCCAAGTTGGTCAGATTTTAAAAATTATTTGGAACACAAATGGAAAGAGATAAGAGTTGAAGATCTTGTTTTGCACCTCAAAGTCGAGGAGGACAACATAAGGAATGAAAACCCTCCTATTAAATCAAAAGTCAACATTTTTTAGTCTTCCATAAAAGGCAAAATAGGAAGAGGAGGAAATCTTTTCAAGGAAAAGGCAAGCAAAAGGAATTTTCCTAGAGATTCTAATGGGCATGTTTTATTTGCAATAAGCTTGGCCGTCGGGTTAAGCATTGCAAGAAGTGACTAAACAAAGGTGAAGGAGATGGAACAACCAAAATGCTGAATCTGACAAAGTAGGAAGATGATGAAAGATCGACTATTGCAATGGTGTTTGAGGTATCCTTAGTGTTTAACAATACCAATTGGTAGTTGGACATGGGTGCCACAAATTGCATTTGTGTGGATAAACATATCTTGTCGTCTTATGAGAAAGCTAATGAAGAATAGAAGCTTTATATGGCTAACTCTACATTAGTAAATATTGCTGAGAGAGGAAAGGTGATCCTTAAATTTACCTATGATGAAGAAATTGCTGTATTAAATGTCCTACATGTACTAAAGATTCGAAAAAAATCCCATTTGTGATCCTATCGTGTCAAGAAGGGTTTTGATTCTAACAAGTTTGTACTTCCCAAAGGTGGGATATATTTGGGGAAATGGTACTTATATAATGATCTTGTCAAAACTATTGTGGTTGTCACTGATGTCAGCTTAAAATTTTTGTACCAAAAGATTATTAATGAAGAGAATTATTCATTTTACATTGTCGTGTCTCCTTATCTAAGGCATAGTAAATTAAAACATGTAAACTATAGTAGAATGAAATAGCTCGCAAACTTGGGCTAATTCCAAGGTTTGAGTTGAATTCCCATGACAAGTGTGAGACTTGTTTTAAGGCTGAATTTGTTCAAAAACCATTCAATTCCTTGAAAGAATGAGTGAATACCTACAACTAATCTATAGTGATCTATGCAATTTAAAGTTTGATCAAAGTAGATTTAGAAAGAAGTACTTCATCGCTTTTGTAGATGACCGTTATCGATTTTGCTATTTTTATCTATTAACCAGCAAAGATGAGGCTATGTATAAGTTTGTTAAGCAAAAAAATGGGGTTGAGAATCAACTTGACAAACAAATTAAAGTGCTTAGATCTAACAATGGAGGAGAATATACTTCTTCCAATTTAAAGGAGTTGTTTGCTAATTTGGGAACAATTCTCCAAAAAGCTACACCATATACCCCACAACAAAATGGAGTAACTAAGGACGCATTTGGTAACAATTCTGTTACCGGGAACAATCTTTGATCAGAAATGTTTTTTTTTTTTTAATTCTATTACCAGGAACAATTTATAAGCATTTTAAGCCGTTTGGTAACTATCCAAGATTTTTTTTATTTGGAATGGAATTTCATTTGGTATTGTGCTCAAAATTTCAACTCCAAATCATTTTCTTTTAATTTTTAAATAATTTTATTACTTTTTTCTCCTCTTTTCTTGTTTTCTGTTTTTCCTTTCTCTCTCCTATTCTTCTTCTTCAAGTGGCCGGTCGCTAGTCTGGCGACCGGCTAGATGAGGGCTAGCGACCTCACCGGAGTGTTGTTAGCCCTTGGCGAGGCCGGCCCTTGTCGGCCAAGTCTCGGTGGCAGTTAGGTGAGGCTTGCCCAGCCTTGCCGAGGCTTGGCCTCCCAGATCTGGCGAGGCAAGCCTCGCCGAGGTTGGGTGAGGCTTGCTTGGCCATTGGTGGGGCTAGGCGAGCTTCACTAGATCGGGGGGATTGCCTGGCCACCGATGGGGTTGCACTAGATCACAAGGCCCATTTGGCCACCAATGGGGTTGGGCAAGCTTCCCCAAGGTTGGGCGAGGCCTGCTGGCCACCCGTGAGGCTCGGCCTCATCAATGGCTTGGCTTGCTTTCGGTGAGCTCGCCGGACCTTGCTTTAGCTTGGTGAGCCTTCGGCAAGATTGCCAGATCGATTGTTAGCAACCGGCGATGGTGGGCAGCAGACGGTGGCCGGCGGTGGCGGTAGATGAAGAAGAAGAAAATGGAAGAAGAAGAAGAAGAAAATGGCTTGATTCTTAGATTTGTTCTCGGGAACAAGAATCAACCTTTTTTTTTTTTTTAATTCTGGATTTTGTTCCAAATCCATTTCCGAGAACAAAAAAATAGAAATTTATTCTCGAGAACAAAAATTTTATCAAATACACTTCTATTCCAAAATTACTCCCGAGAACAAAAAAATTAGAATTTGGCACTGTTGGGATAGTTATCAAACAGACCATAAATGGAAGGATAGAACTCTAAAAGAAATTGCTACGCCATGCTCTTAAGTTCAAGCTTACCATGTCAGAACTTGTGGCGGGAGGTAGTTCTCACTACAACTTATATTCTTAATAAAGTACCCCACAAGAATGTAGATAAAACATTATATAAGTTATGGAATGGAAGGTTATCATCCTACAATTTTTGAAAGTGTGGGGATTCCTAGCCAAGGTGATGATACTTCCTTCTAAACAAACTTGTGTGGGACCATAAACTAAGGATTGCATATTCATCAGTTATGCTCAAAATAGCAGTGCACATAGATTTTTGGCTTATAAATATGAAAATGTGGAAATCCATACCAATACTATCTTAGAATCGAGGGATGTTGAATTCTTTGAGAATAAATGTCTTGCAAAAAGAAATCAAGGTTAAACTTCTCAAAAGAGAACTAGAAATTCAAACTTTGAGAATGATGAAGTTGAAACCAAAGAAGCTAAACTTTGAAGAAGCAAGAGGTTGCGGATTGAAAATTTTTTCGAACTTTCATGTTAGAAGGTTAGCCTCAAATATTATCTGAACTACATGTTAGAAGGTGGGTCTCAAACATTTAAAGAGGCAATGTCATCTCCCGATGCTCCTTTCTAGAAATAAGTTATTGTCAATGAGATGATTCTATCCTAAGTAACTATAGTTGACAATTGGTTGATCCTCCACTTGGAAATAAACCATCTAGATGTAAATGGATATTAAAAAGGAATCATAAAATTGAAGGTTCCATTGATAAGTATAAAACACGGCCTATTACCAACTAATTTAGACAAAGAAAGGATATACACTACTTTTATACTTTTTCTGTAACAAGAATAAAATTGATTAGGATGTTGCTTGTTATAACTTTGCCATACAATCTGCAAGCACATTAGATGGATGTGAAAGCTACATTCTTTAGTGGTGATATTCACAAGGAGATTTATATGGAATAAAAAGGATTCAAGGTCAAAGAACAAGAATATAGCTTAATCAATACAAAAATTGAGCAAATAAACAAGTAATCCTAGTCTCATTAGAATGCTCTATTAAGAGTGTTATGTTATCTAAAAAGAACTAAAACCTACATATTGCAATATGGCAAATATCTAGCTATTTTGAAAGGTTATAGTGATGCCAACTGGATTTCAGATTCCGCTAAATCAAAATTGATTAGCGGATGTTTGTTCACGCTAGGAGGTGTTGCAATATCATGGAAATCATCAAGGTAAACTCTAATAGCATGCTCTATGATGAAATCTGAGCTTGTTGCTTTGGATAAAATTGCTTAAGAAGTAGAGTGGATTCAACAATTATTAGAAGATGTTTCGTTGTGGCCAAAACAAATGTAAAGCATAGACAAATCTGTCTTAAACACAATATTGTTAGGTAGTTACTCTCGAGTAGAATAATTTCTTTAGACTTTGTGGAGTCAAAGGAAAATATTACTACTCTACTAACAAAAGATTTGTCGAGAGAGTAGGTAAATTATACATCAAGGGGATTGGGATCAAAAGCCTTAACTCAAGAAAGAAATTCCAAAGTGGAAACCTAACCTAGCGATTAGAGATCCCATAGACAAGGTTCAATAGGATAATGCAAATTTTGGAATTTCTAATGTGTGCATTGTCTCCCATTTCCATGATGCAACAATGCTTTCTACATCATTTTAAAGTTACACTATGCATTTAATGATTTCTAGAACTAGGATTTCAACATTCTAGTAAGATATGGTAGGATATCTTTAATAGAAATGTATTGTGGAGCTAGCCAACTCCATAAAAATCTTTAAAGGCTAGATTATTTTAAAGCATGCATGAATCTCAAGAGGTACAAGGCTAAAAGAATTAACATAACTGAGAATCAATCTTAAATTGGAGACACTCTCTGTGAGGTCTACTGTTTGGGCTTCAACAATAATTGGCAAGTCAAGACTTAGTTTATCGACTAGTTAAGTAAGTCCAATAGGCTTTCATTAAAGAATATTCAAAGTGAAAGCTACCAATCTGTAGTTTATCTCCATAGGCACACTTGGAATTGTTCAAGTCAAAAATGTTATGTTGCGCTATTAATGTGGAGGATTGTTGTAGTTATAGGTTATTAATGGCTCAACATTAGTGGGACTTCTCTTCAATTCACGTGCAATAGCTTTAATGGACGGGTTAATGGATGCATTTATGGACGCATCTCTTTAGCTCTCATGTGTAGCAATTTTAAGATGTCTCTTCAATTCCAATTCATGATAATAAAGTTTTTTTTTTTTTTTTTTTTGCCTTTAGAAAAATGACATATAGTTTTTATTGAAAGGAAAGTAACATAATGATGCAACGGTCATCCTTTGGCATTTTCCTTTTTTTTAGAAAAGCTACATGATGTGAATACTAAAACATTAAACTATGACTCACTAAAGAAAGGCAACATATGGCGTGCATATTATGAAATCTATATGACCTAAATAACATTTTTTGTTCTTTTTTGTTTTATTAATAGAAAATTAACATAATCTTAAAAAAATCAAGGTGCATCGCTTTAAACATGAAATGTGTATGGACCTAAGTTCTAAATATGACATATGATGCATGATATGTGACATGTACATAAAGATTAAGTACCAAATGATGCATCGAAATATATGTCCTATTGATAATTCACTAGTTCAACTCAATGACATATTATCTTAATGCGAATCAATTATGTGAAGCAATCCATAAATTTGCCGTGAAAAGTCAAAATAATAAAAAATCTAACCCAACGTGTCTCGGCTCAATATTTTTGATTTATAACTTAATATGACAAATTTCCTAATCGCATAATGATAAAATAAATCAGAACAAATCAAGTCAAAATCACAAACTATGAAACATAATATTTGATCTGAATTTAGTCTAAAAAAATTACCTAGTCAAGGGCACGGCTTTTTGTTGCTAATAACAGCACCTGCACAAAGAGAAATTAGAGAACAGCCCCAAGGAAAAATCATGTCTCGATGTGGGGGTGTAATTTGGCCGATTGTGTACGACAGGAGAGAACCAGTATCGGAGCAGCCATGTCAAACTCACAGCAACATTGGTTCGTCCAGTAACAAAAGTGATAAAAACCGGTCAACTTGACACAACATTGGACGGTAACCCTAGGGCCATAGGAACGGGCAAATGATCTCTGGAAAACAGTGGTGGCGAGCGGCGGCTACTAACTGGACAGCCAACAACAATGGGCAACAGCGGCAAAACTGGACAGCAAATTGACCACAAGCGGCAGTGGTGAAAGACAACGAACTGTGGAGTTGAACGGCGACAAACGACAGCAACACGGCAGTGACAAAAGACGGCGAACAGGAGTGATGCAGTGGGGATGAACAGTGACGAACAGTAAAAGATAACAACGCAACAGTGAACGAGTACGTCCTTGCGCGGGCCTCACTAGGTGTGAACGCCGGAACAAAGAGGCACGGTCTGAGACTCTCAGCAGGATGAAATCACACAGCAACGGCAATAGGGTCTTGGTGTCTCTCTCTGGGTATCTCTCCCTCTCCAATGGCCACCCTCATGAAACCTCACCAACGGATTGCCAATTTCTCCCCCCGTGAACGAAGCCTTGCACTCTCTATTTATAGGGGAAAAAAATCAAGTTTATTTTGCAAGTGAAGATTTTCCAATATGATTGCATATATTCACTCAACCGCTCAAGATCATCTTTTGAAAATAGAGGATGCGCTCAAGAAGAAAATGGCTCCAAAATCTAAAATCTTTTGTGAAGATTTTCCAAGATAATTCACACAACTGCCGACAATCGTATTTTGAAACGAGAGGATACGCTCAACAAGAAAAATGCTCCATATCCAAAATCTTTCAAAATCTCCATCCACAACCAATTTTTTATTTTATATGTTATCTATTATCCTCTATTTTTTTATTTTCTAAAAAGTTTGATCCTAAATGTTATTATTACCTAAATGCAATGCTATGAAATGCTTAATGTAATTTTTATATGATGAACAAGTAAGTAGCACAGTCAAAATTAGGTGTCAACACTTATTTTACCCTATTTTCGGATAAATAAAATTTTATAAAATCATTATTTATATTATAGAAAAAGAAACGAGGGGCTCGGGGGCTAGGGTTCTTACTCTCGAGCGGGCCTAGGGCCCACTTCGCCCAAACCCATCTCGCCCCTTTTCTTTCCCTCGGCCCAGCCCCCTCCTTCTCTCCTTCCTCCCTCCCAATTCCTTCCCCTGCAACTCGCGCGCGCATGGGCTGGAGCAGCGCAAAGACCGGCGAGAGATTTGGACGGATGGGACGCGGATCAAGCGCCTTCAACGCTCGCCCGGCTAAGGGCGGCCGAGCGAGTTCGGCGCTCTGGGTGAAGAGAAATCCCCCGGGGGTCGAGGAGAGAGAGAGAGAGAGAGAGAGAACCAAGTGAGATCAGAACTCGCGGTAGGTCTTGGTTCGAGTTCTTGCGTCTTTCTTTCAGCGTCGATTTCCCAAGGATCCCGGCTCGGAGGCAAGCGAGGCGAACGGATGTAGCCCGATCTATCGAGCTCGTCCAGCGTCCGCCGCCGCCGCCGCGGCCGAGCCGAGTAGGGTTCCTCCATCCGAACGCCCCCTCATGCCCTGTTTTTATCCCCTGTTCGGGCACGCCGGACCGAACCACCGTAATCCTGTTCGTGCGAGTTTTCGACCTCATCTAGGAAGGGGCTGTGGTCACAAGGTCTTAGATGTCAATTACTGTGAATCCCGGCTCGTGCCCAGGCTTGGTTGTCCTCGTGTTTCAATCCTTGGTTTGCGTATGTTAAGTGTTCGATAAAATGTCTGAGCCAGATGCCTGTTCATGCTTTTCATTGTTCCAAAGAATTGCTGTCCTCTTGCTTAGATTGCGCATAAATGAGCTGTCCCTGCGCCAATGTCGAGCCTCACTCGTCCATTACTTGCTCTTTTGGCCTAAGTTCATGTTTCAAAGAAGTTTGTAGCATCCTCTTAGCCGCCACCCATCGCATGTTCGATGAAATGACTGACTGCAATGTTATGCGTCCTCCGTCCGTCTTTTGGCGTTCATGGTTTGTCAAATGCGTTTTGGTAGTGATTCGTGCAGCGCCCGAATCATTTAGATTAAAGCTTGAGTCCCTTTAGTTGTTTGCGTCCGCCCACCCACGTTCTTGATCCTTGGGGAAAAATTGAAGCATGATATGAATGCTTGTGTGAAGTCGTAAGAGTGAGAGGAGAGATTGGCTAGAGAGGTGGGGCTGAGCTTTGAATTCTGAGATCCTCGTGCGGTCGTCCTGAACGTTGGGGCGTGCTGGTAGGTAAGAGGGCAATTAAGATTCTCTCTCTCTCTCTCTCTCTCTCTCCATCTGGTAGGCAAGAGGGCAATTAAGGTTGTCTCATTCTCTCTCTCTCTCTCTCTCTCTAATCTGACAGCGTGCAGGGAGGGAGAGGTAAAAGCAAAAATGTAAAAGGAGTCGTTTTTCTTGCTAGTTGTTCGGAAGGGGCGCGATCCGGGTCGGTCGGGCCGGATCCAAATAGGGCTGGTGCCCAGTCGACCGGCCGGGTCAGTTTATAATATTGTTATTTTAAAAAAATTAATTAGATAATGAAAAAATAAAAAGAAATTGAAAAATTAGATAATATTCTCAGGTGGATCCATGGAACCGATCTTGACGCCAAACAATTTTGGTTTTCAATCGAAATTGCTAGTTCTTCGCTCGACCTATTCTTCTTCTCCTCTTCATGTAGCCCCGCTTCTTTGCATGCTTGCTTTTTGCCCACTCATTGCTCACGTTTTGTCAAGGACTCAAGATGTGCTTTGGACTTTTTAGCTTATGGATCTCTCCATTTGGTTTGACTAGAGATTACCCAGCCCTACTTCTTCACAATCTTGACTTCATTTTTTTAGTTATTTGATTTGGGTTTATTAATTAGTAATTTTAATTTTTTTAATAGTAAAAATTAATATATTATTTTAATATAATCAGTCCAGTCCGGGTGGGCGGATTCGCCCATGGAACCAGGAACTGGACCGGTACCCACCGATTTTCATAAATTGGAATTGGGAACCGGATAGGTTCCCTCAAAAACCACTTTTTCCGGGTGGTCTGGGCGGGTCCCAGTTCTTTTGCACACCCCTACTTTAGGGAGAGAGTCTGCTGCAAATCAATCATACAATTGCTCACATACTCAATTTTTTCTTAATTCTAAAGGTTACATCGAAACATATAGTGTGTACACTACTCTTCTCTTGCCAAGAACCATATATATTTAGCCCATTTTTTCCTTCTTGGTTCACATAAGAATCTAATTCTTTACCCAACTAGGGTGCATTTAGTAACATTTCTATTCTCGAAAATAATTTATACTAAAAAACATTTTCTTTTCTATTTTTTACTCTTGGATGAATTTTTGAGCAAAATAATGTATTTGATAACTACATAAAATTTTATTCCCATAATAGAAAAAGAATATAAATGCATTTGATACGACCCTACAAATTTATACTCCCAATTTTCTCATTTAATTTATAAAAATGTCGGTGGAGACTTAACAATTCATGTTTGGATAAAACTAGACTTTTGTAAAGCCTTTGTAAATCCAATGTAATAGTTTGTCAAAAATAAATGGCTGGAAATGGCAACAGAAAGTTTCACTAGTTTATAACTCACAATATAAGGAGATTGACAATAAATCTTTGGGCATTAATAAACAAATGCATAAACCTTTTGAGCTTTTTTAGCTACAAAAAAAAGAGCAAACATTGTAATGTCACACTCCCACCCCACCTCTGATATGAGAGCGTGACTCGACAGGTCAGCATTGACGTCCCAGGCATGTCGATCGTCCCAAAAATATTTTATTTTTGATTAAGAACATGCATAAACGAATTAAAAACAATCCCCCATACACAAACAAACATGAAAGTCGGGCAACATGTATACAAGTCAAGCAAACAAAAGCAACATATATTCATACATATATACACATATCAAAAGTTATTATGATTACATGCCCATGTTAGTACTGGGCTACTTATCTTCATTACCACGCATTGACGATTAAAAGGCCAGGGTAACCTAGCTCCTCTATTGAGCTCCTCCAAAAATGACCTCCATCCTAAGCCCTTTTTCCATGATGCTCCCGTAGGATCCACCAAAAGGATGAGGCCTCGAATGGGACCTAAAGCGTCCCCATCAAGAATGAGGCACCAAGACTCCTACACACGGAGAACTAAGGTGTCTACCCCTTCTTGGACCCATACAATGGTAATATACTTCCGGTAAGTGACGTCCTCTTCTAAGTTTACCATATCCATCATGGTAGTAATTATATCAATTGGAAGACTGGGAGGGACGGGCGGTAGGGTTAGTTCACCCATCCCACACCTAAAATGGTGAAAACAACAAAAGTGAGTCAATGACTCAGTAAGTAGAAATCCATAATTCTCCTATAGGATGATGTCTCGCCATTGATCCTCGGATACAAGATTACCACCCACTTGCCGATGGCAAATCAATAACAAGATTCATGCCTTGCCTTGTTTATGCATATGAAGGACTCTCGATCAGTTATGTTCTTTCAAGCATCAAAGACAATGAGTTAGTGCATAAAAACAAGTCCTCCAAAGATCCATGACTTATAATCATTTCAATAACTAAGAAGGATGCATGCATCACATAAAACTTATTTAAGTACTAAGTGATCCGATGCAAACATATACTCAAATTGATGCAATGACTCAACAATACATATACAAAAAAACCAGCTTTTGCAAGCCTCAATTCCGATATTAGTGCAAGCATCAATTCAAGCATCACACATGCATTGGTCATGGACCACACGTGGACTTCCAGTTTATTTCAGTCAGTTCAGTTAGTCGAAATCCATCGATTCTTCCAATATCAATCGGGCATCGGTCTCCCATTTGGCAACCAGCATCATCTTGATCTCATTATTAGGACGGCATCCAGGGCGACCTCCAAGCATCGGCCTCACCTGAGCCGGCATCGTCCACAAACTCAATATCGGGATGGCATCCAAGGCTTTACCCCAGGCAATGACTTGGCATACCCCAACATTTATAGTAAAAGTCCATCATGTATCTATGCATTCAAACATCAACCAATCCATTTTTATCTTGAATCATTAGCCGAATGAAAGGTTGAAGGCATGCCATACAAAGTGAATCAATGATTTTTATGCCTTATTGCTAGATTCTTGTCGGATGCGATTCAAGCTCATGGTCTAACTTAGAATCGTTCGCCTTGGCTTTGACATCGATCTGTGACTTGTCTCAAGTAACAACACGTCTCAATGTTGTCCCTAAATCAAGTGTAGTGTAGGTTGTGCACCCACTTCGACACACATCCAAAGTCACATGAGACATTTCCTCGACATTTGGGTGTGTTCGACATCCATGTGAGACCATGAATTTACTTAACGCAACAACAAACAAATAGAAACACAACAAGCATAATAATACAAAGCCAACACAAGCAAACAATGACATGATCCTAAAATCGATATGTGTAGCACATCGCCTTACCAAAGAGTTAGGAAAGTTTACTTACAACTTTTGAACCTACCTCCAAGATGCTCATTTGGTGACTAGATGACTCCTAAGGTGGCTTAGTGAGGAAGGCATGAAAGAGAGGAGAGAAAGGGAGAGGAAATGAGAGAATGATTAACTCTTAAAATGTGAGGATGACTCATCCTATTTATAGCCCTCTTCCTCTTAGATTTTTATGCAAAATCATGATTACACCTAAATAATGAGTTAGCTTACCTATCTTCTCGAGTTGGTGCGTAGGTTCTTTGGTGTTGGCTTGTGATTGGTCAACCTATTTGCTTGCTCTCCAAGTTTTTAGGTTATGAGGCATTATGGCCTATTTCTTTAAGGGACACCTCAACTTGGCATTGATGAACTAGAGTCTAGAGATATTTAATTTATTCTCATCCTAATCTAAGAAGACTCTAGATTGGCTTGTTCCTCAAGTTGGGCGGGCAGCCCCCTTACCCTCCAAGTTGGTCGTGTGACTCTCTTATCCTGGAATGAAAAATAGTTTCAAGCAATTTCCAAAATTAGTGTCATTATTCTATCAAATGGGCTTGAAAAATTATGAAATTTTAATATGTTTTAGAGAAGATCTTAAATAATTTTTTTTTTTATGAATGAAGCCTAGCAAAATTCATTTTGTCGAAAGAGAACCAAATCACTGAAATAACCCAACAATTCATCCGTTAAGCAGATTCAACAGTCGGAGAGAAAGACCCATTTTGAAATCCAAATCTTCATAAAACTCTTTGAAATTTTAATATGTTGTATATATGAATTCCATTTAAAACTTTTGTGAAGGATTTATGTCCAAATTAAAAAGGGAAAATTTTATAAAAATTTGAGAAGGCAATCTAGTCACTGTTTTTACTTCATTGAGTAAATTCCAGATGGTAAGTAATTGGCTTTCGTCACAATCATTTCACCTCTGAATAATCTGAAATTTAAGTATGTTGTAGATCAAAAAAAATTTGAACAAATTTCATGGAGGAAACTTTTCCAAATTCGAATAAAAAAACTCTATAAAATTGGAAAATAGTGAAAATCCAGCAGTTTCGAAAATCGAAGGTAGTATGTCTAATTGGAGAGAGGTGGCACCCTACTTGGTCAAGAAGCAATAATTGTCCACCATCTTTATCTTCCAAGTTTCTAACTAGGTCCTAAGTTAGCTTGGACACTTTATCTTGCTCATTGAATGGCTAAATTCTAAAGACATTAATGTGAACTTATCTTGAGTTCAAAGTTTGAACTTGACTTAGCTTCTCTCTCTTTTCCTCTTGAGTGTGTGGCCCTTTCCTTGCGAGCTCTAAAGTCCACATTTCACACTTAGGTATATAGGGTATGATACCCTTTTCCACTCATAATTTAATGCGTTCACATTAGTTCACATTTGTTCACACTTGGTTTTCTAAGAAAGTTTGATTAGTCCAAGTTTCATACTCGTCTTCCAATGCTAAGGCCTTATGTGTCATGTGTCCATTTCAGTCGATGCTCCTTAATTAATGACAAGACGAGAATGTTAAATGCAACTTGGAATATCTCAGTTTTGAAGACCTTGTCATCAGGTAGGGACTAATCAAGTTTGACCACAATCGACTATCTTATTTGGCTCGAGATTTGTGCCCAAGACATGATCAGAGGAAGTGGACACAACTAGGCTTAAATGGTGAAACCAAGTTCGGACTTCTCTTTTATCATGTAAAGGGCGTGAAATTGAGGATGTTACAAACACTACCTATTAGATAGGCAATGATGAAATAACTGAGGATAGAAGTGATCCTAAAGTTGGTGCACTTATTTGCACAAACTCATCATATCTTCAAGTAAATTACATCAGAAATTCATGGAGTGTCACAGGCTTATTCGACTGCTATGAACACAAGACAAATGGTAATAGCATTAACCAATTCCAATTAGTAAAGTGCAAATGTACTTCATATACTCCAGCATATATTTTTAAAAAGCAAAAGGCAAACTGCAAGATGCTTCAACAATTGTGAAACTTACATGGACTATATAACTTTCTTCGATATGTTTCTTGATACATGAAGGATGACTATGTGAATTGGCTGAGAAGACCACTTCTTCAGTACCCACTGCAAGGTCTTGAAGTTATCTTGCGGATCATTCCCCACGGTAACATACAGCTCTGCTTCAGCATCCATCCTTTTCCCGAATCTCTCAGTAATTCCTAAAGTTTCGAACACTGGACAAAAGAAAATTCATGACTCCGTCGATCTTGGGTTACATCGATAACCCATGCTGGGTATTGCAAAAAGCGATCGCATGGCTTCTCAGGTGGAAAAACCGGAGAAGGGCACAAGATGGGCCTACAGGGTAAAAAATGAATCGTTCAACCGGCGAAAAGGTGATGTGGGTAGTCGATTTTTTAAATGCTAGGGGTGGAGAATTTGTAAAGCTATTACTAGTGAATAATCTTTTGTTAAAAATATTTTAGTATTCAGAGCAGGACGGTCAAAAAGGCCAGACACTGTTGACTTTACTGAATGAAACGCGGAAACTGGGACCGAGAACTGCTCGGTTACTTGGTCTTTTGTTTTCCGTGTGACGTTGATGTCGAAGGTTTTGAATTTTCCGAGCAATGCTGCTGCGAGTCCCTTTCATCGGAGGTCCGAGGTTGATTTCTTTACGCGACGGGCGGAAGACGATCCGGCCAGCTTCAAGACGTTCATTGATATTCGCCTTTTGTCCACCTGTATCTCTACTGAAATGACCTTATTTTATTTTTTCTTCCCCGAAATAAAAAAAGTAGACTTTTTTTACTTATAATTAAGCTAGAGCATCCTTTGCACCAGTCAAAAACACATAATTGAAGCTTTTTAAAAATAAAAATAAAAATAAAAATGCTCCAAACATGTAAATGCTTATATTTTGGCGAGGGGTTGGAAGGAACCCCTAATTTTCTATGTAATATATAACCAAATATGTTGTTAAAATTTAGGTGTCAACAATATGAACACAATATCAACTATCATGCCATATGATATTTTATTAATATTTCAATATTATTTTTTTAAAAGTTCAGGAATTTGTTCCATCAACTTGAAGTTCAATCTTATTTCCATAATAAATTAAACTTATTTTTAGTGATACAGATCGTCATCTAATGTAACTTAGATCCAAGACTTTGTTCTCATTAACTTGGAAAATTATATAATTTTAGTGCTACAGTTTTTCATTACTAAAAATTTAAATGGAGAATGTGCACAATCATGGAATATAGCTTTTCAAACATTTAATTTTTCTTTTCATAACTAAGACGCAGGAATTTTTTTTTTTTTTACTTGAAAAATTTTAGTTTGTTACTTACCAAAAAAAAAATTAGTTTGTTGATATTTCAAAATAGGGAAAATACCACCAAAAACCCTAAACTTTGCCAAAAGTAACAAATTTACCTCAAACTTTTTTTTTTGTGACATGAAAAACCCCAAATTTTGCCAACCGTGACACATTCATCTCAAGCTTTTTTTCGTGATATAAAAAACCCTGAACTTGTATCCGTGTAGTACATTTACCATAATTTATAGGGCATTTTGATCTTTTACTTTTTAAATTGTTTTTGCTTCTTCTTTTCTCTTTCCTCCGCGGGCCATGACGAAGCCGACAGAGGGAAGCCAGAGTCAAGCGAGGGCTGCCCTCGCCAGCATTGGGCAAAGGCGGCCCTCGGCTAGGTCGGCGAGGGCCTCCTTGCCAGATCTAGCGAGGGCAACCCTCGCTCGACACCAGTGAGGGCCACCCTCGCTTGAGTCCGACTAGGGCCGCCCTCGCCTAAGTCCAATGAGGGGTGGCTTTGCTAGGCCTTCGTTGGTGTTGGGCAAGGACAGCCCTCACTAGATTTGGTGAGGGCACCCCTCGCTCAACGTCGGTGAGGGCCTAGCAAGGCCACCCCTTGCCCGACATCGGTGAGGGCCTAGCCAGGGTCGCCCTCGCTTGGGCTGGCGAGTGCTGCCCTTGACTATCATGAAGGAAGTTTCTCCAAATTTGAATAAAAAAACTCTATACAATTGGAAAATAGTGAAAGTCCAGCACTTTCGAAAATCAAAGGTAGCATTTCTAATTGGAGAGAGGTGGCACCCTACTTGGTGAATAAGCATTAATTGTTGGACATCCTTATCCTCCAAGTTTCCAACTAGGTCCTAAGTTAGTTTGGATACTTTATCTTGCTCATTGAATGGCTAAATTCCAAAAAAAATTAATGTGAACTTATCTTGAGTTCAAAGTTTGAACTTGACTTGGCTTCTTTCTATTTTCCACTTGAATGTGTGGCCCTTTTCTTGTGGGCTCCAAAGTCAACATTTCACACTTACGTATTTAAGGTATGATTAGGCCTAGGTTATAAGGATACCCTTTTCCACCATTCATTTAATGCGTTCACATAGTTCACATTTATTCACATTTGTTTACACTTGTTTTTCTAACAAAGTTTGACTAGTCCAAGTTTCATACTTGTCTTCCAAGGCTAAGTCCTAATGTGCCGTGTGTTCATTTCAGTCGATACTCCTTAATTAACTACAATACAAGGACGTTAAATGCAACTTACAATATCTCAGTTATGACGGCCTTGTTATCAGGTAGGGACTAATTAAGTTTGACCACAATCGACTATCTCATTTGGCCTGAGATTCGTGCCCAACACATGATCAGAGGAAGCGGACACAACCAGGCTTTGATGGAGAAACCAAGTTCGGACTTCTCTTTGACCATGTAAAGGGCATGAAGTTGAGGATATTACAAACGCGTGCACCAACTCATCATATCTTCAAGTAATTGGCTTTCGTCACAATCATTTCACCTCTGAATAATCTGAAATTTAAGTATATTGTAGATCAAAAGATTTTGAACAACTTTCATGGAGGAAACTTTTCCAAATTCGAATAAAAAAACTCTATAAAATTGGAAAATAGTGAAAATCCAACAGTTTTGTATATCAAAGGTAGTATGTCTAATTGGAGAGAGGTGGCACCCTACTTGGTCAAGAAGCAATAATTGTCCGCCATCTTTATCTTCCAAGTTTCTAACTAGGTCCTAAGTTAACTTGGACACTTTATCTTGCTCATTGAATGGCTAAATTCTAAAGACATTAATGTGAACTTATCTTGAGTTCAAAGTTTGAACTTGACTTAGCTTCTCTCTCTTTTCCTCTTGAGTGTGTGGCCCTTTCCTTGCGGGCTCTAAAGTCCACATTTCACACTTAGGTATATAGGGTATGATACCCTTTTCCACTCATAATTTAATGCGTTCACATTAGTTAACATTTGTTCACACTTGGTTTTCTAAGAAAGTTTGATTAGTCCAAATTTCATACTTGTCTTCCAATGCTAAGGCCTTATGTGTCATGTGTCCATTTCATTCGATGCTCCTTAATTAACGACAAGACGAGAATGTTAAATGCAACTTGGAATATCTCGGTTTTGAAGACCTTGTCATCAGGTCGGGACTAATCAAGTTTGACCACAATCGACTATCTTATTTGGCTCGGGATTTGTGCCCAAGACATGGTGAAACCAAGTTCGGACTTTTCTTTTATCATGTAAAGGGCGCAAAATTGAGGATGTTACAAACACTACCTATTAGATAGGCAATGATGAAATAACTGAGGATAAAAGCGATCCTAAAGTTGGTGCACTTATTTGCACAAACTCATCATATCTTCAAGTAAATTACATCGGAAATTCATGGAGTGTCATAGGCTTATTCGACTGCTATGAACACAAGACAAATGGTAATAGCATTAACCAATTCCAATTAGTAAAGTCCATATGTACTTCATAAGCTCCAGCATATATCTTTAAAAAGCAAAAGACAAACTGCAAGATGCTTCAACAATTGTGAAACTTACATGGACTATATATAAATTTCTTGGATATGTTTCTTGATACACGAGGGATGACTATGTGAATTGGCTGAGAAGACCACTTCTTCAGTGCCCACTCCAGGGTCTTGAAGTTATCTTGCAGATCATTCCCACGGTAACATACAGCTCTGCTTCAGCATCCATCTTTTTCCCGAATCTCTCAGTAATTCCCAAAGTTTCGAACACTGGACAAAAGAAAAATCATGACTCCGTCGATCTTGGGTTACATCGATAACCCATGCTGGGTATTGCAAAAAGTGATCGCATGGCTTCTCAGGTGGAAAAACCGGAGAAGGGCACAAGATGGGCCTACAGCGTGAAAAATGAATCGTTCAACCGGCGAAAAGGTGATGTGGGTAGTCGATTTTTTAAATGCTAGGGGTGGAGAATTTGTAAAGCTATTACTAATGATCTTTCGTTAAAAATATTTTAGTATTCAGAGCAGGACGGTCAAAAAGACCAGACACTGCTGACTTTACTGAATAAAACGCGGAAACTGGGACCGAGAACTGCTCGGTTACTCACTTGGTCTTTTGTTTTCCGTGTGACGTTGATGTCGAAGGTTTTGAATTTTCCGAGCAATGCTGCTGCGAGTCCCTTTCATGGGAGGTCCGAGATTGATTTCTTTAGGCGACGGTGGGAAGACGATCCAGCCAGCTTCAAGACGTTCGTTGATATTCGTCTTTTGTCCACCTGTATCTCTACTAAAATGACCTTATTTTATTTTTTCTTCCCCGAAATAAAAAAGCAGACTTTTTTTACTTATAATTAAGCTCAGAGCATCCTTTGCACCAATCAAAAACACATAATTGATGCTTTAAAAAAAAAATGCTCCAAACATGTAAATGCTTATATTTTGGTGAGGGATTTGAAGCAATCCTAATTTTCTATGCAATATATGACCAAAAATGTTGTTAAAATTTAGGTGTTAACAATATGAACGCAATATGGACTACCGTGCTGTATGATTTTTTTATTAATATTTCGATATTATTTATTAAAAGTTCAAGAATTTGCTCCATCAACTTGAAGTTCAACCTTATTTCCAGAATAAATTAAACTTATTTTTAGTGATACGGGTCATCATCTAATGTAACTTAGATCCAAGACTTTCTTCTCATTAACTTGGAAAATTATATAATTTTATTGCTAGAGTATTTGTGTTACTAAAAAATTAAATGGAGAATGTGCACAATCATGGAATATAGCTTTTCAAACATTTAATTTTTCTTTTTATAACTTAGACGCAGGAATTTGTTTTATCAACTTGAAAATTTTTAGTCTGTTGATATTTCAAAATAAAATCTTTATATACATGGAAAATGTTTGCGTAACTCGGCCCAAAGCTAAACGAAAATAATATAGCCCATCGATCCCCGCGACAAAGCACTCCTCCTAAGTGTCACAAAATAACTCTTAGCAAATGACACAAATTACACATTCGTCTATAAATATGTAATAAATCTATCGAGAATTATTGCAAAATTGCAACGACTTTATTGTTGATTTTCAGCCGTACTTTTTTTTCCCAACTCGAAGTGTGTGTGTGTATATATAGTATGTATATTTTTAGCTCTAATCCTAGTCCTAATCTATGAGCATCAAACACCCAATTGTACTATATCTGAAGTTATATAGGATCATTTGTCAAAGAATTTTTTTTTTTCGTATGAGAAATATTATGTTTATTTATTACGTTAGCAATCCAGTGAGTAATCTTGACAATCAAATAAGCGTAAAGAGTTTATTCAAATCCGTGTGTTTTTTAAAGAATGCCCCTAGGACCAACAAAGTTGAAAGATATCTCTTTACCTCATTAAAGTGATCGTGCTATTACGTTTCAGTATACTTATAACATTCTATAAGAGAATAAAAAAGAGTATCACAAGACGAACAACATCCTGATCAACGTCATAGACTCACATTAGTCAAACCATGTAAAGGTGTTGACACCCAAAATTACCTTCGGAACCACGTGACAGTCACAAGAAAACATTGGGTGAGATGCACCATTTCAGTTTGCGAAGTTAAGGGTAAAACAACTTTCGTGAATGCTAATTGAGCTGAACCTCGATAGGACTATAGAAGCAAACTCTAGAGTCAATGGTTAGAAGACAAATTGCCACGTGCCAGGCTATAAGGATAGTACATTAGATTTGAAGATAAAGCGAAATTGACGTTAGAGAATAACTATTGCGGGACATGCACATAAAAATAGGGAGCAATTATTTGCTTGAAGAACAAGTTGCGTGAGCATTGTTAGCAGAGTAGGAAGCAATTGTCAAAGGATAAGGTCATCAAGAAGAAGTATAAAATGTGGAGAATGTGAAGAGTAGTGCCTAAGGAAGAGTGACCAGTTAAGGGACAATTAGCCCACTCTATGAATACCGTAGCCCTACCACTGAGAAACCCCCCTCCCCCCGATCAACCCAACAATTATCTTTACTTTATCTTGACTTTATCGCATTTTAGTTGTAGTTTTCTATATGTCTGCCATTGATTAAATTCCGGCATGCATCTTTATCTGGTCTAGCATCATTAATTGAATTCTGGGGTTGTTCCACAAGCCCAACGTCATCGATTAAATTCCTGCATTGTGTTTCTTACCCAAGAGTATTGGTGTTGATTAAATTCTAGCTTTACACCTAAAACAAGCTGTGTCATAGATTAAATTCCATCATTGTTTGAGTTCAAAGTATAGCTACACTAGTGCCTAGATTACATCATTGATTAAATTTTGGTGTAATTTATGCCTAGGAGTAGTTAATCTTCGAGTTGTCCAAGTATCAATTGTCATGTTTGTATGTACAAGTTGATAATTAAAATTATTCATTGCATTTGAGATTCTCTATCCAAGCTCAACACAGAACCTGAGTCTCCTATAATAAAACCAAAACGCATTGTTTGTTGAAAGACTTTCATGGGGATCAAAATCGGTGAAATATCTTTTTGGTATCCTGATGGGACACATTGTGTAGAGTTGAAAGAGTGTTATGCCACAAACATGAAGTTGGATCGACTTGAATAATACTAGTGATGAGTTGGTGCTAATGGCTGAGAACAATGCATAAGTCGATTTATCATTAGCACAACACCCTTGAAATGAGGTCACAAATCAAGTCCAATAGGAAGGTGCTAATGCTTCAAGGCATTGTGCAGAAGAAAGAAGATAGGCATACCTCACACCGGTCAAGTTTGCTACTATAAGGTGAATAATGGAGGAAACTCAAAATGAATTGTTGATTATATGGTTAGACGAATGACTTATGTAATCAAATCATTAATCATCAACACATACCACAAGTGTGCATAAGGACAATATGGTGGTCTAACAAACCTTGTTTAGCCTCAAATTAGATAGGTCATTGTTTCAGCCAGGTATGTTCCTATGTCATTAGCTTCACAAATGACATTAAACAATGTAGGATAAACCATGAAGATTGGACCCTTAGTGAGAATCCTTCAAAAGGGAGAAGTTCTTGAGAATGTGCAAGCAAATGGGTCTATCAATGCACATGTCATTGCAAATGCTGATTTTTTATTGGAGAATCCTAACTTCGCAGCGATTCAACAAAATACATTATTGGAGAATGCCACAAAAATGGGTCTAACTCAACTGGGCCTTATTTTTTATGCTTTAGGTGAATGTGTTCCCTATCATAGTAGAGGTTCCCGGAGTAGTAATGACTCCCGTTAGGGGGGCAGGACCAACCACCACAAATGAACATTCAGCCTTGGATATGAGTCTCAAATGTTCAACCACAAGCAACTTAGTTAGCAGCATTTAATGCCTAATAAGTTCCAAATATAAAGGCCTAGGCAACTCTAAATGTTCAATCTCAAATGTTGTAGCAACCTCTTCTTCCTGCTCAAGTGAACATGCCCAATCCACAAATGAATTTGGTACCAGTAGTCTAGCCACAACAACAATTCTTTAGGCCCCAACAACAATACCATTAACCACCTCAGCAAAATGCAAATATTGTATTTATCTAGTATTACAGCCCGATTATGCTGTGCAATAGGTCTCGGGATCTCCTTACATGGCTCAAAATCAAAATCAGCCAATAGTTGAGTTGTTGAGGAGATACGACAATGACATTGTGTTTTTTGTCAATATCTATAGAAAGCCGTACCTGGATTGGATGGATACTATACCATACCCGAGGGGTTTCAAAATGCTTGAATTTACTCTGTCACCTGGAGAAGGGGATCAAATTGACTTTTAAACATGTTAACCGTTTCTTGGTACAATGCAAAGTTGCGACACATGTAGATCACTAGAAACTAAGGTTATTCCCTTTATCATTATCAAAAATTGCTTTTACTTGGTACACTGCATTGCCAGCAAACTCAATTATTTCATGGGAATAAATGGAGAGATTACTCCACACCTAGTTCCAAAGGGCTGTCCCAGACTTGTTAGTGGCAGACTTATCAACCATTAAATAGCTACATAAAAAGTCAATTGACCAGTTCATCTCTAGGTTTAAGAGAGCTAGAAATAAGTGCTTGGTCCCCTTGCTTAAGAAGACCTTTGTAGATCTTGCATTTAATGGTTTGAAATTTGAAATCCATGAAAGAATGGTTGGACAAACCTATGTTGATTTGTTTCAACTATCTACCATAGCCACTAAGCATGAGAGCTTGTTTAAAGAAAAAGACAAAAGGCATGACGGGTGAGTAGGTGTTAATTGGGCCGATGCTATGGAAGCATATTAAGAGCTAGAGCAATTTGATAAAGTAGAGGTGGCCTTGGCTAAAATGATAATTGACAAACTGTATGTTTGTCAAGCATGAAAGCCAGCAAGAGTAAAAGAGAAGTCCAACCTCATGCCAAAAGCTAAAGAACTTATCTATTACTCCTCCGATGCTAATAAGGTTGAAGAAATATTCGATCCATTATTGGCTGGCGATCAGATAGGATTGATTGAAGGACAAAGTATACTTGCTAAAGAAGAATTGGCAGGGAAGAGATACTGCAAATGGCATTACTTGTGGAGTCATAATACAAATGATTGTGTGGCTTTTAAAAGGAACATTCAGGATGCGATCAAGCAAGGGAAGATAAAGTTAGCATATGATAAGAATAAGGTTCCTATGGAGGTTGGTGTGGACCCATTCCTTATTATGACAAGAATGATATCATCTAGAGTTAGACCTCTACCTAAGGGTCATCACAAATCTCGGCTATGTGCGAGGTGTAAGCAGGTGATTAGACAGCAAAAGGATAATTTCAAGCATCAGTGTCATCGATTTATCCAAAGGGGAATTAGTAGGGAAAACAACCCAAGACCCACGATTCCATCTCGAAAAGGACCAATTCCAAATGGGCTAGTTCATCCTACTAAGCATTGGGCTTATTGAAAGAAGAGGATTGACCTAGGCGATCTTGGGTCTAATTTGAATCAAGGCCTTCTAGAAAATGTGAAAAGAAATCAATCAATATAATTGAAATTACGAGACAATAAGTAAACAATAAGGGAAAGTAGTAAATCTATCATGCTATCCTAAGAAAGATCAAAAGAGAAAAAGAACTAAAGAACAAGAAAGAAAAGAGCTTGCAACTCATCAAGCTTTTATACAAATAATTGGAACCGAAGACATATGTCAGGGATGAAGGGTATAGAGATACAGTCGGATTGGACATCGACCTTTCATCATCTTTGCTTCATCTTTGTCTTCGGGATCTTACTCTAAACCTAGTCTAAGAGTTATAACTAGGTACATACAATGGAAAGAAACAAACATACACATCGAAACAAACAAAAGCACAACATCATGCCAAAGTCAATCAATCAAAGGAAGTTCAATTCACAAATCAGATTTGGGCATTGGGATTGGCATTTGTAGTTCATGTGTAGGCCCCTCGAAAACACCTACCCAATTCGTTTTATGACTTACAGCTAATATTGACCAATTGTATTTCCGCATGGCCAATAACACTTATAAGTCCCTAATGAGGCGATCTATGTAATCTTAGGATTTTCCCTTGATATCATGCATTGGCCCTAGCATAATTCTAGAAATTACATGCATTGCAATGATTAATATGCATGTAGGTCTTTTGGATCTTATTTCTCAACCAATCAAACAAGAGAGTGAATCAGCGGTGGGTCACTTATCACCAAGGGCATGCGCAAATCATGAATATAGGCATTTCTAATGAATGGCATGATTATATGCATGGAGTATACATATGATGTTTCAAAGATATTTTTGAAATCATTGACAAAGTTTTTGAGACAAAGTGATGTATTGACTATGGAAGGCATTCAATTGCCAAGGCTAGCTTGTGCTCACATAAATGCATTTACAAGCATCACAAGCATTTTGAATACAGTAAAAAACCATGACTTTCACAATTGTCAAATCACGATTTAAAAAGATTTGAAAATATTATGGATTAAGGGACATTTAGGCTATGAAATACATTCAATTGCTAAGGCTAACTTGGAACTCGTAAAAATACATTCGCAATTGTTGCGGATATTTTGAATATGATCAAAACCATGACTCTTCCTTAAGTCAAATCAAGCTTCGAAAAGATTTTTCTAAGAATGTTACTTTTGGAAACATTACATGTACCAAAGCATTTTCAAGATGTGGTTTAAAATATTCATTCATGAAAAGCCATTTGATAATGAAAATCAAGGCATTTAAAGAAACTTTCATGAAGACAGTATGACCTGAATTCATGCACAAACTAACCTAAGTAGTCTAGTTAAAAAATCACAACCAAATTTATGTCAAGAAATTTCAGACCAAGCATAACAAATCGGAAAAATTGGATTATACCCATTAATAATCCAGCTATGAAAAAATTCCCTAAAATGTATGACATGATGAGGAACAAATTTTGTAAAGAAATTTTTCATAAATAAGTTAAGCATGATTTTATAAAAATCAGACAACAGATGATAATGCATCAAAATATCACTAAAACAGCAGGACATCACACCATTGCAATCAAGATTTATCCTATCAAAAGAGGTCTAAAAATTATGAAATTTTCATATAAAATAGTCAACATGATGGTGAACAAACTTCATTAAGGGACTAAGTTGAGAATCCCAAAAATAATGGTACAAAAATGCCAAGAGTCTGTCAAAATAGGGGTAAAAACAGGGGTCCGAATTTTGACCCTAGGTCTAGATTCTACCCCATCTTAGGAAAAATGGAAAATGGACTAAATGATGGGTAATTAATATGAAAATAATTGCATTGGAAAGCTCTAGGTGTGCTTTACAACGTTTTAGAAGGATTTGAGTCTAAACGAGGTCAACTTGGTGCTCTAAGACCAAGATTTCCAAAAGTACGCATGTCAATAATTAAAAACCAGAATCATAAGCATGCATCGATAAGTCCAGAAATCACTCATGGAATGCATAGATGGCATGAAATTCACAAATGACAAAGGATTTGATTCGACAAAAGATTCGGATAAACATCTAACGCAAGTCAATATCAATGTCAAATGACTTAAGACCTAAATAACATATTTGATGATTTTGGAATGCGACTAGCCTAATTGAGGCATAGTGTTCACATATTAAATGACGTTCGATCATACATAGCACATATGAACACGAACCTTGTTATGCACATTTTCAAAGTCAAGAAGGAAAAATTGTGAGGTTGGGTCTTTAAGAAACCCAGACGACCACGATAAAATGCATACATGATTTCAGTCACTTAGGGATATGCAAAATCTAATGAAAACTCTCACATATAGAACATGCGGTGATGAAGGTTTTCCATTAAGAGTTTGAAACCCAATTAAGATCATACAAATCGTGACAAAAATGACAAAAAAAAGGCACGCATCACCAAGCTATATGTTATTGCAAAACCCTTTTACATTAATGCATGCAATTAAAGCACTAAATGGCATCAAACTTTGCAAATAATGCATCAATTGAACACATACAATTCATTCATCATGAAGGACTAGAGGTTAGATAAAGTCAATTACATTTTCAAATCTACCTAAATTCCTCTTGAACCAAAACATGGCAGATTGACCTTAGCTCAAATTCGAGCAGTTTTAACCTAGCTAAACATGTCCAAAATTTCCAAAAAAAAATTATAGGACATTCTTAACATAACAACAAACAACTTTTATGAAGAAAATTTTATCTAAAAATTAACATAGTGATCATTACAAAAATAGGAAAATTAGAATGTGGAACCCAAACTAAATCTAAAACAAACCTAAACTACTATAGAATCGAGCAACTTCAGAGGTGTTTTTTGAGGGTCAGCCATTGCTCAGTCAGGGTGTGCCACCTATTGATTTGAAGATTATATAATGTGCATTTTCAAAGGGACTTGAACTAATATAAGGTCATTTTGGACCTCATTTTAGTTAAAATAGTAAGTCATGTTCAGTAGCACAAAAATGCAAATTTAAGGCCAAATTAAGTTTAATCATCTAAGTTTATTATCAATGAACAATCAATCACAACAGATCAACATTCTAATCTACCAATCAAGTATCTAAACATAATATTTAGTCCTAAAGTTGAACCCTAGCCCTAACCACTTAATTTGGTCTCACTTTATGGGGTTTGATATCGAGGAGATTACCTTTACGCAATTTTTTTTGTTGATTTTGATCCACGATTAGACTTCAAGGATCAAGTTTGGACAAACATGGATTGCCTAGAGGACTAGTTGGATCGTCGGTTTAGTATTGAGTAGAATCGGATTTGCTTGGACTAATTTGGGATTACTGAAAGGACTTGAGGTTGCTGGAGAGGATTTGGTGATTGGTTCTCCAATGACTAACCACAACTTGATCAAGGATGGTCCCAGGGAATGATTGGAATAGATTTGGTAGCTAATGAGTCACCGTTGGATGCTAGTTTAATGTTGGCGAAGAGATCGGTCCGGTTGGACCGATCCTTGAATCGTCAAAATATATTTGGCCATCGGAACTATTCCAGTGGCTGATCTAGTAATCCAAGACCACCTAGAGGTTGGGGATGGTGCTAGGACAAAGCTAGACTTGGTCCGATAGTAGCTTGATCACCATCGGTCATCAAATTAACCACAGAGAACAATCGATTCAACGGTTGCCGAGCTTTGCTTGATTGGAAAAAGGCTCCGATCCGACCTCAATCACCTCCCACTCACCTAGGGAAGCTTAAAAAGTGAGAGAGGACCACCAAAGGGCTTGATTGGCGATTAGCCAACCGCCAATGTGAGGCCGACGAGCTTGGATCAACAAATAGTTGATTCAGCTAGAGAAATGAAGGAAAGAGAGAAAATGGCAGGAAATCAAAAAGAAGAGAGAGGAAGTCACTTTAGACTGAGTGAATTATGTGCAGAATGAGCTCTCAAAATGAAGGGAAAATTAGTATATATACTCTCCCTAAATCGAACAATCTTGGTTGTCGGTTCGATTCGATGGTCGAAATTATGATCCAATGATCAAAAGTAGATTTTGAAGCGTCTACTATGATTTTAAGGTGTCGGGTAATTGATCTAGTTGGTTTGATTTGTGAAAACCCAAGCCGAAATCGAGAATTGTATCAAAACACCCAAGTAGGGGTTAAATTGCTATTTTATGAAATCTGGGGGTTAATTTGTGAAGTCATGGGAAATTGAACATGCATAGGTGAAATTGACACAACGAAGATCTTGGAACCAATTGCTAGAGGTCCAGAATTGGTTAGCAAGCAACTAAACCAGCCAGGAATGTCGGTGGCTAATAAAACTGGTTAGATCGATTCATTTTGGTTTGGCTAGTCTTAACTGGTGTGATTTGGTTTTGGCTAATCCACTCATTTGGTGTGACATCCTGATTTTCGACCTTGTTTCAATTAAATAAACTAAGCTTTTCATCAACACATTTATGATCATTTTCTCTAAGCTGATTACTCACGAGATAACTAATTTATCAGGTGAAGCCATTAAAGAATATAAACGCGACAGACTTGAGAATTCGATTAGAAATCGGTTGCTTGACGGTATTATTTGGCAATGGTCAATACGGCACCGTTAAAATCAATTAGAGATCAAAGATAGGTCGATTCAATAGAAGTACATAATTAAATTGTGGATAATTCTACATGATTGCAAAATTCATATGATATGGCACTAAACCGATTTTTCTGTCGATTTTGTACCATATACTCGTAATTGAAACCTTGAGATTTTTATGACAACCGAGAGTCACTGATGAGTCCAAGATGCACAAATGTGGATTGAAGTTTATCAACCATGGGTCAAATGTAATAAAATCCTTGAAAGCTGCCGGTCGGTTAGGTCACGCTACCTAATAAGTTAGGTCATGCTAAAAATTAACCACGAAATTGAACTCGGTTTCAGGAATCGAAAGTTCTAGTGCATCACAATTTATTTTTAGGACACCGTCGCATCCTTTGAAGAATTTTCGGTGAGCCTAAATTTTTTGCGGAAAAAAAATCAGGCAAATTAAAATCGAGAAATTTAGATAGGCAAAATTAAGTAGCTTCTTCTTCATTTTCAGATTTTTGAACCTCCATTTCTAGAGCAAACAAACCAGAATAGCTCCTCACTAAAGCTGCCACCTTCTTGCCACCCCTTCTCCGTGTTCGAGCCAGCTCAAAGCCGCGAGCCAGGCTGCCTGTGCTCCATCCACCTCACGTTCGATCCAGCGACCTCTTGTAGCTGCTCGTTCGCCTAGCTCCGGCCGTCCATTGTTCTAGCCGCTTGAGCCATCGCTATCCGCCCTTGCCCGCCCACCAAACCATCTTGCCATCCTTGAGCCCCTTGACCAACCTTTGGTTCGGCTCCACAAAACCGAAGGCCAGCTCCAAGCCATGGGCCTTGTGGCTATTTTAAGCACTTTCCCGACCTCCTTTGGTGTTGTCGTAGACTCGAATTGTGGTTGCTGTCACGCCACCATTGCCGTGAACCGATTTTTGTGCTAAACTGGTGAGTTAACCTCCTAAGCTCTAATTAGGCGTTAATTACACTTAAGGGAGGGTTAGATTTGGCTAAGTGAGATTAATGTAATTTAGTTAGCTTATTTAGTTAATTAGATTAATTAGTTATGCCAATTAGGTGGGTAGTTAATGTAATTAGTTTGTTTAATAGGTTACTACATAGCTAGATTGGTTAGAGTAATTTAATTAGTTCAATTAGGTGGTTAGATTAGCTTAGGTAGATTAATTAGTGGTTTAATTTAATTATTTTACAATTTATTTAATTATTTATTAATTAGCATAAATTATACCAGGATAGCCAGTTATCAAAATTTCACGCTAATCGTCGTGGTGCAATTGGTTTGTGCAATTGATTGATAATTTATGCAATTGAGTGATGTATGATCATTTTTAATTATTATTTTAAAAAATATGGATTTTTGGTATTTAATTATACTAAAACCGAGTGTCAGGTTTTGATTCCAAAACGTATTTTTAAGTACTATATCAAATTGTAGAATTTTAAAATGAGAGAATATCACGCTTTATGGTTCAATTTGATCGTGTGTCTAGGCACAATTATTTTACCAGGTGTTTTTAATATGAAGAAAATAGGCAAAGTACATTATTTGAAATTGAGTTATTTGAGTGCAAAGCACGATGTCTTTGGATGAGATTGAATGTGCGTGTGATCGCTATGAGAAACTGTCACCTAATAAAAGTTAGGTGGGCGATGCTCTTATATTGAATGCCTCACGTCAACGGATGCCGGATTGTGGTGGAGGCCGTACCGATGCTCCTTTGGGAATGTTATCTATATGTAGATGTTGCCATGCTCGATGGGGTGAAACGACACCTGATTATTCCGGATGACTACCGACTATTGACTTAGCTGTGGCTGTTGGGTCGTAATTAACTAGAATGTTTGAATGAGTGAAATAGCCGCGCCTGATTATTGAACGAAATTGTGTGGCACAGAATGGGACGTGTAAGAACAATTTGGCCTTATAATCGGGACCCTTGTGATTGATTGATACGTGTTATGAAGTGTTCCAATTATTGATTGCATGTACCATATGTATATGTTATATAAGCTGTACTGACGTGTAGGGAGGTGCTAAGACGAGGTAAGTCTTATATGTTGTGTGTTTAGGCTGCCTCTAGGTGAATTTCTTCCTAATAGGGGTTAGGGTGTAGACTCGTTGAGATATCGTCTCACCCCTTCATGGTTTAAATTTTCAGGTCCTTAGATGGAGGTAAGACCTATTCATTTTGGGTGGCCACGAGAGGCGAAGACCCAACGTACCATACTCCCTATCCATGGGAACCCTGATTGGACTCGTAAGCTCGTCGTGACTACCATTTAGGTTGATGAGGGCCTACCTTAGTTGGTACCTCACCGATTCAAAGCATGGTTCCATCATTGGCCCAATAGTGTTCGAGAGGGCCCCTTGGACAATTTTGATGGTTCTGTCAAAGGTGGTGAGTTGGAGGAGATACTTGACCCTGTGTTCGATGTCGATATTTTGGCAGATATCGCGGTGCACCAGTTGCCAGAGAGTGAAGAGCTCGTAGTTGTAATAGCCGACCTATTAGATATCGACATCCCTGATGGTGTCATAGTAGACCCAGATCCCAAGTAAGGCGAGTCCGGGCAGGGTTTGCTGGGTAGCTCTTTTTGGGATCTAGACCTTTTGTACATAACTTTGTAGATCCAACCTGGTTGTTTATAAAGCATGTTTTGTGTCAATTGGTTGTCTTGTTTTTCTATCACATGTTTGTTTGTTGTCTGGAGATCGAACCTTATGAATGCGATCTAATGGTCTTTTATTGAATTAATTGAATAATTATTACAAAAGACAACATATCAAAACAGTGACTGCTTTGAATTGAGCTTAAAGGGCTAACACGATTGAATTTGCAATTCAATGAGTAAAATTGTAAATCGATTGAAATTGAGTTAAAGTAGTGCCACAATTGTCTTACCTAATTAACCACCCATGTGTAAGATCACTTATTGTGTTCAAATTGGAGTACTCAAGTTTATGTCAAAAAAAATCTAGGTCTAATATTAAAATTGGACCATAACCTTGAATGGGTCAATTTGAATTTTGCCAATTAAAGCTTAATTGCTTAACTTTCTTATGCTTAAAAGAATAAAATCCTTCAAATTGAGAAGTTTTGATGTGAATTTTCAAAAATAGATTTTGTATTTGGACTTATCTTAAGAAAATAAGCGAAGAAGAATGCATGAGTGGATTTAAAATAGTCCCTAAACCAAATATCAAAAAATGATCTACACCTAATTATGACTACAATGAAAGTAATTTGATTTTTGGACAATTTAGAACCTAAAATTGAAAAATTCGGAAAATAAGATTCTTAATCAAATTTTGTGAAATTTTCAACGCACAAATCAAATTAACACTAAAAGAAGTATTTTGGTGATATTCGATTTTTTAATTTTTTTAGTCAAAAGTTTGACCAAAAGTCAACATTTTAGTTTACTTTTCCTAAAATGCTGATTTCATGGTCAAATCTTTGAGAAATTAATTTGATAAAAGTGAAATTAAAGCTGAACGGCATCCTTTTAGATGAAAAGCTAATTTTTGACTTAGAGTTGACTTTTGCTCAAAGAGTTAACAAAAAAGTCAATTCGAAAATCAACTGTTTGATTTTTATTTATTTTTTGAAAATGACTTGGAAATTACTTAAAAGTGACAATGCGACAAAAACAAAAATAAACTGACATTTTTTTGGTTAAGGAATGAGCTTTGTTGTGATTAGAAATCAAATCCCGATTTTTACATTTTTTTCGACGCATCGACTAAAAATTAGGTGTTAACATTTCTTAGGCGAATGGTTAAAAAGTTGATAGCCTAGAAGACGCCTTATGGATGTTGTGCTTGACAGAGGGTAATAAGGCAGGTCATAAGAACCTAGATAAAATAAATAAATTCAAAGTATAATGAGAGGGAGGCTTGTAAAATCTAGAAGGGACTAGAAAAAGCACCACTCTTTTCAGCCTTCATGACCATTGAGGCATATGCCAGTCCTCTGTACAAGGAAGCAATGACTATTGGCGCGAGAACAATGTGCTTACGACGCACAAGATTTGGTGCTATTTGAAGATAATTGTTATTTACCTTAAGTGTGGCATATTAGAAAATGTACCTTGACAACCGATGCAGTAAGAAAACGAGATGCTCTTTTTCATCAACATGTCTAATCTCTCTACCAAACTGCTCAAGAAACTTACTATGTGCGAGAACTCCATCCAAGATGAAAAAAGAAATTTCAATTGTAGGCAATTGCTCAAAAGAACAACAAAGTAGCTGAAAATCGGCTATAGTATACGTGTCCAGTAGGGTAACAGTCATAGGCTTCAAAGGGAAAAGGAAGCAGTTAATTGAAGGGGACTAGAAGCTTACTATAGACCCTACCAATCCACAATTTACATCATAAGAAGATATGCTAATTGCAGGCGTCTTCTCAATCCCAACATTCATCCAAGCAAGTCGGGTTGGTTCATCATCCCTTAATCGAAGATACCATTTATGGAAATTGCTTCAAATGAAGCGAACCTATGAAATTGAGGGGAAACTAAAGACCAAACATCTCAAAAGGAGCTGTGTTAAAAAGCCAAAGTCTCACACTAAGTAGGAAAGCAAGTTTTGAGTAGAGAAGGGATTCTATTATAGTCAACAATACTAGGATCCAGAAGGAAGCAACCTGCTACATCCTCAACTTCGTCCAACAGGCCAAAACGACAATCTTTGGCATGTTATTTTGTTTGAAGAGTGATCAAAATACTAATGTAGTCTGTTGAGTTATATCTAGAGGTTTTCTTAGGTGCCATAGTAGGTGATGAAGTGTAGATGAAAGAAATCGCAAAGAGAATTTGGAGATAGGGCAAGGTAAGAAGACGGAATACAGTAATACAAACCTTGAGAAGATATTAGTAGAAGACGACACCATAAGAAAGAGAAAGGAAAAGTTACGAATTAGAGGAGATGTATCGAGATAATATAGGGAATGAAAATCTGTATTAAAGAAAAGATGTTAGAAGGCAAAAAGGCATGATCACCTTGGAAAGCCACGCAGAAACAAGGTATTTCTTTAAAAGAAATAAATTCAAATTTAACTTTTTTTTAAATGGGGTATATGTTGACACCCAAAATTACTGTAAGGATAAAACAACTTTCGTGAAGGTCACTTAAGCCAAGCCTCGATGGGACTATTGAAGCAAACTTTGGAGTCGATGGTCAGAAGATTAATTGCCACATATCAAGCTATGGAGATAATACATTAAAATTGAAGATAAAGCACAATTGGCATTAAAACTCAAGCAAGAATAACTACTACGGGAAATGCGCATAAAAATAGGGAGCGGTTATTTACTTGAAGAACAAGTTGCATGAGCATCGTCGGTGAAGTAGGAAGAGATTGTTAAAGGATAAGGTCGTAAGAAGAAATAGAAAACGTGGAGAATGTGAAAAGTAGTGCCTAGGGAAGAGTGACTGACTAAGGGACAAATAGTCCACTATATAGATATTGCAGCCCTACCATTGAGAACCCCCTTGATCAACACAATAATTATCTTTGCTTTATTTTTTATTTTATCACATTTTAGTTGTAGCTTTCCAGATTCTCGTCATTGATTAAATTCTGACGTGCATCTCTATCTGGTCCAGCATCATCGATTGAATTCCAGTGTTGTTCCACAAGCATAATGTCATTGATTAAATTACATGTTGTGTTTCTTATCCAAGAGTATTACTGTTGATTAAATTCTAACTTTACACCTTAGTTGTGTCGTACATTAAATTTTGTCATAGTTTGAGTTTGAAGCATAGCTGCATTAGTGCCCAAATTGCATTATTGATTATATTTTGGTGTAATTATGCTTAGGAGCAGTTAATCTTCGAGTCGTCCAAGTATCAATCGTCATGGTTGTTTATATAAGTTGATAAATAAAATTCTTCCTTGCATTTGATATTCTCTGTCCAAGCTCAACACATAACCTGAGTCTCTTATAATAAAACTAAAACACATTGTTTGGTGAAAGATTTTCACGGGGACCAAAACCGATGAAACAAAAGGTAAAAAAATAGATATGAGAAAGCATATGAATAAAGCAGTATGAGGGATGTGAATGCCGAATTATAGTTTGAATATCATCTGTCGAAATTAGTCATCTACCTGTGCTTTGCGTGAACAATTTAGAGTACGTACTGTAAAATGCACTATAAGCAAATTTCATGTACCCAAAAACCTATTTTGCATTAAGGTGCTATGAAGGAAAATAAATGTATTATGTCAACATAAATACGTCCAAAGTCTAGTAGAGAAACCCACTCTCTCCATGAGTCAATCATTGCTATCTAGGAGATCACATTTCTCTGAGGCATATCTTTAAGCAACTTGAGTGAATAATTTAAGATTATGTATTTCGAGTACATCACAGTCGAGGAAGTAACCGAAAACACCTTATCAACAAATCCATTCTTTGTAGTATAAGTATGAATCCCTTTCCCATGTTTTAAGTCATTCAATGGGCACAAATCGACAAAACAGTGGCAATTGTGACACTATTAGGCTTACAACCTTCTTGTGGCATCCACACAGTTGACCTCAAGGCCTGCTTAAGCCTCCCTTTTGAGATATAGCTCGACACTAGAGCTCTCCAAGAAATAACATTTCTTTTTTATGAACCATAAAATACATGTCTTCCATATCCTATGTCACCACGCTCGCAATACAAATCAATTAATCCAAATTGTATGAACAGTTGCTTCGAGTCACTCCTTGTCTTCAGCATATAGCATGAACCTCCTGGCCCAATCGTTAGGATTATTGTCAATGTAACTAAATTTGGAGTAATTCCTTCTCTCTGAAACTTCTGTCTTCTATAGGAAATTTTTGCTTAATTTAGAGATTTGATAATCGAGAAGGAGATCCATGGACAGGTTTTGAAAAAAATAAATTGAGACAATCCCTTTCGTTTCTTCAGAAATAATGAAAGTGTATGGAAGTTGCCAGTTCTTACAGCAAAGTCCAAATTTATTTCAATCCATGTCTAAAGTTTGGGACTTGGACTGCCATCATCGAGGCATATGAAGTTAGTCAAACATATTGAGATGCAACGCGATGAAATCATTTTTGTGAGCATCATCTAAACTTGTACTCACTTGGTTGCCCTTGATCAAGGAAAATTGGTTCATGCCAAAATTAGGAATATTTGTCTTGAGGTTGATGTTCTTATGAGTATGACTCTGATAGACATGTACACGAAGTGTGGTTGTGTTTAAAATGCATTTGATGTTTTCTAGTTAAGGGAGGACAAATGTGTCTCCACGTGGAATGTTATGATTCTTAGGCTGGCAATGAATGGATTGATAAGGAGGTAACAAAACATCTTCCTAGTGATGAAAAATTGCAGAGTAACACCTAATGACAAAACCTTTATTGGAGTTCTTAG
Organism: Eucalyptus sideroxylon; assembly: GCA_014182405.2. Taxonomy (NCBI): domain Eukaryota; kingdom Viridiplantae; phylum Streptophyta; class Magnoliopsida; order Myrtales; family Myrtaceae; genus Eucalyptus; species Eucalyptus sideroxylon. Next base: position 27,923,311 of record CM024554.2, on the reverse strand, counting down.
AGCATGTAGACATATGGGCTTACTAAACAAGAAATACTTTCACTTTGATTTCGTGGTACAAGAACACGAGATACAACCTAATCGCAAGCATTACATTAAATGGTGGACATTTTGGGGCATACTGGGAAGCTTAAAGAAGCAAAGTAGCTTATTGAGGGCATGCCTATGATATCGGATGTTTCTACTTTAGAAGCCCATGGCATTGCAGAAGCACCCTCAGAGCAATTACGATTCTGATGTTTCCTTAACTGTCTAGTTTAAGCAATATAAGGGAAGGAGTCCGAGGATGTTAAGTTGGCTATTGAGTTGTGCTCAAGCGAATATAGTTGAGGTTCAATGGGAAATGATCAAAATGTTTCCAATCACGAAGATTTTACTGAGCTAGTAATGGAGTAAATGAAGTTTGCGAAAGCCGACCTAATGCTAGTGCAACATATGCTCGCCACTCAAGAGAAGCTATTGATGAGGAAGTTGGGTCGTATCTTGCAAGGAATGGTACTAATAACAGAAACCTTAGAGAGCGCATGACAATCATTCTGTTCCATAAACAGTTTCTGGAACAAAAATAGAATTTTCTATTTCTATTTTTAGAAGATTTTCTAAGCAAAAATATCCGTTTGATAACGACACAAAATTTTTATTCTAAAAATAGAAATCCGTTTGATAACGACACAAAATTTCTTCCTTCCGGATAATGGCGGACTGGCGGATAGTGCTGGCGGTGGTAGGCGCGATTGGCAACTGGTGGTGGCCGGCGGGCACGGAGGCCGGCAACCGGCGGCAGCGACCGATGGGTGCCGGCGGGCAACCAGCGGGCAACCGGCGACCGACGGACGATGGTCGGCGGCAACAAATGAAGGACCGGTTAACAAACAATGAGAAAGTTTTTATTTCTCATTTCTATTCCAGAAATAGAGAATCTATTCCAAAAATAGAAAAAAATGGAATAAGTTTATCAAACAGATTTTTATTCCAAAAATAAGTCTGGAATAGAAAAATTGTTTCTGAAACAGAAATAGGCAATTGTCATGCACCCCCTTAATGTAGCTTCCGAGCCTCAAAGAAACCTAATATAAAGTTACATGTACTACATGTCATGAGTCGTTGTGATTGTTGAAAACATATGTGAAGACCCAATAGAAAAAATCACAACAATAGAGAGAGGCCACTTGAGAGCTCAAGAAGGAAGCAAGATGCAAATACCTTCAATCGTTTGTTAATTGACATATGTTTAAATTTTGAGGACGAAATATTTTTAAGGAGGGGAGAATGTAAAATATGGGTTTGACCATGTCAAAAAAGAGATAGACATATATATACAGAGAGAGAGAGAGAGAGAGAGAGAGAGAGAGAGATGGAAAGAAAAGAAAAGAAAGAAAGAAATAGAAAAAGGAGGAGATAAAAGGAAAAGAGAAGAGAAAAAAGAAGGAGAGAGAGAAAGGGAGACCAGAGAGCTCACTCAAAGAAAGGAAGAGAAAGAAAGAAGAAAGAAGAATAAGGAAAAGAAGAAAAAGGGTTTCATGCATTCTTGCCATCGTAGCCTCGCCAAGCCACCTCAACTACGTAATGCAATGCCCAGACGCACTCGTGCCCCCCCCCGGTTCATTCAATTGGATTAATTTTGGATCTAGGACTTGAAATTTGGAATTTTGGGAAAATCGAGCGGCAAAGTATGATTTTTGAGTCATTAAGCCACGTATTTTTATAGAAATGATAGTTTAGGGTGTTGTGGACATGTAGGATTTTATGAATAGTGATTTGAGCTTACGGTTTATCCGAAACAAAATTTTGAAATTTATTAAACGCAATGAACAATGCACGACCAGGACTTCGAGGCCATTTTTTGTTGATTTTCAGCATGATTTCGGGTTGGCTAAATTGGGGTTTCTGTAATATGTTGGAAGGGCTTTCCATTGACTATAAGTACGTTTGAAACAGGGTTTCATGGGAGAAAATTATGGCATGACAAAACTTTATGCTCAATCTTTGTGCTATGGAGGGCTTCGAGTAATTATTTTGGGTGAGCGATTTATTGGTGTGTGGGAGTCATTTTGTAACCGCTCATGCTGTGACATCCCAATTTTCTAATTCTAATTTCAATAAATTGAGATGAGCATTTTGTTGGCACGCATACAGTTCATTTCCTTGAGTCAGCCACTCATGTGAAAACTAGTCTATCAAGTGAAGCCGTTAAGAGATTCTAATGCATTAGACTCGAGAATTTGACCAAAAAGCGACCTTTCAACCGAGCTAATCTACAAGGGTCATTACGGCACAAATAAAAATCGATTAGAGACCGGAGATAGGTTGATTCAAAAGAAGCATGTGATCGGGTGTGGATGATTCCACCAGATCGCACAATTCTTATCGATCGGCACTAGACCGACTTTTCTGTCAATTGAGTGCTCTGTGCCCGTACTTGAAACCTTGAGATTTCTCCAACAACCGAAAGTTGCCAATGTGTCAAAGATGTACATTGTGGCTTGAATTGATCAACCACAAGTCAAATGTATAAAGATTTCTAAAAGCTACCCGGTAGTGCATATCGTGCCAAAGTGAAATTAACCATGAAATTGAGATCGAATTATGAAATTAAAAGTCATGGTGCGTCACAAATCTTATTAGGAACATTGGATTAATTTATGGACTTTAATTGGACTCAATTGGAAGAGAATTGAATGGAATTGAAGAAATTAGCTCACAAGATTCTATGCCCCGGCGGAAAATGAAATTGAACCTATTGGATTAAGGTTGTGGAAGGATAGAGTTAGTGGATTGTGACATCACAAGTGATGTCATGGGGTGGGGCAAGATTGGCTAGGATGGTGACACTTGGAGGGTGGAGATTGAATCCCAAAAAGGTAGGATGTCACTTCCCCATTGTCTCCATCATCTTCAAGCTTGGGAAGAGAGAGAGAGGGAGAGAAAAGCTGAAGAAAAACCAGTAAACCCGACTCCCCTTTGTCCGCCCTTCGCTTGCTCGCTCGTCACCGCTTGCCATTCATCGTCGGAGCTCGTTGTCGCCGCTCGTCTGCGCACGACCGCATGCTGTCTAGCGTGCGAGCTGCCCCGCCTTCGCCCGCGAGTTCCAGCCTGTCATCCGCTATCCCACAGCTGCTGGTTGACGTCGCAACACCTCGTGGAAGTCTCCATCGCCGCCTTTCCTTCGCCCGAGCCACCGTTGGTCGTTACTTGAGCTGCCACCTCTCTCTCCAGCCAGTTTTGTGTCCAACCGACCACCGTGCCGCCTTCCTCCAAGCTTGGTCGGTGGCTGGAAGTTCCAATGAGATGCGGCCCTTCCAAGCTTGATTTGGTTGCCTTTTGGTTCTCATTTGGTGTTGATCCGTGTAGGTTTGTCGTCGGCATTGTCGTGCTCTTTGTTGGAGACTCATCGGAAAGCAATTCCGGTGAGTTTAGCTCATTAGGCCTTGATTAGAGGGTTAATGATGCCTTAAGTGTGTTTAGTTTAAGTTGATTGAGATTAGCTGGTTAGATTAGTTTATTTAGTTGCGGATTAGATTAAGGTGATTAATTAAGATAAAGTATGTTTAGTTTAAAGTTAAGTAGGTTTATTTTAATATAAGCCTTGATGTGACTTAAAGGGATTTGTTTCTAATTTAAATAAATGTTTTGAAATTTTTGGATTATTTAATAAAATATTATATTCCAAAAATCATTAAAATATTATTATTTATAAACAAAATTGGAAAATTATTTTTGATCCCAATTGCTCAGAATTTCATGCTGATCACTGCTGTGTATTTAAAATTTGAATTTGATGAGTGGCTAATGCAAATTGAATGCAAATTGAGTGTTGATTATGGAAATTATGGATTTTATTTAGAAAATCCCAAATGTCGGGTTTGGCATCGAAACTGGATTTTTAAGGATTAATATTGTAATTGGAGTATGTGAGTGATGTGCAAAGTGCCTTGGGTTGATTATGAATTGTTGTATGATAATTAAGAGGAATTGTCTTGAGCTATTGAGCTGGAATTGCCTTTATATGGGATGCCCCATGCAACAGATGCGGGTCGCAGTTGATTCTGGGTCCATGCTCCTTCGAGAACGTCGTCGATGTACTAACGAAGCTGCGCTCCAAGGTGGGAGGCGATGCCTGGCTATGTGTTAGTAAATAGTCGAACTGCGAGTAGGCTATACCTTTGTGTGGCAGAGAATAATAATTGGAACGCTTGCTATGATTGCAAATTATGTGAAATTGATTATATTCCAATGGTTTAAGCTCCTATCACTATCTATGACTAAGTGATATGAATTGTACTAACATGCAGGAAGGAAATAAGACGAGGTAAGTCTTATGTGCTGTGTGGCTATACCACTCTTGGGCGTATTTTCTTTCTAATTGGGGTTTAGGAGGGGTAAACTTGCTGAGACAATGTCTCACCCCATTGTGGAAAAATATTACAGTACCGTAGATAGCAGGACCTCCAGAGAAAAATGGCATCCCAATGCAGATCATCGAGCAGGTGCACAACTTTCCCGATCCTGGGAGCCATTGGGTCTACAAAGCTGATCAGAACCATTGTATGGATTCATGAGACTAATGATGTTAGGGTACCATATAGGTTTAGGGCATGGTTCCGTTTTAGGGCTAATGACTTTAGGATTTGTCAACTTGATAGTTTTGATATTCCACTGGCTGTGGTGGATGTTATTTTGGGTGAAGGTGTAGCTGACCTTCCTGATGGTAGGGTGGACAACCCATCGTCTCCGGACCCAGTGTAGTCAGATGTGGAGGATATGGGATCGACGAACGAGTTCGACTAGTAGTCATAGGACTGTTCCTCTTTTTGGTGGGCCGATCCATGTTGTGTAGATTGACCCTTTTTTATGCACATAAACTCTGACCCACTTTTGGTGCATATAGTTTTTGGATCCTATTGGTGTATGTAAACCCTAGAATGATGATATATGAAAGTATGTTGATTTGATTTTGAATTGATTTTTCCTGATGTCATATCCCGTAAGTTTTGTTAGGAGTTTCTTAGTACGTTCCGCATGTGCATATTAAATGAATGGGGTCGGCGACACTACCTAAGAATGTCGCATTTATATGACCATGGCGGGTTGTTCACGTGTCTCGGGGTTTGGGGCGTGACACATGCTTAGTTTAGTTAAGTCATAGTTGATGTAGCATTTTACTTGATTTTAACATTGTTTCTCGCTTATTTGATAAGATCGCAAGTTTGATGATTCAAGTAACGCTTATTATTTGGTCATAAGTATTTCAAGGTGAGTGGTGCTATCTTTTCTAAGAATTTGTAAACACATAGTTTTTAAAATGATAAAGATTTAATATGTTATGAGATATGGATAAGCATGTTTATGACATGAAATTTGGATCGGACATTTGCTACGTTGTGATATTTATGAATTAAATAAGAACTAGTTTGTGGAATAATATTTTTGCTTGGGAAATGAAGTTTAGAAATATATACATTTTGGGTGAGCAAAACCTTTTTTTATAAAAGCTCTTGATTTTGAGATGATTTATGGAATGTTATAGATAAATTGATTTGTGAAATGCTTTATGACATACATTTGATTTGATTCGGTTTGTAAAATTGGTTTATGAGATGAGTTTGGAAATTGTTTAAGAATGTTTTATGAGAAGCATTTCTAGCGGATGAGTTAAATTGCAAAAGCTTTTGGTGATATATATAAAATGATCTATGGATTTGGCTCTATGGATTGTGGATGGTGTTGTTTTGGATTAGTAGTAATGCTTAATATCCCTGTGAGCCTAGTGAGGGGTTTGTGGGTATACGCAAACTAGTTTAGAATATTCTTATGGGCTAAGCCACCACCTAACAATAGGTGGAGACCTTGCCAAATGGGGAATCTTGGTCATCTTGTCACTAAGCGTTGTATTGTAATCATAGATTGGTCATTAGAGTGGACCATTGATATGTGATATAAGTTTGGTCAATAAAGTGGACCATTAACATATGATTTGAGTTTAGTCATTGAAATAGACCATTGACGTGTGGTTTCATATGAGATGGATCAATGGAATATACCATTAATGTGTGGCATAAGATTAACCAATGGGATGGAACATTGGAATGTGAATTAATGAGATTGATTAATAGATTTGACCATAGATGTTTGTTTTGATTTTATTATGAAATGAATATATCTACTAAAGCAAATGTAACTTATTCTCTTATTTTATGTTTGTTATATTATGGATTTGAGTTAAAAGAGTCGTGGTTTTGTTTACAAATATGCATAGTTGGTGCTCGATTTGCTTAAAAGAAATGCATTAATCATTTAGCTATGGTTGTTTACCTCTATCTTCCATTTTTTTTTTTTTTTTTTAAGGTTCTTCAATAAGCAATGAGCAGTATGAGAGCGATATCAACAAGGGGACTTTTGGGAGTTACATTTTGGTGGTTTGAGGTTTCGTTCTTCAAAATGAAGGACGGCCATGTCATCTTCCACTCTTATTAGTTTTAAGATTTTGTGGGGATTATAAGATGGAAACGAAAATCACGCAAAACATAAAATATGAACAATTTTAAGATGAATGTGTTGTTCTTCAAATTTTTTAAACTCTCATACAAGAATAGGAGTCACCATATCCATTGGAAAGAGTACCAAAAAAGTTATAAATTCATTACATCGGTACCAATTTAGTCCCAACATTCTTAATTGAACCAATTTAGTCATAAATATTTTCACATTAATACTAGCTGAATACATCCAATCAATTTATATTGTAAATTGTTGACATAGACATTTGTTGTTCTACATGACATGACTAGTGTTGACATAGATATTTTTATATAATTAATTAATTAATTAATTAAATATTTATTTATTTCTTTTTCTTTTACTTTTTTTTTTTTTTTTTTTTTTGCTTTTCCCTTCCTTCCTTCCTCATCTTCCTCCACCCACCTCTAGCTAGTGAAGGTCATCAGCTATTGGCAAAGGTGGCGAGGGCTAGTGAGTCTTGGGAAGCCTTAGCTAGCCTCACCTGGAGGAGGCGCCTTGCCAATGCCAAAGGCCGACGACACCACCCCTCGCCAGATCTAACGAGGGGACCTTGCAATAAAGGCGGCCGCACTTAGATGGTGTGACGACCCCTGGCCCGTTAGGTCTGCCACGGTGTTCCCATGATATTGCTCTACGAAAGCGTGTAACGATAACTCCATTATAACTTAAATTGATGCACATGAAATATAAAACCGGGTACTTTTATTTACTTATATGTTTTAAACGACCTAGGTCGGTACATTGAGGCCAAAAAGTTCCTTTTTCTAGCTAAACCAAAACTCTATCCCAACCATCCTACAGTCTATTCACACGGCCGTTTGCATATCACGTCCTGGTCTTGTCCAAAAATACTACCTTCACTTCCCCCGATCCCTCCAACTACTCGACCCCGCTAGAACCATCGTCGTCATCATCCGAGAGTGGAAGCGGTCCCATTGTGCGCCCATTGACCTGGGCATATAATGTAATGAACCCCATCAATATGGGGCTTGATGGGAGACCAGCATCCACCGTCAAAATCACAGTAATCCGAACGAACGTAACATTAGAGAAGTCGGGGTCCACATGCTCCACTTGGTCCCATGTGAGATTAGTGGGGATGCCATAGAGCATAGTGGAAGATGCGGGTTGGAGAAGCATGGTTACGTGTCTAAAATGTAATGATCCCACAAGGGGTGAGTACAACCACTTAGCAAATGAAAGCATCTTAGACTATATTACATAAGTCTACCACTACTCATCTGACGGAATCCTAAACATGTAATATGTGAAATTGAAATAACTCAGGTTACCATAACTCTAAAGGGATTCCACAAAATGACACACCAGATAGTAAATAGATGTTTAGGGAATTCAATAATCATATCTACTTTGGTTCTAATTGCCACCATCTTCTAAAGGGACCCATGTTGCACCTCTCCAAGCATCTCACATCCCACCTAGCATCACGAGGACCTCTGGGTTCTTATTTTATTCCCCCGAGCATCCGAAGAGAGAGTCGCATTACACCTCTCTAGGCATCTCGCACCCCACCTGGCATCACGAGGACCTTTAGGGCTCAATCACATTCCCCAAGCATCTAGAGGGCACCTTTTTTACACTCCTCCAAGCATCCCAACACCTAAGGCATCATCGCAACAGTGGACTGACGGTATCAATATCAATTCAAACCATGGCGCAGCACTTGAGGATTCTATTGATGCATCCAACATAACTAGATCGATCCCTCGCTAATGCACAAGTCTATGGTCATGATTCTAGCCACACCTATACTATTCAGAAATCGATTTAGTCCTACCAATTCACCTAAAGAATTCTAGTGCCCGAACACTAGGGGTGCACCTGATAAAATTTCTAGAATAGAAATTGATTTATAGCAAAAAATTAATTTCTCAATTTCTATTTTTGGAAATTGAGAAGTACTTTTGATTTCTTCTTCAAATCTATTTCTGGAATAGAAATCTGTTTTAGAAATAGAAAAATCAAATTGCGTTACCAAACGAATTTCCGTTCAAAACCTGTTCCGGAGAACAGAAAAACAGAGAAATAGATAAATATAAATTTTATCATGCATGCCCTAGATGAACCACATAGAATTGTCCTAACACCATTGTACACGCCTAGTAGTTTTGAAACCTTGTGCAGCCATAGATTACGAGTACGGCTACGGCCTCGACTCCTCCTGTACCACTTACATGCTACTCACCTCAAGTTCGAATAAGACCGTATCAGGACCGGACCAACCCGCAACAACTCAACCTATGAAAGACTAGTGCTAATTTTTGAACGATTGACGCGGTCCATAGCTTTACCACCCGAACTAGTGCCAACCATGTCGACGGTCATCACCATACATGACCATACGAGTCAATATCAAATCCAGCTTTACTCGACAAGAAACAAACCCAAATACAGCGGTAGTTCAAAGCATCCGAACCCAAATTTTGTTGATTCCTAGAATGGAAATCTGAGTAACGGCAGTACCACGTAATATCGAGAAATAGGAACTCCATTTGCCTTAAATCCACGGGGTGCGAGCTGGTGGCGTGGCCGATGGCGAAGCAACAAGGCAACATGAGCTGAATGGGGCGTGTCTATGCAGTCTCTGGTTAGCAGCGGAAAGAAAGACAGACAGCGAAGCGGATGGTTAATGTCAAGCAGCAAAGTAAGAACAAGACCGTGAGAATTTTCATTGAAAATTTGTTGAGGAAATTGATGGATGAATGAAGCTGTGGTGAGGAAAAAAAGAGGAGATGGTCGTTAGAGAAAACTCTTTTGATGTTTTGAAGTTGACAAAACTTATCCAAAGTTTATTCTGAAGATTTCCAAACTTTTGTGTCAAAGTCTAAAGATTCCAGACTTTGTGTCAAAGTCTGTTCACTCTGACAAATTCCAGACTGAACACAAGTGGAGAATGAAGACTTATCCAGACACGAGATTATCTTTCTTTTTTCAAGGGATTCGTTTGTATGGATTATATATGGTCTTCTGGTTGGAAATATTACCTATGAGATTGAATATCTTTATTGGAATCAATTTAGATACATCAAATATTTTTCTGAAGGCAAGTAAATTTGGAAAGAATCTACTTATGGAAACCAAGAGCCCGATTGTATGGATGAATAGGATTGATAGGATTTTATCACTATTTTCAAATGGTTCGAGATCTCCTTGATTGATTTTGTCCAACAAGTTGATTTGAAGAATTCCGTTGAAAGTGCCAACGATCGAGAAGGCATGAAGGAGTATTTAAGGAGGACTCTCTAGTTCTTCAATAGTGTGCGTAAAAGAGAAATTTCAAACTCTGAAGCTTCCTATTCCCTTGTTACTTCTTATACTGAGCTCAAAGTTGTACTCAAAAGAAAGAGATTTATAGTGTGACTTCATGAGAGAGAAGTAGAGACTCCTCATTGTGAAGTCAAGATTGCAAGATTGTAAATTCTCTTTTGATTCATAGTGGAAACTAGTCAGAAGGCTGTCAACGTGGGAGAGTGGACATAGACTTGATCTAAATCAAACCTTAATAAATTATGTGTTCTCATTCTCTTCCCTAAACTCATTTATTTTGTTCATATTTCTATTCAACTGCTAAAGTCTAAATTTGCACAAAGTCTGTTGTTCTTCAGACTCAATTTCAAAAGCAAAATATTTTCACTGTTCTTTGCAAAATTTATTTTCACACCTATTCACCCCCTTTAGGTATTCATACTAGTACTTACAATTGGTATCATAGCCCGTGTGCTTAATTTTTGAAGTGTTTTACTTCTAAGCTAAAGATTCTCTATGGCTAGTATTTTGGCTTTAGGTTTGGTTGAAGGTTAGAGCAACACCACACCTCCTTACTTTGATGGAAATGAGTACAATGTCTGGAAGAACAAGATGAAGGCATTTCTCATATCCAAAGATCCTCTAGAGTGGGATGTCATAGAAAAAGGAATCAATCCTAAAGCAACATCAGCTTCTGACCGAGGAAAATAAATCATCGATGCTGACGAAGCAACACGAGTTGAATTTACCAAGACACAAGCTCTTGACGCGAAAGAAATCTACTCCTTGTACTATGCCTTATCTCTTATTGAGTATAACCGAATTCTTCCTATGAAATAGCAAAAGAAGTTTGGGACAGATTATATGTTACCTATGAAAGGACTAACCATGTGAAGGAAACCAAAATAAACATTCTACTCGGACAGTATGAAGCCTTCAAAATGAAGCATGGAGAATCTATTATTGATATGTTCAGTCGCTTTACAAAGATTGTAAATGGCCTGGCTTATCAAAGTTAGCCAATCTCAGGACCAATGAAAGTCAACAAGCTACTGCATGGGCTTTTGAAAGACCGGAATCATGTGAAGATTTCAATTAGAGAAACCCAGAGGATCATGCCTCTATCAGTTGACAAAATGATAGGCATGCTTCAGTCATACGAAGTGGAACAAATAAATGATGAAGAAGACCCTAAAGGTAAGAAATCAATTACTTTAAAGTCTAACATTGATTCTGATGATACAGATTCAGATAATGATATGGACAATGAGGAGTTGGCGCTTATGATCAAGAAATTTAGAAAGCTGACTAGAAATGGAAGAAAATTTAACTTGAAGAATCAAAGCATGCAAAATTTCCATAAAAGACCAACTGAGGACAACAAAACGAGCAAAAATGTGATATGCTTCGAATGCAAGAAAAATAGGCATATCATACCTAACTGTCCTCTGTTGAAGAAGAAGAAAGGAAAAACTGAGAAATACAAAAATGCACTCAAAATTGAAATTTGGAGTGACACAGAATGTGAGGAAAATGAAGAAGAATATGCCAACATATGTTTAATGGCTCATTCCGAATCAGACTCATAATTAGAAACAGACTCTAATTTAGATTCAGAGAAAGAAATTAAGGTTAGTGATTCAAAAATTCATGCCAAAGTTTCTAAATACATAGATGAACTTTGTCTCAGTCTCAAATCTTCTCTTAAAAAAATTTCTGAACTAAAAAGAGAGAATTCTAAGCTCAAGCAACAGGAAGTTTCTTGGAAAGAAAATTTTGAAAGTCTAAATACAAGTTTTGATAATTTGAAAGAAAATTCTGATTCTCTTTCAAAAGAAAATACTTTTTTAAAAAGTGATATCTCAAATATAACAAAAAGATTTTCAAAAGGATCCACGAAATTGGAGAAAATTCTTTTAGCTCAAATGCTCTACTTTAACAAATCTAGTTTTGGTATGACTTGAAACTGTTCCATTAATCAATTTTCCCAAAGTAAAAGAAAGAATTAAACAAAAACCTACAAAGGCAATTTATAAAAATCATTTACAAAAAGTTTTTGTAAAACCTGTTGGCGGAAATGCACTCAATGTTCAAAGTGTAATAGCTTAGAACATTTTGAGAAAGAATGTCCCAAGGTTTAGAGACCAGTTAAGAAGGACTGGGCTAAGACTGTTGTTAATACTAACCCTCTTGGATCTAAGAAAATCTGGGTACCAAAGAAAGTTTGAATTCTTCTTATGATCACAGGTCACTATCAAAAGGAAGATTAAATGGTATTTGGATATTAGCTATTTGAGGCATATGACAAGAGACTCAAGCTGCTTTATAAAGCTTGTTAGATTGAATGGAAGAAAAGTATCTTTCAGAGGAAACAACAAAGGAAAGATTGTAGGATGTGGAACTGTGAAGATTGAAAGCCTAACTATCAACAATGTTTCCTTGGTGGAGGGTTTGAACTATAATTTGCTGAGTATAAGTCAGCTGTGCGATACTGGTTTCAGAATAAACTTCCAAGAAGGCATTTGTTCTGGAACAAATCAAGACTTCTCTCAATTCTTTCATTGGGTGAAGGCATGGCAACATTTACCTTATGGATGCAAACCTAGAAAGTTCTTAGTGTCTTATTTCCATTCAAGAGGAAGCAAGTCTCTAGCATCGGAAGCTTAGTCATGTTAACTTGAAGCAAATTGCCAAGATTTCTTCTAAGAAGCTTGTTCGAGGACTTCCAAATCTGGCTTACCAGAAGAATGAATTGTGCACTCCCTATGTTCTAAGAAAACAAGTCACAAGTTCCTTTAAACCTATAAATCAAGTCTCTCCCAATTGAGCTCTGCAGCTTTTTCATATGGACCTTTTTGGTCCAACTAGAACTCAAAGTATTGGTAGAAAGAAATATTGTCTAGTAATCGTGAATGATTACTCTTGCTTCACTTGGGCTTACTTTCTAGCAAGTTTGAAACCTTCTCCTATTTCTCGAAATTTGTCAAGAAAGTTCAAAATGAAAAGAGGTATGCTATTTCAAGCATACGAACTGACCATAGAAGTGAGTTTAAGAATTAGGACTTTGCTAAGTTCTGTGATGAATTTGGTTTTTAGCATGTTTTATCTTCACCATACACTCCAGAACAAAATGGGGTTGTGGAAAGAAAGAACAAATCCTTACAAGAGATGGCCAGAACTCTCTTAATATAGAGCAAAATATCCTCTTGATTTTGGGTAGAAGCAGTTTCAACTGCTTGTTATATTATTAACAGAGTATTCTTGAGGCCTATTCTAGAGAAAACTCCTATGAAGTGTATAAAGGAAAGAAGTCAAATGTTTCCTACTTTCATGTCTTTAGCTATAAATGTTTTATTCTGAAGAATGCAAATGATCGATCTAGAAAGTTCGAAGCGAAATTAGATGAATGAATCTTTCTTGGCTATTAGACTTCAAGCAAAGCTTAAAGAGTCTTTAACAAGAAGACTCAATCTGTGGAAGAATCTATGAACGTCAAGTTTTAAGATTATGTGTAGAATCTACTAGACCAAACTCAACTTGAAGAGTTTGAACCTATTCCAAACTTTACAAATTTTTTCTCCCAAAGAGGTTTAGACTTTTGGAGAATAGCGACAAGTAGAACGAGAAGATTCAATCAATGTAGAGGATCAACCAACTTTCAAACCAAGTAGCAACTATAAGCACAAGTCAAGTCATCCTAAGGAACTCATCATTGGTAATATTGATAAAGGAGTTCACACCAGATCCAAAGGAAGAGAAGAGTCCAATGCTCTAGCACTTGTTTATGAGATATAACCAAAAGGAGTAGACGAAGCCTTGTCTAATGAAAGCTGGATAGAAGCTATGCAGGAAGAACTCAAACAATTCAGCATCAACAATGTATGGGAGCTGATTCCAAAATCCAAAGGCAAATCTATTATTGGAACGAAATGGATTTTCAAGAACAAAATGAATGAGAACGTTAAAGTGATCAAAAACAAAGTAAGACTCATGACAAAAGGATATAGACAGGAAAAATGGATAGACTATGATGAGACCTATGCACCAAGTAACAAGGTTAGGAGCAATTAGATTATTACTTGTTTTTACTTGCTATAAAAATTTCAGATTATTCCAGATTGATGTCAAAAGTGCATTCTTAAATGGGTTCATAGAAGAAGAAGTATATGTGGAACAACCACCAGGATTTGAAGATCCAAGAAAGCTAAACTCAGTTTACAAACTAGAAAAGGCCTTGTATGGACTGAAGCAAGCACCTCAATCCTGGTATGAGAGGTCGAGTAAGTTTCTAACTCATAATGGTTTTGAAAAGGAAAGGTCAATACAACGTTGTTCATAAAGAAAGAAGGAAAAGACTTTCTACTAGTACAAATTTATGTAGATGATATTATTTTTTGTTCTCCTAACGAAAGTCTTTGCAAGAAATTTTCAAGATCTATGCATAATGAATTCGAGATGAGCATGATGGGTGAGTTAACTTTCTTTCTGGGATTGCAAGTTAGAAAATTGAAGAAAAGTATATTCATTCACCAAGAAAAATATGCCAAAGATCTAATCAAGAAATTTGGATTGAAGAATTGCAAGAAAACAGAGACTCCAATGTCAAGTTCTTCAAGACTGGACAAGGATGAAGAAGGGAAGAAAATAGATTAGAAGCTATACAGAAGCATGATCGGTTCACTTCTCTACCTTACTACTTCTGGACTTGATATTTTATTCAGTGTTTATATCTGTGCAAGATTTCAGTCTGACCCAAGAGAATCTCATCTAAATGTTGTAAAACGCGTCATTATATATGTTGAAACCTATCCAAAGTTGGATCCGTGGTATCCAAAATAATGAAACTTTACTCTTCTTGGATATTCAGACGCTAATATATCAAGTTGTAAAGTTGATAGAAAGAGCACATATGGCACTTGTCAACTGCTAGAAAATATGATGGTATCTTGGTTCTCAAGAAAGCAAAGTATTATGGCTCTTTCAACTGCAGAAGCAGAGAATGTTGCTCTTGAGAGTTGTTGCTCTCAAATCCTATGGATAAGACAGCAACTGAGAGACTTTGGCATTGAAGAATCATGAACCGAGATCAAATTTGACAACACCGGTACTATTAATCTCACCAAGAACCCAATTCTTCATTCAAGGACGAAGCATATAGAGATTTGACATTACTTTATAAGAGATCATGTCCAAAATGAGGAGATTATGATTTAGTTCATTGACACGAAGAATCGGCTAGTAGACATCTTCACGAAGCCTCTTGAGAAAAATCTATTTGAGTCTATTCACACCAAACTAAATATTATTTCTATTTTAGAGTAAAATCAAAAGTTGGTTAGACTAAGAATTTCAAGACACTACTTCAATAAGAGAATGTCCCAAATCCAAGTATTTTATTTTTGAAAAGAAAATGTATGATTAACTAAATCATTGCTTGCCTATTTTATTTTTAGAAATTATCTTTTTCGAATTTTTGAAATTTTTGGCAGTTTTTTTTTTTTAAAGGCTGTTTTCTTTTTCCTTATGACGGTTCGATTACCTCTTTTCTTTGTGAGCTTTCATTTTCTTTATATACCCTATTGTATTTCTTTCAAGCACTTCTTTTCAAACTCTAAAATACAAACTCTCTACTCTCTCATTTCTATTCTCAATTTTGTTCCGCAAGTTTCCATCTTTTTCACTCAAACCCGTCTGTGAAATCCTCCAAGCTTGCAAAATGTCTCACCAAAGGAAATCCTCTCGGATTGCTAATCAAGGTCCGAGAAGCATGTCAGAAGGGCAGACACATTTCAATCTCATTGAGGAAGACTCTCCACGCAACTCTCCAAAGCATTCTCCGCAACACTTTCCACAGAATCCTTCGTGCCAACCATTGGAAGAGGAAGTCAAGGAAGACACAGAACCTCTAAGAATTAAGAGACCCCAGGTTCTTTATAAGCATTACACTTATTTGAAGCAGGGTGATACTCCTATGGATTTTATCACTAGTTTTTTATATAGAGAAAACGAGTATAGAAACGAGACTCAGTTCTTGAGAACAATGGAACAGTTGGGTATAGCGCCAAAATGAGAGGCAGACAATGCCTTTCTTTATTTTCCTACAGACCCTAGGTTTAGTTCTGATCATCCAAAAAACAAGGATGATGATGAGAGATTTTATTCGAATTTTCAACCCATAATGGATGTAGCTGCTAATGAACCAGGTGAGAGAATGAAACTATTTCGTTCTAAATAGCACAAAAGGGTTTACACCCAAATGCTAAAGAGAGGGGTGATGAACCCTCAAACTGTTGATTTTGATTTCTTATACTCAATCAAGGTTAACTTGAGGGAGAAGTTAGCCTTCCTTCAACTCAAGAATTTTTGTTCTGAGATGACTATTGCATATTTAGAGTTGACTGCATTTTTCTATTCGAATCTATCTTTTCTTGACCAGAATCAAATCCAATTTACTATGAGTAATAAAGACTATGTGGTGGATATTGACACACCAGTAGACATTATTGGAGTGGAAATGAGTGATTTTCAACCAATAAGTGTCTCATTTGGTCAAGTAATGAGATTTCTAGTCAAGGATAGATTACTAGAAAGAGGCATCACATACTCTAGATTGCCAGCCTCAAATGTTCTGCTGCACAAAATTGTCATTAATTGCATCAGACCAAAGGCTGCATCAAAAACAAATGTTTCCAAAATTGAAGCAAGACTCATGTTTGCTATCAGCAATGGGATGAGATTTTCACTCCCTCATACTATCTTGATGCACATGCATAGGACAATCATGAAGGATAAAGGATAGTTGCCTTATTATGTGCTAGTTACAAAGTTGTTTAGACATTTTCAGATTGAGTTTCCAATCTCACTTTGCTCTCGAACTGTTGCTCTTATGGTTATAGGACTGAAGATGATTTCAAAGATGAGGTTGAAGGATCTGAACAAGGCTATTGAGTGCTTGAAGAAGGAGTCCTTAAGCAAAACTAGAGAAGATTCTACTGGAAGAAAGAGGAAAAGCAAGGAAGTTGTGAAAGAATCTGTAAAGAAAAAGAGATCACTTATCCTACAAGACGAAGAGGATGAAGATGATCTTACAATTTCTGCCATTGCCTTAAAAAAAATCTTTAAGGTTTTGTTGGTTCTGAGAAACCAATTGAAAGAGAAGAAACAGAGTGAGAAGAAAAAGAAGAAGAACCAGAGAAGGAAGAAGTAGCAAGAGAAGAAGAAGCAAGAGATGAAGAAGGACAAGGTCATGAGGATGACTCTTATGAGGTGACAATTGCCATATCTTTATCTGAGGATTTAGAAGCAACTATGAGTGGAAAAATATGAGTACGTATAGAGAAAGAACATCACTCTCGTTCTGAAAACGAGAAAACTCAAGAAGAAGGAATCCATTCTCCATATGTATCACAGAAACAGGGGCAATTGTTGAGAAAACAGGGACTTCTTCTCCTCTTTTTACGAGTGATGGTATCAGTCAATCTCCTGCACATCCAGAAGATGTTTATGCTTCTCAATTTCCTGAAATTGACATTGAAGAATCTACTCTGAGTCATGGGGCTAGACAAGTTGATGTTCCCTTATCTCTAAACTCTCCACGAACTCAATTCGCTAAAGCTAGTGCGTAGATTGAATCGAATGTTGACTATCCAAGGATGATGGAACTCCTTTTGGAAGTTAAAGCTCAACAATACGCCATGGAGATTGAGATTCAAAAACTTCATACTACGTTGAGATCCTCTTCTGATTTGCACACTAAAAAGGTACAGTCCTTAGATACTCAGGTGTAGACTTTGAATCAACAAGCATCTCAAACTATGGCCAAGAATGATCAGACTATTCAAATTCTCAAGACTGTTCAAACTCCAGTCGAGAATGTTCATCACCAGTGCCAGAAGGTTGAAGAGGCAATGCGGTCCATGGGGGATTTTCAACTAGTTTGACTTCCAAGACAACCTTGATTCCATTTATTTCCTTTGACTTTCTCCACTATTTTGTTGTTGGAAAAAAGGGGGAGAAAGTGCGGATTTAAACTTTTTGAACTTAACTCTTTGATTTGATTTGACTTTGTTTGATGTTTTGAATATTTATACTTTGCATCAACTTTTATGGTGATGGATGTGGATGTTTAAATCTTGTTGTGTATCTAATTTTTCAAGATTAACATGTTTTTTGTGGTTGCAAAATCAATGTTATCCAGATCCTTAACTAATTGTTTTTATAAGATATCATATATTGCTAAGAGTTGTTTTGCAGGTTATAAATCTTTAAATCTACAAGGAAGTTTTGTCATCATAAAAATTAGGGAGATTGTTGGAAAAAAAAACTCCTTTGATGTTTTGAAACTGACAATCCAAACTTTTGCGTCAAAGTCTAAAGACTCCTGTGTCAAACTCTAAAGACTCCCAGACTTTGTGTCAAAGTCTGCTTACTCTAACAAATTCCAAACTGAACACAAGTTAAGAATGAAAACTTATCTAGACGCGGGATTATCTTTCTTTCTTCAAGGGATCCATTCATATGGATTATATACGGTCTTCTGGTTGGAAATATTGCCTAGGAGATTGAATATCTTTATTGGAATCAATTTAGATGCATCAAATCTTTTCGGATGGCAGGTAAATTTGGAAAGAATCTACTTATGGAAACCAAGATCCTGATTGTATAGATAAACATGATTGATGAGCTTTTATCACAATTTTCAAACGGCTTGAGATTTCCTTAATTAATTCTATCCAACACGTTGATTGGAATAATTCATTCGGAAAGTGCCAACTATCGAGAATGCATGAAGGAGTATTTAAGGAGGACTCTCCAGTTATTCGATAGTGTGCGTAAAAGAGAAATTCCAAAGTCTAAAACTTCTTATTCCCTTGTTACTTCTTATACTAAGCTCAAAGTTGTACTAAAAAGAGAGAGACTTATAGTGTGATTTCATGAGAGAGAAGTAGAGACTCCTCACTGTGAAGTCGAGATTGTAAGATTGTAAATTATTTTTTGATTCATAGTGGAAACCAGCTAGAAGGCTGTCAGTGTGGGAGAGTGGACGTAGGCTTGATTTAAGCCAAACCACTATAAATTATGTGTTCTCATTCTCTTCCTTGAACTTTTTTATTTTGTTCGTAGTTCTATTCAATTGCTAAAATCTGAACTTGCACAAAGTCTATTGTTCTTCAAACTCAGTTTCAAAAGTAAAATATTTTCACTGTTATTTGCAAAAATTATTTTCATACATATTCACCCCTCTCTAGGTGTTCATACTAGCACTTACAATGGCCTCTTTTCTGTTGTTGACTATCTTAGTCAACGTTTCTCTTCAATTTCGTGCCAATGGAGGGCGAAGACAGCTCCATGACTTCGTGTCTTGGCGTAAGAATCCTTTCCTTTGTTCATGACACCTTGTTACTTCATGCATGGACGTGGCCGCAGCTTGGTTGAGGTTTTTTATTTGCTAGCCAGCAAAGAAGGAAAAAGGTGGCTACTTTGTGAAGTGCAAGTCCTCGTTGGTGGCCTACTAAAGAGAGAAAGAAATGTCCGTAAATTCTGTGGTCAAAGTCTCCATTTCTTTGACTACTTGGACATGTGCATGGGAATCAAGAAAATTTGCATGGAAGGCTCACTTAGCAAGGTACTAATGAGGGTGAACATTGGTCTCGTTTGTGGCATTTTGTGAAGAACAATTTAAATGAGATGATGGACTAAATGATGATCGAGTTGTGACAATGTAGCAAAGATGTGACAATAAGGTGGTGTCGTAGGGACATGGTGAGACGAAACGGTTCGGTACATTTATGGTGGTGGTGAAACAGTGGCTGTGAATGGTGCCAACATCATATTCCAATGACAAGCTTGTCGACACGGCATGGACTGTTGCGTATTCGAGGCTTGGGCGAAGTCCAAATATCACATATGGCGAGGGACATCATCCAAGTGAGGGCTTCCTAGCACTTGCCAACCATCATTAGCATCTGGCAATGGTTAGGCGAGGGTTCCCTCTTCAGATTTGGCGACGGGCAGCTTCACCAAGCCCTTGCTAGTCGTCACCAAAGGTCGACAAGGTCAAGTCTCACCGATGGCCTGAGAGGCATGTGATATCCTAATTTTCTAATTCTGTTTTCGATTGAATAAGTTGGGCTTTTTATCAATGTGCCTATAACCTTTTTCTCTGAGCTAATCACTCACGAGATAATTGATCTATTAGGTGAAGCTATTAAGGAATCTAAACGCAATAAACTTGAGAATTCAACCAAAAAAAAAAAACTGCTCGACCATGCTAATCCGCAAGGGTCAATATGGCACAGTTAAAATCAATCAGAATCCGAAGATAGGTCATTTCAACTAAGGCATGTGATTAAAGTCTGGGTGATTCCACCTAATTGCAAAATTCTCGTTGAATGGCACTAAACCGATTTTTCTGTCATTTCTGTACCCTGTGCCCATATTCAAAATTTTGAGATTTTCACGACAACCGATAGTAGCCAATGAGTCAAAGATGTACAATGTGGCTCGAAAATAATTGACAACGGGTCAAATGCACTAAAAATTCCTAAAAGTTACCCGATAGGTTAGGTCACGCTAAAATCGCATTTAGTTAAAATTAGCCGCAAAATTGAACCTAATTTTAGAAATTAAAAGTTTTATCGTGTCACAATTTCTTTTAGGAGTGTCGACTCATCCTCCAAAGATTTTTCTACAAACCCAAGTTTTTGGCGAAAATTCAAAGTTGGGGTATTTTAGATTGAAAAAATTAGAGGACCGCATTTTGTTGCATTTTTGGTGTTCATGTTGGACTAATTAGCAAGAAAAAAATGTGGAATTAAGTGTGGACACCTTGGCTGAAGTTTTGGGCATCAATTGAGTTGATTTGAGTGGGAATTGAATTGAAATTGGAGGAGAATGTTGCAAAATCCGTAGGTCCATGGGGCTACAACATTGTGGACCCTTTGGGAGGCTTCTACGAGAAGCTTGAGGGAGGAAACTTAGCTGAGGATGATGGTTGAGGATGGTGGGGGCAAGTGATGAGTGTTTGAGATATTTCTAGTTGACTTGTGAGGCTTATGGTCCCCTCTCTCCAGCTGTAGCCTTCTTCTTCCTCTTCTTCACTCCTTTCTCCATTGCTGTGGTGTTGTTTGAGCTCAAGCAAACCAGCAAAAGCTAGCCAAGAGACCAGCAGCCTTGTCGTCAGCTGTCCAAGCCCCTTGCCACCAGTTGAACGCTGTCGGTGCCGTTCGCTCGCCGTCTTGCTTGCACGATGTCCCCGCGAGCCCAGCTCGCTGTCCTGAGCCACCTCCGCCATCCAGCTACCGTTCGCCGCCTCCAAGCCGCCGAAGCCACTACTTGGACCCGCTACAACCATGTCGTCCTGCCATGGCCATTCCAACCTATCGAAGCCGCTCAAGCAACCCTTACAGCCCAAGAACAAAATCAAACCTCACAACCCAACTGTGAGCTTCATGGGCCTTTTCCATGCTCATTCGGACCTCGTTTGGCATCGCCGTAGACTTGTGTCTCGCTCGCCTCTATGTCGCTGTCGTTGTGGACTTACCGGTTTGCTAATCCTATGAGTTTACTTGCTAAAATCTACTTATGGAGTCAATGACGTTTAATAGGTAATTAGATTATGCTAAGTATGGTATAGATGGTTAGTTAGTTTTAATTAGTGATTTAATTGGTTAATTAGGATTGTTAGGTGGTTAGATTAGATTAATTAAGGGCTAGATAGATGGTACTATTTCTGTGGATGGGTGCATTATCTTTCTAGGCCCGTTTAGGTGGTTATATTAGCATTTACGGCCTAAGTATGCATTTATTGGATTAATTTGCATTTATTTAATTATTTATTATTTTCCAGAAATTATACCAAGATAGCCAGTCACCAGAATTTCATGCCAATTGTAGTGGTGTGCTTAGTTTATGCAATTGAATGTTAATTTGTGTAAATTGAGTAGTGATTGTGATTTTGAGTATTTATTTCAAAATTATGAAATTTTGGTATTTAATTAGAAAATACCAAGTGTCGGGTTTTGACACCGAAAATGTTTTTAAAAGGAAGGATATTAATTTTTAAAAGTTTGATCTGACCATATACCCACACACAATTATTTTCACCGGGTTTTTTAATACGAAGAAAATATGCCAAGTTCATTATCTTAATTGAGACATTCGAGTGCAATGCACATGTCCTTGGCTGGAATTGAGTGATCGTATGATGGTTATGAAAACATGTCCCCAATGTGCGTTAGGTGGATGTTGCCCCTATATGAGATGCCCCTGGATAACGGAAACCGATCGCAGTAGAGGTTGGACCGATGCTCATTCAAGATTGCCTTCTCGTGTAGACGTTGCCGTGCTCAATGGGATGAGACGATACCTGGTTACGCCAGAAGACCACTGAACGTCAAGTAGGCCATGCCCTAGTGGCCGTAATCAAGTGGAACGTGTGATTGATTGAGATAGATGCGCTAAATTATGGGAAAAAATTGTGTAGCACGGAATGAGACGTGTCTTAATGACTCAGCACTATAATCAGGACTCCTATGTTTAATTGAGATTAAGTGAGGTGTTCCAATTGATGGGTTTACATTTGTTATATGCATCTGTGATATGAACTCTACTAACATGTAGGAAGGAACTAAGATGAGGTGAGTCATCTGTGATGTGTGGTTAGACTACCTCTAAGCATACTTCCTTCCTAATAGGGGTTTAGGGGGTGAACTTACTGAGACATTGTTTCACCTCGTCGTTGGCTCAATCTTTTCAAGTCTTTAGATCACGGTGAGGCCGGATCATTTTGTGTGGCCGCAGGAGGCCGAGACTCGGTGTACCGTACTCCCTATCCATGAGAATCCCGACTGGACCCATGAACTTGTGGTTACTACTATTTAGGTTGATGAGAGCCTACCTCAGTTGGTCCCTTATAGATTCAAGGCGTGGTTCCGCCATAGGCCCAATAGTGTCCGAGAGGGCCCCCTGGATGGCTTTGACGGACCTACCATCGATGATGAGTATTTGGTGGATCTCGACCCTGTGCATGACACCAAACTCATAGCTGAGATCGAGGCGTACTAGGGACCCAAGGGTGAGGAGCCTGCAATAGAGGTAGTTGAGCCTCTAGAGACCAACACCCTTAACGGTGTCATGATAGACCCGGATCCCAAGTAGATAGGGTCCGAGATAAGGTAGCCCGGTAGCCTCTTTTTGGTATAGACTTTTGTATATTAACTCAGTCTGTTTATAAAGTGTGACTTTTGTGATTTTGTTGTCCCACTTTTCTATCACATATCTGTGTTGTCTGGGGATTTATTATACGCTTCCGCATATGCAATAAAATGAATGGGTCAATGATGCGTCCTGAGACGTCGCAATTTTATTGGCCACCAAGGAATATGCACACGCTCGAGGTTTGAGGCGTGATAGGGCACCCCAGCGCTCACCCTCGCAGACAGCTAGTGATCGCCACCCACTAGAGGTAGGTGGAGGAAGATAATGAAGAACGAAAAAAAAAAAAAAAAAAAAAAGGAAAAAGGAAATGAAGGAAAAGAGAAAGGAAAAGGAAAAAAAGTAAAAATTATATAAAAATATCCACGTCACCACTGATCATGTCAAGTAAGATGATCGGCATCCATGTTAGCAATTTCCGATATAAATTGGTTAGATAGACTCAATTGGTATACATATAAAAAAGCTTATGATTGAATTGGTTCAATTGAAAAGTTTAGTCATAAATTGGGATTAATGCAATAAGTTTATGACTTTTTTTGGTACTTTTCCCCACATAACAATGGTATCTCTTCGAAAGAATTAGCTACATATTTATCATGTTTATATTCATCGAAAAAGTAATTAGATTCTATCGACATGTATAAAATGAAAAGAAAAAAATGAAAATATAAGATTTGTACTTAAACATCGAATTTGACACGTGAGAATGCTAATCCTCTAATCATTAGATCGAAGGTTCCTTCCAGCAAGGCGAAAATGCAGTCAAACCGGATCCTATTTAAAAGGCTGCAGAGTAACGACAAAAGGTGCCCTCCACCATCACCGCACGGCTGAAAAATCCATATTATAGTGAGCCGGGAGAGCGGGGGAGGGCTCATAAATCGAATTTTATTATAAATAGGTAAAGCGAGTTTGTACTACGAATGAACTCCGTACAGTTCTTTCTTTGCTTTGGTTTTGGGGATGTTTCAATGGCAAATTGTAGCAAGATGATGATCCAACTTGGCCAACTCAACAACAAGCTTTTCTCCCGTCATTCTCCTCCATTGTATCCAGGCCTCAGAAACAAGAGAGCATCGCAATTTCAACTGCAATCCCCTCCCATCTGTTTGCCCTCTTTCTTTCCCCTCCACTTCTCTTGTCTCAAACATAACATAACAATCAGGCCACGACTCTTCTTTGCACCCTCCTCCATATCTCGGTGGATTCACGATGCATTCATCAGTTACAAACAGGCTGACACGCGCCACTTCGTGAGCCATCTCCACAATGCTCTCGAGAGGAACAAGATAAGGGTCTTCGTTGACCACGGTCTAGAAAGAGGACTAGAGATTGCACCGGCAATCAACGAAGCCATAGAGCAGTCAAGGAGCGCCATCGTGGTTATCTCTCAGACCTTTGCCTCCTCGCCGTGGTGCCTAGATGAGCTGGATAAGATCTTCGATTGCAAGGAAAAGAAAGGCCAGCTGGTATTCCTCATTTTCATGGACATTGACCCCAAAGAGATGCGCGAGCAATCCGGATCTTTCACATGGATTGGCCAAAGTGAGAAGGGTTTCGGGCAGGATAACACCAAGAAGATCCGGAGGTGGAGAGACGCTCTCCGAAAGGCCGGCAATCTCACCGGTTGGTCTCTCGGAAACAGGTACCAACTTTCTGTCTTTTTTAAGCGTTTCCTTGGGAGGATTCCTAGAGAAAGTTTCTTATTTTATCCATGAAACAACAAAACTTGTTCTTAAAGCCCAATCTTTTGGTCTATAGGCAGTAGGAAAATTTGGAAATGTTTGGAATCCTTTTACTTATGCCCAATAATAAGTCAATAAGTGTTAGTTGAGGTGGAATGACAAAAATTTGAATTTTCTCTTCTTCTTCCTTTCTCTGCCGATCTGGTTGGCCTTCATGGCCACTGGCGCTTCCTCCTCCATCATGTAGCACCACCCCGTTTGGCTAGTATCCCCATTGCTTCCCGCGTCACGTGCAATTGACCCAAGCTACCCCTTCGTCATCCTTGCAGTCGGCTAAGTCCTTGCCCATTCAGATCTGGACTAGAGTCATGCCTCCAGAACTGCAAGCCCAGCTCGTCCATGGCTAGCAAGGTTTGTCCATGGTTGTGAGCCTTGACGGCAAGCTCGAGGTTCAGACGGCCATGAATTACGTTCAGTGATCAACAGGGCTTCAGATTTGGACTGATTGGGTCATGCTCGTGAAGAAAGCATGGCTTCTTCAATAGTGGATGTCACTGAGGGCATGGCTCCCAGATCTGAAGCCAACTTCAGATTTGGCCCTGACTGCTCGTCCATGGCCGTGATGAGCAAGGTCGAGATCCCAACTGACCATGGATGGAGCTCACACATCAAGAAGAAAAGCAGAGGAAGTAGGCGACCATGGCTGTTGGACCATGGATGGAGCTCACATATCCCGACGGCCATGGATGCCTGAACGCAATGGATCAATGCCAATGATTTCGGCCATGGACAGGCCAGATTCAAGATGTGGTGGTTGGCCTATTCAAGTCACCGGCAACTCCACTAGTGGCAACGGTGGAGTAGAGGTAGGCGACTATAGATGGAGGAGGAAGAAAGAGTAGAGATGAAGGAGAGAGAAGATCTTCACTTAATTTCCACGTGAATCGCTGACATGGATATGTGAACACATGTCAAGATATTATTAAATATGAGTGAAAAAGCATGTGCCACGTAGGATGTTGATATGGTGATATTAAACCACTGAATATTTTCTCATGGGAAACCCTAGCTGCGGTGCAACCTTTCCCTTCGCCACCAAAGCTATCCGCTATGGAATGACCTATCTGTCAGAGGCAAAAAAGTTGTCAGTCTTTGTATTGTTTGGACTGTGGACCTGTGGTACCTAGCAAGGGCTTGAAAGAAGTTCGGTCTCCAGTTTTTTTTCTTCTATCTAAGATTGCCCGCTCTTAAAGCTTTTAAATCTCTCTCTCTCTCTCTCTCTCGACTTTCGATTTTTTTTTTTTTCCTTTTCTGGTCAAGATACTCTCTAGCAGAACCTCCTTTTCGGTGAGCTTAGAGAATTTTTTCATATACTTGTAACTATCCCTCTTTTATTTATTTATTTTTTTTTTTTGGGTCTGGAGGAACCGCTACTACGGCCGGCAGCCGTTCACGATCAACCCCCAGGCGACGCTGGCGGGGAAACCACCACCCCGACGTCACGCTTCAGTCACCAGGAAACAAAGACTGCCCTCTGCTTCGCAGGGGTTTCGAACTTGGTCCTCCTTCGTGGAGGTCCAAGGCCTATCCAGCCATGCCACCGCGGTCGGTGGTTCCCTCTTTTATTTTTTTTGCTTTAAGGATTAGCCAAAAGCTTTTCTCTTGTTTGTTTCAGAAATCTATCATTTCCCATCAACTAAAAAGTAGCAGAAACATGAGAGGAAGATGTACTACCATTATGAGAGCACATGTCAATCTCTCACTTGCCCCTATTTTCTTTCATATCTGATAGTAAATTAGATTAAATGGATGATACTTTTAAGTTAGAGAATATAACCTTATTGATCTTTTTCAATTTTTTTAGAGCATGAATAGCCAAAGTCACACCATTTAGTTGTTGAAATTTGCAGACTTGAAGCTGAATTTATCCAATCTGTTGTGGAGAAAATCTCAAGAAGATTGAGCTGCTCATACATGAGCCTGCTTACTTTCTATCCAATTGGGTTAGATTCTCAAGTACAAGCCTTGTTCTCCTTACTCCAATTAGAGGTTGAGGAGGTCCGAATCTTGAGAATTTCTGGCACGAGGGGGATAGGTAGGACTACAATTGTGAGAGCTTTGTACCACCAAATTGCAGATCAATTTGAGAGGAGTTGCTTTCTTGTGAATGTGAAGGATGTAACGAGCCAAGATGGACTTGTTAAAATGCAAGAGACCCTTTTTCCTGACATTATCGGCAATAAAGTTTCAAAGTTTGGCAACAGTATTCATGCAGTAACAAACTTGATTAGGAGTAAGCTTCACAACAAGAGGGTTTTGTTGGTGTTTGATGATGTTGAAGGGCTGTTGGATCCACTAAGCCACCTAATCAAGGATATAAACTTAGGTATGAGGAGTAGAGTTATTTTGATCCCTCAACAAGAAGAAACCTTAATTGGTCTAAGTGAGGAAATCTATAAGGTAAGACCATTGAATTATGATCAAGCTCTCGAGCTTTTTAGTTGGAATGCATTCCGAGAAAGATATCCCAAAAGTGATTATAAGATGCTCTCAAATTGTTTCACTAGTTTTTCTAAAGGGCTTCCTTTGGTACTCACTGTGATGGGTTCTTTCTTGAATGGAAAAAGCGTCAAGGAATGGCAAGGAGCTTTTGATCATCTGAAAGAAATCCCTCAAGGAAATGTTCATGAAATACTGAGGATTGTTATTGATGGCTTAGAGACCAACGAGAGGACAATTTTTCTTGACATCGCATGTTTTCTCAATGGATATGACAAAGAAGAGATCATCAAGTCCCTAGAACAATGTGGCATCCTAGCCAATAGTGGGATTGAAATTTTGGCTCAAAAGTCACTTGTATACATTGACGAAAATAAAAAAATATGGATGCATGATTTGCTTCAAGAAATTGGTAGATGGATCGTGATTCAAGAGTGCCCTAATAACCCTAGTAAGCGAAGCAGAATATGGTGTCACGAGGATGCTCTACAAGTGGTTAGGCAAAACTTGGTAAGTTTAAGCATGTCCTAAAGAAAAACTAATTTGAATGCATATGTATATCTTCTTTTTGCGGACTTCATATTTACACATGCTTTAAAAACTTAAGATTGCATAATTAAGAGAGAGACAAACAAGATTTTTATTATTGCCACTTAGGATTTAAGTAATACATTAGGGTTTGAGATATTTATTTTCTACTTTGTTAAATGTTATTTTTAAACAAAATTGCCGGTTATACAACCTATCATAAATCCTCACTTTTGCCCTTTCATCATAAGAAGTATATCTTCATTTAGAAACTGCTTGTGTTATAATGGTTTTTAGACCAGCATGGTTTCAAACCAAATTTAAATATTATCGTTAGAGTTAGACTTTTTTTGTGGGGGGAACAACCTAGATAACCTTTTTTATTTTCAAGTGCTTGCAACATGCATAAAAATTTCTATTGCACACTAACAGGGAACAAATGCCATTGAAGGCATTAAACTAGACAAGATCCATGTAGAAGACTTGGTTTTGCATGCAAAGTCGTTCAAAAAGATGAAGAAACTCAGGTTATTTATGATGACTGATCATGTCCCTCACTGTGGACCGGCTGGATATTTGTCTGAAAAGTTGTGGACACGTTTCGCACGGAACGGCAAAGGTATTATGCTTGCGTGTTGGGAGGCGCTGGTGAAAAGAGTCTCCAAGTTCTGGTCCCGCGGAGCTTGAAGATCAAGATCAACGGATGCTAGGAGTGGCATGTACATAAACTCCTAAGAAAATAAAGACTCTAGAAACAAAATGGGTTGACCTTCGTGTAGATAGAACTTCCCTCCACCCCCATAATTCTATCCAGCTGGGTCCAACAGACTTGACTTTTACCCATTAGACCAATTTAGATTTCCCGTCAAACATCTCTGCGCGTTCACACCCCACCCCCTCCCCCACCCCTTCTTCTCTCCCTTCTCTCTCTCATTTTCTTTTGCAAAAGAAACCAAAGCGTGAGGTGGATTGAATATCGCCTACTAAACACCCACCATGTATGTGAACAAAGCAAATTGAAAAAAAATTCAATTCACTCACTATCTGCTGCTCCTTGACGGGTGTCCACATAGTTAAAATTCAATTAACATTACTCTTGTGCTTCTTTCAAGGGTCACGCCAGTTATATTTGATCGAATTTTGTGCCGAGGGACTTGATTAAATTTTTTAGTGTAAGTAAAAGGACTTTGTAAGAAAAGTGGAGACGACAGGGACTTGGCCGCAAAGGTAGATCTCCGTTTCTCCCAATCCTCGTGACTCGTGAGAGGAAACGATTCCACGATCCAATGAATCAAGTTGGAACACATTATTAATTTCTTAACATTCTTCTTCCGCAAAAGTTCTCTCTCGGAAATGTCTTCTTCCTCGAAGTTGCGTGAGTGAGTGAATTTATGATGCTGACCATGCTTCTCTTAGGGCACATTTGATAAAACCGAAACGTAAATACTGAAAATAGAATTTACAAGTTGTTCGATAATAACTGAATATTAATAATTTCTTAAAATACATGGAATTGTGATCATTATTGATATATGTTAACAAATAAATGGTGAGATTCTACTTGCCGTCAATTATTTTTCTACTTATAATTGGTTAGAAACCCCTTCCTTACTTAACCGGATAAGTGATTTTTGTTATTTAATTGAATATTTTAAATCATTATTAGTTAATAGTTACGATCACCAAACAAGCTTAATCTTTGTCGAAGTGCTGATTTTCTTTTTTCAATTTTAAGTACTTAATTGGGTTATCAAATAGACCCTTTACGTCGATGATCATAAAATAATTCACCTAAAAAATTGGTTTAAGTTAAAGGTCTAGTGTATGCCGATGGTGTATTCCATAACCCTTTTTCGAGAATTTGGTCCTTTTAAGGAATGAAAAGGTTATCCTGTGATGGTAGAAAATACCACGACTTTTTCTTGCCTGGTTAGATTTTCAAGATATCTATATTTTACAAGTGATATCAACTCGTGTGTCCGTTTCCAAATTATGAACAATCAAATATCTCACAATATTCATTTATCTTCGTCATCATCACTACGACATAGCTCTCAAGGTAAGACATTTCTTGAGAACATTTTAGTATATTGAGGTTCTGTTCATTTTGTTAAAGAATAAATATTTTGAAAAATATTTTTTTTTTTATATATGATCGCTTATATCACTTAAAGATGAATAAAAGAAAAATATTTCTATTGTCTCAATAATGTTTAGCTATATTTTGTTATCGATAATGAAAATATTTTTCATTAACTAATTATTTTAAGAGATATAAGTGATCGGCGTCCCTATAATATTGGCCTCGTGCTAAGACCCCAGTACTACCGTGCACATCACCACCATTGTCTGCGGCCGCGCCTCTCGTCGAAGCTTCTATCACCCGAGAGGGAGTTGCGAAGGCGGGTGCTGCTAGGACTTCAAAGTATGCACTCATTTTCGGCTCATTTCCACGGCCTTCTCTTTATGTGGGCCTTTTTAGGCCTTGGCTCTTATATGTATCGTTATGGGGCCTCTATAGCTTTATGCATTCTATAATGTTTATGGGGTTTTTCGGCCTTTCTGTATTGTCAATTCGATTGTTTAGTTGGCAAATTATGCATATTAATCTTCTTCTAATAGTAAAAAGGCGGGGAGGACCGATCAACACTAGCAACCCTTTTTAGTCATTATCATAGGAGTCTTATATCCACTACGGAATGTTTGATTTGAGTCATAATTACTTTGTACCACTTACGACCCGAAAGTCTGATGTTGGAGAGCTTGTTATCACAGCTCCACCATAATGTTAGCAGCTAGAAAATCTCTCGACACGAAACATTTTGTAACCATGCAATGTGACATGAACGGTTCGGCAATTTGCTTACATTGTAAATCAACTTTGTGGAAGACAAGTAACCCATTTAGGTTAACCACCTGAGTGATTTATGGATATAATCTTAATTTGTTTAGAAAATTACGAAAAACAAGACCTCAGGGCCCAACTCCCCGCTAGTTTTCAGTCGCCATTTTATTATCGTACGAAATGAGTAGAGGAAAGTACCAAGTTAATGAAAAATTCGTGATTACACATACATTCAGTCGACAACAAAATTTTGATTTTGTCAAATCTTGTGAAAAATCCAATGGATCTCGAGCAAAAACTAAACTTAGGTAGTTGGAAGTTGTAAAACGTTAAATTTCAGCGCCTTGATTTCCAAGCTGATCTCAGCCATCTTCTAGTCAAAGCAAGGTTATTTAAGCTGATTTCCAAGCATTTCTCTATATCTTACTCGAGATTAAGCTCCCGTCAGCTTCTTGAATCGAAGTATAACTGCTTTTGTTTGGAAAATTGAGCAAACGAAAACCAAAAGGAGGGACCAACGTTTGATAAATGGATTCATTACCTTTGCTTTGCATTGGACAACCCAAGCTATAAACATCATCTTAACAACCTTTCCTCTCGTCCCAGATTGGTCTGTGACCGTGCAAGAAGATAGAAGTTTTCAATGGCAAATGCTGAGAAGATGTCGTTAAGTTTTGCATTAGGGAAACCTCATTAAACTGCAGAAACAAATTCCGTTTGAGGGTTCAGTCTCAGGACACAACATAATAAGAAGCTGCTATAACTAATAATCTGCGTCATGAAACTGATACTTGTCCTGAACTCTTATTGCCATCTAGATATCCAGGTTTGTTTCGCTTGTTCGGGCATGCGGCACAAAATTTACACAAGCAGCACGCCTCTAGAATAATATCGCCCTTTTGGATCAGTCACCGCAATGTCTTTTTCAATTTATTTCCTAATTTAATGATATGACTACGTGAAGAGAAGAAAATATATGGAGAATTACCTCCTACTCTAACTTGAGGACTTCGTCCACCACAACCGAAGAAAGTTCCTGCTGTATCTTGGACGATGCCGATTCCGAAAGCGGGGTAACTGTTGCATCATCCGTGTCCTCGTGTGGTAATTTTGACTCCACAAATTGACGAACTTGATTATCATCCGAGAGCAATCCTTCTTGTGTTTTAAATCTGATCCATTTCTTATCTTTCGTCAGAATCACCAGAGGATATAATAACAAACCTATGAGTGAAGACATCATGGTTCTGACCCTGCCCCGAAGAGCTGAGGTGGTTGCTCATTTATGTGTACTTTCGGACGAGATGTTTGATCTTTTTGGGGCCCTGCTTAATGGACAAGGCAAAGGAGATAAAAACAAAAGAACCATATGTTACAATTTCTTTAATTATGTGTGCTTTATATGTCTGTATACAGCACAAGCAAATTTCATATGCAATGTGTATCCTTTCAATGCACGCATCTTGTTCTCTCCATTTGGAACAAGCACATCAAGTTATATAGAAAATGCACTTACACTTCCCAAAACTCTCCAAAAAATTTACCAAATATCATTTGCATTTACCCCAAGAAATTTTGGAGTCTCATAGGGCATTGGTAAAACCAAACCGAATGAACCCTTTGTACCCTACTGCCTCCCCACCCTCGTCTCTCCCTCTCTCGCTCTCTCTCCACAAGTAAAGTGAAGATAATAGAGAATAGAGATGTAAGTGGGCTTATTAACGGAAGCCCATTCAAGAACAAAAGATGGGTCAATAGATTATAAAGATCTCTCTCTCTCTCTCTCTCTCTCTCTCTCTCTCTCTAACCCAGTCGAGCACAGAAGAAGGGCTAAGAGTTTATAGAGTTTAGCACCCAAGTTTCGAAAGGGACATCCTCTTTGGGCGCCCCAGTTCCTAGAGCTCTCTCCCTCCCGTCCCACACCCCCCAAAAAAAAAGTAAAAAAAAACAAAGAAAGAAAGATAGGCTAAGAGCTGCTCGCAAGTTTCAAAAGGGATATCCCTCTTTGGGCCCCCTATGTGTGTGGGTTTTGTTGTAATAATAGGTTATTAATGGCTTAACACCAGTGAAACGTCTCTTCAATTCACGTGTCTTTTTAGTTCACATGCTGCAACTTTAATTGACATTAATGGATGAGTTAATGGAAGTGTTAATTGACACGTCTCTTCAGCTCTCTGACATCGATTTAAATGCGTCTTCAACTTAGATAATAGAGTTCTTTGTCTTTAAATAACAAGTCTATTTAGTTCTAGAAAGAGTCATTTTGCATAAAAATTCTTCTTTAGAAAGTGATATTCTAAGTGTAATGTTTTTTAGAAGTGTTCAACAAAGCCTTTTTCCCGTAGTGCTAATACAAAGAGATACAAGGCATTGTCCCTTGGAAAGTATAACTCATGAAACTACTTAGCATCATTGGCAGGAACTAATTGCTCTAAAGAGATTCAGTTAGCGGTACCTCACCTTTTGTTTAATTCTTTCGCGAGTTTATAGCATCTAGCAAATCTATATTTGGTTTGTAACAACCATCTTTACTTGTAAATATAATATATACATTGGCTTGGTGGTTATTAAATTTGTTATCACATTCTCAGCTTGTAATCTCTATTTTTGTTTTTCTAGTTACAATAAATAGCGTCACGCATCTTTACTCAAATTTGTTAACTTTCCAATAATCTTAAGGCAATTATTTATCTCTCCCCGTTTGTTGGATTTATCAAGATGACGGATAACAATGAAGTACCCATTAATCCCCAGAATGTTTCTAGAGATGTTCTTATGGTCATTTCAATCACTCTTGAGGAAAGGTTCATACCTTGGGACTTGGTGTTGTGGCAACCAATGTTGAGAGCCTTTAGGCAAAGACCATCTATGGGTTATAGATATAAATCAATGGTTTCTCCTTCTTTGATGGTTTCACATCCAGTAACATTGAATGAGAAACCAAAGAAATTAACTAGTGTTTGCTTTAAGTAGAGGCAACAGAAGATATCTTTTATCTGACCAAGCTGAATCTGGTCAAGTAATTATCAGGGGTGTGCTTGATAATTAGTCTAAATGAAAGAGATGTCACGACACTCCGGGCATTGGGGGCTTGGAAGCAATGGGACTTCCTATGCCTAAATTACATTCTTAACAGTTTAGTAAATTTCCTATATAATGTCTATTATAACATTAAACTGCTAAATAATCGTGGGAGTAATTAGAAAAGATATACAAGATTGAGGACACTGATACCTAGAAATTTGTGATTGCCACATTCCTGGACTTCAAGATGATAGATTCTAAATCTAGGGAGAAGCACACCAAGAGCGCCAAAAATTTCAAATAGTGCTCTTGAGTGCCAAAATTTTTGTTTTTGCTCACTTGAGTGCCACAAATTTGAAAAATCGATTACTTAAGTGTCAATTTTAATTTATATCACCGAAAAATCTGACATGAACATCAATCGTCCTACATAGCTTCATCAGCACTGACATGGACAATTAATAAAAATTCTCGTGGAATAGGAAATTATTAAAGAAAATTCATATAAAACAGTTTTCACTCAAATGATTGATTCTACACGATATGGCATTGAGTAAGCAAAAAAAAAAAAAAAAAAAAAAAAAGTCATGATACTTAAGTGTGCTCCATACATAAGTTGTGGCACTTCTACTGTCCTCATCTCAATACTTTTATTTATAAGTAAAAAAGGTTGGGGAGGGCCAATGCAACTATCCTTATGAACTTTACCATAGATGGCCTCGTATTAATTAATTCTTTATAAGAAATATTATTAAGAGGTGGATATAGAACTAGGTAGTCCTCATGAATGAAAACCATTGCATATAAAATTCAAAATATTTTAAATTTAATTTTCAACAAAGATTGAAATTAAAATTTTATAAAACAATTATTATGTATTAATATGTAAGTAAAATTTATTATAAATTACCTCCTAGGCCTCTCCTTTTTCCAACCACCGTACAGCCCTTGACTTTAGAAGTTCATCATATTATCTCCTTATTTTACTTACATCAATCAAATATAAATAAGTAGGTTAGGTTTAACATTTAAATGAGCAATGATGTAAAAAGAATAAATGCATAAAATACTTGCGCTTTTTCATCCATTTTTTTGACAAAGCAGTGAGGTAAAAATCTTAATCAAACAAATTCAATACTTTTTCAAATAAATTTTCATTCATGGCCATCCATGCGATAATCATGATTTTGATTTTTGAGTTAATGTGGATTGTCATGGCTCGACTAGAAGCAATCGATGCTTTAAGTTGTGTAATTTAGATATTCAAGTTTTAATTTTGAAAATTGTTTTAATTTTGCTAAATGAAGAATATTTTCTTTTCAACGATTGAAAGTGTAATAAATGTTTTTATATTGGAGATGTTGCTAAAAGAAACCCCATGTCTATTTTGTCTTATAATAAAGAGGTTTGCAATGTTCATTATACATCGCATGTCTAGATATTTTGCAGCAAGTGTGAAAAATAAGCAAAGTTAAGTTGTAACCTTGAAAGCAAATTACCAAAAGAACCCTAGGGCACGTACATGGAGAGTTGGTTGTCTCGAAACTCATATACTCATAAAACATTTTACGAATCTTATGAATTGATTAGGTTCATATCTTCGATTTTGATAAAGTTCCATGGATTTCAACGATTCTTTCATAGATCAATTGGGACGAAATTCATAATCCTAACAATTCATGTGGGAAATACGTGCCTAAGCTTACGTCAGATCCGTTAAAAAAAACGTAGTCGAAGGGAAATGAGGGTACCTCGAATCAGTTCGTGTCGTCGGCGAAACTTCAGGGTTTATCGATGCGAATAAAATAAGAATTACAACGACACCCGCACGTTGGGTTTTTTGATCGATATAATAATTTTTCTTAGGAAAGAATCACAAAGTCGTAAAAAGTAGAGAAGTTCAATCGCCCACTATGCCAACGCAGATAGGTCAAAAAAGGCCGATCGATCGCGGTATTTTCTTCAACCTTACGCCAAGTGAACAAATAGAAAAGAAATTCATTGAACTTTAGGATACACTTTTGGGATGAGGACCAGCATTAAGAAACGAAAAGGTTGAAGGAACAAGCTCATACGGAAGATGATCATTGTACAGGCCGAGGAAAGTAAAATCGAGGGCACTTTCAAGACTTTATTTGCTTTAACTGAATGAAGAAGTTACGTGCAAGAAGTGACTGGCTAAAAGATGCTAGATTGGTTTATGGGAAAAAGCCACAAAACAACTCAAAATTATACTCACTATGACACATTATTCCAAACTTTAGAAGGCCAGCATCCCGAAGTGTAAAAGCACCGAGCTTTTTAGACTATTTATTTGGGGAAATATATACAGGTCGACAATTAGTATCCGAACAGTTTTTTTTTTTTTCAAATCTTTTTTCTTTGTATAGGATGACTATTTAATTTCTTTTAATGACGTCATAATAATAAATCATGTATCATTACTTAGGTTCCGTTTGTTTTGCGAAAAATAAATGATTTGCGAAATATTTTCCAAATAATATCATTTGTATCACTTGAAATAATTAGCCAATTTTATCGACAACAATTTATGTATTAAACATTTCTATGAACAAATCTCATTGTAAGTGATATAAACGATAGTTTCTAGGAAAATACTTTCTAGATCCTTTTCGCAAAACACATGAAGCCTTAAAGTAAAGAAAATTTATTGTCTCATTTATATGTAACATAAATTGGCATCATTGAATTGTCTCATTTCTGGATTGTCCCAAGACCTTCCTATTGCTCTTGGGCTTGGAAAAAGTTGTTTGGCCTTCGTGACTTGATCCAACATCATTTTAAATGGCGCGTTGGTAATGGGCTATCTGTCTCTTGCTGGTTTGATCACTAGCACCCTCGTGGTCCGCTCTACAAGCAATTCTCTGACCGTGAAATCTACTGCTCTAGTATATCAAGGCTTGCTACGGTAGCTACTGCTTTAACTGTTTTTCCCCTATCTTCTACTGTTGCCACCTCTATAAGTAATTAGGATGATCCCCTTCCAACCCTCAATGAAGCCAGTGACCGTCTTCTATGGCCTGGTCATTCCTCAGGAGTGTTTTCTACTGCCTCAGCTTGGTCCCTTCTAAGGCCGAGGGATGTTGTGGTCCCCTGGTCGAGATTTATATGGAACCCCTCCTTACCTCCTCGATATCAAACCCATCTACGGTTAATCTCCCGCAATCGTCTGCCAACCCAGGTATTCTTAATAGCTCGCGAGAGAATCCCTAATGTTACTTGTGCCTTCTGCTCTTCTACATCAGACTCGGTTGATCACCTTTTCTTCGGATGTTCTATCACTAATCACCTTGCATCCTTTTAGGCGGCTAAGTGTAACTTACCTTGGAGGAATCATGCTTGAAATGACAATCTTTTATGGGTTATTGGACACCTTTTTGATGCATCATTCCACCAATCCTTGGCTCGCTTTGCCTTTGGTGCCTTATGCTATCTCATTTGGAAAGTAAGAAATAGCATTATCTTCCGCAATGAAAGATTATACCTCCCGGCTTTAAAGACCTCCTTCATAAAGCTATCAATGATAGGGCTTTATCATTCCCGAAGGTCCCGGACAACCCCCGTAATAGAAGACTTCAACTTAGTTGGGGCATCCCCCATTCCATCTTTGATTGATTTTGCTTATTGGCGCCCTGTTGCGGCTTGGGTTCCCATCTTGGTGTCTCTCCTTTTCTTCTCCTCTTTATGTCTTTTACTTGTGTGGGCCACAGTGTTGTGTGCTCTTTGCCCTTGGCCGCTGTTTGGCCTTCTTTGTTGCTGCTTTTATCTGCACTCTCTTGCAGCTCTTCCCTCCCCCTTTCCCTTGGCCCTAGCCCCCTTCCACTCGTTTGGATTTGTTGTCCTTCTGAGTGCGAGCCGGTGCCGGGTCCCCTCCATTTGCTGTACATCTGTATAGCTTTTTGTGCAAAAGTCTATATACCTATTACCTTTTACCCAAAAAAAAAAAAAATTGGCATCATTGAAATCATTAATTACGTTGGTCAAATGATGATCAGCGGTAGGTGGATTTGATTTACACGGAGTGCTGACTGCGTAATATTCTTTTGTCAATCACTACAGTTTATTTGTATATATCAAGCAGCCTCCTTGTGATTTATACGCGTACATTTACACTCGAAAGTATACCATTCGATGAAACTAGAGTGAAATTAGACCATACGTGAATGTGTTGATTTAATGTCCCGGTATGTCTTCATTTGAAGTATTGAATAAAATGAGAATATGAGCAAATATTCATTTTTCTTGTATGAAGATTACTATCTACCGAACAGAAATTACAGTAATAATTAAAGAGGTTTAATTACTACAAAGCATATTCAAAATTAGAAATCCCTAGCAAATCCATAAGAAAGTTGCGCCCAAAATCTCCGGTGGAGTTTCTTTTCTCGCCAGTATCTCCCCATACGAATTTCCTAGTTGTTTGGTCGATCCTTCACTAACTTTCTGGGGAAGTTAGCTTAATTGCATGGCCAGGAACGAATCTATACATTTCCCCTTAGTGGAGGCGATTACTCCACTAGCAACATAGCGATCTTACGGCATAAAATAAGGTAGACCTAGCTCGAGGAGCAAAACCTAACTTAGCATATCACATAACCGCAGGAGGGATACACCCGAGAGTTCCCAGAATTATTCTGTCAAGTAGACCGTGCCTTGTGCCTTTCGAACTTACAACCTACAAAGGAATTGAAGTTCTCTGCGATAGCTGGCGCTCGTGGTATGGAACCAGAACCTAAACCAGCAAATATGATTCTCTTTTTGCGTCGTTCGAACACGATAACATTCTGCACTTAGCACTTGAGAAAAATAAAAATTCCTCTTTATGTGATCTGATCCGATTTCCATCCACTAGTTCAAGAACCCTCTACAATCTGCATAAAAGACGTAGACGGCACTTGCGCCTCTATAATTCATTAAAAGAATATTACTATTTCCCTCTGTCCTATAACATATAAATAGCCTGAGGTGGGAAGCAAAGTCCACAAAGCACTTTACAAATAGCTCATAACGAGTGGATAGTTTGAGAGCGTCTCTAGTGTCTGTAGACACCCCACCGTTCGTCCTACGGTTTGTCGTCTGTTTTCGACAGCGCAAAAGCATGGGAGATAGATTGCGTCTTGCAACTGGAGTGCTGGGTACACTACTATACATCTTTCCCTTTTATGTTTGTTCTTCTAAATTCAAAATCAGCAGCATAAACAGTTTGTAATCATCTATGGTTTATACATATTTATCGAGTGTGCACATGGTTGTTTCTATTGTTGCAGGAAATGCTGCTTCGTTGTTATTATATGCAGCTCCCATGTAATATTTCCAGTAAACTCCGTGCTCCATCGTTGTTACTGTTGCAATCTATTTATGAATTTCGTATCATAAACAGATTGCAATTAACCTAATAATTGTATCATGCGTTGCAGATTGACTTTTGCAAGGGTTATAAAAAGGAAGAGCACGGAGGAGTTCTCTTGCATTCCATACATCCTCTCGCTCTGGAACTGCTTCCTTTACACTTGGTACGGGCTTCCGGTTGTGAGCTACCGATGGGAAAACTTTTCGGTTGTCACGGTCAACGGCGTCGGGATTCTTCTCGAGATCTCTTTCATTGCCATATACTTTTGGTTCACTTCCACGAAACAGAAGGTAAGCTGAGTCCATTTAGTTTTGCTGCCATCCGCTCATTTAAATTAGCTCAGCGAAGGACAATTTTTTCAATATGCATAAACACAGTATTTTAGCTTATTGTTCCGGTGTGCCAATGCACCAGGTGATTTAATTTTTCTGATCTTTGACAAGTATATTTACAGATAAAGGTGGCTGCGATGGTGCTGGGAGTGCTCACCTTTTTCATTATCATTGCCATTGTATCGACTTTTATATTTCATGATCACCATCACCGTAGAGTACTTGTTGGAAGTATAGGGCTAGTGGCCGCAGTTGCGATGTATGGATCTCCACTGGTTGTTGTTGTAAGTCCACTTCTTCCCTGTCTTTTTCATGCATATATTATAAGTAGCAGTAGACCAATACAAAGACGGGAAAGCTGAGTAATTAAAGCGACCAACTTGTTTTTCTTCTGTCAATACTTGTCAACAACTTATCTCTAATATGCGTAAGTTGATAAGCAGTTTCATCCCCAATCACACAGGTCATTTTCAAAGTTATATTACTCGTTAAAAACCAATATAAGTCCCAGTATTTATCATATCTACCATAGACTCATTCGATCGGGTGCGATGTGCATAGCAATAAGCAAGATTTATGGACTTTCGTAAGCTACTTCAAGGTCCTGGCTCTGATAGACTTATTAATGATCTGTATATGAATTTGTGCAAAAGAGAGGCTGACGACCAGTTAGAGGTGGGCAATAAGTTGGCTCATTTATCAACACGAGTTCTTCATTTTCGCTTCTCAGCATCGAATAGTTAATTAGGCACCGGTGATCAACAAACTATTTCGCATCATCCATGCAGCATATCCGTGTATGCTAATATCAAGTCCGTGGCTAGCATCTTGTAATGGTTCTTATCCGCTTCCGCTTTGCAGAAACAAGTGATAAAGACGAAGAGCGTGGAATTTATGCCCTTCTACTTGTCGCTGTTCACATTCTTCTCTAGTTCCCTTTGGTTGGCCTATGGACTACTGAGCCACGATCTCTTCCTCGCGGTTTGTACAACTATAAATCCGTCTTCATGTTATCTTAAAACATACCCATGTAGACTCATTCCAAGAATGGCGCGATAGATAGAATCATTCATACTAAAATCATGTGTATTTTCCCGGGGCTGGAGGGAGGTCCTACTGAATTCTATAATGGGACTGACGTTTTCTCAAACCGTATTTGACAGTCGCCTAATCTGGTGGGGAGTCCTATGGGGGTGCTGCAATTGATAGTCTACTGCAAGTACAGGCAAAGAGGAGTCGTGGAAGGACCGAGCAAGTGGGATTTGGAAAGCAATGGCGATCACGACAAGTCCAAACAGCTGCAGTTAGCGGTAAATGACCATGTCACCGATCCAAAATGTTCATCTTGATCCCTCTTGTAATCCTATCATCTGCCGGCTGATCAACGAAGTTCCAACGCCGCTCATGCTGAAAATTTTCAACTCAGCTTCGCACAATCTAGATAAATAAAGAACAAAAAAATTGAACTGTGTTAGTTATATGCCCTAAAACAACCATGTAATTATAATGTAGCCTTTTTTTTTTTTTTTGAACGAAACAGCATTTTAAATAACTTAGATTGTCTGTTATACTTTATCGATATGGGGCTAGATTCAATGAGAGTGGCATAGAAGAAATTGGTCGCTTCCTTCCCAATTTTGCATTTTGCTATTAGAAAATTCAACTCAAAAACTGAAATTAATAGGTTAAGAAAGACCATACAAATATAAAAAACATTTGAACCTATGGGGACAAACCTCGTGTGAATGCACTGGCTTCAATATCATGTTAGAAATTGGGAAAATTGTGCAAAAAGTCCTAAATATATTACTTTTTTCTCAATTCAATCATCAACATTTTAATTACATCTATTGAGTTTTAAACATGTTCAAGTTTTGTTAATTGAGTCCATCCAGCTAATTTTGATTGGAAATTACTAATGTTGATGCTGGCCATCCGACGTGGCATCATCGAGGCTGATATGGACAATAATACTTTTTTTTTTTAAATATTCCTTATGTTCATTTTACTATGGCCAACGAGGATGGTCGGGCCATCACTAGCCATTGGGTGAGGGTTTCCGGGCCCTTGCCAATAGCTAGTGAGGGCCACAATGCTCTTGCTGGCCACAGCAAAGGTCGCAGCCCTCGCCCGGCCTCACCCTGATCTGGGTTGTTGAAGCTCCTCTCTTCCTCCTCCTCCTTCCCCAAACCCAAGTTCCTCTCTGCCTTCGCCTGTCTCCTCGACTCCAACATGCCCTGATTCAACTCTCTTGCTTCCGTCACCACCGCTATGAACCAGCCTAAGCACCGTCCCGA
Source organism: Eucalyptus sideroxylon (assembly GCA_014182405.2). NCBI lineage: Eukaryota > Viridiplantae > Streptophyta > Magnoliopsida > Myrtales > Myrtaceae > Eucalyptus > Eucalyptus sideroxylon. The sequence goes on along the minus strand of CM024554.2, from coordinate 27,881,726 downwards.
TTCCTATGGCTTCCCTCTCGACCCTCCCATTTTTCCCTCCCTCATCTCCATCCTCTCCCCGTCCCGTCCCACTCCCACGTCAATTTCGTCTTCCCTCGCCCCGTCGCCTGCTTCCATGCCGCACGACGCTCTACCATTCCTTCCTTGCTTGATTCTCTTACTCTGCTGGGTCGCCCCCCTCTTCTCCTTTGGTCTGTCGATTTCCTCGTCAAGACCTATGTTCTAGCTGGCCTCGTCAATGATGCTATTGATGCCCCCATTCTACTTCTGGAGGGGCGCCCTCCTTCCCTGCGTCTCCGCTTGTAATTTCCTCCTCAACCGCTTGATCAAGAGCCACAATCTTGCGGCCACGAGCAAGGCCTAGATCTGGGCAAGGCAGCCAGGCAAGGACCGCAACCCTCACCAGCCACTGTATATTAAAAAAACAAAAGAGAAAAATGATAAAAAGAAAAAAATAGATAAATAATTTTAAAATATTAAAAAAATGTCTATGTCAACACCAGCTGTACCATGTAAGGTAATCAATGTCCACATCAGCAATTTATGGTCAAAATTAACCAAATTGACTTAATTAACAAAATATAAAAATGTTTAGAATTCAATTGACAAAATTAGAAAGTTAGAGATTGAATTGAAAAAAAAAATTGTAAAAAATTATGATTTTTTGGATAATTTTCTCTAAAAAATTCAATCCATAAAATTAAATTAATAGGTAAAGAGAAATCAAGTATATAAAGAAAGTATTTAAAATCCGTTGTGGGCGATATCTCAATTGCCGCAAAAGGGATCGTCCCAGCACTGGCCCTTTGTGGCCATTTGATTCTATCTGTGGCGTTGCGATGACACATCATGCATCTCTACTTAAAGTAAAGATAGGGTCAGGCCAAAAAGAATTAAAGGTAAAAGAAGAGTTATAAAATGGCTTGTAGAAAATGCGGTATGATATCATCTTAGCTAATAAAGCATATTATTTCCCACAATGATCAAAGCTTCGAACGATAGGATTAATGATTGCATATCTAGAAAGCAGGTAGACCATGCAATTTGTAGAAGAGACAAATGATTGCAGCGACCGAAAAGACTCGAGATCCGAACTGACTGTGCTACCTTCTTTGAAAGTTCATAGTAATCCATAAGTCAGTTATCACTTGAGCCACGCATCCTTTGTGGCCCAAACCTGACTCATTAGATAGTAAAAATGACAAATAATCATCAGACTTGTATTCAATGTATAATGTTATCATTAAATTAAAATTTCGTTTAATATGATCCTTGAATTAATTCTAAATATTCAATCTAGTTCATAAACTTTCAATATATTCAATCTACAATCCAAGTTTTGCTTGAAACCTATCAAGCATATCCTGAAACTTGGAATTTATCCTATTAGAAGTTTTAGGGTTGGTTCTAGGATTTGTTAATATTGCATTTGTATTCTTAATTGAATGATTATAGTACTAACCACAACTCATATTTAGAAGCATGAAGAATATGAAACATTCACAAAATAAAAATTTCAGTCATAAATATCGCCATAAGTGGAAACTCATACTGATGATTTTATATTATATACTCATCATTGGATACCTTGAAAAATTATAAATTTGCCCAAAGACATAAAATAAAATAAAATAACACAAAAACATGTTCTAAGTTCTATCTAGAACTTGATAGTGCTAGTATGAACACCTAGAGGGGGGTGAATAGGTGTTTAAGATAAATCTTGGCAAATATATGCGGAATAAAATAAACTTCAAACAAATGAGTTAAGGAAGAGAATAAAAACACAAGATTTATAGTGATTCGGTTTAATCCAAGCCTATGTCCACTCTCCCATGCTAACAACCTTCTTGGCTGGATTCCACTATGCAATTAACAAGATATTACAACTTCGAGTGCAAACACTTAGTAGATCACACTATCTTACTAAGTCACTCCTTTGGTATTTCTCTCACGATCACAAATGTTTAAGCTCTCCAAAGACAAGTGTATGATCGAAGGTCGCTCATGTTGGAGAAATCTTCTTAAAGTGTTTTGAAGCTGACAAAACGTTTCCACCAGTCTAATCTGAAGGTTTGTAGACTCTGCTATTTAAAGTCTGAAGACCTCGAGACAGCCAGACTCAAGACTCAAAGTCTATCCTCATTGACAGTCTCGAATCCGTTGAAGAAAGGTTATCCAGAACTTGATGTTTTATTAAGGATATGACCTTATCGACTGGAGAAGATCTCCTGGCTGGAAAAGATATAACGGAATTCTTTGATTGATCGAGATTGACTCGAAGATTAAGGATCCGATGATTGCATAAATATTCTTGGAAGGTTCTACTTATGGAAACCGAGATCCTGATTGTATGGGCGAACAGGATTGATGGGCTATTGACACGTTCCTTTTATAGCTCGAATAATCTTCTTAATTGATTCCGTCCAATGGGTAGATTGGAGGAATTCCTTTGGTAAGTGCCAACGAGTATGATGGCGTAAAAGAGTATATAAGGAAGACGTTCTAAGTTGTTCGAAGTGTGCGCGATAGAAGAATTCCAAAGTCTGAAGCTTCCTGTTGTTTAGACAATTCCTTTGAGTGAATCCTTGTATACAAAAGAGAATCTATAATTGTGAGAAACCTTGAGGAGGTGTGGTAGAACATCTACACTGTGGAATCAAGGAAAAGCTGTGCTGTAACTTCTCTTTTATTCATAGTGAAATCCAGCCGGTGGGCTGTCAGTGCGGAAGAGTGGACGTAGGCTTAAAATAAACCAAACCACTATAAACCTTGTGTTCAATTTTCTCTTCCTTACTCTCTTTACTTTGATCGTACTTCATTTTGTTAATCAATAGAGAACTTCCTTTCTATCGGTTGCCTAGAATTGCTTCCGTATCTCAATAAATTGTTTATGCACCTATTCACCCCCCTCTATGTGGTTATACTAGCTATATCAATTGGTATCAGAGCTCGTGTATTCACTTTGTTTGAAGTGTTTTACTTCAGAGTTAAAGATCCATGGCTAGTATGTTGGCTCCAAGGCTGGTAGAAGGGCAAAGCAATACCCGGACGCCTTACTTTGATGGAAATGACTACAACATATGGAAAAACAAGATGAAGGCATTCCTAAGATCAAAAGATCCTCTGGCATGGGACGTTATAGAAAAAGGAATCATTCCTAAAGCTGCACCTGTCTCAGAAAGAGGAAAAGACACTGTTGAGTCTAGCAAAATGACTCAAGAAGAGATAATCAAGAGACAAGCTTTTGATGCAAAAGCAATCTATTCTTTATATTGTACTTTATCACCCACTGAATATAACTAAGCTCATGAAGAAAAACGAGAAGTTCATATGGACAGACAAGTGCGAGCGTAGTTTTCAAGAGCTGAAGGAAAAGCTGACTACCGCACCTGTGCTAACAATTCCATCTGGTCCTGGAGGATTCGAGATCTACAGTGATGCATCATTTAGAGGGTTGGGTTGCTTGCTGATGCAACATGGTAGGGTTGTTGCGTACGCTTCTCGTTAGTTGAGACCTCATGAATTGAACAATCCGACGCATGACTTAGAGCTCGCAGCGATTATCTTTGCCTTGAAGATTTGGAGGCACTACTTGTGTGGGGAAAAGTTTCAGATCTTCACGGACCATCAGAGTCTCAAGTATCTATTCTCTTAGAAGGAGTTGAACATGAGACAGCGCCGATGGATGGAATTACTGAAAGACTACGATTGTGACATTCTGTATCACCCAGGAAAGGCGAACAAGGTCGCCGATGCATTGAGTCGAAAGTCTTCAGTGGCTCATATACTGATTAAGGAGTGGAACTTAATCGAGAGAGCTCGAGATTCGGTATTCAAATTTGAGGTAGGCCACCTTTCAAGTTTTATGGCCGCCCTCGGGGTGAACCGAATGTCCAGGTCAGAATTAAACAACTCCAACCGACGGACCCGGATGTGCAGAGAATTCTTCAGGAGGACGCAGAGAAAAGAAAGGCTGATTTTCAGATTGCTGATGACGGGACACTAAGATTCCAAGGACGATTGGTTGTACCTGATGATGTAGAGCTTAGAGAAGAAATCTTATCTGAAGCACATCGTAGCAGTTACAGCATTCATCCTGGAAGCACTAAGATGTATCAGAATCTGTGTCATCACTATTGGTGGTCAGGTATGAAGGCGGATATCGCCAAACATGTGGCCAAGTGTTTGACATGTCAACAAGTAAAAGCTTCAGCATTACAAGCCAGGAGGACTTCTGCAACCTCTTGCTATCCCAGAATGGAAATGGGAGCATATCACGATGGACTTCGTGACTGGACTACCAAGAAGTCAGAGAGGGAATGATTCGATCTGGGTAGTAGTCGACAGACTAACAAAGTCGGCTCACTTCATTGCAGTTCGAAAAGACCTCAGTTTAGATAGGCATGCAGACCTGTACGTGCGTCAGGTGGTTCGAATGCATGGAGTGCCAGTTACGATAACATCAGATCGAGACCCAAGGTTTACAGCCATTTTTTGGAAGAGCTTGCAGAGTGCTCTTGGTACAAAGCTTCAGTACAATACGACATATCATCCTCAGACGGATGGCCAGTCCGAGAGGACAATTCAGACCCTCGAAGACATGCTGAGAGCTTGTGTAATAGACTTCAAGGGAAGTTGGGAAGATCAGCTTCATTTGGTAGAATTTGCCTACAACAACAGTTATCAACAAAGTATTCAGATGGCCCCATTCGAAGCGTTGTATGGCAGAGCATGCAGAACACCAGTGTGTTGAGATGAAGTTGGGGAAAGAAAGATAACAGGCTCAGAGTTGGTTCAGCAGTCAATAGATGCCGTGGCAATGATCAGAGACAAATTAAAGACAGCGCAGAGCAGGCATAAAAGTTACGCAGATAAGCGCCGGAGGTCTTTGGAATTCCAAGTTGGTGATCACGTTTTTTTAAAAGTGTCACCAATGAGGGAACTTCGCGCTTTGGTAAGAAAGGCAACCGAGTCCGAGGTACGTAGGTCCGTTTGAGATTCTTGAGAGAATCAGAACCTTAGCATATCGTCTTGCGTTGCCGCCAAGATTGGCACAAGTGCATGACGTCTTTCACGTGTCGATGTTGAGGAAGTATGAGCCTGACCCAACCCACGTACTCAATTTTGAGGAATTGGACGTGGATGACCGTGTGTCATACGTTGAAAGACCGGTCCAGATTGTCGATCGCAAAGAGCAAGTTCTGCGTACAAAGACCATCCCGTTGGTCAAAGTGGTCTGGCAACACCACGGTACAGAAGGAGCAACATGGGAGACTGAGGAGTCAATAAGAGAATTGTACCCCCACCTTTTTTATCAAGTCTTGTAAAATTTAAATTTCGAGGACGAAATTTTTATAAGGGGGGAAGAGTTGTGACATCTAGATTTTTCAGCCCTGTCTTCTACTTTGAATAAATCGGGCATTTCATTGACACGTCTATAGGGTTATTCTCAGAGCCGATCACTCTCGAGATAACTAGACAACCTGGGAAAGCCATTAAGGATTTTAAGGCAAATAAACTTGAGAATTCGACCAAGAATCGGCTTCTCAACCATGTTCATCTTTAGAGGTCAATACGGCACAATATAAAATCGATTCGAAATCAGAGATAGGCTGGTTCGACTAAGATGTGTGGCTAATCGTGGGTGACACCACTAAATTGGAAAATTCTCGTCGACCGGCACTAAACTGATTTTCTTATTATTTTGGGACCCTGTGTCCGCATTTGGATCCTTGAGATTTTCACGACAATCAAGAGTCGCCAATGAGTCGAGTGGGTTCATAGTGGCTTGACGAAAATCGACCACGAGTCATTTGCATTTAAAAATTTCTGAAAGTTACCCGGTAGCCTAGGTCACGCTAAAAACGCGTCGAATGAAAATTAACCGCCAATTCAAGTCCGATTTCAGAAATTGAAGTTTTGGCCATGTCACAATAAATTTTAGGAGCATCGACTCAGTCTCAGAAGATTTTTGGAGATTCGGGAAATTTTACGGAAATTGGGTTTGGACGTCACGGAAATTTGGCGGAAGTTCATATTGGCTTAAATTAATGGGAAATTGGACTTTCGGACGGCGCCGTTGTGTGTCGGGGATTTATAGAAAATCATTTGGGATTTTTCTACGTCGAAATGGATCTCAATTTGGGAATTTATTGGAGAAATTGAAGTTCAAATGGTGAAATTCGTATGATTGGATGAGGCAGCAATTTTGGACTTTAAAATTGTTTATTTGTGAGTTGATAAGCTTGAAATTGATTGGGGGGACAAAGAGGAGTGTATGGTGGACTGGTGGGGCCAAAACATTAAATGTATTGGCTAAGATTTCTTACTTTTCTTGTCTCCTCTTAGCTGGCTTCTCACTCTCGGCAACCCTCCCATCAGCTCATTATTCCTGCTTTTGTTTTAATCTCTCTGCCATGCGGAGCAATCCCCATCCAACCTCTCTCCATCTCCGCTACTTCTCTTCCTTAACCGAAGCCCACACACTCCACTCACGCCAGCCACGAGATCTTCAATTTGAGCTGCTCCTCGCCACTTGGCCATCAACGAACATCTCTTGGTCAGCATCTGCAAGAGCGAGGCCGTTGGTTGACCGCTTGAAGCCCATGCCCACACGTCCGAGTTGCTCTCATTTGATCAAGCGTCCCAGCTGCAGTGCGTTCCTCAGCCTCCACACGTCCGACTTGCTCCGTGGGTCAAACTCCAGCAACAAGCTTCGGTTTGTTGACTGAAGCTACCTGCCACAATTTCTTCTTGAAGTTGCTGCCTTTACCCAGCAAACCAGCGGATCTGTCGCCAGCAAAGCTTGAAGATCAACGAAGCAGCTTCTTCGACGCTGCTTTTCCCTCCATCGTCCACGCCAGCATGCCCCGTTTTGGTCAAATTCCCACCCAATGAAGGCTTCGTTGACCAGCAGCATCCACCGAAACTCCAGTGGCCACGGATTACAACGTCTTCGTCCATCCATGGTGTGTCTTCAATTCGCGCTCGAGTGGCCTTTGCTGCTTCTATCCGGCCCACCAGCCCACGCAAACCAGTGAGCCCAGCAGCAGTTCCAGCGAACTGGAAGCCCATCTCATTTGAAGCCCACTTAAATTGCAGCTCAGCCACTTCAGTTCAGCATGCAGCCCAGTTGTCTTCAAGCCCAGTTTTTGAAGCCCAATCGCAGCTAGGCCCAAGTCTAAGAGCAAGCCCATTCCAGTGCAAGAGCAAATTTAATTTCAACTGAGATTTGTTGGGCCTAATTCAAGGCCCGGTCCAAGCCCGTGGGAGTCGTCGCGAGCCCAATTTCGGCCGCTGTCGCGTCGCCGTTGCGGTGATTCGATCCCCGTTTTTAATCAAGTGAGTTTTACTCACTAATGCTTTATTAGTTTGCTAATTATGCTTAGGGTTGGTTAGATTTAATTAAGTGCAATTAGGTGGTTAGATTATGTTAGAACAATTAAATTAGTGACTTGAGGATGCATGTTAAGTGGTTAGCTATAGCCATTAGGGAGTAGAATTGCTCTATTATTTATTGAATGTATCTCGGGATTTTTCCCGACCTGTTTCGGGCTCCAATAAGGCAATATGGGCCTAAATTGGATTTTTAATATTTATTTATTTAATTTTCGAAATTAATTATTTAATTAATTATTTTTCCGGAAATTCAACCGGGATGGCCGGTGACCGGAATTTCGTGCCGATTGTCATGGTGCAGTCCGTTTATTTAATTGAGCTTCAATTTTTATGGAATTGATTTAAATTGTGAAATTTGAGGAATTGTCCCAAATTATTTGTTATTGAGTATTTGATTGGTAATGGCCGAGCATGGATATATAGCGCTAGTACGTTGATGGGCTATATAGTAGAGAGAATGATGAGAGCTAACTGAGAATGTTATTGGCTGAGACCAATCAGGTACGATGTTATTGGACATACGTGGTTCGGTGATTGGAAGTATCACTAGCGAAAACGGCGCCTTAAAGAACGCACATAAATGACTTATAGACAAACGTGGTTCGGTGATTAAGGAAATATCACTGGTGAAAACGACGCCTTAAAGAACTCACGATGTTGTCTATAGCCGATGTCACCTTGGCGAAAACGGCGCCCTAGAAAGGACACGTGGTTCGGTGATCGAGGATATCACTAGTGAAAACGGCGCCTTAAAGAACGCACGGTGTCGGTGATCGGTATGTCATTGGCGAAAACGACGCCCGAGAAACACATGTGATTTGGTGAAAGAGTACACCACTGGGAAATCGTGGTATGAGTGGGAATGACCTAGAGAGGGTCTGACTGACATGTAATCGACTTAGTCGATTGGCCAGTGCTTGATCGGATGTTGTGAATTGTTTGAATATCTGTGTTTAACCTTGAATTGCGGGTTGGAACTGAGGCCAAGGTAAGTCCTCTGACTTGTGTTGTGCTTAGGCAACCATATGGCGTATTAGTTTATTAATCGAGTCTTAGGGGGTAGGACTTGCTGAGACGTGGTCTCATTGGTTATTGAATAACCATTTCAGGACCCTGAGGAAAAGCTGAGGAGGAAGAACGTGAAGGGGAGAAAGTATTTTGAAGTAGAAGATGATCTAGAGAGGGATCTTGAGTACAACACAGATGTGGATTGAGATCCCATCCCTTTTGTGCATCCTGTCTTAGTATAGATAGGTGTCAGACTTTTATGCTGTAAATAGTATTGTAAATATACTATAAGTTATGCTGTTAATGAAAGTGTGGTTGTGAATTTCAATATGAAAAATATGGCCTGCTTTTCTATCACATTGTTTTATTGTCTGAGGATTTATAACTACTTCCGCATGCGTAATAAAAAGAAAGGGCCGGCGATAAGAAGTCCTGGGATATCGCACTTTAATAATCGACCAAATAGAAGGATGGGCGCGTCCCCGAGGATCGGGGCGTGACAGATTTCCTTGCTCATCATCTTCTTTTATTGTTCTTTTCTGGCAATTATGCTTGTATTTTCTTTTTCCACTGAATTTGCTTCCTTTTCTACTCAACTTTTTGAATTTCTCAATCATAAAAGCAAGTTCTTTGTCGTCCATGTCATTTTCTGAGTCTTTTTCATTAAAAACAGCATTAGATATTAAAGCAATGGACTTCTTACCTTCAGGATCTTCATCGTTGAGTTGCTCCACTTCATAGGATTGAAGAGTGTCAATCAATTCATTAACAGAGAGTGGCATAATCCTTTGAGTCTCTTGGATTGAGGTCTTGACATGGTTCTAATCTTTTGAGAGACCTCGCAAGAGTTTGTTGACCTTCATTGGGGAAGAAATTGGATGACCTTGATATGCCAAGCCGTTTACAATTTCTGTAAAACAATTAAACATATCTCCAATTGACTCTCCTTGCTTCATCTTGAAGGATTCATATTTGCTGAGCAAGAAGTTTACTTTTGTCTCTTTTATACGATCGGTCCCTTTATATGTAACATGAAGTCTATCCCAAACTTTTTTTGTTGTTTCACATGAAGAGATTCTATTATATTCAACATGAGACAATGCGCAATATAAAGAATAAATAGCTTTTGCATCAAGCGCTTCTCTTTTGGACATCTCCATCCGAGACATAGGAGCAGGGGTTTGCTTTCTTTGTCTTTGTCATTTTTATTTGATGTAGATGCAGCAGTGGGATTGATTCCTTTTTCCACAACATCCCATTGCAAGGGATCTTTGGATCTTAGGAATGCTTTCATTTTGTTCTTCCACACGTTGTATTACTTTCCATCAAAATATGGCGGCCTTGTGTTGCTTTGTCCCTCCATAAGTCCTGGTGCCAAGATACAAGCCATAAAAGATCTTTAGCTCAAAAGTAAAAACACTTTTATAAACTAAGCACTTGGCTCTGATACCAATTGAGAGTACTAGTATGAACACCTAGAGGGGGTGAATAGGTGTTTAAGATAAATCTTGGCAAATATATGCGGAATAAAATAAACTTCAAACAAAGGAGTTAAGGAAGAGAATAAAAACACAATATTTATAATTGTTCAGCTTAATCTAAGCCTATGTCCACTCTCCCACGCTAACAGCCTTCTTGGCTGGATTCCACTATGCAATCAATAAGAGATTACAACTTTGAATGCAAACACTTAGTAGATCACACTATCTCACTAAGTCACTTCTTTGGTATTTCTTTCACGATCACAAATGTTTAAGCTTTCCAAAGACAAGTGTATGATCGAAGGTCGCTCAGACTTTGGAATTATAAATTCTACGCTCTATCTCTTACTTGCTCATTGGTCCTTCATCTCCTTAAATACTTCTCCACTTCCATACTAGCCGTTGGACAGTATCCCAGAGAATCGTCTTTCAATATACCCATTGGATAGCTCTGTATTTAGAAGATTTGGTAGCTGTTGAGTGACAAAGGTAAAATCCAAAATTGATTCCAATCGCCCATACAAACGGAATCTTGGTTTCCATAAGTAAAGCTTCTTCGTATAGAAAGTTCTTGTCTTCAAGATCCAATCGTCAATCAATTAGATTGAATCAATCAAATCAATCTTGATGTGGAATCCAAACCAGATCACTAGCCATTATATGATTGGGCTTGAGTTCTGTCGAATCTTGATGTAAAGTTTGAGAGCAATAGACTTTACAATCTGAATCTGAAGATATTCTACTTCTGAACAGATTTAGCTTTAAGGTCTGTACCCAGTTCAGCTTCAGTATAGAGTCTGTCTTCTGGTTCATCATTCACATTCAGTCTGGAATTTGTCAAAGTGAGCAGACTTCTGATGTAGAACAGACTTTGACACTAGAGTCTAGCAGTCTTCAGACTTTGACACAGAAGTCTGGAAATCTTCAGAATATACTTTGGACATGAGTTATGTTCAGTCTTCTGGTCGTCTTCACACTTTGACAATATCCTTTACATGTTCTATCATCTGCATGGTCTATTACTTAACCATTAAACATGTTAATAGCCTTTGATTTATTTTGTCATCTTCAAAACATCATAAAGGATTTCCCTAACAGAACTTAGAACCTACCCATTAGAAATAGTGTAAAAGTTCACTTAACTTTAGGATATACCTTTGGGATGTGGACTAGCATTAAGAAAAGAAGAGGTTGAAGGAACAAGCTGATACAGAAGATAATCATTGTACCGGCCAAGGAAAGTAAAATCGAAGGCACTTTCAAGACTTTATTTGCTTTGACTGAATGAAGAAGGCATGTGCAAGGAGGAAAGTGGGAGGCTCAAAGATGATCGATTGGTTTATGGGAAAAAGTCAAAAAAATATCCAAATTATACTCATGTGACACATTTATCATCAACTTTAGAAGGTTAGCACTCCAAGTCTAAGGCACCAAGCTTCTAAAATTGAGGAAATATATACGAACCGAAGATAGTATCCAATTAGTATTTTTTTTCTTTGTATAGGATAACTATTTAATTTTTTTTAATGAAGTCGTGATAATACATCATTACTTAGGTTCTGTTTGTTTCACGGAAAATGAATGATTCCAAAAAATGATTGATTGTATCACTTGAAATAGATAAATAATTTTAAAATATTAAAAATATGTCTATGTTAGTACTAGCCATGTCACGTAGGGCGGCCCGTGTCACGTTAGCAATTTATATCCAAAGTTAGTTGGGTGAACTCAATTGACAAAATATTAAGAAAAAAATTTAGAATTCAATTGGCAAAATTAAAAATTTAGGAACTGAATTGACAAAAAATGCAATAAGTTAGGAATTTTTGGACAATTTCCTCTGGAAAATCCAACTCACAATATTAAACTAATAGGTAGAAGGAAATTGAGTGTATAAAATGAGCATTTAAAATCCGTTGTTAAGAGATGTGGACAACACCTCAATAGCTGCAAAAGGATTGTCCCAGCACCAGCCCTTTGCGGCCATTTGATTTTATATGTGGCGTTGCGATGACACATCATGCATCACTACTTAAAGGAAAGAAAGATAGGGTTAGACCAAAAAGAATTAAAGGTAAAAGAAAAGTTATAAAATGGCTTGTGGAAAATGTGGCTTGATATCATCTGAACTAATAAAACATATTATTTCCCACAACGATCAAAGCTTCGAACAATAGGACTAATGATTGCATATCCAAATAGCAGGTAGACCACGCAATTTGTAGAAGAGACAATGATTGCGGCGACCGAAAAGACTAAATTGATTTAATTAGAAAATTTATGATTAAATTAACATCAATATTAAAAACTCATGATTTTTTTGGTACTTTTTCCTAATAGTTTGTGACGTGGGTTGGCGCCCCTGCAGTTGTAAGATTCACCAAGAAGCTCCTCTCTTCCTCCTCTTTCCCCAAACCCAAGTTCCTCTATGCCTTCGCTTGTCTCCTCCACTCCGACGTTCCCCCGAATCGACTCTCCTGCTTCCGTCGCCGTTGCCGTGAACCAGCTTGAGCATCATATCGACCTCGCCTTCTCCTTCTTTCTTCACCTGGATTCCTGTGGCTTTCCTCTCGACCCTTCTACTTTTGCCTCTCTCGTCTCCATCCTCTCCCCGTCCCCCTCCCACTCCCGCCTCAATTTCGTCTTCTCTTGCCTCATCGCCTCCTTCCACGCCGCACAACGCTATGCGATCCCTTGTTTGCTTGATCCTCTTGCTCTGCTGGTTCAGCTCCCTCTCCTCCTTCGGCCTATCGATTTCGTCATCAAGACCCATGTTCAAGCTAGCCTCTTCGATGATGCTATTGATACCGTATTCTGCTCCTTCCCTGCATCTCCACCTATAATTTCCTCCTCAACTGGTTGATCACGAGCCGCAATCCCACAGTTGCGAGCAAGGCCCAGATTTGCACAAGTCGATCGGGAAAGGACTGCAACCCTCACCGATCACAGTACAAAAAGAAGAAGAAGAAGAAGAAGAAAGCAAAAAAGGAAAATTAAAAGAAAAATTAATAAAAAAATAGTAAAAAATATTTAAAATATGACCATGTCGGCACTGACAATGCCATGTCGCGGAGGATGGCTGATGTTCACGCTAGTAATTTTCAGTTAAAATTGATCGAGTGGACTTAATTAATAAAATGTGAAGAAAAATATGACTTAATTGGCAAAATTAAAAAGTTAATAACTGAATTGATAAGTTATGACTTTTTGGAAAAAAAAATTAAAAATTGAACCCACAATAATTAATAGATAGAAAAGTAATTAGAGGATTATAAAAAGTATTTAGAAATTGTTGTTGAGAGACGTGGACAATACCTCCACGTCTCTCAATAACTGCAAAAGGGATGGTCCCAGCACCGACCCTTTGGGGCCATTTGATTTTATTTGTGGCATTGCGATGACACATCATGCATCATTACTTAAAGTAGAGATAGGGTTAGACCAAAAAGAAATAAATGCAAAGATAGTAGAGATAGGGTTAGACCAAAAAGAAATAAATGCAAAGATAAGTTATAAAACGGCTCATCGAAAATGCGGCTTAATGTCATCTGAATTAATAAAACATACTTCCCAAACCGATCAAAGATTCGAGTAATGGGACTAATGATTGCATGTTTTTTTTTTTTTTTTGTGACCCAGGAACCCGCGTACCGTACCAACACGGACAGCCTGAGGGGCTCGGGGTAACGGAGGGTAAACGCTGGGGGCAACACGTGCTAGCTACCACATACATGCCACTGGATAAGTCAACTTGCGACGCCCGGGAATCGAACTCCTCCCCTTGCGTTAGGGGGAGAAGCTCGCCGCCAACAGCACCACCCAAGTGGATGATAATGATTGCATGTTTTGATAGTTGGTAGACCATGCAATTTGCAGAAGAGAGAAATGATTGTATCGACTTAAAGGACTTGATATCCAAACTGACTTTGCTACTTTCATTGCCAGTTCAAAGTAATCGCAAGTCGGTGATCACTTGAGCACGCGCATCCTTTGGACCCAAAACTTGATTACTTCTATGGAAAAAATATTTAAAATAACACAAATAATCGTTAAATTTCCATTGAACTTTTAAATCATTTAATGTGATTCTTGAATTAATCCTAAATATTCATTGTAGTTCTTAATTTTTATTTTTTTAATTTGTTCAATCTACTAGGGGGAGTAGCTTCAGCATTGATTTGTGTTCCACCTAGGAGCTACCCATCGAAATCAATTTCCAAATTTTTAGAACCTAAAGCTTGCCATGCATACTCTGCAACATGAAATTTGCTTTGCCACTGGTGTTAGGGCCTACCCAATTTCTATCTATATTCTTAATTGAATTATTATAGTAATCGGCCACTATGAAGTCATAGAACAAAAAAACATGAAGACTTATTCCAATTTTCAAGTTTCACCTAAAACCCACATGTTGGAAATTATTCCCCAATTTTGGAACGTGGAAGCTATCTTGCATATCTTGGAACCAAACCGATTCTCGGGTTCCCAATTTTACCTCGAAAGCATGCTTACCTCTACAATCTAGGACCTCAACTTTTTTTTTTATGAAATCATCCTTCAATAATATTCACAAGTTTTCATAGCTATACTAGTACTCATATTTTAGAATATTTATTTCATTTCAATCCGTTTCCTATATCAACAATAAATATGTTGTCTTTTTAGTATATTTTTTCCTTTTTGGTCCAGTATTACTATAGTTGCATTTTTAGTATATTTTAACTTGTGATCTCTATAATAGTAAAAATATAGACTCATTTAGAGTTATATTGGATTCATTTTCCTTTTATATTAATGGTCAATACTACACAAAATCACAAATTGGTACGCTTATGACGAATTTACCAAAAACTAATTTTTTTGCCACAAAAAAACCCCTATACTATGATAAATTTATATATAACTAATTTTTTACCCATCAAAAACTTTAAACTACTACATTTATAACAAATTTACCTTCCGTTAGTTTCCATTAAAATAGAATAATACCACGGAAAATTCCAAATTGGTACACACATCAAATATCAATGTTATTCAGCTCAACAATTTAACGGTAAAATAAAAAGTAAACTAATGGAAAGTAAACTTATCACAAGTGTATTGGTTTAAGGTTTTTGATGGTAAAAATATAGTTTTTGGTAAATTATCGTTAGTGTCTAATTTGTAGTTTTGCATGGTATTAACTCTTATTTAAAAACAATTGTTTTCATAAGAATATTTAATGACAATATTAATTTATCTATAGATTTCTTGTCCTTCTATTAATTAAAATACATAAGTTTTTGTTTTCTCCCTTTCATGATTAGACTTAGTTAATTCTGTAAATTAGGAAATAAGAAAAGTTGGAATATTAACTTGAAAAGAAACTCTAAATGAGGTTCTATTTTATTATTATGGAGCTCATAATAAAAAAAATGTTTAAATCAAACTATCGTAATAATTATAGAGATAAAAAGAGTAAGATACTAATAAAAGTATATCCATATTTTTATTGTTTAGGAAATAAATGAAAATGAAAAGATATTGATAATTCAAAAATAGTGTAATTATGCTGAAATAAAAAGATATTTTAAAAAGTTTATGCTGAATGAAAAAAGCCCAAAAAACGCACATGAGCAATGAGTTATACTCTCTCGAAATCTTGCCCACTCAAACTTCTTGCAATAGGAGAAATAACAATAGATGTGCTCTTATAGTCCTTTTCCTACTATTTTTTAGTAATTTCTTATTTGTCCTGAAATTTCCCTTAAAAAGTTATGTGGAAGAGAATTCGCGCTTCATGTAGTAGTGGTATCGATTTTGTCAGTAATTATCTAGATATTTTCTGTAACAAAATACATTGTTTTGCACAAATGTTAGTCTAATTACACGCGACAAAGTCAACTTTTTTGTTTTATTATTGTGTAGAGATGTTTGCATATTTCTTTTCTATGCACAACCTCTCCTGCCTAATATAGTGATAAATTTAGAGACAAAGAACACAAATACAATTTAATGAGGTTCGACTTAAGTAAGCCTACTTCCTTGGGAATCCTCTCTCAAAGTTTTTTTCTTTTTTCTTGTTATGAATTCTTTGAGAGAGGGACTGCCTTTTTATTTATAGAGGTTCATAACCATTTGCTAAATTATGAGAAATATACAAGTTAACAATTGAACAATAAAGTATCACCAATCAGGGGAATATCATATGATCTTCTCCTAACAAGAAAAGAACACCAAATCAAGAGAATATCACATCATTTTCTCCTATCAAGAAATATAGTCATAGTTACTTAAATATTTTAGCATAAATATCTTCTCATTCATATGGAGTAAATTTTTTTACTTTCGATATTATTATATATATTTATGATATTTATGACTATATTAATAATCTAAGATATTCATCTCTTAAATTTTTTTTGGAAAAAAGAAAAAAAAAGTGCCTTTGAACTCTATAAAACAAATAATATTGACATGACGTCCATGTAACTTAAGTGAAATAAACATAATGTTTTTGCTAAAAGATCATCTAAAAAACCTTAATAAAATGGTAAATATGTTACATATATATAAGTTTACGATTTTTATGTTATAAGAAAAAGTTTAAGATATATGTGTCATGCATGGTTTGGAGTTGTTAATATCACGAAAAAAGTTATGAATAAATACGTCATCGTCGGCATAGTTTGGGGCATAGTCTGAAGTCTTTGATGATTCTTTTTCAAAAACTAATAAAGGATACATTTGTTAAGGGTTGCTTTCGTACTCTTTTTTTTTTCTTTTTTTTTTTGCCTTAGTACTTCTTCTTTTTAGCCAATTTTGCCTTAGTACTTGAGAGCTTCAATTATTGGGGGCATAGTTACGACGGTACGTTCCCAACTCCCACACATAGCAGTGAGGATTGGATCCTCTACGTCTAAAGCTTAGCGACAAGTACCCGACAAGTGCCTGACAAATGCGACAGTATGTTCCCACCCCCCACAAGTGGCAGCGACGATTGGATCCTTTACGTATAAAGTTGCGAGGTACACGTGTGCTAATTTGCCAGGATTGGATCTTTTCACTCTGGTGTGGTTCGCAGGGAAGAGAAATCTAGGAAACTATAAAGAACAGATCTACAGTTTAACACGCACGCGCACAATAATTAAATCACAACATTATCCCTAACAAAGTATTGTACATATTCCCTAAATGAGCACTGTCATGATAGGATTCACTTAGGACCCTATGAGACCTATCATTTTTACTATGCCAGATTCAATTCATCATATATACAATAATCATTTAATAGTTTCTCCAATATCTCCCCCTCCCTCCATACACGAAATGCCATTAATTCTCATATGAAACGGAAACTTCAGGTAGCATGTGCAACTCAAGAGCATAAAGTTAGTGTCCTTTCCGAAAACAATAATTATCCCATCAATTATGATGACACAAGTATAACCATCATAATATACACTTATATTGCAATTTTAGGGGAAATGATGCATGTCACAGCTTGGAGCATGTTAAAAATATATTTAGAAATTCTATATTTCTCCCTCGATTTTCATATCTCTTAGGATTATACATTACTTTACTTTGATTATGCATATCCTTGATTGATTCTAATTGATTATAATTACTATTGTAATATTATGTTACCTTAGATTGTTATTTTGTAAAACATATAAATAAGCTCATGTATTCTTCATTATTGTATATACAAAAATCACACAATTCTCCGTTCCCTATTATTTTTATCATGGAAGCAAACCCAAATTTTGTTTGCCCCTCTCACGCGTATGTTCACCCTGTTAGTCAAATTTCACATGCCATTCCTAATCCACCATCGCTTGACAAGGGTTTCATATGCTCATTATATATATGTGGTCTCCCACCACCTGCAAGTGAGATTTTGTGGAACTTCTAAAACTTTAACCTAATTGATTTTAATATTAAATCATGTCTTAGTCAAACAATTTAAGCTTTTTTAATAATTAGTAGTGATCCCATAAAATCACAACAATGCAAGAGGTGTTGAGTTCAGATCTTTATAAGCCTTTATTTGCACTTCAATCACATATTTAATAGGGGAAAAGTACTAAAAAAGTCCTAAACCTTTTGTATTAGTACCAATTCAGTCATAAACTTTTCAATTGGACTAATTTAGTCCTAAACCTTTTAATATTGGTAACAATTCAGTCCATTCGGCCAATTTTGGCCAGCTGGCGATGACGTGGACGTTGGCCGGTGACCGGATGCTGACGTAGCAATTTTTATGATTTTTTAATGATTTTTTCGAATTTTTATTTATTTAATTTTTTTCTTTTTCATTTTCTTTTTCAGCATTGGCCGGCGAGCCTCCGGTGAGGCTCGTTGGCCACTAGGTGAGGGCCGCGAAGCCCTCACCTGCCATCTGTGAGGGTCGCGGCCCTCGTCCGGCCTCTCCGGGCCGCTAGCGAGGCGGCTTCGCCTGGATCTAAGCAAGGCCAGCCTTGCCCAAGCCTTGCCGCGGGCGAAGGCGGCCTCACCCGTGGTTGGCGAGGCCATGGCGGCCATCGCCAGGGCGGAGGCGAGGGCCGCAAAGCCCTCACCAGCCGCCGGCGAGGGTCACGGCCCTCAGCCCTCGCCTCCACCCTGGCGAAGCGAACCCGTGAAACCCATTCTTCCTCTCTCTCGAGAGAGCCTCTGCTGAACCCACCATCTCCCGCAAAAGCTTCGGGAAACAGCGAAAAGCCCTGATCGAATCGAGAGAACTTCCCCCTTCTTCTGGCCGCGGATTGGAGGAGAGTGGGTGGTGGTGCTTGATCGGGGGGATTGATGGGCGATGCAAACGCCGTGGCCAGCAACTTGGCCCGCGCCATCGCCATCACCTTAGACTGGAGCTCCGCTCCCGACGCTCACCGGGCCGCTGTCTCTTTCCTCGAATCCGTACGCCCTCTCTCCCCTTCACAGCCGTGGGCAGGTCGGCCTCGCCCAGATCCGGACAAAGCCGCCTCGCTGGTGGCTTGGGAGAGGCCGGGCCGGGGCTGTGACCCTCGCCGGCGGCAGGCGAGGGCTTCGCGGCCCTGCCCAATGGCCGGCGAGCCTCACTAAATGCTCGCTGGCCACCGCCGAAAAGAAAATGAAGAAGAAAAAAATTAATAAAAAATTCAAAAAAATCATTAAAAAATCATTAAAATTGCCACATCACCGTCCGGTTACCAGTCAATATCCACGTTAGCGCCGGCCGGCCAAAATTGGCCGGATGGACCGAATTGGTACCAATATTAAAAGGTTTAGGACTAAATTGGTACAAATGCAATAGATTTATGACTTTTTTTGGTACTTCCCTATTTAATAATCTAGCCTATACATGAGGAGAAATGTTAAAGTATTTAAATATTTTATCGAACAAGTTTAATTTTTAAATAAGTGATAATGATTTCAAATGACTCTCTCCGTGGTTGAGTAAACCGCCCACTAATAGCCCAAGGTCCAAGTCATAACCATCACGATGGACGTTAATCTTACAGTTTGTAGGTGGAGTGAGGGGGTGTCACCTGGGAAATGTAACATAAGACCTGGCAAAAAGGGAAGGATGGGGCTCCGAAAAAGTAGCTGTTGAGCAAATTGTCCAAAGAGGGGGATAAATTTATGATGCTAATAACTGTTTGGATATTCTTAAATTTTCTTCTCGTAGAAATTTCTTGGAAAAGGAAAAAGAAAAAACTCTCACCATCTCAATTTGCTTGTACATAGTTCATTTACCTACACACAAAAAAGCGAGGCGCCAGAGAAACCGGACAGGCGGACAAACGGACAAAAAGGAACAAAATGACGCCTGCGTGCATGCGTGTGCGAGCGCTCAGAAATTATATATCTATCATAAGTAGGTCAAGGGAGCTTGCATTGTGAATGAACTCGGTACAGATCTTTCTTTACTTTGATTTTGCGGGAGTTTGAATGGCAAATTCTAGTAAGATGATGATCCAACTTGGCCAACTCAAGAGCCTTTTCCCTCCATTTTCTCCCCTACATTGTATCCAAGCCTCCTTAACAAGAGAGCATCACAATTCCTTCTGCAATCGCCTCCCTTCTCTTTCTTTCTACTCCACTTCTCTTCTCTCAAACGTAGCCTCAAAGCCAGACCACAACTCTTCTTGCCCCCCTCCTCCATCCCTCGATGCAGTCACGATACCTTCATCAGTTATAAACAGGCCGACACACGTAACTTTGTGAGCCATCTTTGCGTTGCTCTTGAGCAAAACAAGATAAGGGCTTTTGTCGACCTCAGTCTGGAAAGAGGACTAGAGATTGGACCAGCAATCATTGAAGCAATTGAGCAGTCGAGGAGCGCCATTGTCGTCATCTCTCAGACCTATGCCTCCTCGCCGTGGTGCCTGGAGGAGCTGGTTAAGATCCTCGAGTGCAGGGAAAAGAAAGGCCAGCTGGTGTTTGTCATTTTTGGGGATGTCGACCCCAAAGAGATGCGCGAGCAATCTGGAATATTCAAACAGATTGGCGAAAGTGAGAAGGGTTTCGGGCAGGAGAATGCCGACAAGGTCCGGAGGTGGAGAGACGCTCTCCGAAAAACGGGCAATATTACCGGTTGGTCACTCGGAAACAGGTACTGATTCTCTCTTTTCTTTTAGTGTTTGCTTGAGAGGATTTCTAAAGGAAGATGCTTATTTTGTCCAGGAAACAACAGAACTTGCTTTTAAAGCCCAATCATTTGGTCCTGGGGCAGTAGGAATAATTGGAAATGCTTGGAACCATTTTACTGGGAATTGAACTTTCCTAGAAAAGGACTCAAGACTTCATTGTTTGGCTTAAAGAGATTTAACATTGACACTCCGGTATCTTTTAAAATACATTTTCGATATAACAGCTTGCAAGAAAAAAGAAATGACGATTTGTGATTGTTAAAGTGGCACTCCTTGACACTGGTCTGTTATCTCCTATAAAGAAACCTTTTCTTTTACGTTTATCATATTCTACCCTCGAAGCATATGATTCAGCATGTGCAGGTTTCCTCCATAGCAAATTAGAAGTGGTCAGCTGAATAAAACGATAGATAACCTTCTGTGAAACGTTAAAGGAGAAGAGAGAAAAAAAAAATGAAGGATGTCCCCTTTTCCTAGTTTTAATCCTCGTTTCATTTATTATATTTTATAACTAAACAAGCAAGTTTATTCTCCTCACTTCTCCCCTCAAGCTTAAAGAAATCTCTAGCGAACAATGATTTTTTCCATTGACAATTTCCTTCATGCATCATATCCCTCACTTGTTCTTTTTCTATAGGAGGTTATCGGAAGTCCCGTGCTTGCTTTTCGTTAATATTAAGGAAAATGAAAGTGGGCAAGTCCAGACACCTTACACGGCCAATGCAGGGTAAACCCTAGCAGTGATGCAACCCTTCCCTTCACCACCAAAATTCTCCACTACGGAATGATATATCTGTCAACCGCATAAACGAAAAGAAAAAGAACTTCTTGTCAATCTTTGTATTGTTTAGACTGTGGTACCTAGCTAGGGTTTGAAAGAAAATTCAGCCTCCAATCTCTCTCTCTCTCTCTCTCTCTCTCTCTCTCGTCTCAACTTTCTATATTATTTCCTTTTTTGGCCAAGAAACTTTCTATAGTAGAAATTTTTCGGTAAGCATAAAGAATGTTTTTCATGGACTTATTTCTATCCCTCTATTTTTAATATGTTGCTTAAACAATTAGCCAAAAGATCTTCTCTTGTTTCTTACATATACATAGCATTTTGTACATAATTGCAAAACCAAAAATTGCTGACTTTCGAATATTGACCTGAAATTTAGCACAGTTTTTTTTCAAGGGCAATACATGAAAAATTTTCCCTTGTATAACAATATGATTATGTGCTGTGAAGATTTAACTTATCAAAAACTTTATTCCTTTTCCAAAACTAATCCTGACATAGTAAATAAAAAATAAATGTATTTCATGAAACTTTTCATAATCAAGTCAATTGCCAGTGCTTCGTCCATCACTACTTGTTCAAAACGCACAAAAAGAAGAAATTCTGCTGCTCCCATTTTCAGATCATTCTGCTGATTAAAATACTAGAGTGCAAGCCTAATAGATCCATCCTATGCAGGGAGAAAAGGCTCATGATATAGATTAATGGAAATAACTGGAAGTATAGTTGATTGTTACATATTATACAATGACTTATCCAGATTTAGTTAAACATAAAGACGAAACTCGCTTTGGTGAATGGTTCTCAGATGTCCAGCCATAGCACTTTTTTTTCCACGGTGGCTATACTAAATCTCACGAAAAGTAGTTATCGTTTAGTGTTTCATATATTGACATATTTTAGAATTATGAAGTAGTCATTGGAGAGTTTCCTCATGAAGAGTTACAATTAATGGAAAAATTGGATTTGCCTAACTTTCAACTAGTTATAGGATGATCTTTAATATATAAAATAATTCAACAGATTGACACTTAAGTTGAATTTCAATAGACGTTAACATAACATTGAACAAAAACTTTTCATCAATCACGTGGCTCATGATTAAAAGCTATTAATTTCAAATGGCATATTTTTATTGTCGAACTTGTAAAAATGGGAGGACTGATTAATATGCTTTATGTTAAAAGTGGAGGGAGGAATTTTTAAATATTTTAGTCTCATAATTAACATGAATTTTTCGAGAAGTGTATACCAAAAATTTTGAAAAAAGGCGTGACATTTGCAAACTAAAGGTATGTATCATTTCCATTCAACTGAAAAGTAGCAGAAAAACGGTTATCTTTTTTCCCAAAAATAAGAACAAGAAAGAAAAAACGGAAATCAAAACATGAAAGAGACGGAGACGTGCTACTATAAGGAGAGCACATGTCAACCTCTCATATGCCACTATTTTCTGTTGTACCAGATTAGATACTGGATAGTAATTAGATTAGATGGACGATACACTAGTTCGAGAATATAATCTTATTGATATTTTCTTCATCTTTTACAAGCACAAATAACCAGTCTCACATTTAGTTGTTAACAATTTGCAGACTTGAAGCTGAATTCATCCAATTCGTTGTGGAGAAAATCTCAAGAAGACTAAGCTACTCACACAAAGACCTACTTGCTTTCCATCCAGTTGGGTTAGATTCTCAAGTACAAGCCTTGTGCTCCTTACTCCAATTAAAAGTTGAGGAGGTCCGGATCGTGGGGATTTCCGGCACTAGGGGAATCGGAAGGACCACACTTGTGAGAGCTCTATACTACCGAATTGCAAATCAATTTGATCGAAGTTGCTTCATGGCAAATGTGAAGGATATATCGAGCCAAGAGGGCCTCCTCAAAATGCAGGAGATCCTTTTAGGCAACATTCTCGATAATGGAGATTCGGAGTTTGGCAATGATAGTGATGAAGCAATAAACTTCATGAGGAGGAAGCTTCACAACAAGAGGGTTCTATTGGTGCTTGATGATGTTGAAGGGTTGTCGAGCCCCACGAGCCACCTGATCGAGTCAATGAACTTCGCCTTGGGGAGTAGAGTCATTTTGATCCCTCGACATGAAGAAACCTTATTTGGTCTATGCAAAGATATCTATGAGGTAAGAGCGCTGAATGATGACCACGCTCTCGAGCTTTTTAGTTGGAATGCATTTCAAGAAAGGTATCCGAAAATTGACTATAAAATGCTCTCAAACTACTTCATGAGTTTTTCTAAAGGCCATCCTTTGGTGCTAACTGTGATGGGTTCTTTCTTGAGTGGCAAAAGCGTCACAGAATGGCAAAGAGCTTTTGATCAATTGAAAGAAATCCCTCAGGGAAAGGTTCATGATATATTGATGATTGTTATCGACGGCTTAGAGGCCAACGAGAGGACGATTTTTCTTGACATTGCATGTTTTCTAAATGGATATGACAAAGAAGTGATCATCAAGTCCCTAGACCAATGTAGCGTCTATGCCACTAGTGGGGTTGATATTCTAGCTCAAAAGTCCCTCATATACATTGATGAAAACAACAAACTATGGATACATGATTTGCTTTAAGAAATGGGTAGACGAATTGTGATTCAAGAGTGCCCTGAAAATCCCAACAAGCGAAGCCGAATATGGCATCATGAGGATGCCCTACGAGTGGTTAGTCAAAACTTGGTAAGAGTTTATGCATGTCCCGAAAACAAAAATTAATTTGAGCACCCACGTGTATCCTCTTCTTGTGGGCTCGCATTTACATGTGGTGTAAAAAACTTTAAATTGCATCATTAGGTGAGACGCAAATGCAATATTTTATTTTTGCCTATTAGGGTTTACTCTCGTTACTTCATGCTTTGCTAATTTTCTTCTTTAATTAACGGTGTTTAGTATTGAACTGCTTGTTGAATAACCTAACATAAAATACTCTCATTTATTATTTCATCATGAGATGAATGTATCTTCATTTAGAAACCGCTAGTGTTATAATGGTTTTTGACTAGCACGATTTTAAAACAAATCCATACATTATTCTTAAAGTTAAGACTTGTTATTTCCTGGAAGGGCTTAGATATCTGCTTATTTTCAAGTGCTCCCAATATGTATGACAATTATTATCTTGCTCTAACAGGGACCAAATGACATTGAAGGCATTAAACTAGACAAGGTCGATGTAGAAGACTTGATCTCGAATGCAGACTCGTTCAAAAAGATGAAGAAACTCAGGCTATTCATGATGGCTGATCTTGCTCCTCATTGTGGACCAGCCGGACATCTATCGAAAAAGTTGTGGAAGTGTTTCGCACAGAAGAACAATAATATGTAGGCATGTTGGGAGGCTCTGGTGAAGCAAATTTCGAAGTTCTGGTTTCGCAGAGCCTGAAGAACAAGATCAACGGATGCGAGAGGGGCAATGTAGGACTAACCTCCTAGCAAAATAGACTCTCCCCCAACGGATCTTTGTTGGAATATCTTGCACATCTACTTCATTAATAATACATATCTCTCTCTCTGTTGGAATATCTCGAGTTTTGCACATCTACTTTATTACTAATACCTCTCTCTCTCTCTCTCTCTCTCTCTCTCTCTCTCTCTCTCTCTCTGTTGGAATATCTCGAGTTTTGCACATGTACTTTATTAATAATACCTCTCTCTCTCTCTCTCTCTCTCTCTCTCTCTCTCATATTATACTTTTCAACTTTATACTTTCATTGTTGTTTGACATGAAATCCAGCCAAATCTATTATTGAAATATAGTCGAAGCATGACATAAATACATATTGTTGTGAACCTCATGAGGTGAAATTTTAAGAGTTTGACGGATTGCTAAGCAGATACAAACAATTCCCCTTGCATAGCATGTGTCCTACCAAGTCCTATTGATTACAAATTTACAACTTGGTTTTTCTTATTTAATTAGTCCTAATATTGAACTTAAGTGTCGCCATTAATATATTATACGTCAATTAGGAGCAAAGAGAACATAATTATAAGGTGTGATTTCCTATATGCAGAATCCCTAATTAATTTAAACATGTGATTTACTAACCATGCAATAATTACGAATGCAAATCTAGCTTGTTAATCCAAATTTTAAATTCATATGGAACTGCATGGTAACATGACATGAAATATGATAACAAATCGAAATATGAATATATGACTAACTTCAATTTTATGGAAATTAAAATTGATGCAAATTGCAGGACATAATTATGATCATGCAGTGAAATCTGTCCAAACTAATTTCAATCAAGACAGAATTTAAACTAACTATCCACATCGAAATAAATCGAAACAATGCAAGTTTTTACACCAGTTGCAATATTTTTGCTGTGAAACATGAAACCTGTTAGATAGGTTGAGATTATCTTCCAAAATCAATTGTAAAGGGAATGGGTTCGAAGTTAATCATATTCGAGACAAGTTGCTCTGCGTTCTCGGTTCAGGGTTATGAATGCACCCGAACAAAATCAAAGAAGAACATTGGTAGGCTCACATAATTAAATTGATCAAAAGATTGAAAACAAAAGATGTAACTTTTACCTTGAGACCCCGTAAATTGCCGGACTCCTCCGTTTACTTTTTTAACATTTCTAAGCTCCTAATTCGGCTCCGTTTGTTTTTGTCTTTTCTTCTGCCTTCTTGCTCTTTTTCTTTCTCCGAGCTCTCCACTCACGACTCCACCTTTTTTTTTTTTAATCAACTCTCATACTGCCCTTTTATAAATGTGGGAAGAGTTTTCTAAAAAGTCATAGATTTATTATATTATGTCAGTTCAATTATAAATCTTTTTATTTTGCTAATTATGTCCTAGACAATTTCACATTTTGTTAATTAAGTCCATCTGACTAGTTTTGACTAGAAATCGTTAACATAGACATCGATCCTCCTATATAGCACGATCGATGGAAACATTGACAAATTTTAATAATTTTTAATATTTTATTCGATTATTTTATTATTTTATTATTATTATTTTATTTTTATTTTATTTTTCTTTCTTTTCTTCTCTTTTGCTTCTTTTCTCTCTTTCCCTATTCTCATCTCTTTCTTTTTTTCTTTCTTTTTCTTATTTATTTTTTCCTTTACCCTCCACCGCCTCAAGTGGGGGCCACCCTCACTGGCCTGGGGCAATAGTTGCCCTCGCCAAATTAGGCTCAAGCATCCCTCGCTTGAGGATGGCGGCCTTTGTCGGCCATTGACGATTGGCGAAGGGCAAAAGGGGAAAAAGCAAACAAGAGAAAAGGGAAAAAAGAAAAGAATGAAAAGAGGAGAAAAGGAAAAACATAATAAAAATTTGAAATAATATTAAAATGTTATTAGAAATTATCCATATTAGCGTTGGGCATGCCACATAGGATAGTTGACATATAAAATTAGCTGGACAAACTCAATTGGTAAAATTATATGGTTTATAACTGAATTGACAAAAGTGCAATAAGTTTAAACAATTTTCCCTAGGAATGCATGACCAAGCTCTTTACATAATAGTAAAGTATTAGCCCACACCTCCCTATGTTCCCTATAGTTCCAAGTGTTTTTGCCAAGTGAATCCTTCAAGAATCTACAAAATAATAAGCTTGTACCATGCAACTATCTTTCACCCGAATTCCTTCCATTTCTTCGTCATAATTTTACCGTATTAACATTTTCCACGTTAGTGATTTCTAGTGGTAATTGGCCGAAAGAACTGTAATAGAATGTTGTCTAAAGAATTTATAACTATATTGTCAAAATTTGAAATTTTATGACTGAATTGATATCCATATAATAGGTTTCCAACTGATTAGGTATTTTGTCCATTTATAATTCAAATGATTTTTAGTGCTTGCATTTAACATCATTTAGGATGTTGGGTAAAGTCAAATGCAATTCATGACAGGGCCAATTTAAATGAAATTTAATTGATGGGGACATGTTAAATATAAAAAAAAATGTTATGTTGACATCTAAATTTTAGTCGAAGCGTCGAAAAAAGGTAAAAAAAAAAAAAAATTGAGATTTTTGTTTCTAATCATGACGAAGCCTGTTTCTTGGCCAAAAATATTATTTTTCATTTCTTTCTATTTCATTGTCACTATTAAATGATTTTCGAGTCATTTTCAAGAAAAATCCTAAAAGTCAAATAGTTGACTTTTGGGTTAACTTTTTGGTCAACCCTATGACCAAAAGTCAACCCCGGATTAAAAATTGACTATTTACCCAAAAAATTCTGTTTAGCTTTACTTTTACTTTTATCAAATCAATTTATCAACAATTCAAAGATTTGACTAAAAAAATCAACCTTTTAGGAAATGTCAAAAAAATTGAAAAAAAAAAATTAAAAAATTGCACAAATACATTTCTTTTAATGTCAATTTAACTTTTGTATCAAAAATTTCACAAAATTCGATTAATAATCTTGATTTCCAAGTTTTTCGATTTTAGGTTCTAAATCGACCAAAAATAAAATTATTTTTATTTTATTAATAATTAGGTGTAGCTCCTTTTTCAACATTTGGTTTAGGGACCATTTTAAATCCATCTGTGCATTCAAAGGAATTGCCCGATCAAAATATAAATTGCTGTTTTGACCTATAACTAGGAGACTAGAATCGATTCTTCATGAATTGCGAATGGACAATCGTTCTTCATTTATTTTTTTAAGATAAGTCCAAATCTGAAATCGATTTTGGAAAATTCACATCAAAACTTCTTAATTTGAAGAATTTGACTCTCTCATGCATAAGAAAGTCAAGCAATTAAGCTTCAATAAATAAAATTCGAATGACCAATTCATGGTTATGATTTAATTTCATATATCTAGGTCCAATTTTGATATTAGGCCTAAATTCTTTTTTAACATTAGTTCAAGCACTTCATTTTAAGATCGATTCGAATGCAATAAGTGATCTTACACATGAGTAATTCATTAGGTGGGGCAATTGTGGCATTAATTGAATTCAATTTCAATCAATTTGCAATTTTACCCTTTGAATTCCAAATTTGACCATTTTAGCCATTTAGGCTCAATTCAAAGCACCCATGGTTTTAGTCTATTGTCTTTCACAATAATCATTCAGTTAGATCAATAAAAAATCTCTAGATCACATTCATAAGGTTTGATTAACTTAATTGAATATTGATCGACCAATTTCTTCTTAAATAGGATAAATTTCATTTTCAATTTGGTCCTTTATGGACCAAATTGCATAAATTTTGAATCCACAGGAGTCCTAAGTGGGAAAAATAGCTAGAACTGGATCAAGCCGTCAAAAACTGGTCAAACCATCGAACTTGTCCGAACGGTCCGACTAGCGCTAGTGGGGATGGTCGGTTTAGACCCTTTTGACCGATTCCTAACCTCGATGATCGATTTCAGGATCCTCCTAATGTCAATCTCACTTTTACATCTTCAATTTCTCAAAATTTTACAGATTGATCCTTGAATTTCATCAAATTGCTAATTAATCCCTAATTGAATATTTTGACACAATTCTCGATTTTGACTCGAGCTTTTGCAAATTAAACCCATTTGATAGATTACCCGAAACCTCAAGAGCATGATCCAACCTTCAAAATCAAATTTTAACTATTGGATCAAAATTTGGACCATCAGATTGAACCGACAAACGAAATTAGATGGTTTGGGGATTGTATATAGGCCCATTTTCCCTCCATTTTTTTGGAAGGGCTAATCCAGAATGAAACACTCTTATCTCTTTTTAGATCTCTCTCTCTCTCTCCCCTCTATGTTTTGGTGCCAAAACCCTCGCTTCTTTTTCTCTTTTTCTAGTCTAATTGATTCCTTTTTCCAACAACCAAATTGCTACTAGTTCAACCCCCACTGACAACAATTCATCTTCACCAATGATCTACTCATCCTGCTCAAGCTGCTAGAAGTTGATCTCACCTCCAGCAGTTCCTTGATCTGCCCGTCCAAGTCCAATCTTCTTCACCGACGTGTAGATCGATTCATCTCTTGGACCAATTATGATTTTCTGCACAAATCAACAGTGCGAAGCTTCTTGGAGGTGTTGATCACTTCGATTGAGTCCTCAAGCTATCATTAGTGTGATCGTGATCAGAACCAAGTGAATTAGTCATCGGATCTCCTCCAATGACTTTGATCTCCACCGGCGATCGAAAGCTGATCCATTTGGACCGATTTTGTTTTTGGCTAGGACCAATGGTTTCTGTGGATTTTCAAAACTATTGACTAGTCCCGATCGATCATAGGGAGGAGTCCACACCTCTCTGTGATTAGAAGTAGACCAATTGGTCGTTAGACAACTCAAACAACTCGATCTCCTCTGGTGATATCAAAATCGGTCCAAATTTGGACTAGTTCTATTTTTTGTTGCTACAGGTGATCTTGCCAATTTCATGGTGGTTTATGGAGGTTGGATCATGATTCTGAAGATCAAGGATTGATCTGGAGAGTTTAATTTGATCGATTGCAATCTAAATCGACAACAACGCATCGAAATGTAACAATTTTGATTTCGAATCTCGTGAAGCGAGACTGAATTAACTGGTCAGGGCTTGTGTTCAATTCTAGGTTAATATGTTACATTTAGATGTTAGATCGAAGTATTTAGATATTGATTTGATGTGTTTAATTGTTCTTGAATGATATGGATGATTGATCTTGATTTGGTCTTAATCTATATTTTCACGGTTCTATAATAGGCCTAATGTTTTGGCCAAAATGAGGTTAGAGTCCTACTAGACTTTGATAATACACATCACTAACTTCACATCGATAGGTTGTACACCCCAATCAAGCAACGTTTGGTCCTCAAAAACATCTCCAAAGATGAGTGATTCTGCAATAGTTTAGGTTAGTTTTCAATTCTATCTTGTTTCAAAATGTGATTTTGCTATTTTTATGCAGCTTTCTATGTTGATTAGTGAATGACCTTTCCTTTATAAAAGTTGTTTTTATTGCCTTGTGCATGCTCTGTATTTTTTTTTTTTTTATAGAATTTTTACACATGACTAGTTAGATCAAAACCACTATGATTTAAGCCTATGTCAATATGTTCTATGTTCATTTTTGATATTTTAATTTTTTACTAATCTCTGTGTTGATTTTTGGAGGAACTTTTATGCATGAAGGTTGCTCATAATTGTGTGAAAAATACTGATAACTCTATAAAAATAGAGTTATTTTACCTATTTTATGCAACAATTAATGCATTATCTATGAGAAAATATTTGGATTTCCTTCTGATTATTTAAATTTTCCTTGTTTATGCAGAATAATGATATATGGAGAAGATAAGGAAAAGAATGTCAATTATCGGAATTCAAATAAAAGCGAAGTGGAAGATGGATATCAAATCAGGAAATTCTTGATTTTGTTCCCTAATGTTATCTGCAAGCATGGAGAAATAGATATTTTAGATTTCCTATAAATAGGAAGAGAGAGCAGCTAGGGTTTTTTTTAGTTAGATTGTTTTTCCATTGTTCTGAGAGTTTTTCAAGTATTTTGAAGAGAAAACAAAAGTGGTGACATAATTCTTGTTCTTTGATTCAAGATGCTGGGTTTGATTTATATTTATATTTTTTCTTCTACTATGTTCTAATTTTCTTTTGTTAGAGCTACGATGTAGCCTAACCATGATGATGTGAATTTCATGATTTTTATGTTCTACAATTGATTTCATTCATGTGAGTTATATATTATTGCGTTTAATGCTTTTGAGTGACTGGCCACCACTTGAATGATCGATGTGCATGTTTGAGACTGAGAGGTGATAATATGCAATTGTTCATTATAATATATAACCATGAATTAAACGTGGATAGAAATATACCGCGTTATTTGTGTAGCTTTCGGTGATAAGGTGATCCAAAAGACTCATTGTAAACCGGGAATATTCATAGTTTTTAATGCACTCATGTTTATTTTAATTCACATAGAGATATAGTGGATTAATAAGCTGAGTAGGTTTGCTATACCTAGAGATAGGATAGTAAATAGATTAGGAAATTCCGCTATCACATGTTTGATATTGTTCTTGTATTCATAACAATCTGAAATTCATATCTAGTGGTTATGGTGAAATCGGATGCTTTAACATATTTATTTGATTGATTTTACTGCATTTAGTCTTCAAGTTTTGTTTTTAATTTATTCTAAATTATATTTTGATTTGTTAGATAAATTTTAGAATTAATCTATTTTAGTATTTAATTAGTTTATTAATCATCGATCTTCGTGGGACGATACTTTTTCTCATCATTATACTACTTGTTCGATACGTGCACTTGCGTTTAGAATTTTACGAACAAATACTCTATAATTGTTTCGGAATTTTTGAATATGTTTTAACTATGTCAAAATCGCTTAGATCTAAACATAGGACAATTTCTTCTACACTAATCCAAATTGTGTTTTTGTGAAATTGAGTCCATAAATAAGTTTTTTTGGTCTAGAATCTTCCATGATAGATGAAATGCTTATTGTATGTATTCAATTGATGTATGATTTGCAAATTTTTGATATTGTCTAGTATGTTAATAACATGAGTTAATGTGAAAAAGTGTTGCTGTAACATATAACTTGGATATGCATGTTTGTTTTGTCATTTTTGCCACGACTCATGTGATTTTATATAGGTCTTGAACTCTTAAGGAAAAATATTTCTCATTACATGTTCTATATGTGATATTTTTCATTAAATTTTTGCACGTCTTTAGATAACCGAAATCATACTCGTTTTGTGATGTTGAGAATAGAACGAAACCTTATCATATATGCATCTTGCCACACTTGTTTGAGTCATATTATGCTTTCTTGATAATTTAACCACATGTTATAAGGTTTGTATACATGTTTAGGTCATATCGTTTAAACATCATTTCACATGTTAAACTTGTGTTACAAAAGTGTTCATCATACTAAATATTCTCAAGTATGTCATTAGGAATCTTAAATTATCTCATAATATCATTAAATTGTATGTAATGACATTTTTGCATGCCTACTTAGGGTTCAATGATTACCCAAGTTGTTCATCACATCCAATTCTAAGTCTCATGTGATTTATTCATGCCATTTGTACATTACTTGATTGGCTTTGAGGTTCTCTAATGTATGCTTGTACTATGTTTTCTTAGTTACTAACATGCGCACCTTTAAAGATCACTCAAATCCTCCTAAGAAATCATAAGACACACTTAGAAGTTTCCAATGCTCATAACTTCATGCAGATCACTCATCGTTGGGGTCACTTTCCATTTTTTTTTAAAACTAGACTAGAATTTGGACATGGGATCAAATTCGGACCTTTGTTCTGACCCATGTTTGGATAGACCTTTTATATTTTTGATCCATTTTTTTGTAAGGATTATACACTTGGCCCCTCAATGAAATTTGTTTGTGATCATGTTAGTTATGTTGTGTGTAAATTTGATAATTTTTAGACCTATTTTGATAGGACAAATCCTTGTAATATTGGCTAAATGTCTTGTTGTTTTGACAATTTTCTGACATGTTGTTGCTTGTTTTCTGATTTTTGTAAAATCATGTGTAACTCATTTAGGAAAAATTTCTTCATGAGAGTTGTTCGCTATTATGCCATGCATGTTAGAGAATTTTTTTATTGTCAAATTGTTATTAGACATTGTCCAATTTTGTTGTCTTTACATGTTTGTTTAGAAATTTCCTAACATGAGCTTGATTGTGATTGTTTAGATAAACTTCCTAGGTTACTTTGTGCATGAACTCAGATCATTCCATTTTCATGAAAGTTGCTTTAAATACCTTAATGTTCATTGTTAAATGATTTTCAACAAGTCTTCTTTTCAAATCAAATTAAAAAATGCTTCGGTACATGTGATGTTTCTAAAAACAATTTGTTAAGAAATTCTTTTCCAAAGCTTAATTTGATTTAAGGAAGAGTCATGGTTTAGACCATATTCAAAATGCCTACGATACTTGTGAGTGTATCTATGCAAGCCCCAAGCTAGCCTTGGCAATTGAACGTGTTCCATAACTTAGATGTTCCTTAATCTAAAATATTTTTAAGTCTCTTCAAATTCCTTGAAAACTCTATTTGACATTGTGAGAAGTCATAGTTTGAATTGTATTCAAAATGCATGTGACGTTTGTGAGTGCATTTATGTAATCCCAGAGTTAGCCTTGACAATTGAATGTCTTTCATAACTGAAACATCACTTTATCTCAAATAATTTTTATGGATGATTTCAAAAGATGCTTTTAAAACATCAAATGTACCCTCATACACACAATCATATCATTCATTAGAAATGCCTATGTTTGTGATTGGCACATGCTCTTGGTAATAAGTAACCCACCGACAGTTCACTCATTTGTTTGATCGATTAAGAAATAAGGTCAAAAAAACCTGCATGCATATTTAATTCCTACAAATGCATGTGATTTTTAGATGAATGATAGGGTCGATGCATGATATTCGAGGGAAATCTTGGGATTACATAAATCATTTCATTAGGGACTTATAAGTGTTATCGGCTATGCGATAATACAATTGATCATTAATTGCTATAAGTAACATAAAATAAAGTGAATAGGTGTCTTAGATGGATCTACGCATGAAAGACAAAGGCTGACCCCGAGGACCAAATCTAATTTGTGAAATTGAATTTCTTTTGAGAGTTGACTTTGGCATGATGTCATGTTTTTGACTGTTTTTATTTATTTCCATTGTATGTACCTAGTTAAATAGTTTTTAGACTAGGTTTAAATTAGGATCTTGAAGATGGAGAGGACATGAAGATGATGGAGGTTGATGTTCATTCTGACCATTATCATA
Organism: Eucalyptus sideroxylon; assembly: GCA_014182405.2. Taxonomy (NCBI): domain Eukaryota; kingdom Viridiplantae; phylum Streptophyta; class Magnoliopsida; order Myrtales; family Myrtaceae; genus Eucalyptus; species Eucalyptus sideroxylon. The sequence continues at coordinate 27,847,639 of CM024554.2, read as the reverse complement.
TATTATTCATTCCCCAACATATTTCTTAGGTTCCTTTTATTGTATAAAGCCCGACGAGTCGCAGGTTCTCTTTTCTTTTTATCTTTTTCATTTGTGTTTATCTTTTATATTTCGCATGGTAGATTTACTTTTTCCTTGTTTGCTTACTTACTACTTCGCAATTTTCAATTCAATTGTATGCTTTCTTTTGATTTTCTTTAGAAATAGAATAGCATGAAAATGACCAACCACATATGATCGCTTAGTTTAGGACTAATGATCTCAAAAATGTAAGAAAAAATGTATGAACGCGTTAGATAAACACAACATATTGTTTAGGTACCAAAATGGCCCTAATAAAAATATATTCATAACCCAAGTTCCCGAAACTAGATAGGTACGTAGAAATTGAGGAAATACTTCCAACCCTCGATTGGGTTTCTAGCCAACTCCCAAAAATAAGGCTAGTGATGACTTCCATCTTCTTTCTAGGATGTCTTAAATAATTAGATCGTATAAATGAACACGTCACACAAAGTACAGGTCTTGATGAGACTCACCATGGTTTAGTATACCTGCATGTGGAAAACTCCTAATTGATGAAGTGACACCATCCTTAGGGAAGAGACTACCAGAGAGAGAGCTACTATGGTAAAGATACCATTAGATCCGATATTTACACTCGACCTCCACTCTCAAAGTGTGTCGTCTGTGTGAATACCAGTCGCAATAGTTCATTGTCAAACGAATTATGAGTTTTGGAGAACTCACGACCTTATAGAGGGAACTCATAGGAGGTTCAATCAAATAGACGAGATAATGACGTCTTTTGGAATGCGAACCGTGAGGGAACTCTCATGGTCAAATATCCCTAAATCCAACCATTCCCCTTTTCTCTCCTCGTGAGAGGAATCGGACGGCAAGATCGGGTCACGACATGTTCCTAATGCCCAAATGCAATGTGAATGCAAAATCATGCATTACCAATAGTTTAATGTGAGATCAAATTCTATTGTTACCAACAAATTTTATCTGTAATTTTTTATGAAATTCGGCATGAGATCTTTAGGTAAAATTTAGGTGTCAACACATATTACCTATGTAAATAAACACCCACCATAGTTAATAAATTGGCAGGACATAAAAATCAAATTGAAAAAAAAAAAAATTAGTCCATTCACTTTCTACGGCCCTTGGTGGGTATCCACGTAGTCAATACCTGGTACTTTCTTGAGTTCCTCGATATCTCTAGCATTATATATTTCTTTAGGATATTATACATATGGTTAGATAACAAGACCAAATATCATATTACTCTGACTGTTTCAAACACCAAATAAAAGTTCTTCAAATTTCACATTTGCACTTTCTGAAAAATCCACTTCCGAGAGCGAGCATTTTTATAATTTGATTACTTTATGGTCAAATTAGAACTGAATTTTGATCTATTTTTCAATTGTCTAAAGTCAGATTTCATGCTATTGCAATTAGCCCGCAATAAGTCTATGTAATTGAGCATTTGATATTTGTGTACAAATCTGCGAAAAATAGATGATTTAAAATATCACTATTGATAGAAACAATTAGCCAATCAAAAAAATTTTCATCACCAATTATAATATATGTTAAAATAATTTTAGGATGATGAAAATATTTTTCATTTTATTCATTTTTGTGAGCAATACATGCAAACATTTTTAGGAAATTTTATTTCAAATTATTTATCTTATGTGAAATAGGGCCTTAGAGACATTCCTGTATATGTTTTTCAAATCATTCATTTCAAATCTCTTCAAGCTCCAGGTTGAGTGAGTAAATGAATTTTAATTTTGAACAGTGTGTGATGCTGAACATTTTTCTTTCAGGACTCGTTTGATACAACTGAAAAATAAAAGCTGAAAAATTAGGCACTAAATCTTAAGTGTTGACAATTTTAAATGCTGAAAATAGAAATTAAAAGTTGTTTGATAATAAATGAATATTGCGATGTTATTACCATACATGGAATTGTGATCGTCATTCATATATTGCAGCAATATAAATAAGCAGATTCGACTTGCCATCAACAATTTTTTCTACAAAATGAATTAATTAGTAACCCCTTCGTTACTTAACCCCATGAAGTGATTTTATTACTTAATAATCTTTAAAATCATTGTTAGTAATGATTATCAAAACAATCTTATTAGGTGCTGGTGTTTCCAACTTTCAACACTGTATTACGTCATCGATAGGCCCTTAGCGTCCATGATATTAAAAAAAAAAAATCGTTTTTCGATTATAATACAATCGATTTAAATTAAAGATCTGCAGTATGCCAATGGTATATTCCAGATCCTTTCTTCACATTGAACCTTCGTTTTACAACAATTTGGTATTCTTACGCTCTATTTATTTAGCGAAAAATGAATTATTTGAATTTTTTTAAATAATCGTTTGTATAACTCACAAAAATGAACAAATGAAAATACTTTTATCATATTCAGAAATGTTTAGATATAAATTATTATGGGTAATAAGAATTTTTTTCATTAACTAATTATTTCAATTGATATGATCGATTATTTTCAGGAAAATATTTTTTATATAATTTATTTGTTGCTAAATAAAAAAAGGAGCCTCAGGAACAAAAAAGGTAAGACTGTGATTGTGAAAATTTCCACTACTTCTGTTGTCTAGTCAGATTTTCAAGATACATATATTCTACTTTACAAATGATATATACAGACATTTTCCAGTTTCAATGCCTCTGGTCAGAGCTTCGGCGGCCCCAGAGGGGGTTGCTGCAAGGACTTCCTAGGCTCTAAATGATGGACCTATTTTTGGGCCCATTTCTTCACAATTGGACCAAGGCCATCTCTTCATGTGGGCCTTTCTGGCCTTTGCTCTCGAATGTATCTTTATTGGGCCTCTATAGCCTTGTGTATTCTATGATGTTTTTGGGCCTTTGAATATTGTGTAGTTGGCCAATTATGAATATAATCTTCTGTTTTGTAGATAAAAGTGCAGGGAGGGAAAGGGCAACCAGCGTTAACAACCCCCTTCTGAGCATTACCAGAAGGGCATCATATTCTCTATGGAATGTTTGGCTGGAGCCATAAATATTTCGTACAATTTGCGACCGAAAATTTCTAGGTTGGTGAGCCCATTATCACAAGTTCCCCAAGATGTTAATAGTCGGGACATCTCTCCATATGATATACATTGGGAACTAGGCAATGTAATATGAGCTGTTCATTAGTTTGTTTAGGATGTGAATTAAACTCACGAAAGACGGATAACCCCTTTACCACTAGGTCAACCAACTGATGGTCGATGAAAATAAACATAAGTTTTTAAAAATGACGTTGGAAACTTCAGTGCAGTGATTTCAAAGCCAATCTCAGCCAACTTCTAGTCAAAACAAGGTTATATAACCTAATTTCCAAAGATTTCTTTATATCTCACTCGAGATTAAGATCCTGCCAGTTACTTGAATCAATTTAAATGCTTTTGTTTGGGAAAATGAGCAGAGGAAAACCAAAAGGAGGGACCAGCGTTTGATAAACCGATTCATTGCCCTTGCTTTGCATCAGACAACCCAAGCTATAAACATCACACAACAACCTCTTTCCACAGATTGGCCTGTGACTGTACAAGAAGGAGAAACTTTTCAATGGCAAATGCTGAGAAAATTTCAATAAGTTTTGCATTTGGGAAACCTTATCAAGCTGTGAAAACGAATTCCGTTTGAGGGTTCAGTCTCAAGACACAACATAATGAGAAGCTGCTATAACTCATGATCTGTGTCATGAAACTGATACATCTCCTGAATTCTTATTGCCATCTATAACCAGTTTTGTTTCGCAAGTTCTGGCACAAGGCACAAAATTTACACAAGCAGCATGCCTCAAGAATTGGATCAGTTATCACCATTTCTTTTTGATTTCTTCTCCTAATTTTATGATCTGACTATGTGGACAGAAGGAGAAAAATGGAGAATCACCTCTTACTCTAACTTGAGGACTTCTTCCACCACAGCCGAAGAAAGTTCCTGATGTGTCTTGGACGATGCTGATTCCTAAAGCAGAGTAACCGTTGCATCATCTGTGTCTTCCTGTGGTAATTTCGACTCAACAAAATGACCAACTGCATTATCATCTGAGGGCAATCCTCCTTGTGCTTCAAATCTGACCCATTTCTTATTTCTGGCATGAATCAACAAAGGGTATAATAAGAAACCCACCAAAATAACAGTTCCGCTCACTAAGAATGTCTTTGCAGAAGCCAGGCACATGACGAGCACGAGCAGCAGGGTTGGAGGCACACAGAGCATTGTCACCCCAAATGTCTGCAACGGTACCCTGTATGGTCGATGAAGGTCCGGCTTCTTTATCCTTAATCTTATGAAAGCAGCAAACTCGAGGATCATGCCGATGGCGTAGAGGAAATTCAGGAATTCCAGGATTTCTTGGAAAGTCATCCATGACAAGAACACAACACCAGTAGCCGAGCATAGGATGCTAATGGTTGGTGTCCCATACTTCGACCTGGAAAATGCATTCAAGGAGCAAAAATATTGATGGAGAGGTACAACCAGAAGTTCACAATTTTAACCAAGAGAAAAGAAGGTAACATCAAGCAATTCAGGAGCTTCACTTTTGTTTTTACTCAGATTCTGGAAATGAAGTTACAGGAATTGCATTAAACATTGGGAAAACTCTCATGAGGAATGTTGACGTACAATCTAGGAGCACAATGCTTCAAACAATTTAGTCAGTCTAGCAGCTCATATTCATCAGGAAATTAATATAACATCAACTCTTTCAGAGCTTATATTCTAGAGGTTCTGCAGCAATATTTGATATTATAGTTAATTGTTGTAAGAATTATCTTTCCTTGCAAGATTTAAATTCCACATTGTTATTCATAAGAACATACAAAAGCAGAAAAACGCAGAAAACATTATCACATGAAAGAACATGGAAATATATCCGCTATCAACCTTCTAATGATCCGATTCTTTACACCCAAAAACAAAAAGTAACCACTTCTAGACAGGTCATTCATGTTGCTGATGTCTGAGAATTTTCATGCCCCTCAAACAAAAGATACTAATAAAGTGTTCAGAAAAAAGAGAACAGGCTTTGACGCAGTTATTGCTGGAACCTTGACAAAAATTTTCTCTCATACTTAGGCAGGCAACTATTTGTAATTGATGTCCTACTTGTTGCTTTATGAAACAATCATGATTTAACCGTAGAAAGCACAAAGTTAAGATGGAAAGAAACTTTTCAATAGTGGCACAGGAACTATGATAATAGGCAAAAGGATGCATCATGCTTTCAACCTTACATTGAGGCAAAAAGCTAAGCAAACCTGCCGAATGCACTACTCCATCAAAACCTGTGATTCCTATTAGATCATGTAGCTTCAGAGGATTATTTTCAAGCATTGTAGTTAAAATTTGCCATGAACTTCTTCAATTTACACTGACCAGATGCGGCAGTTACCAAATGCTGAAAAGGTACACCTGGCGAACTAGCTCACCTTTGAGCGAATATGGTCGGAAGCAGGCCCATCTCACTCATTCCAAGTAGTTGAAAAGCATCACTGCTCATTTCTGCTTCAAATAACCCCATATTGGACATCGCGGCAGCCGCTTGTATCCACCACCTGAGCCAAGCACCACCAATCAAGAAGCCCACTTGGGCAAAATAACCATCACTCCAATCGCTTGCCGGAGTATTCAATGCCCCTGTGCCGGCCAAAAGTGGAATCAAATATGAACACATGACCAAAACTACTGCTCCGAAAAGCGCCTTCGGAAATGTCTTGGTCGGGTTTTCGACCTCACCAGCCAATGTGCTCGCCTTATCCCAATAATTCAAGTTCCAAAACATGCTATTGAAGTACCCCCTCCAATCTACCTTGCTAAAATCTACCGCTACCCATTTCGCAGGCCGTATCCGAGGAATCGACAGGACACCCATGACAGCAAATGGCAAAAGTGAAAAAAGCCGCAAGGGTAACCGCAGAAAACCCGACTATATGCAGGCCTCGGTAATTCAAATATGTCAACGAGGCCGTAATCCCCAGAAGAGTCGGGACTCGGGCGATCAACCGATTGAAGATCGGGAACGAATGCTTCAAGTAATCGAGGAACAACACGGGGTAAAGCGCATTGTCCATGACCCCGCTGAACCATTTCCAGAACCCCTCCTGGAAGCCCCAGAAGGGCCCGAAAGCCGACGAGATCCACAACACGTAGCCACCATTTTCAGGGAAGCTGGTGGCGAGCTCGGCAGTGACCAGAGCTTCGGGGACGCTCCAGAACAGCGGGAAGATCAAGAAACCGAGCAGGGACAGGAGAGGGCCGCCCCCAGATTTCACCGAGTCCTCGACACCGAACGGGCCCCCGGAGACCTCATAGAAGATGAGCGCAATCAGGGGGAGCAGGGTCAATTTCGGGCTGGTCTTCGCAGGCTTCTGGCAATCACTGGACATGCCGCCCTCTTCTTCTTCACCCATCAAAGGGCAGGGAAGAGGGGGCAGAAACCAATCTACAGAGTTGACCAACCCAGCAATAACGCTCAAAAGGAGACGAATCCCAAGACAAAATCCCTTCGTTTTGGAACGCAAGAGACCAAAAACATGGGAAAGATCGAGCTGGGCGTTGCAGAGCGATTTACCTGTCTCCAGGAACCGCGGATGCGGGCGGCCAGGTCTCGGCGTACGGCTCAGATTCTTGCCGCTCGAACCGATGAGAGGGAATCACGTTATTGCACGGGAGAATCCCATCTTATATTCTCGGTCATCGAAGATAACTCACGCTTTTGGGAGTTGGACGCTGACAATTCTGTCATTGCGGAAGTCAAATCTAGGAAATATTAGGTAGAGCTCAGCGCCACGTGTGGCCCGGGCCCACCGTAAGTGATAACCTTCCCTTTCTTCTCCCTCTTTTCTTGCCACACGGCGGAGACAACCGCGCCACCGCCGCCTCCATGTCCACCTCGTCCGTTGTCTCCGCCGTCCGACGAAACCATGCCGAACGACACCGTGTATTTCTCTCCATCTGTCTCTCCACTTTGCTCTATCTCGCCCTCTCCGCCGCTTGACGAACCACGCCTCCGCCCTTGATCCAAGAACAAACGCAAGGCCCCTCCCCTGATCGTTCGTGACGCTTCGAAAGGCGACACTCTCAAGGTCCCTCGTGGCGCCGATGTTGTCGCCTCTTGAAGCCTCGCTAGATCTGGCGAGAGCCGTGACACCTTATCGATGTTGTTGCCTCCCAAAGCCTCATCCGATCCGGCGAGGAGGACCCTTGCCCTAGCCCTGAGGACCAAGCCCTCATCGAATCCGACAAAAGCAACGCTTGATAAACACTCTAACCTTCGGAAAGCTTCGTCAGTGTTTGACACGTTATTTGATAATTCCTCGTATGGACTTCCCGTCCAAAACATCACTTCCTCCTTCGTCCTAGTCTCATATGTTAATTTTGGCTAATAAGAAAATCCTTGTTTGGTTGGCCAATTATTTTTCTGAAAAACAACAATGGATTTGGGTCAGACGAGGTGAGGCTAAAGATCACATTCCTTGGAAGGGTGAGCAGTTTCAAGATTGAATCAACTCTAGAATCTAGAATCTATATGTATGGGATGGTTACCAGATTTTGGAATTTAAAACAGATTCTTCCATTTCAGATGTTGGTCAGGGAATTGGCCGATTCATTTATTGTTCTTTTAAAAAAAAAAATTATTGGGAGGACAAACTTATTCTTTTAAGGTGATTGCCCATCAATACATAATATTTTCAATAGCGATACTTAGCAAAAAAAACTGCGAGAAGTAAAACATTGGTAAAATGAAATAAACAATATACAGTTTAAAACATGAATGATGTAACTTCATTCCCTATTATCCTTAAAATATTGGTCCAAATTGTATCCACTTAAAAACAAGCACAATTAAAAAAAAACATAGTTAAAATTGATTTGGCATAGAGTCATTCAACCAGTTCGGTTTAACACCCTAACCTTAGAACTGAACCACATAGTGTTAGTTCCTAGTTTTGGAGATCAATAATTGAACCATTTTCAATGAGAATAAACTGCACATTGCCAATTCAAACCAATTCCAAAGTATACCTAAATAGGTGCTCACACTCTAATTCTTTGTCTCCACCACTTGGGAAGATTTGCTTGCCACCCAACGCCCTGTGCCGGGCAAGGCAGTCCACCGGTTCCCATCCCCAAGAGGCATTGCCCAACATGGGGCAAGATATCTCCCTTATCACCTTCAAATTGATCTTGAATTGAAGTGATCGGGCTTATGTCAAAAATGAATCTAGGTCTCATATCCAAATTGGACCAAGATTTATGAAATAAACCATAATCATGAATGGGTCAATTTGAATTTTGTCGATTAAAGCTTAATTACTTAACTTTCTTATGCTTGAGAGGACAAAATCCTTTAAATTGATGAGTTATTATGTGAATTTCTCAAAATCAATTTCAAATTTGGATTTATCTTAATAAATAAGTAAGAAACAATCATCTGTTCATAAGCTGTGAATGATCGATTTTGGTCCCTTAATTATAGCTCAAAACGGCAATTCGCATTTTGACTCTATAAATCGTAAAATTGAATGCACAAGCAAATATAAAATAGTCCCTAAACCAAATGTTGAAGAAGGAACTATACTTAATTATGACTAAAATAAAAGTAATTTGATTTTTAGCGATTTAAGACCCAAAACCAAAAAAAAAAAATTGGAAAACAAGGTTCTTAATCAATTTTTGTAAAATTTTCGACATAAAATTCAAATTGGCATTAAAAGAAATATATTTATGCATTTTTTATTTTTTTCAATTTTTTGGTCAAAGGGTTGACCAAAAGTCAACTATTTAGTTGACTTTTCTTAAAATGTTGATTTTTTTGTCAAATTTTTGAGTTTTTGAGAAATTGAAATAACAAAAGTGAAATTAAAGCTAAATAGAATCTTTTGGGTAAAAATTTAATTTTTTACCCGATGTTGACTTTTGATCAAAGGATTAACCAACAAGTCAACTCAAAAGTTAACCATTTGACTTTTCGGGTTTTTCTTTAAAATAACTTTGAAATTGCTTAAAACGACAATGCAAAAGAAAGAAATGAAAGAAATGAAAAATGACACTTTTTGGCCGAGAAATAGGCTCTTTCGCAATCGAAACCCAAATCTCGATTTTTTACTCTTTTTGACATGTCGACTAAAAATAAAGTATTAACATTCTCATGATCTTGTGATGAGGTTGCCTCCTTTTTTGTGCTCTTAGATTCGATCAAGCTTGGTCTCCAACGACTGTGGGCTCACAGTTAAGCATGACATTAAGAGTTAGTCTTCGTGACCTCACGGTGAGGTTGTGTTCCTACACAGGTGTGCAAAGGCAGGGAAGGAGAGAGAGCAATGAAGAGAACCGTGCAAATAAGCAAATTCATCAAATTTTACATGGTTACATGGTGGAAATAAGCATAATAGAACTCCATACATCTGCTTTCTACGAAATTCAAATAGACATATAGGTGTAATTATTAAAAATACACATAATAGGTATGGGTAGGCAGACTTTTAGGGAGATAATCATGTCAATTTGCTAGCACTGCCTTTGCATGATGATTTTCTCTACTAGTGAAAGAGTTCCAAGATGAAATGAGAAAACCGATTTAGCTACATACTTGTCCTCCTCTATTTGGTTTCATAACGCGTCTTGATCGAGTATAATTTCCTGATCGCCTGGGTCATGTCCATCCGATCCGACAGTGATTCCATTGAACATGCAACTCCAACTTCGAATACAGAGATCATGCAATCTCTGATCCTAATCTCTTGTTGTTGATCACCAGCTTCACTCCAAAGCCTTGAGTCTACAATGTCCATCACTTGATCCGGAAGAGCCATTCGGACAAAACTATGAAGGTTAAGACTATGCCCAAAGGCCTCTTCAGTGGGTCTCTTCGCAGTGAACATCTCCAATAATAGAATGCCATAACTGTATGCATCCCCAAGTGTGGAAACTTGGTGTCCTATGCCATACTCTGAAAATTTCATCAAGACATTAAATAGGAATGAATTGTCACTTTTTCTTGAAGCTCTTTGTATTATAAAAATTCCTAAATCACATGGGATTTTGCTTGATGTCTATTTGCAAGAGCTTGTCAAGGACAATTGTGAGGACTCGCACTAGCGCGCCTCATTCACTTTGCGGTCCAGTTCGTTGTGTATGGCAAAGGGCAAGGGATCCTCTGCCGGAGCATGGTAGAGGGTCCCAAAACTTTCTACTATTTGACTTTTGTTTAGTTTATTGGCTATGGCTAATGTTCAGCGCCTGTCGTATGCTAAGTGGTAAAAATTGTTACAAAAGTCGGAATGCATCAACCGTAGAGAAATAAGATCTCAGGATTCACAAAGTGCACCAAATATCGGTCAATAACATTTGAGCTCTTCTTTCTCCAAGTGCACCCAAAGTTGTCACATGTTGACTAAACAAATTGCTAAACATCAAGAGTGACTTGGTCCCCAGTAGGGAACGCATGAACACAGAAAAAGAAGAAAATATATGTAATGAAGGCCACTGGGAAATTATTTAATGAACTTAGTGCATGTATTAACTAAATTTGAACCATCGTTTTTTACTGGACACACATGGAATCCACACGAGGCTCATTATTTTCAAAATCTGAAATGAGTTTAATTCCTATACCATACTGTTTCTTTTCTGCGGGACAGGAGATGAAAATACCTAGAAGAACCGGCGAAAAAAAGAACACGACAGGGACAAAAGAAGAGACTTGGAGTGATTTGTTGATGATGATGGATTTATACCAGTAAAATGCATAAATTTGTCTTGTGACGTAATACGCCTAAACATATATTATAAATGTAGAATTATAGGTCAAGTCAACAGGAAAGGGTCCACGGTAAGGGGTCAATTACTTATTGTCAAAACCTTAAGTCATGGCATACCAAAAGAGAACCACTAGTTCTCATCAATTTCTCATACCGTAATTGGGTCTACCACAATATTAGTTATAGTCAGTTCTACCATGAAGATGATATAAGATAAAATACGAATTATGGAAAAAAAAATGCGAATGTGACATTATAGGATATGTTTAATTTGTTTATTGGCATGAATTTACAAGTTTCGACCAAAAATATTTCTACTCATTGATAAAAATTCCGATGGCTTATTCTCGTCTTAATTTCAAATACAATAAGAAAATGCTACTATTAATCGTTTCGCACACAAGGATATGTATTTTCTTTTCCTGCTGAAGCTATTAAAAGGGCGAAGGGGAAATTGTGTTGTGGGAAAGAGGTGTCAGAACATACTAACCATAATATAACATCAAGGATCATGTTCATTCAAACTTTTGACACTATCTCATATTAACGTCACAATCAACGGAAAACTAATCAAGAAAATATGACAAATTCATACCAGGAGGCACATAGCCAATGGATCCTCTAACTATTGTTGAAGTTGAGCTGCCCTGGGAACGAACCCCTACAGCTTCGGTAGACACCATGGAAATGATCTTTCCAAGCCCAAAATCTCCAACTCGAGCCACCATGTCATTGTCCAAAAGCACATTACTTGGCTTCAGATCTCCGTGAAGGATTGTTAAAGAACAACTCTTGTGGATATATTCGATCGCATTAGCTATGTCAATGGCGATATTTAACCTCTGCACTAGTCTTAGATTTCTCAATTCACCATGCTTATCATCCTGTCCTATAGTCCTAGGGTGTAGCCACTCCTCTAAACTCCCATTAGCCATGAACTCGTATATTAGAGCTTTAAAGTCATTGCCACGAAAGTCCACGCCTGAACAAACACTTAGTATCCTCACAAGGTTTCGGTGTCTAATGGTACCTAGAGTTTGGCATTCGGAGACAAAGCTCCTTGAAGCACCTTTTTGCATTAAATTGAGCACCTTCACTGCCACTGTGGCACCACAATCTAGAATACCCTTATAAACAGTGCCGTATCTCCCTTTACCAATCAAATTGGTCTCGGAGAATCTATCCGTAGCTCTCAAAAGTTCTTCATAAGAAACCCTCAAGAATTGGTGCCCAAAGGTTGATGACGTCCAGGCATCGGTTCTCATTTGCTTCTTTTTGCAGTAAATGAAGATAGATAGGAACAACAAAGCTAAACATAACAAACTGATGGCTACCACAGATATCACTATGGCCTTGGTTGTAGAAGACTTGTTAGAGCTTGGTAATTCACAAAGAGGAAGCTTCAGACTTGGAGCACCTCCACATAGTTCCCTATTTCCAGAAACCGATACAACACTTGCATTAAGAAAGACACCACGCTCCGGAACTTGTCCTTCTAGTTCATTGAAGGACAAATTCAAGTACTCGAGCTGTGAGAGTTCTGTGAGAAAGCTTGGCATTGGACCAGAAAAATTATTATTGGAAAGATCCAAGTGTTCTAGACCCCGTAATGGAAGTAAAGCTTGGGGGATTTGACCATGAAAAGAATTATCTTCTAAGTGAAGCCGTTCCAATCTCAAGCACCCACCGATGGAGGCTGGAATTAAGCCAGTCAATCTATTGTAAGATAGATCTAACTCAGCGAGATTTATCAAAGAGCCAACTTGCAATGGAAGAGATCCACTTAAATTATTATGTGCTAAACTAAAGAGGATCGACAAGGAAGAAAGATCCATGATTTCAAGTGGAACTGAGCCAATTAGGCTGTTGTTCGAAAGATCGAGCACATTTAGTTGCTTGCAGTTGCTGAGACTTTGTGGTATGTATCCTTTGAAATTGTTGGAGTCAAGGTAAAGGAGATATAAGGACGTCATGTTACCAATTGAAGATGGTATCTCTCTTGTAAACATGTTTTCGTCCAAAAAAAATTGCTGCAAGCTGTGAAGTGCTCCGATGGACTCAGGAAGGTGACCAGTAAGAAAGTTATCAGATAAATCCAACAAAATCAAGTTGCAGAGATTTTCTAGAGCTGAAGGAATAGTTCCTTGGATCTGATTGTTTGACAAATATACTTGCTTAATGCTAGTGGAGAGATTGGAGATAGATCTCGGGAAGGATCCATGAATCATGTTTGAGCTCAACGCGAGAATTTCTAGGTTGGAACAGTTACCTAAAGAGGAAATGAAACTCAAGTCATCTTCCAACTGATTAACAGCCAATGAAATTATTTTAAGGTCCTTTAGCCTTCCCAGATTTTTTGGTATTGACCCGTGGAAACTGTTGTTGTAAATTTCAAAAAACCAAAGATTTGAGGCATTTGGTAACGATGATGGAATCGTACCAGTGAACAAGTTATTGGCTGCGCTGAGGTAACTGAGAGAAGGAAGAGTGGTGCCGATATCAGAGGGAAAGTTTCCCCGCAACCGGTTCTCCACAACTGAGATGGCATAAATGTTGGAGATGTTAAAAATCCCTAGTGGAATCTCACCGGTTAGTTCGTTGCAACATACTAGGAAGTTAACCAACCTCTTGAGTCTGGACAATTCTTCAGGTATTTCTCCACGCAATCTGTTGACTTGAAGGCAGAGCATTTGTAGCTGGGAGAGGTTTCCGATCGACGGAGGAATAGGACCTACAAGATTGTTCGTGGACAAGATCAAGTTTTTTAGCCTTGGTAAAGTACCAATATTGGAATGAATTCCCCCCACAAGTTGGTTGCCTAAGAAATTCAGGGTCTCAAGGTTCAAGCAATGGGAAAGATTGGAGGGTATTGGCCCACCAAATGAGTTGTTAGTAAGATCAAGATCGCGGAGTCGAAGCAAGTTGCCAATTTGTGGTGGGATTTCACCATGGAAGCTATTGTTCTGCAAACGCATGACCCTCAAGAAAGAGAGGTTCCCTATGTGAGGAGATAGGAAGCCTCCCAAACCTTGTGATCTTAGGAATAGGGATGTGACTCTCCCAGGATGTCTTTTGCTACACAAAATACCTTGCCACTCACAATGATGGGTAGAATCATTCCAAGAGCTCAAGACTCCAAATGGGTCTTCTTGTATCGCATTTTTGAAGGAAGCTAATGCGAGCCGATCCGTTTGGTTTTGCAAGCATGCTCCGGGGATTGTGATTGAGCTCCACCACCACAAGAGGGCAAAGTTGAGCATAACAAACAGTTGTTTTCCCATCTCCTCTCGTGACCAACTCTCTATCTTGGCTGTATTTAACAACTCCGTCTTGTGCACAATTCAATTATTGACTAATATTAAAAAAAAAAGTAAGAAATTTAGGAGAAGGGTCCTGTAAGCTAAGTAGATGCTATCGACACTGATATGTAATACAACACGACACCACACGCCGACACGTCATTTCTCAAAAAGCAGAAAATTCCGACACGTTGGGATACGCTGTATATTAAATATATATATTTTATATATACATGATAAATTATCATTTTTATGATTATTTCAATTAAATTAATTTGAATCAAATTCATAAATAAATAAATAATTAAAAAAAGCCTAGAATGAATATACATTAAAAACATTAATCCGCCATTTATTAATATTATTCATTGTTTCAATTTGACAAATTCAACTCTATTTTAATATTTCATAAAACTTAGAGAAAAACAAGCAATCCATATTCTAGACTTGCATGTTAGATATGTTGGAATATGAGAAAAATAACTTAAGGGGTGAATTGTGTATCACGGGAAATAAAAGTCAAAAGAGAAGAGAAGACTGGGTTTTTCTTCTTTCTTCATTTATTATTTTTATTATTGTGTTTTATTTTCACACACACACACACACACACACACACACACACACACACACACACACACACACACACACACATATATATATATATATCAACATCTTATTTATTGAATTATTAAAATTGATCTCAATATCATAATCATGTATCGGAAACTTGTATGTCAAAATTCCGACTCAAGTATGAGAAAGTATTGAAAAAGTTGACCACGTATCGAATTTTCTAACATGTGTTCACCGAGTGTTGGAGAGTGTTTGAGAGTGTCAAAAAGTGTTGGATACGTATCGAAGTGTCCCATAAGATACGAAAGCTATTAGAGAGTGTCGGTGCTTTATAACCTACAAGAGGAGACAAGAGGAGGTACCGCGAGAGGTGAAGAGAAACGGTGCAGTGACTCGCTGGCACAGTACAGGAAACATCTCTCTCTCTCTCTCTCTCTCTCTCTCTCTCTCTCTCTAGTCTCTCTAAAACTACGTCATTGAATTGAGCAGTCAACGAAAGCAACGTAGGTGGCTATTTTCACCACGCACAAAATATCATACGCGGAGTAGAATCGGTCATCGGCTACTTCAAGCTCTCCTCCAACGGAGGTGGCTGTCAGAATTCGCCCGCATGATGCGAGAGTGCGAAGAAGATAAAAACGTGCGGATGGGTCCACCGTGAGAATCGTAGGTCCCTGCAGCATCATAATCACCCCATTTCCCATGGTCGCGGTTGCGGAAATTTAATGCGCTCCCGTGTTGCTTCTCTTCCCCTCGTCGTGAGTTTTTTTTCTACAGTTTACGGCCATTTCGATTTGTGTGGTCCCGTGGCTGTTCTGGCATGTGAATGCTGAGTCAATCCTTGGAGCTTTGACCTTGGCTTACTCAATGGTATCTACCCTCCTTGTGTGAGGGGCGATCAATCCCGAGAACGGACCTGTTTCCATTGATATGGATAATTAAGGGCACGTTTTGTAACAATTCGTTCCCGAGTAGATTCGATCGAACCGATTCTTTTTATTCTCATTTCCGGGAACTAATTTTAAGCATTTTAAGCCATTTGGTAACTATCCAAAATTTATGATTCTGGAATAAAATTGCATTTGGTACCGTGCTCATTAATTCTATTCCAAATCAATTTCTTTTAATTTTTAAATAAATATTTTACTTTTTCATTTTTTCTTTTCTTTTTCATTTTTTTCTTTTCTTTTTCCTTTTTTTTTTTTTCTTTCCTTTTTTTTTTTTTTTTTTTTTCTCATCATCTTCTTCTTCTTCTTGTGGCCGGTCGCCGGACCGACGACCGGCCGATGAGGGCCGGTGACCTCATCGGAGCGTCGCCGGCCCTCGGCGAGGCCGGCCCTTGTTAGTTGAGCCTCGCCGACGGCTAGGCGAGGCTCGCCTAGCCTCGCCCGTGGCCGGCCGGCCTTGCTTGGGGCCGGGCGAGGCTGCTAGGCCACCGGCGGGCTGGGCGAGCCTCATCGGTGACCGGGCGAGCCTCGCCTGGCCACCGGGGGGCTGGACGTCACGAGGCTTGCCCGGCCCCAACGAGGCTCGGCCTCACCCGATGCAGGGAGGCCGAGCCGCCGTGGCTGGGCAAGCCTCCGGCGAGCTCGCCGGACCGGCAGCTGGCGATGGCGGACGACGGCCGCGGTGGCGGTAGACGGTGGCGACGGACGGCGAACGGTGGCGGCGATGGTGGACGATAATCGCGAGATGGCCAAAGGGAAGAAAAAGAGTTCTTGATTTTGATTCTCAAATTCGTTCCCGAACAAAAATCAACTTTTTTTTTTTGTTCTTGATTCTATTCCTAACTGTTCCCGAGAATAAAAATTTTACCAAACGCGATTCTAAGCCCAAACTGATTCTGGGAACAAAGAATCAGAATTTAGCCATATTTGGATGGTTACCAAACAGGGCCTAAACCTATTTTTATGAGTGGCCTAATTTGGTTTAATGGTAGAATCGAACCAATTGTACAGCCTTAACTAGCATTAGATCATGAGTAACATCATATGCCAAAGTAGTTGTATTTCTTATATACGGTAATTTTTAGGAATAATAGCACACATAGTCGCTGATTTTTAGTCCAATGGGCAACGTGGTCTCCGAATTTTTAATTTGTGTAATGTAATTTCTAAACTTTGACCAAAAGTGCAATGTCCTCTTAAAGTTTTTATCTGTTAAATGCGGTTCATCAACTATTTGCTAAGGGTGATGAAGTGATGGTCTACCTCCACAAGGAACGCTTTCCAGTTGGTACATATAACAAGTCGAAGCACAAGAAAGTTGGTCCCTGTCAAATCGTGAAGAAAATCAATGACAATGCCTATGTTGTTGATCTTCCTGGTGACCTCAACATCTTCCCGATATTCAATGTAGCAGACCTATTTGAGTATTATCCTCCAGATACTCCTCTTTATCCTAATCATAACTCGGGGTCGAGTTCTTCTGAAGTGTAGAAAACTGATGTAGAACAACATGCAAATGCCTTTATGGAAACATTGGAGCGTCATAAGAGCGGACGGTCCCACAAATCAAAGAGGATTGTGTAATCTTCGATATTACAAATGTATTACAATATTTGATTCATGCGTTTTTCTTAATTTGTTATTAGATTTCAGATTTTTTTGGTTTATCAATATCTTTTCCTTAATTTTGTTATTAGATTTTCAGTTATTTGGTTATTTTCTAGATGACGACCTCCTTATAAATAGGTACCTAAGATATTGTAATCTGCACTTCTTTATTCAAAGTAAACACTATCTTTTGAAATTCTTTTCAAGCATAACTTTCTTTATGTCAGTGAGGGTGCTTGATGGGGCGAGGAGTAGGTGGTGGCGTGCGGGAAGGGAAGGGGGAGAGAGAGAGAGCAGGGGAAGAACAGGGATGGAGGTGATTGATGGGGGCAGGGGAGTAGGTGGTGGCATGGGGGAAGGGAAGGGGGAGAGAGAGGAGAGAAGGGGAAGAAAATGAGGGGCGGGGGAGTAGGGATGAGGTGGGGTGATTGATGGGGGCAGGGAGCAAGTGGTGGCGTGGGAGGAAGAGGAGGGGGAGAGAGAGAGAGCAGGGGAAGAACATGGATGGAGGTGATTGATGGGGGCAGGGGAGCAGGTGGTGGTGTGGGGGAAGGGAATGGGGAGAGAGAGGGAGAGAGAGAGAGGAGAGAAGGGGAAGAAACTAAGGGACGAGGGAGTAGGGATGGGATGGGGTGATTGATGGGGGCAGGGAGCAAGTGGTGGCATGGGGGAAGGGGAGGGGGAAAGAGAGAGCGGGGAAGAATAGGGATGGAGGTGATTGATGGGGGCAAGGGAGCAGGTGGTGGCGTGGGGGAAGGGAAGGAGGGGAAGAACATGGATGGAGGTGATTGATGGGGGCAGGGGAGTAGGTGGTGGCGTGGGGGAAAGGGAAGGGGAAGAAACTAAGGGGCGGGGAGTAGGGATGGGATGGGGTGATTGATGGGGGCAGGAAGCAAGTGGTGACGTGGGGGAAGGGGAGGGGGAGAGAGAGAGGGAGCAGGAGAAGAATGGGGATGGAGGTGATTGATGGGGGCAGGGGAGCAGGTGGTGGCGTGGGGGAAAGGGAAGGGGGAGAGAGAGGGAGAGAGAGAGGAGAGAAGGGGAAGAAACTAAGGGGCGGGGGAGTAGGGATGGGGTGGGGTGATTGATGGGGGCAGGGAGCAAGTGGTGGTATGGGGGAAGGGGAGGGGGAGAGAGAGGAGAGAAGGAGAAGAAATCGAGGGGGATTTTGGGGGTGGCGTGGGGAACAGGGGGAGAAAGAAATGAGGAGGTGGGGCGGTAAAGTTATTTTTGTAAAAAAAAAAATAAACGAGTTAAAAAGTGATTTCAAAAAATAAAAATATTAAATGTTAAATAATGGTAAATTTAATTATTATAGAAAATCATAGATTTATTTAAATAAAGTTGATTCTCTTCTTTTGTTAGTCATTCATAATTTTTGTTATTATTAAAAACATATTCCCAAATATGGGTACGCATTAATTATGAATATGTTTTTCAAATTTTCTATGAATAGATTTATTAATATTATTAGTGTAAATTTATTGTAAGTTCTTTTATTTATTTATTTATTTGTAAATTTGAATCAAATTAATTAAAAATAGAAATATTTATTTAATATATAATGTGTCACAACATGTCGGAATTCTCTATTTTTAGAAATGACGTGTCGACGTGTCGTGTCGCATGTCAGTGCTACTTAGACAATTGAACGTGAGGATAAACATTGGTGATGGCGACTAATCAAGTGACTGATCAAGTAAACAAATAATAAAATGTAGAAAACTGTCCCTTTCAAGGACTTGCTCCCCCAACTACCCTAATTAGATGGCTGTCCATGAGCTGTGGAAGAAAGGACATGGAGACTTGGACATTAGGGACCATGAGAGATAAGTTGAATGCTAACTAGAACAAGTAAGACTACACATCAATAAAATAAAAAAAGTGTCGATGACATAGTTACATACCCCACTGCGCATCATTTCATGAAATAAACTCGAGTAAAGTCTTAGTACATGTATCAACTTTCTTGCTAGTTTTCATTATTACAACAAAAACAAGGAAGGGAAATGTCAAACACACTAAAAAAGTTTCATAAATAAGATATAATAAGTGGCATGGGATATCGTCATTAATGATTAAATATGGCTTGTTATTCAGGTATAATCTACAAAGAAGTTGATGCCTTAATCGCAGTCTCAACACCCCCAACTATTCTTATTTTATATATCTCTCATCTACCCTAATTAAAGCCATCTTATGTATTCTCAAATGTTTGTCTAGTGGCAGTGGATGTAAGGACATGGAGATAGACATTGGTGATGGTGACTAATCAAGTAAACGAAAAATAAAATGTAGAAAACTGTATGAACGACTTGTCACATTAAAGGTCTATCCCAGCTCTCCCAACCACCCTAGTTAGATGACTGTCCATGAGCGTTGAAAGAAAGGATGGAGACTCGGACATTAGTGATCATTAGAGATGAGTTGAATACTGACTATAACAAGTGGGATTTTACATATCAATAGAAAAACGTGAGGTATTATGTTTAGCAGTTTTTAATGGCATGGTCTCTTTTGAAAAAAAAAAAAAAACAAATTGCATGATCTTTTAGGGTAAGTTACCAGAAAGCCTTCAAAAGGGATTAGCTTCTTTAGAGATATATGGCAAAGATTATCCTTGTTGACCTAATCGTTTTAGTTTTAGTGCTAAAGTTAACCTTAGGTATATTGAGTGCACGCCTCAAATGTGTCTAAACAACTTCAACTTAGTGAGATTTACCCACTTCATATACGAACCGCTTCAGTCTAGTAATCTAAATAAGTCATTAAATGGATAAAAATCCAGTTTCTTGACATCATTGTCTTTTGCAAATATAAAATTAGATTTCCGAGAGTGATTGATTTGGTTTCGAAGAGTAATTCTCTTTTCTAAAAAGTTGGGACACCCCATGTTGATTTCTTGTCTCGGTCAATTCACATGATGATATTGTTTCTCTTGCCTTAAGAAAGAAGCATTAGATTTTGACCGTTGTTTTACACTCCTAGGAAATTGAAAATTAGCGAAGACTCGACATTCCAATCAAATCCGTCATGTATGCTGACAACCATTACCTAACCCCCAATAGAAAAAGGAGTCATTCTATACCCCGTCAATTACATAGCAATTCTATGACAAAAATAAATAAATTATGTAACAATATGATCGAAAAATTGCGTAACAATTGACTAGTCTATGGAACTTCTGTCTAGGCCGAATTAAATAAAAAAAGCCTACGGCAAACTCGGTCGTGCTGTTTTAGGACTGTTCAGACCTAGGCCAAATTTTTCTTTTTTCTTTTTTAAAAGTAAAAATAGATCGGTCATCGTATTTTGGGCCTCTAAAATCACTTTTTTTAACATGTTTACTTTAACTTAATTATGAATTTATTAAAGTGTTTTTAGTATTAATAATGTATTTTCTATTATTTACGCTTTATATTTAATATTGTAATATACCTTTTTATTAAATATAGTTTGCCCCGTTTGGGTCATTTGGGGCTCCTCTCAAGCCCAAAGGCGCAGATCTCCCTGGAAAAAAAAGGGGGGGAGTAAAAAATCCCGTGAATTGAGCTGTCACGTGGGCTTAGGATTTTTCAATTGCGCTGATTGCTATTCGTGATAGTGGCCAGGGAAGCTTTCATATCGATACGATAGAATAGCAAATTTCTCAAGCGGCAGATGCACCTATTGGCTTGTATTATAATGTGATTTTGTCTGGAAGGTAGAACCGTTTGTCGTGCAAAATACATGGACTGGTGAATTCTGACCGGGGTAAAGAGGAGAGATGCCTTACTCTTGAATCTATCGAGAGCCTGGAAGGTCTTACCTTAGATGGATTACGTCTATGCCACGAACTGACATTAAAATGTATGAGGATAGAATAAAAAGAGAGGGCAGTGGGGTGTTTGGTGAGTACTTGTGCATGTATGTTTGTAAATGAGTGAAGAGTAAAGAAGTGAGTATCATTAAGTTAAATCTTCTTTGGTTGTTATTCATGTTTTGAGATTGTAAAGAATTTCGGTCCTCGTTTAATCGATGGTAAGTTAGTCATTGTCCATCCTTGCACGTGAGTCCTATATGAAACTAAATCAATACTGAAGTGTGTTTGCCAAATTCGAGTGCAACCATTTTGATTCTGCTGTTCATATGCTCATTGTTGGATCAAACTTGTTATACTCTTCTTGTTGGATTAGACTTGTCATCCTTTTTTGCTAGTGCTTACAATGTTATTGTCACGCCCTGCCCTACTCTTGGCTCGCGACAACCCACACCATCACTTTTCACTTAGTTCATTTGCTTGCGACGTCTCAAAATGCATCGCCAACCCATTCATTTTATCTTTTGATTATACTTAAGCGGAAGCAAAATAAACATCTACTAACCATTAACAAACAATACGGATAGTATAAGGCATACATCATAACACACTTTTATATATATATGCTTCTATCATCAAATATAATCTTTCCTTACATCAAAAGCTTAGCCATTTACATGTCCACGTAGTGGATTCCTTCATACTTGTCCAAGTATCGGTGTTGGGGGTTAACCTAGCACCTCTATTTTACGAGAATGAGCTCATAAAGGTATCCCCCATGCATCTAGTACACATCCATCTCAAAGTACTTTTGCTCGAGCTCGAATAGTCATGATTAAGACCTGAAAAAGTTAAACAACAAGAAGTGAGATAAACTCAATGAGTGAACACCCTAAACCTCGTGTAGGGAAGCCATTCACCTCGGAAATATCCTAAACATGCAGGTTATTCATCGATGGCAGATCAATAGCAAAGCATCTTGTGCTTTGCCCTAACTATAAACATAAATGATCATCTTACCTTCTTAAGCCATCATAACAAAGCACATAAGCAATTCTTATAACACTTTCCATATTCATGAGTTAGACATGAGAGCATGCAACATATTATAATCATGCACCCATACCATGCTATAATCTAGAACTGCTCATATATCGATCTCAAGTCACACGTGTGCTAACTGTAGCATCACTTCTCAAAATATGGGTTCATGCACTCATACACTTTACACATGTGGCGTCTCGAGAAATGGATGGCATCCCATACTACCATGTTATTTTTATTCATCCACTTGATCTTGATATTTTGAAAATAGGTTGGTTGAACTTGAGAATTCACTCATTGAAATTGAATAAGTAAACAAAATAGAATTGGATTCAGTTGGATGGTACCAATTAAATCGAGTGCTAATTACCATTTCTTATCGAATTAACCGATCAACTTGCTATCAAACATTTTTTTTTTTTTGGATTCGACAATTTTCGCAAAAAATTTCAATATATTTCACTTTTATTATTATGTGAATCAATCCTACTACTTTGGGCCTTGGAGTTTCCACACTTGAAAAGAAAAAAAAAAAAAACCTAGGACTTATCACTCAAATCATTTGTCCGGTACTAGATGTAGCCTTTCCCCCGAGCAAGATGCCAACCCTCAAGACCATGCTTTGAGATTATTACGGCCGCTCAGGGCCCAAGGCCAACCTGAAGATTTGCAGTCATCCGACATAATCGAGCATCATCTCACCCCATCGAGTAAGGCGTCATCCTGCGTAAACACATTAAGACGGCATTCCTGTAAGGAGCTTCGTTCCAAAATCCATCAGCAAATGACATTCCGTTAACTTGGGGACATCCGAACTTAATTGGGCATTGCCCCACGTAAAATGCATTAGGACGGATTCACACCCTGCGTAAAACGCATCCGGGTCTTTATATGATCACACGAGCACCTCATCACTCACGCCCATTGTTATCTTTCTCTTTAGCTAAGTATGAATACTTCAAAGACATGCCAAACGGAGTGTGTCTCATAATCTATCAAAAGTACATCAATAAAATATGGCAAGCACAAAACGAGAGTCCATAGTTTGACACATTACGTTGAGCACCAGCCTCAGTCCAATCCAAATACAAAATGATATGCTTTAATATTGCACCGAGGTCAAGAAAAAACTAATCCATCGTGACATAATTACCGACCTAGTACTAGACTTAGCTAGGGAACGATATGTCTTAGTATTGCACCGAGACTAAGAAAAGATCGGTCCGTCGTGACGTGATCATCGATCTAGTACTAGACTTGGTTCGGGAACCATACGTCTCAATATCATCAATCCCAAGAGAGAGACATGATCGACATGCTTCCTTGCACATCCAAGAATCATCATGTATCTTGTTTCGGAGGCTCGGGGTGTTCTCACACGTCGACCATAGACTATGTACATAACATATATATGACGACTACTTTCAATGAACACATATAATACATTGCCATCATGATCTATCCAAGAACTCATCTTTCATTTATATAACATATTGTAATACCATAACGAAATTTCAATAACATGCCTTATCATGACGTCACTTCATAATACACATATCACCACATAATAGTCCATCATCCTATTATGGCATAATATAAGAAAATATCACAATTCACTTGTCATAACTTAATAACTTATTGTGTAACTACTTATCATGTAACTTATCGAACTAACAAGTTATAACCTATTGGTAAAAATCGATAACTTATCGCCCTAAACATGATAACCTATTGAAAAGTCGATAAACTATCACCCAAATCTCGCTAACTTATCATCCAAAAATTGACAACTTATCATCCAAAGCTCAATAACCTATCGTCCAAAACTCGATAACATATCAAGATAACCTATCGCAACCTAATGATCACTTATCACATCAACAAAGCACCATTTAACCTTAGTCTCACCCTAAACTACTTCCAAAATGCAACAACAACCCTAATTAAGCGCTAGAAAGTCACTCACACCCAAGTCCAAGCTTTAAAAAGCATTGGGGGAGGAGTGGCAAGGCTGGAAAGTGACTGTGAGCTGCTGGTCACACCTCCACAGCTCACTGAGTGGGCTGGACAACGTCTCGGGCGGCGCTACGGGGGCGACTCGACGGCGGATGGCCTCCCCTAGGCTAGCGGTGTCCAAACCGCCAATAGAGAGAGACAAAGAGAGAGAGGGCTGCTGTGAGGGGCTGGACAACAGTTTCCTCGGCTTTAAAGCTCTAACTCAACAATAGAAACAATGGTGTGAAGGGCGATTTAAGGGTGGCAGTTGTGGTAGTTGGTTTCCGGTGAGTCTAGAGAGGAAAATGAGAGAGAAATGAGCATGAAATGAGGAAGAGAATGAGGGAAATTCGTCCAAAGGGTAGGGAGAGAGAAAAAGTGAGAGAAAATAAGAGAAATTGAGAGAAGAGAGAGAGAGAGAGAGAGAGTTACTGTGCGAACCAAAGGGAATGAGAGGAGAGAGAGAGAGAGAGAGAGAGGAAGAAATCTTGCCATTAATGCCCATCCCATCCAATCTCTTAGAACATTTCTCAATCAATCAAAAGAAAGCTTCTTGAAGAAGTAAAATGTAAGTATTAATAAGGAGATACACACTTGAGTGCATGGGTTTAGGTTAGGCTTAGACTAGATTAGGGGATGATATCACTCCCCTCATCTTTAGCACATGGGCACCATTTCCTTACTCATTTCCTATCTTGCCCTTTGTCCTTAGTTGAATGAGAGGGCAATTCGGTCATTTTACTAAGATTGTGCACTATTCACGTACCTAAGTGTAATAAATGCTAAGATCTTACAATGGTGGCTTGATGAGATTGGAGGGTCCATAGCTCTCCCTAGAGTCACCTACTTCTTGGGCATGTGTTCCTCTCCCTCCAATGTGAAAAATGGTTTTAAGCAATTTACGAAATAAAAGTCATCATCTTATCAAACGGATTCCAAAAATTATAAAAATTTAATATGTTGTAGAGAATACTTTAAATTACATTTTTCATAAGTAATCCAAGCCTAATTCAATTGTATAAAGAGCAGCAAATCATCAAAGACAACCCAAAATCTCATTCGTTGAACACTCTCAATGACCACAGAAGAAAACCTATTTTGACATCTAAATCTTCATAAAACATTTTGAAATTTGAGTATGTTGTAGACATATATATCCTATACAACTTTTGTAAGGAATCATGTTAGATTCCAAAGGGAAGAATTTATAATAAATCGAGAAGACAAATAGGTCACCGTTTTTACTGCACTAGACTTTCGTATGAATCATTTCGCCTCAGAAAAATCTGAAATTAAAGTGTGTTGTAGATCAAGATGTTTTGAACAATTTAGTTAATGAAGTTTTGTGAGATTCGAAACACAAAAAGCCTTATAAAATTGAAAAACAATGAAGGCCCA
Organism: Eucalyptus sideroxylon; assembly: GCA_014182405.2. Classification (NCBI taxonomy): domain Eukaryota; kingdom Viridiplantae; phylum Streptophyta; class Magnoliopsida; order Myrtales; family Myrtaceae; genus Eucalyptus; species Eucalyptus sideroxylon. The sequence goes on along the minus strand of CM024554.2, from coordinate 27,822,134 downwards.
GCAACACGCACATTATACTTTTAAATGTTATAATATTAGATTTGTTAATGTAATGTCCAGAATTTCATCTTGAAAGTGCTCATACCTAGATATCATATGTTTCAAAATACTAAAAACGGATATGCGAAAGAGGTTGAATCTTGAATAAGGACTCCTAGATTCCTAAATAATCAATAAATTAAAAATACAAATTAGAGACCAGAAAAAAGAAAAGTTGGAGTGTTAAAGCTAATTGAAATTCATTATATGAAAGTACTAAATCACTTATTCTCACCAAAATAACTCATTGAAAATAGTTTATGTAATTTCATGTAACTTATCATCCACCGATTGATCTATGCCAGAACATATTAGAGTTTGGAGAGCATAAAAACATTATCTTGGTCGATTTTATTTATATTGTCATGGGTGCCACTCTAAAAATTTCACATTCCCATGGACTCGGCCTCATTTTTTATTTTTATTTTTATATATAGCAGATTAGATACAAATCAAGCAAACATAAACATTTAAAATAAGAGAATTAATTAATGTGATTATTCAATGTAGAGCCACTTTAAATATGTTACATAAACTAAGTATACATATAAATCTACATAACTTCAAACAATTTATAGCCAGATGGATTTGCGCTAAGACTAACCCATCTTGCCCACCAAAATCCCCACTCATTCGCCCCACGATCCGCCTAGCACTGTCCCTGATGAGGGACATTATCAAGGTGAGTCAAGCCAATGCTATGGTGCTGAGCTAGGGGTCAATTGAGTATACATATTTTCACTCAGGATCAACTCGACTCGACTCAATTACAATCAAACGAGTCATTGCCAAGTAGTTATCATGTCGAGTCCAAATTACTTGCAAGTAGTTTGACTCAATTCCATCCCTAGTTTCTACCCAACGCATGGTGGGTTATTCTAATACATAGCAAAGTGTTAACAGCACATCACTCTAACCATCTTCCTTCCATCATCAATACACACAAATGATCATCATCAAAATGTATTAGGCATCATAACACGCGTCGAGACGAGATACGAGGTGATTTAACCCTCGGAACTAGATAATTAGCTATGCTTTTATTCAAAAACTACAAAATTTGAAGCCACTGTGGGCCAACCTTCCAAATGGATTGTCCAAAGGGCTCAAACCCTAAGCAGATGAGGTAGAGATAAATGGAAAAATACTTTTCTTTGTACAAGATCAGATTGGGAACTAAAGGTGAATAAATGGACGGTTGCGATGTGCCTGCTTGGGTCCTTTCCTTCAACGGCGTGTTGGATTCACCCCTGCCATTTTCAGCGTCTCTGCCTCTCGAGGCCTACTAGACATCAAGTTAAACTTAGATCAGAACTCTTCATCTCGTTATGAAATCGGTACAGAAAGAGATGAGCGTTGCTAGACGTACTTGGTGTAAGGGTTGGCGCGGACGGGATCGGGGAGCGTGCGGTTGTTCTCTTGGATGTGAGCCACCTTCCTCAGGAAGGACTTGTTGAGAAACTTGTCGGCCGACCTGACCACACTGTCTGGGTCGTCCACTTCCGGCACCGTCTCTCGCTTCTTCTTGCTCACGCGGACTCCCGGCGAGTGCGCCAGCTGCTGCTTCATCGTGTGCATCCCTATCGTCATCGCCACCAGCAACATGGCAAACACCATCCCCACCGGCGCATACTCGCCCCTCAGCAGCGAGCTCCTGCGCAAACGGTTGATTAGCATCTGCGGGCGAGTCATGAGGATTGTCTGTTCACTTTCCTCTCATGCGCAAGACAATTTCGAGAACCGAGTCGATTGAGCAAACCTCTCGTGGTGGTGATCGGAGTGTGTGGCACCGGCGGTCGCAGCGAACATCTTGGGTTTGGTGGCCGTCGCGAACGACCGGTGGCTCGCCCCCGCTCGGCTCAGCATCGATCGCCAATAGCCCTAGAGCCACAAGATCATTTACACATCAAGAAAACCAAGATCATTCACTGATAATGAAGAAGCTAATAGGAATTGAATTGAGATCAGAGATGACCCTCACGGCTGCTCTATAAGCCATTTTTCTCTGGTCAAAATCAGAATCGAACTCTCCTCTGATGAATGGATATGATTGTGATCTTCTGAACAGAAACTTTCAGCGGCCACCTTATATAGAGCTCCGATTGATAGACGAGGGAGAAAAATGAGGGAGACCGGGGTACGTGGCGACTTGGATAGGGCCAAAAAAACCTTTGCACCTTCTTGAGCAGACACGTGGCGCCTTCTCGTTGGGTGTTCCTCTTTGAGCATGCATTGCCGTTCAACTGAAAGGAGCGGATTTCGGGGGATGGAGAAGCGTGAGCATTGCCTTTCGTTACGTTAGGAAGAGATTACATTGGAAATATGCTAATTTTGAGATAACGAGGCCATGCAAAATTAGCTTTTTTTCAATTGTCGCGAATCACGACAGACAGGGAAAAAAAAAAACTATATGAGGCCTAGCTATTTTTACTTGAAGGTGAAATGTGCTGCGAAAAGACAAGAGATCGAACACACAGTGATGAATAGAACAGACAAATAATTCTCACACTGAAATTCATGTTACCTACTCCACTAGGTCAAAGATTATGACCACATTTTCTTATAGAATCTTTCAAAATACTTGCAATTTTTTTAAGATATAATTCATGGAACCCGCCGCACAAGTGATTGTTATGGTCAAAAGCTCTGCGGCTTACGGCTGGGCAAAATCCAAAAATCACTTCTTATATATATGGATCCAAATTACGAAACATATTTAAATTTAAAAACTTATCTTAATCAGATTTTTTTAAAAGCTCAAACTCAAGACATAACCTGCACTTTATTTCACATGAGACACGTGAAGTCATCCTTGTGTCAGTTTGAAAGTACACTGCATTGATGATTTATTCTGCATCAAGCAAATGCTGAAGATACAATAAGCAGGCAAGAAATGAGAACTTAAATAAGCTGCAAGGGAATTACATGAATAGACGGGGTAAGCGTTTGATATATTTCCCAACAGCACATTTGATGACTTCTCCGTCGAGGCATCATGTGTTGTGAAGCTCACCTGTGTCGCCTTTGGTGAAGCAGCTGTATCAGCAGCCTTCTCATCTGCTGATTTCTCTGAGAGGCTAACCACAACAAATTTTCTACTCGAAAAGAGGGATAAAGAGACATAAGAAGATGTTGCGTTAAGATCAGAAGCAGAGGTACACCATAAATACTCGATGGAACTAAAAAGAAAACGATTATTGTCATGTCCCTATTCTTACTAGGAAAGGGGAATGACACGGCTGTCTTCAGACCCAAAGGGTGCATCCTAAAACAAAAACCAACATAAACCTGCTATCACAATCATATTTTTGATTGGTAATGCTGAACAATGACTCATATCAAATCATATGTTGGCGCTACATGTATGCCAAACTGCTGAGTTCTTTCTATGACGCAACAATTCGATTCTAGTAAAATGAAAGGAGGCAGTTAAAGGGGTTTCTGATCTCTTTGAGAAAAAATGGAGGACTGGTTCTTCAGGATAGAGTGATTTTCTAGGAGCAAAAAGAATGGTGATATTCGTGCATAACATGGTAACATTATTTGTGCAAGGTATTCAATCTTTCTCGCGTGACGATAGCATTTTGATGATTTCCGTGCATGGAAATGTGTCAGCAGTCCTCGTGAAATTGCCAACTTCGACTAAGGTGAACTTCAATGACCACTGGTGGAGTTGGTAAACTTGACTCCTTTCCTAATGGCAGTACTTCTTTTTCATTTTCTTTTTCCCTAAAAAGCTAGTTTTTGCTCTTGCCATGCTACTAATCATTCAGGGAAAGAGAGAAGGGAAAAAAGAAAGAACGAAGAGGTACAAGAAGTGTACGAGAAGCGCAATGTTTTCATCCCTGTGCTACCCGTTCTTTTCATTTTAGTCACTCAACGGCTGTTTTGCCACTTAGTCCCTGTACTTAGTACGTGCTTTTGTTTTGCAGCCAACTAAGGCAGCGAATCAGTAGGTAGGAGAGAAAATCTAGTAGAAAAAAGTTAGACATAGACTAAAGTTAAAGAATTGTGCAGTACATCGATGAAAATGAAACTTCGTACTAGGACAAAAAGTTCACTTTCAACTTCGCCTAGTCGGTTAGTTATGTCCTAAACCATCAAAAAGAGGTGCTTATTAAAGAGGTTGAGACTACATTTTCTCTATGTGACAATTATCAACCATAATAGATGCAGAAAAAAAATGAAAAGATGGCAAGTTACTCTAAAATCCGTGGAAGTTGTCTCTAAAACATCGCCAATCACATTGGATAACAGTCAAAGAGGAGTAAAATGGCGTAACTAGAGGACTGCCACAAGAAATGAAAAACTCATGAAGAAGGTAGCAGACAGAACAAGGACACCAAACAATATTTTTCTGACAGTATACTCTCCTGGTGATTCTTCAGCTGAGAGAGAGAGAGAGAGAGAGAGGGCTTTGGTCCGAAATTTTTGTTAGACTTGGAGCATGGAAGTACTATATTTATAGTAGATCCAAGACAACTTTGTCTTTCTCCCCCTTGCTTGAGAAGTTAATGCATAGTGGTTGATGGATCCCACATCTGTCCGAGACACTTGATTCATGCCAGGCAACTTTGTCCGGTGAAATCTCCCCCTTGCTCGAGAAGTTAATCCATAGTGCTTTATGGATCCCACATCTGTCCTTGCTTATACCTTCCCTTTTGTCCTTTTTGCAGAATTCTCCAAGACTTTGTTCACCTTCTTGAGGAAGTTTTATGGCCCTTTCTAACATCTTTTAGTCTTGTGAATGTCCTTCTCAACTCCTCTTTTTCTCCATCTATCCCCCTTTATGGTGGACAGATTCCTCAGGTGGGGTCATTTTGCCAAAAGAAAGGATGTAAAAGTTGAGACTTTAATGGGATTTTTTTTTTCTTTTTGGTTCCGAGAATTACTCCAATATTGCCCTGCTTTTGGCCAAATCACTCGAACACGCCTGCGTTCCCCAAACCCAACTCTTAACACCACTCCAATTTGGAGGGAAGGCAATAACACAAGAATTACTTCTTTACAGCTCATGCAAACAGAACTAGATCATCCTGAAAACACCATTCCACTTCCCTTGATATCTCAAGGAACTTTACAAAATTAAGTCCCCCAAGTAAAATACTTTCTATCAGTCTTGGAAAAGTGGCTTGTGAAACTGCAGCGAGTGTCAAAAATAATTTGGTCAAAAACTAGAGCGGTGTTGGAGTAAATTAACCTATTTCAAACGGTCAAGCCTAACTATGGTCTCTACCTTGCATTGTTCCTTCAACATTGTCGTTTCTTCTTTCTTGTACAATTGAGTCACTCAATCTGTTCCATCAAGATTTATCATCGATGATCTACAATGCTGTGCTGGCATGACAAATTGTCTTACATGGCCTCTCTGAGAGAGAGAGACAGACAGAGACAGACAGAGACAGAGACAGAGAGAAAGAGACAGAGAGGCCATATCGTTGAAACTCCTTATGTGAACTGTCATCTATGCTAGAATATTTAACATTTGCAAAGAGAACAGCTTGCCGTTACATATATGAAACCATGACGTGGACCTTGTCTTAAGGCGATCCATATGTTTATGGCCTTCTCATATAATGAATTAAGTTTCGGATTTTGTTAGGTGGATCGATATAGATCATGGATGTTCTGATGTCTTTAGTATAATCTCTCTCTCCCCTTTTCCTCACTCTTAACGTTCAGTGTTGGCACAAAAGTATTCTTGGTTCTCTTTTATTGTTTCATGTGTTCTGCAAACATGTGTTCGATTCTAGGAAAACTCAGAGCTACCGCCGGCAGCTATTATTTCATTTTGCTAAAGATAAAAGCTTCTATTTGTCCTGAACATACTGATAAAGATCTGAACTTCTTATTGTCCATTGTAGACTGATTGCCATGGACCGTGCCTACAAGATCAACCAATCTTGTGACATCAATCCTTCAATGAGTTTGATAAACTAAAGAAAGACATAGAAGATGGACCACAAGTTAACTTTAAAGGATGGCAACTTGTTGATATTTTGCATTATATACAGCAGACACTGAAGATAGAAAATTTTCAGAGCAGTCACACCTCTAATTAGATCGTCCTATTTCGTTAAACCAAATAGAGGTACAAAGCAGTAGCATAAATACACACAAATGTGACACGACATACAAAACCCCTTTTTACACTAGTAATTGTCAATTGTGCTGCATCACCCGCAGGACCAAATGGCAGTGGAAATCGGAATTTAAATACTTGGCAAGTTATGGCAAACAGCAGGAAAATTCCAATGATGACGTTCACAAGATTAGGCAGTGGAAAATTTGTGGAACTTTTTGTGCGATTGGTGGTTGTTCTGGTCAATGCATTCACTGAATTTGATTTCTCTCTGACATGTTCAGTCTCCTTGCTGTTTGTCTTCTTAGGTGAATTACTGGCTGAACCGTCCTCTGTGTATTTTAGCACCTGCCAAAATGTTTCAAATAGTGAGCTGATGGGAAAAAATAAAGAAAGGAATAACAGGAGACTAAAAATATGAGGGGTTTCCCCAGTTTTTTCTATTGATATTTTGAAAATAAGGAACAACGCCAATCAAACTAAATGGTCCAACAGCGCACATCAAGAGTGGAAGACAATAGTGAGACAAATCAATTGAACTGGGAGCTTCTTTCACCTTTGCTTTTGCTGCAGATTCATCCAAAGATACACATTCAGGTTTAATATTTCCTGATGCAATTTCCTGATTCTTAATCTTTTCAAACCTCGGTTTTTCATTGATATAAATTCTTGGTGACTCGGGCATTTTTAAATACCGCAACAAAGCATTGCATAAGATCAAATGGATCAATGGGAATAACATGACAAACATTCATTTGTTTATTCTCAAATTGTCTGGAAGTTTCATAAGTTCTGTTTACGTAATCAGCCTTTTAGTCATCTACTACCTTATTCCATATCTTAGCTGCAATATTTAATTTTATATTTTGCTCGTAGTTCTTCACCATTCTTCTTATTATTCGAATCAGAACTTACTAAAGCATGAGCAATTTACAGTGAAGTGTCACTTCCTTTTGGTAGAAGAATGCTAGATTATGTGTTTCTTGAAGCAGATTTAACAACATTAACCTTTTTTTAAGTGCCTATGAACCACATATCCCATGTATGGTTTCCTGCAGTCACAAACGGAATCCCACCGTCTAATAAACTACCCAAGCAATGCACATCAACACATGAGAATAGTAATAAGACACAATGGGTTAGTTTAGGAGCTGATTCCACCTTTGCTTTGGCTGCTATTTCATCCAAAGATGTGCATTCTGGCTTGTTATCTTTGGCTGCAGTTTCCTGCTTAACCTTTTCAAACCTCTGCTCTTCATCTTTGCTATTATATTTTACACTTACAGTGTGCAAAGGAGGTGGCATAGGTTCATGAGTTGCCACAGGTACAGGACCCGGCGTATGTTTCTCGGAGGTGATGCGTGAGCCATTGAACTTATTCTCCACCGTGCCTTTCTTTTCCTCAAGAGGAACAAAACCATGGAATGAGTCGATTGTTCGTGTTCGCCGATTCTCCTTGAGAACAGGATGCTCCTGCGAATTAGATACTTGGCCACACTGTAGCTGACAGATTGCATGATGTAAAATGCATCAGAGGAAATAGCTGAGGCATCAACTTAATTTCATACAAACCTTCAAGATTAGATTTTAAATTGTCCATCGTTCTTCGTTAAACTTTCTATTCACAAAGATGATTGTGAGAAAATTATTCTTAAATTTCAGATAACATGGAAAGGGGAAGTGCCCTTGCGATTCAGTAGAAACCATCTTAAAGCTAAATTTATTGGAGAAGTAATCACAGCAACCAAACGAAAATTCAAGGGGGAGAATTTTGACCTGTGTTTGCATTTGGTCCCCAGCGAAGAAGTCAGCATCAAAATAATCTGAAATTTGAACGTCACCAACATCTTCATCATCTTCGCTTGTTCGGAACAAAGATTCCCATGGAATAGATTCCTCAGTAAGACCGTTGTCCAATGAGAAGTCCATAGAAGACGGGCTCTCAATATTCATTAAGTTTGAGGGTATGTTGAAAGGGGGGATACTAATTTGTGATCGCTGCGTAGGCTGAAACATCTGCGGGATAGTAGAGGAAAATTGAGCTCGGTTCTCAGGCTGAAACAACTGCGGGATGTTAGGTGAGGAACATCGAACTCGGTTCTCAGGCTGAGACAACTGCTGGATGATAGGTGAGGAACATGGAACTCGGTGCTCAGGCTGAGACAACTGCTGGATGATGATAGGTGAGGAACATTGAACTCGGTTCTCAGACTGAACCATGATAGGCGAGGAATATTGAACTCGGTTCTCAGGCTGAACCATGATAGGCGAGGAATGTTGAACTCGGTTCTCAGGCTGAACCAACTGCTGGATGATAGGCGAGGAACAATGAACTTGCTTCTCAGGCTGAAAAATCTGCCGGATGTTAGGCGAGGAAAATTGAACTCGGTTCTCAAACTGAAATGGCTCCGAATTATATGTTGCTTTGATCCAATTCTGTATTTAAAAGTAAAAGATTAGTCATTAACATGTTTTGGGCGCTCGTTAATACAGATATTATGTGTATAAACAGAACATTTTTCCTCCGCACCATATGAAATGAGTCCTCATGATCAGGTTGACGAAGATCTGAATCCCAACCAGCCCAGATATTTGCCCCTTGCTCTAATTCTTTGGTTGAATTATCAGCCTTCTCATCTCGTTTATGCTTCAAGCGACACAGAACATAATTCCTATTCAACTGTCAAAAGACTATGTTATACCAGTTCATACCATTAGATCATCAACGGTCAAATTCTGCAATATGCTTCTTTCATGGAAACTTTTAATCGAGTGTTTCTGCAGATTATTGTAGCTGTACTTCTCATATGATATGATATCAAGTTCATGTATTGAGTGAATCTAATCTATTGCAACGAATAAACGAGGGATACATTGAGTACCTCATTGGCGAGTAGATGATATTCATGGATGACCCAGTTGGTCTTGACTCCCCTAGAGCCCCGACCAGTGTGGAAGACTAATGTTTTCTTACTACCAATTACTCTGTTTGTATCTCTGGCCTTGACATTCCGATCGGTACCAGTCTTCTTCCAATAGCCAGAGGGAGTTGATCTTTTAACCTGTTGGGGCGTTTGCAGACAGAAGAACCACCACTCTTGAACTTTATCATCAAGGCGAATAATTGATTCACCTGTCAATCTTATTATTATCAAGGACTAATATTTCTCTTTTTGATGAAATAAAAAAAAAAAATTGCATTCCACAATTGTTTGCACCTTATAAAATGACATTTCCACACCAGAAACTGTCAGATTCACATCTCATCAGCACATTCCCTCAACTTTTCGCCAATTGATGATAAATATTATGCTCCAAATACGCATGTACTTTAGGTAATAAGTTTCTGAAAATCATGGTTGCAGAAGGAGTGTGCCAAAGGAGCAAGCAAAGGGAATAGGAGTATCTGTTCTTACCATGAAATTTCTGTGGTAATTCCCAAGGATCCCACCCGCAGATGTCGACATCAGGAATTATGCAGGGATAATCTATGAATCCTCGGACTCGGTTCTTCAAATAATAATCGACATATTCCTCGTCAGTTGGATGGAATCTATATCCGACCGGCAAATTGTTTGGGATGATCACATTTCCCATCTCCTTCTGTTCTGTTCTTCACTCAACCCACAAGTAAAATCTACTGAACTCTTCAGTTTGTGGAAGCAGGAGAGTGCATCAATACACTACCATTTGGGAGGGTCTTATGGAAGTCTTCCCTTCTTGGAGAAGTTACCAAAATTCTTGAACGTGGACATTATAAAAATCTTGATCGTGATTGATAGTTGATAGGGATGGTTTTTTGTCTGCTTTTCCTTGTCCTGGTGGATCCCATCACATAAACCAGACTAGTTTAAGATTCTGCTCAATCTGAAGGGTACGGCTGTTCACTATAAAAAATCTGTTTTGCTTTCTCATATTATAATGACAGTATCCAGGAAATTTCTGGGATTTGCTCCCGTGATGTGTCCTGGTTGTTTCCTCAAATTACAATAGGAGACTTTTCTGGTCATTATATTAATGACATAATGTGAATTTGAGTTAAAAGCAACTTGCCAATAGTCAGTTAACATAAGGGCAGTCCGTGCATGTATACATTTTCATGAGAAATAAGAGCGTTGGAAATTTTAAAACTTGTCACAAAAGTGTAATTATGACCTAAAACTTCTGAAAAATGCAATCCAATCATAAAATTTGTCAAATTGGTTCAATTAAGTCATTCTATCGAGTGCACTTTCGTAACAAATTTTAGAACTTAATTATACATTTTAAAAGTTTTGTAAGACTCGATTGTCCTTTCATGACAAATTTTATGACTTTCGGTACACTTATTTATTTCATTAGATAACAATGTTTCAACCTACATAGTCTCTCTATGTGCCAATGCACCCAATAAATTATGTACAATTGGGATTTTTGTTAGCGTTTTGTTTATGTAAAAGGAAGAACTTCCCTGGTTACTAAATGTGCTGCGTGTTATTAGCTTCATCTCCTTTCAGTTTAGGGAAGACTAAACTATGATCGATAATTTCATGCGACGGATTGAAGGGGATTTCTCAATGGCACTTTTGCGCCTAATCCTTGCGTTGTGAGGCCAGATTAGCCGGTCACTCCCAGAACACATTTACTTATGACAGCAATGGAAAATTGAATGTTTTCTTCTTGCATTGTGCATGTCATTACAGTTTCACTGTCGAAAGACGCTGATTGGTGAAATTCAGATTACAAAAAAGCGCTAAACTGCAGGATGCTTTAAAGATGACTTGCAGCTCCGCCTTAGATGCATGTCCAAAAACATCCTGCGGACCCCATAGACCAAGTGAGTTGTGAGCGTAAGCTCTCGAGGGTGACACAAACATGAGATTGTACCCAATTGGGGGTTGTGAAGAATCGAACCCGTATCATCTTAACAATTCCTAAAATAAGTATATTCCCTAACCATTAGACGACTAGCATGGGGTTAAAAGTGTTAGTTGGGTTCACACTTATATGGAAGAAACCCAATGAGTTACAAACCCAAAAAGGGCTTGAGCCCATATGATAAGTCATATGGAGAAATAGGGTTTCTCACTATCTTTAAAGTGGGGACAGGTAACAAGAGAAAAAAAGAAAGTAGAAAATCTGGAGTTGGGGCAAAGTCTGATTTACATCAAGCTAGCATCGGAAGTCAATTCGTGATCCAATTGAAAATTTTGTCAACATGTCCGTGCAATCTTCTCAAATCTGAACAGTTTGATTTTTGTTTGAAGCTCCCTACATTAGGTTTTTTGTGAATTGATCAAAACCTACGTTTTTTTGTTAGATTTATCCTTTATCTCTTATGAAATTCATGTGTATTGTCAAGAATTATGTTCTTGAGACCTTTACTGCTATGTACCTCAGTATTTGCTATAGAATAATATTGTTCACCCAATTTTGTTGATAGTGAACCAGTCCGTGGTTTTTGGTTTCCTCACGTCGAGAAGGTTTTCCACATAAAAAAATCGTATTATGTTCGCATACTTAGTTTTTATTTTACTCAACTATATCGATTTCTATTAGATTTATTTTATTCCGCTGCGTTAATTCGATAATATTCGAATTGTTACTATTGTCCCATAAAAAAATGTGGTGTTATTGCCGCTTCCTTTTTCTGGTTCAAGTCTAGATACTCACTGATTCTGGTCATCATCTCCTCCTTTTTTCAATGAAAGGAGGAGTTCATCTACTCTTTTTCAGTTACCACTTCCATGGAGTAAAGTCCGCTTACACTTTTAGCTGGTTATCTATGTTTTGGGCGAGCCATCCTTCCAATAGAAGTCATAAATCTGGCCATCACACAAGGAATTCCGATGGATTGCGAGCTCCAAAATGATAATTCAGCAAATTAAAATGAAAAGACTTCTCAATAAGAAAGAAGATTTTATTTATAATACACGAAGCTTATCGTGAATCCACATCAAGCACGTAAAAACCCAACTTGACTACGGCTTCCCGAGTGTCTTCATTCGCTTGGATCGGTCTTGATTCAGCAACGTATCAGAAATACGTGGATCGTCTTCTCATTTCGCATATCTTCAAAAGGTCAAGAACAATATCTCTGCATGCATTTGAAAAAATGGGACATGAGTTGGATAATATGAAAAAAGTAGCGAAAAGCAGCGACATATCTTCACAGAACTGCGATGCAAATGACAGTATCTCAGTGGCTAGATGCCAACTGGTGTGCATAAAATAACCCATGTATGCCCGGCAAAAACAAATAATTCGACGAACAAACTCAATAGTCATGTTTAGTCTGTAAGGTTAAGCAGAGCATAAATATCAAGCGAATGAGATAAATATATGTACCTGGCCTCCAGAAGTGTACTAAAGAGGATCGGCCTTTAGGTGATCCTTGCCCGTTTGATCCTGATTGAAACCAGGAGTGATTGGGGTACCGCCACGGAGCCCACTCTTTTAGCTTCAAGTAATGATGGAAGATTCCACTGGTGACGGGCTTTGACTCCAAATCCCACTGGCAGATGCTGCGCAGCTATCGCAGTCTCTTCCATCTCGTGTGCTCTGCAGGAGAAACAGAGTGGACATGAATGTTTCGGAATTGTTTGGAGATATCTTTGATGTTCAACCTGCGTGAGGAGATGAATTTATACTGCATTTGCTTTGAGTTGGTGTCCTGCCTGAGCTTCGACTGACGGACTTTGCTTTACCTTGCGTGGGAAGTTGTGTTGTCTGGCTTCTGTTTATTCGTTGGACTAATTTCTCAAGTCCGACCACTTGCTGTGGAAGTTCTTTTTGATCAAGAACTTGCTGTGGAAGTTGATGGCCTTTCCCCACTTTTTCTGGCGGTTGCTTTACCTATCATTTTTTATTTTCTCCATCTTTGTCAATGACATCATACCCATTTATTTTCCTGGTTAGATGTGCCGATTCTAGACACTACGAGAAGCACGTGTCTAACTAGCGTAAGGCAAGCTTTCAATAGAAGCTTTCAACAGTAGTCCGATAACTTAATACTAGTTTGGATGCATTCTTTATTTTAACGTGTCAGTATCTACACGTTCTGTCCTTCCCAATTGAAGAGAAAGTTTTTCTTCCCTCACCCCTATGAATACCCCACATTTTTACATTCTAGAGTTTAAAAGAAGCAATTTTAGAATGTACTCAAGTCAAAGGACCAACAGCGAGTATACAAAATTAAATTATAAAAGTAGTTTAAAAGTGATGCTAAAAGAGTATTATAAGGTATTAAGACTCCATTTATTTCATAAAAAAATGAATGATTTGGAAAATATATCCCTAAATATGAAGTTCAACTCTCACACTCAGTAAAGAGGCAAAGAAAATTAATAGAGCAAAAATTTTAGACTGAGATTGAGAGTTTAAATTGGACAGAAAAAAAAAAAAAAAAAAAACAGCGGCATGGTGAATAAAAGACGGTTTTTTGTTCTGCTTTTCCTTGTCCTGGTGGATCCCATCACGTAAACTCGACTGATCTAAGATTCTGCTCACTCTGAAAGGTACGGTTGTTCACCATAAAAATTTGTTTTGCTTTCTCATATTATAATGACAATACCCAGGAAATTTCTGGGATTTGCTCCTGTGACGTGTCCTGGCTGTTTCCTCTAATTGCAATAGGAGATTTCCCTTTTCATTTTATTAATACATTGCCTGAATTTGAGTTAAAATCAATCTGCTAATAGTCAGTTAAGTTAACACAAGGGCTGTCCATGCAATTATTAATTTTCATTATATGATAAAGTTTCACCCTACACGGTCTCTTCTTGTGCCAATGCACCAATAAATTATGTAGAATTGGGATTTTTGTTAGCGCTTTTGCACCTAGTCCTTGTGCTGCAAGGCCAGATTAGCCAGTCACTCCCAGAACTCATTTACATATGACAGCAATGGAAAATTGAATGTTCTCTTCTTATATCGTGCATGTCATCACAGTTTCACTGTTGAAATATGCTGATGAACGAAAGTTCAGATTGCAGAAAAGGGCTAAACTCCAGGATGTCTCAACGATGACTTGTGTGACGGCCCAAGCGATGGTCCCCAGACGTGCGCAATGAAGGGATCCCTCTCTTCTCTTGTCCCACATTACCTAGGGAGGGAGGTCTTGGTTAACTTATAAAGCTTAGGTCGCGTTTTAAAGCCGTGAGAGAAAAAACTGTGGCTGAGATGATGGTTCGTCTACGCCAGGGCGGGTCACCCAAAGTGGACAGTATTATACAGTGGGGCCCGGGATATTACAACTTGTGCCTCCACCTTAGATGCATAAACCATGGGACTCCGAAAACATCCCACTGACTTCATAGACCAAGTGAGATGGGAGCATAAGCCCTTGTGGGTGATACAAATATGAGATTGTACGGAATTGGTGGTTGTCGAGAATCAAACCCGTGTCATGCGAACTATTCCTCAAGTAATTATATTCCCTAACCATTAAACCAGCAGCATGGGCCTAAAAGGCGGTGTCGTTGCCGCTTCCTTTTTCTGGGTCAAGTCTATGGTGATCATCTGCTTTATTTTCTTCTTCTTTTTATTTCCAGCTTCCATTTCCATGAAGTAGAGTACGCTTGCAATTTTAGCTGGTTATTTATGTTTTGGACGAGCCATCCTTCCAATAAAAGGTCATAAATCTGGCCATCGTACATGGAATTTGGATGGACCATGAGCTCCGAAAAGATAAATACAGCAAATTCAAGTGAAAGGACTTCTCAGTAAGAAAGAAGATTTTATTTCTAATACACGAAGCTTATCGTGAATCCACATTAAGCACGTAAAAACCTAACTTGAGTATGCTTCGCAAGTGTCTTCATTCGCTATCGGTCTTGATTCAACAAAGTATTAGAGATACATAGATCGTCTTCTCATTTGGCGTACATCCAAAAGGCCAAGAACGATATCACTGCATGCATTTGAATAAAGAATGGGACATGAATTGGATAATATGAAAATAGTAGCGAAAAGCAGCAACGTATCTTCGTAAAACTGAGATGCACATAATAGTATCTCAATGGCTAGATGCCAACTGGTGTGCATTAAATTACTCACATATGCTCGGCGAAAACAAATGATTTGACGAACAAACACGATAGACGTACTTTAGTCTGCAAGGCCAAGCAGTAAGCAGACCATGGATATTAAGCAGAAGAGATGAATATATGTACCTGGCCTCCTGAAGTGTACTAAAGAGGAACGGTATTTAGGTGATATTCATGCTTCACCCTTGCCCGCGTGCTCCGGTTAGAAGCCATGAGCGATCGGAGTACTGCCAAGTAGCTCATTCCTTCAGCTACAAGTAATGATCGACAATTCCTCCGGTGATGGGCTTCGACTTCAAATCCTGGTGGCAAACGCTGTGCAGCTTTTGCCCTGTCTTCCATCTCGTGTTCTCTGCAGGAGAAACAGAGTGGACGTGAATGTTTTGAACTTGGTCGGAAATGTCTTTGATGTTCAACCAGCTTGAGGAGATGAATTTATACTGCGCTTGCTTTGAGATGTCGAGTCCTGCCTGGGCTTCGTCTGATGCACTCTTTCTCTACCTTCCTTGGGAAGTTGTTCATTTGTTGGACTTGTTTCTCAAGTCTGACAACTTGCTGTGGAAGTTGATGGGCACGCATGATAAAATTTATACTTATCTATTTTTCTGTTTCTCTGTTCCTTGGAACAGGTTTGAAATAGAAATCTGTTTGATAACGCAATTTGATTTTTCTATTTCTAAAACAAATTTATATTCCAGAAATAGATTTGAAGAAAAAATCAGAAGCTAAAATTTTTAACTTCTCAATTTCTGAAATAGAAATTGAGAAATCAATTTTTGACTAGAAATCAATTTATATTCTAGAAATTTTGTCATGCACACCTTTACTTTATTAGACCTTTCTTCAAATTTTTCAGGTGGTTACTTTACTTAACATTTTTTTTTTCTCCATCTTAGTCGGTGACCTCAAATTCATCTGTTTTACTGGTTTCTCCGCTTAAAAAAGCCAGACTGATGGCAAGCATACAAAATTTAATTTACAAAAATAGTATAAAAATTGATGTTTAGAGACGATTTTTTGGTATTCAGTATGATCAACCTTTTAAATGTCTAATTATAGTTGTCAGAGTATTTTGTGAAGTAACACGTAAATCAAGCTTAGTATGAATAACATTACTCTCTAGGGCACGATCTCAAGGTGGTAAATATGTAATAGGTGTTCATTTTAAGATAACAAAGCATCAAATGTAATTAAAGTTCCAAAATACATAACTATTTTAGGCAAATTACAATCTTGCCCTAGCTAGGTTCGATAATACTGGATTTTGTAGCAACGGTCTAAGCATATCAATCAAGAAAGGAACCAATGGCAAATATACACCTGCCCTTGGTATATTAGGAACTTGGCTATTGATTATGTTAATCACACGTGAAGCCAACAGTATCAATTTAATGCACTCAACGAATATTGATCGGGCAGTTATTTACTACATTCTTGTGGAATCTCTTACAAGCCTCTTGCTAAAATGATTATTTAATTTCAGCCGTCTGACAAAATACCCAATCTTTTAAATTGTATCAAATCTATCGCAATTTTTTTATACTAGAGATGACCGGTTCTAAAATGGGTAGATTCCCCACCTTGAAATCTAGAACCAAACTGGGAAAGTTAGTTTCTGATTTGTGAAATCGAGAACCAGCCACTTGATCTTAGAAGCAAACCAGATCAATTCGACCTATCTAGGCCAAGTCCTGGGTTCAGCCCGAAATTGGTGATTCCTGTTCATTTTTTTTTAATTAGTTTCTTCTATTTCTTGATGCTCACACGTCTCGGCTCGACTTACAATGTTCATTAATGAGAGATCAAGTTCACCCCTTGCATTAGCAATCAATGTACAACTAGTCAAATGAGTCAAGTCCAAGTCCTTGGCCAAAATTTAGGTGGGCGTTATAGTGATTCTCAAATGTTATTCCTGGTTTTCCTGGGGCCAAATGGAGTACGTGAGGTCGCATGGAGATTGGCATACATTTGATATGTCCAGGAGATGTCTGGTTCGGCGAAGGAAAATTAGCATTATACGCTCAACGTTCTATCAAGGTCATATATTCTACTCATAAAAATTGTATTAAGTAAAAGCCTCCATCTTTGCCAACTTCAGCGGGCATGATTAGGGACGATAGTATTTCGACAAAAATATTTCGATAAAATGTATTAGCTAAAAGCCTCCATCTTTGCCACTTTCTTAAAAATTTCCAAGATTACTCAACGAAACAATCGATCAGATCAAACCTAATGAGAAACACAAAACCACAACTAAGGAATTTCATTTCAGTTCATCAAATTTAAAAATGCGAATCTGGTCACCTTCTTCGGTAATTGATGTTGGCATAAGGAGAGTGAGCCTCTCCGGTCAGCCCGCAAATCCTCCACTCTGCAGAATCTTCACCCCCATCTCCTCATAAAACTTAATCGTGTTCAAAATTCCAATCGTGCACCACCCACTCCACCTTCCCGTAACCCATCCTCATCACCCGCCTCGCCCGTTTGCCGTGAGCAGCATCCACCCCATCCCCTTCTTTTAGTAGCATTTCCTCACGATCAGGTTGTTGTTAAATACATGAAACTGCGCAGCAGACCTTGTCTTAAGGCGATCCATATGTTCATGGCCTTCTCACATCGTGACTTGTGTTTTGGATTTTGTTGGGCGGCTTGATATCAGTGACCGATGTAACAACCAGTGTTGGTTCAACTGTGTTCTCGGTCCTGAATTGTTGTTTCTTGCGTTTTGAGTTCTGAATACATGTTTGTGCTTCTAGGAAGACTCAGAGCTACCACCGGCTGCTTTTACTTCATTTTGCAAAAGATGGAAGCTTCTACTTGTCCTTTACATATAAAGATCTTAACTTCTTATAAAGTAGACTTTGTCCTATGTAAACTGATTAGTTTGCACGTTGTGTCCATGGACCGTGCCTCTAAAGATAACCGAACTCATGCGATCGATACTTCAATGAGTTTGATAAACTAAAGAAATACATGGAATAATGGACTGCAAGTTAGCTTTTAAAGGAGACGTCACTGTGGCAACTAATTGATTCTTCCATTACACGGCAGGGCACCAAAAAAGTAAGTTCCAAAGCAAAGCAAAAAAGAAGTACAAAGCATTAGCACCAAAAGGAAGACAAGCTCCATACATCATGAATTACGACAGGGCATACAGAACCCTTTTTAAACTCTTGTACTTGGCAATGATGCTGCATCACACTTGGGGCAAGATAGTAGTGAAAATAGCTGCGATGGCGATCAACAGGAAAATCCCAACCAGCACGTTCACAGGATTAAGATGTGGAGGATTTATAGAACTTTTTGTGTTCTTGGTGGTTGGTCTGGCCAATGCAGTCACTTGGGCATGTTCAATCTCCTCCCTGTTTGTCCTCTTGGGGGAACTACTGGCTGCAACGTGTGCTTTGCGCTCTAGTAACTGCCAACATAAAGTGTTTCAAATAGTAGGATTAACAGGAGACTAAAATTTGAAGAACTTTCCTAGTTTTTTCTAATGCTTTCCTGAAAAATATGGAACCCCGACGATCAACTAAATAGTCCAACAAGGCACATCAAGACTGGAAGATAACAGCAAGACAATATCAGTTAAACTGGGAGCTTCCTTCACCTTTGTTGTTGCTGCAGATTCATCCCAAGATACACATTCTGGTTTTACATTTCTCAATGCAAATTCCTGCTTCTTAACCTTTTCATTTGTCTGTTCTTCATCACTATATATTCTTGGAGACTCGGCCCTTTTTGGAGTCTCAGGCTCTTTCAGAAGCTCCATAGGATTGGCAGAGGAAACACGTGAGCCATTGAAGTCACTCTTTATGACGCCTTCCATTTCCTCAAAACGAAAACCACGAGGGAGTGATTCAGTTATTCGTGTTTGGCAATTCTCCTCTGTATATATTTGGCCACACTACAACAAAGCATTGCATAAGATCAAATGGATCAACGGAAATAACCAGGGTATTATCTTGATCTCATGAGAAACATTCATGACTTCTAAGTATCAAATAGCTTGGAAGCTTTAATCACAGTCAGCCTTTTAGTTATCTACTACCCTGTTCAATGTCTCAGCGGCAATTTCCTTTTATGTGTTTTCTGCTTCGTAGTTCTTCACCATTCTTCTTATTATTTGAATTAAAGCTAACAAAGCGTGCAATCAGACTGAAATTTCACTTCCTTTTGGTAGAAGAACACTAGACTTATCTCTATGTTTTTCTCAAAATGGATTTTAACAAAATTACTCATTTTCATAAGTGCCTATGAACCCCATATCCAATATATAATTCGCTGCAGTCCAAAACAGAATCCCCACCATCTAATTAACTGCCCAAGCAAACAAGTCAACATTTAAGAACGGTAACAAGACACAATGGGTTAGTTCAGGAGCTGCTTTCCCTTTGCCCTGGCTGCTGTTTCATCCAAAGATATGCATTTTGGTTTCATACTTTTGGCTGCTGTTTCCTGCTTAACCTTTCAAACCTCGGCTCTTCATCTTTGCTATAATACTTGACACTGGGAGGCAGCATAGGTTTCTGGGGGGCAACAAGTGAGCCGTTGGACTTACTCTCCCCTACGCCTTTCTTTACCTTAGGAGGAATATACATCTGGAGTTCTACCGTTGGCCAATTCTTCATTAGATCAGGAGGCCGCTCTCCAGCAACAGAGTACATGAGATAATATGAATCAAAGGAAATAACAGAGGCATAAACCTTCAATATTATGTTTTAAATTGTCCACATTCTTATATGAATGAAAGTGATTAAGCATGAGTAACTTACCGTGGAAGTCCACTTTTGTTTTTCCACAGACAGATTCTATAATGAACTTTCTATTCTACACAAACATGATTGAAAGAAAATTATCCTTATTTTTCAGGTAACCTGGAAAAGGGGAGTGCCCTTCCGATGCATTTCAAACCATTATAAACCTAAATTTCCTAGAGAAGTAATCACAACGACCAAATGAAATTTCAAGGCAAGAATTTTTTTACCTGTGTTACCACTAGGTCTCCGACAAATAAGTCGGCATCAACAAGATCTGCATTTTGCATGTTGCCAACATCTTCATCCTCTTCAATTGTTTTGGAATGAGCATTGCAATTCATCATAACATTCAGCACAACCCCTGGCCAATGAGGAGTCCATGGGTATTAGTCCTCCAAAGACCATGCAGTGCATGAAATTCTCTTCAGTTCTCCAAATTTATTTCATTAATATGCAACATTCTCCCTACAACAGGACAGATACCATGGAGACAGAGGAGACACATGCAAAGAATTTCCTCTAAGTAAGGACTTCCATCAGCATATGCTAACTTGGCAATCGAGAATATTGAAATAATACAACCATTTACTAAGTAATCATTATTTGTGCTTCCAGATGAGTGCTGAAATTTCTGTCAGAAATATAGAACAATCATTAATGCAAACAAGAAGCTCTTGAATAATTGAATGTAGCTGTTTCAAGAAATGACAAAAGCATGGAGAAACCTCTCACAGGGAAGATAAAAACCCCACTAAAATTTTTTTTTTTTCACTTTAGAACGATTCTTTACTTCTAAAGAAAGATGTGGAAAGAGAACACCGTTATACAACCTAAATTGTTAACAGAGATTCTACACAAGAATTCAGCGTAAGCACAAATAATTTAAGAGTATACTGATAACATTGAGATATTTAGCTGATAGGGGTATATTTGTCTATGTTGGAATGTGTCATTTGCTAGCTGTAGAGTTAGCTGTCATAGCTATTAATTAGTGTTAGTTGTCATCCTGCTATCAACTATCTATTAGCTACCAACTACCCATTAAAGAGGTTTTATCTCAAACTGGGTTCCTGATGTATATAAATAGACTTATTGTAACTATAGATAACAATCTATGCATACGTCAATATCTTTTTGTTTAGCAGCCTATTTCCTTTATTATTTTATATATGGTGGCAATAAGGGTTACACTATAATTTTGGTCTTTAGGCTTTATTATAAATAGATAGCTTAGGGTCACAACGATTTAACGAAGCATTAAGTTAAGTTTTTTGAAGAAAAGAAACTGTTTTCTTATTTCTCATAGAGTGATTACAATGAGTATAAATACATGAACAGAGAACCTAAATTAGGTAAGAAACCTATTTAGGTAAAGATCCTAAGTTGCCTCTAATCTCTATCAATAACTAATTTACAGCTAACAGAATAAAAAACAAATCACATAATATCACGTAATATAATCACGTAATATAATCAGGGAGAATTCTAGAAGATTTCCTAATACATTCCAACACTCCCCCTCAAGCTGGCTTGAAGATGTCTTCCATAGACAGCTTGTTCACTAGACGAATGAATTGCCTTCTATGTAATCCCTTGGTCAGAATGTCAGCAGCCTGATCATCACTTGAAATATACGGCATACAAATTAGTCCGCTATCAAGTTTTTCTTTGATGAAGTGTTTATAGAATAGAGTGTGATCTCCTTGACTTTAGTGATAGCCAAACCATTTAACCAACTTCCCGAATCATTCAAACCACGCTCTTGGAGATTGTTTAAGTCCATACAGCGACTTTTTTAATCTGCAAACTTTGCCTTCAGTTTCTGCAAAACCTGGTGGTAAACTCATAAACACTTCTTCCTCCAAGTCACCATTCAATAATGCATTATTCACGTCTAACTGATGTAAGGGCCAATCAAATGCAGCAGCCAAAGATAGTAAAATTCGAACAGAATTTATCTTGGCAACTGGGGCAAAAGTCTCCTGATAGTCCACTCCATAAGTCTGAGTGAACCCCTTTGCCACTAACCTTGCTTTATATCGCTCAACACTCCCATCGGGTTTACATTTTACAATAAATACCCATTTACAGCCAACAATCTTTTTTTCTTCTGGTGCATCAACCAACTCCCATGTGCCATTCTTCTTAAGTGCAAGCATTTCATCCTCAACAGCCATCTTCCACTTTGGATCCTTCAAAGCTTCATGGATATTTCTAGGAATAGATATGTGAGACAGATTTGACACAAATGCTCTATGATGATGAGACAACTTTTGGAATGACACATGTTTTGATATAGATGCTTAGTACATGATCTAACTCCTTTTCTAAGAGCTATAGGCGTATCAAGATTAGAAGCATTAGTATCAGAATTTAAGACAGGAATGGAGGGAAAATGAGTACTACTAGGATCACCTGATGACGAAGGCAAGAGATCATCTCTCGGGGCTGTAGACGGATGAGGCTCCAAGACAAAGTTCTGATCTGCAACATTTTGAAGAGTTTTCCTTCTAGTATAAACCTGAAGCTCGGGCTTGTTGATCACATTGTGATCTTGAACTTTTTCTCCCCCTATCCTTGATACATCAAGATTTGGCAGAGGTGTTTTCGAAGATTCAAACAAAGGAGTAGGAAGGACAGGAGAGTTAATCTCTTCACTAACTTCGCCATTCTCCCCTTGAAGAGATTTGTTAGAAAAAAACGGTTGTGACTTGAAAAAGGTTACATCCATAGTGATATGAGTTTTACCAGTATGTGGATTGTAACACTTGTAACCTCTTTGATTAGGTGCATACCCTATAAACACACTTTTCAGCCCGAGGATCTAATTTAGATCGACACTGAATTGGGAGATGGACAAATGTAGTGCAACCAAACACCCTTAGAGGAATATCAAAAAAAAATACGAGCTGTGGGGTACACTTTTTTGAAACAATTTAAGGGAGTAGTGTAGTTTAATACCCGAGTAGACAATCTATTAATTAGATAAGATACTGTTAGCACAGCTTCCCCCCATAAGTATTTAGGTACATGCATTGAAAAACAGAGGGCACGTGATACTTCAAGGAGATGGCGATTTTTGCGTTCAGCAATGCCATTCTGTTGGGGTGTAGTTCGGCAAGTCGACTGGTGAAGGATGCCTTTTTCTGTCAAAAAACTCCCCAAAAATTGGTTATAATATTCAATACCATTATCAGTACGAAGAATACTAATAGTAGTACGGAATTGAGTCATAACCATTTGATAAAAAATTTTTAACAATGACTCAATTTCAGATTTGGCGCTCATCAAGTATGTCCAACATAAACGTGTATGATCATCTATAAAGGTAACAAACCATCGTTTTCCGGTTTTTGTTGGCATGGGTGAAGGACCCCAAACATCACTATGGATTAAGTAAAAAGGAGATGATGCACGATACTGTTTTGGATTATAATGAGTATGATGACTTTTACAAAAAAGACAATTGTCACAATGTAGTGAAGAAACATCCACATCTTTGAACAAATGAGAAAACAAATGTTTCAAATATCCAAAGCTAGGATGGCCTAATCTATGATGCCAAACCATTATTTGTTCTTGAACAGGGGAAGAACTGAAAGTTCCATACGCCCGAGCTTTTTATTAGAGACAAACTCTTCAAAATAGTAGAGACCATCCCTCATCCTAGCATTGCCAATCGTCTTCCCCGAGATCTGATCCTGAAACTCATAATGGGAAGCAAAAAAGACAACACGGCAATTAGACTCTTTAGAAAGTTTACTAACAAACAAGAGGCTGCAGGCTAACTTAGGAACATGCAGTACATTATGAAGTTTAATAGACTCAGAAAGTGGAACTAATCCTTTGCCTGCAATAGATGAAAAACTCCCATCGGCAATCCGAAGCAGTAAGATTACCCGATACGGACCCAGCCTGAAGTAGTTGCAAAAGATGGTTTAGTTGTTCTTTGCTGAAAGAGAATGCAGTGGCCTCATTAGCTGTAGGAGGCATACGCTGAGAAGACTTATTATCACGGCTGAATGAAGTTGGTCTCCTTGCTTCACTAGTTGTAGAAGTTGGACGGCCATGAATCCTCCAACAAGTCTCCCGTGTATGACGGGGTTTGTTGCAAAAATCACACCAAATACGAGGTTTCCCATCTGATCTTCGCAAGTTAATGGGGATCTTGCTTACATTTGCCTCGGAAACTATTGTTGTAGGAACATGGCCCTTCTTGTCTTCAAATATAGTTAATGCTGAACCTTCCAATGATCCATCCTTTCCGCCGGTAGCTGACTTGCCCAGCATTATTCCCCGTCTACTTTCTTCTCTCCGAACCTCTGAGAAGACCTCTCCAATAGGTGGAAGAGGCTGCTTCCCAAGTATTCTGCCACGTACTTCATCAAACTAATCTCTAAGCCCTGCTAGGAAAGCATAAATACGTTCTGCTTCTACAATTTTCCTGTATCGATTACCATCTTCAATACATGTCCACTCATGATCATTGAATACATCCAATTCCTGCCACAAACGTTTCAAGGAGTGAAAGTATTTTGTGACAGTTTCCTCTCCTTGTCGCATCTTCCCCAGCTTCAAGGTTAACTCGTAGATGTGAGATTGATTACCCAAATCTGAATACATCTCACACACCGCATTCCAGAGTTCCTTTGCAGTATAATAGCCCAGATAATTTGCACCAATATCTTCTTTCATGGAGTTGGTCAACCACGTCATAATCGCTGAATTCTCTGCATCCCAGACAGCCCAAGTGGGGTCATTTGTCGCTGGTTCTGCATTATCTCCAGTCAAATAGCCAATTTTTCCTCTACCCCGTATATACATTCGAACGGATTGAGACCACCGGAAAAAAATATCACCATTCAGCTTTATGGAAGTGATCTGAATGGGATGAGCTTCGGTGGACTTTGTAAGAAGTGATGGAGGGTTGGGTGGTTGATGATTCGTCCGACATAGTGATCGAACGAAAAAAAAAATTACTCGAGGTGAATAGATGAAGAACCTTTGGGCTCTGATACCATGAAGAAAAGAATCTGTTTTCTTATTTCTCATAGAGTGATTAGAATGAGTATAAATACATGAACAAAGAACCTAAATTAGGTAAGAAACCTATTTAGGTAAAGATCCTAAGTTGCCTCTAATCTCTATCAATATCTAAATTACAGCTAACAGAATAAAAAACAAATCACATAATATCACGTAATATAATCACGTAATATAATCAGGGAGAAATTCTAGAAGATTTCCTAATACATTCCAACATTTTTGTCTCTCAACACGGTATTAGAGCTAGTTATCCCTTACGCAAAGGTGCGTGGTAAAAAAAATTCCACATGAATGTGCATAGTCAAAATTCCACGTGCAATTCATAATGTGGCTTGCATATGAGTGGGAGTGTTGAATATTGTCACATATCACCCTAAATGCTCTTTATATTCATCAGGTCTCCTTCCATGTCTCTCAACACTTTGCGAACATAGCAATAAAGTCAATGAGACAGCAAACAAAGTATACATATTAGGCTGCGAGCTCATGTCAGTTGCCAACTGCTAACAAAGAACCTTATGTGAGACCTCATGCATTGACTTCCAAACTCTAAATTCCATATCGATGGACGAGAAATGTATTGATCCAACGAAATGAAATAAAATGGATAAAAGAAAACTAGCCAGACTGACAACAATTGTGGACCTTGGCCCTCTTAAATATAAGAGCCCACCAGCATAGATCTTTGGTTTCCTCCACATCTTATTAGTTAAAACTGTCGAAATTTTACTCCTTCAGAGCATGGTAAATTATGACCCAACTATTTAGTTACAGATGAAGTTGCAAACCAAGAGCTTCGAAATTTATGACCAAGCCCAGCAACTGAAATGGATTTAGCATGCTAATAGCCTGCCAAGAACATTGATACCACAGGCTCTAATCACCATTTCAAAAGATCGTATCTGTCCTGTGGAGGTTTTATGAAGGTTTTGCAAGACTGTGGGCCCTTTAATTTTAAGAACTTGCATTTTTGGAGTAAGTTCTGACAAAAACAGATGAGTCACATTATCGCAGGGCCAACAATCACAATCTACACCTCTGGAAAAGGGGCTCCCATATAACGGCCTCCTCTCACCCAAATTAAATGTAGCATTTAAAGGGATCACACTCTTTAGTTTAAGTCAACAGAATGCAGCCCTTTTGAGCGAAACTCAGGGTTCGGTGTCTTGTTTAAAGCATGCCTTATCTGTCAGCGCAACCTGATTCCCCCTTAAGATGCTAAAAGCTACTTTTATCATTAGCAAATTAACAAACAAGAAAATGGGTGCCAAGCGGCACACTAATGTTCAAGGGAGCAAAGAAGATGAGTCCACTTGACCTTTTCGAAACAATGACAAGAAATAGGAGGTACTGGAAGATTTAAATAGAAGACTAAAGCAAGAGGTTGTCATCACTACATAAAACCCAGTTCTCCACTAGTTTGCTCAATCAGGTCACGCGCACTCCAGTCGACAGAAATAGGAAGAAAAGATCCCTTCTCGTGAGTTCTTGAATGCGGAGAATTTACATTACTTTCTACTTCAGTGTGGCTGAAACGGCACCCACATCTAACAATTATTCTACAGCCAAAGGGTTCATCAATTTCTTCCAGTTGAGCTAATTCCAGCCAACAGAAGAATCAAGTTCACTTAAATCGTTGTCACCAAAACGCAATCTAATCTTGACCTTCTGAAGAATTTTAGGAGAAATTACTCTAAAGTTTTTATTCTCCAGAGAATGAATATTTACATGAGACATCTAACATTTTTATAGCTGCTACAGCACCTTAAAAAGATAGTAAACAAATTCCTAAAAACTAACAAACAAAATCTGGAAAAATAAAATTTGGAAAATCTAGAAGATTTGGAAGATCTAGAAAATCTAAATCTAAAAGATCTGAAAAGTCTGGAAACAAAATAATTAGAAAATTCGATTATGATTTTCAACACTCCCCCTCAAGCTGGGTTATGAATGTCTATCATACCCAGCTTGCACCTTAGAGTCTCGAAACTATTTCTGGATAAAACCTTGGTCAGTATGTCCACTGTTTGATGATTGGTTGGAACATATGAGAGCTTCAAAATTCCTTGCTCGAGTTTTTCTTTAATGAAATGTCGATCAATCTCCACATGCTTTGTTCTATCATGATGAACCGGGTTCTTGGCAATCTCAATAGCAGCTTTGTTGTCACATAATAATGACATAGGATTGGTATTAGTGAATCCTAGTTCATTTAATATTCTTCTCAGCCATATGCCTTCACATATTCCTTGACACATTGCTCTAAACTCCGCTTCAGTGCTGCTCCTAGCAACAACAGGTTGCTTCTTGCTTCTCCAAGTAACCATGTTGCCCCACATGAAGGTACAATACCCTGTTGTCGACCTTTGGTCCATGAGAGATCCAGCCCAATCTGCATCCGTGAATATCTCTACGTTTCTCTCATCCGTTTTCTTAAAGTAGAGCCCTCTTTCAGGACTTTTCTTCAAGTACTGTAAGATTCGAAAAACTGCATGCATGTGTTTCTCTGTTGGTCGGTTCATGTATCTAGTAACCATACTTATTGCGAGTATGCGAGAGATAGATCAGTTTGCCAACTAATCTTTGATACCTCCCTTTGTCCGTTAATAGTCCTTCTTCCATCTCGGTTTTATTTGTAGAATCCATGGGTGTGTCAGCTAGTTTACACCCAAGCATACCAGTTTCCTTCAAAAGATCAAGAGTATATTTGCATTGGGAAATTGCAATTCATTTCCGTGACCGAGCTACCTCCATACCTAGGAAGTATTTGAGTTGACCTAGATCTTTAACCTCGAATTCTTCTGCTAGGATATTCTTCAGTTTTTCAATCTCCTCCAGATTGTCACCAGTTAGGATTATATCATCGACATATACAATCATTACTGCTCTTTTACCTTCAGCTGACTTCTTGACAAACATTGTATGATCTGTTTGACATTGAATGAAATTCAGCTTCTTAACGACCCTTGTTAACCTTTCGAACCAAGCACAAGGTGATTGCTTGAGGTCATATAGGGATTTCTCGAGTTTGCATACCTTGTTGAAGCTCTCTTTAGTGTCAATTCCTGGTGGAACCTCCATAAAGACTTCTTCCTCCAATTCCCCATTCAAGAAGGCATTCTTTATGTCTAATTGATGTAGGGGCCAGTCCAAGTTAGCTGCAAGGGAGAGCAACACCCGAATGAAGTTTAGTTTGGCCACCGGAGCGAAGGTTTCTTCGTAGTCTATACCATATGATTGTGTGAATCCCTTAGCAACCAACCTTACCTTTTAATGATCAACACTACCATCAGCATTATGCTTAACTGTAAAGACCCACTTACATCCTACCAATTTCTTCCCAGCTGGCAATTCTATATATTCATAAGTGTTATTCTTTTCAAGTGCATGAATTTTCTCAATAACCGCTTTTTTCCACTCGGATTGAGCAAGTGCCTCCTGAATATTCTTGGGAATTTGAATGTTGTTTAACGTTGAAACAAATACCTTGTATTTAGGAGACAACTTTTCATAAGACACAAAATTGTTAATGGGATGTTGAGTGCATTGTCTCTTCCCTTTCCTAAGAGCAATGGGCTGATCAAGATCATCAAGTACAACAAAATTTTCTGAGCTTATAGGAGCATTACCTTCATTTATTGTGGGTCTTGAACTCAGGTCTGTCTCTTGAGCCGGCTTTGATGTAATACGGTCCTCCAACTCCTTTTGAGTTTTCCGCCTAGAGTAGACAATTACCTCTTTATTTTTGTCTTGTGTAGCATCTTGAATTGGTAGACACGAAAGACTTTCGGATGTTGGATGACTCTCGGATGTTGGAATGGGTAGACACGGAAGACAAGCAGAATTGGTATTTGTTTGTTGTGACCCGAGTGAATGAAAAGTGTCCCAAAAATAATATTCCTCACAACTCTCCCCCTGAATGGTATTTTTGGAGTGAAATGGCTGGTGCTCAAAGAAGGTAACATCCATGGTGGTATAAAAAACGCTTTGTTTGTGGGCAATAACACTTATATCCACTTTGATTTGGAGCGTATCCTAGAAACACACATTTGAGAGACTTAGGATCTAGCTTGCTACGATGTTGCTGATTTATATGAACAAAAGTTATGCAACCGAATACTTTGAGTGGGATATGTGAGGCAAAACGAATATGTGGGTAGCTACGAAGTAGACTCTGAAATGGTGTTTGGAAATCTAGGACACGGGAAGGCATACGATTGATGAGATATGTGGCTGTCAACACTACTTCTCCCCAAAAATGTTTAGGAACATGGGTGGTTAACATAAGAGAACGAGCGACTTCCAAAAGATGCCTATTTTTCCTCTCCGCTACTCCATTTTGTTGTGGAGTGTCTACACAAGAGCTAATATGTATGATACCATGGCTGTTTAGATATGACCCGAGCTGTGAGTGAAAGTATTCTCTCCCATTATCTGTTTTGAAAACTTGGATTTTTGTGCTGAATTGGGTTTGGATCATTAGGTTGAAGGTTTGAAAAATTTGGCCAATATCTGATTTTTCTTTCATTAGGAAAAGCCAAGTGAGTCTTGTGTGATCATCAATGAAAATAACAAACCACATAAAACCAGAAAATGTTATTGACACGAGAAGGTCTCCAAATATCGCTATGAATAATATGAAATGGATGAGAAGACTTATAAGATTGCAAAGGATATGAACTACAAGTATGTTTGGATAATTGACACACCTCACATTGAAGTTTTATTGAATCTTTATTGAACAAAGAAGGTGGCAACCTTTTTAAGTACGAGAAATTTGGATGACCTAACCTATAGTGCCACAATCTTACATCACTCTCTTCTTTAGCACGAGATGCTACACATGACATCTTCTTGTTTTTCCATTCTGAGGCATTAACTCGTAGAAGGTAGAGACCCGCATCCATCTTAGCACTACCAATCGTCATCCCCGAGTTCAAAACCTGAAATTCACATGAGTGTGGGAAAAATTTAGTAATGCAGCCTAAATCTTTGGTTAACTTGCTGATGGAGAGAAGATTATAGCTGAGTTTGGGAATAAATAATACTGAATTCAGTGTTATATCTTTTGAAATAACCACTGATCCAACACCAGCCACCTTTGAGCAAGAACCATCAGCAATTCGAACACTAGTGCCATTTTGACATGGATTGTACTCGTTGAACACCGTGATATCTCCGGTCATGTGGTCGGATGCTCCTGAGTCTACAACCCAAGAGGTGATCTTCTCCTGTTTAGCACTAAAGGCATTTAGAGAATTACCTCGTTGAGCTATCGTTGCTATACTAACCCCTTCTGGATGGGTTGCCTTCTAAATTGATTCTTGTAGCAGCTTTTTTAGCATCTCCAATTGCTCTTTGTTGAAGGGACTTGAATCTACCGAAGCGATTGTTTCGGTTTGGACTACATTGCTTTTGCTCTCTCGATTTTGAGTAGGATGTGAGGCTGATGGCTTCCAATCATCTGGCCGACCATGAATTTTCCAGCATGTGTCTTTTGTGTGACCCGTTCGTTTGCAATGATCACACCATGGACGACCACCCCTTCGCTGGTTGTTGTTGTTTGATTGAGTGCCTCGACTGTAGGATGGTTGAGATCCTCGAGCTATTAGAGCAGAATTTGCTGGATTGGTCTGGTTGTTTGAAGAACCAAGCATCACCTTTCGCCGAGTCTCTTCTCTCCTGACCTCAGCAAAAACTTCTCGTACACTAGGTAGGGGCTTTATGCTCAGAATTCGTCCACGTACCTCATCAAGCTCTTGATTCAAGCCTAACAAAAATTTGTAGATGCGTTCTCGATCTTGAATCTGCTTGTACCGCTTGCTATCTTCAGGACAACTCCACATCATATCTTCCAGCATGTCAAGTTGCTGCCAATGACGTATGAGTTGGTTAAAATAATCAGTGACAGAAGATTCCCCTTGCCTTAGGTCATGGAGAATGCCCTTGATCTCGAAAATGGCCGAGGTGTTATCTTTGTTTGAATAAGTTTCATGAACAGCATCCCAAATCTCTTTTGCTGTCTTGTAGTACATGAAATTCTCCCCTGTTTCATTTGTCATTGAATTCAGCAGCCAGCACATCACCATGTTATTTTCTGCCTTCCATGTTCGATAATTTGGGCTTGTCTCCTCAGGTTGTACGGCAACTCCAGTTAGGTAATCTTCTTTACCTTTTCCGCAAATGAAAATCATGATAGAATGGGACCATTGATTGAAGTTGTGACCGGTAAGTTTATGACCGGTGATGAGAAGGGTTCCACCTTCGGATACATTGATAGGTTGGATAATGTGAGGAGAGTTCTGAGCTCTAGGGTCTGAGGTTTCACTCTCAACCTCGCTTGCCATGGCAGCTCTAGGGTATTTTGTCATGGTGGAAACCTTCGGAAATAAGGTAGAAGAGAATGGTCCTGATTGTGCTCTGATACCATGAAGAATTTTAGGAGAAATTACTCTGAGTTTTTATTCTCCAGAGAATGAATATTTACATGAGACATCTAACATTTTTATAGCTGCTACAGCACCCTAAAAAGGTAGTAAAGAAATTCCTAAAAACTAACAAACAAAATCTGGAAAATCTAGAAGATCTGGAAGATCTGGAAAATCTAGAAGATCTGGAAAGTCTGGAAACAAAATAACCAGAAAATTTGATTATGATTTTCAACACCTTCTTTCATGCATTTGCAATTAAATGCCAGAAAAAACCAACAAAATAGAGCACCATGAAAGGCGCTGCACCCACCATTCGAAGGGGCAAACAAATCCATACTAGTACATCAAGGAAACTAAGTAAGTAACATAATAATTTAGATAATAAACCGCGGGTGTTTGATCAAGAATGCAGACCAACCTATTGCAGGGTGTGTCCTGGCTCGGAATATGAAGGAGATCAGAGGACACAGAGGCCAAGTGACCACACCACATTTGGGCTTCAACCTGCCCCGACATGGCTAAATTTAGCAACTCATCCTCGCCTTTTGAGGAAGCTGTGACATTCCGGGGTTCAACATTCTGAATTGGCGGGGGCTCTCCAAATTTCAAGATATAGGCAGCTTCATAAACGGGCCGCAACTGTGGAACCACTTGCGCGTTTATATACGAATTGCAGGAGAAGCACCACACCGATAGATCACTGACTCCAGATAAATAGAGTCAAGTTATAGGAGCATGAAAAAAGAGCCATAAACTCAAAATAAAATTTGGAGAGCACCTGAAGCCGAGCGCGAGGCAGTGGCTTGTTTGCTGGTAATGCTGGAGCATATGCTTGTTCACATATCGGCTGCAAAGCACTTCCTTGCAACACAGACACAACCAGTTCCCGCTTGGGTGACGACACCTAGGAGAGCAAAGGAAAAGCCAATGATGACATTTCTCCATTACAGAATAACAAATTCCAGTTCTACTTATACTAACGTTAAATTTCTTTTGCAATCACTGAACCGTCGTGATTTTTTTTAATAGGCCATCCAATTTTGATTTCAATCACCCAATGCCACACACTTTCGTCTCTTGGAAATTATAGGGTAATCAGAATCTGACCAATCTTTTTACTGAATTAACGACATGACGGATGCACGGCTAATGCTTTGAATGACACGTCATTAGCATGTGGCTGCCACATCAGCATGTTGCAGGAAAATCAACTAGAGCTTCAGTCCTAGTGCATTACTTTAAAAAATAAAAAAATAAGGTTTAATGCATTGGATGATCCGAATCAACATTTAGTAACCGAATAACAAAATCTAATAAGTTCAACTTCAATGACCATAGACGAAATTTATCCCCACTCTAAACTCCAACCAACTTGTTAAAATGAAGATAACATTATGAGGCCTCCATCGAGAACTAGTTATGTCCACCATGGATCATTTATGATTCTTTTATGGAAGGACTACAACTCTTTCACCAAAAGATTTTCGGATGAGTAGAGGACAAATTTTAACATAGAGCATAGCATGCATGAGGGACTAGAGGCTAAAAGCAACCGAAGGATACAAAGAAAAGATCATTGCAAGTCTGTACCAGTATAGCTTCAGGAACATAGCAGTAAAGTCAATGAGACATCAAACAGAGTATACATATTAGGCTGCGAGCTCATGTCAGCTGCCAACTGAGGAAAAAGAACCTGAGGTGAGACCTCATGCATTGACTTCCAAACTCCAAATTGCATATTGGTGGACGTGAAATTTTCTGATCCAACGAAATGAAAAAAAATGGAGAAACGAAAACAAGCCTAACTCACAATAATTGTGGACCTTGGCTCTCTTAAATGTTAGATCCTACTGGCAGAGATCTTGGTTTCCATCACATCTTATTAGCTAAAACTGTCGAAATTTTACTCTTTTCTGGCATGATAAATCATGACTCAACTGCCTAGTTACAGGTGAAGTTGCGAACCAACAGGTTCGAAATTTATGACCAAGCCTAGCAACTGAAATGGATTGAGTATGCTAACAGCTTGCCATGAACGTTGATATCACAGGCTCTAATCACCATTTCGAAAGATCGAATCTGTCCTGTGGAGTTTTCATGAAGGTTTTGCAAAACGGTGGCTCCTCCAAATTTAAGAACTTGCATTTTTGGAGTAAGTTCTGACAAAAACAGATGAGTCACATTAGCGCTGGACCTGCAATCCCAATCTACACCTCTAGAAAAGGGGCTCTCATAAAACAACTTTCTCTCGGCCAAATTAAATGTAGCATTTAAAGGCGATCGCACTCTTTAGATTGAATCTACAGAGTGCAGCCCTTTAGAGCGAAACTCAGGGTTCGCTATCCTGCTTGAAGCATGCCTCATCTGTTTGTGCAACACGATTCCCCCCTTAAGAGCCTAAAAGTTCATTTTATCTTTAGCAAATTAACAAACAAGAAAATGGGTGCCAAGCCGCACACTACCGTTCAAGGGGGCAAAGAAGATGGGTCTACTTGACCCTTTCAAAACAATGACAGGCAATAGGAGGTTACTGGAAGATTTAGGTAGAAGACTAAAGCAAGAGGTTGTCATCACGACATAAAACCCAGTTCTCCACCAGTTTGCCCAATCTGGTCACCCCCACTCCAGTCGACAGAAATAGGAAGAAAAGATCCCTTCTTGTGAGTTCTTGAGCGCGGAGAATTTACACTACTTTCTCCTTCAGTGCGGTTTAAATTGCACCCACATCTAACATTTTTCCTCTTTCTAAAGGGTTAATCAATTTCTTCCACTTGAGCTAATTCCAGAAAATAGAAGAACGAATTTCACTTAAATTTTTGTCACCAATATGCGATCTGATCCTCACCATCTTTCTTGCTTTTGCAATTAAATGCCAGCAACAACCAACAACATAGAGCGCCATGAAAGGCGACACTACACCCACCTTTCGAAGGGGCAAACAAATCCATACTAGTCCATCAAGGAAACCAAGCAAGTGACAGAATAATTTGGACAATCAAACGTGGGTGTTTGATCAAGAACGTAGACCCACCTATTGCAGCATGTGTCCGGGCTCGGAATGTGAAGGAGATCAGAGGACAGAGAGGCCAAGTGACCACACCACGTTCGAGCTTCAACTCGCCCCGACACAGCTATATTCAGGAACTCATCCTCTCCCTTTGAGGAAGCTGTGACATTCCGGAGTTCAACATTCCGAATTGGCGGTGGCTCTCCAAATTTCAAGATATAAGCA
The DNA here is from genome assembly GCA_014182405.2 of Eucalyptus sideroxylon. Taxonomy (NCBI): domain Eukaryota; kingdom Viridiplantae; phylum Streptophyta; class Magnoliopsida; order Myrtales; family Myrtaceae; genus Eucalyptus; species Eucalyptus sideroxylon. The sequence goes on along the minus strand of CM024554.2, from coordinate 27,787,521 downwards.
GCTTCATAAACAGGCTGCAACTGTGGAACCACTTGCGCCTTTATATACGAATTGCAGGAGAAGCACCACACCGATAGATCACTGACTCCAGATAAAAAGAGCCAGTTATAGGAGCATGAAAAAGAGCCATAAAGTCAAAATAAAATTTAGAGAGCACCTGAAGCCGAGCGCGAGGCAGTGGCTTGTTTGCTGAAAATGCTGGAGCATATGCTTGTTCACAAATCGGCTGCAGAGCACTTCCTTGCAACACAGACACAACCAGTTCCCGCTTGGGTGACGACACCTAAGAGTGCAAAGGAAAAGCCAAGGATGACATTTCTCTATGTCAGAATAACAAATTCCAATTCTACTTATACTAACGGTAAATTTCTTCTACAATCACTGAACGGTCGTGATTTTTTCGAACTGGCCATCCAATTTGGATTTCAATCACCCAATGCCTCACCTTCTTTCTTGCTTTTGCAATTAAATGCCAGCAACAACCAACAACATAGAGCGCCATGAAAGGCGACACTACACCCACCTTTCGAAGGGGCAAACAAATCCATACTAGTGCATCAAGGAAACCAAGCAAGTGACAGAATAATTTGGACAATCAAACGTGGGTGTTTGATCAAGAACGTAGACCAACCTATTGCAGCATGTGTCCGGGCTCGGAATGTTAAGGAGATCAGAGGACAGAGAGGCCAAGTGACCACACCACGTTCGAGCTTCAACTCGCCCCGACACAGCTATATTCAGGAACTCATCCTCTCCCTTTGAGGAAGCTGTGACATTCCGGATTGGCGGTGGCTCTCCAAATTTCAAGATATAGGCAGTTTCATAAACGGGCTGCAACTGGGGAACCACTTGCGTCTTTATATATGAATTGCAGGAGAAGCACCACACCGATAGATCACTGACTCCAGATAAATAGAGCCAGTTATAGGAGCATGAAAAAGAGCCATAAAGTCAAAATAAAATTTAGAGAGCACCTGAAGCCGAGCGCGAGGCAGTGGCTTGTTTGCTGAAAATGCTGGAGCATATGCTTGTTCACAAATCGGCTGCAGAGCACTTTCTTGCAACACAGACATAACCAGTTCCCGCTTGGGTGACGACAGCTAAGAGTGCAAAGGAAAAGTCAAGGATGACATTTCTCTATTCCAGAATAACAAATTCCAATTCTACTTATACTAACGGTAGTCGTGATTTTTTCAAAGAGGCCATCCAATTTGGATTTCAATCACCCAATGCCACACACTTTCGTTTCTTGGAAATATAGGGTAATCAGAATCTGACCATTCTTTTTACTGAATTAACGACATGACAGATGCACAGCTAATGCTTTGAATGACACGTCATTAACATGTGGCTGCCAGATCAGCATGTCGCAGGAAAATCAACTAGAGCTTCAGTCCTAGTGCATTACTTTAAAAATAAAAAATAAGGTCTAGTGCATCGGACGATCCAAATCAACGTTTAGTAACCAAATAACAAAATCTAGTAAGTTCAACTTCGATGACCATAGACGAAATTTATCCCCGCTCTAAACTCCAACCTGCTTGTTAAAGTGAAGATAACATAATGAGTCCTCCATCGAGCACAAGTTATGTCCAGCATGGATCATGTATGATTCTGTTATGGGAGGACTGCAACTCTTTGACTAAGAGATTTTTAGATGAGTAGAGAACAAATTTCTACATACAGCATAGCATAATTGAGGGACTAAACGCTAAAAGCAACCGAAGGTTACAAAGAAAAGATAATTGCATGTCTCTACCAGTATAGCTTCGGGAACATAGCAGTAAAGTCAAAGAGACATCAAACAAACTATACATATTAGGCTATGAGCTCATGTCAGTTGCCAACTGACAACAAAGAACCTTAGGTGAGACCTCAAGCATTGACTTCCAAACTCCAAATTGAATATTGGTGGATGTGAAATGTGCTGATCCAATGAAATGAAATAAAAATGGAGAAAAGAAAACAAGCCCGACTCACAATAATTGTGGACCTTGGCTCTCTTAAATGTTAGAGCCTACTGGCAGAGATCTTGGTTTCCACCACATCTTATTAGTTAAAACTATCGAGATTTTACTCCTTTCTAGCATGGTACATCATGACTCAACTGCCTAGTTACAGATGAAGTTGCAAACAAGAGGTTCAAAATTTATGACCAAGCCTAGCACCCGAAATGGATCTAGTCTGCTAAAAGCTTGCCAAGAACATTGATATCACAGGCTCTAATCACCGTTTCAAAAGATCAATCACCGTTTCAAAAGATCTTATCTGTGCTGTGGAGGTTTTATCAGGGTTTTGCAAGACTATGGGTCCTCTAATTGTAAGAACTCGCATTTTTGGAGTAAGTTCCGATGAAAACCGATGAGTCACTTTAGCACTGGACCAGCATTCCCAATCTACACCTCTATAACAGGGGCTCTCATAAAACGGCCTCCTCTCAACCAAATTAAATATAGCATTTAAGGGTGATCACACTCTTTAGATTTAGTCTACAAAATGCAACCCTTTAGAGCGAAACTTGGGGCTCGGTATCTTGTTTAAATTATGCCTCATCGGATAGTGCAACCTGATTCCCCCCTTAAGATGCTAAAAGCTCCTTTGATCTTTAGCAAATTAACAAACAAGAAAATGGGTGCCAAGCCACACACTATCTTTCAAGGTGGCAAAGAAGATGAGTCTACTTAACCCTTTCAAAACAATGACAGGAAATAGGAGGTACTGGAAGATTTAGATAGAAGACTAAAGCAAGAGGTTGTCATCATTACATAAATCCCAGTTCTCCACTAGTTCGCCCAATCAGGTCACGCACATGCCAGTCGATAGAAACAAAAGAAAAGCTCCCTTCTCGTGAGTTCTTGAACGCGAAGAATTTACACTACTTTCTCCTTCAGTGTGGCTGAAACGGCACCCACATCTAACATTTTTCCTCCTGCCAAAGTGTTCATCAATTTCTTCCACTTGAGCTAATTGCAGCCAACAGAAGAATCAATTTCACTTAAATTTTTGTCACCAATACGCAATATGATCTTGACCTTCTTTCTTGCATTTGGAATTCAATGCCAGCAAGAACCAACAACATAGAGCACCAAGAAAGGCGACACCGCACTCACCATTTGAAGGGGCAAACAAATCCATACTAGTGAATCAATGAAACCAAGCAACAGCATAATATGGACAATCAACCGGGGGTGTTTAAGCAAGATTGCAAACCAACCTATTGCAGGGTGTGTCCGGGCTCGGAATGCAAAGGAGATCAGAGGACAAAGAGGCCAAGTGATCACACCATGTTTGAGCTTCAACCTGCCCCGACACGGTTACATTCATCAACTCATCCTTGCCCATTGAGGAAGCTATGACATTCTGGAGTTCAACATTCCAAACTAGCGGGGGCTCTCCAAATTTCAAGATATAGGCAGCTTCATAAACGGGCCACAACTGTGGAACTACTTGTGCATTTATATACGAATTGCAGGAGAAGCACCACACCGATAGATCACTAACTCCAGATAAATAGAGTCAGTTATAGGAGCATCAAAAAGACCATAAAGTCAAAATGAAATTTTGAGAGCACCTGAAGCCGAGCGCAAGGCAGTGGCTTGTTTGCTGATAATGCTGGAGCATATGCTTGTTCACGTATCGGCTGCAGAGAACTTCCTTGCAACACAGACACAACCAGTTCTCGCTTGGGTGATGACACCTAGAAGAGCAAGGGAAAAGCCAATGATGACATTTCTCTATTTCAGAATAACAAATTCCAGTTCTACTTATACTGACGTTTAATTTCTTCTGCAATCACTGAACCCTCGTGATTTTTCAAACAGGCCATCCAATTTTGATTTCAATCACCTGATGCCATACACTTTCGTTTCTTGGAAATTATAGTGTAATCCGAATCTGGCCAATCTTTTTACTGAATTATCAAATTGACGGACGCATGGCTAATGCTTTAAATGACATGTCATTAACATGTGGCTGCTGCATCAGCATTTTGCAGAAAAATTAACCAGATTTTCAGTCTTAATGCATTACTTTAAAAAAAATAATAAGGTTTAATGCATTGGATGATCCAAATCGACATTTAGTAACCAAATAACAAGATCTAATAAGTTCAACTTCAATGACCATAGACAATTTATCCCCACTCTAAACTCCAACCAACTTGTTAAAGTGAAGATAATATTATGAGGCCTCCATCGAGCACTAGTAATGTCCAGCATGGATCATGTATGATTCTTTTATGGAAGGACTACAACTCTTTCACCAAAAGATTTTCGGATGAGTAGAGGACAAATTTCGACATACAGCATAGCATGCTTGAGGGACTAGACACTAAAAGCAACCGAAGGTTACAAAGAAAAGATCATTGCAAGTCTGTACCAGTATAGCTTCAGGAACATAGCAGTAAAGTCAATGAGACATCAAACAAAGTATACATATTAGGCTGCGAGCTCATGTCAGCTGCCAACTGAGGAAAAAGAGCCTGAAGTGAGACCTCCTGCATTGACTTCTAAACTCCAAATTGCATATTCGTTGATGTAAAATGGGCTGATCCAATGAAATGAAATAAAATAAAATGGAGAAAAGAAAACAAGCCTGACTCACAATAATTGTGGACCTTGGCTCTCTTAAATGTAAGAGCCTACAGGCAGAGATCTTGGTTTCCTCCACATCTTATTAGTTAAAACTGTCGAATTTTACTCCTTTCTAGCATGATAAATTACTACGCAACTACCTAATTACAGGTGAAGTTGCGAGCCAAGAGGTTCGAAATTTATGACCAAGCCAAGAACATTGATATCACAGGCTCTAATCACCATTTCAAAGGGTCGTATCTAACCCATGGAGGTTTTATGAAGGTTTTGCAAGACTGTGGGTCCTCTTATTTGAGAACTTGTAATTTTGGAGTAAGTTCTGATGAAAGCAGATGAGTCACATTAGAGCAGGACCCGCAATCCCAATTTATAGCTCTGGAAAAGGGGCTCCCAAAAAGGGCTTCCTCTCATCCAAATTAAATGCAGCACTTAAAGGTGATCGCACTCTTTAGATTTAGTCTAGAATGCAACAATTTAGAGCGAAACTCAGGGTTTGGTACAGCTCACTTTGGATCGTATCCTGTTTAAAGCATGTCTTATCTATCAGTGCATCTTGATCGCCCTCTTAAGATGCTAAATTCTCCTTTATCTTTAGCAGATTAACAAAAATGAAAATTGGTGCCAAGCCACACACTATCATTCAAAGGGGCCAAAAAAGATGAGTCTACTTGACCCTTTCAAAACAATGACGGAAAATAGGAGATGCTGGAAGATTTAGATAGAAGACTAAAGTAAGAGGTTGTCATCACCACACAAAAACCCCGTTCTTTACTATTTCGTCCAATCAGGTCATGCGCACCCCAATTGAAAGAAACAGGAAGAAAATCTTCCTTCTCGTGAGTACTTGAGCACGGAGAATTTAGAGTTCTTTTTCCTTCAGTTTGACTGAAACCACACACACACATCAAACATTTTTCATCCTACCAAAAGGTTGATCAATTTCTTCCAATTGAGCTAATTCCAGCCAACAGAAGAATCAGTCTCACTTAAATCTTTGTCAGCAATATGCATCTCGACCTTATTTCTTGCATTTGCAATCAAATGCCAGCAACAATTAACAACATAGAGCACCTGAAAGGTGAAACCGAACTCACCATTCGAAGGGGCACAAAAATCCATATTAATGCATCAATCAAAGCAAGCAAGATCGTAGACCGCAGGTGTTTGATCAAGATCATAGACCAACCTATTGCAGGGGGTGTCAGGGGTTGGAATGTGTATTAGATCAGACGACAGAGAAGCCAAGTGATCACACCACGTCCGAGCTTCAACCCACCCTGACTCGGCTCCATCCAGCAACTCATCCTCACCTTCATCGGTTGAAATGGGTTGAGCGCGAGTTATCGAAACAGCGAAGGAAGACGAAGTGGGAGCTTTGTACGCCATTTCTGACCAGCTATCTAGCTCTGCAAAGTCGAGCATGAGCTTTTCCTCTCTTCAAGCCCTCCCACGTCCAGCTTCATGAGCTGATGATTAATGGACCATTGGGCTTGGCTGGTGCCTTTATTAATAAAATTAAGTGATTATATCAGAAAAAAACTCTAAATTAGTATGTTTATGATAAATTTATTTCAAATTAATTTTTAGATTCCAAAAACTCTAAAGCTACGTGATGTAAACTTATCATGTCAATTTAGTTATTATCATGTGTCATTCAATTTAGTAGTTTCATGATAACATTTGACAAAAGCTGACGAAGATAAATAAGTATGTTTATGATAAATTTATTTCAAATTAATTTTTAGATTTCAAAAACTCTAAAGCTACGTAATGTAGACTTATCATGTCAATTTAGTTATTATCATATGTCATTCAATTTAGTAGTTTCATGGTAACGTTTGACAAAAGCTGACGAAATAAATAAGTATGTTTATGATAAATTTATTTCAAATTAATTTTTAGATTCCAAAAACTCTAAAGCTACGTGATGTAGATTTATCATGTCAATTTAATTATTATCATGTGTCATTCAATTTAGTAGTTTCATGGTAACATTTGACAAAAGCTGACGAAGATAAATAAGTCATGAGTATACTAATTTTTGGTATCTAAAAAATAGTTTAAGGTAAATTTATTATAAATTTACTAATTTGAGATTTTTCTTGATATTAACCATAAAATTAAATCAGGATTTGATAAGAAAACGATAAGACGATAATGCAAAATTTAAAACCCGCTTGTAAACCTATAGATATTATTTATGTTTAGAATGATCCGTCGAAATTGAAAAAGAAAAAGCAAACATTAAATCAAAACATTTCGGACAAAATATTCACCAATGGTGCTGCTAAGATGAACACATGAGTCGAAGGTACAAGCCAGTGGCAAAAATTTTGTTTGTCGATAAGCTCATGTAATTTGAGAAACAGTCCACTTTAAAAAAAAAGTTAATATCCTGAAAAACCCCAAACTTGTACACTTATAACAAATTTACCCCAAACTATTTTTTTGACCATGAAAAACCCCAAACCGGTACACCTGTGATAAATTTACCCTGACTAACCATAAAAAACCGTAAATTGGTGTAATTTACCCCAAACTAATTTATTCGACCGCAAAAAACCCAAACTGATAAATTTGTGAAAAATATACCCTTCGCTAAATTGGATTTATACCAAAAAAAAATCATAAAAATTGTAAACTCTGACAAACGGATCGTAAAATCCCAAATTAATATACTAGTCAATTGTCACTTGTCATTTAACTTAATAATTTGATAATAAAATTTAACGAAAACTAACAAAAGGTAAATTTGTCTTAAGTGTACCAATTTGGAATAAATTTGTCAAAGGTATACTAGTTTGGGGTTTTTTGTGGTCAAAAAAATAGTAATTTGGGTAAATTTGTCACAAGTGTACTAGTTTTTGGGTTTTTCAGGGTATTAACCCAAAGAAAAATACCCCCTCCTTTTCTCGTTCTTTCTTTTTTACAAGATTGCCCTTAATTTCTTTTTTAAGTGTTAATTAAACAAAAATAACCAGTCTGAGTCACGAAACTTCCCTGCATATCATTTACACCCAAATGCATCTAAACACATAAGCATTCTTTTTCGTGCTAATTGGCATATATATATCATCATCGATCTGGTGATTCAACCGATTGACTCTCAAACCGAAATCCCGACCAGTTTTTGACAGGTCCATGTTTGGAAAAATTGCTTGACAAGATTACAAATTCCGATTATGATACGTGGCCATTTGTGGCCACCTCTAATAACGATGATGTTGTGATGATGTGGAGCGGTGAGTGGCACAAATGATATGGTGGTTACTTGATGCTGACACCATCTTTCTGAGGACGAAGCTGGCACGGATAAAAAAAAAAGAGAGACTAGTAACACATGAACTAGGTTTAAGTTTGTGGTCTTGACCATCCTGCCGCATGTGGCAGCGATCCGAGTCTTTGTTTCCAGTGTTCAACTCGGAGGACAATTACTTGTCCGATGGGTGGTTCGTTGAGTAGCAAGCACCGAAGGACAGCATGCTATGATGGCAAAGATTTGGACAAGTTGTGTCGTCCCAGCACGTGAGGTTTTCGTCCATGGTGGAGTTGAGTCGCAGTTGGCGTCGATTCAATAACATGGCTCTAGGGTTCAAAGCCTCTCGCAGTGAATTGTGGTGAAAACGATCTAAGTGGGTGGTGACTTATTTCAATTGAAGGGTTATATCGGCAAGAGACAGATAACTAAAGGCCTTTTTGTATGTCACCGGAATACTATATACAAGTAATTGCGATCATTTATATATAACCTAAACTAGTATAGTATAGATGCATGATATCATGATTTTAGACATAATCTAACTATATACAATATACACGCTATATTCCACATGTGTGAAAGATTTGGTAATTTGTGGATGATGTGCATGACAAATAATCTATCGAATTGTAACCTTTTTCATAAATTATTGATTTCAATATGATATTACTGTTAAAAGGTCGTAGTCCAAAGGATATAAAATAGTTATTAGGCCTTAATTTGGAGGGAAGTTTTTGGCTCATAATTTTATCAGATATATGGATGTCTCTTTATATTAACTTTAGGCTTTTTCTCTTTTTTGACTTTTTAGAGTTCGCAATCAGGTCTTGATTTAGCGTGAAACATCTCAAAATTTTAAAACTAGGATAGGGAAATTCAAAGATGGCGTTTTAATTTGGTTTGTAGCAACAACAAAAATTTTTCTATAAATATGTTGGGTTGTTGTGCGTGTATCTTTTGCAATATTGCTAGGTACTTGGATTTAATGGTTGAATGTGGAAATAAAGAAGAGTTGAATAAGCGATTACGTAATTGTTCATGAAATTCTTGTCCATTTGTCAGCTTTGAAAGACACGGCAAAAAGCAAAAGGTGGTTTTCACGATTTTAGACATAATCTAACTAAATGTGAGAGTACTCTTCAGGCTGGTTGGAAAGTGACTTTTGCGAAGTCCCAAGTGCCGGTACCCTTTACATGCCCTTTTCTTAAGATAAAATAATTTTTTTGCACGTTGGTTCTAACTTGAAAACGAGTTGTTCGACTTCAAAACGGGGCGAACTTGATTTCATTTTTTGGCTTTTTCCAGGTGCAAGGTGTGCCAGGCTTTGAAATGAAATGATGGAGAAATTCAAGTGTGAGGTATAAAATTCTTGAAAATTAAAGTGCAAAGGAAAAGTGAACTTTGAGGAAGATGTTACGGAAGTGAATTAAATGAACTTATTGAAATTGCATGTCTCCCTCTTCCTTTTTTCTTTCCACCTCTTCCACGCCTCCTCTGTTTCTCTCTCTTGCTTTTCTTTTCTTTTGCCGACCCTAAGAGCCTACATGATAACGGTTTTATTTCTCTCGATTTCTTTTTTTTCATTCCCCGAAATAAAAAAAGAAAATAAATCCATTTGGTAATGTCAACTAATTTTTTATTCCCAAAAATAAAAAAAGTGGCTGGATAATAGATTTAGAATAAAAACAAGAAGTTAGAAGGTAGAAAAAAGTAACTTCTTATTTCTGGAAACAATTTCTAAAAATAAACCCTTTTTTTCTATTCTATTTCTCTTTATTTCTTCTTCCTTGCCCCGATCATCGCCTTTAAATCTATCGCTGCTCGCGCCACTGCCGACTGTCAACACATGATTGCCAACTTACACCACTTGCTGCTCGACCATTGTAGGCCACTAGTTGCCGGACACTATCTCGATGCGGGGCTGATTGCCGCCTGCCTCCCGTCACTCACCATCCTCCGCCGGCCGTTAGCACCGATTGTCGACCGCCACCAAAGGGGGCCGCTTGCAACCACCGATTGTCGGAGGTAGGCGGCGGCGGGAGGCGATCAACAGACGGAGGGCGGTGACAGTCAGGCGACCAGCAACGGTCATCGATTAGTGTTCGATGATCAGCGAGCAATAAGAAAAAACGAAAAAATACAAAAATTATTAATTATACCAAACACATTCTTTTTCCTTTTTTATTCTGAGAATAGAAATTTTATATAGTTACTAAATATGTTATTTTATTTAGAAATTGTTCTAGAAAGTAGAAATAGAAAATAACAATTTTTCAAAAGAAATTATTCTTCAAAACAAAAATGTTATCATCCGCAACCTAACTTTCACTTTGTGTTCCTCTTTCTTGGCCATGAAGAAAAGTTTACACCTTTTCTTTTTCGAGCTGTCTTTGGCAATATTATCTACTGAAAGAACGCCCGCCCCCACCCCCCAGCGGGAAGTCCCACTTGACTTCCTTGGCCATGAAGAAAAGCTTACGCCTTTTCTTTTTCGAGCTCTCTTCAGCAATATTATATGCTAAAAAGTAAAGCTTATACCTTTTCTTTTTCGAGCTCTTTTTGGCAAAATTATATGCTGAAAAATCACCCCCACTTGGATTTCTTGGCCATGAATAAAAACTTACGCCTTTTCTTTTTCAAGCTCTCTTTGGCAATATTATTTGCTGAAAAATCGCCCCTGAGAATCCTTTGCTTTTTTATGCCCAAGATTTTATTGTTTTCTTTAGGCCGTGAAATCCAGTCCTTCAATGCCGAGATTGCTCCCTCGTCAAAATGGAAACTGCATGTCCCTTTCCTTCTTTGATTCTCCTTTGCCTTTTCTTATTGCCCTTGAATGGCCACGCTTCCTTTCCCTTCATTAGGCCAAGTTTGATTAGCTTAGGGCCGGGCTCCCGCCAGCTCAATTTTGGAACCTCAAGTGAGTTTAGGACTCATTTCGCATATTGGGCCATCTATCGAGCCAATCCCAAAGAAACTCATAGCTCGATCCTTGCTTTCCTCGATGTGAATGCTTTACACCAAATTGATTTGTCCCTAATATCTAAATGCGAAAAAATACAGCAACAGCTGCAAGTGCAAGATCATGCAGGATCGATTTTTGTTTAGGGTCAAACTCTATTGAATCTGATCCTCATTTTCTTATTAAATGAATGAGAAGTCTTCCCAATGAAAATCTAGGCGTTGGAATCATATCAACAGTAGTTAGCTTAAGCTTGGAGAAAGTTAGGAACGACCGATTGTTCTTAATGAGCAAAAAAGTCGAGAAAGTGACATTGCACGAATTCAATCCTTGTAATAACTAAAATGAGGATGATACTGAACATTTTGAAATAGCTTAGAACATGATCAATTAAATGATAAGGAATCATGGTATCCATTAGACAAATTTAGGGATTTAATTCAATCAATTGTTTGATTAGGTATGACATGGACATATATACACAAAAGTTCATGGACAAGCCATTTTATTAATAGATAAATCTCGAGAATAAGTTAACTTTTTTTCATATAAAATGTAAAAAGTAAATTTCTTTGTACCTGCTCAAATCTATCTTTACTAAAATGATCGGATGATGAATAGTAAAACGTAAAAAGTAACTTTTTTTTAGTTCGATTAAGTTAGTTGGCGTTGTTACTTGTTGGGTACTAAAAATTAATCCTTTTGTATGAAATTTAAATATTTATTTAATATCAAAAGCCAGTTCTCACTCTTTTCTTCATTTGTGAATTTCAAGAGCAAATTAAATATTTAACCTTGAAGTTCATTGTGAAAAAGTCAATTCTCACCGCCATAATTCATTCATTTGAAAAGGACTATAATTTGCAATGCAAAACCAAATTTCGTCGTACACATTTACATGAGATGTTTTACTATATTTCGCTTGAATTTTTAATTGATTTGTAATTGGCGAGTTGTAAATGAATTGATTTACATATTTAAATTATTTAAATAAAGCCCCAAAAGTTACGTTTAGTATGGACTTAAAAGAGTTCATGCTAAGTGATGGCACGTATCTTTCATGAAGTAACCGATTGTTCCGATTTAGTAATTCATTAACTTTTCCTTGATACTTCTCCTATGCACGAAAATAATGAATTTGCCGCCTCCCGTCGTCTTGGCCATTAAGAATACAAGATTAGCTGTTCCAATGGAATATTGAATCGACCCTTCAAATGTCTCATCTAAAACATGAAGAATTACTATAGTAGTCCATTTGCTATTCTCTACAAACATACAAGTAGAATAGTGTCTTGATTGAATTAATGAAGTAGATAAAGGCCTTTTACATGTCCCAATTCATATCAATCAATTAATCAATTTCAATCTCCATGTGAATTCAACATTTCCATCCACTCAATTACTAGGAATGAGAAGTTATTAGTATCAAATGAGAGATTTAATTTCAATATTTTAGAAATCTGAAGAAATCATAGGAGTACGAATATGCATAACACAGGAGTAATACTCCGGAAACGTGCGTATCATAGCAGTTGCTGATCCAAATGGGCTGAGAACTAAAACCAGTCACGACACCTACGCGTGACTCCCACGTTTCAACCCCTGCCAACGCGCTGGTCTCCAAATTAGGCGGGAAGCGGAAGAGGTCGAAACCCTAGAATTCAATTCATTACAAGCAGCTTCGATTTCATCCCTCAATTACCACTGCAACAATTCTCTCTCTCTCTCCTATATGGGCATCAAGGTAGTTCAGTTGGACCTCCGTCTCCTTCAATCCGATCATTTTCCATATGTTGTTCATTGAGTCTCGTCCACCGATCTCGATAGGGACTGACAAAGTTACTGACAGATGATGCCCCGAACGTGATGAAGGAGCAGAAGCCCGAGAGTTACTTCGGCTAGAGGATCACTTGTCTATGCTAGCATGAGCATCTATCAGTTCCTCATTAAGTTGTTTTTTTATGGATTGATGCCTGTGATTGTGCGTTTCGGTTTGTTGGTGGAGATTTGGATTTTGAGTGTTTTACCACATTTTGCTTGGATTTTTAATTGACTTATAATATATTAGTAACGGATTCTAAATGAATTGATTTGCATATTTAAATTATATAAATAAAACCTCAAAAGTTGCGATTAGTATGAGCTTAAGAGAGTTTATACTGAGTGACGACACATACCTTTCATGAAGTAACCGATCATCCCCACTTAGTAATTTATTAATTTTCCCTTGATACTTCCCCTTCGAAAAGGGTTGCAAAACCAATGAATTTGCTCCACTTCCGTCGTCTCGACCATTGAGAATACCAGATTGGTTGTTCTAATCAAATATCTCCAATTCGACATGGGTCGACCCTTCGAATTTCTCATCTAAAACGTGAAAATTACTATAGTAGTATATCTTCTCTTCTCTATAGACACACACAATTAGAATAGAATCTTTGGCTGAATTAATAAAGTAGATAAAAAGGCCTTTTAAATACTCCGATCCATATCAATCAATTAATCGATTTTGACCTCTATGTGCATTCTACATTTCCATCCACCTAATCACTAGGAATGAGAAGTTATTACCATCAGTCTGAAAATCTCAAGAAATCATCGGAGTACGAATGTGCATGTCACACGAGTAAGCACGTATCATAACAGCCGCTTCAAATGGGCCGAAAGCTTATAACTAGTACTGGAAAAAACCAGTCGCGACACCCGCGCGTGACGCACACGCTTCATCCCCCAAACGCGATGGTCTCCAAAATTAGGCGGGAAGCAGATGAGCTCCAGACCCTAGAATTCAATGCATCCCAAGCAGCTTCCATTTCATCCCTCAATTTCCACTGCAACAATTCTCTCTCTCTCTCTCCGATATGGGCATCAAGGTAGTCCAGTCCGACCTCCGTCTTCTTCAATCCGATCATTTCCATTGATTTCAACAGGGATCGACGAAGCTGCTGGTGGACGATGCCCCAAAGGCGATGAAGGAGCAGAGGCTGGAGAGCTACTTCGGCCGGACGATCGCGTCGATGCCAGCATGAGCATCTGTCAGTTCCTCGTTAAGTTGCTTTTGAGTGTAGGGGGCTTTTTGGTTCTTTTGATTGGGGGACTAGGTTGTGGTTGGGAGGAAGGGGACTCAGATGCTCACCAACGAGGCTGGTGAAGTCACCAGGTACGCTGGCATTGTGATACTCTATAAAAATGAAAATCCACTTTCGATGTTATCTTTGTGTTTGGAAAGTGTTTGAGTTTGAGCTGCTTTCCCGTGCAGTCATCTGCAAGGCATGTTTTACCGGACGATTAGGCTGTTGGAGGCGGGGAAAATGTCTTCTTTTTCACTCACACATATGCTTGTTCACTTGTCTAATGTCTTCTTCTACGTAGTCATTTACATTTGGTATGTTCTTTACTAAGCCCTTTGTCCGAGGGATTTTTGCTGATTTTGAATTCCTATCATTCTTAATTGTTGTGTGGTAACCAGAATTCATCTACCATGAATGGTGCTTTAGCTGTAATATTTGTTTTTCAGGTTTATGCCATTGCTTCTGAAGACATGGATTCCCTTACTTTTGGAGCTCCTATATTTCTTGGCCATTTAATGGATCCCAGCTCAAGAAAAGTTCCAGTCATGGAATTTGAAATTTCCAAGGTACTTAGAAAAGTTTATTCATTGTGATTGCTTAAATTTTTTTCTCTTTTTCCTGACTTTTAGATCTTGGAGGAGATGAATCTGGATATGGATCAATTCATTGACATGTGCATTCTCTCTGGATGTGATTATTGTGAAAGCATTCGAGGTAGACGTGATATTGTTGCAGTGCTCTGTTAACTGTTTTATGCTATCGCATATTTCCCTCTTGTATTTTTTGGCTTGATGATTTCATTGGCTTTACTTTGGAATGAATTTATCAGGTATTGGAGGGCTGACTGCTCTTAAGCTTATCCGTCAACATGGTTCCATAGAAAACATACTAGAGAAAATAAACAAGCAGAGGTGCTTCTTATGCTTTTATCTTGTCCCCTGACTTGTAAGCAAAAGTAGGCAGCAAAGTTTCTCACTGTAATTGTATTGGCTGCTGAATTCCTTGACTTAAAAGAATTATCTCTCAAACTCAGCTGGCATGGAAATATTTGGTCAACAATTTGAAACTGAAAGATCATTTTCTACCAATAGATTTGGGCTGGCAATCAGTGCATCAGCCGTGCTACTTCATGCGTTGATTTACTGTAATACTTTTATCTATTCTGATGTCTGCTTTGTCTGTTCCTTCATCTCACTTGAACAAAATCATATCGTTTCTCTATCCTTAAGACCCAGAGGTTCTTTGCATTACTTGGAAGTCTTTATTCAGTTCGGTTATCCTTCTTAAGGAAATGTTTGCTTGTTTTTTGAATAGGTATCAGATACCAGATAACTGGCCCTACAGCGAAGCTCGACTGCTTTTCAAGGAACCAATAGTTTCTAAGGAAGAGCAACCTGAGATAAAATGGATTGCTCTAAATGAGGACGTGGGCCATTTTCATGCTGGGATTTATTTGCAACATCTCACTTTTTGAATTTTTGACTCATTTCCTAACTGATTGTTATTTCCCTTTCAAGGGCTTAATTTCTAATCTCGTGAATGAGAATGGGTTCAACATTTATCTTCAGTAATGTGTTGGTCAGTTGCCTACCCGAGGAATTTGCTCTTTTCCTCTGAAGGAGAGACCATACATGTTTTCAATGTTGTTTTACCATGTGTATCAGGCAATAGAGAAGATTAAGGCAGCTAAGGATGAGTCATCACAAGGCTGGTAACTAAAGCTTGAACAAATGAAAGTGACTTCCAAATTGCACTTTCTCTTATCCCATGATTCCTTTCATTTATTCTCTACAGATTAGAATCCTTTTTTAAGCCAGCTCAGAATCTGTCTGTACCTGCTAAGAGGAAGGTATGTCATCTTGACATCTTTGAGGACCGAGCACCTGGATTTTTCCTTCTTTTAGTGTATGCGAAGGTGTAATATCACACACTGCTCTAGCGAAGAGATGTCTTGAGATGCTTCTTATGATGGATGAATAGTAATCTCTTTACCTCACTTCGTAAGCCATTGATTACCCTTATGGTACACAAATTTTCAGGTCTTTGTGATCATTTTTAAACTTTTGGTGATAGTGTTGTAAGTCAAAGGTAGTATTTCGACATGCCCCTGTTGCTTATGCCCGATTACTCTAATATAACTTTACTGATGTGCTAATGGTGTTGCATCACCCTATTCATGAAATCAATTAGATAAACAAAAGCACCAGCGTGCTTATACGGATCTGTTAAGAGTTTCGGCCTGATTAACTACCATAATTGCACTGGATGACAGGGAAGCAAATGCACACTTCAATCCCCCAATCTGGCGATCAAGCCTAAGACATTCTCTACACAAGTCTCTGTAAATCCCCAGCCCAGGTTCCGTGGCAGCTTTGAAATGCCAACCATGGTCCTGGGTTTGAGGAACTTTAAACAACCATTGAGAATTGTCTGCCTCCCAACATGGATCTAAATGATGGTGAATGTAAGAACCCTATTCACTGACCAAGTCCTGACTTGTAGATGCTGTTTTTGCCAGTAGTTGGAAGCAAGTTGATGCTTTCCTTTCCTTAAAAATGGGTCATGTCTTATGGTACTGCAATTTTGGGAGAGAGTTGTATAAATTTTAATTGGAAGGATGAAGTTTGCCCTCTATTTTAGATCGAGAGGGGTACTTCTTTTTGGGCTGACTGCATATTAGTGTTCCTTTTACAGTGCGTGTATATCTGCTATCCTAAGGATTCCATTTTTTCCTTGGATTGTACATTTAAAGGTACGTATATATCACTTATACTAATTGTATATTATTGTCATCCATGCACCAGGAAACCCCTAAGAATATTGCCTCCAGGGCCGGTGGTGGTAAGAAGAAAAATAGTTTAGTTGGCACGTAACAGATCCTGGAACACCAAAACCATCGACTTCTAAAACACAATGAGGATGTAACAGACATACTTTTCAAATCTATTCCTTTTCCTACTTATGCACTTCAAATTTATTAAAAGTAATTTTTCATGTGTATCTTTGTGAATATTTAGTTTTTTATTTACTAATTTTTCCATTTCTATTATTCTAACTCGCTAGATGTATATGCTCTACAAAATCCACCTTTTGATTCCTTGATATGAATCAATAGAAGAAATTTGTTTATTTGAAAAATATTTTATTGTTTTATATTTCAAAGGCATTTTAAATTAGATGTCCGTGTAACCTTAAAGTCGGACTTTTTAGAGTTATTTGTACATATTTACGTGCTAGTTTGATATAACTAAACCTGAATACTATCGTTTAGTAGCAAAACATAATTAGGTCATTCATTGTACTTTTATGTAAAGAATATATAAATGGATAAGCAATGTTATTTATAAATGTATCTCAAGATATATCCTCTTTATTTTTTTTTCTTAATTGTAATTTTATAATAGTAAAAATAATAATTGTAATAGATGACGGACTGTGAAGGTTTCACCTTGACAGTAAAGGAAATTTCCAAGGATTTTTATTAGCTCAACTAACAATGGGAAAACTTACCAATGGTATGATTTCAATTTACTTATATACATCATACAAATACAAACGAAATAAATCCCTAACTAATGATAGGATTCTAGTTTACTTACATATACCATACATACAAATAATATAACATAACCAATCAATGGTAGGATTTGAGTTTCTTATATATGTTGCGCATACTAATAAAACAAATTACCTAATTAATGATAGGATTGCACTTTACTTACATACATTACAAGTTAATAGCATGTATAAACCTATACGAATTAGTTGGTATGTAGGTTCACATATCATTCTTTCAAACCCCATAAGCTGCTAAACTCCTCCATATGCATATCCATTTTATGCTTGTTTCATCTTTCCAACCTCTAATTTTCGCATCCTAATTTTGCCATCCTCTCTCCCCTAATGGTGGTTACATATGTTTTTATGGTATGACTTCAGGTTTGGGTGCTCTTCCCATCGCCTTCCTCTTGAGATAGAAGTCAATGAGCTCTGCATTGGTTGGGTCGACTAGAAAGCTGTGGAGAAGAGCTTCTAATTTCGTTGCGAAACCCGAATGTTCTCATGCTGTAATCCCATGAAGAGTTTCTTCAGAGACTACAATTAACAACCTGCATAGCATCATGCAAACAACTCAGCCGCGCCAAGACCACCTCAGCGTCATTCAAACAATTCAACCTCTCAAACACCAACCGAGCAACAACAGCCTAAACCATAACAAAGGTAGTAACATCAAACATCAACTCCACATTTTATGCAATTTACTTTGATGTTGCTGAGTTGGTGTTTGAGGGGTTGAATTGTTTGAATGATGCTGAGGTGGTTTTGGCAATGCTGAATTGTCTGCATTGCTGTGCAGATTTTTTAATTGTTGTCTCTGAAGAAACTCGTCACAGGATAACAACACAAGACAACAGTCGTATTTCACGACGACATTAAAAGATATTCATGACCGGTTTCTTGCTATGTTTTCATGCACGCGGACAGTTCATGCAAGGAAGGAATGAATACAAGTTATGTCTGTATGAGACTGACATTGCAAGCTTCCACACCCGTTCATTCTTTATTGGTGGGGCTGATTGTCTAGTTGCCCTTTCTATTCTCTCTTATTTGTGGAGACTATCAGTGTGTGTAGCCTAATTCTTGAGATCTCTTCCTCCTCGTCAGCCTATATTTTGAGCGTTGCCTTCAGCTTCATTTTTTTCGGTCGTTGGAAGCCTAATCCGCACCAGAAGACAAATAATTTGGCTCCGCCTCCACGTCCTTGCAGTGCTCCTCAGAGTCTTGTCTCCGAGAAGCTTGCACTGCTCTGCAACGTATGGAGTCGTCAAGTCTCTGGGACGAAGTCATTCTTGGTTGATATCATATGCCGAGCTTTGCAATGTACTACTTTCTATATACCTTATCTTCATAGAGAAGTTATTAGGCGGTTCCGCTCCACCACGTGAGCACAATCCCTCTCCACCTGGTGAGTAACGCATGGAGCCACATCAATGGCAGAGGTGTTAAATGGGTTGTGCAATCCATTTATGGTTAAATGGGTTATTAATAGGTCAAGCTTTATTTTATAAAGCACCCATAATGGGTTTTAATGGGTCAAGACTAAGATATATGGATTTTAAATGGGTCAGTTCTCTGACCTGTTTATGATCCATTTATCAACCCATTGAAAATGAACCCATTTATTTTCACTCAAAACCTCACTATCTCTTTCTCTTCTCTCTAACTTTACAATTTTTTTTTTATTTATAAAAACGGAAATTATAATTATTTTTTCTTTCCTTTTTTTTTTTTCTTCTTCTTCCTCCGGTCGTCGGCATGGTGATGGCCGGCGCCCTGCTAGGCAAGCCTCGAGCTCGCTAGGCGTCGGGCGAGCTCGAGCTCGCCGGATCTGGTGAGGTGGAGGCCTCGCCGACGCCCGATGAGGCTCGAGCCTCGCCGATCTAGCGAGACGCGAACTCGTCGGCGTCGGGCGAGGCTCAAGCCTCACTAGATCTGGCGAGGGGCGAGCTCGAGGCTTGCCCGACGTCGGCGAGCCTCGAGCTCGTTAGATCTGGCGAGGCGGAGGCCTCGTCGATGTCCGGCGAGGCTCGAGCCTCGTTGATTTGGCTTGTCGGCATCGGGCAAGCCTCGAGCTTGCCGGATTTGGCGAGGCGAGGCCTTGCCGACGTCCACTAAGGCCCGAGCCTCACTAATCGGGTGAGACTCGAACTCACCGATGTTGAGCGAGGCTCCAGCCTCGCCAGATCCGGCAAGGGTCGAGCTCGCGGCGTCGGCAAGTTGGGCGAGCTAGCTCGCCGGCCAACGTGTGGCCGGTGGTTGGCCAAAGAAGAGGAAGAAGAAAAAGGAAAAAAAAAAAAAAAAAAAAGAAAAAGAAAATTTAAAATAAAAATTTAAAAATTAAAAATTTAATTTTTAAAATATAAAAAATAATTAAAATTCAATTTTTTAAAATAATTATTTTTTAAATTTGTATTGTATAAAATCATGTTAGCAATACCATTTTAAAATATATATAAGCTTTTTTAGGTTTCATTAAATGAGTCGGGTATGGGTCAAAATATTTGCACAAATAATAAATGGGTCATAAACGGGTTAAATGGGTCGATTTTGGTCGGGCCGTTTATGACTCGACCCAAACCCAACCCGACCCACCCGTTTAATGGGTCCAGTCAACGGGTGGTCCTACTGGGAAAGATCTTAAAATTCTCTATATTGCGAATTGTTAGGAACGAAGAAACTCTCTCCTTTTCAAAATTCACTCTCTCAACTTTGCTCCCAATCTGCTGCATTCTCCGACGCATCACCTCTGTTGTCCCCTCCAGGAGGCCTGTCAGCAGCTCCGATTTGTCGTCTATGTCTAGCAAGTTCAAGTCTGCTGCATTCTCTGGCACGTTGCCGCTGCCCTCCGGTGTAGAACAGCATCATGACGATTTGCCATAATCATTCTGTAGTGGACTCTGAACAATATTGTGCTTGTGCTGTTGTAGAAACCGGGAGCAAGCTGTGCACTGTCTGCACTGCCATATATAGTTTCTTCGGCTCCTCAGGTGCCTTCGTACTTTGCACCTCCTCCCGCACCAGCTCCTCCTTATAGTACTCCATTTTCCAAACAAAATTGTTTTTGAGTTGGTTTGGATATTGGTCCTTGAGTGGCTAGCGTTCTTAGTTGTGTTTTCAGACTAAAAACGGCAGATATGATCTGTAGAATCTATTCCTCTTTTCTTATGCATGTAGAATTATGTATCAGGTTCAAAAGCAACATACAAGAATGTCAGAAGATGGAGTACATAAAGATGACCTTTGTGTAAGGACAGTGATGTGATTTCTCTAATTCACTTGTTTTCCAACAATATAATGTGAGTTCTTGGCATTACTGTTCACACGTTTTGTTTCATAGACGATATAGGCAACCAATTACGTAGCCTCCTGCTTAGGTAGAAGATGTGCAGTATGATATGACTCGAAACATAAATTTAAAAAAAATAAAAATGCTGATCTGAGTGACATTTTTCCCTGGATAAATGTAAAACGTAGGAGGGAAATGATGAAGATGGTCCAATGACAGCTTACCGGGTTCTTCTATCTCATTCTTCCATATGAGTGGTGATGCTTGGATGGATTTTCTAGCAAATTCTCCTCTCCTCCGTTATTCCTTTATACATGTATAACATATCTACCCAACAGATACCCCCAATGTATCTCTGTGGCATCAAGTTGTAAAGTAGGATAATTGTTACTTAGCATTTGCATTACTACCCTCTAGAAAGAAAGATTTTGATTGCCTATATCAAAGTGCCCATTTGTTCTTTGATTCCAGATATGCCAGAGAAGCACAGTTGATATTACATTGTCCAAATGAAGGATTACTACCCTCTAGAAAAGTTAAAGATAGTCCAATGACAACTTTCCGGGTTCTTCCATCCCATTCTTTCTTCCATACAAGTTGTGATGCAAATTATGGATTTTCTAGCAGATTCTCCTCTCCTCCGCTATTTCTTTATACTCTCTGTGGCATCAAATTATGAAGTAGGACAACTTTCACTTATCATTTGCATTACTATCCTCTAGAAATAAAGGTTTTGATTGTCTAAATCAAAGTACCTATTTTTTCTCTGATTCCAGATATGCCAGAGAAGTACGCTTGGTATTACATTACGCAAATGCAGTGGTAAATACCAATTTCATTTGGTATAAAATATCATCATCACCATTTACCATGATCATTCCGTTGTGTATTCTGAACAATATTGTGCTTGTGCTGTTGTAGAAACCAGGAGCAAGCTGTGCACTATCTGCACCGCCATACGTAGCTTCTTCAGCTCGCTAGCTACCTTCATACTCTGCAACTCCTCCCGCAGCAGTCCTACTTACGGGTGCACTCACAACAGCATACGTTGTGACAGCTCCTGCATACCCGTCGTATCCACCTCCACCACATTTTCCCCATCCTCCAACAGCCTATCATCCTCCAACATACCCTCCTCCCCCTTTGGCTTATCCTCAACGTCCATCTCCACCACCTCCCAGCCCTCCTGGTATGCACCAAATTTCAACAGATGTGCATGAATTACCTCATTACTAGGTTGATTCTATGCTGTTCATTGCCGAGTGTCATTACTAGTTGTTCATTTCTCGGGTCCTTATTCGGGGCATTGTCACGATCTTGTTGAGAGAGAGCTTATGCTAGAAGAAATTGTTAGATTGAATATAAACAAACTTGGAGATCCCAATTTACTCATCACAGGTAAATTCATATAAAATTTCAATTTTGAATAGCGGAAACATAAATACCAACATACCTCCAGCCATTGATGAAATCTTAGAAGTGGGAAACCTCAAAATCTTTGATGGATCCACACAACACGAGCGATCTGCAAAATTGAAAACAAAAACGCACGTCTTGTTCTACTGCTCAATCCCCTTCCAAAACTCAATGGTGTGTGTTTTGAAACAGACGACTTGACGATTTTATTCCGTTGGTTACGTTACCGGTATCTCCCATCAAGACCATTTGGTAATGTAATAACGGACAAATATCACTTAATACACGTGGGTAATAAATTGGGCAATAATTGGAATTAATATAGGGAATTTATTGGGAATATAATATTGGAATCATATTTAGAATAATAAAATATATTAAATATTTTAACATTCTCCCACTTGATCCCAATATTCCTTCAAATGAATTATTAACCCAAACCCACAAAACTTCATACTGAAATAAAACACATGAATCACGACGATGAGTCCTCTTAGAGCGAGTATTGTCTTCCGTGTATCACAATGTATTTCATCAACCCATATGTGATCAAATAACTTAATGAATAAACCTTATGTTTACTCTAGGTCAAACGTAATTATTTTTCTCATAATAACTGAATGTATACAACTGTATTGAGAAAAACATTATAAATGAAAAAAAGTCTCATAAATTCTTCCATATAAAGAAAAATTTACATAATTGGACCAATGCCCATTCTAGAAACATGATCCTTATAACTCATTGGCGACATGCCTTTAGTTAAAGAATCAGCTATCATCAATCCAGTGCTTATGTGTTCTATGACCACTTTCTTCTCTTTAACACGTTCTCTGATGGCTAAGTACTTGATGTCGATGTGCTTGCTTCGACTACCACTTTTGTGGTTCTTAGCCATAAAAACTGCAGTTGAATTGTCGCAAAACATTCTTAATGGCCTAATAATGGAATCCATAACTCTAAGCCCCGATATGAAACCTTTCAACCACACACCATGTGAGGTGGCCTCAAAATAGGAAACGAACTCTGCCTCTATAGTGGAAGTGGCAACCAAGGTTTGTTTTGCACTCCTCCAGAATACAGCTCCGCCAGCGAACATAAAAATATATCCCGATGTTGATTTATGAGAATCAATGCAGCCAGCAAAGTCTGAGTCCGAGTAAGCAACTACCTCCAAGTTGTCCGTCCGTCTGTACATAAGCATGTGTCCCTTTGTTCCTTGAAGATATCTCATCACCTTCTTTGCAGCTCTCCAGTGGTCCATACCTGGATTACTTTGATATCTTCCCAACATTCCCATAGCAAAGGTTATGTCAGGTCGAGTGCAAACCTGAGCATACATCAAGCTTCCAACAGCAGAAGCATATGGGATGTTCTTCATTTGTTTCCTTTCAAAATCATTCTTCGGGCATTAGTTTAAATTAAACCTATCACCCTTCACTATGGGTGCTATACTTAGTGAACAATCTTTCATCCGAAACCTCTCTAAGACCTTATTGATATAGGTTTCTTGAGATAGTCTTAATATATCTCGAGGTCTATCTCTATGGATCTTAATGCCAATGACATAAGATGCTTCACCCATATCTTTCATATCAAAACTCTTAGCGAGAAATTGTTTTACTTCATATAACAACCCATTGTCATTGGTTGCAAGTAAAATATTATCTACATATAGCACAAGGAAACAAATTTTGCTCCCACTAACTTTCTGGTATATACATTGATCCATGATATTCTCTTTAAGACCGAATGAAGAGATGACCTCATGAAATCTTAAGTACCATTGGCGGGATGCTTGTTTCAAGCCATATAAAAATCTTTTAAGCTTGCATACCAAATGCTCACCAGCATTAGAGAAGAATCCTTCTGGTTGTTTCATATAAACCACTTCTTCTAATTTTCCATTGAGGAACACCGTTTTCACATCCATTTGATGTAACTCCATATCAAAATGAGCAACCAATGCCAAAATAGTACGAAGAGAATCTTTCTTAGATACAGGAGAAAACGTCTCCGTGTAATCGATTCCCTTATTTTGAGTAAATCCCTTGGCAACGAGTCTAGCTTTATATCTCTCTATATTGCCTAATGAATCCTTCTTAGTTTTGAAGACCCATTTACAACCAATGGCCTTTGCACCATCAGGCAACTTAACTAAATCCCAAACTTCATTTGATGCCATAGAATTCATCTCTTTCTTCATAGCATTGTACCATAAATTAGATTTATCACAACTTATGGCTTGTGAAAACGACTCAAGATCACTTTTAGCTCCAACATTATAGTCAGATTCTTGTAGATACACGATGTAGTCATTAGGAATCGCCGATTTCTTCATTCTAGTAGACCTTCTTAATGTCGCATCAACATTCTCCTAAGGAGTATGCTGTTCTACTGGAAGTTCAACAGTGTCTGGTAATTGCTGAACAGTTTGGTCTACTTGATCAATTTCAGCTGGTTGTGGATCTTCAATGATTGGTTGCTCAACGACCGGTTGAACTGAAGGGGTGCTGTAAGCAACAACCAATCCAGTATCTGAGGTGGAAGGTTGAGTATCTGAATGATCTTCTTCGGGGACAAAGTCTTTGAATTGATCGCTCCCACTAATCAGATCATTTTCAAGAAATTTAGCATTTCTTGATTCCACAAACCTAGTGGTGTGAGATGGACAATAAAATCTGTATCCTTTGGACTTTTCGGCATATCCAACGAAATACCCACTTATAGTCCTTGGATCTAATTTCTTTTCCTGTGGATTGTAGACTCTTACCTCAGATGGGCATCCCCAAACACGTACATGTCGCAAACTCGGTTTCCAACCTTTGAATAATTCAAAAGGCGTCCTTGGAACAACCTTGGTTGGAACTCGGTTTAATATGTACACAGCCGTTTTAAGAGCCTCAGTCCACAAAAGCTTAGGAAGTTTGGAATTGCTAAGCATACTCCGCACCATGTCCAATAATGTTCGGTTTCTTCTTTCTGCAACACCATTTTGGTTCGGTGAACCAGGCACAGTGTATTGGGCAATAATCCCATGCTCTTCAAGAAACTTTGCAAATGGATCAGGTGCTTGTCCATCTTCAGTGTATCTACCATAGTATTCTCCACCTCTATCCGATCTCACGATCTTAATTTACTTGTCGCATTGTTTCTCTACTTCGGTTTTAAATACCTTAAATGCATCTAGTGCTTCGTGCTTATTACGAAGCAAGTAGAGATACATGAATCGTGAATAATCGTCTATGAAAGAAATGAAGTATCTCTGACCATTTGAGTCTATATCTAGACTACAAATATCTGTATGTATGATTTCTAATATTTCTGTACACCTCTTAGCACCTTTCTTTGACTTGTTGGTCTGTTTTCCTTTTATACAATCCACACAAGTATCATTATCAGTAAAATCTAGAGTATTAAGTACTCCATCATTTACTAGTCTCTTAATTCTTTCCATGGAGATATGTCCCAACTTTCGGTGCCACAACATAGAGGAATTTTCATTCACAACACATCGTTTTATCCCAGCATTATCATGAACGTGCATCGCATTATTAACGGTATTGTCTTGTAAATTAATTCGAAAGAGACCGTCGACAAAATACCACTCCCAACAATTTCAGATTTATACGATAAATTGAATGTTAAATCTGAAAATTCAAAGGAGTATCCCAAAGGTACAAGTCTTGAAACTGAAATTAAATTCCTAGAAAAACCAGGAATATAAAAGGTCTTTTCCAAAATTAAAACAAAACCACTACTGAGAACTAATCTGCATGTCCCAATAGCTTCCACACGTGAGCACATCTTGTTTCCTGAATAGATGCCTTGTTCACTTCCCACTGGTTTCCGCTGGTTCTGAAAACCCTGCAAGGAATTCGAAATGTGGATTGTAGAACCAAAATCAATCCACCAAGTATTGTGACTCACATCAACCATATTAGTTTCATAACATACACATGTGAATTGGTTACCTTTCTTTTGGAGCCACGCCTTAAATTTGGCGCAATCCTTCTTCATGTGCCCCTTCTTTTTACAGAAGAAGCACTTGGATTCCTTCTTAATGCCAGCTTGGCGAGGTAAAGGCATCTTACCCTTTCCCTTTTGCTTGCTTTGCCCTTTATACTTATCCTGTGTTGCCATATGAGCACTTTCTCATTTCTCCATTAGTAGCCTCTCTTCCTCTTGAACACACATAGTCATGAGTTCATTAATTGACCATTTAGTGTTATGTGTGTTGTAAGAGATCTCGAAGGGAGCATACTCTTTTGGGAGAGTATTTAGGATATAGTATACAAGAAATGATTCTGATATCCCAACCTCAAGATTCTTCAGCTGAGCAGCAATGTCCCTCATCTTCATGATGTGCTCACGCACACCTCTTACACTGGTAAGCTTCAATGACGAGAACTTCATAATTAGGGTCATGGCATGCGCCTTCTTTGAAGACTCAAATTGAGCATCAATAGCCTTCAGCAATTCCTTGGCATTATTATGCTGAATGACTGAACCACGAATGCTAGCAGAGAGTTTTGTCTTTATGTACATCACACTGAGACGGTTGGACCGCTCCCATTGAGCATAATGAGTATGCTCAGCATGAGTACTATTCTCAGTAGGTTCAGCTGGTTCGTCTGACCTAAGAGCATAATCAAGATCCATGCACCCCAATTGAAGAAGAACTAGTTCTCTCCATTCTTTGAAGTTATTTCCATTTAGCTCGAGAACAATTATACCAGAACTAATCGTAGGCGGTAAAACTGCATCATAATCAAAGGAAACTTATGTATCAATATATTTGAGGCAATAAACTTAAATCATATTTTACCAATGTAAAACATGTTTTAAAATATGAATCATATAACATCAAAAACTACCTGTGGGTTAAGTTTCTAATTTAAATTGATTCATAATTACTTCATGGTGAAACTATCAAATTATATTCCCTTCCTTAATCCATGTGGGTAAATTAAGAAAGATAAAATAATATTTCATCCTAATTAATCACATTAATATATTGAAAATTCTTGTGGGATAAAATTCATAATATTAATGTGAATAATTACAATTATTGTCTTTAACTATATGTGATCCAAAGGCTCTTAATGTATATAATTTAATATAATCAAAGATGCTGTGGCTAATCCTTAATTAATTAAATATATACGGATCACTAGACATTTGATTTTATTCATAGAATTGCACCTTAGGGTAGAACAGTAAAATCATGTGCAAAAGGAGTAAAACTGGAATTTTGCACGCAAGGCTAGAATTGGAATTTTACTTTTAAGGGGTAAAACAGGAATTTCACGCCAAAAAGGGCAAAATCGTAAGTTTACACACCACAGTGGGGCAAAATCGGAATTTTGCGCGGGCAAGGGCAGAAACGAAATTTTTATAAAGGCGGAGGGGCAAAATTGAGAATTTTGCGGGCAAGGGCAGAATCGCAATTTTCCTAAAGCGGAGGGGCAAAATTGAGAAACCACAGGCACGCGTGCAACGCACGCGCCCGCTTCAGCCTCTCGGGCGCGTGCGTTGCAGGCGCCCGCTGCAGCCCTTCGGGCGCGTGCATTGCACTCGCCTGCTGCTGCGCTCAGGCACGTGCGACGCACGCGCCCGAGGTCTTCTTTCAGGCTCTCTTCCGCCGCTTCTTCCACCGTGACCACCTCTGTTCCGCCGTCTGGGTCTCCTCCCACAGCCCATGTCCGACCAAATTGGTTGATGGGTTTCGAAGAGAACGCCGGGACGAATGAATAGATTCAAGATCCGGCAAAAACGACCATATATGGACCATAATTGAGCCAAAAAAACAGTCTGCCTTATCAAACCCTAACCACAAAAATTCACCGCTCGATTAACCTTCGATTATCAGTAATATGTCGAAAAATTTATGGGTTTCTCTTCCTAATGGCGGTGTGATCATTCAGATCCATTGTCTCATGGTGGGTAGCCCGAATTTGGTCGGAATTCTCAATTCCGATCCAAGCCATATACAAATCCGAAATTTATCCACATATAATTCAATAAAATAAATTCCAAAGGTTTCACCAAGGCAGAGATTGCAAATAAGGGCTCTGATACCAATTGTTAGATTGAATATAAACAAACTTGGAGATCCCGATTTACTCATCACAGGTAAATTCATATAAAATTTCGGGATCGAATAGCGGAAACATAAATACCAACATACCTCCAGCCATTGATGAAATCTTAGAAGTGGGAAACCTAAAAATCTTTGATGGATCCACACAACACGAGCGATCTGCGAAATTGAAAACAAAAACGCACGTCTTGTTCTACTGCTCAATCCCCTTCCAAAACTCGATGGTGTGTGTTTTTCTATATCGTTAGGGTTTGAAACAGACGACCTGACGATTTTATTCCGTTGGTTACGTTACCGGTATCTCCCATCAAGACCATTATGGTAATGTAATAACGGACAAATATCACTTAATACACGTGGGTTATAAATTGGGCAATAATTGGAATTAATATAGGGAATTTATTGGGAATATAATATTGGAATCATATTTAGAATAATAAAATATATTAAATATTTTAACAGAAATGTCAAAGGTTCCGCAGGAAGCTGCTGTTGTATAGTCATGTAATAATGTTGTTGAACACAGGAAGTTCTCTTCCTTCGACCTAAAAACTTTTCTTTGTTTTTCTAACCTTATCGTTGCTTGTCAAGAAGTGTTTGTACAGCAAATTACTATCGCGCATCTTATGCCAGTTCCATTTTTTTTTTTAGGAACAAAGTCTGCATACAATCTAAATATCTTGCTAGTTAAAGAGGGAAAACGAATTTTATTTGCAAATGGCTATCATAAGCAGTAGGTGTAAGAGCACAATTACATTGTGCATATTTTGCGAATGATCGGGTGCAAACTGCTTAATCTTTAAGTCGTATGTAAATGAAAATCTATTTTGCAGTTCATTTGCATTGATCGCCTTGGTTTCAGCTGGAATTGATCTCTCAAATCACGTTGTGTGACATATCCTACATTTTTAAGCAGAAGCTAAAGGTAACTACCAAGATAGTTACAACACCATGGAAGAGAGAATTTGCATGACAGGCTTTCTCTTCATAAGTCACTATAACCAATTTTGGTGGGCCTCGTCAAGTATATATCGCATGAGTTCAATCCCCAGCAGCTCTTCAGTATGGGAAAAGAAAAACCAAGAGAAACAATCCAGAAGAGTCTTATTTTGAAAGCCTAAGTAGACATAACCATAGCCTCTACTTTGCTATAGAAATACTACATATTCAAATGATTGCTAAAGTTCCCAATTCTCTGCAAAACGTGTCCGTCCCATCAAGGAATTTTGAATTCCAAGGAGAATGTGCATGCAATGTTTCTCACTTGGCCCTTTTGATGACTTCTACTCCCCTATAACAAAAAATAAATATTGTTAGCACCTAGCATTCTCACATGCAAAGTCATGAAAAAGACAAACAAATCTTCAATTGACATGTCTATGGTAACCAATTAGGGACAAGTCAATCTCACGTGACAATGATAATGATGATCGTAGATAAAACAGTCGTCGTCAAATTAATTCCCCTAAAAAAGAGCAAAACTCACTTGGAGAAGTTATTTGATAAGCATTCATCCTATAGGTGATCCTTTTGCACCAACCAATCTCAAAGGCAAATATGGACTGTACACACTCCTGCAGGTAATCTTCGAGTTTCAAACCCTCGACAAGAATAATTTCTTACAGCTTTCCTAACATGTCAGTTTCTTGAGCCTAGACTTCATAATGCAACGATGTGAAATCTGGGCAAAATCACCAACACTAGTTAAGTGTGAGATGGCAATTCAGCAATGAAATGTTCATTCTTAACTTTGATGAGGAAATTCGTCATACATCAAATCAATTTCTTACCCAGCTTTCAAGGAAGATAAGGTGGGATGGAATCAAATCATAATATGCAACAACAAATAGATAATCGATTTATGCATTGAATAGCACAAACTGATCATGCAAGATTGCATCTCAATCTACAAGTTGTAGAACGAGAAAGAAATTAGATGATCAAGTGGCACTATTTCTCAAGGGTAGGCTTAGAAAAAAATGAACCTACGTTGTGTT
The DNA here is from genome assembly GCA_014182405.2 of Eucalyptus sideroxylon. Lineage (NCBI taxonomy): Eukaryota > Viridiplantae > Streptophyta > Magnoliopsida > Myrtales > Myrtaceae > Eucalyptus > Eucalyptus sideroxylon. Next base: position 27,757,277 of record CM024554.2, on the reverse strand, counting down.
CAAAAGACTAATAGCAATATATGCTTGAGCATTGTCTTACACACGCATGTCTTTAGAGATCAACAGAATATCATGTGCTCATGTTGACAGTTATAACAACATTGTACTGCAACTATTGTGTCATTAGGGAGAAAATCAAACAGATGAAAGCATGCATTTCCTGCCATGCCTAAGAAAAATAACATTTGCTTGTAGTGAAGCTGCAAGTAAAAATTCGTGGTAATAGAAAAGGTAGCTGCCTAACAGAAAAATATATCCTAGCATGGTTTCTGGGTAACAATTGAGAAACATCATGAAGTACACTACAAATTAGTGAGCCTGGTTAAAAGGTGAAGATGAGATGACAATGAAGCAAACCAACATCACCTAAAAAAAAAAGGTTCTTACTGAGATTTCATTAGAATAGTAAAGAGGGAGGAATCCTACCAACAAGTTTAAATATCTGTGTTCTCTACCAAGCGTTTTGCTCCGTCTCTCATGAGTCCCACATAGCTCGTGTCGAACTCTTTTTTGCACATAAGCCATCTAAGAATGAAATAGAGCACAAATCAAATTTGTCCCTCTGATCATAGCACTTACCAATACCACAATTTATTAAGATACTCAGATGAGTGGTCCAACAATTTGGAAATCCCACATTAGTTCAGCTAACCATGACCCATGAAAGTATTTTAGGAACATAAGTTTAATTGGCAGTATCAAGGGTTCTAAACAACACCCGTCTCACACCCTTGGGAATATGTAAAAACTCCATTACTTCAACTGCAAGAACTAGGAAGTAGTCTATATCATTCTTACAGAATTGGTTCAACATCACTATGTTTAAATCTTAGAAGCTGTTGTATCAAATGTTAGTAAGTGCCTAATGATATTCTTGAAAAAAGAAGAAGGAAAAAGCCAAGGCCTTGTTCTCACTAACAAGACGAGTAATATACTTGTTCCATTGCAAAATTAACAATATCAGAATCTAGCTAGAAGAACGAGCGTAATGCCAGCAAAGGTCACTATTGGGAGAACTAAATTGTGCTAGATTTTTACTTCTTGAAGGAATATATACACTCGATAGTAGCAAATAGCTCATATTTAACCACTATACAAAATATATGATATCCATAGATGGCAAAACAATGTAAGGTGGCGAATATGACATGGCAATCCCTAACACTAAAATTGATATGGAAAATGGAGCCAGTACTATGAAGCACCCAAGTTTCCAGCGGATCATTCAAGCAATGAAACCTACTTAACAACAATAATGACGACAATGACCACCACCACAACAACAACAATTTGGCAGTCGACATGTAATTTCAAAAGCAAAGTTAGAACCTAGTCGAGTTATTACTGCATGTGATTGAATTAGAAAAATCACACCACTATTTTTAAACAAAGGTCATCATATGTACTTCATTATCTGAAAATTTTATATTTTTTGTATTTTGCTTTTGAAACTAATAAGTAATTCTACATACTTAAGAAAAGAGGAATGGATTCAATGGATTATACCTGCCTGTTTTATAGTCTGAAGAGGTCAGACCGTATTATTGAAGCTCTGAAAAAGAACCTTATGGAGCTGAACTCTTGAGACCATGGAAAAGACAATTAAGATAAGAACGCTAACCACTTAAGGACCAAAATCTAAAACAACTCAGCAATAGTTTTGTTAGCAAAATAAATTCAAGGTAGGAAGCAATTACTTTTCACTGTAGATGAAATCGTTAAGAGTGAGGATATTGCTGTTCCACACTGCAAGATTCAACTCCCTAAGCCCTTCAACGAGTGTGAATAAAAACTTCTATTGAAATGTGGGGTTTTTACCACCAGATGCACACCAAATCAAATCAAAACTAAGGTGCTAGTCGCTCGATTTTCCCAATTAGCTCAACACCATAAACTTCAACCATCAGACCCCTATAACCAAACTCCGTATCCATATCTGAATAGGAAAAGAGGTAATTGCACAAACACTTGGTGCGCAATTTAGAATTACCAGTGCAAGTTATGGTGCGAAACGTGGTATTGCCATATTCCAGCTGCTGATGGGGCTCCTAGAAGTGATGGCAAAGGCGGAGGCAGCGGTGACATGCCAAAGAATGCAGCGGGTCTGAGCTCGCCAAACGCGGAGGACGAATAGGAGCCGTCGATGGGATTCATTGATACCACGGCGAGGTGGTGGCAGCGTTTGAGGGGTCAAATAGACAAGAAGAAATCAATTCTAAACTTGTCGGGGAAAGACGCCGAAGCCGTTACGTTGCAGATGTCACCCCCAAACTGTCCTTTCCGATAATTCCAATAGATTTCCTGAGTATTTAGCTGACCACAATTATCTACTTGGAGCTTTAGTAGCTTTTTCAAAAGGGCAAAAGTCGACTAATAGGGAGCAAAGGGATCCCAATTCTTCAAGGCCACAAATCTTGACTAATGAAAGGCAAAGTCTCAGATCTACCTTTTCTAGATTCTTCATACGCGACAGATCAAGTACTTCTGGAAGGAACTTACAATGAGCCATCTTTAAATATCTCAATCTTTTCATTTCCAGCTGCAACGGTGCGTCTCGTTGTCTAAGCTCACAGAGCTCCATATGGAGTTCCTCCAACTCCACATCAAATATCTCGGAGAAATCTAGGGAACATCCATAGAATGTCGAGATTGACAAGTCTTTCAAATTGAAAAAATCCGGTGATCGTGTGGTCGCTGGATGTCGAAGTTTTAACACTCTTATACTAGACTTCTCATTCATTTAATAAGGAAATGTTTGCTTGTTTTATGAATAGGTATCAGATACTAGGGGTGAGCGGTTCCAGGTTCCGGTTCGGTTCCGTCTGGAACCTGGAACCTACCCTCGAGTACAGGTTCCTCAAAATGAGGAACCTGGAACCTACCCGTGGGAACCGAGAACCTGGAACCTACCCTGTCACAGTTCCAGGGTCGGTTCCAGTTTCCAACAGTTCCTTTTTTTTTTTTTTTTTGTTATTTTCATATTTGAACTATAATATATGCACACGTTACCAAAAAAAACTATAACGTACGCGTACGTTACCAAAAAAAAAAAAAAAAACTATAACATATGCACACATTACAAAAAAATAATAACGTATGCGCACGTTACCAAAAAAAAAACTATAACGTGCATGCACGTTACTAAAAAAATTAACGTATGCGCACGTTACCAAAAAAAAAAAAAAACTATAATGTACGTGTATACTACACGGTAACTTCCCATTGACATGTTATCTTGATACATTAACTTCGCACTACACAACAATAATAGAATATAATTAGAAATTTCAAAACAAATAGCAAACTAGAAAGTAGAAATAAAACACCACTAGAACAAGAATGTCTAGAGGTACAAGTTTTGAAAACAATTTCGATTAAACCCTTAAATGAACTCAGAAAATTCTGAAATTTGGACACGTTGTATTTAAGACCTAGAGGTACAAGTTTCATGAAGAAATCATAGTCCAATTCGTTCTGGATTAAAAGATAAAATCGATTTACTTTTCCTATTCTCTACTTGCATAGTTTTTGAAATTTTTTTGGTTAAATAGGCAAATGAACTACAAAAATTACGAAATTTAAATATGTTGTAGGGAAGACATGAAGAGAGATATTTCATGCAGAACACATTTCCAAAAGAACCTCATACAAAATGATATAGTCCACGCATTGCAACTTACAAGATCCGAACACATCAGATTGCACAGTTTTAGAAACATTTCCTATTAAATACCCAAATGACCTTCAAAAATTATGAAATTCGACTATGTGATAGCCAAGACCATAAGGTAGATACTTCATGAAAACATCGAAGTCAAATTCATTCTAGATAATTAAATATGGATGGTTAAAATCCGTGTTCGTAGTACAGTAATTCCATATCTAACCATCTCCAAAGGACCACGATTTCACCTACCTATTCTTGTTTTTTTCTCTAAATTTTTGATATGTGGTACCTCAGGATGTCCTTTACAACTTTTGTTAAGAAACCGAAGTGCAATTTCGACAAAAAGGTTGCCTTACAGTCCATGCATTGATCAAGGGTCGGTCCCAAAATCTCCAGATCCAGTCTTTCCAAAGAATAACGATTTCACCCACTTATACTTGTTTTTTTGTCCCAAATTTGAGTATGTTATACTCCAAGAAGTCCTTTACAACTTTCATTTAGAGGCCAAAGCCAAAATTCAACTAGAACATCACATACAAGTCACTAAAACATCCAAGGTCGAGTTTTTCTGCCCTAAATAACCGGTTCGGTTCCGGTTCCGAAACAGGTTCGGTTCGGTTCCCGGACCGTTCGGTTCCGGTACTTGGCCCTACCGGTCCCCCTTGGAACCGGGAACCGAACCGGACCCTCCTCCAGTTCGGTTCCGGTTCCCGCTCCGGGAACCGCGCTCAGCCCTATCGATACCGGATTTGGCCCTAGGAACCAATAGTTTCTAAGGAAGAACAACCTAAGATAAAATGGACTGCTCCCAACGAGGAGGTGGGCTATTTTCATGCTGGGATTTATTTGCAACATTTCAAATTTTGAAATTTTGACTCGTTTCCTAACTGATTGTTATTTTCCTTTCAAGGGCTTAATTTCTTTTCTCGTGAATGAGAATGGGTTCAACATTGATAGAGTAACGAAGGTATGGCTTTATTCTTCAGTAATGTGTTGGTCAGTTGCCTACTCGAGGAATTTGCTTCTTTTCCTCTGAAGGAGAGACCATATATGTTTTCAATGTTGTTTTACCATGTGTATCAAGCAATAGAGAAGATTAAGGCAGCTAAGGATGAGTCATCACAAGGCCGGTAACTGCCCAAAATTTTTGTTCTTGGAATAAAAATGTGTTTGGTAGGAGTCCTATGAAGCACAGACACGTTGTCCATGCTTTCGTGTCGTGTCCGACACGTGTCGGAGCATGTTGGACACGTCGACACGCTCGGACATGGTCGAACACGCGGTCAACTTTTATTGACACGCGTGTCGACTCGTGTCTGGAAGATTGATGGAGGGTGGAGGCGAGGGAGGGCGAGGGAGCAGAGGTCGCGAGCGGCGGCGAGACAGAGCAGAGGCCGCAAGGGCCGGCGAGACGGAGTCACAAACAGACCACCGTGACGGCGAGAGACGGCTAGAGAAAGAGCCAAACAAAGAGAAAGAAGAGAAAAGGCAAACTCTCGCCGGCGAGACGAAGCCACGAACAGACCACCGCGACGGCGAGAGACGGCCAGAGAGAGGTGAGGGCCGCCACTGTTGCTATGAATCGGCGACGAGAGGAAGAGGAGAGGAGGGAAGGGGGTCGTGCGGCGCGGCAAGGAGGATAGGAAAAGGAGGGCTCGGTGGCTCGCTAGGGTTTTTCATAAAGAAATCCAAAAAAATAAGAAAGGAGGTTTGATGGTGTGAGAGAGAGGAGGGAGGGGGAAGTGACAGCTCACTTGTCATTGTCAAGTGGGGGAGGGAAAAAGTAAAATAAATGTGGGGGTGAAGGGAAAAGGACGAACGAAAGAAGGGGTGGATTTTGGGGATTGTCTTTTTAATCGGAAATAAATGAAATTAAAAAATGATTTCGAAAAATAAAAATATTAAATTTTGAATAATGATAAATTTTGGTTATTGTAGAAAATCATGGATTTATTTAAATAAATTGATTCTAATTTCTTATTAATTTTTAGTTTCATCAATAACTTTTGTTAAAATTAAAAAAATGTTTCGCATTAATTATGAATATATCTTTCGAATTTCAAATGAATTGATTTGTTAATATTATTAGTATAAATTTATTATAGGCTCTTTTTTAATTAATTATTTATTTATGAATTTGAATCAAATTAACTAAAAATAAAAATATTTATTTAATATACAACGTGTCGCAACTTGTCGGAATTATTTATTTTTTAGAAATGACGTGTCGACGTGTCGTGTTGTGTCGAACACTCGTGTCGTGTCGCGTGTCGGTGCGACATAGGGTAGGACTCTTCAATTGTTTTTGTTTCTTTTAATTTTTTAATATTGTTATTAAATTTTTCTCATTTTTCTCTCTTTCTCTTGTTTTCTTTTTTCTTTTTCCTTTTCTCTCCTTCATCCTCCTTCTTTATGGCCGATCCTCAGCCACTGCCATGGCTAGCGACCAACTTAGCATGTGACATCTTGATTTTCAACCCTGTTTTCGATGAAATGAAATGAGCTTTTCATCGATACGTTTAAACACGCACCAAATACAAACTTACCTCGCCTTGGCACACCCCTACATAATAGCACATCTCACATGACAATAATAGTAAAACATGCATAAATAATAATCAGAACACATACTAAAATTCCATACGCATTACCAACACATGTGTTCCAATGCCACGGCCAACACAAGAGTTGGTGGTTTGGCATCATCTCGCCCCATTAGGCACGGCATCGTCTAGAATTCCTGCCTAGACGGCATTCCATAAAAGAGTATCGGTTTGACTTCAACCGCGACTCGGCATCCGGACCCCCACAGAGCATCCGATAAAAATCGGGCATCACCCCCAAACTCCCGTTGAGTGATAGGTTCGATTAAATGACCACTCAAGCACACCATCAATCAAGCCAATATTTGTTGTCATTAATTAGCCAAGAACAAAATATTTCATTTTCCAATAATCACTTTGGTAATTTTTTCACATTTAAAAATCCCATTAAAATATTTGTACGTGGTCATGTATTTGAAATCAACCCATCAAACTTTGCACGCTTCTATTTTAAAACCCCATTATTTTATTTAGTGCGTAAAATTCGGTGCCTAAACCCAACACCTCATACTTTTCTATTTTCTTGTCCATAGCACCTCCTTTGAAAATAGTAAATAAAAATCCATCATTGAGCAATCAATAACATAGCATCACACGCGTAAACAACCGAAATTACGCACAATCTCATCCAAAAATCTCATCCAAAAAAACTAGTATAAAATTTTACTTAATGTGTAATCTGTCATTAATTATACGAATCGTGATTAACTAAGATAATTGCAATTAATTAAGCTAACCGTGATTAATTAAACTAAATTAGATTAATTAGCCTAACTATAATTAATTAAAAATTAATCGATGTTGACTAAAATAATTATAATTAATTAATCTAATCGTAATTACTTAAACTAATCGCACTTAAATTTAATCTAAAAAAATCCTTAATCACAATTAAGGCTAAACTAAAATTAACTAACTAACCGCCATTAATATTAAATTAATCTACCCCTAAATGTAATTAACGTCCTAATCCATAATTAGGAGGTTAACTCATGAGTTTCTAGCAATGGCGAGCTCGCGGTGACAGCGGTGCGATGGGGTCGAGAATGTGACACTTGCGACTCGAATGGCGGCACAAATGGCGGCAGTTCACTGAAGTTGAGCTCACGGCCAAAGGGGGGTTTCAGCTTGGGTGGATGGGTGGCGTGCGGCGGTGAGGACAAGTGAGCGGTGACGCGTGCGGATCGACAGATGGGCAGCTCGAGGACAGTAGTGGTGTGGCGGTGGGTGAGTTGGGTGGCGGCAAGCAAAATGGAAAGGAAGAAGAAGAAGTCGAGGGGGAAATGGCAGCAGCTGGAGGAGGAAAGAAAATGGGGCAGCTTCGGTTGAGGGGGGCAAAGGAAAAGAAGAGAGAGGGAGGGAGAGAGAATAAAAGACAAAGGGGAGGGGGCTGCAGGGGATGGCGTGAGGGGGAAGGGGAGGGGAGAAGGAGGAATGAAAAAAAAAATGGAGGGGAGATGGGGGTGCAGAAGGTGGTAGCGTGTGTGAGAGAGAGAGGGGTGAGATAAAAAAAAAATATTATTATTAATTTTTATTATTATTATTATTATTATTATTATTATTATTATTATTATTATTATTATTATTATTATTATTATTATTATTATTATTTCTTTCCGTTTTTTTCTTTCTTCTTTCTTTTTTTTTTTTTTCCGATCTCTGATTTTTTGTCTATTAATTCATTTTCTGAAAAATTTTGGACTCGCCGATAATTCGATGAATGATGAGACGACGTCCAATAATTAAATCTTGAAACCCTCGAAAGTTTAATACCTAAAATCGAATTAAATTTCATGGTTAAAATCAATCGAACGCGACTTTAGTACAACCGAATCTATTAGGTGGCTTTTAGGGGTTCTCGCGCGGTTGACCCATGGCCAATAATTTTCAATCCACAGTTGTGCATCTTCGAATCGCGAACGACCCTCAGTTGTCATGTAATCGCGAGGGTTCAATTACGGACCATGAATGTAATATCAATAGAAAATCGAATAATCATCATTCGACGAGAATATCATAATCGTGCGGAATCACTCGCGAATCGACTACGCACTTTTGTCAAATCGATTTATATCCATTCGCTAATTGATTTATATAGCGTAGTATTGACCCTTATTGATCCTTATGGTCAAGCGGTCTATTCTTGATCGAATTCTTTAATCTTTCGCGTTTTAACCATATACGGTTTCGCCTAATAGATCAGTTAACTCGTGAGTGATCGGTTTAGAGTAAAGTGACTATAAGCACATCAATAAAATAACCATTTCATATATTTCGAAATAGAGACCCATTTTCGAGATATCACAAATACTACTTTTCTATTTTTTTTTCCAATAAGGATACTAATTTAAAAGCCTAATTGTTTTATAAATAAATAAAAAGACATCTAATTTAATATCTAATCTCAATTTTTTTTAGAGAAAAACAAATTTGGGACAAAATTGGAATTGTATCTAAATAGGGGTTTTTTTTAGGGAACTAAGCCCGATTTAAATCTAAAGAAAGAAGTCTTGTCTAGTTTTATTGCTTGAGGGAGTATTTTTTTAAGGGATAATAGCTTAACAAATGCCTAACTTGAGGGTTAATTTTATCTGGCTTCTTTTAGCCATTTTTTAATTACTACAAATATTTGTGAAATTTTTTATGAAGAAAGATTAGGTTAAATGGAAAAATGTACGAGTGAGCATAGTTCCAAGGTATAATCAATAACCTAAGAATCGAACTGGTGAGAATCAGTCTAGTTTTAGGTTTTAGAATATGAAGGGTAAGTTCAACATTCCAAAGATTGGGAATTTTTGCTAACAAGTATATTATAGGTCCTAGGTGAAATGGAGAACCTAGAACCGAGAATTTGTCTTTGTGTTTTTCTTATTCTACGTTTTCACACGATCTCACGATATTCCATAACGTCCAATGATGAGTGTTTAATCCAAAATTACTAGTCTAAACTTCTATTTCCAACGATATTCATGATTGAGACTTTTACTTTATTCATATTGCATAGTCTTTGTATGTTTAAATGTAAGTTGTGATTAGTTAATTGCAACAAATGGTGGTCATTAAAGATAATAATTCATTGCAATTGTTCAATTAAGAATACAAGTGGATCTTGATAGACCCCGAAACTTATGACGAGATAAGTTTTGAAAAAGCTAGTATTGCCACCTAGAATGGGGTGAGTAGGTGTAAAAACAAATTAAACAAATAAATACATAATAAGTTTTTTTTTTGTGACCCAGGAACCCCGTACAGCCGGCAGCTGGCGATTAAATCTGGGGAAACACGTAAGTGAGAGGACCCACCACCCTCGACATCCCACTTAAGACCCCAAGCGACCGTGAGGGGATTCGAACTCCTCCCATTCGTGAGGGAGAGAGAGCCCAAACCATCGCGGCCACTAAGGTAGTGGTATGATAAGTTATTTTCACAAGCAAAGTCTGACTAAAAGTGACACCAGACTTCTGAAGTAAGTTCAGACTCAATTAAGATGGTTTAGAAATTCGCAAAATTCTAAGAAGATTGTGATAAACAAATCAAAAGAGTTAAGGGAAGAGAAAATTGAACACAAAATTTATAGTGATTCAACTTAGATCAAGCTTGCGTCCACTCTCCCACGTTGGCAACCTTTTGGCTGAATTTCACTAAGGTATCAATAGAGAAGTACAACGATTTGAGTACACTCAGTGAAGAATTTCTTTTTCTCTCACTAAGTCACTCCTCTTGTGTTTTTCTCTCTTGAATACAATTTGTAAGCATTGTCAATGAAGAACAAGTGATTGGAAAGACCTCAAACTTTGGAATTTTAATTTTCAGGCACTATCCCAAATGGACTGAATGACCTCCTTAAATACTCCTTTACGTCTTTCTAATCGTTGGCATTCTCCAAAGGAATTTCTTCCAAGCAATCCGTTGGACAAAATCGATTAAGGAAATCTTGTAGCCGTTTGAAGATTGAGATGAAAATCCAATTATTTTGGTCACCTATACAATCAGAATCTAGGTTACCATAAGTAGATGCTTCTCAAAAAAGAACTTGTCTTCGAGATTGATTTCATCAATTCGTGATTAATTTCATCAATATATTTATAAAAGGTAAGTGAGATTCTTCACCAGAAAGTCAGATATTAAGGATAAATCTCGTACGTACTGAATCCTTGTCGAAAGATCAATAATCCCGAGTCTGATTATATCTTCGTTTTGGACTTGGGTTAAGTATGGATCTCATTAGAGTGGGAAAGGCTTCTGGAGTAAAATAGGCTTTGACAACATTTCACGATATAGCACATAAGTCTAGTATTCTTCAAAATAAGAACAAGAATAGGAAAGTTTTGTCAACTTTAAAACTTGATAGGAGTTTTCTCAACAATCTCCCCATTTTTTATGGTAACAAAACTTTTCATGCAAATTATATCATAATATGAAAATTATATCCTACAAAACAACACTTTAGTAGCACATGATAATTGATAAAGAGAACAAACAATAATTGTAATAAATACACATAGTAGTTTGCATATAGTTTGCATCCACAAAACACATCAGTCTGCAAAACACACTAAGAAAAGTTCAAACACAATCGTAAGTCAAAGATAAAATAAGATTCAAGATAAGATTCAATTTGCATAATCTCTCCTTCTTTTTGTCAACAGCAAAAAGATAAAACTAGTTAAGCATAAAAAGAGGTTAGGGTTGAAAAGGATTAGGGTTGTTTGGGAACACGAACATGTCGGAAATCCTTCAAGGTTTGCACAGTCTCCTCAAGCTTAGTCAGGCACTACTAATAAATAGTCTCCACTTTCGCTAGATTCTGCAAAGCTTGCTGATACAAAGTTTGGACCTGAGTATCAAGAAATTCTACCTTGCCTGTAAGAGATGCTAAGGTGGTATCAAGAACAGCATGCAACTTCTGAATTTCAAACTCCATTGCATATTGCCGTGCCTTAATCTCCAAGTGGAGTTCTACTATACGAGGATAGTTTGATTTTGATTTTGTTTGGGCACTAGCTTCAACAAATTGTACCTATGGAGAATCAAGAAGTGAATGAACATCAACCTGAACATGTGTAGTTCTTTGCTCCCCCTGAACATAAGCTTCTTTCTGTAAACCCTCAGGTGAGACTTCAGAGGAATGAGATTCAAAAATATCTTCAGCATCTGAAGGAGATCGACCAATGCCATCACTAGCAGTTGGTTCAACAATTGGAGTTTTCTCACCTACTCCCCCCTATATTTGTGCCATCAGTCTAAGAAGTAATTTCTTCTTCTTAAACATTTTCTTTGCCATCACGGGTTTGTTTACTAGTTCCTGTCTCCTCATCATTTAGGGCATTAAGTTCTCTTGTATCATCTCCTTCCTTGTCAGTCTCATCATTTTTCTTGTTCACATTGACATCCCTTTCTGAGTCATCATTCTCACTCTCTTTCACTTCAGTTTCTTCAGCATCACTCTCTTCTTCTGGTTCTTTCTTGCTTTCCTCCTCTTCTTCTTCTTCCTTAGAATTAGCAAAACCTTGAAGATCACACAAGGCAATAGTAGAGATTGTCTCGTCATCATCATCTTCCTCTTCTTAATCCTAGAGAAGAATATGTCGTTTCCTTTTTGGTGTTTTTGAGATGACGCTTTTCCCTTTGCATTTCTTCTCAACAACAGATCCTGGCTTGACTTTTCTAATAGATTCTTTCTTCAAAAGAGTCAGGGCTCTAGAGAGATCCTTCAATCACATTTTTGAAATCATTTTCAATCCAATTTGCATGGGAGCAATGGTTTTGGAGCGAAGCTGAGATGGCATTGAAGTTGAAAGTGTCTAAAGAGTCTAGTTACCAATGCTACATATGGTAGTTGTCATTTCCCTTTCATAACAGTTTTGTACATGTGCAGTATGATTGTGTGAGAGAGTGAGAAGGCAACACCATTACAGATGGCCCACATCATCTTTGCTTTGAATATGAAAACATCAGTCTTTGAAGCAGCCTTGGGTCTGATGCAGTTGATGACTATCTTGTGCAGCAAGATATTGGAAGCAGACATTTGAGAGTAAGTAATACTCCCCTAGGAATCCTGTCCCTTACCAGAAACTTAGTGACCTGCTCATTAGACACATTAATGGGCAAGAATCCACTCCTTTCAACCCCTAGAATGTCAGCCAACAGATTAACATCAACATCAAACACTCTATCACACATAGTAAAGTGCATATGAGTGGGATCTAACATAGACAAGTTGGAATAAAAGTATGCCGTCAATTCGAGGTAAGTTTCTAACGTCTCCACACAAAACTTCTCCATCTGAAGTTTGGCAAACTTTTCTCTCAAGTTCACCTTGATGGAATCTAGAAAGTCAAAATCCACAATGCAAGGTTTGATGACCCCTCTATTCAACATTTGAGAGAAAATTTTATTGTGTTCTTTCGAATGAAACAACTTCGTCTTTTCTCCCACGATTTCAGCAGCAACACTAATTTTTGGTTGAAAATTCTTGAAAACTCTCTCATCATCATCTTCCTTTTTTATTTTAAGTTTGACCCTTTGTCCCAAAGTGAGGATCAGCAGGAAAGTTTGAAAATTCATTTTCGTAGTTCCAACCTCTACCAGTCCTAACTTCTCCATGGCTCTAAAAAATAGGGTTTCATTTCCATAACTATTTTCTTTCAGAAAATTAATTATGAAATCCATAGGGCTTCCTCCCAACTTCAAAAATTTATAATGTTTAAGAAGTACCTCAGGCCTTCTTACGGAAATGAGAGTTGCTTCCTGAGTAACTTCCTCATATGCTGAAAGGTGAGGAAAGCTTCAAGGTGAATCATCCCCGGTGAGATCAAAATGCATCAGACCATCAGGAACAATCTGAGGTTTGCAGCTAGCAATACAGGAGGATTTCCTTTAATATGACATCGAAGTAGACTTAAAGGGCTTCGATGACATGTTTGTGTGAGAATGGGTGAGAAATTTTCAGAAGATTTGAGAGAAGATCAAGAGAGACGAGGGTTCAAGAGTTAGGGTTTGAAGACAATCTGTAATTGAGAAGAAAAATTTGAAGGATTCAAAGAAAACAAAGTACGGCAACTGAACCGTCATAAAAAGAAAGTACCTTTTAAAAAAATCAAAAAATATAACTATCAATAATTTTCGAAATAAATTCCAAAAAATCAGCAAAGATATTACAATTTCTAAATATATAAAAGGCAAGTAATAAATTGAGAATAAATGTACCTGTTCAATAAGGAAAGAAACTTACGCGCCAAAATTTAAAATAAAACTACCTAAGTATGGAAAGCTTTCAGAACATTGATTTCGCGATTTTGCACATGATCTCTTATAAAGTGATGGCGAATTTTAATATGCTTTGCCCTTGAATGAAGAATAGGATTTTTGGTAAGATTGATCGCACTTGTGTTATTACATCTAATTTCGGTGCAAGGTTCTTCTATTCCAAAATCCCTTAGCTATTGCCTAATCCAAAGAATCTATGAATAGCAACTTCCAAGAGCAACATACTCTGCTTCTACTATTGAAAGAGCCACAGTGTTTTGCTTTCTTGAAAACCAAGACACTAACATTTATCCCAACAGTTGACATGTTCCTAAAATACTTTTTCTGTCAACTTTACAACCAGCTAGATCAGCATAAGAATAACCAAGTAAAGTAAAGTCCCATCCTTTTGGATACTACAGACCTAATTTCGGATAAGTCACAATATGTTTGATAATACGTTTGACAGCACTAAGATGAGACTCTCTTGGATCAGCTTGGAATCTAGCACACATGCACACACTGAATAGAATATCAGGTCGAGAGGCAATGAGATAAAGAAGAGAAACAATCATGCTTCTATATATCTTTTGGTCAACTTTCTTTCCACCTTCATCCTTGTCAAGCTTTGAAGAACTTGACATCGGAGTCTTAGTCTTCTTGCAATTTTCCATCCCAAACTTCTTAATAACTCTCTGGCATATTTCTCTTAATAGATTAACGTTCCTTTCTTTGATTGTCTGACTTGCGGACCTAGAAAGAACATTAATTCTCCCATCATGCTTATTGTGAATTCTTCCTGCATAGACTTTGAGAATTTATTGTACAGATTCTCGTTAGAAGATCCAAATATTATATCATCTATATATATTTGAACAAGTAGAAATTTTTTTCTTCCTTTTTGATAAACAATATCAACCTTTCATTTCTTAAAACCATTACTTCTCAAGAACTTACTTAGTCTGCCATACCAAGCTTGAGGTGCATGTTTTAGACCATACAACGCCTTCTTCAGTCTATAGACAAAGTCTAATTTTATGGAATCTTCAAATCTTGGTGATTGTTCCACATAAACTTCTTCTTGTATAAATCCATTTAGGAAAACACTTTTGACATCCATCTAGAATAACCTGAAATTATGAAAACATGCATATGCCAAGCAGTAATCTAATGGCTTCTAACCTACCTACAAGTGCATAAGTATCATTATAGTCTATTCCTTCCTCTTGTGTGTATCATTTTGCCATAAGCCTTACTTTGTTCCTGATTACTTTGCCATTTTCATCTATCTTGTTTCTGAACACCCACTTCGTTCCAATCACTGATTTACCTTTCGGTTTTGGAACTAGCTCCCAAACATTATTGATACTGAATTGTTTGAGTTCTTCTTACATTGCTTCTATCCAACTTTCGTCAGACAGTGCTTCTACTACTCCTTTTGGTTATATTTCTGAAATTAGTGCTAACGCACTAGAATCTTTTTTTGCTTTGGATTTGCTGCAGATTCCTTCTTTTATATTACCAATGATGAGTTCCTTGGGATGACTTGATTTGTGCTTCCAGTTGTTGTTTGGTTTGTCATTTCCTGTTAGGATTTGCTAATCGCCTGTGTTCTTCGATTCTTCCGACTTTTGTTTTGCTTGACTTTGATCTCCAGAAGACTGAAGTCCCTCGGGGAAATCAGACTTTATTAAGTCTGAAACTAGTTCAGATTCTTCAAGTTGAGTCTGATCTTGTTGAGTCTGAATACTTTCCTAAAATTTGACATTCATAAATTCTTTGACGGTTTGGGTATTCTTGTTGAAGACCATGTAAGCTTTGCTTAAAGTAGAATAACCAAGAAATATTCCTTCATCCGATCTTTTTTCAAATTTTCCATACCGATCATTTGTATTCTTCAAAATAAAACACTTGCAACCAAACACATGAAAATAAGAGATATTTGGCGTCTTCCCTTTATATACTTCATAGGGAGTCTTCTCTAGAATGAACCTTAAAAATATCCTGTTAATTAAATAACAGGCAGTAGAAACTGCTTCTAGCCAAAAATGAGAAGAGATTTTACTTTCTATCAGTAGAGTTTTGGCTCTCCTATAACGATATTTTTCCTTTCTACAACTCCATTTTGTTCTGGGGTATATGGAGAGGAGAAAACACGTTGAAGACCTTATGCTTGAAATAACATAATCTTTCTCGTTCTAAACTTTCTTAGAAAACTTTGAAAAGTAAGAGAAGGTTTTGGACTTATTTGCCAAGAAAAAAACCCAAGTAAATCGTGAATAATCATCCACGATTACCAAACAGTATTTCTTTTTACCAATGCTTTGTGTTCTTATAGGTCCAAAAAGATCCATATGAAGAAGCTGCAAGATACGATTGATAGAAACTTGATTTACTAGTTTAAAAGAGCTTCTGACTTGTTTTCCCAAGATACATGGAACACACAATTCAGACTTCTGATATGCCATTTAGGGAAGACCTCATACTAGCTTCTTAGAAGAAAGTTTAGCAATCTGTTTCATATTCATATGTCCAAGCTTGCTATGCCAGAGATATGCTTCATCTTGAATTGAAATAAGACATTGAGAGCTCTTTGGACTTATGTCCAGAACATAAATATTATCATGTCTTTGCCTAGTAAAGGATTGAGATAAATCTTGACTAACTCTAAAACAGACATCTTCTTGAAAATTGATTATAAATCCCGTATCACATAATTGGCTTATCGTCAAAAGATTGTAATTCAAACCTTTCACCAGTGAAACATTGTTGATGATTAAACTTCAAATCCTCATTGTTCCATGTCCAATAATTTTTCCTTTGCTGTTCCCATCAAAAGAAACATTTCCTCCTTTTTGTTTTTCTAGCTTTAAAAAATTGCTTGAGTCTCCAGTCATATGCCTAGAACAGCCACTGTCCAAGTATCATTTACTTTTCCTTTTTAACAATGACTTGCAATTAAAAAAAAAAAAAAATCTCAAACTTTTTTTGGTACCCAAATTTTCTTGGGTCTAGGAGAGTTAGTTTTAAAAACAGCCTTTGCCAAATCCTTCTTAACATGTCTCTAAATTTTAGGACATTCATTCTCAAAATGTTCTGAGTTGTTACACTTAGAATGTTTAAGAACATTTCGGCCAACGGGTTTTACAAAAACTTTTTGGAAATGATTTTTATAAAAAGATTTTGGGGGTCTTTGTTTGAGTCTTTCCTTCACTTTAGGAAAATCAATCAAATGAGTACTTTCATTGTTCAAACCCAAACTAGATTTGTTAAAATAAGGTATTTGAGCTGAATAAATTTTCTCTAAAGTTTTTGACCCTTTGGAAAACTTTGTAGAAATATCTGAAATCTCCTTTTTCAAACATTTTCTTTTGAAAGAGAATCAACATTTTCTTTCAAACCATCAAAATCATTTTTTAGACTCTCAAACTTTTCATTTTTCTCTCCAAGAATTTCCAAGAATTATCTTGTTGCTTGAGCTTTGAATTTTCCTTTTTTTTTAAAAAAAAAATTTTGAAAATGCTTTTAAGAGAAGATTTGAGGGGTAGGCAAAGTTCATCTATAAACTTAGAAACTTTAATAGGGATTTCTGAATGACTTATCTCGATTTTCTTGTCAGATTCTGAATCTGTATCTAAGTCTAAGTTTGACTTTGAGTCTGATTCTGATTTTGAATGAGCTATCAAACAGAAATTTGCAAATTCCTCTTTGCTTTCCTCACATTCTATGTCACTCCAGGTTTATGCTTTAAGAGCTTTATTGTATTTCTCATACTTCCCTTTTCTTCTTTTTCAATAAGGAACAGTTAGGCTTGATGTGTCCATTCTTTTTACACTCGAAGCATATTACATCATTGCTTGTTTCAACATCTTCCATCGATTTCTTCTGGAAATTTTGCTTGCTTTGCTTCTTCCAATTCAATCTTCTTCCTTTCCTATTTAGTTTTCTGAATTTCTTTATCATAAGGGCCAGCTCATCGTCATCCATGTCATCATCTGTATATTTATCATCAGAATCAGTATTAGACTTAAATGCAATTGACTTCTTACCTTTTGCGTCCTCTTCTTCATTGATCTATTCCACTTTATACGATTGAAGAGTGCTTATCAGCTCGTCAATAGAAAGAGGCATGATCTTTTATGTCTCCCTAATTGAAGTCTTCACATGATTCCAGTCTTTTGAAAGTCCCCATAGTAGTTTGTTGACCTTCATTGGAGAAGAAATCGGTTGACCTTGATATGCCAATCTATTTACAATTATTTGTAAAGCGACTGAACATATCTCCAATAGATTCTCTAGGCTCCATTCTGAAGGACTCATATTAACCAAGTAAGATGTTTATCTTTGTCTCATTTACGCGATATGTTCCTCCATAAGTGACGTGAAGCCTATCCCAAACTTCTTTAGCAGTTTCACATAAAGAAATTATGTTATATTCAGTAGGAGACAAAGCACAATATATATATATAAAAAAAATAGCTTTAGGATCAAGAGTCCGTCTCTTGGTAATTTCTACTTGAATGGAACCCTCAACATCTTTTTCTATCACTTCTTTTCCCTTGTCTGAAACTAATGATGCATTTGGATTGATTCATCTTTCCATAACATCTCATTCTAGGGGATATCTGAATCTTAGGAACGCCTTCATTTTATTTTTCCACACATTGTACTTTTTTTCCATCAAAGTAGGGTGGCCTGATGTTGCTCTGTCCTTCAATTAGCCCTGGTGCCAAGATATTAGCCATAAAAAATTTTTAGCTTAGAAGTAAAAATACTTCAAAAAGACAAGCACCATAGCTCTGATACCAATTGAAAAAGCTAATATTGCCACCTAGAGGGGGATGAATAGGTGTAAAAAGAAATTAAGCAAATAAATGCATAATAAGTTATTTTCGCAAGCAAAGTCTGACTAAAAGTGACACTAGACTTCTAAAGTAAGTTCATACTCAATTAAAAAGGTTTAGAAATTTGCAGAATTCATAAAAAGATAGAGATAAACAAATCAAAAGAGTGAAGGGAAGAGAAAATTGAACACGAGATTTATAATGATTTGGCTTAGATCAAGCCTATGTCCACTCTCCCACACTGACAGCCTTCTAGCTGAATTTCACTGAGGTATCAACAAAGAAGTATAGCAACTTGAGTATGAATACTCAGTGAAGAATTTCTTTTTCTCTCACTAAGTCACTCCTCTTATGTTTTTCTCTCTTGAATACAATTCGTAAGCATTGTCGATGAAGAATATGTGATTGGAAAGGCCTCAAACTTTGGAATTTTAATTTTCACACACTATCCTAAATGGTCTGAATCACCTTCTTAAATACTCCTCTACGCATTTCTAAATGTTGGCATTATCTAGAAGAATTTCTTCGTTGGACAAAATCGATTAAGGAAATCTTATAGCCATTTGAAGATTGAGATGAAAATCCGATGATTCTAGTTGCCTATACAATCAAAATCTAAGTTTCCATAAGTAGATGCTTCACAAAAATGAACTTGTCTTCGAGATTGATTTCATCAATTCGTGATTGATTTTATCAATATAGTTATAAAAGGTAAGTGATATTCTTCGCTAGAAAGCCAAATATTAAGGATAAATCTCATACGTACTGAATCCCTGTTGAAAGATCAATAATCCTGAGTCTAATTATATCTTCGTTTTGGACTTGGGTTTAGTCTGGATCTCGTTAGAGTGGGAAAGACTTTTGGAGTAAAATAGACTTTGACAACATTTCACGATATAGCACAGAAGTCTAGTATTCTATGATATAACACAGAAGTCTAGTATAATAGGAAAGTTTTGTCAATTTCAAAACTTAATAGGAGTTTTCTTAACTGGTTTCAAGTTCCGAAAATTAGGAAATATGTTATGATAAGTAGGTTTCAAGTTTGAAGTGGAATCTGGATAGAACCTACAATTGTTTTTTTTTTCTTTTTGTGAAAAGGTAAGTATTATAAGGGGAGGTCAAAAAGTACAAAGAACTGGCTTCAAAAAAACTTACACTCTAATGAACAGGCTCAAAAGAGTGGAAGGAAGCAGTACAAAACCAGGCAGAGTAAAGTAACAGTGCCCAGATGCAACGTCCTCAGCACCTACCCTAGACAAAAATAGAAGGGTCTAACTCCTAAGATCGTTGCAATCTCCTATTCTTTGGGGAATCCTCCACATTCTTGAAGGTGCAAGCCTTGTCTTGGACTACCTTCATAAGGTGCTTCTTCATGCCGGATGTAGAGCTCTGCACTCCCCTGAAGAGCATATCATTCTTATTCTTCCACACAATGTGGCAAAGAGCGCCAAAAGAGAACCAGCCAATACAACTATGAAAGTCCTTACCGGAAAGCAAGGTCAAGGCCTAGGTAAGGTTGTCCTCCCAAGTCTTGTTTCTCCAGGGAAGACCACACCAAGTCGCCTAAAAGGAGGCTACACCCGAGGTAACATGGCATCCAAAAAATAAATGATTAACCGAGTCTGGCACCTCATTACAAAACGGACAGAAGGCAGCTTCAATCCTGCCATAGGACATGAGAAGGGACTAGGTTGGTAGCCTTCGCTTGGTAATGAGCCACAGGTTGAGTTGGTATCGAGGAAGGATAGCATTGTTCCAGATGAAGCCATCCCACCCGACTCGATTCTTTCTCCGCCTAATAAGCTCCCAAGTTGAGGCCACTGAAAACTTACCCAACGAAGCCTCTAACCAGCAAAAATGATCTCGAGCATTTGTCAACGAGGGGAGCGGCGAATCCCAAGCTTCGATCACCAATCTAATAGCCTGACCATCATCAGTGAAGAGATCCGCCACCTTAGCCTGCCTAGATAAGCCAGAGCTATAAATGAGAAAATATGAGAAGAAGATATTTAAGGGACCCCTGGGGTGCCAATTATCAAACCAAAGTGACGTGGAGCGTCCGTCACCTATTCTCCAATGGAAGTGGAGTCGAAATTCTGTCCTTAGTTGAAGGAGTTTTTTCCAAGCCAAAGAACAACAGGTCGGCTTCTTTGCCACCTAAAAATTACCTTTTTTAAGAAGGTAGAGTGGATCCATATGCACCAAAAGGCCTCCTTATCTGAAAATAAAATCCATA
Organism: Eucalyptus sideroxylon; assembly: GCA_014182405.2. Classification (NCBI taxonomy): domain Eukaryota; kingdom Viridiplantae; phylum Streptophyta; class Magnoliopsida; order Myrtales; family Myrtaceae; genus Eucalyptus; species Eucalyptus sideroxylon. The sequence goes on along the minus strand of CM024554.2, from coordinate 27,736,676 downwards.
TGTGTTTGAGCATAGCCGTCTTATTGCACTCACACAAATTTCGAATACCAAGACCCCCTTCCAACTTGGGTAGGCAGACATCCTCCCAAGAAACTTTGGCACCTCCTCTACCCAGCTTGGGTCCCTTCCATAGAAATTGTCTCAGGATCCGTTCAATCTTATCCATCACTTCTGAAGGCAGAATAAAGACATTGGCCCAGTAGGCTTGAATGGCATGAAGGATTGACCTTATCAATTAAAGACGTCCAGCAGCAGAAAGGAATCGATGAGTCCAGGATTCGACACTGGTGGTGATGCGCCTAATGAGAGCCGCACAATCCACCTTTCCCAATCTCGACGTGATGATTGGCACACCCAAATAACGAACTGAGAGGGATCCCTCTTGGAAGCCAAGTTCCTGTAAGATATGTTCTCGTAATAGCGAAGAACCGCCAGAAAGGAATACCTCACTTTTCCTATAATTTGGGATAAGGCCACTCCAAGAAGAGAACCGCTGCAAACCCTCTTTGAGAAGCAAAATAGAAGGCAAGTGACCTTCACAAAACATGAACACATCATCTGCAAAGAAAAGGTGCGAGAGTCTAGTGGCCTTGCATCTCCAATAGAATCTAAAGTCAGCTTGATTGGAGCACCTTCGAAGAATTCTAGAAAGCACCTCCATAACCAGCGTGAATAAATAAGGAGATAAAGGATCCCCTTGGCGCAGTCCTCTCCCACTAGGAAAGAAACCATGAAGCTCCCCATTCAACGCGATAGAAAACCAAGGAGTCCTCACACACGTCATGATGAGATGCACCAGTTAGTCAAGAAATTGAAAGGCCAGGAGGACACTCTCGAGGAACTACCAATCCACGGTGTCGTAGGCCTTCCTGAAGTCAATCTTGATAGCACATTTAGGAGTGTAAGGCTCCACATGAAACCCCGCAAATAGCAAATAGCTCCTGAGCCAAAAGGATATTGTCCCTAATACGGTGTCCCTTGACAAAAGCATTCTGAGGAGTGCTTACCAAGTCTTGAAGCACACCTGCAACCCTATTTGCCAGCACTTTAGTGATGACCTTGTAAATCGTATTGCAACAAGCGATGGATCTGTAATCATCAACTGTAGTCGCATTTGGCACCTTTGGGACCATCACCAAAATGGTGTTATTAATTTCTTTGAGGATCCTCCTTGAAATAAAAAAGTCATTTACCACTTCTGTAACCAGCTGACCCACCGTATCCCAGTTCTACTTAAAGAACTCCACCGTGAAGCCATCCGAACCAGGTGCCTTCCCTCGAGCGAGGGAGAAAAGGGTGTCCTGAACCTCCTAATCAGAAATGGGCCTACCAAGGACAATAATTTGGTCATCACTCAAATAGGACTGAAGAACCTCCCTAAAGTCAGCAGTCGTAAGGGACTCCCACTCTAGTCAAGGCATAAGAAGGTTGTGGAAGAAATCCACAAAGTGTTGCTGAACTAGCCGAGGCTCATTAATTTGGACTCCTGAAGCATCCGTTACCGAGTGGATCCTATTCCTCAATTGTCTCCTTTTAACATAATGGTGAAAGAACTTCGTGTTCCGATCACCATCTTATTCTAGCCTTTGGTCTAAAGAAGGACTCTTCGTAAGATCGAAGCTCGACTAATGAACGTCTTTGCATTCTCTCTAAGTCTACTAGAGTCGCACTAATCGGATCCTGGGCAAGTTGAACTTGAGTTTGCTTCAGCACTTCCCTTGCTTCGATAGCTTTGACAGAGATGTTAGCAAAAGAATCTTTATTCAGTTGCTTGAGACAACTTTTGAGGGCCTTTAGTTTGCTTACAAGTCTAAACATCAGCACCCCTGAGCTTGGAGTGTCCCAAACTTGCTTCACAAGTGAGTCGAAGTCCGGGTGACGCATCCAAAAATCAAAGAACTTGAAAGGCCTTCTCCTATGAACTGGGTTTTAGACCTTAACCACCATAGGACAATGATCAGAAATCTTAGGTGATAGAAAAGAGGCCTCCGAATAAGAGAAGATGTGACTCCAAGAGGTGTTAACCAGCACCCTGTCAATCTTTCTTGCCTTGCGTAAAGACCCTGAAGAGGTAGACCAAGTGTACCTGAACCCCACATACCTTAAGTCATCCAGCTCTACCTGGTCAAGGCACTGACCAAACTTGTCAAAACTTGGCAACCAATGATCCGAACCACCCAGTCTATCTGAGGGGTCTCTAATAGCATTAAAGTCGCCCATTACCAGCCAAGGTTCCTCCTGCAAAGCGAAACTTCTAGCTACTATGTCCCCCCATAACCGACAGCGTACGGTGAAAGAGTGCTCAACATAAACGATAGAAATCACACAGGTCAAGCTAGATTCCACCCACCGAAGCTTTCCATGAACAACCTGATCCAAGATGGATAAAGGTTCAAAAGAAACCATAGAAGGATCCCAGCCAACCGAAATTCTACCCCTATCTGAGTACTCCAGGTTAGCTATCCAGCACCAGTTGCTTAGCAGATTACTAGAGATGTCAACAAACAGGTTATGAGGAACCTTAGTCTCAACAACCCCCACCAAGGATAAGTTATTCACCAAGACGAGGTTTTTCACTTCCGCTTGCTTAAGAGGGCTACAAGCCCCCTGATATTCTAGCATCCTATGTACATATTTACATATTTACAAGATGAGAAAGGAACTTATCTACTTTTGGAGGATTTACTCCTAGTGGAAGGCGAGGCTGGTCTTGTCACGGTAGGAGGAGGGTCCGGCACCAAGGCTAGCAACTTTTCTTGCATGGTCGAAGGAGGAGGGTCTGGCATTAGAGCTAGCCTTTTATCCTTCAAGGTAGCCTTTGGCAAGGGGCATGAGGAAAAGAGATCGTCATATGAAGTGTCCACTGCATCCTTGCCCTCGGCTGAACAAACCAAAGCAGGGATGTCCGTATCGGAGGGGCTGACTATCTCATCTAGAGGAGAGGAAGCATCGCCAATCAGCCCCGAGGTAGAAGGTTCCTTAGGGGCCTTATGTGTATCACACACAGCCGATACTTATGGACTTCCCTCTACAACGAGGTGAGACTTCTTCTTGTTTTTAACTTGCCTCCAGCCTTGTTCGGTAGTCATAGGAGCTTCCGAGACAAATCAATTGTCACATCAGGAGTTGAAGTAGTATGAACAGCAGCTTTACCCTTTTGGGCTGCAGTGGGCCGAGAGGCCTTGGAGGCGGCATCGCAATTGTGGCCAAATACTCCACACTTGAGGCATTCCACGGGCTTCCATTCATACTCCACATCTATGGATCTAGCTACACCTTCCACATTGACTTCCACCGTAGAGACTCTTGGATGGCTAGCTTGGATTTCAACACACTATAGCATAGTAGATCATTCTCTTGCCTTCGGTGCGTTGATCAACATGTAGAGGATTCCTAATGGAACTAGCAATGGCACTAATCACCGGTGCGGACCAAAGGTCAAGAGAGAGGTTTTTGAGCCTTATCCACACCGGGATAGAAGCTTGCTTGCTCTTCTTTAACTCCATTAAGGGCTTCCATTGCTGCAAAATAAGCGGGACCCTAGCAACGGTTAGCGGTCCCTCCTCTATTATCTTCATCCGGAATACCGGGTCTGGCACATGAAAGAAATAGAAGCCTTAGTCGTCTACCAAAACATCTACAAGTTTTGGGCCCCAAGTACTCTTAAGTACATCTTCGGTGAGTTGAAAGGGAAGCCGCTTCCCCACAAAATCATCCATCAAGAATTCGTTCCACTTTGAATTAGCTGCCTGCAGCACCTCGGCGGACAAGTTTACCACAACTTTGTCCCCGGCCACAGCTGAGGGAATGTAGGACAGCTCGTACCCCTTCGCGGCCAACCTTGCCACATTGGCCCAAGACCTAGCTTGGGGGGGCCTAGAAGGGCTTGAAGGCTTCCCTTAGGGTCTAGCATAAGGGGCCCGAGAACAGCTATGGCCCCTTAAACTTCCACCACGAGCATGCCTGTCATTTGGCCCACGAATGGAGCCACTCGTGCCCGCGTCACCAACCCCCTGACGTCAGGGTGCCTGAGGCGGTTTACTAGCAAGCCGCTCAACAACTAGACGAGACGGGGAGGTCGTGCCTTTCCCTTTCCCATCACTTGGATGAGTCTCACCCGAAGATGACGCCATCCAACACAGAAAAAACCCCACAACTAGCCCAACTAGACCTCTACAGACAAGCTAGGAGGGAGAGATCCATACCAGGGCCTTACTATAAGGGGGAAGGACGGGATGGGGCTTCCTCACCACCCCAAAGCCCAATCTGAGCTTCCAGGCCCACGCAAGCAGCACCCACGAACAGAGGTGGTGACTAGTCAAGCGAATCTGCTGCACCTAGGGTACTCAAGATCTCCTCAACGGGAAGAAGGAGATGAAATCATTTGGTGAGAGCTTTGAGTGATCCAAAAGGAGGAAAACCTCCAAAAATCACCGCCAATGGATGGCTAAACCGACCGGATCGAGCATACGAGCAGAAGCAAATGAATAGGAAAAAAGATGCCCTCTTGAGAGAAAGCGTGAACAGTAGCTCAAGAAGCACCTCCCTCCTGCAATTATTAGAACCTACAATTGTTCACTCTTTTTTTAATAATAAAAAAAAAAGAACCTAAGTAGTCCAAGATTTTTTTAATGAAAAAAGGATTTCTATCAAATTAAAAATTAAAATAACAAATCAAGTCTTTCTAATACCACTAAGCAGGCTAATTATATTAATGCTACTGCATTGCTCTTGATCTTGTATTAGATTACTAATAAGTTTTGAATAACTAGAGTGAGTATGTTTCGTAGAAAATGAATAAATTGGAAAATAATTTCTTAAAATAATCACTTGTATTTTTTACAAAATTGAAAAAAATTCCATTATTCACAAAAAAAAATGTTTAGATATAAATTATTATTATTATTATAATGAAATCAATTTTTATTGACTCATTATTTCAAGTAATACAATCAATTATTATTAGGAAAATATTTCCTAATTCATTCATTTTTCACGAAATAAATGGAGTCTTAATATCTTTTTTTATAGTCTTCTTAGATGAGTCTACAACACCGTGAGCCAAAAAAGACAAATTTGTGGTTCTCAAATCCAACAATTGATGTAGACAAGCTTTAGATAAGACGGGTGACTAGAAATACGAGTCAATGGTTAGATGTTGACAAGCTCAAATCCAATGGACAGTAAGATCATTGGCGGCTTAAATGTGTACACGATCACAGGAGGAGGGTAGACTAACCCACCGTTTTCTTCCATTTCCTTTTAGGATTCATCCTCTTTTAATGTCCTTGCCAAAGCATTCAAAGGCTCGCATTCTTAGTAATGTTAAAATAGACCATTCAAACAGATGGATCGGATTGAAAATGATCCAAGCTGTTTTGATATATTTTCATACAATGTAACCTAATATATACTCAAGCCGACTCATATTACTAAAACACTTCTATATTTTACCCAAACTGATATGAGAATATGAAGTAAGTGAGCGCACGAGTAAATAAGGGTGGGAAAGAATGAAGAGAGAATTATACAAGTGTGTTGAATTTAAGTAAATTGTAAATTCATTTATGATCCATTTAACACATATATAATATTTAAACTCATTTATGACCTATATACTCGATACAACTAACTCATACAACAACTCAGTTTATCATATGAGTTAAAAAAATGGATCTATGACCTATTTTAATTATGTCCATGTTTAAACCATGTTAAAGGAGCTTCTTTTATTATGTTTTCCAACTGAATAACATCTACAAATATGAGATTGTACACAATTGGACGTTGTGGACAATTGAACCCATGTCATGTAAACTACTCCCCAAATAAGTCTATTCCCTAACCATTAAACCAGCAGCTTGGAGATTAAAAGGCGACATCATTGCCACTTCCTTTTTCTAGCTCGAGTCTATATATTCACTGATGGCGATCATCTGCTTTTCATTCAATGGAGGGATGAGTTGATGTACTCTTTTTCAGTTACCACTTCCATGAAGTAGAGTCCGCTTCCACTTTTAGTCGGTTGTAAAAGTCATAAATTTGGCCATTGTACATGGAATTCGGATGGATCACGATCTCCAACATGATAAATTCAGCAAATTAAAATGAAAAGACCTCTCATTAAGAAAGTAGATTTTATTTCTAATAATCCACATTAAGTACATAGAAACCTAACCTGAATATGGCTTTACGAATGTCTTCAGTCGCTTGGATTGGTCTTGATTCAGCAACATATTAGAAATACATGGATCGTCTTCTCATTTTGCATACCTCCAAAAGGCCAAGAACGATATCTCTACACACATTTGACAAAAGAGCGGGACGTGAATTGGATAATATGAAAAATGTGGTGAAAAGCTTCATAAAATTGAGATGCACGTAACAGTATCTCAATGGCTAGATGGCAACTGGTGTGCATGAAATAACTCACATATGCTCGGCAAAAACAAGTAACTGGATGAATGAATTCGATAGTCATACTTTAGTTTGCAAGGCCAAGCACAGCATAGATTCAAGCAAATGAGATAAATGTTTGTACCTGGCCTCCTGAAACGTTCTAAAGAGAATCAGCATTTAGGTGATATTTGTGCATCACCCTTGCCTGTGTGTTCTAGTCAAAAACCACAAGTGATTGGAATACCGCCGTGTAGCCCGTCCTTTCAGCTTCAAGTAATGATCGACGATTTCTCTGGTGACCGGTTTCAACTCCAAATCCTGCTGGCAAATGTTGCACAGCTACCGTGCTGTCTTCCATCTCGTGTCCTCTGCAAGAGAAACACAGTGGACATGAATGTCCTGGACATGGTTGGAGATATCTTCGATGTTCAACCTGCGTGAGGAGATGAATTTATACTGCGCTTGCTTTGAGTCGGAGTCATGTGACACGGTCCATGAATCCTTCCGCACCCATGTACCCTTGGGAGTGAAGCTTGGAGTTATCAAGTGAAGAGTGAGGATGCAGAGAGGATGAATACAATTGGTCTGTGGGAGTAGGGTCAGGACGGTTGGTGCTAGGAGTTCTAGGATAGAAGGAGTATATTGCTTAGGAACTCTGAAGGTAAGGTTAGCCTCCCGTGCACAAACTAGTTGGGAGCTATGCCACTCTCTTAATGAGGCCAGGGCAGGCCGAAACTAGTTGTTGAGCCTAACGAGAGCTGCTATCTCACTCGATGGACTAGATACCTAAGCAAAGCTAGGCGTGGTACGATCTCGTATAAAAGGGTTATTCGTCGTATTGTTTACTGGAACAACTATGAAGGAAAGCTGGCCTAGCGAGTTCCGCTCGCCATTTCACGGCCAAGGAAACTACCAACCCGTGACACATGCCTATGCTTGGTCTGATGCACTCTTCTTTCCCTTCCTTGGGAAGTTGTGTTGTCTCACTTCTGTTTATTCGTTGGACTCATTTCTCAAGTCTGAGAACTTGCCATGGAAGTTGATGGCTTACTTTATTAGACCTTTCTTCAACTTTTTTGGTGGTTACTTTACTTATTATTTTTATATTCTCCATCTTTGTCAATGACGTCATTGTCATATGTATTCTTGGTTTCTCTGCTTAACAAAGCCACATTAATAGCCAGGATACAAAACTTAATTTACAAAAATAATTTGAAAAATGATGTTTAAAGAATTATTAGGTATTAAGCTCCATTTGGCAAGAGTGAGCATGAAAACTAAAAAACCAGACCAGTGGGCAGTCTAGTTCCAAGTTCCAAGATATGCAGGACAAATTGTTTTCACGGGTAGGTTACAAGTTCTAGATAGGTGGAACCTGAAACTTGATAAAAGTTTTTGTGTTTTTCTTTATCTAAGTCTTTGCATGATCCTACAGTACTCCATAATGTCCGGTAATAAGTGTATAATTTGGAATCACTAACATGAACTTTCATTTTATAATTGAAACTTTTACTTTGTTAATATTTCAACATCTTTATGTGTCTAAATATAAGTTGTAGTTAATAAATTGTAGCTGTTGTACTTTAGCTGGTACGTCCATGATGGGATGCAATTGGAACGCTCCGTTTCATCTTGATGTGTTATGATGGAAAGATACTAATGGAGGGGTACGAAGGGAGACGTATAAAAGCCTCCCGAACACAACTGTTGAAAGGGGTTGGCAGAGCATACGATCAGAAAATCCTCTCATTTTTGTTCGTTCCATTTCCATCAAAGGGATAAGGCGTTCCATTTCACTTTTACAAGAACATTTTGCATTTACACCGTGGAAATCGGGTGCTTTCCTCGTGATCGCATCCAGACCAACGTGGAGTAATTTCGCTCATGTTTCATCGGCAATTCAACATTTGTTCCGGGGCTAATTGTTGTTTGCGCATCGAAATTAGGTAAGTCATCTTCCGCCAACTTGAATTCCAACATTAGTATCAGAGCTAGGTTGTGATTTCTACCTTGTTTTTCATTAAATTTTCTCGTTTACCATTTGATATTGAGATCAAGAGTATGAAATCTACACAGTTCGGATGTCTAATAGTCGGAATTGCCATATGAAAAACTCGAAATCGAACCGAAGGGAAGAACGGGTTCGGGGCCGCGTACACCCATACGGTTTTTGCCATTTTTCGAAATAATTTTTTTGCCAAAATTAATTTTTGAATATACAGTGTGAAAGGACTCGTCGAGACGAGTCCGGCAATGAGTTGAGCGTCGCCGGACGATGCCGGACGCGCCCACACGCACCACAAGAAGCTGTTGCGCGTGGGCGCCACGCGCCTTAAGCGCTGGCAAAGCCAGCGAGTGCGCCACACGTGCCAGTCAGCGAATCGGCAGGTGCGTGTCACGCGCCAATCGACGAACCATCACATGATGACGTCATCGATGACGTCATCACCGACAGCAGTTGGCTAGTCGGTCATTGGTTGGCGACCCGACCCAACCCGTGACCCGACTCGACCCGAGATCCGACTCGGGTTGACTCCAACCTGACCGTTGACCAGTCAAGGGTTGGATCGGTCACCGGTTGGACCGATCGGACTGGCCAGAGCCGTTTGGCTTGCTGGCGCATGCGTCAGACGCACCGCGCACTCAGGCAACGCGTGTGGGCGCGTGCGAGCTCCAATTGGAGCGTGGTCGGTGGCGTTTGGTTCGTATGTGTGTCTTCTACACTCTGGTATAATTATTTTATACTTTTGAATTTTATAAATATATGAAAATGCATAGGAAACCCTAAGTACGCGTATTTTGTGGAGTTTAATGCATAGTTTATTCATTTGTAGCTTGTATTTTCTTGTGGTTTAAGAAATACAGTAGCTAGCTTGTGTGCAAATGATATCATATATGTTATGTAGAGCTTGGTTCGATGATATCATGTATATAGTTTAATATACTTGCAATTTTCTAGTTGCTAAAAAATTCGAACAATGGTAAGAAATCCATTACATGTTGAATTGCGATTTTGATTATAATTGAAGCATGATTGTTGTTTGTACGTTGGTTTACATCATGCTATGCTTTTTGTGTTAAGGAAAAATGTAGAAATTACATAAAGTCATGTAATTATTTTTCTTAGTGAGAGTTCGTAGGTTGGTAGAATTGAAAGAGTTCTCACCTAGAACTTAAAATTTGCACAAATTAAACTAATTAATGATAATAGAACAATTGTACATAAAATTTGATTGGGAACATAGTGAACTTTTGCTTTCATGTCTTTTGTTGAATTATCATTAATTTAGTTTGTCTTTACTGCAAATTAAATATGTGTTACTCTGTAAAGTGTGCTAGTATTGATTATGTGTTTATTATGTCAATGTGATATAGTAATTGATTATGGCTTCGACATCCAAAACCATTGTGATTGACCTCAATAAGCATGAGAAGCTGAATGGTGATAATTATGATATTTGGCACCGAAAGGTTCAATACATCCTTAGGAGTAAGAGGTTTTGGAAACTATCAACCATACCATGGATGAACCTGAGCACGGAACTTTAGCTTAACACAGGAGAGATCTAAAAGCTTATCAAGCTTGGAAAAAGAAAAATAGCATTGCTCGCATCACGTTGCTGAGCTATATGCAAGATGATCTCATGTGTGAGTTTGAAAGTTATAATAAAGCTCAAGCTATGTGGATTGTCTTGAAAGATAAGTTTGGAGGTACATCTGCCACTAAGTTGAGGAGACTCACAATCAAGTTTGACACATTCCGAAAGCGCCCAAATGTAACGATGATGCAATATATTCGAGAGATGTCAAACATGATTCGTGAGCTGAAGTCTGCAGGTCACTCCTTTATGGATGAACATCAAGTTCATGCTGTTATAAGGTCGCTTCTTGACAATTTGGAGCAAATGAAGATCAATATGACACATAATGAGAATATTGTCACTTTCGATGATATTGCGTGTCATTTGGAATTAGTGGATGAGCGCCTAGAGGCTGCGAGATCCTCTACCCATGCTTATGTTGCTGAATCAAGTATGCGCAAGGCTTCGGGCTTCAAGCGCAAAAGAAATTCTCAATTTAACAACAAAGGGAAGAAGATTGATCAAGCACCTAAGAGGGCTAAGACCTTCCAACACAAGAAGCGTGGTGGAAAGAAGGACAATGCCAAGATGGAGTGCTACAATTGTGGCAAGATAGGTCACTTTGCTCGTGAATGCATTGAGCCAAAAAAGATACCCTATTACTCCATTACTTTGAGTAATGCTTTTGTTTCTAGTACTGTAATGTTTGTTGAATTTCATCCAATGTGGACTGTAGACTCATGAGCAATAGACCACGTAGCTAGAGATCGAGAAGCATTTATGGAGTATCGTCGGATACCGCTTGGAAGAAGATTTATATATGTTGGGAATAACTCAAGAGTTGAAGTGAAGGATATCGGCACATGTAAATTAATCTTATGTGGTGGTTGAAACCTATTCCTGCATGATGTCCTCTATGCTCCAGATATTCGACGAAACTTGGTCTCTGTAGTTGTTTTTCTTAGCTTAGGTTATGTATTGAATTTACATGGTTAATGTGTTAACATTTTGTATGGAATAGTTTATTATGGTTCAGGTCATGTATCGAATGGTTTTATGGTGTTAGACATTGACTATGATCAGTACAATGTTAATGTCGATGATTGTTTTTCTTAAATTGCATCTTCTAATAATGTTGAAATTGATGCAAGTACTTGTCATGCTAGATTAGGTCATATTGGATTGCAAGAATGCAAAGATTAGTTAGAGAATGCCTTTTAGGATCACTCACTAATGTTAGTCTATTCGTATGTGAACATTGTCTAGTGGTAAAAGCAATTAGAAAACCATTCGATAAAGGGACTAGAGCTGAATTTTCATTGCATCTCATACATTCTGATATTTGTGATCCTTTGAATGTAAGGGCGAGGCATGAAGTCTCATATTTCATCACTTTCATAGATGACTTCACACATTTCGGTTATGTCTTTCTGATCTCCCATAAGTCAGAAGTATTAGACTGCTTTAGATGATATATAGTGATGGTAGAGAATCAGTTGAACAAAACCATTTAAGGCATTGAGAACCGATCGTGGACGTGAGTATCTATCGTAGCAATTCAAGGCTTTTTGTGATGAAAGGGGAATTGTACAACAATTGACTATTCCTGGTACTCCACAACAAAATGGGATAGTTGAGAGAAGGAATTGAACCCTAATGGAAATAGTTAGGTATATGATGACGCAAGAAAATTTACCTATCTCCTATTGGGGAGATGCGTTATTGATTGCTGCTTATATACTTAACCGAGTGCCCTCAAAATCGGTTACTTCCACCCCTTATGAATTATGGACTAGTAGGAAACCAGACTTGAGTGGTCTACATCCATGAGGATGTACAGCTTATGTTCATGATTCTTCCCATAAATATGGTAAATTAGGACCTAGAGGGAAGAAATGTATCTTTATAAGATATTCTGAACACTCCAAATGGTACGTGTTCATAGGTGAACAAGTTGATGGAAGTGTGACCGAAATAGAGTCACGAGATGTCACATTCTTGGAGAACGATTTTCCTAGTAGAGGTGAGATTGATAAAGACTTTCAATTATATGAGATGGAAGATCCTGATAACACATCCACTGATGTTGTAAAGGGAAATGAAAATTTACCTCAACATGCAAGACCTAGTGGGAGTGTTGCATCGCCTGATGAATTGAATTCAAGATAAATTCAATTGCGTAAAAGTAATTGTAAAAGTATTCCCGTCGTCGTTTTGAGATTGAAAGGGAAGCATTTATGATTACTCAAAAAGACGATGCCGAGCCTAAGACTGTTCAAGAGGCTCTCTCATCCTCTGATAAGGAAGAATGGAGAAAAGTTTTGAAAGATGAAATTGAGTCAATGAGGGCAAATCATGTCTGGGACTTGGTTGATCTACCACCCAACCGTAAAGCCATTGGAAAAAAATGGGTCTTTAAGATTAAGCGAAGGGTGGATGGATCCATTGAAAAGTATAAGGCTCGCCTTATGGCGAAAGGTTATACTTAACAAGATGGTATAAACTATGAGGAAACATTTTCACCAGTTGTAAGGTTTGCCTCAATACGCCTTATTCTAGCCATCGTTGCACATTTGGACCTTGAATTACATCAAATGGATGTAAAGACGGCATTTCTCAATGGAGAACTGGATGATGAAATCTATATAAAACAACCAATAGGTTTCATAGCTAAAGGTCAAGAGCATAAAGTTTGCAAACTTCATCGCTCAATATATGGCCTTAAGTAATCATCTAGACAGTGGTATCTTCGTTTTCATCGAGCCATAACCACTTTTGATTTCACGATGATCAAGGAAGATCACTGTGTATATGTCAAGCGGTCCGAAGATAAATTTGTGATTTTATCACTTTATGTGGACGATATCCTATTGGCTGGAAATGACAAGGTTTTGGTTATCACCATAAAAGAATAGTTGTCCTCTAATTTTGAAATGAAGGACATGGAAGAAGTTGCTTATATATTAGGAGTTAACATCGAAAGAGATCGATTAAAGAAACTCCTTACTTTATCACAAGAGTCTTATATTATGAAGATTCTTGGGCGTTTTAATATGCAGCATTGTAATCCCATTGATACCCCTGGCATGCAAGGTGAAGGCCTAAGTATTGAGATGTGTCCTAAGACTCCAGAAGAAATCAAAGTGATGGAAATTGTTCCTTACGCTAGTGCAGTCGGAAGTTTGATGTATGCTATGATGTGTACTAGACCCGACATATGCTATACCATGGGATTGGTGAGCCAATATCAATCAAATCCTGGTCAAGCACACTGGAAAGCAGTGAAGAGGATCTTGAGATACTTGAAGGGCACCATGGACTATCGATTTTGTTACCAAGGGAATGATTTACGCCTATTGGGTTATTCATATGCCGATTGGGGTGGAGACTTGGATGAACGTAAATCGACTTCTGGATATACGTTCTTGCTCAATGGAGGTGCGATTTCTTGGAATAGCAAGAAACAGACATAGACAGCCTTATCTACAATGGAGGCAGAATTTATTGCATGTTCTACCGCAGTGCAAGAAGCAGCATGGCTAAAACATTTCTTAGAAAATTTAGTCACTGTCACTGAGGTTCCAAGATCGGTGATAGTTTATTGCGATAGTCAAGCAGCCATTGCCTATGTGAAGGATCCCAAGTATCATGGAAGGACAAAGCACATTGACATAAAGAACAACTTCATAAGAGATATAATAGCACAGAAAGAAGTGATCCTGCAATATATTTCAACCAATAGAATGGTTGCTGATCCATTTACAAAGGTTATTCCTAGAAACATATTCTTGACTCACAGGATGTCACTAGGATTGCGTAGAATGTGATATGTGTTATTGTAGATGATCATTGGTTTATGTATTTGTGGACAGATGTATTGTACTTGTTTGTTTATTAGTGATTTGATGTTTTATCAATAAGTATAAATCCACTATGAGACTAGCACTACACACATATATTATTAAAAAGTATGTCAGCATGTAATAATTGGCTCACTCACACGAGCAATCGCCTTAAGTGCTTTAGATAGCACGTTGAGATGAGACGTTATGTACAAATAAATGCTGAAGAGCAAGTCTGGTACATAAAACATGTCGCATTGATTGGAGTCAAGATGAGGTCTGTGATTTGTTTATAACAAGATTGAACATGATAGTCCCATAATCATATATGCCTATAAGATGCCGGATGCGAGTACTTAATTGGGCGCTATAGAAAGTGAGCTGATATAGCACTCGAGCTAAACATGAGTACGTGAGAGGCACGTGATTATGTTTAGGCTAAGATCCGTATAGTGGATATATTTAGTAAATGACATATGCTCTTATAGAAAGAGAAGTCCACTATAGCATGTAATTTATACTACATGTGCATTGTTCGACCGACAAGGAAATGTGAGTAAAATTATCTCTATTTACTCATCGTGTGAGCCCTTGAGGTAATTTATAATTTACCTCATTATGTGCCCTATATTACTTCTGACTATGTTCTCGAAGTGAAAGATCAATGTTGCTACTTTAGCATGTTATGGGCGGTCATGAATAGATATGGCCTATGGGATGTGTCTTAGGAAAACAATTGTTCTGAAATGGAGAGAGACATGAGTGCGAAGGAAGACTATTGTTGTTTTACATCTATTATATGTATTTACTGATCGACCAATTATATTGCCATTTGTGGTTGCAGATATAATTGTAAATACATGGTGTTTTGAGAATAGTCAAGTATAGCCTTTAAGGGATAGGTATACTTGGATTGATGTAACAAAATATGTCTGGGGCACTGTGAGACATCGATTGTTTATTTCTTTTTGGGGTTGTAACCATTATGTCATCCCTAACAGGTGCATAATTTGAGCTCTCAAGTGCAGGTGTACTCACCGGTCGCACGGCTTACTTGCCAGTATGAATTGTTTTGTAAAGTTGATAAATGTTGAACGCCTTGCCTTATCTTCTTGATAGAGCGCTATCAAGCCCATCATGTCCGAGTGGGAGATGTTGTACTTTAGCTAGTACGTCCATGATGGGGTACGATTGGAACACACCGTTTTGTCTTGATGCGTTACGATGGAAAGACACTAATGAAGGGGTACGAATGGAGACGTATAAAAACCTCCCGAACACAACCGTTGAAAGGGGTTGGCAAAGAATACGATAAGAAAATCCTCTCATTTTTGTTCGTTCCATTTTCATCAAAGGGATAAGGCGTTCCATTTCACTTTTACAAGAACATTTTGCATTTACACCGTGGAAATCGGGTGCTTTCCTCGTGATCGCATCCAGACCAACGTGGAGTAATTTCGCTTATGTTTTATCGGCAATTCAACATTTGTTCCAGGGCTAATTGTTGTTTGCGCATCGAAATTAGGTAAGTCATCTTCCGCCAACTTGAATTCCAACAATAACAGTAAGTGATGACCATTAAAAGCGATGATTTACTGCAATCGTTCAATTAATAATACAAGTGGAACTTGGGTATATCCTAAAACTTATGACAGGGTAGGATTCAAGTTCCATAGTACGTGGGGTGAGTTTTAAGTTCCAAAAAATAAATAGTATGTTTCGATGGATATGTTCCAATTTCCAAGTGGAACCTATACAGAACCTAAAATCATTCACATCTACCATTTGGTTCATGGAGAATGAATGGTTTGAAAAATATATTTCTAAAAATGACGGTTTATATTGCTTATTTTCATTGTCCACAAAAATATTTAAACATAAATTACTATTGATAATGTGAATATTTTTTATTAATAATTATTTCAATCGATATAAACCATCAATATTTGGAAAAAAAAATTCCAAGCTATTTATTTTCCAGAAACAAACGAAGCATAAGTATAATCAACGTTTTAAATGTTTGCTTATAGTTTGTCATAGCATTTCATTGATTAATTTGGAAATCGAGCTTTGTAAAAGTAACATTACTTTCTAGGGCACGACGTCAAGGTGGTGAATATGTAGTATGAGCTTACTTTAAGCTAACAAAGTATCAAATGTAATTTAGAGTTTCCAAGAACATAAATATTTTGGGCGAATTATATTCTTGCCCCAACTAGATTCAATAATACCAGATTTTATCGCAACGATCTAGGCATTACCCACCAAGAAAGGAACCGAGGGAAAACAAACACTTGTCCTTGGTAGATTAAGTGAATTCACTTGTTGATCGTGTGGAAATCATGTGAAACTGACAATATCTTCATAATGTAATTCATTCGATCAATATTTATGAGGTCTCTACGAAGTAATTTCCCCTTTATCCCTCTCCCACCCTCCTCTCTATTTTCCACCTGGCAACAAGACTATTATATGAAGAATATTACTTGTTTCCAAACTATGCCCAAAAGGAAGGATACTAATTTAAATCTTAGGAAAGAAAACTTAACGGATGCCTAACTCTAGGATAATACTTAGGCTTAATATCATGAAACCCTAAACTAGTAAACTTGTGATAAATTTACCTCAAACTAATTCTTTAACTACAAAAAACCCTATATTTATATACATGTAACAAATAAACCACACTAATTTTTTTAGTACCAAAAACCTTAAACTTGTTAGTTTCAATTAAATTAGATAAATACCAAAAAAATCATAAGTTGATACATTTATGAGCCTCAAACTAATACACCTCATTCAACTCAATAATTTAATAATAAAATTTAATAGACATTAACGAAAGGTAAATTTATCACATGTATACAAGTTTGGAATTTTTTATGGTAAAAAAATTAATTTGTTAGAAATTTGTTATATGTGCACTAGTTTGAGACTTTTTATGATATTAACCATAATATTTATCTAGCTTAGTTGACCATTTTTTTTACTATTGCAAATATTTTTGAAATTTTTGTATGAAGAAAAATTAGGGTAAATGGACAAAAAGAACCTAAGGAGGCCAATATCTTTAATGACAAAGGATTTCAATTTAATTAACGACCAAATAATGCAAATGTAAATCTCAACTAACAACATAAAATGAAAACCAAATCGAAAAGAAGAAAATTAAAAGTTGAAACTAAGTAACTAAAAGCTCATTGCAGATGTATATGTGATTGTCTTGAGCCTTTGTCAATCAAATTTTATTTGCAAATGCATGACAACAGATAGGGAAAAAAAAATACAGATTGGAACTTGGGTAACTAAAACATCAAAAATCACTTTTACAATCATAAACAAGAAGCTGTATGTTTTCAAAAAAAGTTCTCTCTTTTTTTTTTTTTTTCAAGAATCTTTTCTACAAGCTCAATGAGAGTCAAAATACTTCATCTAGTGGCTTAAAATTATTAATCAAAACTAAAATGCAAAAATCAAATAAAAATTTCTTGAGAATGTTAGAGAAGATGTCCGAATTGCATTTATATTGCAAAAAAAAATGATTTAGAAAATATTTTCTAAAAAATAATTGTCTGTTTCATGTACAAAAATAAATAAACAAAAAATATTTGTGTCATCCACGAAAATTTTTAAATATAAATTATTATGGATAATGAAGATATTGTTGTTTATTATTAAGATCAATATCACGAAAATCTCAAATTGATATACTTGCGACAAACTTACTCTATGTTAGTTTCCATTAAATTTTACAGTCAAATTGCTAAGTTAGATAATACATAATAATTGACGAGTATATTAGTTTGAGCTTTTTACCCTTCATTTATCACAAGTGTATTAGTTTATAGTTTTTCATGGTATTAATCCAATTTAATGGAAATTAACGAAAAATAAGTCTATCACAAATGTACTAGTTTTGAGTTCTTTGTAATTAAAAAATAGTTTGAAATAAATTTATTGTAAGTATATTAGTTTTGGGTTTTTTAATGATAAAAAAAATAATTTGGAGAAAATTTATTATAAATGTACTAATTTAAATTTTTTTTTAATATTATTCCTTGTTATTTATTACCAGGAGAGTCGAAACCGTTAATACAGGCATTAAGTGAACAAACAGAACATTTTTTTTTCCTCCACGCCTCAGGAAATGAGTCCTCATGATCAGGTTGATGAAGAACCGAAACCAAATCCACCAGAATGGCTCCAAGCTCTAATTCTACAGTCGAATCATCAGCCTTCTCATTTTGTTTATCCTTTAAGCGACACAGAGCATAATTCCCATTCAACTGTCACAAGACCATGTTATTCCAGTTCACGCCATTGGATCATCAACAGTAAAATTCTGCTCACAAACTTGGCAAATCATTCTCTATGTATCTATAAGATTTCAATCTTCTGTAGTCAAAACTGGGCAAAAAAATGTTTCTTTGCTTCTTTAGAACTCATGGAAACCTATAGTTGATTGTTTCTGCAGATTATTGTAGCTACAGTACTCATATGATATGTTGTCAAGTTAATTTGTCTTGTGAATCTAATTAATTGTAATGAATAAATGAGGGATAGATTGGGTACATCTTGGCAAGTGGATGATATTCGTGGATGATCCAGTAGGTCCTGACGCCATTAGAGCCCTGACCTTCATGAAAGACTAATGTTTTCTTAGTACCAATTACTCTGTTGGTATCTCTGGCCTTGACGTTCCAGTCGGTACCACTCTTCTTCCAAAAGCCGGAGGGAGTTGATCTTTTAACCTGTTGGTGTGGTTGCGGACAGAAGAACCACCACTCTCAAACTTTGTTGTCCCGGCCAATGATTGATTCACCTGTCAATCTCATTGATTTCTTTTTATTAAGAACTGATATTTCTTGTTTGACAAAACAAAGCAAAATTTTGCATTCCACAATTATTCGCACCTTATTAAATGACATATCACCACCAGAAACTATCAAATTCACATCTGATCAGCACATTCCCCCAACTTTAGACCAAATGATGATAAATATTATGCTCCAAAAACCCATATGCTGTAGGTAACGAGTTTCTGAAAATCATGGTTGCAGAGAGATTGTATCAAATGAGCAAGCAAAGTGATAGCAGTATCTGTTCTTACTATGAAACGTCTGCAGTAATTGCCAAGGATCCCACCAATGTCAACATTGGGAATTATGCAGGGACGGTCTACGAATCCTCAGATGCGGTTTCTCACGTAACAATCAACGCATTCATTGTCAGTTGGATGAAATCTGTATTGGACCGGCAAATTGTTCGGGATGATCACAGCTTCCATCTCCTTCTGTTCTATTCTTCACCCAACACACAAGTAAAGTCTAATGAACTCACTTCAGTTTGTGGAAGCAAAGAGTGAGCATCAATACACTTCCATTTGAGAGGATCTCTACGGAAGTCTTCCCTTCTTGGAGAAGTTACCGAAATTCTTGAATGTGGGCGTTAGAAAAATCTCGATTGTGATTGATATCTGATAGGGATGGTATTTTGTCTGCTTTTCCTTGTCCTGGTGGATCCCATCATATAAACCAGACTAATCTAAGATTCTGCTCAACCTGAAAGGTACGGTTGTTTGCTATAAAAATTTGTTTTGCTTCCTCATATTATAATGACAATACCCAGGAAATTTCTGGGATTTGCTCCTGTGATATGTCCCGGTTGTTTCCTCTTATTCCAATAGGAGACATTTTTTCTTTTCATTTTAGTACATTGTGTGAATTTGAGTTAAAATCAACCTGTTAATAGTCAGTTAACATAAGGGCTGTCCATGCACGTATTCATTTTCATTATTTGACAAAAGGTTCACCCTACACGGTCCCTGTATGTGCCAATCCACCATAAAATTATGTACAATTGGGATTTTTCTTAGCACTTTTGCGCCTAGTCCTTGTGCTGCAAGGCCAGATTAGCTGGTCGCTCCCAGAACTCATTAAACTGCGACAGCAATGGAAAATTGAATGTTTTCTTCTTACATTGTGCATGTCATTGCAGTTTCACTGTTGAAATACGCTGATAGATGAAAGTTCAGATTACTGAAAAGTGCTAAACTGCAGGATGTTTTGAAGATGACTTGCAACTTCGCCTTAGATGCATATACGATAACATCCCGCTGACCTCATAGACCAAGTGAGATGTGACCATCTGCCTTCATGGTTATACAAATATGAGATTGTACACAATTGGCTTTTGTGGAGAATCGAACCCGTGTCATGTTAACTATTCTTCAAAAAGTATATTCCCGGACTATTAAGCGTGTGTATGATAAAATTTCTACTTCTCTATTTTTCTATTTATCTATTCCTCATAACAGGTTTAGAACGGAAATCTATTTTATAACTCAATTTGATTTTTCTATTTCTGAACAAATTTCTATTCCAAAAATAGATTTGAAGAAGAATTAAAAGCTAAAATTTTTAACTACTTAAAAATTTTGAAATAGAAATTGAGAAATTTTGTCATACGCATCTTAAACTACCAACATGGGGTTAAAAGGCAGTGTTATTGCTGCTTCCTTTTTCTGGTTCAAGTCTATATACTCACTGATTCTGAATCGTCTTCTCCTTTTTTTTTCAATGAAAGGAGGAGTTCGTCTGCCCTTTTTCAGTTGCCACTTCCATGGAGTGAAGTCCGCTTACACTTTTAGCTGGTTGTCTATGTTTTGGACGAGCCATCCTTCCAATAAGTCATCAATCTAGCCATCACACATGGAATTCCAATGGATCGCAAGCTCCAAAATGATAATTCAGCAAATTAAAATGAAAAGACTTCTCAATAAAAAAAGTAGATTTTATTTATAACACACAAAGCTTATCGTGAATCCACATTGAGCACCTAGAAACCTAACTTAATTATGGCTTCACGAATGTCTTCAGTCGCTTGGATAGGTCTTGATTCAACAACGTACTACAAATACATGGATCGTCTTCTCATTTCGCTTCCCTCCAAAAGGCCTAGAACGATACCTCTGCTCGCATTTGAAAAAAGAACGGGACATGAATTGGATAATATGAAAAAAGCAGCGAAAAGCAGCAGCATATCTTCATAAAACTGAGATGCACATTAAAGTATCTCGATGGCCAGATGCCAACTGGTATGCATAAAATAACTCACACATGCTCGGCAAAAACAAAAAATTCGACAAGCAGACTCAGCAGTCTTACTTTAGTCTGCAGAACCAAGAAGAGCATAGATATCAAGCGAATGAGATAAACATATGTACCTGGCCTCATGAAGCGTGCTAAAGAGGATCGGCATTTAGGTGATATTCATGCATCACCCCTGCCCTTGTATTCTGGTCAAAAACCATGAGTGATGAGGGTACCACCACGTAACTTTTTCTTTCAGCATCAAGTAATGATCGACGATTCCTCCAGTGATGGCTTTCGACTCGAAATCCCGTCGGCAAATGCTAAACAGCTACGGCGCTGTCTTCCATCTTGTGTTAACAGAGTAGACCTGACTGTCTTTGGACTCGGTTGGAGATTTCTTTGATGTTCAAGGGGTGTGATGAGATGAATTTATACTGCACTTGCCTTAAGTTGGAGTGCTGCTGTGCTTCGTCTGATGCACTCTTCTTTACCTTCCTTGGGAAGTTGTTCCTTCGTTGGACTTGTTTCTCAAGTCTGAGAACTTGCCATGGAAGTCGGCTTATTTTATTAGACCTTGCTTCAAATTTTCTGGCGGCTACTTTACTTATCATTTTTTATTTTCTCCATCTTTGTCAATGACGTCATATTCATCCGTTTTGCTGGTTTCTCTGCTTAACAAAGCCAGAATGATACCCAGTATACAAAATTTAATTTACAAAAATACTATAAAAATTGATGTGTAAAGAATATTATTAGGTATTAAGCTCCATTTGATTCAAAAAAATAAATGAGTTGAAAAATATTTTTTAAAAATGATAACTTGTATCGCTTATTAAAAAAAAATGAACGAAAAAAATTTTCATTGTTCATAAAATATATAAACATAAATTATTATTGATAATGAGAAAATTCTGAATTAACTAATAATTTTAAGCAATATAAACTATTATATTTTGGAAAAAAAATCTCCAAACTATTTATTTTTGGCAAAACAAAGGAAGCATGAGTAGGATCAACTTTTTAAATGACTGCTCACAATTTGTCCTAGCATTTTGTAAATTAATTTGGAAATCAAGCTTAGCAAAAGAGGTGGTAAATATGTAGGATGAGTTCATTTTAAGCTAACGAAGCATCAAATGTAATTCAAAGTTCCGAAGAACATAACTATTTTGGGCGAATTATATTCTTGCCCCGACTAGATTCAATAATATGAGATTTTATAGCAACGGTCTAGGCATTACCCCACATGAAAGAAACCGAGGGGAAACAAGCGCCCGTCCTTGGTTGATCATGTGAATAACATGTGAAGCCAACAATATCTTCATAATTTAATTCATTCGATCAATATTAATGAGGTCTCTATGAAGAAATTTCCCCTTTATCCCTCTCCCCCTCCTTTTTTATTTTCCACGTGGCAACAAGACTACTCTATGAAGAACATACTCTGTTGCTTGTTTCCAAACCATGCCTAATTGGAAGAATACTATTGTAAATATAAAGAAAGAAGAATTGTCTGGTTTTATAAATCAAGGGAGAATATTTAAGCTAGAATAAGCTTAACGGATGCCTAACTCTAGGATAATATTTATCTGAAGTCTTTCGGTCATTTTTTTTTAATTATTATTGCAAATATTTGTGAAATTTTTGTATGAAGAAAAATTAGGGTAAATGGACAAAAAGAACCTAAGGAGTTCGAGATTTTTTTAATGAAAAAAGGATTTTAATTTAATTAACAACCAAATAACGCAAATGTAAATCCAACTAACAACATAAAATGAAAACGAAATCAAAAAGAAGAAAACCAAAAGTTGAAATTAAGTAACTAAAAGCTCATTGCATATGTATATGCGATTGTCTTGAGCCTTTGTCGATCAATTTTTATTTTCTTTTGCTAATGCATAACAACAAATAGGGGGAACCATCCGTGGTGGCGGCGTAGTGGTTGAGCGCATATTACTTTTGGAAGAGATCTTGAGTTCGAATCGCTGTATCATCTGCCTTACGAGAAAGGAACTCATGATTTGCCTGGGGCAGCAAGGGTGGTGGAAGCGGCGCACAGAGATTCCTGGGTACCAAAAAATAAAAAAATAAAAAACAAAAGAAAAAACAAATAGGGCGAAAATTACAGATTGAAATTGGGGTAACATGATAAGTTAGTGTTATTCTAACTTGGAACCGTTCATTCGAGACAGCGGAATATATAGGAACTTGGGTAACTGCTGAAACATCAAAAAATCATTTTTTACAATCATAAACAAGAAGCTGTACATTTTCAAAAAAGGTTCTCTCTCTCTTTTTTTTTTTTTTAAAGAATCTTTTCTACGAGCTCAACGAGAGTCAAAATACTTCATCTAGTGGCTTAAAATTATTAATCAAAACTACAATGCAAAAATCAAATAAAAATTTCTTGAGAATGTCATAGAACATGTGCGCAGTGCATTCATTTTACAAAAAAAATGAATGATTTAGAAAACATTTTCTTAAAAAAATAATTGTTTGTATCATATACAAAAATAAATAAACAAAAAATATTTTTGTCATCCATTAAAATTTTTAAACACAAATTATTATCGATAATGAAAATATTATTGTTTATTTTTTCGGCATGCCCACGCCCCGCACTGTTCACATTTTTTTTTCCCGAAATTATCCTCACGAATTTTTTGATTTTCCGGGTACATGCCCTTGTTGAGCACTGTTCATCTTCTCCGGGCGTAGAGGGATGCCGCGACCTAGGCGATCGTCGTCGGAGATTCGAGCAACCTCCGCGAGTTGTAGATTTGGTGGCCAAACGCACGCTGGTCACCGGCGACCGTCGCCTGCCGCACCGCAACCTCCACACGAAGCTCGCCAAGGCCACGCGACCCATCTAGTCACAGGTCTAGTCACGACTAGATTTGATGTCGGAGGCTTGAGTGGCGACCAGATCTGGGTCGCGCAACCTTGCCACCCTTGGATTTGGGTCGTGGCGGCGTCGTGCGACCTCCCACGACCTCGCCGCCCTCCAGGGGCATCAAGGTCGCGCGACCCTGCCGCGACCCAAATCCGGGGCGGCGAGGTCCTCTCATGACCTCGATGCCTCGGATCGAGATCGCCGGAGGTTGAGGCGGCGTCGCATGACCTCGCCGCCCCAGATCCGAGGTTGCCTGAGGTTGAGGCGGCGTCACACGACCTCGCCCCCAAATTTGGGGTTGCCGGAGGTCGCGACGGCGTCGCGCGACCTCACCGCCCCATATCCGAGGTCGCCAGAGGTCGTCAGAGGTCACCAGCGATTACTGCCCTTACCGGTCAATTTTTAAAAAATTTTCTTTTGCTAATTTTTTTTATCACAAAGATCCTTTGTAAATATAATTCCCCAAACACCATTTTTTGTTACAAACACCATTTTTTTCAAAGTACTCCACAAAGGAGTTTTCAAAGTCAATTTACCAAACACGGTTGCATTTTGGAAAACACATTTAACTTAAAGATATTTGTATTCCTAAAGACTTTCCCCAAAAGTAGTTCCCAAACACACCTATTAGTTTTAGATTTTCTTATGATAAAAAAAATAATTTGGGAAAACTTATTATGAATATACTAATTTGAATTTTCTTAATATCATCCCTTGTTATTACCAGGAGAGTGGAAATCGTCATCAAATTTTCACTTTCCTGTCGTTTCATTCCGACTCCTTCGCTGTTCTAGGTGACGACGATGTCCGAGAACCCATTCCTCAGTCTCTTCCAAAATCTCGAGAAGATATCCACCTCCATCCAGACCCATCTCTCTACCTTCATCGCTCGTCCCGCTAACCAATCGCGGGCCGACAACAATGCTCTCTTCTCCGTCTCGAGCTCGCCCACACCAAGCGCATCAAGCGCAAATTTCCAAACTTTCGGACCAGAAGAGGTGCTCAAGAAGGTGGGCACTTCGTTTTCCTTCCCCTTTGCTTAGTGTCATTGCCGTCTCGAGTGAATGGTTCCGGGTTCTGCGTGTTTCGGATAGAATGGTGTGTATGCTCGGTGGGTGTTTGTTGGTATTCCTAAGTGAAGGCAGCAAGTGGGTGCCTTTCGAAATGCATAATTGTAGCGTGATGTTTCATGGGAACATATGGTGGGTTGGTGTTTGGCTTCTCCCTTGACACTTGAAATGACAATGGTGGAAGACTGCGGCCGTGTGATACAAGATGGTGAAGTTGATATGCGTGATTTTACCCTGCCATTTTGATGACTAAGTTCCGAGTTGGTCGCTTGGCCTTCTTCAGGCGACGTTGACTGCTTCTTCCTGGGAGATTTTAGGGGTTATTTTTCTCGGAAGGTCTTTGGAGAAGCGAATTTTTTGTCAGGTAGAGATTAATAGGCTGGTTTTAGCTAATCTTATAGAGCTTGGAATGGAGTGGATCCGGAGTTTCACTGCATATTTGCTGGGGAAGCTCGCAATGTCAGCATTTAGGAGAAGTCACCCTGGGTCATTCAGCCAATTCTTCTGATGCATGATTGCTTTCGGATTGGATGTTTTAGAATCTTAGAACTGCTTCATAAGAGTCTTCCTTAGTCCTATCCTGAAGTTTCAATTCACTTGTTTCAAGATTTTGCTAGTTGTTAGTTCTAATTAAGAAAATGAGATTTTTCTGCCAGCGAAGGCTTAGGGAAGAAATGAAAAATGGTATATGGAAAGTTGCACGGGGACTGATATTTCTCATTGTTGTGACTCACCCTTTCAGCTTTTCCAACTGGTGCTTGCGTCATAATCTTACAGAATGTCTTTTCAGGTACAAACTGCTGCACCTGTAACTAAAGAAGAGCTTGGGAGGGCCACCTGGACTTTTCTTCACACTCTAGCTGCTCAGGTCTTCTTAGTTAATAAAGCCTGGCTTTCTACTTTCCTTTTCGTTCCATTTATGAAGTTATGCCCAAGTATATCAGTATACTCGTAAATTATTTGCACTTCTGAGGTCTTGTGAAGAACCTCTGTTAATAATTTAGGTTGTATAACAGTGTTCTCTTTCCAAATCTTTCTTTAGAAATAAAGAATCGTTCTAAAGTGAAAGAACTTCTAGTGGGGTTTTTATCTATCAGTTCCCTGTGACAGGTCTTTCCATGCATTTATCATTTCTTGAAACAGCTACATTCAATTATTCAAGAACATCTTGTTTGCATCAATGATTGTTCTATACTTTGGACAGAAATTTCAGCACTCATCTGGAAGCACAAATAATGATTACTTAATAAATGGGTGTATTATTTCAATATTCTCAATTGCCAAGTTATTATATACTAATGAAAGTCCTTATTTAGAGGAAATTCTTTGCACGTGTCTCCTCTGTCTTCGTGGTATCCGTCCTGTTGTAGGGAGAATGTTCCAAATTATTGAGATAAATTTGGAGAAATAAAGAGAATTTGATGCACTACACAGTTGTTGGAGGACTGATATCCATGGAGCCAAAAATGTGATCTGATCATCCTGTTCTTGTTTTATGCTCCTAAGTCAATGTGATTTAGGCACTAATTAATTTTCTGAGAAAATTTGTTCTCACCTTACTGTCATCTCCTCCTCATCATATCTGTTGTCTTCGAATCAAAAGAATGACATTTGCAGCTTAAATTATGGAAACATTTCTCTTTTGCTTCTTTCTTGCTTTATGCAGTTGGTCCAGCTATCAGTTTGTGTGCAGAAGTAGTTAATTGAAACTTATAGGATCATTTTTCTGTCTCTACCTACTTAGATTGGTGCATAAACTGTCACAATGCGGCTGCAGTTGTTTTCCCTGACTCAAGTCGAAGAAGCAATGCCACTTCTTATTATTGAAATGCCGTTTACTTTACAAAAACTGGCCTTTTTCATTTCACATTTTGCGTCTTTCAGTATCCTGACAAACCGACAAGGCAACAGAAGAAAGACGTGAAAGAATTGGTATGGTGATTCATATCCTACCATATACACTCACCTTTGTACATCATTTTGCTATTTCCCACGCAAGTGAGTATTTCATTGAAAAGTGGGAAAATAAGATATATATTAGCTGCACTAGAGAAAAAGCAAGAGTCACTCAGTTGAATATTGCACTTCTTTCTTAATTCTAGTCTTGGTTTGACTGTGACTAGCCATTTTTTAATCTTGTGCCATTCTTTCCAGAGATTTGACATTCACTTTTATGGATGCTTTCTAAGTTACTTTTGAGGAGCCCTGTGCAAGAGCTCATAGACTTGAGATGTTAAAAGGGTATTCATGGGAATATTTGACATGCATGTCACTTTAGGAAAGTGGTGATATAATGCTATCCCAACTCATTGCTTCTCATTTTCTGGTTTCTACAGATGGCTATATTGTCTCGCATGTACCCTTGCCAGGATTGTGCAGACCACTTTAAAGAAATACTGAGGTCTCTCCTTCCACCCCAAAGCAGTGAATCCCTCGTTTTGCATGGAAGTGTGCACTCATCAAGGGCCTAGATTGGCTTTATTATTGCTCTCAACAAATATAATCAGCTTTGGAGTGGCATGTGAATTTAAATTGGCTATTTACTAGCTTGAAGTTTATTGAACAACCGGAGGTGCATTAATTTAGGAGCTCATGATTACCTCACCTCACTAGTTGAACTTTCAAGAAGTTTTTGAAGAAACTATTCCTAGTAAATGAAAAAAAGCGAATCTGATCCTAGTACAATCACTTCCACAAGAGTGCAAATAATAAACTAACGGAATGCAATGAACATCAGAGTGAAAACTATTGCCCCCAGGAATGTGATTTTGGAAAAATTTGAGGCATTTTGAGATGCGGAGTATTTGTAAGATCTGAATGCCATGGTGGTTTTCCTTAGAGAAGTTCACTGCAATTGGTAGGTAATTGCTCTAATCAAAACATGTTAGTATTCCATAATTGAGCTCAATGTGTTAAGATACTGCATTACATTTGATGCAGCTCTTGAAGTGCAAACTTGATAAGAATTAGTTTAGTTTGCCAGAGAGTCTTACTGCTAGCTGAATTTAATTTTTAACTAAAGCACGTATGAGGATGGAATGAGTTGGTAGACAGCACTAATTGTTTTCTTAAAGGGCAGATGTTGCAGGAATTTTTATCTGTCTTTTAGGATGGAGTCATTTCTGCATTAGGTTATTGATTGCCTTATGCTAATTTTTCATGGACCTTTTCTTTCTTTCTTTGAACCTGAGCAGGGCAAATCCCGTACAGGCAGCATCTCATACTGAGTTCTCCCAGTGGCTATGCCATGTGCATAATGTAGTCAACAGAAGGTAGCTTTCATGTTTGTTGAACTCTTTTTTTTTTTTTTATCTTCTGTGTCCATTATGATTTAGAGCGGACAATCTATATATAAAATATCTAAACATTCTTCAAACCAGAGGATGCTTTTGTTAGAGAATGCCACCTAATGGGTCAGTGATTCAGTTTTGGCCTGTCTTGATCCCTTTCAATATCCTGCCCTATCGTTGGATGTTCATACCGGTCTTGGTTCAGTTGCAATTCCTTGTTTTCTCGTTGAGATCGTCAAGACAAAACCTAGCATTACATGAGACAATTGGTTGCATATATCCTTTTAATTTCAATGGAAGGGGATTCATGCATGTTATTTGAATGAAAATATTAGGGTTGCTGTTGGAATGACTGGGAAAAGCATCTACTACAATTGCTTGAAACTGATATATTTGGATGCATTATCCCGCAAGTGCTCGGGGGATGTATGATGTATGTCTTGAACATGAAGTCATAACTGCGAACTATTGCTTTGACCAGAAAAAGAATCATGATGAGTTACCTGAACAGGGAGGAATTAGAGTTAAGAGATGTGACTTTACCATTCTTTTATTGGGTAATGTCTCTAAATTGAGAGGATTCATATCAAAATATTTAATCAAACAGGATTTAATAGGCTTTGCCTGGTAAAGTCTCTAGTAGCTATACTATGAATTATTTGAGTTACTGGATTACAATATGACAGTTCACGGACGTATGTCGTTAATCTCAACACCTTGGTCCATTAAGCTCAAAAAGAGGCCAAGATTCATTCTTTGACATTTTGCGTGCAGAACTGTATTGCTGGATTTAACAAATTCTATTTAGTCATGTTATTTTGATTTGTTGGTGATTGAACAGCCTAGGCAAGTCAGTATTTCCTTGCGAGCGAGTCGATGCAAGGTGGGGCAAGCTTGAGTGCGAGCTGCGTGCATGTGATCTGCAAGGAACTTCAACCAAGTTTTGGGACTAAGTTGTTAGGGGGGTTGACCTTACCATTTATAGAGCAAAGGATGTAGCAAAAGCATATCTGTCGTCAATCTTTGTATATGTAAAACTAGGATGTGATTAAACTCCTGTATAGGAGATTCTTATTATACTCTCCATTCCATTTCAGCTCATGCCGCGCAGCATTTGGCGTCTACATTGTAATATGTTCATCCCTGCACGAATCTCATAATTACAAGATAGACGTGTAGGTTTTAATTAGAGGGATAAATCATGTAAAAGAAATATGTATGAATGCTTCCAGATTCCAAAATTCTTGGCCATAGGGCAGCAATTGATGTTTTCTCTCCTCTCTTTTTGGCCTTTAATGTACTTTTCGTTTGTGGTTGATCATCGTGTAGCTATTGGCTTCTCTAATATACAGAAGGATGCTAATACTTGTCCAATTTCAAGTCAGCGACTCTACAAAGGAACTATGGACTCTTCACTGGAACAAGTCAACTGTGATCCAAGATACAAGAAACTGTGTTCGCGAGCTCTAGAATGGTAAAACACCAAAATCATAGAGATATAGAATGGTAAAGCGCCAAAAATCATCGGAGAAATATTTTGTTTCCTTAACGTGATGGCAAATCACCTATCTTGGATTCTCACATTTGTCTAAAGCCCGCAACCTCCATCCCCTTAATGAGCAAAGCTGAAACGCAATACTCGGTCAAAATCAGTTGCCTGTTGAGGAAGCTGCAACATTCTGGAGTTCAACATTCCTAATTGGCGGGGGCTCTCCAAATTTCAAGATATATGCAGTTTCATAAACGGGCCGCAACTGTGGAACCACTTGCGCATCTATATATGAATCGCAGGAGAAGCACCACACCGATAGATCACTGATTCCAGATAAACAGAGTCAGTTATAGGAGCATGAAAAATAAACAGAAAGTCAGAATAAAATTTAGAGAGTACCTGAAGCTGAGCGCAAGGCAGTCACTTGTTTGCTGATAGTGCTGGAGCATATGCTTGTTCACGAATCGGCTGCAGAGCACTTCCTTGCAACACAGGCATAACCAGTTCTCGCTTGGGTGGTGACACCTGAGAGAGCAAAGGAAGATCAAGGATAAAATCTTCTCTACTTCAGAATAACAAAGTTTAGTTCTACTTATTCTAATGGTAAATTTCCATCAGCAATAACTGAACTTTAGTGAATTTTCAAACAGGCCATCCAATTTCGATTCCAATGACCCAATGCCATACACTTTCGTTTCTCTGAAATTATAGTTTTATTAGAATCTGGGCAATTTAATTAGAATCTGGTTGTGAATTGATGACATGACAGACACATGGGTAACGTTTGAATGACACGTCATTAACATGTGGCTGCTGCATCAGCATTCCGCAGGAAAATTAACCAAATTTTAAGTCCAAGTGCACTATTTGTTCAAAAAAAAAAAGTTAAAAGTTTAATGCAATGGATGATCCAAATCAAATTTTGGTAACCTAATAACAAAATCTAATAAGTTCAAGTTCAATGACCATAGATGAAATTTATCCCCACTCTAAAGTCCAACCAGCTCGTTAAAGTGAAGATAACATTATAAGGCCTCAATCAAGCACTAGTTATGTCCAGCGTGTGTCATGTATGATTCTGTCATGAAAGAACTACATCTCTTTCACCAAGAGATTTTTGAATGAGTGGAGAACAAATTTCTACATGCAGCATAGCATGCTTGAGAGATTGGAGGTTAAAAAAAACTGAATGTTACAAAGAACAGATCATTGCAAATCTCTACTAGTATAGCTTTGGAAACATGGCAGTAAAGCCAATGAGACATCAAACAAATTATACATATTAGGTTGCAAGCTCATGTCAGTTGCCAACTAATGACAAAGAACCTTAGGTGAGACCTCATGCATTGACTTCCAAACCCCCAATTGCATATTCATGGAAGTGAAATGTACTGATCCAACAAAATGATATAAAATGGAGATAAGAAAACTAGCCTGACTTACAATAATTATGGACCTTGGCTCTCTTAAATGTAAGAGCCTACCGGCAGAGATCTTAGTTTCCTCCACATCTTATTAACTAAAAATGTGGATATTTTGCTCCTCTCTAGCATGGTGAATTATGACTCAACTGCCTAGTTACAGATGAAGTTGCAAACCAAGAGGTTCGAAATTTATGACCAAGTCCAGCAACTGAAATGAATCTAGCCTGCTAACAGCTTGCCAATAACATTGATATCAGAGGCTCTAATCACTGTCTCAGAAGATCCTATGTGTCCTGTGGAGGTTTTATGAATGTTTGCATGACAGTGGGTCCTCTCATTAAAGAACTTGCATTTTTGGAGTAAGTCCTGACGAAAACAGATAAGTCACATTAGAGATGCACCAGCAATCCCAATTTATAGCTCTGGAAAATGGTCTCCTGTAAATGGGCTTCCTCTCAGCCAAATTAAATGTAGCACTTAAAGGTGATCACACTCTTTAGATTGAGTCTATAGAATGCAGCCCTTAAAAGCGAAACTCTGTGTTCAGTACAGCTCACTTTGGATTCTTATCCTTTTTAAAGCATGCCTTATCTGTCAGGACAAATTGATTCCCCCCTTGAGATGATAAAAGCTCCTTTCATCTTCAGCAGATTAACAAACGGGAAGATGGGTGCCAAGCGACAAATGAGTCTACTGACCCTTTTCTAAACAATGACAGGAAATCGGAGGTACTGGAAGATTTAGATAGAAGACTAAAGCAAGAGGTTGTCATCACTACATAAAACCCCGTCCTCTACTGCTTCACCCAATCGGGTCATGTTCAGCCCAGTCAAAAGAAACAGGAAGAAAATCCCCCTTCTCGCGAGTACTCGAACGCCGAGAATTCAAAGTTCTTTCTCCTTCAGTTTGGCTAAAACTACACACACATCTAACAATTTTTCCTCCTGCCAAAAGGGTTCATCAAATTCTTCCAGTTGAGCTAATTCCAGCCAACAGAAGAATCAATTCCACTCGAATCTTTGTCACCAACACCGATCCGATCTCGACCATCTTTCTTGCATTTGGAATCAAATGCCAGCAACAAACAACAGCATAGGGCAAAGGCGGCGAAACCGAACCCACCATTCGACGAGGCACGAAAATCCATACCAACGCATCAATCAAAGCAACCAAGATCGCAGACCCACCTGTTGCAGGGCGTGTCGGGGGTCGGAATGTGAACGAGATCGGAGCAAAGAGAGGCCAAGTGATCGCACCACGTTCGAGCTTCGACCCACCCGGACTCGGCGCCATACAGCAGCTCGCCCGCACCTCCTTCGGTCGGGCGTTCCTGAGAGAAACGAGTTGGAAATTCGTAATCACGATCATGAACACGATCCGATGCTGAAGATGACCCACAAGAAAGTCCCCCTTCAGAATTCAGGGTTTAGAAGGGGAGAGAAAGAGAGGGAAGACGGCAAGATGGAAACTTGGAGAAGGGATTGAAATGGGTCGAGCGCAGGTTACCGAAACGGCGAAGGAAGACGAAGCGGGAGCTTTGTCCGCCATTTGCGACCGGCTGTAGAACTCTGCAAAGTCTAGAGTGAGCTTTTCTCTCTCCAAGCCCTCCCCAGCTGCAGCTTCCTGAGATGATGGATACAACATTGGACTTGGCTGGGGCCTTTATTTAAATTAGGAGTTAATATTCCGAAGAATCGCATATTAGTATACTTATAACGATTTTATCTCAATTACTTTTTAATCACTAAAAATTTCAAATCAGTTTACTTATAATAAATTTACTCAAAACTAACTTTTTAACCATTAAATACCTCAAATTGGTAAATTTGTGATAGATTCATATTCCATTGGTCTTCGTTAAATTAGATCAATATCACAATAAACATAAGGTAAACCTCAAAGTAGTACACTTTTTGACTGTCATGTGTCATTCATCTTAGCAATTTGATAGTAAAATTTAATAAAAACTAACAAAAAGTGAATTTGCCACGAGTATACTAATTTAAGGTTTATGATGATAAAAAAAATTAATTTAAGATAAATTTATCACAAAAGTACTAATTTATAAAGGTAAGCAATTCCAAATGGAATTTCCAAGTTCCATTTAGATTCCACTTGAAACTTAAAACCTATTAAAACTTGGAACCTACTCATTTGAACAAATTTCCTCATTTTCGAAACATGGACTAGACCTTGCATAATTTGGAACTCATAATCTATCATATCATTGGTTCCATTCGAAGATTTATTCAGGTTTCACATGTGTTTTTAATTAAACGATTATAGTGAATCATCACTTTTAATGATCACCACTTACAACAATCTACTGATCACAACTCATATTTAGACACACAAAAATTATGAATATTAACAAAGTAAATGTCTTAATCATGAATATAATTGGAAATGGAAGCTTAGACTAATTGTTTCAGAGTACATACTTATTTTTAGATGCCATGAAATGTCATAACGTCACATGAAAATATTGAACAAGAAAAACACAATAACTTTTTCGAGTTCCAAGTTCCTGATTCTACTTAAAACCTGTAACCTACCTATCGGAATAGGTTCTCTAATTTCCAAAAATCGAAACCTATCCTTAATATCCTTAATATCCTTTAACTTGGAGTTTCTTAATTTCTCGGTTCTATCCCGAATCTGTGCTCACCTCTACTAGTTTGGGATTTTTCGTAGTTTTAATATTAAAATTAAATAGTACTTACGAGAGAATTTGATAAGAATACAATGATATGATAATACAAAATTTTAAACATGCTTCTAAACTACAGATATTATTTATGTTCCGAATAGTCCATCGAAAACCGATAAAGGAAAAGAAAGAAAACAATAAATCTAAGCATTTCAAACAAAATTGCCAATGATGTTGCTGTTGAGATAAGCTTGTGAGTTGAAGTTACAAGACAATTGCGAAAATTTGGCTTGCCGGTGAGCTCAAGCAATTTGAGACAAAAGTCCACTGTGAAAATTCTTTTGTGAAAACGGTCTCACTTCGTATTCTTATTTTAAAATTTCTCCTTAAGTTATTAAATTCTAAATCCAATCGAGTTTGATGAAACTAAATACAAGTAGTTGCAACTCATTTAATAATACAACTTTTATATGCATCTTTCTTTTTTTCGGTTACAAATAAGCAAAGAGAGAACCAAGGTGAACACTTAACGATAGGATGTTGAAATTGAGACTCCAAAAATGCCCCTTCCAATGTCAGAGGAATCATTACCGCAAGGCATAGAATCCAGATACTTATCAGATCATGGAAACCCAATTTCTGGCCTCATGATTTGGATTCAGTGATAGATTCAAAAGTTTTTTTTAAGCTCGCTCATCTACCCTAATGAATATATTTATCGATATGGACATCATATAACTTGTTTTAGGCTCAAGGTTGAGTTTTGCTAGAGTCGATAATGTCTTTAAAATTGGTAAATTAAAGAGTTAATAGACTAACAAAAATGGTAACTCAATAGAATAGTTAATATATTATAATATAAAAAAAAAAAAAGACAAATAAGTGTTGGTAAGTTAATCAACTAAAAGTTGGTAATATGCAACTAATTGGTAATTCAATTGTAGAAAAGTTTAAATGTCACATAAATAAACCGATACGACTATAACAAATTTACCCCAAATTCATTTTTGAGTTACCAAAAACCTCAAATTGGCAAACACATCCAAACTAATTTTGGGCCACCAAAAACTCTAAATATGATACACTTATAACAAATTTACTCCAAACTGATATTGATTTCTGCAAAAACTTATCCTGTCAATTGAGTTATTCCCATGAGTCATCTAGTTTAACAATTCACAATAAAATTTGACTAGGGAACATATGTCATAAGTATAGTAGATTGGAGTTTTTGGTGATCCGAAATTAGTTTTGGATGAATTTATCACAAGTGTATCAATTTAGAGATTTTTATTTTATAAACTCATAAACTTAAGTTGTTGATAAGAAAGATAAATAAAATTTGATAAATAATAAGATAAGATTTTTTTTACCAGAGGTAGGAGAAATTAGAAAACCAAATCAACATGGATAGGTAACTCAATGAGGAGTTGTCAACGCAAAATTGGTTAATAACTTAATTAGACAAAGTTGGCAATCAATTTCTTTGAGGTTGGTAATTTCAAAAAAATAGTCAATAAATTTAAGGAATTGGCAGCCAAGGCAAATGAAAGTAGAAACTCAATAAAAAGAGTGAGTAAAAAAAAGTTTGAAAAATAAGAGTTAGAAATTCAAAACTAGTTGGTAATTTTGTGTAATTGTTGGATAAGAAAGATAGATAAAAGTTTATGAAGGAAAAGAGAATGTGTTTTTTAACAAAGAAGATATAGATAATTCTAGAGAAACCAAGCAAACGTCATTGATTGATTCAAATAAGAGTTAGTAATGCAAAACTTATTGGTAGTTGAATGGGATAAAAGATTGTTAATCATAAAAAGATGTTGTTAAACATAATGGGCTAGTAAGCAAGACAAATAAAAATTAATTATCACTCTAATTAAAGTTAGTAATTCCAAAAATATGTTGTAAATTTAATAGGTTGGTAAGCATGGCAGATAAAATTTAATTACTCAACTAAAAAGCCACTTAAAAGAACACAGATAAACATTGATAAGCAGCTTAAGTGAGACTTAGTAAATCAAAATTAATTAGTAACATAATGGAATAAAAACTGGGAACTCACGCAAATAAATATTGATAAACATAAGGTTTTTGTAAGAGAAACATATAAGTTGATAAATTAAAAAGAAAAAAAGAGAAGAGAGAGATATAAATATTGATAAATAACTCAATTGACAGTTCGTAATCCAAAATAAGTTGGTAACTTAATAAAAAAAAAAGTTGGTAAGTTGCTCATACAAAAAAGGAATGGTGAATTCGTATAAGAATTGGTTAATTTAGACATAGGCAAATAAGACAAGTAGAAGTTAATTAAAAAAAAATTGATTTCTTACAACTATAAAAAGGGGAAAATTGACTAAAAAGTCCTAAACCTATTGCACTTTTATCAATTCAATTATAAACCTTTTTAATTTTACTAATAAAGCCATAAACATTTTCACTTATTGTCAATTAAATCATAAATCTTTTTACATCTTACCATTTGAGTCAATCTGGGCAATTTTGGTCGAAATTCGCTAATGTAGATGCTAGGGGTGCCACGTGGCACCATTGGCTCTAACATAGATAAATTTTAATAATATTTTGATATCTTTTGAATATTTTGATTATTATTTTTCCATTTTTTTTTCTTTTCTTTTTGGTCTTCTTTTACCTTTTGCCGTCAGCCATAGGCAATGGTTGGCCACTAACCATGGTGGGGTGTGTTGGCCTTGCCTACCACAAGCAAGCCTCCATTAAGTGAGGGCTAGCGCCAACAAGGGGTGGCCTTGCCCAGCTCGGCGAGGGTGTCACCTTCGCCGGGATGACACCTAGCAAAGGGAGCTTAGTGGGGGCTTGCCCTAGCCCAAGCGAATGTTGGCCTCACCCAGGCCAAATCTAGAGAGGCTGGCCCTCATCGAGGCCAAGGCAACCTTGCATAGTGTTGCCTTTGCTTGATCGACACCCAATGAGGCCGCCCTAGCCTAGTCGAGGGCTGGCCTTGCCAGATTGGGCTTGGGTGTGGCTGACCCTTGTTAGGTCTTGCTTGGCAAGCCCTCGCCTATGCTAGGGCACCCCTTATTGGGGCTTGCCTCACCCGATCAAGCCTCACCTATGGTGGGGTAGGCCAACTTGCCATGCCATGGTTGGTGGCTGGCCAGGCCAGAGGCCAGACAAAAAAAAAAAAAGAAAAAAGAAAGAAAAAAAAAGGGAAAACATAAAAAAAAATCAAAAAAATTAAAATTTATCCACGTTAGCACCGATCATGTCACGTGGCTCCACTAGCGTCCACGTTAGCAAATTTCACACCAAATTGGTCGGATTGACTCAATTGTCAATAAGTGAAATGATTTATGACTAAATTGGTAAAATTAAAATATTTATAACTGAATTTACAAAAATGCAATAATTTTAGGACTTTTTGGACAATTTTTCCCTATAAAATGAGGGTTAGCAATTTCATAAAAATGAGTAGTGCTGACAACTAAAAAGACAAAAAAAAAAAAAAAAAAAAAAACTCTATTAAAAATCTGCTAGCACGAAAAAATCATATTTTTCTAACACAAAAGAATAGAACCGTCCGTCCCAAGAACATCATCCTATTCCAAGTTTATAATCATTACATCCACGGCAAACGAAGTAATGAGTGCTGAACGACAATCGCCAATCGTGTATTCTTTGAAATTCTACAATTAATAATTACAAACTACCCACTTATTTAAAGTAGATAAAACAAACGTAAAGATTACATTTTTCTTTTCTCGTGGTCCTCACTTATTTCAAGTCTTGAACTTTTTATAAGCCAAAGGCTCTGATTATACCATAATTAAACATGTACATTAGCCATTCACTCCAGAAAGTAAAGTCTTAAAATAAACCATTAGTGATTCCACATGATTTCGTTATGATGCAGTCAAGTAAGATAATTGTTTTCGAAGACCGGTACCTTATATTTTGTCATTCGCATCACATATTTTAAAATAACTTTGCAGACATGCTCGTAAAGGCGTAAAAGAATTATTATATATTAAAATCTATGTCCCTAAAAGGCGCAAAATTATGACCGTGGTCCAATTCTAGTACAAACTTTGGATCATGTTGACAAAATAGCAGTAACTTGGTGTCCGGAGCTGGCACCCTTTAAGCTTCTACCATCCCATTTCAACATTAAATAGCTATCTAAAGTTGAAATGGGATGACAACTTAAAAAATGTTAGTTTTAGCCCTCCAAGTAGAAGTTAGTGTTTTTTTTTTTTTTTTTTTTTTTCAAATTAAAGTTTGTCAAATTTGCAAAGCTGGGTCAATTTGCACTGGGGAATAACTAAGAAAAACTTACCAAAGTTGTAGCACCTCAATCACAAATTGGGGTTCGATTGCCATAGTGCCTCATTTTCTAGATCTTCCCCAGTCAAGGTTCAATAATCAATGGGATAAAGATATGATTGTTCACCTAAATGTCATATTAGAGTCACTACTAATCAGTTTAGGTAATTCTAGATTGATTAGACATCCAAAGGGCCCATATATTGATGTGAAAGTCAACTACCTAGGTGTATGTGTGAAGGACCGGCCAACCGAAAACCGAATTCTTAGGTTTGGGAGTTCGTTACATGTGGGATGAATTAGCATCTCATAGTGCCCTTTGGTATGGTAACCCTATGTTAGGTTAAGTCTGTAAAACATTCATCAATGTTAGATTGTGAATCCAGCAAATGGATGAAGATAATGCATTTTTCCATCATTTTTCTTTAAACCTATTTATATGGAGCAACCTTCAAGATTTCTAATGTTTGCAAGCAACCTATTTATTTGTCAAGACTCCTTTGGATTATTCTCCTTCTTGTGCATTTCCTAAATGACTTTTTGAGTTGCAAGTGATGTTGGCTCAGCCTATTTATTTGTAAAAATTCTTTGATGGTCTTCTCCTAACTCCACAAAGATATGACTTGTACCTAATCGGAAGAATACCTCTTTAAATGACTGTTTTGAGTTGCATGAGTGATGTTGGCTCTATTCATTACTTCTTGGGGATAGAGGTGTAAACAATTCTATGAAGGTCTTTGTCTCACTCCACAAAGATATGACTTGCACCTAATCGGAAGAATACCTCTTTAAATGACTGTTTTGAGTTGCATGAGTGATGTTGGCTCTATTCATTACTTCTTGGGGATAGAGGTGTAAACATTCTATGAAAGGTCTTTGTCTCACTCCACAAAGATATGACTTGCACCT
Organism: Eucalyptus sideroxylon; assembly: GCA_014182405.2. Classification (NCBI taxonomy): domain Eukaryota; kingdom Viridiplantae; phylum Streptophyta; class Magnoliopsida; order Myrtales; family Myrtaceae; genus Eucalyptus; species Eucalyptus sideroxylon. The sequence continues at coordinate 27,697,730 of CM024554.2, read as the reverse complement.
AATCGGAAGAATACCTCTTTAAATAACTATTTTGAGTTGCATGAGTGATGTTGGCTCTATTCATTACTTCTTGGGGATAGAGGTGTAAAAATTCTATGATGGTCTTTGTCTCACTCCACAAAGAAATGACTTGCACCTAATTGGAAGAATACCTCTTTAAATGACTGTTTTGAGTTGCATGAGTGATGTTGGCTCTATTCATTACTTCTTGGGGATAGAGGTGTAAAAATTCTATGAAGGCCTTTGTCTCACTCCACAAAGATATGACTTGCACGGTTGCACCTAATCGGAATGGCTCAAATTGGCAGCCGCAAAGCTATATCAATGCTGGCAATGCCACATCCTTTAGGTCATAATGCCATCTATTTCCATGATTCTCATCTTTAAAGGAGTATAGTGTGGATTTTGTGTGCCAACACATGCAAAGGCCTACAAACCACCATTCAGCTTGTTAAAAGAATTAGATCTAGTGCGGAAGCTAAGTAATATATCGGACTTTATTTGAAAGATCCATTGATACTATTCCGTGACAGTATGTTGACACTTCATCTCACAATTAATCTTGGTTTTCATGCGCACACCAAAAAAATCACTTTGTTTATAGAAAAAGTAGCTCTTGCTTTTGTCTCTCTCGTCACTCGTCGTGTTGCTGATATTATTACCAAGCCGTTAGCAGGAGAAGCTTTTCATAAGCTTCTGTCGAACTAGGTCTACAGACATCTCCAAAGTCCAGTTTGCGGATGGAATGTAATAGGATTTGGTTAAGGCAATGTAGAAAATGTGGAACTGAATAATACAGCTTCAATCAAGCAATGACATCCTGCAATGTTCATGCAAACTGGAGCCCAAGATTCAAGATGAGGACACGAAAGACCAAAGAGGACATATGCACGATTCTTGCCTTGACATCCTTTTTTTGTATATTTATTTCAGTTGTTGCCTATTCAGGTGTTTGCCTTGTGTAAATACAACATTCTTGCACATTGTGGAGGAGAAAAAAATAATACAATCCTTCTTGCCTTCGTGGTGGGTCCTTGTTGTTGTTTGTGCCTGTGATCTAGGCTGTTTCTTTGCTTTGTCGGCTGCCTTGTTTGCGGCTGGCTTTCTTTTATTCCGGCTCCCTTTCACTTATTTCAAGAGCTCCCTTTCACTTGTTTCTGATTTGTTGTCACTTTGGTTTAAAACTTGTGTATATTCCTTATTTTTATAACATGGTTTAAAATAATAATAATTAATAATTTTAATAATAACAATAATAATAATAATAATAATAATAATAATAATATAATTATTCAATTTCCACCCTAAACTCAATTTTTTTTTTAATGATAGATCTTACTATTTTTGCTTGAAATTCATATTCTTCCTTCTTTTATTTGTTTTAAAGAGTTCGTCTGCTTTTTACAATGTTCTACCATTAATGCTTTCATTATTCTCTTTTGATTTCTAGTCGGATTTTGCTAATACGAACGGTTAGATTGCTGAAATGAACGGTCGAAGTACGCCTGTCATGTTATAGTTCACTCAATTTTATATAGTGCAACATAGCTTCCAAATCATCAAACATAAAAAATTAAAAACAAAACAAAACCCTAACCCTAAATCGCCCCATTCACACTATCCCACCATCGGCCATCGCCCCTACAGCCTTGGACCACTTTCAGTGACATTGATCACGCTGATCTCCGCGGTCCCGCTCAGATTCGGTGAACATGGCCGTGAGGTCAAGCAGTGAGTAGCCATGTACACAGCAAGGGCTAGCGCATCGCGGCCATGGATGCAACAAACTCGAGTGACGAGCAGCTACGAACGCCACAAACTCAATATCATGCGGCCATGGATGTCATGAGCTCGAGCCAGACTGGATAACATCCAGGGATGCCGGGAGCATGAGCAAAGAGTGACCATGGAGGCCGCGAGCCTGAGCCTGGGCTCAAGCAAGTACGGATGCAGTGAGCTCGAGTCTGAGCAAATTGCAGCTATGGACGCTGTGAGCTCCGAGGGACCAACGACCATGGATGCTGCAAGTTCAAACCGAAGCGAATTGCAGCCATGGACGCCTTAAGCTTAAGCTCCACTGGTCAGGGTCTGCTAGGAGAGAGCGAGAGATGCAAAGAGGAGAGGTCAATCTTTTCTTTTCAAAATATTCCAAATCATTTAATAGTTAACAACATCAGGTGCAGGTCAGTAATCTCCATCATCAGAACGATCCAGGGACGGTCGGCGACACGCTCTGGGAAATAGAGTGAAGGTTCTGAACTAAGCCCATTTCACCTAAGCGAAGCTTTTGCAACAACCGACCAAAAAACAAAATCAAAATAGCTACTGCAACATTCATTTTGTAATTCTTCTGAACTTATCTATTTTCAAGACAATGCATGCGCTATGCGTGTCAAATAGAGAGAATTTCCTTGATGATTGAAAGGACTTATTTATACTGCTCTTTTGAAAATTGGATTAACTCTATATTTATGTCCTTCTTGTAGATGGAAGAACACTACATAAATTTCTCTGACTTCATTAGGAAACAACCATAGAAATGAGCACTTTTGGTTTTAATTTGAATATTCGAAAGTGTCGTGTTGGAAGTTGATGTAACCATGTCTTAGCGATGATGCAAATTCTCCTTTTCCTTTTGCGTCCATTTTTCAGTTCCCCCTAAAGTAAGATAGAATTTTCCACATCCTTGAGGTACAGGCAATGTGGCGTGAAGAAGAGATTAGAATGCAGGAATCCAGAGGAAGCTTAATGAAACGCGTGGGAGGCAAGGGATGTATCCATCGACAGCGATTGAAAGAGAAGTGGGATCTTTTGGGAGGATATTAATTAGATCTTTGTCGACATCGAACGGCAATTTGTACTTCTCCTTGACTTGTACACATCCAACGTTATTCTACGGCTTAAGCTCTTACCATGTCGGTCCCAAGCCTCCTTAGTCACATGATTTGGAGAGTAGAGTGAGATGATGTTTTTCTCTTTTGGTGTAGCGATATCGGAATCATTGATGAACTTTTGTATTATCAGGTTCAATCAAAAGCAGGCCATCCTCACAGAAGATTAGGGATTTATATATAAAAAAAAAAAAAAAAAAAATTATACCTCATGATTGCATTAAGCAGGAGCCTGCGATCTCATTTGTCTTGAAACGCGAAAAAACCAACTGGTTGTGCAACTCGACCAATTCGTTGGAATTAAAGAGAGGACGAGGACTACCATAATTCGATTGCTCATTGAAACTACGAAAAATAATGAAAGTGCTTGTATTATAACATGTGGTATACCAATTTGCGTTCTCATTGATTCTAGGAATTAGGGAGCTCAATTTACCATTGTCATGACATGTTATTGTTATAGTTATGATACTTTCGGTCTTAAAATTCAGTTTATAAACTGAACAAAATTGAAACATGATGATCTAATTCGGTCTGAATTCTTCCTATGTCGAACTAAACCGCCAACCTAATGGCCTTCCGTAAGTAATGTTGTCATGTTTTATGTATTGGAGACCTGTGTGTAAGTTGGAGTTTCAGCAAGTCGTTACATTAAATTACTGAAATTCCTCATCAACCTAGTACAAGGAAAAGAGCATCCGCGAGCCGAGAATTTTTATCTCGGGGTGAAAAATCTGTGGTGACCAAGTGCATTACGTGGTTAATTTTTTCCAATGCCGCAAACGTAAATGTCGTTTTTACCAAAAGTTTTCGATTTGATATGACACTTGTACCAAAAACCATCCCCAAAAAACTTTTATAACTTTATGGAAAGCAAATTGAACACGCCGAAAATGCCGGTCCTCCCTTTGCCTCCCCATTGCGTCCCTCCAAAGTTTCCCCAGGAGGAGAAAGTAACCCCCCACCCCAAAAAGTTCACACACTCCATCTCTCTCTCTCTCTCTCTCTCTCTGTGTGAGTGGCACTGTGCTGCTCCCCAACTGTTTCCATGGAGGCATAGATGCACTTTCCCCCTCCATTCCTCACTTCTCTCCAGAACAGATGGGAAAGATGGGAGAGGAGCAGTTCTTGAATTTGCAGGCTTTTCTTGCTTGTAGCAATTGAGGCATGCCCATGACAACCACAGGAAGATTCATCATTGCATAGAATGGAATTCTCTCTTTCTCTGTGTGCAAATGGCAATGTGAGGCAGAGGGAGAGGTTCTTGAGCTGCTCCCTCTCTCTCTCCTCCTTATAATGGCGGTGGCGGCTGCCATTTCTGACCCACCAAGCCCCGGCAACCTTGCCAGCAACCCACCATTGCCGTCGCCGCCATCTTCGTCTTCCTCGGCTCGGGCGCCTGCAAAATCCTCTCTTTCGCACGGCGAGAGGGACGGCGGCAATGGCGGCCTCAATTCCCGGCGACCCAAATCGAGGCCGGTCTCCTCCAGATACCTCTCCCCTTCCCCTTCGGCTTCCGCCGCCGGCGGCGGCGGCGGCGGCGACGCCCCCGCCGGCTGCTTCCGGTGCTCGCCGATTCGCGTCCCCGGTCCTCGCTCGATCCTCCAATTCGACGCCCTCGGCTTCCCCGGCTCCGAAACGGTCGCAGTCGGTGGACCGGAGGCGGCCCACGACGCCGAACGCAAGGCCAGTCCCGCGACCGGGCTCGCCAGCCCGGCAGGGCAATGCGGCCGAAGTCTCCGCGGCGGCGAAGATGCTGATCGCTTCGTCGAAGAGGAGCTTGTCCGTGTCGTTCCAAGGGGAGGCCTTCTCGGTACCGGTGAACAAGGCCAAGGAAGCTTCGGCGCGGAAAGTGACGCCGGAGAGGAGGAAGGCGACTCCGGCGAGAGATCCGACTGGAGATCAAGTGGAGAATTCGAGGCCGGGGGATCAGCACCGGTGGCCGGCGAGGATCCGGCAAGGGAATTTGGCTTCGAATGGCAATTCCTTGACGCGGAGCTTGGATTGTTCGGGCGGGGCTGAGGTTAGGAAGAAGCTGGGTGGGTTTGGATCTGGGAATGTGCTCAAGGCAATGCAGCAATCAATGATTGTGGAGAGTAGAAGGACGTCGTTTGATGGGAGATTAAGCTTGAATATGGGCAATGCAGATAAGGTGTTTCCTAAAAGGTCAGATGGAAATTCAGTGAGATATCCATCGGCTCTTTTCTGTGACGGTACTTCTGATACTGATAGCGTGTCCTCTGGTGACACTTCTGGTCTACAAGAGTGTGGCGTTGGTGGTATTGCCAAGCTGAAGAATGCCCCCCGGGGGATTGTTGTGTCGGCGAGGTTTTGGCAGGAAACTAACAGCAGGTTGAGGCGGCTGCAAGATCCCGGCTCGCCATTATCGAGTCCGGGGTCGAAAACAGCATCCTCTGACAAGCCTGTGCAGTCGAAGCGATTTAGTGCTGATGGCTCGCTTTCAATGTCGAGAACGATGGCCTCTCCCATTAGAGGGTCCTCAAGGCCTGCCTCTCCAGGTAAAGCATGGACTCCATCATCGCCTTCCCCATCGAAAGGGATGTCCAGTCCTTCTCGGGTTAGACCGGGTTCTGGTGGCTTGACTAGTAGTTCTAATTTTAATTCTTCGATTCTGAGTTTCTCTGTGGACGTTCGGAGAGGGAAGATGGGGGAGGATCGCATTGTTGATGCACATATGCTTAGGCTTCTGTATAACCGCTACTTGCAGTGGCGGTTTGTGAATGCAAGGGTTGATGCTAACTCCGTGGTACAGAGAAGAAATGCTGAGGTAAGTGAATGATTTTTATGCATATACAGGAGTTTACTTCATGAGTGAGTCTAGCTTTTGCTCATTCAGTGAGAAATTATTTTTCTGAAATATTATGTATTGATTTGTTTGCATGAGTGGATTGCTAGTGCATGTGATTGAGGAATGGGTTGCAGCTTCTTGAAAAATATACGAGCTTTGCATAAAACGACTCATAAACATGTCAATAGCTAGTCCTATAATAGGAATGAGCCATACGGTATAGCCTGTCAATAGCTGCGAAATTTTTCTTCTATGATCCGGTCTGATCGCCCTGATGTGGATGCAGTTTTTTTGCCACTGTAATTGAGGTTTGGATTGGCTTGTGGACATGTTGTGCAGTAGAATGTCTAATTGTTAAAATTTGCTTTTCCTTTGGATTCAATTTAAATTAGACTTCTGTCGAGATAACTACATGTTGATTATTGTAATTGGATATTCATCTTTTAATTTGTTCCTAGTATAGTGTATGTCCACTATGGATTACATTATTTGCTGCTGGTGACAAGCAGCATATCAACTTATAGAGTTGTTTTCTGATTTTTCTTTTTTCTTTTTCATTTTTTTACCAATGGAGTGTTTTTGGAAAACTTTACACTTTGAAATGGTCAATGTTGTTCAAATCATGCTCCGAAATAGATGAACAGACTGAAAATTTGAAGATAGAACTTTAGACACTTCTCAAAGAAAATATTATTGGGATGAAAACCACAAGAAGTAAAGTCATCAGCCTCAGATGAAAAGCTTAGCACTATTCTCTCTCACTCTCTCTCTCCTTTTTTTTACCCTGAAAGAATAAAGGTCAGGGTGGGGGTGGGGTTGTTCCAGGGTTATAATGAGTATTCTTTTGGCTCCTAAAGTTTACTTGTCGGCTTGCCTCTGAGTTTCTTGTTTGTGTCTACCTTCCAAGTTTATAAGAAAATGGCTAATAATCACCTGACTGCATGATATGTCACGCAGTGAAAAGAGTTAATACTGATAGTTGTCAATATTTACATACCGAATCTGACAACTTGTATATCAATATATTATAGTCAAGAGGCCGATGCCAGTGATGATTTTCAGGATGTCTAGCAAATTTGCATTGTGACATGTAAGTTGCTCATTTGGAACTATCTACTCTACAAAAGGAAGGTTACTTTTGGAGATCAGCAATATCATAGAACTTACTGATCACAAGTAGAATTTGTAGCAGATGCAGTGCGTTTTAACCATCTTCAATGAGCTCTCTTGGCACCTAATTACAGAATTTAATATATTGAATAATTGGGGATCAAGGAAGATATGCATGTGTTAAGAATGTATGCAGGCTAATTCTTGTATTTTTGTGAGTCAAGTCATGTACATTGTGGGTTAAATGGAGAATTGCATAAGTCTGAGGGGAATTTCGGTTCCTCAATACATGTCTGTCCATATGGTGTTTTTAGATCAAGGTGTCATCATACAATCACGTCCTACAAGGAGTACAAGAGCTTGCTCGGTTTCAATGTTATGCTCTTACAAACAGAGCATGAACTGAAAAGGGGCAAATCATCTATCTTGACTTATTTTCCTAATGTAGTTTCATATGAACTGGGGACAAAAATCAAGAGCCAGACATGGAAAACTCAATGGACTAAGTTTTGCCAGATAAATAGTTTTAAGAACTTACCTTTTAATAGCTTTGCTGCTAGTAAGCTGCTATCAATACTAGCAGAAGAAATCGGTCATCTTATTTTTTATGTGAAATGCTAGGAAGTCAATCCAAATCAAGAAGGAGAATCAATTCAAATTGTTTTTCTACTCTCAGGATGATGAAGGTGGCTGGAAGGGGCGGTGTTGCTCCAATAGTGAACCCCCCTTATCTTTTTGTGTTAGATTTTGGCTGAATTGTTGCTTTACCTATTAATTTCCTGACTTTCTTTTGTTTGATTAATGTTGGGACTATTCTTAGTTCTGAGAATCTGGAATGAATCTCTTTCTGACTATCATCTCTCTACTGTGTGTCAAAGTGTACTAACTGTGGTAGACTTGGGACGGGATATAAATAGTATTAATGTAGCTTGGTGCTTGTGTACCAGAAAATTATATGGAATTCTTGGGTAACCATCTCAGAACTACAACATTCTGTCACACTTAAAAGGATGAAGTTGTTGCTGCTCAGGCAAAAGTTGAAGCTAACATCTATCCTAAAGGGACAAGTAAGAGCCTTACTCTTTTTCCATTAGTTTAGTTTTTCTTAATTTCTTCTTATCATACGTCGATGATCTGCTCTGCTGCATCTTTTTCTTAACAGCTTTGAAGCTTCTTGCTGTCTCTGTAATTCAATAATGTCCTAAACTAATGTCTCAAAAAATTTTTGGGATCCCTATTTTTGGGCTTCTTTTTCAGTATGAGAGTGGCTTGCTTTTCTCCTCTGTCATGGTTCTAGTACATGGTTCTAGATTAAGTGTGTTTCCCATTATTGAGTCAGTATTCTAAATCTGGGTCTTCTCAACCCATATCTATAAATGCAGATTTCCTATCTTGAAGAGTGGTCTCTCCTTGATAGAGATCATGCCAGTTCCTTGCTTGGGGCAACCGAAGCTCTGAGAGCAAGCACTCTTCGTCTTCCAGTCATCGGGAAGGCAATTGTATGCTCCTGAGCTTTTCTACTTCAATTATCCTGTAGTTCACCTCCCATTATAAACTTTTTCACTATTCAAAGTTGGTGATTAAGAGATTCGTTTTAATAGCAGGCCGATGTACACAAGCTGAAGGATGCAATGGGTTCAGCAGTTGATGTGATGCAAGCAATGGCATCCTCAATATGCTCACTTTCATTGAAGGTGAATTTATTTCGGCTTTTTAACTGCACGATAACCATCGACTCGCTTAAAATTATTGTTCTGCAAACATTTGCACCTGCGTGTAAAGGATTTTTGTAATTTGATTTCCCATTCCAATCCTTAGCCCGCATTTGATTTATTTTTAAATCTGCTTAAAACCAACCGCAAGCATGCTTCTGGGCATTTTATGCCATCTAGTAGAGAGTATTCAATTTTTTTTTATCACCAAAAGTCACTAGTCATCAACTGAAAAGTTTCATCTTGAGACACGCTTCCCTCACTTCCTCTTTGTTAATTAAACTCCAAATTAGAAGTGTGGTTTTTTCTAATAGGCGTAATTTAGAAGTGTGATATTTCTCACCTGTATGCCTTCTGGAGATCACCTGGTTGATTCTATCACTGTGACTTAATGTATGCCACAAGACAGAAAGCCCTATTTATGAACGTAAATACCATTCTTCCTGATGAAACTGCTGCAATGAATCAATTCAGACCAAGTTAAAGTGCCCTTTACTTATGTATCAATCACTAGAAATCTGCAGCCCAAAACAGAACTCAATTCTTTGGGAATCTCCTTTGCTACCTCATTGCTTACTGCAGAGTTCAATTCATTAAAAAAAAAAAAAAAAAAATGCAGTCTCTATGGAGACTACAAGACTGGTCTTATGATAGTTAGAAGTAAAGGATAAGAAAAGTGATATTGTGACATAACTGTTATGTCGAGCATCCTGAGTATATAAAAACCTGGTTTCATGACTGAAGGTTAACTAGTCTTTATAATTGGGTTCGTGTAAACTCTTTTTGGGTTGCCAAACTTAATAATTTGTTGCTTGCATCTAGGTCTTGCAAATTAACTGTAAAAGAAAGTGAAGACTCTATGTAGACCTCATCAATGTGCTTGTCTGTGATACAATTTTTTATGCTATTGGATGCGCAGGTGGAGGAAATGAACTCGTTCTTGGCTGAACTTGTAAATGTCACAGCAAAGGAGCAGCTTTCCCTGGTACAGTGCAAGGACTTTTTGTCCACATTGACTGCTATGCAGGTAAGCAGATATCCGTTGCTTCCCTTCAAAATACTACTACTTTAACATACTTATCCATATAGTTGTACTGCCAGGTGAAGGATTGTAGCTTGAGAACACATATATTACAAAAGAATCATCTACCGATGACCTGAACTCCGACAGCACATGGTTAAGCTGATTTATCTGACTACTCATACTCAAAAGCTAACGTTACACGCAAACCCAAGTGCATTTGTTCTTCCACTGAGGGATGCCACCATGAAGGTTGTAAGATTTTTTCCATTCTTGTTCTGTATTTCCTGTATCTCCATGATAAACGAAAATGGCTTCCTCATCAGTGGTTTAATGTAAAGAAGAACACGTCCTGTGTTCAGGGTAAAGGGAAAGCATTGTATATATAATGTTCATTCACATGATAATAGCTAATTGTTCACATGATTATAGCTAATTATGAAGTTCATGATCTGATTATACATCATATAATACTATCTGAGTAGTACAATTATTGATGGACCGGAGGGAAATCTCGATATTCTGATGGTGGATTTCCCCATCTGATCCTGTAAAAGCTGTAGCACGGCTCATTTCTTCAAACAAATCAAGATAAAAATGCAGGATCCGTGTGATTTATAACCCCGTTCTACTATTCTAAAGATAAAGGCTTCTGCAACCGGCAGTGGCATACTGTGCTTCATAATCCATGGACAAACAGTCACACATATCTCAATCGGGTTTCCGCTAAATAGTCATGTGTAAAAAGTTGGTATCTGTAATGAGCCAAAGAAAAAAAGAACTAGACAGTTTCTCTAGGGATCCTTGATTCACTTCAATTGACTACTTTGAACTTGATTGTGGTGGAATAGATCCGCAAATTTGCATCTTTTTGGGTGGCTGTTTTAGACATATATGTTCTTGTCATGGTGAGGCTGCTGTCCTCATTCAATGCACCCAAAAAGGATATAGAGTGTCTCAATTGAAGCTGGTAAGATAAAGAAAAAACATTTGTTTTCCCCTTTCCCTTTTCTTTGTGTTCTGGCTTGTTGGGTAAGAAAAGGTACCGGTGGTTGGAATGTTAGCAGCCAATCACACAGTTTAGAGGGATGTGATGTGATTGTAGTCTCGTTAATCCTACTCTAGGGCTTCAAAAATCAAAGTTAAGTGTGCAAATTGTGCAGACAATCTATCTTTCCGGGTTTTGAAGAAAGCCTCACACAAGTTCTTTTCATTTGGAGGACCCCTTTGACATCATTTAGAAGTCTTATAGGAATTTTTGTGGGAATTTTTATAATTTTGGTAATTTTTCTGTGAAATTGAGAAAGTTTATCCTTGAACCTATATCTTAGTTTTTCCTTTTCCCTTTTTTTTTTTTTTTTTTAAAGTTGGCTTTCTTTTGTGATAAGAAATCTCTATTCATTTTTTGTGTGATCTTTTTTTTTTTTTTACAGTCTAGTGAAAAAAAAAGTCAGCTTCACTTTCGTTTTTCTTAATCCTATGTTCGAGGGAAAATTATCCAAAGAGTCCTAAAATTATTATATAATGGCTAATTTAGTCATAAATCTTTTAATTTACCCAATTTAATCCTAAACATTTTACGATTTGTCAATGTAGTTTTGTTGGCTAATTTTGATAAGAAATCGTCAAAACATCTATGCCATGTATGACGGCTAACATCCACATTAGTGATTTCTGGCTAATAATATTGATAAATCATCAAAAGGTTTATAATTAAATTAGCTAAACTCAAAATTTCATAAGGTCTATAACTAAATTAGCTTAACTCAAAATTTCATAACTAAATTATTTGCCATTAATAGGTTTAGGGCTTTTTGGACATTCATCTCGTGAATTAGGTATATGACATAGATTCCTTTTGCCACATGTAATTAGGCCATGTACTGATTTCAATTAGTATTTATCTAACTTATGAGATTTACTGTTCCTTGAATGGAATCCAAGGTTTGCATATGTAGGACCATTGACACCATTGTGGATGATGATTTCAGAGCTGCACATGCTTTGATCATAAGGCAACGGCGATGAGAGGTCGAGGACGAGAACATCATTAACATGTCCCACCAATTCTCTCATTAACAAGAAAGTGTCCCACCAAAGATTTTATTTACGAATATTCCAAAGCCTCTACAAAATTAAATTCAAAATTAGGAAACAGAAATATCGAAATTCGTTTTTATTATAAATTGCACAATTTTCTTAGTTTGTTACTTGTGACCAGCATTATTCGTTTCCTTTGTACTTCCTAAGTATTATATATGTGTGCGTGAAAGGGATGCGACTAGTAAATTTGTCACGTGGTTTCTTGAGCAATTTGCAATGATTTTTTTTTTTCTATCTTTTCAATGCCACACTTTAGCACGTTTCACCTAACCCAAAATAATTATTATCTTTGGCAAAATATAGAAAACTAAATTACATAAAATGGATTTAAAATGTGAGGAAGTGACGAGGCATGTTGAGGCTCTTTTTAATTGTTTTGATTTTTGCTTTTCAATTTGGGCACTATACTTATTACACTCCTAGGTTTTTTTGGTCGAATCACTCCTAGTTATAAATGTATTGTTAAATATTTTTCTATTTACCTATAATAAATATTTTTACATATTTAGATGAATTTCAATAGTTCAAAGGTTTTCTTACCTCTCAAACAGTATTTCAAAATGTTTTATCACTTTCCTATGTTACACTCTTTAATTAATGTGTTTATACTCTTGCCATTTCTATCATTAAGTTTCTATTTTAACGCATATTGCAACGAAATACTTTTATTACGATGAGATGGGGAATATGAATTGCATTCCGTTGAAGCAGTCTTCGTAGAATTCATGGGTGATTTTTTTTTTTTCAATTTGAAAAATGAGAAAATATAATGTCAATTCCATTATAGCAAAATCTAAATAGTATATGGTTGCATTTCTTTTATGAGTTAAGGGTTAAAATTTCGACATATTCTTTTTTATTATGGTGATTTTCTATCCAATTAATATAGGCCAACCAATAGATGAGGTAAAAATTATTAATGTAACAAGTGATTTGCCAGGCAAAAACTTTCAGTTTAAAAGTTCAATTTATTTCGTGTAAAACATTTTCCTAAAAGCATTTTTATCATTTTCCAGCATTTGGTTTGCTTTAGATAATAAGTTAACTAAAAATGTTTTTCTAATCAACAAAAAGCCTATGCTTCAATTCATAAACTGATTTCCCTTTTAAATAATCGGAAGTCATTTTTGAAAATATGACTAAGTATTATCGTTTGACTTGAAACTCAACACTTAAGCATGAAAACTCCAATATTGATTCTCAGGTTCCTACTATCCAAGACCAAGTCTTTAGCACCTTGGCTAGGGTCAATCAAGCTTAGGCTTGATGCTCAAATCACCGAGGCTTGCGTTGGCTCCATCGAGGCCAAACTTGTGAACTTGGTGCTTGTACTTGAGCCCTCGACATTAGCGCCCAATCCATCATGGTCAAGCTCCATGCCTTGACACCGGGCCGGGTCCATAAAGGCCGAGCTTGGATCCTCAACGCCTGGGTTCAAGTCCACAAAGGCCATTGCCAAGTCCATTGAGACTATGCTTGAGCCCCCAATGCCCATGCTTGGGCTATTGAGGCTGAGCCCAAGACCTATGTGCTTTGTGTCTTGATTCCCAACGCCTCGGTCAAGGTCCATCGAGACCACACTCGAGACTCTAGTAGCCATACCTTGTTTCCTATTGCCCATGTTGAAGTTATTAACACGCGAATAGTGTATATCTATTTAGGAAAGTTAAATTAGATTTTTTGTTATTTGGCTTAGATATGAAAATCAATTGGAAAATATTTTCCGTTGTTTAGTATGAAAAAAAAAAAAAAAAAAAAAACCTCAATGCGTTTGTGACTACATCTTTCTTCTTCTTTTTTATTATGGATATTACTTTCTTCACTTTCCATATAATAAGAAAGACATGGTATACCTATCTTATAATATTTTGGTATTTCGCCTTAGCTAAGTTCAACCACTCATGCTTCATCATGAAGTAGTACAAGAGGTTGTTCGATTCTTATAATCATATACCTAATTTAATGATAAATATGACTACACAAATATTTACCATTAGTTTCGTATGTCACAAATACAACACAATAGTATGATTAATTATGAGTCATTTTACACTCTAGCACTATTTATATGAGGGGTTTCTTGAACAAGTAATTCAAACACGGACTACGCCAGGAGAATAGCACCGTTCTTCTCACAAGCAACGGTGCAATTTAGACCATTCATTTTGTTTTGTGCATAATGGGCAACTAGACCTCACATTTTCCATAGAAGATCATCTCTTTTGCATATGTGTAGCATTCGAGAAAGAGAAATTTGTGGGGTTATTGACCGCCAAGTATTTGGCTAGAGATGCAGTTTGCTCGCGACGAGTACAAGGATCATAAGGTAGTGGTGTAAGCAATAATGTAATTCTTCATGTGGAAATTCAAAATTAAAGAATCTTAAATCTTCACCTTAAGAGGGATGAAGACTTACATTTATCACTCATTCGTGAGTATCTGCATTGGTTGAGAGTTCCTTCCTCATTGCGAAGGTTGAAAGTTTGAAACCCGCAGTTACTAGCGATTTAAGTAGGGGACCCTGACGATGGGTTGCTAGGCTAGTCTCCTCCGAGATATGGGGCCCGGCCCTCTCAAGAGCCGTTTGGGCACGGGGGTCCGTGGTGGAGTCATCAGTTACAAAAAAAGAAAAAAAAACTTACATTTATCCATAATAATAACCCTAAAAATAATCATGGTAGAAACATAAGAAATGAAGAAATTTGATTCTCTCAATTAACCCACTTTTGTATTAACATATTTTATCTGAGAGACTACAATATAACTTTTTTGTTGTTTAGAGTGGAGAAAGATCATATTCTATTTATATAAGCTATTAATACATACCTTCATTAATTATTTTAATAGGTGCCTTCCATCTAAGAGTTGTATCTTTTCAAAACTACCTAACTTCTCATAAAAATTGTACATTTTCACAAGAGCTGCAACTTTCCATAATCAATATACTTTTAGCACTAACTATTAATTAATAATGTCATTTGCATTACAAATATTCTCATAAGTGGAGGCCGGTGAGGGAGGTGGGTAAGCTGCCGGAAAAAGACATTTTGGTTTAGGTAGGAGGACTTGAGGTCAACGAGGCCGGGAGGTCTGGGGACATTGTCAGAAGGCCGAGGACGGGAAGCTGGTGGTCGACCCGGTTCAGGGTAACCTCGTCCAACGTGCTGGTCAAGTCCAAGGACATGTCACGAATTATCCCAAAGGACACAATCATGGGGTGGCGGCTCGAGGGAGTGGTCTGCCCCTGCAGGAGTCAATAAAGTTTGGCTCGGGGCTCGTGGGTCTGTCTCCTCTCCAGAGTCCGTCCAACCTCGTGTGAGCCAAATTCGATGGCCCACCTCGACCATCGTTTCTTTCGTTGTCGGAGCTTGACAATTATCGTTCACTAGCATATGATTTTCATTTTCGTTGCGTAACGACATTGTAAAACTTCGTTCATTTTGCAAAAAATATTATGCTTTGAAAGATGTTTTTTTATGAAATCATTCTCTAAATAAGTGATGATATTTTTTAATATTGGGCTAAAACTTGAAAATAAATTGAAATTCTTTTTCTTCGGTTTGGTATCTAATTTGATTTTTTTATGAAAAATTACCAAAAAAATCGAATTTTAATTTTTTTAATCAACCAAAGTTTTTTAAATTTTAATATATATTTTAAAGAATTTTCATTTTTTAAAATTTTTATTTTTTTTTTTTTATTAATTTTCTTTCTTTTTCTTGTCCTTCCTCCTCTTTTCTTCCTCCTCCTTCCTTTGACGTTACCTACCTTGGTGATGGCTGGTTGCTTGGCAATCAACCAAGACATGGTTTGGTGAGCTTGAGCTATCCTGTAGTTGGTCGCTAGCCATCGTTGTCATCGGCGATCGACTAAGGAGGAAGAAAAAGAAAAAGCAAACAATAAAACTCAATTTAAAAATATATATATAAAAAGAAAAAGAAACGGGATAAGTATATTAGACTTGTCAAAAGTTATGTATGGTGTTTACTTTAGTGTTAAAAGTATTTTTCGAATAACTTAAGTGTCACTTTCTTAAAAAAAAAAAAAAAAAAATCACTTAAATATTAACTTTGATCTAGATTGTTAGAAATCTAACATGGCTTTATTAATTTCTCAATGTTACATAGCTTGTTGTATGCCTGGTCAGCATATAACCCTTAAATGGCATAGTCTAAAAGTTGTAAATAGTGATCATTTGAATATCGATTTTTTTTTAAAGTGATCATTTCAATATCAATCATTGTTAAAAACAAATCACTTCAATACCAAACACAGCAAGTGGAAATGTCACGTGAACTAGAATTTTTAAAAATATGCCAAGTCATATTATAATTTTAATTATAAATGCCACTTAATCTATTTAGCTAAAATTTCTTATCATTGGCACTTAAGTGATCATTTTTTCTCCAATTAGCACTTAAATGAGTTAATGAAAACTTTTGATATTTAAGTGAGCATCATATATAATTTTTGACACTCCTAGTGCACTTATCCCAAAAAAAAATAAAATAAAAGAAAATATATTTTGTGAAAGAAAGTGAGATGAGGAAAGTTATGAAAAATATTGTCCACTTTTTGAAAAGTAGAAAAATTTTCCTTACTTTTGAAGGTGATTTTTCCAATAGTAGAAAATGTTTTTCTTCACTAGTTTATTTTCCACAAATTAAATGCCGGAAAATTCAAAAAATATTTTCTTGAAAGTTATTTCTATGAAGCACTTTCTATTTCACGTCCCTTGAAAGAACGGACTTGTAATCATGCGGACATAATTAGAAGCTCGATCTAGATTTCAATTCATATATCACCGAGCAAGTCAACCTCTAGCTTATGTCTTAATTGGATCACGAGATTGGTAAACCAATTTTTGAGCTCAAGGTGCACGTACCTAAAATGGACTTCCTCCTAAAAAATAGAATGTGAACTTTCTCTTATTATACAATGAAAAGAATCATCTTTATTTTTAAAATTTTTTTTTTATAATTTAGTTAAACATCCGACGGTTGATATGATACTTCCATTAGAAAAATCACCATTGCCTCATGATGGCCACCAATGCCTCTTCACCATGGATTAAGCACTACCTTCACTAAAGCAAGCCACCACCATTGTCGCCGCCACCACCCGTATGACCATTGCAGTTGCTAGAGGGTAAGATCTCAACCGCCACCATCACCAGCATCACGGCCGCTGCCGCCGCCCATTCTAGAGCTTCGCTGCAGTGCTTATGGTAGCAAGGTGGGGCGAGAACGACGACAATGGCAAAGAATGATTTCCACGATGGTTTGATGTCGGCCTTGTGAAAAGAGTTGATCACATTTCAAAACGTTCTAAATGTCCTTTCTTTGTTAGTGTTGAATTTTACATGGCTAATGATAACGTGGTCAATTTAGTCTCCCTCAATGCACCAAAAAACAATAATTGAAAGGTGTGTGAATAGTAAATTGGTGACGTGGTTTCTTGAAGAAATTACAATGATTTCTCCTTTTTTTTCTCAATGCCACAATTGACTACTTTTCACGTAACCTAAAATAACGTTTTTCTTTTGGAAAATATTGAAAACTGTCTTAAATAAAGTGATTTTAAATAGTAAGGAAGTGATAAGGCATGTTTGAGGATATTTTAATTGTTGTGCTTTTCCTTTTTCTAATTTGGCACTTGATTCATTACATTCTTAGTCATAAACTTGTCATTAAATATTTTATATAGCTGGAACGAAAATTTGCATATTCATAAATTGAACTAGTACCAAGATTATCTTACCTCTTGATCAGGATTTTATAAAATTTTAATTGCTTTCCTATATCACATTCTTTAATTCATGTGTTTATACTCTTACCATTTCTAACCTAAAGTTTCTATTCCAACAACTATCACAACAGGAATTTTTTTAATAAAGACGGAATGAGCAAATGAATTGCGCTTCCTTGAAGCATTCTTCTTAGAATCATGGGGCGATTTTTTCATTTCAATTTGAAAAATGAGAAAAACAGAATATGATTTTTCTTTTCATGGAGAAATCTTCATAATATATAGTGGCGTGATTTTTTAAAGTGCGAGTCAAAATTTCGATGATGTTCTCTTTTCTTATGGCGATGCTCTGTCGAAATAATACAGGCCGACCAGTAAACAAAATAAAAGATGATTGACGTAATGGGAAGCCTACCACATAAAAACATTAAGATTTCATTATAACTACAATTTCTCCTTTTTTATAATGCATATTACCCTTTTCACTTTTTGCACAATAAGAAAGTCACATTATACTTACCTTATAATATTTTGATATCTCATTTTACCTAAGTTCAACCACTTTGAATGCTTCATCGTGATTTGTTCATATTTATAATCATATGGAATATGATAAATATTACTCCATTAACATCCATAATTGGCTTTGTAAATCACAAAACAATGCAATAGTATGATTAATTACGAGTCATTTTGCACTTTATCACTATCCAGATAAAGGGTTTCATGAACAACAATATAACTACAATTTAAACAATAAAGAAAATATTATTTTAATAAATTAGTTTCCATATATGGATAGACAATTTTATTGTTAACTTGACAAATTAAGATTTTAGATGGATTTCTTACATTTTAACTAAATAATTTGAATTTTTATATTAACAAGATCACTTGACTTTCTTTATATGTCAATATTGCAAGTCTCTTTCTTCATTGAATATGACATACCACAAATATCATGAGAACAACGTTCTCCTGAGGCGGTTCGACTCTGTTGACTCGTGGCATGGCTGGTGGGTCTGTCCCTCCTCCAAGCCCAACCTCATGTTAAGACGAACTCGTTGACACTTGACAACCCTCGTTCACTAGCAGGTGGTTCTCGTTTTTGTTGACGAATGACTTCGTAAGTAATTCAACTTCTCATTCCATGTCGTGATTCAGGCGTTGAAAGAATGATCACGTAAGTATGTGAGATAGATTAGGAGACACGATGTCGGTTCCATTCCCCCGTGCCATCGAGTGCAACCGGTTTCATGTTTGGGAGTGGCACATTGCTTCATGAGGTGGACTTTCTCGTGGAAAAAAGCATATGAACTTTCTTATTATACATTGAATTACCTATTCCTTTCTTTTATTTAGCTAGGTATTCGATTTTTTTTTTTAAATCAGTTAATGTGATACTTTCAATGGGAAAGTTAACAATGCTAACTAGTTGACATGGATGGTCCTCCCAAGTTCCAGCAGTTTTGTTACGTTGGTTGCCACAACTGTCTTTTTACTATCGGACAAAGTTGCCCTACGCACCCTAATTTTGTTTCCCTTGCAACAACTACCACCCATTGTCATTACCACCATCTAGACCGAGCATCATTGCCTCTTCACTGTGGACTGAGCACTACCTTTGGTAGAGCAGAGCAAGCCGTCACCGTCGCCACCAAAGCCACCACTACTATAACTATCATCATGAAACTTGGTCGTCCCCCTGGAGTTGCTAGAGGCCTAGATCTCGACCACTGCCATCTCCAGCATCACCACCACCCGTCGTTGTAAACTTCCGCTCTAGTGATTATAGTCGCGAGGTGAGGGCACGCAATTATATCGACATTGCAGCAACAACAAAGACAAAAGAAAAGAAAAAAAAAAGAGTAATTTCTATGGTGGTCCATGGTGGTCCAATGTTGGCATTGTGGAAAGAGCCAATCCCAATCTCAAAACCTTACAATGTCCTTTCTTTAGTGCTTTAGCATTGAAATTACATGGCCTAACCACTGCCTATGCACGAGATTTTAAGTGTGATGATCGTCGGGGTGGTGGGTCATCCGCCAACGTCACGCCGTGAGGTTTCACATCGGGCGTGGATCCTCTCTGCCAATGCCAAAGTTGTATAGGAGTTCTCGGATCATCAAAAAAAAAATTACATGGCCTATAAAATTGTGGACAAAATAGTCTCATCAATTCAATCACGACAGCGATCACAAGGGGATCCTCCAACGCAAAGAGATTCTCCTCTCTCATCCCTTGTTGGATTCATGATCTCACCCTAGTCGCCACTTCCGAGGCCCCTCGAGCTGCCTCTCCCATCTACCATGAGCCGCATCGTGATACCAACAAAATTCACAAAATCTTTTATATGCGAATGAGGCCAAAACCATCACTGTCCAAACAATCTCTACAGCTTTGGGATCGTGTAACACGCGCCAGCCCAGCTCATGACAAGGCCCCAACCTCCACAAAACCTCCTCGGAAACCATGTTGGACCTCGTGAAAACGTGGGATAAAATTAAAATTCAATTCCCTTGATGAATAAAATAACAAGGACAACGTATGAGATTGGGACAACGTGGTTTGTCGATTTGGAATCCCATTCCCCACAAACAAGCCGATTTTGGGTCGGAAAGTTCACTTGGGTATATTTATTCTAGGTTTATTATATTAATTGATTAATCGATTAATTAATTTGTTTATGGTCAAGTGGTCCATATTGGTAATCGGATAGAGATGCCACGTACTCGAGTAGAAGACTATGATTTCGATGTGTACTCTCTCGTCCTCTTTTTCGGTACCTTGGAATCATAGCCACTCGCACCAAAGCTTTTAACTTTTCCTTTTGGCAACACTAGGCGAGGGCCGGCCCTGTGAGGGAGAAAGGACCAGGAGGGAAAGTGACGGACAGATGGGGGGAAATGGACGATTGTGGGAGGGAAAGGAAAAAAAAGTAAATTTGGGTGGGGGATGGACGATGGTGGGGACTGGGGAGGGAAAGGAAAATGAATTTGGAAGTGGGGGGAAATGGATAAGGAAAAGAAGAGAGTGGGGGAATTTTTTTTTAATAAGAAAAATAAATAAATGAGATTAAAAAATAAAAGTAAATTTGGGGGGAGGGGGGATTTCGAAAAATAAATATAAATTTGGGATAATGAAATAAAAAAAAGTGTAAGATTTATTAATATTATTAGTATAAATTCATTGTAAACTCTTTATTTATTTATTTATTTATTTGTGAATTTGAATTAAATTAATTAAAAATAAATAAATTATTTAATATTTAACGTGTCGGAACGTGTCGAAATTCTCTACTTTTTGAGAAATGACGTGTCGCGTGTCGTGTCGTGTCGTCGCGCGTGTCCGTGTCGCCGTGTCCGTGCTACATAGGCACGAATCAATGCATTGTGGTTCCATTTTTTCAACTTCTTTCATTATCTCGACAAGTAAATTTTATATAGTCTAGAGGTGCCACGCGGTTTTTTTTTTTTTTAAACCTAAGATAAGCCTAACATCATAGTATAGTTGACTCCTCATTGAACCCATTTTATTCTTCTTTTCTTAATTACAACCACCTTCCGATTGCATTCCAAGTAGGGTTTTTTAATTTTTAATTTTAAGAATACTTGACTCGATTTATATTTTTGAATTGGTGACATATCATATCAAATGAGTCATTGGACTCAATAGTTAAGTGACATTTTAGTATCTTAAGAAAAAGTATCATAAAAGGATCAACCGAAATTAGTTATTACAAGCACAATAAAAATTAAGTCATCGGACTATCAAAGAACAAACAAAATGCCAATTGGTCCAACTCGTAGTTTAAGTCGTTAATGCTACTAATATTTTTCAATCAAAGCAACCTTCACAATTGTGCTGGCCATTTTGTAATCGAAGTCTTGCCTGCCATATGTGGATTGATCATTGATGTGCATGGCGTCTTGCCTGCCATATGTGGATTGATCATTGATGTGCATGGCGAAATTAGTCAAGTAAGAGAATGCAAATGCCTCACCTCTCTCGACCTATTTTGTTTAAGCCCCAGTTGATACTCGACTTGATTCGGACATGAAGAGTAAATGGTTTTATTTATTTTTTTTTGTGATCCTACCTTCATAAAATCTGAACTAAAAAAACGAATTATGATCATTTAGGTTATTTTTTTTCTTTTCCTTTTTTGTTTTATAAATGTGTAAAAATCCTAGATTGTTTTGACCTAAACTTTAGCGAGGTTAATATATGCTCAATTGCACACTTATACAAACAAACTATATGATGCATGATCCAAGATATAACGATTTCCCCTTTTATGTTCGTGAATGTTTTCACTCCAATAGTTTTGGTTTCAAATTAAATCTAATAACGTGTCTCCAATCAATTAAGATTTGACATAAAATTTGGTTGATTTGTTTCGATTCGAGCTGTCATTAGAGGATTCCTAAAAGTATCATGGTTAATGGGGGAAAAACTCTCCAATAAACATTAACACACATCCATTTTTTTTTTTTTGATGCCCAAGACTCCACCTGCCAAGCTATCAACTCTAGCGAACTATCATGGCAATGCTTGGCTATCGACTTTGCCGACTACCCGGTGCCGTTGGGCTATCAACCGGCATCGATCGACCACCCAACGAAGTGATTATATTTGGGGGGAAGCTAGCACAAGATTCCACCGTCATGGCCTCCCACTTCTACTTAAGATGTGCATTTTTTTTTTTTTTGTTATCTACTATTAATCAAAAAAAAGGAAGTGCACATTGCTCCCGATTATAACCTCCATCCGAGGAAAGAATAATATGTGACTGTGAAGAATAAGAACCCTTATTTAAAGAAAAACGAAACCCAAAAGTGGAAAAAAGACAAAAAAAGGGAAATTCGGTAGGGAGCAGGCAAGGACGGGCATCCATCCACGCCAAGGAAGGAATCTGCAGAAGGTGGAGGTGGTGACTGGTGGTGGTGGTGGTGGTGGTGGTGGTGGGGCACGGATGGAAGAGGGAAAACGCCGCACCGTTTCTGCGGAGACACGGAGCCGCCTCTCTCTCTCTCTCCCCCCCCCCCCCAAATTCCTCGGAACCCAAGAACCCCCCATGATGATGATCCGTACCATCTTCCCTTAACCACGGTTAACCCCTCACCTAACCATGGTTAACCCTCCTCCACCTTCTCTCTCTCTCTCTAATATCTACCCTTCTTGAGCAAGCCTTTGCTCGAAAATTCCCCCATAGCCATTCTCTCTGTATCTCTCTGTTTCTGTCTTTCTGTCTGTCTGTCTGTCTGTCTTTCTCTGTGTTTCTCTGTCATTCTGAGGAGGAGTCGAGTTGGGTGGATGATAAGAGGATGAGCTGCAATGGATGCCGGGTCCTCCGCAAGGGCTGCAGCGACACCTGCATGCTCCGGCAGTGCCTCCAGCTCATCGACTCCCCGCAGGCCCAGGCCCACGCCACCCTCTTCGTCGCCAAGTTCTTCGGCCGCGCCGCCCTCATGTCCTTCGTCTCCGCCGTCCCCGCCTCCCACCGCCCCGGTACGATCTTCATGTGTTGGAATTCTCGCGTCGATGATTCGGTCGCGTCAAGTGTTATCGATATGGGTCGTGAGTGTCGAGTCCGACCTTGGTTTTGATGATTCTTCGCGCGTTTTCTTCGCAGCTCTGTTTCAGTCTCTGCTGTTCGAAGCGGTGGGGAGGACGGTGAACCCCGTGGGAGGGGCGGTGGGGCTGATCTGGACCGGCAACTGGCGGCTCTGCGAGGCGGCGGTCGATACGGTGCTCCGCGGCGGCGCGCCGCACGCGCTCCTCGAGCCCGCGGACGCCGTCCCGTCGTTCGAGCTCGACCGGAGCTCGGTGTCGGAGGCCGACCACTTCAGGCCTCGTAGCCCACCATCGCCGCCGCCGCCTCCGCCGCCGCATCAGCCACCTCGGGACGAGCCCACGAAGGCCGAAGAGGATCGCCTCGACCTGTCCCTGATGTCTCCCGCCTCGCGGCGGCGGCGGCGGCGGCCGGCGACCCCGTCGGAGGAGGGGGAGGAGTCGGCGACGACGACGGCGACGTGGCGGAGCGGGTCGTCGGAGGGTGGGTGGCCGAGGCGGGACGCGGAGCTCCTGAGACTGTTCGTGTGACCGGAGAGGTGCACCGGCTGACGGAACAGCCGGTGGATTTTGAGGAAGCGGCTTTTTTTTTTTTCTTTTTGTAATTTGAGTTTCTTTTTTCTGTCTGTGAAGGATTTAAATCCGTCCGATCGGATCCAACCAGAGAATGAGATGGTATCCGACGGTCCGTGTTGCCGTGTTGGCCATGACATGAGGATACAAACATTAAATGCAATTTAATTCAGGAATTTTTTTTTTTTTGTTTGGGGAAATATTGCGCATGGGATTTTTGCTCTTTCCCAACAAATGAGCTTTTTTCGAGGGGTCTTTCTGTAAACCACTACTGTCTATTCGAATTGCATTTTTTTTCCCTTAATAAATTACATCGCAAGTGTCGCTAGTGATAGAAAATAATTTCAATCTTTTACAAAAGGGGCCGATAATCAAGTCATAAGCAATGCCTTTTCCAAAGATATTTTTGAAAAAATTACCCATTTCACTTTGAATGGCGAGTGGTAATTAATTGCAAGGAATAGTTTGTCGATATAAAATTCTCATGGGCATTCTATGAAAAAGATTAACCTCGTGATTTTTCGAGTCAAAATTCATTTGAATTGGGTTCATCTACACATGAGAATACTCAACATATAGCAAAACAAAACGATAAGCATTCAATTGGATAAGGGCAAAAAGAGAAAAAGAAAAAAGAGATTTAGGCTACATTTATTAAAAAAGAATTGTTCTTTCTATTTCTCTTAAAAGGGTGGAGATCGTCTCCTTAGTTTAATCCATTTATTAGACTTTCTTATTTTGCTTTTACATTAACTTGTATCTGACCCGGTCAAGAATAATTTCATAACCATCTATTAGCCCATTTTGACCCACTTAATCTTAATAGAAAATTAAGCTTACCTTGACCCGCCTAATCATAATAGAAAATATAGCCAACCTTGGAGCGGATTGTGCTCGAGAGGGTTATCCTTTTGGGGAGGGGCTTGGGCCGTTCAATATGATTCGCAGATGGGTGATCCGATGTGGTATTCAACCTTAGTTAATGACCTGTTTATCATCACCCCTTCTCATATGGTGGATATTTGAAGGTTTTTTTAAGCTCATGAACCATCCGATAACTAGTTACTTGGCCTGCACGAAACATGGCTAGGTTGATAATCGCAATTTCGAATAGTTAATATCGCCCAATAGAGAAAATGTGGAATAAAAGAGGAGTCAAGAGTTATTAAACAACAATATTTATTAAATTGCTATATAAGATATCATATATTTAGGGATCATGAAATTTATACGGGAAAGAAGGGATGTTCTAATGTTATGTTTTGTAAATGGGGAAGGATAGCGAAATCTTGAATGACATTTCAGTAATATTATCTTAAGCTACGAAAAAATGAATCACATTGTGAAAACAGGCTTAACTCGTGTGAAAATTATTTTGCGGAAAGGAAAAGGAAGACAATATGTTTGTTATTTGCGGTTTTATGCTCTAAAAGCTAAATTAGGAGATATATTGAAAGCTCTACTTTATATTTCTTTATCTATTACTTAGTTAAATTAAAATATCTTTGGTTAAGTTAAAGCTTCGCGCCCTGACTCTTTAATAATCATCTAAAATCGATTTGAGTTGTGAAATAAAAGGCAAAAGTTGCAGCACAACAAAGTAAGGTTCATGAAAGCTCGTGAGCTATGTCTTATCGGTACTTTTGAAGTGTTGTAATATCGTACTAAGAGAATTTGTATAATAAATTATCTTATCTATCATTTTGAATTCTAAATGGAATGGAGATACACTATGTTTTCAACAGATTGTGAATTTTAATATTTATAATATTTTGATGATAAATAAATAGTAATTTTGCTGTAATCTTGATGTAGCATGATTCATATTTTGCTTCATTTTCTATACTTTTGATTTCTATTTAGTATATTGAATTCGACAACTTGATTAAAATAAATTGTATTTTAGATGAAAAAACAACTATTATATTCCATTTTGTTTAGTGAATTCTCTTTATCCATTTTTTTAAAAAAATTCAACCTAATAAGATGTTGAAGTTTCTATACTACTGTTCTAATATTAATATTAAGTTTATTGTGAAACAGACTCTATATATTATGTCAAATTTTTTAAGTTTTATGACTGACTTCAATAACTTGAGCAAAATAAGTTATACCATAAATTAGAAATTTGCGATTGATCATAAAAATGCATAACGTTGCTTTGTTTACAAAAATGGTTTACTAAGAAATGTGTCAGAACATTAGTTCTCGAGAACGGTCCATTTGTGTATGGTGAGATAATTTTTTTTTTTGTTTGAAAAAGCAAATTAAGCTTAGTAAATGACATGTGCCCCGTAATTTAAGATTTTTACTGAATTAGGTCTAGGGAGATATCTTTAAGTGACGTGAACCTGAACTTACCCTGGCGAGGTTCCTTTATAGGGTTATGCATTTCAACCACTTACCTCATCTGGTATCTATGGCGTTGTGTCTTATTTCCTTGAGCTTTATATAAGAGTGGAGGAAACCAAAAAGGGTGAAGAAAATTCTCAAATTCTCAAATTTTCCTCTTCTCATTCTGAAAAAAAAACTTCAAATTTACTCAATTTTTTGCATCCCCTCTTGTTCTCCGGTCTTCTCCCAAACAAAGTGTCAAAGTTTCAATTCAAGTAGCTGAAACGAGCTTGGGGTGCATTTGGTTTGGATTTGCCAAATCCCTTTGGGGTCTTAAAGGTCCTTGGCCAAGTGCAAATGGCATTTGACAAATTGCATTTCCTAGGGCTAAAACCCAAGGTGGGTCTGAACATGCTTTTGAATGCTAAATTTTAGAATGTGAATAGATTTTTTCTTTCAATATTGCCCTCGCTATACTTTCATAATTACGAAGATGTTGTTGAAAACCCTAACGTTGCTGGAGAGGCCTTGCCTAAGGTTGCAAGACCCCAGGCACAATTGACTGATCATGTTGAACAGATAAAAGCTAGTGTTTAACTGCTGTCTATGCCAAACCAGATGAGTTGACTTATGCACAATTGACTGATCATCTTGAACAGATAGTTGCTACAATGACAAAACCTTGGATGGTCACTAGTGATTTTGACGACAATGCATTTTTGGACGAAAAGAAAGAGGGTGCACCA
Source organism: Eucalyptus sideroxylon (assembly GCA_014182405.2). Lineage (NCBI taxonomy): Eukaryota > Viridiplantae > Streptophyta > Magnoliopsida > Myrtales > Myrtaceae > Eucalyptus > Eucalyptus sideroxylon. The sequence goes on along the minus strand of CM024554.2, from coordinate 27,671,109 downwards.
GTCAATGCTCCAAAATAAATTGGGTAAAGAGAGTGGATTGGGAGATGTCATCTAATAGATCTTGGTTGGGTGGGAATGAAATTTACATGGCATGGGCCCGAGTGGAATGGATATAATTGGGTATGCAAGGGTCTTGACAAAGCATTGTGCAATCTTTCTTGGCGTTTGTTATTTACTGATTGGGAAAAGTACCAAAAAAGTCCTAAACCTATTGCATTGGTACAAATTCAGTCATAAACTTTTCAATTGGACCAATTTAGTCCTAAACCTTTTAATATTGGTACCAATTCAATCCATCCGGCCAATTTTGGTTGGCCGGCATTGACATGGACGTCGGCCGGTGGCTGGACGCTAACGTGGCAATTTTTATGATTTATTTATTTATTTTTATTGATTTTTCCTTAATTTTTATTAATTTTTTTTCTACTTTCTTCTTCGCGGTTGCTGGCGAGCCTCCGGTCAGGCTCGCTGGCCACTAGGCGAGGGCCGCGAAGCCCTCGCCTACCGCAAGTGAGGGTCGCGGACCTCGCCCGGCCTCTCCCGAGCCGCCGGTAAGGCGGCTTTGCCCGGATCTGGGCGAGGCTAGCCTCGCTGGCAGCTGTCAAGGCCATGGCGGCCATCACCAGGGCGGAGGTGAGGGTCGCAAAGCCCTCGCCAGCCGCCGGCGAGGGTCGCAACCCTCGCTCGGTGTGGCATCCCAAAAATTCAAGACAAGCTCTAAGGTGTGATAAAGCCCATAATTAGGTAATGAAATTACCTATGGTTTATGCTTTAGCCATTAGTCTCCTCTTAAGACTAAATGATATGTGCTTGTGTTCATGAGTTTTTAAATTAGTATTATAGGATAAATTTATGAGGATGATTTATTCTTGGGGATGTGAAATTAAAATTTGAAATCTATAAAAGAACGAATTAAATATGAATAATTGAAAAGTGGAATTGTGGATTTTAATTAGGTCGGGCCTTAGGCCCAATAGCTTGAGCTCTTAATGGGCCAAGATGGCCGGCCCAATTAAGGCCCAAGGAAAGGTGGCTGTCGACCAAGGGGGGGAAGGAGTGGCCCACCCACTTCTTCCAAGCCCAAGCCCATTGCATGAGCCATGCCAAGTGGCAAGAAGGGGGTCTTCATGCATTGGCTATGAAGGGTGGCATGCAATCATTGCAAATGATGAAGATTTGGGGGAATAAAAGAGAAAGAGAGAGAGAGTGGCCGGTTGGAATTCAGCCAAAGAGAGAGAGAGAGAGGGAGGAACCGAGAGGGAGAAGGAGCTCGCCAGTCGCCGCCCGCACGCCGTCTGTCCGTCGCCGGTGTGCCGTTCGAGTGTCGCTGTCTGTTCAGTCTTTGAGGCAAGTTGGGATTGATTTCCACTCTTGCATGTGTGTCTTGCATGTGTGGTTGAATTCTTGAATGTTTAGAGGCTAGAAATCGAAGTACATGAGGTTTGTTCTTGGAGATGCTTGCTGTTTTCACGTGAACCGCCTGACCCAGAATCTTGTGAAGGCTTGCATGCATGTTTCGAGTTGGATTTTGACTTTTATTCCTTCATGAAATTTGTATCTAACATCTTAAAATACAACATGCTAAAATTTGGGACAAAACGGTGGAGATTTAAGGGGTCAAAACCTCATCCTATGAAGACACTAGATCTGGAACAGTTTTGCTGACCTTTTGGTAGATTTGTGGTTGCTTGTCGATTTTTACTAAGAATCTCTCTTCGACTTCTTCTTGAAACTTATATATAACATCTTAAAGACTAACATACGCAAATTTGAAGCAAAATGAGCAAGTGTAGCCTAGTGAATCGACTTACTCTTGAAGACGGTAAATCTGGAGACACGGTACAGGACACCCGAGACTTCATGGACCCGTATGGTGACTATAATTTGGAAATTTGACTAAGCTATATTAATAAAAGTTGTAGGGGACCTCTTGATGTAAAACATATCCAAATTTCAGAGGAAATGAAGAAGAATAAAGGGGTGAAAACTCGATATTTCGGAGAAACATACACTGGACGTTTTGGTGCTAGAATCAGAAGCTTCAGATGACTATAGAAAATTTTCTGGAATGAATCTGGCCTAGAAGTCTTCATGAAAAATCTACTTTAGTGTCTTAACTATGACCTGGTAAAATTTCATAATTTTCGGAGGTAGTTCGGATATTTTAATTGAATTATTTCATAAAATGCGCAATCTGTCCTATCCGAAATTGCATGCTATATTGGTGTGAATCATATCTCTTTGTGTGGAACTCTATTGGGCATGTGTTTTACATGAAATTGCTATCTTATTGACTTGTCTATCACATGCCTTGATTTCTTGATTTTTGAGAAGTATATGGATATTTAATTTAAATATTTTTCTAAAAATGGTACATGCTGGAATTTTATAAACTTTGAAAAGGCATGAAATATGGATCATTTTAAATTGCATGGATTCCATGAATTGTATTGCCATGGATGATGGTGTCTTGCTGCATGTATGATGATGACTTGAGATACATGTATGAACTCAAGGATGAATATGATATTGATTGCCATCACATCACATGCCATGTTAAATTGAATTATAATTATGTGAATTGAGATAAATGAGGAAACCATCGGAGGTGAGCCGACGATGCCCTGTGAGTGTCGGGATGCTTGGCTAGAAGGGTACGGCCGGTTGCCCGGTGGTCATGAATGGTCGGATATCGGAGGATCCTCGGGAGTACCGAGTGGTATCGAGATGCCCAGAGAGTGGGGGAGCCGGAAGCTCGGCGGGTCTTGTGTCGAGGGATACCTTGCGATGCCAGTTGGGTGCGAGATGCCTGGCTAGAAGGGTATGGCCGGTTGCTCGGTGGCCTTGAATGGCTGTATGTCGGAGGGTCCTTGTGATGCCAGTTGGGGTACGAGATGCTCGGAGAATGGGAGAGCCGGATGGTTTGATTGTATCTTGGATACATGTGGGATGCAAACATTGGTCCTGGGAAAGAGAAATGTGGCGGTCCAAAGTGAAATTGAAATCAAACTATGCATGATGATATATGCATGACATGATGATAATGACGTATGCATGATATGATGATAATGCTATATGCATGGATGCATGGTAATGATGATGGTACATGTGATATGACGATGATGTTACATGCATGGATGCATGGTAATGATGAGGGTGAATGTGATACGATGATGATGTTACATGCATGGTAAAGATGATGCCATATGTGACATGATGATGGTAAGTGTGTGATATGATGGTGAAGTCTATATGACGATGATGGTACATGAGGTATGATGACATGTGCATGATGCCATGGTATGTTGTACATGGATGCTTGTATGACATGTGATGCTATGATTGTGATGATTGCATGGCATTATGTATTGAGTGGCTTATTGATCATTTACCTGCTGAGTGGTTGTACTCACCCATCCGGGGACCAACATTTTAGATTAGTAGGATGCCGCTCCCTGTTGTCACGCGGGGCGTATTTTACGGCATTCCTTATGATGTATAGGTTGAGTGCGAGGAGATCGACTGTCCCACTGTCCCTGGTCTCACGTATATTCGAGTTTGCGTCTTAGTGATGTACGGCGTGGGTCTGGCTGGGGGCCCTGTCATCCAGGAGTTCGTATCCGTTCATATTTGTCGGAACAGAGTGATGCATGGGATGTTGCCGTTGCCACTGCTTGATGCACCGGGATGGGTGTGAGGGCCTGTGCGTGAGAAACAGGAGCTGAAACTTTTTGGGATGATTAGCCGACACTAGTGATGGGGGATCTTGCATGTTAATCGTAGTGGGTCGAGTGTTTCTTTTTGGGTTTATGGTCGAGTGTGGCTACATGTCCTGGCCTTTCTTTTGGTGTACCAACCCAAGGAAACCCATTTTGAAAAATATGTAAATAAAGTGTCATGGCTTTATCTTTTTCATGATGATTAGTGGGGTGCAATTGTATCATGGTTGATGGAGGGGGAGATTGTGATGTTATATTTTGCTTCCGCTAAATGAGTCGCGTTGGGACCAGTTTTCAAAAAAAAAAAAATGTCTATGATTCACGACGCTTCTTCTAAGAGATGTAGTTAGGTGTAGCACTAAGTGCCTGTGGTGACCTAAGGTGGTTCGGTGTGCCACACTCGGCCTCACCTAGGGCCGCAGGTGAGGCCAGCCTCGGAAGAAGGAGAGGAGGGTGTTGGGGTGGCGGGCTAGGGTTTCAGAGGCGAAGATCGGGCGGAGGAGCGGCGGTGTGAGTCACGGGAGGTGGGGAACCAGTGCCTCGAATTGGGATCTCGTGGAGGTGAGGGCGGCGGTGACGAGGTCGAGAAGCTCCGGGGTCGACAGTGGAGGAGGCGCTGAGGACTCAATGGCAAGGCCAGGGCGAGGCCGAGCAAGGGTCGCGACCCTCGGCGACGGTTGTGGAGGGCTTTGCGGTCCTTGCCTCCGCCCTGGCGATGGCCGTCATGGGCTCGCCAGCCACGGGCGAGGCTGGCCTCGCCCAGATCAGGGCAAAGCCGCCTCGCCGACGGCGGCGAGGGCTTCACGCCCTCGTCCGGTGGCGGCGAGCCTCACCGAAGGCTCGTCGGCAACCACGAAGAAGAAAGCAGAAAAGAAAAGGAAAAAGAAAAGAAAAAAAAAAAAAAAATTAATAAAAATTAATAAAAATTAATAAAAATTAATAAAAATTAATAACAAATAATAAAAAAATCATTAAAAATTATAAAAAAATTCAAAAAAATCATAAAAATTGCCACGTCGGCATCCGGCTACCGGCCGACATCCGTCGCAAGACCGGCCAGCCAAAATTGGCCGGATGGACTGAATTGGTATCAATATTAAAAGGTTTAGGATTGAATTGGTTCAATTGAAAAGTTTAGGACATAATTGGTACCAATGCAATAGATTTATGACTTTTTTTTGTACTTTCCCTTTATTGATATGATAGTAAGAGTACTTTGAAGAATTAAATTTGACTATCATCCTCTCTTGATTACTTCGTAAAGGGGGGAGACTCACTAAGGTTAATTCGCCTTTTCGTTTGAAGTGGCTTAGCTAACTCATACTTTTTAAAATGAGTTTGCTCAATTTAATTGGAATGATGAGTTGCTGATTCATGTTGCTCTGTCCCAACTACAAAACAACCTCAAGAAGTAGAATCAAAATGTCTTTGGAAACATTTTTAGAAGAAAAAAGGAATTTGTTGGCCAGATTAGGAGGCATCCAAAAGGCACTTGAGAAGGGTACAAAGCCTTTTTTTTTTTTAAAGTGAAAGTACAATTTTTTATTTTATTTTATTGATGTCTCAATTTTGGAAGAAATCCACTGATATAAAAAATCTACACATCAATGGCTACAGTTCAGGGATAAAAATACGAAATTTTTCATGCTGCCACAATCATTCATCGTTGGATAAATAAAATTGATGTCCTAAAGAATAATAATGGAGAATGAGTGTCGGATCAAGAAAAATTGAAAGGCATTGTGGTGGATTTCTACAAGACCCTTTTCACTGAAGATGACCCAACCACAATCGCCATTCTACATCCTAATAGATTTCAAATCCTGAGTTCTTAACAAGCTTTGAATTTGGCTAAACTAGAAAGAAGAGGTCTGCAGAACACTGTTTAACATGGCACCTTACAAAGCACCCAAGCCGGATGGTTTCCAAGCGGTTTCTTTTGACGCATTGTCTGCAAATTGTAGCTTGGCCGAGATTAATAAAACTCTCTTAGTATTGATCCCAAAAGTGAAACAACCGGAATCCAAGGAAAAGTACAAAAAAAGTCATAAACCTATTGCATTGACACCAATTTAGTATTAAACTTTTCAATTGGACCAATTTAGTCATAAACATTTTAATATTAGTACCAATTCAGTCTATCCGGCTAATATTGGTCGGTGGTCGAACGTTGATGTGGCAATTTTTTAATAAATTTTTTATGAATTTTTTATGAATTTTTTTCTTTTTTCTTTTCCTTTTCCTTTTCCTTTTTTTTTTCTCTTGTGGTGGTCGGCGAGGGTCGCGGGCCTTGCCGGGTCTCTCCCAAGGTTGCCGGCAAGGAGGCTTCACTCGGATCTGGGCAAGGCTAGCCTGGCCCTAGCCTTGTTGCGAGCGAAGGTGGTCTTGCCCGCGGTTGGCAAGGCCATGGCGGCCATCACCAGGGCGGAGGCAAGGGCCGCTAAGCCCTTGTTAGCCATCGGCGAGGGTCGTGGCCCTCGCTTGGCCTCGCCCAGGGCCACGGGCGAGGTGGCTTAGCCTAGATTTGGGCGACGCTAGCCTCACCCGTGGCAAGGCTTGGCGAGGGCCGTGTTGGCCTTACCGGCAGCTGGCGGGGGCTTAGCGGCCCTCACTTCTGCCTTGGAAATGGCCGCCATGGCCTCGCCAGCCCCGGGTGAGGTCGCCTTCGCTCGTGGCAAGGCCAGGGCAAGGTCGACCTCACCTAGATCCGGGTGAAGCTGTCACGTGGATTCGGGTGAAGCCACCTCATCGGCAGCCCTAGGAGAGGCTCAGTGAGGGCTGCGACTAGATTTAGGCTAAGCCACCTTGCTTGTGGCCCTGGGTGTGGCCAAGCGAGGGCCGCAACTCTCGCTGGCGGCTGGCGAGGGCTTAGTGGCCCTTGCCTTTGCCATGGCCTTGCTAGCCGCAGGCAAGGCCGCCTTTGCCCGTGGCAAGGCTAGGGCGAGGTTGGCCTCACCCATATCTGGGAGAGGTCAGGTGAGGGCCGCAACCATCGCCGGCAAGCCTCCAGCCACGAGCCTCACATGCCATCGCAGGAGAAAAGAAAAGGAAAAAGAAAAGAAAAGAAAAATTTATAAAAATTTAATGAAAAAAATTAGAAAATAACTAAAAAAATCATAAAAATTGCCACATCAGTGTTTGGCCATCGCTTGATGTCCATGTTAGTGTTGGCTAGCCAAAATTGGTCGGATGGATTGAATTAGTATAAATATTAAAAGGTGTAGGACTAAATTGATTTAATTGAAAAGTTTAGGATTGATGGCTCGTTTGGTTCAGCATTTGGAATGGGCTTTGGGGCTTTAAAGGGGTTTGGGCAAATGCAGGTGGTTTTTAGTTCAATTTTTTGAGGACTTTGGGAAGATGCAATTGCATCTCCAAGGGGCTTTAAAGGCCTTTAAGGGAACGGAGGGGTAGAGGTGCTTCGGGTGCGTTTGGGAAAGCTTTTGGGAAAAACCTTTAAGGAAATGCAAAGACCTTTGGTCTAAAGGGTTTTGGTGAAATGCAAAAACTGTTTGGTAAACTATAGTTGAAAAGCGCCTTTTGAAGCAACTTTGGGAAAATGCTATTTGGTAAATACATATTTGGGGAAGTCCTTTAGCGTGACCAATTTAAGTTTTTATTTTTTATTTTTTAAAATTGAAAAAAAAAATAATGATTTCTTTTTTATTTTATATTTTTGTACTAAGATGTATATATAAAAGAGATATATTAACAAATTCAATGACTATTTTTTATTATATTTTTGCATTGAGATGTATATATAAAAGAGATATATTAACAAATTCAATGACTATTTTTTATTATATTTTTTATTATATTTTTGCATTGAGATGTATATATAAAAGAGATATATTAACAAATTCAATGACTATTTTTCATTATATTTTTGCACCGAGATGTATATATAAAAGAGATATATTAACAAATTCAATGACTTTTCTTTTTATATATATTTTTGCACTAAGAGAGATATATAAAAGAGATATATTAACAAAAAGAAATAGTAATTTCATTATAATAAACACGATTACATACGCATCAAAGAAATAAATAGGTTTCCATTGAAAATTACAAACATCCTCAAGTATTTACTAAACTCATTGCTATTTGATCATGTATATGCGCCATGTCAGAAAATAAATTATCATTTGAAGTACCGGCCCTCTCATTTGTATTATGAAGGTCAACTGAATATCTATAATTGGGATTCAAATCAGCTCTTGCAAAGTGTCTATCATTGACGGTGTTTCATCGTATATAATTATGCAAAGTCATTGCTGTTATAACAATTTTTACTTTCTTTTCAAAGGGGAAACTTGGCATATGCTTTAGGATCTTCCACTTCTTCTTCAACACACCAAAAGCTCGCTCAATTTCCGATTGCAGTGATGAATGAGTACGATTGAATACCTCTCGATAGCCTATAGGGGCGGGACCTTGTTGAAATTCTGGCAAATGATATCTAACTTCTTTGTATGGTCCCAAATAACCCGTCGAATTTGGATATCCAGCATCTACTAAATAATATTTACCTACATAAATATAATATAAATTTGATCAATATATACCATATTTATACATATTAATGTACAAAAACCATTAATTAATAAACTCGGAGGAGGATGAGGAAATTGCATATCATGTTTCCCTAAAGCTTCACAAAAAATACGAGTATCATGGGCTTGGCCCTCCCAACCAGCCCAAACATAAGTGAATTCCATATTAAAATTATACAACGTTAAGATATTTTGAATCAGTGTACCTTCTCGACCAATAAAACGAATCTAATCTTTTACAGGTATCATCGCTGGATATGAGTGCCATCAATAGCTTCAATACAATTCTAAAACAATAACACAAATATTATTATATAATCAAAATTTGCATTTAGTTTTTTCTTTCTATTAAATAATCAAAACATACCTTAAAATATGGATAAAATCTTAGATTTATTTTTTATCTTCTCCGAAACATCCCTAAATTCCCAATCAGCTGGTTAGATCAAACATTTTCCCATTTTACATACTTTGTCTAATACTAAGCTAAAGTACCTGCTTATAGTTTCCTCAGAGCATTGAAAACGCTATTGTGTTAACCTGTTATCTATGCCATGTCCTAAAATACGAAGAAATATTACAAGCATTTCTCTAACATCAATATTCCTAGTTCCTTTAAGACCATAGCGTATTACTAAATCATGCAATAAATTATTAAATACAATCTTATCCATTCTAAACATTTGATAACACCTTATCGGATTAGCATCTCCGTCCATCAACTCTTCTAACCATGCATATCCTGTATATGATGATGTTCTACAAGGTTTTTTTGTGATTGTATATTGCTTGATAAGCGATTGTAGCTTAAGTAATTTCCACAAGTTGATTGAATTCCTCGTCCTTGTTTTCATGGATTTCTTTTTCAGGAGAATCATCCATATCTGTTTAAAGTAACAAAACAGTAAGAAAAGTGATGAATAATCATCAATCAATGGAACAATTATTTTTCATAATATATATTCAAATTCCACCAAATCAAAATAACATAAACTAAAAACACATGTTTCACATTAAACCATAATCAAAAGAAGAGTTCACAAGTAGTGCAAATTAGCAACTGAAAATAAATCTCACATTACAACATAGATTAATATGAAAGAGCTCAAATAAGTAACTAGCATCCTAGAGGTGACTATTATACTCTTCTAACTTATACTTCAGCCACACAACTTTTTCTTCATCTTCATCAAAGTTCATAAAATCTGCTTATTGTCTTTCTTTTTAGCAAAATGAGAGAGTGATTAAAAAAAAAAATAGCTTTCTGTCTTGCTTAATCTCAAGTATAGCTTTCAATATTTGCACAATTTCTTTATAAGGATCAAACTCCCTTGCAACCGATGTTGCATTGCTCCTACTTTCAACAGTTGAACAAAGTCTGTCGATTTGTGATGCTAACTTATCAGGTTTGCTCAATTTTTTTCCTCTCTTTCCTCGAGCTTGCTTTGTCGAACTTTCTATCGTTCTTTTATGGCTCTTACTTTGACTTGGTTGGGCATTTGCTTCACTTACATCACCCTCTAAAGTATCATTAGTTGAATCAGTTGTGATCGTGTTCATTGAAGTTATCTTGGTGTGTTCAAAGAGTGTCGAGGGGCACGAGAGACATTTGAGGATGGTACTTTAGACCTCGAGTGCTTTTGGATTTTACGATAAGCCTAACAGATGCGAGTTTTGGATGACTCGTGTTGTGCCCCTAGGTCACGTGATTTCATGCGAAGAAATCTCCGTAGACCCCGTCCAAGATTTAAGCTGTGATCAATTGGCCAAGATTGACTGCAGTGACAAAGATCAGAAGTTTTCTGAGTTTAGTAGGGTATTACAGATGGTTTGTAAAAAGGTTTTCAGTGTTAGCATCGCTGATGACAAGAATTCTGAAGAAGGAAGAAAAGTTTGTGTTGACAGATAAGTGCGAGTGTAGTTTTCAAGGGCCTAAGAAGAGGCTGACTACCGCACTTGTGCTTACTATTCCATCTGGTCCTAAAAGTTATGAGATCTACAGGGATGTGTCGTTTAAAGGATTGGGTTGTGTGTTGATACAACAGGATAGGGTTGTTGCATATGTGTCCCATCTGTTGAGACCTCGGGAGTTGAATAAGAGATAGTCGCTGGATGGAACTCCTTAAGGATTATGACTATGATGTTTTGTATCACTCTGGAAAGGTGAGCAAAGTCGCAGATGCACTGAGTTGAGAGTCATTAGTTGCATAGTTGATACTCAAGGATTGGATCTTATTTGAGAAAGTTCGAAATTCAGTTTTCAAATCTAAAATATGCCACCTTTTGAATCTTATGATTACCCTCAGAATTGAGCCGAGAGTACAGATCAAAATCAAAGCACTTCAGTGGACAGATTCAGAAATTCAGAAGACTCTATAAGAGAATGCAGATGAGAGAGAGGTTGATTTTCAAATTTCTAAAGACAGAACGCTAAGGTTCTGAGGATGATTGTGTGTAATTGACGATATAGAGATTAAAGAAGAGATCTTATGGGAAACTCATCATAGCAATTTCAACGTTGTCCAGACAGTACGGATAGACCTTGTTTTGAGTGTGTGACATCCTGATTTTCAGACTCTGATTTTGATTGGTTAAATTGGGCATTTCATCGACGCGATTATAGTGTTTTTCTCTGAGTTTACCACTTACGAGATAACTAGACTAGTTGGGTGAGTTATTAAGGACTTTAAGGCAAATAGATTTGAGAATTCGACCAGGAATCGACTTCTCGATCGTGCTCATCTTTAGAGATCATTACGACACAGTTAAAAATCGAGTTAAGATCAGAGATAGGTCGGGTTCGACTGAGATGAATGACCGATCGTGGGTGACTCCACTAAATTGGAAAACTCTCGTTGACTGATACTAACTTGATTTTACTGTCATTTTGGTATCCTGTGTCCGTATTTGAATTATCGAGATTTTCACGACACTCGAGAGTCGCCAATGTGTCAAGTGGGTTCATCGTGGCTTGAAGAAAATCGATCACGAGTCATTTTTCCTAAAAAGTTCTGAAAACTACCTAGTAGCCTAGGTCACATTAAAAGCGTGTCGGAGTGAAATTAACCGTCAATCTAAGTTCAATTTCAAAAATTGAAGATTCTGTCTTGTCACAAAGTGGGTACACCGAAGTGTGTGTATATCATATAAATCATCTGCATGGAGTGTCGGGGATGAATTGTATTTCAAATCTAGATCAGATGTTCCAAGTTGGTAGAGCTTTCAGATGGTTCTTTCTTAAGCAGTGTATATCAGAGAGTGCAGAATTTCAATTGCTAAGATGAAGTCAGGGAAAGGAAGATCACAGGCTAGGGTCAGTACAGTAGTCAGTGATTGTAGTTGTCGAGATCAGTGTCAGAGTTATATCAGATCTTGACTAGAGGTTCCCAATTTCAGCAGATCAATCAAGTAGTTTCTTTTTACTCAGTGCAGAGCAGAGCGTTCAGAACTTCAGTTATTGAGTTGAGATCAGTCAATGAAAGGTTGCAACCCATAGTCAATTTAGTAATCAGTGATTCAGTTGCTCATAATCGCCAGTTTAGTTTCGCAGATTTTGTGTTGAAGACCTTTGGAATTTTAAGTGGACACGTATTTAGTATTTTGGATCCGAAGTGGTTTGGGCAAGATAGCAGTGATCTAGTAGCAATGGTACAGAGGGAGCAACTTGAGAAAGAGAAGATTATATGAGATGACAATACCCCCACCTTTTTGTGTAAGAATTGGTAAAGGTTTAAATTTCGAGGATGAAAATTTTATAAGAGGGGAAGAGTTGTGACATCTTGATTTTCCAATTCTATTTTCAATAAATTGAGACGGGCATTTTGTTGGCACGCATATAGTTCTTTTCCTTGAGTCAGTCACTCATGTGAAAACTAGTTTATCAGGTGAAGCCGTTAAGAAATTCTAATGCATTAGACTCAAGAATTTGACCAGGAAGCGATCTTTCGACCGAGCTAATCTACAAGGGTCATTGCGGCACAATTAAATATCGATTAGAGATCGGAGATAGGTCGACTTGACAGAGACATGTAATCAGGTGTGGGTGATTCCACTAGATCGCACAATTCTTGTCGATCGGCACTGGACCGACTTTTCTGTCGATTGGGTACCCTGTGTTCGTATTTGAAACCTTGAGATTACCTCGACAACCGAAAGTCGCCAATGTTTCAAAAATGTACATTGTGGCTTGAGATGATCAACCACATGTCAAATGCAGGAAAATTTCTAAAGGCTACCCGATAGGTTGGGCCGCGCTAGTATCTTGTTAAAGTGAAATTAACCGTGGAATTGAGATCGAATTCAGAAATTGGAAGTCTGGGTGTATCACAAATCATTTTAGGAATATTAACTCATCTTTGGAAGATTTTTCATGCAAACCGAGTCTTTCGGCAAAATAATCAAGGTATGGTTAATTTGGTTCAGAAAATTGGTAGGCCCACTTTTGGTTGTGTTTTTGAGATCTAAGATAGTTCTATGGACAAGTGAAGATGTGAATTGAAGGTTGGTGACATTGGATTAATTTTACGGACTTCAATTTGGCTCAATTGGAAATGGATTGAATGGAATTAAAGAATTGGATGTACAAGATTTCAAAATTCGTATACCACGGCGGAGGAAGCATTTTGGACTCATTGGAGAATTGTTGTGGAGGATTTGAGTGAGTGGGAAGTGATGTCACATGAGGTCAGGTGGGGCCTAAGTTGAGGAGATTTGGACAAGTGTAGGGTGCACAATTTCCCCCAAAAAGCACCCCTCACATCAAGCCTTTCTTCTTCCTTGAATCAAGAAGTTGTCTTGGAACTTGGAAAGGGAGGAGAGAGAGAGAGAGAGGCCGTGCGAACCAGAAGCTCGGCCGGCCTCCCCCTTCACTCGTTGCCGCTTGAACGCCAACTGGAGCTCCTCGCCGTCGCAGCTCGCTGCACCGTTTGTCCGCGTGCGCGGAGCTCAAGCCCGTCTCTCCTCCTCCGTAGCAGCATCCTTGGCCATCGTCCTCCTTCGTCCACTCGTCCAGGCTGTTCGTCAGTCACCAGAGCTGTTGTCGAAGCCAGCTCACCACCGTTCAATCCTCGAAGTAGCCAAGGTCGCCGTTGCTCGCTCGTTCACGCGAGTTGTCCCAACTGCGAGTCCCTGCCGTTCCACCTTTGTCGTGACCTTCCAGCACCGTCGTTCAGCATCTCCAGCAGCTGCTCACCATCGCCAGCGCCGCCGTGAGCCACCGCCAGTCACCACCTGAGCTGCCGCCGTCCATCTCCGCTAGTTTCGCGCCTCACCAGCCACCGGATCCGCTCCTCCGTCCAGCCGCAACCAGCAGCTGGAAAAAATGGGTATGGCAAAGGACGTTTGGCCCGTTTTGGCCATCTTCCCGAGCCCGAATACTCGGCTCGCCTTGAGGAAAGTCGATCCTCACGTCGTCCTCATTATTTTGGTCCGCTCGACTCGCTAATCCGGTGAGTTTAACTCACTAAATCTTGATTAGAGGGTTAATTATGCTTTAGGTGTGCTTAGTTTATGTTAAGTGTTATTAAGTGGTTAGTTTAATTTATTTAAGTGTAGATTATATTAAGGTGCTTAATTAGCTTAAAATGTGTTTAATTTAAGGTTAAGTGAATGTTTATATTAATATAAACCTTGATATGACATAAAGGAATTTACTTTTGATTTATTTAAATATCTCGAAATTATTAAATAATTAAATAATATTTTAATATTCGAAATTATTAAAATATTATTATTTAATTATTTTCGGAATAAATTTAATTATTTATTAAATTCAGAAAATTTTGTCGGGACCCTAAATTCTCAGAATTTTGTACCGGTCGCTGCTGTATAGTTAGATTTTGAAATTGATGATTGGGTATTATAAATTGAGTGTGGATTATGAAAAATATGGATATTATTATTTAATTAATTTTCGGAATAAATTTAATTATTTAATAAATTCTGAAAAATTATTTTGGGACCCTAAATTCTCAGAATTTTGTGCTGACCGCTGCTGTGCATTTAGAATTTGAATTTGATGATTGATTATGGCAAATTAAGTGTTGATTGTGATAAATAGGGATTTTATTCATAAAAACCCAAGTGTCGGGTTTTGATGCAAAAATTGGATTTTAATGATTATATTAAATAGTGGGGTTTGAAAAAGTAAGATATTGGCTTTTTGATTCGAAATTAGCGTGTCCCCACACACGTGAATAATTTCTGGAATATTTTTAATATGAAAAAAAAATGGCTAGGACAGAATTGTGTGGTATGGAATGGGACGTGTCATAACGATTTAGTCTTATAATCAGGACCCCCGCGGTTGTTGGTTATATGAAAGAGAATGCGTTCCGGTTGTTTAAGTTCATATTACTATCCGTGGTTGAGTGATTTGAATTGCGCTAACCTGCAGGAAGGAACTGAGGTGAGGTAAGTCTTTTGTGTGATGTGGCTAGGCCACCCGGGGTGTATTTTCTTTTTAATAGGGGTTTAGGGGGTTGAACTTGCTGAGACATTATCTCATCCCGGTTTAGGGATTAAAATTTCAGGTCCCCAGATGGCGGTCGTGGAGGACCCGAAGCCTTAAGTTTGGAAATGTGGAGACTGAAGTATCGGTGAACGTGTCCCGCTAGTTGGTTTTAGGATAGTTCCCTTTTTGTCAAGCTGGTCTATTTTGTAGGCGGTCCAGAGTTGTATTTAAACCTATGTGTTTGCAAATGAGTGTTTGGTATTGTGATTGATTGCCTGCTTTTCTATCCCAAGTTAAATGTTGTCAGGGGATTTGTTTTGCTTCCGCATGTGTAATAAAACGAATGGGTCGGCGACGTATCCTGGGATGTCGCATATTTGATCGATCGCAGTGGGATGTGCGCGCGCTCGGGGTTCGGGGCTTGACGGAATCCATGAAAGAGCACACCGAGCTGGATATGTAAGTGGAAAAAAAAGAATAGAAACATAAGAAATAGAAGTGAAAGAACCTAGGTTTGAAGTGGGACAATCGACACTTTTTGAGCGAAGAGAGAGGCGAACACTTTTGTTGTGAACGAAAAGAGAGTTGAACACTTGGATTCTGAGCCAAAAGAGAAGTGAAGAAGAAAGAATATAAACAAGTCACAAGAGTCAACATCAACAAAGCTCACGAATTAATCAATGTATTGTTTCAAGTGAAATTTCTAAGCTGAAAAATGATTTAATTTAGAATAATAAACACCGAGACAAATGGAAAATTCAGCAACGTGGGAATGGGAACCACCTGAATTTTATGTAGAAGTAGGTCACTTAAATACAATAAATTACAAAATACTATTTATTCTCACATAACTTGAACAATTAAAACCTGGAAACTATTTAACAACTACTCAGAATGAAATTCCGATATTTGACCAAAAGCTTAATCGACCAACACGAGAACCAAAAGACCAGACCTTGAGCACTTCAACAAACAGGACGACGGGGGCATTTTCTATTGGATACAGCCATGTGATATTGCTAGTATGAGTACCTAGAGGGGGGTGAATAGGTATACAAAAAGATTTTCTCGATAATTTCTGTATACTTGCGCAATACTTAAACAGTTGAAGGATTTGCAAAGAGTAATAATCAATGTAAGACTGAGCAAGGAAAGAGAGAATTAAACACGCGGTTTATAGTGGTTCGGCTTGTTCCAAGCCTACGTCCACTCTTCTGCACTGACAGCCGATTGGCTGGATTCCACTATAATCAAGAGCTGTTACAGTGTTGATCTTCCTTGAATTCTAGGTGTAGATTATCTTCCACACTCACTCAAGGTCTCGCCAAGTACAAACACTCTCTGTATACAATTTCGCTCGAACAGTCTCGACTAACAATCAAGGTTCTTCAGACTCTGGAATTTTTCTATCGATCACACACTTAAAACAACTAGAACGTCTTCCTTTTATACTCATTTATGCCATCATAGCCGTTGGCACTTACCAAAGGAATTCCTCCAATCTACCCGTTGGACGGAATCAATCAAGAAGATCATTCGAGCTATTTAAGGAATCGATGATAGCCCATCAATCTGTTCGCCCATACAATCGGGATCTTGGTTTTCATGAATAGAACATTCCAAGATTATTTCGTCGACCATCGGATCTTCAATCGATCTTAGATAAGAATTAGAGAATCCGAAATAATTATCCAACCAAAGAATCTATTCCAGACGATAGGATCGAATCCTCAACCATATACCTCGGCTTTGGATTTCCTTCGTCACTGGATTAGAAAGACTGTCAGTGAGAATAGACTTAAGTCTTGAGTCTTGAGTCTTGAGTCTTAAGTCTTGAGTCTTGAGTCTTGAGTCTCGGGAGTACAAAGTCTTCGACTTTAAACGA
Source organism: Eucalyptus sideroxylon (assembly GCA_014182405.2). Lineage (NCBI taxonomy): Eukaryota > Viridiplantae > Streptophyta > Magnoliopsida > Myrtales > Myrtaceae > Eucalyptus > Eucalyptus sideroxylon. Next base: position 27,654,498 of record CM024554.2, on the reverse strand, counting down.
CGGTCTCCGAACATCCAGACTTAGACGAAAGAAACGTTTTGTCGGCTTCAAAATATTCTGGAAAGATTTCTCCAACAATCTCCCCCTTTTTGATGGTGACAAAACTTTCTTGAAGATTTGAACAACTTTGACCTGCAAAACATTTCTCAAGCAATATGGCTAACTCATAAAGATTAATAAAACAACCAGACTCTGCATCCACAAAAAATTGGTTAGTCTTTCATGAGAAACACCATATAACAATACTTGAATAAATGCAACCAGTCAAGCATCACAATCCACAGTCAATTCAGTCAAATTCACACCCAAGTTCAAGTTCTCAAGTCATACTAAAAAATAAACATAACCACAAAAGTCAAAGTTTTAACCACAAAAGTCAAAGTTTTTAAGATGTTGGTTCAAATTGGTTCTCCCCCTTTTTGTCATCATTGAAAAGGGTGAGAAAGGAGTCATGTCTGCTTGGGAATGCGCACGATCTGGAAATCCCCAATGGACTGGACTACTCCTTCGAGCTTCTTCAGGTCTTCTCTCAGATGAGCTACCTCTTCTCCCTTAGCATTGGCTTGAAGTTGCGGAGCGAGGTCTTTGAATTTATCCTCCGAGAGACGAAGATGCTTGTCCAGCATTCTTCAAAGCTTGGATTTCACAGTCCGAACATATATCGCTACGCATTTCCGAAGAATATTCATGATGCTACGAAAATCTGCAGAATTATCCGTCGTGTACCGGCATTGGCTTTCTCGGATGGTGTGTATGCGACGATGGCGCTTCGTATGGTCCGGCAGATTTGGAATCGACGTATCACCTTCTTCGGGCATTTGAGAGACCTGAACTTCTTCCGGGCCTTCGGAGATTGTCTTAGATCTTCACCGACAGCAGCATAAGGTGTAGTCTTCTCTTGCTCGCTAACTCCCCCTGTCTCTAGGACATCGAAAGGGGAAGAGTGATGATCATACTCTTGATTTCCCTTCTCTCCAGATTTATCAGCAGACTTTTCTTTTTCTTCTTCTTCTTCAACTTCTTTCTCCTTCTCTCTCTGTTCTTCTTCTTCTCTGTTCTGCTTTTCTTCTTCTCTGCTCTTCTGAAGATCTGTCGGATGAGACACAGAACGTCTTGTTCTTGTCAGAGCTTGGATAGTGGGATCTTCATCCTCTTCATCTTCATCTTCATCCTCCAGGATGAGAGTTCTTTTCTTCTTTTTCGATGGAGCACCAATGGCCTCCTTTCCTTTTCGCTTTGAGGCGACCGGACTGGAGATTTCACTTTGAATTTCTCCATTGCCTTGGACAGTTCTTGCGGACGCATCTTCATTAACATTTTCAACCCTACCACCATCTTCTCACACGGTCGAACACAAAATGTATGTGGCGGTTCAATGTTCGGATGTCTGAAGATCTTGGTCACCGCACCGGGATAGGGCAATTGTCCTTTGTCTTTTGACAATGCTCGTACATATGGAAGAGAATAGTGTGCGGGAGAGAAAACTTCCGTCCTGAGTTGATAGCGTACATCAACTTTGCTTCAGAAAGAGACACAGAAGTCTTTGACGTAGACTTTGGTCTGAGACAGTTAATCACAATCTTATGAAGCACTATGTTGATAGCCTTCATCCTCGAGTAGGTAATTTTCTTCTCTGCGTCCATATCTTTGACAAGATCCAGAGTGGTACGAGCAGGTGAGACTTTGATTGGGAGATAGCGTCCCCGTTCAACTCCAACTATGTCTGCCAACATATTCACATCTACCATGTAGACTTGGTCTCGGACACTAAATGAAATGCTATTCGCATCCAAAAAGCTAAGATTTGAATAGAAATAAGCAGTCAGTTGAGCATACCCATCCGTAGAGTCAGAGCAAAAAGTCTCAAGTTGAAGCAAATTCAATTTTTCTCTTAAGTTTACGTTGATGGTGTCTAGGAAGTCAAAGTCGACACTTCTAGGGTTTATCACCCCTCTTTTCAACAGCCTGAAATACACTTTTTCTTGATCCTTGGATTTACACAAATCCAACCGATTTCCTTTCACCTTTGCTGCCACACCCATCCTAGGTTTAAATTCAAGGAATATTTTGTCATCATCGTTCCCGTCAATCAGATTCTGTCCTGGCACACGAGGATCACTTGGAATGTTCGCAAGAGCCTCCTCTGCCCTTCCTTTCGGAGCAATTCCCAATTCCTCCATTCTCCGCAGAAAAAGATACTCATTCCCATAATTTTTGTCCTTAAGGAAGTCATCTATATACTTTAATGAAGAACCGGAGCTTTTCAACGCACGATAAAGCTTATAGATAAAGGAGGGTTTTGGACTCTTCTGGGTCGGCTTCCTCGATTATCTCTTCTTCCAGATGTTGACTTGCATCTTGTGGGGCGGAGGTGTTGAATGACGTGGAGGAGAGCGAATCGGACTTTGTCGCTGACTTGATAAGTCTTCTTCCTCGGTAAGATCGAAGTGAGTCGGTCCCTTCTCCATTCTTTGTGGTCCCCTGCTTGCGATTCTTGATGATTTCCTCGAAGACGACATCTTTCTTTGTCTATTGGAAGATTCCTTCACTTGATTTTCCCAAGAAAAATGACCACTTTCTCGACAACGAACAAGGAGTAGAAAAACAGTATCGGGAGGAGAGAGCCTTTTAGGGTTTTGAAAATTGGGCGAGGAAAAAACTGTATGTATATATGTACCTCGGATTTGAAAAGAGAAGTTTAATCGGTACAAGGAAAGTGTACGAACACTTCTTTTCAAAATCAATAACTGCCAAAAATTAATTCCCAAAAAAAATTTCAAATTTTACACAAATTATATCTGAATGAAAGATCGTACCTTTTCGAGATAAAATAGCAACTTACAGTCTTTAGCCATGAATGTCTGAGTCTCATGATTTAAAGTCTGAGAGATTAGAGTCTTAGAGATGGTGAGTCTCTAGACTTTAACTTCTTCAAGCTTCAAAATGTTGAGTCTTGAACGGATAAAGTCGAATTGATTTTTCTCCAAGGGCTTTGTGAATATATCCGCTAGTTGACTCTTTGAATCAACAAATTGAACCGAGATTTCTCCATTTTGAATATGATCTCTAATGAAGTGATGTCGAATCTCAATATGCTTTGCTCTTGAATGAAGGATTGGATTTTTGGTGAGATTGATTGCGCTGGTGTTGTCACATTTGATTTCTGTGCATGAGTCTTCAATGCCAAAGTCTTGTAGCTGTTGTTTTATCCATAGAATTTGCGAACAGCAGCTTCCAAGAGCTACATACTACGCTTCGTCGTTGAGAGAGCTACGGTGCTTTGCTTTCTTGAGAACCAAGACACCGTCCCCGTTTCCAATCGCTTGACAAGTTCCGAAGTGCTCTTTCTATCGACTCGCAACCGGCCGATCTCGCATCCGAGTATCCTAGAAGATTAAAGTCTCCCCTCTTTGGATACCAAAGACCGATGCTTGAAGATGAGGCAACGTATTTGATAATACGTTTCACGGCAATGAGATGTGATTCTCTAGGATCTGATTGAAACCTAGCACAGATGCAAACACTCAATAAAATATCAGGTCTAGAAGCAGTAAGATAAAGAAGTGAACCGATCATGCTCTGTACAGCTTTTGATCTACTTTCTTCCCTTCTTCATCCTTGTCTATCTTCGAGAGCATGACATTGGTATGTCGGTCTTTTTGCACTTTCCCAATCCAAACCTTTTAACAAGATCATTCGCATATTTTTCTTGATGGATGAAAGTTCCTTCCTTCATTTGTTTCACTTGAAGTCCAAGAAAGAATGTTAACTCTCCCATCATACTCATTTCAAATTCGTCCCCGCATAGACTTAGAAAATTTCTTGCAAAGACTTTCATTAGAGGATCCAAAAATAATGTCATCAACATATATTTGAACGAGTAAAAAGCTTTTGTTTTCCTTTTTGATGAATAGAGTAGTGTCTACTTTACCTTTGACAAATCCATTCTGTAATAAGAACTTACTTAGTCTGTCGTACCAAGCTCGAGGTGCTTGCTTTAGACCATACGAGCCTTTTCGGTCGAAGACCGAGTCGGCTTCTTTGGGTCTTCAAATCCAGGTGGTTGTTCCACATAAACTTCCTCTTGGATAAATCCATTTAGGAAAGCACTTTTGACGTCCATTTGGAATAACCTGAAATTTTTGTAACAAGCAAACGCAAGTAATAGACGAATAGCTTCTAACCTTGCTACTGGTGCGTAAGTTTCGTCATAGTCTATTCCTTCTTCTTGCGTATATCCTTTGGCCACGAGTCTTGCTTTATTTCGTACGACTTTTCCTTCTTCGTTCATCTTGTTCCCGAATACCCATTTGGCTCCAATAACGTTTTACCTTTTGGTTTAGATGTCAATTCCCAGACATCATTGATGTTGAACTGTCTGAGCTCCTCTTGCATAGCTTCGATCCAGCTTTCATGAGATAAAGCTTCTTCTATGCTTTTTGGTTCAATTTCAGAGATGAGAGCGACAGCGCTAGACTCTTCACGCCTTTTTGATCTGGTGCGGATTCCTTCATTGATTTCGCCAATAATGAGATCTTTAGGATGACTGGATTTGTGTTTCCGATTCTTGGTTGATTTGCTTGGTTGATGATCTCTTTCTTTATTTGAATCTTCATGAGCTTCTTGATGTTGGACTTCCAGAGTCTGAGATGCTTCTTGAGTTGAAGACTTTGGAAGGTCTAGAGCAGGTTCAGACTCTTCATTTTGAGTCTGACTGGATTCATCTTGCGTAGAGTCTTGAAATTTGACATTCATTGACTCCTCCACAGACTGGCTCTTCTTGTTATAGACTCTGTAGGCTTTGCTTGATGTAGAGTATCCAAGGAAGATGCCTTCATCTGATATTTCTTCAAACTTACCAACTCGATCATTTGCATTTTTCAAAATGAAGCATTTGCAACCAAACACATGAAAGTATGAAACAATAGGCTTCTTACCTTTGAATAATTCATAAGGGGTTTTCTCAAGAATAGGTCTTAGAAAGATTCTATTAATGATATAGCATGCTGTTGAAACAGCTTCAGCCCAAAATCGTGAAGAAATTTTGCTTTCAATTAAAAGTGTTCTAGCCATTTCTTGAAGAGATCTATTCTTTCTTTCCACAACTCCATTTTGCTGAGGAGTGTATGGAGAAGAGAATACATGTTTAAAACCAGATTCATCACATAATTTTGTGAAATCTTGATTTTCAAATTCACCTCCATGATCTGTTCTTATACTTGAAATAGCACATCCTTTTTCATTTTGAACCTTTTTAGCAAACTTCTCAAAGTACGAAAAGGTTTCTGTCTTACTTGCAAGAAAATATACCCAAGTAAAGCGAGAGTAATCGTCTACAATTACTAGACAAAACTTCTTACCTCCAATGCTCTGGGTTCTTGCTGGTCCGAAGAGATCCATATGAAGCAACTGTAGTACATGATTAGTGGAGACATGATTTATTGGCTTAAATGAATTTCTTACCTGTTTTCCCGCAATACGGGGTGTGCATGGATCGGACTTTTGATATGGTAATTTGGGTAGACCTCGAACAATCTGCTTTGATGAGATTTTGGCCAATTGCTTCATATTGACATGGCCAAGCTTTCGTGCCATAAGCTTGCTTCATCTTGGATTGAAATTAGACATTGAGATTTATTCAATTTCATGTCTAAGAGGTAGATGTTTCCATGTCTTCGACCCATGAAAGACTCAGTAGAGTCTTTACTAATTCCATAGCAAATTCCTTCTTGAAAGGAGATCTTGAAACCGGTATCACACAATTGGCTAATGCTGAGAAGGTTATAGTTGAGTCCTTCTACTAGAGAAACATTGCTTATTGTGAGATTTCCAATTCTCACAGTTCCAAATCCCACGATGCTTCCTTTGCCGTTTCCTCCAAATGAAACATTTCCGCCGTTTACTTGAACAAGCTTTACGAAGCATTTTGAGTCTCCTGTCATATGTCTTGAACATCCGCTGTCAAGATACCATTTTATCTTTTTCTTGACGGAGACCTGCATTTAAAAGAGAGTCTCAAGCTTTCTTTGGTACCCAAATTTTCTTGGGTCCTTTGATGTTAGTAGGATAAGCATTACTAGGCCATACTTTCTTAACGGGTTTCCAAACCATAGGGCATTCTTTTTCAAAGTGATCCTTCTTGTTACACTTTGAACACTTTAGAGCATTTCGACCAACAGACTTTACAAAAACTTTCTTGAAATGATTTTTGTAAGCCTCTCTCGACGGTCTTTTCTTAATTCTTTCTTTAACTTTAGGAAAATCAATCAGGGGAATTGTTTCCGCTGTCATGCCTAAACCAGACTTATTGAAGTAAGGTCTTTGAACTGAAAGAACTTTTTCAAGCTTTTCAGATCCTATCGAAAACTTCTTTGAAATATTTGATAAATCCGTTTTTAAGAAAACATTTTCTTTCAAAAGATCATCTTCTTTTTCTTTAAGAGCAGAAACATTTAGGTCTAGACTTTTAACTCTTTCTTCTAAAATGATTTCCTTTTGTTTTAGAGCTGAGTTTTCTTTTTTAAGTTCGGAAATTCTTTTGAGAGAAGTCTTAAGACTGAAACACAGTTCATCAATATATTTAGAGACTTTGACAGGAATTTTAAAATCACTTACCTCGAATTCACTATTCGAGTCGATCCGGAATGAGTCCGAGTCCGAATGTGCCATTAAACATATGTTGGCATATTCATTATCACTTTCTTCACATTCTCGTATCACTCCGGGTTTCGGCTTTGAGAGCCTTTCGAAACTTCTCAGCTTTTCCTCTTTTCTTTTCGAAGAGGACAGTTGGGTCGATGTGTCCCTTCTTTTTACATTCGAAGCAAACTACATCTTTGTTTGGTTCCTCATCATCAACAGACTTGGTCTGCTGTCTCTGAAAACTTTGTTTCTTTGGGATGAACCTTCTGCCTTTTCTATTCAGTTTTCTGAATCTTCTTATCATGAGGGCGAGCTCCTCATCATCCATATCATCTTCGAATCTGCATCATCGAGTCATCATTTGATTTTAGTGCAATAGATTTCTTACCTCTTGGATCTTCGTCTTCATTAATTCGTTCCACTTCGTAAGACTGAAGAGTTCCAATCAGCTCGTCTACAGATAATGGCATGATTCTTTGCGTCTCTCTTATTGAAGTCTTTATATGATTCCAATCCTTGGAGAGTCCACGCAGGAGCTTGTTCACCTTCATGGGATCAGAAATTTTTGTCCTTGGTTCTCAAGACCATTGACAATATCTGTAAAACGACTAAACATGTCAGTTATAGATTCTCCTGGTTTCATTTTGAAAGCTTCATATTGACCGAGGAGAATGTTAATTCTGGTCTCTTTTACTCGATCTGTCCCTTCATAGGTGATGTGTAATCTATCCCATACTTCTTTTGCTGTAACACAAGAAGATATTCTGTTATATTCAGTTGGAGATAAAGCACAATATAAAGAGTAAATTGCTTTTGCATCGAGAGCTTGTCTCTTGTTTATCTCTTCCTGAGACATTCTGCTGGCTTCAACAGTTTCTTTCCCTCTTTCAGAGACTGATGCAGCAACAGGAGTGATTCCTCTTTCCACAACGTCCCATTCCAGAGGATCCTTTGATCGTAGGAAAGCTTTCATCTTGTTCTTCCAGATGTTGTAATCCTTTCCATCGAAGTAGGGTGGTCTGGTATTGCTTTGCCCTTCCATCAGCCCCGGTGCTAGCATACTAGCCATGGATCTTCACTCTGAAGTAAAACACTTCAAACAAAGTAAGAACACGGGCTCTGATACCAATTGATATTGCTAGTATGAGTACCTAGAGGGGGTGAATAGGTATACAAAAAGATTTTCTCGATAATTTCTGTATACTTGCGCAATACTTAAACAGTTGAAGGATTTGCAAAGAGTAATAATCAATGTAAGACTGAGCAAGGAAAGAGAGAATTAAACACGCGGTTTATAGTGGTTCGGCTTGTTCCAAGCCTACGTCCACTCTTACCGACACATCCGATTGGCTGGATTCCACTATAATCAAGAGCTGTTACAGTGTTGATCTTCCTTGAATTCTAGGTGTAGATTATCTTCCACACTCACTCAAGGTCTCGCCAAGTACAAACACTCTCTCGTATACAATTTCGCTCGAACAGTCTCGACTAACAATCAAGGTTCTTCGGACTCTGGAATTTTTCTATCGATCACACACTTAAAACAACTAGAACGTCTTCCTTTTATACTCATTTATGCCATCATAGCCGTTGGCACTTACCAAATGAATTCCTCCAATCTACCCGTTGGACGGAATCAATCAAGAAGATCATCCGAGCTATTTAAGGAATCGATGATAGCCCATCAATCTGTTCGCCCATACAATCAGGATCTTGGTTTCCATGAATAGAACATTCCAAGATTATTTCGTCGACCATCGGATCTTCAATCGATCTTAGATAAGAATTAGAGAATCCGAAATAATTATCCAACCAAAGAATCTATTCCAGACGATAGGATCGAATCCTCAACCATATACCTCGGCTTTGGATTTCCTTCGTCACTGGATTAGAAAGACTGTTAGTGAGAATAGACTTAAGTCTTGAGTCTTGAGTCTTGAGTCTTAAGTCTTGAGTCTTGAGTCTTGAGTCTCGGGAGTACAAAGTCTTCAGACTTTAAACTGACGGTCTCCGAACATCCAGACTTAGACTGAAAGAAACGTTTTGTCAGCTTCAAAATATTCTGGAAAGATTTCTCCAACACCATGCTCATGACATGAACAATAAAACTTGGATGAGGATGCAATCCAATTCGAGGAATGAGAAAAGCCACGCATACACAGATCGCCCAATCTACTTCTAGTACCTTGCACTCTTCCATCTCAATTAAAAACTTTGTATTACTTGGGCAGTAATATCCTCAATCAAGCACAACATTGAAAGTACCATTTATGAGATCACGATGCGCTTAAGTATCACAACCAGAAAATGCAAAACTTCCATCATCAACTACCATATCCAGGCATCATTGCCGTCCAACATCCATCCAAGATTTCGCAAAATATGGTCACAACGTGGTTGGGCCAAACAATGGTATTTTAAGGAACTCAATAGACAAACTGGTATAGACTGATATAGGACAAAGAAGAGGGCCGGCAAAAACTCATAGCTCCATTTGGCAAGTGAAGATGAAACAATCATTTTTGTTTCCAAAGCACTGAAAACTATCCACAGTGTAGGCTAACAAAACATTATGCCTGCAATCCAATCTCTTCAACAGCTTTCACGAGTTTCAACTCCCTAATCCGATGGATCCCCACCATCAAATTCCCCAAACAGAAATAGCACTTGGCAGTATGTAGCTTATTTACGAAACGGCGAAAATCATAATAAAAACACGAAAAAACATCGCGACGCAAGAAGAGCAACAAAACCTGCAAAACACAACTTGCAGAACAAGTTCTCTCTCTACTCACGTAATCATGACACGAAGGGAAAATCAAGCCACGGAGAGATCGAAAATACCTTGGAGAGAGGCGAAATCGAGAGGCTGTGATCCTTCTTGACTAGAGCTATGCTCAAATCCCTCGAGTCCGATTGAACATCCGCTTCGTTCTTCTCGTTATCTAATGGCAACACAGACGGAACACGAGAGAAAATGCAAATCACAACTTAGCAACGGCAGATGAAGTCAAAAGCTTTGCTTGGAACCGATCATGACTTATGGGAGGAGGAGGTGGTGGGCGGTGAGACAGCTTAAACCAAGCAGGTGTATGTGCTTAAGGAGATCGAGTCTCGGCTTTGCTTGGATCAAAATAGCGCGGATTAACAGGGATTCAAGAAAATGACCATCTAATCGCGGAGCTCCCTGCCCGACTCGGAGACGGTGGCAAGTGAGCCAGCTTGTGACAAATCGGGCTATGGTCTGCCGCCTTTTGGTGTCTTTGAGCTGGGATCCTTGGGCAAGGGAGGTTTGAAACAAGTAAAGAAACTCACCAGCGGCGTGGAGATTTGGGGAGCGAAAGATTGTGTGCTCGAGCGAGTCGGAGAGGGTCTAGGCGAGGCTGATCTGCTAGAGAACTCCTTCTCGCTCTTGAGTCTCACTCTCTCCGCCACGCTCTCTCTCTTGCACATGGACCTCTTTATTCCGTCCAGTCCCTGAGAATTGAGAGAGAATGAACGCGAGAGAAGCGACACCGAAGAGGTGAGTGGCGACAATAACAATCTAGGGTTTCAAAAGGGTCAAAGTTGGAATTTAATAAATTTTGTGAGGGCAATAAAGGCAATTTTTTTTTCTTTAATGAGTCCCTAGCATGCCGAGAATTCCGAAAAGCCCAAGGCACCCCAAGGCAACCTTGGGCTTTCAACCTTAGAAATGTTGGCTTTGCCATTAAGATACTTGCAAAGTTTTTTCCCAAACGCTTTATTTTGGCCCAAGGGGCTTTTGATGGCCAAAGCCCCTTCCAAAGCTGATTCAAAACAGAGCCTTCGAGAAGTAGCATTTTCAGAATGCAACTTCCTTTATTTAATGAAAATATTTTAGTTGCCCATTTTGTCTTCATTTATTAACCAAAATCTGTTTTTTTCCCTTTTCTAAATAGAAAATCCTAAGCCTCCTCTTCCTTACCATAGACTCACGCCTTTTTTGCACTCTCACACCTCTCTCCGTCATCCCTCACCGTCTCCTTTGCGAGCTACTCTCCGGTAGGGGTGTGCAATTGGACTGGATATAGCCAGTTCCCGGACCAACCCACCTGCAAAATAGGGTCGAGAACTGGTTCCCATTGAAACCGGTTCCCAAAATTCTGAATTGGTTTAAATTGATCCGAGAACATGTTCCAAGTGATTACCCACCTGGAAACCGGTTCCTTGACCGGTTTTGGAACTAGTTCCTGAACTGGTTTTGTAAGTAGATGTCCAAAATCCATTTTCCCCCTGATTTCTATTCTTACTCCCACAATCACACGACGTTTTTCCTCTTGGCTCTCTCAAACATACACGGCACTCCTCCTTTGTCATTCTCCTTCCTCACTTGCTTCCTTCCCTCATCGGCTCCCTCTCGCACCGTCCGATGGACAGATGATGTTCGTCCCCGCCAAATTCTTGTGTATCACATAGATTGGCTCGCCTAATTTCTCTTTTGTAGGAGGAGTTATGCTTGCATAAATGAGTAGCTTCATGTAGTGATTGTATGAATAAGACTAATATTAGACACATGTTTATTGTTAATTCTTTACCTTATGATTTTATTTATTATAATTAGCTTTGTGGATCCTTAATTTTTCACTTAGTAAAAAAGTTCATGTATTTATTTATTACAAGTGCTTAATGTTTTAATACAAATTATGAGGATTACGTTATTTTCTCGTGTATTAATATAAAATTCGAAGTCGTATAGGATATCGAGAGATTGCAAAACAGGTTTTAGTGGAAACATGGTTGACCCTGTAACCGGATCGGAAAAACAGGGTGGGTTGGGTATAGGGTTCAATACAAATAGGATCGAGTATAGGATCCAGAAAAGAGAAACCGGTTATAACAGGGTCGGGTATAGGGTCTAGGTCTAGACCCTACCCAGCCTGGACTCGATCACCCCTACTCTCCGATGTCCATCCGAGATTAGCCATCCCAAACTCGAAGATTGCCTCCTGCCGTTCTGCTCTCACGCTCGTAGTAGGGCAGTTGGGTAAGCTTGGAAGCTTTGATTCCATCGCCGTCCCTCTAGTCGATACCCATTTCGGTCGTTCCGTTCTCCGGTTGAAACCCAATGGAACCCACGTCCTCTTCCGCCACGCTCCTCTTCGCGGCCGTCGGCTTCTTGGGTGTTGCCACGTCCATGGCGAAAATCCACTACTGCAACTTTGACTCTTATTACGACGAGCACTATGGCGGCGTGGTCCCTTGACAGCACAAAATCACCTCTGAATTGGCCAACTCGTACGCTGAGCTCCTCCAATTCTACGGTGGGTTCTTCTCAGCCGATGGTGGCCAGCAGAGGGGCGGCGGAGTCCGACCATGATCTGAAGAGGGCGGTGTCGTTCACTCCCATGGCGATGCACAGGACCGAGTCCAAGGACGTGATCAGTTTGCACGGGGCGCTAGAGTTCGCAGACCCTAATGTGAGTGCGATCTTTGGGAAGCCGAAGAATCGGAGATTGCACGAATTTCAGGTCCGCGGGCCGAGAATCCCTGTCAGGCGGGGTAGGTGAAGTTCAGGCTTAATTGGTACTGGTCTCAATCTTCAGGTAAGCTTTGCATGGTCGGATCTGGCATGTTTTTCAACCGTAGTTTCCATGCTGTTTTCAAGCTGAATTATCCGCTGAAATCAAGTATTAATAGTAGTTTTGTTAGTGGGGTTTTGGAGAGCTTGGACGGTGGTGATGGTGTTGGTGGTGCAGATCATTTAGGACTATATCTGTACTGGCTTTGAGTAGTGGAAGTGTCAATTATGAGTATAGTTTGATAGAGAAGAAATGAGGGAGTGTGTCTTTTGATAAATATGGTGATGGTGGAGGAGATAATTTGTCTAGTGAGAAACTGAGGCAAGGTTTGTGCTCGGCCTTGAAGTGGAATTCGGCCTTTGACTTGGAATATAGGAGTGTTTGTCACGGCGGTAAGTGCAACCCTCTTGGCACAGATGTCAGGTTTTTACCCAAGGCCATGAGCTTCACTACGATTAGATGTTTGGAGGAGGGTAAGATGCAATTATTATTGAAGTTTCAAAATGTCACCAATGTCTATTATGGCTACTATAATTTCGATCCTAGCACTACCCTAGTCGGTAAAGGAGAATGGGATTCGAAGGCCAATAGGTGGTGTGCTGTTGCTTGCCAAATCTTGAACTTTTCAATGTCTTTGATTGATGCTTTCGCCGGAAATTGCTCGATAAAGTTGTGCTGGAGATTCCCTGCCACTCTTTTCTGTTATAAACCGGTATCCAGTTGTAGGATGGATGTGGAGCAATGAAACTGTAAAGGATTATGGTTATTTTGATAAGACCAAATTTTGGGGTCACAATGATGCATTACCAAGTGTCGAGTACGAGTATGGAGTGAAGGGGGCTAGGAAACCTTGTGAGTCAAAGACTAGGAAGCATAAGATAAAGACATATCTGAAATTGTACTCATCGAATATGAGATTTGACACGTCAATCAAGTTTACGAAGGGGCAGATAGCTTTTGGTTATTCTTTTCCACTATTTATGGGTGATAAACATTTCAATTTACCCTTTCATCTTTATAATGACAGTTACATGCTTAAAGCAAATCAAGCAGAGAATGCAGTTAAGCTAGACAGCACCCACGGTCCCTTACAGAACATCAGTTACACGGTATGCTTCACCCCTCCAGATACTTTTGAGCTAGGTGGTGTAAATCTTTCATCCAAACCGGTTGATATTTTTGTAGAAGGAACATATAATAATGAAACTGGTCTTTTGTGCATGAAAACTTATTTCTTTCTTTCGGACATATGTTGTCATGTTAATTGTAATGAAATTACTCTATTTTTAATTGAGTTTGATGTGATTTTTTTATTTAAAATTTTATTAATATGTCTCTTATACATTATCCTCAACTTGAAAAAAAAAATATAAAAATTAAGGTCATTGATTTTTGTTTTTGATTTTAAACAAATTAAAGTTGCAAAATTTTAAAATTGGCACATGAAAGGACTTTCCACATGTATGTGTTTACCAAACAATATTTTTCCCAAGTTGCATCTCAAGGCATCTTTTCAATTTTAGTTTACCAAACAGTATTTGCATTTCGCCAAACCCCTTTAGACTAAAGGCCTTTGCATTTCCCCAAGGATATTCCCCCAAAACCTAACCAAATGGGGCCAGAATTGATACCAATGTAATAAGTTTAGAACTTTTTTGATACTTCTCCCCTAGAATCCATATGCAACTTTAGACCAATTAGTTTGTGTAGCGTTGCTTACAAGATTCTCACGAAAGTACTTGTGAACAGATTAAAGGAAGTACTTCCACAAATCGTCCGGCCTAATTGAACTGGTTTTGTTCCTGGTAGACAAATTCAAAAAAATGTTATTATCACCAAAGGGGCAATTTACTCGACGGAGAAAAATTCAAGGAAAAAGGGGATATATGATCCTTAAAATTGACCTTGAGAAGGTATATGATCAACTTAAGCGGTCCTTCATTGAGTTAGTTATCGCAGATTCTATGGTTCATTTAATTATGCATTGCACCGCATCATGATCCTTACGAGTTTTGTGGAATGGCGAGACAATGGAGAAATTCTTTGCAAGTTGGGGAATATGTCAAGGAGACCCTTTGTCACCATACATCTTTGTGTTATGCATGGAAAGGTTATCTCACCTTATTAATGATGCAGTAAATACAAAGCGGTGGAAACCTTTTTGCTTTTGAAGGAGTGGACCACAAATTTCTCATCTAATGTTTGCAAATGATCTACTGTTAATAGCATAGGCTTGGAGAGATCAAATGAATGGCATCATATAATGTTTAGGTGATTTTGCAATAGATCAGGACATATTATGAACAAGGCTAAAACTAAAATTTTCCATTCAAAAAAAATTTCTATGGGGCTGAAATGTAATTTGAGCGAGATTTCCAATTTTGGTGTATGTGCGGAGCTACGCAAATATGTGAGAGTGCCTTTGATTCATGGAAGAACTTCTTCAAAGCATTTTCAATATGTATTAGAGAGGATGAATAAAAGGCCTAGTGGACGGAAATGTGAAAGCTTATCAATGGTAGGTTGAATTACTTTTCCTATTATGCAGTTATGTCTATCCCTATCTATCGCATGTAGTGCACTAAAGTTCCAACTCAAGCTTGTTGAGACATTGAAATGAATTGTCGTACTTTCATATGGGAAGACACAAGAGATAAAAGTCGAATTCACCTCTTGAATTTCAAGTCCATTTGCAAGCCTAAGAAATGTGATGGTCATAGTTTTAGATCTCTTGAACTGGCTAGTAAAGGTCTCATGATGAAGCTAGCGTCAAGACTCAACCTATAATCTCTAAGCACAAGTTCTGACTGCTCAATATTGTTTTTACAGAATTGATTTTCATGCTGAACGTGGTGACTCAATCTTATGAAAGGTGATTTGAAACGTATCACCAGCATTACAAGAAGGAACTTTATAGAGTTTGGAAAATGGAAAAGGTGTTAGGTTTTGGACAGATAAATGAATGTTAGGTATGGAGACGCTTTGTAATATTATTAGTTTCCAACTATCTCCTGATGTGGACAAAAAAGTTAAAAGATGATGTGTTGAATGAAAAGTAGAATTTTCAGTATTTTAGGGAATTATTCAAGAAGATATAATTTTTTCGCATTAGAGCTGTAAAACCTATTTCAGCCTTTGATGGGAGTGATATTCTATTGTGGGAGGGTACTTGAAGCATGCAAGGTAATTACTGGGGCAGACAATCAAGAATCTGACAGTATATGGTCCACAATTTGGAAGTGGTAGGGCCACTCATAAGCGATTGTTACTTATGAATTGAATTTGTCTCATAACTTGGGAGGAAATCCAAATCACTTGAGATGTGAGATTCACGTGAAAACAACTTTACATGTTTTAAGGATTGTCCAATTTTTCATAGGGTATGACTTGAGTTTGTCCTACAACAATATTTGGCAAAATTCTTCTCAATGAATTTGTTGAGATGGTTGAATTTTAGCGTTGTTGGTAAAGGGCGGTTGAATTTTCATCATGATTGGAGCACAATTTTTGGAATAGGTGAGTGGCTTTTATGGTAATGGAGAAATAAGTCACTTTTTCAAGACAACTTTATTTTCCTTTTGAATCTAGTACGACTAATTTGTTCATTCACAAACAAAATCATTAAAGCTTTGTCTATGAATAACTCGATGTTAAGTGGAACACACTTCTCTGATTTTGAATTTAACACGAGATCAAAAGTTTCGATTTAGACTGGTTGTATGTAATAGTAAACTACCAAGATGATGACCTAGATGTAAATGGGTCACTTGTCTTCTATGAGTTTGATTCGCCATATTGCTAACAGCTAAAGTTATGGTGGAGTTGTGATAAAAGGACTTGCCAATCTTAGACCCTCAGGTCTCAAAAGGTGTGAAGTAGTTATAGCTTAAACCATCCATAATGAATGTAGGACCTTTATGGTGATATTTAGAGAGGTCGCTAGTGTTGTCGCCTCTTTTCGCCCTTTTATTTAGAGAAAAAAGAAGAAGAATGTATCATAATTGGTCAACTACACAACCGAATCGACAATATTCAAAGGCCGACTTGGCCCAAAAACGATAATAAAACACTTAAAGCTGTAGGGGCTCCCCAACAATATATACATGTGCAAAGGCCTAGAAGGCCCACAAGAACCCTGGTCCAGTGGAAAAGGAAATGGGCAAAGCTTTTTTATGAGAGAGAGAGAGAGAGAGAGAGAGAAAGTAATGCCCTTTCCAAGCTAATTTTAGTGAATTCAGACCAATTAAATTAGCAAAAATAAAAGATGAAAATGGAATGATGTGTGAAAAAGCAGTTTGATTCGGCTTCTGTTTATACTACACCATGGTTCAGTTCGATATTATTGTTCTAAACCATATTAAAATTGTTCGATTTGGCTCAGCTCGCGTTTCAAAGCTCCGTCCAGCCACGAGCCGTTAATGTTGAGCTTAAGGAACCCTCTGGCCGGCAGCGTCCACTATTCAGGTAAGCTGGTTCCACTTTTACCCTGATTTCTTGATCTTGGGTGGCATCAACAATTGAGCTTGGATCCGGTCTGTGAGCTTGCAAAATTTGGGTATTGGTTGCTTTCCATATAAGCCACAGAACTTTGGCTAATAGCTCCCTCGAAGGTAAGCGTAGATTTGATTCAAAGAACTCGAGCATCCATATATCGATTCTAGTGATTTCAAAAGGGCAAATTTTGATGTTTATACGTGGAGCTGACCAAACGTACCTCTCTTGTCCAGTAGCAGAGAGGAAAAAGGTGCTCAATGGTCTTGGGAGCTTTGGAGCTTAAAGAGCAAATGGGGTTACGCAATACTTTCCTTGTATAGGTTTCTTGCTTAGATGGAGCGCTCTGACATATGCTTTATAAAAATAGGCGTAAGGCAAAGTCAGCGAGCCTTCAGCTTCCATATTCTTGTCCATAGGGTTCTGGGTGTCGGAAAAGAAGTTGAAGGTTGTTTTGAGGGATGAGCTCAGCTTCCATATCCTTGTCCACTGGGTTCTGGGTGTCGGAAGAGAAGTTGAAGGTTCGTTTGAGGGATGAGCTCAGCTTCCATATTCTTGTCCTTAGGGTTCTGGGTGTCGGAAAAGAAGTTGAAGGTTGATTTGAGTTGAAATGTAGATTTATGGGACACATTCTATTATACTCGCTCTTTACTAAGTAGGACCCTAATTTGTTCCTGATCAAAACTAATTTGTCTGCTTTCGGCCAAACTAATTGATATGTGAAGAATCTCTTTCACCATATGATGTTCGAATATGTTGTTTCTGTTCATTTCATTGTTGTATTAAGAATCAAGTACCGGATCTTTAGAGATCTCTTTTGACATTATACTATAAAATTTTAATACGATAGTAGACTTTTTGCTTTTGAGCTGTAAGGCAAAGTCAGTGAGCCTGAAGCTCGTCCTTAGTAGGAAAATAAATAGGCAAAGTACAAATTTTTCAAAAGCAAACGAGAGAGAGAGAGAGAGAGAGAGAGAGAGAGAGAGAGAGAGAGAGAAGAGAGGGAGAGAGAGAGACAAGGCCTAACAAAGTAAATGTGCAAAGCTTTATGACGATACATTTACATTGGGCTATATAATGATCAATTATCGGGTTTTTGGGATACCGTTTTTTATTCTAGTTTTCCATTTCCTTAAAGAATTTATTCCTAAATGTACCCCTCAAATCCGTTGATCTTGTTCTTCAGTCTCTTTGAGACCAGAACTTGGAAATTCGCTTCACCAGTCCCTCCCAACAAGCGAACATATTGTTGCTGTTTCGTGCGAAACACCTCTGCAACTTCTCCGATAGATGCCTGGTTGGTCCACATTGAAGGACATTATCAGCCATCATAAATAGTCTGAGTTTCTTCATCTTATTGAACGAATTTGCATTCACAATCAAGTCTTCTACATCAACCTTCTCTAGTTTGATGCCTTCAATGGCATCTGTTCCCTGTCAGATCGAAACTAAAATGATTATGCATATCCAAAAACAAGTCCTACTCTAAAAATAATGTTTACATATGCATTAAACTGTCTTAGTCTATGAACCAACGTAACACTAGTAGTTTTTAAATGAAGCCATATTCATCTTATGATGAAAGGACAAATGAGAGGACCTATACTAGGTTATATCAGCATCGGTTCATTAATAAAAACCGTAATTTTAAGGAGGAAATTAACAAAGGACGAAATAAAGATCCTAAATCCTAATTTCTTGCTTATACCCTAATTGGCAAAAATAAAAATTGCATAGTATCTCTCCAAATTATGCAATCTAAATTTTTTTTTGCACAGGTTAATGTGAAATCCACGAAAAGAACATATAAATATACATGCATAGACTTTTACCAAATTTTGTCTAACCAGTTCCAAAGCATCCTCATGACACCATATTCTGCTTCGCTTGTTGGGATTTTCAGGGCACTCTTGAATCACAATTCGCCTACCCGTTTCCTGAAGCAAATCGTGCATCCTTATTTTGTTATTTTCATCAATGTAAATGAGTGATCTTTTGGCCAGAATCTCTAACCCACTATTAGCATGCATATCGCATTTCTCTAGGGACTTGATGATCTCTTCTTTGTCATATCCATTTAGAAAACATGCGATGTCGAGAAAAATCGTCCTCTCATTAGCCTCTAAGCCATCGATAACAATTTTTAGTATTTCATGAACCTTTCCTTGAGGGACTTCTTTTAGTCGATCAAAAGCTCCTTGCCATTCTTTGACACTTTTGCCGTTCAAGAAAGAACCCATCATGGTTAGAACCAATGGAAGCCCTTTAAAAAAACTTGTGAAGCAATTCGAGAGCATTTTGTAGTCACTTTTAGGATATCTTTGTCGGAATGCATTCCAACTGAAAAGCTTGAGAGCTTGATCATCATTCAATGCTCTTACCTCATAGATTTCCCCGCACATACCAATTAAGGTTTCTTTGCATTTAGGGATCAAAATGACTCTACTTCCCAAGCCTAAGTTTATTTCCTTGATAAGGTGGCTTAGTGGCCCTGATAACCCTTCAACATCATCAAGCACCAGTAGACACCTCTTGTTGTGAAGCTTACTCCTCATGAATTTTATTACTACATGCATACCGTTGCCAAACTCTGAAACTCCATTGCTAAGAATGTCACTAGAAAGGGTCTCCTGCATTTTGAAGAGGCCATCTTGGCTTGATATATCATTCACGTTCGTGAGAAAGTAACTCCAATCGAATTGATCTGCAATTCGGTCGTACAAAGCTCTCACAAGTGTACTCCTTCCTATTCCGCTAGAGCCAGAAATTCCCACGATTCGGACCTCCCCAGCCTCTAATTGGAGTAAGGAGTACAAGGCTTGTAATTGGGAATCCAACCCAGCTGGATGGAAAGCAGGCAGGTTCGCACGTAAGCGGCTTAGTCTTCTTGAGATTTTCTCTACAACAGACTGGATGAATTCAGCTTCAAGTCTGCGAGTTGTCAACAACTAATGGTGTGACTAGTTATTCGTGTTAGTAAAAGATGAAGAAAAGATCAATAAGATTATATTCTCGAACTGGGGAATATCGTCCATATATTCCAATTTAAGATCCAATATAATAGAAAATAGTGGCACGTGAGAGGTTGACTTGGGTGTTAGCGGGAGTGGATTCTTTCATAGTAGAATAAAGAGTTTTTTGAACATCTTCACGCCTTTTATAACATCGCCTACATTTTTCTCGGAAGATTCATTTTAATTATGAAACCAAAATATTCAAACCACAACCTCCTTCCTCGTTTAACGTGAAGCATGTTAGTCAAACATCCCAAATTTACATTTGTCGACCATAAAATATGCCATTTGAACTATCTCAGCAGTATAATATGCCAGTTGTTAATGTAAAATGTATTTTGACTAATTGTCAAGATTATATTTGTTGACTACATAAAGTAATTATGGGTTAGATCTTGGGTTTCTCAATATTCTTTCTTTTCTTGATTTTTTTTTTATTCTACTTTGGTCACCTTTGGATTTTTCATCGATCCGTTAGGGTTTGAAATAGCTGACCCTTTCTGGAGTTTAGTTCAGATTGAATCGGCTTTTAATCCGATGAACCCCACTTCTCAATTTTGTTAAGGGGTTGTGTGTTTGAACTCTATGGCTCAATTTTCTTTTTCTTTTTTTGGTTGAATCTGGCTCTTGTATGTACAAGCAGTATATTCAACAATTACAAGAGAAGTTGTACGAGATTATTCTTCAACAAGTATCATATAAATGTAGGATAAATTTATCTTTTCAAACACCCAGCAAGCTCTTTTGTGATTTCAATAGCAGATTCCGCCTAAAAAAAAATGCTAAATTTGAGGTCGACATTCCAACGACAGCAATTTTTTGGTTTTGCGTAACATGTCCGGGCTTGTTCATTTTTGTTCTTTCTAATATTATCGAAAAGAAAGGCAGTTAGAGTGGAAGTTTTTGGTGCCAATTTTGTATCTTGTTCCAAAGCTCTAATATAATTTCTTACCTTTTACCAAAAAAAAAAAAAAAAAAAAAGGGAAAAGAAAGCATGAGACATACTGATAACCTCCTACGGAAAACGAAGCTCATATGCGTTGGAATTCGCCTACTTGTATGTTTTCAACAGTGGGACTCAGAGTAAGTGAGAGAAATGATGCACGAAGGGAATGGGCATCGCTAAAGGGATTTCTTTATGCTTGATGGAAGAAGTGAGGAGAATGAAATCATATGTTTATTCATTTATGAAATATAAAATATGAAATGAGCGTCACAACTGGAAAAAAAAGGGACATCCATCAATTCCTTTTATATTCCTTTAAAGTTTAACAAAATGTTATATATCCTTTTAGTTAGCTGAACACTTCTAACTGGTTATATATATGGAGGAAATCAGCATATGCTGTGACATATGCTTCCAGGGTAAAATCTAATAAATGCTAAAGTGCATTTGTTTCTCAAAAAATTAAAAATTGGAAAACCTTTTCCAAAAAATGATGGCTCATATCGTTTATAAAATTGAATGAAAAAAAAAATATTTAGACATAAATGTTATCCATAATGAAAACAACATTAACTAATTATTTTAAGAGATCATTTTTTAAAAAATATTTTCTAAATCATTTATTTTCCACGAATCAAATGGTCTCAAAGAAAAAAATGATGGTTATTGAAGATTAGAGGCTGTGGTGTTGATGTTAACTCACTTTGATGAGCCAAATAGTCGAGTTCAAGTCCTATTCTAGGAAAGTTTGTTTCCTAATAGAAGGTTTCCAAAATTTCCAAGTATTCCTACTGCCCTTAGACCAAAAGATTGGGCTTTAAGAGCAAGTTTTGTTATTGGATTTTGCTAGCATGATAGTCTTTGGGCTATTGTGAGAGTAATATTATGTTGTGAGTCATAAATTTTAGAAGAAGTAAACCTCTCAACAATTTCTAATTATTTCTTATTTATTTTTTTGGCCCAAAATAGGTAATTAATGTAATGGTGGATTAAGGACAATCATATAAACATTTCTCTTTATTGTTTCATAAACAAAATTACTAACTTCCTTTAGGAGTCGTCTCAAGAAAACACTCAAGGAAGAGAGAAAGTACTTGTTTCCAAGAGGCCAACCGGTGAGATTTCCAGCTTTGCGGAGGGCATCTCTCCATCTAAGGACCTTGTCGGCATTCTCTTGCCCGAAACCCTTCTCGCTTTGGCCGATTTGCGTGAATGGTCCAGACAGCTCGCGCATCTCTCTGGGGTCAATGTCCATGAAAATGAGGAACACTAGTTGGCCTTTCTTTTCCTGGCACTCAAAGATTTTATCCAATTCATCCAGGCACCACGGCGAGGAGGCGTAGGTACGAGAGATGACCACTATGGCACTTCTTGACCGCTCGATCGCTTCATTGATTGCCGGTGCAATCTCTAGTCCTCTTTCCAGATTGCGGTCAACGAAGGCCCTTATCTTGTTCCGCTTGAGGGCATTATGGAGATGGCTTACGAAGTGGCGTGTGTCGGCTTGTTTGTAACTGATGAACGTATCGTGAACCCACCGACGGATGAAGGAGGGGGGAAAGAAGAGTTGTGGCTTGGCTCTTAGGCTATGTTTGAGAGAAGAGAAATGGAGTGGGAAGAAAGAGGGCAAAGAGATGGGAGGGGACTGCAGTTGGAATTGCGGTGCTCTCTTGTTTTGGAGGCCTAGATACAATGGAGGAGGAGAAAAAGGAGGGAAAAGCTTGCGCTTGAGTTGGCCAAATCTGATCATCATCTTACTAGAATTCGCCAGTGAAACACCCCCAAGAATCATAGTAAAGAAAGAGCCGTACCGGTTTCATTCACAATGCAAGCTCTCGACTGATTTATAGCACATTTTGATCCCTCTCTCTTCTTTCTCATTATAATAATTTTTCGCGTTCTCTCCTCAGGTTCACCTGGATCCGGGCTCCTTATAATATTAATACCGCATGGCATCTCTCGCTGCTCTCGCACGTCAAATTCTATCATTATGATATTTCGCACGAATGGGGCAAAATCCAACCTTACATTGGGAGACAAAAAAGAAAGAAAAGATAATGCGGGCCTTTTAAGGCTTCGCGCGAGGAAGCCTCTCCCTGCTGCGGCATAGGCAACCTCGGAAGACAACTGTCGTCTATTTAGGACTTGGCTCCACTTATAAAGTCAAAGTCCTTCTGGAGCGACCCGAGCGAGTCGGGTCGGGTTTCATTTTCCTTCACAAATATTCCTTGCCTTGAACCGGAGGGACGCATTGGATTGGGTTTAAGTCAAGAGTAAAGTTGCCCCCAGTTGAAGCTGAGTGGCGACCGCCATGGACCCGTCGAATCAAACCCTGCCTTGCCAGCCAGCCGTGCCTCCTCCGCCGCAGGCACCGTCGCCATCGCCAATGCTGCTGCGGCAGCAGCAGCAGCGACAGCCGCAGCCACAGCGCCCTCCTCCCGATCACGGCTCTGGCTTTCTCACCGTCCGCTTGTTGAGGTTTTTAATATATTTTAAAAACCGTTATAGCTCGTCCCCATTTTTGTCCACCCTCCCTTTCTCCCTCGAGAAAGTAGGGATTCCTTTGGCCGTGGTACTTTGCTAACTTTAAGATAAGTTGACTTCACCCAAAAAAAAGAAAAGAAAAGAAAAGTTGACAAATGGCGAAAATTAGAGACATTAACTTACAACCAAAAGAATCTTAGAGATACTAGGTTACGAAGGATGGAAAGCATAGGTTATTATTGATAATAAAATATTCTTCATTGGCATTTGGGCAAAGCGTAGTTTTAATCTTCTAAATTTCCATATTTGTGCAATTTAGTTTTCTAACATTCGTTCGGGGCTATCAAGTCATCCATCTTTCTTAATTTGAGCGATTTGATCCCCTATGCCATCAAATCTTTTAATTTTCTTGATTTGTGCAATCAAGTGCTTACCTACAAAATTAATCCTACCGAATTAGGGTTTCTTTCTTTTTCCTTAGTTTGGTTTTTTGCTAATTTGCTCCAAATATGGGGCCGCGGTAGCATCGCGTGCCATTTTCTACCACATTAATAAATGCCGCATTATTGGTTAGTCAGACATTTTAGTTAGAGACTTGGGCAGAAGGATTTGATTGTAGAGATCGAGAAAGCTAGAGTACTGAATTACACAAAATACAACTTAGAAGACCATATTACACAAACGCAAAAAGTTGAAGAACTTAGATTAAAAGAAATAAAAGTTAGAGGACATAATTGCACAAATATTAGAGGAGTAAAATTGTACTTAATCCTTGTTTTTTCTAATTGATATATGCAATCAAAACTTGAAAAGAAAGTTTTAAAATTATTGATTTTCCTTGAAATAGATGGACGAGGTGAAGCTACTTGAAACTATAAGAGTTATCACTCGTAAACTAAAAATAACTTCAAAATCTAACTAGACAACAAGGCTCCATTCGTCTTGCGGAAAATGTGGCATTTTTGGAAATGTTTTCCAAGAAGCCAATTTCCAGGAAAATGACAATATTTTCTGTTGCTATGCTGAAACTTGAAAATGAAGTAGAAAATATTTTCTGCCATTTAGTAAGGAAAATCTTTTTCTCCGTGCACTCATTTCAATAATTTTCTATTTTTAAAATCAATTTCTTATTATTTGTTTATTTTTCTGTTCTTTCTTTTTTTCCTTCTTCTTTCTCGGCTAGTTGCCAGCCACGACGACAACTAGTGACTGGCCATGGGAGAAGTCGAGCCTTGCAAGCTTGTGGCGAGGCTTCATCTCGCCTCGCTCGAGGTTGCTAGAGGTCGGTGAGGCTTAAGCCCCGCCAAGCTTGTCGATCTAATGAGTCTCGAGCTCCCTTGTGGCTGATCACTGGCCATAAGCAACCGGCCGAGGAAGAAGAAAAATAAAAAGAAAGAAAAGGAAAAAGTAAAAAAAGAAAAGAAAAAGTAATTAAAAACCCGATTTAAAAAAACAAAAAACAAAAAAGAAGATAAAAAATAAAATAAAAGGAAAATGTGTTTGGTGAAAGAAAGTTAGGTGAAAGAAGATATGGAAAATGTTTTCCCCAATTTGAAAAGTGGAAAAGATTTTCCCCTATTTTAGAAGATTTTTTTTCGTTGATGGAAAATATTTTCATTGATCAATTCATTTCCGTGAACTAGAGGATGAAAAATTTGGAATTTTTTTTTTCATGAAAGGTATTTTCTATGAAACGAATGGAGCCCAAAAGTCGTGGAAATTTTCACTGTAATAGGGTTAACTGTTAAATCCTGAAAAGACCAAATTAGCGAAAAAAAAGAAGAAGGTCCAATGTCAAGAAAGGATCTTGAAAACCATTGGCATACAGAAACCCTTTCGCTTAAATAAATTTTATTTATTAAGATAATTACTTTATGATAATCTACACCGAGGGTCTATCTGGTAACCCAATTAAGGAGGAAATTGTTCAATGAGTCCTAAATACATTCTACAAATGTTAAGTATTTCCTGATCTTTTATCAATTTAATCATAAACCTTTGTGTGAAATTTCAATATAGTCCTTTAAGCCAATTTTCGCTACGTGGGGTGTGTCATGTAGGACAACCAACAATAATTGAACTGTTATGTCAGCAAACTTTAGAGAAAATTGATTGGAAGAACTATATTGGAATTTCGTGTAAAGGCTTAGGACTAAATTGATAAAATTTTAAAAAATTATGACTAAATTGGCATCTGTAAAATAGTTATAGTACTAATTGGGTAATCTCCCCTTAATTAAGTGCTGACAATTTTAAAAAATTGATACTTAATTAAATTCAAACATAATCAACTAAGAATGATTTAAATATTCAGTTAAGTAAAGCAATCATTTTATGGGTAAGTAAGGAATAGGATAATAATTAACTGATAGGAAAATTTCAAATAAAAATTTGAAAAAGAGTAGCTTTCTCAAAAAATGATTTAAAATGAATTTATTTCAAATAAGGGCCAGAAGTAGTCAATCTAGTCTAAAATAAGGATCCTAAATAGCCAACTAGCCAAATTTTCACTGGTTTTTTTGACCGCTAAAGCAAAAAAAAAAAAAAAAAAAAGCGAGCACAACTCTGTCCAAAATTTGCAACTGTATGAAAAATGGGTGAAATCCTAAGCCACACCCGTGCCCTTCATGAGCAGGTATCCCTCAATCGTGAACTTTTGAGAACCGTTCATGGTCTTCATGAGTGACTGTGACGACGTCAGCGACACCAGAGGGCTTGCGCTCGAGCTCAAGCTCGTAGGGGGATTCGTGGTTTCCTTGTGAATCGCCCGATAGTCGGAGCACAAATCGGCAGAAATGAAGAGTGAGAGAGAGATTGGGGAATTGAGACTTCACTTGTAGATCTGAAGAACTTCAATGCCTCAACCACCGCAAGAGCCGCGACTTGAATCGGCAAAGAAGCTTGGGTTTTTTTTTTTTTTCATTGGTCTTGTTCGTGAATTACATCCAAGTTCTTTTATGTGTTGAAGCCAATTTAATTATTGTATTAAGAATTTGTGTATAATTTTTTCGTGAAATTGAGAGATTATTTTGCGAGAATTGTGGGGCTAAACACAGCGTGCGTTATTGGATGTAATTTAAGCTTGAAAAAAGGACTCAAGTGTGGCTATAATTTAAGTGTGTATCACTTGATTTAGAGTGAAATTCACTGTTACTCTCCTCATGGACGTAGGTCTATACAACCAAATCACGTAAATTTAGTGTTTGATTTACTTTTTTATTTTATTTATTTTATTGTTCAATTGCTCGCTTTCCGTAATATTTTTTTGAGATATTTTAAACAACGTTATACCTCGTGATCATTTTCGCGCACCCTTCCTTCTGAATCGCAGGGGATACTTTTGGCCGACGGTACATTGCTAACTTAGAGGTTTGTTTATGCTAATGATATTCTTTGGAATTTGGGTCGAGTAAAGTTTTTAGCGAAGAACTTATGACGCTGTTGGGTTCTTTTCTTTTGGTCAGAGCAGTTGGTGTGTTATGCCCTATACTTTCTTCCTTCTTGTTGACAAAGCAATATGTAAACTTATTAATAAAGTAAACAAGCAAGGGCTGATCAAACGATGCGAGACACGACAAAGTAAAAAGCATTTTACTTTGTCGTTGACAAAGTAAAAGAAGCTTTTGAAACACTTTTCTACGACAGTCGTTCCGCGTCACTATTTTCATATGCCCTCCGCTTTGACTCCTGGGAATACTTTTTTTGGCCTTTACGGCTTTGTGGCCTACCTGGAGATATAAGCTTACGAAGGATGAAACCCGTGAGCAAGGGTTATTATTGATAATAAAATATTCTTCATGGTATTGGGGTAAATCATAGTTTGAATCTTCTAAGTTTTTGTCTTTGAGCAATTTAGTTCTCTAATATTTATTGGGAAAATTATTGAAAAAACCCTAAATTTATTACACTTTTGCTAATTTTATCATAAACTTTTTAATTTTACTAATTGAGTTATGAACTTTTTTGCATTTGGTCAATTGAGTCCATTTGACCAATTTTGATCGGAATTCATTAACATGGATGTCGGTGTTTCTTTTTTTTGGTAAAACATGGATGTTGGTGTTGATATGGGCAAATTTTATTAATCTTTTTTTTTTGAAATTTTTAATTTCTCTTTTTCTTCTCTTTTCCTTTTCTTTCTTGTTTTTTTTTTTTTTCCCTCTTCTTCCTTTGCTGGCCACACAGCCTTCAGTGACCGGCCAAAGGCTATGACTAGCAAGGGTTGGCCTTGCCAGGATTTGGCAAGGGACGACCTTGTTGGCCTTGGGTGAGGCTCGCCCTTACCAGGGCTTGGCAAGGGAGGACTAGCCTTCAACGAGGGCAACCCTTGCCAACTTTTGGGAAGGCTTGACCTCATGCAAGGGCAACCCTCGCTGGCCTTTGGAGAGGCTCAACCTTGCCCAAGGCTAGTGAGCTTGCCCCTCGCTAAATCCCAATGAGGGCAACCTTGCTTGAGGCCAACGAGGCCAACCCTCGCTAGTTGTAGCCTCTAGCCAATCACTAAAGGTTGGGTTATTGATAGAGAAAGAAGAGGAAAAAAAGTAAATTAAAAATATAAAAACAATTAAAAAATTATTAAAAAATTAACAAATTTTGTCTACATCGGTATCAGCCGTGCCACACAAGATGGTTGTCATTCACATTAGTGAATTTCGATCAAAATTGATCTGATTAACTCAATTGGCAAATGAAAATGTTTATAATTCAATGCAAAATTGAAAAGGTTTAGGACTCAATTGGTAAAAGTACAATTTGTTTAAGACTTTTTGAACAATTTTCCCAACATTCATTTGGTGTATTCAAGTCCACCATCTTTCTCAATTTGTGCAATCAAGTGCTTACCTACAATAACTAATCCTATTGAATTAGGGTTTCTTTCTTTTTCCTTAGTTTGGTTTTTGCTGATCTGCTCCTCATTTGGGGCCATGTTAGCATTGCGTGTCATTTTCTCCATATTAATAGTGCTACGTTATTGGTATGTAGGACATTTTGGTTAAAGAGTTGGGCAGAAGGATTTGATTATATAAATTGAGAAAGCTAGAGTACTGAATTGCGCAAAATAGAACTTAGAAGACCAACACACGAATGAAAAAATTTTAAGGACTTATATTGAACAAAATAAAAGTTAGATGATAGAATTGCACAAATATTGAGTCTTAGAGGACTTAAATTGTACCTAATTTTTTTTTTCTAAGTGGTATATGCAAAAACTTGAAAAAACTTTTCAAATTATTGATTTTTGTCGAAATAGATAGATGAGTTAAAACTACTTGAATCTATTAAATATATCACTTATAAACTAAAAATATCCTAAAAATCTACCTAGATAACAAAACTTATGGAATTTTTCACTATCATAGGGTTACCTATTCAATCCTAAATGGGTCAATATCACGAAAAATCTTAAATTGATACACTTATGACAAATTTACTAAAAATTATTTTTTTTGACAATAAAAAACCCCAAAATTAATACATTCATGACAAATTTACCATCCATTAGTTCATGTTAAAATGGATTAATACCACAGAAAACTCCCGACTAGTATATCTGTGACAAACGGAGGGTAAAACCTTAAATTGGTAGACTCATCAACTGCCACATATCATCCAACTTAGTAATATGACAGTAAAACTTAATGAAAACTAACGGAGGATTAACTTATCACGACTATACCAGTTTAGGGTTTTTGATAGTAAAAAAATTAGTTTAGGATAAATTTGTCATAGGTGTAGCAGTTTAGGGTACTTTGTGATATTAACCATCTTGAAAAGAACCGATTGGCAAAAAAATAGAAGGCCCAATGTCATGAAAGGATCTTAGAATATCTCTGGCATTTAGAAAATCTTTAGCTTAAATCCATTTTATTTATTAAGATGAATTACTTTATGATAATCCTCGCCAAGGGTCTATTTGGTAACCCAATTAAGGAGGAAAATGTTCAATAAGTCATAAATATATTCTACAGATGTCGAGTAAGTAATAATTTTTTTGTTAATTTAGTCATAAACATTTATGCGAAATTCTAATGTAGTCATTCTTGCCAATTTTTGCTGGAGATCATTCATTAATGTGGCGATGTGTCACGTAAGATGATCAGTGGATTGATACGTTAGCGAACTTTAGAGAAAATTGATAAGAGTGACTATTGAAATTTCGTACAAATGCTTAGGATTAAATTGTTAAAATTAAAAATTTTATGACTAGCATTCATACAATAGATATATGACTAATTGGGTAATTGTTCCCCTTATTAAGTGCTGAAAAAATGAATAAATTCAACACTTAATTAAATTCTACACATAACCAACTAACAATGATTAGAATGATTCAATTAAGTAAAGCACTCACTTGATGGGTGAGTAACGAAGGGGTTATTAATTAATTCATGGGAAAATTTTAAGTAAGGGTATGAAGAAGAGCTTTTCTCTCAAACAAAAGAGAGTTAAGAGCCTGAATTGGACAACCTCATCTAAAATAAAAACTCCACCTAGTTGGCCAGCCAAATCATTGCTGGCTGGCTTTCTCGACGTATAAAGCAAGTTCAATTCTGTCCGATATTCGCAATCGGGCAAAAAAGAGTAAAATCCTAAAAACCAAAAACCCCAAATCGTATTCTGGTTCTCTTACGCACATCCATGCCCTTCATGAGCAGGGATCCCTCAATCGTGAACTTTTGAGAACCGTTCATGGTCTTGGTGAGCGACTGTGACGATTCGGCGACGCCAGGGGGCTTGCACTTAAGTTCGCAGGGCAATTCATGGTTTCCTCGCGAATCGCTCGATAGTCCGAGCACAAATCGGCGGAAATGAAGAGCGAGAGAGAGAGAGATTGGGGAATTGAGAGTGTGTGTATTTCCGAACGACAGAGATTTGCGAAGGATTTCGCTGTCTGATAGGCGAATTTGTACGTCCAAGAAATAAGGTGGTCGACGATCATGTTCATGAGCCTGTCACAATTGTCAAAGGCAAAATTTTCCTTCTGGGGAAGCTGCCGATCCCGTCTGAAGGACTCTTCTCCCGTTTTAAATTTCCTGGCATTTCCATTAGCAATTTTTTTTTTGGTGACCGAGGATCCGTTGGAGCCTGCCCTTGTAGGTTTACATCAATTTGGGGTCTCACGGGCCTCCGCGGTGGAGGCCCAATAGAGACTATACCTTAGGGGAAACTGGCCCAGCAACCCACCGCCGTGGCCTCTTGTTTTAATCGTTAACAACGCAGGGTTTCGAACCCTTGACCTCTTTCGCTAGAGGAGATATATCAACCAATTGCGCTTCCCACGGGTGGGTTCCATTAGCAATTTGTTCCTAGCCAAAACAGTCACAATTTTTGCTGTTCATAAAATAAGTATTAAGCATTTAACATGGGGAACCCTAATTAGGATTCAATTTGAGATTTTTGTTTTTCTAGGGTTTTATCCATTTTTTACCAAGTTGCAAATTGTGGATAGAATTGCCTTTACTCTAACCCTTGAAAAGAGCTGACCAGTGAAGATTTAGTCAAATGGCTAGTTGGGGGCTAGTTGGGGGCCTTGTTTGAAACTAAATTGATTACTTCAAATCTTTATTTGAAATAAGGTTCACTTAAATCTTCTTTTTACAAAAAAGCCCTCCACTTTAAATCCTTATTTGATTTTTTCTTAATTTATGAATTATAAAAAGTAATTGATGACAAGTAGCGTCTTACAATTTATATTGCTAAAACATATCAATAATGATCAAAACTCCATATATGGAAAGAAATTAAATAAATATTCACTCATAAACTTTCAAGTTTTATCAAAGAAATTTTAATTTTTATATTTATCTTTTAAAATTGTCGACACTTCAAATTCAGTGGCTAAATTTTCAGCATTTATTTTTAAGTTTCATCAAATGAGCATTGAGGGAAATATGTTCAGCATATTTGTAGACACATCAAATGCTCAATTACAAGGACGTAAAGCTGGCTAATTGCACTAAAAAAGTCACAAATTTCAGTATTGACGAAAACAAGTATTAAGCATTTAACATGGGGAACCCTAACCAGAATTCAATTAGGGATTTTCGTTTCTTAGGATTTTATCCATTTTTTAACCAAGTTGCAAATTTTGGATAGAATTGCCTTTACTCTAACCCTTGAAAAAAGCCAACTAGTAAAGAGTTTGTCAAGTGGTGAGTAGGGGCATAATTTGAGACTAAATTGATCACTTCAAACCTTTATTTGAGACAAGATCTACCCTTGATCCTCTTTTAAAAAAATGCCTCCACTTTAAATTCTTATTTGACATTTTTCCTTAATTTAATAAGTGGAAAAAGTAATTTATGACAAGTAGCATCTTACCATTTATATTACTAAAACATATCTATAATAATTAAAATTCCGTATATGGCTAGAAATTAAATAATATTCAGTCATCAACTTTCAATTTTTATCAATGAAGTTTTTATTTTTAGCATTCAAAATTGTCGACAATTCAAATTCAGTGGCTTCGGCATTTATTTTTCAGTTTTATCATTCGAGCACTAAGAGAAGTGCTTTCAGCTCCATAGATAGTTCAAAAGTAAAATTAATTCATCCACACAACTTGGAGGAAGAAGAAATTCAAAGAGGGAAGTTATAGATGAATTTCTCTTATTTATACATAGAGAACATTACCAAAAAAGTTATAAATTTATTGCAATTGTGATAATTCAGTTATGAACTTTTTTTTTTTTTTTTGTTTTAATTGAGTTCTAAACTTTTTGCATTGTACCAATTCACTTCATCCGGCCAAATTTGGCTACCTATCCCTAAGTGAGAGGGAGAAGCTTTGATTCCTCTTGTTGAATCAACTCTTCACAAGTATTGTATCACTAAAAAATCACTTAAATACGTGAATAATTTTTAATAATATTTTAGTATTTTATTGATTTATTAATTTATTGATTTTTCCTTTTTTCTTTTCGTTCTCTTTATTATATTTTCCTCTTCCTTCTTCTTCTAGCCGGTCATCAGATTGAGGTGAGCTTGCTGGCATCGGTAAGGCGAGCCCTCACTAGACTTGGCAAGACTTGTCTCGCCAGTGGCTAGGCGAGAAGAATGAAGAGGACTCAGAAGATGACTCGAAGAAGAAGAGATTGCGCTCGAATAGGACTCAGCAAAGAGTTGACGAATGGGATCTTGCACCGTGGAGATAAGGACTCTTCTTCTTCGAAGAACGAGACTCGATGAAGAAGCAGAGGACTCGACGAATCGGCCTTAGAGAAGAAGACGACTCCCGCGAACAAGAAAAAGAGGACTCGGACTACCGCACGGACATGACTCCCTCCTGAACAAGAAGAAGAAGACTCGTTGATGTTTAAGGGCTTAGTTACATATTTTAGATTGATTTCCTCTAACTTGGGGTGAAATCCCAAAACTGTGTCGTTATGGGCATTTGGTGTATGCCAAAACGACAATGTTTCACACATGGAGATCCTCGCTTAAGTTATTTGCCATATAGGAGAAAAGAAAAAGAAAAAGAAAAGAAAGGCTATGTTATTATATTTAGTTACCCAAATCGAATGGAGTTAACGGAAGAATTTAATTGTATCCAAAGTCTTTACTCTCTCTTCTCTCTCTTTTCTCATTGTCTTCTTCAACCTTTAGCAGTGGGAGAGTCTCACCCTTCCCTCTCTCTTTTGTTGATTTTGTTTGTGTTTTATTGTTCTTTTCTAACATTTTTCTTATCTCTCGATTTAGATTTGGAAGCTCTCTTCTCCCAGTCTAGTTCTTGATTTGAGAGTTTGAACTCTTCCAATCTAATTCTAGATTCGGATGTTATTGTCTATTGATCTAGATCCGGGAGGTGCTTTTGGAGATCCAATGGCTCTTTGCTCTGTTTGTGTACAAGTTCTCTACCTCCAGCCTCAATGATGATCGCAAAATTTCTAGCATCTTGTTGAATTATTAAGATTTGCTTCTCCACGTGCTAGATCTATGTTTGTTTCACCTATTTTGATTGTTTTTGTACAACAATGCCATAGAGGAAGCTGAACCTAGGCATGCATCGCCAATTGGCAACGTCATAATTATTGGAGAATGAATTTTCAGCATGTGCTCATCACTAACAAAAATAAAAGATCCATTGATCGGCTGCAGATCTGCTCTTGTAGAACAAATTTGTACTTAACTTTGCTGATATTCCGTTGATTCTCCTCAGGCCTAAGTTGTGTGAGGAAAGAAAGGGGAAGACGATATGTCAATTATTTATGGGTTAATAACAGCTAAATTAGGAGATATATATTAAAAGCTCCATTTTTATTTTTCTTCACCTATTACTTAGTTAAATTAAAGTATCTTTGGTTAAGTTAAAGCTTTGCAACCTAACTCTTTAACAATAATCTAAAATCGATTTGAGCTGTGAAGTAAAAGGCAAAAGTTGTAGCACAACAAAGTAAGTTCATGAAAGTTCGCGGACTTTGTCTTATAGGTATTTTGAAGTATTACAGTATCATATTAAGTGAATTTATATATTAAATTATCCTAGTTATCATTTTGAATTCTAAATGGAAGGTAGAAACACAATGTTTTAAATAGATCAGTAATTTTACTATGTTTAATTTTCTATACTTTTAATTTATTGAATGCGACAACTTGAATAAAATAAACTGTATTTTAGATGAAATAACTATCATTATATTCCATTTTGTTTAGTTGTTTAGTGAATTCGTTTATTTGATGCAGTTTTTTTTTTTTAATTTTCGAATAATATAACATTTAAAAAATGCTTCCTCTTTATCCTTAAAAAAAAAAAAATTTACGAATAAGATCCTGAAGTTTCTATACTAAAGTTCTAAGATTAATATTAGGTTTATTGTCAAACAGACTACATATATTTTGTCAAATACTTTTTAAGTCTTCTGACTGAATCCAACTACTTGAGTCAAATAAGTTATACTATAAATCAGAAATTAAGATTAATAGTAAAAAAATAATGTTGCTTTGTTTCCAAGTTAAAGGATTAATCTATTTAAAGAAACTTTCTTACACCTTATTGAAAATACTTTCTAGCAATTCATTTTTCAAAATTTTTAAGAGATACAATTTTAGAAATATGTGAAATATTTTCACTTAATTTATTGTTTAAATTTCAAACTCAACAAAAGATGAAATCGTGATGTTAAAAATTATAAACTAATGCTTATTTGGTCAAACTTGAGCAACATGCAAAACCGTATCATGTGGCATTCAGAGACGTAAAGTAAAATGCCACGCGGTGAGTACCGGAGCGACTATTCTCTACTTCGGCTATAACTATATACAGTAGATGTTCCACTTTATATTCATTTTATTTCTGTACAAAAGATGGACGTGATAAGTCTCCAAGGCCTCAATAAACAAATTACAAGCAATAAATGATTTTTTTTTGGTTAATTTCAACTCAGTACTAAGAGACACTAAATGTGTTAAGATTGGTTTACTGACAAAAGTGTTAGACTATTATTAGTTTTTGAGAACAGCCCATTTGTTTATAGTGCGATACTTTTTTTTTTTTTTTTGGTGAAACTATGATAAAGGAATTGCCAATCTTAGACCCTCATGTCTCGGGTGATATGAAGTAGTTATGGTTCAAATGAATAATCCATAGTGAATATAGGACCTTAATGGTGATATCTAGAGAGGTAGATAGTGCTGATCGTCTCTTTCCGCCCTTTTAATTGTATAAAAAAGAAGAAGATTATATCCATTATTGACCAACTACACAATCCAATAGACGATATTCAAAGGCTAACTAGGCCTAAAAAACACAATGGAATACATAAAGCCATAGAGCCCCCCATAACAATCCATACAAGTGCAAAGGCCAAGAAGGCCCACATGAACCCTCGTCCACTGGAAAAATAAATGGCAGAGCTTTTTGACGAGAGAGAGAAAAATAGCTATTTTAGCGAATTCAGACTCATTAAATTAGCAAAAATAAAAGATGAAAATGGAATGATATGCGAAAAATGTGATCCGTTTTCTATTTAAACTACACCATGGTTCAGTTTGATATTATTTTCCTTAACCATATTTAATTTTTAACCGCAGTTGACTTTTTGCTCTTGAGCTGTAATCTAGTTATAAATATTTTGCTAAACCGACGGGTTGTTGCAGTCTCGTGATTTGTGATGTCAATCCTCGGCACGTTAGATGTCCGGCCAAAGGTTTTTACAAGCAAACGACAGACTTATACATTATGGGCAATTGGATCCCTGGGCATACGATTATCAATTGTCGGGTTTTTGGGGTAACCATTTTTTATTCTAGATTTCCATTTCCTTGAAGAGCTTATTCCTACATGGCCCCCCTCCTGAATCCGTCGATCGTATTCTTCAGGCTTCGCGAGGCCAGAATTCGGAAATTTCCTTGACCAGCACCTCCCAACACACGAACATGATACTGTTGTTCCGGACGAAACATCTCCACAACTTCTTCGACAGATGTCCGGCTGGTCCACAATAAGGCACATGATTGACCATCATAAATAGCCTGAGCTTCTTCATTTTTTTTAACGAGTTTGCATTCACAATCAACTCTTCTACGTCGACCTTGTCTTAGTTTAATGCCTTCTATAGCATCTGTTCCCTGTTCCAAAGAAATAAAAATGATTATACATATAAAAAAAACAACAGGTCTTCACTCTAAAAATAATGTTCAGATTTGCATTAAAACTGGGCTAGTCTAAAACCCATTATAACACTAGCTTCAAATGAAGATATATTCATCTTATGATGAAGGGACAAATGAGAGGACACTAGGTTATATAACAGTCAGTTCCACATCACACCCGGCCAGTTTAAAGAGAAAACTAACAGAGCACCAAATAGAGATCTTTTAACCCACCCTAATTCTTACTTAAACCCTAATTGGCACAAATGAAAATCGCAGGTTCTCTCCTAATTATGCAATCTAAACTTTTATACATAACATGCAAATGCAAAGTCCCTAGATGAACATATAAAATGTGTTCAAATTGATTTGTCTTAAACATGTGTTTAAACGTTTACCGCATTTTGCCTAACCACTTGCAAGGCATCTTCATGACGCCATATTCTGCTTCGCTTGCTGGGATTTTCAGGGCACTCTTGAATCACAATTCCTCTACCTATTTCTTGAAGCAAATCATGCACTCGTATTTTGTTATTTTCATCAATGTATATGAGCGATTTTTTAGCTAGAATATCAATCCCACTACTGGCGTCCACACCGCATTGGTCTAGGGACTCGACAATCTCTTCTTTGTCATATCCATTAAGAAAACATGCGATGTCGAGAAAAATTGTCCTCTCATTGGCTTCTAAGCCATCAATAACAATTTTCAGTATTCCATGAACCTTTCCATGAGGGATTTCTTTCGGTTGATCAAAAACTCCTTGCCATTCTTTGATGCTTTTGCCGTTCAGGAAAGAACCCATCACTGTGAGAACCAAAGGAAGCCCTCTGGAAAAACTAGTGAAGCAATTTGAGAGTATCTTATAATCACTTTTGGGATATCTTTCTTGGAGCGCACTCCAACTGAAAAGCTCACAAGCTTGACCATCATTCAGTGCTCTTACCTTATAGATTTTGCCATATAGACCGATTAGGGTTTCTTTGTGTCGAGGGATCAAAATGACTCTACTTCCCCAACCTAAGTTCATTGCCTCGATTAGGTGGCTCAATGACCCGGACAACCCTTCAACATCATCAAGTACCAGCAAAATCCTCTTGTTGTGAAGCTTACTCCTCATGAAGTTTATTGCTACATGAATATCGTCGCCAAACTCTGAAACTCCATCACCTATAATGTCACCAAAAAGGGTCTCCTGCATTTTGATATGGCCATCATAGCTCGATAAATCCTTCACGTTCGTGAGAAAGCAACTCCAATCAAACTGATCTGCAATTCGGTTGTACAAAACTCTCACAAGTGTACTCCTTCCTACTCCGCTAGAGCCCAGAATTCCCACGATTTGGACCTCCCCAACCTCCAATTGGAGCAAGGAATACAAGGTCTGTACCTGAGATTCTAACCCAACTGGATGGAAAGCAAGTAGGTTCGCGTGTAACCGACTCAATCTTCTTGAGATTTTCTCCACAACGGATCGGATGAATTCAGCTTCAAGTCTAAATATCATCAACAACAAAAGGTGTGACTCTGGTTATTCCCGAACTTAGGAATATTGTCCATCTAGTCTAATTTAATATCCAATATAATAGAAAATAGTGGTATGAGAGAGGTTGACCTGGGCATAAGCGGCAGTGTATTCTTTCATAGTAAAATAACGACTTTTTATGGACATGTTCACGCATTTCAAAACATCTGCACATTTTTCTCGAGAAATTTATTTTAATTATGAGACTGAAATATTCAAACCAACCACCCTCCTCTTTTAACATGAAGCATGTTAATGAAACATCCCAAATCTACATGTGTCGATGATAAACATGCCATTTTAATTGTCTAACCATTACATGCATCGACCATAAAATATGCCACTCCAATGATCTCAACAGTAAAATACGCCAATTTTTAATGTAAATTGCATTTTGACTTAAATATCAAGATTATATCTGTTGACTACATGAAATTATTCTGGGTTAAGTCGTGGGTTGCCCAATATTCCTTCTTTTTTGCATCGGAGTCTCTAAGTTTTTTTAATTTATTTTTTTTATCCGAATTTGGTCACCTTTGGATTTTGCATCAATCTGGTTCGGCTCTGGACTTTATTAATTGGGGTTTTGAAATAGCTGACTCTTTCTAGAGTTGAATTCAGTTTGAATCTGCTTTTAACTTTCATCCTATGACCCCCACTTCTCATTTTTGTTAATGGGTTGTGTGTTTGGACTCTATGGCTCATTTTTATTTATTTATTCTTTTTTAGCCAGGGAACTTATTCGGGGTTGAATCTGGCTCATGTTTGCACAGGCAGTACATTTAACAATTGCAAGAGAAATAAGTTGTAGGAAATTATTCTTCAACAAGTACCATATAACTGTAGGATAAATTTATCTTTTCAAACACCCAGCTAGCTCTTTCGTTATTTCAATAGCGGATGCTGCCCTTAAAAAAAAAAAAAAAAAAAAAAAAACATGCCAAAAATGTGCGCATAAAACAGAAATTTTTTTGGCTAATCGATAAAGCAATAAAAGAGGAGGGATATAAACAAGTTGATGAAAAATTTCTCTATACTCACCCAAAAAAAGGTTCTACTAAAGAAAGTTTCTTGGCCAAAAAAGGAAATAGCATGGAAAAGTAGAGAGAGAGAGAGAGAGGGAGGGAGGAGGAGGCAATACAGAGATAGACGAGGAACAAACTGGAGGCTGAACTTTCTTATAAATCCTAGCTAGGTGCTAACAGTCCAAACAATACAAACCGACGACAGCTTTCTTTTCTTTTCAGTTTTACCTCGGATAGATCATTGAAGGGAAGGGTTGCATGACAACTAGGTTTACCCGGTATTGGCTGTGGACGATGTATGGGCTTGCCCATTTTTGTTCTTTCTAATATTAACGAAAAGAAAGCATGGACTTCCCATAACCTCCTATAGAAAACGAAGCTCGTATTTGTCGGCATTCACCTACTTGCTCAAGAATTTCTTTAGGCCTGAGGGAAGAAGTGAGGAGAATAAACTCATATCTTTATTTAGTTATGAAATGCAAAATATGAAATGAGGGTGACAACGGGAAAAATTGGGCATCCATCAATTCCTCTTGTATTCCCTTAACGTTTAACAAAAGGTTATATATCGTTTTATTTAGCTGAACACTTCTAAGTGGCTATATATGGAGGAGACTAGCATATGCTGGAACATATGCTTCCGGAGTAAAATCTGATAAACGCTAAGAGAAAAAGTGATGGTTATAGAAGATAGCAGGCCGCATAGTTGATGCTAACTCTCTTTGATGATCCAACCAGTTGAGTTGGAGTCCTACTGTAGGAAAGTTTTGTTGTTTCATGGGCAAAATTTTTAACTTCCTTTAGGAGTCCTCTCAGAAAACACTCAAGGAAGAGAGTATGTCAGTACCGGTTTCCAAGAGGCCAACCAGTGAGATTGCCAGCTTTGCGGAGAGCATCTCTCCACCTAAGGACCTTGTCGGCATTCTCCTGCCCGAGACCCTTCTCGCTTTGGCCAATCTGGGCGAATGGTCCGGACAGCTCACGCATCTCTCTGGGGTCGGTGTCCATGAAAATGAGGAATACCAGCTGGCCTTTCTTTTCCTTACGCTCAAGGATTTTAACCAGCTCGTCCAGGCACCATGGCGAGGAGGCGTAGGTGCGAGAGATGACCTCAATGGCGCTCCTCGACCGCTGGATTGCTTCGGTGATTGCTGGTGCAATCTCTAGTCCTCTTTCCAGACTGTGGTCGATGAAAGTCCTTATCTTGTTCCGCTCGAGGGCATCATGGAGATGGCTCACGAAGTTGCGTGTGTCAGCCTGTTTATAACTGATGAAGGTATCATGAACCAATCGAGGGACGGAGGAGGGCGGAAAAAGAGTTGTGGCCTGGCTGTGAGGCTATGCTTGAGAGAAGAGAAGTGGAGAGGAAAGAAAGAGGGCAAGGAGATGGGAGGGTATTGCCGTTGGAATTGTGATGCTCTTTGGTTTCGGAGGCTTGGATGCAATGGAGGAGAATAAGGACGGAAAAGCTTGCGCATGAGCCGGCTAAATTGGATCATCATCTTACTAGAATTTGCCATTGAAACACCCCCTGTTATCAAAGTAAAGAAAGAGTTGTACGGAGTTCATTCACAATGCAAGCTCTCGACCCATTTATAGCACATTTTGAGCCTTTCCTTTCCACTTGCTCATTATTAAATTTTTTGTGCTCCATCTCTCCAGGCTCACCGGCATCCGGGCTCCTTATGATGTTACTTTTTCGCACGAATGGGGCAAAATCCAACCTTACGTGATCTTTACCCAACCTAATGCCCGCGAGGTCAATACCTCTTTCATTATTGAACTTGTAAAATAAACCAATAATAGAGTGAGAAATAAAGAGTTTCGCAAATAATGTAGGAAAAAATAAGAAAAAAATGGCATAAATGATCCCCAAACTTTGAGCAATGTGTAATGTTATCTCTAAACTTTCAAATTGTTTAATGTGGTTTGTGAACTATTGAAAGTACATTGATGACATTATAGAGGTGATTGGTTAAGGGTGGGTCGGTTCCTATCTTGGAATTGGGAACCGATCCTATCCGCCTAAGAATCAAGTTGGACCAAACCAGTTCTTGAGTTGGATCGGGACCGGTTATGTAGATTTTTTTTTTTTTTGGTTTCTCTTATAATAATACCTGAAAATATATGGCCAGTCATTTATTCTCTTTTCATTATTCATTCACATATATAATCATTCATGTAAACCTGTGATCGCCCCCAAAGACAACAAAGGGTCAAAGGCTGAGCACATGAATGAATTTCTTTTCATTCAATTACCAGGAGAAAGAAAAGCAATTCTAATACAAAGCCATAACCCTTCTATAATTACCTCAAAAAGATTACTGGGCAAATACGCATTTCCACAGTACGAACACTGACCAAGCCTTTTGTTCACCAAGATTAGTCCCTATAGGTAGATTCTTTTGCAGTTGAGAGAAATGAACTGAGGGAGATGAAGACTCGAGCCCTCATTTTTATATTAGGGAAGCCGATTCTGCAGGTTGATTCCGCTTAAGGAACCAGGAATCATACCAGTTATTGCTGGCTCCATATGATTGGAACATTAGACGAAATTTACATATTGGATCGGCGCACACCCCTATAACATCGCAAATTAGATCAAAATTTATGAATTATTTGCGTCATTTTTGGAAGAAAAGGAGCAAGCTTTTTGAGGTAATTTACCATAGTTGCTCCGTGTCGCCATTTTCTTCTACCCTGCATCCTTGATCCTAGGGAAACTTTCACCCTATTGTATTTTGTTAACTTATGGTACGTTTATTTCATAGAAAATTTAAGATTTGACAAACATTTTTTTCAAAATATAATCACTTGTGTCACTTATAGAAGGGAATTAATAAAAAATATTTTCGAAATATTGAGTTTCTAAGTGAAACGAATGCATCAATAGAGATATTAGTGTTTTTTTCTCTTTTTTGGGAGGGGTGGGCGAGTTTCCAGATGGAGAGATTTTTTTTTTTTTTTTTTTTTTTTTTTGTGGTGTGCGTGCGGGGCTTAGATACAGAGATTAAGGCGTGGCGTCACAGTGGATGAACGCTTGCTACTCTGCTAGGGCCTTGAAGCCAATTTTAGAGAGAAACTAATAAAATAATGGAGGTCAATTTTCTTACACCTGGGGATGTGCAACTGGACCGGGTATACCGGGGAACCGGACCGGTCCACCCGGAAAACAGGGCCAGGAACCGGTTCCTATTGAAACCGGTTCGGGAACTAGTTCCCAAAATTCAAAACTGGTTTAAATCAGTTCGGTAACCGGGTCCGATTGATTACCTACTCAAGAACCGGTTCTAGGATCGGTTTTGTAAATATAGGTCCAAAATCCTATTTTTCCCCTTATTTCTATTCTTACTCCCGTAATCATATGCCGTTTTTTTTCTCTTGGCTCTCTCAAACATGCATGGCACTCCTCCTTTGTCGTTCCTCTTCCTTTCTTGCTTCCTTCCCTCATCGGCTCCCTCTCGCACTGTCTGATGGGTGGATAGTGTTCGTTGCCGCCAAATTCTTGTGTACCATGTGGATTGGCTCGCCTAATTTCTCTTTTGTATGAGGATTTATGCTTGTATAAATGAGTAGTTGTCGCGACCTCTCTTTTTTTTTTGGCACCCAATCGGAGGTGGGCGCCTTGCAGAGGTTAATGGTTCAGCTATGTCTATTTTAACCCGAACTCTCCCAAGTCCACAAATTCTTGTGTACCATGTGGATTGGCTCGTCTAATTTCTCTTTTGTATGAGGATTTATGCTTGTATAAATGAGTAGTTGTCGCGACCTCTCTTTTTTTTTTTTGGCACCCAATCGGAGGTGGGCGCCTTGCAGAGGTTAATGGTTCAGCTATGTCTATTTTAACCCGGACTCTCCCAAGTCCACAAATTCACGACTTAATGGTTCAAGTTTTTTAACCTGTAAGTTAATTTTAAAACGAAGTCGCCACTAATCGATTTGGGGTGGGTCGATTAGAAACCCAAGTGAAGTATCGAGAGAAATACTTTGCTCCTACGCAACTAGAAAAATTAGGATCAGGGATTTGATTACACTAATTAATTACTAATGCCCTTTTGGTATCTAATCTTGTTTAAACCCTAAGGCTTTTTGGATTTTTGAGGGATTTTCCATGCTTTTGTGGAGGAAAAACATTTTTTGGTCTTTTTCTCATTTTTGGACATAAAAGGGATTTTTTTATTATTTTTTAGGTATTTTTGGAAAATATAAATCTTTTTTGGCTTTTTTTTTGGAAAATATGGGATATTTTTTATTTTTTGATTATCTAGAAAATAAATTATTTTTATTTTTATTTTTAAATATTATTTTATATTATAATAATATATTTTAAAAAAAAAAAAAAAAAAAAACGAACCGGGTCGGATCCTCGAGTTGGGTCCGACCCGAGCTGTTTGCAACGCAGGCCTAACTCATTTTTTTTTTTAAAATTGCGGCCTAGCAGCCGCCGCTTGAAAATGACTCGGCCCGACCCGACGACTGGTACGAGCGAAACCCTACCCGACCCAACGACCCGGCTTCACGGGAACCCTAGAGCTCGACGATTCGCATCGTCGAGGGGGGGAAGCTGTGACATCGCCTGGTGGTGACTCGGTGGCCGCGGCATGAACAAATGGTGGCTAGGGTTTCGATGGTGACGGCGCGAGCGAGACCCGTCGTTACCTATCTGCAGAGAAGGCGCGGTGCAGCGGCGAACGGTGGTGGGACGGGGACATGTTAGCTGCTACGACAGTGACGAGTAGTAGATATTTGTCTTAGGGACAGCGTCACTGGCGGCGGAGGCAACTGCCCAGAGCAATAGACACGACGGGGTAGCGACGGTCGCGACGGCGGGTCCTCGGCTTCTCAAATCTGGTCCTCCCCTCTTCAACTCCTCTCCTCCCATTCCGATCTCTTCCCTCTCCCTTAGATCTAGGCTTGCGAGCACTCGAGCTTCCCCTGAAATCTCTCGGGGGAAGCTTACGACGCTCGCTCGCTTTTGATCACTCTTCGCTTGTGCTCTCTCCCCCTCGGGCTCGCTCGCTGCCGACCTCCCCCGAAGTCTCTCGGAGGGAGGTGGTTTGAGCTCGTGACCCGATTTCTACCTTGCTCGCTAAGCTCCCTGAAGTCTCTTAAGGACCCCTCTGACCTTGCTGGCTTGTGTGTCCTTTGACGATGGAGGTGCTTCGCTATTTATAGGCGAGGAGGTCCAGTTGATGGAGGGGCTCGGCCGCCGGTCTTTAGCTTGCCGACCGGACACCCGTGGCTGAACCGGCATCTCATCTCAGCATTAAAGGTGCTCATTGAAGGCACATGCGCGTCGTCCTCTCCTTCGTCGGCCTACCTCCGCTCCTCTTTGCCGTAGGTTGCCTTTGAGCACGTCGTCGGCCATTGTGCATGAGATGTAGAGGCGAATGAGGAAGAAGAAGACAGGAGGAAGAAGAAGAGGGGGCCCAAGCCAAAGCTGAAGAAAAATAGGGCTGGGCCCTGGGCCTGTGTGGAAAAGAAGAAGAAGAGGGGGCTGGGCGCGAAGGCCCAACCCCAATGGGCTGCTTCTTTTTTCTTTTTCTTGTTGTTTTTAGTTATTTTTTATTATCTAAAAAAAGGAAAAATAAAAGAAATTAAGGCCTAATTAATAACCTAATCAAACTTTAGGTGTCAACAGTAGTTTCATGTAATAGTTGTGGGAATAAGACTAATATTAGATTCATGTTTGTTATTAATTCTTTACCTTATGATTTTATTTATTATAATTAGCCATGTGAATCCTTAATTTTTCGTTTAATCAAAAATGTCATATATTTATTTATTACAAGTGCTTAATGTTTCGATACAAATTAGGAGGATTACATTATTTTCTCGCGTATTAATATAAAATTCGAAGTTGTATAGGATATCGGGAGATTGCAAAACAAGTTCCAATGGAAATAGAGTTGACCCTGGAATCATATTGGAAAAACGGGGTGAGTCGGGTACAGAGTCCAATACAAACAAGGTCGGGTACATAGTCCAGGTCTAGACCCTACTCACCTTGGATCCGATCACCCCTACTTACACCTATGGTTGTCAGCAAATTTTGCTAGAATCAAAACAAAATAACACCAGAAGGGTGCAAATTTTTCACGCTATTAGCTTGTCGGCGCAATTATGCCACTAACCAAACTAGCTAATCTTGGAATTGGGAACCGGACAAACTAACAGGTCCGGTCCAATTCCCAAAAAACAAGCAGAAATTGTCTGTTTCTTGATCTTCCCATCACTTTCCTCACTTTTTTTAAAGCCCGATTTGGCAACGCGTAGAAATAAAGACGGTATTTTTTCTGAATGCGGGACCAGCCATTGCTAACCCAAGAATTTCTTGATTGGCCGTACAGCCGTGGGAGTCATTGGATGGAGGTCTGCCTCCGTTCATATGAGCACAAACTGTTTGATGATTTGCCTATATGAGACTGGACGCTCCAAAAGAAAAACTTCATGTGAAATGTCACTGTGGAAACAAGAAGATGACTTCCACTTAACTCGATCATCATTGTATTCCTTACAAAGTTAACTGGATAAGCATCTCTTGGTTGATAGGGGATTAAGAGAATGAGATATTAAAGCAAGCTCGTTTCGTGGTTGCACTCTTTTAGAATCAAC
This sequence comes from Eucalyptus sideroxylon, assembly GCA_014182405.2. NCBI lineage: Eukaryota > Viridiplantae > Streptophyta > Magnoliopsida > Myrtales > Myrtaceae > Eucalyptus > Eucalyptus sideroxylon. Next base: position 27,609,621 of record CM024554.2, on the reverse strand, counting down.
ATGCTGGAATGCATCATCGGACCATTCAGGTGGATTAGGATGGGAGTCAAAGAATGCTAGGCATCGTTATGCCGAGCCTACTTATTGGCTTTTGAAAGCATGTGTGGGGGTGGCCTTGTGGGTGATCTTGAAGAGACCACATTGCTGTGCAGCATGCTTGCCAAAATTTCAAAGTTTGAACGAGATTTCAACGGTCGGTCCGGCTCCTAGTTTGGAACTATGAATCAAATTGATCAGCCATCGATTTTAAAAATAGGAATTGGGAATCGGACCACCACCCGTGGGAACCACCCAAAACTAGTTGGTCTAGTCCGGGCGGTTCCTAGTTTGGGCGGTTCCATTGCCATCCCTACGTGCCACATTGAATGACCAGCGTCCATGCCAATAATTCCCGACCAAATGAGATTTCATTTTCGGATCTTAATTAAACATCAAAAGAATATCATTATTTTCTTGAAAATTGATCTTTAGAAAAATATATATTTTTTTAAAAATGTCCTTGCAAGTGTAGTACTCTTTTGACTGGGAATGCTGTCTCTTCTTGAGTCGTCGCTAGGCACCTTCGAGCGTGCGCACGTGCTTTCGATCCCTGTCCCTACTGTTTTGCTCGTGCTCCTTCTCGCCTCTCTCAGGTATCGAGGGGACGGATCTTCGTTAAAATATGTGCGGAGGCTGTTTTCTCTCGTGCAAATGATTTCCGCCGTCAACGGTCATTTAGCATCCTTTCAACTTCTTCATTCATCAAGCAAATGAAGTCTGCTTAAACCGAACCAAGGATCGGGCCCCTGGTATGAGGATCTTGAAAGCGTCGTCGAATTTACTTTCCCTGGCCCGTATAATGATTATCATCTGCAGCAGCACGTTCCTCCAACTTTTTCGTTTCTTAAAGTCCGTCCCAGTCAACCACTGAGGTTTGCCCCAATGGCCATCCTTTCAACATGGAAATGGAAAGTGGGGGTTCGAATCCCAACATTCTCATGAGGGTTGGGGTAAGGACAATTTAGTTTCAGAAGTGGGTTTCGATTCCCACGCCTTGCAATGAGACATGGCAAAAGTCTGAGAGTAAGGGTTAGAGTAGGGATAGAGTAGGACCGACAAAAAAATAAAATATCAAAGTCCGTCCTAATCCCAAGTCGTGTATCCTCGAGGATTAATAAATTTATACACTATCTCTTCTCTTGGAGTATGGTCGAAGAAAACCAATGCGATCGATCGGCCTTTTTGACCTATCTGTGTTGGTGCACTGGACTTACTCGAACTTCGTGATCCTTCCCAGGGAGTGCAATGCAACTTCTATACTTTTTTCTTAAGAAAATTAAATATGAAGCTCAGTCACGTATTTCTCACATGAATTGTTAGGATTATAAATTTTGTCAGCAATCGATTTATGAAGGAATCGTTGACATCCATGGGACTTTGTACGAAATGAATGTACGAAGTTAACCGGTTTATGAAATTTGCGAAGTCTTGTATGAGCGTCGGGACAATTGATTTTTCACATCCTTGCCCCTGGCGTATTACAATTTAATGTTGCTTTTTTATCATACTCGTAGCAAAATATCTATATATGAAAAATGTATGATGGACGCTCAAAACATTTATTATTATTATTATAAGACAAAATAGATGTAGCATTTCTATTAGCAATATCTCCAATATAAAACATTTTTTTACACGTGCAGTCAAAATTAAAACTCGAAAATCTAATTTAACAACTTAAAATGTCCATAGATTATGCTTGAGCCATGACAATTTAAATTAACTTGAAAATCAAAATCAAAATCATTCCTTGTCCAACCAAAAATGATAATTTATTCAAAACTTAAATTATATTGAATTTGTTTGATTCAAATTGTTTACTAATCCGTTTTTTCATTTCATATAATTTCATTTTTTTAATCATGCTAGCCAACTTTCAAATTTTATCATTTGTTCGGTAATATTTTGAAATTTTGGTTAAAATATAAGTGTCCGCTGCTAATATGACTTCCGTATTATCTACAATTGCGTCAGTGTCCTACAAAAGAATTGAGTTTTACGAAAGTTGACAAGCATCAAGTATATTTCCGCCTTTTTAGTTTAATTTTCTTTTGTAGAAACAAAATAAATTATCCAACTTCTGAGAATATACTGATGAGTTTCTTTTCCAAATCTAGTCCATTATGTTAAATTATGTCTTGAGTTTAAAAGTTTAAAAAACATGATTCGCTGGACTTTTAAATTTGCACAAATAAGGAAATATAAAAATAAATAAAAAGGGAGGAAAATTTCTTTGGAATCCGAAAAATGGAAATCAGATTGTGGGGGCCCAGAGTCAAAGTGTGGACTCTGGGCACACACATATAATAACAAAAAGAATTCCCTTTTGGCGCGAAACTTGCCGAAGCCTCTCTGCATGTGAAAGACAAATCGTGGTGGGCCCACGTCAAAGTTTGAATTGGGCACATGTATAAAAGGGAAATATTTGCAAGTCTTCTTTTCTTGCCGTTCGAAGCTACCGAAGCAAGAAGCTGCCGAAGCCCTACAAAAGCAGAACAGAAAGGAGCCGCACTTCCATGCAAGCCACACGAAGTTTTCCAAAGGAATGCGAAGATTTACGTACATAGAGCATTTAGTTTGAGCTTGAACGCACGGTAATTTTGTGTCATGAGTTTATATCCAAGTGAGTTGTTTAATAAACACTTTGGATTTAGGGTTAAATCTAAATGTGGGAAACACTTGAGCATGTGAGCAATTGTAAACTTTGATTCTCCGATTATAGTGAATAATTTGCTGCTGGTTCTCCCCATGAACGTAGGTACCGATATTTGGATCGAACCACGTAAATTTCTGGTATCCTTATTTTTCTCGTTTATTTCTCTAGCAATTTCACGTTGACGTAAATTACAAGATCCTATCGTTTCCGTGTATTATATTCCAACAATTGGTATTAGAGCTTGGGATCGGATTTCTTAATTGTGATTTGGAGCTTTTCCTTATCTGATTATTATTTGGAAATTTTGTTACTACAATTATGTATGAAGGAAATCTAAAATTGAGAAGTTTAACGAGAGTAACAACTTTGTGTTATGGAGCATTAAGATGCGGGCATTATTGACAACACAAGATTTGGCCAAGTCACTAGATGGTGAAGATGAGTTACCGATTATAATGAAAGCCTCTGAGAGGGTAGAGCTAATGGAAAAAGCAAATAGTACAATCTTGTTAAATTTGTCCGTTGAGGTCTTAATAGAGGTTGCTAAGGAGAAGGATGCCGTAGCATTATGGACAAAACTTCAAGCACTTTATGTGAAGAAATGTTTGAATAATCGCTTGTACATGTTGAATAAGATGTTTTGATTTAGATATACTGAAGGTACGTCTATCATAACCCACCTAGATGAATTTAATAAACTCATGATAAATCTAAAGAACGTTTATAAGATACTTGATGATGAAGAATAGGGCATGATGTTGTTAGCCTCTTTACCAGAGTCATGGGAGCACTTTATTGATTCACTGTTACAAGGACGTACTACAATTATCTTAGAAGAGGTAAAGTCTGCCTTATTCTCTAAAGAGTGACATAGAAAGTTGCAAGATGACAGTCTAGCGCAAGGAGTAGTGCAAATACTAACAATACGGGGGTAGAGAACAACATCGAGGGCCTATTAGAAGCAAAGGTAAAAGCATATCGAAATCGTACCATAGAAAGTCTAAGGAACGCATGAAGTGCTTTGAGTGTCATGAGGAGGGGCACATCAGGAGAGATTGTCCAAAATGGAGGAATAAAGCTGATAGGCAGAATGCTACAAGTAATGTGGCAAACGTTATTGAGGGGAGCACTAGTGATACAGAAGCTGTTTTATGTGTGATTACTGTTTCGTCAAGAGACAAATGGGTGCTAGATTCGGGGTGTTCATATCATATGACGTCTCATAAGAATTGATTTACTACTTATCGGACTGCAGATGGTGGTAGAGTTCTTTTGGGAAATAATGCAATTTGTAAGGCTGTGGGGATAGGGACAATTCGGATCCAGATGCACGATAGGGTGGTGCGCACATTGACTGATGTGAGACATGTACAGGAGCTCAAGAAGAACCTTATTTTTCTGGGGACATTCGATGACATCGAGTGTAGGTACACCGTTGAAGGTGAAGTACTGAAGATCTCTCGAGGTACCATGACAGTGATGAAGGGGAAGAAAATGAATACTTTCTATCCTCTATTGGGAGAGACCGTGATAGAAACTGCTGCAGTTTCATTAGGTGAGTTAGATTCTAACTTGACTCAATTATGGCATATGCGTTTAGGGTACATGAGTGAGGTAGGTATGACGATTCTGAGTGAAAGGGGGTTATTGAAGGGTCAAAAGACAGGGAAGCTGGACTTATGCTAGAACTGCATTTTTGGGAAGCAGCACCAAGTTAAGTTTACTACAGTTATTCATTTAACCAAACAACCAATTGAATATATTCATTCAGATGTTTAGGTCCAGTCTTTGGTTCCTTCGAAAGGAGGTGCCCGATATATGCTAACATTTATCGATGATCATTCGAGAAAAGACTTTCTAAAGTACAAATATGATGTGTTTGATCGGTTCAAGAAATTTAAGGCATTGATTGAGAATCAATCAAATAAACAAATCAAGTACTTGAGAATTGATAATGGCATAGAGTTTTGTGGTAAAATTTTTACCGAGTTCTATGATAAAGAAGGTATTGTGAGACACCGCACGGTACTTGGAACACCACAGCAGAATGGCGTAGCAGAATGGAAGAACAAAACTTTACTTAAGCGAGCTCGATCCATGCTTTTGCATGCAGGACTTGGCAAGGAATTTTGGGCCGAAGCGGTAAACATGGCATGTTAACTAGTTAATTGATCTTCATCATCTGCTATCAAGTGGAAGACTCATGACGAAGTATGGTCGGGGAAACCTGTTGATTATTCCGGATTACGTATATTCGAATGTCCTGCAAATGCTTATGCGAGTGATGGTAAGCTTGAGCCGAGGGTGAAAAGTGCATATTTCTGGGTTATGCACATGGGGTGAAAAGCTACCGGTTGTGATACACCGATCCCAGATCATCCGATTTTCTAATTAGCGGAGATGTGATCTTCGACGAGACTGCAATGCTTTAACAGAGGAGTTATGCGACATAACCAGCAAAGAAGACAGATCATGATATCATTAATGAGGTGGAGCTTTAGGTGGAGACTTCGGAGATCTCGAAGGTAATAGAAGTTGAGACTGTAGATGAAGCCGCAGTTCCTGAAGTTGGTGATAGTGAACAATCAGTAAAGTCGCAACACATTATAACTGCAGATAGATAGAGAAGGCAAATTAAATCATTGGTATGTCATGGTTATACAGATATTATTTATGCATTGACTGTAGGTGATGAGGTAGAGACAGATGAGCCTTCATCTTACTCTGAGGCGATGGCTAGTCCCAGGACGTCGCAAAGGCTAGCAGCTATGTGTGAAGAGATGGAATCTCTCAATTGAAATCAAACATGGGAGCTAGTCAAAGTACCCAAGAGCCAAAAGATTGTCGGAAGCAAATGGGTCTTTAAACGGAAGGAGGGCATTCTCGGTGTCGAGGCAGTGATGTATAAGGTGAGACTTGTGGCGAAGGGATATACACAGTGTGAGGGTATTGATTACAATGAAGTGTTCTCTCCTGTTGTAAGACATATTTCTATTCATGTTTTACTTGCCTTAGTTGCTTCGCAGGATCTCGAGTTAGAATGAAAACTGCACTGCTTCATGGTGAGTTGGAAAAGCAGATTTACACGAGGCAACCAGAGGGATTTGCAGTTCCGGGTAAGGAAGATCATGTTTACTTGTTGAAGAAATCTTTGTATGGGCTAAACAATCTCCTAGGTAGTGGTATAAACGTTTTGATGCTTTCATGGCTAGTCAAGACTACACAAAAAGTCAGATGGATAGCTTCGTTTACTTTATGAGATTGAAGAATGGTTATTTGATTTATCTACTTTTACATGTTGATGATATCCTGATAATAATTAAGAATATGTTTGATATTAATGTGCTGAAGAGTCGGTTAAATGCTGAATTTGAGATGAAAGATTTAGGTATTGTAAATAAAATTTTGGGTATAGAGATCTTGTGTGACAGGACTGCAGGAGTTTGATGTGTATTTCAGAAAAAATATATTGAAAAGATCGTGGAACGTTTTAATATGCAGTCAGCAAAATATGTAATTACACCTTTAGCAAAGCACTTTAAATTTTCAGATGAATTATTACTATAGACTGAGGAGGAAGAGGAGCATATGTCCCGTGTTCCTTATTCTAGTGCCGTGGATAGTGTTATGTATACTATGGTGTGCACTAGGACTAATATTTCATAAGCGGTGAGTTTGGTTAGTCACTTTATGAAGCATTCTGGTAAAGCTCATTGGGAAGTTGTGAAGTGAATTCTCAGATATTTGAAGGGGATAGCAGACGTGGGTATAGTGTACCGGAGGGAGAGCAATAGCAGTGAGACCACTAGTTTTGTAGATTCAAATCACGCCGGTGATTTGGATTATTGCAGGTCTTTAGTAGGGTACGTATTTACGTTAATGGGTGGTACAGTTAGTTGGAAAGCATCCTTACAAGATCATATTACCTTATCTTTGACTGAGGCAGAGTACATGGCACTAACCTTTGTAGTGAAGGAGGCCATATGGTTATAAAGTTTGCTCTCGGACTTTGGTTTAGAACAAAAAAGTGTGGATATACATTGTGATAACTAGGTGCAATATATTTTGCGTATAATCAAGTTTATCATGAGCAAATGAAGCATATCAGCATCAGCTACCACTTTATCCGAGATGTCTTAGCTAAGGGTAATGTTATTGTCAAAAAGATTGGTACAGCAGATAACCTAGCATACATGATGACTAAGTATATTCTTTTAGCGAAGCTCAAGCTCTACTTGAGCTCTATTGACGTCTGTGGAGAGTGAGCGCCCATCAGGGCATTAGGAGAGCAGCATGGATGATGAGCACTATAACTTGGCTTCAAACATCAAGCCAAGGTGGAGAACTGTTAAATTATGTCTCAAGTTTGAGTGTTTAAAAAACACGATTCGCTAGACTATTGAAGCTGAACAAAAGAGGAAATATAAAATTAAATAAAAAAGGGAGTAAAGTTTCTTTGGAATCGAAAAAAAGGGAATCAAATTGTGGGGTCGAGAGTCAAAGTGTTGACTATGGGCACACACGTATAATAGCATAAAGAATTCCCTTTTGGCATGAAGCTTGTCGAAGCCTCTTTGCACGCGAAAGACAAATCGTGGTGGGCCCATGTCAAAGTTTGACCTGGGCCCATGTATAAAAAGGAAATATTTGCAGGTCTTCTTTTCTTGCCATTTGAAGCTGCCGAAGCAAGAAGCCGCCGAAGGCCTACAAAAGGAGAATAGAAAGGAGCCGTACGTCCATGCAAGCCACGTGAAGCTTTCCAAAGGAACGTGAAGATTTACGTACATAGAGCGTTTAGTTTGAGCTTGAACGTGGGGTAATTTTGTGCCGTGAGTTTATATCCAAGTGAGTTGTTTATTTATAAATACTTTTGAGTTTGGGGTTAAATCTAGGTGTGAGAAACACTTGAGCGTGTGAGCGATTGTAAACTCTGATTCTTTGATTATACTAGATAATTTGCTACTGGCTCTCTCCATGGACGTAGGTACCGATACTCGAATCGAATCAGGTAAATTTTTGTGTCTTTAATTTTTTCGTTTATTTCTATAGTGACTTCGCGTTGACGTAAATTGTAAGATCTTGTCATTTCCATGTATTATATTCCAACAATTGGTATAAGAGCTTGGGATTAGATTTCTTGATTGTGATTTGGAGCTTTTGCTTGTCAGATTATTTTTTGGAAATTTTGTTACTGCAATTATGTTTGAGAGGAAATCTGATATTGAGAAGTTTAACGAGAGTAACAGCTCTGTGTTATGGAGCATCAAGATGCGGGCATTATTGACAACACAAGGTTTGACTAAGGCACTGGATAGTGAAAATGAGTTGTCGATTATAATGAAAGCCTCTGAGAGAGTAGAGCTAATGGAAAAGGCAAAGTGTACAATCTTGTTAAATTTGTCCATTGAGGTCTTAATAGAGGTTCTTGAGGGGAAAGATGCTGCAGCATTATGGGAAAAACTCCAAACAATCCATGTAAAGAAAAGTTTGAACAATCGCTTGTACATGTTGAAGAAGATGTTTCAATTTAGATATACTGAAAGTATTTCTATCAGAACCCACCTAGATGAATTTAATAAACTTATGATGGATCTGAAGAACGTTGATAAGATACTTGATGATGAAGAACGAGCCATGATACCACTCATGGCGGCGGCATAGTGGTTGAGCACAGGTTCTTTTCGGGAGAGGTCCTGAGTTCGAATCGCTGCATTGTCTACCTTGTGAGAAAGGAACTCACAACTTATCCGGGGCAGCTAAGGTGGTGGTGACTCTGCTTCTCCTCCAAGGTTTACTCCACCGCGAAGTGGTACACGGAGATTCCTTAAGTACAAAAAAAAAAAAAAAAAAAAAAAAAAAGAATGAGGCATGATGTTGTTAGCCTCTTTACTAGAGTCATGGGAGCATTTTAATGATTCACTATTGCAGGGGTGTACTACAATTATCTTAGAAGAGGTAAAGTCCACCTTATTCTCTAAAGAGTGGTAGAGAAAGTTGCGAGATGACAATTTGGCGCAAGGAGTAGCGCAAGTACTGACGATTTGGGGTAGAGAACAACATCAAGGGCCTAGTAGCAGCAGAGGTAAAAGTAGATCGAAATCACGCCATAGAAAGTCGAAGGGACACGTGAAGTGCTTTGAGTGTCACGAGAAGGGGCACATCAGGAGAGATTGTCCAAAGTTGAGGAATTAAGTTGATAGGCAGAATGCCACAAGCAATGTGGCAAATGTTGCCGAGAGAAGCATTAGTAATGCAGAAGCTGTTTCATGTGTGACTACTGCTTCGTCAAGAGACTAATGGGTGTTAGATTCTGGGTGTTCTTATCATATGACGCCTCATAAGAAGTGGTTTACTACTTACCAAACTGCAGATGGTGATAGAGTTCTTTTAAGGAATAATACAGTCTATAAGGCTGTGGGAATAGGACAATTCAGATGGGACCTAGAGTTAAAGTGTTGACTTTGGGCACACACGTATAATAACATAAAGAATTCCTTTTGGCGTGAAGCTTACTGAAGCCTCTCTGCACGTGAAAGACAAATCGTGGTGGGCCTAGGTCAATGTTTGACGTGGGCACACATATAAAAAGGAAATATTTGCAGGTCTTCTTTTCTTGTCGTTCAAAGCCGCCGAAGCCCTACAAAAGCAAAATAGAAAGAAGCCGCACTTCCATGCAAGCCACGCGAAGCTTTCCAAAGGAACGCGAAGATTTACGTACGTAGAGCGTTTAGTTTGAGCTTGAACGCGCGGTAATTTTGTTCTGTAAGTTTATATCCAAGCGAGTTATTTATTTATAAATACTTTGGGTTTGGGGTTAAATTTAGGTGTGGGAAATACTCGAGCGTGTGAGCAATTATAAATTATGATTATTCGATTATAGTGGATAATTTGCTGCTGTCTATTCCCGTGGACATAGATACCGATACTCGGACCGAACCACGTAAATTTCTGGTGTTCTTATTTTTCTCGTTTATTTCTCTAGCGATTTTGCGTTGATGTAAATTGCAAGATCCTATCGTTTCTACGTATTATATTCCAACACATTAGAACGTCACAGTTGCCAATTCCCATTGAATTGCAATTTGTGGTCAATAAGGCATTGTCTAGTACAGGGTATAATAGTGTCATTACCATAGCAACTTCCTTTTAATGTTACTTTACCTATCCAAGTGCATATTTCTCATTTTCTATGCACACATAACACATGCAATTTGGGCTTATAAGAAAAGAAAACATGCATAATGTTAGGATGCACTTGTATGTTGGTATTAGGGAAATCTCACATCGATGAATTGGTGTGGTGTAGAACAATTAATATATTCTAGTTGGCCTGTAATTCTTTGGCTCAAAATTTTAAGTGAAGGTGAGTCTAATTAGATATGTTAACAAGCTATGATTTAAGCTCTCTCTCTTAGTGATCTCCCTAAACAAAAGGTATCGAGCTTTTGTTGATCATTCCTAACAAATTGGTATCACAGCCGATGGTCAATTAGTGGGGTTTTCGATGTTTGGTGGATTGTTTTTTGATGTTTGGTGCATGAAGTTAGCATAATTTCCATGTGATGGGCATTGCGGTGTAACAATATAGGCTAGTGACCTAACTTCATATTTGATGCAAAAAGATACCTGAATTAAGGGAGAGCTCACACGTTAGGAGGAGATTTTTAGGATGTACATGTGAGTTGCATTAGATAAATCCCACATTGGTGAATTGGTGTGATTTAGAGTTGTTAATATATCCTACTTAGCCTATAACTTTTGGGCTTAAAAATTTGAGTGAATATGAGTCCAACTAGATATGTTGATAGGCTTCGATTTAGGCTTCTTCTTGGTGATTACCCTAGGTGAAAAGCATTGGGCTTCTACTATTCACTCCTAACACACGATCAATTTACAATATACTTCCGCAAGTTGTCTACATGGCCATAACTCTGTTTCTAAAATATCTTGAATGATTTTTCTACTTTATTATCCCATGTCATGTACAAAATTTATATGCACTTTATATATATTGTCTCCTCTATTTATAAGCCTGAGTTTTTCTTACATGTGTGATTATCTGTTTGTCAAATTACTCAGGTCAATACAAATTCCACTTGCAGGTGGGAGAGGGTATCAAAAAATATATATATACATACATGTAGTCTCCTCTACTTATAAGCCCAAGTTTATCTTACATGTGCAGCCCTCCATTTGTCAAATTACTTAGGTTATTCCTAATTCGATTTGCAGGTAAGAGAGTACATATGCAGGTCCCCACCTATATATTTTGGGTTGGACATTCTATCATTGCTTGTGTTTTTGGAATTAAGCAAGCAATAAAGTTATGCAAGTATTCTCAACTTTCTTTCCTTGGCCGGCACAAGGATCATTTTATGTAACACATCGTTCCTTTCAACTTTTTTGTTTCTTGTTAATCCTAATCCCATTTTCTATTTTCTAAGTTTAGGTTTGTGATTTTCCCACTAAACTATATCCTAAAGTTTAATGAAGAGATTATTACCAAAAAATCCCTAAACATATTGTACATATGACAATTCAATATTAAATCTTTCAATTTGGTCAATTTAATTTTGAACATTTTGATGACTTTAATGTAGTTCCGGTCAATTTTGGCTAACAATCTCTAACGTTGACACCGGTTGTCTTACGTGACACGGCTGACATTGACTTGGATAAAATTTTGCATTTAAAAAAAATGGAAATTTTTAAAAAATTTTGCATTTTTTCTTTATTTTCCCCTTTTCTTCCTTTTGTTCTGTTTTTCTTTCTTCCTTTGCCGATCACCATGGTTGGCAATTGGCCATAGACGCATGTTTAACTCATCGAATCTAGTGAGGGTCAACCTTGTTGGCCTCGAGCTAGGCTTGCCCTCACTTGTGGTTGATCATCGGCCATGGCGACCACTTGAGGAAGAAGAGAAAAAAATAAAAAAGAAAGAAAAGAAAAAGAAAAAGAAAAAAAGGAAAAAATTATAATTACAAAAAAAACGAAAATATTAAAATTTTACAAAAATTATCCACATTATTGTCAACTGTGTCACGTAAGATGACCATCATCTACGTTAGATATCATTGATTAAAATTAGTTGAAATTACTATATTGACAAATCATCAAAATGTTTAAAATTAAATTAGCCAAATTGAAAGGTTTAAGATCGAATTGGCATCTGTACAAAATGATTAGGACTTTTTTGGTATTTTTCTCATTTAATGAATGATCATTCACACTTGGCGGATGATTAAAACACGTAGTAATAAATTGGCCTTTTTTGAATTGGTGTTTTGAGTGCTTGACCTATCTGTGTTGCTCAAATGGGCTCTCCAATGAGCCTATCTTACAACTTCGTGATTCTTTCATGCTAACAGTACTTATTAGAAAAGAATTAAAGCTCATTAATCCAGGTTGATTCTTCTGTGGGTGAATTGCCCGTTGTGGTCAATGTTAATCTTCTTTTTTATTTGATTTTGCGGTTTTAAAACTAGGCCTTTTGAAATTAGGAGGTTCAGTTCTATAGGTCCATTTTGGTTTCGCAAGCCACACCATATGTCTTGCTTATCAGTCACACTTACTCCTATTAATTGGTTCTCTCTCAAGAGCCCAAATTGCAATAGCATGCTCAGCTTTTGGCTTTTATGATTGTTTCTGTATAGACATCACATTACAAGTCGTACATAATACCATCACTTTTTCTTGAATTTACAATCATAAATATTTTGTCATTCTTGCAATTGTAATTTTACTACTTGACAAATCATATATTATTATGATGGAAATTCAAATGCGGGTTATGAGAATATAGAGCTAAACAAAGAATCAGAGTGATTACATGTCATCGAAGGGCCAAATTGTTAGCACATGCTGTGATTTAAATATAAATGTGATGAGATCTAACTTTTAAAGATTTTTGTACATACATGTTGCCACCTAAATTTTGACGACCCCATTTAGGCATGTTTTACATAGAAAATTAGAGATTGACCCTGATCCCTAAATAAAAATGTTAATCAAATTGCATATAGATATTATAAACATTTGTATTAATAATTAATTAACCCAAGAGTGACAAGCTAATATGGGTTTGGGAGGTTCCCGAGTTAAGCCTAAACTTAGTAATCCATTAGCCATCTCCCAGGTGATTCATTTGAGGAAAGGCTATGACAGCTTGGCGACTCCGTTGAAGACTTGAAATAAAATTCTTAGTGTTGGCCTGAGATTTCCTTATTCAAAAATATTTTTGTTTGGCAATAAAGATATAAGATATGTCCCTAACATTGAGTGTTAAATATTTTTGCAAATGGAATTATAAGAGGCAAAGTGCTTGTTAAGATTCGTCTTGTAGGGAGGCGTGAGAATGAATGGTTTTAATTCAATATTGAAGTGGTGTTTACTTATAAATTGTTGTGCATACCTTTAATGCTTTAGCACTACACTTTTGTACACACAATCTATTGTCGAACTTAGGCCATATAGTTAACTTAGGATGGTATTGACATGGATATGATGTGACACCCTGAACCCCCTAGGGTCGCCACAAGCACCTGGCGTTACACCTAGTTACTTCTCTTATCCGAAGCGTCGTAAATCGTAGACATATATTTTTTTTTAAACGGTCTCAGCGCGACTCATTAGCGGAAGCAAAATATAACATCGCCATCTCACCCTCCATCAACCATGATACAATTTGCACACCACTAATCATCATAATTAAAAGATAAGCCATAACACTTTATTTACATATTTTCAAGATGGGTTTCATTGGGTTGGTACATCAAAAGAAAGGCCAGGACTCGGTCATACTCGGCCTAAAACTCAAAAAGAAACACTCGACCCACTATGATTAACGTGTAAGATCCCCCATTGGTAGTGTCGGCTAACCATCCCCAAAAAGTTTCAGCTTCTACTTGTCACGCACGAGCCCTCACACCCATCCCGGTGCATCAGGCGGTGGCGACGGCAACATCCCACGCATCACTCCGTCGCGACGAACATAGACGAATATGAACTCCTGGACAACAGGGCCCCCAGCCAGGCCCACATCGTACATAACTAAACAGCGAATATACGTCATACCAAGAACAAAGGGACGGTCAAATTTCTTGCACTTGACCTCTACATCCGAGGGTATGTCGTAAAATATACCCCGCGCGACAGCAAGGAGCGGCCTGCTGCTAATCTGAAATGTTGGTCCCCAAAGGGGTGAGTATAACCACTCAGCAGGTAAAAGAATCCAATAACCACTCAATGCATCATACAATACAATCACAACATCATACATGCCATTCATACATCCATACGTACTTACCTTGAAGCTATGCATATGCCATCATACCTCCTCATCACAATCATATCACATACATATCATCATGCCATAGGTGATCATCATCATATCATGTCATGTATGCATATCATCATGCCATAGGTGATCATCATCATATCATATCATGTAAGCATATCATCATGCCATAGGTGATCATCATCATATCATGTCATCATGCCACAGGTGATCATCATCATATCATGTCATGTAATCATATCATCATGCCATAGGTGATCATCATCATATCATGTCATGTAAGCATATCATCATGCCATAGTCATCATATCATATCATGTATGCATGATTCAATTTCCACTTTTAACTTTCAATTTGATCACCACATCACTCTCTCTCAAGATCGTCAATTTTATCTCATACTTTACACTCACACCCCATCCTGGCATCGTGAGAAAAACCTCCGGCATTCAGCCATTTAAGGCCACTGGGCATTCGACACCCCCACATTCCAAGCATCTTGCATCCCAACTGGCATCACGAGGCATCCCCTCGGGCAAAGACCTCCGAGGCTTCCGGTATCCAACCATTCCGGGCATCCTGATACTCCAAGGGCCATCCGGCCATGTATCTCTATACATTTCGGGCATCCGGCACCCCCCATCCCGGGCATCCTGATACTCCCAGGGCATTATCATCCACCACAGACAATTTCCTCATTTATCATTATTCATGCTTACCAATTTAGGTCTCAACTCATCATGTCACGTGATGTAATAGCAAACAAAACCACTTTCATGCTTCGATCTATACATGCGTCATTAGTCATCATCATACATGTAGTAAGATGCAAAATAAAATTTATAGAATTCATACAATTCAGAATAATCCATTTATCATGCCCTTTTGGAAATTATTTTAATTCCAGCTTGTACCATTTTGAAAATATTTAAAATTAAATATCCACATGATTTTCAAAAATCACGAAATTAAAGCATGTGATAACCAAGACAATAAGATAATGATTTCATGAAAAACACATGGCCAGCAAAGTTCCTCACAAAAGATATCAATCACACCATCACAACATGCATTTTCGGATAAAAACAGAATGTGCAATTTTTGAAATAATTCGATTAAAATACCCGAACAACCTCCCAAAATTATGAAATTTCACCAGATTATAGCCAAGACACTAAATTATATTTTTTATGAAGACTTCTAGGCCATATTCGTTTTAGATTATTTTCTACAGTCACACGAAGCTTCTGAATCTAACACCGAAACGTCCAGTGCATGTTTCTCCGAAATACTGAGTTTTCACCTACATATTCTTCTTTGTTTCCTCTGAAATGTGGATATGTTTTACTTAAAAAGGTTCCCTACAAATTTCATTAAGGGATCTAAGTAAAATTTCCAGAGTATAGTCATCATATGGGTCCATGAAGTCTCGGGTGTCCTGTACTGCGTCTCCAGATCTACCATCATCAAGAGTAAGTCGATTCACTAAGCTATACTTGTTCATTTTACTTCAAATTTGAGTATGTTAAAATTCAAGATGTTCTATACAAGTTTCATGAAGAAGTAGAAAAGATATTCTTAGTAAAAATCAACATGCAACCACGAATCCACCGAAAGGTCAGTGAAATCGTTCCAGAACTGGTGTCTCTGTAGGATGAGGGTTTGACCCATCAAATCTCCATTATTTTGTACCAAATTTTAGTATGTTATAGTTTACGATGTTGGATACAACTTTAATGAAAAGATAAAAGTCAAAATCGAACTCCAAACATGCATGCAAGCTCTCACAAGATTCTGACTCAGGCGGTTCATGCGAAAACAGCAACACCACTCAAGAACAAGTCATCTGAGCTTCGGTTTCCCCCTCGTAATCACCCAAAATTCGACTTTTCTACAACATACATGTAACACACACACATGCAAGAGCAGCAAGAGGACCCCAACTTGCCTCTAGACCGAAGAGAACGATGGCACACTGCGGACGAGCAGGTGGCGTGTGGCGGCGACGGGCGAACGGACGGCGAGCTCCTTCCTCTCCCTCTCAGCTTCTCCTCTCTCGGCCTCACTCTCCCTCTCTCTCGCACTATTCTCTGTCTCACTTGGTCAAACAACACAACCGGCCACTCTCTCTCCTCTTCTTCCCTTTTATTTCCCCCCAAACCTCATCATTTGCAATGATTAGCTTACCTCTTCTAATGGCCAATGCATGAGCTCTTCCTTGGCACTTGTCAAAGCCCATGCATGGGCCGGCCATCCTCTTCTTGGGCCTCCCTTGGGCCGGCGACAGCCCCATCCGTGGGCCTAATTGGGCCGACCAGCTTGGCCCACTAAGGCTTAGGCCAATGGGCCTAAGGCCCAAACCTAAATAAAATTAAAAATTTTCCCTTTTTATACTTTCTTCAATAAATTTTAAATTTTCAATTCCACATGGCCAAAGTCTTGTAACATTTTATTTCTAGGAATTTAATTTATGAGGTGCATGGCCAAGCATAGATTATTCTTATTAATTTATCCTATAGTCCTAATTTCAAAAATTCATGAACACAAGCATATCACTTAGCCTTAAGAGAAAACTAATGGCTAAAGCATAAACCATAGGTAATTTCATTACCTAATTATAAGCTTTAATATACCTTAGAGCTTGACTTGAATTTTGGGATGCCACATATGACTTTAACCACAAGCCTACGTAGTAGAAGTTGTCCATCTCATTCCCAAAAGTTTTTTTTTTCTTGGTATCAAGAGTAACTACCTTAGTATACAATTCCGCGTCACAATTGGGTAGCCTTGTTTACTATACCGGAGTTACGAAGATTTGGCATAGTACATGAGCCTACAACTAGTCATGTCATCCTTTTGGCTCCACCTTGTCAAACCTTTTAGTTAGAAATTGAATCACACGTCTGATTCGCATGTATATGATATTGCCACTTTTCATTGGTCAAGTTAGTTCTCTACAACCTTTAATATGCAATTAACTTAATCCATCATAGTTTTAATTTTGCGTCGGTTCACGAGTCAATTGTCATGCCATTTGAAAAACACTTTAAACCAATGGTTCAAAGTTTGTAATTTTAATATTTTATAAGTGAACAATTTTTTGTAATTAAAAAAGGGCATTTGACCATTGTCATGGACCGATCTTTTCAATTGCTATAATCAGAGTAATTTTTTTTTAAAAAAATAAATTATTTGCACACTCCTCTACGTGGGAACATTTTCAGCTTTGTAGGATTTCAATAATTGTTTATGTTTTCATTCTTAGGATTTGATTGCTTTCATGTCCCTTTCAAGTAATGTAATTGATTTTATTTCCATTCCATAAAAAGTAAGTTCATTTTGCGGGCATGGTGTGATACACCAAATTGGCCCTTATTGGTGGTTAACAATACAAGCTAGAGGGTGAATAGGTTGTTTACTCTTATTTGCTAAGTAAAGATCACGTCGACATCATGTTTTGAAAAGTCATGAAGCAACTGTGTGCAAATAAGAGTAACGAAATGAAAACAATAGCACTTAGAGAATCATAGTGGTTGAACTTTATCCATAAACCTACGTCCACTCTTCATACTAACGGCCACAAGATGGGTTGGATTCCACTTGTAATTTGCTTGGAAAGTTACAAATGGCTTAGCACTTATTCTTTACAAGATAGATTTTACTATCAAGACTCATAGCCATCTTCCATCTATCTATTGAAGGTGGATTGGAGAAATAGATAACCGCTGGAGTTATTGTTGAGCTGCTGTCCATGGATGGAATTGTCCATACAACCCTTTTTCCTTGAACCTTTGCAAGCTACTTAGAAATAGCAACCGTTGCTGTCTTCTTGCTACAATCTCTAACACGCATGTTGGACAACCTAGCTATCCAGCTACATGTTTCATTTGAATTCTGTTGATGTGCAAATCCAAGGCCATAATGGCTACTTTGCTGATCCAACGAACATCATTAGATGTACAAAGTTGTCATGGCACCATTGACCCAATCTTTATAGCTTTAACATAAACATCATCAATTGCTGATCTTTTAGGTAAACTAGTACTATTTACGACAGAACCATATCAGGACATTTTGCAAACTTCTTTCAATGGATCACACCATGGATATTGCGTGGTACTTTGGTCCAAACATCTGCATACATCATAAAAAATGTTATACTAGGATAGTTTGGACATCATCAAAATCACTTTGAGATGTTTCTCCAACAATCTCCAATTTTTTATAATAACAAAATTATCCCGCCGATGTGAATAAATAATAAGTATTGTTTGAATGAATTTGCAGAAAAAAAAATTAAATAGGATCTCCTCGAGATATTTGCAATGAATCTAGAGATATGAGCCAAACGATCTTATAGAATGGAAGATGTTAGCAAAGGAATCTTCTAGCTAGCGTGTATCTTCGAATATCTGGGGTTTGAAGAATGACAATTAAATGCTTCCTCTATTTTGATGAGCAATTCCTGATGACTTAGCAAATTTGTAGTTAGTTAAATTCATCAAGGAATAAGCAGATCAAGTTAGTAGAAATTCATGCCAAGTTAACATGGGTAGATATACTATAAGCAAATATCATGAGTGAGCAAATATTTTGAGCAAACATCTATATCAAATCAACTCTCCCTCCTTTTGTCATCAATCACAAAAATATGAAAGAAATTCAATTTCATTGATAGCAAAATAAAGGGCAATACATGAGATTAAATATATGGGTATTCTAACATCCTTGATTCCAAGCCATAAGAATAAGGTATGAGGGTCAATCATAGGAATCAATGATATAAATCTTGGATAGACCAAGGCATGACATGTTCAGCAAGTGACCCGTCTAACTAACCAAGACTAGGTTAGGGAAAATAACCAAGACTAATCATGAATTTTATTTTAAAACATCCAATGGACCAATTCTAATCGAAAATGGTCATGGACAAGTTTAAGAAGGCTATCGACTTAGTCACACTCATTTGATTAAAGTTTAGTAAATTTTGGCATGAACCTCAATTCTCATAGAACCATCGATTGTGCACAATTATGAATGACTTCCCCAATTAGGTGACACCTTATTTTAGTCTCATGATTGCCTTGGATGAGATTTTAACACAAATCAATTAATGCAGGGATAATCATTGGATAAGTATCAAGATGTGATTAGGGGTTCTAGAATCTTCCATAACCTTTGACCATTGTCTATCCTTATCCATTATACACCACATGTCAATTGGAGGGAGAGAAAACTTGCTTCTCTAAGTTTCTTGGCAAAAATATCTAGGCACTCATTTAAGGGCTTTGGACATTAGTTCATTAATGATTTTGATGAATAATCAACTTAAGTGTCCTCTAGAATCTTAGGTGAATCTTAGGACATGATGGCCTAGATTATAGCCTTGATGAACAAGGCAAGAACCAACCAATTAGAAGAAGACATTAGGCATTAAAGGGGCTTATGTGTCCCTTAGGCATCGTAGGAAATAATGAGCCTAGAGGGAGCCTTGGAGGATAAGCAAATAAGTGGACCAATCAAAATTAAACACAAACAAGCATAGGCGCCAACTAAGGAGGCTAGATAGGCCAACTTATATCTTAGGCTTAATCATGAGTCTACATAAAATCTAAGAGAAAGAAGCCTATAAATAGTAGAAGGCATCCTCACATTTTAAGGGTTAGTCATTCTCTCATTTTCTCTCCCTTTCTCTCCTCTCTTTCATGCCTTCCTCACCAAGCCGCCTTAGGAGCCGTTCGGTCACCAAAGGAGCATCTTGGAGCTAGGTTCAAAAGTAGTAAGTAGACTTTCCTAACTCTTTGATAGGGCAATGTGCTATGCATATCAATTTAGGATCTTATCATCACTTGCTTGTGTTTGCTTGTATGTTGTGCTTGTTACGTATTTTCAGTTACTTGTCTTTGCATTAAGTAAATCATGATCTCACGTGGGTATCGAGCACACTCGTATGGCGAGGAAAGGTCTCAACATATTGGACGTGTGCCGAGGTAGGTGCACGGCCCCACTTAATCTTGAGAAAACAGTGAAGCATGTTGTTACTTGGGACAAGCATTGGGTCAATGCTGAAGCCAAAGCAAATGACTCCAAGTCAAGAACACGAGCTCGAATCACATTTGGCATGAGTCTAGTAATAGGGCACAAAAGTCATTGATTCACTTCATATGGCATGCCTTTGGGCCTTTCATTTGGCTAATAATTCAAGATAAAAATGAATTGATTGATGTTTGAATGCATGGATACATGATGGACCTTTACTGCCAACATTGGGGTATGCCAAGTCGTTGCCTAGGGTAAAGCCCCGAATGTTGTCCCGATATTGAGATCATGGACGATGCCAGCCTGAATGAGGCCGGTGCTTGGGGGTCGCCCTAATTGCCATCTTGATAATGAGATCAGGACAATGCCGGTTGCCAAGGCCTAATTGTCGACTGATAGGCTGCCAGCACAACTTTCTCTGCTTTAGTGCACATCAACAGCTCAAAGGCATTCTCCAGTTCCTGAACCCATAGTGCTGCAGCTTCGGTATCTCCCGCTCCCGTGAACGTTGGCGGATTCAATCTCAGAAAATGCTGTACCAGCTTCTATCTAGGCCTCCCAGCGGCCACATCCTCAAGTGGAATTTCCTCAAGTTCCTATTTTGGCTTGGGAACCAATGCGGCGGCAGCTGCAGCGGCAGTAGCATTGGCGGCATTAGCAACATTGGTGGCAGCGGCGATAGCGGTGGCCTACTGGTCTAGTCTGTCACCCATCATCTCAAGCATCTGCATGATTCCAACAAACCTCGGATCCTCAGGGGCCACTGCATCCTCTGGAGGTGACGCTGCACCACTCACACTAGCCTCAGCCTGCGCTTTTCCCAAGGCACCTCGGGCACCGACTCTCATCGACGGCCCACCCCGAAACACGGGGCCTACTGCTCTCTTCCTAGCAGCTCTTGGCACTCGGTCACTCATACTACAAGCTCAATATAGATGCCTATTTGCAAATTCCAATATAACATTAGAATTTAAGTGACCTCACAACAAGTTAACAAACAACTAACAATCACTTGCATTAGTATAATAAAAGCCTTTCCTACCAACTATCCCATGACTCCCACGCACCTCATCACTTCATACATGAACCATGCTCTGATACCACTTAAACGGGGATGTCACGCCCCGAACGTCGAGCGCGCCAATATCTCGCCATGGTCATGGAAATGCGACATTTCCCAAGTAGTGTCGCCGACCCCAAATTAATTATTAATGCGCAAGCGGAACGTACTAAGAAGCCCCTTACAAAAACATACGGGATAGAATAGCAGGAAAATCAATTCAAAATCAAACAACATACTTTCATACATCATTATCAATCCGGGGCTTACATATACCAACATGATCCTGAGACTATATGCACCAAAAATGGGTCAGAGTTTATGTGCATAAAAAAAAAGGGGTCGGCCTACATAACATGGATCAGTCCGCCAAAAAGAAGATCAACAGTCCTAGGACTACTGGTCAGCCCCATTTGACGATCCCACATCCTCAGGATCTATCACCCAAGAGGCCGGGGGCGAGGCGTTGATCACTCCAACGCCAGGAAGATCCACCACGCCTTCACCCAAAATGGCGTTCATCACAGCCAACGGAATATCCATGCTATCAAGAGGGCCAACCTTAACACCATCGACTCCGGAATGAAACCAAGCCCTAAACATGTATGGTACTTTGTCATGCATGTTCACCTAGACCCAGATGAGGGCCCTAACCAACCGATAGACCCAAGGACTCCTAGGGTCAGGAGCACTCTCTGTCGTCTGGTCAATCTCCGTCGGCAGGCCACTCATCTCCGGGGATCTCGCCATCTACGGTCCTGTAATATTTTCCCCAAACCAAGATGAGACTTTGTCTCAATAAGTTCACCCCTCCTAAGCCCCTATTAGAAAGAAAATACGCCCCAGAGTAGTCTAGCCACACAGTACATAAAACTTACCTCGCATTCTTGCCATCCTGCAGATTAGTACAATTCATAGCACTCAAGTACAAGTTATAATAAGCACGTGAACCATCGGAACATAATCCATTTCATTTAATTTCGAATTCATAGCAAGCGTTTCAAATCATCATTCATTAGTGCCGCACGAGGGCATAGCATACTCACAGTTCGGCTATCTACTGACATGTAGCCAGGCATCGCCTCCCCCCTTGGAGCGCGGCTTCGTCAGTACATCGACGGCGTTCCCAAAGGAGCATGGGCCTAGAATCAACTGCGACCCGCATCCACTGCGTGGGCATCCCATATAGGGGCAATTCCAACTTAATAGTTCAAAACAATTCATCACAATTATCATACCACAACTCATAATCAACTTAAAGCACTTCACACGTCATTCACATATTCCAATTACAACATTAATCTTTAAAAATCCAATTTCGATATCAAACTCAACATTTGAGATTTTCTAATTAAAATCCATATTTTCCTCAATCAACACTCAATTTGCATTAGCCATTCATCAATTTCAAATTTTAAATATACAGCGACGATCGGCACGAAATTCTAAGCAATTAGGGTCAAATTTTTTTTTCTCGAGTTTTTTTTATAAATAATATTTTAATGATTTTCGGAATATGATTTATTATTAAATAATCCAAAAATTTTGAACATTTATTTAAATCATAAATAAATTCATTTAAGTCACATTAAGGCTTATTTTAAAATAAACCTACTTAACACTTAAACTAAACATGCTTTACTTTAATTAAACAACTTAAGCTAATCCATATTTAAATGAACTAATCTAACAACCTAATTCCAATCAACCTAAACTAAACACACTTAAGGCATGATTAACCCGCTAATCGAGGTTTAGTGAGCTAAACTCACTGGAATTGCTTTCCAACGAGTCTCCGGCGAAGAGCACAACGATGCCGACGACAAACCTACACGGTTCAACACCAAATGAGAACTAATAGGATGCCAAAATGAGCTCGGAGGGTGGCGGAACGGCGGCGGAACGGGCGGAGGAAGACCGGCGGAGGCAGCTAGGTCTCGGGACGGCAGCTCACGGTGACGGGCGGTGGTGAAGGAGGCTCCAGCGATGAAGAACAACTGTTGCCTTGGAGACGACGATGCGGGATGCTCGGCGGACGGGAACGAGGCAGCTCGGCGCGGAACGGAACGGCGGGCGGTCGCGCGTGGGTGAGCGGCGACGGCGAGCTCCGGTGGCAAACGACGAGCGGCGATGGTCAAGCGAGCGAAGGGCAGACAAGCAGCTCGGCTTGGGCGGTTCCGCTGGTTTGCCCTTGCTTTTTCCCTCCCAATCTCTCCTCCCAAGCTTGAAGATGATGGAGACAAGGGGGAAGTGACATCCCACCTTTCCAAGGCCTCATCCTCACCTTCCACTTGTCACTACCCTAACCAATCTTGCCTCATTCATGACCTCATATGTGATGTCATCATCCACTAACTCCAACCTTCCACAACTTTAGTCCAATAGGTTCAATTTCATTTTCCGCCGGGGCCCAATTCTTGTACAATCCAATTTCATCAATTTCTTTTCCAATTGAACCCAAATTAAAGTCCATAATTTAATCCAATGTTCCTAATAAGATTTGTGACACACCATGACTTTCAATTTCAGAATTCAATCTTAATTTCACAGTTATTTCACTTTCACAATACTAGCGCATCCTAATCTACCGAGCAGCGTTTACAAATCTTTGTGCATTTGACTTGCGGTTAATCATTTCAAGCCACAACTTTCGGTTGTCGGGGTAATCTCAAGGTTTCAAATACGGGCACAAGGTACCCAATCGTTAGAAAAGTCGGCCTAGTGTAAGTCGGCAAGAATTGTGCGATCCGGTGGAATCACCCACATTTGATCACATGCCTCCGTCGAGCCAACCTATTTCCAATCTCTAATCGATTTTTATTTATGCCATAATGACCCCTATAGATTATCTTGGTCGAAAGGTCGCTTCTTAATCAAATTCTTGAGTCTTATGTATTAGAATTTCTTAAGGCTTCACCGGATAGACTAGTTTTCACATGAGTGGCCGAATCAAGGAAAGGAAATATATGCGTGCCAACAAAATGCCCGTCTAAATTTATTGAAATTAAAATTGGAAAATCAGGCTGTCACATTGATGCTCGGTTGATACCGGAAGAGTCGATGGATTTCGATTAACAAAACTAACTGAAATAAATTGGAAGTCCACATGTGGTCCATGATTGATGCATGTGTGATGCTTGAATTGATGCTGGCATCGATATCGAAATTGAGGCTTGCAAAAGCTGGTTTTATTTGATATGTATTATTGAGTCATTGCATCAATTTGAACATATGTTTGCATTAGGTCACTTAGTGCTTGAATGAGTTTTATATGATACACGCATCCCTCTTAGTGACTAGAATTATCGTAAGCCATGAATCTTTGGAGGGCTTGTTTTTATGTACTAACTCATTGTCTTTGATGCTTGAAAGCACATAGCTGATTGAGAACCCTTCATATGCATAAGTAAGGCAAGGCACAAACCTTGCTTGTCATGTCCCAATCTTCAAGCATGTGCCTATCCCTCAGTGGTCGATAAAATTTCGTGACTTCCCAAGACGAGTTGCTGACCTTATCATTTTATTGCACATGCGGAAAGGAATAACAAATCCCCTGACAATAACTATCTTGGGATAGAAAAGTAGGACATCGGATTTCCAAACAAAACATGCTAATAAAAACCAATCGAGTCATAAACAAAAGTCTACCAACACAAGACTTCAAAAGATCGACTCTCAAAAGGAATTGCCCTACAACATACTAGTCGGACACACACGCTGATCCTTTAGACTCCACCTTCACAGACTCTGGGGCTTCAATCCTCCACGACCACCTTCTAAGGACCTAAAAATGGTTAAACAATAACCAGTGAAACAATGTCTCAGTAAGTCCACCCTCTAAACCCCGATTAGGAGGGTAAAACACCTAAAACATCTTAATCACACCATCATACAATCATAGGGGCCTACCTTGGCCTCAGTTCTTTCCTGCAGGTTAGCACAATTCATATCACAATTTAACTATGGCTCACACGAGCAAGAATTACCAATACACATCAAAGCAAGAATCATAATTAAATCACTGCTCACACGAGAAAGAACTACCAATACAAATCAAAACAAGAATTACCGACACACGCCAGTCCATCAATTCAACTCAACATGCATTCCAATTAATTAACTATTACTATCTACTTGAGTAGTTTTATTCAACACACGCCGGGGAAGCATAATAATTACTGACACACGCCGGGGTTAAATAATAACTACTGACATACGACAGGGACGAATAATAATTTCTGACACGCGCTAGGGAAGAATAATAATTGCCGACACATGTCAGGAATGACTAATAATTACCGACACACGCTAGGAACGACTAATAACTACCGACACACTCCGGAAATTACTAATAATTACCGACACATGCCAGGAACAACTAATAACTACCGACACACGCTGGAAACGACTAATAATTACCGACACGTGCTGGGGTTAAATAATATCCATCGACACATGAGGGTTAGATAATAACTATTAACGTCCACCAACACATGTTAGGGACAGGTTCTCTTAACTATTAATGTCCACCAACACACGCTAGGAACAGATTCTGTTAACTTTCACATCATCATCAAACATAATTTCTAGGCATGTCACAAACCAACCTTATATCATCAATTATGCACTTTTCAGCAATCAAATTTTCAAGAACCATCACAAAGTCATAACTAGCCCTAACCGGCAGAATAGGCCCACTCGCATGTTTCCAAATTTAAATCCAGAAACCCAATCGAATGAGTTTAGAAAATTATCAAATTTGAATAGGTTGTAATAGACACATAAAAAAAATTATGAAAACACCTTAACTTAGATCATTCTAGATTCGGCCCAGTAAATAGCTCAACCCAGTACAAAAACTGTGTTTGTTTTCAAAAAGTATGTTTTCCGAAATTAGTTTGGTTTGAGAACGAAAAATTATCCATTTAATTTAAAATTTGAATATGTTAAACTAGAAGATGTGGTAAATAACTTTTATGAAGAAACCATTTTAAAATTCGAACCCTAAGAGTTGATAAAAACCTTTAGAATCATAAAAGGTCACCAATTCTAGTAAAAATTGAAGCTCTATTTGAAAATGATGGAGTTGATATCTCCTTTTTTTAAATCCCTTAAAATCTTGAGAAAAATGTATGTTGTAGCTGAGGATGTCTAAAACATTTCTCAAGAAGACAACAACCTCAAATTCATAACCCATTATGATTGACAGAAATGGCAAATGGCAAGGGTCCATAAACCGAAACTGCAGGAATTCTATTGGATTCGACTAATTCATCACCAATTGTACAAATCTCACTAATTAAGTTATTAATCCATTCTAAGGCTAATCTAAATATCTTAGCTTATCACTAATCCATACTTAAGGTAACCTAAACAACTCTTAAGTATAATTAACCTACTAAGTAAGGTTTAGTGAGCAAACTCACTTGTTCGGCGAACTAGTCGGTTCAAATCGATG
The DNA here is from genome assembly GCA_014182405.2 of Eucalyptus sideroxylon. Taxonomy (NCBI): domain Eukaryota; kingdom Viridiplantae; phylum Streptophyta; class Magnoliopsida; order Myrtales; family Myrtaceae; genus Eucalyptus; species Eucalyptus sideroxylon. Next base: position 27,583,073 of record CM024554.2, on the reverse strand, counting down.
GGAACGTGACGGGGGACGATCCTCTCCAAAGCAGGCCTAGCTTTTGGGGTTTGGAAGTAGGCCAAAACAAGCCAAGATAGTTGCTGGAAACCCACAAATTCCAGCTGCTATCTGGGGTCGAAAAAGGTTGAAACAAGAGCCGGTTGAGGCGATAACGGACTAAGGTGAATCGAGGAGGCTGAATCGGGTCCAAGCAAGCTCCACGACGGCTTTGGCCACGTCACACAGCGGCTGAACGACCTTAGCACAGCTTAAGGCAATGGCCGGAACACAAGATAGGTGGCTGGAGCGTAGGGTCATGCGGGTGCACGCACGGCGGGCGGTGCAGCAAACGGCAATGAGCGGCGCGTGTGGCGGGGGTGTCTGGTTCGGACGGCCTCCTTGCTGGTTTTCCTCTGGAGATCTAAAGCTCACAAGGTGCAACAATGAAGAAAGAAAGGCTGGTCTGCAACTTGAAGGAGGGAGGGAGAGATAAGGAGATAAGGGAGCCATCATGGCCAAATTTTCCCTTCCAATATTCCCTTGACCCATCCTCCACCACAACTGGGTTCCTAGGCCACAAATCAGCCACCCATGCTCCCATCTAGAAGGTTGAAGAAGTCCATAAGTTGAGGGGGTGGGGGACATACGAATTTCAAGCATTTTTCCTCCAAATAGGCACTTAATCCTTCTTAATTCAACACCATTTGGCACAGGGTACCAAAACGGCAGAAAAATTAGTTTAGTGTCGGTCGATGAGAATTTTGCAATTTAATGCGATCACCCACGTTTAATCACATATCTCAATCGAACAGACCTATCTTTGATTTCTAATTAATTTATATATGTGTCGTAATGATCTATGCAGATGAGCACGGTCGAGCAGCCATTCTGGTCGAATCCTCAAGTCTATTGCATTAAAATTTCTTAATGACTTCCTCAGATAGTTTAATTATCTCATGAGTGGCCATCTCAGAGAAAAGCACTATAGGCGCGTCGATGAAAGGCCCAACTTATCCAATTAAAATCAAAACCTGAAAAATCATGATGTCACATTGCTAATGATTTTCCATCGACAAGTGGGTGGTGATCTTATATCAGAGGATCGATGGCAAGACGTCCTCCTATAGGAGAATTAGAGATTTCTACTTACTGAGTCATCGACTCACTTTTGCTGTTTTCACTATTTCAGGTGTGGAATGGGTTAACCAACCCTACCACTCGTCCATCCCGGTCTTTCGATTGATATGGTTACTACCATGACAAATATAGTAGACTTAGAAGAGGACATCTTCCGATTGATATGGTTACCACTGCATGGGTCCAAGAAGGGATAGACGCCTTGGCTCCCCTTGTGTAGGAGGCCGGTGCCTCATTTTTTATGGGGACATTTTAGGTTCCATCTGAGGCCTCATCCTTATGGTGGATCCTACAGGAGCATCGTAAAAGAATGGCCTAGAATGGGGGTCATTTTTGGAGGAGCTTGATAGAAGAGCTAGGCTATCCTAGCCTCTTAATCGTCGATATGTGGTAATGAAAATAAGTAGCCCAAGACTAAGATAAATAGTAATCATAATAACTTTTGGTATATGTATATATGTATGAATATATGTTGCTTTTATTTGCTTAGCTTGTATACATGTTGCTCGAATTATTTGTTTGTGTATGAGGATTATTTTTAATTTGCTTCCGCATGTGTTTAATCAAAAATAAAATATTTTTGGGATGATCGACATGCCTAAGATGTCAATGTTGACCCATCGAGTCATGCTCTTGTACCAAAGGTGGGGCAGGAATGTGACAGGTACGGTCTAAGCAACAAAAGGAAAATATGAGCACATAAAGATTTGGAAATGTTTAAATGCAAGGGTGTTTGCGCTGCTGCGAGGAGATGGGGAGTACAGGTTCTATTGGCTTAGGGACAGGATGGACAAGGTTGTAGAAATCCAGGCTTAGGAGGGTGTACTCAATCTTGACCATATATTGAGTTAGAGAGAAGAGAGTGGTTTTGATTTCCTTAACATTAGCCTAAAGCTAGGCAAGGTTGGCAGTAGGAAAGGTAGATCTGTCCATAGTAAGAGATGGTGATCTTTCTAGGCTTGGTGCATGAGGGGCCATAGGCCATGTTGGTGCCTTAGTGTGCTTCTTCTTCTCTTGTTCGGTCAATTCAGTAAGTTTTTCTCTGATCTTTGCAACAGCTCTCTCATCATCTCCACGTCTCATAAGGATGATCTTTCCTTTCCGGTTGCCCATCCTTTGGAAGTCATCCTTAGCATCATCCTTAGCAATCCACGCTTAGGAGGGTGTACTCAATCTTCACCACCCAGAACTAGCCAATTCAGCCTAGTTTGAGTGGTTCCCAATTTGGTTGGTTTGTCTTTCTCATCCCTAAGATAGGTAGCATTCATGCTATTTGGAACAAGTGTGTATTGCTTCAAGCCTAATTTCAATTTTTGTATTCACAAGAGTTCCTTACTGTTATAGATAAAGCCAAATATTTGTTTTTAGGGGTTTTTTTGTCTTTTCTATTAGATTTCCTTTTAGGTTAAAAGTGGTACCTATATATTAGCGATGGCAAAAAAAAAAAACCCTAGCCGTCAAGACGCTAAAAAAAGGAAATAGAGAAGCAAGAAAAAGAGAGAAGAAATAAGTGAGTTTTTTCTTGATGAGGGTTCTCAATCTCTTTGTGCCATGATCTTGAGAAAAGATCGTCGTTGTATTCCAACTTTTTCCGAAGTTTAGTGGATTCGCAGAGTGCCTCTGCGTGGAGACGTAGCCCAGGTTTGGGTGAACTTCGATAACAAATTTTCTGGCGTGTTCATCTGATTCTGCTCTTTTATTACTATATTATGTCTGGTGAATTGTTTGCGATCGTTATTTTTCTGGAATCGACGTGAGATTTCGTAACAACTGGTATTAGAGCCCGGGTTGGCTAATCGAGAACATCGAGGGTTTTCAGTGACGTTCGATTGAAAGCAAACAGGATGGCAGAAGATAAAATCAGAATCGATAAGTTCAATGGAGAGGATTTCGGATGGTGGAAACTACAAATAGAGGATTATCTTTATCAGAAAGATCTCTATGCACCACTTGAGGGTTGGAAACCCGAGACGGCGGAAGTGGATCCAACAGCGAAGCCGGATGGAAAATTCTTGATCGAAAGGCGTTAGGTGCGATTCGTCTAGGGTTGACGAAAAAGACAGGGTACCACATCGCGAAAGCAAAAACTGCAAAAGAAGCCATGGATATTCTAACGAATATTTTTGAGAAGCCATCCACATCAAATCAGGTATTTTTGCTGAAGAAACTGGTTAATATGAAGTTATCTGATAGAAGTTCTGTGGCAGAGCATATTAATAGTTTCACGCAAGTCACGGGTCGATTGGAATCCGCAGGCATAAATTTAGATATGAAGCTTCAAGCTTTATTATTTTTATGTTCTCTTCCAGAAAGCTATAATACCGCAAAGTGCGGGAATTTCGAGCACCATGAAAGATGATTTAACTCTTGATGATGCTGTGAGTAGTATCATGGATGGAGAGATGCGAAGGAAAGTCTCGGGTGGAGATAATTTTTCTGCATCTACATCTTCAACAGCACTTGCAAAGTGGAGAACCGTGGAAGAAGTAAAAGTAGAGGAAATTTCAGCGGTCGTGGCAGATCACAATCAAGGGGTAAGAGACAGGTTGCAAAAGATGAGTGTTGGTTTTGTCACAAAACCGGACACCGAAGGTTTCAATGTGAAGCCTACAAAAAGAAGCAGCAAGATGAGAATCAAGGTGCTAATGTAGTTAGCGATAAATCTTTGCTAGATAACTTGTGTTTGTCTGCAGGGTTTGACTTGACAATAGATAAATGGTTTATTGATTCTGGCGCTTCTTTTCATTGCACCTCGCAAAGAGACATATTTGATGATTATGCTAGTGGAGATTTTGGACAAGTGGTTGTGGGAAACGGCCACATGTGTCCAATTGTTGGGAAAGGAACCGTGACTGTGAACATCTCAGGTGGAGGATGTCTAGTTTTGCGTGAAACTAGGCATATTCCAGAATTAAAGAAAAATCTGATTTCAACCAGTAAACTTGACCAAGAAGGTTTGGTAATAACCTTTGGCTGCGGAGAGTGGAAGATAACCTCAGGGGTAAAAGTAGTAGCAAAGGGAAAGTGTACAGGTACACTTTACAATATCAGTGATATGGTTGCAACTACAATGGCTACAGGTAATTTATCTACTCTTTGGCATTATCGTTTGGGACATCTTGGTGAAAAAGGTGTAAAGTAGTTACACTCGAGGAAATTACTTCCGGGTATACAAAAAGTTGAGTTAGATTTTTGTGAGAGTTGCATTTATGGAAAACAGAAGGTTGTTAGTTTTCAATTGAATGGGCGACAAAATAAAGGCTAGAAGCTAGAGTTGGTTCATACTGATGTATGGGGACCTGCTCAGGAACTCTCTTATGGTGGTAAGAGATATTTTGTCACATTCATTGACGATGCAAAAAAGAAAGACTTGGGTCTATGCTCTTAAAGAAAAATCAGAAGTATTCGGGATGTTCAGAATGTGGAAGACCATGGTAGAAAAAGAAACAGGTTATCAGATTAAAGCTTTGAAATCTGATAATGGTGGTGAATACACAAGTAAAGAATTTGCAAATTATCTGAGTCGAGAAGGTATACATGGGTTAAAGACTGTTCCTAAAACTCCTCAAGAGAACGGTGTAGCCGAAAGGATGAATAGGACTATTCTAGAACGTGCGAGATGCATGAGACTACACGCGGGTCTCCCGCTACACTTATGGGCTGCCACAATTGATACAGTTGTTTATCTTATCAACAGAAGTCTATCTAGTGCGTTGGATGGAGAAATACCACAAGAGCGGTGGTCAGGTAAGAAGATTAATTATTCACATCTAAAAGTGTTTGGTTGTATTGCATATGCTTTGATTGACAGGGAGGATAAGAAAAAGCTTGATGCTAAGTCCCAGAAGTGCGTCTTTATCGGATACGGTGGCGACGAGTATGGCTATAGACTTTGGGATTATGAGAATAACAAAGTCATCCGCAGTCGCAATGTGGTATTCCATGAAGAAAAGATGTACAAGAATCGTCAGATAGAGATAGAGCATGAGAAGGTAGTACAACCAGAGTATGTTGAATTAGACATAATGCCCGTGAAGATGTTTCCAGTAGATCAAAGTTCACCTGAAAGAGAGGTTCAAGATGAACCTATTATCAGTGAAGAGGTAGTTCAAGAAGAACGGAGTGATTCGGAGCAAACGAATGACCCTGAAATACTTGTCGTGAGAAGGTCTACACGTGTGAGAAAGCCAAAGGTAATTTTTGACCCATTAGCTAATACTGTTCTGAGCCATGTCTTATATACAGATTCGGGAGAACCGGAGACTTACGATGAGGCAAAGGCAGACACGTCTCACTTGCAGTGGGAGTGTGCTATGAAAGACGAGATGAGCTCGTTACTTCAAAATAAAACTTGGGAGTTGACCAAGTTGCCCACAGGTAAAAAAGTTCTATTGAACAAATGGGTGTACAGGATTAAGAATGAAGCAGATGGTAATATTAGATACAAGGCGAGACTTGTAGTCAAGGGCTTTTCTCAAAAAGAAGGGATCGACTACTCCGAGATATTTTCACCTGTAGTGAAAATGACATCAATTAGAGTTCTGCTAAGTATAGTTGCAGTGGAGGATCTTCATCTTGAGCAGTTAGACGTAAAAATAGCGTTTTTACATGGTGACTTAGATGAAGAATTATACATGGCACAACCTAAGGGTTTTGAAGTCAAAGGTAAGGAGCACATGGTATGTCGCTTGAAGAAAAGCTTGTATGGCTTGAAACAAGCTCCGCGACAATGGTACTTAAAATTTGATGGTTTCATGCAAGAAAAGGATTTGCACACCGTGAGTCTCGATCACTTTGTGTTTATTTTCGCAAATATGATGATGGTGACATTGTGTATCTATCTTTATATGTGGATGACATGCTAGTGGCTAGTTCCAATATGAAGAGAATCGTAGAAGTGAAAAAGATGTTATCATCACAGTTTGCTATGAAAGACTTGGGAGAGGCCAAGAATATTTTGGGCATGAAAATTATCAGGGATAGGAAAAATAAGAAATTATGGTTCTCGCAGGAAGATTATGTGAACAAGGTGTTAAAGAGATTTAACATGGACAAGGCAAAACCGGTTGCAACTCCTCTAGCGAATCACTTCAAACTTTCCAAGGATATGTGTCCAAGCACTCAGGCTTTGAAAGATGAGATGGCGGTAGTTCCATATGTATCAGCAGTGGGGAGTTTGATGTATGCCATGGTGAGCACGAGACCAAACTTTGCACAAGCAGTGGGAGTTGTGAGTCGATATATGCAGAACCCAGGTAGAGAGCATTGGAATGCAGTTAAATGGATATTGAGATATCTAGCAGGTACTTCCAATTACTCACTTTGTTATGGTGGTACATCTCTAGAGTTGCAGGGTTATGTAGATGCAGATCATTCGGGTGATCGAGATAATGGTAAGAGTACCACTGGATATGTCTTTACAATTGCAGGTACAACAGTGAGTTGGGTATCTCAACTACAAAAAGTAGTTGCTTTATCGACAACAGAGGCAGAATATGTAGCGATTACAGAAGCCTCCAAGGAAATCATGTGGTTACAAGATTATATGGAGGAGTTACATCGAAAACAGCCGGTCCAAGACACTTTGTGGAGTGATAGTCAAAGTGCAGTGCACTTAGCAAAGAATGCAGCTTATCACTCAAGAACTAGACATATCAAGAAGCGTTATCACTTTATCAGGTCAGCATTGAAAGATAATGAATTAAAGTTACAAAAGATTGATGGCTTGAAGAATCCAGCTGACATGATGACCAAGGTAGTAGACAGAGAAAAGCATATTTTCTGTATTACTACCATTGGTATTACTCCATGTTGATTGATAAGGAGTATCGCAGAGGCACAAGTTTTTCAACTACTATTTGTTGAAGAAGATGGATGCAAAGTTGCTTGGTGCTTGGGTATATTTGTCTTCAAGTGGGAGATTGTTATAGATAAAGCCAAATATTTGTTTTTAGGGGTTTTTTTGTCTTTTCTATTAGATTTCCTTTTAGGTTAAAAGTGGTACCTATATATTAGTGATGGCAAAAAAAAAACCCTAGCCGTCAAGACGCTAAAAAAAGGAAATAGAGAAGCAAGAAAAAGAGAGAAGAAAAAAGTGAGTTTTTTCTTGATAAGGGTTCTCAATCTCTTTGTGCCATGATCTTGAGAGAAAGATCGTCGTTGTATTCCAACTTTTTCTGAAGTTTAGTGGATTTGCAGAGTGCCTCTGCGCGGAGACGTAGCCCAGGTTTGGGTGAACTTCGATAACAAATTTTCTGGTGTGTTCATCTGATTATGCTCTTTTATTACTATATTCTGTCTGGTGAATTGTTTGCGAGCGTTATTTTTCTGGAATCGACGTGAGATTTCGTAACACTTACCTCATTCGCTAATATTAATATTTTGCTTCAATTGTAAACAAAATAACACATTTTTGTAATCTTTGTTGTTATAAAACAGAATTTGTTATGCAAATACAAACTAATGCTTATTGAGGAAGAAGGAGATTCACTTGTGTGACCGAGTCCCTATACTTTGAGTTTCTTTTCAGTTATACAAAATGTCTAATCAAGAATCTTATCCATGAAACTTGGCTGAAGCCAATTGAAGTGGCTGTCCAAAGAAGCCGAAGAGTAGTGGGAATCGAATATTGACCACGTGAACACCCACCGGGGGGCTGTAAATAGTGAATGGATTACTTTTTCTTTTTTTTTTAATTGTTTTATATGCTCCGAGATGGATGTTTACATAGATAATACGTCACTCACATCACGTTTCGGTGTGTTTTTTTATAGCCATATCAGCTGGATTTGGCCATATCTCATGTTGAAAAGACTGGATTAGAAAAAATGAAAGTTCATGGAGTAGTCATTTAGGAAGATGATGATAATACAAGGTTGAAACGTAAAAATTCTTTTCACAGAGAGAGGGAGAGACTTAGCCTTAATAAAAAGTTTGTGTGCAAAGGCTTTTAATGAGACATTTGTATCGGTTAATGGGGCAAAGTCCAATAAACAAATTTATTGGATCATTGGATCGACGTGCGTAGAATTATAGGGGCGGGGGAGTCTTATGTACGCTAAGGTCCAGCATTTTTGCTTATGGATTTCTATTTTCTAAGAAAGTTAGTCCTGCATTGCCCCGCTCGCATCCGTTGAGCATGTTCGTCAGGCTCCGCGAGACCAGAACATCGAAATTTGCTTCACCAGCGCTTTCCAAAATGCAAACATATCATTGTTGTTCCGTGCAAAACGTGTCCACAACTTTTCCGATAAATGTCCGGCCGGTCCACAATGAGGGGCATGATCAGCCATTTTAAACAATCTAAGCTTCTTCATCTTTTTGAACGAGTCTGCATTCACAATCAAGTCTTCTACATCAACTTTATCTAGTTTAATGCCTTCAATGCAATCTGTTCCCTGTTAGAGTGAAGTTAAAATTATTACGCACATTGGGAGCACTTGAAAATAAGTAGATATCTGAACCCTTCCAAAGAGTAATGAGTCTAAGAATAATGTTTAAAATTGTTTTAAAACCGTGCTAGTAGGAAACCCATTATGACACTAGCAGTTTCTAAATGAAAATACATTCATCTTACGATGAAAGAACAAATGAGAGGATTTTATATCAAGTTATACAATAATCAGTTCGACAGTAAACACCATTTACAAAATGAAGAGGGAAAATTGCCCAATAAATCATAAACCTATTACCTAGCAGTTAATTCAGTCATAAATATTTCTATCGTGTCAATTTAATCCTCAATCTTTTGACAATTTGCCAATTTAGTCATAAAATTTTCAATTATATCAATTAAGTCCTAAACATTTTGATGGTTTGTTAATTTAGTTTTAAAACTTTTGACGATTTGTCAATATAGTTTTTTTTTTCTGCCAATTATCCAAATAATAGGTTTAGGACTAACTTTTTTAAAATTTCCAAAGGTTTAGGAATAAATTGTCACAATTGAAAAGTTTAAAATTAAATTGGTTAATCTCATAAGGTTTAGGACTAAATTGGTACTATTGAAAAGTTTAGGATTGAATCGGTTGCCATACAATAAGTTTAAAACTTTTTAAACAATCATCCCAAAAGATTGTAAACTCTAATTGTGAAAAATAAAAATTGCATTTGTCTCTCTTAAGTATGCAATCTAAAGTTTTCACACCAAATAAAGGCTAGTAACAAAAGGATTTCGGGACATTCTTAAACTCTTACCACGTTTTGCCTAATCACTTGTAGAGCATCCTCATGACACCATATTCGGCTTCGCTTGTTGGGATTTTCAGGGCACTCTTGAATCACAATTTGTCTACCCATTTCTTGAAGCAAATCATGCATCCATATATTGTTATTGTCATCAATGCATATAAGCGACTTTTGAGCTAGAATCTCAATCCCACTAGTGGCATAAACACTGCATTGATCTAGGGACTTGATGATTACTTCTTTGTCATATCCATTGAGAAAACATGCAATGTCGAGGAAAATCATTCTCTCATTGGCCTCTAAGCCATCAATAACAATCCTCAATATGTCATGAACGTCTTCTTGAGATATTTCTTTCAATCGATCAAAAGCTCTTTGCCATTCTTTAACGCTTTTGCCACTCAAGAAAGAACCCATCACAATCAGCACCAAAGGAAGGCCTTTGGAGAAACTTGTGAAGCAGTTTGAGAGCATCCTATAATCATTTTTTGGATAACTTTCTTGAAATGCATTCCAACTAAAAAGTTTGAGAGCTTGATCATCATTCAGTGCTCTCGCCTCGTAGATATTACTGCATAGATCTCCAATTAAGGTTTCTTTGTGTCGAGGGATCAAAATGACTCTACTTCCCAAGCCTAAGTTCAAGGCCTCGATTAGGTGGTTCGTTGGCTTCGACAACCCTACAACATCATCAAATACCAGCAGAACCCTCTTGTTGTTAAGCTTACTCCTCATGAAGTTTATTACTTCATGAACATTATTGCAAAACTCTGAATCTCCATCGCAGAGATTGTCACCAAAAAGGTCTCCTGCATTTTGAGGAGGCCCTCAAGGCTTGATATATCCTTCACATTCGCGACAAAGCAACTCCGATCAAATTGATTTGCAATTCGGTGGTAAAGAGCTCTCCCAAGTGTAGTCCTACCGATTCCCCTAGTGCCAGAAATTCCCAGGATTCGGACCTCCTCAACCTCTAATTGGAGTAAGGAGAACAAGGCTTGTACCTGAGCATTTAACCCAACTGGATGGAAAGCAAGCTGGGCCATGTATGAGCAGCTAAGTCTCCTTGAGATTTTCTCCACAACAGATTGGATGAATTCAGCTTCAAGTCTACAAATTGTCAACAATAAAAGTCATGACACTGATTATTTGTTCTAATTCAAGATAAAGAAAAGATAACTCTCGAACTCAGAAGTATTGTCCATCTAATCAAATTTACTATCCATATAATAGAAAATATTGACTTGTGAGAGATTGATATGTGCTCTCATAGTAGTGGCGCATCCCCCTCTCTTTCATGTTTTGGCTTTCCTTTTTTTCCTTGTTCTTACTTTTGGGAAAAAAATCCATCCTGCTAATTTTTAGTTGATTGAAAATGATACATTTCTGTAGGAGTTTGAATATGTCACACCTTTCTGACCAAAAAATAAAAATAAAAATAAAAATAAAAGAATATGTCAAACCTTTTCCCAAAACATTGACTATATCCTTCTTGAAAAATTCATGTTAATTATGAGACTAAAATATTTAAAAAGCCTACTTTTACTTTTAGGATAAAGTATGTTAATCAGACATTCCAATTTTTCATGTGTCAACGATAAAATATGCCATATCTCAGCAAGATATCCGTGAAGATCATTAGCTTTTAAACATCCACTTCATTGATCAAAAGTTTTAGTTCAATGTTATGTTAATGTCAATTGAAATTTGACTTAAGTGTCAAGATTATATTTGTTAAATTATTTTATATATTGAAGATCACCCTATAACCAAATGATAGGTAGGCAAATACATTTTTTTTCCACTAACTGTAATTCTTCATAAGGAAACACTCAAATGACTACTTCGTACATCTAAATAAGTCAATCTCTAAAAAAACTAAAAGATAACTACTTTTTCGTGAGATATGGTCCAGCCACTTCAGAAAAGAATATGCAATGACTGGACATTTAGAACCGTACACCGATGTGAATTTCATGTTCAACTAATTTTTTTAACAAGACAATGTATAAAAGTTCGCCAATGTAACGATAAAGTGAAATTCGAGAGTTATATCCATTAATCTATTTCATGAGCCTTTTCTATGTGTGTAACATGGATTTCTTAGGCTAGCATTCTAGTATTATAATAAGCAGAATGACCCGAACGTGGGAGGACCAGAATCTCTTCTTTTTGTGCGTTCCACCCGGAGTGTTCGAGGGAGCACTAGCCAAGATCAAACTTTCATCTGAAATTGACTTGATTATAAACAGTTTCATGAAATGCATTTTGGCTTTTAATAATAATGTCTGAATTAGTTTCGGAATAGGAGCAATTTTTATTGGTACTCTTAAATCTCCACGGCACATAATCATATAGATATTCATGGAGAACACTCATTTCGCGAAATTTTACATGTGGATTAATGAAATTTCAAGATTTCTCATACACATTGGCATATTATCATCATAGAAAATCTAAATCGTGCAAGAGAAAAGCTTGACTACATGAAATAGATGTGTGTGCATGCTGGTTTAAGCCATGGGTTGCTTCAATTTTCCTTCTTTTTGAATTTAAATCTCTCCCTTTTTAGATCTACTTTGTTTTTCTACTCGGATTTGGTCACCACTGGATCTTTCATCGATTCAGTTCGGCACTGGATTGATTAATTAGGGTTAGCTGACTGACTTCTCAAGTTGAGTTGACATTGAACCGGTTGTTTAACTTCTTCCCATGACCCCCAATTCTCTTTTTTGTTGAGGGGTCATGTGTTTGGACTCTATTGCTCTTTTTCCCCCTTGGCCAGGGATCATTTTGATTAATCTGGCTTTTGTAAGTTCGATCAGTACTTTTAACAACCACGAGAGAATTAACATGTAAGAAATAATTTCCAAACGAGTATTACATTATTGTACGATAAATCTATCTTTTCAAACACCCAGCAAGCTCTTTGGAGGTCAACATTCCAAAGATATCGATTCTTGGTTATGCATGCGTGTAAAAAATCTTTTATATATGTATCAAACAAGACAAAATCTTACGGCTAATCGTTTAAGTAACAAATTAGAAGAAGCAGGATAGATATAAGAAGATGAAAAACATTCTCCACGAAAAAGAAGTTCCCCTATAGAAAGATTCTCGGACAGACAAGCATATAATATAGAAAGTTTTGAGAGAGAGAGAGAGACTCAAGGCGAGGCTGAACTTTAATACTCTTAACTAGGTCCAGCAGTCAAAACAATACGAGAAGCATTCTTTAAAACCCTCCGACCAAAAAGAGAAACATTCTCCAAAACCCTAGCTAGGTATCGCAGTCCAAACAACAAAAAGATTGACAGCGACTGATTGCAGAAAGCTAGGGTTTGGTCGTGCAAGATATTGCCCATTTTCGTCCTTTTGAATACTGAGAAAGCGAGGGGACTTGTGACAATCTTCGATAGTGAAAGAAGCTCGTACGCTTTGGAATTCACCCATAGGTAAGGTTTTCAACAATGGGACTCAGAGTAAGTGAGACGAATAAACTTTATTTATTTATTTATAAAGGGTAAGAATATATAGCTTGAACCAATAATTACAAAAGATCCGGTACTACAAAATTTGCACTCAACAAGATAACAGGACTGAGAAAAATAAACTTGTCTGTTTGTCTAGTACAAAATGTGATGAGAGCGTTACACCTGGATAAAAAAAGGGACATCCATCAATTCTTTTTATTTTCCTTAAGGCTTAACAGAAGGGGTCATCTATCGTTTATTCAGCTGAACACTTTTGCTATATATGGAGGAAATCAGTATGGGCTGGAACATATGCTTTTGGGTTAAAATCTGATAAACACTAAGAGAAAAAAAAGGCTGTTATAGAAGATAACAGACAACGTCAAGGAGTGTAACTTTAACAATTGAAATAGCACAAAATGTCGGTATTGTTTCCCTGCAATCTATAAAAATTGAAAATGTATAAGAAAAGATGCTGCAGTGTCAATGTCAAGTCTCTTAGATGAGCCAAGCAACTGAGTTGGAGTCCTACTCCAGGATTGTTCGTTTCCCAGTTAAAGGATTCCAACCATTTCCATATATTCCGACTGCCCATAGACCAAAAGATTGGGCTTTAAGAGAAAGTTTTGTTGCCTTGTGGACAAAATAAGATACTTCCTTGGGGAATCGTCTCAAGAAAACACTCAAGAAAGAGAGAAAGTTAGTACCTATTTTCAAGAGACCAACCAGTGAGATTACCGGCTTTGCGGAGAGCTTCTCTCCACCTTTGGACCTTGTCAGCGTTCTCCTGCGCTAAACCCTTCTCATTTTGGCCAATCCGCTTGAATGGTCCGGACTGCTCGCGCATCTCTTTGGGGTCAACGTCCATGAAAATGAGGAATACCAGCTGGCCTTTCTTTTCCTTGCACTCGAGGATCTTATCCAGCTCGTCCAGGCACCATGGCGAGGAGGCAAATGTCTGAGAGATGACCACGATGGCGCTCCTCGAATACTCAATTGCTTCATTGATTGTGGGTGCAATCTCTAGTCCTCTTTCCAGACTGTGATCAACGAAGACCCTTATCTTGTTCCGCTCAAGAGCATTGTGGAGATGGCTCACGAAGTTGCGCGTGTCGGCCTGTTTATAACTGATGAATGCATCGTGAATCCACCGGGGGATAGAGGGGGGCGGAAAGAAGTGTTGTGGCCTGGTTGTTAGGCTATGTTTGAGAGAAGAGAAGTGGAGGGGAAAGAAAGAGGGCAAAGAGATGGGAGGGGATTGCAGTTGGAATTGCGATGCTCTCTTGTTTCTGACGCTTGGATACAATGGAGGAGAAGTAAAACGTGTGAAAAACTTGCTGTTGAGTTGGCCAAGCTGGATCATCATCTTACTAGAATTTGCTATCGAAAGACCCCCAGAATCAAAGTAAAGAAATAACTCTACGGAGTTCATCCACAATGCAAGCTCCTTTTTTTACCTATTTATAATGGAAATTCAATTTTTGAGCCTCTCTCTCTCTCTCTCTCTCTCTCTCTCTCTCTCTCTCTCTCTCTGGCTCATTATAATATGAATTTTTCCGCAGTGCGCCGACAGCGGAGAGCTCTTTTTGACATTACTCCGCCGCCTTTAAAAATAGGAATCGATTCCTCGTGGGAAAATTAAGTCCATCCGCTTTGACTGCCTTCGGCCTATCTATTTAGTTATTTTTGTAAGAAGGATTCTTGGATCGGGCGGAGCTTCTATTTCCGGCGCATCGAAGTCAAAATCTATCGACATATTTCTAGGCAACTAAGAAATTGGGTTATATGAAGGAGGACTCCCATTTGGCCTCTGCCTATAGAAGCTCCTTTACTCTCTGCCTTAGCCCTAAAAAAGATTATCGATGTAAGTAGAAAGATGTAAAGAACTGAATGTGCATACTGTCCACTAGAATTAACTGATTGTTGGATCTAATTATTAGAGGATTCTTAATACATTTTCATGAGTCAAATTCGATGTGTAAGTACAGAATCTTACACTTTCATTTGACATGCTAAAGAATTACGTATTTTGAATCCATGTCAATTTATACCATTCTCGAATTTATCAATATCGATATTCCTCAACATGTCAATCCATGTTTGGAGTTACCATTCTTCAATCCATGTTGAAAAAAAATGCACATGTAGTGAATTCTTTCAAGTTGATTCCATGGTTACGTGACCATTGCATCAATATTTCACTACGAAGTATGTCATAATCACAGTGCATCAGTTATATACGGAAAATAAATATTTGGCAAAAAAAAAAAAAAGTGAAATTCAGTTGCTTGAACGTGAAATCAGCCAAAACTTAGTTGTCATTTCTCAAATTTACCAATTCAAAGGAATGTCAGCATTTCTACCACCTATGTATTCCTTTCCCTCTTTTACGAATTATTAAGTATTATGTCTGTATTATTTTGGAGCAATATTGACCTATCAATAGAGTTTGGTAAACTTCCCATGAAGTTTTCTATTCTTGAATAATATCACGGCGTGGATTTTTTGGCTTTTGTGATTCCTTCTAGAATGTGCCCATCACAAGTGGAGTAATCTGTGGACCCGTCACTAATTGGAAGTGACGTCATCCTACCGGGTGCTCTTTGAGAACATATTTGAAGGTATTCTCTTGGGCTTTATTAACATGACAGTTTTGGGTTATAAGAATAATAACATATTGGAAATAACAAATTCATGAAAGAGTGGACCCCACAATAATTTATAATTATTTTTATTTATTTTTCATGTTTTAGAATAGACTATTGTTCTCACAATAGATTAAAAGTTGTCGTCCAATCATTTCTCTTCTTGGGCTTTGCTAACATGAAGTCTTTGGGCTAGTGAAAATAACAGTATGTTGGGAGCTACAAATTTTTTAAAGTGTGGATCTCACAACAATTTATAATTATTATTTTTATTTTTTCGTGATTTAGAAAAGGCTGATATTTTCATAATAGATATAAAAAAAATAGTCACCCAATCATTTTTCTATTTTAGCTTTGTTAGTATGATAGTTTTTTTAGCTATTGTGAGAGTAATAGCATGTTCAAAGTCACAAATTCTTAAAGGATTAGACTTCACAATAATTTATAATTATTTTTTATTCATTTTTTATTCAGAGTAAAATATTATTATCACAGTATGTTAAAGACTGCCACTTAATAATTTCTCTAATTTTCTTTTTTTTTTTTTTTTTTTTGGTTTCTAATTAATTAAAAAAAAAAAAAAAGATAAGAACAAGACCGCTTGGAAGTCAATTGCTCCATCGTTTGCGCTCCAAGACAAATGAAATTTATGGAGGCAAGAACATTCCGGCCCACAACTTGGAATGCAGAAAAGGGGGAGAAGTGATTCTTGATTATAAATAACCCCACAATATCTTGCAATGTGGGCACAAAAGAAACACGGCAAAGGTCAATTGTGTGAGAATATAAAACTGTATTATATTTGAGATGATTGATCTCTGTCTACAGCTTCTATTTATAAGAAATGGTACAATATTCCTAGGGTTCTTGATATGAAAGGCGTATACAAATATAGGCGCGGCTAAAGGGATATATACAGATCAAGAATAAATCAGAATAAATAAAGGAGTGATTACTAGAGATCTACTAAATATCATGAGCGATTGTTAGAGATCTGCTGAATATTAGGTTCCACATTTGGTGTCCTTTGACAAAAGGATAAGAAAAGTGCAGGACAATGGACATGGGAGGTGACGTCAGTATCTTTTTTGAATGGTGGGCTCTCTAGTTTTATATATCTATACACACACACACACACATATATATATTTGGTCGAAATGGGCTCTTTAGTTTCACACATGGGGGGAGAGACCAAAAGCAAAACACGTAGGAAGCAGAGAAAGAAGTCAGAGAAGGACAGTAGTAACTCCAGTTGAGCCAGTGGCGGTGTGGTGGCGTGGCGGCCACCCGACACACCGGCAAGGGGCCAGCATCCCTCTCCGGACTCAGGTGAATCCAACGTGGCCCTCGCCACCATTATCACGTGTTGAGGAAGAAAAATGATAAACACAAAGTGAATGTGTGTGGCTAGTGATCCGGGCGAGGGAGTGATCCTTGCCACTTGCCAGAGGGGTTTGGCCCGTGACCCTCGCTTGGATCTGCAGCGAGAGGTTCACAACCCATGTCGTCGG
Organism: Eucalyptus sideroxylon; assembly: GCA_014182405.2. Taxonomy (NCBI): domain Eukaryota; kingdom Viridiplantae; phylum Streptophyta; class Magnoliopsida; order Myrtales; family Myrtaceae; genus Eucalyptus; species Eucalyptus sideroxylon. The sequence goes on along the minus strand of CM024554.2, from coordinate 27,566,138 downwards.
AAAACATCGAAGAGGCCAGCAGTGCTCAGGCACTAGGTGGTGGTTGTCGAGAAGCTCAAGGACTCGAAGAGGACATGTTCGTGGCATCATGTCGAAGAAGATAAAAGAACAAAATCTGTGGCTTCTCTAGAAGCTCGTGAACGAGCGCAAAGGCAAGCGAAGAAATTTCATGCGACGCTGAAGGCAGATCTCCAGAATAAATATCTATGAATTAATTTTGTTCGAGGTAGAGAACGGATTAGTGCAAAAATGAATGCAATCTCCACTCTCTGGAGCGCTGTTCAAAGCTTTCTTATCCTGAATATTATTCAAAGCTACATGATGGAAGCAAATGCACTTTTCCAGAATATTTTCTTTTTTGTCAGTCTCTGAAATTCCGAAGTCAGTTATTTTCTTTACTTGCAATATATAACAGTTGGCTTTTGATGTCTTGAGAATATAGTTGGGTACCGACAATATTTTTTCGAAGGTCCCACTATTGTTAATGGAATAATGACTGAAAGTTTTTGTGTCATACTAAGCAACAATGAGTAATCAATGACCTACTTATTGCTTGACTTTTATTTTTTTTTTTTTATTTAAAAAAAGTGTTCAGACAAATTCAGGTGCCCGTAGAAAGCGCAAATTTAGATGAAAAGGAACTTTTTAATGGTGGCACAGGAACTGATGTTTAGAAGCAAAAGGATGCGTCGTGCTTTTAACTTTTCAGTTAGGCAAAAAGCTAAGGAGACGCGCCTAGCGCACCACTCCACCAGAACCTGTAATTCCTATTATATCTTGTGGTTTCAAAGGATTATAATCAATCATTCTAGCTAAATTTTGACATGAACTTCTTCAATTTACACTTACAAGATAGACCAAATACTGAAAAGGCACAACTGGAGATCTGCACATTTCTGCTTCAAATAAACCCCATATTCGACATTGCAGCCGCCGCTTGTATCCACAAACTGAGCCAAACACTCCCAATGAAGGAGCCAACTTCGAAAAAAAGTAGCTGTGAGATATAATTAGAAATTTCTCATTCTCTAGGATAATTTTCTAAATTGAAGATATTTGATGACTATTTCTAACATGCATCATGAAACCGATACTTCTCCTGAACTCTTTTTTTTTTTTTTTTTTTTTTTGGTAAATAACTTCTCCTGAACTTTTATTGCCATCTATAACCAATTTTGTTTTGCTGGTTCTGGCACGTGGCATAAAATTTACACGTTGTATTTACTATATAAATGCCATTAAAAAAAATTGGAACCATTTCGATACTATTCATTGACTTGTATGCATTTTCATCAATTTCAATGCCACAAAAGTTTGATGCTTTTGACTGTTGTGATTCCTTTTGGTGAATCACAATTTGCGTGGCGCTCTCATTTCACTTTGCTCCCACGTATCGACAAAGTTCAAGAAACAATTCTACTAGTCTCAATAGACAAATAAAATCTACAAAGATTTAGTTATTACCAAAATTTTAAGCCGTGGAACATTATGTTAGTACTCACACAATGCAATTAAACTAGACTCATAACAAAGTTGGGGAAACATTGACCTAATAACAAATCAAAATTTCAAGAATAGGGTTAACACAGCTTGATGATTGGCTGTATACGGTGAAATCTGACCCAAGAAGCGCCATCAAGTTCGACCAAACAGCTGCAACCCTCTGGAGCATCTGGAAGGACTAGAATCAATGTATCTTCGGCCAACGCCCCCTGCAACCGCAGCAAACACTATTCAAGGCCGTCGCATTGCATGAAAACCACATCACATGGAACCGAAAATCAAAAGGAGAGCAGGACAGAGCGACCCAACCTCATAAATGGCAACCCCTGACTCCAGATTCACTGAAGATCAACGTCAATGCATCCTTTGCTCCAAACGATGTAGCTGAATCAGAATCCAGGGAGTGCAAGGGAGTGGACGAAAACAGGGGAGCTATCGCCTGCATTTGCCGAGACTTCAGGGGTCGTCTTGTCGACGGCTTCACCAAGCTGGTGGCGGCTTCCTTGGTGGAACAGGCGGAAGCCCTTGCCTTCCTCGAAACCCTAGATTTTCTCTCAAACCGAACTCATCTAACTCTGCAAGTACACTCTAACTGCCTTGTGCTCGTGCAAGCCATTAAGTCTTCGACGGAGATGTGTTGGGAAGTGAAGACCATCGTGGACCGGGCCAAGACAAAATTGAAGGAGCTTTCGGGCCTTTCTCTGGCCCATTGCAGCATAGACTCGAACAGACCAGCTGATTGGCTTGCAAAAGCCCATAGATCTAACTATCTTTCGTCAAATTGGTTATCTAGCCCTCTACCTGCTCTATTTGATCTATTATGCGCTGATGCTTTTGATGTATGTTGACACCTAAATTTTGGCGACCCAGTCACTTACTTATTACATAAAAATCAGGAATTAATTTTTAACCTATAAAAATTGCATAACATATAGTTTTAGGAGCATTTCTTTTATTACATTTGCAATTGATCAGCCACGGAGGATTTGAAAGTCACGAGGAGCTTCTAATAGTAGGCCATGATCTTTGCATGATCGAGAACAAAGGTGGCTGGACACCGTTCCCCTACGCGGCCAGCAAGCGTAGGATCAAGTGGAGAATGATCAGTCCGATGCGCCCAAGAAGTTGTCGAAGATGGAGATGCGAATGACCTTGTACGATGACAATGGGAACACAATCTCACAGCGGGCTGCGGCTTGAAACATCTCCAGTCCACTGGACGAAAAACGGGGTCAAGCTCATTGAAAGGTTATGATGACCGCACCCTCTTAATGCCAGAATTTTAATTCTGTTAAGTGAAAGTTTTGACCCATTGACCCATGCAAAAATTCTTTCAATTTTGTGTGGGCACACGAATTTCAGTAATTAAGGAAAGGAAGGATGCGGTGGAAACGAAAGCTGGTAGAGAATAGGAAAGAAAAGGGATACGAGTGAGAAAGTTGAAAGAGTCAATATATTGGTATATTATTTCTTGTTTTAAAACAAGAAAGAGTGCACCATCAAAGAAATCGCACGCATCCATAAGCTTGAGCAAAGGGAAACGAATTCTCTGCATCAACTCAAAGACAGAGAAAGAAATATTGTTGGATATGCCCATGGATCTATTCACGGCAAGAAAGGGGAGAAATCGACAAAACTTGCAAGCTGATATTCAATTTGAAGAAATAAAATCAAAAGGGAATATTCAGCACGTATTCAATCGACTTGGAGCTGCCATATTATAAATAGAGCAGTAAACTGAGAGAGACGGGGGAAAATTTTTGGTTTGGGAGCAATATATAGAGAAACACACGTGAGAAAGAGTAGAGAGAGAGGGAAGTCCCGACCAGCTCTTGGCCGAGGCGATCGTCCAAACCGGCGCCCACTTCACGGCCAGACCTCTGGCCGTGCGTCTATCACCAACATCGCCGTATCATATCGCTGCCCTATTGAGCCGTCAACGATAATCAAGCTGCTCCTTGCACGCGTGCCACCTGAAAAGTCAATCGTGTTCGAGCTGCTGTGCTTGACTACGCTGTTGCTTTGGTTTCGTTATTGCTGTGTGATGGCGCCGTTGCTCCCTGACTCGTCGATTCTCCATCGTTGAACGCTACTCCACCGAGTTGGCGGTCTTTTGTGTTTTATTTTCAGGTTCCTGCGAATCCCAGTGTCACTTGCGTACGTCACATTAGTGACCAACCCTGGACATTCAAATCTTCACGCCAACAACGCTCCTTTTGCTGTTCAAGTCTTCTGGTGGACGTCCCCTTGCTGTGTTGGTCAACTTTGTGACCTTGTTAGGCCAAATTAGCACGTCACCTTGAACCGCCATTCGTCGTTCGACCGAACTTCACAACGTGGTCCACGTGGCACCAAATATTAGGTAAGAACCTCTTTTAATTCGATTTTCATATATCCCTATTGCCTAATTTATGGGATTATCTTGTATGAATATTTGAATGATACCATCATATCTACAAAATATTGATCAGCCTTTTAAATTGGGAAATCTTCCTAATTTCGCAACGTACATATGATTGACGGTCCGATTTCATGCTCGAAATACGACCCGCAATCGTACGGCAAAATCACCAATCCGATCTCACGCTCGAGATATGATTCGTGATTTTAATTAAAAATTGGCCAATCCGATCTCAAGCGCGAGATATGATTCGTCAATTTGTTTCCCAAAATTAAATGGACGTGGATGATGTCTTGCTTGATTTGGTGCCATGTTATTCTTGATGCTTTATTTGTTTGCTCCCGTAAAAGAAAATATATTTGAGTTAGATGCATGTTAGGATGTTACTTGTTTTAGATTATTTTGCATGTCTAGAATAGGAAATTTATTTATTTCGAATTTTCGAAAACATAAAAAAAAAAAAAAAAAAATTAGGATGTTAGATTTCTGCTTCACTAGTCTAAATTGCATGTTTAACTATTTGGCAATTATTAATTTCGAAATTCAAAAAAAAAAAGGAAAAAAGAAAACACAAAAGGTCATTATGCATACGTCATATAGAATTAGTTTCATACAATGCACGTCATTTAGTGATTTTTGTTAGATGCATTTAATTAGAAATTGCCCGTCATTAGAATTAGGTGATTATATTAATTTAGATTGCATATTTAAGTGTTACATTTCTTTAATTTCGAATCTCATAGAAAATACAAAAAAATTATTTAGAATAAATCATCTCATGCTTAGGATAGACTACATGCTTAGTTATATCATATTGCTTAGGTCATATAGTAAGTCATGTTGCTATGTCATATTATTTCATGTTAAATTAGTGGCATGCATTGCATATTGCATGATTTTCATTAATTAAGTGAAAACAAAACAAAATTGCGTGTTAATTAGAAATCATATTTAGGACTGCTGATGTGAATTCTGAACTAACAACGCAGATGCTTTCGTTGCTATGAGGTAAGTCCTGCAATTTATTCATTTGCTTTCTTGAGTGTTAAATTGGTAGTTTGTGCACTTGCATGGTCACCTCACATGTTAAGGAATTAAAATCAATTCAAGTTGCTTGCCAAACAATTTTTTTCAAAATAAAAGATAAAGGTACCGAAAGGGCATTAGAGAAATCTAGTGTAACCAAGTCCCCGTACCCATGATCTCTGGTTCGCAAGTGTAAAATAATTCTCCCGTTATTTTACTTGGGTTTCTAATCGACCCAAAAAATAGATTAGTGGCTTTGAAAATCAATTGCATGTTAAAAACTCGAATCTAAGTCGCGAAAAAGTTAATAGTAGTCATTTATTTGTATTTCCCTCAAACTTGGCTAAGTAAATTAATAGTAGTCATAAAAAAAAAAAAAAAAAAAAAAAAAAAAAAAAAACATTGACCTAATAACTAGAAATTTAGTATTTCTCATTTTCTAGCCGCAACACTAGAAATAAATCATTCATTTGGAAGGGTTTTATTGGAGATTTGGACATGCTGTAAGATGAACCAAAATGGATGATCGTGATAATTTTCTAAAAAGTCCTAACTTATTCTATGGCAGCTTATTCAGCTATTAAAATTTCAATTTTGCCAACTTAATAACAAATATTTTTTAACAATCTATCAATTTCACCATTTCGACCAAAATTGATTGGAATTTGGCACATTGACGGAATTTCTTTTGTCTTACAAAAGGAAGAGACAGTCCCTCTGAACAAACAAACCTAGCTCACCACCTATCACACCCCCATTCCATCCTTAGCACATGAGCATGATTTGGCAGGTTAGCATCAACGACCCAAGCAACATCGAACGTCTTGAAAGTCTTTTATCTTTAGTTAAGCACATATGATAGCAATCATAAACAATCCCAGTACAAATAAACATGGAAGCCGGGCAAGACATATGCAAGCCAAACAAATAAAACAACATATTCATATACATATTCACATATCAAAAGCTATTTTGATTACATGATCGTCCTAGTCTTGGGCTACTTATTTTCGTTTTCATATATAGTCAATCAAAAGGGTTGGGATAGCCTAGCTCCTCTACCGAGTTGCTCCCAAAAGCAGCCTCCATGCTAAGTTCATTCCCTTCTTGGACCTAGGTTCACTCATCACGTGAGAACAACAAGAGTGAGTCGATGACTCATAAGTAGAAATTCATAATTCTCCTATACGAGGATGTCTTGCCATCGACCATCGGATACAATATCACCACCCACTTGTCGATGGCAAATCAATGGTAAGGTTCATGCCTTCCCTTGCTTATTCATATGAAAGGCTCTTAACCATCTATGTGCTTTCAAGAATCAAAGATAATAAGTTAGTGCATATAAACAAACTTTCCAAAAGTCCGTGGCTAATGATCATTTCGGTCACAAAAAAGGGATACGTGCATCTCATGAAACTTGTTCAAGCACTAAGTGACCTAATTCAAATTGATGTAAGGATTTAACAATACATATCAAAACAAATCCAGCTTTTGCAAACATCACACATGTATCAGTCATGGGCCACACGTGGACTTTTATTTTTCTTTTTCAGCATCATATTAGTCGAAATTAATCAACTCTTCCAGTAAAAACCAGGCATCGGTGCCCCCCTTCGCAACCGGCATCATCCTGATCTCATTATCAGGATGGCATCTAGGGCGACCTCCAGGCATCGGCCTCACCCGAGCCGACATCATCCACGATCTCAATATTAGAATGACATCCGAGGCTTTAACCCAACCTATGACATGGCATCCCCCAACATCAGCATATAAGTCCATTGTGTGTCCATGCATCTCAAGCATCAACTAATTCATTTTATGTTTAAACTTTTAGCCAAATGAAAGGCTCGAAGGCATGCCGTGCAAGGTAAACTAATGAACGACTCTTGTATTTTATTAAATCAAACTCATGCTGAATGTGATTCGAGCTTGTAACCTTGACTTGGAACCATTCGCTCAAGCTTTAGCATTGTCCATGGTCACTGAGACCTTTCCTCAACATCCATGTGTGCTCGACACTCATGCGGGATCATGAACTTACTTAATGCAAGAACAAGAAATAGAGACACAACAAGTATAACAATACAAAGCCAACACAAGCAAACGTTACATGATCCTAAAATTGATAAGTGTAGCACATCGTCTTATCAAAGAATTAGGAAAATCTACTTACTACTTTTTGAACCTAGCTCCAAGATGCTCTGTTGGTGGTCGGTCGGTGTTTAGGGCGGCTTGGAAGAGAAGGGCATGAAAGAGAGGGGAGGAAGGGAGAGGAAAGGAGAAAAAGGCCAAGCCTTAAAATGCGAGGATGTCTTATCCTATTTATAGGCCTCTTCCTCTTAGATATTTATACAAATTCATGATTATGCCTAAATGTCGAGTTGGTCTACCTATCTTCCCAAGTTGGTGCTTAGGTCCTTTGGTATTAGCTTGTGATTGGTCTACCTTTTTACTAGCTCTCAAGGCTCAATTTAGGCTCGTTATTGCTTATGGTGTCTGAGGGATACATAAGCCATTTTAATACTTAATGTTTTCTTCTAATTGGTTGGTCCTTATCTTGTTCACCAAGACTACAATCTAGGGCCATCATAACCTAAGATTCTCCTAAGATTAGGTGACTCACCTCTCTCATTAATTGCCAAAATTCCATGCAATCATTAGGCTTAGATGTGTTCACATTAGCCAACTTTTTTTCTAGGTTTCTTCTCTTTAATACACTAAGGTCCAAAAGCATTTAATGCATTCTTATCTTCAAGCCAAGAAGTCTCTAGATTAGCTTGCTCCTCTTGTTGAGCATATAGCCCCCTTCCCCTCCAAGTTAAGCGTGTGGTTCTCCCATTCCAAGGTGAAAACAGTTTTGAGCAACTTTAGAAATCAGTACCATTACCTTATCAAACGAACTCGAAAAATTATAAAATTTTAATATGTTATAGAGAAGACCTTAAAAAAAATCATGAGGAATCTAAGCCAAATTCATTCTGTTGAAAGAGCTGCAAATCATTGAACATAACCCAAAAATTCATCCGTCGAGCAGATTCAACAGTCAGAAAGAGAGAGACTCATTTAAAAATCCAAATCTTCACAAAACTCTTTGAAATTTTAATATGTTATAGATATGGATGTCATTTAAAATTTTTATAAAGGAAGCATATCCAAATTCGAAATGGGAGATTTTATGAAAATTCGAGAAAATAACTTAGTTACTGTTTTCAGTATACTCAATAGGTTATATATGGTAATTAATTGGGCCTTCGTCTCAATCATTTCACCTCAGAAAAATATGAAATTTACTTATGTTATAGATAAAGATGTTTCAAACAACTTTCATGAAATAAGTTTCTTCAAATTCGAAGCTTAAAGGGCTCTATAAAATTGAAAAGCAAGAAAGGTCCAGCAGTTTCGAAAAACTAGGAAGCCAAAACCTATGAAACTCAATGTAGCAAGTCTATAGAGGAGAGGTGACACCCCTAATGGTCTTCCAAGATCATCCTTCATTAATTACTTGGCCGATGATTCATCAAGCATTTAAAGTTGGAAATAACTTGTCTTCCAAGTCTCAAAGTAGAGGAAATGATGACCCTAATCTAATAGGGACACATGGACATGCGATTTACCTCATTTATTAATGGCTTGTCATGATGATTGTACACCTAAGCTTATAAGTCATCTTCTTTCATTAACTACTTAGAACACCCAAGCCTCCACACTCATTACCCCCATTTAATGCATTTGACTCTTGTTCTTAAAAAAGATTGACCTAGCTTAGCCTCCTAGTTGGGATCAAAATAAGGGTCGAAATCGATGATATTACACCACCTCTGGTGGATAACTCGATCTATATGCTACATATGACTAGGCTGCTTGAATTGCATCCTCACATAAATAGTTGCACCAAATCTAGGACATCCCGATTTTCCAATTCTGGTTTCAATTGAATAAGTCGGGCATTTTATCTTCGCGTCTATAGCTTTCTTCTCTGAGTTGACCACTCACGAGATAACTAGTCTATCGGGTAAAGCCGTTAAGGAATTTAAACGCAATAGACTTGAGAATTCGACCAGGAAATGACTGCTCGACCGTACTAATCTACAAGGCTCATTATGGCACAGACCGATTAGAGACCGGAGATAGGTCGATTCAATAGAACCATGTAATTCAGTGTGGGTGATTCCACCTAATTGCACAATTCTTGTTGATCGGCACTAGACCGATTTCTCTATCGTTTTGGTACCTTGTGTCCGTATTTGAAACCTCGAGATTTCTACGACAATCAAGAGTCGCCAATGTGTCAAAAATGCACTTTGTGGCTTGAAAATAATCAACCACAGGTCAATTGCACAGAAAATTCCTAAAAGCTACCCGGTAGATTAGGACGCGCTAAAATTGCGCCAGATTGAATTTAACCGTGAAATTGAACCCGATTACAGAAATTGGAAGTTCTGTCAAGTCACAATTAATTTTAGAAACGTCGACTCATCCTCAGAAGATTTTTCTACAAACCGAGATTTTAGCGGAAAAGCAAAGTAATGCCGTTTTTGTTTGGGATTGTCAGAGGGCCGTTTTTAATCGAATCTTCGGGATGCAAGTTGGATTATTTGACGGGGAAATGTCATGAGAAGGCCGAGGACACATGAGTTAATTTAATTGAGTTTCAATTGGATGGAATTGATTGAGAATTGATTGAATTTGATGTACAAATGTATGAAATTCGTATACCATGGGGAGAGAGCTATTTTGCACCTATTGGCAATGTTGTGGAGGAAGATTGAGGAGAGAGAGTGAATGATGTCATGTGATGTCATGGTGGGGGCAAAGCAAATGAGGTTTAGACAAGTGTTGAGCTCTAGTGAGCCACCAAGGAGGCCCCCCTCTTCAGCAGACCATCTTCTTCCTTCATTCATGGCTTTCTCCATGGTTGAGGCTTAGGAAAAACTCAAGAGAACCAGAGGAAACCGAGCTCACCAGCCCCTCCATCGTCGCACGCCCGGAAGGCCATCTTCGGCCGTTTTCCTCCCTATTTTCCCCTCGTTCCAGTTTCTGTTCCAGCCGACCTTTCGCTAAAGATCCAAGTAAAAAGTTAACTTCTCGGTTGAATCAGCGAACGAGTCAACCATCGCCGCGAAGATGACATCCATACCGTTCTGGAGCACCTCGCCGCTTGCCGGAACGATTCTCCAGCCGTCCCGAAATCTTGAGAGAAGCTGCCGCTCGTCTGACCGTCTGGACTCGCCCGGTTCCGCCTGTTTCGGGTTTTCTTGCTGTTTCACCCTATTCCGACCATTCCTTTGCCCATCCCAACCTCCATCAAGACCCCCAAGACCCTCGGGAGCCATTAGTTGCCAACCACCTGTTTGCCGGAGCTTCAATCGGCCCATTTTCGCCGTTGAAATTGCTGGTTTCTTCTCTGCAGTTTAGCCCAGATCAGAAGCAGAAGACAATAAGGTTTTGGAGACTTCGTGGCCCGTTTTCCAGCCCTTCCCAGCCTCCATTGGTGTCGCCGCTTTGGGGTTTATCGACCGCCCTAGCGTCGTGGTCGCCGTGAACTCACCGGCGTGCAAAACCGGTGAGTTTATCCTCTAATTCTTGCTTAGTGAGTTAATGACGCTTAAGGGGTGTTTTGATTAGTCTAATTAGGTTTATGTGATTAAATTAGATTATTTTAATGTAAATTAGATTAGTTGTACGATTAGTTTAATGGATGTTTAATTAGGGCTAATTGTATGATTCAATTACTGTAATCTTGTTTAAGCCTTAATTAATTATTTCGAATTTATAAATATTATTTTATTAAATTATATTATTATAATATAATATTTAATTATTTAATTTTCGGAATTAAATTTAATTATTTAATAATTTCGAAAATTATGCCGGGATGGCCGGTCTTTAGAATTTCACGCTGATCGCAGCAGTGCGGTCGGTTTATTTTAATTGTATGTTTAAATTGAGAAATTGAGTGATTGATGATTATGGTTAATTATTCCAAAAGTGTGGAATTGAGTGATATTGATGAAGTTGTGGTATTTAACTTGAAAATATCCGGTGTTGGCTTTTAGCACCGTAATTGGTTTGTATGACCAGTTTGAATCGATTGGATTGATTGATTGATTGAATTGAGATATGAGTTGGTTTATTATTGAATTATCAGCTTTGGCGAGCAATTGGTTTATATATGTATCAGCTTGTGTGAGCATCATTGTCAACTTGTGTGAGCACTGTATGTCAGCTTGTGAGAGCAATGATCATTTATCAGCTTGTGAGAGCAACGATCGATATATCAGCTTGTGTGAGCTGTCATCTATGTATATATCAGCTTGTGCGAGCTACCATCTATATCAACTTGTGAGAGCATTGCATCCATTTCAGCTTGTGCGAGCCGTAATTGTATTGATGGATGAATAGATTGTATGGTTTAATAGATGATATGAATTGATAGATGTGTGGATCGTATGATATCAATTGGATTGATTAAATTGATAGACGATGGGTATGTCGGTAGTTTCAGCTTGTGCGAGCATTGTTGAATATGAGTTGTACTGACGTGCAGGAAAGGGACCGAGGCAAGGTAATTCATCTATCCTATTTGTGTGGCTAGAGCGCCCTGAGGCGTATTTTCTTCCTAATTGAGTTTTAGAGGGTAGGACTCGCTGAGACGTAGTCTCATTCCGGTTGTGGGATAATATTTCAGGTCCCTAGATGATGGTCGTGGAGGACCGGAAGTCCTAGAGTTCGGAAGGTGGAGGCTGAAGAATTGGCGAACATGTTTGACAAGTTGGTCATAGGACAGTTCCCTAATTGTTGAGCCTGTCTATTTTGTAGACAATCCAGTGTTGTATATAAACCTATGTGTTTATAAGAAAGCTTGTTTGGTTGTGATTGATTACCTGCTTTTCTATCCTAAGTTAAATGTTGTCAGGGGATTTGTTTTGCTTCCGCATGCATAATAAAAATTGAATGGGTCGGCGACGTGTCTTGGGAAGTCGCATTTGTATCAACCAGAGTGGGATGTTCGCGCGCTCGAGGTTCGGGGCGTGACAAAATCTCTTGGTAATACTTTGTGGAAAAGATCATCAGTTAATTTGAGTTTGAGTTATTAGCACCCTGCCTAGCTTTGTATGCTCATATAGTGCAACAGCACAATGCAGGGACTGATCTCGCTCAACCGGCATTGATCTACATTGTGCATGGATCGATCCATGATCGATCCACACGGTGGGTGCATGTATTCTTATTTAGTAAAATAGCTAAGGACCAAAGTCGACATCCTGGGTTATTAAAATAACAAACAAAGACTTCTCCATTAGGGCCGTGTTCCGTACACAAAGTTAAACGTGGTAAAAATATTTTTCATTCATTCATTTTCCTTAATTTTTTTCTCATAATTTAAAAAGTTGTTTCATAAACATTCGCTTATATGAAAAATGAGTTTGCCCTTTTTTTATTTTGAGTACAATTTTTAATTGCTTCGCGCCAATGTAAATGGGTGCACCTTTGACCTCACATATATATAAAATATTCATTTAAATATGACTAGAAAAGTGCAAAATATGCAAGGTTCCAAAAAAATCAGTTAAAATACATTTTATTATTATCTAAAAATATTTCTTTGTAGATAAGTATCGAAATTCACTTATTCTCAAATGCCATCAAGTTCTTTATCTTTCTCAATTTGTGTAATTTCGTCTTCTAAATTTAATTTCTTGCAATTAACTTTCTTAACAACTGCTTACCTGCAAACTAATCCTATCGAATTAGGGTTTCTTTCTTTCTTTATTTTTAGTTTGGTTTTTGTTAATTTGTTGCTCATTTGGCTCCACATTAGCATCGCATGCCATTTTCTACCAAATTAATAATGCCACAACATTGATTAATTGGATATTTTACTTATATTCTTCCTCCCTGCTTCTCTTCCGGTGAGAAACAAAACCGACAGCATTTGCTCAACCTTGGAACATTTTTGGCAGAGCCAATAACATTCCTGACTTTCAGGCTCCATTCAACTACTTAAAAAAATCAATAGCTTATATCAATTGAAATAATTAATCTAAAAAAATATTTTCATCATTGTCAACAACTTATTTTTAATATTTTTATATAAATAATTTAAATATATTTTGGTTGTTCATTTTCCTCAATATCTCTTTCATTTGTTTTAAAAAGTTGTTTCATAAACATTTGCTTAAATGAAAAATGAGTTTGCTTTTTCATTTTTCTTTTTTAATTCGAGCACAATTTTAAATGCATCACGCCAATGTAAATGAGTGTGCCTTTAAAATAACCGAGAAGGCGAATCAACACAGAACACCACCTCGTTCTTTGCATAAAAAAGAAAAACTCAGTTAAGAGTGCAAAAATGCAAGGTTCCGAAAAATGAGTAAAAATATATTTTATTATTATCTCAAAGTCTTTCTTTGTTATTTTCTCTCAAATGTGAAGTCCTCTTGTCACGATCTTGCCTTCACGATGCACCACCTTGGTTTCGAGTTTGGCTAATGAATTATTAAACCTAAACTTAACTCGAACTCTTCCAATCTCATTCCAATTCACAACTTAGGTTTGAGTTTTTTTAGCATGCAAATGATTTTTATGTAGGAACCATCACCAGGTCGATTAGAACATGCAAATGATTTTTATCTAAGAGTCGCCATTAATCAATTTGTGGCAGATCAATTAGATACCCAAGTAAAATATCAAAAATATACCTTACTTCTATGAACCGAAGATTAAATGAGTTCAGGGACTTGATTACAGTAGATTACTCTAACATCCTTTCAATATCTTTTCTCTTTTATTTTCCAAAATATTTAGAAGGCAACTTGAATTGGTTTAACATCTCTCTAACTAACAAGGTGATCATGCAGGTGCAGACTCAATAAAGCCAATCTATAAGTAAATTGCAAGCATAGGGAAAAAACACTTACCCCGAAGCAATGTAAGCATCTGCGACAAATATTAATTAGAAACACATATCCAGCCTAAATATGGTTTCTAGTTATCACACAATTCTACTTAGATCTCTTTTTGGATTTTCTCTTGTTTAAATGAAAACTAAGCTATATGTCATGCAATTTAACTATCTAGCCTAATTATAATGATGGACAATAATTAATATGCAACTACCCTACATGACATGCAATTTAACTAAACGAAACTGTTCAGCAATTACTAGATGACACACGTTTATGACATGCATTAATTTCAACCTGAACTATACGACATGGCAGGTACATGGATAACATGCAATTAATACATACACGCACGTGAAAATTTTGAAATTTTTATTGAAATTCATTATTAAAAATAAGGGAAATAACCACCTGGAACAAAGATAATATCTAGCTCAATTTACGTATTAAACAATGCAAAAATTCCTAATTTAAATTAGAATCCTTATCTTGAATTTTACAGAATCTACTTAAACATGCAATATGACCTAATTAATCTACATAATATGCAATGCAATCTTTTTGTTTCTTTTGAAGACTAAGAAAGCAATCAAAATATTCAAACCACTTAATCCACAAAGGTATCATCCAATCAATTCATATACAAATCAATATCTAATCATCCAAAATTCCCCGAATAAAATTAAAAAAATTGATCTTCGACCTTAAAGATCAAAATATCAAGGATACCAAAACTTGAGATAATGGGTGTAATCTAAAAGCACAATCAATAATTTCATCTAAAGCCTTATAGATAGAATTAAAGAGTATATATGGTTGCAGATTAGGCAATAAATTCGAATCATATCTGGATAAGATTTTACCTAATTTTGTGGATCATGTATCCAAATTTTAACTTCCACGAAATTGGCTTGTGATCATGGATGACAGGTGGCAGTCAGGACGGTGGCGGACCAACAGTTCTCGATGTTCTTGGCTATGCTGGCAGCGGACAAGCCTTTGAGGACTAGTAAGAACAGAAATCCAATGGAACGATTAGCGGCAGACGACCGCAAGCAAGTGTAGGAGTCCCAAGAACTTGTTCCTTCTTGCGTCTTTTCCGTATGGTGCACCTGTATGTTAAAGATTCAAAGAATGTCTCTGAGTGCTCGAGAGACCTGCAAAGAAAAGGGCGGACTTGCTGGCTTTGACCGAGAAGCTAGCAAGAGTGTCTTAGTTGTTTACAATAGGCTTTATTTTATTTTATTTTCGGATAATAAACGAAAAAAAGAAGCAAAAAAAAAAAAGCAAAAGCGGAAAAGAAGAAGCAACCTCCGCATGGGCCCTCGGCCCATTTCCGCCTCGGCCTGGCCCCACCAGGTCGTCTCCTTCCTCGCGCCTCTGCAGAGCACGCGCAGGGGACGCGACGGAGGGGAAGGGGATGGACGGACGGCGATGGGACGTGGAGCAGGGGGAGCTGGCGCCGGATGGGACGCCGGTTCGGCCGGCGAAGGCCGTGGCGATCGGCGGTCGAGCTCCGTCAACCGGCCGCCCCTCGCCTATAAATACCTCCCCCCCGACGACGACGAGGGGGACGGAGATCGCGGAGAGAGAGAGGGAGCCAGATCGAGTCGCAACCCTTGGACACCCCACTGAGAGACTTCAGGGGGGCCGAGGGCTCGCGGCCTCAGATCTGAGCCCCGCCGGAAGGAGTAGAGAGAGAAAGAGAGAGACGCCGGAGAAGAAGAAATCCGCGGGAGGAGGTCTCACCGTCATCGCCACCCACCCTCGTCGCGCCGTCGTCACAACCAGTACCCGCGCCGTTCTTTGTCGCCGCCGTAGCCCTCTCCATAGTCCGATCACCTTTGCCGTCACCACCGTGGCCGTCCTCGCCGCGGGACCGCTTCGGTCTCCTCTCCGGCGCCGCGAAATCGTAAACCCTAGGGTTTGCGATTTTCCGGGTCGCGAAGTGGATCCGAACCCGAAAAATCGGGTAGGGTTTGCGATCCAGGGGGGCGGCTGCGAGTCGGGTCGAAAGCCGGGCCGGATCCGGGTAGGGTTTCGCCAGGGGAGCGGGTCAGCGAGCCGGGCCGTGGAGCGAGTGGTGGATCCGGGTCGTCGGGCCGGGCCGGGCGCCCCCAAACGCCCGACCACGGCGTCGTTTTAGATATAAAAAAAAAAAAAAAAAAAAAAAAAAAAGAAAAAGGATGAAAAAATCCGAGTCGGGTCCTCGTTCGGGTCGCCGGCCCGGGTCGGGCACAACCCGTGGATCCGACTCGGGTCGGTTTTTATATAATATTTTAATAATAAATTAATAATTTATTTTCAAAAAATAAAAAATATATTTTCTTTTCAAAATATATTTTAAAAAAAAAGCATTTTAATTTCCAAAAAAAAAAAAATATCCAAAAATATTTTATTTTCCTAAAGATATTAAAAAAAAAATTTTAATTTCCAGAAAATTGAAAATTAATAAAAAATGATAAAAATGTTTTTTTTCCGAAAATAAAAAAAATCAAAAATATTTCATATTTTCCAAAAAAATGTCAAAAATCCAAAAAAAGCCAAAAATTCATGAAAAAGCCAAAAAATGTCAAAAATTTTAGAAAAAGCCAAAAAGACTTGTATTTTTCCAAAAAATACCAAAAAAATCCCAAAAAAATCCCTTTGGTGTCCAAAAAATTAGAAAGTGACTCAAAAAATATTTTTCCTCCCAAAAATGCATGGAAAATCCCTCAAAAATCCAAAAAGCCTTAGGGTTTAAGCAAGATTAGGTACCGAAAGGGCATTAGTGATTAACTAGTGTAATCAAGTCCCCGATCCTAATTTCTCTCGGTTGCGCGGAGTGAGTATTTCTCCCGATACTTCACTTGGGTTTCTAATCAACCCACCCCAAATCGATTAGTGGCGACTCCAATTTAAAATTTGATTTACAGGTTAAAAACTTGAACCATTAAGTCATGAATTGGTGGACTTGGGAGAGTCCGGGCATAACCAAATTCAGCCGAGCCATTAGCCTCCTTAGGCGCTCGTACCCGATCCCGGGCACCCGGAAAAAAGAGGTCGCGACAGCTTGGCGACTCCGCTGGGGACTTTGAGGACTTAGGCCATTTAATCTTTGTTTAAACGCTTTGCTGACTTGGGTTTTTTTTCTTTTGTATAGGGTAATAGCTTAAAGTTTTTTTTATTCTATCAAAATAAAATGTTTTGTGATTATAAACTGCTATGCATGCTTTACTGTTTTAAACACTACACATGGCACACACAACCCGACCGCCGGACCTGGGCCGCCATAGGATTTCTAGGATGGTGTTAAGAAAGATACGACCTCGAACGCGAGACTGCGATGTAGAGGTTGCCTTTCTTTTCCCCGAATTTCTTAGCCGAGGTTAGAAGGGTATGCTGCTAACGCGAGACTGCGATGGGCGGATACCTTTTTAATTTCATCAAGCCTTCTGAGTTAGAAATCGAGCCGCACGTCCCATGCGCATGTCTTTGTGCTTGCCATTTTTCTTTAAAAGCAAAGTGATTCCTTTACTTTTACTCAGTCTTTTTATTTGGCCCGTGGCAATGTAGGATAAACTTTTCAAGTCCCAGTTTATATGTGATGGGGAAAGACGATATCCAGTTCATTCCTGCTCCCAAGGCGGAGCTCTTCAGATGGTGGGGTCAATTAGATCGGTTGCCCGGGAGCGCGTGAAGGCCAAAATTGGTCATCTCCTATCGTTGATCCAAATCACTGTTCGTCCCGAAGTCATACAAGCCATGGCACATTTTTGGTGCCCGAAGACAATTACTTTTATATTCGGTAGGTTTGAGCTAACCCCAACCCTGGAAGAATACAGCATCATCACTGGAATGCCTCTTGAGAAAAAGCTTGTCAAGCCATCGATAGGCGCCCTCCCATGGCGCGGGTTAGCACGACTTTTAGGAACTGAAATCCATGTCATGAGACAAATTCTTGAAGGCAACCATAATACCTGCCCACTAGAATTTATGAATGCCTGTTTCCAAAATCAGCCTATGACCCAAAAAAAGTGAGATTTTCCTCCTAGCCTTTTTGGACTCATCATCTTCCCCCATCAAAGAAATGCCATAACTCCCAAGATGGCATGGATAGTTGATCAGATCTTAAAAGGGGGGAATTATGTCAACATGATTTTAATTGAAACATTCTTGTCTTTTAATCGTTTTAAAGACAACTCAGAGAAAATCATGCGAGCCTCTCCTGAAATTTTACAAGTCTGGTTCTTTTCTCATCTAAGCGAATTTCGAGACTTCATGCGATCGCCTGAAACAAATGCTTTTTAAAATCCATTACAAAAATTTATGGTTTTAGGACCATACATTCCCAATCAAAGCTGTTTAAATTGGGTAAGCTTTCTAAGAAACCCAGCTCCTGAGGCATTCTAATGATGTGCTAGTTGGTTCCATGAAAAAAGGGCCCGCTTTGCTTACATGCGCACCCGCCCAATTCCATTGCTCGGTCTCACCGGCGCCATTCCCTACTACCCGTATCGGGTAGCACGACAATATGGAGCCCTTCGGGAGATCCCACCGCCTTTCAAGATGATGGTCCCTCCAGTTCTTTTCAACACAAGCCGTGACTATGAATTCAAATTTCTACTACGCGAGGAAACCTGGAAAAGTGCCATCGTAAAAGGATTGTGATACCTGAAGGGCTTGAGGGAGAAGAAAAAGCCCACCACGCCTCCATGTCCTACATCCACAACCATTGTATCCCGACAAGATGGAAGCCATTAGTCCCTCACTCAGTCAGCGAGAGCAGCCAGCACGAGCAAGCAGAGCTTATGGAGAGAGATTTGGGAATGGATTGGATGCACACCTCAGAACTAGTTCAAGGAAGTAGGCGTCCTCGCAAGCACAAGGCTCCCCGTCACATATAAATTAGCAATCATGTGCCCCTTAGTGTAAATAGTGTGAAAGTTTTGTCCCATTGTTTAGGGACTCTTGTTTAATATCTAGTATTTCATCTTGTCTTTTCGTTTCAAGTTCTAGATGTCGAAGTCTGCAGTCTATGAAATCCTCTTTTGATGAATAAAAAAAAAAAACAGTTAGACCATTGCCATGGGTCATTTTTTGTTTACTTTCATACTCATTCATTGTTTTCGCAAACGGCAGGTAATTATGAATCGCCGGCCACCAGTAGCTCGTGCATGGCCTCATGCGCTAGGGCCCGATCAAAATGATGTACAAAATCGCCTTATTAACATTGAAGACGGCGTAGGACAAATGTCCATTGTCCTTCAACAACTCTAAAAACAAATGGAACCCACTCAACTCGAACCCAACTCTGTAGTTGCCTTAAACGCCATCATGACACCCGTAAATTCGCCAGGAAATAACCAGTACCATAGACAATTTGAAAGGATCATGAAAAAGTTAAACCAGCTGCAGGAGCAGAGTCCCATGGACCTGTCCAATTACGCTAGTATTGAGATCCTTGAAAAACTCAAAGTACCTGAATGCGAAAGGTATGCTGATACCTCTTGTCCAGAGACCTACTTGCAAGCTTACCTGGTTCGAAGGATGATTCAATCGTACCAATCGAACTTGATTGGCCCTGCCTTGCGATGGTACATTGTTAGGAAGATTAGTCCCCTTAAAACCTAGAGGGAATTAATTCATGTTTTCCATCAAGAATACGATATTGACATCACCCCTGACATCACCTTGCCCTACGAAGAGCCAATGATTGCGGAGCACAAGGAGCTGTTAGCCGCTGAGATAGGAGAGGAGCATGTCAATGAAGCCTTGCATGATAAATGGGCAGTTGAGCAACATCCTGTTACTGGAAAATTTCCCACTAGGAAAGGCAAGGAGCCTTTGTACGAGGTCAAAGACACAGAGTCTGTTCAAGAGTGGGGCACAACTGGACAACTCCCCAAGCTTACTCCAAGAGCTAGGGTCCAAAGAATACCAACCCCTATCAACCTGGAAAGTGAATCAGACAGTGAAACTCTAATGTCTCTCACTTCCCTTGACAGAATCAAGTTAGCAAAACGAAGGGCCTTACTCAAAAGGTCTGGACCAAAAGCCAAGGAAAGAAAGCCCAAACAGATAGATTCAGCATCTACCGACGAGCCATCGCACCAAAGCTTTGAACATTCCCAAGAATACAACTTTGAGGGCCACCATCCTCTAGAGTACAATCCTGAAGACTTCCTGGCCCTAGAATACAATCCCAAAGACTTCCAGCGTTATTTCAACAATGAAACTGACGATTCATCGTATAACTGTTTCCTACTCTCATCCGGAGACAAAGGCCCGTCAAAAGAAGAAGCATACGTCTTTATCCGCTATGATCCTAACGAAGTACTAAGCTCATCCTCTGACCATGAGGATAGCTTCAATGCTTCATCCTCATTCGGGAATTTTGACCAAGAAGAAAGCAATGGAGTAATCTCGGTAGAATCCAACTTCCCTGAAACAGAAAAATTCACCACTACAACAGATATGCAGTGGGAAAACCAGCGGCCTAGCCAAGACATGCCCGACTCATCTTGCCCTCGTAGGATCATGACCCCCATAGAAATGTGGATACCCGATCTCTGCAAGTATAACGGCACAACTTGTCATGTGGCCCACTTGCAATATCTCCATGCAGAAATGAGTCGGTACTATGGCCCGATGTCATTCACAACTTAGGCATTCCAAGAAACTCTTACGGGGTCTGCATTGCAATGGTTCATCACAGCAAATATTTATCTCTTAAAGGATTGGAATGAGCTGACTTCCACATTCTTGCATCGTACCAAAACCAGATTGGAACTGAATTGCCTTGTGAAAGTTTAGCTCACTTCGCAAGAAGACCAATGGAGGATTTCCAAGCATACGCAGGGAGGTGGAGAGCTTTCATGATGCAAACCTGCCCTCAACTGGCTGAAGAGGAGTTAATGATGCAGTTCATAGAAGCTTTGTCCTGCAAGCATCGCTGTTGGCTGCATGGGTTACACTTCCATAGCTTCAGCGAGGTAGTCATCGCATGCGAATACTTCGAGTCTACTGAAGGCGAGGAATTTAAGCACGCTTAGCTTCAAGACCAACACTATCAAAAGCACTCCTTTACATAGGAGTTTTCATGGGTTTTACTCGTTTTTGTAATTTCATATCTTGTCTGGTGTACTACTATTGTATTTTCCATTCCAAGTACTCTATTGTATAGTTCTAATGTTTTTTTTTAAGGGCATGAGGCGGTACTCCAAACCAGCCCAGTGATGTTATCCAACCATGAAAAGAAAATATCATCCAAGGAGAATACTGAGGGCTGGGCTTCCTCATGCTTTTTCTCCCCCAAAGACGTATTTTGAAAATAAAAAATACTTCATCACCCAAAAGCTTTTGTTAAAACAAGATGATAAATTTAACCATGTTTGTCTTTCTGACCCATTCACTTCATGTCTCAGAAGATCATTCCCATCCCCTTTGACTTAGTGTGACATGGGGCATTTAAAGCAAGCGCATCGGGCGAACTCACCAAATTCAAAGACACCACGCCAAGAAAACAGGGGCAAATAGAAAGAATCATCCTACACCAAAAGAGGGTAAGTCTTATCCTCTGAATATAATTTGGAAATGATGTCTTCTCTCTTCTATTTACATGATACAAAAGATGAGACGTAATAGGTACAGGCATAGAGTTGAGATCGAAGCATCCATGACATACCTCACTCCCGCCCAGCTCCATCCTAAGCTAAAAGACTATCTTGTCGCACGACGCGCCCAAACGGCTAGATGTTACAAGTATCAACTTCAACATAAGGAAGGAGTTCCTCCTCTTCCTTTTAAGTGATTACTTCACAACGGGGAGAAAATCTAGACAGTCAAGGCGATCTATAGCCCCACACCCTGGACAATGACTTTAGAATTTAGAAGCTTCACTCCAGACGCATATTCTCGCAAGAAGTAATTGCCATAAGAGAATTGGAGGTTTTGATTGTCCATCTCAGATTCCATAGAAGCTTGAAGTACATGACTTTGCTCAATGCTGCTAATGTTGATATAGTCAAAGACAAAAGGAGAAATTCCACAGAAGGAAGGCGTTGAAGATGAATCAACGACCAGCAATCATGCATACATGGTCATAAATGAGGGAGGCCAATTGAAGGAAACATTGAACTATGCCAAGATAAAAGGGCCATCATCGACATTCGAATATCTTTAGGAGCTAGCACATACAAACTCTAGAGAAGGGTAATTTGGTATCGTTTCCAATATTCCCGCTATCTGAACCCGCTATCTGAACCCGCTTTTGACATATTTTCCCTATTTGACAGGAAGCATCACAACTCAAGAACCAAACTCAATGATTAGATTTGACAAATCAATATTGGCCAAGCTAGTATACAGAAATGGCTTGCATCGAATTCACTTGACTTCGTGTAAAGGGACATGCCATCCATAAGAGAATAACTGACTTGATAAAGTGGAAGACACGAGACTTCATGTCCTCCTTGTACTTCAGGTTCACCCAATCATCTGCAAACCAATGAAGGGTAAAGTTGTATCGATTCCAGTTATTCGACTCTTGAAAGAGTTCATGACTAACACATTCCCTCTTGTTTGTTGTAGGATCACTTGACTGTCAAAAGCAAAGATAACAAATCAATGAGAGGCATGACAGACTCTCCCAAGCAAAACGGCATCTCAAGTATTGCCAAAGCAAATGACAGAGATCCTTCAAGCCTCAATTCACCTTTAATTTTGGCCTTGTTGATTGATCCATTTTTAGCTTCTCCTCTGCAAAAGGCAAGAGTAGAAATTCCTAATCAGATTCCCAATCCCTGGTTGATCATTCATATGTCATGTCCCTAACCAATAGGAATAACCATCAACACCCCTTTGTAAATAACTCTTTTAAATGTTCAAATTTCAACACATTTGTGAATACCGTTCCACCTAGGTAAACACCCCTATAACTGTTAATAAGTTCTTCTTGAGTAAAAAGCCTTTCATTTATTTTGAGAATACAAACCCCATACACTGCATGCATTTTTCTAGGTGAATTTTGCATAATGATTTTGTCTGTCTAAATCATTGATTCCATTGAGAATTATTAGAATAGACAGCTGATTGAAGAATACAAGATTGATTGAGCATGTTGGATGAGGTGCGTCAGAATGATGACAGGCAAGCCATATCCTACACATAATCTCCCATCTATACACTTGTGAGATAAGTGCAAAAAAAATTCCATGACTATAGGGTAAAGAGTTCTCTCGCGAATGGTACGATGATCAAAGCAGTGAGAGGCATTCCTTCACTCACTTTGAGCCCCATACACTGACAAATTTCTACTATACTCCCGACAAAGAACCACCCCACACCGAGGCAAGTCAAAAGCAAATCAGCATCACAAGGTGAGAAAGGGGATAGAAATTTTCTTGCCTGCACTTGCATCAATCTTCGAGTGTCTTTATTGCATATGAACACTCGCGTTAATTTAAGTGCCCTAGAGTTGTGAAGAGCAATTCTTTATTTACGCACTTGTATCCATGGTACAACTCAATTGAGTCTGTAAATTCACCCTCACATGAAGGCAAAGCGGAAGCCACTGTCGTTGGAGCAGCATAATCAAAAGTGCCAACAAAAAATGAAAACTCCATAGTCTAACAAAGGCATTTGCTTCAACTTGTCAAGATCAGTTCCTCAAGCAACAAGAGCAAAAACTAGGGTATAAAAAAGCAGTGTACCTGGTAAGAGCAAGGTCAATGCCCATGAATGAAAAATTGAAATGAGAAATAAGGGCATGAAAAAAAAAGCAGTGTGCCTGGTAAAAGCAAGGCCAATGCCCCAAACAAAAACACAGTCATTTGTATTCCTAAGAGAAATTGTTGTTGTGGTCCATAGAACCTCCATCGGACCGTGAGAAGAAAGACCGGTGACAAATGCCAAGACAATCACCAGCTCTCACCCTTTTACACGTGAGCCAAATCTACGTTGCATCCCATTGTAAAAGTCTCTTCAGACTAGGGGCACTTCAATTAACGTAAGATTTCATATGTCTATAAACCTCGCTCGAAGAAGTACGGGCAAGATTACTCTATCTCTTTTCGCAGGATTCTTGACTTGCAAACCCGGAGACGATCGTGCGGCACTCTGTTCATAAGCCTTGACCATTGATGGTCCCCTTTGATGAGCTGCTAACCAAGACTTCATTACAGTTTCAACAAAGACCTCTCACATTGGTAAAGTCGTATTGTTTGCGAGAATACTCGGACCCCTGTTGACATGATGACAGTGAGATAGTGTGGTCCTTATAAATCCTGCATCAATGGTCAGGATAGCCTTTTCCATGAGAGTGAGTGAAAAGTCCTTTCAGACTAAAAGTTCCTCATTTGGCATGCTCAAGACATCTACATTCTAAATAAATGTGGTCTTTCAAAATCTTCCCCAATGGAAATCAAAAGATGCAAAACCGACAAAATTATCATGCATGAATCTCATTTGAACTCATAGCGTATACAATCATGTGTGCATATTGTGCAAATAGCATACTCTCTTCTTGACACTCGACCTATTCGAGTCGTCCCTTGAGTTTGGGTGCTTGCAATTGTCTAAGTATCCCCTTGTCTTTGAGTACCGGCCACTGTTCGGATACTCCCTTTTCCTGACACTCGACCTGTTCAAGTCGTCCCCAGAGTATTGATACTTATGACTGACCAAGTATCTGTTTATCATTGAATACCTGTTGCTGTCTAGGTATCCCTCTTGTCTTTGAGTACTGGCCACTGTTCGGATACTCCCTTTTCTTGACACTCGGCCTATTCGAGTTGTCCCCAGAGTATTGATGCTTGTGATTGACCAAATATCCATTTATTATTGAATACCTACTGTTGTTTAGGTATCCCCATATCGTCAAGTACCCATCGTTGCCCAGGTACTTCCTTTTCATGACACTCAACCTGCCCGAGTTGTCCCCAAATAATATAGCAGCTGTTCAAGCATTCCATTGCTTTGCTTGGCACCACCGTCTAGGTATGTTTTCTAGCACTTGGGCCAGCCTAAGTGGTCCCAAATCATATCACTAAATACTTGTGTTCATCCAAGTATTCCAGTGCTTTGTACACCCGTGGCTATCCAGGTGTCCCACCTCTTTAAGTGCCTGCGGCAATCCAAGTAAGCCTCATACCACAGTCAAGTTTATAATACCAAGAGGTGAGAGACCTTCATGAATATCCTAGGTACGTCCTTGATATTCCCAATTACCAGGAGGTGAGAGACCTTCACGAATATGCGGGGCACGCCCTCGATATTCCCATTTACCAGGAGGTGAGAAACCTTCATGAATATGTGAGGCACGTCCTCAATATTCCCAATTACTAGGAGGCGAGAGACCTTCACGAATATGCAGGGCACGCCCTTGATATTCCCAACTACCAAGAGGTGAGAGACCTTCACGAATATGCGGGGCACGCCCTCGATATTCCCATTTACCAGGAGGTGAGAAACCTTCATGAATATGCGAGGCACGTCCTCAATATTCCCAACTACCAGGAGGTGAAAGACCTTCACGAATATGTGGGGCACGCCCTTGATATTCCCATTTACCAGGAGGTGAGAAACCTTCATGAATATGCGAGGCACGTCCTCAATATTCCCAATTACCAGGAGGTACGTCCTCGATATTCCCAACTACCAGGAGGTGAGAGACCTTCATGAATATGCAGGGCACGCCCTCCATATTCCCATTTACCAGGAGGTGAGAAACTTTCATGAATATGCGAGGCACGTCTTCAATATTCCCAACTACCAGGAGGCGAGAGACCTTCACGAATATGCAGGGCACACCCTCGATATTCCCATTTACCAGGAGGTGAGAGACCTTCACGAATATGCGGGGCACGCCCTCGATATTCCCATTTACCAGGAGGTGAGAGACCTTCATGAATATGCGAGGTACGTCCTTGATATTCCCAACTACCAGGAGGTGAGAGACCTTCACCAATATCCAAGGTATGTCCTCAAATGTTTCCAATTATCAAGTACCCCTTCGATACTTGTGAATGTCCAAGTATCACCCAAGAATTTATACTTGTGATTATCCAAGTACCCCTTCAATGCCTATGGTAAGCCAAATACCCATTTCGACGCCTGCAAAGGCCCAAATATCCTTCAGGTTAGTACTTGTGAATATCCATGTACTCTTTGATATGCCTGTGAATGCTCAGATATCTTCCAAAATCGATGCCCTGAGAAAGGTCGGCGCATCCTCCCGAGAAAAGTCGGGTACCAACTGTGGTCTTTGACAAATCAGACACCCACAAATGAGATGCCCTGAGAAAGGTCGGTGCATCTCCCGTCAAGGCGACCGAAGAAAGGTTCGGGTCCTAGACAAATCACTAATTGTTTTAACAGGCGACCGAAGAATAGTTCGGGTCTTGGAGAAGCAATTTCCCGTCACGGCGACCGAAGAATGGTTCGGGTCCTGGAAGGGCAATTTCCCATCGAGGCAACCTAAGAAAGGTTTGGGTCCTAGACAAATCATTGATTGTTTTAACAGGCGACCGAAGAATGGTTCGGGTCCTAGAGAAGCAATTTCCCGTCACGGCGACCGAAGAATGGTTCGGGTCCGAGACAAACCACCGATTACTCCAACAAGCGACCGAAGAATGGTTCGGGTTATGGAGGAGCAATCTCCCGTCAAGTCGACCGAAGAAAGGTTCGGGTCCTAGACAAATGACTAATTGTTTTAACAAGTGACCGAAGAACGGTTCGAGTCCTGGAGAAGCAATTTCCCGTCACGGCGACCGAAGAATGGTTCGGGTCCGAGACAAACCACCGATTACTCCAACAGGCGACCGAAGAATGGTTCGGGTCCTGGAGGAGCAATCTCCCGTCAAGGCGACCGAAGAAAGGTTCGGGTCCTAGACAAATCACTAATTGTTTTAACAGGCGACCGAAGAATGGTTCGGGTCCTGGAGAAGCAATTTCCCGTCACGGCGACCGAAGAATGGTTCGGGTCCGAGACAAACCACCGATTACTCCAACAGGGCGACCAAGAATGGTTCGGGTCTTGGAGGAGCAATCTCCCGTCAAGGCAACCGAAGAAAGGTTCGGGTCCTAGACAAATCACTAATTGTTTTAATAGGCGACTGAAGAATGGTTCGGGTCCTGGAGAAGTAATTTCCCGTCACGGCGACCAAAGAATGGTTCGGGTCCGAGACAAACCACCGATTACTCCAACAGGCGACCGAAGAATGGTTCGAGTCCTAGAGGAGCAATCTCCCGTCAAGGCGACCGAAGAAAGGTTCGGGTCCTGGACAAATCACTAATTGTTTTAACAGGCGACCGAAGAATGGTTCGGGTCCTGGAGAAGCAATTTCCCATCACGGCGACCGAAGAATGGTTCGGGTCCGAGACAAACCACCGATTACTCTAACAGGCGACCGAAGAATGGTTCAAGCCCTAGAAAAGCAACTTCCTCATATCACCAAGTAAGATGACACCTCGATACTTGCCAAACTTGGGGTTCACGCCCTATCTCACTCACTCCCGGTAAGTAACTACAGGTATATTCTTATCGTCTTAATATATATAATGGTGTATTGCTCTTTTTACATAGAACAATAGGTTCCAAATAAAATATAATCTGCTAAACAATAGGTTCCATTTTGTCTTTGAATGCAACCTCTGCGAGCTCACCTTCAAAGAGGGGCAGCTGTTGACGCCTAAAATTAGGCTTTATTTTATTTTATTTTCGGATAATAAACGAAAAAAGAAGCAAAAAAAGAAAAGCAAAAACGGAAAAGAAGAAACAACCTCCGCATGGGTCCTCGGCCCATTTCCGCCTCGGCCCGGCCCCGCTAGGTCGTCTCCTTCCTCGCGCCTCTGCAGAGCACGCGCAGGGGGCACGACGGAGGGGAAGGGGATGGACGGACGGCGATGGGATGTGGAGCAGGGGGAGCTGGCGCCGGATGGGACGCCGGTTCGGCCGGCGAAGGCCGTGGCGATCGGCGGTCGAGCTCCGTCAACCGGCCGCCCCTCGCCTATAAATACCTCCCCCCCCGACGACGACGAGGGGGACGGAGATCGCGGAGAGAGAGAGGGGAGCCGAGATCGAGTCGCAACCCTTGGACACCCCACTAAGAGACTTCGGGGGCCGAGGGCTCGCGGCCTCGATCCGAGCCCCGCCGAAAGGAGTAGAGAGAGAAAGAGAGAGACACCGGAGAAGAAGAAATCCGCGGGAGGAGGTCTCACTGTCATCGCCACCCTCGTCGCGCCGTCGTCACAACCAGGTACCGCGCCGTTGCTGTCGCCGCCGTAGCCCTCTCCATAGTCCGATCACCTTTGCCGTCACCACCGTGGCCGTCCTCGCCGCGGGACCGCTTCGATCTCCTCTCCGGCGCAGCGAAATCGCAAACCCTAGGGTTTGCGATTTTCCGGGTCGCGAAGTGGATCCAAACCCGGAAAATCGGGTAGGGTTTGCGATCCGGGGGCGGCTGCGAGTCGGGTCGAAAGCTAGGCCGGATCCGGGTAGGGTTTCACCAGGGGAGCTGGTCAGTGAGCCGGGCCGTGGAGCGAGTGGTGGATCCAGGTCGTCGGGCCGAGCCGGGCGCCCCCAAACGCCCGGCCACGGCGTCGTTTTCAGTAGATATAAAATAAAAAAAGAAAAAAAAAAGAAAAAAGGATGAAAAAATCCGAGTCGGGCCCGCGTTGCTGTCCAAAAAATTAGAAAGTGACTCAAAAATATTTTTCCTCCCAAAAATGCATGGAAAATCCCTCAAAAATCCAAAAAGCCTTAGGGTTTAAGCAAGATTAGGTACCGAAAGGGCATTAGTGATTAACTAGTGTAATCAAGTCCCCGATCCTAATTTCTTTGGTTGCGCAAGAGTGAGTATTGCTCCCGATACTTCACTTGGGTTTCTAATCAACCCACCCCAAATCGATTAGTGGCGACTCCAATTTAAAATTTGATTTACAGGTTAAAAACTTGAACCATTAAGTCGTGAATTGGTGGACTTGGGAGAGTCCGGGCATAACCAAATTCAGCCGAGCCATTAGCCTCCTTAGGCGCTCGTACCCGATCCCGGGCACCCGAAAAAAAGAGGTCGCGACAAACTTGCTACTGTTGCTAGTTTGTTTTACTAAGAGGTGCATTATCCTACATTGAAAAGATATGAGTGTACATCATCTGACCAAAAAAAAAAAAGATATGAGTGTACACGTGGACCAAACTTAGCACTAACTAAAAATGGTTATTTTTATTTATTAAAATTTGAATTTACTTTTATAAAAAAAATTAACCATAAAGTCTTGTTGAAACCATGCGATCATTCACAAAGAAATTACAGTTATTTTATTTTTTATTTATTTAATTCCGAAATTTTATTTATTCTTGCAACAGTTAAGTAAGAGTTCATACTTGTTCGAACACAACTTCTTAGTCCTTAAAAGGTTGTGTCTATTCAGATATAACATCTTGTTTTGGCTATAAATTACCGAATGTGTCTATTAAATCAGAATCTTCTTCTTCTATTTTTGTTTTCTTTCGAAAGAAAATACAGCCATCTTTTCCAATTATTTCTTAGAGAGATACTAGAGAATTACTAGAATTACTACCTAGTATTCTCATTTGAGACTTTGTTGTATCCTAGAGGAAATTTGCCGGTAATCATTAGCAATGTTTTTTTGGGTAAAGAACCATTAGCAATGTTGTGGGACAAATAAATCCTTAAAGAAAGTTATATTACACCACAAAGTCTGACTTAATTATTTTATCCAATTTGAAGCCATATTTTCCAACAATTTTAAGGATTAATTTGTGCAACAATGGAGTTGGAGTCAATCAAAGTCATTGCTCCAGATATGGTGAAACTAGACCTGTTTGATGGCAACAATTTTCTCATGTGATTTGATGCAATGCGATAGAAGTAGATGGGATTTGATGTGGTCCTGATGAGGCTTTCTTTCCTTGGAGTTTGCAATCTTTATGGCCCTTCTCTAGGCTGAAATTCGATGACTTGAAAGTATCAAATGAATTGGTCCGGTAACTTCCAGTTCCCAAAAAGCAATTCGTTTATGCTGTGAGGGAACTCAACTTGCAGTCCGTGATTTACGAGCGGTCTGCCCAGAACGCCGAGTGCTCGATTAGGGAGGTTCAGCCAAGTGCAGTTGCGGCGCAGGTGCTACGTTGGATTCTAGTGAGATTCAATCTGTCGAGTATATGCCTAGCGATAGGGTTGATTGTGCCATGCCCATGTCGGCATTGGGCGTTCTCAGGCGTTGCTTTGTGGATAAACTCAATAAGGAGAAGTATCAGAATGTTGCTGTGGGCTTGGTTTTGCGAGAGATGTTTGGTATTGGCTTTCATGGCCATTTCTTTGCCACCGAGAGGGCTTCACACGACGTTGGTTTAGTCAGTAGCTTTTTTCCACAATGGATGGCTTCTGGGGTTTATTCTAATTTGAGAAGGTTTTGTCTCAACGAGGATGTCCAATCTCAGTGGTAAGAAGTGTATCTTTAGATACCGATCCGCTGGCATGGGTTCTAGTCCTTCAAGTTGTGATTCAAACTCAAGGTCAGAGAAGTTGGAAATTATACCTGAAGGTCGAATAGGTTTTGAGGTTGTGCCTCGTAGTATCATGCATAATGTTGATTCAGTAAAGAACTTGAAGATATACGGGAAGTACTCTTCTCCGATTAAATGGGATCCATCGTATTCAGTGTTCACTTATGAGGTCGCCTGTGAGGAGATCGATATCAAGAGGCCACCTCGTTGGGATGCTTATTTGAAGATGGAAGGATCCAAAGTCCACTGGTTCTCCATCCTCAATTCTCTGATGGTGATCACCTTTCTTGACGGTATCATCCTCGTGATCTTTTTGAAGACTGTCCGTCGAGACTTGACGCGATACGAGGAGCTTGACAAGGAGACACGGGCTTAGATGAACGAGTACTTATTTGGGTGGAAGCTCGTGGTTGGGTATATGTTTCGCACTCCGTCAAACCCCGCTCTTTTGTGCATAATGGTCGGAGATAATGTCACGCCTCGATCCATGGGCACGCACACATCCTTCTCACTTGGTCGATTTTATAATGCGATATCCCAGGATAATGTATCGCCGACCCTTTTTATTTATTAAGCATATGCAGAAGCAGTTAAAATCCCCAGACAATAAAACGATGGGATAGAAAAGCATGGCCATATTTTTCATATTGAAATTTATAACTAAACTTTTATACAAAACACAAACCAATTCATAACTATTCACTTCAAAAGGAATTCTCAAAAGAAGATAGACTCTCAGTCCATCCAGGCCATACTTAAGGCCCCTCTCGGGATTATCTTCTTCTTCCAAAAATCCTTCTCCTCAAGTTTCACCTCCGAGTTCTCCTTCTCAGACTCCTCCTCATCAGCTCCTCATCGGGGTCCTGAAATGTTTTCCCCAAACCGAGATGAGACTACGTCTCAGCGAGTTCTACCCCACTAAGCCCGATTAGTAAACCATTATACTATAGGCTGCCTATACACGCACAGGGCAGAAGACGTACCTTGGCCTCAGATCCTACCTGCAAGTCAGTACAATTCACAATAGGCACTCAAGCAATCATATCACCGATCGAAGCATCGATCAAATCGACCTAGTCGATTATAAGCCAATAAGACCACTCACGGTCATTTCCATTCAGTCAATCAATTTACAACATCAGACTCAAGGCAATGATCAATCGACTTAGTCAATTACATGTCAGCCGGACCATCTCTAGGTCATTCTAGCTATTGCTATTCAGTCTCAACTGATGAAACCAATCACCGAGCCACGTGCATTCTCCAATGCGATATTCTTTATCACCGAGCCACGTGCACTCTCCGAGGTGATGGAATTGATTATCGAGCCACCTACTCTTTAAAATGTCATTTTGAATCAACGAGCCCACGTGCATTCTCCCAGGCGATGCATCAAGTCACCGAGCCCACGTGTCTCTTCAAGATGCCAAATATACTCATTGAGACCACGTGCATTCTCCGAGGCAATGCATCAAATTACCGAGCTCACGTGTCTCTTTCAAGATGCCACACTTAATCACCGAGCCACATGCATTCTCCAAAGCGACATACTTCGTCACCGAGCCATGTGCATTCTCCGAGGTGATATATACATTTAGTCACCGAGCCACATGCATTCTCCAAGGCGACATACTTCGTTACCGAGCCATGTGCATTCTCCAAGGTGACATATCTAATCATCAAGCCCCGTGCATTCTCCAAGGCGACGTACTAATCATCGAGCCAAGTGCATTCTCCGAAGTGATATACCAAATCACCAAGCCACGTGCATTCTCCGAGATGATGTACTATTCACCGAGCCACGTGTCTTTCATGATGATTCATCCCATTTCTAAAGTAATTATCCAGAACCTTAATTCGTACTCAATTTACCCAAATAATCAATTTGGGAACATATCCTAAATATCCACAATTAAATCAATTTGGCACAATTCAAAGCTCAAATAAATAAATGGACTGCGCCACGACAATCAGCACAAGATTTCGGTCGTCGGCCATCTCAATCTTAATTTCCGAAAAAAAATTAATTAATTAATTAATTTCGAAATTTAATTATTAAATATTAAATATTCCGTTTAGCTCAAAATAAGGCCCAATTAAATAAACGGACTTGCACCACGATCACCAGCATAAATTTCCGGTCACGGGCCATCCTAGTTGAATTTTCAAAAAATAAATAATTAATTAATTAATTTCGAAAATTAAATAATTAATATTAAAAATTCAATTTAGCTCAAAATAAAGCCTGATTAAATAAACGGACTTCACCATAGTCATCAGCATAATATTCCGGTCACTGGCCATCCCAATTGAATTTTCGGAAAATAATTAATTAATTAATTTAATTCCGAAAAATAATATTTAAATGCCAATAATCCCACTTAGGCCCGAATCGCCAAATTGAAGCCCGATTAGGGGTCGGAAAATTCCCAAGATACTTCCAATAAATAGTAGACCGTGTCTACTTGTTAATTGGGCAATCAATTTATCTAAATCGCATAACAATTGACTAATAATTGCTAATTTATTCTAATCTAACAACCTAAACATAATTAATTAAAACTAAACCAACCTTAAGCATAATTAGCCAACTAATCTGGGATTAGTGAGATTACTCACCAAATCACGCGCAAATCGGATCCATCCGACGGGGGCGATGCGAGGAACAATTCTTCCCAAAGCACGGCTCGGGTTCGGGGCCCGAAAATGGCCAAAAACGGGCCTTGAACAGGGCTGGAAACCCATTTTTCCAGCCACTGTTCTTGGCTGGACGAAGCTCGTCTAACGGCTAGGGCGGTGAGGGGAGGCCGGCGGAGGGCGAGAGGGACGCCGGGGAGGTCGGGACGGCGGTGAGCGACGGCTAGAGGCGGCTGGACGGCCGGAATAGGGACTGAGCAGAGGCGAAACAAGGCTGGGCGGCGCACGGCAGGGACGGCGAGGCGCAAAGGGGTGGTGGCGGAGCGCACAGCGAGCGGCGGACACGGGTCGTGCGAGCGCGGGTGGCGGGACGAGCGGCGACGGTGGCTGGCTTCGGCGAGCTGCAGTCGTGCGGCTTCTTCTTCCACTTCTGGTTCGGTTCACAACAAAAGGGGAGAGAGAGAATGAAAAGATAAGGCTTGACCGGTCAAAAGGGAAGAGAGAGAGAGAGCAAGCAGTGGGGGGTTCGCACGAGGGGGAAAGGGAGAGGGGAGAGAAGAGAGAGAGAAAAGAGAAAAGAAAGAAAAAGAGAGAAAAAAAGGGAGAGAGAGAAAAAATGAAATGCTTAATATCATTATTCATATTTTCCTTTTCTCTTCCCCTTTTTCTTTCTATTTTCTCTTGGTCTTCAATTAATCCTCCGATAATTTCTTTATTGAAATTTCAGACTCGTCAATAAATTGATGGACAATGAGATAGGATCCTAAAAATAAGAATTATTACGCGCTTAAAATTCGATTCCCGAAATCGAGTTCAATTTCGTGGTTAAAAATCGATCAGACGTGATTTTAGCCAAATCCAACAAATTAGGTAGCTTTTAGGGATTTTACAGCTGATACATCCCTTAACAGCTTTACCCAATAGGTTAGTTAACTCGTGAGTGATTAGCTCAGAGAAAAAGGGCCATAGGCACGTCGACGAAATGCCTATTTCACTTTATCGAAACGGGGTCAAATTTCAGGATGTCACAGATAATGTCTAGATTCTTGGAAAGGTAGCAGTGACATTGATGCTAGTTGGATTACAAGTGTGGGTTATAAACATTCCACTTTCGAATGGATTTTAACATTACGTGAATGTGTGTTTCTTGGATGAGCAAGACACAAATGTGCATAACTCACTCAACTATAGAATTTGAGTCATTGCTTAGTAGCAAGTGGGAAATAGGTTGATGGATTAAGAATTTGTTGTTAGATATCAAATTAAGGCCTAATCATCTACCTCATATTTCTATCCATTGTGATAGTCATGCTACTTTGGTAAGAGCTTATAGTAACACTTACAATCAAAAGTCTAGACATATTAGTCTAAGACATGAGTATGTGAGACAATTGGTGCAAGATGGCACCATAAAAATTATAACTCATAGAAGTGCCAAAAGTTGTGTACAGCGCTCACTTTAGTGCTAAAAGTTTTTTTCAGATCACTTAAGCACCACTTTTTTTAAGAAAACGATCATTTAAGTGCCAATTTTGGTCCAAATTGAAAGAAATCCAACGTAGTTATATTTTATTAATTTCCCAGTCCTACGTGGCTCGCCGGCGTGTCTAGTCAACATATAACCCCTAATCGACGTCATCTAAAAGTTGTAAATAAGTGCCAGTCATTGTTAAAAAAAAAAATGATCACTTCAATGCCAAGCATGCCATGTGGAAATGCCACGTGGACTGGATGTTTTAAAAATTTAGCCAAGTCATATTATAATTTTAAAAATAAATGACACACAATCAATTTGGCCGAAATTTCTTGCCATTGTTGTTAAAGTGATTTTTTTTCCCTCTGATTTAGCACTTAAGTGAGCTAGTGAAAAAAATTTGCACTAAAATGAGCATTATGCACAATTTTTGGTACTTTAAGTGTACTTATCCCTCTAATATGAGTTAATTGTTTTGCACGACCTAAAGGATTGTTAGGAAAATATCTGAAGATGTTACAATAGAATTCCAGGCCAATTCACCAAAGATAGAAACTTTGTATGTCAAACACCTAGCTCCATAGTAATTTATTGTAAATGGGCAAAAGTATAGTAGATTCAAAAAGACCAAAACTACGTTAGCTTCCTACGAAATACAGGAAGCCGGAAGAGTAGATTTAAATTAATATTTGGATGGCTCAAGATCACATGTTCTAGAAGAAAAAAAGTTTACAATTGAAAATAGGAGTTCGTCAATTATGTTCGTATGCTTCAAACATATATAAATAGCACACATCGGAAAGCAAGATACAAACATATATAAAAGCATAATTCTACAACAGATGCATCTGTAGGGACACTATCGCCATCATTTGCTGGTTTTCCCACAAAGCCATCTGCACAAGGAAAAACAACGGAATAAAAATTGTTGGACATTGATAAGACAAGTTTGGAACAATCTTAAGTCAGGCGTATTGTGGTAATAGCTCACATTAGTTACTCGACTGGCTTGCGGAGAGATGAGCGACAACTATTACCAATATCATGAGCAAAAAGGCAACCTGCAATTTAGATCGTGGTAAGCTATTGTTCTCCTTTTGTTTGGGTTACTGTTCAGCACATAGTTCTAAGACCAGCCAAACAATGTGAGATGAACGGTTGTAAACTCACCAGAACAGAACTATATGTGGGTTCAGTCGCAAAGATGTAAGATTTCCTGTCAAAATATACGAAAAGAAGTTTGTTTAAGTAGAAAGACATAACCAACATCCATTCCAGAGAGAGAGAGAGAGAGAGAGAGAGAGAGAGAGAACCTTTTGTTTAGGAGGCAAGAATCTTTGCAAGCCTTCTGTATACCCTCGATTATGCTCAATGTTTTTGTAGCATTAGGATCATCCTTGCCAACCTACAGGAGCCAAAAGCATAATCTGGTGAGTAATGTCTCAGTCTGCATGTCTAAAAAATCATAGTGTGAAAAGCATGGAGATGAAAAAGCAGGGCAACAAATGAAAGCATCAACTACTATTGTAGTTAAAAGTTGGATTAACAGATCATCAAGAATATTCCGCCCCACAGTCAGGAAGCAGAAGTGAGAATCCGCAATGCTTCTAAGACTTAAGTTTTAGTCCCTTATGCTATTAAAGCTACCACTAAAGGAGAAGTGGTTCCTCATACAAAAATATCTTTGCAGAAGACAGAACTTCTTTTTTTTTTTTTTTTTTTTTTTAATTTTTTCACTTCATAGGCACGGAGTACTGTCAAGTCCATTTTGGATTCAAGATAGGTAGCCTTTACATACAATCTAATTTGTTGTATACCCCGTCAAATCGCTGAAGATTTTGCAAGTTATAAGGTCTAGTACATTTTCAAGTAAGAAATAATTAAAATACACGTATAAAAGATGGTGCACTCTAGTTTTTGATGTTCATACCTTGGACTTTATCATACAAGAAAAATCATAGAAAGCACCATAAGCATCGGCCATTGTCCTTGTGCGATCCCTAACTTTAGCAGCAAGACCTGAATAGTATAGGTAGACAAATGGAACAACTCAGCAATTATTATCTCGAAGGTACTACATAACATAAAAAAAAAATGTACAAAGGCCCATGGATAGAATGTAAATGATGAATGGAGATAGTCTGACAAGTTATATTTCCGTCATGCCTGGATCTAGTTCTTCATTTTGCCCCATTATTTCATCCTATAAAACTACGTTTTCCATGCCTAGTGCCATTCAAGTTCTTCAGTATGCCTAATTATTTCATCATGTCTAGGATAGCTTAATTTCAATGATGAAAGAAAATATCAGCAAATCATTTTTTTACCTGGCCTGATCTTTACTTCACCTCTGAAAACTTCAATATTGTTGTAGGATAAAGCTAAATTTCCAATCGCCATTATCTAGAAAAAGTAGAAAATGTTGGTAGAGGAGTTTCTCCAAGATAATCAAAAGATTAATGACATTAAAAAGAATATATCGACATTAAACATCAATGAAAGCAAATGAACCACATACATAAATTCTTAAGATTATGAAGAGTAAGTTAAAAAATGTAAACAACTTATTATAATAGGGAAATTTTGTAAAGTCAATGTGTGAAACCAAATCTTGTGCACACACGTGTACACAAGGAGAGAGAAACGGACAACTTGTGTGGCTGTACACCTGCTGCGCATGCGTGCAAATGTGTCAGGGAGCAGGGACAGGGGAAGTAGTGCAGAGATTGGGCCTGTAGTATGCTCATGAGAAAAATTCTAAGGCAAGTTTTACGTAGGAAAATTTTTGAAATCGATGATTGTCTTCAAAAATTTTTAATATATAGGATAGATATAAGGCAACAACACTTGTTTACGGATAAGAAACACTCTTGTCTTGAAGAATGTACCTGAAAAATAGCCCAAAATCGGAATATAGCAGGATCCCTTAAAGCAGACATGTATGTCAAACTGTCTTCAACATGTGTCAAAGCATTTGTGACCATCTCATTCAAACATTGTACAGCCTTCACTGAGTTCTCCTCATACTTCAAGTCCTATGTAGATAGGGCCAATTGAATAAAAGAGAAAATAAGGATGTGCATGCGGTGCGAAATTCAGCATTACAGGTGCATAATATCTTGACAATTCATCTACAAAGTAAGTGATGGAAAATCAATTTTATATGGTCAAAGGGCTAAAGCACAATCTATGTAAGCCTTTAATAGTCCCAAATCATGCTGAAGAGGCATACCTCAAGTTTGTTTACATAATTACCCCATGCGTGACATTGGAATTTCATTGATATCTTCCGAATAATCTCGAATAATGTCTTGTTTCTGATATTTACATCCATAAAACAATGTTAGAAGTTCGAAATATGTGGTCATCTACATGAAACTAAGTGTCTTTGAGGTACCTGTAGAATTAAAGCCATTGAATTGGATAGAGAATCTGGTGCCAAATCTTCAGCTCCAGAAGCATGGAAAAGCTTTGACAGACCTAAACCTATAAGTCCTGACACATAGTGGCAATATTCATCGTAATCGTCAACTGTTTCCACCTACAATGAGGAAAAATTAGTGGAAATCTTTGTAGTAACCTATTAAACAGATTAATCTCCACTACAAGCATTTCTACCAGAAGGTGCAAGACTACAACTAGCCTTGAAATGGTTTGTGCAAAAGAATATTACAGCTCTTAAATCCTTTTCATATTAGTATTTGGTCAAATCCATTCCAATCCAGCTAGGTCAGTTACCATAAACAAGGCACGTAGTGGAGTCAATAATCAGTTTGCAAGCGTGTGGACCTTCGAAGATGGAAGAATGGTCATTAAGGCTAAATGATACACTTCTATACGAATTCATTTTCTGTAAGGGAGCGAATACTTTAAGGAGTAGAACCACACAGCTACGGTCAAATCCTTACTCCACCTTGGTCATAGTAAACAGCCAGATGGGCTACCCGTTGGCCATTGTATGGGCAGCCATTCTACTGGTACTGAAAAATATCGTATTCATTTTCAACCATTGGAGGCAAGGATTCTCCTCATGAAAAGCTTATGCACTAGCTACGTACTGACCTAGTCCAAACACAACCAAAAACTATAATCTCTGTAGAAGTTCCTTCAGCTTGGCTATTTATCAAGGTAGGGTCTTGGAAAATATCAGGAGTGTCACATGACAAGATCACAAACCTCTTTGCAAATAAATTTCGACATTCCTGCTCCCATTCTTTTAGTAATATCCTCAATTACCTCTTGATACCTGCAAGTATAAACAAAGCCACAGTTTATAAAGGAAAAGCTGTCAGCACATCAATCAATAGAAACGGTTAAACAATTTTGGGTTAATCGCAGGAAAGCTTGGTTTTGAGTTTCATTCTCAGTGGAAGTGAACAATGGGTTGGAAAGAACATTTGGTAGACAATGATAATATGGTTGCGGAACTATGGTGGCTAGGTATGTTGGTAAAGGAAACACACATGGTTAAGTTGAGGGCTTAAGAAGATCAGGTTGAAGAAGAGAATATCCTGATCTCGCAAAAGTTGTTCACATCATAATTATAAAAAAATCACAAGTTAGTAACCTTTTCCCAAGCTCCAGGAAAGCCGTTGAAACATGATGAAATTGGTCCATTAAAACCTTGCACTTCTTTGTACCACCTTAATACGGCAATAAAAAAATCAAGTCAGTGAACTCAATAGAATTCTGGGCAGCTAAATAGTTTGGTGCCCAGCTCCAACTTCTTCATATAGCCAACACAGACTTCTGGATAAGCACCATTTACAGATTGTCTGTAAACTAAGACAGCAATATAACTAAACAATAATAAAAATTACAAGATAACAACAGTTGCAACTTAAAGCAGCATTCCCAACCAAGTTGTGCATGCCCCAAAAGTTGCTAGTTGGAGAAAATCAGTGGCATGGTGGAATCTAAATAACCAAGAAACACCTTGTTTCCCAACTTGACATCAGAAATATATTGACAATCGTTTACCCTATGCATGGTCGTCCAGTTTCTTCATATGCTGGAAATAACACAAGAATTTATCATAGCAAGAGAGTGTTTATCTTACTTTAGTGTTGGTTCTTAAAGAAGTCAGTAAAAGAATGCACAAATAAGAATTGAGATGGGACAATTTGTAGAGGTTCTCATGTAGAATCATAACGTAGAGGCAAAATATTGTTGATATATCTTGTTCTTCAAATAGCAGTGTTATAGAAAATTATTTCGGTCAATTTGAAGTCAGTCTCAAATAATGGATAAATTGCTACAAGATACAGTCAAAGATAGAATCTCCATGTAGCTTTGACGATCATGCTTAATGCAAAATGTCAAGGACGTCAATTATAAGAGAGACAAGTCAAACAAAGTTTTTTGACAAAATATCTAACCCACGCTCTGAATTTTATGTAAAGGTCGGGAAAGGACAAGAATACTGAACCAAGAATTTAAATGCAGGGAAAACCAGTCTTAGATCACCAAAAGCTTTAACTGGAAAGAAAGGGTAGCATGATAGCATGTTTAACTCACATGAAAGATGCCACTCCTTATCAAACACGTGCTCAAGAAAAGCTTTCAGGATAGGCACTTTGACTTCAATAGGTATGCTTGTGTCATCCTCTGGAAAGGGAGAATTAGAAGAAACAAGATTTCAGCACAAAATCACATACTAATGTCAATATGTAGCTGGAAACAATAATTCAACGTGATACTAACAAGAACTAGGCAGAGGAATTAAGGACTAATTTTGAAAAGGATTCTTCTATGGATTATTCAACTGATTAAATATAAGCCAAAACATTATTACATGATAAAGTCAACCAGGGCCTTAATAACTAGGGCATAGCACACTCCATTTCCATTTATGATGGTTAGTGGTGACAAAGACACTCAAGTTTAGATGTGAAGAACTCGCTCGAACCTACACAGATATTTCCATGAATGTTATCAACATAAAAAGGAAACTCCAGTGAGTTTGTGCTATAGTAAACATTCGACATACAGGGGATAGATGGCTCAAATTTAACCAACCAGAAGTGCTAATGGAGCGAGGGTAATATCTTGCAAATGAAAGACAGAGAACTAATGCAGTGTTATGGGACAAACCAACTGTATCAAGGGCTCGCAGGACCAAATAGAGGATGCACACCTGCAAAAATGCAAAAGAAAAGTTGAAGAGATAAAAGCGCATTGAGATAAACAAATCTAACAATTTCTACTGGACTTTGCGTTGGCTGTGAGTGGCTTTTGCACTAACTAATCTAACTGTTCATTTACATCTTTGCATTTGGATTAGCAGACAGCAGAAGTGAGGTAGGAGAAAGAATCAATAGAAAACAAGAAATAACCATATAATTCTATGGATGAGCATTGCATTGGCATTAGCAGTAATATCACGCAGTTCCATTCGAGATCATACTTCGATTTGAAGTGTCTATAGCACTTTTCTTTGACTTCTCAGATTCAACAGTAGTACAAGAAAAAATTGATTAGCTAATTTAAATGGGTTAGCTAATAATATGCACTTTCCCATTGACGCATGACGGGTCCTCCCCGCAGGAGGAGGCGCTTGCAAAAAGGGAGTTGGGGCTGAGCAGTAAATTCGGTGTTGAACATTCGTACGTCGGGTTTTAGGTTGTCGTCACGTGGCACCTCGTACCGTCCTGTATCCATTTTAATTATAGTTTCTTTTTCTTGTGAATTTAAAAATTCTCGTATACTTTTAGATATATTTTACAAAAATTAGCTGTTGGATAATTTCTTTTATTTGTTTTCTGAATGACTAGGTGATCTTCTATGGAGGCATTCCTCACGGGAATTCACACTTATGAGAGAGAAAAGTGCGTGGGGAAATGAATTTAGGTGGATTTATCAGAAAAAAGTGTGTAAGATTAGCCATATCATTCCCCATAATTGAGAAATTCATATTGACTCGTCATTTAGAGGAAGAAAAAATCTATACATGTGTCAATGTCTCAACAATATCTAAATAATTAAGAAATTCATATTGACTCGTCATCTTATTAGATTATATTATTTGAGCATGCATGACTCAATAAGACTATATTACCAATTCGAGAAAACTTAATTGGAAATGCCCAACCAAAAATAACCCACCAAGTAAAAAGATTTCAATCACGATAAATATTTGAACAATTTCATAAGCATGGAGGGCCGGCAAAGCTATGCCTCACCCAACCATCTTGCGAAGGCTCCCTTGCCCAGCCCTTGGTGCTCAGCCAAAGGAATAAAAAGAATGGAAGGAAAAAAAACGAAAGAGAAAGAAAATAAAAAAAAAGGAAAAAAAATAATAGTATTTAAAATTGTTCACGTTGGTATTGGCCACACCATGTAGGATGGCCACCATCCAAGTTAGTGCCAATCTACCAAATTGGTCGAATAGACTAAATCAATACAAATGTTAAAAGTTTAGAACTTAATTGACATAAAGAAATGTTTATAACTGAACTAAAACAATTGCGATAAGTTTAGCTTTCCCAAAAAATTATATATTCTGCCATACATTTATGGCAACTTTATACACAACTTAACCGCAAGAGCATGGTGGATATTACAGCAGAGAATATTCTGCCATACATTTGTGGCAACTTTATACACAACTTAACTGCAAGAGCATGGTGGATATTACAG
This sequence comes from Eucalyptus sideroxylon, assembly GCA_014182405.2. Lineage (NCBI taxonomy): Eukaryota > Viridiplantae > Streptophyta > Magnoliopsida > Myrtales > Myrtaceae > Eucalyptus > Eucalyptus sideroxylon. Next base: position 27,524,037 of record CM024554.2, on the reverse strand, counting down.
CAGAGAGATCTATATTCGTAAAGAAACTTTCAAAAAAAAAAATATTGAAATATATATGGCCGACACATTTATAAATCATCATAATTCTCCACGAAAATGATGGTGGAGCAAGAATCACAAATATGAGGGGTTGCTAGAAGCCTAGAATTGGGACACATATCAAAACACGGTGATGATTTTTCGAGGCCACACATAAAGCCACTGAGAGCTTAATGGTTTTACGTCATCATTAACATAATTAATCTCCTCTGGGTCGTCCCCTATAAATATCAAGCTACTTGCATCCAACCTAAACGAGCATAACGCTTTAATTTGATCGATTCTGTTGTATAATCTTTTTGAGTAAATTATGGGGAAGTTTTCAGGTAATGTTGTGAGAGTAATGAAATAATCTTCGCATAAGACATTGATCCTTAGCTTTATCTAAGTTGCCGTGCCTGCTGTTTCTGGCAACAGGCACAACAACTTGGTGCGTTTGAAAAAGTTTTGGGAAAATGATTTTGTATCTATATAAAGTAATTTAACTTACAGAGCATTTGTTCAAAACAAACAGCATTTGGACAATTGGCTTTTGGTACATCTTTGTTAAGCAATTAAATTAAATAGTAAAAGTTTGGCCTAAAACTTAGGATGCATTGATAACATGTTAGATTTTATAAGACCATCCCCAATTATTTTAAAAGCTTAAACTATTATATAAAGGTGTGTTTTAATATTTAAATATTATGAAAAGAATTTTGAAATCAAAAACCACGCTTACCGCATCGCGAAGCTCAGTGGGGAGTTGTTCGATGACGAAAGCGAATGTCTTGGAGAACTTGCGGAGCATGGAGTAGCAGAATCGCCAATGAGGTTGCTGAGGGATCTGCTTCTCGGCATTCCTCGCCTCCATCTTCAGCTTCAGCAGAGGATAGAGTTCATCCGGATGCTTCAAAATCGCTCCCAAACTCCCCATCTCTCTCTCTCTCTCTCTCTCTCTCTCTCTCTCTCTCTCTCTCTCTCTCTCTCTCTCTCTGAACTTGAGATCGGAGAAAATAGAGATTGAAATTGGCAAAAGCTAATGGGAAGGTTTTTGTAAGGAGAGCAAGCCAGAATGGTCTTATATGAAGTCTCTGGTATTGGAATAAACGATGTTATATAATCTTCGAAGTGTCCTTTCATGTCTTCATATCATGATGCCGCACAGTTATTTCGGTGTTCATGGCGTTATAAACGTGATTTGCATTTTGAGTGATAGTACTAGACTGTTTGTGTATTATATGTGTTAAAATTATATCTCAAGATTGAGTTTGAAAAGAAAATATGCATTTTAGAAATTAATAAATAAAGAAAAAGGAAATCTACTGTGCTAGGGAAATATACGGAAATCGTGTTAGTTTTGGAGTCGGCCAAAAGAAAAGTGAAGAGGAAAGTCCAAGATGACTGGACTTTGTCGACTGAATCCCACTTCGATTTTAATCTTTGACGATCAAATGTTGCACTTCTTCAAGCAGAGGACAAACGATATATGTATGGCTCTTGCGGGAGCATTGTTGATGTGTAGAGGCAATTTTCATCGTGAGTTTTGTAGTGATTACATCCTGGTGAGGATACATAAGTGTTCCAGTCAGTTAAATTCTTGTGTTAAGAATTCATGCTGATTTCTTTTGTGAGATTAAAAAATTATTTCGTGAGGAATTGTGAGGCTAAAAGCTGTGTGAGTTAATGGGTACAATATGAATAACTCGGTATGATTGTAATCTACATTATATCACTTGATCTATAATATAATTTGTTGCTATTCTTTCCATGGGCGTAGGTCACTTCAATCGAACCATGTAAATCTTATGATATATTTTCTTATTTTATCTATTTCTTGTTCAATTACTTGCTTTTATGATAACATGAGTAGATTAGCTTTTCTTAATTGGTTGGTCAACTACTTACTCATCCGAAGATCACCCCTTGTTTATAGCTTAGTAACCGACTCAACACATGCAGAATATCTCCACATTTTTTTTGGCAAAACAACATCCACAAAGTTCAATTGTTACTAGTACTAGGAGTCATCACAAACTTCAACAACTATTAGATAAGATATTGGTAGAATCCAAGCTTTTCTAGATCATGATTTCAAGACTCCTCCTTAATCAATTTTTACAATCCTCTAACCATACTTCACAATATCTTGAACTTAGCTCGTGGTAACACTTAATTAAACATGTCAACAACTTGATAATCAATTTTCTAATATTTGAGCTCAATTACTTTGCACTTCTCGATTGAAGTGTTATTTGATAGCGATAAGTTTAGTTCTTTCGTGAAAAACTTCATTTTTAGATATAGCGATAACAAACCTGTTGTCGCAAAATATTATAGTAGGTCGTGTCAATACTTCTTTAATGTTTTCTAGTATTTTTGGAAGCGACAATGCTTAACTAGTGGTGCTAAAGACCGAGAGGTACTCAGCTTTTGTATGCTATTGAGTCTTGCTTCTTGGATGCCCACGAGAATATTGCACAACCTAGTGAGAATGTATAACTTGTAGTACTTCTTCTATCATCAACCAAGTCTATCTAGTCATCATCGTTGTAACTAAGGAGCTTGGCTTGTCCACTTGGGCGATAAACAAATGCAATATTCTTATGTTCCTTGTAAATACTTTAGAATTTTTTCAATAGCTCCAAAATGAATTTGTCTTCATGAAGTATTCATCAATCTGACCCGTATAGAGTGCTTTGGAACCTTATGACCTTTTCTCTTTTGCCTTTGGCGATATAGCCCGGTGATTATTCCACATATATTTCTTTTTGAAGATATTCATTTATATATTTGTTTAAAGATATTCATTTATGAATGCTGACTTTTTTATCTAGGTGATAGTCTTCCATTTCTTTTGTGTTGCTAAGACTATGAAAGCACTAATAGTGTCGAGACGAGTGACACGAGTGAAAATTTCAGTATAGTCGATACCAAATTATTGTAAGTGTCCTTTCACCACGAGCCTTCCTTTGTGCTTTTGAGTTGATTCATATACACACGTGTCCCATGTGTTATTAACTAATTCATGGTAGATTTGATTATCCTCCATTAGAATAAAAGAAATTTTTTTCCTTTGTAGAAAACACTTGAATATCACACACCTTTCTTTCAATATCAGGGGAAGAAATTGACTTAAAAGAAAACATGAAATTACAAAGATAATTTTTCGAAAATCATGTATCCTCTTGTTAACTACTAGTTTAATTTCATCTTTAAAAAAAAAAAAAAATGTGTACTCGTTCTTTTTTATCATCTATTGGCGTCAAGCAGATGGCTTCCTTTGCATTTAACTACTTTTCTAACTCCATGTTTCTACACTTTTCTAACATTCCCTTGCGAACAAAACTTGAGAGGGCACGTGAATTAAATCCAACGGTAGACAAAATCATCTCACATGTAAATTAGATGAAGACGAGGCATTTCTCACCCTGATCAAGGATGAAAAGGATGCCTCCATGGCCGACAACGTTGATTAGTGTCCTCCTCAAGACAAGACAAATTTTTGTTTATTCTACTTTCCCCCATATTTTACATGCACACCTCCCGTATCTAAAGATTCAGATTTTGGTCATGATTGTGTAATTTGAGAATATATTGAACATGTGTTCTAATCATAACCTCATTGGTGATTGGTGGGTACTTCACTTTCAACGGCCTATATTTAATTAGTGCAAATATAAAGATAGCTTTAATTGAAGCCATCACAAATAATTTCCAACCTCTCAAAAGTGCATGCCACCTGTCGTCCACTACCCTCCAATTCCTCAATTTCTTTATATTTTCATCTTTTACTTTGTGAATAAACAATTAGGGGGGCATTTCTTTTTTTCTTTCTTTTATTGATAAACAATGATTTGTACATTGTTATTCATAAGTGATAGATTAATATGAAACATGCATCATGCATGCACAGATCGAAGAGGAAAGGGAAGAAAAGGTACAATTTACGCATATTTCATGCATGGGTTGAATTAGAAAATGTTCCTTTCATAGAATTAATTGGCCTATAACTCATTCACTTAAGCTTTTGAGTGAAAATGAGCCTACCTAAAGATGTGGACAAGCTCGAAATTAAGACTTGTCGCGACCAATTTTTCGGGTGTGAACCACCTAGATTTTGGCTAATGGATTATTAAGCCTACACTTAATTCGGGCTCTCCCAAACCCATACCAATTCGCGACTTAAGTTCAAGTTCTTAACATGCAATTGATTTTTTAATCAGGAGTCGCCACTAATCTATTTTTTGGTGGGTCAATTAGAAACCCAAGTAAAGTAATGGGAGATTCACTTTACTCCTACGAACTAGAGACTTTGGGTATGGGGACTTGGTTACACTAGATTTCTCTAATGCCCTTTCGATACCATTATTTTATTTTCAAAAAATGTTTTTGCAGGCAGCTTAAATTGATTTTAAATCTATTTTTCTAACATGTGAGGTGATTATGCGAGTGCGCAATCCACCAATTTAACACCCAAATAAACAATAAATAAATTACAAAAACTTACCTCAAAGCAACAAAAGCATATGCAATGTTAAATTAAAATTCATATCAACAACCCTAGATATTGTTTCTAATTAACACGCAATTTCTTTTTTTTTCACTTAATTAATGAAAATCATGCAATATGCAATACAATATTAATTAAATGACCTAATTCTAATAACATGAAATTACTAATTGAATGGACCTAGCAACAATCACTAAATGACCTGCATTTCATGAATCTAATCTTAATGACATCCGCATGACATCTTTTATTTTCTTTTTCCTTAAAAGAATGCAATCTATCCTAGAGATTGAAACTAATTTATTCTAAGACATTTTTTGTATTTTTTTATGAAATTCAAAATTAGAAAAATGTGAAAATTATCTAATTAGATTAAGATCCTATTCAATTTGTATTAGGAAAAAGGTTGAGCTAAATCCTAATCTAAACTAAAATATTATCTTAACCCAAATAATCCTAAAATGCAATCTATTTAAGAAAATGCCTAAACTTATAATAAATTAATAATAAATTAAGAAAAATATTATCTAAAATTAAACCAAGTGCAATTTAACCCTAATATGCAATGACGTACAAAATATGCCATAATTCTACATGACAAGTGCATTATGATTTTTGTTTAATTTTCGAAAATAATAATTGCTGAATAATTAAACATGCAATTCAAATTAAAATCTAGCAACCTAGATGGATTGATTTTTTTTTTTTTTTTGATTTTTTGATTTTTATATATTTCTTTTTTAAAATTCATGATAAATAGAATGCTTAACCTAAATATATAAATAACCCTAAAACATGCAATATTCTAGCTCAAACATATTTCAAGATAAATAAAGCAATCAAGACCAAAGAAAATCACACATCATTCAGATCAAGGGATAATATTTCGCTAGTAAAATCGATAAATTGATCTTAAGCCTTAAAGATCAAAATATAAATTTTATTCCCACTTGATTAATTATTTCATCTAAAGTCTTATAGATGAAATAAAAAACCTTAGCATGGTTGAGAATCAGGTGATGTAATGGGATTTTTCATTATGCATAAATAAGTATTTCCACCAAAGAAAACAAGATATAAAGAGATAATAAAAATAAAAAATAAAAAAAAACCTAAACTTGCATGATAAAGTAAAGCAAAAATACCTAATTTAATTTTTTTTTAAAGAAAAGAAAGGGGGCTGGTGGTCGGTCCAGCAAGGGGAATCGCCGGCTAGGGTTCCGGCGAGGGCACCGGGAGCGGCACGTCGGCGGCGAGGCAGCAGGGATCGTCGCGGGTCTGCTCGGGCTGGAGGCGAAGCGGAGGCGGCCTCGGGGCGGCACAGCGAAACCGGCGGGCGGCGTCGCGGGTACGGGTCAGTCGGAGCAGAGGCAGCGGCGAGCGGTCCCACAGGCGCCGGTGACAGTGCTGGGCTGTAGATCGCGGTGGGCTTCAGCTCCTGGCGGCGTCGGGGTGGCGCGAGCTTCGGGCATCGGGTTGAGGCAGGGACAGCGGCGGGACGTCGTGGGCGGCACAGCGAGATCGACGGGCGGCGTCGTGGGCGGAGCAGGGGCGACGACTCGACGCGGGCTTGCGGGTGGAGGCTCGGAGCGGCAGTCAGAAGCGGAGGTGCGGGCAGAGGCGCTGTGACCGGCGGGAGGGTTGCTGCGGGTGTGATTTTCGCGAGTCGCCGAGGCGCGGCGTCGGGTGCTGCTCAGGGACGACAAGCGGCGGTGCTGGTGCGGTGGCCGGCGAGAGGAGCGAGCGGCGGTGCTGAGCGGCGTCCGTCGCGGGGGGTGACCGGTGGATCGCTGGTGAAGCGACAGTGGACAGCGAAAAGAGTGCTGCACGAAGAAGAAAAACAGTGCGCTGCTCTGTTTTTTCTTTTTCTTCTTTTTTTACTTTCTCACCTCTGACGTCACTTCTCTCTCTCTCTTTTCTTGTTCTGTAGCTGACTTTTTTTTTTTCTTGTCAGAGAAAGAAAAGATAAAAGTCTTGCTCTTTGACCAAGACAGACAAGGCCTTCTTACAAAAATTCCTTCTTTTCTTCGAATTTTCTCTCCCAAAACTTTTGCTCTCAATTTTTTCGAGAATTCTCTCCCCCTTTCTTCCGCGGCTCACGAAAATTATGGCTCCCTTTATAGTGATTTTCAGATGGCCATTTTTATTCGACTTTTCATTTTTTATTGCGTTAAATCAAGCCTGCAAATTGGAGCGTGATTTCGTAATTAGCTCGATTTTACTTGATTCCTTCCATTTTATCGAAATCATTACCCTTTACTCGTCTAATTTTTCAATTGTTTCTACATTCATCAAAATCTTAATACTCATCAGAATTTCAAACTTCCATGCATAATCAATCAAATCAATTTTCCCATTTTTTTTATTTTTTCTTTTCAAAATGCAATTTTATTTTTCCAAAATTAGGTGTCAACAAGACTTCTTCTTGGTGAACTCCCATTGTACTAGAGCCAAGAGAAAGGATTTTTGAATTTCGATTTGGAGTTTTTGCATGTTTGATTTCTATCTGGAAATTCTGTTGTTGCAATTATATTTAGAGCGATAGTAGAAAGTGATAATTTCAATAGCAAGAACAACTTTGGGTTGGGGAGTGTCAAGATGTATACACTATTGACAACCCAAGATTTGACAAGGACCTTAGATGGCAAGGCTAAGTTTTGTTAATGCATGCGATTGAGTATAAGATGCATTAAAACTTGATAAATACCTCAATAAAAGGTTGTGAATTGAGATAATTTATGCAATCGAGGATGAAGAGGATGTCCCCTCACCCATCACTTTGACCAATGTCCTCCTTGAGATAAGAGAAATAATTGTTTATTCTACAATTCCCCATATTTTACATCCACACCTCCCATATCTGAAGCTCTAGATTCTAGTTGTAATCTTGATTATTTAATTTGAGAACATTTGTGCATGTGTTCTAATCATAATCTAATTGGTGACCATATAAAGATACCTTTAATTGAAGTAATCACAAAAAATTCCTACTCTTGAAAGCGTGTGCCGCCCACCATCCACTACCCTCCAATTCCTCAATTTCTTTATATTTTCTATCTTTTACTTTGTGATTAAACAATGCAGGACATTTCTTCTTCTTTTTTCTCGAGATGAAGAACGATTCGTGGGTTGTCAATTCAAAAGTGATAAATCCGTATGGTGCATGCATCATGCATGCGCTAACCAAAGAGAAAAGGAAGGAAAATGTACAATTTTAATATTATTCACACGTCACCACCCCACTACATGAACGTAATAGTCTTGTTCTTACGCATGGAAGAATGTATAACATGAATCATGTGAGACAAAACTCAATCAAGGTATGACTAAATAGGATTGGTTTCCATTTCACTAGCCTTATTTACATACTTGGGCGGATTACAACAAAAGACAACTAATCCACCCGTTCCCACATATTAACAACAATGATCATATGCACCAGTCACTTCCACCCATCCCCGCGACCTACACCAAAAAGAGACCATCACGGATCACACTAACGAGAAACCAACTGGCCTACTAAACTATCGTCTATTGATCACTCGCAACCATCGCTGTCCCGCTCCTCCTCGAGGTCGCTGTACTCCTCGGGTCTGATACTGCTGCTGCCGTCGCAAGGGTCACTGTCGTTATCGTTGTCATCCCAGAATCAAGGGTGTCCCTTCAGCTCATCGCCTTCTCGGATAAACCAAGCTACAAAGAACTGATCAGGGAAACTTCACATGCAAGGTCCAATCCTACCGACATAATGAATAGAGTACGAGAACCAGAGGGACAGAGGGACAGAGATGAGCTGGAGAGAGGGAGACTCGGATATGAAATAAATGAAAAGTAGTACGACACCCAAAAAAAATTAAAACGTCATCATGTCAGAAAAAAGGACACCTCGCAGACAAAGAGCACCTAGGTCAGCGTCAAACCTGTCGGGCGGGCTCTTGGCCTCCATTATCATATTCCGATGCAACTAAAAATTGGACAATTGACACTCGGTGCTCTCTACCGCAGGGTAATTCTTGTACCTTGGTTGCAAGCAGTTGCCGTGTCCTTCTGAGACTTCGAGCACCACGCGCTGTCCATCGCTTTCCAGCCTCTGAGGTCAGGGCTGAACCCGTGGGGGCGGGCTCTTCCCCCACTCTTCGTATTCTGATACCAGTATAAAACAGTTATTTTAGCTCGAAAAATATCATTTTTGCCCATTAAAATCCTCACAAGATATGCATGTTAAGTCAATTGTAAATATTTTCATTTCAATTTGCCTCCACAACAAAGTTTAAAACTCTTAAATTTCTAAAGAAGTGAAAATTCAGTGGACAAACAAAACCTTCATATATTTAATAACCATCCTATTGTCAAGCACAAGAACATCATGTTACTACTAAAGTAATAACTGAACAAACTTTGTCTCATTAAAGCTCCATTCATTTCTCGAAGAATGAATAATTTGAAAAGCATTTTCAAAAAGTAATCACTTACATTGTTTAAAATAATTAGTCAATAAAAAGTATTTTCACTTTCAACAACAATTTATATCAAAATATTTCGGTGAACAGTTAACATATTTTTTATTTATTCATTTTTATAAGTGATTCAAGCGATCATTATGTTTTTCAAATGATGTGTTTTCCACTGAACAAATGTATCTTTAAAAAAATTTCAAGATTCATTGCAAGTTATAGCCACTTGTGTAATGAGAGTAACCTAAGTCGTAATATGTAAGGTTTATAAAAGCACCATCACAAATAAACACAATATTACCATTAGATGCAATTGCTGTTATAACATGTTTCTTTTTTTCTTTCAATCTTCATTTTTATCATGAAATATATCTCTCCTTGGCAACCAAAACTCTTTGGCATAAGGTTTTATTTTGCCATAATTATACACTCCACGCTCTTCCCCAACCTTGATTTTGACCTTTCGCTTGGCTTACCCCTATTAGCATTACTCAAAAACTTTCTTAATTGGCGTTAATCATATTTTCTATGACAAGAGCCTTAGATTTAGAAGGATAATTCAAGCATTTTCTCCCTAATTCTTCATTGAATAGGCTTCCTTTAATTATGCTCATAAAAAACACATTGAAAAGAGCCGAATTGGTTAATGCCATAATCAAGGTTTCCCAGCAAACATGGAGAGTAGTAATAACTCTATAAAAATAAAGTCGTTTTACCTATTTTAGGCAACAAATATTTGGATTTCCTTCTATTTATTCAGATTCTCCTTATTTATACAACATCATGAGATATGGAGAAAAAAAGAAAAAAAAATGGCAAAAAGAAGGAAAGGAAGATTTCATGATTCAGGAATTCAACTTAGGGAGTTTTGGAATGTAGATAACAAATATGGGATTATGTGATTTATTCCCTAATTTTATGTGACAAATAAGCAATTGCCTTATGTTAGGAGTCTTGGATATATCCTATTAATAGGATAACATTTAGAGCTTGGAGAGATGGTTAGGATTTTATTTTTTAAATTCTTTTTCATTGTTCTAAGAGTTTTTCAAATATTTTGAAGAAATGATAAAAGTGATGAAAGAATCCTTCTTCTTCGATTCAAGATGTTGAGATTAATTTATATTTTTCGTTTGTTCTTCTATTATGTTCTAATTTTATTTTGTTAGGATTATGATGTAACCTAACCATGATACTATGAAATTCATGATTTTTATGTTTTGCAAGTAATTTCATTCATACGAGTTATATATTATTGTGCTTAATACTTTTAAATGACTGGCCATCATTTGAATGATCTGATATGCATGTTTGAGAATAAGAAATGATAATATGCAGTTACTCCTTATAATATATAATCATAAATTAAATATGGATAAAAATATATGGTGTTATTTGTGTAACTTTTGATGATGAAGTGGTCCAAAAGATTCATTATAAATTGAGAATATTCATAGATTTTAATGCATTTATGTTTATTTAAATTCACATAAAGATATGGTGGATTAATAAAATGAGTAGACTTGCTATACCTAAAGATATGATAGTAAATAAAGTAGGAAATTCCTTATCACATAGTTGATATCATTTTTGTAGGCATAAGAATCTAAAATTCATATCCAGTGGTTATTGAGAGATCATATGCTCTAACGTATTTATTTGACTAATTTACTATGTTTAGTTCAAATAATTTTCCTTTAATATTGTCAATTTTAATTTATTATTTTGATCTATTAGATAAATTTTAGAGTTAGTCCATCTTAAAAATTTAATTGGTTTATATCATCAATCTCTATGGGATGATGTCTTTTCTTATCATTATACTATTTATTCAACATGTTCATTCAAAATCTGGAATTTTATGAATAAATACCAAGCAATAGACATAATTGCAACTCATCGGGTTAATTTCAAGATTCATCAATTAATTTTACGAAATCTTGAAAATCACTCACGTGATCCGATATGCTTCTTCCATCCTTATATCTCAAATTGACAAGGTTTTTTTTTTTTTTTTTTTTACTAGAAAAGCTTTATTTTGTGAGGTTTTTTTCTCATAAAAATCTTGTAATTTCTTCTACAAAATATCCACTTTTGTTTCTTAAGCAACATTATGAAACACAGTATCGTCAATCTATTGCCAAATAATTATAAAAAATTTCCAATTTATTCGCTATCATTCTTTGTCTTCCTTTGTCTTCCTTGTCTCCTATAACCTCATCCCCTTCAATGGGATCAGACAAATCCTACAATATAAGATATCTACCATGCGAGGCTTCCAAATGGGGTACTTTTAGGCATTTAACTTAATCATTGTGTAGCTAGTTTCATCCATTTAACAATAGAATCTCCACCTAGCTTTGATACCACTTCTTTGGGAAACACCGAGCAACAATCCACCAAGAACTAACCCAATCCAGGATCAATATCTCCCCCCCCCCCAAACTAGATCGATTGAACTCGAACAACAACCAACAATACAACCTCATAATATGTAAATTTAATATCAAAATGATTATGAGACAAAGCCAACAGAAATACCTTTATTTTACATGGAAAACTCAATGCTGGAAAAATCATGGACCATCCAAAAACTTCCATTAATCACCAAGAATAGTAAGATATACAAAGTGTTCTTCTCTAGTCACATACTAAAGATGCAATATCAATAATAAAACAGCATTATAAAAAATAAAAAAAAACCCATTTGCAATTGGAAAATTTAGAGAAAGTTCTCAATCAACTTGTAGTCTTCAGTCTCATGAATAATATATTGAAATTTGAGCCAATTCTGATAACGTTTGGCCTTTGAATCAAGACTGTAAAGCCGTGCTGCTTTTTCTTCTTCTCCTTCACTCTCTCTCTGCCTCTCTCCTCTTGCTCTCCACGAATAAAGTAGCCCAACTCTTTATTCCTTTTGCTTTTTGAATTTTTGACTTTCCTTTTTTTTTAGGGATATGTGCTCTAAAAGTCCAAAAACTTATAACAAAACTATAATTGAGTCCTTAAACTTACAAGAAGTGCAATTAAATCTTAAAACTACCTAAATTGGTACAACAAAGTCCTTCCATTAATTCCGTTAATTTAGACGAATCGAAAATGTTGACATGGCTTTATTTTTAATATTTTCTTTTTCCTGCTAGTGATGACATGGCCAAAACATTGAACACAAGACTAAAACGACATCATTTTGGATTAAATTCTAATTTTTAACCAAAATCTTAATTAAATAAAATAAAAATAAACATTTAAAAAGCACAAAAAAAAAAAGAGCCTAGGGCAATGGCAACACATCTTTGCTGCCATCGCCCACCAACTATCGTCGAACCCCCACTGACCCTTTCTAGTAATGGGGCCTTAGTGGCAAGGTCACCCTTGCCTTTGGCTTTTTTTTTTTTTTTTTTTTTTTTTCTTCTGTATTTTAAATGGGCAGCGCTATTTCCAACCCTTAAATCCTTCATCAACCCTAATGTACACTAAAAAGACAAAACTCCCTTATTCTTTTAATTGCAATTTAAATTGAAGGCCCAACTCCTTTTTTCAATTTATGATAGTTGTCATAATTAAGCATTTCTCATGTTTTGTTTTTTAGCATATTAAATTATGCGGGAGCATCCAACTTAGCTTCATCAACAAATTCAGCACTATCAATGGTGATCCAAGCCAAAATAGAATTTGAACATATTGTGATTCAGTCCAGAAATGAAATTATCAATAGAGAAAACTATTGATCATGAAACCAATCAAGAAGAAGTCGATTCACCATATTATATGTTGGATTCAAGGCTAAATAACAACCTATCAATGGGAGGCTATGATGGGGAAGCTCCATGGGTATTTGATGAACTTTCAAGGTAGTTATCTACTGGTCAAGGCAAGCACACGAATTTTAGAAGACTGAATAATTATGAGTATCGTTTATTGCATCTCTAAATTCCTAAGAGTCTATAATATTATGCAAAGTTCCAAGATTCATAGTTCTAAGCTCCTAGGTCTTTATTATGCTTATTGTGTCCATTAATGCTCAAGTAGTTCCAATGTCTATTTAATTGTTGATTTCCTATATCGTAGTCCTCCTATAAATAGAGGAGAGTTCTCAATTGTAAAGAGACAATTTTGATGAATGAATATATGTGAGATTTTCTCTGTGTGAGTGGATTTTTTTTTAAGTGGATAACTTCTTTTATCTGTTTCTTTATCCTAGGAGAGTGGATTACTCCTTGGTGGTGAGCCAAGAAATGCTTTATCCTCAGTTGGTAGATATCCTTTAAGCCTTGGTGGTGAGCTTTTCTATCCTAAAATCCTTTATCCTTGGTAGCAAGCCTTAGTGGTGAATTTCGTTTATCTCGATCTTCTTCTTCGATTGTTTGTGCGTCCTTTAAACCTTGGTGGTGTTGTATCCTATCTTGCATTTACATTACATCCATCAATAACAATTCCCCACACACACCATTCCAATACACTTAATGTGAAAATTCCCTCATTTCAAAATCACTCGCCCACATACAAATCATTGAAGAAAAGTGCATTCTCAAGATATTCTTATATCGTTTTACAAGCTTTGTGTAAAATCATCTCGCTACTAGTAAGGTAAAAAAGATATCCTTTGATATAGTATAAAATTAAAAACATTATTTTTCATCATTGATATTATAATAACTTATTTATTTTTTGTTCCTCTTATATGAAAAGTTCACTTTATTGGTGAATTTTTTATTAATTTCATTAGTCTACAATATATGTCAAGTCTCTTTATTTACTATATCAAAGAATTTATCTTTTTTTTTTTTCCTTATTATACTGGCAAGATACTGTTTCTACAAATCATGTAAGACGTTAGAGGAATAGATTGAAATGCATTTCAAACATTATGCACAATGAGGTGTCTTGATATTTTTTTGTAAACAATTCATAGAGGATATTAATTTTTGTCAATCCAAAATAATGATATTTCACTGGCATTTCCAAAAAAAAAAAAAAAACATCTTACTTTATGCACAGTTTGATTTAATTAAATTCCATCCACTTAATAATTTATCCATAAATAATAATAGACAACTAAAAATAACAAGATTTTTGGAAATTTATCTTTTTGAGAAAATAATTTTTTACCGAAGTAATTCTAACAATAAAAACTATATAGTGCCTTTAATATATAGGGAAAATCTACAATAAACAAAAAACTAAACATATGGAATTTTTAGTTGTGATAAGTAGATCCTACATACATATATAGAAAAACCAAAAAGAAAAGGAAAGAAAATAAATTTGGGATCACAAATCTTAGTTGCAATTGAATAATGGAGGACAATTTTGGAAAATTGGGTGGATTTAGTCATATAGGGTTGGAAATAGCTCCATCCTTTTTAATTTTTTTTTATTTAATTTAATTAATAGTTTGGTTAAAAAATTAAATTTAATCAACATCATCACCACGTTAGGAAATAAAATAATAATAGAAAGTTACATCGGCATTTTCTATTAGTCAAATAAATGGAATTAACAAACCACCGGCCGCGGTGGCTCCACTGGATAAGACTCTGCTGATCCTCAACGAAGAGGTGAAGGGTTCAAAACCCAGGGGAGGCGCTAGGTGTATTAAGTGTGACTCAGGGGTGGTGGGTCCTCCTGCTTAAGTGTCACTTGGGGGTTTACGGCGTGGCTGTCGGCTGCAAGCCGGTTCCTCCAATACCAAAAAAAAAGGAATTAACAAAAGAACTTGATTGTACCAATTGACAAATTTTATAACTTGATTTATTTTTTTCTAAGTTTTAGAACTCAATTGTACTTTCTTAACAAGTTTTGGGACTTGCATTGTTCATATCATTTTTTCTTTTTTGCATGTTAACTAGGTCCCATGTGTGAGGTAGATCTAGCCAGGTTTCATCTTGTCAAGGTAGGAAAAGGAGGAGCCCTCCATGCTGCCGAATTGTATGAGTTGTGTTCGAGGCTCTATATTTCCGAGGACCTCCCTCTCGTTCGTTTTTGGGTCACTTAGTCATAACCTTCTAGTGATATAACCATTTGTTCCGCTCGTCACTGATTTATGTCAAACTTATTTTCATGTTTCCATGTCTTACACGATTTGCTGCTTGTCCGAAAACCCCCTCAGTAAGCTCGCGTATTGCTCCTGCTATGTTATTCATTCGTGTTAGTTCATGTCCTCCTCATTAGCGTTACGAATTCGTTTCAACTCTGAATCGGATGCGTGTTGAGTTTGTAACGTGAAACTTGCTGTGCGAACCCTCATGGTCTTATTGGAACTACAATTGTCGAAAGTTCAGTTGGCGCATGGCATTAATGACTGAGGGAAGAGACATTAAAATAGAAATCAAGGAGAGTTCCCAATGTAGCAGGAGGTCACTCGGTGAGGTTCTGGGCGAGAAAAGGATTAATGCTGAGCATGTTTGGCGTTGAGCGCAAAAAGTGACGGAGGAGAAGACGGCGACCAAGAGACAAAGGTTCGTTCAGTAGCTGGTAAGAGAAAAAAAGAAGAAGGCTTAAGCCATCGTGGCTTGAAGCAGGCCTATTTTGTTTTTAAAGGAACGTGGGCTTATAAAGAGTGGGTCTATTACGGAAATGTTAAGATGTGAGCTTGTGAAGTTTTAATTGAAATCGGCCCATTTCATCATGTCCTTGTATTGTATAACCCATATTCGGACCAGGCCCAACAGGGCTGGCTGGGGTCACTGTTTTAGGAATTTTAAAAAAAAATTCTTTTTTTTTTAAATTCAAAATTCAAAAAAATTTATTTAGAAATAAGTTTGGAAAAAAGGGCTTGACTAGGTTATTAGATTTTAGCATTATATTTAGCTTAATTTCCTTTCCATTACCAACGTGGGCTTATATATATGTTATATAATTTAGTAAGTACTTTTCATATAAGCTTAATCTTAATAGATTAAACTTTTACACCAAGAAATTGAACTTGATTCAAATTTAGCTTCTGGGGGACCATGTCGCGGGGCTTATAAAATGACTACGTATGTTCTTGGCCGGATAGGTATCAGGTTTTCATTCCTGCACCTTTACTTTGGGCTTTTAAATACTTGGGTGTTTAATTCTCATACTTTCAGCACTTAAATTGTTTACTTTAAAAGTACTTTCAATAACTTGTTTGTTAACTTTCTTTCTAGAATGATTAGGTCTAGTTTAAAATCGTGATGAAACCTTCAAAAACAATTTCATAAATGGTAATACGTTTAGTGTAACACCCCGAACCCTTCGCAGGTCGTTAACAGTGCTGATGTTACATCTTTTACCATCTCTATCTCTTGGCTAAATTAAGCCTTGCCAGATTTTAGGCATTTTTTTTTAAAGCGGTCCCATGCGCGACTCATAGCGGAAGCAAAATTCACATCGTCATCTATCTCCCTTCTAACTCATGATACAAATACACACCAACTAACAGCACGATTTTTATAAATAACGTTGACGCTTTGCTTACATACATACATATAGCGAGATGGGGTTTCCTTCGGGTCGGTACAAAAACCAGAAAGGTTAAGACTCTGCCATGTCCCACCTAAAATCTCAAAAAGGGACTCCGACCCCTAACATCACATGAACACAAAACCCTCCCATCACCAGCATCAACTATCTACATCAAAAAGTGATCTAGCTCCTACTCCTTGCGCATAGGTCTCACACCCAACCCGGTGTGTCAGGTGGTGGCGGCGGCAGCATCCCTCGCATCGCTCCATCCCATCGAACGTGCATAGACAGGAACTCTTGTATGACAGGGCCCCCAACCAGGCCGATATCATACATAACTAAGCATCGCACTCAGATAAACGTCAATCCGGGCACAGAGGGACAATCTATCTCCGTACACTCCACCTCAACATCAGACGGTAGACCGTAAAATACCCCACGCGAAACAGCAGGTAGCGGCATAGTGCTAATCTGAAATGTTATCCCTAAAAGGGGTGAGTACAACCACTCAGTAGATAGGAAAATCCAATAACAACTCAGTGCACCATGCATACCATCATACAATGCAGGCATTGCTTACCTTTTTGATGTCAAGCGTATTCATGCATCATCATAGCATATATATCATTATCATGGCATCTCATATATCATTATCATCACATCATCATTAACCATGCATCACCATGCATATCACATCATCATTGGCCATGCATCACCGTGCATATCACATCATATCATCAGCCATGCATCACCATGCATATCACATCATCATTAGCCATGCATCACCGTGCATATCACATCATCATTAGCCATGCATCACCATGCATATCACATCATCATTAGCCATGCATCACCATGCATATCACATCATATATCAATTTTCACTTTTACTTATCAATTGATCCCCACATTATCTTTTCTCAAATCATCAAATTCACCATCATCACCATCCCTTCGGGCAGAAACCTCCGACAGGGATCCCAGCATTCCAGCCATCTCATGGCCACTGGGCTTCCGGCCTCCCACATTCCGGGCATCTCTCATCTCAACTAGCATCACGAGGCATTCCCTTCGGGCGAAAACCTCCGACAGGGCTTCCGGCCTTTACCCTTCTAGCCGGGGATCTCGCACCCCAATCCTGGCATCACGAGTCACTCCCTTCGGGCAGAAACCTCCGACAGGGCTTCCGGCCCCCCACATTCCGGGCATCCTGAAACTCCTAGGGAATCTCTCGGAATTACGCCACCAGCCACCGACAACATCCTCCACCACAACCTCATTCTCATCCACATTTATCTTTTATCTCAATTTAACATGGAAATTTGGCATGGCATCAAACATATCACACTTGCATCTCAATTCACATGTCATGCACATGTCATAGCTTAATCACATAAGTATTTCAATTCACATGTCATGCACATGTCATAGTTTAATCACATAAGCATTTCAATTCACATGTCATGCACATGTCATAGTTTAATCACATAAGCATTTCAACTTAATGCATGTGCAAAGACCTCATCACACAAAAGCCACACAAATGGAATTGAGTCCATGGCCAAATAAAAATCTATTTTATTTTATTATTTCATTATTTTATTATTTTATTATTATTTTATTATATTTATTTATTTTCATAAATAAATATTTAATATTTATGATTTTCCCAAAATCATAATATTCAATAATCATTTATAGGATCACAATTTTATATAAAATTCGTGGCCAAATTGAATTTCTTATAATTTCACAATTTCCTCCAAAAACATCCTAAAATTCTCGGATTTAAACCCACTGCACAGTTTCCGAATAAATTCAATTAAAATATCCATTCGGTCTCAAAAATTACGAAACTTTACAGGGTGATAGAAAACACATTTTAGTACCTTTTTCATTAAGAACTTTAAGCCAAATTCTTTTTAGATTAATTTACATAGCCCTACGAAGCTTCTGGAATCACTACTGCGACGTCCAGAGCACACTTCTCCGTATTTCTTAGATTTCACCCATCAAACCTCTTTCGTTACTTCTGAAATTTAAGTATGTTATGTAAAAATGTGTCCTTTACAAATTTCATGAAGGGATCTAGGTCAAATACCCAGATTATGGTCACCATTTTAACCCATGAAGTCTCGGGTGTCTCGGTACACCTCACCAGAATCAACCATCTCCAAGATCTAACCGATTCACCAAGTTATACTTGTTATTTTTGCTTCAATTTTGAGTATGTTGTAGCTTAGGGTGTTTCCTACAACTTTCAAGAAGACAACAAAGTGAGATCTCCAACATAAATCAACATGCAACCAAGAAATCAACAAAAGGTCAGTGAAGATTTCGCAGATCTGAGGTCTCCGTATAACAAAGCTTTTGACCCCACATATCACCATCGTTTTCCATGAAATTCGAGTATGTCATACTAAAAGATGTTATCTTCAACTTTCATGAAGACACCGAAGCCAAAATCGCACTCCAAATACACATGCAAGCTCGACTAAGATACTGACTACCACAAACCAAACGAAGACAGTCACATAGCTTGAACACATCCAACCCTTACCTCGGTTTTTCGCCCAAATCACACCTAAAACCGAACATGCAACCAACAAAACAGACATGCAAGAGAAGTTAAGGACCCCACTTGCCTCCAAGATGAACAAACAGCGATGAACGTCGGCGTACAGCGGACGGACTAGGTGGACGTACGGCGGACGGGCGGCGGCAACTCTCGGCTCCACCTCCTCTCTCTCGGTCTCTCCTTCCTTCCGCTCGAACACTCTCTCTTTCTCTCACCCTTTCTCGGCCAAATGATCAAGAAGAACCGGCCACTCTCTCTCCTAACCCCTTTTATATCCCCTAAAGCCCATGATTAGCTCACCTCATGTCCAACCAATGCATGCTTTTGTCCCTTGCCACTTGGCATTTTTATTTTTGAATTTTGAATGGGCTTGGGCTTAGGCCCATCCAGCCATTCCCCCTTGGGCTGGTCGAGCTCCCCTTCTTGGGCCCTAATGGCCGATTAGCTTGGCCCACCAAGCTTTAGGCTAATGGGTCCAAGGCCCATTTCGAAAATAACCCTATTTTCTCTTTTTTTTTGAATTCCTTTTTATAAATATTTCTAAACTCAAATTTCATCTTGGCCAAAGTCTTGGGATATTTTTAATTATTGAAATTTAAATCATATGGCCAAGCTTTTAAATTTAAATTTCCACAACACAAGCAAAATTCATCAAATTAAAAGACAAATTGGCTAAAGCATAAGCCATAAAATTCTATCACCTAATTAAAGACATTTAACACACCTTAAGGCTTGGCTTTGAATTTCCGGGATGCCACATTTAGGATCATAACTAGTAGAAAAAATGAATAATCAATTAGAGAAATAACATTTCGGGTTATCGAAACTAGTGTCCGGTCAACTTTGGATCTAGCGAGCTCGACCAGACCTTGGAGGCATTGAGGCACTGAGGTGCCGGCCATTGCCGACCAGGAGGGAAGACAGAGAAGACCAGGCGAAGGGGAAGACATAGATGCGGGCGCTAACTCGGGAGTATTAGCGGCATTGGGCAGGGGCTGTGGTGGCTTCAGACGGAGAGCGGGGCGGCGCTAATTGAGGATGGAGTTGATTGGTGATGCCGTTGGGAGCGAACCGAAGAGAGATAGTTTGGGCGATTTAGTTTGAAGTTTCTGTCTGAAGGTGCAAATCGCATATTCTCAAAATTGAGGATAACATTTACTATTAATGTTAAAATTAACTAAGAGTTTTGCAACTTGCTAGAAAACTAAATAAGATGTTACGATATAATCATCGCTATACACAACTTTTGGCACTTCTAGTGTACTTATCCCTCTAATATGAGTTAATTGTTGTGCATGGCCTAAAGGATTGTTAGGAAAATATTTGAAGATGTTACCATAGAATTCCAAGCCAATTCACCGAGATAGAAACTTTGTATGTCAAACACCTAGCTACGTAGTAATTTATTGTAAATGGGCAAATGTATAGTAGCTTCAGAAAGACCAAAACTACCTTAGCTTCCTACGATATATAGGAAGCCGAGATGAGTATATTTAATTAAATATTTGGATGGGTCAGGATCACATGTTCTACAAGAAAAATAGTTTAAAATTGAAAATAGGAGTTCGTCAATTATGTTCGGATGCTTCAAACATATATAAATAGCACACATCGGAAAGCAAGATACAAACATATATAAAAGAATAATTCTACAATAGATACATCTGTAGTGACCCTATCTCCATCATTTGCTGGTTTTTCCATAAAGCCATCTGCACAAGGAAAAACAACGGAAGAAAAGTTGTTGGGCGATGATAAGACAAGTTTGGAGCAATCTTAGGTCGGGCGTATCATGCTAAAAGTTGTTACTCGAATGGCTTGCGGAGAGATGAGCGACAACTATTACCAGTATAATGAGCAAAACAGCAACCTGCAATTTAGATCATGGTGAGCTATTGTTCTCTCTTTTGTTTGGGTTATTGTTCAGCACATAGTTCCAAGACCAGCCAAACAATGTGAGATGAACGGTTGTAAACTCACCAGAACAGAACTATATGTGGGTTCAGTCGCAAAGATGTAAGATTTCCTGTCAAAATATACGAAAAGAAGTTTGTTTAAGTAGAAAGATATAATCAACATCCATTCCATAGAGAGAGAGAGAGAGAGAGAGAGAGAGAACCTTTTGTTTAGGAGGCCAGAATCTTTGCAAGCCTTCTGTATACCCTCGATTATGCTCAATGTTTTTGTAGCATTAGGATCATCCTTGTCAACCTACAGGAGCCAAAAGCATAATCTGGTGAGTAATGTCTCAGTCTGTATGTCTAAAAAATCATAGTGTGAAAAGCATGGAGATAAAAAAGCAGGGCAACAAATGAAAGCATCAACTACTATTGTAGTTAAAAGTTGGATTAACAGATCATCAAGAATATTCTGCCCCACAGTCATGAAGCAGAAGTGAGAATCCACAATGCTTCTAAGACTTAAGTTTTAATCCCTTATGCTATTAAAGCTACCACTAAAGGAGAAGTGGTTCCTCATACAAAAATATCTTTGCAGAAGACAGAACCTTTTTTTTTTTTTTTAATTTTCCCACTTCATAGGCACGGAGTACTGTCAAGTCCATTTTGGATTCAAGATAGGTAGCCTTTACATACAATCTAATTTGTTGTATACCCCGTCAAATCGCTGAAGATTTTGCAGGTTATAAGGTCTAGTACATTTTCAAGTAAGAAATAATTAAAATACACGTATAAAAGATAGTGCACTCTTGTTTTTGATGTTCATACCTTGGACTTTATCATACAAGAAAAATCATAGAAAGCACCATAAGCATCGGCCATTGTCCTTGTGCGATCCCTAACTTTAGCAGCAAGACTTGAATAGTATAGGTAGACAAAAGGAACAACTCAGCAATTATTATCTCGAAGGTACTACATAACATAAACAAATGTACAAAGGCCCATGGATAGAATGTAAATGATGAATGGAGATAGTCTGACAAGTTATATTTCCATCATGCCTGGATCTAAATCTTCGTTTTGTCCCATTATTTCATCCTATAAAACTATGTTTTCTATGCCTAGTGCCATTCAAGTTCTTCAGTATGCCTAATTATTTCATCGTGTCTAGGATAGCTTAATTTCAATGATGAAAGAAAATATCAGCAAATCATTTTTTTACCTGGCCTGATCTTTACTTCGCCTTTGAAAACTTCAATATTGTTGTAGGATAAAGCTAAATTTCCAATCGCCATTATCTAGAAAAAGTAGAAAATGTTGGTAGAGGAGCTTCTCCCGGATAATCAAAAGATTAATGACATTAAAAAGAATATATCAACATTAAACATCAATGAAAGCAAAACCATGTATGGAAATTCTTAAGAATATGAAGAGTAAGTTAAAAAATGTACACAACTTATTATAATAGGGAAATTTTGTAAAGTCAATGTGTGAAACCAAATCTTGTGCACACACGTGTACAAAAGGAGAGAGAAAGGGACAACTTGTGTGGCTGTACACCTGCTGCGCACGCGTGCAAATGTGTCAGGGAGCAGGGACAGGGGAAGTAGTGCAGAGATTGGGCTTGTAGTATGCTCATGAGAAAAATTCTAAGGCAAGTTTTACATAGGAAAATTTTTGAAATCGATGATTGTCTTCAAATTTTTTTAATATATAGGATAGATATAGGGCAACAACTCTTGTTTACAGATAAGAAACACTCTTGTCTTGAAGAATGTACCTGAAAAATAGCCCAAAACCGAATATAGCAGGATCCCTTAAACCAAATATGTATGTCAAACTGTCTTCAACACGTGTCAAAGCATTTGTGACCATCTCATTCAAACATTGTACAGCCTTCACTGAGTTCTCCTCATACTTCAAGTCCTATGTAGATAGGGCCAATTGAAGAAAAGAGAAAATAAGGATGTGCATGCGGTGCAAAATTCAGCATTACAGGTGCATAATATCTTGACAATTCATCTACAAAGTAAGTGATGGAAAATCAATTTTATATGGTCAAAGGGCTAAAGCACAATCTATGTAAGCCTTTAATAGTCCCAAATCATGTTGAAGAGGCATACCTCAAGTTTGTTTACATATTTACCCCAAATCTGACGAGGCCAAAACATGCGTGACATTGGAATTTCATTGATATCTTCCAAATAATCTCGAATAATGTCTTGT
This sequence comes from Eucalyptus sideroxylon, assembly GCA_014182405.2. Lineage (NCBI taxonomy): Eukaryota > Viridiplantae > Streptophyta > Magnoliopsida > Myrtales > Myrtaceae > Eucalyptus > Eucalyptus sideroxylon. The sequence continues at coordinate 27,500,916 of CM024554.2, read as the reverse complement.
TTATGATATTTACATCCATAAAACAATATTAGAAGTTCGAAATATGTGGTCATCTACATGAAACTAAGTGTCTTTGAGGTACCTGTAGAATCAAAGCCATTGAATTGGATAGAGAATCTGGTGCCAAATCTTCAGCTCCAGAAGCATGGAAAAGCTTTGACAGACCTAAACCTATAGGTCCTAACACATAGTGGCAATATTCATCGTAATCATCAACTGTTTCCACCTGCAATGAGGAAAAATTAGTGGAAATCTTTGTAGTAATAACCTATTAAACAGATTAATCTCCACTACAAGCATTTCTACCAGAAGGTGCAAGACTACAACTAGCCTTGAAATGGTTTGTGCAAAAGAATATTACAGCTCTTAAATCCTTTTCATATTAGTATTTGGTCAAATCCATTCCAATCCAGCTAGGTCAGTTACCATAAACAAGGCACGTAGTGGAGTCAATAATCAGTTTGCAAGCGTGTGGACCTTCGAAGATGGAAGAATGGTCATTAAGGCTAAATGATACAGTTCTATATGAATTCATTTTCTCTCAATCGTATGGATATGTAAAATACAGGATTTCCAATCCTAGCAGGAAAGGGAGGGAAACGGATACTCTTTAAGGAGTAGAACCACACAGCTACGGTCAAATCCTTACTCCACCATGGTCATAGTAAACAGCCAGATGGGCTACCCGTTGGCCATTGTATGGGCAGCCATTCTACTGGTACTGAAAAATATCGTATTCATTTTCAACCATTGGAGGCAAGGATTCTCCTCATGAAAAGCTTATGCACTAGCTACGTACTGACCTAGTCCAAACACAACCAAAAACTATAATCTCTGTAAGAGTTCCTTCAGCTTGGCTATTTATCAAGGTAGGGTCTTTGAAAATATCAGGAGTGTCACATGACAAGATCACAAACCTCTTTGCAAATAAATTTCGCCATTCCTGCTCCCATTCTTTTAGTAATATCCTCAATTACCTCTTGATACCTGCAAGTATAAACAAAGCCACAGTTTATAAAGGAAAAGCTATAAGCACATCAATCAATAGAAACGGTTAAACAATTTTGGGTTAATTGCAGGAAAGTTTGGTTTTGAGTTTCATTCTTAGTGGAAGTGAACAATGGGTTGGAAAGAACATTTGGTAGACAATGATAATATGGTTGCGGAACTATGATGGCTAGGTATGTTGGTAAAGGAAACACACATGGTTAAGTTGAGAGGCTTAAGAAGATCAGGTTGAAGAAGAGAATATCCTGATCTCGCAAAAGTTGTTCACATCATAATTATAAAGAAATCACAAGTTAGTAACCTTTTCCCAAGCTCCAGGAAAGCCGTTGAAACGTGATGAAATTGGTCCATTAAAACCTTGCACTTCTTTGTACCACCTTAATACGGCAATAAAAAAAATCAAGTCAGTAAACTCAATAGAATTTTGGGCAGCTAAATAGTTCAGTGCCCAGCTCCAACTTCTTCGTATAGCCAACACAGACTTCTGGATAAGCACCATTTACGGATTGTCTGTAAACTAAGACAGCAATATAACTAAACAATAATAAAAATTACAAGATAACAACAGTTGCAACTTAAAGCAGCATTCCCAACCAAGTTGTGCATGCCCCAAAAGTTGCTAGTTGGAGAAAATCAGTGGCATGGTGGAATCTAAATAACCAAGAAACACCTTGTTTCCCAACTTGACATCAGAAATACATTGACAATCGTTTACCCTATGCATGGTCGTCCAGTTTCTTCATATGCTGGAAATAACACAAGAATTTATCACAGCAAGAGAGTGTTTATCTTACTTTAGTGTTGGTTCTTAAAGAAGTCAGTAAAAGAATGCACAAATAAGAATTGAGATGGGACAATTTGTAGAGGTTCTCATGTAGAATCATAACGTAGAGGCAAAATATTGTTGATATATCTTGTTCTTCAAATAGCAGTGTTATAGAAAATTATTTCGGTCAATTTGAAGTCAGTCTCAAATAATGGATAAATTGCTACAAGATACAGTCAAAGATAGAATCTCCATGTAGCTTTGACGATCATGCTTAATGCAAAGTGTCAAGGACGTCAATTATTTACACATACACACAGACATATTTCTACAAGGTTACATTAAGAGAGACAAGTCAAACAAAGTTTTTTGACAAAATATCTAACCCACGCTCTGAATTTTATGTAAAGGTCGGGAAAGGACAAGAATACTGAACCAAGAATTTAAATGCAGGGAAAACCAGTCTTAGATCGCCAAAAGCTTTAATTGGAAAGAAAGGGTAGCATGATAGCATGTTTAACTCACATGAAAGATGCCACTCCTTATCAAACACGTGCTCAAGAAAAGCTTTCAGGATAGGCACTTTGACTTCAATAGGTATGCTTGTGTCATCCTCTGCAAAGGGAGAATTAGAAGAAACAAGATTTCAGCACAAAATCACATACTAATGTCAATATGGAGCTGGAAACAATAATTCAACGTGATACTAACAAGAACTAGGCAGAGGAATTAAGGACTAATTTTGAAACGGATTCTTATATGGATTAATCAACTGATTAAATATAAGCCAAAACATTATTACATGATAAATCAACCAGGGCCTTAATAACTAGGGCATAGCACACTCCATTTCCATTTATGATGGTTAGTGGTGACAAAGACACTCAAGTTTAGATGTGAAGAACTCGCTCGAACCTACACAGATATTTCCATGAATGTTATCAACATAAAAAGGAAACTCCAGTGAGTTTGTGCTATAGTAAACATTCGACATACAGGGGATAGATGGCTCAAATTTAACCAACCAGAAGTGCTAATGGAGCGAGGGTAATATCTTGCAAATGAAAGACAGAGAACTAATGCAGTGTTATGGGACAAACCAACTGTATCAAGGGCTCGCAGGACCAAATAGAGGATGCACACCTGCAAAAATGCAAAAGAAAAGTTGAAGAGATAAAAGCGCATTGAGATAAACAAATCTAACAATTTCTACTGGACTTTGCGTTGGATATGAGTGGCTTTTGCACTAACTAATCTAACAGTTCATTTACATCTTTGCATTTGGATTAGCAGACAGCAGAAGTGAGGTAGGAGAAAGAATCAATAGAAAACAAGAAATAACCATATAATTCTATGGACGAGCATTGCATTGGCATTAGCAGTAATATCACGCAGTTCCATTCGAGATCATACTTCGATTTGAAGTGCCTATAGCACTTTTCTTTGACTTCTCAGATTCAACAGTAGTACAAGAAAAAAATTGATTAGCTAATTTAAATGGGTTAGCTAATAATATGCACTTTCCCATTGACGCATGACGGGTCCTCCCTGCAGGAGGAGGCGCTGATAAAAAGGGAGTTGGGGCCGAGCAGTAAATTCCGTGTTGAACATTTGTACGTTTTGTTTTAGGTTGTCGTCACGTGGCACCTCCTACCGTCCTGTATCCATTTTAATTATAGTTTCTTTTTCTTGCGAATTTAAAAATTCTCGTATACTATTACACATGTTTTACAAAAATTAGCTGTTGGATAATTTCCTTTCTTTGTTTTCTGAATGACTAGGTGATCTTCTATGGAGGAGGAGGTGGAGGAGGGATTGCTCACGGGAACTCACACTTACGAGAGAGAAAAGTGCGTGGGGAAATGAATTTAGGTGGATTTATCAACAAAGTGTGTAAGATTAGCCATATCATTTCCCATAATTGAGAAATTCATATTGACTCGTCATTTAGAGGAAGAAAAAATCTATACATGTGTCAATGTCTCCACAATATTTAAATAATTGAGAAATTCATATTATTTGAGCATGCATGACTCAACAAGACTATATTACCAACTCGAGAAAACTTAATTGGAAATGTCTAAACAAAAATAACCCACCAAGTAAAAAGATTTCAATCACGGTAAATATTTGAACACTTTCAAAAGCATGGAGGGCCGGCAAAGCTATGCCTCACCCAACCATCTTGCGAAGGCTCCCTTGCCCAGCCCTTGGCGCTTAGCCAAAGGAATAAAAAGAATGGAAGGAAAAAAATGAAAGAGAAAGAAAAAGAAAAAGGAAAAAAAATAATATTTAAAATTGTTCACGTTGGTACCAGGCACACCATGTAGGATGGCCACCATCCAAGTTAGTGCCAATCTGCCATATTGGTCGAATAGACTGAATCAATACAAATTAAAAAGGTTTACAACTTAATTGACATAAAAGAAGGTTTAAAACTGAACTAAAACAATTGTGACAAGTTTAGCTTTCCCAAAAAATTTTATATTCTGCCATACATTTGTGGCAACTTTATACACAACTTAACCACAAGAGCATGGTGGATATTACGGTAGAAAGATCTATATTCGTAAAGAAACTTCCAAAAAAAAATTATTGAAATATATATGGTTGTCACGTTTATAAATAATCATAATTCTTCACAAAAATAATGGTGGAGCAAGAAGCCTAGAATTGGGACACATATCAAAACATGGTGATGATTTTTTGAGGCCACACATAAAGCCACTGAGAGCTTAATGGTTTTATGTCATCATTAATATAATTAATCTCCTCTGGGTCGTCCCCTATAAATATCAAGCTACTTGCATCCAACCTAAACAAGCATAGCGCTTTAATTTGATCGATTATGTTGTCGAGTCTTTTTGAGTAAATTATGGGGAAGTTTTCAGGTAATCTTCGCATAAGACAATGATCCTTAGCTTTATCTAAGTTGCCGTGCCTGCTGTTTCTGGCAACAGGCACAACAACTTGGTGCGTTTGAAATTTTTTTGGGAAAATGATTTTGTACCTGTATAAAGTAATTTAACTTACGGAGCATTTGTTCAAAACAAACAGCATTTGGACAATTGGCTTTTGGTACATTTTTGTTAAGCAACTAAATTAAATGAAGTAAAAGTTTGGGCCTAAAACTTAGGATGCTGTGATAACATGTTAGATTTTATAAGACCATCCTCAATTATTTTAAAAGCTTAAATCATTATATAAAGGTGTGCTTTAATATTTAAATATTATAAAAAGAATTTTGGAATAAAAAACCACGCTTACCGCATCGCGAAGCTCAGTGGGGAGTTGTTCGATGACGAAAGCGAATGTCTTGGAGAACTTGCGGAGCATGGAGTAGCAGAATCGCCAATGAGGTTGCTGAGGGATCTGCTTCTCGGCATTCCTCGCCTCCATCTTCAGCTTCAGCAGAGGGTAGAGTTCATCCGGATGCTTCAAAATCGCTCCCAAACTCCCCATCTCTCTCTCTCTCTCTCTCTCTCTCTCTCTCTCTCTCTCTCTCTTGAGATCGGAGAAAATAGAGATTGAAATTGGCAAAAGCCAGAATGGTGGTCTAATATGAAGTCTCTGGTATTGGAATAAACGATGTTATATAATCTTCGAAGTGTCCTTTCATGTCTTCAAATCATGATGCCGCACAGTCATTTCGGTGTTCATGGCGTTATAAACGTGATTTGCATTTTGAGTGATAGCACTAGACTGTTTGTGTATTATGTGTTAAAATTATATCTCAAGATTGAGTTTGAAAAGAAAATATGCATTTTAGAAATTAATAAATAAAGAAAAAGGAAATCTACTGTGCTAGGGAAATAAACGGAAATCGTGTTAGTTTTGGAGCCGGCCAAAAGAAAGGTGAAGAGGAAAGTCCAAGATGACTGGACTTTGTCGACTGAATCCCACTTTGATCTTATTTCTTTCTCTATTATGCGTAGCTATCATTGACGATCAAATGTTGCACTTCTTCAAGCAGAGGACAAACGATACATATGGCTCTTGCGGGAGCATTGTTGATGTGCAGAGGCAATTTTCATCGTGAGTTTTGTGGTTGATTACATCCTGGTGGGGATACATAAGTGTTCCAGTCAATTAAATTATTGTGTTAAGAATTCGTGTTTATTTCTTTTGTGAGATTAAAAGATTATTTTTTGAGGAATTGTGAGGCTCAACGATGTGTGAGTTAATGGGTACAATATGAATAACTTGGTATGATTGTAATCTACGTTATATCACTTGATCTGTAGTAGAATTTGTCACTATTCTTTCCATGGACGTAGGTCACTTCGATCGAACCATGTAAATCTAGTGATATATTTTCTTATTCTATCTATTTTATAGTTCGATTGCTTGCTTTTACGATAACATGAGTAGATGAGCTTTTCATAATTGGTTGGTCAACTACTTACTCATCCGAACATCATTCCTTGCTTATAACTTAGTAACCGACTCAACACACGCAGAATCTCTCCAAATTTTTTTTGGCAAAACAACATCAACGAAGTTCAATTGTTACTAGTACTAGGAGTCATCACAAACTTCAACAACTATTAGATAGATATTAGTAGAATCCAAGCTTTTCTAGATCATGATTTCAACACTCCTCCTTAATCAATTTTGACAATCCTCTGACCATGCTTCACAATATCTTGAACTTAGCTCGTGATAACACTTAATTAAACATGTCAACAACTTGATAATCAATTTTCTAATATTTGAGCTCAATTACTTTGCACTTCTTGATTGAAGTGTTATTTGATAGCGATAAGTTTAGTTCTTTCGTGAAAAACTTGATTTTTAGATATAGCGATCACAAACCTATTGTCGCAAAATATTATAGTAGGTCGTGTCAATACTTCTTTGATGTTTTCTAGTATTTTTGGAAGCCACAATGCTTAACTAGTGGTGCTAGTGACCGAGAGGTACCCAACTTCCATATGCTATTAAGTCTTGCTTCTTGGATGCCCACGAGAATATTGCACAACCTAGTGAGAATGTATAACTTGTAGTACTTCTTCTATCATCAACCAAGTCTATCTAGTCATCATCGTTGTAACTAAGGAGCTTGGCTTGTCCACTTGGGCGATAAACAAATGCAATATTCTTATGTTCCTTGTAAATACTTTAGAATTTTTTCAATAGCTCCAAAATGAATTTGTCTTCATGAAGTATTCATCAATCTGACCCGTATAGAGTGCTTTGGAACCTTATGACCTTTTCTCTTTTTCCTTTGGCATATAGCCCGGTGATTATTCCACATATATTTCTTTTTGAAGATATTCATTTATATATTTGTTTAAAGATATTTATTTAAGAATGCTGACTTTTTATCTAGGTGATAGTCTTCCATTTCTTTTGTGTTGCTAAGACAAAGCACTAATAGTGTGGAGATGAGGGACACAAGCGAAAATTTCAGTATAGTCAATACCAAATTATTGCAAGCGTCCTTTCACCACGAGCCTTCCTTTGTGCTTTTGAGTTGATTCATATACACACGTTTCCCATGTGTTATTAACTAATTTATGGTAGATCTAATTATCCTCCATTAGAATTAAAGACATTTTTTTTTTCCTTTGTAGAAAACACTTGAATATCCGACACCTTTCTTTCAATATCAGGGGAAGAAATTGACTTAAAAGAAAACATGAAATTACGAAGATAATTTTTCAAAAGTCATGTATCGTCTTGTTAACTACTAGTTTAATTTCATTTTTAAAAAATGTGTACACGTTCTTTTTTATCATCTATTTGCGTCAAGCAAATGGCTTCCTTTGCATTTAACTACTTTTCTAACTCCATGTTTCAACACTTTTCTAACATTCCCTTGCGAACAAAACTTGAGAGAGCACATGAATTAAATCCAACAGTAGACAGAATCATCACACATGTAAATTAGATGAAGACGAGGCATTTCTCACCTTGATCAAGGATGAAAAGGATGCCTCCATTGCCAACCACGTTGATTAGTGTCCTCCTCAAGACAAGACAAATTTTTGTTTATTCTACTTTTCCCCATATTTTACATGCACACCTCCCATATCTAAAGATTCAGATTTTGGTCATGATTGTGTAATTTGAGAAGATATTGAACATGTGTTCTAATCATAACCTCATTGGTGATTGGTGGGTACTTCACTTTCAACAGCCTATATTTAATTAGTGCAAATATAAAGATAGCTTTAATTGAAGCCATCACAAATAATTTCCAACCTCTCAAAAGTGCATGCCACCTGCCGTCCACTACCCTCCAATTCCTCAATTTCTTTTTATTTGTCATCTTTTACTTTTTGAATAAACAATTAGGGGGGCATTTCTTTTTTTCTTTCTTTTACTGATAAAGAACGATTTGTGGATTGTTAGTCATAAGTGATAGATTAATATGGAACATGCATCATGCATGCACAGATCGAAGAGGAAAGGGAAGAAAATGTACAATTTGCACATATTTCATGCATGGGTTGTATTAGAAAATGTTCCTTTCGGAGAATTGATGTGATTTGCATTTAATTGACCTATAACTCATTCACTTAAGTTTTTGAGTGAAAATGAGTTTACCTAAAGATGTGGATGGGCTCGAAATTAAGACTCCCTCTTGGTGAACTCCCATCGTAAAGGTACTAGAACCAAGAGAAAGGATTTTTGAATTTCAATTTGGGGTTTTTGCATGTTTGATTTCTGTTTGGAAATTCTGTTGTTGCAATTATATTTAGAGCGATAGTAGAAAGTGGTAATTTCAACAGCAAGAACAACTTTGGGTTGGGGAGTGTCAAGATGCATACACTATTGACAACCAAAGATTTGGCAAAGGCCTTAGATGACAAGGCTAAGTTGTGTTAATGCATGCGACTAATTATTATATGCATTAAAACTTGATAAATACCTCAATAAAAAGTTGTGAATTAAGATACTTAATGTATGCAATCGAGGATGAAGAGGATATCCCCTCACCCATCACTCTGACCAATGTCCTCCTTGAGATAAGACAAATAATTGTTTATTCTACATTTCCCCATATTTTACATATGCACCTCCCATATCTAAAGCTCTAGATTCTAGTCATAATCTTGATTGTTTACTTTGAGAACATTTGTGCGTGTGTTCTAATCATAACCTAATCAGTGATCGACTATATTTGAACGAGTGCAAATATAAAGATACCTTTAATTGAAGCAATCACAAAAAATTCCTACCTCTTGAAAGCGTGTGCCACTCACCATCCACTACCCTCCAATTCCTCAATTTCTTTATATTTTCTATCTTTTACTTTGTGGTTAAACAATGTAGGACATTTCTTCTTGCATCCACTACCCTCCAATTCCTCAATTTCTTTATATTTTCTATCTTTTACTTTGTGATTAAACAATGCGGGACATTTCTTCTTCCATCCACTACCCTCCAATTCCTCAATTTCATTATATTTTCTATCTTTTACTTTGTGATTAAACAATGCAGGACATTTCTTCTTCTTTTTTCTTGAGATAAAGAACAATTTGTGGGTTGTCAATTCAAAAGTGATAGATCAGTATGGCGCATGCATCATGCATGCACTAACCAAAGAGAAAAGGAAGGAAAATGTACAATTTTAATATTATTCACATGTGAGTTTTGGTTCCCCGGACACACCACCCTACTAACAAGAACGTAATAGTCTTTACTTGTTCTTATGCGTTGAAGCATGTATAACATGAATTATGCGAGACAAAACTCAATCAAGGTATGACTAAGTAGGGTTGGTTTCCATTTCACTAGCCTTATTTACATACTTGGGCAGATTACAACAAAAGACAACTAATCCTAACCCAGGGAGTACTCCAAAAAGATACCCATTCCCACATATTAACAATAGTGATCCTATGCACTAGTCACTTCCACCCATCCTCGCGACCTACACCAAAAAGAGACCGTCACGGATCACACTAATGGAAACGAACTGGCCTACTAAACTATCATCTATCGATCACTCCCAACCATCGCTGTCTCGCTCCTCCTCGAGGTTGCTATACTCCTCGGGTTTGCTACTGCTGTTGCCATCGCAAGGGTCACTGTTGCTGTCATCCTAGAAGCAAAGGTGTCCCTTCAGCTCATCACCTTCTCGGATAAACCAAGCTACAAAGCACTGATAAGGGAAACTTCACATTTGCAAAGTCCAATCCTATCGACATCATCGGAATTTCATGGAAAGGGTAGGAGAACTAGAGGGATAGAGATGGGCTAGAGAGAGGGCATATATGAAAGAAATGAAAAGTAGTACGACGCCAAAAAAAAAATTACAACATCATCATGTAAAAAAAAAGGACACCTTGTAGACAAAGAGCACCTACGTCAGCGTCAAACTTGTCGGGGCAAGCTCTTGCCCTCCACTTCCATACTCCGATGCCACTAAAAATTGGACAATTAGGGCGTGTTTGGTGACATTTATGTTTAAAAATTGTTCCAGGGAACAGAAATTAAAAAAAAAAGTGTTTTTGTTCTGGGGAACAATTTTTGAATAAAAAAATGTGTTTGGTAAACTAGTTCGAGAATAAAAAATGAATAGAAACACATTTGGTAAATTTGTGTTCCTTTTTTGTTTCTTTTAATTTTTTAATATTTTTATTTTCTTTTTTTCCTTTTTGGTTGATCGTTGGCCTCGGCCATGGCCGGCGACTGGCCGACGAGGGCTGGCGGCCTCGCCTTTGCCGAGCGAGCTTAGGCTCGCCTAGATCCGGCAAGCCCAAGCTCGCCCAACCTTGCCTAGCGTCGGCGAGGCTCGGCCTCGCCTTGGCTGGGCGAGCTTGGGCTCACTTAGATCCAGCGAGCCTGAGCTCACTAGCCACTGGCGAGGCTTGGCCTTGCTGGCCCACCACCAGGCTGACAAGCCTCACTGGTAGCTGGGCGAGCTCGGGCGAGCCAGATCTAGGCAAGGTTGAGCTCACCCAGCCTGGCCAGGGGCCGGCGACGCTCCGATGAGGTCGTCGACCCTCGACGGCCAGTTGCCAATCATGGCCGAGGCCGGCGACCGACCAAAGAAAAAGGAAAAAGAAAAGAAGAAAAAAAAAAGAGAAGAAAAACAGAGGAGAGAGAAAATTTGTTCTTAAAAATTGTTCCAAAACAAGAAACATGTTTTTCTTGTTTCTTGTTTATGTTCCAAATGTATTCCTGGAAACAAAAAAATAGATTTGGAACAAAAACATAAACAAACGCGTTTCTATTCTTTTTTTGTTCCCTGGAACAAAAAAAAAAAATTTTGTTCATAAACAGAAACAAAGAACATTAACAAATAGGCCCTTAGACACTTAGTGCTCTTTACCACAGGGTAATTCCTGTACCCCTGGTTGCAAGCAGTTGTCGTGTCCTTCTGGGACTTCGAGGACGCACGCGCTGTCCATCGCTTTCCAGCCTCTGAGGTCAGGGCTGAACTTGTGGGGGCAGGCTCTTCCCCTCACTCTTCGTATTCCCATACTAGTAAAAATAAGTCATTTTAGCTCGAAAAATATCATTTGGTCCATTAAAATTGTCACAAGATACGCATGCTAAGTCGATTGTAAATATTTTCATTTCAATTTCCCCCCACGTATCGACAAAGTTTAAAACACTTAAGTTTCTAAAAAGAGAAAATTCAGTTGACAAACAAAACCTTCATAAATTTAATAACCATCCTATTGTCAAGCGCAAGAACATCATGTTACTACTAAAGTAATAACCGAACAAACTTTACCCCATTAAAGCTCTATTTATTTCTTGAAGAATGAATAATTTGAAAAGCATTTTCAAAAAATAATCACTTGCATTGTTTGAAATAATTAGTCAATAAAAAATATTTTCACTTTCGACAACAATTTATATCTAAATGTTTCGGTGAACAGTGAACATGTTTTTTGTGTATTCATTTTTATAAGTGATTCAAGTGATCATTATGTTTTTCAAATAATGTGTTTTCCACTTAACAAAAGTTTCTTAAAAAAAAATTTCAAGATTCATTGCATGTTATATCCACTCATGTAATGAGAGTAACCTAAGTCTTGATATGTAAGGTTTATAAAAGCACCATCACAAATAAACACAGTATTGCCATTAGATGCAACTGTTGTTATAACATGTTTCTTTTTATTCTTTCAATCTTCATTTTTATCATGAAATTTATCTCTCTTTGGCAACCAAGACTCTTTGGCATAAGGTTTTATTTTGCCTTAATTATACACTCCACACTCTTCCCCAACCTTGATTTTGACCTTCCTCTTGGCTTACCCCTATTAGCGTTACTCATAAACTTTCTTAATTGACGTTCATCATATTTTCTATGACAAGAGCCTTAGATGTAGAAGGATAATTCAAGCTTTTTTCTCCTTGATTCTTCATTAAATAGGCTCATAAAAAGCACATTGAAAAGAGTTGAATGCTTAAAGCCATAATCAAGGTTTCCCGGCAAACAGGGAGAATAGTAATAACTCCATAAAAATAAAGTTATTTTACCTATTGTAGGCAATAAATAATGCAATATTTGTGAGAATATATTTGGATTTCCTTCTATTTATTCAGATTCTCCTTATTTATACAACATAATGAGATATGGAGAATATAAGAAATAATGGCAAAAAGAAGGAAGGGAAGATTTCATGATTCAGGAATTCAACTTAGGGAGCTTTGGAATGTAGATATCAAATCAGGGAATATGTGTTTTATTCCCTAATTTTATGCAGAAAAATAAGCAATGGCCTTATATTAGGGGTCTTGGATATATCCTATAAATAGGATAACATTGAAAGCTTGAAGAGAAGGTTAGGTTTTTATTTTTTAGATCATTTTTCATTGTTCTAGGAGTTTTTCAAGTATTTTGAAGAAAAGATAAAAGTTGTGACATAATTCTTGTTCTTTGATTCAAGATGTTGTGATTAATTTATATTTTTCGTTTGTTCTTCTATTATCTTCTAATTTTATTTTGTTAGGATTACGATGTAAACTAACCATGATAATATGAATTTCATATTTTTATGTTTTGCAAGTGATTTCATTCATATGGGTTATATATTATTGTGCTTAATACTTTTAAATGACTGGCCACCATTTTTTTTGGTCGAAATAACATTTCATTCATTCATTCATCAGTAGAAGTGCTACAAGCGATACTAAGAGAAGATTTTGAACATAAAATGTCCCACAGAGGTTGGGGAGATGAAGATTTCCACCCTTGAGGAAGGGTCTTCGTGCGGTGTGCTTTCGCAATCCAATCGGTTGCTTGGTTGGAGTCCCGTGGGATATGCGTAATACTCTTTAAAGGTAATTGGGCTAGGAGACGTTAGCCTTCTTCCATTATATTGCGCAATGCCCATGGAGTTTCTTCTCGACCCAGAAGCATCTCAACAGCTAAGGAACTATCACTTTCACATTTGTACTTGCATTCCTATTGCCCTCTTTCCTTCACGTGTTGTATGTATCTTTTTTCCAAAAGCTGAACTCCTTGCACAAGTGCTAGGGTTTCAGCTTGAAGGGGTGCTTGCCCAGATGTCTGCCGTGAAACCATCAACTAAAAGACCTCTCGCATCGCATAAAATTCCTACAATTGAGCTTGGTTTGTCTAAATTTATCCATGAGCAGTCAACATTCAAGGTTTGGAAGCCTTCAGCTGGTGGGTGCCAATGAGTCAGTGATTTTTCGCATTTGGGTTCCTTCGGTTTCTTTGTCTAAATCCAATGCCTAAAGTTCATAACTTGCGCTGTTGCTGCTATTACCAAACCAAGTGGGTCGAATTTTTTTGCCCAAAAGATGATGTTGTTTCTACTTTTCCATAGTTGCCATAGTGTTGTTGCAAGTAGTTTATCTCCTGGTGCTTGTGCTTTTGATTCAAAAATTTTCGGCAGCCATTTGTCGAGTCTGGTGTTGTTCGGGGCATTTATATTCAATTTTACCCTTGGATCTGACCACACTTTGGTCATTTCTTCACAGAGTAGGAACAAATGCTTTGTTGTTTCTGGTTCGCTGGTGCATAAAGGGCAAAGCGAATCAGGTAATGCTTTTCTCTTAAACAAATTCTCCCGTGTTGCTAGGGCATTTTGACACAAACTCCAAAGGAAGATCTTTATTTTTGGGGGAATCTGTAGGTCCCAAATCTTTGTCCATTAAGGATCGAGGGGGCTGAAAGGATGCTGATGCTATATTTGTGTTTGGATTTGTAGTCTTTGCATGCACCTTGTTGTAGCCGCTTTTCACTGAATATGTACCAAATTTATTCCCGAACCAGATTAGTTTGTCCTCCTTTGAGTTGGGAGCAATAGGGATGGTTAAGATTTCGTTGGCCGTTCTCTCGTCAAAGATGGTTCTTATTCTGTTTTCATCCCACTCTGTCTCCTGTTCATTAAATAGCTCAGCAACCATGATAGGATCATCCCAATTTGTCGGTCCCCCAACTATCCCAATAGAAAGCCACCTGTCTTCTCGAATCTTAACAGATTTGCCATCTCCGATTATCCATTTCATTTTTGGCTCTATGGCTTCTCTACCCATAAGGATGCTTTGCCATCCCCATGAAGGGCGGTTCCCCTTCTTTGCTTGCTAGAATTCTAATTCAGGAAAGTAGATGCCTTTTAAAAATTTTCCCCACAAGGTTGATGGACATTGGAATAATCTCCACGCTTGTTTACCTAGCATGGCAATGTTTAACGTTTTCAGGTCTTTAAAACCGAGACCCCCTTCATCTTTTCTGGTTTTGAGAACTTCCCATTTTTTCCAATGTAGTCCCTTCTTTGCTTTAGTTTGCTGCCACCAAAAGGAAGCAATTTTTCTTTCAACAACATTACAAACAGAATTTGGGACTTTAAATACTGACATTGCATATTGAGGGATTGCTTACACCACACTCTTGATTAGAATTTCTTTCCCAGCTTTTGTAAGAATCTTTTCCTTCCAGTTTTCGAGTTTCATGTTCACTCTCGCCAATATCCAAGAGAACAATTCTTTTTTTTAGCTTCCCTAATCAAAAGGTATACCAAGGTATTTCCCCATCTTCTCAATTATCAGAACTTGTAATTCATTTGCCATAACTCGTTGACGATTCATAGGGCAGCCCTTACTAAAGTACACACCTGATTTGTTGAGATTAATTGCATGGCCTGTGGCATAGCATGATTGATTTAAGATTGAGGCCACTTGTTGGCATTCTTTGACAGTCCCTTCTAGAAAACATATAGCATCATCAGCAAAAAATAGGTGTGTTAAGGTTGGGCAATACCTGTTGAGAGTTATCCCCTTTATGTCTCGTTTTTCCAGCGCGTACATTGGCCATAAGAATGAATAGATATGGCGATAGGGGGTCTCCTTGTTGTATCCCACGTGATGATGAAAAATATGGCGTTGTTTCTCCATTAACTTTCACACTAAAGAAGACAGATGATACACATTGCATAATAAGTCGTACCCATCCTCCACAAAGACCCATTTTCAGCATGATGGCCTTCAAAAACTCTCACTCAACCCGATCATAAGCTTTATGCATATCCAATTTTAGGATAGCTTGGAAATTTTTTTTCTTGTTCCTGATTCTCAATTGGTGCAATACTTCTTAAACAATCAGAATATTGTCTTGTATTTGTCGATTTTCCACGAAAGCACTTTGTTCATTTTCAATGATCATAGGCAACCACTTCTTTAGCCGATTTGCCATAACCTTCGATATGATCTTGTAGCTAAAGTTACAAAGGCTAATTGGTTGATACTTACTAACACTTTCTGGATTCTTTATTTTTGGGACGAGTGTAATGTAGGTTTTGTTTAGGAGAGGATCGACTATACCTATTAGGAAGAAATTTTGTACTAGTTGGAAGAGGTCACCTTTAATATCTTCCCAACAATGCTAATAAAATTCGCCATTTAGTCCATCAAGACCAGGTGCTTTGAGTGCTCCTAACTAGAAGACAACTTCTTTCACTTCTTCTAAAGTTGTTGGTTTCAATAGATCCTCACTAACCACTTTGGGACATTGATTCAGGATTGGTTGGAAGTTTCTAGGGCCTTCCAATTCATATAAAGTGAGGTAGAAGTTTCTAATATACTGATTAAGGGTTATGGGTTCCCGACACCAAGTTTGTTTATCTATTTTCAGCATAATGATTCGGTTCCTCTGCCTCCTTTGCACTGTTGTTGCATGAAAGTACTTAGTATTTCTATCCCCCCATTGAAGCTAATTAATCTGAGATCATAACCCCCAATACATCTCATCTTGCCTTCACAGTTTCTCTATTTTTTCCTCCAACTGTTGGATGTCCTGCTTTAATGAGGGTCTCGGTCTATTCATGTGTTCCATAAGCTGTTTTTTTAGTGCTCTAATCTGGTTTGATGCATTAGAGAATTTCCTGGTGCTCCATTTGACTAGATCTCGAGACAGTTCCTAGATTTTCCTTGGAAAACTCTGGTTGTCTGTTGTTTGTTGCTACCATGTGCTTCTAATTATCTCATTGCATTCTGGATCTTCTAGCCAATAAGACTCAAACTTAAAGTCTTTCTTCCTTTTTCTGTATTCAAGATGAAGAGTGAGCATTATAGGGCAATGATCCGACCCAACAACTGGTAAGGCTAATGCTTCTGCATTTGGGAAAGCTACCCTCCATTCCATAGTGGTAAGTACTCAGTCTAACCTCTTCTTCACAAGGTTTTCTCCTTCTCTTTTATTACACCATGTATACGCACATCCCTTACCTTCTAGATCCATGAGCGAGCAATCGTTTAAGAATTCCCGAAAGGCAAACATTCTACTTTGGTTGGCTTCTCTTCTTCCAACTTTCTCCCAAGTGTACAATATTTCATTAAAATCACCAATGCATACCCATAAGGCTTGTGGGTTGTTCTGGGAGGCTCTAAGTTGCTGCCATAGTTTTAGTCTTTCACCTAAATTCGTTAGTGCATGGATAAAAGTGATTCGCATATGATGTATACTTAAAGGGCCTGTGCAGTCCATTTCTATAAAATACTTTGTGTTGTTAGTCCCTTTTAAAATGACCTCTTCACTCCACATAATGGCTAGTCCTCCCGTAATACCTTCTGGTGATAGTAAGAATAGGTTTAGGTAATTAAGGCGCTTGCTTACACGTTCCACCACCTCCTCTTTATTTTTGGTTTCCATAAGGAAAACCAAATTGGGCCTCTCTAGAGCCAAAAGAGCAATTAATTCTTGAAATGTCAGGAGATTGCCCAACCCCTAGCAGTTCTAGCTTAGAATCTTCATGGTTTTACCGGTGGCTTATTAGGGCTAGCCACCAAAGCTCACATATTGGGATCTTCTTCCACCAGAATTGGGGTTTCATGTAGTGTATCTTCATTCGCCTACTTTATCATTGCCCCCTGAGATGCAAAAGGGGCTGTGCCTTCTAATCTTCTTCATAACCGGATTCTTTAGTTCCTTTCGCTGACTTTTGGCCTTGCTGAAAGTCGACAACATAGGGGTTTCCGCCCATGGAGTATCGAAAATCAGTAAGGTAGAGCCCTAGGGTCTTTTGCCCAAAGCTTTTAAACTCAAACCTACTGGATTCTCCTAACTATAGGGAATAATTTATGTTTGTTGCCCTTCCATATTCCTCATGCTCGGGCTGTTATCCAATGAGTTAGTATTTATGGGCGTCTCGAGTATAACTTCTTCCACATCCCCCTCTCCACTCTCCAGTTTATTTAGCAACTTCTAGAAAGGGCTGTGTTCTTTAGCCTCTACTTTTAGCCAATAACCAAAAAGCCTTCTTCAATTAGTTTTTTTTTTTTCGTTATAAGGCGCTTCCCCACAATTAGTAGTATAATGACCAATTTTCCCACAAGAGTAGCACAAATGGGGTAAGCGCTCGTATCTAAAGTCTATCCAAGAATCCACCTCATCAAGTTGTAGCATAACTCCTGATATGAGTGGTTTTGATATATCTAGTGACACTCTTGCTTTTCCAACCTTGCAAAGGCTACCTTCCTTTGTTACAAGCTTCACTTCCATCACTTCCCCAATAGATGCTATGCTTCTTACTATGGATTCTATTATACACCCCAAGGGCAGTCCATGAAGCTGTATCCAAAACGAACAGTGAGTAAAAGTATGATAGTGAAGAGGAATTTTGGGCTTTAATTGTTTTAGGATTAGTAAACTTACAGAATATGACCAAGGGCTAGCATTTAGAACTCGTTGTTTCTCTTCCTCAATTTGGAAAGTAAAGGTGAATAAGCCTTGTTATGGCTAGTCTCTCTGTTTTCCATTCCTTAAACATAGTGGATTGGAAGGCTTGGAGGTTAACACTTGGTTTTGAGTGAAGTTTGCCAAGTAAAGTTAGCTGACATTCTTTTATTTTGCCTTCGGGAATTCCATCAAGCACCTTAACTACAGATTTCTCTGTCTACATATTTCTCATTCTCTTACAAAGTGCCGCCATCCTCTTTTCTCTTACTAATTCTATCTCAATTGTAAGAAATCTAATAACAACTAAACAACTAGTAGCAAGCTTCTTCAAAACAAGGAATAAGACAAAGATGTAAACAAGCCACACCTACACCATTTCAGAGATGAAGACCGATGCATCTTTTGGATAACTCACTTGGGTGCGCCGATCCATGTCTTGCTATTGTTTTTGCTGACTATTTGGGGGAGATTGTTGATTGAAGGGAGCTCGTTTGTGTTGATGTATTCAAGGGTTTTGGTAGCAGAGGAGGTGTGTGGGTTTTAGGGTCTGGGTACTATTCGGATCATGGGTGTGTGGATTTTAGAGACGATTATGTACATGGGTAGAGATGGAATGGGGGATTAACTCAGGATTTCAGATTTTGGTTGGGTGAACACTCCATTGAAGAAGTGGGAAAAGAACTCTCCATTGTAGAGAGGGAAGGAGCTCCTTACGGGGAGAGAAAATTCGGTTGAGAGGTGATGGCAGGTTTAAGTGAATTGGATGGCCACCATTTGAATGATCTTATATGCATATTTGAGAATAAGAAATGATAATATGCAATTACTCCTTATAATATATAATCATAAATTAAATGTGGATAGAGACATATCATGTTATGTGTGTAGCTTTCGATGATGAAGTGGTCCAAAAGATTCATTGTAAATCAAGAATATTCACAGATTTTAATACACTTGTGTTTATTTAAATTCACATAAAGATATGGTAGATTGGTAAAATGAGTAGACTTGATAAACCTAGAGATAGGATAGTAAATAAACTAGGAAATTCAGTTATCACATATTTGATATCATTCATATAGGCATAGTAATATGAAATTCATATCTAGGAATTATGGAGAGACCATATGCTCTAACATATTTATTTCAACTAATTTACAACGTTTAGTTCAGAAATTTTTCCTTTAAGATTGTCGATGTTAATTTATTATTTTGATCTATTAGATAAAAGAGTTAGTCCATCTTTAGTATTTAATTGGTTTATATCATCAATCTATATGGGATGATGTATTTTCTTATCATTATACTATTTATTCAATATGTTCATTCAAAATTTGGAATTTTACGAATAAATACCAAGCAATAGACATAATTGCAACTCATCGGGTTAATCTCAAGATTCATCAATTAATTTTACCAAATCTTGAAAATCATTCAAGTGTTCAGATATGCTTCTTCCATCCTTATATCTCAAATTCACAATTTTTTTTTTAAAAAACTAGAAAAGCTTTATTTTGTGAGGTTTTTCTTTCATAAAAATCTTGTAATTTCTTCTACAAAATATTTGTTTTTGTTTCTTGAGCAACATGATGAAACACACTATCGTTAATCTATTGCCAAATAAATATAATAATTTTCCAATTTATTCGCTACCATTCTTTGTCTTGTCTCCTGTAACCTCATCCCCGTCAATGGGATCAGACAAATCTTTACAATATAAAATATCTACCATGCGAGGCTTCCAAAAGAGGTAATTTGAGGCATTTGACTTAATCATTGTGCAGCTAGTTTCCTCCATTTAACAATATAATCTCCACCTAGCTTTGATACCACCTTCATTGGGAAAGACCAGGCAACAATTCACCAAGAACTAACCCAATCTAGGATCAATATCAATAATAAAACAGCATTAAAAAAAATAAAAAAATAAAAACCATTTGCAATTGGAGATTTCAAAGAAATTTCTCAATCAACTCGTAATCTTCAATCTCGCAAAAAATATATTGAAATTTGAGCCAATTCTGATAATGTTTGGCCTTTAAATCAAGACTGTAAATATGTGCACCTTTTTCTTTTGCTCCTTCACTCTCTCTCTCTCTCTCTCTCTCTCTTCTCTTGCTCTCCATGAATGAAGTAGCCCAACTCTTTATTCTTTTTTGCTTTTTGAATTTTTGACTTTCCTATTTTTTTTAGAGATATGTGTCACACCCCAGTCCCCGGGCACGCACACATCCCTTGGCAGTTGACTAAATTGCGACGTCCCATGATGCGTTGCCGACCCTTTTTATTTTATGTACATGCGGAAGCGAATTAAACAAACCCTAGACAACAATCAAACATGGGATAGTAAAAGCAGGACAACCAATTTTTCTCAAAACACCATTTATAAACAGACCGAATTAAACATACAGGTTCATATATAAAGGTCTGACTAAAAAATAAACCATTAGACCATCTACACTCTAGACCTTTCAACCTCGAGCTCTGGGTCCTCCACGCCATGGCCCTGAAAATAGTAACCCACGATGAGATGAGATAAAAATCTCAACAGGTTTAACACTAAGCCCCGACTAGGGCGAGAATTCACTCAAAGGCATCCTAAACATGCACCATCCAAAACTTACCTCACTTGGGTGCATCCCTACGCATTAGTACATCTCATATGCACTTATAAACGCAGCATGTGTAAACAATAATTGGAACACTTTATGTCACTCATCAAACAATTTACAAGAGTCTTGATTATAAGGCCAAATTGTTATAACACATCTTATTCCGTGCCACACAATTTCATCACATAATTAGGTGCAAGTAACTCATATTAGTGGTTCAATCCATACCCGATATTCACTCTTAATATTCAAACTCAACGTCCCAATTCAATATTCTGGCTCGACATTCCAACTCAATACTCAATACTTAATACTCAAGGTTTTAGAGATGCCCCCTCTCACGAAGTTTCGATATTGTGTAGCACTTAGTCCCTGACCACAATAAGCAATAGCTCAAGGTACTAGAGGTGGCTCCCATGAAATCAAGCAGTCGTGTAGCATTTAGTTCTCAACTATCATAAGCAATAGCTCAAAGTACTAGAGGTGGCTCTCATGAAGTCAAGCTGTCGTGTAACACTTAATACTCGACTATCATAAGCAATGGTACAAGGTTTTAGAGATGGTTTATATGAAGTTTCACTATCGTGCACACTTAGTCCTTTACCTGCTCACAACTATTCAATTTTCTTAACACAACACATCATCTTTCAATATTCGTCACATAAAGCAATAACAATAATCACAATCATGGCACAACCATTCGCACATCATCACGAATAATTTCTAAGCATATCACAAGTCAACCACATCACCAAATAGGCATGGTTCAGCAAGCATAGCATCAAGAACAATCACTAAACCTATTACCAGTCCTAACCAGTAGAAACGGTCCACTCGTGCATCTCTGAATTTAAATCCAGAAACCTAAACAAAAGAGTTTGGAAATTTTTCAAATTTGAATATGTTGTAAAGGACACATAAATAAACATTTTTTTATGAAGACACCTAAACCCAGATCCTTCCAAATTCAGCCTAGTAAATCACTCAATCCAATACAAAAAAATGTGTTAGTTTCCAAAAAGTCCATTTTCCGAAATTAGTTTTGTTAAAAATCCAAAACTTGTCCATTTGATCTAAAATTTGACTATGTTAAACTAAAAGATATGAAAAACAACTTTTGTGAAGAAATCATTTCGAAAATTGAACCCTAAGAGTTGCTAAAAATCATTTGAATTCCGAAAGGTCACTAGTTTCAACACAAATAGAGGTTATGTTTCCAAATGACGAAGCCGATATCTCATTCTTTTAAATTTCTATAAATCTTAAGTAAAATATATGTCATATATAAAGATATCTAAAACATTTTTCAAGAATGAATTTACCTCAAATTCACGAACCATTTCGATCTAGAAAAATGACAAATGGCAAGGGTCTAGAAATCAAAACTGCAGAAAGCCCATTGATTTGGACTAATCCAACCACATTAGTGCTAATCTCACCAATTAGATTAACACTAATCCATATTAATGCTAATATAACCATATTAGATTAGCACTAATCCATCTTAAAGCTAATCTCACTTGGTACTAATCTAACTAAGCTATTTAACACTAAACTAACCTCCTAAGTGCAATTAGCAACTTAATCAAGGATTAGGGAGTTAACTCACCGGATTTGTGAGCCGATGGGTTCATGGCGATGGCAACGCCAAGGCAGGTGAGACTCAAGCCTAAAGCGACATCAAGGGAGGCCGGGAAAGGCACAAAAGAGCCCAGCAAACCTCACAGTTCACTATTGGCTTCACTTCTACTTCTGTTGATCGAGGGAGCTGCAATAGGTTGCACGGGTTAGCTGGGATGACGGGATGGGCTGGTGGTGGTGCGTGGCTACTAGACAAACAGTGGAGGAAGCTCGACGTGCTAAATGATGGCTAGGCGAGCTTGGGACAGTGGGCTAGACTCGCTAGGATAGCACCCGAGCAAGATGGCGAGCGGACGCGATCAAGCGGCTTTAGCAGGCTTGGACGATGCTTGAACGAACTGTGGCAGTTGGGCTTCAATGCTGCTGGTCTCTCTGGTTGCTAGCTAGTTTTTCTATTGGCTTCCTCTAGTTTTCTAGCTCGAAAACAGCAACCATGGAGAAAGGAGCAGCAAGGAGGAAGAAAAAGGGAGCTACAACTGGTAGAGGGGACCAAGAGCCATCAAAGTCTTCAAATAATATCTTAACACTTGAGTGCTGCCCCCACCAACCTTTAGCCCTATCCCTTGCCCATTTTCCTCCCTCAAAGCTTCCTTAGCAAACCAAGAGGGTGTTGAAATGTTGCACTCCACCCTTGGCTACGAATTTGCAGCATTTCTCTTCAATTCCCATTCAATTTCACTTCAATTAAATCCTAATTGGTGCCCAAAAATACCCAAAAATACTAGCCAAGGTATCCACAATCATTCCACAATTTTCTTGCCCAATGATCCACCTCGAATGCCAAAAATCCATACAAAAACGGCCCTCTTAATTTCCCGGCACAATAACGTCCAATTTTAATTTTTCGCTGAAAATCCGAACTCACAGAAAATTCTTCGGAGGATGAGTCGACGTTCTTAAAATAAATCGTGACATGACAAAACTTTCAATTTCTGAAATCGGTTCAATTCCATGGTTAATTTTAACCGGATGCGATTTTAGCGTACCCTAACCTATTGGATAGCTTTTAGGAATTTTTAGCGCATTAGACCCGTGTTTGATTATTTTCAAGCCACATTGTACATCTTTGACTCATTGGCGACTCTCAGTTGTCGTGAAAATCATGAGACTTCAAATATGGGCACATGGTACAGAAACGATAGAAAAATTGGTTTAGTGCCGTTCAACAAGAATTTTGCAATTAAATGGAATCACCCACACTTTAATCACATGCTTCTGTCGAACCAACCTATCTCTAGTCTCTGATCAATTTTGATGGTGCCGTATTGACCTTTGCAAATTAGTACAATCAAGCAATTGGTTTCTGGTTGAATTCTCAAGTTTGTTGTGTTTAGATTCCTTAACGGCTTCACCTGATAGGCTAGTTATCTTGTAAGTGGTCAACTCAAAGAAAAAGGCCATAGGCGCGTCGATGAAAAATCTATTTCATTTAGTCGAAAGCATGGTTGAAAATCAGGATGTCACAATATGTACTCTAGAAGTCTAGAAACTTATAACAAAAGTATAATTGAATCCTTAAACTTATAAAAAGTGCAATTAAATCTTAAAACTTCCTAAGTTGGTACAATGAAGTCCTTCCGTTAACTCCGTTAATTTAGGCCAATGGAAAATGTTGACGTGGCTTTATTTTTAATATTTTCTTTCTCCTGTGTAGTGATGACGTGGCCAAAACATGGAACACAAGACTAAAACGACGTCATTTTGGATTAAATTCTAATTTTTTTAAAAAATATTAATTTAATTAAATAAAAATGAATATTTAAAAAGCACAAAAAAAAGAGCCAAGGGCAATGGCAACACATCCCTACCGCCATCGCACACCGGCCGTCACCGAGCCCCCACTGACCCTTTCCAGCGATGGGGGCTTAGTAGCGAGGTCACCCTCGCCTTTGGCTTTTTTAGTGTATTTTAAATGGGTAGCGCTATTTCCACCCCTTAAATCCTTCATCCACCTTGATGTACACTAAAAAGAAAAATACTCCCTTATTCTTTTAATTGTAGTTTAAATTGAAGGCGCAACTCCTTCTCTTTTATATTTATGATAGTTACCATAATTAAGCTCATGTTTTGTTTTTTAGCATATTAAATTATGCGGGAGCATCCAACTTAGCTTCATCAAAAAATTCAGCACTATCAATGGTGATCCAAGCCAAAATAGAATTTGGACATAATGTGATTCGGTCCAAAAATGAAATTATCAATAGAGAAAACTATTGATCATGAAACCAATCAAGAAGAAGTCGATTCACCATATTATATGCTGGATTCAAGGCCGAACGACAACCTATAAATGGGAGGCATGCTGGGCAATTTCCATGGGTATTTGATGAACTTTCAAGGTAGTTATATGTTGGTCAAGGTGGGCACACGAATTTTAGAAGATTGAAGAATCAAGAGTACAAGTTTCTACATCATTTATTGCATCTCTAAATTCCCAGGTCTTTATTATGCTTCCCGTGTCCATTAATGCACATGTAGTTCAAATGTCTATTTAATTGTTGTCTATTTCCTATGTCGTAGTCCTCCTATAAATAGAGGAGAGTCCCCAATTGTAAAGAGACAATTTTGATGATGAATATACGTGAGATTTCCTTTGTGTGAGTGGATATCTTTGGAAAGTGGATTACTTCTTTTATCGGTTTCTTTATCCTAGGAGAGTGGATTACTCCTTGGTGGTGATCCAAGAAACGCTTTATCCTCAATTGGTAGATATCATTTGAGCCTTGGTGGTGAGCATTTCTATCCTGAAATCCTTTATCCTTGGCAAGTATCTTGTCCTTTAAGCCTTAGTGGTGAATTTCGTCTATCTCGATCTTCTTCTTCGGTTGTTTGTGCATCCTTTAAACCTTGGTGGTGTCAAATTCTATCTTGCATTTACATTCCATCCATTGATAAAATTCAACGTGAAAATTCCCTTGTTTCAATATCACTCACCCACGTACACATCATTGAAGAAAAGTGCATTCTCAAGATATTCTTATATCATTTTACATGCTTTGTGTAAAATCATCTCACTACCAGGAAGGTAAAAAAGGTATTATTTGATATAGTATAAAATTGAAAAAATTATTTTTCATCATTGATATTATAATAACTTATTTATTTTTTGTTCCTCTTATTTCAAAAGTTCACTTTATTGGTGAATTTTTTTTATTAATTTCATTAGTCTACAATATATGTCAAGTCTCTTTATTTACTATATCAAAGAATTTATCTTTTTTTTTTCCTTATTATATTGGCAAGATATTGTTTTTATAAATCACGTAAGACATTAGAGGAATAGATTGGAATGCATTTAAAACATTATGCACAATGAGGAGTCTTGATACTTTTTTGTAAACAATTCATAGATGATATTAATTTTTGTCAATCCAAAATAATGATATTTCACTGGCATTTCCAAAAAAAAAAAAATAATAATATTACTTTATGCAATGTTTGATTTAATTAAATTCCATCCGCTTAATAATTTATCCATAAATACTAATAGACAACTGAAAATAACAATATTTTTGCAAATTTTTCTTTTTAAGAAAATAATTTTTTATAGAAGTAATTCTAACAATAAAAACTATATAGTGCCTTTAATACATAGGGAAAATCTACAATAAACAACAAACTAAACACATGAAATATTTAATTGTGATAAGTAGATCCTCCATATATATAGAAAAACCAAAAAGAAAAGGAAAGCAAATAAATTTGGGACCACAAATCTTAGTTGCAATTGAATAATGGAGGATAATTTTGGAAAATTGGGTGGATTTAGTCATACAGAGGTTGGAAATAGTGCCACTTTTTTTAAAATAAAATATATATTTTATTTTATTTTATTAATATTTTGGTTAAAAAATTAGAATTTAATCAACATCATCATCACGTTATGAAATAAAATATTAAAAA
This sequence comes from Eucalyptus sideroxylon, assembly GCA_014182405.2. Lineage (NCBI taxonomy): Eukaryota > Viridiplantae > Streptophyta > Magnoliopsida > Myrtales > Myrtaceae > Eucalyptus > Eucalyptus sideroxylon. The sequence continues at coordinate 27,474,872 of CM024554.2, read as the reverse complement.
AAGTTACATCGACATTTTTTGCTAGTCAAATAGATGAAATTAATGACAAGATAAGTGCTACAGAAGTCCTAAAACTTGTCAAGAAAATGTAAGTGAGTCTTAAAATTTGCAAAAAGTGCAATCGAGTCCTTAAACTTATCAAATTATTTCAATCGAGTCCTAAAGTTAACACCATTAGCCTTTTCGTTAAAAACGTTAACGTGGCATTTAAAATTAATTTTTATTTTCCATGTGGCTTTTTAAAATTTTTTTATTTAAATTAGATTTTAAAAATTTTAAAAAAGAAAAGTGAAATTTTATTTAAAAAAGAAAAAAGTTCAAAAAAAAAAAATGCCAACCTTGCCGGAGGGGCCGGCGACGGTCACCAGCCTTGGGCACGGGTGGCCGGCCCTCGCTTGGCCAGGGCGAGGCCTCACCGGCCCCTCCAGCGAGGCTGCCATTTTTTTTATTTTTAAATCTAATTTAAAAAATTAATTAAAAAAATAATTAATAAAAGCCACGTGGAAAATTAAAAAGAAATTATTTAAAATTTCACGTTCATGCCACGTAAGCATTTTATGTTAAAAAAGTTGACAGCATTAACTTTAGTGCTCGATTGAAACAATTTGATAAGTTTTAGGACTTAATTGCACTTTTTGCAAGTTTTAGGACTTAATTGCAGTTTTTGCAAGTTTTAGGACTTAATTACATTTTTGTGACAAGTTTTAGGAGTTCTGTAGCACTTATCCCATTAATAAAATACCTCAATTGTACCAATTGACAAATTTTACAACTTGATTTTATTTTTTGTAAATTTTAGAACTCAATTATATTTTCTTAACAAATTTTGAGACTTGCATTGCACATATCTTTGTTTTTTTTTTTTTTTTTTTTTTGCATGTTAGCCGGGTCCCATGTATGAGGCAGATCTAGCCAGGTTTCATCTTGTCAACGTAGGAAAGGGAGGAGCCCTCCATGCTGCCGAATTGTATGGGTTGTGTTTGTGGCTCTATATTTCCAAGGACCTCTCTCTCATTCATTTTTAGGTCACTTAAGGTGCGCATGACAAAATTTCTGAAATAGAAATCAATTTCTATTCCATGAACGAGTTTCTGAGTAAAGAGACGCATGTGATAACAATTCAAAATTTCTATTTCTGAAATAAAAATTCGTTTGATAACAAAATAAAATTTTTATTTCTAGAAGTGGCAATGACTAGCATCTGATGGCTAGAGTCCAATGTTCAGCAACCAACATTTGACGTCCGGTGATCGACGGTGAGCAGCTAAAGTCCGAAGTCCGACATTCAGCATCTAGCACCAAGTCTAGTGACTGGTGGCGAGCGACCAAAGTTCGGAGTTCGACATTGGAGTCCGGCAACCAACAATTGGCGTCCAGCATCTGGAGTTCGATGTCTAACATTCGACATTCAACATCCGAAGTCCGGCGACAGGAGGCCGGTAGTGGGTGGCCAGTGGCTGAAGTTTGGCGTCGGGTGGCAGGTGGCCAACATCTGACAACCAGTGGCAAGCAGCAAACGGTTGCCGGCGAACATCCGGTGGTTGATGATCAGGCATCCAATGATTGGCAATGAGAAACCAACGACCGGTGGGTGTCTAGCATCCGGCGACCGGTGATTGGCAACAGGCGGCAGGAGTGCAATAGCTGGCGGGTGACGTCCAAAGGCTGGTAGTCGACGACTGGTGGTCGGGGCTGGTGGTTGGCAGCTGGCAACCGATGACGGGTGTCCAGCATCCCATGGGCAGCAAGTGGGCTATGGGCAATGACAAGAGTCAATAATGAGAAAAATTTTGATTTCTCATTTTTGTTTCAAAAATAGAAAAGCTAAAAATTTAACTTCTAATTTATGCTTCAAATATATTTCTAGAATAGAAATCTGTTCCAAAAATAGAAAAAATGAAATTGCGTTACCGAACGGATTTATGTTCCAAACCTGTTCCGGGGAACAGAAAAATAGGGAAATAGAGAAACATAAATTTTGTCATGCATGCCCTTAGTTATAACCTTCTAGTTATATAACTATTTGTTCCACTTGTCGCTGATTTATGTCAAACTTGTTTTCATGTTTCCATGTTTCCATGTCTTACATTATTTACTGCTTGTCCGAAAACCCCTCAGTAAACTCGTGTATTGCTCCTGCTATGTTAGTCATTCGTGTTAGTTCATGTCCACCTCATTAGCATTACGAATTCATTTCAACTCTGAATCGGACGCGTGTTGAGTTTGTAACATGAAACTTGCTATGCGAGCCCTCATGGTCTGATTGGAACTACAATTGTCGAAAGTTCAGTTGGCGCATGGCATTAATGACTGAGGGAAGAGACATTAAAATAAAAATCAAGGAGAGTTCCTAATGTAACAGGAGGTCACTCGGTGAGGTTCTGGGCGAGAAAAGGACTAATCCTGAGCATGCTTGATGTTGAGCGCAAAAAGCGACGGAGGAGAAGACAGCGACCAAGAGACAAAGGTTCGTTCAGTAGCTGGTAAGAGAAAAAAAGAAGAAGGCTTAAGCCATCGTGGCTTGAAGCAGGCCTATTTTGTTTTTAAAGGAACGTAGGCTTATAAAGAGTTGGTCTATTGCGGAAAGGTTAAGATGTGAGCTTGTGCAGTTTTAATTGAAATAGGCCCATTTCATCATGTCCTTGTATTGTATAACCCAATCCTGACACGGGCCACAGAAAAAATTATCTTTTTTAAAAAATTAGGCCGGCGCCATAGGGCGTGCATGTTTTTATTTCTGGAATCTGTTTATGAACAGATTTTTTGTTTTTTTGTTCCTGGGAACAAAAAAAGAATAGAAATGCATTTGGTTGCATTTATGTTCTTTTTTTGTTTTTTTGTTCCAACACAAAAAGAACATAAATGATAAACAAAAAAAAAAAATTGTTTCTTGTTCCAGAAATGATTTTGAAGAAACACTTCTTCTCTCTCTTCTCTTTTCTTCTTCTTTTCTTCTTCTTTTTTCTTTGGCCGGTCACTAGCCTCGCCTTGGCTGGGTGAGCTTGGCCTCGCCCAGATCCGGCGACCGGCCAAAAGAAGAAAAAATAAAATAAAAATATTAAAAAATTAAAAGAAACAAAAAAGAATAAAATTTACCAAATGTGTTTCTATTCATTTTTTATTCCCATAACAAATTTACCAAACGCATCTTTATGGTAAAAAATTGTTCTCTGGAACAAAAACACTTTTTTTCTATTTTTGTTCCCTGGAACAATTTTTGAACAGAAACGTTACCAAACGCGCCCTTAGTGAGTCGAGTCCCATATTCAGACTAGGCCCAACAGGGCTCGCTCTAGGTCACTGTTTTAGTAATTAAAAAAAAAATATTTTGTAAAAAATTCAAAATTGAAAAAAAAAATTAGAAATAAGTTTAGAAAAAGGGCTTGACTAGGTTATTAGATTTTAGCATTATATTTAGCTTAGCTTCCTTTCCATTATTGCATATATATTATATATAATTTAGTAAGTACTTTTCATATAAGCTTAATCTTAATAGATTAAACTTTTACGTCAAGAAATTGAACTTGATTGAAATTTTGCTCCTGGGGGATCATGTCATGGGGCTTATAAAATGACTATGTACGTTCTTGGCCTGATAGGTATCAGGTTTCATTCCTGCACCTTTACTTTGGGCTTTTAAATACTCGGGTGTTTGATTCTCATACTTTCAACACTTAATTGTTTCCTTTAAAAGCACTTTCAATAACTTGTTTGCTAATTTTCTTTCTAGAATGATTAGGTCTCGTTTAGAATTGTGATGAAACCTTCAAAAACAATTGCATAGATGGTAATAAGTTTAGGATAATAATTAAAAATGAATAATCAATTAGAGAAATAACATTTCGAGTTATCGAAACTAGTGTCCGGTCAACTTTGGATCTAGCGAGCTCGACCAGACCTTGGAGGCATTGAGGCATTGAGGTAATGGCCATTGCCGACCAGGAGGGAGGACAGAGAAGACCAGGCGAAGGAGAAGACAGAGATGCGGGCGCTAACTTGGGAGTATTAGTGGCATTGAGAAGTGGCGACGCTAATTGAGGATGGAGTTGATTGGTGATGCCGTTGGCAGTGAACAGAAGAGAGACAGTTTGGGCGATTTAGTTTGAAGTTTTTGTCTGAAGGTGCAAATCGCATATTCTCAAAATTGAGAATAGCATTTACTATTAATGTTAAAATCAACTAAGATTATTGCAACTTTGCTAGAAAACTAAAAAAGATATTACAATATAATCATCGCCATATTGTCGCTGCGATGAACAATTTGAAAAGTTAATGAAACTCTGGATTAGTTTAGAAGAATACTTGATATAAAATAACAAGATAGAAACTTTGTATGTCAAACACCAAGCTACGTAGTAATTTATTGTAAATGGGCAAATGCATAGTAGCTTAAGAAAGACGGAAACTACCTTAGCTTCCCATGATATACAGGAAGCCGAGAAGAGTAGATTTAATTTAATATTTGGATGCCTCGGGATCACATATTCCAGAAGAAAACAATTTAAAAGTAAAATAGGAGTTCGTCAATTATGTTCGGATGCTTCAAACATATATAAATATCACACATCGGAAAGCAAGATACAAACATATATAAAAGCATAATTCTACAGTAGATGCATCTGTAGCGACACTATGTCCATCATTTGCTGGTTTTCCCACAAAGCCATCTGCACAAGGTAAAACAACGGAAGAAAAGTTGTTGGACGATGATAAGACAAGTTTGGAGCAATCTTAGGTCGGGTGTATCATGCTAATAGCTCACATTAGTTACTCGATTGGCTTGCTGAGAGATGAGCGACAACTATTACCAGTATAATGAGCGAAACGGCAACCTGCAATTTAGATCGTGGTGAGCTATTGTTCTCTCTTTTGTTTGGGTTACTGTTCAGCACATAGTTCTAAGACCAGCCAAACAATGTGAGATGAACGGTTGTAAACTCACCAGAACAGAACTATATGTGGGTTCAATCGGAAAGATGTAAGATTTCCTGTCAAAATATACGAAAAGAAGTTTGTTTAAGTAGAAAGACATAATCAACATCCATTCCATCGAGAGAGAGAGAGAGAGAAAGAGAGAGAGAGAGAGAGAAACTTTTGTTTAGGAGGCCAGAATCTTTGCAAGCCTTCTGTATACCCTAGATTATGCTCAATGTTTTGTAGCATTAGGATCATCCTTGTCAACCTACAGGAGCCAAAAGCATAATCTGGTGAGTAATGTCTCAGTCTGTATGTCTAAAAAATCATAGTGTGAAAAGCATGGAGATGAAAAAGCAGGGCAACAAATGAAAGCATCAACTACTATTGTAGTTAAAAGTTGATTAACAGATCATCAAGAATATTCCGCCCCACAGTCAGGAAGCAGTAGTGAGAATCCACAATGCTTCTAAGACTTAAGTTTTAATCCCTTATGCTATTAAAGCTACCACTAAAGGAGAAGTGGTTCCTCATACAAAAATATCTTTGCAGAAGACAGAACTTTTTTTTTTCTTTTTAAATTTTTTCACTTCATAGGCACGGAGTACTGTCAAGTGCATTTTGGATTCGAGATAGGTAGCCTTTACATACAATCTAATTTGTTGTATACCCCATCAAATTGCTGAAGATTTTGCAGGTTATAAGGTCTAGTACATTTTCAAGTAAGAAATAATTAAAATACACGTATAAAAGATGGTGCACTCTAGTTTTTGATGTTCATACCTTGGACTTTATCATACAAGAAAAATCATAGAAAGCACCATAAGCATCGGCCATTGTCCTTGTGCGATCCCTAACTTTAGCAGCAAGACCTGAATAGTATAGGTAGACAAATGGAACAACTCAGCAATTATTATCTCGAAGGTACTACATAACATAAACAAATGTACAAAGGACCATGGATAGAATGTAAATGATGAATGGAGATAGTTTGACAAGTTATATTTCCATCATGCCTGGATCTATTTCTTCATTTTGCCCCATTATTTCATCCTATAAAACTATGTTTTCCATGCCTAGTGCCATTCAAGTTCTTCAGTATGCCTAATTATTTCATCATGTCTAGGATAGCTTAATTTCAATGATGAAAGAAAATATCAGCAAATCATTTTTTTACCTAGCCTGATCTTTACTTCGCCTCTGAAAACTTCAATATTGTTGTAGGATAAAGCTAAATTTCCAATCGCCATTATCTAAAAAAAGTAGAAAATGTTGGTAGTGGAGCTTCTCCCAGATAATCAAAAGATTAATGACATTAAAAAGAATATATCGACATTAAACATCAATGAAAGCAAATGAACTACGTACAGAAATTCTTAAGATTATGAACAGTAAGTTCAAAAATGTAAACAACTTTATTATAATAGGGAAATTTTGTAAAGTCAATGTGTGAAACCAAATCTCGTGCACACACGTGTACACAAGGAGAGAGAAAGAGACAACTTGTGTGGCTATACACCTACTGCGCACGCGTGCAAATGTGTCAGAGAGCAGGGACAGGGGAAGTAGTGCAGAGATTGGGCCTGTAGTATGCTCATCAGAAAAATTCTAAGGCAAGTTTTACGTAGGAAAATTTTTGAAATCGATGACTGTCTTCAAAATTTTTTAATATATAGGATAAACATAAGGCAACAACTCTGGTTTACGGATAAGAAACACTCTTGTCTTGAAGAATGTACCTGAAAAATAGCCCAAAACCGGAATATAGTAGGATCCCTTAAAGTAGACATGTATGTCAAACTGTCTTCAACATGTGTCAAAGCATTTGTGACCATCTCATTCAAACATTGTACTGCCTTCACTGAGTTCTCCTCATACTTCAAGTCCTATGTAGATAGGGCCAATTGAAGAAAAGAGAAAATAAGGATGTGCATGCGGTGCAAAATTCAGCATTATAGGTGCATAATATCTTGACAATTCATCTACAAAGTAAGTGATGGAAAATCAATTTTATATGGTAAAAGGGCTAAAGCACAATCTATGTAAGCCTTTAATAGTCCCAAATCATGTTGAAGAGGCATACCTCAAGTTTGTTTACATATTTACTCCAAATCTGACGAGGCCAAAACATGCGTGACATTGGAATTTCATTGATATCTTCCAAATAATCTCGAATAATGTCTTGTTTCTGATATTTACATCCATAAAACAATGTTAGAAGTTCAAAATATGTGGTCATCTACATGAAACTAAGTGTCTTTGAGGTACCTGTAGAATCAAAGCCATTGAATTGGATAGAGAATCTGGTGCCAAATCTTCAGCTCCAGAAGCATGGAAAAGCTTTGACAGACCTAAACCTATAAGTCCTGACACATAGTGGCAATATTCATCGTAATCATCAACCGTTTCCACCTGCAATAAGGAAAAATTAGTGGAAATCTTTGTAGGAATAACCTATTAAACAGATTAATCTCCACTACAAGCATTTCTACCAGAAGGTGCAAGACTACAACTAGCCTTGAAATGCTTTGTGCAAAAGAATATTACAGCTCTTAAATCCTTTTCATATTAGTATTTGGTCAAATCCATTCCAATCCAGCCAGGTCAGTTACCATAAACAAGGCACGTGGTGGACTCAATAATCAGTTCGCAAGCGTGTGGACCTTCAAAGATGGAAGAATGGTCATTAAGGCTAAATAATACACTTCTATACGAATTCATTTTCTGTAAGGGAGTGAATACTTTAAGGAGTAGAACCACACAGCTACGGTCAAATCCTTACTCCACCATGGTCATAGTAAATAGCCAGATGGGCTACCCGTTGGCCATTGTATGGGCAACCATTCTACTGGTACCGAAAAATATAGTATTAATTTTCAACCATTGGAGGCAAGGATTCTCCTCATGAAAAGCTTATGCACTAGCTACGTACTGACCTAGTCCAAACACAACCAAAATCTATAATCTCTGTAAGAGTTCCTTCAGCTTGGCTATTTATCAAGGTAGGGTCTTGGAAAATATCAGGAGTGTCACGTGACAAGATCACAAACCTGTTTGCAAATAAATTTCGCCATTCCTGCTCCCATTCTTTTAGTAATATCCTCAATTACCTCTTGATACCTGCAAGTATAAACAAAGCCACAGTTTATAAAGGAAAAGCTGTCAGCACATCAATCAATAGAAACGGTTAAACAATTTTGGGTTAATTGCAGGAAAGTTTGGTTTTGAGTTTCAGTCTTAGTGGAAGTGAACAATGGTTGGAAAGAACATTTGGTAGACAATGATAATATGGTTGCGGAACTATGATGGCTAGGTATGTTGGTAAAGGAAACACACATGGTTAAGTTGAGAGGCTTAAGAAGATCAGGTTGAAGAAGAGAATATCCTGATCTCGCAAAAGTTGTTCACATCATAATTATCAAGAAATCACAAGTTAGTAACCTTTTCCCAAGCTCCAGGAAAGCCGTTGAAACATGATGAAATTGGTCCATTAAAACCTTGCACTTCTTTGTACCACCTTAATACGGCAATAAAAAAATCAAGTCAGTGAACTCAATAGAATTTTGGGCAGCTAAATAGTTCGGTGCCCAGCTCCAACTTCTTCATATAGCCGACACAGACTTCTGGATAAGCACCATTTACAGATTGTCTATAAACTAAGACAGCAATATAACTAAACAATAATAAAAATTACAAGATAACAACAGTTGCAACTTAAAGCAGCATTCCCAACCAAGTTATGCATGCCCCAAAAGTTGCTACTTGGAGAAAATCAGTGACATGGTGGAATCTAAATAACCAAGAAACACCTTGTTTCCCAACTTGACATTAGAAATATATTGACAATCGTTTACCCTATGCATGGTCGTCCAGTTTCTTCATATGCTGGAAATAACACAAGAATTTATCACAGCAAGAGAGTGTTTATCTTACTTTAGTGTTGGTTCTTAAAGAAGTCAGTAAAAGAATGCACAAATAAGAATTGAGATGGGACAATTTGTAGAGGTTCTCATGTAGAATCATAATGTAGAGGCAAAATATTGTTGATATATCTTGTTCTTCAAATAGCAGTGTTATAGAAAATTATTTTGGTCAATTTGAAGTCAGTTTCAAATAATGGATAATTGCTACAAGATACTGTCAAAGATAGAATCTCCATGTAGCTTTGACGATCATGCTTAATGCAAAATGTCAAGGACGTCAATTATTTACACATACACACAGACATATTTCTACAAGGTTACATTAAGAGAGACAAGTCAAACAAAGTTTTTTGACAAAATATCTAACCAACGCTCTTAATTTTATGTAAAGGTCGGGAAAGGACAAGAATACTGAACCAAGAATTTAAATGCAGGGAAAACCAGTCTTAGATCACCAAAAGCTTTAACTGGAAAGAAAGGGTAGCATGATAGCATGTTTAACTCACATGAAAGATGCCACTCCTTATCAAACACGTGCTCAAGAAAAGCTTTCAGGATAGGCACTTTGACTTCAATAGGTATGCTTGTGTCATCCTCTGGAAAGGGAGAATTAGAAGAAACAAGATTTCAGCACAAAATCACATACTAATGTCAATATGGAGCTGGAAACAATTATTCAACATGATACGAACAAGAACTAGGCGGAGGAATTAAGGACTAATTTTGAAACGGATTCTTCTATGGATTATTCAACTGATTAAATATAAGCCAAAACATTATTACATGATAAATCAACCAGGGCCTTAATAACTAGGGCATAGCACACTCCATTTCCATTTATGATGGTTAGTGGTGACAAAGACACTCAAGTTTAGACATGAAGAACTCGCTCGAACCTACACAGATATTTCCATGAATGTTATCAACATAAAAAGGAAACTCCAGTGAGTTTGTGCTATAGTAAACATTCGACATACAGGGGATAGATGGCTCAAACTCCAGAAGTGCTAATGGAGCGAGGGTAATATCTTGCAAATGAAAGACAGAGAACTAATGCAGTGTTATGGGACAAACCAACTGTATCAAGGGCTCGCAGGACCAAATAGAGTATGCACACCTGCAAAAATGCAAAAGAAAAGTTGAAGAGATAAAAGCACATTGAGATAAACAAATCTAACAATTTCTACTGGACTTTGCGTTGGCTGTGAGTGGCATTCGCACTAACTAATCTAACAGTTCATTTACATCTTTGCATTTGGATTAGCAGACAGCAGAAGTGAGGTAGGAGAAAGAATCAATAGAAAACAAGAAATAACCATATAATTCTATGGATGAGCATTGCATTGGCATTAGCAGTAATATCACGCAGTTCCATTCGAGATCATACTTCGATTTGAAGTGCCTATAGCACTTTTCTTTGACTTCTCAGATTCAACAGTATTATAAGAAAAAAGTTATTAGCTAATTTAAACGGGTTAGCTAATAATATGTACTTTCACATTGACGCATGACGTGTCCTCCCTGCAGGAGGAGGCGCTTATAAAAAGGGAGTCGGGGCTGAGCAGTAAATTCCGTGTTGAACATTTGTACGTCGGGTTTTAGGTTGTCGTCACGTGGCACCTCCTACCGTCCTGTATCCATTTTTAATTATAGTTTCTTTTTCTTGTGAATTTAAAAATTCTCGTATACTTTTAGGCTTCCCATGTTTTACAAAAATTAGCTGTTGGGTAATTTCTTTTCTTTGTATTCTCTTCTCCCCATTAATGATGCGTAAGAATATCTCAATTAGCTTTTGCTGAAAAAAAGTGAAATTTTTAGAAAAAAAATATGTTATGTTTCTCAATAACCTTTATATTATTATGCTGCACGAATGCATAATGTATAATACTAAAACAGTAAAACCTTAGTAGGAGGAGGAGAAGGACGGATTGCTCACGGGAACTCACACTTATGAGAGAGAAAAGTGCATGGGGAAATGAATTTAGGTGGATTTATCAAAAAAGTGGGTAAGATTAGCCGTATCATTCCCCATAATTTAGAGTAAGAAAAAATCTATACATGTGTCGACGCCTCAACAATATTTAAATAATTGAGAAATTCATATTGACTCATCATCTTACTAGATTATATTATTTGAGCATGCATGACTCAACAAGACTATATTACCAACTCGAGAAAACTTAATTGGAAATGCCCAACCAAAAATAACCCACCAAGTAAAAAGATTTCAATCATGATAAATATTTGAACAATTTCAAAAGCATGGAGGGCCGGCAAAGCTATGCCTCACCCAACCATCTTGCTAAGGCTCCCTTGGCCAGCCCTTGGTGCTCAGCCAAAGGAATAAAAAGAATGGAAGGAAAAAAACGAAAGAGAAAGAAAAGGGAAAAAGGGAAAAAAATATTTAAAATTATTCACGTTGGTGCCACCATCCAAGTTAGTGTCAATCTGCCAAATTGGTCGAATAGACTAAATCAATACAAATGTAAAAGATTTAAAACTTAATTGACTAAAAAAAATAAGTTTAAAACTGAACTAAAACAATTGTGATAAGTTTAGCTTTCCCAAAAAATTATATATTCTGCCATACATTTGTGGCAACTTTATACACAACTTAACCGCAAGAGCATGGTGGACATTACGGCAGAGAGATCTATATTCGTAAAGAAACTTCCAAAAAAATTATTGAAATATATATGGCTAACACGTTTATAAATCATCATAATTCTCCACGAAAATGATGGTGAAGCAAGAATCACAAAAATGAGGGGTTGCTAGATGCCTAGAATTGGGACACATATCAAAACATAGTGATGATTTTTCGAGGCCACACATAAAGCCATTGAGAGCTTAATGGTTTTACGTCATCATTAGCATAATTAATCTCCTCTGGGTCGTCCCCTATAAATATCGAGCTACTTGCATCCAACCTAAACAAGCATAACGCTTTAATTTGATCGATTCTGTTGTCTAGTCTTTTTGAGTAAATTATGGGGAAGTTTTCAGGTAATGTTGTGAGAGTAATGAAATAATCTTCGCATAAGACAATGATCCTTAGCTTTATCTAAGTTGCCGTGCCTGCTGTTTCTGGCAACAGGCACAGCAACTTGGTGCGTTTGAAAATTTTGGGAAAATGATTTTGTCTCTATATAAAGTAATTTAACTTACGGAGTATTTGTTCAAAACAAACAGCATTTGGACAATTGGCTTTTGGGACATTTTTGTTAAGCAACTAAATGAAGATGCTTTGATAACATCTTAGATTTTATAAGACTATCTCCAATTATTTTAAAAGTTTAAACCGTTATATAAAAGTGTGCTTTAATATTTAAATATTATAAAAAGAATTTTGAAATCAGAAACCACGCTTACCGCATCGCGAAGCTCAGTGGGGAGTTGTTCGATGACGAAAGAAAATGTCTTGGAGAACTTGCGGAGCATGGAGTAGCAGAATCGCCAATGAGGTTGCTGAGGGATCTGCTTCTCGGCATTCCTCGCCTCCATCTTCAGCTTCAGCAGAGGGTAGAGTTCATCTGGATGCTTCAAAATCGCTCCCAAACTCCCCATCTCTCTCTCTCTCTCTCTCTCTCTCTCTCTCTCTCTCTCTCTCTCTCTCTGAACTTGAGATCGGAGAAAATAGAGATTGAAATTGGCAAAAGCCAGAATGGTCTAATATGAAGTCTCTGGTATTGGAATAAACGATGTTATATAATCTTCAAAGTGTCCTTTTATGTCTTCAAATCATGATGCCGCACAGTTATTTCGGTGTTGATGGCGTTATAAACGTGATTTGCATTTTGAGTGATAGTACTAGACTGTTTGTGTATTATATGTGTTAAAATTATATCTCAAGATTGAGTTTGAAAAGAAATTATGCATTTTAGAAATTAATAAATAAAGAAAAAGGAAATCTACTGTGCTAGGGAAATATACGGAAATCGTGTTAGTTTTGGAGTCGGCCAAAAGAAAAGTGAAGAGGAAAGTCCAAGATGACTGGACTTTGTCGACTGAATCCCACTTTGATTTTATTTCTTTCTCTATTATGCGTAGCTATCATTGACGATCAAATGTTGCACTTCTTCAAGCAGAGGACAAACGATACATATGGCTCTTGCAGGAGCATTGTTGATGTGCAGAGGCAATTTTCATCGTGAGTTTTGTGGTGATTACATCCTGGTGAGGATACATAAGTGTTCCAATCAATTAAATTATTGTGTTAAGAATTCGTGTTTATTTCTTTTGCGAGATTAAAAGATTATTTCGTGAGGAATTGTGAGGCTCAACGATGTGTGAGTTAATGGGTACAATATGAATAACTCGGTATGATTGTAATCTATGTTATATCACTTGATCTATAGTAGAATTTGTCGCTATTCTTTCCATGGACGTAGGTCACTTCAATCGACCATGTAAATCTGGTGATATATTTTCTTATTCTATCTATTTTATTGTTTGATTGCTTGCTTTTACGATAACATGAATAGATGAGCTTTTCTTAATTGGCTGGTCAACTACTTACTCATCCGAACATCATTCCTTGCTTATAACTTAGTAACCGACTCAACACATGCAGAATCTCTCCACATTTTTTTTTTGGCAAAACAACATCCACAAAGTTCAATTGTTACTAGTACTAGGAGTCATCACAAACTTCAACAACTATTAGATAGATATGAGTATAATCCAAGCTTTTTTAGATCATGATTTCAACACTCCTCCTTAATCAATTTTTACAATCCTCTGATCATGCTTCACAATATCTTGAACTTAGCTCGTGATAACACTTAATTAAACATGTCAACAACTTGATAATCAATTTTCTAATATTTGAGCTCAATTAGGGGGTGCATGATAAAAATTATTTTTGTTCCAGACCAATTTCTGGAACAGAAACTTGTTTGATAACTCTACTCAAATTTTCTATTTTTGGAATAGGTTTCTATTCCAGAAATAGAAATGGAGGAGAAATCAATTTCTTGTTTCTCCCCCTAAAAACCCTAATTTCACTCGGTTCTCCCTCGTACGTCTTGCCTCCTCTTCTCTGCCTCCTCCTCCTCCGCCTCTTCTCTGCCTCTTGAGACATCGTCTCCTCCGCCTCTCATCCGCCTCTGCTCATCTCCTCGAGACATCGTCTCCTCCGCCTCTCCTCCACCTCTCCTCATCTCCTCGAGACATCGTCTTCTCCATTGGACACTCGAATCGTCTCCTCCACTGGACGCTCTCTGCCTCTCCTCTTGCTCATCCACATTTGCTCGCGAATCCACCCCCTCTCCATGACCCACTGTCCCCGCTTGTTGTCCGAGCACCCCTCGGCAACAGATCTCGCGCCTGCACCCCCGCCGCTCGTTCCCTTACGGCTGCGGACAAGGCATGGTTTTTGAGCAAGCTCGCGCGGGCAAGGCATGCACTCGTTGGAGTCGCTTCTTCAGAAATGCACCTCCCTCTCCCGCATCAAGCAGCTCCAAGCCCATCTATTGGTCACCGGCCAGTTCCAGTCGACCAAAGCCCGCACGAGGCTTGTCGAGCTCTGCGCAATCTCGCCTTTCGGCGACCTCCCTTTCACGACCCGCGTTTTCCACCGCATCCTCCGCGCCTCCACGAACGACTTCAACGCCATCCTCAGGGGCATCGCCCAGAGCCCCGAGCCCGCCGGCGCCGTCTCTTGGTACCGCTCCATGCTGCGCAGCTCTTGCAGGGTCGACGCGCTCTCTTGCTCCTTCGCCTTGAAGGCTTGCGCGCGCGCCCTCGTGATCTCCGAGGTGATGCAATTGCACTCCCAAGTGGTGCGTCTCGGGTTCTGTGCAGACGTGTTGCTACGGATGACTCTGCTCGACGTGTATGTGAAGGGTGGCAATCTTGATTCTGCAGAGAAGGTGTTCGATGAAATGCCTATGAGAGATATTGCCTCGTGGAACGCGTTGATTTCCGGGCTAGCTCAGGGCCATCGACCCACTGAGGGTATATCTTTGTATAAGAGGATGAAAGAGGAAGTCTTGAAGCCTAATGAAGTAAATGTTATTGGTGCTCTTTCCACGTGCTCGCAGCTGGGAGCCACGCGAGAAGGTGGAAGGGTTCATGACTATATAACGGAGGAGAAGCTTGATCAGAATGTCCAAGTTTGCAACGTTGTTATTGACATGTATTGTTATCAAACGAATAGAAATTTGTTTGATATCTTTGCAACATTTTTTGGAAGGTCCAAAAAAAGAAAATTTTGTTTTAAGAAATAGAAATTTTATTCAGTTATCAAACGAATTTCTATTTCTGAAACAAAATTTTGTATTATTATCAAACAGATTTTTTTTCCTTGGAAACTCGTCCAGAAATAGAAATAGAAAAATTCATTTATGTTCCATAAACTATTTCTGGAACATAAATGTTCTCATGTGCCCTCTTACTTTGCACTTATGGATTGAAGTGTTATTTGATAGCGATAAGTTTAGTCTTTCGTGAAAAGCTTGATTTTTAGATAGAGCAATCACAAACCTATTGTCGCAAAATATTATAGTAGGTCGTGTCAATACTTCTTTGATGTTTTCTAGTATTTTTGGAAGCCACAATGCTTAACTAGTGGTGCTTGCGATCGAGAGGTACCCAACTTCCATATGCTATTAAGTCTTGCTTCTTGGATGCCCATGAGAATATTGCACAACCTAGTGAGAATGCGTAATTGGTAGTACTCCTTCCATCATCAACAAAGTCTATCTAGTCATCATCGTTGTAACTAAGGAGCTTAGTTTGTCCACATGGGCGATAAACAAATGCAATATTCTTTTGTTCCTCGTAAATACTTTAGAATTTTTTCGGTAGCTCCAAAATGAATTTGGCTTAGTGAAGTATTCATCAATTTGACCCGTATAGAGTGCTTTGGAGCCTTATGACATTTTCTCTTTTTCCTTTGGCGATATAGCCCGGTGATTATTCCACATATATTTCTTTTTGAAGATATTCATTTATATATTTGTTTAAAGATATTCATTTAAGAATGCTGACTTTTTATCTAGGTGATAGTCTTCCATTTCTTTTGTGTTGCTAAGACTACGAAGCACTAATAGTGTCGAGACGAGGGACACAAGTGAAAATTTCAGTATAGTCGATACCAAATTATTGCAAGTGTCCTTTCACCACGAGCCTTCCTTTGTGCTTTTGAGTTGATTCATATACACACGTGTCACATGTGTTATTAACTAATTTATGGTAGATCTAATTATCCTCCATTAGAATAAAAGACATTCTTTTTTTCCTTTGTAGAAAACACTTGAATATCCGACACCTTTCTTTCAATATCAGGGGAAGAAATTGACTTAAAAGAAAACGTGAAATTACGAAGATAATTTTTCAAAAATCATGTATCCTCTTGTTAACTACTAGTTTAATTTCATTTTTAAAAAAATGTGTACACGTTCTTTTTTATCATCTATTGGCGTCAAGCAGATGGCTTCCTTTGCATTTAACTACTTTTCTAACTCCATGTTTCTACACTTTTCTAACATTCCCTTGTGAACAAAACTTGAGAGAGCACATGAATTAAATCCAACAGTAGACAGAATCATCACACATGTAAATTAGATGAAGACGAGGCATTTCTCACCTTGATCAAGGATGAAAAGGATGCCTCCATTGCCGACCACGTTGATTAGTGTCCTACTCAAGACAAGACAAATTTTTATTTATTCCACTTTTCCCCATATTTTACATGCACACCTCCCATATCTAAGGCTTCAGATTTTGGTCATGATTGTGTAATTTGAGAATATATTGAACATGTGTTCTAATCATAACCTCATTGGTGATTGGTGGGTACTTCACTTTCAACACCCCATATGTAAATTAGTGCAAATATAATGATAGCTTTAATTGAAGCCATCGTAAATAATCCACTACCCTCCAATTCCTTAATTTCTTTATATTTGCCATCTTTTACTTTTTGAATAAACAATTAGGGGGGCATTTCTTTTTTCTTTCTTTTATTGATAAATAACGATTTGTGGATTGTAATTCATAAGTGATAGATTAATATGGACATGCATCATGCATGCACAGATCGAAGAGGAAAGGGAAGAAAAGGTACAATTTGCGCCTATTTCATGCATGGGTTGTATTAGAAAATGTTCCTTTTGGAGAATTGATGTGATTTGCAATTAATTGACCTATAACTCATTCACTTAAGTTTTTGAGTGAAAATGAGTCTACCTAAAGATGTGGACAGGCTCGAAATTAAGACTCCCTCTTGGTGAACTCCCATTGTAAAGGTACTAGAGCCAAGAGAAAGGATTTTTGAATTTCGATTTTGGGTTTTTGCATGTTTGATTTCTGTCTGGAAATTCTGTTGTTGCAATTATATTTAGAGCGATAGTAGAAAGTGGTAATTTCAACAACAAGAACAACTTTGGGTTGGGGAGTGTCAAAATGCATACACTATTGACAACCCAAGATTTGGCAAAGGCCTTAGATGGCAAGGCTAAGTTGTGTTAATGCACGCGACTAATTATTAGATGCATTAAAACTTGATAAATACCTCAATAAAAAGTTGTGGAGGTGAGGACACCTGGAGTGCCATAACTTGGCACGCCGGGACACTTAAGTGCCATAACTTTAAAAGGGTACACTTAAGTGCCATCATCGGAGTAAAATGGGACACTTAAGTGTCACTCCGGCAAAAATCCGGCCAAATGGCTGAAGTGGCGACTTTCCGGCGAGCTCGGTCCAAAACGGCGTCGTTTTGCACGCCGACGTGGCGGAGAAAATGCAAAACGACGCCGTTTCGCGTCTACGTGTAAATAATAGTATATAAATTAATTAAATTAGATTTAAAATATTCAAAAAATTTAAAAAAATAATAAGAAAAATTTTAAAAAATTAAGAAAAATTTAAAAAAAAAAAAATTAAGAAAATTTTAAAAAAAAACTAAGAAAAATTTTAAAAAAAGAAAATTTAAATTTTTAAAAAAATTAAGAAAAAAAAAAATTTTTTAAAAATTAAGAAAAATTAAGAAAAATTAAAAATAATTATAAAAAGGGGGGGGTGGGAGGCCGAACGGGCGGCTCCCTTGCCGCCGCTGCTACCGCTCCCTCACCGCCGCCACCTCTGCCGCCGCCGCCTCCCCCTCCCCCTTTTTTATTTTTAAAATTTTTAAAATTTTCTTATTTTTAAAATTTTTTAAATTTTTTAAATTAAAATTTTTTTTTAAAATTAAAATTTTCAAAAAATTTTTTTTTTTTAATTTTTTAAAATTTTTTTCAATTTTTTTTTAAATTAAAATTTTTAAAATTTTCTTATTTTTTTTAAAAAAATTTTTAATTTTTTTTTTTTTTTTTAAAAATTTTCTTTTTTTAAAATTTTTAAAATTTTTTATTTTTTAAAATTAAATTTTTTTATATTTTTTTAAATTAAAATTTTTAAATTTTTTTTTGAATTTTTATTTTTATGCTGATTTGGAGCTCCGGCGAGCCACGTAGGCAAAAAATAATAATAAAATAATGTCACGTAGGATTTCCGGCAAGGGTCGCCGGAGGTGGCACTTAAGTGTCCCACTCAAAAAAAAAAAAATGGCACTTAAGTGTACCGTTTTGAAGTTATGGCGCTTAAGTGTCCCGGCGTGCCAAGTTATGGCACTTGTGGTGGACTTCTGCCAAAGTTGTGAATTAAGATACTTAATGTATGCAATCGAGGATGAAGAGGATGTCCCCTCACCCATCACTCTGACCAATGTCCTCCTTGAGATAAGACAAATAATTGTTTATTCTACATTTCCCCATATTTTACATACACACCTCCCATATCTGAAGCTCTAGATTCTAGTCATAATCTTGATTGTCTACTTTGAGAACATTTGTGCGTGTGTTCTAGTCATAACCTAATTGGTGACCGACTATATTTGAACAAGTGCAAATATAAAGATACCTTTAATTGAAGCAATCACAAAAAATTCCTACCCCTTGAAAGCGTGTGCCGCCCACCATCCACTACCCTCCAATTCCTCAATTTCTTTGTATTTTCTATCTTTTACTTTGTGATTAGACAATGCGGGACATTTCTTCTTCCATCCACTATCCTCCAATTCCTCAATTTATTTATATTTTCTATCTTTTACTTTGTGATTAAACAATGTGGGACATTTCTTCTTCTTTTTTCTCGGGATAAAGAACAATTCGTGGGTTGTCAATTCAAAAGTGATAGATACGTATGGCGCATGCATCATGCATGCACTAACCAACGAGAAAAGGAAGGAAAATGTACAATTTTAATATTATTCACACGTGAGTTGTGGTTCCCCAAACACACCACCCTACTAACAAGAACGTAATAGTCTTTACTTGTTCTTATGCATTGAAGCATGTATAACATGAATTATGCGAGACAAAACTCAATCAAGGTATGACGAAGTAGGGTTGGTTTCCATTTCACTAGCCTTATTTACATACTTGGGCGGATTACAACAAAAGACAACTAATCCTAACCCGGGGAGTACTCCAAAAAGATACCCGTTCCCACATATTAACAACAGTGATCCTATGCACCAGTCACTTCCACGCATCCTCGCGACCTACACCAAAAAGAGACCGTCACGGATCACACTAATGGAAACCAACTGACCTACTAAACTATCGTCTATCAATCACTCCCAACCATCGCTGTCCGCTCCTCCTCGAGGTTGATGTACTCCTTGGCTTTGCTACTACTGATGCCATCGCAAGGGTCACTGTCGCTGTCATCCCAGAAGCAAAGGTGTCCCTTTAGCCCATCGGCTTCTCGGATAGACCAAGCTACAAGGCACTGATAAGGGAAACTTCACATTTGCAAGGTCCAATCCTACCGACATCATTGGAATTTCATGGAAAGGTTAGGAGAACCAGAGGGACAGAGATGAGCTAGAGAGAGGCAACTCGGATATGAAAGAAATGAAAAGTAGTACGACGCCAAAAAAAAAAAAAAAAATTAAAACGTCATCATGTCAGAAAAAAGGACACCTCGCAGACAAAGAGCATCTACGTCAGCGTCAAACTTGCCGGGGTAGGCTCTTGCCCTCCGCTTTCATATTTCAATGCCACTAAAAATTGGACAATTATGGCGGGTTTGGTAACATTTCTATTTAAAAATTGTTCAAGGGAATAGAAATAGAAAAAAAGTGTTTCTGTTCCAGGAAACAATTTTTGAATAAAAAAACCCGTTTGGTAAACTTGTTTTGGAAATAAAAAATGAACAGAAACACGTTTAGTAAATTTGTGTTCCTTTTTTTTTTCTTTTTAATTTTTTAATATTTTTATTTGCTTTTTTTTTTTTTTTTTCTTATGTTGGCCAGTTGCCGGCCTCGGCCATGGCCTGCGACCGGCCGACAAGGGCTAGCGGCCTCGCCTTTGCTGAGCGAGCTCAGGCTCACCCAAATCCGGCGAGCCCGAGCTTGCCCAACCTTGCCTGGTGCCGGCGAGGCACGGCCTCGCCTTGGCTGTGCGAGCTCGAGCTCGCCTAGATCCGGTGAGCCCGAGCTCGCCCAGCCACCGACGACGCTCCGGGAGGTCGCCGACCCTCAACGGCCGGTCGCCGGCCATGGCCGAGGCTAGCGACCGGCCAAAGAAAAAAGAAAAAGAAAAGAAGAAAAAAAAAAGAGAAGAAAAAGAGAGGAGAGAGAAAATTTGTTCTTTAAAATTGTTCCAGAAACAAGAAACATGTTTTTCTTGTTTTTTGTTTCTATTCCAAATGTGTTCTTGGGAACAAAAAAATAGATTTGGAACAAAAATGCAAACAAACGCGTTTATGTTCTTTTTATTCTTTTTTTGTTCCTTTGAACAAAAAAAACAGAAATTTTGTTCATAAACAGAAATAAAGAACATTAACAAACAGGCCCTTAGACACTTAGTGCTCTTTACCGCAGGGTAATTGTTGTACCCCCGGTTGCAAGCAGTTGCTATGTCCTTCTGGGACTTTGAGCACACACGCGCTGTCCATCGCTTTCCAGCCTATTAGGTCAGGGCTAAACCTGTGGGGGCAAGCTCTTCCCCTCACTCTTCGTATTCCCATACCAATACAAATAAGTTATTTTAGCTCGAAAAATATCATTTTGTCCATTAAAATCCTCACAAGATACGCATGCTAAGTCGATAGTAAATATTTTCATTTCAATTTCCCCCCATGTATCAACAAAGTTTAAAACTCTTAAATTTCTAAAGAAGAGAAAATTCAGTTGACAAACAAAACCTTCATAAATTTAATAACCATCCTATTGTCAAGCGCAAGAACATCATGTTACTACTAAAGTAATAACTTAACAAACTTTATCCCATTAAAGCTCCATTTATTTCTCGAAGAATGAATAATTTGAAAAGCATTTTCAAAATATAATAACTTGCATTATTTGAAATAATTAGTCAATAAAAAATATTTTCACTTTCGACAACAATTTATATCTAAATGTTTCGGTGAACAGTGAATATGTTTTTTGTTTATTCATTTTTATAAGTGATTCAAGCATCATTTTGTTTTTCAAATGATGTGTTTTCCACTTAACAAAAGTTTCTTAAATTTTTTTTCAAGATTCATTGCATGTTATATCCACTTGCGTAATGAGAGTAACCTAAGTCTTGATATGTAAGGTTTATAAAAGCACCATCACAAATAAACACAATATTGCCATTAGATGCAACTGTTGTTATAACATGTTTCTTTTTTTCTTTCAATCTTCATTTTTATCATGAAATTTATCTCTCTTTGGCAACCAAGACTCTTTGGTATAAGGTTTTATTTTTCCATAATTCTATACTCCACACTCTTCCCCAACCTTGATTTTGACCTTCCTTTTGGCTTACCCTTATTAGTGTTACTCATAAACTTTCTTAATTGACGTTCATCATATTTTCTATGACAAGAGCCTTAGATGTAGAAGGATAATTCAAGCATTTTTCTCCCTAATTCTTCATTAAATAGGCTCATAAAAAGCACATGGAAAACAGTCGAATTGCTTAAAGCCATAATCAAGGTTTCCCAGCAAACAGGGAGAATAGTAATAACTCCATAAAAATAAAGTTATTCTACCTATTGTATGCAATAAATAATGCAATATTTGTGAGAAGATATTTGGATTTCCTTCTATTTATTTAGATTATCCTTATTTATACAACATAATGAGATATGGAGAAAATAAGAAAAAATGGCAAAAAGAAGGAAGGGAAGATTTCGTGATTCAGGAATTCAACTTAGGGAGCTTTGGAATGTAGATATCAAATCAAGGAATATGTGATTTATTCCCTAATTTTATGCAGGAAAAAAAAAAAAAAAAAAACAATGGCCTTATATTAGGGGTCTTGGGTATATCCTATAAATAGGATAACATTGAAAGCTTGAAGAGATGGTAAGGTTTTTATTTTTTAGATCATTTTTCATTGTTCTAGGAGTTTTTCAAGTATTTTGAAGAAAAGATAAAAGTTGTGACAGAATTCTTGTTCTTTGATTCAAGATGTTGGGATTAATTTATATTGTTCATTTGTTCTTCTATTATGTTCAAATTTTATTTTGTTAGGATTACGATGCAAACTAACCATGATAATATGAATTTCATGATTTTTATGTTTTGCAAGTAAATTCATTCATATGGGTTATATATTATTGTGCTTAATACTTTTAAATGACTGGCCACCATTTTTTTTTTTTTTGAAATAACATTTCATTCATTCATTCATCAATAGAAGTGCTACAAGCGACACTAAGAGAAGATTCCGAACATAAAATGTCCCACAGAGGTTAGGGAGACGAAGATTTTCACCCTTGAGGAAGGGTCTTTGTGCGGTGTGCTTTCGCAATCCAATCGGCTGTTTGGTTGGAGTCCCGTGGGATATGCATAATACTCTTTAAAGGTAATTAGGCTAGGAGACGTTTGCCTTCTTCCATTATATTGCGCAAGGCCCATGGAGTTTCTTCTCAGCCCATAAGGATCTCAACAGCTAAGGAACTATCACTTTCACATTTGTACTTGCATTCCTGTTGCCCTATTTCCTTCACGTGTTGTACGTATCTTTTTTCCAAAAACTGAACTCCTCGCACAAGTGCTAGGGTTTCAACTTGAAGGGGGGTGCTTGCCCAGATGTCTGCCATGAAACCATCAACTAAAAGACCTCTCGCATCACGCAAAATTCCTACAATTGAGCTCGGTTTGTCTGGATTTATCCATGAGCAGTCAACGTTCAAGGTTTGGAAGCCTTCAGCCGGTGGTTGCCAGCGAGTTGGTGAGTTTTCGCGTCTGGGTTCCTTCAGTTTCTTCGTCTGAATCCAATGCCTGAAGTTCATAACTTGCGCTGTTGCTGCTGTTACCAGACCAAGTGGGTCGAATTTTTTTGCCCAAAAGATGATGTTGTTTCTACTTTTCCATAGCTGCCATAGTTTTGTTGCAAGTAGTTCATCTCCTGGTGCTTGTGCTTTTGATTCAAAAATTTCCAGCAGCCATTTGTCGAGTCCGGTGGTGTTCAAGGCATTTATATTCAATTTTACCCTTGGATCTAACCACACTTTGGTCATTTCTTCACAGAGCAGGAACAGATGCTTTGTTGTTTTCGGTTTGCTGGCACACAAAGGGCAAAGCAGACCAGGTAATGCTTTTCTCTTAAACAAATTCTCTCGTGTTGGCAGGGCATTTTGACACAAACTCCAAAGGAAAATCTTTATTTTTGGGGGAATCTGTAGGTTCCAAATCTTTGTCCATAAGGATCGGGGGGGCTGAAAGGATGCTGATGCTATATTTGTGTCTAGATTTGTAGTCTTTGCATGCACCTTGTTGTAGCTACTTTTCACTGAATAGGTACCAAATTTATTCCCGGACCAAATTAGTCTGTCCTCCTTTGAGTTGGGAGCAATAGGGATGCTTAAGATTCTGTTGGCCATTCTCTCGTCAAAGAAGGTTCTTATTTTGTTTTCATCCCACTCTGTCTTATGTTCATTAAATAGCTCAGCAACCATGATAGGATCATCCCAATTTGCTGGTCCCCCAACTATCCCAATAGCAAGCCACCTGTCTTCTCGAATTTTAATAGATTTGCCATCTCCGATTATCCATTTCATTTTTGGCTCTATGGCTTCTCTACCCATAAGGATGCTTTGCCATCCCCACGAAGGGCGGTTCCCCTTCTTTGCTTGCTAGAATTCTAATTTAGGAAAGTAGATGCCTTTTAAAAATTTTCCCCAAAAGGTTGATGGACTTCAAGTAGTCTCCACGCTTGTTTACCTAGCATGACAATGTTTAACGTTTTCAGGTCTTTAAAACCGAGACCCCCTTATATTTTTAGTTTTGAGAACTTCCCATTTTTTCCAATGTAGTCCCTTCTTTACTTTAGTTTGCCACCACCAAAAGGAAGCAATTTTTCTTTCAACAGCATTACAAACAGAATTTGGGACTTTAAATACTGACATTGCATATTGAGGGATTGCTTGCACCACACTCTTGATTAGACTTTCTTTCCCAGCTTTTGTAAGAATCTTTTTCTTCCAGCCTTCGAGTTTCATGTTCACTCTTGCCAATATCCATGCGAACATTTCTTTTTTTGAGCTTCCTCAATTAGAAGGTATACCAAGGTATTTCCCCATCTTCTCGATTATCAGCACTCATAATTCATTTGCCATAGCTCGCTTACGATTCATAGAGCAGCCCTTACTAAAGTACACACCTGATTTGTTGAGATTAATTGCCTAGCCTGTGGCATAGCAGGATTGATTTAAGATTGAGGCCACTTGTTGGCATTCTTTGACAGTCCATTCTAGAAAACATATAGCATCGTCAGCAAAAGATAGGTGTGTTAGGGTTGGGCAATACCTGTAAAGAGTTATCCCCTTTATGTCTCGTTTTTCCAGCACTCTATGCATCATCCAAGACAGTACATTAGCCATAAGAATGAATAGATATGGCGATAGGGGATCTCCTTGTTGTATCCCACGTGATGGTGAAAAATATGGCGTTGGTTCTCCATTAACTTTCACACTAAAGAAGACAAATGATACACATTGCATAATAAGTCGTACCTATCCTTCATAGAAACCCATTTTCAGCATGATGGCCCTCAAAAAATCCCACTCAACCCGATCATAAGCTTTCTGCATATCCAATTTTAGGATAGCTTGGAATTTTTTTTTTCTTGTTCCTGATTCTCAATTGGTGCAATACCTCTTAAACAATCAGAATATTGTCTTGTATTTGTCGGTTTTCAATGAAAGCACTTTGTTCATTTTCAATGATCATTGGCAACCACTTCTTTAGCCGATTTGCCATAACCTTCGATATGATCTTGTAGCTAAAGTTACAAAGGCTAATTGGTCGATACTAGCTAACGCTTTATGGATTCTTTATTTTCGGGATGAGTGTAATGTAGGTTTTGTTTATGAGGGGATTGACTATACCTATTAAGAAGAAATTTTGTACTAGTTGGAAGAGGTCACCTTTAATATCTTCCCAACAATGCTGATAAAATTGGCCATGTAGTCCATTATGACCAGGTGCTTTGAGTGATCCTAGCTGGAAGACAGCTTCTGTCACACCTCGAACCTCGAGTGCGCCAACATCCCACCATGGTCATGCAAATGCGACATCCCCAGGTAGTGTCGCCGACCCCATTCATTTATTATTGCCCAAGCGGCACGTATTATAAAACTCCTGATAATGACATACGGGATAAACAAGCAAGAAGCAAAATCACAACATGATCTATCATAATTCAACAGAATTACAAATAGAGATCTACGGCCAAAAGTAAACAAAAGACCAGCTCTTAAGAGTGAACTGTCCTACGACCTACCAGATGGACATGTTCTCTAATCCTTATGACTTCACTTCTGCAACTCCTCAAGGCCAACCAAAGTTATCTGCTCGCTCCATCCACCAGGGACTTGAAATTGTAATCCCACAACTGGGATGAGATTTTGTCTCAGCAAGTTCAACCCCCTTAAACCCCTATTAGAAAGAAAATACGCCCCGGGTGGCCTAGCCACATCACACAGAAGACTTACCTCGCATTAGCCTTCATATGCAGGTTAGCACAATTCAAATCACTCAATCACAGATAGTAATAGGAACTTGAACAACCGGAACGCATTCACTTTTGTATAACCAATAACCGCGGGGTTCCTGATTATAAGACTAAATCGTTATGACACGTCCCATTCCATGTCACACAATGCTGTCCCATAATCCGACACGTCAACAACACTCAACATGCATTCCAATTGATATTAACTGCCACACAAGGGCATAGCCTACTCGCAGTTCGGCTATCTACTGGCATATAGCCAGGCATCACCTCCACCCATGGAGCGCGGCTTCGTCAATACATCGACGGCGTTCTCGAAGAAGCATGGGCCCAGAATCAACTGCGACCCGCATCCACCGCGTGGGCATCCCATATAGGGGCAAGTCCGACTCTACAGCCCAGGACGATTCCACTTAATTATCACACAGCCAAATCATACTCGGCCCCAAGAAACTTTGCATTTTACTCAATGCTTGCACTTAAAATAGTGATCCCGGCCATTTTTCTTCATATTAAAAATATTCCAGAAATTACTCACGTGTGTGGGGGCACGCTAATTTCAAATTAAAAAGTCAATATCTCACTTTTTCAAACCCCACTATTTAATATAATTATTAAAATCCAATTTTTGCATCAAAACCCGACACTTGGGTTTTTATGAATAACCTCCCTATTTACCACAATCAACACTCAATGTGCCACATCCATTCATCAAATTCAAATTCTAAACGCACAGCAGCGATCAACACGAAATTCTGAGAGAATAAGGCCCCAACATAAATTTCGGAATTTATTAAATAATTAAATATATTCCGAAAATTAATTAAGCAAATAATATCCATATTTTTCACGATCCACACTCAATTTATAATATTCAATCCTCAATTTCAAAATCTGACTACACAAAGCAGCGACCGGCACGAAATTATGAGAATTTAGGGTAATGACAAAATTTTTGGAATTTAATAAATAATTAAATTTATTCCGAAAATAATTAAATAATAATATTTTAATAATTTCTAATAATAATATATTATTAATTTATTTAATAATTTCGATACATTTAAATAAATCAAAAGTAAATTCATTTAAGTCAAATCAAGGCTTATTTTAAATAAACCTACTTACCCTTAATTAAGCACACTTTAAAATTAAAATACCACATTAATATAATCCACTCTTAAATAACCTAAACTAACAACGTAATAATACTTAACATAAACTAAACCTCCCTAAGCATAATTAACCCTCTAAGCGAGGTTTAGTGAGCTAAACTCACTTGATTAACGAACCGAGCAAACCAAAACGACGAGGACGATGCGAGGATCGACTTTCCTCAAGGCAGGCCGAGCATCCGGGCTCAAGAAGGCGGTTAAAACGGGCCAAGACTAAGCTACCATACCCATTTTCTGCAGCTGCTGTTCACAGGCGGAGGAGGGCTGTCCGGCGGCGATTCGGGCGGAGGAACGGCGGAGAAGAGCATCGGCAGCTCGAGCGAGCAAGGCGGTAGTTCCAGCGACCCTTCGGTGGCGGTGGCAGCAGCTCGAGACGGCTTGGTCAACGAGCCGGAGGCGCGGGCTGAGTGCGAGTCGGCCGGCGAGCTGGCGTGCCGCTTCGCGCGGACACACGGCGGCAGTGATGACTACGGCGGCTTCGGCAGTGATGAGCGAGTAGGCGAAAGGCGGTCCGGTTGGGTTGTAGCCAGCTTCGACGCCTTCTCAGATCTGCTGGGTGTCGAACGGCCACTGGAGAAGGAGCAGATAGGGTGACAGGTAAACGAGCTGACCGGTGGAGCGGCGTGCAGGCGACGCGAGGCGGCAGCGACGAGCGAATGAGCGACCGGTCGAGCGGAGGGCTGCTGCAATCGGCTTCTTCCATTGCTGGGCATGCGAAGAAGGAGAAGAAGATGGAGATGGAGGGGGCGGTCAGAAGAGAGAGAGAGAGAGAGAGAGAGAAGAAAGAAACCACTTCCTTTTCCTTTTCTTCTTTTTCTTTTCTTTTTCTTTCATCCAACCAAGGTGGCCCACCATGACCTAGGATGACATCACAATCCACTCACCCAATCTTCCACAACCTTTTCCAATGGGTCCAATTTCATTTTCCGTCGGGGTCCAATTCTTGTACATCCAATTTCTTCAATTCCCATCAATTATCTTCCAATTAAGTCCAATTCGAAGTCCATAAAATTAATCCAATGTTACAACACTTCAATTCACATCTTCACTTGTCCATAGAATCATCTCAGATATCAAAAGCACAACCAAAAGCGGGCCTACCAATTTTCCGAACCAAATTAACCATACCTTGATTATTTTGCCGAAGAACTCGGCTTGCATGAAAAATCTTCCGAAGATTAGTCAATATTCCTAAAATGATTTGTGACACACCCAGACTCCAAAATTCTGAATTCGATCTCAATCTCATGGTTAATTTCACTTTGGCACGATACTAGCGCGGCCCAACCTACCGGGTAGTCTTTAGAAATTTTTCATGCATTTGACCTGTGGTTGATCATCTCAAGCCACAATGTACATCTTTGAAACATTTGCGACCTTTGGTTGTCGGGGTAATCTCAAGGTTTCAAATACGAACACAGGGTACCCAATCGATAGAAAAGTCGGTCCAATGCCAATCGACAAGAATTGTGCGATCTGGTGGAATCACTTACACTTGATCACATGCCTCTGTCGAGTCGACCTATCTTCGATCTTTAATCAATTTTTAATTGTGCCGTAATGACCCTTGCAGATTAGCTTGGTCAAAAGATCGCTTCCTGGTCAAATTCTCGGGTCTTATGCATTAGAAACTATTAACGGCTTCACCCAATAGACTAGTTTTCACGTGAGTGGCCGACTCAAAGAAAAGAACTATATGCGTGCCAACAAAATGTCCGTCTCAATTTATTGAAAATAGGATTGGAAAATCAGGATATCACAACTCTTCCCCTCTTATAAAAATTTCATCCTCGAAATTTAAACCTTTACCAATTCTTAAACAGAAAAAGGTGGAGGTACAATTGTCTCATCGAATATTCGGTTTCCCATGTTGCTCCTTCAGTACCAATACTGCCAGATCACTGCTATCTTACCCAAACCACTTCGGGTTCCAAAATACTAAACGCTTGCCCACTTAAAATTCTAAAGGTCTTCAAAACAAAATTTGCGAAACTAAACTATCGATTATGAACCACTGATTTCTGAACTAACTCTAGACCTGCGATTTTCTGATCTCTGATCTCATCTCAACCGATTGAAATCCTGTACACTCTACTCTACATTGACTAAAAAGAAACTATCTGATTGATCTGCTGAAATTGGGAACCTCTAATCAAGATATGATATAACTCTGACACTGATCTCGACAACTGCAATCACTGAAAACTGTACTGACCCTGATCTTTCTTTCCCTGACTTCATCTCAGCAATTGAAATTTTGCACTCTCTGCTATACATTGCTTAAGAAAGAACCATCTGAAAGCTCTGCCAACTTAGAACATCTGATCTAGATTTGAAATATAATTCATCCTTGGCACTCCATACAGATGATTTCTATGATATACACACACTTCGGTGTACCCACTTTGTGAAAAGATAGAATCTCCAATTTCTGAAATCGAACTTAGATTGGCAATTAATTTCACTCCGATACGCTTTTAGTGTGACATTGGCTACTAGGTAGTTTTTGGAGCTTTTTAGGACAAATGACCCGTGGTCGATTTTCTTCGAGCCACGATGAACCCACTCGACACATTGGCGACTCTCGAGGGTCGTGAAAATCTCGATGATTCAAATACGGACACAGGGTACCAAACGACAATAAAATCAAATTAGTATCAGTCGACAAGAGTTTTCCAATTTAGTGGAGTCACCCACGATCGATCATTCATCTCAGTCGAACCGACCTATCTCTAATCTTAATTTGATTTTTAACTGTGCCGTAATGATCTCTAAAGATGAGCACGGTCGAGAAGTCGATTCCTAGTTGAATTCTCAAGTCTATTTGCCTTAAAGTCCTTAATAACTCGCCAAACTAGTCTAGTTATCTCATAAGTGGCCAACTCAGAGAAAAACATTGTAATCACGTCGATGAAATGCCCAATTTAACCAATCAAAATCAGAGTCTAAAAATCAAGATGTCACACACTCAAAACAAGATCTATTCGTACTGTCTGGACAACGTTGAAATTGCTATGATGAGTTTCCCATAAGATCTCTTCTTTAATCTTTGTATCGTCAATTACACACAATCATCCTCAGAACCTTAGCGTTCTGTCTTCAGAAATCTGAAAATCAACCTCTTTCTCATCTGTATTCTCTTATAAAGTCTCCTAAATTTCTGAATCTGTCCGCTAAAGCATTTTGATTCTGATATGAACTTTCGGCTCAATTCTGAGGGTAGTCATAAGATTCAAAAGGTGGCCCACCTTAGATTTGAAAACCAAATTTCAAACTTCCTCAAATAAGATCCAATCTTTGAGTACCAACTGTGAAACTAAGGACTCTCGACTCAATGCATCTACGACTTTGCTCACATTTCTAAAGTGATACAAAATATCATAGTCATAATCCTTAAGGAATTCCATCTAGCGATACTGTCTCATATTCAACTCCTGAGGTCTCAACTAACAGGACACATATGCAACAACTCTATCATGCTGTATCAACACACAACCCAATCCTTTAAACGACATATCACTGCAGATCTCATAACTTTCAAGACCAGATGGAATGGTCAGCACAGGTTCGGTAGTCGGCTTCTACTTAAGCTCTTGAAAACTGCACCCGTATTTGCCTATCCACGCGAACTTCTATTCCTTCCTCAATAGTCTCGTCAATGGTGATGCTAACGCTGAAAACCCTTCTACGAATTGTCTAAAATACTTTACTAAACCCAGAAAACTTTTGATCTCTGTCACTATAGTCAATCTCGGCCAACTAATCATTACTTCAATCTTGGACGGGGTCTACGAAGATTCCTTCTCCTGAAATCACTTGACCTAGGAACGCAATACGAGTCATCCAAAACTCGCATTTGTTAAGCTTATTGTAAAATCCAAAAGTACTGGAGGCTTGAAGTACCATCCTCGAATGTCTCTTGTGCTCCTCAGCACTCTTTGAACACACTAGGATAACTTCAACGAGCATGATCATAACTGATTTAAGTACCCTTAAACATTCTGCTCATTAGACCCAAACAAACAGCTAAGGTGTCCATCAAACCACACGGCATTATAGTGAACTCATAACTACTGTATCGAGTGCGAGGTCTTAACTTCGGTATGTCCTTTTTTTCCTGATCCTCAACTAATGATACCTTGACCTCCAGTCGATCTTAAGAAATATCGATGTACAAACACAATGAACCAACTTTCTTCCTCATGAATAGAATAGGTGCTCCCCAAGGTGATACACTGGAACGTATGAATCCCCTATCCAATAATTCATGCATCTGCATCTTCAGTCCTTTTAACTCGAGTAACATCATCTAGTAAGGAGCCTTAGGGACTGGCTCTGTTCCGGGTGCCAATTTAATCACGAACTCTATTTCTCTTTATGACTGCAAACCTGACAATTCTCTAGAAAATACCATAGAAAACTCCTGTACCACGATTATGATCTCCATATTCGGCCCCTCAACTAATGCGTCCACTTCAGTTGTCATGTAGATTCGGTAACCAACAACCATAACCAGGTCATCTTCAGTAACGGATAACAAGGATTTAAGTTCATCTTCAACTTTCAGTGATTCCAAACTTTCGTTCGCTAGCTGAACAAACTGAATTATATCACTACCGCGATTCAAAACAACAAAAAACTCTTTGAGCCAAACCTTTTTATAAATGACTTCCAAGTCATACTTAAGCAAACCCCCGCAAGTACAACTATAGTCAGAGATTCACATTTCTATTACTTTATTACCACAACGAAAATCCTACAACCCTCACCGAAAATTTTGCTGTACTACTCTAATAAAAACATCTAAAAAACATTCTCATTTTGATTGATGCATGGTCGATCCCTTCATGCTCCTCTAGCCATCCTAGTGGCGTCCCATCTACAGTAACGGTACTTACGCTCTCGTGGACTTACGCGGATAATTCCTAACCCGATGGCCGTGCTGGCCACATTCAAATCATGCTCCCTTTTTACTCTGACACTACGTTGACTCATGCCTCCTTTCCACAGACTTGGCACACAATAAGTGAGTCCCCTGCCTACCGTTAGGTAACAGCAGCACTCTTTCTTGTACTGAAGGCCTGTTCTAAAAACCTCACGATGCGTTCTATGGCGCACTCCTTTCGATCTGTACCATCGGCTTTCCAAGACCGTTTCTGGCCAGGTAACTTTGATGGTCACACACAGAACAAGCACCTGTCTTACCAGAACACTGAGCTAATCCATGTCGACTTTTGTCAGCATAACACACTCCAATCTAATTCATTGCTGACCTAACCATCCCACTTTTCTAGATGGACGGAAATGGAATACTTTTCTACGATCATAGACTTCTTCCTCAACTAATTTCCATCTCTACTAAATCTGAACCTCAACTCAGATGCAACGGCTTGCTCCTAGATCACAACTTTAGCTTGGGCGTCAACAAGTGTTGCAACAACAATAGTCACAACACTGGCAGTGGTAGGAACAACGGCAACAGCGGTAGCTCAATCCTGAGCTTACTGACCCAACGAGCTTCTAAGAAACACTAGCACCTGAACGATCCCAACGAACCTAAGATCGTTTGGTGCTACTACACTCTAAGTACTGACTAACGGCGGTACTCTCACACTCGCGCCGGTCTAAGCCTACGCTCTACCTCAGGTACCGACTCTTGTCAGCAATCCTACCCCGAGGTATAGGTCCTATTGACCTCTTCCAAGGAGTTCCCCACTCCTGGCCACTCATCCTACAAGCTCTTTATAGACACCTGCTTTCTGATTCCAACATCCGGTTGAAATTTGAGTGACCCCACAAACACACTACCAAACAACTATCAACCACATGCATCAGCATATTAAAAGCCTTTCCTACTAACTATCCCATGACTCATCGCATCTTATCACTCCATACTCAAACAATGCTCTGATACCACTTAAACGGGGGTGTCACGCCCTGAACCTCGAGCGCGCCAACATCCCACCATAGTGATGCAAATGCGACATTCCCAGGTAGTGTCGCCGACCCCATTCATTTATTATTGCGCAAGCGAAACGTATTATAAAGCCCCTGACAATGAAATACGGGATAGACAAGCAAGAAGCAAAATCACAACATGACCTATCATAATTCAACAGAATTACAAACAAAGGTCTATGGCCAAAAGTTTACAAAAGACTGGCTCTTAAGAGTGAACTGTCCGACGACCTACCAGACGAACACGTTCTCTAATCCTTATGACTTCACTTCTGCAACTTCTCAAGGCCAACCAAAGTTATCTGCTCGCTCCATCCACCGGAGACCTGAAATTTTAATCTCACAACCGGGATGAGACTTTGTCTCAGCAAGTTCAACCCCCTAAACCCCTATTAGAAAGAAAATACGCCCCGGGTGGCCTAGCCACATCACACAGAAGACTTACCTCGCATTAGCCTTCGTCTACAGGTTAGCACAATTCAAATCACTCAATCACAAATAGTAATAGAAACTTGAACAACCGGAACGCACTCACTTTTGTATAACCAACAACCGCGGGGTCCTGATTATAAAACTAAATCGTTATGACACGTCTCATTCCATGTCACACAATTCCGTCCCATAATCCGACACATCAACAACACTTAACATGCATTCCAATTGATATTCACCGCCACACAAGAGCATAGCATATTCGTAGTTCGGCTATCTACTGGCATATAGCCAGGCATCGCCTCCCCAATGGAGTGTGGCTTCGTCAGTACATCGACGGCGTTCCCGAAGGAGCATGGGCTCAGAATCAACTGCGACCCGCATCCACCACGTGGGCATCCCATATAGGGGCAAGTCCGGTTCAACATCCCAAGACGATTCCTCTTAATAATCACACAGCCAAATCATACTTGGCCCCAGGACACTTTGCATTTCACTCAATGCTTCCACTTAAAATAGCGATCCCGGCCATTTTTCTTCATATTAAAAATATTCCAGAAATTACTCACGTGTGTGGGGGCACGCTAATTTCGAATCAAAAAGCCAATATCTCACTTTTTCAAACCCTATTATTTAATATAATCATTAAAATTCAATTTTTGCATCAAAACCCGACACTTGGGTTTTTATGAATAACCTCCCTATTTACCACAATCAACACTCAATTTGCCAAATCCATTCATCAAATTCAAATTCTAAATGCATAATAGCGATCAGCACGAAATTCTGAGAGAATAAGGCCCCAACATAAATTTCGGAATTTATTAAATAATTAAATTTATTCCGAAAATTAATTAAGTAATAATATCCATATTTTTCACGATCCACACTCAATTTATAATATCCAATCCTCAATTTCAAAATCCGACTACACAGCAGCGACTGGCACGAAATTCTGAGAATTTAGGGTCCTGACAAAATTTTCGGAATTTAATAAATAATTAAATTTATTCCGAAAATAATTAAACAATAATATTTTAATAATTTCGAATAATAATATATTATTAAATTATTTAATAATTTCGAGACATTTAAATAAATCAAAAGTAAATTCATTTAAGTCAAATCAAGGCTTATTTTAAATAAACCTACTTACCCTTAATTAAGAACACTTTGAAATTAAAACACCACATTAATCTAATCCACTCTTAAATAACCTAAACTAACAACCTAATAATACTTAACATAAACTAAACCTCCTTAAGCATAATTAACCATCTAAGCGAGGTTTAGTGAGCTAAACTCACCCGATTAACGAACCGAGCGAATCAAAACGACGGGGACGACGCGAGGATCGACTTTCCTCAAGGTGGGCCGAGCATCTGGGCTCGAGAAGGCGGTCAAAACGGGCCAAGACTAAGCTGCCATACCCATTTTCGCTGTTCACGAGCGGAGGAGTGATGTATGGTGGCGATTCGGGGGTAGGAACGGCGGAGAAGAGCGTCGGCAGCTCAAGCGGGCAAGGCGGCACCTCCGGCAACCTTTCGGCGGCGGTGGCAACAACTCTGGATGGCTTGGTCAACGAGCCGGAGGCGCGGGCTGAGCGCAAGCCGGCCGGCGAGCTGGCATGTGGCTTCGCGCGGATGCACGGCGGCGGCGACAACTACGGCAGCTTTGGCGATGACGAGCAGGCAGGTGGAGGGCGGTCCGGCTGGGTTGCAGCCAGCTTCAACGCCTTCTCAAATCTGCTGGGTGTCAAACAACCACCGAAGAAGGAGGAGAGAGGGCGACGGGTAGGCGAGCTGACCAGCGGAGTGGCGTACGGGCGACGCGGGGCAACATCGACGAGCGGATGAGCGACTGGTTGAGCGGAGGGCTGCTGCAATCGGCTTCTTCCATTGCTAGGCGTGTGAAGAAGGAGAAGAAGATGGAGATGGAGGGGGCGGTCAGGAGAGAGAGGGAGAGGAGAGAGAAACCACTTCCTTTTCCTTTTCTTCTTTTTCTTTTCTTTTTCTTTCATCTAACCAAGGTGGCCCACCATGACCTAGGATGACATCACAATCCACTCACCCAATCCTCCACAACCTCTTCCAATGGGTCCAATTTCATTTTCCGCGGGGTCCAATTCTTGTACATCCAATTTCTTCAATTCCCATCAATTCTCTTCCAATTAAGTCCAATTGAAGTCCATAAAATTAATCCAATGTCACCACACTTCAATTCACATCTTCACTTGTCCATAGAACCATCTCAGATCTCAAAAGCACAACTAAAAGCGGGCCTACCAATTTTACGAACCAAATTAACCATACCTTGATTATTTTGCCGAAAAACTCGGCTTGCATGAAAAATCTTCTGAAGATTAGTCAATATTCCTAAAATGATTTGTGACACACCTAGACTCCCAATTTTTGAATTCGATCTCAATCTCACGGTTAATTTCACTTTGGCACAATACTAGCGCGGCCCAACCTATTGGATAGCCTTTAGAAATTTTTCATGCATTTGACATGTGGTTGATCATCTCAAGCCACAATGTACATCTTTGAAATATTGGCGACCTTCGGTTGTTAGGGTAATCTCAAGGTTTCAAATACGAACACAGGGTACCGAATCGATAGAAAAGTCAGTCTAGTGCTGATCGACAAAAATTGTGCGATCTGGTGGAATCACCCACACCTGATCACATGCCTTTGTCGAGTCGACCTATCTCCGATCTTTAATCGATTTTTAATTGTGCCGTAATGACCCTTGCAGATTAGCTCGATCGAAAGATCGCTTCCTGGTCAAAGTCTCGGGTCATATGCATTAGAAACTCTTAACGGCTTCACTCGATAGACTAGTTTTCACATGAGTGGCCGACTCAAGGAAAAGAACTATATGCGTGCCAACGAAATGCCCGTCTCAATTTATTGAAAATAGTATTGGAAAATTGGGATGTCACAGCTTCTTTCACTTCTTGTAAAGTTGTCGGTTTCAATAGATCAGCATTCATTTCCTCAGTAAAGACTTTGGGACATTGATTCAGGATTGGTTGGAAGTTTTTAGGGCCTTCCGATTTATATAAAGTGCGGTTGAAGTTTCTGATATGCCGATTAAGGGTTGTGGGTTCCCGACACTAAGTTTGTTCATCTATTTTCAGCATAAGGATTCGGTTCCTCTGCCTCCTTTGCACCGTTGTTGCATGAAAGTACTTAGTGTTTCTAGCCCCCCCCCATTGAAGCTAATTGATCTGAGATCCCCAATACATCTCCTCTTGCCTCCACAGTTTCTCTATTTGTTCCTCCAACCATTGGATGTCCTACTTTAATGAGGGTCCTGGTCTATTCATCTGTTCCATAAGCTGTTTTTTTAGTGCTCTAATCTGGTTTGATGCATTAGAGAATTTCTTGGTGCTCCATTTGACTATATCTCCAGACAGTTCCTGGATTTTCCTTGGAAAACTCTGATTGTCTGTTATTTGTCGCTACCATGTGCTTTTAATTATCTCGCTGCATTCTGGATCTTCTAGCCAATAAGACTCAAACTGAAAGTCTTTCTTCCTTTTTCTGTATTCAGGATGAAGAGTGAGCATTATAGGGCAATGATCCGACCATTTTATTTGGGAAAGACTAATGCTTCTGTATTTGGGAAAGCTACCCTCAATTCCATAGTGGTAAGTACTCAGTCTAACCTCTTCTTCCCAAGGTTTTCTCCTTCCATTTTATTAGACCATGTATACGCACATCCCTTACCTTCTAGATCCATGAGCAAGCAATCATTTAAGAATTCTCGGAAGGCAAACATTCTACTTTGGTCGGCTTCTCTTCTTCCAACTTTCTCCCAAGTGTACAATATTTCATTAAAATCACCAATGCATACCCATAAGGCTTGTGGGTTGTTCTGGGAGGCTCTGGGTTGCTGCCATAGTTGTAATCTTTCGCCTAAATTTGTCGAGGCATGGATAAAAGTGATTCGCATATGATGTGTACTTAAAGGGTCTATGCAGTCCACTTCTATAAAATACTTTGTGCTGTTAGTCACTTTTAAAATGACCTCTTCACTCCACATAATGGCTAGTCCTCCCGCATACCTTCTGGTGATACTAAGAATAGGTCTGGGTAATTAAGGCGCTTGCTTACATGTTCCACCATCTCCTCTTTATTTTTGGTTTCCATAAGGAAAACCAAACCGGGCCTCTCTAGAGCCACAAGAGCTCTTGGAATGTCAAGGGATTGCCCAACCCCTAACAGTTCTAGCTTAGAATCTTCATGGTTTTACCAGTGACTTATTAGGGCTAGCCACCAAAGCTCACATATTGGGATCTTCTTCCACCAGAATTGGGGTTTCATGTTGTGCTTCTTCATTCGCCTGCTTTATCATTGCCCCCTGAGATGCATAGGGGCTGTGCCTTCTGATCTTCTTCATAATCGGATTCTTCAGTTTCTTTCGCTGACTTTTGGCCTTGCTGAAAGTTGACAACATAGGGGTTTCACCCATGGAGTATTAGAAATCAGTAAGGTAGAGCCCTAGAGTCTTTTGCCCAAAGCTTTTAAACTCAAATCTACTGGATTCTCCTGACTATAGGGAATAATTTATGTTTGTTGCACTTCCATATCCCTCATGCTTGGGCTGTTATCCAGGGAGTTAGTATTTATGGGCATCTCGAGTATAACTTCTTCCACATCCCCCTCTCCACTCTCCGGTTTATTTAGCAACTTCTAGAAAAGGCTGTGTTCTTTAGCCTCTACTTTTAGCCAATAACCAAATAAGCCTTCTTCAATCGGGGTTTTTTTTTTTTTTCATTATAAGGCACTTCCCCACAATTAGTAGTATAATGACCAATTTTCCCACAAGAGTAGCGGAAATGAGGTAAGTGCTCATAACTAAAGTCTATCCAAGAATCCATCTCATCGAGTTGCAGCATAACTCCTTATACGAGTGGTTTTGATATATCTAGTGACACTCTTGCTTTTCCAACCTTGCAAAGGCTACCTTCCTTAGTTACAAGCTTCACTTCCATCACTTCCCCAATATTCGATGCTATGCTTCTTACTATGGATTCTGTTATACACCCTAGGGGCAGTCCATGAAGCTGTATCCAAAACAAACGATGAGTAAAAGTATGGCGATAAAGAGGAATTTTGGGGTTTAATTGTTTTAGGATTAGTAAACTTCCAGAATATGACCAAGGGCTAGCATCTAGAACTCGCTGTTTCTCTTCCTTAGTTTGGAAAGTAAAGGTGAATAAGCCTTGTTGTGGCTGGTTACAAACAACATTCTCTATTTTCCATGCCTTAAACATAGTGGATTGGAAGGCTTGGAGGTTAACACTTGGTTTTGAGTGATGTTTGCCAAGTAAAGTTAGCTGACATTCTTTCATTTTGCCTTCGGAATTCCATTGAGCACCTTAACTACAGATTTTTCTGTCTACATATTTCCCATTCTCTTACAAAGTGCCGCCATCCTCTTTTCTCTTACTAATTCTACCTCCATTGTAAGAAATCTAATAACAACTAAACGACCAGTAGCAGGCTTCTTCAAAACAGGGAATAAGGCAAAGATGTAAATAGGCCACACCTACGCCATTTCAAAGATGAAGACCGATGCATCTTCTGGATAACTCGCTTGGGTGCGCTGATCCATGTCCTGCTGTTGTTTTTGTTGACTATTTGGGGAGATTGTTGATTGAAGGGAGCTCGTTTGTGTTGATGTATTCAAGGGTTTCGGTAGCAAAGGAGGTGTGTGGGTTTTAGGGTCTGGGTACTATTCGGATCATGGGTGTGTGGGTTTTAGAGACAATTATGTACATAGGTAGAGATGGAATGGGGGATCAACTCAGGATTTCAGATTTTGGTTGGGTGAACACCCCATTGGAGAAGTGGGAAAAGAACTCTCCATTGTAGAGACGGAAGGAGCTCCTTACGAGGAGAGAGAATTCGGTTGAGAGGTGCTGGCAGGTTTATGTGAATTGGATGGCCACCATTTGAATGATCTTATATGCATATTTGAGCATAAGAAATGATAATATGCAATTACTCCTTATAATATATAATCATAAATTAAATGTGGATAGAGATATATCATGTTATGTGTGCAGCTTTCGGTGATGAAGTGATCCAAAAGATTCATTGTAAATCAAGAATATTCACAGATTTTAATACACTTATGTTTATTTAAATTCACATAAAGATATGGTAGATTGATAAAATGAGTAGACTTGATAAACTTAAAGATAGGATAGTAAATAAAGTAGGGAATTCAACTATCACATATTTGATATCATTCTTGTAGGCATAGTAATATGAAATTCATATCTAGGAATTATGGAGAGACCATATGCTCTAACATATTTATTTCGACTAATTTACAACGTTTAGTTCAGAAATTTTTCCTTTAAGATTGTCAATTTTAATTTATTATTTTGATCTATTAGATAAAAAAGTTAGTCATCTTTAGTATTTAATTGGTTTATATCATCAAACTATATGGGATGATGTATTTTCTTATCATTATACTATTTATTCAATACGTTCATTCAAAATTTGGAATTTTACAAATAAATACCAAACAATAGACATAATTGCAACTCATCGAGTTAATCTCAAGATTTGTCAATTAATTTTACCAAATCTTGAAAATCACTCATGTGTTCAGATATGCTTCTTCCATCCTTATATCTCAAATTCACAAGTTTTTTTTTTTTTTTTTAACTAGAAAAGCTTTATTTTGTGAGGTTTTTCTTTCATAAAAATCTTGTAATTTCTTCTACAAAATATCCATTTTTGTTTCTTGAGCAACATGATGAAACACACTATCATTAATCTATTGCCAAATAAATATAATAATTTTTCAATTTATTTGCTACCATTCTTTGTCTTCCTTGTCTCCTATAACCTCATCTCCATCAATGGGATCGAACAAATCTTTACAATATAAAATATCTACCATGTGAGGCTTCCAAAAGGGGTAATTTGAGGTATTTGACTTAATCATTGTGCAGCTAGTTTCCTCCATTTAACAATAGAATCTCCACCTAGCTTTGATACCACCTTCATTGGGAAAAACCGGGCAACAATTCACCAAGAACTAACCCAATCTAGGATCAATATCACCCCCCCCCCACCCCACCCCACCCCAAACTAGATCAATTGAACTCCAACAACAACCAACAATACAACCTCATAATATGTAAAATTTAATATCGAAATGATTATGAGACAAAGCCACAAAAATACCTATATTTTACATGGAAAACTCAATGCTGGAAAAATCATGGACCATCAAAAAACTTCTACTAATCACCAAGAATAGTAAGATACACAAAATATTCTTCTCTAGTCACATACTAAAGGCTCAATATCAATAATAAAACAGCATTATAAAAAATAAAAAATAAAAACCATTTGCAATTGGAGATTTCAAAGAAATTTCTCAATCAACTCGTAGTCTTCAGTCTCGCGAAAAATATATTGAAATTTGAGCCAATTCTGATAATGTTTAGCCTTCGAATCAAGACCGTAAATATGTGCACCTTTTTCTTTTGCTCCTTCACTCTCTCTGTCTGTCTCTCTGTCTCTCTCTCTTCTCTTGCTCTCCATGAATGAAGTAGCCCAACTCTTTATTCTTTTTGCTTTTTGAATTTTTGACTTTCTATTTTTTTTAGGGATATGTGTCACACCCCGGTCCCCGGGCACGCACACATCCCTCAGCGGTTGACTAAATTGCGATGTCCCATGATGCGTTGCCGACCCTTTTTATTTTATGTACATGCGGAAGTGAATTAAACAAATCTCAAACAACAATCAAACAAGGGATAGTAAAAGCAGGACAACCAATTTTTGTCAAAACACCCTTTATAAACAAACCAAGTTATACAAAGGTCTAACTCAAAAATAAACCATTAGACCATCTACACTCTGGACCTTTCAACCTCGAGCTCTGGATCCTCCATGCCACAGCCCTGAAAATGGTAACCCACGATGGGATGAGATAAAAATCTCAGAGGGTTTAACCCTAAGCCCCGACTAGGGCGAGAATTCACTCAAAGGCGTCCTAAACATGCACCATCCAAAACTTACCTTGCTTGGGTGCATCCCTGCACATTAGTACATCTCATATGCACTTATAAATGCAGCATGCGTAAACAATAGTTGGAACACTTTATGTCACTCATCAAACAATTCACAGGAGTCCTGATTATAAGGTCAAATTATTATGACACATCTCATTCCATGCCACACAATTTCATCCCATAATCAGGCGCAAGTAACTCATATTGGTGGTTCAATCCACACCCGATATTCACTCTCAATATTCAAACTCAACGTCCCAATTCAATATTTTGGCTCCACATTCTAACTCAATGCTCAATACTTATTACTCAATGTTTTATAGGTGCCCCCTCTTACGAAGTTTCGATATCGTGTAGCACTTAGTCGATGACCACAATAAGCAATAGCTCAAGGTACTAGAAGTGGCTCCCATGAAATCAAGTTGTCGTGTAGCACTTAGTTCTCGACTATTATAAGCAATAGCTCAAGGTACTAGAGGTGGCTCCCACGAAGTCAAGCTGTCGTATAGCACTTAGTTCTCGACTATCATAAACAATGATACAAGGTTTTAGAGATGGCTTATATGAAGTTTCACTATCGTGCACACTTAGTCCTTTACCTGCTCACAACCATTCAGTTTTCTCAACACAACACATCCTCTTTCAATAGTCGTCACATAAAGCAATAACAATAACTACAATCATGGCACAACCATTCGCGCATCATCACGCATAATTTCTAGCATATTACAAGTCAACCACGTCACCAAATAGGCATGGTTCAACAACCATAGCATCAAGAACAATCACTAAAACTACTACCAATCCTAACCGGCAGAAACGGTCCACTCGCACATCTCAGAATTTAAATCTAGAAACCTAACCAAAAGAGTTTGGAAAATTCCCAAATTTGAATATATTGTAAATGACACATAAATAAACATTTTTCATGAAGACACCTAAACTCAGATCCTTCCAAATTCAGCCCAGTAAATCGCTCAATCCAGTACAAAAAATGTGTCCGTTTCCAAAAAGTCTGTTTTCCGAAATTAGTTTGGTTCAAAATCCAAAACTTGTCCATTTGATCTAAAATTTGACTATGTTAAACTAAAAGATGTGAAAAATAACTTTTGTGAAGAAATCATTTCGAAAATCGAACCCTAAGAGTTGCTAAAAATCATTTGAATTTCAAAAGGTCACCAGTTTCAACACAAACATAGGTTATGTTTCCAAATGATGAAGCTGATATCTCATTCTTTTAAATTTCTATAAATCTTAAGTAAAATATATGTCATATCTAAAGATATCTAAAACAATTTTCAAGAATGAATTTACCTCAAACTTGCAATC
This sequence comes from Eucalyptus sideroxylon, assembly GCA_014182405.2. Lineage (NCBI taxonomy): Eukaryota > Viridiplantae > Streptophyta > Magnoliopsida > Myrtales > Myrtaceae > Eucalyptus > Eucalyptus sideroxylon. The sequence continues at coordinate 27,432,088 of CM024554.2, read as the reverse complement.
CATTTCGATCTACAAAAATGACAAATGGCAAAGGTCCAAAAATCAGAACTGTCGAAAGTCCACTGATTTGGACTAATCCAACCACATTAGTGCTAATCTCACCAATTATATTAACACTAATACATATTAAGGCTAATATAACCATATTAGATTAGCACTAATCCATCTTAAGGCTAATCTCACTTAATACTAATCTAACTAAGCTATTTAACACTAAACTAACCTCCTAAGTGCAATTAGCAACCTAATCAAGGATTAGGGAGTTAACTCACCGAATTTGTGAGCCGATGAGTTCACGGCGATGGCAATGCCAAGGCAGGTGAGACTCAAGCCTAGAGCGACGCCAAGGGAGGCCGGGAAAGGCCCAAAAGAGCCCAGCCAACCTCACGGTTCGCTGTTGGCTTCACTTCTGCTTTTGTTGATCGAGGGAGCTGCCGAAGGCTGCACGGGTTAACTGGGATGATGGGATAGGCTGGTGGTGGTGCGCGACTACTAGACAGATGGTGGAGGAAGCTCGACGTGCTGGACAATGGCTAGGTGAGCTTGGGATAGTGGGCTAGACACGCTAGGATAGCACCCGAGCAAGATGGCGAGCGGACGTAGTCAAGCGGCTTTGGCGGACTTGGATGATGCTCGGACGGCCTGCGGCAGTTAGGCTTCAATGCTACTGATCTCTATGGTTGCTAGCTAGTTTTCTATTGGCTTCCTCTGGTTTTTTAGCTTGAAAACAGCAATCGTGGAGAAAGGAGTAGCAAGGAGGAAGAAAAAGGGAGCTATAGCTGGTAGAGGGGACCAAGAGCCCTCAAAGTCTTCAAATAATATCTTAACACTTGAGTGTTGCCCCCACCAGCCTTCAACCCTATCCCCTGCCCAATTTCCTCCCTCAAAGCTTCCTCAGCAAGCCAAGAGGGTGCTGAAATGTTGCAGTCCCCCCTTGGCTACGAATTTGCAGCATTTCTCTTCAATTCCCATTCAATTCCACTTCAATTAAATCCTAATTGGTGCCCAAAAATACCCAGAAATACTAGCTAAGGTATCCACAACCATTCCACAATTTTTCTTGCCTAATGATCCACCTCAAATGCCGAAAATCCACATAAAAACGGCCCTCTTAATTTCCCAGTCCAATAACGTCCAATTTTGATTTTTCGCCGAAAATCCGGACTGACAAAAAATTCTTTGAAGGGTGAGTCGACGTTCCTAAAATAAATCGTGACATGACAAAACTTTCAATTTCTGAAATCGGGTTCAATTTTGTGGTTAATTTTAACCAGACGTGATTTTAGCATAGCATAACCTACTGGGTAGTTTTTAGGAATTTTTAGTGCATTAGACCCGTGCTTGATTAGTTTCAAGCCACACTGTACATCTTCGACTCATTTGCGACTTTCGGTTGTCATGAAAATCATGAAACTTCAAATACGGGCACATGGTACAAAAACGACAGAAAAATTGGTTTAGTGCCGTTCAACAAGAATTTTGCAATTAGATGGAATCACCCACACTTTAATCACATGCCTATGTCGAACCGACCTATCTCGAGTCTCTGATTGATTCTGATAGTGCCATATTGACCCTTGCAAATTAGCACGGTCGAGCAATTGGTTTCTTATTAAATTCTCAAGTCTGTTGCGTTTAAATTCCTTAACGGATTCACCTGATAGGCTAGTTATCTCGTAAGTTGCCAACTTAGAGAAAAATGCCATAGGCACGTTGATGAAAAGCTTATTTCATTTAGTCGAAAGCAAGGTTGAAAATCAGGATGTCACAATATGTTCTCTAGAAGTCTAAAAACTTATAACAAAAGTATAATTGAGTCCTTAAACTTACAAAAAGTGCAATTAAATCTTAAAACTTCCTAAATTGGTACAATGAAGTCCTTCCGTTAACTCTGTTAATTTAGGCCAATGGAAAATGTTGATGTGGCTTTATTTTTAATATTTTCTTTCTCCTGGACAGTGATGACGTGGCCAAAACATGGAACACAAGACTAAAACGACATCATTTTGGATTAAATTCTAATTTTTTAAACAAAATATTAATTAAATTAAATAAAAATGAATATTTAAAAAGCACAAAAAAAAAAGCCAAGGGCAATGGCAACACATCCCTATCGCCATCGCACACCGGCCGTCACCAAGCCCCCATTGACCCTTTCCAGCGATGGGGGCTTAGTAGCGAGGTCACCCTTGCCTTTGGCTTTTTTAGTGTATTTTAAATGGGTAGCGCTATTTCCACCCCTTAAATCCTTCATCCACCTTGATGTACACTAAAAAGAAAAAAACTCCCTTATTCTTTTAATTGCAGTTTAAATTGAAGGCGCAACTCCTTCTCTTTTCTATTTATGATAGTTACCATAATTAAGCTCATGTTTTGTTTTTTAGCATATTAAATTATTTGGGAGCATCCAACTTAGCTTCATCAAAAAATTCAGCATTATCTATGGTGATCCAAGCCAAAATAGAATTTGGACATAATGTGATTCAGTCCAAAAATGAAATTATCAATAGAGAAAACTATTGATCACGAAACCAATCAAGAAGAAGTCGATTCACCATATTATATGCTGGATTCAAGGCCGAACAACAATCTATAAATGGGAGGCTATGCTGGGCAATTTCCATGGGTATTTGATGGACTTTCAAGGTAATTATATGTTGGTCAAGGTGGGCACACGAATTTTAGAAGACTGAAGAATCAAGAGTACAAGTTTCTACATCATTTATTGCATCTCTAAATTCCTAGGAGTCTTTAATATTATGTAAAGTTTCAAGAGTCATAGTTCTAATTCCAAGGTCTTTATTATGCTTCCCGTGTCCATTAATGCACAGGTAGTTCAAATGTCTATTTAATTGTTGTCTATTTCATATGTCGTAGTCCTCTTATAGATAGAGGAGAGTTCTCAATTGTAAAGAGACAATTTTGATGATGAATATACGTGAGATTTCCTTTGTGTGAGTGGATATCTTTGGAAAGTGGATAACTTCTTTTATCGGTTTCTTTATCCAGGAGAGTGGATTACTCCTTGGTGGTGAGCCAAGAAACGCTTTATCCTCGATTGCTAGATATCATTTGAGCCTTGGTGGTGAGCATTTCTATCCTGAAATTCCCTATCCTTGACAGGTAGCTTGTCCTTTAAGCTTTAGTGGTGAATTTCGTCTATCTCGATCTTCTTCTTCGGTTGTTTGTGCATCCTTTAAACCTTGATGGTGTCGAGTTCTATCTTGCATTTACATTTCATCCATTGATAACAATTCAATGTGAAAATTCCCCGTTTCAAAATCACTCACCCACGTACACATCATTGAAGAAAAGTGCATTCTCAGGATATTCTTATATCATTTTACATGCTTTGTGTAAAATCATCTCGCTACCAGTAAGGTAAAAAAGATATTATTTGATATAGTATAAAATTGAAAAAATTATTTTTCATCATTGATATTATAATAACTTATTTTTTTTTTTTTTTTTTTTTTGTAAAGATAACTTTTTATTTTTTGTTCCTCTTATTTCAAAAGTTCACTTTATTGGTGAATTTTTTTTTATTAATTTCATTAGTCTACATGTCAAGTCTCTTTATTTACTATATCAAAGAATTTATATTTTTTTCCTTATTATATTGGCAAGATATTGTTTTTATAAATCACGTAAGACATTAGAGGAATAGATTGGAATGCATTTAAAACATTATGCACAATGAGGAGTCCTGATTTTTTTTGTAAACAATTCATAGATGATATTAATTTTTATCAATCCAAAATAACGATATTTCACTGGCATTTCCAAAAAAAAAAAATCTTACTTTATGCAATGTTTGATTTAATTAAATTCCATTCACTTAATAATTTATCCATAAATAGTAATAGACAACTGAAAAAACAAGATTTTTGGAAATTTTTCTTTTTAAGAAAATAATTTTTTATCGAAGTAATTCTAACAATAAAAACTTTATAGTGCCTTTAATGCATAGGGAAAATCTACAATAAACAACAAACTAAACATATGAAATCTTTGATTGTGATAAGTAGATCCTCCATATATATTGAAAAACCAAAAAGAAAAGGAAAGCAAATAATTTGGGACCACAAATCTTAGTTGCAATTGAATAATGGAGAATAATTTTGGAAAATTGGGTGGATTTAGTCATACAGGGGTTGGAAATAGCGCCACTTTTTTTTTAAAAATAAAATATTTTTTTTATTTTATTTAATTAATATTTTGGATAAAAAAATTAGGATTTAATCACGTTAGGAAATAAAATATTAAAAAAGTTACATCAACATTTTGTGTTAGTCAAATAGATGAAATTAATGAAGGGATAAGTGCTACGAAGTCCTAAAACTTGTTAAGAAAATACAAGTAAGTCCTAAAATTTGCAAAAAGTGCAATTGAGTCTTAAAACTTGTCAAATTATTTCAATCGAGTCATAAAGTTAACACCATTAGCATTTTCCGTTAAAAATGCAAACGTGGCATTTGAAATTAATTTTTATTTTCCACGTTGATTTTTTAATTTTTTATTTAAATTAGATTTTTAAAAAATTTAAAAAGAAAAGTGAAATTTTATTTAAAAAAAAAAAAAAAAAAGGCAACCTCACCGGAGGAGCTGGCGACGGTCGCCAACCTTGGGCACGGGTGGCCGGCCCTCGCTTGGCCAGGGCAAGGCTTTGCCGGCCCCTCCAAATGAGGCTGCCATTTTTTTCTTTTTTTTTTCTTTTTTTTGACCTATTTTCTTTTTTAAATAATTTTCACTTTTTTATTTATTTTTAAATCTAATTTTAAAAAATGAAGAAAAAATAATTAATAAAAGCCATGTGGAAAATAAAAAAATTATTTAAAATTTCATGTCCGCGCCAAGTCAACATTTTCTGTTAAAAAAGTCGACGGCATTAACTTTAGGATTCAATTGAAACAATTTGATAAGTTTTAGGACTTAATTGCATTTTTTACAAGTTTTAAAACTCAATTACATTTTTGTGACAAGTTTTAGGACTTCTATAGCACTTATCCCATTAATAAAATACCTCAATTGTACCAATTAACAAATTTTACAACTTGATTTTATTTTTTGTAAGTTTTAGAACTCAATTGTATTTTCTTAACAAGTTTTGAGATTTGCATTGCACATATCTTTGTTTGTTTGCTTCTTTTTTTTTTTTTTTTGGCATGTTAGATAGGTCCCATGTATGAGGCAAATCTAGCCAGGTTTCATCTTGTCAACGTAGGAAAGGGAGGAGCCCTCCATGCTGCCGAATTGTATGGGTTGTGTTTGTGGCTCTATATTTCCAAGGACCTCTCTCTCATTCATTTTTAGGTCACTTAAGGCGCACATGACAAAATCTCTGAAACAAAAATCAATTTCTATTCCATGAACGAGTTTCTGAGTAAAGAGACATGTGATAACAATTCAAAATTTCTATTTCTGAAATAAAAATTCGTTTGATAACATAATAAAATTTCTATTTCTAGGAGTGGCAATGACTAGTGTCTGATGGCCAGAGTCCAACGTTTGGCAACCAACATTTGACGTCCGGTAATCGGCGGTGAGTGGCTAAAGTATGAAGTCCAACATTCAGCGTCTAGCACCAAGTCTGGTGAATGGTGGCAAGCGGCCAAAGTTCGGAGTTCGACATTGGAGTCCGGCGACCAGCAATTGGCATCCAACGTCTGGAGTTTGATGTTTGACATTCGACATTCGACATATGGAGTTCGGCGACAGGAGGCCGGCGGTGGGTGGCCAGTGGCTGAAGTTCAGCATCGGGTGGCGGGTGGCCAACATTTGACGATTGGTGGCAAGCGGCGAATGGTTGCCGGCGAACATCCAGTGGTTGGTGATGAGGCATCCAATGATTGGTGATAAGGAACCAACGACCAGTGGGCATCTAGCATCCGACGACCGACGATTGGCAACGGGCGGCAGGAGTGCGGTGGCTGGTGATTGACGTCCGATGGCCGGCAGTCGGCGACTAGTGGCCGGGGTCGGTGGTTGGCAGCCGACAACTGGTGGTGGGTGTCCAGCATCCCATAGGCGGCAAGTGGGCTATGGGCAGTGACTAGAGTCAATAATGAAAAAAATTTTGATTTCTCATTTCTGTTTCAAAAATAGAAAAGCTAAAAATTTTAACTCCTGATTTCTGCTCAAAATCTATTTCTAGAATATAAATCTGTTTCAAAAATAGAAAAATGAAATTACATTACCAAACGGATTTATGTTCCAAACATATTCCGGGGAACAGAAAAATAGGGAAATAGAGAAACATAAATTTTTTCATGCATGCCCTTAGTTGTAATGTTCTAGTCATATAACTATTTGTTCCACTCGTCGCTGATTTATGTCAAACTTGTTTTCGTGTTTCCATGTCTTACATGATTTACTGCTTGTCTGAAAACCCCTCAGTAAGCTTTCGTATTGCTCCTGCTATGTTAGTCATGCGTGTTAGTTCATGTCCACCTCATTAGCATTATGAATTCATTTCAACTCTGAATCGGACGCATGTTGAGTTTGTAACATGAAACTTGCTGTGCGAGCCCTCATGGTCTGATTGGAACTACAATTGTCGAAAGTTCAGTTGGCGCATGACATTAATGACCGAGGGAAGAGACATTAACATAAAAATCAAGGAGAGTTCCCAATGTAACAGGAGGTCACTCGGTGAGGTTCTGGGCGAAGGATTAATGCTGAGCATGTTTGACGTTGAGCGCAAAAAGTGACGGAGGGGAAGACAGCGACCAAAAGACAAAGGTTCGTTCAGTAGCTGGTAAGAGAAAAAAAGAAGTCTTAAGCCATCGTGGTTTCAAGCAGGCCTATTTTGTTTTTAAAGGAACGTGGGCTTATAAAGAGTGGGTCTATTGCGGAAATGTTAAGATGTGGGCTTGTGAAGTTTTAATTAAAATAGGCCCATTTCATCATGTTCGTGTATTGTATAACCCATATTCGGACCAGGCCCAACAGGGCTGGCTCGGGTCACTGTTTTAGGAATTAAAAAACAAAATCTTTTTTAAAAAATTTCAAAATTCAAAAAAAATTATTTAGAAGTAAGTTTGGAAAAAAGGGCTTGACTAGGTTATTAGATTTTAGCATTATATTTAGCTTAGTTTCCTTTCCATTATCGCATATATATTTTATATAATTTTGTAAGTACTTTTCATATAAGCTTAATCTTAATAGATTAAACTTTTACACCAAGAAATCCTGGGGGACCATGTCGCGGGGCTTATAAAATGACTACGTATGTTCTTGGCCGGATGGGTATCGGGTTTTCATTCCTGCACCTTTACTTTGGGCTTTTAAATACTTGGGTGTTTAATTCTCATACTTTCACCACTTAATTATTTACTTTAAAAGTACTTTCAATAACTTGTTTGTTAACTTTCTTTCTAGAACCACCCATGGTGGTGGCGTAGGTGGTTGGGCAATGGTACTTTTCACGAGAGGTCCCGAGTTCATCCACGGCGTCGTCGTTGCTTAAGTGCTAGCCATGTCTTAAGTGGGTTGTCGGGGGTGGTGGGTCCTCCCGCTTACGTAGCCCCCAGGTTTACTCCTCCAGCTGCCGGCCGTGCGGGGGGTTTCCTGGGTCACCAAAAAAAAAAAAAAAAAAAACTTTCTTTCTAGAATGATTAGGTCTAGTTTAAAATCGTGATGAAACCTTCAAAAACAATTGCATAAATGGTAATACGTTTAGGATCATAATTAGTAGAAAAAATGAATAATCAATTAGAGAAATAACATTTCGGGTTATCGAAACTAGTGTCCGGTCAACTTTGGATCTAGCGAGCTCGACCAGACCTTGGAGGCATTGAGGCACTGAGGTGCCGGCCATTGCCGACCAGGAGGGAAGACAGAGAAGACCAGGCGAAGGGGAAGACATAGATGCGGGCGCTAACTTGGGAATATTAGCGGCATTGGGCAGGGGCTGTGGTGGCTTCAGACGGAGAGCGGGGCGGCGCTAATTGAGGATGGAGTTGATTGGTGATGCCGTTGGGAGTGAACCGAAGAGATATAGTTTGGGCGATTTAGTTTGAAGTTTCTGTCTGAAGGTGCAAATCGCATATTCTCAAAATTGAGGATAGCATTTACTATTAATGTTAAATTTAACTAAGAGTTTTGCAACTTGCTAGAAAACTAAATAAGATGTTACGATATAATCATCGCTATACGCAACTTTTGGCACTTCTAGTGTACTTATCCCTCTAATATGAGTTAATTGTCCTGCATGTCCTAAAAGATTGTTAGGAAAATATTTGAAGATGTTACCATAGAATTCCAAGCCAATTCACCGACATAGAAACTTTGTATGTCAAACACCTAGCTATGTAGTAATTTATTGTAAATGGGCAAAAGTATAGTAGCTTCAGAAAGACCAAAACTACCTTAGCTTCCTACGATATATAGGAAGCCGAGACGAGTATATTTAATTAAATATTTGGATGGGTCGGGATCACATGTTCTAGAAGAAAAATAGTTTAAAATTGAAAATAGGAGTTTGTCAATTATGTTCAGATGCTTCAAACATATATAAATAGCACACATCGGAAAGCAAGATACAAACATATATAAAAGAATAATTCTACAATAGATACATCTGTAGCGACACTATGTCCATCATTTGCTGGTTTTTCCACAAAGCCATCTGCACAAGGAAAAACAACGGAAGAAAAGTTGTTGGACGATGATAAGACAAGTTTGGAGCAATCTTAGGTCGGGCGTATCATGTTAATAGCTCACATTAGTTACTCGATTGGCTTGCGGAGAGATGAGCGACAACTATTACCAGTATCATGAGTAAGAAGGCAACCTGCAATTTAGATCGTGGTAAGCTATTGGTCTCTCTTTTGTTTGGGTTACTGTTCAGCACACAGTTCTAAGACCAGCCAAACAATGTGAGATGAACGATTGTAAACTCACCAGAACAGAACTACATGTGGGTTCAGTTGCAAGGATGTAAGATTTCCTGTCAAAATTTACGAAAGGAAGTTTGTTTAAGTAGAAAGACGTAATCAACATCCATTCCAGAGAGAGAGAGAGAGAGAGAGAGGAACCTTTTGTTTAGGAGGCCAGAAGCTCTGCAAGCCTTCTGTATACCCTCGATTTTGCTCAATGTCTTTGTAGCATTAGGATCATCCTTGTCAACCTACAGGAGCCAAAAGCATAATCTGGTGAGTAATGTTTCAGTCTATATGTCTAAAAAATCATAGTGTGAAAAGCATGGAGATGAAAAAACAGGGCAACAAATGAAAGCATCAACTACTATTGTAGTTAAAAGTTGGAATAACAGATCATCAAGAATATTCCACCCCACAGTCAGGAAGCAAAGGGAGAATCTGCAATGCTTCTAAGACTTAAGTTATAATCCCTTCTGCTATTAAAGCTACCACTAAAGGAGAAGTGGCTCCTCATACAAAAATATCTCTGCAGAAGACAGAACTTTTTTATTTTATTTTTATTTCATAGGCACGGAGTACTGTCAAGTCCATTTTGGATTCAAGATAGCTAGCCTTTACATACAATCTAATCTGTTGTATACCCCGTCAAATCGCTGAAGATTTTGTAGGTTCTAAGGTCTAGTACATTTTCAAGTAAGAATTAATTAAAATACGCGTATAAAAGACGGTGCACTCTAGTTTTTGACGTTCATACCTTGGACTTTATCATACAAGAAAAATCATAGAAAGCACCATAAACATCAGCCATTGTCCTTGTGCGATCCCTAAGTTTAGCAGCAAGACCTGAATAGTATAGGTAGACAAATGGAACAACTCAGCAATTATTATCTCAAAGGTACTACTAACATAAACAAATGTACAAAGGCTCATGGATAGAAACAGCCTTGGTAAATGATGAATGGAGATAGTCTGACAAGTTATATTTCTGTCATGCCTGGATCTAGTTCTTCATTATACGCCATTAATTCATCCTATAAAACTATGTTTTTCATGCCTAGTGCCATTCAAGTTCTTCAGTATGCCTAATTATTTAATCATGTCTAGGATAGCTTTAGTTTCAATGATGAAAGAAAATATCAGCAAATCATTTTTTTACCTGGCCTGATCTTTACTTCGCCTCTGAAAACTTCAATATTGTTGTAGGATAAAGCTAAATTTCCAATCGCCATTATCTAGAAAAAGTAGAAAATGTTGGTAGAGGAGCTTCTCTCAAATAATCAAAAGATTAATGACATTAAAAAGAAAATATCAACATTAAACGTCAATGAAAGCAAATGAACCACGTACAGAAATTCTTAAGATTACGAAGAGTAAGTTCAAAAATGTAAACAACTTATTATAATAGGGAAATTTTGTAAAGTCAATGTGGGAAACCAATTCTCGTGCACACATGTGTACACAAGGAGAGAGAAAGGGACAACTTGTGTGGCTGTACACTTGCTGCGCACGCGTGCAAATGTGTCAGAGAGCGGGGACAGGGGAAGTAGTGCAGAGATTGGGCCTGTAGTATGCTCATGAGAAAAATTCTAAGGCAAGTTTAACGTAGGAAAAATTTTGAAATCGATGACTGTCTTCAAAATTTTTTAATATATAGGATAGATATAAGGCAACAAGTCTTGTTTACGGATAAGAAACACTCTTGTCTTGAAGAATGTACCTGAAAAATAGCCCAAAACCGGAATATAGCAGGATCCCTTAAAGCAGACATGTATGTCAAACTGTCTTCAACATGTGTCAAAGCATTTGTGACCATCTCATTCAAACATTGTACTGCCTTCATTGAGTTCTCCTCATACTTCAAGTCCTATGTAGATAGGGCCAATTGCAGAAAAGAGAAAATAAGGATGTGCATTCGGTGCAAAATTCAGCATTATAGGTGCATAATATCTTGGCAATTCATCTACAAAGTAAGTGATGGAAAATCAATTTTATATGGTAAAAGGGCTAAAACACAATCTATGTAAGCCTTTAATAGTCCCAAGTCATGTTGAAGAGGCATACCTCAAGTTTGTTTACATATTTACCCCAAATCTGACGAGGCCAAAACATGCGTGACATTGGAATTTCATTGATATCTTCCAAATAATCTCGAATAATGTCTTGTTTCTGATATTTACATCCATAAAACAATGTTAGAAGTTCGAAATATGTGGTCATCTACATGAAACTAAGTGTCTTTGAGGTACCTGTAGAATCAAAGCCATTGAATTGGATAGAGAATCTGGTGCCAAATCTTCAGCTCCAGAAGCATGGAAAAGCTTTGACAGACCTAAACCTATAAGTCCTGACACATAGTGGCAATATTCATCGTAATCGTCAACTGTTTCCACCTGCAATGAGGAAAAATTAGTGGAAATCTTTGTAGGAATAACCTATTAAACAGATTAATCTCCACTACAAGCATTTCTACCAGAAGGTGCAAGACTACAACTAGCCTTGAAATGCTTTGTGCAAAAGAATATTACAGCTCTTAAATCCTTTTCATATTAGTATTTGGTCAAATCCATTCCAATCCAGCCAGGTCAGTTACCATAAACAAAATCAGTTCGCAAGCGTGTGGACCTTCGAAGATGGAAGAATGGTCATTAAGGCTAAATGATACACTTCTATACGAATTCATTTTCTGTAAGGGAGTGAATACTTTAAGGAGTAGAACCACACGGCTATGGTCAAATCCTTTTTTTTTTTTTTTTTGCTACGGTCAAATCCTTTCTCCACCATGGTCATAGTAAACAGCCAGATGGGCTACCCGTTGGCCATTGTATGCGCAGCCATTCTACTGGTACTGATAAATATCGTATTCATTTTCAACCATTGGAGGCAAGGATTCTCCTCATGAAAAGCTTATGCACTAGCTAGGTACTGACCTAGTCCAAACACAACCAAAAACTATAATCTCTGTAAGAGTTCCTCCAGCTTGGCTATTTATCAAGGTAAGGTCTTGGAAAATATGAGGAGTGTCACATGACAAGATCACAAACCTCTTTGCAAATAAATTTCGCCATTCTTGCTCCCATTCTTTTAGTAATATCCTCAATTACCTCTTGATACCTGCAAGTATAAACAAAGCCACAGTTTATAAAGGAAAAGCTATCAGCACATCAATCAATAGAAACAGTTAAACAATTTTGGGTTAATTGCAGGAAAGTTTGGTTTCGAGTTTCATTCTCAGTGGAAGTGAACAATGGGTTGGAAAGAACATTTGGTAGACAATGATAATATGGTTGCGGAACTATGATGGCTAGGTATGTTGGTAAAGGAAACACACATGGTTAAGTTGAGAGGCTAAAGAAGATCAGGTTGAAGAAGAGAATATCCTGATCTCGCAAAAGTTGCTCACATCATAATTATACAGAAATCACAAGTTAGTAACCTTTTCCCAAGCTCCAGGAAAGCCGTTGAAACATGATGAAATTGGTCCATTAAAACCTTGCACTTCTTTGTACCACCTTAATACAGTAATAAAAAAATCAAGTCAGTGAACTCAATAGAATTCTGGGCAGCTAAATAGTTCGGTGCCCAGCTCCAACTTCTTCATATAGCCAACAGAGACTTCTGGATAAGCACCATTTACAGATTGTCTGTAAACTAAGCAATATAACTAAACAATAATAAAAATTACAAGATAACAATAGTTGCAACTTAAAGCAGCTTTCTCAACCAAGTTGTGCATGCCCCAAAAGTTGCTAGTTGGAGGAAATCAGTGGCATGGTGGAATCTAAATAACCAAGAAACACCTTGTTTCCCAACTTGACATCAGAAATATATTGACAATCGTTTACCCTATGCTTGGCCGTCCAGTTTCTTCATATGCTGGAAATAACAGAAGAATTTATCACAGCAAGAGAGTGTTTATCTTACTATAGTGTTGGTTCTTAAAGAAGTCAGTAAAAGAATGCACAAATAAGAATTGAGATGGGACAATTTGTAGAGGTTCTCATGTAGAATCATAATGTAGAGGCAAAATATTGTTGATATATCTTGTTCTTCAAATAGCAGTTTTATAGAAAATTATTTTGGTCAATTTGAAGTCAGTTTCAAATAATGCATAATTGCTACAAGATACTGTCAAAGATAGAATCTCCATGTAGCTTTGACGATCATGCTTAATGCAAAATGTCAAGGACGTCGATTATTTACACATACACACAGACATATTTCTACAAGGTTACATTAAGAGAGACAAGTCAAACAAAGTTTTTGACAAAATATCTAACCCACGCTCTGAATTTTATGTAAAGGTCGGGAAAGGACAAGAATACTGAACCAAGAATTTAAATGCAGGGAAAACCAGTCTTAGATTACCAAAAGCTTTAACTGGAAAGAAAGGGTAGCATGATAGCATGTTTAACTCACATGAAAAATGCCACTCCTTATCAAACACGTGCTCAAGAAAAGCTTTCAGGATAGGCACTTTGACTTCAATAGGTATGCTTGTGTCATCCTCTGGAAAGGGAGAATTAGAAGAAACAAGATTTCAGCACAAAATCACATACTAATGTCAATATGGAGCTGGAAACAATTATTCAACGTGATACTAACAAGAACTAGGCAGAGGAATTAAGGACTAATTTTGAAACGGATTCTTCTATGGATTATTCAACTGATTAAATATAAGCCAAAACATTATTACATGATAAATCAACCAAGGCCTTAATAACTAGAGCATAGCACACTCCACTTCCATTCGGAGTGCCAGTTACTGGTGACGAGATCTTTTTGTACATTTGGCTCTCCTTAATATATTTCTTACCTTTTACCAAAAAAAAAAAAAAAAAAAAAAAAAGACACTCAAGTTTAGATGTGAAGAACTCGCTCTAACCTACACAGATATTTCCATGAATGTTATCAACATAAAAAGGAAACTCCAGTGAGTTTGTGCTATAGTAAACATTCGACATACAGGGGATAGATGGCTCAAATTTAACCAACCAGAAGTGCTAATGGAGCGAGGGTAATATCTTGCAAATGAAAGACAGAGAACTAATGCAGTGTTATGGGACAAACCAACTGTATCAAGGGATCGCAGGACCAAATAGAGTATGCACACCTGCAAAAATGCAAAAGAAAAGTTGAAGAGATAAAAGCACATTGAGAGAAACAAATCTAACAATTTCTACTGGACTTTGCGTTGGCTGTGAGTGGCATTTGCACTAACTAATCTAACAGTTCATTTACATCTTTGCATTTGGATTAGCAGACAGCAGAAGTGAAATAGGGGAAAGAATCAACAGAAAACAAGAAATAACCATATAATTCTCAGATTTAACGGTAGTACAAGAAAAAAATTGATTAGCTAATTTAAATGGGTTAGCTAATAATATGCACTTTCCCATTGACGCATGACGGGTCCTCCCTGCAGGAGGAGGCGCTTATAAAAAGGGAGTTGGGGCTGAGCAGTAAATTCCGTGGTGAACATCTGTACGTCGGGTTTTAGGTTGCCGTCACGTGGCACCTCCTACCGTCCTGTATCTTTTTTAATTATAGATTCTTTTTCTTGTGAATTTAAAAATTCATTTCCCCACGCATTTACCGCAAGAGCATGGTGGATATTACGGCAGAGAGATCTATAGTCGTAAAGAAACTTCCAAAAAAATTATTGAAATATATATGGCTGACATGTTTATAAATAATCATAATTTTTCACGAAAATGATGGTGGAGCAGGAATCACAAAAATGAGGGGTTGTTAGAAGCCTAAAATTGGGACACATATCAAAACATGGCGATGATTTTTCGAGGCCACACATAAAGCCACTTAGAGATTAATGGTTTTACGTCATCATTAACATAATTAATATCCTTTGGGTCGTCCCCTATAAATATCAAGCTACTTGCATCCAACCTAAACGAGCATAACGCTTTAATTTGATCGATTCTGTTGTCTAGTCTTTTTGAGTAAATTATGGGGAAGTTTTCAGGTAATGTTGTGAGAGTAATGAATTAATCTTCGCACAAGACAATGATCCTTAGCTTTATCTAAGTTGCCGTGCCTGCTGTTTCTGACAACAAGCGCAACAACTTGGTGCGTTTGAAAAGGTTTTGGGAAAATGATTTTGTATCGATATAAAGTAATTTAACTTATAGAGTATTTGTTCAAAACAATCAGCATTTGGACAATTGGCTTTTGGTACATTTTTGTTAAGCAACTAAATTAAATGAAGTAAAAGTTTGGGCCTAAAACTTAGGATGCTTTGATAACATGTTAGATTTTATAAAACCATCGTCAACTATTTTAAAAGCTTAAATCCTTATATAGAGGTGTGCTTTAATATTTAAATATTATAAAAAGAATTTTGAAAACAAAAACCATGCTTACCGCATCGCGAAGCTCAGTGGGGAGTTGTTCGATGACGAAAGCGAATGTCTTAGAGAACTTGCGGAGCATGGAGTAGCAGAATCGCCAATGAGGTTGCTGAGGGATCTGCTTCTCGGCATTCCTCGCCTCCATCTTCAGCTTCAGCAGAGGGTAGAGTTCATCCGGATGCTTCAAAATCACTCCCAAGCTCCCCATCTCTCTCTCTCTCTCTCTCTGAACTTGAGATCGGAGAAAACAGAGATTGAATTTGGCAAAAGCTAATGGGAAGGTTTTTGTAAGGAGAGCAAACCAGAATGGTCTAATATGAAGTCTCTGGTATTGGAATAAACGATGCTATATAGTCTTCGAAGTGTCCTTTCATATCTTCAAATCATAATACCGCACACTTATTTCGGTGTTCATGGCGTTATAAACGTGATTTGCATTTTGAATGACTGAACCATCACGGATCAACTTATCTCCAAAAGATCTCTGACCTCATCTAGTCCAGCAGCCGAGGACCTCTAACCTTGTCGAGTGCACTTTCGTCAAAAACTTAAATTGTGACGTGTCTTGCCAAAAACTGGAATTCTCCCACCAACTCACTGGGGCCAAATTTCAGACTGGAGCTGCTCGAAAATTAGTATGCGGCAGGTCAGGGAAGCTCCCAAGTCTTTGATTAGGAGTAGAAACCTATTTGTGATTGTTCCCCAAGCGGTGACCTGAACATTCATAGAGTTAACTGCTAATCCCATGGCAAAAAAAAATTCCAAGATTGCTCCAAATTGACCTTCGGGCACAGTTATGTGACTATTCTCAGAGTAACTTCATTATTAGTTTATGTATAGTTTCGTTCATTCATTCTCATATCATCTGCCTTGACGAGATTGACACAAGTTCTTTCATCTCGCTTTGTTTTGCATGTGATTTTTTTTTTTATAACAACCTAAGAAATTAAGTAGTTTCAAGAAAACAATATTATCCTAATCAGGAATCCGAAAGTTTTATAACATAAGATTAGTTGTTCCGCAATTATTGCTTGGCTCCTCAAGATGTCCCATCGTCGTTGCCCTTGTTAGTTTTCGATGTTTATGTGCTTTTTTTTTTGGGCGGGGGGGAGACGGTATTAGACTGTTAATATGCATTTTAGAAATTAATAAATAAAGAAAAAGGGAATCTACTGTGCTAGGGAAAAAATACGGAAATCTTGTTAGTTTTGGAGTCGGCCAAAGGAAAAGTGAAGAGGAAAGTCCAAGATGACCGGACTTTGTCGACTGAATCCCACTTTGATTTTATTTCTTTCTCTATTACGCGTAGCTATCTTTGACGATCAAATGTTGCACTTCTTCAAGCAGAGGACAAACGATATATATGGCTCTTGCGGGAGCATTGTTGATGTGCAAAGGCAATTTTCATCGTGAGTTTTGTGGTGATTACATCCTGGTGAGGATACATAAGTGTTCCAGTCAATTAAATTCTTGTGTTAAGAATTCATGTTTATTTCTTTTGTGAGATTAAAAGATTATTTCGTGAGGAATTGTGAGGCTAAATGCCGTGTGAATTACTGGGTACAATATGAATAACTCAGTGTGATTGTAATATATGTTATATCACTTGATCTATAATAGAATTTGTCGCTATTCTTCCATGGACGTAGGTCACTTCGATCGAATCATGTAAATCTAGTGATATATTTTCTTATTCTATCTATTTTATTGTTCGATTGCTTGCTTTTACGATAACATGAGTAGATGAGCTTTTCTTAATTGGTTGGTCAACTACTTACTCATCCGAACATCACCCCTTGCTTATAGCTTAGTAACCAACTCAACACATGCAGAATATCTCCACATTTTTTTGGCAAAACAACATCCACAAAGTTCAATTGTTACTAGTACTAGAAGTCATCACAAAGTTCAACAACTATTAGATTAGATATTAGTAGAATCCAAGCTTTTCTAGATCATGATTTCAACACTCCTCCTTAATCAATTTTTACAATCCTCTGACCATGCTTAACAATATCTTGAACTTAGCTCATAATAACACTTAATTAAACATGTCAACAACTTGATAATCAATTTTCTAATATTTGAGCTCAATTACTTTGCACTTCTCAATTGAAGTGTTATTTGATACTGATAAGTTTAGTTCTTTCGTGAAAAACTTGATTTTTAGATATAGCGATCACAAACCCGTTGTCGCAAAATATTATAGTAGGTCATGTCAATACTTCTATGATGCTTTATAGTATTTTTGGAAGCCATAATGCTTAACTAGCGGTGCTAGCGATCGAGAGGTTCCCAGCTTCTGCATGCTATTGAGTCTTGTTTCTTGGATGCCCATGAGAATATTGCACAACCTAGTGGGAATGCGTAACTGGTATTACTCCTTCTATCATCAACCAAGTCTATCTAGTCATCATCGTTGTAACTAAGGAGCTTAGCTTGTCCACTTGGGCAATAAACAAATGCAATATTTTTTTGTTCCTTGTAAATACTTTAGAATTTTTTCGGTAGCTCCAAAATGAATTTGGCTTAGTGAAGTATTCATCAATCAGACCCATATAGAGTGCTTTGGAGCCTTATGACCTTTTCTCTTTTGCCTTTGGCGATATAGCCCGGTGATTATTCCACATATATTTCTTTTTGAAGATATTCATTTATATATTTGTTTAAAGATATTCATTTAAGAATGCTGACTTTTTATCTAGGTGATAGTCTTCCATTTCTTTTGTGTTGCTAAGACTATGAAAGCAATAATAGAGTCGAGACGAGGGACACGAGTAAAATTTCAGTATAGTCGATACCAAATTATTGCAAGTGTCCTTTCACAACGAGCCTTCCTTTGTGCTTTTGAGTTGATTCATATACACACATGTCCCATGTGTTATTAACTAATTCATGGTAGATCTGATTATCCTCCATTAGAATAAAAGACATTTTTTTTTCCTTTGTAGAAAACACTCGAATATCCCACACCTTTTTTTCAATATCAGGGGAAGAAATTGACTTGAAAGAAAACATGAAATTACTAAGATAATTTTTCGAAAATCATGAATCCTCTTGTTAGCTACTAGTTTAATTTCATTTTTAAAATTAAAAAAATGTGTACTCATTCTTTTTTATCATCTATTGGCGTCAAGCAAATGGCTTCCTTTGCATTTAACTACTTTTCTAACTCCATGTTTCTACACTTTTCTAACATTCCCTTGCAAACAAAACTTGAGAGAGCACATGAATTAAATCCAATGATAGACAAAATCATCACACATGTAAATTAGATGAAGATGAGGCATTTCTCACCCTGATCAAGGATGAAAAGGATGCCTCCATGGCCGACCACGTTGATTAGTGTCCTCCTCAAGACAAGACAATTTTTTGTTTATTCTACTTTTCCCCATATTTTACATGCACACCTCCCATATCTAAAGCTTCCGATTTTGGTCATGATGGTGTAATTTGAGAATATATTGAACATGTGTTCTAATCATAACCTCATTGGTGATTGGTGGGTACTTCACTTTCAACACCCTATATTTAAATTAATGCAAATATAAAGATAGCTTTAATTGAAGCCATCATGAATAATTTCCAACCTCTCGAAAGTGCGTGCCACCTGCCGTCCACTACCTTGCAATTCCTCAATTTCTTTATACTTTTCATCTTTTACTTTGTGAGTAAACAATTAGGGGGCCATTTCTTTTTTTCTTTCTTTTATTGATAAAGAATGATTTGTAGATTGTTATTGATAAGTGATAGATTAATATGGAACATGCATCATGCATGCACAGATCGAAGAGGAAAGGGAAGAAAAGGTACAATTTGCTCATATTTCATGCATGGGTTGTATTAGAAAATATTCCTTTTGGAGAATTGATGTGATTTGCATTTAATTGACCTATAACTCATTCACTTAAGCTTTTGAGTGAAAATGAGTCTACCTAAAGATGTGGATAGGCTCAAAATTAAGACTCCCTCTTGGTGAACTCCCATTGTAAAGGTACTAGAGCCAAGAGAAAGGATTTTTGAATTTCGATTTGGGGTTTTTTCATGTTTGATTTCTACCTGGAAATTTTGTTGTTGCAATTATATTTAGAGCGATAGTAGAAAGTGGTAATTTCAACAACAAGAACAACTTTGGATTGGGGAGTGTCAAGATGCATACACTATTGACAACCCAAGATTTGGCAAAGGCCTCGAATGGCAAGGCTAAGTTGTGAATTAAGAGATTTAATGCATGTGACTAATTATTAGATGCATTAAAACTTGATAAATACCACAATAAAAAGTTGTGAATTAAGATATTTAATGTATGCAATCGAGGATGAAGGGGATGTCCCCTCACCCACCACTTTGACAAGTGTCCTCCTTGAGATAAGACAAATAATTGTTTATTCTACATTTCCCCATATTTTACATTTCGCACCTCCCATATCTAAAGCTCTAGATTCTGGTCATAATCTTGATTGTTTAATTTGAGAATATCTGTGTGTATGTTCTAATCATAACCTAATTGGTGACTGTCTATATGTGAATGAGTGCAAATATAAAGATATCTTTAATTGAAGCAATCACAAAAAATTCCAACCTCTCAAAAGCACGTGCCACCAACCATTCACTGCCCTTCAATTCCTCAATTGCTTGATATTTTCCATCTTTTACTTTGTGAATAAACAATGCGGGTCATTTCTTCTTTTTTTTCTCGGGATAAAGAATGATTAGTGGGTTGTCAATTCAAAAGTGATAGATCAGTATGACGCATGTATCACGCATGCGCTGACCAAAGAAAAAAGGAAGGAAAATGTTCAATTTTCATATTATTCACACATGAGCTGTGGTGCCCCAGATACACCACTCTACTAACATGAACATAATAGTCTTGACTTGTTCTTACGCATGGAAGCATGTATAACATGAATAATGCGAGACAAAACTCAATCAAGGTATGACTAAGGAGGGTTGGTTTCCATTTCACTAGCCTTATTAACATACTTGGGTGAATTACAACAAAAGACAACTAATCCTAACCCTGGGAGTACTCCCAAAAGATACCTGTTCCCACATATTAACAACAGTGATCATATGCACTAGTCATTTCCACCCATCCTTGCGACCTACACCAAAAAGAGATCGTCGCGGATCACACTAATGGAAACCAACTGGCCTACTAAACTATCGTCTATCAATCACCCCCAACCATCGCTGTCCCGCTTCTCCTCGAGGTCGTTGTACTCCTTGGGTCTATTACTGCTGCTGCCGTCGCAAGGGTCACTGCCGCGTTGGCTCAAGCTCTCTCCCTCTCACAAAAGGGGAGAAGTTCGAATCCCAACATGATTGCTAGTGGTCTTACGTGTGGTGTCGTGGTGATGGGTCCTGTGCTAGCACCGCTTCGGGTTTACGTCGCCAGCTGCCAGCTATACGATGATTCTTGGGTTACCAAAAAAAAAACGTTTCTTAAAAAAAAATTCCAAGATTCATTGCATGTTATATCCACTCATGTAATGAGAGTAACCTAAGTCCTGATATGTAAGGTTTATAAAAGCACAATCACAAATAAACACAATATTAACATTAGATGCAACTACTGTTAAAACTCTTAAATTTCTAAAGAAGTGAAAATTCAATGTACAAACAAAACCTTCATAAATTTAATATCCATCCTATTGTTAAGAGCAAGAACATCATGTTACTACTAAAGTAAGAACCGAACAAACTTTGTCCCATTAAAGCTCCATTTATTTCTTGAAGAATGAATAATTCGAAAAGTATTTTCAAAAAATAATCACTTGCATTATTTGAAATAATTAGTTAATAAAAAATATTCTTACTTTCGACAACAATTTATATTTAAAAGTTTCAGTGAACAATGAACATGTTTTTTGTTCATTCATTTTATAAGTGATTCGAGCAATCATTATGTTTTTCAAATGATGTTTTTTACACTAAACAAAATTTTCTTTAAAAAAAAAAAAATTCAAGATTCATTGCATGTTATATCCACTCGTGTAATGAGAGTAACCTAAGTCCTTATATGTAAGGTTTATAAAAGCACCATCACAAATAAACACAATATTACCATTAGATGCAACTGCTGTTATAACATGTTTCTTTTTTTCTTTCAATCTTCATTTTTACCATGAAATTTATCTCTCTTTGACAACCAAGACTCTTTGGCATAAGGTTTTATTTTGCCATAATTATACATTCCACACTCTTTCCCAACCATGATTTTGACCTTCCTCTTGGCTTACCCCTATTAGCATTACTCATAAACTTTCTTAATTGACATTCATCATATTATCTATGACAAGAGCGAGCCTTAGATGTAGAAGGATAATTCAAGCATTTTTCTCCCTGATTCTTCATTGAATAGGCTTCCTTTAATTATGCTCCTATAAACACATCGAAAAGAGTCGAATTGCTTAAAGCCATAATCAATTGGTTTATATCATCAATCTCTATGGGATGATGTCTTTTCTTATCATTATACTATTTATTCAACACATTCATTCAAAATTTGGAATTTTACGAATAAATACCAAGCAATAGATATAATTGCAACTCATCGGGTTAATCTCAAGATTCATCAATTAATTTTACCAAATCTTGAAAATCACTTATGTGTTCCGATATGCTTCTTCCATCCCTACATCTCAAATTCACAAGTTTTTTTTTTTTTTTTTTACTAGAAAAGCTCTATTTTGTGAGGTTTTTCTCTCATAAAAATCTTGTAATTTCTTCTACAAAATATCCGCTTTTGTTTTTTGAGCAACATAATGAAACACACTATCGTCAATCTATTTCCAAATAAATATAATAATTTTTCAATTTATTTGCTATCATTCTTTGCCTTCCTTGTCTCCTGTAACCTCATCCCCATCAATGGGATTAGATAAATCTTTACTATATAAAATATCTACCATGTGAGGCTTCCAATGGGGTACTTTGAGGCATTTAACTTAATCATTGTGCAGCTAGTTTCCTCCATTTAACAATAGAATCTCCACCTAGCTTTGATACCACTTCGTTGGGAAAAATCGGGCAACAATTCACCAAAAACTAATCCAATCCAGGATCAATATCTCCCCCAAAACTAGATCGATTGAACTCCAACAACAACCGACAATACAACCTCATAATATGTAAATTTAATATCGAAATGATTATGAGACAAAGCCAACAAAAATACCTATATTTTACATGGAAAACTCAATGCTGGAAAAATCATGGTCCATCAAAAAGCTTCCGCTAATCACTAAGAATAGTAGGATACACAAAGTGTTCTTCTCTAGTCACATACTAAAGGCTCAATATCAATAATGAAACAATATTAAAAAAAAAAAAAAACTCATTTGCAAATTGGAGATTTCAAAGAAAGTTCTCAATCAACTTGTAGTCTTTGGTCTCGCGAATGATATATTGAAAATTGAGCCAATTCTGATAACGTTTGGCCTTCAAATCAAGATTGTAAAGCCGTGTCCCTTTCTTCTTCTTCTTCTTCTTCTTCTTCTTCTTCTCTCTCTCTCTCTCTCTCTCTCTCTCTCTCTTCTCTTGCTCTCCACGAATGAAGTAGCCCAACTCTTTATTCTTTTTGCTTTTTGAATTTTTTTACTTTCCTTTTTTTTAGGGATATGTGCTCTAGAAGTTCTAAAACTTATAACAAAAGTATAGAGTCCTTAAACTTATAAGAAGTGCAATTAAATCTTTAAACTTCCTAAATTGGTACAACAAAGTCCTTCCATTAATTCTGTTAATTTAGACCAATGGAAAAATGCATAGTGATAACGTGGCCAAAACATGGAACACAAGACTAAAACGACATCATTTTGGATTAAATTATAATTTTTCAACCAAAATCTTAATTAAATTAAATAAAAATAAATATTTAAAAAGAACAAAAGAAAAAAAAAAGAGCCAAGGGCAATGGCAACACGTCCCTGCTGCCATCGCTCACCGGTCGTCATCGAGCCCCCACTGACCCTTTCCGGTGATGGGGCTTAGTGGCAAGGTCGCCCTTGCCTTTGGCTTTTTGTGTTTTTTTAATGGGCAGCACTATTTCCACCCCTTAAATCCTTCATCCACCCTGATGTACACTAAAAAGACAAAACTCCCTTATTCTATATATTACAGTTTAAATTGGAGGCCCAACTCCTTTTTTTTTTCTATTTATGATAGTTACCATAATTAAGCATTTCTCATGTTTTGTTTTTTGGCATATTAAATTATGCGGGAGCATCCAACTTACCTTCATCAACAAATTCAGCACTGTCAATGGTGATCCAAGCCAAAATAGAATTTGGACATAATGTGATTTGGTCTAGAAATGAAATTATCAATAGAGAAAACTATTGATCATGAAACCAATCAAGAAGAAGTCGATTTACCATATTATATGCTGGATTCAAGGTCGAACAACAACCTATCAATGGGAGGCTATGTTGGGCAATTTCCATGGGTATTTGATGAACTTTCAAGGTAAGCACACGAATTTTAGAAGATTGAAGAATCAAGAGTACAAGTTTCTATATCATTTATTGCATCTCTAAATTCCTAGGAGTCTTTAATATTATTTAAAGTTTCAAGAGTCATAGTTCTAAGTTCCTAGGTCTTTATTATGCTTCCTGTGTCCATTAATGCTTAGGTAGTTCCAATGTCTATTTAATTTTTGTCTATTTCCTTTGTCATAGTCCTCCTATAAATAGAGGAGAGTTCTTGGTTGTGAAGAGACAATTTTAATGAATGACTATATGTGAGATCTCCTCTGTGTGAGTGGATATCTTTGGACAGTGGATAATTTCTTTTATCGGATCATAGGAGAGTGGATTACTCCTTGGTGGTGAGCCAAGAAACACTTTATCCTCGGTTGGTAGATATCCTTTAAGCCTTCATGGTGAGCTTTTCTATCCTGAAATCCCTTATCCTTGGCAAGTAGCTTGTCATTTAAGCCTTAGTGGTGAATTTCGTCTATCTCGATCTTCTTCTTCGGTTGTTTGTGCGTCCTTTAAACCTTGGTGGTGTCTTATTCTATCTTGCATTTACATTCCATCCATCGATAACAATTCCCCACACACACCATTCCAATACACTTAACGTGAAAATTCCCTTGTTTCAAAATCACTCGCCCACGTACACATCATTGAAGAAAAGTGCATTCTTAGGATATTCTTATATCGTTTTACATGCTTTGTGCAAAATCATCTCACTACTAGTAAGGTAAAAAAGTTATTCTTTGATATAGTATAAAACTAAAAAAATTATTTTTCATCCTTGATATTATAATAACTTATTTATTTTTTGTTCCTCTTATTTCAAAAGTTCACTTTATTGGTTATTTTTTTTATATTAATTTCATTAGTCTACGATATATGTCAAGTCTCTTCATTTACTATGTCAAAGAGTTTATCTTTTTTCCTTATTATACTGGCAAGATACTGTTTTTACAAATCACATAAGACGTTAGAGGAATAGATTGGAATGCATTTAAAACATTATGCACAATGAGGTGTCTTGACATTTTTTTGTAAACAATTTATAGATGATATTAATTTTTGTCAATTCAAAATAATGATATTTCACTGGCATTTCCAAAAAAAAATCTTACTTTATGCAATGTTTGATTTAATTAAATTCCATCCACTTAATAATTTATCCATAAATAATAATAGGCAACCGAAAATAACAAGATTTTTGGAGATTTATCTTTTTGAGATAATAATTTTTATCAAAGTAATTCTAACAATAAAAACTATATAATGCCTTTAATATATAGGGAAAATCTACAATAAACAGAAAACTAAACATATGAAATTTTTAATTGTGACAAGTAGATCCTACGCGCGCGCGCACATATAGAAAAACCAAAAATAAAAGGAAAGCAAATAAATTTGGGACCACAAATCTTAGTTGCAATTGAATAATGGAGGACAATTTTGGAAAATTGGGTGGATTTAGTCATATAGGGGTTGGAAATAGCGCCACCCTTTTAAAAAAATATTTTATTTAATTAATATTTTGGTTAAAAAATTAGAATTTAATCAACATTATCATCACGTTAGGAAATAAAATATTAAAAAAAGTTACATCAGCATTTTCTATTAGTCAAAAAGATGGAATTAATGAAAGAACTCGATTGTATCAATTGACAAATTTTACAATTTGATTATATTTTTTGTAAGTTTTAGAACTTAGTTGTACTTTCTTAACAAGTTTTGAGACTTGCACTACACATATTCTTTCTTTTTCTTTTTTCTATTTTTGGCATGTTAGCTGGGTCTCATATATGAGGCAGATCTAGCCAGGTTTCATCTTGTCAAGGTAGGAAAAGGAGGAGCCCTCCATGCTGCCGAATTGTATGGGTTGTGTTCGAGGCTCCATATTTCCGAGGACCTCCCTCTCATTCGTTTTTGGGTCACTTAGTCGTAACCTTCTAGTCATATAACTATTTGTTCCGCTCGTCGCTGATTTATGTCAAACTTGTTTTCATGTTTCCATGTCTTACATGATTTACTGCTTATCCAGAAACCCCTCAGTAAGCTCACGTATTGCTCCTGCTATGTTAGTCGTTTGTGTTAGTTCATGTCCTCCCCATTAGTGTTACGAATTCATTTCAACTCTGAATCGGACGCGTGTTGAGTGTTGACACCTAATTTAAAAAAAAAATAGAAATAGAAAATAATCTTTGATTAGAGGGAAATTAAAAGAAAAATTGAAAAATTGAATTCAAAAACTCAACCGTGTGATTTTGGAGCCACTTTGTTATTGAGAAGTTGAGCGAAAATCTCCACCGGCGAGAGGTTGAGCAAAAATCTCCACCAACAAAACAAACTCGAATTTTCGCTTTATAAATAGGGGTTCTTCTTCACCTTTCCGGGGGAGGGGAAAGTTAAAAAAAAATCAGAGCAAAAATTCTGTCGTTTAGGGGCTTCTCTTCGCCTTTCGTCGAAAGAGAAAAAAATAAAAAAAAGTGAAAAAGAGAGAAAAAGAAGGAAAGCTTTAGTTCTTTGCGGAAAAGGAAAGTGTACAGGGGGGGCCGTCC
This sequence comes from Eucalyptus sideroxylon, assembly GCA_014182405.2. Taxonomy (NCBI): domain Eukaryota; kingdom Viridiplantae; phylum Streptophyta; class Magnoliopsida; order Myrtales; family Myrtaceae; genus Eucalyptus; species Eucalyptus sideroxylon. Next base: position 27,405,812 of record CM024554.2, on the reverse strand, counting down.
GTGGGATCTTTTGAGAGAGAGAGAAGAGAAAGTCTTCTGCAGAAAGTACAGAGGGAGAGTGACGTGAGAGAGAGAGAGAGAGGAGAAAAGTAAAGGGGTGATTTGACCCCTACTGTTCATCATCTTCCCCAAATCGCTGCCCCTCCTCTGCAACTTTCGTCCGCGAGGCTTCCGCCACCGTGCCGCGCCGAGCCTTGCCCCTGCTCCGCTCCCTGACGAACTGCCTCACCGCGCACGCCGACGCCGCCTGGAGCTCGAAGCCACTCCCGTCCGACGCCTGGATCTTCCTCCGCACGAGCCCCGACGACCCCCGCCGTTCGCCTCTGCCGTCTCCCCTGCAGCGCCTCCACCCGCGACGTGTCTGTTCCGACGCCGCGCCCACACCACGACAACGCTGCTGCAACCACCGACCGCTGCACCCGCACCGCAATCTCGCCTGTTGCCGGAGCTCTCCATCGCCCGCGAGCTCTCTGCTCCGCCAGCAAGTCCCGAACAGAACGCTAGCCTCCTGCGGAGACGCCGTCCGACTTGTCCGCCGCGCCTCCTCCTCAGCTGCAACGCAGCCCCTACCGGATCGGCGCCTGCACGCCGATGCTCTGTCCTTGCCACCGCCTCGCCCCACCGGACGCCGAGCCGACGCCCCTGCAGCGCCCCCGTTCGCGAAGCTACCACCGATTCACCTCCTCGCCGATCGCTTGCTGCTGTTTTCCTCTCGCCGGAACTCTGACGATCATCCCCTCACGCCGGCGACTCCTCACCGGACCGGCCACCACGTGCTGCCTTGCTCAGAAGAAAAGGAAAAACAACAGAAAAAGCAAAATCAATTAGGTTGTTTTTATTTTTTCATTTATTTTACTTTATTTTGTTTATATTCTTTAGTTATTTACTTAATTGGATCACAATGTTCACTTTATGAATCTTGTAGGCATTATCCGCAAGAGTTATCCCTAAACTTATTGTAATTATTAATTTGACCCGTAAGATGTCGGGTTATTTTTTTTAATTACATTAATTTTTGGGGTTTGTTGATAGTTTTTAAGTACTGAATCAATATAATTATTAATTTGATCCGTAAGAATTCGGATCAGATTTTTAGTTATTTTGAACTCTTTATCGTGATAATTAGAGTTAGGATAATCGTTAATTTAACCTTGTGAGACAACGGGTTATTTTTTCGATTATTTTGATCATTTATTTGATTGAATATCTTGATTGTTTAGATTTAATGTTTGGTTGATAATTGATTGTTTTTGAAAAGCCACTAAAAAAATCTAAAAAATATTTGAATGAGGATTCAGTTTGTTTTGGAATATTTTTTGTTATCCGGCATATCTAGGATAGGGATTTCAGTTCGGAAAATATAAAAAAAAAACCAAAAATAAAAAATAAAAAATGCATTCATTTAGGATTTTTAGTTTCTGTTTAATCTAAGTTGCATTTTTAATTACATGGCAATTTTAAATTTCGAATAAATAAATAAATAAATAACTATCATGCATATATCATGTTGAATTAGGGCATTCTTGCACGTCATAAATTTCATGGTTTGAATTAGGATTTAATATGACTTAATCCTTAGTTTAAATTAGATAGAATTTTAATCTAGCTAATCGTTTTTGCATTTTTAAAGATAGAAATATCCATTGCACGTCATCTAATTTTTATTAGGAATTTTTTCGTCATTAGACTAAGTCATTTAATAAATGTTGCATGACATATAACTCACATACTAAATTATATGCTACATGTCATTTTAGTTTAAATAATTTTGTATGTCATTGCATCACATTGCATGTCATTAAAATTAGGTCATTTAGGTTGCATTTAATTATTACATTTCTTCATGTCATATAGTTTATGCCATGCTGCCATGTCATATTAGATTATTAGTATGCATCGCATGATTTTCATTAAATAAAGTGAAAACAAAAACAAAAATTGAAATTGCGTGTTAATTAGAAATCATATCTAGGGTTGCTGATGTGAATTCTGATTTAACAATGCAGATGCTTTCGTTGTTTCTAGGTATGTTTTGCAATATTTAATTGCTTTCTTGAGTGTTAAATTGGTGGTATGCGCACATGTATGATCACCTCACATGTTATGAAGTCAAATTAAAATCAATTCAATTGCCAAACATTTTTGAAAATGAAATAAAAAGGTACCGAAAGGGCACTAGGGTAGTCTAGTGTAACCAAGTCCCCGAACTCATAAATCTCTGGTTCGTAGGAGTAAAGTAAATCTCCCGTTACTTTACTTGGGTTTCTAATCAACCCACCAAAAATAGATTAGTGGCGACTCCTGATTGGAAATTATTTACATGTTAAAAATTCAAACCTAAGTCGCGAATTGATATGGGCTTGGGAGGGCCCGAGCTAAGCTTAAAGACTTAGTAATCCATTAACCTAGTTTTAGGTGGTGAACCCGAAAAAATTAGGTCGCGACATTGAGTTTGTAACGTGAAAATTGCTGTGTGAGCCCTCATGGTCTTGTTGGAACTCTAGTTGTTGAAAGTTCAGTTGGTGCATGGCATTGGTGACTGAGGGAAGAGACATTAAAATAAAAATCAAGGAGAGTTCCCAATATAACAGGAGGTCACTAGGTAGCTGGTAAGAAAAAAAGTAAAAAAAGATGAGGAGAGATTTTGTGTGAGAAAAGAGAAGAGTACGTACCTTGTCTTTTTCTTTGATTACGAGCAAAGTGAAAACCGGGTGCTGCCCACTTGTGGTCGCATTGCTGCCGTTACCAACCAGGTGCAGCGTGTCTTTTTTTGCATTCTGATGCCTCTCGCATAGCCAAGTGTCTCTCAATTCAATTCTGGGCTAATATTGTTTAAGATTAGAGATGCTCAGGTTAGAACTGCACTCGGCAATACACATACACGTGCACATTGGTCTACGAAATTCCAATTGTTAGAATATATAAATATTAAACCACCATTCCATCTAACAACTTAAAGTTTTAGAATAATTTGCAGTGGTTCCAGGAAATTTTAATAAGCAAAATGTAAAGAGAGCGTTAGAATATTTAAATATTAAATCACTCCTTTCATCTAACACATTAAATTTTTAGAAAAGTTGGCAATAGTCTCACAAAACAAAATCTTGCACCCAGGCTTTGCATCGTGATTGATCAAGCTGCTTTTTATCATAATTGCTGGCCGGCTCATGTTAAGGGAACATCTGATTCTAGAACAGATTGTATTGTCCAATATGCCTTAACTGAAATTAGAAATTAATTAATTAATAAGAAAAAGTAGCGAAAGAATGGGTAATATATTTAGGGTGCGTTTGGTTCAGCATTCCTAATGGGCTTTCAGCCTCTAAAGCCCCTTGGGAAAATACTAAATTGTTTGGCAACAATTTTAAAGTAGCTTTCAAGTTAAAGCTAGCATTTAGAAGGCTGAAAACTCAATGCTAGTAGGGACTAACCCCGTTTGGTTCAGCTTTCCCAAGGGGCTTTGAGCCCCCAAAGCCCCTTGGGGAAAAAATTTTGCGTTTGGTTCGGCTTTTCAAGTGTCCATTCGGCATTTGGAATGCTGAAAGCCCAAAGCAGTCCGGACTGCTTTGGGCTTTCAAAGATTTTCGGATGTTAGTCTAGGGGTTTAATGAATTTTTTCTTTCCAATATTGCCCTTATTGATAATTATGTTTTCCTTTTCGCCCTCGAAAAACACTGTTCACCGTCTTCTTCCTTCTTCCTCACGAAGCTCGGCGGGCGGCGCGGCGCTCGGCCGCGAGAGGCCGGACTGGCCGCCGGGGGCCGGATCTCGGCCGCCGAGAAGCCTCGCTGAGGTCGCACGACCTCGGGCGAGGTGGCTCGAGGTCGGGCGACCTCGGGCGTCGCCTGGGTCGCGCCACCCGGGCGGCGTCGCTTGGGTCGCTCGACCTCGGGCGGCGTCGCCCGGGTCGCTCGACCTCGGGCGGCGTCGCTGAGGCCGCGCGACCTCGGCGACGCCCGGGTCGCGCCCGAGGTCGAGCGACCCGGCGACGACGCGGCGACGGCGACGGCGGCACTCAACACCCCGAAAACGACGGCGATAAAATCCATCCCGAAACCCGCGATGATCGGAAGAAGATGACGACGGCCGCGAGTTCAAGAACGCGCTACCTCGGAGGCGGAGAAGGATCGGAGGGAGAAATCGACCCGGCGACGCCGCGCGACCCGGGTGTCGCCCGAGGTCGCCGACCTCGGCGAGCCTCCACCGCCACCGCCACCGCCGCCACCACGAGCCGCGTCCCCACCGCCACCGGCGCCACCGCCGAGCAAACCGCATTTCCTCCTCCCTTTTCTTTTCCTTTCTTTTTTTCCTTTTTCTTTTCACCTCAAAATTGCTTTGCAAAATACACACAAAAATGAGTTCCCAAACACACTTTGCATTCCCCAAATGCTCATTCACTCAAGGATCCTTGGGGAAATGCAAAGCCATTTCCCCAAAGTTGAACCAAACGGGGCCTAACTATAAGCTTTTAGCATTTGGCCAAATGCTGAAACTTACTTTTTCTTCCAAAACTATCCCCACTCATTCTTCAAATTTCTGATTTTGCTCTTGTTATTACTTTTTAAAAGCTAAGATAATGCTAAAATATATATATAAATGCTAAAAAAATTAAATATATTTTGGTCTTTTAAAAAAATTATTTATATATTTGATTTTTTTAGTATTATTGTCAAAAATTATATTTAAAAAGTACATACATTATTTTTTTTTTCAATTTTAAACAAATAAAAAATTAAAAAAAAAATTCTGACGAAGAGTTTGGTCTTTTAAATGTGTGTGTGTGTGTGTGTGTGTGTGTGTGTGTGTGTGTGTTATTTAAAAAGTCACATGCATTATTTTTTCAAATTTAAAAAAAAATATCGATGAAGGATTTGATCTTTTAATATATATATATATATATATATATTGATTTTTTTAATTATCATTGTCAAAATTTATATTTAAAAAGTTGCATACATTATTTTTTTTTTTAATTTTAAACAATTAAAAATTTAAAAATTATGATGAAGGGTTTGGCATTTTTAAATATATATATGTATTTTTTAGCAACATTTTCAATATATATTTAAAAATTTCATACATTCTTTTTTTCAATTTTAAACAAATAAAAATTAAAAAATTTCCACGAAGGATTTGGTCTTCTTTTTAAAATTATATATATGTATTTGATTTTTTTTAGCATTATTGTGAAAATTTATATTTAAAAAGTTGCATACATCATTTTTTTTTTTTCAATTTTAAGCAAATAAAAATTAAAAAATTCCAATGAAGGGTTTGGTCTTTTAAAAAAAATTATATATGTAATCGATCTTTTTAGTATTATTGTCAAAATTTATATTTAAAAAGTTGTATACATTATTTTTTTCAATTTTAAACAAATAAAATTTAAAAAATTAATATTAATCACCCAAAGAGCTTTTCAAATGTGTTTTCTACCAAACTGCATTTATTTCAAAATTACTTCTCAAAGCATAATTTATCAAACAAGTATTTGCGTTTCGCTTTAAAGTCTTTTAAGCTAAACCGCTTTACATTTTTTCATGGATTTTCAAAATCCGAACCAAACGCACTCTTAGTGTGGGTATAGGCTTAAGCCATCATGGCTTATAGCAGGCCTATTTTGTTTTTTAAGGCACGTGGGCTATAGAGAGTGGGTTTATTGTAGAAATGTTAAGATGTGGGCTTCTGAAGTTTTAATTGAAATAGGCCTATATAGTAAGCCCATTTCATCATGTCTTTGTATTGTATAACCAAACCCTGACCTTAATGTGACACGGGCCATAGTATTAGGCCCGCACCTTTGTGAGTCCAGTCCCATATTCGGACCAGGCCCAACAGGCCGAGCTCGGGTCACTATTTTCGGAATAAGAAATTATCTTTTTTAAAAATTATTCAAATTTAAAAAAAAAAAATCAGAAACTAGTTTGGAAAAAGGGCTTGACTAGGTTATTAGATTTTAGCATTAGATTTAGCTTAGTTTCCTTTCCATTATCGCATATATAATAGATATTTAAGTAAGTACTTTTCATTTAAGCTTACTCTTAAAATAGATTAAACTTTTACACAAAGAAATTGAACTTTATTCAAATTTAGCTCATGGGGGATCATGTCGTGGGCCTTATAAAATGGTTATGTATATTCTTTGCCTGATAGGTATAAGGTTTTAAATTCCCACACCTTTACTTTGGGCTTTTAAATACTCAGATGTTTAATTCTCGTACTTTTAATACTTGGTTGTTTACTTTAAAAGCACTTTCAATAACTTATTTGTTAATTTCCTTTCTAGAATGATTAGGTCCAGTTTAGAATCATGATGAACCCTTCAAATCAATTGCATAATTGCTTAGAAATGTTAGTACCTTTAGGATCATAATTGGTAGAAAGAGTGAATGATCATTTAGATAACTTATCGAAAGGGCATTAATAGAAATATTAGCGTAATCAAGTCTCCGTTCTTAAAATCTTCGCATAGGAAATGAGGTGAATCTCCACCTGTTGTTTGGTTTCTAGCCAACCCCAAATAGCTAGTGACGACTTCTAGAAAATACTAAGGGTGTTAAGAAGTCAAAAAAACTAAAATCTAACGTCACACGAGTTATGGGTTTAGAAGTATTTGTGCTCTTAATTGATGGACCCCTCAGATTGCCATCTGCTGGTGAACCATTTGGACCGCTTTTTGAGCAATACCTTTGATTCCCAAAATCGGAACTTTGGGAGGGTTGCGATGGTGCTCTAACTCTAGAATTGCCGACCTCTTGAATTGTGAGACCTAATGTCTTTATATAGTGAAAACCTAAGTCTAAACTTGATTACACAAGCTTAATTTAGGCCTTATCAAAGAAATGGGTTCCAATAACCTAAGGGCTAATTCTAATTAAACTCTAATGGGCAAAATCTCAATAAATTCAGGCTCATCAGACATCCCTCCCCCCCAATGAATATCGGCATGTGTATGGTGCCTGGGCTTGGCCGAATTTGTCGCACTAACAAGCTTTGCTTAATCCCTTAAGGTAAGGGTCCGTTAGAATTGAACTCAAAACCTTAATTTTAATTTTCATAGGCTAAACTCAATTAAATAAAAGATCATAATCATGTCCTTTTACTAATGAAATTTCGGCCAGTTTTCCCCATTACTTGGCCGAATTCTACCGTCCTCGTAGGCTTAGTCCATATAATTCAATTAAGTCCACTCACAACTGCCGATCCAATTAAAATGCAATTTATGAGCCTATCTAGATGCAAACTGCTCATAAAAAGTTTATGCAGTTTAATGATATTATTTTTGCTAGGAGTTGGCATCCTTAATTTTCTATGCAATAAATTCCTAAAAGATTAGCCAAATTTAGATGTCAATGGGGGTTAAGTCGATTTAGTTTGGGGAAGAAGTCGATCCTCCATAGGGTTAGCTCTTGGTGAATTATTGACGGATTGTCTCCAAGAGAAAGTAACATTGACACTGAACGCTTCAGCTTGGCTGAGATTTTGTCCACAAGGTCCTCGATCACTTCATCTTCAGTTTTATCCGAACTCAAAACACCAAAAGGCATGTCTGGTCATTGTGCTAGTCAACAGGAAGAACTTATCAAGAGTATCAAAATTATTCCAATTGGTGTTCAAAGTTATTTTTGAGAAGAAGAAATACAACCAATGTCTATGTTTTGTCTCAATGTAGGATAAATTTTGCAAGGTAACACATTTTGACTATGGGTGAAGATCATCTGATCCCATGCTCAAATCTCTTTCACCTCTTCACTGATCCGGTATGGGCATGTGTCCATTTTCATCTTTTCTCTACCGCACACGATAATAGCAACGCAATCCACCTGTAAAGAATTTCATGAACCTAGTACGTATACAAAACTAAATCAGATTTAGAGTTGAATTCACATAGGACATAGTTTAGCATATCTATGACAATCATGTAATAATTTCTCCAATCTCTCTATCCCTATGTTTGTGTGTGTGTTTCTATTCTTGTATTTCTCCACACACGAACTAGCACTAATTGCCTCACATGAAAGTAAAAGCTCAGGGATCGTGTTCAATTCAAGAGTGTGGATATTAGTATTCTCCTACAAGACATAAAAATAATTATCTCACCAATCAGACCCTCCCTTTGGAAGTATCGTCGCCAAACTCTGAAATTCCATCACTGAGAATGTCATCTAAAGGTCTCTCCTACATTTTGAGGAGTCCCTCTTGGCTTGATATATCCTTCACGTTCGCGAGAAAGCAACACTGATCAAATTCATCTGCAATCCGATGGTAAAAAGCTCTAACAAGTGTTGTCTTACCGATTCCTCTAGTGTCAGAAATTCCCACGACTCGGACCTCCTCAACTTCTAATTAGAGTAAGGACTACAAGGCCTTTACGTGAGAATCTAGCCCTACTAGATGGAAATCAAGTAGTTTTCGTGTGAGCAGCTCGGTCTTCTTGAGATCTTCTCTACAACTAATTGAATGAATTCAGCTTCAAGTTTACAAATTGTGAACAATTAAAGGCGTGACTCTGGTTACTTGTGCTTGTAAAAGATGAAGAAAATATCAGTAAGGTGATATTCTTGAACTTAAGTATAGTCCATCTAATCTAGTTACTATCCATTGTCTAATCCAAGAAGAGTTAACACCTCTAGTTTACATGTGTCGCGCCTTTTTTTTAAAAAAAATATTGGCTATACTCTTCTTGAAAAATTCATTATTCTATTTAGATGGAGGACAAGAAAAAGGAAAAGATAAAAAAAAATTGCAAAAATCTAGCCGTTGGTTGCTCGACCGTGCCACCTAGGATGGCTAGCACTGACTGAGCTGCCACGTCAGTGATTTTCAATTAAAATTTAGCAGGATGGACTATATTAAGACATCACTAAAAATTTAGGAATAAATTTGCCAAATTAAAAATTTTAGGAATTAACCGCCATACAATATGTTTATGATTTTTTTGATATTTTTCCCATCTAACAAGGCTGAAATCCAATAATGCAATACTTGAAGCCTTTAAAAGCTTTTATAGATGAAATTGCCTCTCCAAGAGGAACTGTAGCTCACTGTACAAGTACATTAACTTCACTCTTCACTCAAAGCACTTTGTACAATAACTATATCAACACTTTCTTAGAGAATTACGAGTAGAATCACGATATATTATTTTTCAAAGAAGAAGCAAGGATGTAAAATTGAGTGTTTTGATCAACTTGGCCAACCTTCAACAACCACTTTGATGCAATATATACCCCTTTAAACTTGATCAACACGTTGGAGTCTTCATATAGGTCATGTAACGCCTTGCCCGACACTCTAGGTGTCCAAGGTTTTGTTCGGCAAGAGGAGCAGCTACGTGAAAGGAAAAGGAGTTTTAGAAGTTTTGGGCCAACCCCATGGTTTTGTTAAAAGTAGGAGATGGAGTTGCCACAAATCAATTTAAGAACACTAGGCTAATTGGAAATTAGGTGCACATGTGAAAGCATTGGTCATTCGTGTAAACCAAAGAAACCTATCGTCCAGGTGGTTCATTTATGTGTGGCAAGGGGCTAGACTCCCCACAATGCTCTTTTAGTACCACATTGTCCAATTATGTCATTTAAATACAATTTTCAAATAATTCCCAATATTATTGATGTGACTTATGATTTTTCTGCAAACGTAATTAAGGAAATTCCTGTGTTGTTTTATGCCTCGGCAATATGTGTTTTGAAAGTATGCAATGACATGTAAAAATATGCTTGAATCTTAATTTGTGACGTGTATGCATATGCAAGTGACTAATCACTTGTAAGTGGATGATACATGTTTAGTTTTGAATTTGACGGAGTCATGTTATTATTTGGCCTACTTAGACGGAGGTGCTTTTGTTCTTTTGATCATAGAATATAAGTATTTTGAGAGCTAAAAATATTTTAAAGAAAAATAACTATAATCTTTTTGCAAGTCTTCTAGAAAATCATGTTATCCATGGAGCCTCGATTTACGGTCCGGGGTCCATAGTCTCCAACCTTCGAGTTTGCCCGGTCAAATTCTCACGGCATTTTGATCTATTAGTTGGTTTCATGCAATGGAATTTTCTTTTGCAGATATATATATTTGGCCAGAAAAGCCATATTATATTAATAGGAGAAACCCATACAACCAGCGGCAATTGCATCCACACAAACCAGATCCATAAGATGAAAAGGAGGAAAAATAGCCCAACTACGGATCGAGGAAGTCCTATGATGGGCCTTAGAGGCCCAGTCGACTACCACATTAGCCTCCCGTCGATAGAACCCTAGAGAGAGATGAGAAAATAGGGTAAACAAGAAGGCCGCTTCAGAGAAGAGAGCTCGATCCGTCCATGGCAGCGGTGTCTGACGGTTCAGCGTCTCGACGAGGATGAGATTGTCTGATTCCACAATTACCTTTGCGTGCTAGAGACCCTGATCAAGAAGATGCCGAAGAGCCAAGGAGAAAGCTTGGATCTCAACCTGCAGAGCCGAGGACGCAGCTACGCCTTTGGAGAAACCATCAGTGAGTTTTCCTTGGTGATCCCTACAAATGCAAGCTATTTTGCCTTCATTGCTGCCTGGTTGATAAGAGCCATCAATGTTGACCTTCAGAACCCCTAGATCTCGGGGACGCCAGAGATGTCCTCTGTTTTTAATCGAGTTATTCTTGGGTGTGCAGGAAGAAGCAGACAACCAATCCACCTGTGTATGAGCCAATGTAGCCTCTGCAACCTGGGTCGGATCAAGAGAAAACCCTCTGAAGAGGAAGCCATTCCGATCTCGCCAGATCTGCCACAGCACATTAGAGATCAACGCCAATCAAGGTAATCTATTATGGTTCCCAATAGTGGACAAGATCCATGAGTCCAGACGCTGAATGTTGCTGGGTGTGATGAGAACACCAATCTAGGGGTGAGACCACACTCTGTGAGTCCAAGAACAGAGTAGGAAGAGATGTTCTAAAGTTTCTGGAATATTTTGTTTACACAATGAGCAACAAGGACTATCAATAATGTGTCGATGATGCAGGTTGTCTCTGGTCGCTAAGGAGTTGCTGTAAATGGACCACAGGAAGGTACGGATCTTTGGAGCAGTGGGCATCTTCCACAGTTTGCGCCAAAACGAGGTAGGAGTTTGATATGATGTAGAAGCACCAATAGTTGAAATATCTACTGATGTCTGTTTGATTAAATGATATGCGGATTTAACTGTGTAAGCACCTTGATTAGTGGCTGTCCATATGAGCTCATCTTTGGTGAAGGTAGGTCTAATCTGAATGTTTGTGATTTATTGTATGATCTGCAAGTCGAAAAATTTGTGCAATAAGTCTGTCTTCCAGGTGCTGGTAGACTGATCAATAAGATTAGCTACTAGTAGGGGTTCTTCTTGGACCTTAGGTCCACCTAGAATGCCCATGGGAAGCCATATGTCTTCTCAAATATTAATTGATTTTCCATCCCCAACTGACCAACGTACGTTGGTTATAATGGCTTCCCTCCCGTTCAAGAGACTCTGCCAGCCCCAAGATGGGCGAGAGCCCTTGACAGCTTTAAAAAAATATGAGGAATGGAAATATAAACCTTTAAAAAACTTCCCCCATAAAGATAAAGGTTGCTGAAGGAGGTGCCATGCTTGCTTACCAAGCATGGCTTTGTTAAAGCTTATACAAATCTCTAAATCCTAAACCTCTAACTTCCTTTCTGTTTTGCAGCACCTTCCAACTTAGCCAATGAATCCTAGACCTGCTGAAGTGCTTAGAACCATGTATGGATTTTTTTATCTAGAATTTCTTGAAGTGCTTCTTCTTTCTAGAAGACTTTCCACAAGAACCGTCACAGTCTCGTTTGGAGCATTTAATCTTCAGCTTCTAGTGAGAACAGGCTCCATCAAGTTCTCTATTCTCAGTGAGATAAGTTTGAACCATGTGGCGCTTTAAACACAAATCATCAAGGCACAAATAGATTTTTTATTGTATTTCTCCCGAATGAATGTCCGCAATTCTCTTCTGTTTGTTGAGAAAAGATTTCTCAACCTGCTGGGATGACTCTTTGGGGATGGAAGTTAGAAAAACTTGCTCTAAGTTTGGATCAACTCCAATACCATAGAAAAGCTTGAGCATTTCCTGATAATGTTTATCAATATGCCTTTTTTCTAGAGAGAGCAGCATTTTCTTTCAAAAAATTATCTCCTTTTGAGCTCATGAAGGTCATAAGGTTTTCTAATGAAAAAAAAAATGGTATAGGAGGGTAATGGCATTGCTAAAGTCAGGTGAAAGCAGAAATTGAACTTGGTCTTGTTCTGTCACTGATTGCCACCAATGTTTGAGGCTACCTGTAAATCTTGTGACAAAACCAAAAAGGACATCATTTTTAATCATGATTGGTAAGAGATTTGGCATTTAACCAAGTATAGAATTCTTCAAATCTTTCTGACCATTTGGAATATGGAATATCATCAATAGTGAAAAACCGTTTGGAAGAAATAGTTACATGCTAAGAATGATTGTTTGGTTGAACAACCTTTGTTTTAGAAGGGTTGGATTCCATATCTTGGTTCGAAAGGTCGGCCATGAATATTGATGAAGTTATCGATGCAATGGGAAAGGAATTAATGGTAGGGATTGAAAGGGATGAGGAGGACGAGAGAGATTCCAAGTCTGATCCAATATCAAAGTTGTTTGGAAGAACTAGTTCTAAGGAAATAAGATCTGGTCTTTCAAGGTAATAAGATCAGGCTATTCTTCCTTATTGCCCAGATCTCTCAGGAATGATTCTAATGGATTGAATAGCATCATTTGATTTGGCTTTTCTCTTACAGCTATCGAGGATTCTTCAGGCATCTTCTCTTTTCCCTTCTTTTTCCTTATTCGATCCAATTCCTTAAGACGATTTCGCATTTCCACCACATCTGTCTTGTCCTGTCTAATGGGGACTTCTATGAGGGCAACAAAGATAAACGTATCCTGAGGTGGTGGAGGAAGTGAATGTTCTGTTTGCAATGTAGTCGAAAAATGGTTGAAATGATTGAATCTTCCTTCTTCAATGAGTTGGATTTGCCTTTTGAGCTTTTCTATTTCTGCTTTGGGGCTCTCGAGATGATGATATCGAATCTCTATTATCTGTGGAAGAAGAATCATCTTAACAAACCCTTTGTAATAAGATCCGTTCTTTTGATTAATTTTTTTTCTATTTTTTCCTTCTTCCTCCATCATTCGTCATGGCGAGCGATTACCCATAGGCGACCTTGCCAAATATGGTAAGGGTGGACCTCCTTAGCCTTAGGCAAGGCTCAACCTTGCCAAAGTCAAAAAGGTCGAGCCTTGCAAGCCCTCTTCTATGATTGGTTGCCAACCATGGTGGCCATTGGAGGAGGAAGGAAAAAAAATTGAAAGAAATGACAGACAAGAAAAAAACAAAAATTCAAAAATTTATAAAATAAAAAAAAAACTGGAAATTTAACTGAATGACAAAAATTGTCCACATCATACAGACATATGCATTAGCAATTGCCATCCGAAATCGGCCAAAGCAACTACATTGACAAATCATCAAAAGGTTTAAACCTAAACTAGCGAAACTGAATGGTTTAAGACTAAATTGGCATTTGTATGATATGTTTGAGATTTTTTTAGTAATTTTCCCATTTAATGAATGATCATTCATACAATATTCTTCACTCTATGGATGATTAAAACACTAGTAAAAGATTGCCTTTTCTTGAACTGGTTTTTAAGGGGTGCATAACAACCACCTATTTCTGTTCCAGAAATAATGTTTCTATTCCGACTTGTTTACGGAATAGAAATCCATTTGATAAACCTATTCCATTTTTCTATTTCTCTATTCTTGGAACAGAAATGAAAAATAAAAATTCTTCTCATCGTTCGTCAACCGGTCCTTCATCCGTCGCTGTCGACCACCGTCTCGGTCGCCGCCCGCCGCCGCCGCCTTCTGCCCGTTGCCGGTGCCGCCACCGTCGCCGGTTGCCGCCCACCGCCATCCGAAAGGGAAAAAAAAAATTGTGTCGTTATTAAATAAATTTCTATTTTTATAGTATAAATTTTGTGCCGTTATCAAACAGTTATTTTTGTTTAGAAACTCTTCTAGAGATAGAAATAGAAAAATCTATTTATCTTCCAAAAATCAATTTCTGGCCAGAATGATTATCATTCACCCCCTAAGTGCTTTGACCTACCTGTGTTTCGCTTGAGTGGGCTCTCCCAATGAGCCTATTCTACAACTTTGTGATTCTTTCACGTTAACAGTAGTTATTAGAAAGAAAAAAAAAAGCCCATTAATCCAGGTTCATTCATCTCTGGGTGAATTGTCTGTTGCGATTAATGTTAATCTTCTCTTTGATTTGGTTTTGCATTTCTAAAACTGGTCCATCATTGGTTTCACAAGTCATACCATATGTCTTGCTCCGACCAAATATTACGTAGCAGATATGGAACTCTTTTGATAACCCCCAGGAGGGGTTGTTGGTGCAGATCGTCCATCTTCGCCCTTTTACTTATTGAAGAAAAGATTATACCCACGATTGACCAACTGCACAATCGAATCGATAATACACAAAGGCCGAAAATGCCCAAAAACAAAATGGAACACACAAAGCTTTAGAAGGCCCAAAACTATAATCGACGATGCATACATTACGTGCCCACCCTAGAAATAAACAAAACAAAAAAGAAAAAGCTTCATACATTACGTGCCAGATCTCTTTTTGATATTGTACCATTTAATTTTAACACCACAGTTAATTTTTCACTTTTGAGCAGTGTTCACACATAAATTTTGAACTAAATTAATCATTCATTGGCGTCAAAATAACAATATTATTGGAATTTGAGCTTAAGAAGTGAGGTTCCAACTGATAGTTCCAATTTTCTTTGAGTTTAAATCCAAGTCCGGCAGGTATGGCAAACTCAAAGTCAAATTTCTAACATTCCAGGAGCTCCAGAATAGTTCGATGAGGTAAAGCAGGTGCATTCCAAGATCATGGGAACTCCCAGGCCTGGGCGATTAATTAAGTGACAAATCCAAACATGTGGGAGTTTCGTCTATAGGGAAAATTGTTCAAAAAATCCAAAAATTAATTCACTTTTAAACCTTTCAATTTTGCTTATAGAAGTCTAAACATCTTCACATTTTACCAAATGATTCGATCTAGTAATTTTGATCAGAAATTGTTAACATGAACATCATTGTCCTACGTGACTTGATGTAAATAATCTTTAATAATATGTTTTGAATTTTTGAATTACTTTTATATTTTTTTTCCTTCTTTTCCCTTTTATCTTCTTTTCTTTTTCTTTTTCTTTTTCCTCTAACAGCTGCCCTTCGCCAGATCGGTTTGGGCAAGGGCAACCCGATCTAGTGAAGGGGTGCCCTCATTCGATCTGGCAATTTTTTGGTTCTGTTGGGCAAGAATCAAGAGCGACACCAACTAGGAAGCAAGGCAAGCATTTGCGTGGTGTTTTTATGAGGACTTAATTAGAATAATCGAAGAAAACCTGCTGTGTGTGCAAATTTTGGACTGGTTTGTGTCGATATAGCGTCCAAAACCCGACTCTAAAAACTGAAATTTTATATAGAATATACTAAGATAAAGTATCTCTTCTTGAAATAAAATAAGCTATGCTACAAAGTCTATATAAGAATATGTAAACTAAACAATTTTCTATTTAACGCGATTTGTGCTGTGATGGAATGGTTGCACTTGAAATTGCAAATGATGTATCTATTGATGAGCATATTTTTACTTTTCAAGTGACGTTCATCCCATAATTACATAACGTTAATTTTTAAAGAAATGTGTTAAATTACATTCCAACGACACTTTCTCCTCATCTTTTTTTCTTTTTGATAACCTAATAAAAATGCAGAAGTTTGTAAACTGCAAGTCTAAATAAATATTAGTTTCATTGCAAACAAAATCTATACTTTTGTCGAGTCCATACTTGAGTAATATAGGTTATACTTTAAATTAGAAATAATCTACAAATTAGTAATAAAAATATATAATTTTTTTTTATTTAAATATTTTTCTATTTGATGAACCTTATTATACCTTATTTGAAGATGATCTCTAGTAATTCATATTTCAAGTTTTACACTAATAAGAGAGAATTTTAAACATATGTCAAAAAATTTCCCTTTATTTATTTTTTAAATTTTAAACTTTGTAACATATGAAAGTTTGATTGATGTTTACGAGATGTAAACTCATGCTTAGTGTTCAATTTTGAGCCCCATGAAACTATGTCATGCGTCATGTCAAATGTTAATCGCAAGCACAAAGTGAGATGACACATGAGCACTAAAATGAATATTCTCTCAATTCCAACTTTAACTTAAACATAATAGATGTCCCATTTTATTTTCACTTCTTTTCAAATAGGAATTGGAGGTAATAAGTTTCCTAGGTCTTAATTAACAAATTACAAACGAGAAATGACCTTTACTTTTGGTTAATTTTAACTCATTACTAAGAGAAACACCAAACATGCCAAGATTATGTGTCAGAATGTTATTATTTCTTGAATACGGTCAATTTTTTTAAAGGGCCGCTCACGACAATCCTACAAATCATTTAGTAAATTAATTTTGTAAATCAATTTTGATAAGCGTATCATTTCTTTATCAATTATTGAGGAGGAGGGGCAGTCAATTACTCGTTTGGGTTACCTCAGATTGAAGAGTGGCTTTAAGTTTCTTGGAGGCACGCCATTGACATCAATCTCTGTTCGATTAAGAGGTCAAAAGAATACTACTTTCTAAAGGTCACATTTGCAAATATCACTAAAAAGTAGGTGCCAACGAGGACGAGTCACTAACCATTGCTGAATCTACTTAATAATGACGTCATAATTGACGCTTCTTATAAAGGGCAAATTACATCTTCTTTTCCTGAAATAGAAGTTGCTGTCAACTTGAACAACTCTTGCTAACAAAATACAAATTCTTCTTCAGCAGACCAGCACTTACCTGCGATCCTTAGCCATCATATGTACTCTTCACTTTCACTTCAAAAGGACATTATCCAACATTTGATGTCTCTAAATCCTATTAAGTCGGGTGCCAAAAAAAGAACATATTAAAAACTACCCTCGATTCACAATTTCGCTATGATACCGAGTACCTCCTGTTCTGGGAAGGCGTCGACTTCACTTCATCCACATTACCGTTGCCGGAGCCGAGGCTCTCGGAGGAATCCGAGCCGCTGTTGTTTTCGCTCTGGCTTTTGCTCGAGAACATCTTCATGAACACTTTCTTCGACCGGAGCAGCCCTTTCATCTTGGTTATCGCGGCCTTGTCCACATTCGGCTTTCCCTCCCCGTTCCTCTCGGGCCCTCCTCGGGCCTTGATGCTCAGCCGCAGTGAGGCCAGTTCCGGTCTTGAGGGCCTTGAGCTCCTCTGCCGTGGCCACGGCATCCCAGTCTTCCTCTGTGTTGGTATTGGCGGACCTCGAGCTCCCATGGGACCCGTTGTTCAGCTCCCGAAGGCTTTTGGGAAGGTCTGGGGTGCTGCTCCCGGATGACGCAGCCACCCTGACCTGCTCGAAGAAGAGCACTTGAACGACGACGCGTAAAGGGAGCCTCTCGTTTTGCACAGCGTGCATGCACGCATCAACTGAGAGCTTCTTGCAGTCCATCAGCTTGCAAATTCTCTTCCTCTCGCTCTTGGTGATCCCAGGATGCTCCTGCATCGATGACAGTTCAACACAAATCATCAACATTAATGATCCCTAATCAGAACTTGCGTTTCTTCGGTAAGACAGACTGAAATGCTCCGTGCGCGTCAGATATTAATACATCTTGAAGTCCAAGAGAAAATGAGAAAGGCGCGAAACTCTTACCTTGAGATACATGTCATGGCTCGGTAAAGTCCGTCGTGGGAAGGCCGAGGAACACTTGACAGCATCTCAGCGAGTTCAACAAACTTCGACAAAGGCAGGTTATGATCTTTGGATATTTCGGCGAGGTACGCATCAATTAGTTTTGCCACCATCAGCTTGGAAGCATCGGACAAGATCCCTGGCCTCCTCATGCCTCGCAGCTCATGCTCTTCTTCAAGGGACTCGATCTCCTGGTTCTCCCGTGACAAGAATTCCTCGATTACAGCGATTACAGTGCCAACATCATACATCATACTTTCTCCTTCTGGTGCTCGTATGAGTAAATCATTCACGTTAGCCTCCTCTAGTTGCTGTCCTATCTTCCCAATCAAGCCCCTTTTTGCTGTCTCCCCTGAATCGACCCAAATGGCTGCCTTTAACAACTTCAGCAAGAAACCACAGGAGACACTGCATTTCTCTTCGGGCAACAGCTGCACGATTGTGTCAACCACCAGCCGATACTTTAGTGAATCTCCACATTTGGACATCCCTTTGCTGAACCCGGGCAACCTTCTGTAAGCATAAGCTTTCAGTGCTTCACCAATGATTTCACCCGGAAGTACCTCTTTCATTTTGATATTCATCAAAACGCGCTTGTATAACTCGATATCAAGCTCACAAAGATCCTCAACCCACCAGTCCTTTGGAACCACACGAGTTCGGACACCATTTGAGTCCATCCCATTTTCCTCTGCCAGCTTCTTACGGTTGTACGAATAGGACCAATCGACCTTGGAGATGTCAACACAGGCCTTCACAGCAATTGACTCAATACTTTGATTCACCAACTTCAACTCCTCAGAACGTGGTAATAAGGATGTTGTGGTCTGAAGAACGATGATCGAATCCTTCCAACTTCGGAAAATGCTAGAGCTAAGAAAGACTTCAATCTTGTAGATAAGATTCCCCTTTTCAACTGTCTCGTACATTTCTAAGTACTCAGCTGCGCACCTGGCAGCGACGACATTGTAGGCATTGAGGGTGACAGTCATGCCATAACAGAACTTGGCGCAGACCTCAAACGAGGCAGGCCCACCAGGAATGTCCGAGATGTTGACTTCATCGCCGTCATCATTATTGGTAGCTGCAACCAGTTTCTGCAGAAGTGCGCTCTTTGACAGAAGAGGAAACTGCAACAAGCAGATTAATCCCTTATTAAGATAGAAGTACCAAATCTCTACAGGATATACTAACGAACAGACAACTCTACGTGGTCAATGTTGAAGTTTATGCAAGGGCAAGTTTATGCGCTGATGGTTCATCAGAAGAATTCATAGTTCAATCACAATTACTTAACCTGCCAATTTTCAACTAAAGAAACAAATTATGGGTCCAGCTTTCCATTGAAATTGATATTCAACGAAGAAATTGAATCTATCCATTGTCATCAGAAATCTGAGGAGTCCAACATAGGAGTCAAGCTAGATAGGCAAACTATGGTAGTGCTAAAGTAAGTCATAACAAGTTTTTGCTTTGTGCAGAATTACTAATGGGAACCTCATTTCAAGTAAAGGAGCACTGAGAAGTAGGCCAAAACTTAGTCCCATTTACTTTATCATGGCATGGCTATAAATTAACGTGACGGGAACAGAACCTTAAAAGGTAATGCCAGCACATTTTGGTTATGCATGGCAAAATAAGCCGAGAAAGTCGCAATGTCATTGCTTTTTTGTTGTGGTTGTGTAGAAAGGGTTCCGAGTTGACCATACCTTGTGCAAGTAGAACTTAACACTCCCAACACTGACGGTGATATCAGTTGCCAACTCACTTGAAACATACCTGCACGTTGTCATGCCCCCTTATGGTGTTATTGATACAATTATGCAGACATGGATCCCAGAATAAATGTTCACAACACAATGCACAAAATTCAAGCACTTTAAGGCATCACTGATAAAAAAACCTCCACATGAAGTTGCATAGGCATGCATTGGCGTATCAAGAATCTTCCCACTTACAAAGCACAGAACTATTTCAATTTTTTAGCCAATCAAACTGCTTGAGAGAGAGAAAAAACCATAAAAACATACCCAGAAGTCAAGTCTATCAAAGAGAAAATTTGTGCAAATGTTGATGTACTGCAGACTGCTGTCAATGACAGTTTGGTTGTAACAACAATTATCATTAAGGTGAAATCAGTCTTATGACCAACTGGATGCTGTTGCACATTAAGGCATCACCAAAATGCAAATTTTGAACTTCAACACTTTCCTGTCAAGGTTAAGATGGATCTCCATTGAGCACCATATGCCTATCATAAATGATTAGTTGATGTAGCAAACACATTGGCAGAGTTCCTAGTTTTCTGTGCCTGACCATCCCCTGCTGCGATGCCAACTAATGCATCTTTTAATGCAGCTTCTATTTTCCACATATTTAGCCGAAAAAGGAAACTGCATCTATGCAAGTTCCTAAACACCTTGCAAGAACTAAAAGAGAAACAAATATAGCGCAAGGCCATTGATCCAATTCAAATCAACAATTTACATTCAAAATTTTCTATGGACAGAGCAAGAACATTGCTAGGATAAAATTCGAAACGAGTTAAAGAAAAATTTCTCCCAACACTTAATGTGAAGCTTTTCTCAGTATGTCCCCGCCTAATCCCCCAGGCTAGCTGTGAAAGGGTAAAATCAAGCCATGGAGTCCAGTAATACTTAAATCTGACCGAGGTTGGGAAGGATGAAGAAGACAATGACAGAGCATATGCATCGCTGCTGAAGGAGCAAATTTTTCATCAAAAAACCATTCCTACTCGTGAAATCATGTCTTTTAGAAGCCATGGAAACTCGAAAAAAGGGACCCAGCTCAGTAAATCTGTCCGTTAGTGCAGACACCACTTCGGCCATTGGCTGGTCGGCAATGAAGGATCACTTTCTCATTGCCAACCAACCAAACCAAATCAATCCAAAACCGCAGGACGATGGATAGCACATCCAGAAACTTTCCCTCTTATTCTAATCAAAAGAGAAACTTTGGAAAAACGCAAAGAGCTCCGGAGATGTTACCTGACATTGTCTCCTTCGTTCTGGAACGAATCGGGCTTCGACCCGAGTTTCATAAACTTCATCTTGACAAAACCAGGACCACCCCCGCAAAACGAACCTTCCTCACAACTCAACTGATCCCCGTTAGATCAAATGAACTTAAAAAGCACTGTCCAACGACCTCACATGATTCCTAACCCGAGGCCGACAATCTTTCCCGGGGACGGAAAGGCGGATACTCCGAACATCGGGGGGGACCAGAAGAAGTTCACGAATGTGGCCGACTTTCTGGGGGGCGCCAAGAGAGGATTAGATCTCAGAAGCGGAGGGGAGGATAATAATGCGCTCCAATGCTCCTCAGTGCTATGACCGAATCTTGACACCAACCAAGGCACAGAGTCTGAGTAAGAAAGAGAGAGAGTGAGAGAGAGGGAGGGAGGGAGAGAGAGAGAGAGAGTGGCAATATATTAATAGGGGAGGTTCTCTTGAATGGGAAGAGACTGAGAGGTGAGGGAAGAGCTTGTTTCCTTGGCTGAAGGCAAAGCCCACAGAGTAAGGGCGCACCTTGTGAGCCGAGGAGACACAGCCATCACTCAGACCTCCTCCCCCCACTAACACTTTAAATATAATTCTCAAACACACCATTTAGCAGAGTCTGACGCAACGCACCATCTCTACAACCATCTCCCCCTTTAAAAAATTCTCTCTCTCTCCCTCTGATCTCCCTGAACGCTCTGTTTCTTTGAATCCCTCTCAGTCTCAGCAACCCAAAAAGAAAAAAGAAAAAAGAAAAAAACAGAGAGGGGACAAAAAAAAATAAAGAAAAGGGTACTGAAGATTCATGCCTGCGCGGCCTCAATTTCAACTAATATCCACCACTCTTCGACCGTTGGAGCTTTGAGGAACCTGCAACTGAAAACAGCATCTCGGTATTAGTTGAGGAAAACCCACCAGAACGCCAGACAATAAGCATCTATCTTTTAAGTGTTCCCCCCCTCCCTCCTCTTTCTTCGCAGGAATAATTCAGAGAGAGAGGGAGGACAGAATATGGTCGGTCAATTAGTATAGTGACGGAGGATCAAACAGGGACTCAACAACGAAATCAATTCAACAGGGCAACTGAAAAATTTATTATAAAAAAAAAAAAACAGGGGAAAGAAAGAGGAGGAGAGAGAGAGAGAGAGAGGAGTACCCCCCATGAGAGCATATCTCGGGAATCAAGTAAAATAATGATCCAAAGGAGATCCTAATATTCTGTAAAGCGCAGAGCTTCACAAGCCCCACATGAAAAGGAAATGGCAAGCAAAAACAGAGAGGGAGAAAAAAAGGCGACATTTTTATCTTTTCGAGATTTGTTTTTCGCGTAGAAGCAGAAGGACACAAACCCAAAACTCACTCTCCATGTACAACCCATCGAAACAAACCCAAGCCCACTTTTTCTTTCTCTTTTTGTTGCTAAAAATCTCCAAATTAGACGAGAGAGGATGACAAGAAAATCACATGCATCGCTTCGAAGCTCAACCCAAGAGCACCGGAGACACGTCAACTGAGACGGCACGATGCTGATAATTGAACAGGAAGAGGGGGGGAATCTTATAATGCATACGAGTACACTCTTCGAGTCCGGGAGGACGAGGCTCATTTACTTCACAGCACCAGCATTAAATTTTGCTTTCAGAACTTGTAGAGAGAGAAAGAGAGAGAGAGGAGGAGGTGGGAAAATCCTGAACACAAAATCCCAAGGGGGAATAATGACAACGAGGAAGTACCCATCAGGGAATGAGCTGTTCCCCAGCTTGTAGAATCCAATCACAGCAACTCAACGAACAAGGGGAAAGGGAAGGGAGTAGGCACCCAGGTTTGAGGAGGAACAAAAGGCTCCCAAACAAACGAGACTTTTCATGCTGGAATTGATGAAACCCCAAAGCTTGATGTAAACCAGTCACTGCCCTTTATTGTCTATGGCCCATTAACGGTGAATTTGGTAATTATTCTACTTGCAAATATAATTTTTATTTATAACTAATTTTTTTTTCTAATTCTATTCTTAGATGAATTTTGAATGTTCTAATACATTTGGTAACTATACAAAAGAACTTGAATACATTTGGTAAGATTCAATTTTTTTTTGTGGATATATAATTTTTTTAAAAAAATTTCTTCTATTTTTCCTCCTTCTCTATCTAGCCAATTGCCAACAAGAAAACAGACTTGTTTCATAAATTATTTCTGAGAACCAAAAGTAACCTTTTTTTTATTTTTTTATTTCAGAAAACAAAGGAACAAAAATAATGAAGAACTGGCCGGTTACCAAATAAGACATGAATTTTCCTTGCCCTTTTCTCTCTTTTTGCTTTTGTTTTTTCTTACAGCTTCTGCTTTTCCATTTGCATCTCAGTCACTTTTACCAGCTCGCGAAAGTTTGATGCTGTTCATTCGATTTCGGGTTAGAGAGAGAGAGGGGAGAGGCTGTTGTTCGGGGAGAGGCATTTCATTCACCGCAGGACATTGCTCAGTTTGGCACGCCAAGCCTGACAACCATCTTCCTCGACACTCACTTCCTGCTTCCCCCCTGCTTTGTTATTATTGCTTGCTGTTATTATTTATCAAGGACCCTGCTTTATTGCTTCTCCTCCTCCCCTTTTCTTCCCCTAGGCTTGGCACTCAAGCCTCTAGTTCTTGCTAGAGAGAGAGAGAGAGAAGGAGAGAGAGAGTAGTACTACTCCTGCGTTTGCTCCCATGATAATGATGGGCATAGCAGAGCGCTCTGGGGCTGTGGAGTAATGATCATTGAAGTTGAAAGCGAAATTTGTCATTCGTGAAATATGAAAAGAAACCAGGACTTCATCATCCCCCCTTTCGCGACTCCCTTTGGGGATAAGACTTTTGGTAAAGCAGTTTAAACGAAGGGGAAACAAGAGAGAGACACGTCTTCTCGTTTTCTTCTTTAGAACAGGCATTCTTATAATTAAAAAAAAATACAAAGTCTCTATTCTTAAAGACGCAGTCTTGTTATTTCAATTGAGGCGGGTTAATAAAGAATAGAAAGGTTGGTACATTAATCAACAGTTTGCATCTAAAAAAAGTTAAATCAATAGTCACAAATGATGCTAGAGGAGTTAAAAAGACTTGCTATTGTAACTCATTTAGCATATAATCTTCATTCCGGGTTTCGCTAGCAAATCAAAGAGAGCCACGCATGTTACGGTCGATTTCTTTCGTGACGTCATTTTGCATTATGCTTGGTGTAAACATTAGTATTATTGATCACATTAGACATTTCACTATCGAGGGTGTCTCTCAAAGAAACTTGAACATGCTTTTACTTCACGGGTTAAAAGCAAGAGTAAGTGTCGCAATAAATCAACAGCTCAAATGGTGATTGCTTTGTACTGTACTTTCTCGACTAAAAGACTTTAACCCTAACTTTATCATCTTCCTAGCCCACAAAAGCTTTTTGCATAATTTTTCATAAGCAGCCTCAAGTTAACAGCTAGGAATCCTAGCTATAGGGACCACGAGACCCTCCAATGTTTGTTAGCTTAATTAGGTCTAGAACCACTATAATTTCTTTTTCTCACCTTTCAATTTAGTTGCGACCCAAAAATAAAATAAAATAAAAATAATTACCTCATTTTGCAATGCCAGATTGAAAGTTGACAATTCTTTTGAAGATGAAGTTGGTGTGGTACGTATATCGAATGTAGCCCTTAAATCATACTCAATTATAGTTCACATGGTAAGTAGAAAAGATATGTTATATGTGCATTGTTATTTTTAAGAAAAATAAAATTCCCGGTGTTTAAAATTTCTTGCATTCTTATACTCAACTTCCACAAGTCTGCTTTGAGAACATATTGCATGAGTATAGCTTTCAATTTTATTCAGCTTTTGAGATTAGAAAATACATACATAGATATTATCACTTAGAGTCATCTAAAGTCACTTATGATTATTTTGTTGTTTGACAAACGTACTCTTTTGCATTTCCAAGAAAGCCCAAAAGTTACTTTTCATTTTTAACAAGCTAAAATATTCATAGAAAGTGTAAGGGCTTATTTGGTTATAACCGGAAAATAAGAGCTAATAATTTAAGTACTAAATTTTAAGTGATGACAATCTTAAGTATTACAATTATAAACTGAAAGTGGATGCCCGCTATTATCATTGATAGTTTTTAATGATAAAATAACTAGCAAGACTCTCAACAATATCGACTACGTTTTTAGTGAATGAAGCAAGTAACCCTTTCCTTGAAATTTCTCACTCTGTTGAATTTTTTATTCAATATTCACTAATTTCATCAAATATTTAAACTTTGGTTTACAACACTTAATTTGGAACTCCTTGGATTAGCGATTTGGCTCCAAAGATCATCCCAATTCTTTACCATATATACGTAAGAACCCCAAATACGCACGTCATGGGAATGAAAAGAAGGGCATATTGAATGCAACGATATTCTTTTGTTTGGAAGAAAGGGATGAGACGGCGACGGGACTTGTGCATGACTTCCATGCATGCACACCCTTTTTTGCAAAACTATATTATAAATGAGATGTGCCCCCACAGTAGAATGCCAAAGAAACGTAAGTGGTGACATCTTGTGTGCCTTGCTATTCGCGAAAGACCCAACATCGTCCACGCCCTAAAATACTAATAAAAGGCATGTGATTTGGTATCATTAGGGCACCACCAGTTGGAAATAGTGACGATTGATTTATTAATGGAGAAACGTGGATATCTATGTTTCTCGATTTGCCTTTCCATTTCGGTCCCGCTTCGCCGGTCTGTAGCTTGAACTGTTGAAGCAGTGCCCTCTTCCTATTACAATTAAATATCATCGAGGCATCAAAGAGGCGACATGCCGTGCGATGTGGTATGTGTCTAGACTATGTTGAGTTTATAGCTCGATAGAGACTTTCATGGGACCATGAATCGGACTGATAATCCTAATTCAAGACAGACAAAGTTTTATCCTCTTATCAAGTTTTGATAGTTGGTGATTACACGTGTATGAGTCCTATTTTGGATAACACTAGTATCTATTATACACATTTAGGTCACCAGTGCTTCCTTGTCTCTCCATTTTCTCGATAATTAGCACATTATCTTCTTTCTATGTGAATAGGAAAATTGTTAAAAAAAGTCGTATACATATTAAAATTTTGCCAATTTAATCCTAAATCTTTCAACTTTGTCAAGTGAGTCATGAATATTTTCAAATTTGCTAATTGAATCTATTGAATTATCCTGATTTTTAGAATATGATTATTAGGAATATTCAATCCTGATTTTTTGGGTCCTAATTATTAGGAAATAGCTGTAAATAATTAGTTAGGAAATGATTTATTAGTATCCCTTGATTTGTGGGATTATAGCTGTATTTTACAGATTTGTTTTTTCCTAGTTAGTACTTGTAGAAGTCCTATAAATAGCTTTGTAATCCTGATACAAATATATTGAGAATTATCACAATTCTTTTCTCTAAATTCCACATGGTATCAAAGTTAGGAGGTACTGAGCTCAAATCTTCTAGGCTCCTATTTGCCTCCCCAATTAAATTTCCACACTTAGTACTAGGCAAAAGACCAGACTAAGCATGAGGGAGAATGTTAGAATATTTAAATAATAAACCACGCTTTCATCTAACAGCTTAAGCTTTTAGAACAGTTGGCAGTGGTCTCACAAAATCTCATAGAATCTATCCAGCCAATTTTAACTAAATCACTTATGTGAACATCTTCCAATGCTAATGTGAATACTTTTTATGATTTTTGATTTTTTTTTAATCATCTTTTTCTTCTTTTCTTTTTTCTTTATTCTTTTTCTCTTTTTTTTTTTTTTTTTTTTTTGCCTTCCAATCTTAATGAGGATTGCTAGGCAGACCTCACTGATCACAAGTAAGAGTTGCAGCTCTTGTCCAATCTTGGGGAGGACCAAGACCCTCGCCTAGCAGTTGATTAGGGTTGGCCAATGACCATCACTGAATTTGGTATAAATAAATAAAAAAGAAAGGAAATAAAAAAATATTACAAATATAATTTTAAAAATCATTTTAAAAAATTGTTCATATCAGTGAATTCCAATTAAAATTGGTTAGATGGACTAAATTAGCGAAATGTGAAAATATTTAGAACTCAATTGACATAACTAATAGGTTTATATTTGAATTAGTAAAAATACAATAGATTTGAGACTTCTTAGACAATTTTTTGTTAGGCATATCCGGTTGAATCAAGTGTATTCACAATCTATTTTCATATCATTGACATGGGGAGCATGATGATTAATCTAACATCTTTTCCCTTTTTTTCAGTCAATGATTTGAAGGATTGATGGAGAAAGAAGAATGTAAATCTACAAATGGAGATGTCCACGTCCCCTTTTGCGTGGGTTTGGATCATTCTTGCCGACGATGTGGCCAACTTTTGACCACGATGAAATTATTATTAGATGGAAACAAGGCGCATATGGACACACACCTCACGCTTATACCATCATTTTCATGCACACCATGCACCTCCTTTTTAAGTATTGTACGTTCCTTTGGCATTATCGAAAACTTCCGGCAATAAATTCATCGCATCATTGAGATAGTGTCCACCCAAAAATCCATGTAATAGCTATGACCATACTTACTGTTCCACAATATGAATATATTGGCACTTGCTAGATTTTGCTTTTCAAAGTTCTCACGCAATATTTAAGTATCAAACGACATTTTTTTTTTCTAGGTTCTTGAAATTTTTAGAATAGTTAGCAATAATTTGAAAAAATTATAGGAAAATTGTCCAATCTATCGTAATCATATTGTAGGGATGTCAGCTCAATCTTAAAGTTTCCAATTGAGTCCTCAATTTTTTCGTGAAATTCCAATATAGTCATTCTGATAAATTTTCATTTGGAAATCGCCACGTTAACGATATTTGCCTGATATGAATACATTGAATTTACAATTAAATTGGCAAAATTACAAAATTTAGCACCGAATATACAATTATATAATGGATTTATGATTTATTGGGTAATTTTTTTCAAAACTTGTGCATGATATCATAATAAGAGATCTCGACCTTCAGTTTTAAAAAAGAAAAGAAAAAATAGGCTGCCTTGTTGTGTACGAAATTGAGTACGGATTTAAATGAAATTATTCTTTCATAAGAAGCTGAAAAGACAGAAAAATTAAACTGGGTTTTCGATAATGTTTAATATTCCGATTTTTGTTGTCGCGCAAAAAGAGAATCAAATCTCAAATTCTCTTTGCCCTCCATGACTTGCATGTTATCTCATAACCCTTTCACATGGTGCTGACTGTGCACGCATATGCTTTTACAATATATTTTAATATAAATAAATAAATAATTATTATATTAGGACATGGTTTCTTGTGAAACACTCGATTCCTCCATCTTCGATCTTGGTCAAAGCTCCAGCTCCCGTCAGATGACATATGAACAGCTTCCATGAAAGGTCACCCAGCAGAGAAGCCTTTGACCATGGAATTTAGTAGTCAACGGCTTATGGAAAGAACTAGGGTTTTCACCACTAATAAATGACTAAAGCTAGAGATATAGATGTTAAAAAATTTAAATATTAAATCACGCTTTTATCTACTAATATAATTTTTTTTAATAATTGGTAACTATTCTACAAAATCTTAGATATTTAGTATTTCCAAGTTCCTCATTCAACTCCCTCACTATATATTTTACTATTAGGCTTACACCAAAATTCAGCTTATACATGAAAGAGTGTTAAAATATTCAAATATGAAACTACATATTCATCTAATAACTTTAATTTTTTTTTTTTAGTAGTTAACAATGGTGCCACAAATTTTCTACACTTCAAACTTATTTATAAAATCAATTTATTATATAAGGGTCAAATGCTCATTGGATACTTAAATGGGACTCTTCCCTCTCCTTTGATACGCATGTTGCTAGAGTTTACTGCTTTATTTTGTAAATCGATCCCATAAATCAGTGTTTATAGCCAGCGTGTGTGTTCTCTTATCTTAAACAAAAAAGTTTCCTTTGATATTTCCCGCCAAAATTTAATATTCTAAAATTAAAATTTGATAAGTCCTAAGAATTGCTCGAATCGTGTGATTTGGAAGAACAAAATCGAAAGTATATTATTATTATTATCATTATTGTAAACAGACAATTTTGGTCAATCTTATGACAACCTTGATCCACACAATTAACACATGCACTTGCTTCTTATTTGGCATGCACTCCCAACTTTGTTAAATGATTCTTTTCCCAACATTAAAGTGAAATCTCTTCCCAATTGGTACAAAGCAGATCCCCCCAAGTTCCGAGGATGAAATGCGTCAATTAATTGTTGGCCTAATGTCCCTAGGCCAAAATGGACACCACACAAGATGCCACTATCAACGAGACATGAGCTATAAATGCTTGTACTTTTTCTCGTCCAATAGGGTTCGGCGACGGTGTAATTACGGAGAAATGAAGGGGGAGTGATCATGGCAACTTTCCAATACGTTTATCTAAGACAAAGAAAGAGAAAATATAATTATGTTTGTGCTGGATACAACCTTATTCTCCACCGGAAAAAAAAAAAATCGCTTCATCAATCCTAAGTATATTATATGGATGTCAATTTAATCCTAAAAATTTACCTGAAATTTCAATATAGTTTTTCTAATCAATTTTCGTCGAAAATCGCCAATGTGACTCATCTCTGTCCATCCTACATAGCACAACCCCTTACATTGCATAACCCTTTGTCAATGATTTCCAACTAAAATGGGCTAGAAATACCATATTGAAATTTCACTTAAATGTTTAAGATTAAATTAGTAAGATCAAAAAATTTGACACCGAATCGACATCTAAACAAAAGATTTAGGACTGAGCGAGAGCATTCATGGAATTGAGAGCATCCATGGAATCTCTTTGCTGCTCACTCAGTTTCAGTACTAAAAATCACATGGAGAGATTAGAGCGGCGGTCGCTATTATTCTTTGGTTTTGTACAAAAGGGAGATGGTCTTTTCGGCTTAATTATTTTGACGGTGGCCATGTGCCATGAGTTGAGATTCATTGATCGGAGCGACTGATGGAGTTAGTCCTTTCTTTTCCTCCTTTCTCCCTCGTGTTAGCACATGATGGAGTTGGACTGTTGTAATCGGAAAACATAGATGGACAACTACTTGCGCCACTCGAACGTACCTCGAATTTATTGAGAGAGCGATCTCAACTTGTCGTGACATGACTTATACTTGAAATTGGTAAGAATAGATACGTTTTCATTCATTATTAACAAAAAAAAAAATCTATATACATTATAATTGAGATTAATTACTAAATCGGTCATAAATCTGTTGACCATCACATTAGTGATTTCCAGTGAAAATTGGCCGAAAATGGCTACATTAGATTCCCGTGCAAAAGTTTAAAACTACATTGTCAAAATTTAATAGTTTAAAATCAAATTGACACCCGAATAATAGATTTAGTACAAATTGGACATTTTCTCCGATCGATTTGAATAAACAATGATAAGAATATAGTGACATGGTACCAATTATTGCTATTGAGTCAAAGGGGTTTAACTAATAATGGGTGTCTTGAGGACGCTAAATGAGTTAATCAGAAAATATTACGGATCATCCACAATCTTAGAAGATCGCAACTGCATATTTTTAAGAAATCTATTTAGTTTAAACGAGTCTTAATCTAGTGTCTCGATAAATTTAAAATCGTTGCTACGCTAAAGCAAATTATGCCACTATCTTCTTTGCATATATCGATGTTTAAAAGGGTCTTAAAGTCACTCTTTCATTATTATTATTATTATTATTATTATTATTATTATTATTATTATTATTATTAGACTTTGTTTAATTAAAATAAGGCGATAGTGTACTTAGTGCAAGCTCAACCATCTAGTTGCAAGTACGATCCTAAGTCATAAACTACTTTTGCTTGTTAGGATAATCCCCACCATGTCGCCTTTGACATTATTACATCTCTCTCTCGATCTCTCGAATGAATAAAATATAAATGAAGGTACGGGATTGCTCGGCATATTAATTAAATAATGAATTTGTTGAAGGTACGGGATTGCTCGGCATATTAATTAAATAATGAATTTGTTTATAGAAGTTTGGTATCATAACTGCCTCCTAGAACGAACGGTCCAATGCATTGATTGGCTGGATGAGGGATGAAGAGCCTAGGAGCGGAGTTAATAATTTCTACAAAGAAATAGGAAAAGTGGTTTAAAAGTCATTATAATCTGTGGATCGGATCGACTGATTTTAAGGTGGATTCAATTAAAGAGTGCTTGAGAGCACTTGTTACATAGCTATTTAAGGATTCATTTATTTCAGGAAAAATAAATAATTTAAAAAGTCATTTTAATCTATGGATCGGATCAACTGATGTTAAGGTGGATTCAATTAAAGAGTGCTTGAGAGCGCTTGTTACATAGCTATTTAAGGATTCATTTATTTCACAGAAAATAAATAATTTTAAAAATATTTTCATAAAAATGGTCATCTATAAAAATAAATGAGCGAAAAAAATCTCATCATCCATGCAAATCTTTAGTATAATTGTTGTTGATAATGAAAATAATTTTTGTTGAGTGATTATCTCATGTGATACATATAATTATTTTAAAACTATATAATTTTTAAATCATTCATTTTTCATAAAATAAATGAACTCGAAAAAATTTGCAATTTCTAATGCATTGGTTGTCATCATGTTACATGCAATGGATGCTTGGAAAGTTAATTAATTCAAAATTAATAATACTTAACAACTGTCGAGAGCACTCCTTAACATGGTCCTTTCAATATATCCAATCATTACATTTCCAAAATTAATTAATAAATAATAAGACAAGAATAAACGATTCTCGTTTAATTGGTCATCTCAACGGCCTCAGTCCTCGTTCTTCCCCCTCCTAGACGCCTTGATTGCGTTTCATTCATTTAATCTTTTTTTTTTTTTTAACCGAGGATCCGCCTGGCCCGCCGGACTTACGCCAAGCAGCCCACGGCCCGTAAAGTGGGCAGCGCACCTAAACCAAACGTCAATACCTCGGGGGAGCTAACCCAATAACCCATCATATTCATTTAATCCTTTGATCTTGGTTATGTATAATAATGTTCATATTTCACCTAGTTTATTGCGATTGATTTTATCTATCATGTCAACAGTGTAATCGACTGAATTTATACAATGAGAGTTCTTCCAAAGTTACATGAATATGAATCACTTTAGAGAGACGAAAGCTTTCATTGGCTTAAATAAATGAAACCCACTTTGATATCCCCTCTTTATCGTATAATTCACTGTCCACCACGCTCCATATGGCATAGAAAAGCAGAATCTATTACCCTTGTAGTTTTCGAAAAGCGACAATTAAGCCCCTACTTGAATAATGCCTCCGACAGAAACAAATTATATTATGATCTTTCATTAAACTCTTTTGTTTAGTGTCGGAAGGCCGGGATTAATGTCGTGGACCTATCTTTTTGACGACTTTTAGATGCACATAATTTAGCCTATGCAGACTATCAACGACCTCAATTTACTCTGATTGCGACAAATCTTTAGTTGCTAAACTAATGAAGGTGGTCCACATTACAACTAGTTGGCGCCTAACGAGAAAAAGGGGCATGAATAATTTTTGCGTCGATCGCCTTTTCGAGAGTGGGGTCAAACCCAAGTTCCAATAAATTGAAGTGGTAGCACAAATTATTAATAAAGGGATCGTCACCAAACCGGTGAAAAAAGTGAGGAATCCTAGATTATCTTATCCTATCCACTTTTTGAAGCGAATTTATCCGATCGGCTCCTCGAATAAGGCAAGATAACCTAGCTTAATCCATAAAAGAAACTCCAAATGTTGCCGCCGTGCT
Organism: Eucalyptus sideroxylon; assembly: GCA_014182405.2. Classification (NCBI taxonomy): domain Eukaryota; kingdom Viridiplantae; phylum Streptophyta; class Magnoliopsida; order Myrtales; family Myrtaceae; genus Eucalyptus; species Eucalyptus sideroxylon. The sequence goes on along the minus strand of CM024554.2, from coordinate 27,373,045 downwards.
CGAGTTGGCGTCTAACTCGTGTCGGGTACGTATGTCTTAAAAAATGAATGAGTAATGGCACGATACTAGTCCATTACTTTTGCACGACATTAGAAAATTGGGGGGGAGCCTTTTTTGGGGTCGATTGCATGTGTTCTTCGCTGATTTGAAATGTATGACCGAGCTGAGTTGATAAGAACGCCTAGAGTTTGTAGCTCGATTCGAGAAAATGGGTTTGATGCGAAATCATGATCCACAAGAACCCTAAATTTTCTAGTAGTCTTTCGCGTGTTGGATGGAGAATGATTTAATCTTTTAGTAGTACCTAAAGAGAAATCTAGTTTTTACAAAACCTCTGCCAACTAGATTCAACACATTCAGAGTGTCGAGTGTAAACGAAATGTGTACTTCACAACATTGGTCATTTATGCATAAGTTATTTTCTTATAATTTAGGGCATGAGCGTAGAGACCTAATTATCTGAAGGTCTATGGAACATTCAAACAATTTTATGAACTAATTAAGTTCATGTTTTGGCTTGTTTAGGTAGCTTCAATGACACTCAACGGATTGCATCTAGTCCATGAAATTTGAAATGATAACCTTAAGCTTCTACGTTGGAAATCCCTTAACACTTTAATCAACTATAACGATTCAATTTTTTTTTTCTCTTAAGTTGGACTCAAATAAACCAATATAAAGTTCAATGGAAACTTTCAATATCAAGCATAAGTCAAGGAATGATGAATTCTACTTATAGGAATAATCTTTAGTACCCAACCAGCTATATAATTTTTTTATGTACAAGTAACCCCATCATCAAATTAATATAGATAATCACATTTATAAGAACTAAGTCATTATCTAAATTAATGGTCCTGAAGGTTGTGTTTGTAAAAAGGAAAGATTACACTGCTTGGACATATAAGTAAATACTGATATATATCTATCTATATATTTTTTTCTTTTTTCTTTTTTCTCTTCATACTGTACATATATATATGTGGAAGTATACCGCGGGACATTCATTTTTTCCGTGACATTTATTTATGAGGTTGGCCTCATTTTGTGCAATTGAAACCCATTTATGAAATTGATTTTGGGAGAATTTTAAGCATGTTTGCGAGCTATACAATTGATATTAAACTGTTCTTCTAGCTATCAACACGATACACTTGTGGATAAAGTATTTTGACATTACTTTGCAATCCAGCATGTTCTTCAATCTTCATTGCATACTTGTCCATTTTTCAGCTCAGTAAGCAGCAAGCACATTATTGAAATCCAGATAATGTGGCACTAGAAACTATCAACAAGAGGATAAATATATACTAGAACGAAGGAGAATTAGTTCTTTTTCATCTTGCTTGCACGCACAATAAAAGTAGCACTGACAATAGTACCGATCGGTTAAGAAGCGTATGGAATCTCTTAAGGTGATGGTATCCTTAGAATGCAGCTTAGCCTTCAAACTCTTTTAATATAAACATATGAAAATCAAAAAAATCTTTTCTAAACAAAGTAATTTGTTGTAAATAGGCTCAAACATTGGTTGAGAATAGTGCCGTAAGGAGCGTCCATCCAGCTGTGGGCATTTAACTCACCCTCACTCACTCCAAGCGCAGGAGGCTACTATACCTGCCTACCCGGTAGTAGCCAGAACCGAAATTCCGGTATGATGTCTACCTTTACCACCGTGAGGCCCTCTAACTCCCTATTTATCTTTGTCTTTCTGACAGAGAGGGAATAGGAAGATAGCACGGGATCTCTCACCTCAGGGCGATTTTCCTGTCTATTTCCTCCATGAGCCTTTTAAAAACTTACTCAGGTCAAAAAGTAATTTGTTGTAAATAGGCTCAAAGATTGGATTGGATTGAATAGTTTAGACACGTTTGTCTAAACAGTTCAAGCCTAAATTGACCCAAGTGCCTAAGTAAACTACGAGTATAATTAGGCCTATCCAACGTGCTATATTCACCTGAGAGCTCATGCCTTCAAATTAACACTTATATAGAAGTTTTCATACATAAACTAAATATAGTTTCCATCTATTTTTTCTATATAATACATTTTTTTTTTGCCATTCCCACTTACATTCAGAAATTAATGAACTTTTTCTAATCAATTGCGCTCCGTGCATGCGTTGTAACTATTCCACTCCGGATAAAGTGCATGAGAGAGAGGAGAAAAAGGTTTCGTAACGAGGAAGGAGGAACAACGTTAAAGTAATTGATCTTTAAGATCTTGCAAAATAAAAAATAAAAAAAAAATACTAAGATCCCCACAGTACATGAATTTATTAGATTACGTGACATATTCTAAGTGGTTATTTAAGTTAGTGGGCTACTTTAAGCGACTAATTAATTATAAATTTATTGTACGGATGTTAATTCAACTCTAAATTTTATCAATATCACCAATTTTGTTCTAAACTTTTACAAGTATTCCAATGAAGTCTTTTCGACCAATTTTCTTAGGAAATTGTTGATGTTGTTGTTCAGTCATCACCGGCCGTTCCACATGGCACATCACCACATTAGTAATCTCCAGCAAAAACTGGTCGGAATGACTATGTTGGAATTTCACGAGATGTTTAAAGATCAAATTAATAAAATTAGAAAGTTCAGTATTGAATTGATATCTATATACCATGTTTAGAATGATTGTACAATTTCCTCAAAATCCGCCACATCTTTTAATAAACCCATTTAGTACATGACTCTTTGTATATAGTATTATTCCTCACTTTGATGTGCATGGATCTCATGATTCTAGGGTTGAACGTGCATGCATCGTGAAAAAGAGAAAAGGCGTGCGAGCAAAAAAGTTGCGGGACGAAATGCTGGGAAAAGGCAATTGACTTTTGAAAACCTTTTGGAAACATTTGATCTCCAAAAAGCCACTTTTCCTGTTTCATTTTCAATTAGGGCAAGCACCTCCCCCAAATTTTTAATTAATTGGGTAATGCTCGTTTTGAATCGCTTATCTAGTTTCAGCAGAGTTTAATTTATCCTTCGTGAACTAAATACAAAGCAAATCACATAGTTAATAGAATTGAAAATAACGATGATGATGATAATTATCATTTTATATTTTAAGGTTGGTGAGGGGTTTCAAAGCGTTAAGAGTGCAAAATATAGGGTTTTGAATCGATTAAAGGGTATAAGAATATCGGGATTGGAAAAATACTACGATGATGATTTTTAGTGATTTTTCTCAATTAAATGAATTTATGGGTGGGCCAATACTTTTCTCGATTCCTATTCACAAGAAACTTTCTCCATTGAATCTTCCAATCAATCGATTACAAACACAAAGATTGTCAATATCTTCTGATTTGTCGAGTTGCAAACACGTACATGGCATCATGTCGATTGAATGGACTTGCATAAGGTTGAAATGAATGTGGACAAGGGAATAAGACATCAGGGAATCACGGGATTTGGCGCGACCTCTAGCAAAATTGCGTGTAATCCGTCGTTGTATCCACATAAGCAACACGTGTATGTATCCCATCAATATTATTACTTGATAAATCCAAAGATTAGTAATTACCCTCGACCAAATGCCTCGATTTTTTTAGGCTTGAAAGTTCAGGTCAACGCCCTTACTAATTTTGTTGACTTAAATCTCAAATCGGGACTATGCTGGAGGCCTTCATTGCCAATCCCTTTTGGTGGCCTCCAAATGTATTTGAACGACTTTGGGCCGCCTATTTTGTTGGGCTTTTTTTTTTTTTGCCTAGCCTAACCTTGATGCCATCAAAATACAATTTCAAATCTTTTCGACTATGGTCGGCCCAAAAAATGAAAAAAAGAAAAGAAAAAAGAATCATTCAACTATGCTCGACTTGATGCTTGAGAATAACTAGTTTTAATTTTTTTTTTCGACAAAAGGGTATTAGTGGAACATATCAAAAGTGAGACAAATGGTACTTTCGACTTCATATATTCGGATTTTAACAGCGATTTATGTCGTTAGAACTAGCAAATATAGATCCAATGTGGCCTATAAATGATTTGGCCTTGCCCCCATGGGCGGTAGAGTGATTGGTCGCCTTTGTCATGGTGGTCTGGCCACAATAGGGAAAGTGAATGGTGTTTACTTGGCCAAAAATAATCAAAATATAAAAAATATATAATTGAATTTTTTTATAAAAAAATTGTGGCCTTAGTCCATCCATTTTTTTTTTTTGTATAAAAATTATTTGAATAAAAACTATGGAAGCCATAATTTGTGAAAGAAAAGGAGTTGAAATGAAGAGATAGAGATGTCCCAAGAGGGGCACCGAAGATTAGTGCCTAGACAAGTTTTTAGTTTTGAAATCTTACAAGAAAATTGGTGTCAAATTTATTAATATCAGCAAAATGAGTACAATCTCTAAATTTTATAATTGATTTGACATTAATTCGAGTGCCTCGACTATTAATTTCAAATTAAATAATGAAAGAACTTGATTCTTGAAATTCTTTAAGGTACTGAATTTTTTAACTTTTTATCCGGTCAAAGTTCAGTAAAAGCTAATGAATCGACAGGGTTTGAAAACACCATATGATAAAACTTCGGTATCCGCCGATGACGGCGACTACAACAAGACTTTTGAAAGTGTGATTTGGTGAAACTTTAGAATACATAGATGACAACGACGGTGCTTGCGCATATATATCCAAAAAGTTTCATGATATCAATATTTTCTTCAAATGAATTTTTGTAATTAAGTAATAAAATATTACTTTGCAGGAACGAGATATTTTTATTTTGTATGAAAATTCCCATGTCAACACAGACATCTTCATCACATAAATTAATTAATCTATATGGTGAACTTTTAACTTCATAAATAACCATCCAATGGCTCGACTAGTGGCCAAACCATTTGTCTTTACCTAATTCCGATTATCAAAACATGACTATTTTATTACAACATGTGACACAGTGACTATCCTAACGACCATTTTCTCGACAGTTCGGTACGATAACTGGTGGCAGTTGACCTGGTCACCTCTTCGCAATCACCTTCAGTAGTTGTTACAATCAATGAAGCAGTCTGCACACACGACTTGACCTGTTAACTAGGTTACAAACAATCTTGTAAATCAACTTAGCATCGGAAAGTTGCATGCTCGAATCGACCGGTGCACAGCCCGCGGTCGGGAGCAGGTCGGGCCAGAGCAGACCCACGACGGTGGATCCAATGCCGCCGGTCTGAATCGCGATGCCCGTGCCCCCAAGCACTTGGCTATTGCTGCTTTGTAGGTCGTATTTATGAGTACCATAAATTACATGGATCACATTAAACTACATCCGATGAGGATAAATTATTAATGAGTGATTCTAGCATACACTGGCATCGTAAAATACTATTCAACAAGCGGCCTTATCCGCCATGGATTTGATGGTTAGTGAGAGATCCGGCAAGTCAAAATCTTGGGATCAAAAGTGGATTAGTTGGCTTTGCACAAGTGTGATTTTCTTTCGGAAAATTTACTGACTTTAGTATGTAAAATCGATCCGGGAATTCAAATCATTCCGTGTACCAAACTCTTGCTTAGCCCAATCAGTTAACAAATAAATCCAAATTGAGCAGTACACGAAATTAATCAAACCAATAAATCCAAATTAGTCGCTTATACATTTCTAGGGTTTCATGAGCTCGAGTGTACATGGAAGGCGTATCTCCCGCGTCTCTCCCATGTGGTCTGACAGGGAAAGGCACGTCGAATTATTCCTTGTACTGAGCTCCTTTGCTTATAGCCCGGTCTAAACTCCATCCCATTGACAACTTCAAAACCATTCGCAAAATATAATTAAAAAAAATATATATGTTTTTGTACCAATGTGAACAGATGCTTTCACATTTGATCCCCACACGCAAAGAACACTTGCTGCTTTTTGTACTTTCTTAAGTGTCCTCCGATTGGTCTAGCTAAGTCATGACGAATCGTCGCATGAATCGAGCCGAACGATCCGCGTCTACGAATTGAAATGTCTGAATGATCGGGTCGAGATGGTAGACTCGAGATATTTTGGTGTGTATTTTCGCTGTATGATAATTCGAGCTTATCGCCATATGAAAGTCGGTGTCATATGAGAAGAGAAATTTGGAAATTGACGACACCTGCATGTGTACCGATTAGTTCGATGTCGTGCTCACGGGTTCTTTCTTGTTCGATTTTGTCTGAAGTGTGTTACATCTAGTGGACAGCACTGAGAATTATTTTGTTCTCAGAAAACCTAACTAATAAAAATCTGGAATCGAGATACAAAATTACTCCAACAAGAATTATTTTGTTCTCAATTTTCAACCCAAAAAGTAATATCATATGAGATGAAATTTTCTTTATATGGATCATAAAGATAGCAAAGATGAGAAATTCGACAACTGGATAGCTTTCATGTCAAGGGAAAATTGACTTGTTATTTAATGAATCAAATTTGATAAAAATGATCATACGTGATTAAAAGAGTTTCTAACCCTAGTAACATTGCAAATCTCGGAATCCAATCTTCTTTTTAGGCTGAACATTAGGACCCACTTTTCTTTTTGGCCAAACATTCAAGGACCCGATTGACTATACTTTTCGAGGATCAAAACTCCACCAAGTGTCCAACAAATCAAGGCATCTTCTTGGGAAGCCTGACCTGTAAAAACTCCCAAGAAAGAACATTCCCACACTCTTGCTCTGCCAGTTAAGGCAAGAATCGTCCGCCGATCCCGTGACGAGAATAAATCTAAAAGAAAACAATCGATCCGTTCCCATCCATTCATTCCCACTTGACCGCACGGCACGCCATCCCGCAGCCAGAAAAGTTGCTGTGATCTCCAAGTTAACCCCCCTTCCCGCCCCCTTGGCATTACGTGGAAAAGTCGCTTTGTTTCACTCGAAGTAACGTAACTTGAATGGCTTCCCAAAAGCTGCTTCTGCTCCTCAGAAGAAACCGCACGTTCGAAAGGTTCACGACGGTTAGCGTCGACGACGGCGGCAGGAGCGGTGGCGGCAGCAGCAGCAGCATCGGACGCAAATCGAACATGGGTTCGAGTGATTGCCCCGTTCGTTTGCCTGCTGTAGCTGCGCTGTTCTCCGTTTACTTTCCAATATTTTTAAAAAATGTGGACCTTGACTTAAGGTATAATTTATGTGCAAATTGCGAGAAGATGAATTGGAATTCCGTAGTTGGCTGGAGTCATTACCTAACCCTAGCTTGCGGAGAAAGATCAATACAGCGAAGCGACGGGTTTATGACGTCATATTTCTGTAATTTGTTCATTCAAAGAATGAAAGAATGATGTTTCAGGGACAACTAATTAGATAATATAGGCAGCCTGAGAGGCTGCAAGAATTCCACAAATGACAATCATCAGTTTCTTTTGCTGTACAGAACAATCGGATCAACCCTAGCTAAAAAACAAAAGCCTAATGAACGAATAAATCCTTCGAAAAGAAAGATGAAAATGAAAATGAAAAAGAAGGGTAAGCTTTGTAATTCACGTAAATGTCTGAAATCATCTTTGGGAAGTCCCCACATCCTCTTGATCCATGAACAGCCTCGGCCTTTTCGCCGGATGAGGGCTCTCCACCTCTTGCTCGCCGGAGAGTTGGATTTTACGGTCCCGGTTGCTGCTATCGTCGGCACCGGCCCAGAATTCCGGCAAGGCCGGCAAGTTCAAGTCGATCGGCTCCCGGTGGCTGACGATCGTGTGGCTAGGACCGCCGGCTTCTGAGGAAGAGGCAGCACGGGCGGCGCTGCTACTGCTGCCGCCGTCGTAGTGGCACCGCTTGTGGCCGCCCAAGGCCTGGCCGGTGGGGAAGGCCTTGTGGCAGATGGAGCACTCGTGGAGCCTGGCGCTGCCGCCGGGTGCGGCGGCGGCAGCGGCGGAGGAGGAGGAGGTAGGGTTATCGCCGGGGGTGGCGGGGGTGGCGGGGGCGGCGGAGGCGGCGTCGGCGGACTTGCGGTGGCTGGCCTTGTGGCCGCCGAGGGCCTGGTAGGAAGGGAAGGCCTTGTCGCAGACGGAGCACTTGTAGGAGAGCTTCGGCGCCACCACCGGCGGCTGGCTCCCCTCACCGCCGGTGCCGCCGCGGGCGAGCATGATGAGGCAGAGGGCAAGGTACTCCTCCTCGGAGGGCTGGTCCTGAGGGTCCACGCGGGGGCGCTTCGAGCGCTTCCGCTTGGCCCACGGCTGGCCGTCCGCGTCGTCGTGGCCGAAGGGGGCGGCGGCGGTGGGCGAGTTGAGAGCTTCAAGCGCCATGTTCAGTGGCTGTGGCTGAGGGACTGCTGGTTTTAGAGAGAGAAAGAGAGGTGTGGAAGCTTTGGGAGCATGGGTTTGTGCTTATATAAGGGTAGAGACGGGTTGGAGATGAAGTCGGTCAACTGAATTTTTAGAGAGAGAGAGAGAGGAGGTGGGAAGGAAGAGGGGAACTCACCTTGCTTAAGTGACTTTGTCAAGTCAAAACACAATGGCACGCCTGCTTCCTTTCCTTTTCCATTTTATTTATTTTTTTGTTCTTTTTTTTTTCCCTTTTCACAAATTGAATTACTCGAAGTCTTCACTAAATTGGGTACGTGCTCGTGATGTCATGAGCTCGAGATCGAAAGACATATTCATCACTCGAGAGATATCATTTAATGTGAATTGATTTTTATGGCTTCAATGCACGCGTTCCGAATCAATTTTGATGATCTATCAAAGACCATAAATAGAATCGATTATACCAAATCACATGTAGGACGGTGACTGTCTATGTCCGATAAAAGGGCAAATTAGAAGTATTTTTTTCTCAATGCACTGAGCTATATAAGTAATAGTACAGAAGGAAATTATGTGATGGGATCATCTCCACTCTAGGTTTCTTTGTCCGTGTGGTACTACTGTACCAATCACAATAATTTATATATCATAATAATATCAAGATAATATCTCTAGGTTTGGATGTCCATAAGTAGACTTTCTCAAAAAATCCCCCTCCCCCCCCCACCCAAAAAAAAAAAAAAAGGAATTTAAAATAATAGATGGACGGTCAAGATCTATTTCTTACCTCAGCCATTATTTCTCTCTTCACTAATTAGTCATATATTGGAAGGTAAATAAATCATAAATAACAATTGACTCTCCTATAGCTAAATAAATAAATAAAATTGTGATTTCGAATTTTTCGGACACATCAATTTTACCTTTCTGAATTTTGTCAAAATTGCAACAATTTCTCCCCAAAAAAAAAGGAAAAGAAAAATCATGTGTATCTCACATCATGTCAATTAAACCACCAATTAGCTTGCAACTCAATTTTTTGTCGCTTATATTGACTCAAAAAGGTCACATCACAAGAAGTTCCAAAATATGGACTCTTTGATCCTTTAAGAAGGCTAGTTTGTCCTAAATTTGCGAAAGTTACTATTGTCCAACCTAACCGTTTAAGTTAATAAGTACAAGGAGATCGTGTGTATAAAAGCATATAAATCTGTTAGACAAGTAATACGAGATACCTTAACACCCTTTCTCACGTGCTAATCAGATTAAAGACGATATGTGGAATTCAAGGAAAGGAAGGCCACATACCCGAAATAATTAAGGGTAAAATCTGATTTTAATGTCATGCTATAATCTCCAATTTGAAAGTTTAAATTAATAGATGAAAGAAAATAATACATATATAAAAAACATATAAACTCCACCACCAAGTCATTTGTGATATTTTAAAAAATAGTATTCTATTCAAAGGTAAAAAGGCTAAATGGCGATAGTAATTTATCCATTGCCGTGCTAGTGAATTTGGGTAATCAAAATGGTGAATAAAGTCAACTCGTTAGAGTGTCCATGGTCAAAAAACAAGAGCGGATGCTCTTTTTTGCCCTCTCTCTACGCATGAATATTGTGCTACTTAGATTCTCATGCACGTCTTGACTCTTGAATGAAGCAACGCATGACCAAACGGTGAAATTGCCATTTCCCAATTGCCATCACAACATCGCGACTCGGGTGCATTGGTAGCTCATTAATTGAGTGACCCTCGCGCCAAAGGCATATGGCTTGACAATTTGATGCGCTTCTTTTAACAAGTTTATTCTTGATCAGTAAAATTAGTTTTATGAACAAAAAAAAAAATGATAGGTAATGTTAAAAAGTAGAGTTCATTTAATTTTCATGACACATTTACAATTTATCAAATAATATTTCAAAGGGCTTTGCAAGCATTATAAGTTTTTTGCTACTATGAAAATAATATCTTTTTGTAAGTAATAAATTCTTAAACAAATGGATTCTATAATAAATTATATTTATTTATTATTTTATTTTTTGATACTATTAATTTCATTTTAAATTAAAGATTGTTATCTAATCATTTATTTATTTTGAAATTAACGTCACGGATCACGTTGATTTTTACCCAAAAAATAAAAAAAAAAAAAAAAGGAAGTAGAATTCTCTAATTTCATGACGTGGGTCAACTTTGTGGGGGCCCTTTTGGGCCTAGGGCATATGCCCGTGGGGTCGTGAATCTAGAGAGACAGCTCAGCTAATCAGCTAATCTGGAAGGTGAGAAGCCACTTAATGATTGGCCACGTGTTCATCAGTTCATCTTCCCATGATTAATCCTTGTTTATCTTTTTATTTTTATTTTTTTATTTTTTTATTCTTTTGGTAGTAGTATTAGAGAGAGAGAGAGAGAGAGATAAAACTTGTTTTAATTAGGCTTATAAATCAGTAAATAAGAGAAAAAAAGTCAAGAAAAGGAATCGCCGGCTGCAACTTTTCCTTTTTTGTGACGGTAAAGGTAATCCCCACCGTCCTTACGAAGTCAATTTCGACAACAAAATAATTAATTGTCAAAACAAATGAGAGTGGTGTACATCAAATCACATTTTTTTTTATTAGAAAAAGGAGAAGCAAACGAGTTATGATGAGACTTTCTTTCGTAATTATGGATTATTCGAATCTTCAATATCTCACTAAGTGCACTCCAAACTCTGTCCCATATGAGTTTGATATCGACTTGATTTGCAGCGTGACTAGCGTGATCCGCGGGATTTCTTCCTAATGAGTAATAGTGCGATTCCATCATGAAAATTCCCGTATCTGATTAAGTGTTCGGTTTCTCATTGAACCCTATTTTATCGTTATTCGCCCGATTCATGAATTCATACATACCCATGCTTTTCATATGTAAGATAAAGAGATCCGATGAAAATCAATTATCTGAAAAGAACGTGTTTACTGATTAAAATATTTTTCTCGCATTCGAGATTCAAATCCTCTGGACCCCATATTTCCTAATCGATGCAATGTATGGGCACTGTCAAGTCTCGCTGCTTTTTTCTGATTTTTTAATTATGTTTTAGGAAAAATACATAAACAAATTATAATGTCGTAATAACATATGTCATGGAGATTCAATAGAGACACCTAAAGCGAGCTGGCCAAAGTGATTTTCAGTCCACTCACGCAATTAGAGAGGGTGGGAATACGGTACTCCTCACTTATCCTGCACCGACGCGTAACTGCCGATCGGACGGCACACGGCGCGCTTCCATCCCCCACACCCACGCCTCCACCGAGCGATCGACACGTGGCGCCGTCCGGTGGACGCTTTTTCCGGATGACGGCTGCAGTTTCACGTGGTTGGCGAGCCGACAAGCAATTGAAAGCCGCCCCGTCTGTTGGGGATCAGGGAGGGGCCGCCACGTGGACGGTTCACGTGCGCTTTTCGACACGTATGTCCTACTTCCCCCTCCTTTTTTCTTTATTCCTTTTTCGTTTGGGCATTATCCTCCGAATCCGAATCTTCGTGCTGCTAATGCCGGAGTAAATAAAATTGTCAGGCTAAATTGATGGGAAATCCCGAATTTTGGCTCGGTATGTAAGGTGATCTTTACCCTAAAAACCCGTCCCGTGATGGATGAAATGGTTCGCGCCTCGTCTCTCAACCGGTAGGGAAGGGGTTTGAAACTTCTCACCTCCATTACGCGACTCACCTGCAGCCCATGAAAGGCGAGTCCCTACGGGTTGCCCTGGGTTTACACTGATGGCTGCTAGCTGTACGGTAGTTCTCGAGTTACAAAAATATATATATCCTGAAAAATCTCAAACTAATACATTTATAGCAAATTTACCATAAATTATTTTTTTTTGATTATCAAAAACCCCAAACTGATATACCTTTAACAAATTTACTCTCTATTAATTTTCGTTAAATTTTACTATCAAATTATTAAGTTAAATGACACATAACAATTAACTAATATACTAATTTGAGATTTTACGTTCCGTTTGTCATAATTTATAATTTTTGTGATTTTTTTGTAGTATTAATCCAATTTAGCGGAATGATATTTGTTATAAATTTACCAGTTTAAGGTTTTTTGTGGTCGAATAAATTAATTTTGGATAAATTTATCATAAATGTACCAGTTTATGATTTTTTATAATCAGTCGGGGGTAAATTTGTTATAGATGTGTACCGGTTTGAGTTTTTTAGAGTATTAACTTTTTGTTTAATATGATTCATAAATTATATCATAATGTGCAACTTAGTATATAAACTTTCGATTTATTCAACATATTTGCTAAACTTTTGGTATATGTCAACTTATTTCTTGAACTATATCAAAATATTTAATGTTGTCCCTAAACTTAAATTAATGGAATGATGCTTGTCGTTTTGCATAAAAGTTCAAGAACCATCTTGAATAAATAAAAATTCATGGTCACAAACTATATTACACACTAAAAGTTCAAGAATTATTTATGTAATTATCCCAAAATTGATTTATGAGAAGATTTGGAAGATGGTTGCTGATCATTTGAATGTGAATTATTTTGTGCATTATTATTCTTGGAAAGGGCCGGATCGAAGAGTATTTTTCACGTGTCGGTAGCTCAGTAAATGAGATGTGACCCGGCGATCATTATATTCGTGCGATAATGCATACCATCTCATGCGGCCCTCAAATTCGATGACCGTATTCACTACGCGACAACCTTTATCTAGATAATGTCGATGCCTCTTACCTCAATCGACCCCACCCCGGACCCTTTTTTGGCAACGTGACACTTGTCCGCTTTGAACGAGCCCACATGTCTTTTAAGACACGTTGTGATGGTTTGAGGCCGAGCGAAACTTTCCAAACCTTGCAGTTGCTAAGTAGGATAATTTAGGTTTCTGATTTAAAAAAAAAAACAAAAAAAATCCGAAACCAATTAGTGTTTATGTCGCCCTTCATCAAGTTCATACTAATCGGTTCATTTAGGGCCTGTTTGATTTGTGTTTTTTTTTTTTGGTTCCTTGGAACACAATTTCTATTCTTTTATTCAGGAGAACAAAAAAAGAATTGAAATATGTTTGTTCTTACACTTTTGTTATCGGTAACAAAAAATCTATTTTTTTGTTATGGGAATAGAAACAAGAAATAAAAAAAACTTGTATTTTGTTCCCGGGAAAACTTTTTGAAGAAACAAAAGAACAAAAACACAAAACTTAACCATCACCTGCGGTGGTCTAGTTGGATAAGATCTCCCATGACGTCTATCCAGGACGGAGGAGTTTGAATCTCGCAGGTCGCACGGGATTTTAAGCGCGACGTCGGGGTAGGATTTATTCGTTGGTTGCCGGTTGTACGGGATTCCCTAGGTATAAAAAAAAAAAACACAAAAATTATTTATTTTTGTTCACCTTTTTCTTTTTCTTTTTTGTTTGGCCGGTTGCTGGCCTCGACCATGGTTGGCGACCAGCCATCAAAGGCCGACGACCTCGCTAGAGCGTCACTAGCCCCCGGCGAGGCTCGGCCTCACCTTGGCTAGGCAAGTTCGAAATAATTTTTTTATTTTTATTTTCAAACAATTTTTAAATAGAAACGTTACCAAACGCAACCTCATCACCACTAATATCTACTCATGGGCAAAATACTTTTGAACGATAGAAAGTATTTAATTGACTGGCTGGTGTCATATACGTGTATAGATAATGCATTCTTGATGAGGTGAAGAGGTTAGGCGAGACGGGTTTTAGACCTTACATAGTAAAATGGGCTGGCCCTAAAACGGATATAGAGATCAGCACGCCGGTTCCAGTAGAGTACACGGCTCGGCATCGTTGCGAAATACGTCCATGACGGGGGAACTCGGACGTAGCGTGCTCTCACTGTATAAGAAAGCAAAAAGAAAAACCCAGTCTCGTTGCATCATCCATGATTCAACTTCGTCAAAAAGGAGGAATGTGGCATGGAGGGGGCTTCGTCTTTCGGTCAAAATGTCAACTTGCGTCGAGATCTAGAACACGCAGATGTAGTAAAAGGAAGAAGTTCGAAAAAGAGATGATGATGGGAGCATTTTCTTGGCCAATTCAAGATCCGGTTCTGAGCCCTTTTGACCGCAGGCTGAAGTCATGCCATACGTTAACTCGTGCGTCGCTTCTTCATCTTCAACTTGTTCACTCCCGCCGTCACTTTCGTTCTTCGGCAGCCCGTGGTTCGGATCTCGGATGAGGTCTGCGGCGGCACGGGTGGTTCCGTGGCCTGCTTGCCGGCTTCTTGCGTGGAAGAGGGTGCCGTGTCGGACCGTGTCGATCGTTGTTTTTCCCTAACGGGTTGCAACCGTGACAGGTTGCTGTGCAAAACCTATGGGGTGATCATAACCAAAGAGGAACACTCCTTGAACTTACATCAGAGCATGATAGTTTTACACTTTCCTAGATCTTCTGGCCAGGTTGCCGTGCAAAACCTCCGTGCAAGGAAGTCAGAGAATTGACACTAACACAGATAGAACAAAGTAAGAAAACAGTAGCAGAAAGGATTGCTTTCCATCAATTCTCCGCTGCGCTGCTCGATAAAAGGAGGCATTATCAGGACTCCCGAGTTCATATCAACGCGGAAATGGCCTGAGGTGATGATTCTGACGTTCATCTCAATCGATGTGAATCGGGTCATCATCAGCGCCGCTTGAAATGGAGACTTGGAACACAGCAGCATTTCTATCGATGAGCTCGAACACGCAGATGTTTCCTGCACGCACGTGAGTTTCTCTTGCGAATGCACCCCAACCGGCAG
The DNA here is from genome assembly GCA_014182405.2 of Eucalyptus sideroxylon. Classification (NCBI taxonomy): domain Eukaryota; kingdom Viridiplantae; phylum Streptophyta; class Magnoliopsida; order Myrtales; family Myrtaceae; genus Eucalyptus; species Eucalyptus sideroxylon. The sequence continues at coordinate 27,358,027 of CM024554.2, read as the reverse complement.
AGAAGAATGTGCCCGGAATCCGTCTGGTCCGTCCATAGCTCCTAACGAGCTTCACTGTCCATGATCTGTCCGAGTACAAAAGAGTCGCTGTTTGTTGGTTTTCCTGAATATGTTGCTTGGCGAATCCAACTGGAACTCCCTGCACATGTCCGTGTTTCAAATATCCAATCCTTGAGAACTGTGAATTGAACATGATAGAGCTTGAGACTCACCAGGCAACTCATGTAAGATCTCGGGATAACCCGTTTGAAGAAGGGACGCTCTGTATCTATATCGCTGGCTAATTCAGGAGATGCGAGAGACCTCAGAAGGGTAGGACTCTGAAAATCTGGCTTGGAACAGCTCGCTCTGCATGTAGACTGTTCTATCCCACCTGTAGTGAAACAATGAGAACTTCAACAAACATGGCGTTAACGTCTCTTTGACTTGCTGTGAAAAAGATCTTGCGTAGATTGGAAATTACTGCTATCATCAGGGGGTGACGTGGAAGCCTCAAAAGATGTTTTTCATATCAGAATAAAATAACAAACTACAAGTTTGCACCAGCATGCAAAAGGACTTGCATAAAATGTTCAAGAATTTGAAAAGAGATGGCGAAAAGAATGTGATGTATGTAGAAGTTGACCTTGTAAAACCACAGGATGTCTAAGGAAAGTGTAATTGATATTGTTACACTTCATTAGTTCTATAGGTCAGGTTGAACCACTATAAACCTTAAAGAAGTGCCAAATTTGAGAGTTTCTTTCTAATGGAAATCACATAATTGGACTGGCACCGAAAAGAAGAAAACAGAAACATAAAAGAGTCTACTGTTAATCGATTCACAACTACCGAATAAAAGAGGCATAATTAGGAATCCTGAATTCATATCGACACTGCAGACGGCTTAGAGTAGCACTTCCCATTGTTCATCTCAATCAATGCGAATAGGCTCCTTACCGGCACTACTGAAATTGGAGACTTGGAACACAACATCATCCCTATCAATGAGCTCGAATACACAGATATTTCCCATGCGCATATGAGTTTCTCTTGCAAATGCAGTCCAACCAGTAGTAAAGAACACCCGGGTGTCATGAGTATAGCCTGAGAGTATTTTTCTGGTCTGAGTATAGCTTAAGAGCTTCACTGGCCACGATTCACCTGAAAACCTAAGAGTTGCCATCCCCTTGTTTTCCTGAATATGTTGCTTGATGAAGCCAACCGGAAGACTCTGCACATGTACATGTTTGAACAATGCTGATATGAAATTGTGTGGAATGAGAAATCCAAGGATAAATTGGAGGGAAAAAACCCAGAAGGTAATGATTAGAGTTGGAAGAACTCCGTGGATCTTTTCATCCTTTTGAAAGTGCTCAAGGATGAAAGAAATCGCTAGCTAGCATCCTTGTTTGATACATGTTATTAATGAGTATTGTTGTAGTAATCTTTTGGATTATATCTTAAGCACTATAAACATTGAAAAACTCGACATCAGCAGCTAATGTGATCACAGCATTGTAGGTGATAGCAATCATAATGGAACTCTGGACATAGCGGTGATGAATTAAGCTCAAGACTTACCAGGCAATTCATATAGGATCGGGGGATCACCATTTCGAAAAAGGGATGTTTTGAATCAAATTTGCACGCTAATTCAGGAGAAACAAGAGGCCTTAGAAGTGTAGGACCACGAAAAACCAGCTCCGAATGGCTTGCTCTGGATGTAGACTGTTGGATCCTGTCTGCTGAGTCCACAGGAGCTTGAGACAGATCTAGTTCTTTGGGGTGAGTATCAATGCAAGCTACACATGGAGGAGACCAGGTTCCATTTAGTTCCAAAATTGGTAGGGATAGAAAGCAACTCGATCAACCTGCTTCAGATTACTGCAAATAGAAATAGTAAAGCTACTCTGTTCCACAGCAGGTGACCTTTTAAATCTAATCTGCATGATACCATATCATCTTGGTGGCACGGTCGAGTGGTAAGGCAGGGGAGTAGATATCCTTTTCCCCAGATAAACAATAAGGAATTTAGCAGACATTGGTGTGAAAATTTCTTTAACTGACTAATTATGAAAAGATTTAGTATAGATTGGAAATTGCTTTGTCATGCATATCAAGATTCAGGTAATTGGACGAAAAAAATTCTGAATGCTCTTCACATGAAAGGAAAAACTAATAAACTTCAATTTGCGCCCATAGGCATATAAACTTCCTATAAAGTAGTCTTCAAGTATTTGAAAAGACAAAAGAAAAGTATCTGATGTAAGTTCACATTGAGTTTGTAAAACCATGGGTTGCGCCTCGAAATTCAGAGTTGGCATATGGCTTAAGGCAAGTGTGTTCGACATCACTACACTTGTACAGTTCTAATGGTCCTGTTGGATCCACCTTAAAGAAGCTCCTAATTTGAGAGATTCTTTCAGAAAGGGGCAATCAACATTAGCAGGCAATAGAAAAAGAAACTGAGTCTATTTTTTCATTGACTTGCCACTACCAAATGAAGAACGCATAATTAGGACTCCTGAAAGTATATGGACAGTGCAAATGGCCTAGAGTAACACTTCTGATATTAATCTCAATCAGTGAGAATCGGGCCGTACCAGCACTACAGAAGATGGAGACTTTGAACACAAAATCTTCCCTATCAATGAGCTCAAACATGCAGACATCTCCTACACGCAGACAGTTTTCTCTTGCAAATGCAGGCCAACCACCAGAGAAGAATGCCTTGTGGTCTTGCTTGTATCTTAAAAGCTTCACTGGCCATGATCTGTCTAAATACCAGAGCACTGCCACCATATCCATGCTTTCTTGAATATATTTCCTGGTGAATCCAACAGGAATATTCTGCACATATGTACACATTTGTAGAAACGAACGTATGCTAAAAGGACCATAACATCAGAATACAATCCTAAGAAAAAAGCGCACAGATAGATATTCATGGCAATATTTGCTAATTTCAGGAGTTTTAGTCCACAGCCTTAAGATGCTCATGAAATTCAACAATCTTAATCTGTCAGCTAAAACATCATCAATCCTAACCTGCAATCCAGAGAATTCTCCAAGAAGTGACCGTCCATTAAGAGACAGTTTTCCATTCAAGTAAATTGGTCGTCCTTTCACTTGGATAGTGATTAGAGCAGCTTATAGACAATATTCAAGTGAATGGACAGTCGTGAAATTTTAACCTTCTTTTTCCCTGCTTCCCAAACACTCCAAGAAGTACTATTTCATATATATATGCTACAAACCAAAGCAATGTGGAAATACACAATACTGAGGCAAGATTTAGAAAGCAATCATAATTGAACTTGAGATGGGCCAGTGGTGGATGAAACTAGAGATCTTACCATTTTTTTAGCCTGATATTCAGGTATCACCAGTTTGAAGAAAGGATGCTCCAAATCAAATTCATTGGCTAATTCTGGAGTAGCGAGAGGCCTCGGAGGTGTAGGACTAGGGAAAACTGGCTCAGAAAGGCTTGCTATGCATTTAGACTGTCTGCTCCCACCTTTAGATAAAGAGGAGAACTTAACTAGAGATCAGTGTGAATGTTTCTTTAATTGACTTACTATGAAAAGGTTTGGCAGAACATGTAACTATTATCAGGAAAAAAGGAAATTCAGATAATTTCACTGAATAAATTGTAAATGCCCTTCACAAGAGAGGGGAAAAAATCAACTAGAATTAGCACTACCTAAATCATTAGGTTACCTTAGTCAAACGTTTTCAAGTAGACTGTAAAAGAACAGACAAGAAAAAGTGTACCTTTAGGAGAAGCAGCACAACTTATAAAGGAGGTGTAGTTGTATAATCAGATCTCATTCTAAAACCAGCCTAAAGTGATACTGTGGTGTGCATTTCAAACAAGGTCGTCTAGTTCTTACCAGCACCATTGAAAATGTAAACTCTGAACACAATATCCTCCCCATCAATAAGCTCGAACACGCAGACATTCCCTAAGCGCAAATGAGCTTCTCTCAAAAATCTGAACCAACCAGAACCAAAACATGCCCCACGATGTCCACAGCTCCTAAGCTTCACTGGCCATGACCTGCCCGAATGCCTGAGAATTGCGATTTCCTTGATTTTCTGAATGTGCTGCATGATAAATCTTCGGGGAACATACTGCATGACAAAGAAAGAACATGCTTATAATGCAAGCACAAAAAATGTAGATTGAGTGTTGTATTTTCTTGTTTTCAGGACTTATAATCAGCAGTTTTAACTGGATAAAAGTCAAAATGTTGGTCTCTACTCATGGTTGGGTAGAGCATCTTCTTCCTTTAAACAGATACGCACGAACAGTCCTGAGGAAAATAACATCACGCTATTTCCAACCAAAACCCAATCAACTTAGGAAAACACTAGCATATAACAAAGATACAGAGAGCATCATGTTTGAAGTGGAAATGTGCCGCTTAATACTGATGAATTTAGTTTTCTGATCTTACCAGTATATGATGCTTAAGGTAAGACGGCTGCATCATCACCTTGAAAAAAGGATACTCTGATTCAAATTCGCTGGCCAATTCAAAACCAGAGAGAGGTCCTATACATGTAGGACTGCCAAAAACCGGCTCAGAATGATTCATTTTGCATCTAGACCGTCTGATCCCATCTGTAATTTACAAACAATGAGAACTTTAAATGGCGTAGGTTGTAAATTTCATTAGGTGAAGCGATTGATTCACTCTGAAAAGATTATTCACTCTGCAAACATCATCTTATCAGTCAACATAAAGCATTATTAAAAGAGTTTTTGAGTATTTTGGAAAAAAATGTAACAAAAGAGAGTGACATAGGAAGAAAGGCTACATATCAAATGAATAGTCAAACCTTTGGATCCTCGTGGTGAGTAGATTGGACTTAGCTGTGAACAAGGTAAACGTGATTCGATCCTCATTTTTCGACGGGGTGTGAGTTCCTCTGGATCTTCTGCTTCTACAACATCTTCTGTTTTTGGTGAGGGAAATTTGCTCCCAAAATCTGTTTTTATGCCACTGCTCAACGAATAATCTATCTCTGAAGTACTCTTGTCGAATATTATTATGCCAAAAGTGGAGTTCCCTATATATTTGAAAACTATGAGGTGACCATGACCAATGGAGTAATACTCCATGAAATCCCGCCAACCTTTCCACAGCGAAACCATGTCATTGTTACACTTTTCTAGTTCTATAGTCCAGGTTGAACCGCCCGGAACCTGGAGAAGCACCGAGTTTGAGAGATCCTTTCCACATCTTCTCAAGAAACTTTTTGGAATTCCCTATTATGAAAAGTTTTAGAGTTAAAGGTCCATGATAACGACTCATCATAGTCGAACCGAAGTACAGACAAACAGGAAGAAAACTAAGAAGCTGTCATTTCTGTAACATGGATGAAAGATCAGTTTCCACAAGCGTGCTTTTGATAACGGTGGGCTGAATTTTAGTAATACTGACTTCTTTCTGCAAGAGCAAAGCTAGAGAACCCAAGATACTTCTTACTAATGTTCAAAGCATGTTGTGGAAACCAGAACCATGCACAGTATTGTACTGCATTCTGAAAGCCATTTCGACCCAAAGCATAATGTAAATAAATCAGAAACTCTTGATGAAGAAAGGCAGCGAAAAGGACAAGAGAACGACCATGGTTCAGGACAATCGGTCACGCATCCGATGAAGATATTCACGTGTTGAAGTATCAAGAAGGAAAAATATTGTTCGATCTACAGGCCATGCTTGCAGACAATACCCTGTCGTTAATTTTTTTTTTTTTCTTTGCCTTTAGCTGGAAGTAAAATGTTCATTCGAAACCAAATACACATGAACCGGTTTTCCAGCTTGACGGGTCCACAGCACGAGTATGACAAACTCTTAACAACGATGCAGAATCGGATGAAACAGACTCTGCAAATTTGCTCAACTCACAAGCTTTCCTGATTCAAGGGTGTCGGAGAGTATGATCTTGAAGAAGCAACGACTCTTGCGACGAGGACCGGCCACGACCTCCGGCTCGACAGCTCCATCTTCTCTCCGGCGACGACGACGACGACGACTACAAGAAGCCATAGACAGCAGTGTCCCCTGACTCCTTACAGAAGAAGAAGAAGAAGAAGAAGAAGAAGAAGATGGTTTGTGGGGTTTCAACTTCAACTACAGGAGCGTGAAGCCTTTGATCAAGAGGCCATCGTCCTGGTAAGATTGGATGGCTCGGTGATCTAGGCAAAGATTCTCTGTAAGTGTCAATCAGACACGAGCTTCTCATAGCGTGGAAGCAAATGTCAGTAGGTGACCGAAGGGCAGGGAATAAAGTAGCGCCGGGAATGGAGTTTTTGGAGTCTTGCAGAAACACGTTACTGTGCCAGAATGGAAGCGACGAATGGTTCGACTAACAGAAATGTTGCAAAACAAGCGATCAAATAATTACATATATAATGGAGTTTTTAACAGGAGTCTTAACGTAAAGAGGAGTTCGATTCACGTTACTGTGCCAAAGAAATGGACTCGACGAATGGTTCGACTAACAGAAATGTTGCAAAACAAGCGATCAAAAAATAAAAAAAAAAAAAAAATATATATATATATATATATATATATATATATATATTTAGATTGATATTCGATTTACTCATTTGGTCAATGTGACTTACATCTACGAAAAAAGTAGTAAACAATTTTACTATAAAATAAAGTAATATAACAAAGACTATAAATGCACTTAAATTAGTCAAACACTATAATAACTCACACAATGTTTAGCCTTACAATTACTCACGAAATAATCTCTCGACTCACAAGATTTCATGTCTTCAAAACATCCAAATGTAATTCATGAACATTTGAACTTCATTGTTACGCTTCCATAGTCCTTGATGGACTTAACCGCTGCAGACAACTCTCAAGTGCAAGCCTCACTCGAACTTCACTAATACTATGGACCTCATCAGAACATCAACCTACTTGCACTTTTAGCAACTCTATAAGAATTCTTCAACACAATGACAAATAAAGCAAAACCATCGGTGCATCCATATTTGTCAAGAGGTCAAATATGCACCTTATTATATTTAGTAATTACAACAATTGTTGGTTGTACAGGCTTCACTTTGCTATAAGTACATCCGTGTTGATTACTATGTTAATACCCACTACTTTAAAAGTTTCTAGTTATAATTCCAGATTGAGTTGAACAATATTTAAATTCCTATTAACACTCCCACAATTAAAAAAGTACTAGAGACTTGTTAAATGTAATTTCTCTATTGACAACAAATAAATTTAATTTTGGGATCACAATTGATAGCCCCCACTCACTGTATACATAGCATAGGAATATGTATTTTCCTATCCTCCCATTGAACCTACCATCACTTATTCAAATATAACATGGGTGGCCAAATATTTTAATAACAAAATAATAATCAATGCTACCTAACCACAAATTCACTAGGATTGTTCACCGCATTAAGCACATTTGCCAAGAATGTCATAGTCATTACAATGCTAGAGAGCATTTTATGCTTCGTCTCTAGTAATGCTTTGATCATTAACTCTGCAATTTGTTATGGTTCACTAGCACTAGCGTGAGGATGTAGGATTTGTTTAACAATTTTGAGTAAAATTCCATGCTAATGTTAATCCACACATGCGTGATCGTTTTACTGATTTCATTTTCAATAAACTCTTAACCGCCTAACCTCACAACAATATCAAACGTTAATCCATAGTATTTAAGGAAATTCATAGATCTAGCACTTATTCTTCAACAATATTAGTGGTCTATCTAATGTGCCTTTTCTCTTTAGTAACTAATCACATAGCAAAAACCTGACCTCATATGCCAGTACCATCACCAATTGCAGCAACAAATATCATTAGTAGACTTAACTTTAACTCTCTTACTGTTCTCCTTCTTCAACTTAAGGCAAATTTGTTTTAAGATGCCCCTCTTGCTACAACTCAAGAGGCACAATCCTAATTTGACTTGCTACGTCTATTTAGATTTGTAGTACTCCTACTAACACAAGCACTAGCTTTTTTTTTTTTTTTTTTTTTTTTAATTACCTTTACCTATTAGAGCTACAAACTTAGGTTTACTAGATTCTCTATCACGGATGTCCCCACCTAGGATCAAATCATGAACCCAATCAAATATCAAACTTGTTATCCTAAGAATTAGTAATAGCGGTAACAATACTATTTCAATTATTACACAATGAAAATAATTAAATCAAAGTACATATCTCATCTTCAAAGTCAATCTCAACTAATCAATTGACTAATGACCACATTGAATTAATAGATATGATTAGCAATTGACACACCTTCACTCTTCATTCATCTTTGAGTTAAACAAACATTACATCAAACAAACCTTGTCCATTTTAGAGGGTTTCTCATTTATGTCTGACATGGCCTTCATCCATCCCGCAATTATCTTCTTTTTCATGATGTTAAACTCAATATCACGAGCCAATGTTAGCCTAATAATACCTAACGTTTGTCTATTTAGCAATTCTCAATCAACTTGCTTCATTGACTCTAGCTTCTCCCTAAATAGGGATGCATGCATATTCTTTAGGTACCAATAATCCCTAATCTATATTTTTAGAAATCAAAATTCTTTTAATCAAATTTGTCATTTTTCCCTTTTCCATCTCATCATCATCAATTCACTTCAACTAAGCAAAGTTTGGACTTGATACCAATTGTTATGGAAACAAGTAATCGAACAAAAAAAAAAATAGAATAAGAAATAAATCGGACTTCATATTTTCGCAGTTTAGTTGGTGTGACTTAAGTTTACTGAGATATTGTGGAGAATTTCAATAACAATCGAGTTACTTAAATGTTCTCTTTGTGTTTCTAAGCCCCTAATTACTCCCAATAATTCACACAATATTTTCCCTATAATCCTCATAAAACAATCTCTCAAACTCATAAGAGAATTACAAAAAATCTTAAGACAAGATTTCATGACTTTAAAACACTTGTGATGTAATTCATGAGCATGAGCTCCTATTAGATATTCTTCATAAAGAGCACCCACTAATTATATAAAAGTGAACCATTGAGATTTGCCCCATTTGCCACCCTTCTAACATAGAAAGGGGAGGTGGAGGGTTTGAATCCCACCTTCTCAGGGGGTTGGGGTGGGAACAATTTAGTTTCAAGTGTGAGTTTTAAGTCCTATGTCCTGCAAGAAGGCAGGGCAAAAGTTTGAGAGTGGGACTTAAAGTAGAAGTAGAGTATGACTGACCAATATATATAATTATATATATAAGAAAACTCATTAGGAAACATACTCAAACTAGGAAATCAATTCAAATTTAGGTGATTTCTAGATGTACATGCACAATTGAATTTTTTTAACTTTCTAATATGGAATTATGAGATTCTAATCTGATTTGATTTGAAGTGTTAGGCTATTTCTAGATAGGCAAATACCTCGTTTGAGTCCTTGCATATATAGGTATGATAATTGGGGATTTGATCTTGGGGACTAAAGATTGGACCCTTGATTGAATTTATTTTCTTATTTGGGCATGGTGATATTTAATAATTAGTCATGTAGAGTGTTAGATTTCATATGTCATTTGATTAAGCACATGCATGATATAAATATATATATAAAAGAACACATTGCATTTAGTTCAGTTTGCATTCATGCGTGCTTCCTAATTTAGAAGTTCATATCTTAAGAGTGTTAGGAATCATGTAATAACTTAGGAAATTACTAAATTTATATTAGGAATTAATATAAATTATTTATTAGTTTAATATAGGTCATCATATAGATTGAGGCAATCTCCTATTTTAATTCATAAAGAAAATCCAAAAAATATTGCATACATAAGATATACAGAATTAGCCAATTCTATAATGTGCATATCACAAATTGCATGTCATTTAGTGAGTAGCTTAATTTATTAATAGTGTTCGGCTCAAAAAAAAATTATTATTAGTGTCATGATTGAAGTCACATCACATAAAAAGATTTAACTAATAATTGCATCTTACGCATTGGGGATAGTTTAGCTTTTATAAAAGGAAAATAACCAGAAAAAAAAAACTAGTAGACATTGCATTTAGAAGTCATGTTTAGGGCATGCATGCTTGTTGATCTTTAGTTAATATTTTACAGAACACATGGTGCATTGGATGATGAAGCTTCGCTTTTGGTTTGCGTAACGCATCACGGTTCTCTATCCTTTTCTAGCGATTTATTTATTGCTTTAATTTATTGAGTGCTAAATTATTGTCTGTGTACCCGTGTGATCACCTATCACATCTTAATGATTTAGGATTAAAATCAATCAAGGCCACTTGCCAAATATTTTTTAAATAAAGAGAAAATGTACCTAAAGGGTGTTAGATTTATCTAGGGTAACCAAGCCTCTATAACCACAAAATCCCTACTCTATAGAAGTAAAATATTCTTCCACATTTTACTTACATTTCTAATCAATCTGTAAAAGATCAGTGATGGCCCCAAAATGAAATGATTTGCATGTTTAATTGATTAAATTAAAACTCTAAAGTTGCGATTGATACCGGTTTGGAAGAGTCTGTGCTAAGTGTTCGCTTAGGAGTCCATTAAATTTCTCTTGGTAATTTATCTCTGGGAAAGGTCGGGACAAGAGTTGCAGAAGAATATGTTAGACCGAGAAGAAGGATTCTCTCACGTTCTCGTACTCAGAGAGAGAATTTTGAGGAGAGTATCGGAAGCTTGTTCTCTTTCGTGGATTCAAGAAGAGCGAAACCGCAAGCCATCAACGAAAACCTTCCATCATTTGCTCGTCCGATGTCTGAAATGATTGATTTTCCACGATGCTGAACGTGATGTCTTCCTAGCACGTCAACGACAAAGCCAAAGCCAGCATGCCTATCCTTGGTTTTTGTTTTCGATATATAATGATCAGGTTCTTTTGAGCATAGAGTTCTTGTACATTTAGCCATCAATCCGCTCTTGCTCTGGTTGTTTCTAGGCTACATTTCTGCTTAAATTTCCAATGCTATGTCATTTTGAGTTCTTTATCTTTCCGGGAGTTTAAAGTTAAAAGAGCGCAGGTTGATTACTTGTGCAAATCCTTATGAAATCTGAGTCACGTCGCTAGGCTTATTTCGGCACATAGATCATGGCATTAAGTTGGTTTCAAGTATGGATTACGTCACGTGATTTCAGCACTGACATAGACTTGGCTCGATGGACTTGGCACAAGCAAGTAATTCTGCAACACACCAATTGTTAAGATCCACTGGGTCCATAGCTAACCGAATGTAAAGAAGTTTTCGCCATTGCCAAGCACTCTAGATAACAGGCTTTTGCCTTTCGTACCACCAAAGAAAAAAGAACGAAAAATAGACCATTTTTACAGTGATATTTTCCGCCACTAATTTGAATACTACTCAAGAACAAATTCATTGGAGATCTTCTTCTTTTTTTCTTTTGGTTTTTTACTCGACTAATTCCTATTTTTTTGTCATTCTCTCGGCAGCGACAAGGACAAAGACAAAGAAGAGCCATAGTATTGAAAAATAAAACATATATAAAGAGAGATACTCCATGAACTTACATCAGAAAGTGATATCTTTGCTCTTGCAGATGTACCAAACCGTAAAGATGAGAGAGGTTCTTTGCGAGCAAGGTAGTCACGGAATTGAAACTAGGGCAAAAATGGAAGAAAGAAGAGAACAAAAAGCAGAAAAGAGTGCTTTCGATTGATTCACTGCTGCGCTGCTTAATAAGAGGAGGCATCATTAGGAACCCCTGATTTCATTTCGATGGCGCAATGGCCTCAGGTAATACTTCCGACGCTCATCTCGATTACCGTGAATCGGGTCATTGCCAGCGCCATTCAGAATGGAGACTTTGAACACCATCTCATCCCTATCGACGAGCTCAAACAAGCAGACATTTCCTGCACGCAGATCAGTTTCTCTTGCGAACGCACGCCAACCAGCAGAGAAGACCAGAGCCAGAGTACCTCTGGCCTGTCCAAGGCTCCTGATGAGCTTCACTGGCCACGATCTGTCCAAATACCGAAGAGTTGCTATTTGTTTGTTTTCCTGAAGATGTTGCTTGAAAAATCCAACCGGAACACTCTGCAAATGTGCATGTTTTTAATAGTCAATGCATGAAAACGGTGAAAAATGAAAATGAGATATGTGAGTGAAGATTTAAGCTTTAGATCTTACCAGGTGGCGGAAATAAGTATACGGGGTCACCTTTTTGAAAAAGGGATGCTCCAAATCAATATTGCTAGCAAATTCGGGAGACGTGAGAGGCCTTGATAGTGCAGGACCATGAAAATCCAGCTCAGAACAGCCCACTCTGCATGTCAATTTCCCTATCCCACCTCCAGTAAAACAATGAGAAATTTAATAGAATTGGTGTGAATGTCTCTTTAATTGACTTGCTATGAAAAGATCCAGCATAGATTGAAAATCACTGTCATCATGAAAATCGAATTGAGACTAGTGCAGAAAAGAAGAAAACAGAAACATGAAAAAGTCCACTTTTCATTGATTCGCAACTACCGAATAAAAGAGGCTAATTGGGAATGCTGAATTCATACTAATGCAGCAAATGGCTTAAAGTAACCCTTCCTATGTTCATCTCAATCAATGTGAATTGGATCCTTACCGGCACTACTGAAAATAGAGACTTGGAATACAACATCATCCCTATCAATGAGCTCAAACACACAGATATTTCCCACACAAAGATGAGTTTCTCTTGCAAATGCAGGCCAACCAGCAGAGAAGAACATCAGGTTTCCATGCGAATAGCTTAAGAGCTTCACCAGCCACGATCTGTCTGAAAACCTAAGAGTCGCCATTTCCCTGTTTTCTTGAATGTGTTGCTTGGCAAATTGACGAGGAACATACTGCACATTTATTCATGTGTGAACAAACCACTGTATGTTAAAAGGACATCACATAAACATACACTCAAGTGAAAAACAGGGAAAAAAGCACATGATGTAGTTCAAGAGTTTTAATCACCAGCCTTAAGGGGCTTATGAAAGTCACCGATCTTAACCTGCAATCCAAAGCATTATTTAAGAAAGGACTGTCCATTAATAGCTATTTTCAGTTAGTTTACCATTCAAGTGACTGTCCATCCTTTCACTGGGATAGTGAATAGAGTGGCTTGTGAGGAATATTCAATTACAGTCCCAACCCAAATACTGTCTTTACTTATTCATCTTTTCCTAGTTCCATGTTACTCCATCATTAGGATTCCCCATGGACACTTGAGAAATATAATCCGTCGTTAAGTTTCCAATACAAACCAAATCAACTTGGGAAAACACAATATCAAGGCATGATTTACAGCAATCGTAATTGAACTTGAATTATGCCACCAGTCGATTAGGCTTGAGATCTTACCAAATTATTCTGATACCATTGCTGTATGACCACTTCGAAGAAGGGATGCTCTGACTCAAACACACTGGCTAATTCAGGAGTAGTGAAGGGCTTCGGAGCTGTAGGACCACGAAAAAGCGGGCTCATTATGATTCACTCTGCATTTAGACAGTTTATTCCTGTGCTGAACTAAAAATGGAAACTTTAATGGACTTTAGCACAAGCGTTTCTTCAATTGACCTATGATAATAAGATATATAAATCGATTGGAAATTATGATTACCATAAAATGAAAAAGTCAGACAATTTGAATGAAAATATTATTCGTGCTCTTCACATCAAAAGAGACAAATCACTATATTTTAAATTAACATAGAAAAGAAAGTGTACTAGTCAGTTATGCAGCACAACCAAATAAGGGAGGCATAATTATAAAGCCAGAACTCGCAGTCATGCTGTAGGACCACGAAAAAGGAGCTCATTATGATTCACTCTGCATTTAGACAGTTTATTCCTGCGCTGAACTAAAAATAGAAACTTTAATGGACTTTAGCGCAAGCGTTTCTTCAATTGACCTACGATAATAAGATATATAAATCGATTGGAAATTATGATTACCATGAAATGAAAAAGTCAGACAATTTGAATGAAAATATTATTCGTGCTCTTCACATCGAAAGAGACAAATCACTATATTTTAAATTAACATAGAAAAGAAAGTGTACTCGTCAGTTATACAGCACAACCAAATAAGGGAGGCATAATTATAAAGCCAGAACTTGCAGTCATGCTATAACCAGCCTAAAATTACACTTCAAAGTACTCATTTCAACAACATATATCAAGTCCTTACTGGCACCACTCAAAATGGAGACTTTGAAGACAATATCAACCCTATCAATTAGCTCAAACAAGCAGACATTTCCTGCACGCAGATGAGTTTCTCTTGCAAATGCACGCCAACCAGCAGAGAAGGACAGAGCAGAAGCCCCGTGTCTGTTGTTCCTGATGAGCTTCACTGACCATGATCTGTCTGAGTACCTAAGAGTTGCTCTTGGCTTTTCCTGGATATGTTGCTTGATGAATCCAAGCGGAATACTCTGGCCATGTACATGTTTGAACAACCAAGATATGAAATTGTTCAAGTGGAATGAGAAATCCAAGGATAAATTGGAGGGCAAAAAGCAAGAAGGTAACGATTTGAGATCAAAGAAATCCACAGATGTATTTATCCTTTTGAAAGTGCTCAAGGATGAAAGAAATTGCTAGCCTACATCCTTTTTTAATATGTGTTACTAATGATTATTGATGTAATAATCTATTGGATCATATCATGAACACTATAAACATAGAAAAATTCTTGTAAACATCAACAGCTAATGTGATCACGGCATTGTAGGTGATAGCAATCATAATGGAACTCTAGATATACCGGTGATGAATTAAGCTGAAGACTTACCAGGCAATTCAAGCAAGATCGGGGCATCACCATTTTAAAAAAGGGATGTTCCAAATCAAATTTGCAGGCTGATTCAGGAGGAGCAAGAGGCCTTGCAAGTGTAGGACCATGAAAAACCAGCTCCGAATGGCTCACCCTGCATGTAGACTGTTGGATCCTATCCGTCAAGTCTGCCGGAGCTTGAGACAGATCTGGTTCTTCGGGGTCAGTATCAATACAAGCTACATATCGTGAAGACCAGGTTCCATTTAGTTCCAAAACTGCTAGGGATAGGAATCAACTCAAATAGAGATAGTAAAGCTACTCTGCTCCACAGTGGGCGACTTTTTAAATCTATTTCGAATGACACCTTATCATCTTGGCAGCATGGTCGAGTGGTAAGGCAGGAGAATAGATATCCTTTTTCCCCAGTTAAACAATGAGGAATTTAGCAGACATTCGTGTGAAGATTTCTTTAACTGACTAACTACGAAAAGATTTAGTATAGATTGGAAAAATGTTCTGTCATGCATATCAAGATTCAGGTAATTTGACGAAATAAATTCCGAATGCTCTCCACATGAAAAGAAACTAATAAACTTCAACATGCACCCCTAAGCAAATAAACTTCCTATAAAGTCTTCAAGTATGCAAATAGAGAAATGAAAAGAATCTGATAAGTTCAAATTGAGCTTGTAAAACCATGGGTTGCACCTTGTAATTCAGAGTTGGTACATGGCTTAGAGATAAGTGCATTAGAAGTCCTACAACTTGTAACCAAAGTGCAATTTCCTTAAACTTTCAAAAAGTGCAATTAAGTCTTAAAACTTGTCAAAAAAGTGCAATTAAGTCCCAAAATTTTTTAAAAAGCGCAATCAAGTACAAAAACTTGTCAAGTCCAATCAAGTCCTTCTGTTGATTGTATTTTTTTTTTTTTGAAATTTTTAGGACTTAATTACACTTTTGTGATAAGTTTTATGACTTGATTACACTTTTTGAAGTTTTGTGACTCATAGCACTTTCGTAACAACTTTTAAGACTTCCAATGCACTTATCCCTTATTGGCTTAAGGCAAGGGTGTTCAATGTCACTACACTTTACTGTTCTAAAAGTCAGGTTCAAGCCACCAGAAAACTTGCCGAAGTCCCTAATTTGAGAGATTCTTTCCAAATGGGGTCTTATAGAATCGACTTTAGCATACGAAAGAAACAAAAAAACATGAGTCTACTTTTCATTGACTAGCTACTACCATATGAAGAAGGCATAATTAGGAACCCTGAATTCCTATGGACGCTGCATATGGCCTAGAGTAACAATTTTGATGTTAATCTCAATCAATGTGAATCCGGTCTGTACCTGCACTATGGCAGATGGAGACTTGGAACACAACGTCATCCCTATCAATGAGCTCAAACATGCAGACATCTCCTACAAGTAAACAGTTTTCTCTTGCAAATGCAGTCCAACCAGCAGAGAAGCATGCCTGGTGATCCTCAAAATTTCTTAAAAGCTTCACCAGCCACGATCCATCTGAATACCTAAGCGTCGCCATTTCCCTGTTTTCTTGAATATATTGCCTAGCAAATCCAACAGGAATATTCTGCACATATGTACAAGTTTGTACAAATGAGTCAGCACATAATTTTAAGGAAAAAGCACACAAGAAGAATAGTCATGGTGATATGTGCTAGTTTCAGGAGTTTCAGTCAACAACTTTAAGAGGCTCACAAAATTTACTGATCTTAACCTGCAATCTAAAGCATCATCAATCTTAACCTGCAATCTAAAGAGTTCTCCAAAAGTGAATGTCCATTAACAGACAGTTTTCCATTCAAGTGCTGTCCATCCTTTCACTTGGATAGTGATTAGAGCAGCTTATGCAGAATATCTAAGTGAATGGACAGTCCTGACATTTTAGTTCTTCTTTTTCCCTGTTTCCCATTATTCAATCAATGGATGCCCCACAAATACCCCGAGAAATAACATGTCATATTGTATCAGTTACAGACCAAATCAACTTGGGAAAATACAATACTGAGGCAAGATTTAACAAGCAATCCAATTGAACTTGAGATATGCCAGCGGTGGATGAAACTCGAGATCTTACCATTTTTCCACCCTGATTTATCACCAGTTTGAAGAAGGGATTCTCTGAATAAAACTCATTGGATAATTCAGGAGCAGTGAGAGGCCTCAGGGTGTAGGACCATGAAAAACTGGCTCAGGAAAAAACTTTAATTAAAAAGTTTTCTAGTATTTTTGGAAAACAACTAACAAAAGAGAGTGATGTAAGAAGAAACGTGACTTAAAAAATGAAGAATCACACCTTCCAAACCTTGTGGTGGGTAGCTCAGACTTAGCTGAGAATAAGGTAAATGTGGTTCAACCCTCATTCTTTGACAGGGTGCGGAATCCTGCCGATCTTCTGCTTCTAGGACATCTTCTGATTTTGGCGAGGGAAATTCTCTCCCAAGGTACAATATTTTGCTGCTGCTCAACGAATAATCTATCTCTGAAGCACTCTTATCAAATATTATTACATGAAAAGTGGAGTTCCCTTTATATTTGAAAACTATGAGGTGACCATGACCAATAGAGTAATGCTCCATGAATTCCCGCCAACCTTTCCACAATGAAACCAAGTCATTGTTACACTTTTCTAGTTCTATAGTCCAGGCTGAACTGCCTGGAACCTTAAGAAGCACCGAGTTTGAGAGATCCTTTCCACATCTTCTCAAGAAATTCTTTGGAATTCCCTATTATGTAAAAAAAAAATTAAAGTTAAAGGTCCAAGATAATAACTCAACATAGTCAAATTGAAGTGCAGAGAATAGGAAGAAAACTAAGAAACTTTGAATTCTGCAACATGGATGAATGATCAGTTTCCACAATTGCACTTCAGAATAGTCGTGGATTGTAGTTATAGTTGCTTCATTGGACAAGCATAAAGCTCAAGAATCCAAAATTCGTTTATACTGAGATTAGTGAAATTGCCGTGCCAAATACAACAGTTGACATAAATTTATCTTGATCCCATGGCCAAGACGTTTTCTCATAGAACAGCTGACATCGATTTTCTGTTCTCCCACGACTGAGATCGCGCACTACAATTTTGCTGCCCAAGGAAGCAAGGCACATTAGAAAAAGCCCATTACTTTGTCATATCATTTTTGGTCAGTTAAATCTGTGTATCCAAGAAATTACTCTCCGAATAGCAATGTCCAAAGGATGGTGCGGAAACCTGAACCATGCACATTTCACTATATTCCGAAAACCCATTTCGACCCAAATCGTAAAATAAATATACAAAAAAGAAAACTTTAGCAGAAGAAATGGCAGCAGCCAAGAGGACATGAGGCCGACCATCACCACGGTTCAGGACAACCGGTCGCACATCCGATGAAGACATTCATATCATCAAAGCATGCAAAAAGGAGAAATTTTGTTTGATAAACAGGCCATGTTAGACAATACCCTCTTGTTCTTTTTTAAGCCGGAAGCAAAAGTTCATTCTAAACCGAACCCATAAACCAGTTTTTCCAGGTTCACGGGTACACAGCACAGAGAGCGAGAAACTCTTAAAACACTGATGAAGATGTGATCAACTCACAAGCTTTCCAGATTCCAGCGCGTTGGAGAGTATGATCTTGAAGAAGCAACGGCTCCCAAGACGAGGACCGGTCGCGACCTCCCGCTCGACAGCTCCATCTTCTCTCCGGCGACGACGACTACCACAAGAAGCCATAGACAGCAGTGTCCCCTGGCTCCTCACAGAAGAAAAAGGAGGAGGAGACGAAGATGGTTTGTGGGGTTTCAACTTCAACTACAGGAGCGCGGAGCCTTCGTTCATGAGGCCATCGTCCTGGCAAAATCGGATGGCTCGGTGATCAAGGCAAAGATTCATGGGAAGTGCCAATCGGATACGAGCCTCTCGTAACGTGGAGGCAAAATGTCAGTGGATCATCGACCCAAAAGAAAACGGTGTCAATGGGTGAAAAGGGTAGAAATGTAAATTAACGATACGACAGAGGATACACTAAAGGTGTGTTTGTTTATGTTTTTGTTTAAAAATTGTTCCGGTAATAGAAATTAAAAAAAAAATTATTTATGTTTCGGGAAAAATTTTGACCAGAAAGACGCGTTTAGTAAACTTGTTCTGGGAATAAAAAATGAATAGAAATATATTTGGTAAATTTATATTCTTTTTTTTTTTTCTTCTAATTTTTTAATATTTTTATTTTTTTTCCTTTTTTTCTTCTTTTGGCCGGCAGCCTCGCCGTGATTGGGTGAGGCTCGGCCTCACCTTGGCTAGGTGACCTTGGCCTCCCCCAGATCCGGCGAGCCGAGCGTCGCCGGCCCTGGGCAGCCGGTTGCTAGCCATGGCCGAGGCCAGCGATCGGCCAAAGAAAAAAGAAGAAGAAAAAGAAAAGAAGAGAAGAAAAGAGAGGAGAGAGAAAATTTGTTTTTCAGAAGTGTTTCCGGAACAAAAAAAAATTTTTTTTTTTAAATTTCTTATTTCCGTTCTAATTTTGTTCCGAGAACAAAAAAAAAAACAGATTTTGAATAAAAATGCAAATAAACACGTTTTTGTTCTTTTTTTATTCTCCGGAACAAAAAAAAAAATTTTTGTTCATAAAATAGAAAAAATAAACACAACCATGCACACCCTATTTAACTTCAAAATTACTTATGAAAAATCTCTCAATTTCGTTAAGAAAATATACAAAATCTTAACACAATATTTCACGGCCTCATAATACTCAAGAGGTAATTGATAAGCATTTGAACTTCTCCAAAAAATATGAACACTTCTTTGCTAATCTTCCACAGTCCTCCATGGACTCAATTGCCATAGACATTTTTTACGTCCAAGCCTCGTTTGAACTTCGCTAGTGCCGTTGATCATCAGAACACCAACCCACTTGCACCTTTAGCTACTCCATAAGGATTTTCTGATACAACCACTTTAATCACAAATAAAACAAAACAATCCTCGCATCCATTTTCTTAAGAGATTGAGTACGCATCTTGTTATATTTAGCTGTTACAGCAACTCTTGACTCTATATGCTCCGCTTCTTTACAAACACCATATGTGTTGATTACTATGCTAGTATCTAGCACCTTAAGAGTTTTTGGTTGTAACTCTACTAAACATTGCTCAAATCAATATAAACACCGCCACAATCACTTCTTAGAGATATTGGAAACTCATCAAATGAAATTTCTCTATTGACAAAAGGTAAATTTAATTTTGAACATCACAATTGATAGCCCCTGCTCACCTTGTACATAGCCTAGGAATATCATCACTTACTCAAACATTACACGAGTAACTGAATATTATAATAATAATATAGTCCACAACTTCACTTGACCACATTTTTCGAGGAGTCCAAATCATCAATCACATTCTATGTGGATCTATTCACTAGATATTTTGTCGTACTAAACACATTTGTCAGCAATCTTCTAATCATACCAATACTAGAGAGCATTTCATGGGCGTCTCTACTAATTTTCTATTCATCAACTCTATAACCTATTGTAGTTCACTAGCACTAATGTGATGTCTCATGAGGCCTTCTTTCATATAGAATTCATTTAATAGTTCCTTAGCAAAACTCCATACTACTGTCTATCTATACATACTTCATCATCTTACTCATCGCCTTTATGATTAAAACTCTTAACTGTCTAATTCTCACAACAACATCAAACTTGTGACTTAGTACAAAAATTCATGTCTTCTTCGAATAGTCATTCATAACTATCATAATAGATCTGGCACTCTTCCTTGAAGGAAATTGTGATAGCCTATGAAAATCCAAGTGAATCGACTTTGCAATATCTGTGATTTCTTTAGTCATATTGAACTACAATATCTGTGATTTCTTTAGTCATATTGAACTACACTTTTGGTCATTTCCTAAGTCACGACACTTGCACACATTTAGTTCTTTAGGAACATAATCACATAATAGATTCATTTCACTTAGAACCTTTAGGCATTTCCCACCAATGTACCTCAAACAGAAATGCCATAATTTAGACTCTTGAACAAATGAGTCCAGCATCTCCGCATCGAAATCCTTTACTTTCTCACTTTGAAGCTCATATAGGCCACTCTATTTGATTTCTCTCATTATCATCAAGGCATCTTGAACAACTTTTGAAACTTTACATTCAGAAGTATAGTGACACCTAGTTGAATATAGCGCATTCAAGGAAATTAGATTTTTGTCAACTTTGGAACATGCCTTACTCCAATCAATGACCTCACAATACCATCATGCATTTGATTTTGACATTGCCAATACCTACAACATTGCACTTAGTATTGTTCCTCAGCTACATTTTACTACTATCTATGTATTGATAAGTAGTAAACCAGTTCTTGTTTGGTATGACAAAAAATGAACAACCAAAATCATAATCCATCTAGCAAACGACAAATCCCTAGCAACAGGTGAAACATAATCAATGCTATCAAATTATTATCGACTATTGAAACAATATCATTAGTAGACTAAACTCTAATTTTTTTACTCTTCTTGTTCTTCAATTTAAGGCAATCCCTTCTAAGATGATATGTCTTGCCACAACTCCAACAAGTAGCACCCCTAGTCTTAGACTTACTATGTCTATTCAAATTCACATTACTCCTACTAATACAAGTACTAGTTCTTTCTTTACCTTCACCTATTAAAACAATAGGCATAAGTTCACAAAATTCTTCCATACGAATGTCCTCACTCAAAATCAAATCGTGAATCCATTAAATGTCAATTTTATTGACCTAAGAATTACTAACAACAGTAACAATAGTATTCCTAATATCATGTAATGAGGATAAATAAATCAAATCATGTATCTCACATTCAAAGTCAATCTCAATTGAACTCCATTGATTAATGACCACATTGAATTCATTGATGTGATAAGCAACTATTGCACATTCACTCATCTTTGACCTTGTCCATTTTAGAGGGTTTCTCATTCATGTCCAACATGGTGTTCATCCAACCCGCAATTGTCTTCTTTTTCACAATGTTAAACACAACATTATGAGCAATGGTTAGCTGAATAACACTCAACTTATTTATTTAGCAATTTCTTAATCAACTTACTTCATTGACTCTGACTTCTCCCCAAGCATAGATACAAGCAAATTCTTGTGATATAAATAATCATCAATTTGCATTTTCCAAAACCCAAAATCATTTTCATCAAATCTTTTAATTTTCACTTTTCATTTTTCTATCGCCATCGATTCACTTCAACTTAGCCAAATTTGGTTACAATACCGATTGTTATGAAAATAAGTAATCGAACAATAAAATAGATAAAATAATGAAATAAATCAAATTCCATATTTTCATGATTCAATTGGAGTGACCTGCATATACTGGGGGAGTAATAAAGAATTTCACTATAAATTAAACAATAATGGAGATTATCATTACTCAAACACTCTTAGTATTTCATAACTCATAATTACTTCCAATAACTCATGCCATGTTTATCTCCATAATTTCTCATGAAATAATCTCTCAATCTCAAGAAAGAATTATGGAAAATCTTAACATAAGATTGCATGGCTTCAAAACACTTATGATGTAATTCACAAGCACGAGCTCCTCTTAGATACTCTTCATAAAGAACTCTCACTATATATATATATATAAATCTAAAATAGGAAACCTCTTTTTAGGAAACTTACTCCAACTAGGAAATCAATTCAAATTAGAAAGTTTCCTTTTCGAATTCAAATTCAAGGCATATTATCAATAAGTAAACCAATAGTGAGCTTATGTGATGAATGCTCAGCCAACCAGTGATTACTCTAGCTGAATGTGCCCGCTCTCGCTCTTGACACGCTGCCATGAATCCACATATGAAAGTTGTTTTACATTGAGTTTGGCTAAAAAAAAAATAGAAATTAATCAAATTTAGTTAAATTGATAATTCGATTTTCGCTAAAAACTTTTCATATAATTAAAAATGCATGTAGGGCAACCAATACTCATTCAGATAGAATTGGCCAAGCACCCGGCAACACTTCTATTGTGGCATCTCTATTATCTTGTATGTTTCGGTAATAAAAAAGATCTATTAAGAATATCTAAAAAAAATTAGGAGATATTGTCTGAGATTGATGAGTGGAGTGGCAATGCCTCCAACTGCAAACAACATGCTCCTCCTTTAACTCTGACGAGCTCTACATCGCCTAGATGAACCTCTAGCCCCTTTATGACTTCCAATGAAACAACCAAGCCTTGCTGCCATTTCTACAGTGTCTCGCTATATTTATAGTGCCCCCCAGCGAGTTTTCCAGCCACTAACCACATGTTACTGCATCTATTTGTCGTGCTTGCGAGTTTCCCTATGCCAATCCAACAAGCCCAGTAGTCCTACTGTGCTTGCAGCACCTTCCTCTCTGTTCAGGCATTGCCCGATACTGCTATGTCCAAAGCTGCCACAATCCTCACGAAGCTCCAATTGTTGCTCTGCTCACCCTCAATCGAATTTCTAGTGTTCCCTATGTTTATATAGGTTTTTCTGGTGTCGTTCTAGCAGCCCAACAATGTCTAGACCACCACGACACAAGCCCTACATTCTCAATTTTTCCGGCAAGGTTCCTGCAGTCCTTAATTCACTGCCACTTAGCCCAATCCACTAGTAGTTCTGGTAGTCCAATGCATCGAGAGTAGCAAATTGTTGGCAAGAACAACTACCACGGAAGATGTGTGACGTCCTCTTTACAGCCTCAATCTGGTGTCTAACAGTTATCATCAAGGTTTGGAATTCGAAAAAGAGCACCAAAGTTGATCGGGAGCAGTTTTGGCATTAATAGCCAAGAGATAAGACTCTTGACAAATTACATTAAGACTCTGACAAATTACATTAACACTTAACTAGGAAACTGCCACTGTTAGAGCAATGTTGCCAATGTCAAAAGGCTGTTTTGACAATTCTGATCAACGTTTTGTTGCTATCAATGGTAGAACCAACTGCTACTTGAGGATTTTAAGGGAAATGGTCATCTAAGGATGGATGCTATATAATGAATTCAAGAGAAGTAGTTGGGTTGGGTGGAAACAAAAAAATATGCTTTGAGTTTTCTTCTTTACTTTGTTTTTGTTGTTAGCTATTATATATTCCTAATGTCAATATTTGTAATTGATAATAAGAGCAAGTGTGCAAAAGTGATAGCAGTAAGCAAGTCTTGGATGATGTGATCGATTGAAAAGAGAGTGCTTGTTAATAGCAACTTCTTTTAAATATTATAAGTAGATTATCATCTTTATTGTGGCTATTAGTATTGAGAGTAGACATAAGCTTGGGACAAAGCCTTAGCGTTACCTATTTATTATCATCACTATTTGTTCATCAGAAACACGTGCATCTGATATCTATGATTTGATTTTGTTGCTATTTGAAGTTTAACTTGTTATGTTCCACAAAAGTTTTTCATAGTTCTCCAACCACATACGCACCCCCACTAGCTTGCACAACATTGGGCTTTTTTTTTTTTTAATAGGCAATTCCTTTGTTTGAGTCTCTGCATCCATATGCTTGATACTTGGGGATTTGATCTTAGGGAGTAAAGACTAGGCCCTCGATTAAATTTGTTTTCCTACTTGACCGTGATGTTTCTTAATAATTAGACATGTAGCCCATTGCATTTAGTTTAGATTGGATTCATGCATGCTTCGTAATTTAAAAAATAACATCTAAGGTGCATTAGGAATCATGTAATAACTTAGGAAATTACCAAATTTAGATTAATATTTAATATAAATTATTTCCTAATTTAATCTCGGTCATCATGCAGATTTAACCAATTTCCTATTTTTAATTCATAAAGAAAGTTTAAAAAAAATATTGCATACGTATCTCATATAAAATTAACTAGTTCTTTAATATGCATGTCACATTAGTGAGTCACTTAATTCATTATTAGTGTCTTGATAGAAATCACATCATGTAAATAGATTTAATAATTGCATCTTATGCATTCCATATCGTGTAGTTTTTGTAAAAGGAATGAATAATGACATAAATAGTTCTTGAATTTTGACTTATGTGAAACGTGGTCCATAAACTCTTAATTTGTTCAATGTGGTCTTTGAACTTTAACTCAATATACAATGAACTTTTAATTTGTTCAATATAAGTCCATAAACTTTTGGTATGTGTTTAAGTTAGTCCCTAGATTATATAAAAATGTTCAACATTATCTTTTCATTAATTCAAGTTCAAGAACAATATTAAACATTTTCATGTAATCCACGGATTAGATTGAAAATGTATCAAAATTTCAGAACATAATAACAAATTAAAAGTTTGGGGATGACATTGTCTATTAGGCTAAAATTTATGAACCATATTGAACAAATTAAAATTTTGGAGATCATATTGCACATCGGGCTAAATTTTAAAACCCAATTGTATCATTTTTTCCTAAAAAGAATAACTAAAGAACACATAGTGCAGTGGATAATAATGAAGTTTCTCTTTTGCTTTGGGTAACGCGTTGATGTTTTTTATCCTATGGAAGTGATTTATTTCTTGTTGTAATTTATTGAGTGCTAAATTAGTGTCTGCATGCCCTCATGATTACCCATCACATATTAGTGATTTAGGATTAAAATTGATCAAGACTACTTGCCAAACATTTTGAAATAAAGAGAAAAAGTACTGAGATGGTGTTAGATTTATCTAACGCAATTAGGCCCTCTTATCCTCGAAATCTCTTATTCGCATAAGTGAAATGTTCCCCTATATTGTACTTGGATTTCCAATTTACCGGGAAAAATACCAAAAAAGTCCTAAACCTATTGCATTGATACTAATTCAGTCATAAACTTTTCAATTGGACTAATTCAGTCATAAACCTTTTAATATTAGTACCAATTCAGTCTATCCGGTCAATTTTAGCCGGTCGGCATTGATGTGGACATTGGCCGGTGATCGGATGCTTGACATGACAATTTTTATGATTTTTTAAAAAAAATTTCAAAATTTTTTTATTAATTTTTATTAATATTTTTTTTTCGTCTTCTTCTGGAGGTGGCCGACCAGCCTCGGTGAGGCTGGCCGGCCACCGGGTGAGGGCCGTGAAGTCCTCGCCTGCCACCGGCGAGGGTCACGGCCTGCGCATGGCCTCTCTCAGGGCCGCCGGCGAGGCGGCTTCGCCCGGATCTGGGCAAGGCTAGCCTTGCCCGCGCTGGCGAGGCCATGGTGGCCATTGCTAGGGCGGAGGCGAGGGCCGCGAAGCCCTCGCCAGCCACCGGCGGGGGTCGTGGCCCTCACTTGGCCTCGCCCAGGGCCGCCTCACCCGCGGCTTAGCCCAGCTCCCGACCTCGATTTCCTCCGCTTCATCGCCGTTGGCTTTTGTCTTCTTCTCCTTCCATGAGTAGAAAGTTGTGAGCAATCCCGTAGGATACTTCGATGGCGCAGGCTGGCCTCGCCCGGATTTGGGCTAAGCCACGGACGAGGCCGAGCGAGGGCTGCGACCCTTGTCGGTGGCTGGTGAGGGCTTCGTGGCCCTCACCTCCTCCTTGGCGATGGCCACCATGGCCTCGCCAGCCACGGGCAAGGCTGGCCTCGCCCAGATCCGGGCGAAGCCGCTTCGCCGGCGGCCTTGGGAGAGGTCGGCCGAGGGCCGCGACCCTCGCCGGAGGCAAGCAAGGGCTTTGCGGCCCTCGCCCGGTGGTCGGCGAGCCTCATTGGAGGCTCGCCGGCCACCTCCAAGAAGAAGATGAAAAGAAAAAAAAAAAGAAAAAAATTAATAAAAATTAATAAAAAAATCGAAATTTTTTAAAAAATCATAAAAATTGCCACGTCAACATCTAGTCACCGGCCAACGTCCACGTCAATGCCGGCCGGCTAAAATTGGCCGGATGGATTGAATTGGTACAAATATTAAAATGTTTATGACAAAATTGGTCCAATTGAAAAGTTTAGGACTAAATTGGTACCAATGCAATAGGTTTATGACTTTTTTGGTACTTTTCCCCCAATTTACCCATAATAAATTAGTAGCAACTCCAAAATAAATTGATTTGCATGTTTAATTGATTTATTTAAAATCCCAAAGTTGCGACTAATACGGGTTTGGGAGACCCTTGTTTGCTTAGTAATTAATTAACTTTTCCTCGATGGTTCATCTTTGGGAAAGTCACGACAAGAATTTCAGCAACATACGTTAGACATAGAAGAAGGGTTCTCTCGAGTTCTCATATTTATCATCTCTCTCAGTCACCTTAACCCGAGAACTCATCCGAGCATACGCTCGTACTGAGAGAGAGAGAGTTTTGAGGAGAGCATCGGAAGCATGTTCTCTTTCGTGGATTCAAGAAGAGCGAAACCGCAAGCTATCAAGGAAAACCTTCCATCATTTGGTTGTCCCAGGTATGAGATGATTGATTTTCCACAATACCCCGATCGTGTCTTATAATTTCATTGTGATCTAACGTTATGCCTTCCTAGTATGTCAACGACAAAACAAAGGCAGCATGCCTGTCCTTGGTTTTTGTTTTCGATTTATCCTTTGTTAACTCGTTGGCTGAATATTCAGGTTTTTTTGTTCTAAATTAATTCCCACCAACCTCAGTCTTTTGTGTTAACTCAGTTTCCATTACACAGTTTCATTCATTCACCCATCATGCTCTTGTTGGGAACTTCAATCCCTGATGAAGATAGATCAGTAGTTTATATATAGATCAGTAGTTTATATAGTCCTTTGATGCGTGATAAAGATGACTGTCTTTAAAGTATTATTTGTTCCTATTGTTGCTACTGATCTAAAACAAATATACCTCCAATATATACACTACAGCTACAAAAAAAAAAGTTCAAAAATTACTTAATTTCTCTCTTGGAATTTCACCTTGAATATATTATCAAACTTGTACGTGAAAAAAGAAAATAATAGTAGGGAATAATATGAAGAAGAGAAGGCTACTATTCTTGAGCAGGAGTATTGAATAATGCATGATTTGGTCGCATTTACATCTCTTGAGAATATGTACCTTATCCCCATTATTATCACTTTTCATGATCAATTATCATTTCTCTTCATATACAGCTATCACCTATTTTCATGATAATAAGCTATTTCAACAACTCTTTTTATATTTAGTCTCGTATTCGCCCTTCGTCTCATTGTTTACATGTTACATTCATATATGTACATGTTACGACCCATCCATGATGATCCCCATCGTGTTCAGATTGGTCTTACTTAAATTTCCAACATAATGTCATTTCGATTTTATTTTGCCGGAGTGCAGCAAACACCATTCTCGCAAGGAGTTTAAAGTTGCAAGTTCAAAGTTGAAAGTCCAAGAGAACGTAGGTTGATCGCTTGTGCAAATCCTTATAAAATCCGGAGTTGCATTGCTAGGCTTATTTTGGCATATAGATCATGGGATGTAGAAATAGATCATGTATACAAAATTTTCGCCATTGCCAACCACAACTTTGCAGGCTTTTGCCTCTTGTACCATCAAAGAAAAAGTAACAAAAAATTGACCATTTACCGTCAGTGTAAAACAAAATTCTTAGTGATATTTTCCGCCACTAATTTGAACATCAGAAATACTCACATGCTGACCAGATTGAAGCTTCGGCGTTGTGCTTTTTCCCCAAAGTTGTTCTTGAATTGTATGGAAAACTAAATGACATATCACTTCTAAAAGAAAATGCTTTGGATTGCTGCTTAATTGAGATCAATGACTTTCAGGAACCTCTCAAGGGTGTTGATCAAAACTCCTAACCTAGCAAATTAGCTTGTCAGAGAGTACGATCCCAAAGAATATGATCCTGAAGAAGGGAGGGCTACTACTTGGAGGAGTCTCCTGCTCGGCAACAACTTTGTATTCTCTCCGGGAACGAAGATAAAGAGGACAAGCCATAATATTTGAAGGACAAAACATATAAAAGGAGAAATACTCCATGAACATACATCAGAGCATTATGTCTTCACTGTCCTGTAGATCCACTGGTCAGGTTGAGCCGCTGTGCAAAACCATAAAGATCACTGATTTGGGAAGTTCTTTCCAAGCAAGGTAGTCATAGAATTGAAACTAGCACAAAAAGGAAGAAAGGAGAACAAAAAGCAGAAAAGAGTGCTTCTGATCGATTCGCTGCTGCGGTGCTTAATATAATGAGGCAGCATTAGGAACCCCCGATTTCATTTCGATGCTGCAATGGCCTCAGGTAATACTTCCGATGCTCATCTCGATTAACATGCATCAGGTCATTTACAGCACCTCTCAGAATGGAGACTTTGAACACTGTCTCATCCCTATCGATGAGCTCAAACAAGCAGACATTTCCTGCACGCAGATCAGTTTCTCTTGCGAATGCACACCAACCGGTGGAGAAGGCCAGAGCTGGAGCACCTCTGGCCTGTCCAAGGCTCCTAATGAGCTTCACTGGCCACGATCTGTCCGAATACCGAAGAGTTGCTACTTGTTTGTTTTCGTGAAGATGTTGCTTGACAAATTTAACCGGAACGCTCTGCACATGTGCATGTTTTGAATAGCCAATATATGAAACAGTGAAAAATGAATATGAGATATGTGAGTGATGATTTAAACTTTAGATCTCACCAGGCCATGGAAATAAATTTGGGGGGTCACTTTTTGAAAAAGGGATGCTCCGAATCAATATTGCTAGCAAATTCGGGCAACGTGAGAGGCCCTGATAGTGCAGGACCATGAAAATCCAGCTCAGAACGGCTCGCTCTGCATGTAGATTTCTCTATCCCATCTGTAGTAAAACAATGAGAAATTTGATAGTCATTTGGAGTGAAAATTACTGTCATCATGAAAATCGAATCGAGACTAGTGCAAAGAAGAAGAAAACAGAAACATAAAAAGTATCCTTTTCATGATTCACAACTACCGAATAAAATAGAAAATGTTCATCTCGATCAATGTGAATCAGATCCTTACCAGCACTATTTAAAACGGAGACTTGAAAGACAACATCATCACTATCAATGAGTTCAAACATACAGATATTTCCCACGCACAGATGAGTTTCTCTTGCAAATTCTTTCCAACCAACAGAGAAATACACCCCCTGGTATTTATTATGCGTATAGCTTAAGAGCTTCACCGGCCATGATCTATCTGAAAACCTGAGAGTCGCCATTTCCTTGTTTTCTTGAATATGTCGCTGGGAAAATTGATTTGAAACATACTGCACATTCATACATGCATGAACAAACCACCATATGTTAAAAGGACATCTCATAAGAAGCACATGAGGCATATTCTTGCCGATAATTGCTAGTTCAAGAGTTTTAATCAACAAGCATTAAGGGGCTTATGAAAGTTATTGATCTTAACCTGCAATCAAAAGCATTATTAAAGAAGTGACTATCCATTAATAGCTATTTTCAGTTAGTTTACCATTAAAGTGATGGTCCATCCTTTCACTTGTATAGTGAATAGAGCAGCTTGTGGGGCATCCCGGTAAAGGACAGTCCCGACCCAGTTACAGTCTTTACTTATTCATCTTTTTATGGTTCCACGTTACTCCATCATTAGGTTTCTCCATGGACACTTTAAGAAATATATTATGTCATCTAAGTTTCCAATACAAGTCAAATCAACTTGGGAAAACACAATATCGAGGCATAATTTATAGCAATTGAAATTGAACTCGAGATATGCCAGTTGTGGACTAGGCTTCAGATCTTACCATTTGTTTCATATGATATTGCTGTATCACCACTTTGAAGAAGGGATGCTCCGACTCAAATTCACTGGCTACTTCAGGTGTAGTGGGGGGCTTTGGAGGCATAGGACCACGAATAACCAGCTCATGATGATTCAATTTGCGTTTGGACAGTTTGTTCCCGCGAAGAACTGAGAATAAAAGGACTTTAGTGTGAGCATTTCTTCAATTGACCTAGATTGGAAATTATGATTACCATGAAATGAAAATTTCAGACGATTTGACATGAGTGCTCTTCACATCGGAAGTGACAAATCAACTAGAATGCCGCCTCCATTATTACAATACTAATGGACACACAAAGTTCTTATAAAAACGTACAAGTATATTTTAAAATGACATAGAGGCACAACAACCAAATAAGGGAGGCATAATTATAAACCCAGAATGCAAGTTATGTGATAAACAGCCTAAAGTAACACCTCAAGTACTCATTTTTAACAATGTAAATCAAGTCCTCACCACTCAAAATGGAGACTTCGAAAACAATATCATCCCTATCAATTAGCTTGAACATGCAGACATGTCCTACGTGCAGATGAGTCTCTCTTGCAAATGCATGCCAACCATCAGAAAAGAACAGACACAAAGCCCCTCTGACATGTCCATTGCTCCCGCCAAGCCTCACTGACCATGATCTGTTGGCATGCCTTAGAGTTGCTCTTTGCTTTTCCAGCTTATGCTGCTTGATGAATCCACCTGGAATACTCTGCACGTGCACATGTTTGAACAACCAAGACATGAAATTATTTAAGTGGAATGAGAAATCCCTGGAATGAGTATTGTTGTAGTAATCCATTGTATTATATCATAAACACTATCTGGATTGGAGAAAAAAATCTCAAATAGGTGGACATCACAATTAATGTGATCATGGCATTGTAGGTACTAGCAGTCATAATTGAACTATACTCGTGATGAGCTCAAGACTTACCAGTTTACTCATATAAGCTCGCCTAATCACCTTTATGAAAAAGGGATATTTGGAATTAATTTTGCGGGTTAATTCAGGAGTAGCGAGAGGCCTTGGAAGCATAGGACCGTGAAAGTCCAGCTCAGAATGACTCGCTCCGCATGTTGGCTGTTTACTCCTCTCTGTCAGGCCAGCTTGAGCTTGAGCCAGATGTGGTTCTTCAGGGTCAGTATCCATGGAAACTACATACGGGGAGAACAGCTTCCATTTAGCTCTAAAACAAGGGATAGGGATAAAATCAGTCGACCTACTTCCCATGGCTACAAATAGAAATAGCAAAGCTACTCTGTTCCATAGCAGAGGCCTTTTTTTTTTTCATCTAATGATACCATATCAGTTTAGTGGCTTTAGCTTGTAAAAAGTTCACAAGCATTTTTGGAAAAGAGCTAACAAAAGAGAGTGATGCAAGAATATACGTGACCTCTAAAATGAAGAGTCACACCTTCAAACCCTCGCGGTGAGAAACTCGGACTTAGCTGAGAACAAGGTAAATGTGGCTCCATCCTCATTCTTTGACGGGGTGTGACGTCCTCCAGACGATCTGTTTCTACAACATCTTCTGCTTTTGGTGAGGGAAGTTCGCTCCCGAGGTATGATGTTTCACCCCTGCTCAAGGAATAATCTATCTCTGAAGCACTCTTATCGAATATTATTATGCGAAAAGTGGAGTTCTCTTTATATTTGAAAACTATGAAGTGACCATGACCAACGGAGTAATGCTCCATGAATTCCCGCCACCCTTTCCCCAACATAACCATGTCATGATTACGCTTTTCTAGTTCTATAGTCCAGGTCGAACCGTCAGGGACCTTAAGAAGCACCGAGTTTGAGAGATCCTTCCCACGTCTTCTCAAGAAATTCTTTGGAATTCCCTATTATGAAAAGGTTTACGGGTCCATCATAATAACTCATCATAGTCAAACCAAAGTGCAGAGAACAGGGGAAAAAAAAAATCTAATTCTGCAGCATGAATGAAAGATCAGTTTCCACAAGTGTACTCCGAAATAGTTGTGGATTGATTTGTAGTGATGGTGCTTCATTGGACAAGCCAGGCACCTTAGGAAAAGCCCATTACTTTTGTCATATCAACATCTGTAAGTTAACTCTGTGTATCCATGAAATTACTCTTCTTTTCCGAATAGCAACGTTCAAAGGATGTTGTGGAAACCTGAACCATGCACATAACACTATAGTCCGAGAACCCATATCGACCCAAATCGTAAAATATATATACAAAAAGTAAACTTCAGCAGAAGACATGGCAGCAGCCATGAGGCCCGCCATCACCATGGTTTAGGACAACTGGTCGCACGTCCTATGAAGACTTTCATATCATCGAAGTACGAAAAAGGAGAAATTTTGCTCGATCGACAGCCATGTTAGAGAATACCCTGTTCTTTATTTCTTCGGCTTGAAACGAAAAGTTCATTGCTCGTTCCAAACCAAACGCGCAGACCCATTTTCCAGGTTGATGGGTACACAGCACAGAGCAAGAGAAACTCTTAAAACAGAGAGCGAAGATTTGACCGACTCACGAGCTTCCCAGAGTCGAGCTCGCCGGAGAGTATGAACTTGAAGAAGCAACGGCTCCCACGGCGAGGAGGACCGGCCGCGGCCTCCCGCTCGACTGCTCCACCTTCTCTCCGGCGGCGGCGACGACCAGTACAAGAAGCCATACACGGCGGCGTCCCCTGAGACCTTACAAAAGAAGAAGATAAAGAAGAAGATGGATTTGGCTGTTCTTCTTCGGCACGTCACTGGTGGAGGTGGAGGGGCAGTGCGGAAACGAGCGACGCGTGGTTCGGCGACGGAGGGAGGAGAAATTATTGAGCGCTCGAGCCCATGCGCGCATCGACACGTGCACACGCTGGGCCCCACCCCCGGCTTCCTACCTACCTTCTCGTTTCTTTGACGGCTCCGTTACCCTCTCTCTCTCTCTCTCTCTCTCTGTGCTTGTTCTTCCTCCTCCGAGTCCCCGTGGCGTGCGACGCCAT
The DNA here is from genome assembly GCA_014182405.2 of Eucalyptus sideroxylon. NCBI lineage: Eukaryota > Viridiplantae > Streptophyta > Magnoliopsida > Myrtales > Myrtaceae > Eucalyptus > Eucalyptus sideroxylon. The sequence goes on along the minus strand of CM024554.2, from coordinate 27,324,518 downwards.
TGAATTTGCTTCATCCCCACAGAGTAATTTCGTCGATCGCCTGGTGGGCACATGCCGGTTCCATGACGAGTCGAGGACGGCGGAAGTGGAGGCAAAAGGGGTCTCGAACGGGCTGAGGCGTGAGAGCGAGCGGGCACGACGGACATGGAATGCCATGCCCCCGGCCTCCTTGTCGTCCGTCTCGAACCTCCCCCGTTGGGCGCTGGTTTTCGCACCATCTCCGGGCCCCTCGCCGGAGGCTTCGCCGCCGTGGAGAAACGGAAAAGGCGGAGTTGACGGAGTCGGAGTGGGCCCAACTGTGTACGCGTGGCAACTGATGGGTGGACTCCTGTGAGCGTTACGTGGCTTATCCTTATCCTTCGGTGGTGGTTGTTTCTTCGCGGTACGAATCAGTCCGGAAAAGACAATTTTATCATATACAAGACAAGACCGTTGTTGATCGGTTTCTTTTTTCTTTCTTTTTTTGGCTAAAACAAATCTTCTATCGCAGCAAAGTAGTTCAAATATTACGAGGAGAAACTAGAGCTTACATTTAAATGATAAATTAAAGAAGACTATGCTAACACTATACTTTTAACTTTAGAAGAGAGATTATTAAAAATGAAAGAATATGTGGTTCCTGAAAAGCCTATCTTGCAAGCTCACGAGCAACTTCATTAATAATTTGACAAGTCCACTTCAAACTCCATTCACTTCCAAACATCACTTTATAGATGTCAAAAGACTGAGCAGCTTTACATGCAAGAAGAAGTGTCGCAGCTTCCACTTCCATTGGCAAGTTCCATCTTCCTCGTCTTTCCCGCGCTTGGACAACAAAGCCTCCATCCGATTGTGCAATAATACCTATGGCCCCTTTGTTATCTTTCCATTGGCCATCTACATTAAATGTTAACTCTTGATTTGATGGGGTACTCCAAGAGTTTTGTCCTTACCCCAATAGAATTTGGTTCCTCAATGTTGTTGATCATTTGGAGCAATCCATTTAGCGATAAGTGCACTAGAGTTTATAAAATTTATTATAAAAGTGCAATCAAACGTTAAAATTTTAAAAGTGTGCAATCAAGTCATAAAATTTATCAAATTAGCATAATTAAGTCATTTCATTAACTTGTCCAACTTAACTAACAGATAATGCTTGTTGTATTTTTATTTTTTAATTTCTCTCTCCCATGTAACATTGTCATACTAAACACTAAGCATAAGACTAAAATGTTGTTTTAGTGAAATCATTATACATTAACCTAAATCTTATTTAAATTAGATTAAGACAAGGCTAAATGTTTAATAATAATAGAAGACCCACTAGGAGAACCTACGATGCCTCAGTGATGGATGGGGGTTTGGCAAGGCCGCAGGGATGGTTGGTGACCTTCATCAACCCAAGGCAACACCCCATGGGCCCTTACCCAGATTTGGGAGAGGGTCGGAGTCCTCTCTCATGTCATAGTTAGAGATTAAGCTTGTTAGATAACTTCAATTTTAGTAGATTTAATTAATTTATAAATTTACTTATCCAATTCATATAAAAAGGGATTACTTAATTAATTTGAATTGAGAAAATGATTTATAGTAGTTAGAATCTTACCAATCATACGGTTTCAGCCTATCAAATATGATCGTAGTTTTGTAATTGTACAAATATTCAATGATTGTCAAATAATTTTTTATTTTATTTATTTTTTGTAATAAAAAAAGGGCTATGACCCGAAGTTACAACGTTACTCTCCTAATAAAACATGATCCAATCTGATCCACTAATAATAAAGGAAATAAACTTATTGGTAGCCCATCTAAAACTTTTTATTTTAACTTTAACACCTAAGATTGTCAGCACTTAAAAATCAGTCCTCAAATTCCCAATATTCATTTCTTAGTCTTATCAAATTGTCGTAAATTCACATTAATCAGTGCATTCATTCCTCCGGTAGAATGGTGGGCCTCCAAATCAAGATTACTTTACATTGGAGAATAGTTCGTTTGGAAACACGTCACCTACAGGCAAGCGCTTATCCATGCAATTTTCTCTAAATATTGTTTTCATTTAGCCATAAACATATTGTTTTTTTTTTTTTTTAGTATTGGAGGAACCGGCTTGCAGCCGATAGCCGCGCCGTAAACCCCCAAGTGACACTTAAGCAGGAGGACCCACCACTCTTGAGTCACAATTAATACACCTAGCGCGTCCCCTTCGTTGAGGATCAGCAGAGTCTTATCCAGTGGAGCCACCGCGGCCGGTGGTGCCATAAACATATTGTTGATCACTTAAAAGGCGAGGAATGCAAAAAGGCTTTGCAAGAACTTTTTTTTTTTTTTTTTGCTGGAGGAATCGCCTCGGCCAGTAGCCATTGGCCAAAGCGTAAACCCTAGGTGCTACGTAAGCGGGAGGACTCACCACCCCCGGTAGCACACTTAAGTCGCCAAATAACTCCACCAGAGCCTTTACTTCGCAAAGGTTTCAAACTTCTCACCTCTCTCGCAAAGGTTTATTGAAACCTAGCCAGCGGAGTCACCACGGCCAGTGGTCAAGAACTGCTTTCTTTGTATTGTCACTTTCTTGCAAACATCTTTGGTTCAACACAAAACGCTAAGATGTTAGGAAAATGCACAAGATCTTGAGAGAATTACCAAAAATGTCGTAATGTATTTTAATTGTGTCAAATTAGTAATGAATATTTTTTATTATCAATTTAATCCGAAATCTTTTTGCATTTGTGTTGGCCAATTTTGACTAGTTGATGCTTACATGAACCTTTTTAAATAATATTTTTTGAATTTTTGAATTTTTTTGAATTTTTTTCTTTTATTTAACTTCTTCCCCTCCACTTAGAGTCGGTGAGGTTCATATCCGACTGAGTCAGCCGTAAATTTCGAAACCCTGGCTCTCTCTTCTTTCCCGATTTCTTTCTCAATTTTTCCCTCTTTAGACAACTTTAATTTGGGGAAAATGAAATTTGGAACCAAAATGCCCTTATGCAAAAGTAACAGATGAGAACATGTTATCACTTACAAATGCCTCATTACACCCAACGAGATATCATCTCATCCTGCATCATGTCATCACTTTGCTTAGAGAAAGTTGTTCATTCTAGTTATGATCTAATATTTTACTCACAAAAGCTACATGGAAGATTAATTTTTTTTTTTTACTTATGATGACTTCTAAATACACATTCAATTGCCTAATTTTTATTAAATAATTTGAGCTAAATGATAGTTCAAAGTTGATAATTAAATTTCAATCTAATTATCTAGTTTTTTTTTTTTTGGTAAAGGGTAAATATATATTAACTTTTGAACCAAGGAGCTACACAAATGTATAGCAAAAGACCCTGGCACCAAGGCTTACACTCTGAAGACAACCAGTCAAGAGAGTGGAAGAATGCCGGGGAAGGGGGGGGGGGAAGGAGTTGTAGAAAGAGGAACGAAAGAACAACAGCTAGAACTAGGCTAAATAGCAGCCAAAAAAGAAGAGAAGGGGAAAGACGAAGGCACCCGCGCAGGGGAGAAGGAATACAACCAGAAAACTAAAAAACAGCGAGCTAGGGACACCATGAAAGCATCCAAAGCTGACGACCGAACACCGCATCACGCAAGGGGAATATCTTGGAAGCACGGGAGATAGCCAACAACCAGTGTTGAGCAAAAAGCGAATAGCCAACGAATGGGAACCCTTCGGGAGGAAAAGCGGAGAAGGAGGGAGGGTGTTCTTAGAAAAATTGCCAAGATGAATTGCAAAGAAAACCAACTAGAATCCTGGAGGCACTGACCAGTAAAAGGTAACGCCTTAGTCAAAGATCAAGGGATGGATACCCCAACTGAGTTGTAGTCTTCTATTACAGGTCGTATCCGGGACCTTCGAAAAAGTAAAGGCTCTATCTTTGATAGCCTTGCGAAGATGTTCCTTTAAAGCCGGGAGGAATAAGGTTTAGTTGCGGAAGATGATGTTATTCCTCTCCTTCCAAATAAGGTAGCATAAGGCGGCAAAGCCAAACCGGCCATCGATTGATAGAAGCTAGTGTCGGAGAGATGCTTGATAACCCAATCTAAGTTATCCTTCCACGTAGAATTTTGCCATGGCAGATTACATTTATTCGCCCAAAACACACCAAGTCTACCCGTAACCGAACATTCGAAGAACAAATGATCAACAGAGTCGGGTATAGAGGAATAGAACACACATGAGGATACTGGAATACTCCCATAAGCAAACAGAATTACCTGGGTTGGTAATCGGTTGCAAGTGATCAACCATAAGTGGGTTTGATAATCGGGGGGGAGAGAAGAATTCCAAATGAATCTCGACCAAGGCACAAGCTGGCCCCTCGCCCTTAGAAGCGTCCAAGCGAAACCGTCGTAAACATCCTTGAAGAATGGCCCAACCATAGGAGTTGGTCATCATTGTCGTTAAGGTTTGGGAGAGGATCATCCCAACCCATAATGGCTGCCGAGACTGCAGAGGGAAGGGGGAGGGCAGTAATACCAGCAGCAATAGAAGCAAGCCAAGGGATGCCAAAACAGTATATGTTCCGATCTGTGAAAAGCTTATAGAGCGGCTCCTGGTGATGCTAATGATTGAACCAAAAGGATGTAGATAATCCCCGGGATGCTAATTATCTAGTTGATCTTGATAAAAATTTAAAAAACATAATGGACCAAATTATGGAAAAGGTTAATATGTTAGAAGCATGATCAAAATTTAAGCATGTTTATATTTGGATCATATCTAGATATTAACAAAACATAAGCACAAAAAGGGGGAAAAAGAAGAAGAGGGAACTTCTTATTGTACATCTACCAGAACTAGATACTTAATATCAATTAAACATTTATTCTCATAGCACGTGGATTAAAACTTTAAAATATGCTTAAAACTTTCCTCCAAAATAATTTGTGAATTTGAAAGTGAAAGAGATGTAACTAGATTTTCAATCCTAATCTTGCAATTCGAATTGCAATTCGAATTAAAATATGAAAGTTCCAAAAGAAAGCACAAAATAAGCAATATTAACTTTAGAAACCTACAAACTTAATTGGGAAAAACACTCATAAGGTCAAGATCGGCTAAATAATTAGATTGGAATTTAATTTTCAGCATTGAAATATAGATTAGCTCAAACTATTTGAATTAAAAAAAAAAAAAAAGGTAATTGATTGTGAATTCATGGGCTGTCATAAATAGAAATTTATAATCTTCTATTTAGATTTAAAGATAAAAAATATGAGGTCATAAATTAAAATTAACAACCTTCTATAAGCAAAGTGATAACAAAAGATAAGATGACGTCTTGCTAGCTATAATGGAGCATTTATATTATGAAATGGATTAAAGAAATGATAGAAATAAAGTCATTTCTGTTTTTTTTTTTTTTTTTTTTGGTGACCCAGGGAACCCACACACCGTACCAACATGGACAGCCCGAAAGGCCCGGGGTAACGGGGGGTAAACTCTGGGGGCAACATGTGCTAGCCACCACACACGTGCCATCGGGTAAGTCATCCTGCAATGCCTGGTAAATTGAACTCCTCCCTTTGCATTAGGGGGAGAAGCTCACCGCCAGCAGCGCCACCCATGTCATTTTTGTTGAATAGCCTAATAAATAAAAAAATAGAGAGAGAATATCTCGGTCAATTATTGGTCTACTGGCCTACTGTGTTTATCTTGCCCTCCTCGGTCATTAACCAAATTGAACATATTTTCCGGCAATTTCTTTAGAGAGGCCTCAACCTAGGAACTGGGGAGAGAAGAATTCCAAATGAATCTCAACCAAGGCACAAGCTGGCCCCTCGCCCTTAGAAGCGTCCAAGCAGAAACCGTCGTAAACATCCTTGAAGAATGGCCCAACCATAGGAGTTGGTCATCATTGTCGTTAAGGTTTGGGAGAGGATCATCCCAACCCATAATGGCTGCCGAGACTGCAGAGGGAAGGGGGAGGGCAGTAATACCAGCAGCAATAGAAGCAAGCCAAGGGATGCCAAAACAGTATATGTTCCGATCTGTGAAAAGCTTATAGAGCGGCTCCTGGTGATGCTAATGATTGAACCAAAAGGATGTAGATAATCCCCCGGGGATGCTAATTATCTAGTTGATCTTGATAAAAAATTTAAAAAACATAATGGACCAAATTATGGAAAAGGTTAATATGTTAGAAGCATGATCAAAATTTAAGCATGTTTATATTTGGATCATATCTAGATATTAACAAAACATAAGCACAAAAAGGGGGAAAAAGAAGAAGAGGGAACTTCTTATTGTACATCTACCAGGAACTAGATACTTAATATCAATTAAACATTTATTCTCATAGCACGTGGATTAAAACTTTAAAATATGCTTAAAACTTTCCTCCAAAATAATTTGTGAATTTGAAAGTGAAAGAGATGTAACTAGATTTTCAATCCTAATCTTGCAATTCGAATTAAAATATGAAAGTTCCAAAAGAAAGCACAAAATAAGCAATATTAACTTTAGAAACCTACAAACTTAATTGGGAAAAACACTCATAAGGTCAAGATCGGCTAAATAATTAGATTGGAATTTAATTTTCAGCATTGAAATATAGATTAGCTCAAACTATTTGAATTAAAAAAAAAAAAAGGTAATTGATTGTGAATTCATGGGCTGTCATAATTAGAAATTTATAATCTTCTATTTAGATTTAAAGATAAAAAATATGAGGTCATAAATTAAAATTAACAACCTTCTATAAGCAAAGTGATAACAAAAGATAAGATGACGTCTTGCTAGCTATAATGGAGCATTTATATTATGAAATGGATTAAAGAAATGATAGAAATAAAGTCATTTTTGTTTTTTTTTTTTTGGTGACCCAGGGAACCTGCACACCGTACCAACATGGACAGCCCGAAAGGCCCGGGGTAACGGGGGGTAAACCCTGGGGGCAACATGTGCTAACCACACACGTGCCATCGGGTAAGTCATCCTGCGATGCCTGGTAAATTGAACTCCTCCCTTTGCATTAGGGGGAGAAGCGCCGCCGCGCAGCGCCACCCATGTCATTTTTGTTGAATAGCCTAATAAATAAATAAATAGAGAGAGAATATCTCGGTCAATTATTGGTCTACTGGCCTACTGTGTTTATCTTGCCCTCCTCGGTCATTAACCAAATTGAACATATTTTCCGGCAATTTCTTTAGAGAGGCCTCAACCTAGGAACTGGGGAGAGAAGAATTCCAAATGAATCTCGACCAAGGCACAAGCTGGCCCCTCGCCCTTAGAAGCGTCCAAGCGAAAACCGTCGTAAACATCCTTGAAGAATGGCCCAACCATAGGAGTTGGTCATCATTGTCGTTAAGGTTTGGGAGAGGATCATCCCAACCCATAATGGCTGCCGAGACTGCGAGAGGGAAGGGGGAGGGCAGTAATACCAGCAGCAATAGAAGCAAGCCAAGGGATGCCAAAACAGTATATGTTCCGATCTGTGAAAAGCTTATAGAGCGGCTCCTGGTGATGCTAATGATTGAACCAAAAGGATGTAGATAATCCCCCGGGGATGCTAATTATCTAGTTGATCTTGATAAAAAATTTAAAAAACATAATGGACCAAATTATGGAAAAGGTTAATATGTTAGAAGCATGATCAAAATTTAAGCATGTTTATATTTGGATCATATCTAGATATTAACAAAACATAAGCACAAAAAGGGGGAAAAAGAAGAAGAGGGAACTTCTTATTGTACATCTACCAGAACTAGATACTTAATATCAATTAAACATTTATTCTCATAGCACGTGGATTAAAACTTTAAAATATGCTTAAAACTTTCCTCCAAAATAATTTGTGAATTTGAAAGTGAAAGAGATGTAACTAGATTTTCAATCCTAATCTTGCAATTCGAATTGCAATTCGAATTAAAATATGAAAGTTCCAAAAGAAAGCACAAAATAAGCAATATTAACTTTAGAAACCTACAAACTTAATTGGGAAAAACACTCATAAGGTCAAGATCGGCTAAATAATTAGATTGGAATTTAATTTTCAGCATTGAAATATAGATTAGCTCAAACTATTTGAATTAAAAAAAAAAAAAAAAAGGTAATTGATTGTGAATTCATGGGCTGTCATAAATAGAAATTTATAATCTTCTATTTAGATTTAAAGATAAAAACTATGAGGTCATAAATTAAAATTAACAACCTTCTATAAGCAAAGTGATAACAAAAGATACGATGATGTCTTGCTAGCTATAATGGAGCATTTATATTATGAAATGGATTAAAGAAATGATAGAAATAAAGTCATTTCTGTTTTTTTTTTTTTTGGTGACCCGGGGAACCCGCACACCGTACCAACATGGACAACCCGAAAGGCCCGGGGTAATGGGGGGTAAACCCTGGGGGCAACATGTGCTAGCCACCACACACGTGCCATCGGGTAAGTCATCCTGCGATGCCTGGTAAATTGAACTCCTCCCTTTGCATTAGGGGGAGAAGCTCGCCGCCAGCAGCGCCACCCATGTCATTTTTGTTGAATAGCCTAATAAATAAAAAAATAGAGAGAGAATATCTTGGTCAACTATTGGTCTACTGGCCTACTGTGTTTATCTTGCCCTCCTCGGTCATTAACCAAATTGAACAGATTTTCCGGCAATTTCTTTAGAGAGGCCTCAACCTAGGAACTGGGGAACAAAGGTTGCTTGGGAAGAAGTTTGCCTACCCAAGGAGGAAGGTGGGTTGGGTATCCGTTCACTTTGGATAAGCAACGTTGCTGTTATGATCAAACACCTTTGGCTCCTCTTTACTGATAAGGAATCACTTTGGTGTAAATGGATTCATTCAAATTTCTTGAAGCGCAAAAACTTATGGATTGCCCCAAGACCTACCTTATGCTTTTGGGCATGGAAGAAGTTACTTGGCCTCCGTGATCTTATTCATAATCATTTTAAGTGGCGTATTGGAAATGGTCTTTTGGTTTCCTTTTGGTTCGATTATTGGCACTCTCATGGACCTCTCTATAAACTCTTCTTTGACTATGAAATTTATTGCTTTGGAATTCCTCGTCTCGCATCTGTTGCGGCTGCCTTAATAGCATTGCCTCTACCCTCTGCTGTTGCAACCTCCATTGTGGGTAGGGATGATCCTTTGCCGAGCCTCAATGAGGCTAATGACCACCTCCTTTGGACTGACCATTCTTTAGGAGTCCTCTCTACTGCTTCGGCTTGGAGCTTGCTAAGGTTGAGGGGTCCTAAGGTTTCTTGGTTGAGACTTGTGTGGAACTCCTCCCTTATTCTTTGGTACCAGTCCCACCTTTGGCTGATAGCTCGCAATCGCTTGCCTACTTAGGTATTGTTGCTAGCTTATCAAAGAATACCGAATGCTTCTTGTGCATTCTACTTGGCTAGGCCGGATTCGGTGGACCACCTTTTCTTTGATTGCCCTATTACTGGCAACCTTGCCTCTTTTTGGGCGGCCAATTGTAACTTACCCTAGCGTAATCAATTTTCGAAGGAAAATCTCCAATGGGTTATTGATCACCTTTCGGATGCTACTTTCCACCATTCTCTGGCTCACTTTGCTTTTGGTGCCTTATGTTATCTCATTTGGAAAGAGAGGAATAACATTCTATTTCGCAATCAAAGGTTATCTTTCTCGGCGTTAAAAGAGCACCTCCGTAAAGCCATAGCCATTAAAGACAAGGCTTCTACATTCTCCAAGGTCCTGGATATTCCCCGTAATAGGAGACTTCAATTGAGCTGGGGCCTCCACCCTTCCTTATTTAATTGAGTATGTCTTCTGTGGATTTGGTTTTACTGCTGCTAGACTTCTCAAGGCTTTCATTGTGCCTCCCCTTGTGGCTAAAGGGGTGCCTTAGTGTCCTCCTTCCCGGCGCTCCGCCTAGCTGAGCCTCTTGGGTCCATTGTGCTGACCTGTTTTTTTGTAGTTTCTTTCCTTGTGCGGGCCACAGTTGTTTGTGTGCTCTTCTCAGTTTCTTTTCTTGTTTGCTGGCCTCCTTGTTGCCCTTCCACTGCTAGTGGTCCCCGTGCTCTGTATCCTCGCCGCAACTTCTTTTTTCTTTTCTCCCCCCGGCACCCCTCCACTTATTGCGTTTATCTCTTTGAGTGCAAGCTGGTGCCGGGGCTTCCCTTGCTATACAGTTATATAGCATTTTGCAATAATTAATATATCTCTTACCTTTACAAAAAAAAAAAAAAAAATCTCAATCAATTAACTAAAACGATAAGTGCACTGGCCGAAATGGAGGAGGAATTGACATCGCCTCTATCGCATTGTGTAAATATTCAAAATATATATCATTTTTCTCCACAACACTAATATAATTCAAGCATTTTTTTATATCAAAAATGGGGTTTTTTTTTTTTTTTTACATCAAAAATGGGTTTAGAAACTGTTCTTTAAAAAAATTAGTTACTCTGATATGATTTTATATAAAATTTATTCATATGTGATTACTAGAGTGGCAATTTGTGTCGTTTGATCATTTTTTCCCTTCACGACGTGTATTCGAATCAATAATCCCATAATTGCCATATATGGGCAGATATCCTGTTTGTCTTAATTTGTGGGTAACTACATCAACATAAACCAAAGTTCCCATATATATTGTACCCGACAGTGGAGTTCCGATTCCATTGACCATAGACGTCACAATAATTCTTTTTGTTAGACGAGAAGATTAGATCGAAATTAAGGAAGAAAAGAAAAGTTAATCAAGTGGTTATTGATTGTTAAAGTTAATAATCTCATGATGTAATCATGATATAAATAATGAGATAAAGGGTATGTTCTCTGTAGTACACGATTGCACGAACTAACAAAACCAGAATAGACATTGTGAATATTTGCTTTACAAAAAGAGAATATTTCCTCACCTTGGCTGAGCAAGGTCAACCTCGCCTAGATCCGGTGAGGCCGAGCTCGCCTAGTCTAGCCCTAGTGAGGCCGAGGCTTGGGCCGACGAGGACCGAGAAAGTGGAACTGCTTGGCGTTGCATATTCGAACTCATTAAAGCTCGATTCGCATCATTATGCTTGATAAAAGGAATGAGAGAAGCTCCAATAGAAAAATATTGGAAAGGAAAAATACTTCGAAGATTAACCTATTCCCATGCAATAGTTAGGAATTCTTGACGGTATCGAATTGGAACAACTTGTTCTTCTTGAATACGCTGATTCAACGCTAAAGAATTTCCCGCCACTATCATATAGTATTCATCTCTACTTGGTGATAAATAAAGCATCCGTACTTTTTTGATTTTGATCTCTCAGAGATTTCATAAAATGGGCTTTCTAGAGACCCCCCGACCAATTCTCGCATGAATTGCTAAAGATCCAATAAATCCAACATTGATTCCTTCAATCGCCGTGGCTCGATGTCTCCGGGGGGCTATCTTTTTCGGGCTTCTTAACTGAACTGAATACGTAAGAAGAAAAGAGAAGAAAAAAGAAGAGAGAAAATTTGATTCTAGAAATTGTTTCCAAGAACAGGAAGCTTACTTTTTGTTTCCAGGAACAAAAGTTTTACCAACCATGTTTGTATTCTTTTTTCGTTCCTCGGAACAAAAAAACAGAAAATTTTGTTCTGAGGAACAAAAATAGATTTTACCGAACAACCCCTAAATGACATGTCACTCCTAAAAGAAAATGCTTTGGATTGCTGCTTAATTGAGATCAATGACTTTCAGGAACCTCTCAAGGGTGTTGATCAAAACTCCTAACCCAGCAAATTAGCTTGTCTGAGAGTACGATCCCGAAGAATATGATCCTGAAGAAGTGAGGGCTACTATTTCGAGGAGTCTCCTGCTCGGCAACAGCTTCGTATTCTCTCCGGGAACGAAGAGGACGAGGACAAGCCATAATATTTGAAGGACAAAATATATGAAAGGAGAAATACTCCATGAACATACATCAGAGCATTATGTCTTCACTGTCTTGTAGATCCACTGGTCAGGTTGAGCCGCTGCGCAAAACCATAGAGATCACTGATTTGGGAGGCTCTTTCCAAACAAGGTAGTCATAGAATTGAAACTAGCACAAAAAGGAAGAAAGGAGAACAAAAAGCAGATAAGAGTGCCTTTCATTGATTCGCTGCTGCGCTGCTTAATATAAGGAGGAATCATTAGGAACCCCTGATTTCATTTCGATGCTGCAATGGCCTCAGGTAATACTTCCGATGCTCATCTCGATTAACATGAATCAGGTCATTACCAGCGCCTCTCAGAATGGAGACTTTGAACACTTGTCTCATCCCTATTGATGAGTTCAAACAAGCAGACGTTTCCGGCACGCAGATCAGTTTCTCTTGCGAACGCATGCCAACCAGCTGAGAAATAGACCTTGTTTTTATGCGTATACCTTAAGAGCTTCACCGGCCACAATCTATCTGAAAACCTGAGAGTCGCCATTTCCTTGTTTTCTTGAATATATTGCTGGGAAAATTGAAGTGGAACATACTGCACATTCGTACATGCATGAACAAACCACTGTATGTTAAAAGGACATCTCATAAGAATACACTCGCGTGAAAAAAAAAGAAGCACATGAGGCATATTCTTGCCGATAATTGCTAGTTCAAGAGTTTTAATCAACAGCATTAAGGGGCTTATGAAAGTTATCGATCTTAACCTGCAATCAAAAGCATTATTAAAGAAGTGACTATCCATCAATAGCTATTTTCAGTTAGTTTACCATTAAAGTGACGGTCCATCCTTTCACTTGGATAGTGAATAGAGCAGCTTGTGGGGCATCCCAGTAAAGGACAGTCCCGACCCAGTTACAGTCTTTACTTATTCATCTTTTTATGGTTCCACGTTACTCCATCATTAGGTTTCTCCATGGACACTCTAAGAAATATATTATGTCATCTAAGTTTCCAATACAAACCAAATCAACTTGGGAAAACACAATATCGAGGCATGATTTATAGCAATTGAAATTGAACTCGAGATATGCCAGTTGTGGACTAGGCTTCAGATCTTACCATTTGTCTCTTATGATAAAGCCGTATCACCACTTTGAAGAAGGGATGCTCCGACTCAAATTCACTGGCTACTTCAGGTGTGGTGGGGGGCTTTGGAGGTGTAGGACCACGAATAACCAGCTCATGATGATTCACTCTGCGTTTGGACAGTTTGTTCCTGCGATGAACTGAGAATAAAAGGACTTTAGTGTGAGCGTTTCTTCAATTGACCTAGATTGGAAGTTATGATTACCATGAAATGAAAAATTCAGACAATTTGACATGAGTGCTCTTCACATTGGAAGAGACAAATCAACTACAATGCCACCTCAATTATTACAATACTAATCGACACACAAAGTTCTTATAAAAACGTACAGGTATATTTTAAAATGACATAGAGGCACAACAACGAAATAAGGGAGGCATAATTATAAACCCAGAATGCAAGTCATGCGATAAACAGCCTAAAGTAACACCTCAAGTACTCATTTTTAACAATGTAAATCAAGTCCTCACCACTCAAAATGGAGACTTCGAAAACAATATCATCCCTATCAATTAGCTCGAACATGCAGACATCTCCTATGCGCAGATGAGTCTCTCTTGCAAATGCATGCCAACCAGCAGAAAAGAACAGACGCAAAGCCCCTCTGACATGTCCGTTGCTCCCGCCAAGCCTCACTGACCATGATCTGTTGGCATGCCTTAGAGTTGCTCTTTGCTTTTCCAGCTTATGCTGCTTGATGAATCCACCTGGAATACTCTGCACTTGCACATGTTTGAACAACCAAGACATGAAATTATTTAAGTGGAATGAGAAATCCCAGGAATGAGTATTGTTGTAGTAATCCATTGTATTATATCATAAACACGATATGGATAGGCGAAAAAAATCTCAAATAGGTGGACATCACAGTTAATGTGATCATGGCATTGTAGGTACTAGCAATCATAATTGAACTATACCCGTGATGAGCTCAAGACTTACCAGTTTACTCATATAAGATCGCCTAATCACCTTTTTGAAAAAGGGATATTCGGAATTAATTTTGCGGGTTAGTTCAGGAGTAGTGAGAGGCCTTGGAAGCATAGGACCGTGAAAATCCAGCTCAGAATGACTCGCTCCGCATGTTGGCTGTTTACTCCTATCTGTCAGGCCAGCTTGCGCTTGAGACAGATGTGGCTCTTCAGGGTCCGTATCCATGGGAACTACATACGGAGGAGACCAGATTCCTATTAGCTCCAAAACAAAGGATAGCGATAAATTCAATCGACCTACTTCCCATTGCTACAAATAGAAAAGGCAAAGCTACTCTGTTCCATAGCAGAGGCCTTTTTTTTCATCTAATGATTCCATAACAGAGGCCTTTTTAGCGGCTTTAGATTATGAAAAGTTCACAAGTATTTTTGGAAAAGAACTAACAAAAGAGAGTGATGCAAGAATATACGTGACTTCTAAAATGAAGAGTCACACCTTCAGACCCTCGCGGTGAGTAGCTCGGACCTAGCTGAGAACAAGGTAAATGTGGCTCCATCCTCATTCTTTGATGGGGTGTGACATCCTCCAGAAGATCTGTTTCTACAACATCTTCTGCTTCTGGCGAGAAAAGTTCACTCCCAAGGTATGATGTTTTGCCCCTGCTCGAGGAATAATCTATCTCTGAAGCACTCTTATCGAATATTATTACATGAAAAGTGGAGTTCTCTTTATATTTGAAAACTATGAAGTGACCATAACCAATGGAGTAATGCTCCATGAATTCCCGCCACCCTTTCCCCAACAAAACCATGTCATGGTTACGCTTTTCTAGTTCTATAGTCCAGGTTGAACTGTCAGGAACCTTGAGAAGCACCGAGTTTGAGAGATCCTTCCCACATCTTCTCAAGAAATTCTTTGGAATTCCCTGTTACAAAAAGTTTACAGGTCCATCATAATAACTCATCATAGTCAAACCAAAGTGCAGAGAATAGGAAAAAAAAAAAAAAAAAAACTAAGAAATTTTAAATTCTGGTACATGAATGAAAGATGAATTTCCACAAGTGTACACCGAAATAGTTGTGGATGGATTTGTAGTGATAGTTGCTTCATTGGACAAACCAGGCACCGTAGGAAAAGCCCATTACTTTTGTCATATCAACATCTGTAAGTTAACTCTGTGTATCCATGAAATTACTCTTCTTTTCCGAATAGCAACGTTCAAAGGATGTTGTGGAAACCTGAACCATGCACATTACACTATATTCCAAAAACTCATTTCGACCCGAATCGTAAAATAAATATATAAAAAAGAAAAATTTAGCAGAAGAAACGTAGGCAGCGAAGAGGACATGAGGCCCACCATCACCCATAGTTCAGGACAACCGGACGAACATCCGATGAAAACGTTCATATCATCGAAGTACGAAAAAGGAGAAATTTTGCTCGATCAACAGCCATATTAGAAGATACCCAGTTGTTCTTTTTAAGTTGGAAGTGAAAAGTTCATCGTTCATTCCAAACCAAACGCGCAGGCCCGTTTTCCAGGTTGATGGGTACACAGCACAGAGCGCGAGAAACTCTTAAAACAGAGTGCGAAGATTTGACCGACTCACGAGCTTCCCAGAGTCGAGCGCGCCGGAGAGTATGAACTTGAAGAAGCAACGGCTCCCACGACGGGGAGGAGGACCGGTCGGAACCTCCCGCTCGACTGCTCCACCTTCTCTCCCGCGACGACGGCTACAAGAAGCCATGGACGGCGGCGTCCCCTGACTCCTTACAGCAGAAGGAGAAGAAGAAACGAGCGACGCTTGGTTCGACGGAGGGGAGAGAAAATATTGGGCGCTCGAGCCCATTCGCGAATCGACACGTGTACGCGCTGGGCCCCACCCCCCGGCTTCCGTCGGGGCTGCCGTCTCGTTTCCTTTGACGGCTCCGTTACCCTCTCTCTCTCTCTCTCTCCCTCTCTGTTGGGGGCTTGTTTCGCACCATCTTCGGGCCCCTCGCCGGAGGCTCCGCCGTCGGTGGTGGCGGCGGCCGCCGCCATCTCTCTCTCTCTCTCCCCTGGGTCCGGCGATCCGCGGTAGCGAGGAGGAAGAGAGGGGGGGGGGAGAGTAACGGGAGCCGTGAAGAAACGGAAAACGCCGAGTTGACGGAGTCAGAGTGGGACCCACCGTGGACACGTGGTAACTGATGAGTGGACTGTTGTGAGTCTTACGTGGCTTGTCCTGCTGCAGTTATTTCTTCGCGGTACGAAGCAGCCCGGAAAAGACATTTTATGATATGCGAGACCTTTGTTGATCATTTTTATCTTTTTTTCTTTTTGGATAAAACAAACCTTCCATCGCGTCAAAATAGTTCAAATATTACGAGGAAAAATCAGAGCTTACATCAAGATAATTACAGAAGACTCCACTAACACCAAAATTTTAACACTAGAAGGGAGATCATTAAAAAGGAAAGAATATGCAGTTCCTAACTAATGAAAAGCCCATTTTTAAGCTCATAAGTAGCTTCATTACTAATTCAATTAGTCCACTTCAAACTCCATCCTACATTTTTTTTTTTTTTTGGTCATACCATACTGGGTCATAATGAGAGTCCAAGACGAAAGAATGAGGACACTAAGGGCAAAGGCCATTTCGTTAAATAGTATCAATTAACACCTTACAGTCATTTTCAAACACTGCTTTGTGGATGCAAAGAGACTAAGTAGCTTTGCATGCGAGAAGAAGAGCAGCGGCTTCCACTTTCACTAGTGAGTTCCATCTTCCTTGTCTTGTCCAAGCTTGGACAACAAAGCCTCTATCCGATCGCGCAATAATACCTATGGCCCTATTGTTTCCTTTCCACATGCCATCTACATTAAATTTTAACGCTTGATTTGATGGAGTAATCCAACGTTTATCCTTACCCCAATAGAATTTAGTTCGTCAACCGTTGTTGATCATTTGGAGTGATCCATTTAAGGGTAAGTGCACTAGAGTTTTTAAGATTTATCATGAAGGTACAATTGAACGCTAAAACTTTAAAAATGTGCAATTAAGTCTTAAAATTTAGCAAATTGACACAATCAAGTCATTTCATTAATTTCGTCCAACTTAACTAATAGATAATACTTGTTATATTTTTTTATTTTTTTTATTTTCTCCCTCTCATGTAGCATTGACATACTAAACATTAAGCATAGGACTAAAATGTCATTTTAGTGAAATCATAATGCATTAATCTAAATCTTAGTTAAGCTAGATTAAAACACAGCTAAGTATTTGATAATAATAATAAATAAATAAAAAACCCACTAGGGGAGAACCTACGATGCCTTTGTGATGGATGAAGGTTGGCAAGGCCTCAAGGATAGTTGGCGATCTTCATCAACCAAAGGCGAGACCTTATACGCACTTGCCCAGATTTGGGAGAGGGTTGCAGCCCTCTCCCATGTCATAGTTAGAAATTAAGCTTGTTAGATAACTTTAATTAGCATTAATTAAGTAGATTTAATTAAGTTACAAATTTACTTATTCAATACGCAAAAAAAGGGATTACTTAATTCATGCAAATTAAGAAAAGTGATTGATAGTAGTTAGAATCTTAACAATTATACGATTCCAGCCTATCAAACACGATTGTAGTTTTGTAATTGGAAAGAAATTACAAATATTCAATGATTGTCAAACAATTTTTATTTTATTTATTTTTTGTAATAAAAAAGGGCCATGGGCCGAAATTACACTGTTACTTTCCTAATAAAGCAGGATCCAATTTGATCCGTTAATAATAAAGGAAGCAAAATTATTGGTGGCCTATTTAAAATTTTTTATTTTAACACTTAAGATTGTGAGCACTTAAAAATCAATCCTTAAATTCCCAATATAGATTTCTCAGTCTTAACAAATTGGCATAAATGCGCATAAATCAATGCATTCACGTAGATTGAGAAAAGTACTAAAAATTTTATAAATATATTGTATTGGTATCAATTCAGTATTAAATATTTCAATTGGACCATTTGTAGTTCTAAACCTTTTACATTTGTACTAATTCAGTCTTGAATTTATCAATTTGACCAATTTAATTTTAAACATTTTCGCATTGGTACCAATTTAATCTATTCGGCCACTTTTAGCCGGCCGGTGCTAACATGGACACTGGGCAATGCAACTTTTAAATAATTTTTTATTTTTTTTATTTTTTATTAATTTTTTATTTTCTTTTTCTTTCCCCTTCTTCTTCCTCCTTGAACTTTCTTGCAGTGGTCGGCGAGCCTTCGGAAGCCCTCGATCTTCTTGCAGCGGTTGGTGAGCCTTCGAAAGCCCGCGTTGGAGATCAACGAGGTTCACAGCCCTCGCCCAAGCCCGCGAGTGAGGTGGCTTCGCCCAAATATGGGTGAGGCCAACCTTACCCTAGCCTTGGATGAAGGCTGCCATGGCCTCGCCAGCCACTGGGGAGGCGGCCTTTGCCTATGGCAAGGCCAGGGCAAGGCTGGCCTCATCCAAATTTGGGCGAACTTGCTTCACCCGCAACCTTGGGCAAAGCCGGTGAGGGCCACGACCCTCGCCAACGGTCGATGAGGGCTTTGCGGCCCTCACCGGCTGCTGCGAGAAAGTCCAAGGAGGAAGAAGAAGGAAAAAAAGAAAGGAAAAAAAAAATGAAAATGAAAAAAAAAAAAATTCAAAAGTTATTTAAAATTAGCGCGTTAACGTTCGGTCATTGTCCTTCGTCCATGTCAATGCTAGCCAATCAAAATTGGCCGGATAGACTGAATTGATATCAATGTAAAAACATTTATGACTAAATTGATCCAATTAAAATGTTTAAGACTGAATTAGTACCAATGTAAAAAAATTTAAGATTGAATATGTACTAATGTGAAAAGGTTTATGACTAAATTGGTCCAATTGAAAGATTTAGAACTAAATTGGTATAAATACAATAGATTTAGGATTTTTTTGATATTTTTCCCCATGTAGATCATACAAGGCTCCTCCAGTAGAATGGTGAGCCTCCAAATCAAGATTACTTTAAATTGAAGAATGGTTAGTTTAGAAGCACGTCACGTATAAGCAAGTGCTTATCCATGCAACTTTCTCAAAACATATTGTTGTTTTTTTTTTTTTTTTTGTTGCTGGAGGAACCAGCTTGCAGCCGACAGCCGCGCCGTAAAACCCCCATGTGACACTTAAGCAGGAGGACCCACCACCCCTGAGTCACACTTAATATACCTAGCGCCTCCCCTGGGTTTTGAACCCTTCACCTCTTCGTTGAGGATCAGCAGAGCCTTAACCAGTGGAGTCACTGTGGTCAGTGGTTTTCTCAAAACATATTGTTGATCGCTTAAAAGGCGAGGAATGCAAACAGTTTATGCAAGAACTACTTTCTTTGTATTGTCACTTTCTTGCAAACATCTTTGGTTCAACATGAAATGTTAAGATGTTACGGAAATGCATAAGAGCTAGAGAGAATTACCAAAAATTCGTAAATATATTGCAATTGTGCATAAATATATTTTATTGTCAATTCAATCCTAAACTCTTTTGCATTTGCACTGGCCAATTTTGATTGGGCGGCGCTGACATGGTTACTTTTAAATAATATTTTTTTTTTCATTTTTTCCTTTTTTCTTTTTGTTTCTTTAATTTCTTCCCCGCCATTTAGAACCGGTGAGGGTCATATCCGACTGAATCAGGCCTAAATTTCAAAACCCTAGCTCGCTCTTCTTTCTCAATTTCTTTCTCAATTTTCCCCTCCTTTCGGACAACTTTGACTCGGGAAAAATGATTTTTGGAACCAAATTTCCCCATGCAAAAGTAACAAATGAGCACATGGTTATCACTTATAAATGCCCCATTACACCCAATAAGATATTATCTCATCGCGCATCATGTTATCACTTTGCTTAGAGAAAGTTGTTCATTCTAATTATGGTCTTATATTTTACTCACAAAAGCTACATGGAAAATTTCATTTAATTTATTTATGACAGTTTTTGAATACACGTTCAATTGCCTAATTTTTATCAAATAGTTTGAGCTAAACTATATTTCAAAGTTGAAAATTAACTTTCAATCTAATTATCTAGTTTTTTTTTTTTTTGACCTAGGAAACGCCGTATAGCCGGTAGTTGGCGGCGTAAACCCGGGCCCACCTCCCCTGGACCACAGGTGAGTCGCACAAACAACCACGGGGATTCTTTCGGAAGAGGGATTGAGCGTAAACCACGTGACCACCAATGAAGTGGGTTCTAATTATCTAGTTGATATTGATAAAAAATGAAAAAAAAAAATAATGGATCAAAATATGGAAAATGTTAATATGTTAGAAACATGATCAAATGTTAAACATGTTTATATTTGGATCATATCTAGATATTAACAACAGATAAACGCAAAAAGGGAAAAAAAGAGGGAACTTCTTATTGTACTTCTACCACATGAAAAAGATAATTAATGTCAATTATTGATTTATTCTCACAGAAAGTGGATCGAAACTTCAAAATATGATTAAAAATTTCCTCTAAAAAAGTTGTGAATTTGAAAGTGGAAGAGATGTAACTAGATTTTCAATCCACATCTTGCAATTTCAATTAAAATGTGAAAAAAGAAATTACAAAATAACCAATATTAACTTTAAAAACCTTCAAAATTAATAAGGAAAAATGCTCATAAGATCAAGATCGGCTAGATAATTAGATTGGAATTCAATTTTCAGCATTGAAATATAGATTAGCTCAAACTATTTGAATTAAAAAAAATAAGCAATTGATTGTGAATTCATGGGCTGTCATAAATAGAAATTTGTAATCTTCTATATAGATTTAGCAATAAAAAATATGAGGTCATAAATTAAAATTAACAACCTTCTATAAGCAAAATGATAACAAAATGCAGGATAAGATGACATCTTGCTAGGTAGGGGTGAGTGGTTCCCAGTTCCTTATAGGTTCCGCTTGGAACATAGAACCTACCCTCGGGTATAGGTTCCTCATTTTTTGGAACCTGGAATCTACCCGTCAAAACCAAGAATCTAGAACCTATCCTTTCACAGGTTCCGGATCGTTTCCAGGTTCCGGATCGTTTCCGTTTCCAACAGGTTCTTTATTTTATTATTTTTTTTTTCATTTTTAGTTAAAAAAAAAAATGGAAATGAATACAACAATAATAACAACATAGCCATGAATCATGCAACCTGATGCTAGAACACACTTCACATGCTAAACCGACTTGAAGCTACTGAAGATGCTCAAAAAACTGATGGTTACTCTCATTTAGACATTGCATATAGCAAACCAGCTGGTAGGCGCAATTGGGCACTTACATCACTACTGCATATTTACCACATAAGTTGAAATTCCTCAGAATTGACACAACTAAAAGCTCCCTCATGTCTAGAAGGACGACCACTAATAATCACTACCACACTATGAGAACAAGCATCGTGACCCCACAAGCACTGAACAGGAAAAGCAGGTCCAACACAAGCCTATAAGTCTCATCTAAATAAGAAGATAAGGCCAATCATTAGTAGAACCGATCAAAGGAGCTGAACGTTGAACACAATGTGTTGTAACAGCGACAAGCTTAACAAGACATAAAGTTGAAGCAACATTAAAATTCACTAAAATCTCATCCCTGATACTATCAAAACCACATGAAGCAATAGAAACTACCACAATTCGCAGATCATCAGATATAAAAAATGCTCGTGCTCGAGAGTAACAAAGCAAGATCTTGTATCTAAGCAGCTATTTGCTTCCTTAAAAGTCTTCAATTCGCTTAAAAGCAATAATCAGAAAAGCATCGAGAGGTCTCTTTCGCAACAACTAAAAAGCTCTAACCCAAAGCAAAAGCACCTCCTCCCATGAAAACACCTCAGAACCCTAGCTTGGTGCGGCGCCGGTGCACGCTTCGTGTTGTACTTGAACGATTTTGGCGACAAAAAAATAAAATAAAATAAAAAGACAGCCTTTTTGGGACAAAACGTGAAGGAATTGGATATGAACCCGATGGTGTTGTCAGTCCGCATGCAAATCCAATGAGGGATGGGCCTATTCTGCCTCATCTTCTTCGCCAGCTTCTTCTTGATTTGGCGACGGTGAGCACGCAGCGACGGTGGCACGATGGCGACGAAGGCATGAGTCTCACGGCACCAATGGCGGCATGAACGGCGCACCGAAGATGGCGGCGGTCGCAGCTCAACCCACGGCCAGGGGGGAAGAGCTCAGTTCGGGCGAAGGTGGTGACGGTTCAGAGCAACGACGGCCCGGACGACCAAGCAAGCGGCAGCAAGAGGTGGTGATGGTGGCTTGGGGACGGCGGCGGTGCCTCACGGCAGCGCGGACGGGAGACAGCTCGTCGGGCTCAACGACGAGACAGCTCATCGGACGAGTAGTGGGTGGTGGGGGTTCAGTGGCCAAGAGGTGGTGGTGAGTAGGGCATGGGGCGGCGGTGTGGTGGTGGGTGGAGCAGCAGTAGGCGAGAGGAAGGAAGAAGAAGAAGAAGAAGAAGAAGAAGAGAGGGGGGGGAAGAGAAGAGAGAGAGAGGAAAATAAAAAAAAAGTGGGGGCAGAAAGTGACGTGAGAGGAAAAAGGGGAGAAAAGAGAGAGAGAGAGAGAAAAAGAAAGGGAAATGGGGGAAAATCGAACTGAAGGGGGAAATCGCGTGGAAAGGGTTAGGGTTTTTTTTTTTTTTTTTTTTTTTTAACTTGGCCGGTTCCGGTTCCTCAGGTTCCGGTTCCCGATTCTACTCGGGAACCACGCTCACCCTATTGCTAGGTATAATGGAGTATTTATATTGTGAAACGAATGAAAGAAAAGATAGAAATAAAGTCAGTTCTATTGATTAGCCCAATAAAAATTAAATAATTTGGGGTGGGGTGGGGTGGGGGGGGGTAGTATTGCGGTCAATTAACTAAAATAATAAGTGTACTAGCCAAAATGGAGGTGGAAATGACATCGCCTCTGTCACATTGTGTAAATATTCAAAATACATATCAGTTTTCTCCACAACACTAATATAATTCCATTAAGCATTTTTTTTTTATCAAAAATTGATTTAGAAACTGTTCTTTTAAAAATTAGTTACTCTGATATGATTTTATATAAAATTTATTCACATGTGATCACTAGGGTGGCAATTCGTGTCATTTGATCATTTTTTCCCTTCACGACATCTATTCGAATCAATAATCCCATAATTGCTTAAACAAGAGTCATTTAATTATTTCCATGTATGGGCAGATATCCTGTTTGTCTTAATTTGTAGGTAACTACATAAACATAAACCATAGTTTCCATAATTGTACCAGACGGTAAAGTTCCGATTCCAATGACCGTGGACGGTACAATAATTCTTTATGTTATATGAGAAGATTAGATCGACATTAAGGAAGAAAAGAAAAGTTAATCAAGTGGTTATTGATTGTTAAAGTTAATTATCTAATGATGTAATCGTGATATAAATAATGAGATAAAGGATATGGTCTCTGTAGTACACGATTGCACGAACTAACAAAATCAGAATAGACATTGTGAATATCTGCTTTACAAATAGAGAATATTTCCTCTTTTGAGCATGAGGTTTGAGAATTTGATTGCTTACTTAGATAATGACCGAACGTATCATGATAAAGTCAAACCAATCGTTTGAGCTTATAGCGCTGACTCTTTAGATACAAATGCTTGAAAATTCAATTATAGTTAAGTATTCACAAATAGAAGGCATATAAAAATTCATTTTATCGATAAAATTCTCAAACTCGGTCATATATTACTCTTTAGACAAAATTAAGTCAAAATTAATCAGCAATTGACTTTGAGCATGTCTCATAGTTTACACTTTGACAAAATAAAGTCAAAATCTATGAGGAAATAAAATCATTGTAAAGCGATGACCTCAGTTCTAGAAGTATTTGACTTTATGCATATCTTGTGTTTTGAGGGAATTAAAATGCTAATTAAACAGGCTAATATTAAAAAAGGCTCATAATTTTGTGATCCATGGTATGGTGAGATTTGTCCTATTATTGTGAAGGAGTATTCGAGAGAGACTGATTTTAGTATTCTGGCTCAAGAAAGTCTTATAGGATCAATTGAAGAATATCCCAATACCGGTTCAAGACTCTTTTGCAAAGTAGTCTTTGAATGACATCCTCTTTTTAGATTAAACACACTTCGTATGTATGCTATGCACGCAAGAACATGACCATGATGTAATATCCAGGTGGAAGTGACAGAAAAATAACTGCATCCATGGGTTCTTAATACTGAGATCGAGCAATTCAAGACTTGCAGAGACTGTGAAAAAGAATGCTTGTGAAAGAGGAATAGATATGGCCCACTTTACCAAGATATGCTGTAACAGTCCTGGATGTCCTATCGAAGTTCATGATGTTCATAGATTTGTCGAGACACATCTTCTATGTTTGTTCATGTTTACAAATGCATTTAATCTAGGTAACTTGTGAAAATGAAAGACCACTGAAGCTGGTGGCTTCTGAAATCATGCTTCGTGCTTAGCCAGAAGACTTGCAGAGATAGGGAAAAAGAATGCTTGTGAAAGAGGAGGAATAGAGGTGACCTTTTTTACCAATAATGCTGTAACAGTCCTGGATGTCCTTTCAAAGTTCGTGGTGTTCACAGATGTGTCAAGATGCATCTTCTATTTTTGTTCATGTCTGCAAATGCATGCAATCTAGATAACTTGTGAAAATGAAGGACTACTGAAGCTGGTGGCTTCTGAAATCATGCTTCGTGGTTAGCCAGAAGATAAAATCATCATTCTGTACTTTCACAGACAATACAAAGCAGTTCCATGCATTTATTGGCAGCTACTTCGCAAAATGTTTACAGTTTACAGCATTTGGTTACTTTTACTAAACACTTTGAGAATCGAGATAGTTGCTGAATCTCATTATGAGGAAAGAATCAATGATTGTCATGAGGATGTGCTTTCACTTGAAAACATTTCAGTTTTCATTTAAGCACCCTTCAGTACACAAAGTGGTGGCTGTCAATTGTCATGAGGATGTGCTTTCACTTGAAAACTTTTCAGTTTTCATTCAAGCACCCTTCAATTCACAAAGTGGTGGCGGTCAACATCGGTGGTTACAGAAGTTGTTGAACTTTGGCAGATGCCTTGATGATTAAATAAAGCTGTTCAAGGGAGAAAAATTACTTCATATGCAACTTTTCCTGTCACTGTGAGTATGGTAAGAAGAGAGCTATTAATACAGATTGACACCGTGAGAGATCTTCAAGCTATCTATATGGACCTACTTTTTCTCATATTATTAGCTGAAAAATGTTGGAGACACTAATTAAATTTTCAATTCACCAATTGGGAAACTAGAAAACGGATAAAAATTGCAGAGCTTAAAAACTACTCAAGATCTTGGCTGTGGGTGAGATTGAACACTAAAATTGAATGGTTTGTCGACCATGCAAATGAACCCAAATTATGGTGTAAAATATGCAACATTGTCATGCAAATCGACACCAAGAAAAACAGTAGAATTCTTTTATCCCAGCAGATTTGGAGAATTTAATAATCTCACCTTAATTTCATGTTGAGCTAATTCTACTTCAACAGCTTCCACCTAGGGTACTTATCACCATTCAAATAAATAAAAACAAATGTGTTACTAGGATCAGAGCTCGAAGAAGGAAAGAAAGGCGAATTTGGATGAACTAAAATGCCAGAAGCTCACCTTTTGCAAACATGGGATGAGTTGCTTCTTTTTTTTCAAAGCCATTAGAAAGGTTGAATTAGAAGATAAAGCGAAGATGGAGACTCGTTGTTACTTGTTAGGCTAGAAAAGGATGATTTTAGGGAGTTTGAACCACCTCCGATCTCCGACAAAAAAAAAAAAAAAAAAAACCAGCTCCGATCCAATGGGAAAGTTGAGAAAGTATATATAAAGGAACAAAAGACGTACTAGTTTCTTATTTACACTCCAAGTTTTCTAGTCATCTACTAAGTGGAATGGAAATTGTTTTTACTTGAACCTTGAGTAGTCAAACCCTTATTTTAGATATGACAGATGACGTGCACATTGATTATCCATTGGTGAAAAGTTATTGAATGAATTTGTGGATGGACCGATCTCCGTGATTTGTAGGGCTATGTCAAATCCAAGGTTCAGACATCAAACTATTAAAAAAGAAAGAATTTCTGTTATTGATATGTGATTTCATGACATAACAAATTGCTTGAGCTGAAGAATTAACTATCCAGCAATCGTAGTATCCATGTGTTCGAATGTGATCTGTGTTTTATACAGGTAAAATTAATCAATGGATAAAAACCAGAAGGAGTGCCTTTTCCTTCAAAGTCTATCATTGAAAAGAAGGAAAAAAAGAAACAAAACCCAATTGACATTGTACTCACCCTAACTAGGTACAGAATTACTAACAACTTTGTTTATGTGTTGACTTGATTTAGCAAGCAAAATAGGCATAGAAAGCATAATATAATATGTAGTCTGCTGTTTTTTTTCACAAAAGTTGTAAGCAGTTCCAAAAACTCACTTGGAGTACTGTACTCCAGAAGATGGTGGGAAGCTTGTTGGACATGGAAGTATTTGTTGAGGAAGCTGTAAATTTCCATAAGAAGCTTTTGGGATCTGCTGAGCCGGTCAACGTCGAGATGGCTGAGTTGCAGCAATTGCTTGATTTGAGGCTTAGAAAGGTGAATCCCCTAGTTATATTGGATTTCTTCCAATGATCTAAGCTGCCTAGAGTGTTACACTGGTGCCTGTAGTCTTAAATGCCTCCATGATGACTCAATTTAGGCCAATTCCTGCTAGAACCTTACCTTATAAACTAGCAAAGATGCCCGTGTGTCGCATGGGTTTAAGACTATGTTTGCTAAGTTATTCCAAATGTTGTTATTGACGTTAATTTTCACAAGAAAAGAAATATGCAGAAATTATTCCTAAATAAAAATACACATCAATCAAATTCTCAACTAGAATTTGAGTAAAGCCTTATTTAGAGTGAATCCAAATCCCATCATGTTGGCGCATTCTCCAATGGGGAATTTTGGATCTTGTGGTGAATGGTATAATAATATTTATATTATACGAGAAGAATAGATCAATGATAGGCTAAGAAAGACAAATTGATGAAGTGGTTCTTGATTGTTTTAGATAGGGATGTCATTGTAATATTATAGTTTAAAGATAGAAGATTAGTTATCTGCAATACAGGAGAGCATGAACGAACAAAACTAGGGTTGATATTGTGAAGAACAATGCTTAGAGGACGGTACGGTCACTTTCCATAAAGTGATGGTACTGTTCTGACCACACATCTCCAATTTAATTGATGACAAAATCTACTATTAGACCATACAAAATCTATTGCTTGACATCACACTTGAGAATGTGTGGTGAGGAGAGTATTGCCACTTTCCATAAGCATTTTTCTATTGTGAATATTTTCTTTACGAAAAGAAAAGGGTTTCCTCTTTTGGGCAGGAGGTTGAAGAATTTGATCACTTAATTAGATAATGCTTATCGCACTTATTCTTTCCAGGAAAAATGCTTGAAAAAGCAGCTATAATTTAAGTATGTACGATAAAATTTTCAAACTTAGTAATATTTATCACTTTGGTGAAATTAAGTCAAATTTAATTAGGAAAAGGAATCGTTGTAGAGCGGAGATGTTAATTTTTAAAAGTACGTGACTATATGCATGGCATTTGCAATGAGAGAATTAAATTAAATGCTAATAAAACTGATAATATAGGAGGAAAAGGTCACAATATTTGGTTTATTGGTTTGGTGAGATTTGCCCTATTCTTTTGAAGTAGTATTCAAGAGAATCTGATTTCAACATTATATTTTAAGAAAGTCCTCTAGGATCATTTGTGGAATATCCGATTTAGGGTTTGCTCTATTCAACAATAATATTGGTCATTTAGGGTTTTATTTAATATTATAGGATCATTGAGTTGCCCTATTCTCTTTCATCACATATTAGTGATGAATAGTGTTGTTTGACCCCCCAAAAAGAAACAGAAAGGTGGAGTCATTGGTAAAGTTTAGCTTTAGAATTTGGTCAATGTCAAGAAGAGTCTACAATAGGAGGGCCAATCTACTGAAAGTTGTAGTTAGAATGGCGTGAATTGGCCTCACTCACCATGATTTTCCTTTTCATGAAACTTGATCGCTTGCGAAAAGAGAATGAGATTCCGCTAGACGATCTAATGTGCGAGATCAAGCCATGAAACATACATTTCAAGTTTGCTTAGTGCATTAATACAATGTAATATGGGGGGCTACTTAGCGAAATGTTTTTAGGTTACAACTATTGCCTACTTTCGCTAAACACTTTCATACTTGAAAAAGTTGTTGAATCTCATTATAAGTAAAGATTCAATGATTGTCATGAGCATGTGCTTACACATGCGTAGTAAGTGTAACTGCACAATTTATCAAGTCCTTAGGCTCTTTTTAATTGCTTGAAAGCTTTTCAGTTTTCCCTCAAGTATGACCCTTCAGTCCAGAATGTGGTTGCAGATGAAATCGGTGATTAGAGCGGTTGTCGAACTCTGGCAGATGGGGAAATTGACATTTCTGGTGATGACCAAAAAAAGCTGCTCAAGGGAGAAAAACTACTTCATATACAACTTTTCCCGTCACCTGTGAGTCTGAAGTGAAGATAGCTGTCAATGCAACTTGATACTACGAGAGATATTGAAGCCACTTATATCGTACCAACTTTTGGTCATACGTTCTGCTGAAAAATGTTGGAGAAACTGCTGAAATTTTAATTCACGAATCAAGAAACTGTAATAGTGCACAAAAGCTGCAAAGCTCAATAATTGCTCAAGATCGTGGCAATGGGTGAGATCTAGCACCAAAGATCAACCAGTTTCTTAACGAAGTTGATGGTTGCAAAGTGGAAGTACTTGCCCTCCAAAAGATGATCATGCAAATGAACCCAAAGTACACGGGTTAAATTGACAGCTATAGCATTCAACTACCAAGAAACAACAGTAGAATTATTTTGCTCCATGCAGAATAAATTTGGAGGATTCATACATCTCATCTTAATTTCGTGTTGAATCCACTCTGTATCAACAGCTAAAGAAAAACAACAAATAAGCGATTAGGATCAAAGCTCATAAGGAGGAAGGAAAGGCGAGCTTGGATGAACTACAATCCCAGAGTCTCACCTTTTGCAGACATGGGGTGGATTAATTGAGTTGATTCAATTGTGTTCAAAGCCAAAATAGAGGTTAAATTAGAAAATATGAAGACGGCGACTAGCTGTTGGGCTAGGAAAGGATGATTTTAGGAATTTGATGAAGCTCCAGGATGATGTGAAATTTGAGAAATGTCTAATTTTCTCATAGAATGAACCACTATAACATATTACAAAATTTTTTAGCACAAAATTGAGGCTAAACTATACAAAAAGGAAACAAAAGATGTACAAATTTCCTATATTCTCTCTAATTACATTTTCTAGTGGTATACTAGGTGGAACGGGGAAATTGTCTTTGCTCAAAGATTGGGTGGTCAAACCCTTCGTACAGAAACGACAGATTACGTGCACGTTGACCCCCTCTTCGATGAAGTCTTCACGGACTGATCTCCGTGCTTTGTAGGACTTTGTCAAATTCAAGGTTCAGACACTCAAATTATTGAACAAGAAGGAATTTGTGTCATGGCTAGTCGATTCAATTACATAAAATATCGCTTGAGCTGAAGATTTGCCTATCTGGCTTTTCTAGCAGCTATATGTTTGAATGGGATCTAGGTTTCATATTGGTAAGATTTATCAATGAATATAAAACCAGAAGGAGAAAAGGCGTCTATCATTGAAACGAAGGAAAAAAGAAACCCAATTGACATTGCACTCACCCTAACTAGAGCAACTATTACTAGCAAAGTTTGTTCATTTGCTGACTTGATTTAGGAAAATCTAATACAGTATCAGGGCAAAATTTACGAAAAAAATAAGAAGCATAATATATAATATGTAGTCTGCAATTCCAAGAACTCACTGAGAATACTACTCCAAAGATGTTAGGAAGCTTGTTGGCAACAAAAGCATAGTTGAGGAAGCTTTGAACTTGTGTAAGAAGCTTTTGGGATCTGCTGAGCATGTTAATTCTGAGATGGCTGAGGTGCAGCAATTGCTTGATTTCAGGCTTACTGAAGAGAAGAGACGTGCCTTGGTTAAACCAGTTAATGCTCAGGAGATTAAAGCGAGGTCTTGTGGTCCATGGATGGAGATAAATCCCCAGGTCCAGATGGCTTTAGTTCAGGGTTTCAAAGGGCTACTTGGACTCTGGTGGGAGAGGATTTATCCAATGTCATTTTGGATATCTTTTAATCATCTAAGCTTCTTTGGAAAATCCAATACCCTGGTGCCTAAAGTTTAAAATTACCAAAATAATCCTAAATATGTTGTACTTGTGCAAATTTAATCTTAACTCTTTCAATTGTGCAAATTCAATCTTAAACTTTTTGAACGTTTGCTAATATAATCCTTTTTGCCAATTTTGACCGAGAAACACTAATGTGGCAGTGCAGTCAATACCAGTTACCCTATATGGTGTAGCGGTGTTAACGTGGATGATTTTTTTAATTTTTTTTCCTTTCCTTTTTGCTAGTGGCCAGCCCTAGGTGATGGCAAACCACGGCAAATTGCTTAAGAGGGCTGTGTGAGGGTAACCCTCACCCTACTTTACCCAGCCTTATTTGAGCATTGTTGGTGGTTGGTCATCGCTTGAGACTAGCCATCAACAAAAAGGAAAGAAAAATATAGAAAAAGGAAATAAAAAATAATAATAATTTTTTTTTGAAAAAATTATCCATGTCAATACCATAATGTCACATAGGACAACCGGTAATAATTGAACCATCATATCAGCAT
Organism: Eucalyptus sideroxylon; assembly: GCA_014182405.2. Lineage (NCBI taxonomy): Eukaryota > Viridiplantae > Streptophyta > Magnoliopsida > Myrtales > Myrtaceae > Eucalyptus > Eucalyptus sideroxylon. The sequence continues at coordinate 27,293,720 of CM024554.2, read as the reverse complement.
TTTCTGATTAAAATTGATCAAAATGACTATATCAAATTATTAAAAGATTTAGAATTTGAAATGACACAATGCAATCAACTCACGACTTTCTACAATTTTCCTTAAAATCTCAAATGCCTCAATGATGACTCAATTTATCCCAATTTCTTGCCACGACATAACTGTATAAAGTAGTAAGATGCCCGTGTATTGCACAGGTCGAAGACTATATTTTTGTAGCCGCCGAGATATGCGGCTACTTGTGAATTTATTTATTTATATTCTTTTATTAATTTTATATAAGACCCATCTTCTGTATTAGTTATTAAACGTATCGCGTCGCACGTACGTGGGGACCCTAAGCAGACACCATTGAAGGGTCGGTCCAGGGGAAAAAAAAAGATGCAATTTTCTATTTCTTCCCGTGGTCGGCCGAAAAAGGTTATTTTTCTCAAGGTTCTCCCAAAGAAAATTCATAGTGTCTTGTGCAGGGAGGCCGACAACGTTGGAACGCGCTAAGGAATAATTGCCGAGTTAAAAACTGGAACATTTTATTCCATTTGTGAAATTAAGTTTAAAGGACTTACGAAACGATTTGGTATTCTGCTTTTGTACTTGATTGGGATGTTGCTGATTTGTCTGTCATTGCAGTCACCTGAAAGATTGAGGAGTTGTAAAGCAATAGTCAATGGGATCTAGGGGTGAGCATGGTTCGGGTTAGTCCGGGTCACCCCCTAACCCTAGGATCAACCCGTACAATGTCGGTCCTCAATTTTAGGACCGAGGACCGACCCTATTGAGCCTAGGACCAAGGACCGGACCGACCCAATGGGTTCGGTCCGGTTCCAGGGTCAACCCGGGACCAATCGATAATTTTTTTCGTCTTATTTTTTATACTCCCTAAAAAAGCAAACCTACAAATTCAAATTACACATCCATCGAATAATGCGGCATTGTGCAACTAAACTATAAATACCAATACATATTTAGCAAATTTAAGATGATTCTATTCGTACCTGTTAACCGCTCATCGAAATATGGGGCAAGATGAAAAAATTTTGTAATCATCTATCTTTAATATTCATAACACCATATGTAAAAGCGTTTTCCTACATTTGATCATGTAAAGTTCACTAAACCAAAAAATGAGCTTCACACCACTTGACTAACAAATCACCGTAGCAACTGTAGTACTACTCTAATTTTCAAAAACTTTTACCATTTGACACAAATTGAAAAACAAAGTGCAGCTGAAATTCATTAGTAAAATACAATTAAACCATAAAAAGTTCAAAATACTTAATATAAACCATGAATATATAACTTCACATCTTGTTAATTCACTTAAACTTCTAAACACCTGAAAACAAAATAAATGACACGTAATTAATACTCGACAAAAGTTTTAAATTAAAATTACTATTAGTGCTGTTGATAAAACATCTCTAATATAATATAACAGACATTTTACTTAGGTTTGAATATATAAAAAAAATTATAAATAATATAATATAATATACAGATTTTCCAGGGTTGGACCGACCAAAAACTCTTAGGACCGAGGATCAACCCGCACAGTGTTGGTCCTGAAATTCCAGGACCAATGACCAATCCAGTCCCCTTGGGAACCAGACCAAGACCGGTAGGGTTGGGCCGGTCCAGGGTCGGTCCAGGGTCGACCCTAGACCGCTGCTCACCGCTAATGGGATCTCTAGTGCAGTTAGCATCGGAATCGACCTTTGAATTGATTTACCTTGTAGCGACATGAAAAGTCCTTTCCAACTCAGCCCAATCTGATCAGGCTATTATGGTTGGCTTCTTATGAAGTGTCTTTGCATAAGAATAATCAGAGTTATTTCAAGGTATTGAGGGATCGATTTAGGGCCAAAAAGTCAGCAAGCTAGTGAAGCTAGAAAAATCTAGATGAGGTAAACTTCTTGAAAAGTCGGGAGGGAACCGAGTGATCCAGCGATGACCATACTCGCCACCACCATCACCTAATGATGGCAAAAACATGCGATGACCGGTTGATGCCATCCTCGATTTAAGGGTGCTAGACCATCAAGAAAGGCTGAGGACCTAATCCGATGATCAAGAAGGTAAACCTACCCTTGACTAAGATATCAGCATCCATACAGATTAGGATTGATCGGTTTTCGATCCGAGACTGAGAGGACTGATTCTCGGATTTTCGGATCGAGAACTAAACTAATCGATTGATCCGGTCTGGTCTGATGAAATCGATAATTTGCTGTTTCGGGTCAAAAATAAACTGAAAAATGTTGCAGCTAATCAATTGGAGTTTGAGAGGGGCGTGAGCACTTCAGGCTCTCTCCATGCACGCTGTGCTTCTTGTATTTCCAATTTGATTTACAGCTCCCTCTGTCGATATTTATGGCGAAAGATGGAAGAAATGACGTTTCTTTGTCTGATCTGTCGGTTCATTTAATGGGTTGATCATTGATAGCAGTGACGCTACATGGGGTGGTGAACCCTCTTGAGCTTCACATCATATCACTGCTCAAAATGAAGTTTGCACCCTGTGTTCTGAAGTTGTTTGATCGTTAGAGAGCATGCATTCCTTTCTTTTGAGTTTTAGGAAAGCTTGAGTCTTGACCAATGGCTCCTTGGGATATTTTGCCGAAAACCCTATATTTTAAATTGTGTGTATATATAAAATCAACCAATCCGATTGATCGGTTTGATCGGTCCAATTCCCACTTTAGAATCAGGAACTAGATTTGACCAAGCACCAGTTTTAAAATAAGGAATCGGGAATCAAACCGCCCTCTCTAGGAACCACTCGTAACTGGCTAGTATGATCTGGTCTGAGCAGTTTCCGACTCGGATGGTTCCTTTACACACCCCAAATAGAAATAGCGACGCCTCGTCCTACCCCACTGCCTACCCAGCACCCACACACGCGCGCAAGCAGCCTTAATCAATATCATGACATTTGTGCATAGCCTCGATCGGTACCTAATTACTTGACAGGGTCCCATGTATATGTGTATGCATAGTTTGATATTTAATATACTTTCTATTTGCCCCTTTTTTTTATTTGAAATATGTTGACGGGAATAATGAAGATTTAAATATATTTTCCTTTTCAGTTGATGTCCCTTCCTGATTCTAGAAAGACTCAAGCATGCAGTGTTGCCAATGTCGCTCTTGCTGCACCAACCAATGAGGAAACAGTCCAAACCTAAGATTCTGCCGGTTTTCTCGCTTCTCTCTTTCCGCGTAAAACTAAAACTAAGCAATTTTTCCCCAAAGAAAAATACCCAAAATTTAATTCAAATGAAAGTCTCATTATATATATATATAATATCGAGGGCCATTTCGCACGTAGGACCATCATTCTCTAATGCAAGCAAGAACAAAATCTTCTCAATCTCAGCCTACGCATTTGTTGTAATATTTCTTTATACCAACTATGGCATGATTCGAGAATTTGATACAAGAAAAATGACCAAATCTTTGTGGATATCATCTATTAGAAGGAAGCTCGGTCGAAAAGAGCAAAAATCATCGATGAACAAAGCGATGAATAGACTTTAAGTTTGTGGGCAATGCAGGATGTCTATGCAGTAAGATGGTGATATAAATACTGAGTCTATTGGTGAAATTCTTCACCAATCGACAACTTGAAGCAAATTAATTGACAAAATCATTGATAGCAGACAATCACAGATTTTAACTCTATGTTAAAGCCGTCTTTAATGAAATTAATAAATAAATAAACGACATAGATTTATCAACACATCAATCTGACACACAAATGGTAGATAAAGATGAGCACGTGATTCCGCGATGGTTATGCTTAAAATCTTGAGAACCATAACTTTTTGTGAATATTCTTATTTTTCATCGACTTTCATCTTTAGCTTTCCAGCAACTTTATCATTGCAGCACCTTTATCATTCCGTGGACTTTAAATTACTAGAAGTTGCACTTCATTACCTATAATTACAGTCATTTACTTTTTTTTTTTGTATAAAATCAACGACAAAAAAAAAAAAAAAACCATTTCCACAATATTAGTCGAGTTCAATTTCTTTCCCGACATTCTCATAAGGATCGATTTCCATATCTTTGGCGAAACAACTATTCAGTCTTTCAAATTAATGGCGCATAAAGTCATGCACGTTAAAAAAATTTACATGGCAATAATATGCTATAGATACTATGAGAATAATAAATGTCTTTCTGCTTCTTTTTCTTTTCATTTTTATATTATTTTTTCCATGCTGATTCTTGGCCGACCTGCACGATCAAGATGTCCAAATGTTTTCACAAATAATTTATCATGAAAGAGCTGGCACTAGTAGTTGACTTAAAGCGAAAGGCCCGTTTTGTCCATCAAGAGAAGCCATACAAGCAGCTTTCACTTTCAATGCCTTGGCTTGCATTTCATTTTCTCTTTCTTAAATGATTAGGGCTTATATAGCAACAATTACAGGACCAGTTTGGGAACTTGACCATTGGAGCATCTGAATCCCTGCTTTTTGTTTATTCTTTATTCGAAATCTCACTTTAGAATTTATTTTCCATAAAAACATTTTAGTACTCCGTATGTTTAAGTCTTAAGATCTATGTATAACTTTGATGTTCTTGTGTCCTTCAGGTAACTCCATAAGTTTTGGGAAAATGCTCCGAAAATTCTAAATCTTTTAGGTGGAATACAATTCAATCATGAACCTTTGATTAAATTAATGCAGTCTTAACCATTTGTAAGAAAAGATCAAGTAGTCAATTTTACTGGGTTTTTCTTATGTGGCGGTTAAATCACAGCAACTTGGTCGCCATTTAATTGAATGAGACTAAAAGTTTTTCCACTGTTTTGCCGTTTGTTAATAAAAGTGGAGGGTATTGCAGCGATGAAAACCTCAACTTGCAGCCGCCACAAGGGATGACCTAGCTTTCGGTAACATCAGATTTCGGTTCGCAAGCTCAGATCCGACGTCGGGAGACCAAATTCAAGGCCAAATAGATTTAAAATTCAAACAAACCAATTCTACAACCAATATCCATATCATCATTTCAAATTAATTGATTATTTATTTTCGATAAATTTAATCTACTGAAATCCCTTCATATCAACATGGACTACTGTCGATTTATTGTTTCAAATTATTGCTTATTCAATGTTGCAGTTCAAAATGGTGAATGTACTTCTTTATCTAGTTCTCATTCTCTGATGTTTTGGTATTCACATGCTATATTAGAAATTCAAATTACGTTGTGTTAGGTTTTAATTAATTCAAGAAAGCCGTTTTTATTTAAATATTTCTCGGTTTTTTTTTAAAGAAGCTTAATTTAAATTTATTATATACAAAGAAAAGAATAATGCAAGGGTTAGGCAAGGGCCGTGACAAAAAAAAAATAAATAAAAATAAGAAGAAGAAGAAGAAGAAGATAAATAAAATATTCAGAAAATTTGAAAACATAAATTGCAAAAATTTTCACGTTAGCACCAGGCATATGGTGTAGGATAATCAGCATTCATGTCAATGATTTCTAACCAATTTTAATTAGAATAACTAAATTGGCAAATTTATCAAAATGTTTATAATTAAATTTGCACAATTAAAAAAGTTAGAGCTGAATTGATTACCGTACAATAAGTTTAAGACTTTTCTAACTATTTTCCCTAGTAAAAATGGCCCATCTACATCATTCCTCTCTTTTTTTCATTTCTTTCTTTTCTTCAAAGTTCTTTTTCTGGCACATTGCTTCATAGTGATTCAATATACATCTTACATAGTTTTGTTGCTTTTGTTGTCATAGCATATGCTTCAAGATCCCGTTTGAATCTTCTCCAACTTAACCAAACCGCCTCTTTAGGTTATGTCCACCATGCTTATTATCTAAGTAATATTGACACCAACACGCGACACATGACATGACACAACAAAACACAATATACCAATATGCCGTTTCTAAAAAAAATTAAAAATTACGACATATTGGGACCACATTATATATTAAATGTATACTTTTATAAATACATGATAAATTATCATTTTTATGATTATTTTAATCAAATTAATTTGATTCAAATTCATAAATAAATAAATAAATAAAAAGAGCTTAAAATGAATTTACATTAAAAAATTAATTATTCATTGTTTCAATTTGATGAATTCAACTTCACTAATAATCCATAAAACTTGGAGGAAAAAAAACAAGCAATTCATATTCTAGACTTGTGTGTCAAAGCATGTTAAAAGAGAAGGGAAAAAATAAACTTGGTGATTAAATTGTATGTCTTAGGAAGTGAGAGTCGGAAGAGAATAGAAGGTAAGATGTTTATTCTTTCCCCATTTATTATGTTTATTATTTTTTATTTTCTTACATATTTACATTTTGATCATTCATTTATTGATTTTTTTTAAAATTGACCCAGTGCATATTATAATCACATATTGAAATTCCAACTCACATGTCAAAATTCTTGACTTGTGTGTTGAAAGAAATGACCAAGTGTTATATTTTTTGACACGTGTTCATTGAGTGTCGGAGAATTGTCGAAGAGTGTTGAAGAATATCGAACACATGTTGGAACATTTGACACGACATGAAAGCCTCAAAAAGTGTCAATGCTTCCTAACTTATCATTGCAAGAGTATTGGTTTTATGTTCTTTTTATTTTCATTATTTGGTAAGATTTTTCTTTTCTGTGCCATCACCAAAATCTCAAATTACTATGCCTATAACAAATTTATCATAAACTAATTTTTTTGACCATAAAAAAAATTCAAATCGGTATCTTTGTAACAAATTTATTTTATGTTTAGTTTATGTTAAATTTTGCCGTAAATTACTAGTTGGATAACACGTGACAATTGATAGGTATACTAGTTGAGATTCTACCAGCCATTTGTCACATTTGTACCAATTTGTGATTTTTTGTAGTATTCGGGTGCGTTTAATAACGCTTTTGTTCTCGGAAATAATTTCTAATTAGAAATGATTCTTTTTAATTCTTTTCCTAGAAATAATTTCTAAGTATTTTAAATTGTTTGGTAACTACTTCATTTCTCAGAATAGAATTGCGTTTAGTACCATTCTCAAAATTTCTATTTCAAAATATTTTCTTTTAATTTTTAATAATTTTATCACTTTTTCTTATTTCTTCTTTTCTTTTCTTTTTCTTTCCTTTCTCCTCCTCCTCTTCAAGGGTTGCCGCCGCCGGCCTTGGGATGACCGGTGATTGGCCAAACGAGGGCCGATGACCTCGCCGAGGTCATGCCTCGTCGCCCGAGCCTTGGCTGGGCAAGTAGCCTCACCCAGATCTAACAAGGCCGAGCTCACCCAGCCGTCGGTGGGGCTCGACCTTGCGGTGGCCCAACGAGCCATTGGCGAGGCCGGGCCGCTCTAGATCCGGTAAGGCCAAGCCTTATCGGTGGTTGGGCGAGCTCACTGGACCTTGTCGATTGGTCATCGGTGACAGTGGGTGGCGGTGGTAGCGATTGAAGAAGAGAAGAGAGGGAAGAAGAACAATAAGAAAGAAGAGAAAAATGGCTTGACTTGATTTTGAAATTATTTCCAGGAACAAAGAGTCAACTTTTTTTTTATTTCATGATTCTGTTCGAAATCTACTTTTGGGAACCCAAAAAAAAAAAAATAGAAATTTGTTTCCGGGAAGAAAAATTTTACTAAACAAATTTTTATTCTAAAACTACTCCCGAGAACAAAAAAAAATAGAAATTGTTACTGTTTGGCAACTTGCCAAACAGAGCCTTAATCCAATTTAATTGAAACTAATCAAAAGTAAATTTTTTTCATAAGTTTATTTAGTTTGTTAAAATGCATTTCCACGGTATTATTGTCGAATTACTCAAAGTTATATATAAAGTTAAAAAAAAAAAAAGCAATCACGCATGCGTGTGACGTAGGCATCCGTACCATGCGCAAATTGCATCTCACGAATATTTTAATATCTAGTCCCAAGCGAATGTTCATTCAAAAATTGATTCCATCCGATACAAAAAGAGCAGTAACAATAATAATTTCAGTTTCATGGTTAGTACAGTATTTACACTGGCTGTAGTTTTTTCTTTTTTCTTTTGGATAAAAGGTTGAAAACTGCCTTTAGCATCATCTCTTCTTGCAAAGTGAGATGCTATAAAACAACACTTGAAGATTATTGAAGAAGTTTGTATTTTGATCCTTGAAAATCTTTAACCTGTATTCATTTTGCTCTATTGAGTGTGATTCGAGTTGAATCACAACCCGAAGCCTCATTTCGTGTTTGAATCACCTTATTGGTACTCCTTGATAAGCCATTTATTTGAAATGAAATTTAAAGTATTTTCTTTTCTATTTGTAAGAAGGTTTGAGACTATTTAAGCACTCGATTAATCTTACTTGATGTATAAGACCCCTCATTCTTCACGCACATATAGAGACCCATTCAACTATTGCAGTAATTAGTTTGTTGTTGTTGCATTTTGAAATGTGAGGGAAAATGTCACATACATCATTGAAATTGGTGAAATTCAACCTCATGATTCGATGTGTGTAAAAATGGGATTGCAATGGCTAAAAAACCCATTTTTTTGGAGTCTTGACACCACTAAATTTTTATTTGATGAACTGTAATAAAAATCCAGAAATCTGAAGCCTCAATCTCAACAAGAAAAAAAGATATATAGATGATAAAACCCAATTAATCCTTGAACAATTATTTTTTGTGATTATAGTATCTAACTCTCATATTGATATCCTTATTCTTCCGAGTGATGCGAATTTTAAACATACTTAAAACAACTTTTAAATTATGTCAAGCTATATTACTGGATTAGGATGCAATTTAGTTATGTGCAAGAACTAGGACCTGCCTACACTTTTGTGGCACTAATTTGCATTTAGTTTGAGTGCTTAAAATCATCACAGAAGTTCTAATTTTTCCCAGGATATCTTTCAAAAAGTGACCCAATTAATCCTTGAACAATTATTTTCATGATTATAGTCTCTAACTCTCATATTGATATCCTTTTTCTTCCGAGTGATGCAAATTTTAAACATACTTTAAACAACTTTTAGATTATGTCAAGCTATATTACTGGATTAGGATGCAATTTTGTTACATGCAAGAACTAGGACCTAAATTTGTGTGTGCCTATACTTTTGTGGCACTAATTTGCATTTAGTTTGAGTGCTTAAAATCATCACAGAAGTTCTAATTTTCCCAAGATATCTTTCAAAAAGTAACCCACAAAACAGGTATCTCTATTGGAAGTGATAGTTTTCTACGCTTTGAGACTAATTTGATCATAAAAATGAAAAAATATAGTCCATGTTCGGAGCAAGCCACAATTATGGATTGAAATCAACAAGTAGGGTTTGAACTTCAAATGTTCAAAGATCAATGGTTCGTTTTGAGAATTGAGAAGCAAAGCGTGACTATACATGTCAACCAAATGCACGAAGTTGAACCTTTTAACCACAGACCAAAATTGACTTGAACTCCACTGCTTTCCCCTTTTTTATTTTGGCCTTCTGGACTCAACTACCGCATAATTGAGAGCGGAGTGGGATTTCAAGTCAAGAACAAGACATTCTCCTCATTACCACCTGGATGCAGGCTCAAACCCTAGTTAGAGTTAAAAGGGTACATTGGAGGAGACAAGAATCCATCCAGCTGACAGCTTGTCTGGTTCTGAGCAGTTTAAAATACTTTCTTGAAGAATGTCAGAACTCAGAAATCATTTGGTGCTGTCCTTTTTGGAAAAAAAATCTCCACTATCTCATTCCCACGTCATTTTTCTATAGTTTTTTAAGGACCGATCATTTAATTTCTCCACCCTGACAGAAGAAGACCTCCCACGTCTTTGTGATCATATGCCAGGTTAGATTCTCCCCCCTAACGAATATCTCTCTCTCTCCCTCCAAATCTGCTTAATCTTGATTAATGGACCCAGTTCTTGAAATTAACAAGTCTTAAACCAAATAATTGCAGTTATGTCGTTATCAGTTATCCCTGGTTTTGCCCATTTCTGCTGCTTGAAGGATCCTGAAGCTCACACAGCTCTCCTCCCTACTTTTGTCTATGTCCGGGGCCTTTTAAGGGCTCTGAGGGGTTGAACTTTGTTTTATTTGCTGTCGTTGAACTATTAAACCAAGTCCCAGCTGAGTTGTACCCGCCTCACGCGCAACTCGTGTGGATTGGGTTGAGAGGAGAATAGAGACTTCGCTTGAATTATCTAATTGGATGATTAAAAATTTTGGGATCTCAGGTATTACAAAATGTAGGTCAGATCTTGCAAAAACGGCCTAACCTGTTGCCTGCATGTATAAATACGTGTGCTGAAACTTGTTCCTGTTCAAGCATTTCAATAAGCTAACCACCACCAAACTTTCCTTCTTCTCCCTCTCCGGTTAACGCTAGAGGCTTCCAGAAAATCTTTCCCATTTTTGTAGTTGGAGAGGAAAAGAGAACTGAGTATGGAGCCTCTAGGGACTGTTTCTGAGGGAGAATGGAGCTCTTTGAGCGGGGTTTACACCACCGAGGAGGCCGATTTCATGGCCCAATTGCTTAACGATTGGCCTCTCCATGCCAATGCCAAGGGTGGGTCTAAGGTCAGTGCACAGCACGGGCATTGGCCGAGTCATGAGTCGAGCATTGATCTGTCGGGGCTTGAGGGCAGCTCATTTTGTTCTTCTGATGTTGCTAATAATTCCAGTTTGCAATTTTTCCCGCAAGCGATTGGCAATAACTGCGGCAGCTCTAGCATAGTTTTCCCTCCTTCAGGTCACGAGAACTACTATTTGAGTCATCCTAATGAAATTTTGGCGAATAGTACCGAACTGATGAATCCCGGATCGTTTAGCTTAGGATGGAGTAATGGGTTAAACCAAGAAATGAGTGATTGCATTGTGGAAGAGTCAGGAGGAGGAGCTCCGGCAGATGGTTCTCTCAAAATCAGCGTTCAGCCGAAAGGAGAATCAGAAACTTCGGAACAAGAGGGGGCTGAAGAAGAGAACAATCGTGACACCATCACAAATGCGAGGAAAAGATCTCGGACGACCGGCAATGTAAGTTCAGAGAAAACATAAATAGAATTTTGATTTTCCTATTCGGTTCACCAACTTATTGATGCTGAATGTCACATCTTTCTCCAAATAGACATTTCAAAGGTCTGATGATTTCATTGGCTTGTGCAGGTTCAAAAGATGAAGAGGAATGTCAAGTCAAAGAAGAGCGTGAATCTTGATCTTCCAGGCCAAGATGAAGAAGACGGCGATGCTCAAGGCAACAATCAGAGCTCAAGCACTTGCTGCTCGGAGGAGGAATCCAGTACTTCTCACGAGAAGAATGTAGCAGCTGCGACGGCAAGCTCGAAGGAGCCAGCTGCAGTCAACCTCAGCAGCAAAACCCGAGCCAGCCGAGGCTCAGCCACCGATCCTCAGAGCCTTTATGCTAGAGTAAGAGCGAAAGCCACCTCATTGTACTGTTCTTTATTTGAATCATATTCAATTGCGTTGAATGACAGAACTTCTTTGTGTTAATCTACAGAAACGAAGAGAGAGGATTAACGAACGTTTGAGGATTCTGCAGAAACTCATCCCGAATGGAACCAAGGTAGATACCGTCATCAAATGACCGCGCAATCGTTTGCTTTTTGTCGATTAAAACACGGGTTTTACCGGTGAGAAACTGCTTCTCACAGAGAGTTGTGTTCTGTTTGGTAGGTTGACATCAGCACAATGCTTGAGGAAGCTGTTCAATATGTCAAGTTTTTGCAGCTCCAAATCAAGGTAAGATCTAAGCGACAGTCTCTCCAAAGGCTAAAATCATGATACCAAACCACGGCATGAACCTAAATCGAGATTGTTTCTGATGTTGTCCAGCTCTTGAGCTCGGACGATCTGTGGATGTACGCCCCGATCGCTTACAACGGAATGGACATCGGACTCGACCTGAAGCTCAACATCTCGAGGTGATTGTTGCTGAGACGACAGGAAAGAGCAATCGGAGAAGGGGTGGTTTTTTCATATCATAAATAGACATTAAAATGTTAAATCTCATCTGACATTCCTTGACAGATGACTTTATGAGGAATAATTGATCCTGAATCCTCAGGTCAATCGGATGCTTCTTGAATGGGATTCTTCTAAATTTGCCAGCCATTTTGTTACTTTGAAGAGTTCTATTCTCAACAGGGAAATTGATTCTCGGTTATGTTGTCCCTTCGGTGGTCCTCCATTTTAGATTTGGCCAAAATAATGATATAATGCTTCCAGAACGAGCACAATCTTTCCTGAATATCAAAATCTTTTGAAGTCTATAAAAAAAAAAAAAGAAGAAAAAAAATTAATTTATTTTCCCAACACGCTTTAGATCCAAGAAGTGAAGATCTACCTAACCTTGTTCATCCTACATCCAGTGTAGCTGGACACTAACTGTTTTTCCTAAAAGACATCATGGTAAGATTGGAAATTGGACTTGCAAAGCGCCATGCAAGACGAGACACAATTCGTGCAAAGATGACATAGATTTATCATGACCTGAGAAAGCCGGTACACTATAAAAGACCCGATGAATGTGAATTTAAGAATTGTATCAGAGCAACACTATAGGAAAACTCCATACATCTATGAAAAGGAATGTCTATAGATCAAACTCATGCCATTTGGTTCTAAGATCATCTTAGAGTCGACAACTAAACTCTGCTTAAAGTCGGTACAAAATAACATTTTAATCTTATGAAACATTTCAAAGTAGACAATTTCCATGTTGTATTGTGGAAAACTCCATACATCTATCAAAAGGAATGTCTATAGATCAAACTCATGACATTTGGTTCTAAGATCATCTTAGAGTCGACTACTAAACTCTACTTAAAGCCGGTACAAAATGACATTTTAATCTTATTAAACATTTCAAAGTAGACAATTTCCATGTTGTATTGTGGATGATCCATCCTTTACATCCTAGTATATTTCTGATCAAAATTTCACAATCCACGAGAACCGCTTCAATTGTTAATTCTTGTAGAACCTGCTCCAAGTAGTTAATACATTTTGTCCACATAGACCCTCTTACTTTTGATTTTCTCTTTTGTTGTTCGTCAAAAGTTACTGATAAAATCTTTTGCACACGAAATCACACCCTATTTCCATGCATAGTTTGATATGCAGCAATTTTACTACCTGAAAAGAGAATTGAGAGCTTGTGTTCCTTGCCCTGTTTTGCCTCTCTGTCTCTCACCAAGAACTAAATTACCTCCACCGTCTTCTCTACCTCTTTCCAATTATTAAATTCTTTCTCATCTATCTAATCTCAATTCCACCTCCTTCCAGGATCTCAGGTTAATTTGATACTGCAAATCCGTATGAATATCTCAGGTTAACTTATGCACTTCCGTGCTACATCGACCAATTATGCAACTCTAGCTTAGATTAATATAAGCCAAGTTTGCAGGTTACTTCTTTCAGAAATTCATGTACAGACTACTTTTTATTTATCACCTAATGTAATCACTGAAAGTTTTCTAACCAGGATCCTAATCTCCCACGAACCGATGTAACAATCCTAACCACCATGTTCTCCCTAGGACCTATTCATTCCACTTTTTTCCTTTTATCCATTTTAACCAGGGCAAGTTTCTCTTAAGCTACACAAGATGGAACAACTAAAATAAGGTCACGTTGAGTACTCCACTCAAAAATCAAATACTAAAAAGTTTCGGGCAAGAACCTCAACGTTGTCCTAAAACAAAGACAGTACGCAGCGAAGCACTTTAAACATATAGAATGTGGGAGCTCATTCTCGATGTAAATCAGAAAAACAATCTAATGAGAACTGAGAAAAGAGTCCTAGAAGCTACTGTCTCTAAGTCATATACACCCCATTCCTCATGAAGACTTTTTAATCTAGCATAAGATCAGGAAGCACTCTGAAATAATCCAATTGCTAAAAATATGTTACCTGTGACCCATTACTTTGTGCCACACCATAATTTACAGCGACACAATTCACGTTTAAAATATGTGAATGGATAAATTAAGGGCAGTCCGCTCAAACTAAATCCTTTTCATCGCCTTAAACCTTCAAGAGACCAAACCGTGCATGGCCCCTCTCTCTCTATGCATGAATCTCATTGACATGGTTCGGGACTTCAGCTTGGCTATCGAGAGGCATATACTGTGCCATTATAGCCCTGATCTCTGAATCCATGTATGACTGCAATGATGACAACAGAAAAAAGGAGTATCAGCAAGTTCCCTCAACTAGCACTCATGCAAAGCAGAGGCTGGCAGTGAATTCCATGTCTACGTATGAAAATATATTATTACGAGAGAACCTGACTGCCAAAGTCAGCAATCATACATTCACTCGAGCATACTAAAACTACTATTTGCTATCATGGCAACTTTCACATTTTTTTTGGGGGAGGGGGTGGTGGTCATGGGCATCCTCGTGCACATTTGGAAGATATACATATTTCCCTGTATTCTTGTCCGTTTTAGCATGTTCTAGTAACTTTGAACATGTGTGGGCTTGTGCAGAATCCGTGCACGTGCACTGGCATGCATGAGCGCAGATGTGCATGTACATGCATGCACAGATATGCAATAAGTACACCACAAGGACTGTAATTCTCCCCATAAATAGAGCAATATCTACCAATGGAAAGGTAAAAGTCCAAATAAAAAATTAAATCCCATTAACATGCAAAGGTGTATACATCAGCTATTCTCAATTGCAAAACTAACAGGTTTCTAATGAAAAATATCAACCACTCAGAAAAATGCTAGACAGATTAGGAAATCAGAACAGTCAGAGATGGTAGCAACATCATTCCATTCTTAGGTGAAAAATACCCACAAAATTTTAATGCTAATTGAAGGGACTTAGTCAAAATGTAATTCATCATAGGTATTTAAAAGCCCATTTTCACCACCAAAGTCAATTCTAACAGTACTTGACTACGAAGTCACATATAACACAATAATATTCCAGTGCTACTTAATTATTTTAAGCCTTGAAGACTCCGCTGACAGAAAGGATGAAAAGTCAAACAACGCCAGTACTCACGTTAAGGGGAAAGAGACAAAGTAAACCTCTTTGTCTTTTCTTTCTTTTCCTTTTTTTTTTTTTTTTTTTTTTTTTTTGGGTGGGGGGGAGCGCTGTGATGCAGGGTTGTGGGGGAGAGAGAGGATACACAACTCAAGAATAAGAAGCATACCCTCAGTCTATATTTGTAGACAAGATATCCACCACCACCAGCCATGGCTAAACCTATCACGATGACCCAAACAGCAGCCCAGGCAGATTTTGTCTCTGTACTGCTCTTACCTGCAAACAACCAAAGCCAGCAGGCATGTATGCTTAACGTGCATCGTATATGAATCCACAGAGCAATCACATGAGAACCAAAAATAGAGGAAAAGCAAAAAAGCAAACAAAAGGTAGGCACGCTTGTGAGCAATATCAGCTGGGCTTACTTATGCAGGTGTCATGATCCCTAATGTACAGAAGATCTCCACTACATGTGCACTCATAACTTCCCCAGGTATTCTTACAGCTACATTCAGGGCATTGACAGGCTTTCTTCTCTTTGCATTCATCAATATCTGTGAAGAAGAAACATAACAGAAGGGAAAGTCATTTATAGTTAATCTGCACAGATCCAGGCAATAATAGGCCTTACTCTTGGATTTGTCAATTTCTAGGTAAAAGCAAAAAGTATGAAGGACCGAAAACCCATCTAACAGATGTTTGTGATAAAAGTCCAAAGTGGCGGAGTGATCACAATCAACCATTACTAACACAGTTATAGAGAGGAATTTAGTAGTCAGTCTAGGGGGCCAGTTCGAGATTTGTCACAGTATCAGACATAAAAAATATGGTAATGTTCCAAGCATCCAAGTATGCATTCACCATCACTGCCATTAACTTGAGTGCAAGAGAGCAATATAACCACTGAAATTAGATTAGTAACTGTGCAAAACATTGAGAAAAGCATTTTGAAAACAGTTAAAGGAGGTAATATAGAAATTGGCACAGCTGGCATCAGTTAACAGGCTTATCTAGAAGGCTAGCATAGTGTTTCCAGAAGGCACCGGAGAAAACTGAGGATGCCAATATTAATTTTATGCTGAAGTTCAATGGACTGGATTACTTCATTCGAGAGGTCAAAAATTCCTTATATAGATTGTGGGAATAATAGAGTAAAACATGAGTGCATAACATCAGTATTACCTTCACAAGTTTTGACACCATCACCTTTAAACCCACGCGGACACTGGCATTTGCTGTTCCCGAAATCCTATTGACAATAAAAAAAGTGATTAAACCTTCATTGCTTTCTTGCTTAAGTTACTATAAAAGACGTCTAGAAAATTCGGAAAGGAGACCCAGGAGAAAGCTTGAAAATCACTCACCAAACAAGCAGAGTATGACTGCCCATTCTTAGAATCATTCCAACAACCTCCATTGTTAATCTTGCACCTCCCAGGTCCGCTTGCTGCAAATAAAATATGAGATGCATTAGACACATAGAAAGATATTCAACAATTCACTGAATCAGAAAGTTGTGGTCAAAAAGTTGATTATCATGGTAAATGGTACTGAAAAATTTGGTACAGAGCCATTTCCAGAGCATTTTAATGAAGTTGCTATCTTTTTATATCTGTCTGAGAAGGGGTAAAATATAGCTATTTGCTCAGGGAAGAGTACAGTCCCGTTAAGAATGTCCTTGTCATTCGTGTAGTAATATACCCAACCCACAATTATACAACTAACCATGGTCTCGTCTGGACCTGAGTATGTCCTTAAACTGCTCTCATCCTCTTTAGGGGTTTATGCCCAGCAGAGGATGGGGAACCTTCGTTCTGGGGTGTGAAGCAAAATAAACCCCAGAAATTGGGCTATGGGAGAGGGAGGCGCACCCTCATTAATGAAAGGCTGCTCCGTACTTCCCAGGGAAAAATACCCTGGCAGAGGCAGGAAGCCCCTAGGGAGCAGTCAATTTATTCACAGTGCACATTTCAAGATCACTCATCTTTGCGCAGTCAAAACTAATGAGCTTATTTAATTGTCTCTGGCTGATTCAGATAATTTGGTACATATAGCAATGATCCCTACGAGTACTGTTACATTCAAGTTCTTGAAAGCTTTCAAATTGCAGAGCCCTCCTGTTTTCTTTCAAAACCTACACTAGCCCCTTGTACAAAAGTTGGTTGATCAACCATTCATTTCCTTGTTTGTATAGGTTGCCCACTACGATGAGGCAACATGTTCAAATTTATCCAAGTCAACGGTAACAGAAACAAAGTACTACCTCCATATCCGTAAGTATAGGTTATGAAGGGTTGTTTCTATATGAACTATCTATATGAACTAGCCCATAATCAGAAGGCTAGGTTACTGCCCTATAAAATTTCCAAGCTTAAGATTAAGATCTATGGATGTTAGAAATTCACTGTGCACTCAAAAGGTTTTATTATACCAAGTCAAAAGATAACCAATCGACAAGCTAATCCTTCAATAAAATTAAAAAAGCACCAACCTTGCTATTTGAAAGGACACCGGTGCAAAACTATCAACGGGAGAACTTCGAAAACACATTTATCAGTAAAGAGGAAAAGTTATTCAAGAATAAAAAGCAACTTAGCACTTGAGACTCCAAGGAGTTAGCACCGCAGATGAATACTTCAGAATATTCTAAAGGTGATTATTTTACACATCAGATTTTCAACCAAAAAACCACTACCATGGGAAAATTGTTGTGCACTCACATTAGGTGCAATTTATTTTCTCCTCATGATCATTCAGAAACAAACTAAAATGATTGCATACAAATGCACATGCCAGTTTTTATGGTACTCATGCAAACAAATGCAAAAAATATGAAAACGGAAAGACAAGGTCAGGTAGATATACATCCGCTCTCCTGCTCCACATACACTTACTATGAGTTAGAGTCAGTTATGAATACTCTGATACCCATCCTGAAACTTATTAGGAAACCCCCACCATCCATGACACAATCATTTTAGATAGAAATGCGTTTCATCATGACTACATTACTAAATGCAAGTACATTTAATTTGAAAGAATCACGTATGGAGTTCGCAGAAGCGAAAGAGGCCCCTAAAGACGTTCAGGAGCAGAAAAAGCTTTTTCTTTATCTCATTCCCCAAACAAAATATTCAAAACTAACCCATAGGACATGGACTTTTCAATAAAAAAACAAATTATGTGCTCTATGTACCTTCACAGGTGGTGTAGCCATCTCCCTTGAATTGCACCCCATCAACCAAGGGGCACTCACACACCCTCCCACGAAATGTATCCTGAACAATTATAAGAGCATGGTCAATTGCAATGTACACAATCAATGAAATGCATAGGCAGTACACCTAGTACATACCTTGCAGGCAGTGACGTTTTTTTGTCCTCCCAGCAGCCACCATTATTATCCAAGCACTCATTTGTCTCCACATCTGCCACAACGGATATCCTACTTTACTACTTAATATCCTCAGAGAAAATATATGAGAAAGATATGTGAAGAAAACCTACCATCACTTAGACAGACAGCAGGCTCAGTAGTTTCCTCAAAACCAGCACAAATTGCCTTCAAAACAGCACCTTTCGCCAGCTTACCTGGATGATGTTCCAGTTAATGTAACTAAAGCTTTTTCTGAGAAAAAATAGGACAAATAGGCAAGGAAAGGGTGAAACCTCGATATTGTCTATTATTGACAACAAGAGTTGGCAAGATGGTAACATCCCCTCTGGATCCTTTTCCAACCTACAAATATACGCTCTATGGTTAAACCACTGAAACATAAGCTTTAGAGGATTCTCTCAATGAGTTGAAGAAATATGCTGAAGAGCTCCTGTAATTATCAAGAAGTAAGGTAAACATACTTGGGCATTTTGCTCTTCCTTCAAAACAGGATTATCAGAATCAGCATTTGGGTCTCCCATGCATTTCTCAATCTTTTTAAGGTCAAGGCCTGCAGAGAGTGAGTACTATAGGTTTATTCTTGATTGGAGGAATCACTAGGTATTAGACCAAATGTTTGAAATGTACTAATTTCTTTACCAAGAGATCTAATAACGCCGTCAGCACATTCCTGGTTGTATTTCTTTTCCTTCATGGGACATCTAATCTGGAAATCAGTAACATAGTCCCACCACAACCACGGCTTTTTAGATTCATTAGCCACTCGGAACAAACATAGTTGCCTTAAGTTTTCAAGCACAACATCCTTCCCATCATAACCAGAGCTGAAATCCTGCTCTGGATCAGGAGCACAATATCTTCCATGATTTATGCATTGGGATTTACACTGCTTGCTTAAGGTAAATGCCTGAGGACAATACCAAGTAATATAATGGGGGGTGAACAGAGTGTATCCGCCCTTCTCGAGTATCTGTGCCGCACCCTTAAAATCTTTCACAAAGTCCATCAACATGTCACATTTAACTCCACATTCATCATTGCTGTTGGTCCATAACTCATACTCAACACGATCATCAGGGTGGGGAACTGCTTCTCTCCAATCGAGATTCACATTGACCATATCTCCACTACTTATTGCTTTCTTTAATGTTTCACCAAAACTTTTCTCAATAAGTGCAGAAGGTATAGTAATATTTTCAATGTATTTTGCAGTCGAACCATCCTCTTCAGGAGTATCCATAGTTATTAATCTTTCCTCGATGTCATCCGCAACAAGTACTGCCGAAGCACCAGCTTTCTGGGCATTCCAAACCTTTAAAGCGAAGAAGCAATCTGGGAAACAGAAAAGACAGCTATCAAGCTCAAAAAGGGCAGATATCAAGAGAACTTATCATCACAAACCATGTAGATTACAAATTTGTCTGGGTTAAATATCAAGAAAAAAAGCAACCTTTTTTTACACACAAAACGTCAAGATGCCAAAAAACCAAGTCCGACAGTATTCAACTTCCAACACGGGATAAGGACTCTTGTCAATCTCAGAACAAAAACGCAAAAGTCACTGTATATCAACCACAATGAAATTAATATAATCTAGTTAAGCGAAGAACTCGACGTAGCTATCTAATAAGGCATAGTAGAAGCATACCGAATCAAACTTACCAAAAGAACACTTCCCTAAAAAACGATAAGCATTTATCATATCTCAAACTGTCTTTCACTTGCTCTGAGCTAAAACGAAATAAGTACAGCCGAAACGCAATACATGAGACCCCAAACAGCCAAGAGAACAGACAAAGCCTCACCATCTACCTTGAAAAATACTGACTGCAGCCATACAATCCACGGAAAACTTGATTTATGAATGAACTATTAAGGGAAGTCACCATCACAAACCATGTAAATTTACAATTTCGTCTGTGCTATATGTCAAGAAAACCAATCAACCTTTTCGCACCATAAAACGTCAAGATGCTTACAAACCAAGTCCAACAGTATTCAAACTTCCAACCAAAGGGCGAGGGCTCTTTGGCAATCTCAGAAAGAAAATGAAAAACTCACTGTACGTCAACCACAATAAAATTAATATCATAAGCCTTGACGTACCTGTCTAATAAGACATAGTAGAAGTATACCGTATCAAAACTACTCAAAGAGCACGCTCATAATAAACAATGAGCATTTATCGTATCTCAAACTGACTCTCTCTTTCATTCGCTCTGAGCTAAAAAAAAATACCAACAGCTGAAATGCCATGCATTAGACCCAAAACAGCCAAGAGAACAGACAAACTCTCAACATCTACCTCAGAAAATACTCACTCTACCATAAAACAATCAAGCCCCCCCACAAAAAAACTTGATTTGGGGGGGGTAAGGAAATATTAAGACAAGCATCTTTCCGATGGCAGCAAGCAATAAACCCAATCAGATTGACCCAAATTAACACAACCTCACTCTCCCCCAAAACAACCCGCTCAAACCTTAAAATTCACGAACGAGCAAAACTCGCACATGAGGGTTCCTAATTGCACTCGTCAAGAAACAGCTGAAAACAGGCCGATTGCTCAGAATCAAGAAAAGGGCACGACCGAAATCGACCAAGAGACAGAGAGGGTTACCTCCGCGATCAACCAAGACGAACGTGGGCAGCATGCCGGGCTTGGACTTGAACGAAATGTCGAACTCGCTGAACTCCTTGCACCCCTTCCGGTTCTTATCCGGGTACGTGACCGCCCCGGCCATGCTCCCCCCGTACTGCGGGATCCCGAAGTTCCCGATCGCGCTGTCGTAATTGCCCTTGATCTTGTCCGGCGACGTCACCGCCAAGCTGTTCTTCTCCACCACGAACCTCGCCGCGGACGGCGGCGCCAGCGACACCACCACCGCCACCAGCAGGACGAACCCTAGCAAGAACCTCGGCGGCGGCGGCGGCGGCGCCGATCTCGGGAGCTCCATTTTCGCACGGGACAAGCCAAGGAGCCAAGAAAACCAAAAGGGTCTAATGGGTAGTCCCCGGAAATCGATGGCGGATCGAGGATTTGTGGAAGAGGGAAGATTCGTCTGCAGTGGAAAGGCTGCAGCGGCGGAAAGTTCCGGGTCTTGATTCGCCTGGTGGGTTTCTTGCGTCGGGGGGAGAGAAGGACGGGGGTAAAAGGCGTGATCTCTTTCGGGTAAAATCTCGCGAACGAAAGGGGAGAGAGCAGATTGGAGAACGGTCAAGAACGGGAGTCGGCTTTGGGTTTGGGCTTTCTGGGATGTCGAAGGATGTTGTCGTGCGTGTCGGGCGTTGCTTGTCGTGTGAAGCCGGTGAATTTACTCGCGTCGCGTCTGTCACAGAGAGAGAGAGAGACAGAGAGGGATTGGAGTCTCTTTAGAATATCTTTCTTGAATAAATTATTCATTGAAGAGGTTGATTGATGTGTGGTGAAGAAGAAGAGCTTGATGTGCTGTGGTTTTTTTTTTTTTCCTTTTACTTTGGTTTTGTATATTTTGTATTTAGATTAATTTTCATGGGAGAAAGATGAATTAGGTTTGGTTTTGAATTAGATGTGTTTATATGGAAGAAGGATTGGATGAGGGGGAGAACTGTCTTGCGATTTAAAGTCGAGGATTTCGAATCGATTATATTTAGATCATCGTATGTGATGTCATTGGACCATATCCAAATGGATAAATGTGCCGGGAAGTTACTTAAAATGAGATGAATTCATCAGATTTGGAGTATTTATCTTTCTCTCAAACTCAAAAAAAGGTATGAGATAATTAAGGGTTTTATATATATTATTTTTGCTAAGTAGGAAACATTTTCTTTGTATGCTTTCTTCAACGTCAAAACAAAAGGGTTTTGTCGGAAGCAAATTCCAAACATCCTGATGATCGTCGGAAAATAGAAAAACAAAGCAAACTTTATCTATTAATTGTAAAGCATTTAAGTTTTCATGCGTTACGATATTTTTATATGAGAAATACATAAAACACGTAAGAAATTGTGACCAAAATCTTTCAATAAAATAAAATTCAGCACAATTCTTTCTTTCCCTTTGCAGTATTTGCTATATTATAATAATAGGACCAAAGACTCTCAAGCCATCTGCCTAACTTTCTAGTTTTTTTTTCTCACCTAATTAGCGCAGCAGTTGGCGGTTGCTCTAGACCGAGCCCAACCGCACCATCTGTCAAATTCGTTACCACATTCCAAAAGGCACGTGCACATCATGCGTCATGCTTTTCATATAACTTTCCTTTGCCTCGTGTCCTTTTCCCCTTTTTTTTATCCAATTTCCCTCCTTGTTTCTTTTGGATCCAGTTCTGAGTCCCTCCCACAAGATATCTAGTATCTACCACACGAATATCAAACAACTTTTCAATATTATGTTGTAATGTTGTGTGATACACTCGGTATACCATAAAAGTGTCCTTTTTAAATAACAATTTGAATAGTATACATGTAATCATGATGTGTGTTAGCTTACACCATAACACATTTGAATGGAGAGAATTACCTAATTGGTCTTAAACCTATTATACATATCTCAATTCAGTCTCAATTTTTTGACTTTTGCCAATCAGTCTTAAATCTTTACTTGAGATTTCAATATATTTTTTCTAACTAATTTTCGTCGAAAATTGTTGACTTGATTGTTTAGTCATATCTAATTGTCTTATTAGCATATGGTTACATCAATTATTTCTAATGAAAAATTTATCATAAAGATTATATTGAAATTTTGTAATAATTAGGATTGAAATGGAAAATTATAAAATTTATGATTGAATTGGAATTTGTACAATACATTTAAAATTTGATTGGACGATTCCCCTCGAACGTAATACAAAAAGTCTCTCTTACTTTAAGACAAAGATGGGTGCAAAAAGATTCGAGGAAGAAAATAAAGAAGGGCTCTCTTGAGAATTAGCACATATGATTGCTGCTCTTTCTTTAAATAAGGAGAATATTTTTTTCTCCAAATCCAAACGTGACTAGTACGGACATGAATGATCCACTGATAAAAACAAACCAAGAGCTAGGAAGACCTAAACTACTAGGGTTTGTCCTAATGATCATTCTTCCAACTTAGAAAAGAGAGGTGATGGGTTCGAATCCCCACATTTTTAGGGGTTTGCGCCCTGCAAGAAGGCAGGGTAAAAGTCTAAGAGTAAGTGTTAAAGTAGGAATAAAGTAGGACCGAAAAAAAAAAAAAAAAAAAAGCTAAGAAGACCTAGAAATAAAACAATGGGTTCCGAGGCCCAAAAGGCCCAATAAACAGGCCAATGGGGGAGTTCGATTAAGCGGATACAATCACTATACCTCGACGCGGCTATTCTCTCGCTAAATCCGTGGTGGGGCAATATTGACAAGCGTGCTCGTAACGAGCAACGGCCACTGCTCAAATTGAATGTTTTTTGTCGTGGGTATGGAACGTCTGTGGTAGTGATCGGGAGGAGTCACCGATGTTGGTCGCCCATCCCCTCCATTTTATCGATCGAAAAGCTAATACCGTAAATAAAAGATGGAATTCCCACAAAATAGAGCGTGCGATGGAGAAAATGAAATGAGGAGAAATAGGTGTGAGAAACACGACAATATATGCCCTGTTTTGCAAGAGAAATTGGTTTGAAATGTTTACGAAGATGGGTTTCAATACCTCGCATCCTGCAATGATACTTTTGTAAAGATTTCCACCCTTTTCTAACGAATTATCTAAAGGATGATGCAAATTTCTAGTTCGTTATCAAATAAATCACAAGATGAAAAAGAGTGAGTTTTTCAAAACCGGAACACGTAAATAGAGCCAATATGTGTCTATAGACATATGTATGCAAATATATAACATAGGACACAAGATTGCATAAATGTGCATGCTTATTGTCGAACAATATTAGGCTTCCGGCCGCATCGTGGTTCTAGTGATTTTGTCAGCAGTGAGCATGAGGTCGTGGCCTGGCCGCTGAAGCCCGATTTCCAGGCCATTTTTCAGCCTGGGAATGGGCTGCACGTCCACCGTGCAGACCGCTTTCTTGATCCAATATATTCTAAAGCACGAGCAAACCTAATCATGTCGTTCACCTTTGTATCTCCTATTGGATTTACATGTCGGTCGAACATTTAATTTCAGCTATTCTCTCTCGTCACGAAATTGGCAAGCATTCATGCGCACGTGCTTCACTGGTAAAGAACATTATCTTCGGCTGGACTTTGTTAAGTTCAGTGCTTTGTATCCTTCCAACGTGAAGAGTACACAAGGCGAATTAACTATTGGAAACCTACTATATTGGGAAGATCTGATGCGTGGCACTGAAGTGATTAGCTACCTGCTCAATATAATATTTACAAACTTCTTATAAATTTGATTATTTTATTTTAGTGATGGTGTCCAAATTACTTTTCTTTTTATAAATATTATGGGCGTGCATGGGTCCATCATATCATTTAAACATCTTCAAGAGAGCCCCTAAAAGCTTCACTGACCATCCATCTAATTCTCGCGTCCATCTGGGTCGCATGCTTTCTCCAATACATCAATCAACTGATGTTTTACCAAGTTCTCACGTCTAAACGCAACTTAGTCATGTTCCTTTTTATGTTGCTTGCGGAGCCACTCTATATGACATTGTGATGATTCATCCATAGAGATTATATCAATTACTCGGGGAATAGTATCCAAAAAGTCCTAAACCTATAATATTGATACCAAATTCAATCTTAAACCTCTTAATTGAATTAATTTAGTTCCAAACATTTTCATATCGATACAAATTCAGTCCAATAAAATAAAATCATTAGGTGGTAAATGACATGGATCTCAGAAGCCACTTATAATATAGGTTAAGAAACATGGGTTATTGCGATTGTTGAGTAGTGGTACGAGGGGGTGATGCTGGCTAGAGAATTGCCGTCGAGTAATGGGTGTGTCTGGGTGTTGGTTAACCAATTGTAAATATTAGTTGTTGAATTTTAGGAGTCATATAAAATGCAATTGTGTTCTTTGTAACCATTATTAATCCTCGATAGTAGTTATGAATACTAGAATTACAATTCGAGCAAAAGACTACCAGTCAATCAATGGACACCAATTGTTCAATTTTACTTCCAGTTTATGTTTACGTTTCAATACCATTTTACATGGATGGACACAATTATCTCGTCTTAGTACTATTAATAATTTTTTTGTCGATTACGTTTCTTATCCAAGAATCAGCAAATGACCCTACACATTTTTTGTTGATTTCCACGTCAATCCATATTTAGAAAGGCATTTCGTCACTTTTTGACAAAACAATTCACAAGATAACCCCATTTTAAAAGTTAAAACTAAAGTTTGGCAGGTATTAAAAACGGAGAAGCAAGAAATGGAAGAAGAGAAGCAAATTATTTTCCATCTTAAATTTTGGAAAGGCAAAGGCGGAGGCAAAAAACACGTAGATTTTCCTATATGGGCACAAGCGCAGAAATCCCATTAGTAAGATTTAAATAGGTCACTTCAAGTTCCTCACTTGGACATCCCCTGATGCTCTAATTAATTGCGTTAAAAGGAAGGGTTAAAAAACGTAGGATTTTATCCACAAGTTTATAAACAACTAGTAATGATAAGGCAAAATCTAAAGAGATGAAAGTCATGTTGTAGTATGGGAAATTTTGGAGAAGAGGTGTTGATTATTTAACATGCAAAATTGTACCTCTCAAAACCCTAGTTGCTTCTTAGACTCCTGAGGTCTTGCTTCATCTCTGACGCAGGTTCGACTGTCCCATCCTCGCTCCATGCCCCACGTGAGTATATTTATGACCTTATCCTCAATAGCTTCAATGTTAAAATTGTTAAACACAATTTATTTTATGCAATAATATTTGGTGAGAAAATGTAAAAGTGTCACGCCCCGAAACGTCGAGCGCACCAACATCCCACCATGGTCATGAAAATGCGACATTCCCAGGTGGTGTCGCCGACCCCAAATTAATTATTAATGCGCAAGCGGAACGTACTAAGAAGCACCTTACAAAAACATAAAAACATACGGGATAGGACAACAGGAAGATCAAGTCAAAATCAAACATCATACTTTCATACATCATTGACAAACTAGGGCTTACATACACAAACAAGATCCGGAGACTATATGAACAAAAAATGGGTCAGAGTTTATGTGCATCAACAAAAAGGGTCAGCCTACACAACATGGATCAGCCCACCAAAAAGAGGAACAGTCCTATAACTACTAATCGGACTCGTTCGTCGATCCCACATCAGACAACATCGGATCCACAGACGATGGGTCATCCACCCTACCATCAAGCAGGTCAGCTACACCCTCACCCAAGATAGCATCTATCACGGCCAGTGGAATATCAAAACTGTCAAGTGGACCAATCCTAAAGCCATTGGCCCCAAAACGGAACCAAGCCCTATACCTATGGGGTACCCTAACATCTTCAGTCTCTTGGATCCATACAGTAGTCCTGATCAACTCGTATACCCAATGGCTCCCAAGGTCAGGGAAGTTGTGCACCTGCTCGATAATCTGCACTGGGATGCCATTCTTCTCTAGGGGTCCCGCCATCTACGGTCCTATAATATTTTTCCCCAAACTGGGATGAGGCTTTGTCTCAGCAAGTTCACCCCTCCTAAACCCCTATTAAAAAGAAAATACGCCCCATAGTGGTCTAGCCACGCAGTACAGAAGACTTACCTCACCTTCTAGCCTTCCTGCATATTAGTACAATTCATAGCACTCAAGTACAAATTATAATAAGCATGTGGACCATCGGAACACAATCCAATTCATTTAATTTCAAATTCACAGCAAGCATTTCAAATCATCATTCATTGGCGCCACACAAGGGCATAGCCTACTCGCAGTTCGGCTATCTACTGACATAAAGCCAGGCATCGCCTCCCCCCTTGGAGTGCGGCTTTGTCAGTACATCGACGGTGTTCCCGAAGGAGCATGGGCCTAGAATCAACTGCGACCCGCATCCACCGCGTGGGCATCCCATATAGGGGCAATTCCAATTTAATAGTTCAAAACAATTCCTCACAATTATCGTACCACAACTCATAATCAATTTAAAGCACTTCACACGTCATTCACATATTACAATTGCAACATTAATCTTTAAGAATCCAATTTCGATATCAAACCCGACATTTGAGATTTTCTAATTAAAATCCATATTTTCCTCAATCAACACTCAATTTGCTTTAACCATTCATCAATTCCAAATTCTAAATATACAGCGATGATCGACACGAAATTCTGAGCAATTAGGGCCAAAAATAATTTTTCAAGTTTTTTTTTTATAAATAATATTTTAATGGTTTTCGGAATATGATTTATTATTAAATAATCCAACAATTTCGGACCATTTATTTAAATCATAAATAAATTCTTTTAAGTCACATCAAGGCTTATTTTAAATAAACCTACTTAACCCTATAAACTAAACATGCTTTACTTTAATTAAACCACATAATCTAAACCATATTTAAATGAACTAATAAAACAACCTAATTCCAAATCAACCTAAACTAAACGCACTTAAGACATGATTAACCCGCTAATCGGGGTTTAGTGAGTTAAACTCACCGAAATCGCTTTCCGACGATTCGGCGAAGAGCACGACGACGCCGACGACAAACCTACACGGATCAACACCAAATGAGGACTAATAGGGGGCCAAAACGAGCTTGGAAAGAGCTGGTTCTTGTTGGTTTTTCTAGCACTAACCGAGCTTCGAAGGGCGGCGGACGGCGGCTGAACGGGCGGAGGGACGGCGGAGGAAGCTAGGGTTTGGGACGGTAGCTCACGGCGACGGACGGCGGCGACAACGAACAGCAAGCGGCTTGGAGCGGCGACGGTTGGGACTCGCGGCGGAGACGGAGGCAAGGCGGCTCGGCGCGAAACGGGACAGCGAGCGGTCGCGCATGGACGAGTGGTGACGGCGGACTCCGGTGGCGAGCGACGAATGGCGATGATCAAGCGGCGATGGACGGACGAAGCTCGGCGGTTCTGCTGGTCTTCTTCCTCCTCTCTCTCTCTCTCTCTCCTCCAAATTCAAAAGGAAGAAGATGATGGGGACAAGGGGGAGGGACATGGGGGAGGTGACATCCCACCTTTCCAAGGCCTCATCCCCACCTTCCACTTGTCACAACCCTAGCCCATCTTGCCTCAATCATGACATCACAGGTGAGGTCATCATCCACTAACTCCAAACCTTCCACAACTTTAGTCCAATAGGTTCAATTTCATTTTCCGCCAGGGTCCAAATTCTTGCACATTCCCTTACTTCAATTTCCATCAATCCTCCTCCAATTGAGTCCAATTTAAAGTCCATAAATTAGTCCAATGATCCTACTAAGCTTTGTGACGCACCATGACTTCCAATTTCAGAATTCGATTACAATTTCACGGTTAATTTCACTTTGGCACAATACTAGTGCATTCTAATCTACTGAGCAGCGTTTACAAATTTTTGTGCATTTGACTTGCGGTTGATCATTTCAAGCCACAACTTTCGGTTGTCGGGGGAAATCTCAAGGTTTCAAATACGGGCACAGGGTACCCAATCGTTAGAAAAGTCGGCCCAGTGTCGGTCGGCAAGAATTGTGCGATCCGGTGGAATCACCCACACCTGATCGCATGCCTCTGTTGAGCCAACCTATTTCCGATCTCTAATCGATTTTTATTTGTGCCGTAATGACTCTTGCAGATTATCTCGGTCGAAATGTCGCTTATTAATCAAACTCTCGAGTCTTATGCATTAGAATTTCTTAACGGCTTCACCGGATAGACTAGATTTCACATGAGTGGCAGACTTAAGGAAATGGACTATATGCGTGCCAACGAAATGCCCATCTAAATTTATTGAAATTAAAATTGGAAAAATCGGGCTGTCACAAAAAGTTTCGAATAATTCATGCATGGGCAAAAAATATGAATTTGAAAATCTTAGATCTATTAACATAGAAATTAGTTTGAAAAATTCTTATTATTAATTTGTGAGACAATAGGAATAAATTATTGGAACTATTCACGTTAATATCGACACCTACGCTAGAAATAAGAAACCTAATTCCCAAAATAATACATAATACATAGAGAAATTACAGTAATACAAGAAATTTCCAAACTTTAACATCGGATCTCGGGTAGAAGCAAGGGAGGTTTATGGGAACGGGGCCTATTATAACCATCCTCGCTCTATCCGGCATGCGAGGCAAGAAATATCGCTCCATCTTCATCCCAGAACTCATTGTTTGCTTGTTATATCTTGATGCGGATGTGGGGTAGGTAAATGTGCTGTGAGGGATAAGGGATAGATGATAAATGGATGCTCATAGATGTAGGATAGATTAGGATCGATACTAAGGTCTACAGGATGCACCACCATCCAAGGGTAAAGATTGTGATTGACAAAGTTCGCCATTAAGGCTTAAAGGACAAGCCACCCACAAAGGAAAGAATTTCAAGATAAAAGAAGCACACCACCAAAGCCTAGAAGAAAACCACAAGCCAAGGATAAATGTCTTCTTAGTTCACCACCACGAAAAAATTCACCGACCAATGATAAATAACCGGAATAGAAAGTGACTCATATAGAGGAAAATCGCCTGTCTTACAATTTAGATTTCATATCTATTATAGAGATAATGCTAAATATAAGAGAAGACTCTTGGAATTCTCAGAAACTGAATAGACTCTTGAGGAATTCAAATTCTTGAAAGCAACACCACATTAACGACTCATAAAAATCTATACATAAAGAGACTCAACAACTAGGACTAAATGCATTTTGCTAATACAAGATGCCTTGAAACTTGATAAAGCTCTCCAAATTCGTGCACCAGCTTTGGAAGCCAAATAGCCACCTTAGAAGAAGAACAACTGGGAAGGAATTCAATAAGAACATCCACCAATTGCTAGGTAGTTGATCGGGAGCCTTGAAGTCGACAACGAATCTTATAATTCAATAACGATACCGCAAAATTGGAAACTTCATCTTTTAACCCACATAATTAAATTATAGGTGAAGTTGGATTTTGCTTGCGTGAATTGCTAATGGGTTGGTTTGATCAATGAAATATGAGTGGAGCTTGAGATCTTATCCATAGAGCCCCATGCTCCCACATCATATCTGCCCCATGACAGGGTATGATGGGTATCTAACAGAACATGTATAATTGCTATCCCTATACTTCATGGTGGAGGTGGAGCCGCGGTGACCTCTTGCTCAAAATGAGTACCATGGCTCTAATCGAATTCTTATTGTACTTGTGGAATTTTTTATGGTGACGCTCATGAGGAGTCACCGAAGTCGTGGCCTCTTCCCACCAGTTCACTGATCAAAAACCTAACACCATTATATGCAATGAGAGGGACGAGATGAAAAGATGGAAAGCCAAGAAAATAGGAGTGTGCGATGGAGAAGATAAAATGAGTGGAGACAGACGTGAGAAGAACTAAAATAGATGGCCAATTTTGGGAGAAAAAGCGGTTCCCAATGTTTTACCAAGACGGTTTCGAATGCTTTGCATCTTGTAATGACACTTTTGTAAATTTAACCGCCCTTTCCTAACGGATGTCTAATTGAGGATGTAAGCTGCTAGTAATTTAACAAACCACAAGATGAAAAGAATAATTTTAAAAAAAAGTGAAATATGTAAATAGAACAAATATGGGTATATATAAATATGTATGTAGGTACATAACATAGGATACAAATGAGATAAGAACGAATATGTTGCTAGATGTATTCAAATGATCGATATTTTACTAATGTGGCGCTCAAGTGAACAAAATGAAAGGTTATGATATTAAAGTGAACTCCGTACGAAAAATATAACTTTTATAGTGTCTTTCTCCCAAAAAGGATTCTTGATTTATTCTGAGCACAAGCAATGATACTTCATTTACCTTTCAATACCCTATTGGCTTTACATGTCGGTCGAATTTTGGGCTCAACTGAAATTCTCATTATAAGATCTGCAAGCATTGATGAGCACCTGCTTCATCATTAAAGTGCATTATCTTCAGTTGTCGAGAGAGTTAAATGCATAGCATTGAAGTGATTAGCTTCCTGCTCAATAAAATATTCACAAACTTCTTATCATTTTGATATTTTTATTCGACCCTGGGTGCCAAAATGGTTTATTTATTTATTTAATTATGGTACTTGATTCGAGATTTCCTTTTTAGGTACTTATTCTCACCCTTTTTCGGTACTTCGCTCCCAGTTTGAACCACTTTTTTTTCCTTCATTGCACGAAAGTGAAATCACAGAGAGACAGAGAGAGAGAGAGGCAATGGCAAGGCAAAAGGCAATGTGGAACTCAAGAAGGAAAGGTATTGAGAAGAGATGGGCGTGCATTTTGCTGGTGCTAGTGTCTGCCTCAGCTGCTTCGTCTCAGCACCTTGTGGAGACGCTTCCTGGCTTTCCCGGAAGACTTCCTTTTAAGCTCGAGACCGGGTCAGTTTGTATTCTTTCATGCCATCTCTCTCTCCCTAGATGATGATTTGAACTAGACTTTCTTCACGTATTGCAACTTACGAACGATTAACAGCGGTCCACGACCAGAGGCCATGGTGACCCAAGTGGCACCATAGCTGCAAGAGGCGAAGATTTCTATGCTATTGATTTTTGATGATGCATGATGATGCTGAGATTGCAGCATTTTAAAAAGTGAAGACACAAGCTTAGGTGAACTTCGCAGTTAGTCCCTACAGTTTTTCACTTATCTGTGTCCGTTAGGTATTTCCACAGTCCAGACTCCACACTTTCAGAAAGCTGTGCCATTAGTCCTTACAGTTCATCACATTCATTTCTTTCTAACCTTGTAATATAGAGTCGTGGAAAATTTTCAGGACGATTCTGATCTCGCAGAAAATAAATTCTGAAAGTACATGTCTTTCTTTTCAACGATGTATGTTCAATAGATGCGATCAACAGCATTGAAGCGAGACAAACAATTATGTGGAAGAACTAAAATGTGAAAGAAAACTTGGATATTGTTGGGATCGAGGTAGAGTTTTAGATAGTAAGCGTGCACAAATTGACTATATACAACTAAAAATCGATTAGATACTGAATCACAACTCATTAATTCTTCTAGCGCATACACGCTCGTCAGAAATCTTGCGTAAAAGATTTTCCTGCCAACGAGTACAATTATATTTTCTTAATGAGGAGGAATCCCACCTAGATTCATATTGTGCAAGAGCATATAAATGAACTCATCCTAATGGACAGATCTACCGTATATCGGCTGCATTAAAATTTTCTCTAGTCATAATACTTTAGTCATCAGGTAGACTTACTGCAAAATGACCAACCTTTCAAAAAATTTCACCAACATAAGTTTGGCTCCTCCCAACGAGATTGGAATGCCAGCATGTGAACTCAATAACAGTGACTTCCATCAGTCTAAGCAAAAATTCCACTTGCCTTTTTCACTTCCTCTCTGTTTCTGTACCTTTCTGGATCTGCATTTTCTCTCTGGAATGTCAAGGAAATACCGGGTTATCCCAGTTTGCTGACTGTACAACAAGTAAATTTGGTTTCCGAATGCAGGGATGGATTTGACTTTTAAGGTGATCTTAAATTGGGTATTTTGGCTGATGCAGGTACGTAAGTGTTGGCGAGGTTGAGTTCTTCTACTACTTTGTGCAGTCCACTGGGAATCCTGGAGCTGACCCTCTTCTGCTTTTCATGAATGGAGGTCCTGGGTGTTCGGGTTTGAATGCCTTCTTGTACCAGATCGGTTGGTTTTCTTCTTCTTCTTCTTCTTCATTATTCCTCGTAGTAATGTTATCATCATTCCAATATGATGCTGCAAATGTCTTCAAGTAGGTGTTTACATATAGTATTTTGAGGTCCGCCATATGCAGGTCCCCTTAAATTCAATGTTACTGATTACACTGGGGGTTTGCCGTCATTACTATATGAGCCAAATGCGTGGACTAAGGTAAAGCGAGGAGTAATGAATTTTCCCTTGATTTTGGAATATTTAACCAATTACTGAATCTCGTCTGACTATAAATATTGTTCCCTTATTGAGTTCATACTGACTTTTTCCCTAAAAAATTACCAGACAGCCAACATTATATTCATAGATGCACCGATCGGTGCGGGTTTCTCCTATGCAACGACGACATCAGCTTACAATTCCACAGACACATTTAATTCTGTACAGATGCAGATATTTTTAAGAAACGTGAGTAAAATTCTTCACATATCATGGTGGTGGTATCATAATGTAAGAAAAAAGTTGGGTGAGAAATGAATGCTAATTTACATATGCAACGCAGTGGCTAGCAGCTCATCCAAGTTTCCAAACTAATCCGGTGTTTGTTGGTAGCGATTCCTATGCGGGTATATATCCTCCCATGGTTGCTACGGCAATTCTACGCGGTAATAAATTCTTCTCCATAAGCCCGATTGAATGGGATAAACACAAACGTTGTCACCTGTCCACATCTATGGATGGATTATGAAATAAACATTTGTTTTCTTTTGTTGGTGCAAAATTGCAGGGAATGAAGCTGGACTTAAACCATATGTCCACCTTAAGGTATGGAAAAAGCTTTCTCCTCATCTCAACTTTTCCCTCTTAAATTTGGCATAAACTGTATCTTACGTTAATGTACTGTTCTTCTCTTCGTTAAATCATTTTCAGGGGATGATACTATCGTGTCCCCATCGCAGTCACCACTTCAACACACTTCCTTAACCGGGGGACTATTTAACCCGGTTGGTTAAGGAACTGTGCCGAAGGCATGGTTAAACAACCGTGGGATTTTCATCCACTCCATATCGCACCGGGTGAGGGACAAGGATTGGTTATTCCATGCCAATCCAGTCGTAGCCTGTGTTTCCACAGACACAATATTTCTGGGATTGATTACCCACTTTCATTGTCTATGGATCCCAAAATTCCCAATCTATATCTATTCACCCGACTGAGAGGATGGGGAGGCAAGTACGGGTCTCTCACCCCAGGGCGGTTCTCCC
Organism: Eucalyptus sideroxylon; assembly: GCA_014182405.2. Taxonomy (NCBI): domain Eukaryota; kingdom Viridiplantae; phylum Streptophyta; class Magnoliopsida; order Myrtales; family Myrtaceae; genus Eucalyptus; species Eucalyptus sideroxylon. The sequence goes on along the minus strand of CM024554.2, from coordinate 27,259,305 downwards.
GCCTTTACCTCCATGAGCAGTTTAAGGACCTGCTTAGGTCCACTTGCCCCACTTCAACCCTAATAATTTTCCAAGTCACCTTCGCAGTCACCACGAAGCTCTGCCTTTTGTTTTCTTTCGTATTTGCAATGATGTGAAAGATGCATGTGTTTGTATGCGACTAAAAGATCTACATCTAATGTACCATAAGCTAAGTTAGCTCTCTAAACCTCATCGAACAAGCATAGCGAAGAGAAATGGGTAGAACAAATCCAAGACGTCCTCGATCACGGGATCCATATTGAGACCCCTGTCTCCGTCTACCGTGTGTCCAAATCGTTTCAGCTCCACCCATGTCGCACTGGGACCGTACCACCACTTGTGGCCACAGCTCTTCCAGACAGAGAACCCCAAGCTACCCGCGGCCCAACGCACGTGTGGCACCTGAAGCTCCTAGCACTTGATTGAAGAGCTGGTTTGATCAAAGGGCAGGAGTCGAAAATCTGCGCAAGCCATCAGCTGCACCTGGAAATTGGCACAGACACTCTGAAATGGAACATGACCATCGATAGCTCGCTCTTGCTCGACATACTTTACAGTTCCATGTACAAGCGAGAGAAAATGGCCCCATAAAAGTGGACCAAGAATTGGAGCGAGGAAAGTCCTATAGGGGACGATGATTGATGGGAATTGTACTGATGATCTGAACGAGAGACGGCTGTAATTTGAACAAGGAATCTTATCGCATGGGACCAAGCTCTTGATCATTCAGCCGACCCCTTTGACTCTTCAACACAGTCGCTCTCATTCCCAGGAGATCAGTCCAAAAAAAAAAATCTACCACTTGCCCCACCTCGACCCTAATAATATTCAAAGTCATCTTCGCAATCACCACGAAGCTCAGCCTTGCTTTCTTTCATATTTGCAACGAGGCAAAAGATATATATGTTTGTATGCGGCTAAAAGACATAAGTTAGCTCTCTAAACCTCGTCGAACAAGCATGTCCTCAGCGTCGACCTCCATCATCAACCCAAGCCTTAGCGAGGAGCAATGGGTGAAGCACATCCGAGACTCCCTCGATCATGGGATTGATATTGAGACCCCGGTTTCCGTCCACTGCGTGCCTGAATCTATTCGCTCCGCGAAGCCGGAGGCCTACGTCCCGCACCATGTTGCACTGGGACCGTACCACCACTTCCGGCCACAGCTCTACCAGACGGAGAACCCCAAGCTGGCCACAGCCCGGCGGGCACAGGCAGCGCTGATGCTCCCGGCATTCGATCAGACAGCTAATTTGCTCCAAGCAGAGGAGGCGAAGATTCGTGCAAGCTACCAGCTGCACCTGGAAGTCGGCACAGACACTCTGAAATGGATCATGACCATCGACAGCTTGTTCTTGCTCGATCTACTGTACAGTTACAAGCACAGGCAAGAGAAAATGGACCCAGATAAGCCGGCCAATATCGGGCAGGAAGACTCGATTGGGGAAGATGATCGAGGGGGGAGTCCACCGATGACCCGACACTCCATCGTCAAAGACGTGATGATGGTGGAGAATCAAATTCCCACCTTTGTGCTGAGGAAATTAATGTTGCAGACCAAGAATTCGATGAATGAAGTGAGAGAAAATGAAGAAGATGAGTCGATAGATGAGGATCTTGGGATGATGTCGATGAGCTTCTGTGAAGCGATATCACCTCTCGAACTAAAAAGGTGCTCACCATCCGAAGCTGTTCGCCAGCATAAGCATTTGCTCGATCTCTTTTACAATCTCATCTTGGGAAGAACAGTCCCAGAAGCAGCACAGACGAAGAAGAATGAGCTTAGAGGTTAGTTTTCATTCCCAGGACATGCATGAATGAGATGATGCGTCTCTTCTCCTTTCTTTTGTTGTATGCAAGCATTAGAAAAGTGGATAAGTACACTAGAATAAATACACTAGAAATTCCAAAAATTATGTAGGACACTTATTTTAGTTCAAAAAGGTTTTTTTGGATTATTTAAGTATCACTTAAAAAAAAATAATTACTTAAAGTGTCAACTCCATTTTAGGTCGCCAAAAATTTGATGTGACTATATTTTATTAACTTTTCAGTCCTACATGACTCACCGGTGTACTTAGTAAGTATATAAACCCTAAACGATATCATCTAAAAGTTATAAATTATAATCATTTGAGTGTAAATTTTGTTAAAGTGATCACTTCAGTGCTAGTTATTATTAAAAAACGATTGCTTTAATATCAAGCATGTCAGTAGAAATGCCACATGGACTAGAGGTTTTAAAAAAAATATACCAAGTCATGTTATAAATGCTGCGTAATCAATTTGGCTAGAATTTATCGTTATTGTCACTTTAGTGATTGTTCTTTTATCCAATTTAGTATCTAAGTGAGATGGAAAAACTTTTGGCACTAAAATGAGTGCTGTATACAACTTTTGGTACTTCTGGTATACTAATCCCAATAAAAAAGTGAATAAAAGTACTTATTTATCAACAGGTGCAACCTTTGGCTATCTGATCAAGATGGTACCCAATCCATCATCCAAAGTCACTGAGGCATGGACTGAGTTATCGAAATTCTCTTTCATGAAGAAGCTGAAAGTGCCGGTCGAGCTTGTCTTCAAGTTAATTCAATTGGTAATGCAATTGATACCCGGATGCTCCGATTGCCTTCAGAAAGACCCTTCTCAAGAAAGTGTTATGATCCCCACGGTGTCAAAGCTCCACAGCGTCGGGATCAAGCTACGCTTGGCTGTAGGAGGTATCAGAACCATCGCCTTTGATCCAAAAACCGCTACTCTGAAGCTCCCTCGGATCGTTCTGAATGCTCCCACCGAAGTCCTACTACGAAACCTCGTGGCCTACGAAATGATATCGCAACGTGGCTCCTCGGTTCTGACGCGATACACGGAGTTGATGTACGGCATTATCGACACCTCTGAGGACGTGAAGTTGCTGAGGGAAGCGTCCATCGTCTCGAACCATCTGAACTCCGATGACAAAGTCGTGGAGATCTTCAACGGAATGATCAAATCCATAGGTTCCAAAAGCACTGCGTCGGAGCTGGACAAGACGATTCAAGACGTCAACAGGTACTATAACAACACTCGAAAGGTCAAGGCTTATAATCTTATGAGGAAGTACGTCTACTCTTCTTGGAAGTTCCTCACTATGGTTACCACAATCGTGCTCATTTTGCTCATGGTTCTGCAGACATTTTGCTCCGTATTGAGTTGTCCTCAGTTTTTCAACACAACATAAGAATTTGTATCGTACACTTCCAAATGTATAAGGCCACGCGTAGACTGTGCAACCAGATCGGTTCTACTCAAACTTGTCTAATTCCAGCTTTTGGTTGGAACTGGTTTGGTTCCCACTTTCAAATTTTGAACTGCTTCCCTATGCGAAGTGCAGAATGATTGGGGCAATGAATCAACTGGTTCGAATTTGGATCCGGTTTCATAAAGTCTAAAACCTTTTTTTTTTTTTGTTTCTCTTTTTCTTCGTTCTCTCTAACCTCACTTAGACTACATAACACTTCATGACTCTCTCACTTGTTCGTGACTCACCCTCCTCCTCTATTGCTCACAGCTTGTTTGAGCCTCACTCTTTTGTTCCCAAATTGCCTTTGCTCGCTCATCCTCGTTATTTTTTACTTTGAATCGTTTTATTACTAATATTGTTTTACCACAAAAAAAAAAAATGAAGCCAAAATAAGGAACAAAAGAAAAACAGATTCTTAGGTAGATCCTGGAATCAGACGAAAAAAAAAAAAAAAGTTCCAAGGCAAACATGATAAATTTTTAGAATCCAAAAATTAAGAGTGCATTTGATTTGGCTTTCCCAAGGGGCTTTCAGCCTTTAATGCCCCTTGGGGAAAAACTTGATGTTTGGCAAGCTTTTCAAAGTAGTTTTTGGCCAAATGTTGGTCTTGGGAATGCTGAAGGCCCAAAACAAGTAGAGACCAACCTTTCAAAATAGCATTTGCAAAATGCTAAATGTAGGGTTAAATAAATTTTCTCTTGCAAAACTATCTTCACCAATTCTTCAAATTTTCAATTTTTCCCCTTGTTGTTACACTTCATCTTCTTTGCTAAGGTAGTTGACGAAAGCCAATGAGGTCAAATTCGACTCGTGAAGGGCCAGCAAGAGACAAGGGAGGTTATGCGACCCATGTGGTGCCCACCTGAAATCACACAACCGCCCAAGCAATAGTCACCTGAGTTGCACGACCCTCACCAAAGGTCGCTTGAGGTCATGTGACCTAGGTCGCCAAGACCAAATCTAGCTAGTTGGCTGGCTTGAACTCTTCACCAGAGCTAGTGAAGGGTTTGATTTTTATTTAATAAAAAAAGAAAAATTACTATGAAAGCCCTTTGCAATTTTTTTTTTTTTTTTTTTTACCAAACACTACTTCACCCAAAGTTGTTTTGCAAATGAGTTTTTACCAAACTCAATTTGCATTTCTTCTAAAAGACTTTGGCTTTAGCATGTGCATTGCACCTTAAATTCAACCAAACTTACCCTAGGACGGTTTTAAATTCAAAGTCTAGAACCTACTCACCTTGAAACCAATTGCCCTTACCTATATGTGTTGAAATATGACATGCAGAAATGACATGATCTTATAAATAAGTCAATGCGAAAAATATTAGTTCGATTCGAGTATCGATATCTATATCTATAGAGAGAGCCAACAGCAAATAATACATTATAATCGAAAAATCATAGTTTACAATCACTTACATGTTGGAGTCTTTCCCACACGAAGATGTAAGCTTAAATTGAAAGTATTTATAAATAAACAATTCATTTGGGCGTAAACTAATGGCACAAAATCTTTCAAGTGTTCAAGCCCTCTACATATGCCCAAGATAGAACTCAAAGTGTTCGTCTTTTTTCTTGCACACGACGGCTTCTTCTTGACCGTGTTCTTGGCTTGTGTAGCTCTTGTTTTCGTGTGGTGCTCTAGACATTTTGACGCTTCTTTTCTTGTGAAGAAACCCACGTCTTTTTATATGTTGTGCCTAGAGTCAACAACTTTAACGCTCGGCCCATCGTAAGCAACTTCAACCAAGATTTGGCAACATATATATTGTAAAACTTTCATCTTTTACGCCACTTTTATAAAGAGACCAAGTACGGCCGCATGAGAAATAAAAGCAAAACAACCCTTGCTTTATTTCTTTCTCAGACGATTACCCTTTTGCCCTCAAATGCAATTATCCTTTGCCCTCAAAAGCAAAATATAATAACAGATGGTGTGCTCATTTTTTGTCCTTTAATGCAAAACTCTTCGGTTCAAATTTGAAGTCTTATCCGCAAGAATGCACTCTTGGACTATCATTGAAAACCAACACCCATGACTAAGAAACCAAATTTGATTTGGATGTGAAATAGCAGATTTTGAACAAATCAAAATCTTCCAACGGATCCGTGATGGCTCAAACTCGACACATTAATTTAATAATTCTCCACCTTGACGTGATGTTCAAAACCAAGTTATAGCACTTATAATCCATGTTACTCTCCTAATGCCCCGATGGTCACTCACTCTATATAGACGCCAATTGACCTCAAGCAGAGCTTGAGCTTTGCCAAATAAACAGACTTAGTCATTATGTCAATTGGGTTATTTGCTGTAGCAATTTTTTTTCGCAATAACATTACCTTTTGCTAAAATATCTTAGATGAAGTGATACCTATTATTGATGTATCTCGTTTGCTCCTAATAAACTGAATTATATGCCCAAAATATCACACATTGGTTATTACAGTGTATATCAACACTTTTATGATTTAACCCAAAGTCCAAAAGCAAATTTCATGACCATACCGCCTCTTTCGCTATAAAGGTTAGTGCCATGTACTCTGCCTCAGTCGAAGACAAGGCAACGTGATCCTATAAGAATATTTTCAAATTACCTGCACCACCTACTAGCGTTAACACATACCCCACTAAAGACTTGTAATCATCCAAGTCACTAGTGTGATTTGAATCCACAAAATTAGTTGTCTCATTGCTATTGCTGTCCCTTCAATACACTATACTCATGTCTATTGTCCTCTTTAAATATTTGAGGATCCACTTCACAACTTCCCAATAAATTTTACTGGAATGCTCCATATAGAACTAACTGTGCTCATAAATTGCGAAATATCAGGTACAATGCATCCCATAGCATACATAACACTACCCACGGTACTAGAGTGATAAATATGGGGCATATGCTCTTCTTCCTTCTCAATCTACGATGATAATTTATTTAAAAGTTTAGAGTGTTTCACTAAATGTGTACTTACAGATTTCATTAACTGCATGTTAAAACATGCTATGATTTTCTCAATATATTTCTTTTGAGATAGGTTTAAAAGTCCTATAGTCCTATCACGCAAAACCTCAATACCCGATATTTTCTTTACAGCACCTAAATATTTCATCTCAGATTCAGCAATTAACTATCTATTCAACACATCAATATCAGACATATTTTTAGCCATTATCAGCATATCATCAACATATAGTAATAGATAAATCAAAGGGAAAATGTCACAAATGGTCTCTGAATTTTCATCTAATGTTCAATTTCATCCCTGAGCTTTCGATTTGCTCAATTTGGTCCCCGAACTTTCATCTAATGTTCCATCTAGTCCTTAACTATATGAAAATTGATCAATTTTCATTTTTTTAAAATACCAAACTGGTTTTTTTTTTTTGGTCGAAAAAATACCACATTTATGCAAAATAATAAAGGTCAATATTTCTTTCCTTTCTCCATATTAAAATCAAATGGAAAAAGGGACAGTAATAATAAACAAAAGTGAATCTTGCATTTTGATTTCTTTTTTGTATATGCATATTACTTGAATAATGTACAAAAGCCCATTAATCAAATTTTCCCTTTTTGGTGAAGTCCATAAAAAAAAAAAAAATCAATTGCCTTGCCAAAATAGCAAATCCCTTCGGTTACCTCATGTAAATCCGCTCCTCCAACTCACCATGAAGAAACACAGTTTTCACGTCTAGCTAGTCTAACTCGAGATCTTGCGTAGAAACTAAAGCAAGCAAAACACAAATAGAGGTATGTTTTACCACATGAGAGAACACCTTGTTATAATTAATGCCCTCACTCTGTATATATCATTTGCCACAAGTCTCGCCTTATACCTCGTTGCCTCGCCCTCATTCCATTTAAAAACCTATTTATTTTTGACAATCTTTTGGTTCTCAGGTACTTTGACCAACTCTCATATCTGATTTTGATGAGTGATTATTCTATCTCTACGCTCATAGCCCCTAGCCAATGCGACAACACACTCATAACCATTGTATCAAAGTAAGACAAAGGCTCATCTATCTTCATCTCGTCAGCTACTGTCAATGTATAAGTAATATATGTATAACTATGACGTAGCAGTGATTTAATTTTCCTTCTCTGTCTGTCTGCAGCTATAATGTACTGCAGCTGTGTTGATTTGTCACTATCACCAACTTTAGGAATTACAACATCATCTGTAATCTCAACTTTTGTTACTTTTAAGGTCTTCGAAATCTTCACATGAAGCTCTACCTCACTAATGACACCATGATCTGTCTACTTTGCTAGTTTTGTTACAAGACTCATTTGTTGAAGTATTGCAGTCTTGTTTAAGATTACGTCTTTGCTGATTAGAAACCAAGTGATCTAGATTAGTGCACCATAGTCAGTAGCATTTCACCCATGTGCATAACTCAAAAATATCACTCGCATGAGCATACACAAGATATTTGAATATAAGTAATCTAAAATATCAATAGGTTTTTATCGCGACCTACCCCTCAAGGGGAGATAATAGGTTTAGGGGCATTGCTTAAAAGACGGACTTAAGGCCCATGATTAGGCATGGACTCTCCCAAGCTCATACCTCTTGTGACATTGGGGTATTTTTAAGAATTTCGTAATAAGGAGCCGCCACTAGCCTATTGAGTTCGGTTACAACTAAGTGAGCCATGTGAGTATACCTCACTTCCTACGCAACTAAATAATCTAGGATCGAGGATTTGATTACACTAATTAACCAATTAGTACCCTTTCGGTACCTAATCTTGTTCATTTAAAAAAAAAAAAAAGATTTTTGTCAAATAATTTAGGTTAATTTTATACCAATCCGCTAACATGTGAAGTGATTATATAGGTGCACAATCATTAAAATAATAGTTAGCAATCAAGGTAAATGTTTAAATAAATTGCATAGGAGAGCAAGTATTTAACATTAAGGAAAAGATAAATGTTAATCTTAATTGGACTAAAGGGGTCAAAACAGCACAAGCATGCAAACAAGAATAATTGTCTTTGAAGAACATTGAAACCCTAAGGTAGAGCACTAAGGGCTTACTCAATTTTTTAGCATACTTTAGAGTTAAGAAACTTCCATTTTTTTTAAGAAAATAGCTCGGAAAGTTTGTTTTTAAAATTTTTCAAATGAAATTCTGAATTTTCTGTTATTTTTTTTTATTTTTGATTTTGAAATTTTTAATATTTATATTATTATATTTAGAAAATGGATTCGGACCGGTAAACCCAATCCGGTCCATTGGCTTGATACAAACCGGGATTAAAACTAAAATAGACAAAACCGATTACTTAAAACTTTTTTTTTTGTCTTTTTTGTTTTTTTATTTTAATATTAATATTTTAATCAAAATTTTTTTATCTTTTCCCTATTTCGTCTTTTTTACTACATCTCTTCTCTGCGGCTTCTCTTTCCCAAAGCCAGCTTTTGTGTTTAACTTTTTCTGCCATTTTTTTTTGCTTTTTTTTCCCCCTTTGGGTCTTCTTCTCCCCATGCTTTCTTCTTCACCGATGGTTTCCATGGTGCATCTTTTTCTTCACAGTTGGCAATCCTTGGTTGCTGGTGGCTGTACAACCACCGGCCCTTCACCACTCGCTCCCATCCTCACCGGCGTCGACCACCGCCGGCCACAAACTCCGGCGACCGTTAATCCACTTAACGGAACCAAGAAAAACCTTCGCCAACTCAACAATACCCAACCTTTTTGGAACAATCACGTAGAAACACCACAAGCGATAAACAAAACAAACGCGGTTCAGCGAGCACAGAGGCAAGGGCACATCAATCTCGAGTTTAAGCATGAACCGACTCTCAGTTCAGGGCTCGAAGTCATGTCTAGAATCAAAATCAAGCAACAAACGCATTCCCTGAAGTCAGAGGTGACTCACCCGAGACCCACACGTGCATAACCGAAGCAAACAAATCTCAGCCCTTAGGTCGATCGAGACAAAACAGAACAAAAGGGGGATCGAGCTCGGCTAACCTCGTCTTTGGAAAAGAACATATCACGGTCACCAGTCAAGACCAAAACTTCCGGTTATCAAAGAATGATGGTCGGGCGAGGAACTCGAGAGAATACTTCACCGGAATGGTCGTTCATATCCTTGCTCCTCGTTATGCTCGTTGTTCCTTGTCTCCCTGCATCCGCGTGTTGCTCAAAATGATGCCGAAAAACAAGAAAAAACCCCCCCTCTTCACTTGCTCCTCTCTCGCTTTTCAACGTTGACGCCCATGGTCTTCTCGGCCTTCTCTCTGTTCGCCAAACGGAGCATGCCATATCTCCTCCCTTTTGGCGGCGGCGACTCTCGGCTTCACGGGCTTGAGCCTGAACAGCGCGAAGCAAGAAGACGACGAAGTGGCCGTCGTTCTCGCGCCCCTGACGGACTCGGTGTCCGAGAATGAGAACCCGCCCGAGCTCGAGTCGGAAGAAATGGAAGTGGAGCTAAAGTATAGCGCGTCACTGTTGTTAGATATAAAAGGACTATAAGCTCAGTAGTTAATATGGCTAAAGGAAAAGAAAGAACACAAAGACAGAAAAGCAACAATGAGCGGATGATCAACGGTGAGATGATCAACAATGAAGAATTCGTGATAAAGACAAATGGATCGACATCAATGAAGAAGAAGCCTGAGATAAAGAGTGACACGGATCGCCAAGTCATCGGATCGCCAAGTCATAATAGATCTAAACTAACTCGTGTCTTGTTATGCAGCTAAAAGAAAGACGCTAGTTAGATTCTGTTTTCTGTTTCTTGAGCTGTATTCTGTTTTCTCCGTTCTTCCTTTAAGTAGCCTTTTGATTCATTGATAAAAAGAGACTAAGAAGAGAGAGAAGATAGAAAGAGAAAGAGGGAGTGAGAGCAATCAGCCATGGATGCTCTGCACTGAATTGATGAGTCTAGTTGAGATAGAAAGATAGAAACAGGGGAGGAAGAACAGAGGATTGGTTGTACATCTTATTGGAATGAAAGTGATTCGAGTTTTTCATTCATGGATTCTTCTGTAACTAGATTCATTTCATCTTCATCTTTATCATCATCTTCTCATGGTATCGAGCAGTTATCACAATTCACGAGGAGATCTGTTCGAAGGTATTCATTGAATCGAATAGAGAAATCGAAGATGCAAAGCGGATACCGGAGTGCGGTAATCGTATTTGTATTCATAGAGTTACTGTCATCTTCTTCCTCAGGTTGGAAATAATAACAATGGCGATAAGAACACCAAAGTATCCTTTCCCAATACATGTGAATATTTCGAATTTTGTCACAATCAAACTCGCCGAAGACAATTTTCTGTTGTGGCAAGCTCAGATCCACAGATTCCTGAAGAGTCAAGAACTCTTTGGTTTTATTAATGGCAATACTTCATCACCTCCTCAAATGTTGCAGAATGAGGTTGAAGGATGCACATCTGAAGTTGTGAATTCAGATTATATTGACTGGACAAAAACTGATCAGCTGGTGTCATCTTGGTTAAGCGGATCTGTCTCTGAGCATATCTTGAGCTTGATAATTGGTGTGGAAACATCCTATGAGGTATGGCAAACTCTTCTGAATCGTTTTACACAGAAGTCAATTGCTAGAGAGTTCGAATTAAGAGGGAAACTGCAAGCTTGTCGAAGCATAATCGAACCCTCTCGCCTATCTCGAGAATATAAGTCCATATGTGATCGCTGAATGCTATAGGAAAGCTCGTGGATGAAATAACCAAAATGTTTGGTGTATTGGAAGGCTTAGGTCCCGAGTATGAGAATTTTCGAACTACCATATACCGCCTTAAGCCTCAACCAGATTATGATGAGGTAATTGCACAGTTAGAAAGGCTTGAATCAAGATTGCTGAATTATTCCAGAAATCAGTTCAATCCAAATTTAGCCTACTTTGGGCAAAGACAATCTCATATACAACTTAAAGAAAACACTGATGGGGAATATATCGCTCAAACCTCTGGATTTGTAGCTCAAAGAGGAAATTACAGAGGAGGCCGCAGCTATGGTCGAGGTAGAGCTGCAAATAACAGAGGTCGAGTTTTTGGATATTCTCGAAAGGAATCGAATTACAAAACAGATGCGTTACTTCAAGGACAAAAAGATCAACAATACGATACAAAGAAATGTCTTTTCGGATCTAATCAAGGGTTTCGACCCTATGCCGCTTATTCTCGAGGTATCAAAACACCAACACTTATCCTTCTTTGACATTAACCTCAAATAGAACTTTACAGATGAGAAAGAAATAGGTAATGTTAGATTAGAATGTCAAATATGCAAACGACCTGGACATGATGCTCTTCGCCGCTGGTATCGTTTTGACAACTCCTATCAAGCGAAGACATTCCAACAAAGATTAACAGCATTACACATTGAAGACCCAAAAGGAAGTGAATGGTATCCAGATACCGGTGCTATAGCCCACATCAGCGCTAATCCTGGTATACTTCATACTTTTTCTAAATACAAAGGAACTGATACTGTCATGATTGGAGATGGATCATGTTTACCTGTTACTTATATTGGTGATACCTCGCTGAGAACAAAAGTTACTACTTTACCACTCAATGATGTACCGATTGTTCCGAAATAAAGAAGAACCTCCTTTCAGCTTCTAAACTTACAGATGACTATCCTTGCTCATTTGTTTTTGACAAAAATGGTGTTTATGTTAAGGACAACTATACCAAAGTGACAAAGTGAAGCTCGGAAGGAAAATTAGGGGACTTTATCAAGTGGATACACAAACCACGAAGCCTTTTTCACTCGAGAGACAAAGAACGTAGATGAAGACATATGGCATCAAAGGTTGGCTCACACAAATTTTCAAATAGTGAAATATCTGCAAAGATCGAAGCATATTCACTACAATACAACAACCAAGAATATATGCAGCAATTGTCAAATAGCTAAAAGTACAGCTTTATCTTTCCCTTTGTCGACTCTACTTCAAGTGTTCCTCTAGAAAAGATACACTCGTGACATTTGGGGACCTTCACCAATAAGCTCTTTTCAAAAGTTCAAATACTATGTGGTCTTTGTTGATAACTTTTCACGATATAGCTGGCTCTATCCAATGAAGTTGAAATCTGAGTTCTATGAGATATTTGTCAAATTCCAGAAACTAGTTGAAAGACAACATAATCATCAAATCAAAGCTTTCCAGAGTGATGGAGGAGGAGAGTTTATAAGTAGCAGATTTCAACATCATTTAAAGAACTATGGCATAAAACAGCTCATATCCTGTCCTCACACACCAGAACAGAACGGAATCTCAGAAAGAAAACATCGACACATAGTTGAGCTTGGTCTAGCTATGTTGTATCATTCTAGAGTTCCACTGAGGTTTTGGGTAGATGCTTTTGCAACAGCTAACTACATTGTGAACAGACTACCTACATCGAAACTAAAGATGGACACACCTTATAACAAAATTCATCATACTCAGCCAAGATATGAACATCTAAGGGTGTTTGGATGTGTTTGTTATCCATGCTTAAGACCATATGCAAAACATAAATTTGATCCCGCATCTCTTACCTGTATATTTCGGGATATAGTGAACAAGATAAGGGATATCGTTGTCTTGTACCTACCGACAATCGTGTGTATATCAAGAGACATGTTGTCTTTGATGAGACACTCTTCCCTTTCTCAAAGAAGTTGGTCGGTGAGTATAGACAGTATACACCTTTATACAAACAATGGGTTGAAGGAGTTAGTCTACTCGAGTCTCCAAGTACCGACTCAACGGATAGCGTCTTCTTCACCAAACAGCTAAATTTCAGTACCATCCTACTTTGGAAGATCAGTACAGTCATTACTCATATAGTGAACATATGCCACAAAATACTTCTTTCCCACAAATACAGAATGGTTACACACCAGAAGAGCAACCAGTACTTACCTCAATAGAGGTCTTGCCTACTAACAATACTTCTGGTCAAGAACAACATAGTTCAAGCCCTTCTTCTTCACAAGACACTGCTGTTGTTCATCATATGAAGACTCGCCTGAAGTCAGGTATTACTAAACCAAATCCAAAGTATGCCTGTTTAGCTGAATATCAAGTTCCCATGGAACCAAGATCTATTAAATCAGCATTAGCTGATAAAGGATGGTATAGAGCAATGCAAGAAGAAATGGATGCTCTATATGAAAACCAAACCTGGATATTAGTCCCTAGAACGATCGATGAATGTGATAGGCTGTAAGTGGGTTTTTAAGACCAAACTTGCCCCCGATGGCAGCCTTGATAGACTAAAGGCTCGTCTAGTAGCCAAAGGATTTCATCAAGAGGCGAGGACTTGATTTCACCGAAACATTCAGTCTGTTATAAAACATACAACTATCCGTATAGTACTGTACGTAGCCTTGATGAAACAATGGCCAATACATCAACTTGATGTTAAAAATGCATTCCTCCATGGTGACTTGAATGAGACTGTTTTCATGGATCAACCACCCGGATTCATACATCCTCGAAATCTAAATATGTTTGTCTTCTCAAAAAGTCCTTGTATGGCCTTCGACAAGCACCAAGAGCCTGGTTTGATAAATTCAGTAAGTTTCTCCTTGAAACTGGTTTCTTTTGCAGCACAGCTGATCCTTCTCTGTTTGTGCTTCATACTGATTCTCATACAGTTTTATTATTGCTCTATGTCGATGACATCATTCTAACCGGTAGCTCACCTCGCTCTTAACCAACTTGATTCGAACCTCGCCTCCAATTTCATATGAAGGATCTTGGGTATCTTCATTATTTTTTAGGGATTGAAGCTACACGTACTCCTTTGAATCTATTTCTATGTCAAACAAAGTATGCTACCGATTTGCTTAAACGAGCTCATATGGCGTAATGCAAACCAACCTCAACACCTTTGTCCCTTAGATCAATAACCATGATCAATGATGAAAATCAGCTAACCGATCCTTTTGAATATAGAAGCTTAGTAGGTGGTCTTCGCACTGACAATTACTCGACCAGATCTTGCCTTTGCCACAAATCTCGCTCCGTCAAAAGATGCAACGTCCAACAAAGGCAGATTTTCATCGCTTAAAGAGAGTTCTTCGATATGTTAAAGGGACTATACACCTTGGCATTTATCTTCACTCTAATAGTTCCACTAAGCTCTATGGCTACTCGAATGCTTGACCGGGCGGGGTGTACTGCTACTAGACGATCCACTACAAGCTTCGTACTTTTCTTGGCTCTAATTTGCTCTCTTGGTCAGCTAAGAAACAACCAACTGTTTCACGATCCTCCACGAAGCCGAGTACCGAGCACTTGCATCAACCACCGCCGAACTCACTTGGATCAGCTTTGTCTTGCGTGACATTGGAATTTCTCTCACGTCACCAACTCTCTTATTTTGTGACAACCGATCAGCTATTTCTCTTACAGCTAATCCAATATTGCATGCTCGAACTAAGCATATTGAAGTTGATTTCCACTTTGTTCGTGAAAAGGTTTCTTCGGGTCTATCCGTGTTCAACATATTCCCGTCACCTTCGCTTAGCGATATCTTCACCAAATCCCTCTCACGAATAGCTCATATTACTCTTCGCATCAAATTAGGAATGGGATCCTTACCCCTTCCCAATTTGAGGGGGATGTTAGATATAAAAGGACTATAAGCTCAGTAGTTAATATGGCTAAAGGAAAAGAAAGAACACAAAGACGAGAAAAGCAACAATGAGCGGATGATCAACGGTGAGATGATCAACAATGAAGAATTCGTGATAAAGACAAATGGATCGACATCAATGAAGAAGAAGCCTGAGATAAAGAGTGACACGGATCGCCAAGTCATCGGATCGCCAAGTCATAATAGATCTAAACTAACTCGTGTCTTGTTATGCAGCTAAAAGAAAGACAGTTAGTTAGATTCTGTTTTCTGTTTCTTGAGCTGTATTCTGTTTTCTCCGTTCTTCCTTTAAGTAGCCTTTTGATTCATTGATAAAAAGAGACTAAGAAGAGAGAGAAGATAGAAAGAGAAAGAGGGAGTGAGAGCAATCAGCCATGGATGCTCGCACCGAATTGATGAGTCTAGTTGAGATAGAAAGATAGAAACAGGGAGGAAGAACAGAGGATTGGTTGTACAGTCTTATTGGAATGAAAGTGATTCGAGTTTTTCATTCATGGATTCTTCTGTAACTAGATTCATTTCATCTTCATCTTTATCATCATCTTCTCATGGTATACTGTCGTGGTCGGGCTCGTACTTGGGCTTCCTGAGCAGCTCCTGCGAAAAATGGCTCCTCTTCGCGTCCGTCGCGGCATTGGCCCTGTCGCTGGCGCGCTGCTTCTCGACGGAGGAGGCGAACCGCGGGCCCTGCTTCTTGGAAAACGCCTCCTTGCAGGACCCAAAAAAAAAAACAGCCGAGAACCCCCACTTCACTTGCTCCTCTCTCGCTTTTGAGCATCGACGCGCATGGCCTTCTGCCAAGCCAGCTGTTGCTACCGGTCTGCCCCCGACCACCAACTCCGGTGCAAGGCTCATGCTTGTCCCTTCAACCTCTGTCCTTCCTCTTGCTCGCGGACGTCCGCCTCCTTTCTGCAGAATGCGTGAAGGACGAAGAGAGAGGGGAAAAGAAGGCTGGGCTCATCTTGGGCAAAATAAAAGAAAAGTGGGCCGGCCCAGGCGAAAAGAAAGAAAAGGGAAAGAGAGAGAGGCCGGGGTGACCTGCCCCCGGCCCAATCTCATATTTCCCATTTTCCTTTCTTTTTCTTTTCTCTTTTTTTTTTTGTAATTAATTTCTTTTGATAATTTTTTAATCCTTTTTCTTTTTTATGAC
The DNA here is from genome assembly GCA_014182405.2 of Eucalyptus sideroxylon. Taxonomy (NCBI): domain Eukaryota; kingdom Viridiplantae; phylum Streptophyta; class Magnoliopsida; order Myrtales; family Myrtaceae; genus Eucalyptus; species Eucalyptus sideroxylon. Next base: position 27,243,199 of record CM024554.2, on the reverse strand, counting down.
AATTTTTTTTTTGGAAAAAATTAAGAAAAGACCATTCAATATGCGGTGCAATAATGAAAACACAATACCTTTTAATGATTTTTTTTTTTTTTACTTTTTTTCTTTTTTTCTTTTCTAGGATTTGAAAATTAATCCCTAATTTTTATGCGATTAAATCTTAAATAAATTGTAAAATTTAGGTGTCAATAGTTTCCATGATCATATTTCCTCAAGAGTCTTAAACTCGATAGTAGATAATGGAAATCGAGTAACTAGGTAACATACCATGTTCATTACTTTGCCCGAAAATTCTTTGCTTAGTCCTTCATACAAAAGCTTGCATCAAGCTCACTCAAGCAAAGTTTTGTTATTGTTTAATGCCATGTCATTCTACTATGGTGTCCCAAGTACTAGGCGGTGTCTCATAATTCCTTCGTTTTTATAAAATTCAATAAAATCTTTATCACAGAACTCCATGTCATTATTAGTTTTCAAGCACCTAATTTGTTCATCTAACTCCTTCTCAATTAACGCCTTAAATTTCTTGAACTGATCAAATACATCATATTTGTGCTTCAGAAAGTATAACCATTCATTCGTTGAATAATTGTCGATAAATTTTAGCATATACCGGGCACCTCCTTTCAAAGGAACCTATATGTTTGAATGAATGTATTTAACTAGTCACTTGGTTGAATGCACAATTGGAGTAAACTTTATTTAGTGTTACTTCCTAAAGATGCAATGCTCACTCTTCAACAACCCCTTTTTACTTAGTTTCTTCATACTTACCTCACTCATGTGCCATAAATGCATATGCCGAAACTGAGTTAAGTCAGAGATTAACTCACCTGGTGAAACTGCAATAATTCCAATCATGGTCTTTCCTTGTAACTAATAAAGAGTATTCACTTTCTTTCCTTTCATCACTATCATGACACGTCAAGAGATGTTCAGTACTCTACCTTCAGTGATGTACTTGTCGTTAAGTGTCCCTAGAAAAATAAGGTTCTTCTTGAGTTAGAGTATATGCCTCACGTCTATCAATATGCGTATGATTCCATTGTGCACCCGAATACCAATTATCCCCATCCCCACAACCTTGCAAGCTATGTTATTCCCCAAAAGAACTCGACTACAATTTGTAGCCTGATAATTAGTAAGACAATTCTTATGAGGCGTCATATGATAAGAATGCTCCAAATCTAGCACCAATTCATTTCTTGATGAACTAGCAAGCACACATAAAAGAACCTCTGTATCACTAGTACTTTGCTTAGCAACGTTCGCTACATTGCTTGTGGCATTCAATCTATCGCATTTGTTTCTCCACTTCAAACAATCTTTCCTAATATGCCATTCCTCGTCACATTCAAAGCACTTCACGCATACCTTGGACTTTCTCTAGCATGATTTCGACCTACTTTTAACTCTATTTCCACTGGGCCTTCGATGTTATTCTCTACCTAGAATCGTTAATGCTTGCACCACCTCTTGCATTAGACCATCATCTCGTAACTTTCTCTATCACTCCTTAAAGAATAGAACACACTTTACCTCTTCCAAGGTAATTGTAGTAGGCCCCTACAACATGCCCCGTTCTTCATTATCAAGTATCTTACCAACATTCTTCAAATCCATTATGAGTTTATTGAATTCATCTAGATGGGATTTAATAAATGTACCTTTAGTATATTTAAATTGAAACATTCTCTTCAACATTTATAAGCAATTTTTCAAACCCTTTTTACATGGAGTACCTAAAGTTTTGCCCATAACATTGCCACCTCTATTAACACTTCATTCGACAAATTCAACAAGATTGTACTCTTTGCTCTTTCCATTAACACTACCTATCAGAGGCTTTCATTATAAGCGGCAACTCTTATTCACCATCCAATACCTTGGCCAAACTTTGGATTGTTAGTAGCGCTCGCATCTTGATGTTTCATAACCCAAAGTTGCTCCTCCCGTTAAATTTCTCAATTTCAAATTTTGCCTAAAATATAATTGTAATAATAGAATTTCTAGATAATAATCAAATAAGCAAAAGCTCCAAATCATAATTAAGAAATCAAATCTGAAGCTCTGATACTAATCGAAATATAATATGCGGAAACAATAGGATCTTACAAATATGTCAATGTGAAAAATATCATAAAAATAAACAAGGAGTAACAGAAAACTAGAGATTTACTTGGCTCGATGTGAGTATCAATACCTTACATCCACAGGAAGAGCCAACGGCAAATAATTAACTATAATTGGGGAATCAAAGTTTATAATTACTCATACGCTTGAATATTTCCAATACCAAGATTTAAGTCCAAACCCAAAGTATTTACAAATAAACAATTCACTTCAACATAAACTCACGGCACAATATCTTTCAAGCGTTCAAGCCCTCTACATATGCCCAAGATAGAATTCAACGCGTTTGTCTTTTTTCTTGCATACGGCGGCTTCTTCTTGATTGTGTTCTTGGCTTCTGTGGCTCTTGTTCTTGTGTGGCACTCTGAACATTTGATGCTTGTTTTCTTGTGAAGAAACCCACATCTTTTAATATATTGTGCCTAGAGTCAACAATTTTGACCTTGAACCCGCCGTGTGCAACTTCAACAAGGATTCGGCAACATATATGGGTGCGTTTGGTTCAATTTTGCAAAGGGGCTTTAAGTGTAATGCAAATGCTGAAAATAAAAGTTATTTGGGAAAATGCAATATGCGTTTGGGAAAAACTCTTTGCAAATAAATTTTGAGTTCAAGTTATGCTTGGTAAATTTTTTTTTATTGGGCTTTGGGTATATATTTTTATATTTTTATTAAAAAAAATGACCTAAGCCCTTTGTTAGTCCGGTGAAGGGCTATGGCCGCTAACGAGCCAGATTTGGCACCGGCGACCTTCAATGAGTCATTTGACCCAAGTAGCGCACACCCACATGACCGTCTCCTAAGTCTCACGACCTCAGCTAGTGGTTGCTTGGATCATGCGACCCTTGACAGAGGTCGGCCGAGGTTGGGCAACCTCAATCGACGACCATCGATGCCAGATTTGACTCATCAGCGACTGTAGCCCTTCGCTGGATCGGCAAAGGGTTTGAGTCATTTTTTAATTAAAAAAGTATATTGAGGGACAAAATAAAAAAAAAATTGAAGAATTAGTAAGAGTAGTTTTGGAAGAAAAAACTAATTTTAGCATTTCGCCAAATGCTAGTAAGTACTAGCATTGGGCTTTCAGTTTTGTCAATGCTAGCATTTAGCCGAAAGCTCCTTCAGAAAACTTACCAAACACCCCAGTATTTCCCTAAGGGACTTTGGAGGCCAAAAGTTCCTTAAAAAAACTGTACCAAATGCACCTTATATTATAGAGTCTGTTAACTATGACTCGAGTTTGAGCGTTTGCTAAAACGCGAAATTTGGTGGACTCACGAAGGAATTACTGAAGAGGAAATAAAGTTGAAAAAAAAAAAGGCTACGAAGGAAGCAGCATCTAACTCTACCGCTTGGAACCAAAGAGGAAAGTCAATCTTTCTTCTTTGTTGACCGAATCTTGGATTATTCGGTTTTCTTCCATGCATGCAATTCTCTGGCGGTTATATATATATAACTTTTGCTCGTGGGACTCTCTTCAGCAAAGCCACATATTGAAGCGCCGCATGAGTGCTTGTTCCGCCGTTGTTGATGCAAGCAAACTTGAAGCACCAAATATCAAGTGCTTGAAAGTGGGTTTTCGTTCGTGCAATTACATCCAAGAAGTTTAGTGTTTGTAGTCGATTAAATCTTGAGGTAAGATTTGCGTGTAATTTCTCCGTGAGATTGAGAGATTACATTAGAGGAATTTCGGGACTACATACTGGGTGCGTTATTGGGTGTAATTGGGGCTTAGGAAACACCAAGAGAGTGTTTGAGTGACTTGAGTGTGTAATCTCCTTGTATCGCTTGATTTATAGTGAAATTCGCTGCTGCTCTCCCCGTGGATGTAGGTCTTTACGATTGAACCACGTAAATCCGGTGTCCGATTTATTTTTCTTCTTCCGTCTATATTTTGTTCGATCGCTCGCCCCATCGCAACAAGTGATATCAGAGCCAGGTTTGGCTGAGTTGAAGCAAATCGATGGCGACAGAATAAGTAAAAGTGAAAATCAACAGATTTGATGGGAATGATTTTAGTTTTTGGAAGATGCAGATTGAAGATTATCTTTACCAGATGAATCTGCACTTGCCTTTATTTGGGGAGAAACCAGAGACGATGAAGCAAGCTGATTGGGATTTGCTTGATAGACGAGCTATGGGTGTTATTCGGCTGACGTTGGCTCATAACGTCGCGTTTAACATCTTGAAGGAGAAGACCACTGCTGATTTGATGCAAGCCCTGTAAGATATGTACGAGAAGCCCTCTGCGATCAACAATGTCTGTTTGATGCGACGTCTGTTTAACTTGAAGATGAGCGAAGGTGCGTCAGTTGCTGATCATATTAATGAATTTAATGTGATTGTTAGTCAATTGAGTTCAGTTGAGATTGATTTTGAAGATGAGGTACGTGCTTTGATTCTGTTATCCTCATTGCCTGATAGTTGGAATACTACCGTTACTGCCGTTAGTAATTCCTCTGGGTCAACAAGTTTGACGTTTGATGGGGTTCGAGATTTGATTCTGAGCGAGGACATTCGTAGAAAAGAATCTGGCAAATCTGTATCTACTGCTCTAGTAGGTGAAAATAGAGGAAGATCTGTAACACGTATGGGTAATGGTAGTACTAATATGAATAGACGTAGTCAATCTAGGACTGCTAATATTGTCTGTTGGAGCTGTGGCAAGAGGGGGCATCTTAGAAGGGATTGCCTTAAGCTGAAGAATGAAAAGGGTAAGGAAATTATAGTTGATTCTGCAGATAATGTCGCAGCTGTAGCAAATAATGCCAATTATGTCTTGTCTGTCACTAATGATTCATCGCTTGATGGATGGGTTATGGATTCTGGTTGTTCTTTTCATGTCACACTAAATAGAAACTGGTTTATCACTTATCAGTGCACGGGTAGTGGTAAATTCCAGTTAGGGAACAACGCTGAGTGCGATGTTGTGGGTGTTGGTGATGTCAAAATCAGAATGCATGATGGTATCGTGAGGACATTGACTGGAGTGAGGCATGTTCCAGAATTGAAAAAGAACTTAATTTCCTTGAGTGCCCTAGATTCAGCTGGTTGCAGGTATTCTTCAAAAGGTGGAGTTCTGAAGATTGTTCGAGGTGCCCTAGTGATAATGAAAGGAATCAGGCATGATGGCCTGTATAAACTTCAAGGTGAGACGGTGATAAATTTCGCTGCGGGGACGTCAGATGCATTTGTTCGAGAGTCTTTTGACTGCTCGAGGAAGACTTGGGTGTTTGTGCCAAGGCACAAGTTTGATGCTGGTGTCAGGATCTCGCGATCAAAAGCTTTGATCGAGACGGAGACTGGTAAGTCGATAAAGCATGTGCGGACTGACAATAGCATGGAGTTCTGCTCGGAGCTGACAAATAAATTTTGCATGAAAGATAGCATAGTGAAACACCGCACTAGTGCCAATAAATCACAACAATTTGCAAAATTGACGAGCAAAACATTACTAGAGATGGCCCAAAAAATTATCTCTAGTGCTGGTATAGTTAGGAGAATCCTAGCTGATGTGCTAAGTACGATAAGCTGCCTGGTGAATAGATCTCCATCAAATGCTATTGAATGGCGAACTCCCGATGAAGAAGTGTGTTCAGGTAACGTTACTAATTATTCTATTCTTAGAATGTCTGATTGCCTGTGTTATTTTCGAGTGAGTGATGGTAAGCTCGATGGGAGGGCAAGGTGCATATTCCATAGCTATGCATAAGGTGAGCGGGGTGATCAGTTGTGGTGCCCAGATATAAATTCACCTATTAACAGCAGAGAAGTTACCCTTGATGAGTCTCAAATACTTCTGGCTAGGAGTGATTATAGCAATGTTAATACGGATCTAGACGATGTTCAGCTTGAGGTGGAGTTGCAACCAGAAACTCCTGATGTAGCGAGTACAGGTACTAGCAAAATAATCAACACAGATGGTGCTCATAGCGAGGTGGAGCTTATAAAGCCAACGATTGCTGTAACTACTGAAATTAACAAGGTACGTCTTCGATCTCCTGACAGATATGGATGCAATAATGGTTTTGCTTTATCTGCGGTTAAGGAGGTTGCGTCAGAAAATCCTTGCGGAGTAGTTAAAGGTGCATGTGGAGTTGGTATTCTGATGAGGTCCTCAGTTATGACGAAGTTCAAGCGAGGCTTGGACTTGGATGACATCTGTGGCGGTTGAGCCCATCGGGGGCTATGGGAAAGTAGCAGTAGAATTTGAATTTTTTACGAAGCGATTGTTATTTGGCTCAAACGTCGAGCCAAGGTGGAGATTGTTAAATATGACTCGAGTTTGAGCGTTTGCTAAAACGCAAAATTTGGTGGACTCGCGAAGGAATTACTGAAGAGGAAATAAAGTTGAAAAAAAAAAAAGGCTACGAAGGAAGCAGCATCCAACTCTGCCGCTTGCAACCAAAGAGGAAAGTCAATCGTTCTTCTTTGTTGACCGAATCTTGGATTATTCGGTTTTCTTCCATGCAATTCTCTGGCGGTTATATATATATATATAACTTTTGCTCATGGGACTCTCTTCAGCGAAGCCACATATTGAAGCGCCGCATGAGTGCTTGTTCCGCCGTTGTTGATGTAAGCAAACTTGAAGCACCAAATATCAAGTGCTTGAAAGTGGGTTTTCGTTCGTGCAATTACATCCAAGAACTTTAGGCCCCGTTTGGCAACACTCCAAACAAAGACTAATTCTGATTTTTGTTTCCGAATCGGTTTGGGATGAGAATCGCATTTGGTAAAAATTTTGTTCCCTGGAACAAATTTGTTCCCAGAATCGGTTTTGGAGTAGATTTGAGAATAAAAAAGTTGATTCTACGTCCGAGAATCAAAAAAAGAATCAACACAATAAAACTCATCTTCTTTCCTTCCGCCATCACGCGACCGTTGCCCGCCGCCGCCCGCCGCCGCCGCTGCTGCTCACCACCGCCGGCCGCATGTCCGGCGAGCTCGCCCAGCCACCGGCGAGCCTCGCCGGGCTGGGCAAGGCTCGCCTGTCCACCGGCGAGGCCGAGGCTCGCCGAGGCTAGGCGAGGCTCACCTAGCCACCGGCCGGGCTCGCCTAGCCTCGACCGGTGGCCGGGGCGTGCCTCGCCCGGCCTCGGCAAGGCCTGCCTATCCACCGGCGACGCTCGGTGGGGCTGGGCGAGCGTCGCCGGCAGCTGGGCGAGGCTGCCGGCGACGCTCGGCCGACGAGGGCCAGCCTCGCCGAGGGCCGGCGACGCTCTGGTGAGGTCGCCGGCCCTCGTCCAGCCGGTCGCCGGTCCGGCGACCGGCCACAAGAAGAAAAGAAAAATAGGAGAAAAAGGAAAAATGAAAAGAAAAGGAAAAAGGTAAAAAGAAAAAGAAAAAAAGTAGAAAAAATTATTTAAAAATAAAATAAAAATAATTTGGAACAGAATCAATGGACACGTTATCAAACGCAATTTTATTCCAGAATAAAAATTTTTAGACAGTTACCAAACACGTTCTTTTACTCAGAATCAGTTCTCGGGAACAGAATAAAAAATAATCATTTCTTGTCAGAATCAGTTCCGAGAACAGAATCGTTGCCAAACGCGCCCTTAGTGTTTGTAGTCGATTAAATCTTGAGGTAAGATTTGTGTGTAATTTCTCCGTGAGATTGAGAGATTACATTAGAGGAATTTCGGGACTACATACTGGGTGTGTTATTGGGTGTAATTGGGGCTTGGGAAACACCGAGAGAGTGTTTGAGTGACTTGAGTGTGTAATCTCCTTGTATCGCTTGATTTATAGTGAAATTCGCTGCTGCTCTCCCCGTGGATGTAGGTCTTTACGACTGAACCACGTAAATCTGGTGTCCGATTTATTTTTCTTCTTCCGTCTATATTTTGTTCAATCGCTCGCCCCATCGCAACAGAGTCCTCATCTTTCATGCCACTTTTATAAAGAGACCACGTATGGCTGCAGGAGAAATGCCCTCAAAAGAAAAATATAATAAAAAAGATAGTGCGCCCATCTTTTGTCCTTTAGTGTAAAACTTTTGGTTCAAACTTAAAGTCTTATCGGCAAGAATGCACTCTTGGACTATTATCGAAAACCCACGCCCATGAATAAGAAACCAAAATCTAATTTGGATAGGGAGTAACAGATTTTGAACAAATCAAAATCTTCCAACTGATCAAATCCATAAAGACTTGAGACATTAATTTAACAACATGCATGTGCAAGATTAAATAAATATATAACTTAAATAAAGAGCTAGTGAGAATTCTTAAAAAAAAAAAAAAAAAAAAAGAAAGGAAAAGAAGTAGGCGTTATTTGATGAGAGGAGGGAATTGGTGTTGGAATATAACTACCATAAAAAATAACAATAATCAGGATCACTTACTTATTTGTCAACTTAAGTGAGGTAATTTTGGAAATAGTAAAAAGTAAGACGACATGGTGTTTTGGTTTCGTAGTATACAAGCTTTCATGCACGCGCTACTCACTTTCCTGATTAATTTTCATTCCATGTGAAAAATTATAACCTAACAATTAATGAAATTCACAACTTTATTAGCACGGAGAAATAAAATAAAATAAAATAACTCGTCATTATATTGATCTACATAGAGAACATTGAATGAATATTATGCTATCCTTTCAATAACTGAAAAAAAAAAATCAATTTTCAACCAAAAAACATTTATTAAATTCAAAAGTAAAAAAAATAAATTAAAAGAGCATTATAAATTTGGGCAAGAATGAGGTTAATTATTGCATTAAAAGGGCAATTAAGTTATTTTAGCAAGCGCACTTTCTTAACAAAATGCAAATAGTCAATTTCTTTGTTTTACCTTTTTGTCATCATTTTAGGTCAATTTTACCTTTTTCCTCTTTATTTATTTATTTATTATTACTTTTTTTTTTTTTAACAATTAGGACAATAAGTTTATAAAGGGTTAATGATAAAACACAAAAGTGAGACAATGACACTTCGGCATAAATATATAGTGTAACATCAGGATCTTCCCTCAACAAATCATTAGACTTGGGTGCTTAGGGCATGTTTGGTAACCATCCAAACAATGCTAGATTCTAATTTTTTGTTCCCGAGAGTAGTTTTGGAACAGAATCGCGTTTGGTAAAATTTTTGTTCCCGGGAATAAATTTCTATTTTTTTGTTCCTGAAAATAAATTTGGAACATAATCAAGAATAAAAAAGAAAAATTGATTCTTGCTCCGGGAACAAATTTAAGAATCAAAACCAACTCTTTTTATTCTTCTCTTTTCTTCTTCATCCCGCCGCCATCGTCCGTTGCCATCCGCCATCATACGCCACCATCCGCTGCCGCTGCCAGTCACCGGAGGCTCACTAGGCCAAGGCGAGGTTCGGCGAGCTCGCCAGAGGCAAGCCCAGCCACTAGCGAGGCTCGCTTAGCCCTGCCGATGGCCAAGCGGGCCTTGCTGTGGTTGGGCTTGCCTCGCCCAGCCCCGACGAGGCCCGCTTGGCCACCGGCGAGGCTTGGCCTTGCTAGGGCTGGGCTTGCCTCATGACACCTAGCTCCGCCGGTGGCCAGGTAGGCCTCATCCAGCCCCGGCAAGGCTCGCCCAGCCTCGACGAGGTCGGCTTGGCTACCGGCGAGGCTGGGCGAGCCTCGCCCAGCTGTCGGTGAGGCTCGACCGACGAGGGCTAGCCTCGCCGAGGGCTGGCGACGCTTTGGTGAGGTCGTTGGCCCTCGTTTGGCCATTGGCCTGTCCTCAGATCTGCTACCGGCCAGAAGAAGAAGAAGAATAGGAGAAAAAGGAAAAAAAAAGGAAAAAAAGGAAAAAAGAAAAGAAAACAAGGAAAAAGTAAAAAAGTAAAAAAAAAATTATTTAAAAATTAAAAGAAATTGATTTGGAATAGAATCAATAAGCACGGTACCAAACACAATTCTATTCCAGAATCAGAAATTTTGGATAGTTACCAAACGGCTTAAAATGCTTAAAAATTATTCCCGGAAACAGAATAAAAAATAATAATTTCAGATCATAATCTGTTCCCGAGAATAAAATCATTACCAAACGCATCCTTAATAGTCAACGGCACCAAGATAGACATCGGACCACACCAACTCAGCTCGCTTCCATCCTCACCGAGCCACCTTAGCCTCACTCGCAATGTCACCACATCCCCACGACACCAACTCAGCGCCACTTCACTCGCTGCATCAACACCACATCACCGCTCCTCGCCGCGTCATCACCGGACAGCGCCACCTTAGCAGCTCACCACCAACAACGCAGCCCTCTCAGCCAGAGCTTGCCACCAGCCCCATCAAAGCATGACATTCTTCTAGCTGGTGCGAATTAGCGTTGCTGAGTCAACGCCGCGCCGCTTGAAGGAGAGGGAATGGCTTTACACGCCAGTAGCTGCTCCTTCCTTCCGCTATATTCCTTCGTGCGACACCGCACCAGGCCATTCAGTCCCTTCAATGAGTGACACACAGTCCCCAGCTGCACATTTCCTGGCAGCCAAAGTCAACGACGACGACCACGAGTGGGACGGACGACCGCGACATAAATGAAGCAACACCGCCCGTCCCTCTTCAGTTCACCTTTGCTCTCCGCTCTTCAACATCTTTCATCGTCTCTCTGTAATTCTCTTCTTTTTTACGTGCGTGACGCACTGCATGCAGCGCCGCGACTTCCCCAGCAACCCGTGTGCTGCTTGCCGTCTCGCCTCAGCCGGACCTCAAACCACTTAAGGCTAGTCATGACCTCAGACTTCCGAGACCCTTCGAGCCACATCGCGACTTGCTTTGGACAAGAGGGAAATAAACTGCTCCGTATATGCTACATAGGTTGATGATTGTGCATCGAGGTCGAATTCCTAGAATTATTGTTGCCTCGGTTGATTTCATGCTTACTTGTGTTCATCAACAATTTCGGAAAAGGTGCATGGCAAGTACTGTTGAAATTTAGCTCATTGAGTCTAAGGATGTGTTGTTGGAACGCTGTATGTTGAAATGTGTGCTAATTTGAGCTTAAATGACACGAGTCATGGACGAATCTAAGGTTACAACTTTTTTCGGCACTATAGGCAGGAAATTTATCCATTTTGTATTGGCTTTTGTGGCACGAATTTGGTGAGATTTTCTTCATGAAAATGCGTGTTATACCTGGTTTTAGAACATACTTTAATTTGGTTGAACTTTGTACATGCAAAATATATTTGAAAAACTATAGGGTCCGAATCTGTCTTCATAAAAATTATCGGACCTTTACTTAGTTTCTATTTTCTACAGAATTTTCAACACAGGATTTGAAATCGCATCCTTCATGAAAGTTTTAGACTATTTGTAATTTTCCCATGATTTTTGGAACTCATTTAAGCTTTTGAAACGTCCAATTTCAGATTTGTTTTTTCATGGAAATTCACCTTGTTTTGACCTGAAGTATATAAAATTATTGGACCCATACAAGCTGAACTGGATTTTGAGTTCTTCATGAAAATATTCCCAGAGTCTCGTCCATATCGTGTTAAAGTCTCGTGATTTCAGAACTGATTTGCTTGACGAATGTCGTGTTAAAGTCTCGTGATTTCAGAACTGATTTGCTTGACGAATGTCTTTGATTTCTACAGACGGGCGAGCTACCCTTTTTCCATCAATTTTGGGTAAACTCCTTTTTGTAAACCATCCTTTTGAACTAGTGCTACCAACTAAATGTTTGTATCATTTCTCTAGCTTATAAAGTATAGTTGATGGTAGACACTAAACTGTTCTTGTACATTAACTTAGTGGATGTCATGTTTAAATTAAATTATTAAATAGCTGCACCATCGATGAGTGTGTGATTTGGGAATGCCATCGGTCTTTGGGAGTGACAATGCTTTGGTTGTAGTAGGGATGCCTAGAGGGGTAAGTGTGTTCCTCTGGATGCCTAAGGGGTGTAACATGGTTTTCCGAGATGTCCTCGCGATGCTAAATGAGTGTGAGATGCCTAGGGGTAATGGAGTTCCTAGAGGATTGACAATTAATTCATAGTAAATATGATCATTGGCATTTTTAGATTTCATTTGAGCTTTACTAGTTTCAAAGAAAATATTTTTCACTTGTTATCTTGATTTTGACAAAGGTTTTTAGGCAAGTTGATTTTAAAACGATCTTCTATATTGTATGTCTAAACTTCCTCGCATGTGTCGTTATTGAGATATGTAGTACAAATTAGTTGGTAGTATGCTTGCTAAGTTTTATACTCACTTTTGACAGATAATCATTTTTCAGATGAGTAGACATGCCTATGCTATTTGTGCCCCCAATGACCCTCTACGATGCCTTGATAGATTTCACGTGATGCCAGATTGAGCTATATGACCTCAACTTTCCTTATGCCACCTTCATCTAAGATCGCAATACTAACAATTGATGCTGGCCTCTCATTGGGCCCGGTGTTGATTGGGTTTGTTGTCCTCTACACCCGGATCGGTGGGCATCTAGTGGGACCACTCCCACTCCCACACAGTGATGACAATGGAGATAGCTGGGTTGAGTAGGAAGAGGGCTGAAGAAGGACGAGGATAACACTTTTGGTAAGACCAGACAGTGGGTTTTGGGACATGTTGGCAACCTTGTAGATAGACGGTATCGTGGTCGGAGTGATACAATTAGTGAAATTTGGTACAGTACGAAGTACAAGCATTTTTGGTTGATCCCAAGTGTACTTGACTTAGGTCATGAAAGGTATATAAATAAGAAGGAAATGAAGTTGCTTGGTTTTATCTTCCTGCGTGCATTCTTTGAATTTCATATGTCATGGATTATTATTGGTCTAAATAAGCCTCCGCTTGCTTAAAAATTGGAAAGAATTGGAAAACCACATTAGCTACCAGGGGCGTCACATATAGATATCCAAATTCTAATCTAAAAGGAAAACAATCATTGACTAATTCACTACTTTTTAACAACTAAAACCAAACATTTATTTAAAAAAGGATAGAAGCATTTATTATGTATTTAGACTAGTTCTCATGTGTGCATGCAACTTCATTTTAAATGGTATGGTAAATTTTAATTGTAATTCATATAGTAAAGATCATTTAGGATTAAGATGAGAACCATCATATACATAAAAATATAGGTTGAAAGTGTACATTATGATGATAGCATTCCTAAATCAGTCTGAATCATATTGCCAATTAAGAAAAATGAGACAGAAGGTAGTTATACATGCGTGAAAAAAGAAAAGAAAAGAAAAGAAAAGTAGAAGGTTACTCAATGAATGATATTGCTCATAGCAAAAATAATTTTAAAAAGCAAAAAGTGAAGTCAATAGTGCTTTTGGCTTAAAAACGTTAACTTCGCATGACATCTAATGTAACCTTATCATCAACTCAATCCTCATGTTCACGTAGTGGAGAAGATAAGGTCAAGTTCATTTAAAATATGTACATGCATTATAGGCCATATATGTACTAAATTTTCAGAAGGATCTACAGAATTGGTGACAATAGACATTATATTTTTTGTACATAGCGATGGATATGGATATAGATATAAGATTTCACAAGTTAGATATATCAAATAGCTATGGTTGTAAATGAAATAATTGGATAATTGTTACTAATCTACCTTAGTTATCGAACTTGAATTCAAATCTTCCTCGTATCATCTTCATTCAAAATGCATGATTGATTCCAATCTATGAACATTGTTGCTGCTGGCAAAATGAGAGGTTACTACCATGTGTCCATTAAAATGTTGTTATAGCAGGCCATCAATAAGTCTCAATTCCTAGAGAGAAAATTTATAACATCAAAGGAAATTTACAAATTTAATATCTTCCTTTTGTTGTGTACGGGTATTGAATTTTTTGCCCATTTCCAAAAAGAGATATTAAAAGTAAGTAATTCTATGTGGTAATTTTCATCAAATAAGCATAACGGTAATGCTTGTCCTTAGAGAAAATTATCAAAAAAAGTTATAACCTATTACACTTTTGTCAATTTGATCTAACCCTTTTAATTATACTAATTGAATTCTTAATTTTTTCACGCTTTGTCAATTGAATTCATCCAGTCAATTTTGGACGGAAATCGATGATATGGACGCCGACCTTTTATTTTTCATTTTTTTTTCTTTTCTTATGTTTTCCTTCTTTTCTTTTCTTTTTTAGTGGCCAGCGAGGGTTGTGGAGAATTCTTAATAATATTTTAATTTTTTTCAAAATTTTTATGTTATTGTGCCCAACCACCCTAGCCACCACAATAAAAAAAAAAAAATAAAAAAGGAAAAGAGAAGAAAAGAAAAAGGCTAGTGCCTATATTAGTGATTTCTATCTAAAATTGACCGAATAAACTCAAGTGATAAAATGTTGAAAAGGTTGAAGACTCAATTAATAAATTGAAAGATTTATAATTGAATTAATGAATTTTAATAGTTTGAAGACTTTTTGATGAATTTTCCCATCCTTATAATTTTTCGATAGATCGGATTAGGATTGGAAAAAAAAAACACATTTTTTTTTGTAATATTTGTCAACGTATCAACATCCTTCAAGTTTTTTCGAAAATGGGGAGATTTTGGAAAATTAGTACTTTTAATAAGCTCATTTTCTTCTTTGCTACAAATACCGTTATATTACTTTGAGTTTTTGGAAAAATAGACTGCTAAGATATAAGTCCCATTAAAACCCCATAGATAAGTGATATAATATATTTGAATATGCACTCTCCGATGAAGACAATACTGAGAGACACTTGCAGACACTACTGAGAGTGAGAGTAACACGTGAATAGACAAACTAGGAACTGCAAATTCAAAATGAATGTGTGGGCGAGGGGGAAGGAAAAGAAGAGAGGGAGAGAGGGAGAAAGAGAGACAGAAGGAAAGAAAGAGGGGAGGAGCTGCAGGGGATGGGAGGAGGGAAAAGAAAGAGAGAAAAAAGTGGGGTGGATGGGGACTTGGCAGAAGAGGGGGAAAGGAAACGTAAGGGAGAGAAAAAAGAAGACAAAAATAGGATGCCACATTGATTGATGGGAATTGTACGAATGATCTGAAAGGGAGACTACTATGATTTGAACAAGGAATCTTATCACATCGGATCAAGCTCTTAACCATATTCAACCGACCCATTGATTCTTCACGACAGGTTGCTCTCATTCCCAGGAGAACAGCCCAAAAAAAAAAAAAAAAAAAAATCTACTACTTGCCCCGCTTCAACGCTAATAATAATCAAAGTCATCTTCGCAATCACCACGAAGCTCAGCCTTGTTTTCTTTCATATTTGCAACGAGGCGAAAGATACGTGTGTTTGTATGCGACTAAAAGATATAAGTTAGCTCTCTAAACCTCGTCGAACAAGCATGTCCTCATCGTCGACCTCCATCATCAACCCAAGCCTTAGTGAGGAGCAATGGGTGAAGCACATCCGAGACGCCCTACATCACGGGATCGATATTGAGACCCCGGTTTCCATCCATTGCGTGCCTGAATCTATCAGCTCCGCAAAGCCGGAGGCCTACGTCCCGCACCATGTTGCGCTGGGACCATACCACCACTTCCGGCCACAGCTCTACCAGACGGAGCACCCCAAGCTGGCCGCAGCCCGGCGGGCACAGGCAGCGCTGAAGCTCCCGGCATTCGATCGAACGGCTGGTTTGCTCCAAGCGGAGGAGGCGAAGATTCGCGCAAGCTACCAGCTGCACCTGGAAGTCGGCACGGACACTCTGAAATGGATCATGACCATCGACAGCTTGTTCTTGCTCGACCTACTGTACAGATACAAGTCACCCAACATCGGAATCAAGGAAGACTCAATTTGGGATGATGACCCAGACTCCACCGTCAAAGACGTGATGATGGTGGAGAATCAAATTCCGACCTTTGTGCTGAGGAAAATAATGTTGCAGACCGAGAATTCGATAAACGAAGTGAGAGAAAATGAAGAAGATGAGTCCATAGATAGGAAGCTTGGGGAGATGTTGACGAGGTTCTGCGAAGGGATATCACCTCTCCGGCTGGAAATGTGCTTGCCGTCTGAAGCCATTCAGCGTAAGCATTTGCTCGATCTCCTTTACAATCTCATCTTGGGAACAACAGGCCCAGAAGCAGCACAGTCGAAGAAGAAAGAGCTTAGAAGTTAGTTCTCATTCCCCATGCCTTGCGTTAGATGATATGGCCTCTTTCCTTCTACTTTTGTTGTATCCAAACATTAGAAAAGTGAATAAAAGTACCTTTTTATCAACAGGTGCAAGGTTTTGTCGTCTGATAGACATGTCATCGACGCAAACATCAAAAGTCACTGAGGCATGGAACGAGTTATCAAAATGCTCTTTCATGAAGAAGCTGAAAGTGCTGATCAAGCTCATCTTCAACATGGTATCAATACCAGCATCAAAAGTCACTGCAGCATGGAAGAAGTTATCGAAATTCTCTTTCATGAAGAAGCCGAAAGTGCCAATCGAGCTCATCTTCAAGATAATTCAAGTGGCAATGCAATTGATTCCCAGATGCTCCGAGTACCTTTCAAATGACCCTTTTCAAGAAATCGTTGTGATCCCCACAGCGTCAAAGCTCCGCAGCGTCGGGATCAAACTAAGCTTGGCCACAGGAGGTATCAAAACCATTGCGTTCGATAAGAAAACCGCTACCTTGAAGCTTCCTCATATCGATCTGGATGCTACCACCGAAGTCCTGCTGCGAAACCTCGTGGCCTACGAAATGATATCGCAGAGGGGCTCCTTAATTCTGACACGATACACCGAGTTAATGTACGGCATTATCGACACCTCCGAGGATTTGAAGTTGCTGAGGGAAGCGTCCATTGTCTTGAACCGCCTGAACAGCGACAACAAGGTCGTGGAGCTCTTCAATGGAACCGCGTCGGAGCTGGACGAGACGATTCGAGACGTTAGCGAGTACTACAACAGCACTCGAAAGGTCAAGGCTTATAATCTCATGAGGAAGTACGTCTACTCTTCTTGGAAGTTTCTCACTGTGGTCGCCACCGTCGTGCTCATTTTGCTCATGTTTCTGCAGACATTTTGCTCTGTAATGAGTTGTCCTCGGTTATTCAACAAAGCATTCAACAAAGCATGAGCATTTGTATTGTTCATTGTGATATCCAGAAATTTGGCCCTATTTCGAAATATATGAAATGGTTATTTCATCAACGCATTTATGATCATTTTACTTTGAATTGATTACTCACGAGTTAACTAATCTATTTGATGAAACCGTATAGGGTTAAAATGTGAAAGACTAGAGAATTCAATTAGAGATAAATCGCTTGACCATAAAGATTGACAATGGTCAATACTACGCTGTTATAAATCAATTAACGAACGGATATAAATTGATTCAACGGAAGTACGTAGTCGGTTTGCGGGTGATTATGCATGATTACGATATTCGTGCAATTAATCGATTTTCTATTGATATTATATTTACGTAATTGAACTCTCACGATTACATGACACCGAAGGTCGTCCACGATTTGAAGAGGTACAAATGTGGATTGAGAATTATCAACCACGAGTCAATCGCGTGAGAACCCCTAAAAGCCACCCATTAATTTATGTCGTACCCAAGGTCGCGTTTGATTGATTTTTAACCATGAAATTTAATTCGATTTCTCATATTGAACTTTCGAGGGTTTCGAGGATAAATTATTGGATGTTGCATCATCGTTTGTCAAATTCATGGCAAGTTCAAAATTTTCGGAAAAATGAATTATCGGATGGAAAATTGGAAGTCGAAAAGGAAAAATCGAACCCAATGGCAAGGTTGAAATTTTTGGACCAAAAAGGCTGGTATTCAAGAAATTGGAAATAAAATGAAATTGACAAATTGGAAATTAAAAGTAATTGAGGGGACAAATTGTTAGGTTGAGAGGAAATTGTGGAGAGTGAGTGAAGGGGAAATCATGAAGATTTTAGAGAAAATTCTTCTTATTTTCTCTCTCTCACTTCCCCCCACTTCCTATCCCCTTGCTCAGCCGAACTCATCCCCCCACACTTTCTCCATTTGTTTTTATTTTTTTTCAACTTCTCATTCTTGTTTTTCTTCCCTCATTTGCCGCAAGTCACGCCATTCCTCACCACCATGTGTTGCCGCCGTTGTCCACCGCTTGACCACCCCACCGCCATCACCGAACCACCACCACCACCACCATGAGCCACCATCCTTGCCACAGCCCGCTCCCCGCCGCAAGCCACCATCGCTGGTTCATCACCGCCCAAGCCAAGCTTGGCCGTGGGTTTTGAGGAGCCACCGCCACCGTTGAGTTTTTGTTCAAGTCGTGAGCCTCATGTTTTCATCACCGTTGGACCACCGTCACCATGAGCTCGCCATCATTGAAAGAATTAGGGTGTTAATTACGTTTGGGGTGGTTAGTTTAATATTAATGACGTTTAATATTAGCTAATGTTGGTTTAAACTGAATTGTGATTAAAGATGGTTTAGATTAAATTGAAGTGTGATTAATTTAAATAATTACAATTATATTAATTAATCGTGGTTAGATTAATTAATTGAGTTTAGTTTAATTAATCATGATTTATTTAAAGAATCATAATTTATTTATTTAATCGTAATTATTTTATTTAACAATGATTAATTTTAATTAAGTATAGTTATGTTAATTAATTGGGATTAGCCTAATTAATCGCAATTAGCTTAATTAATTGCGATTAGTGTAATTAATGACATATTAGCCGTTAACTAAAATTTTATGCCCGTTTTTCAGGATGAAATTGTGCTTAATTTTGATCATTTGAGCATTATGATGCTATGTTATTGATTGTCCAATTATAGATTTTATTTATTACATCAAAAAAAAGAAAGGTTTAAGGATAAGAAAATAAAAATTTTTGACGTGTCAGGTTTGGACACCGAATTTTACGTGCTTAATAAAATAATAGGGTTTAAAAAAAAGTGTGCAAAGTTTGACAGATTGGTTTTAAATAACTCAAACTTTACTAGTGTGGAGAATTGAAAAAACTCGTCATTATTGTCTTCTTTTTTATCACTATGCAATTATTGATCAACATAGAGAACATTGGATAAATATTTTTCTATCTTTTCAATAACAGAAAAAAAAATCATTTTTCAACCGAAAAAACATGTATTAAATTGAAAAGTAAAAAATAAAATTAAAAGATCGTTATAAGTTTCTCACATGAAGTGTAAGAATGAGGTTGATTATTGCATGATAAGGACAATTAAGTTATTTTACCAAATGCACTATCTTAACAGAATGCGAATAGTCAATTTCTTCGTTTTGCCTTTTTGTCATCTTTCTTGGTCAATTTTACCTTTTTCCTCTTTTCTTTACAATTAGGAAAATAAGTTTATAAGGGTTAATTAGAAAACACAAAAGTAAGACAAATGACACTTTGGCATAACTATATAATTATACAAATTCTAATCTAGAAAGAAAGCAATCATTGACTATTTCAATATTTTTTAATATCTAAAACCAAACATTTATTTAAAAAGGATTTAAGAATTTAATATGTATTTAGACTAGTTCTCATTTGTGCATGCAACTTCATTTAAAATGATATGGTAAATTATATTTGCTATTTTATTTAGTAAAGATTATTTGGGATTAAGATTAGGACCATCATACACATAAGATAAAATAAAAAAAGGTTGAAAGTGTACATAATGACGATAGCATTCTTAAATCTTCTAAATCATATTGGCAATAAAGAAAAATGATATAGATGGCAGTTATATATGCATGAAAAAAAAAGTGGAAGTTTACTCAATGAATGATATTGCTTATAGCAAGCATAATTTTAAAAAGCAAAAAGTGTAATAAATAGTGCTTTTGACATTAAAATGTTGAACTTGGCATGACTTCTAATGTAACCTTATCATCAACTCAATCCTCGCGTTGATGTAGTGGAGAAGATAAGGTCAAGTTCACGTAAAATATGTACACGCATTATAGGCCATATATGTACTAAATTTTCGCAAGGATCTACAGAATCAACGATAATAGACATAATATTTTTTTATACAAAGAGATAGATATGGAAAGTCTAGGAAACTTGGGATGCCAAAACTTAGCACAATAGCACAATGGGACACTTAAATGCCAAAAGTTAGGAAAGTGACACTTAAGTGTCAAAATCGGAGCAAAATGGATCAGTTAAGTGCTAATGGCGAGAAAATCTGACCAAAATGCTAACGTGGCAATTTTCCGACGAGCCAAGTATAAAACGACGTTGTTTTGCACACTGATGTAGTTAGACAAGTGCAAAAACAATATTGTTTTACTATTGATGTTAATATAAAATTAATTAAATTAAATCAACCCTTGCCACCGCCACCTCCCTGCTATCGTCGGGAAGGTGGGGGAAGGGTCAGCCGGGGTCGCCGACCCTTGGCCAGGGACCGGCAACCCTAGCCGATCAGCGGCAAGGTCACGGCTCTCCCCCAGATCCGGCGTGGGTCACCGGCCCTCGCCTGATCAAGCCAAGGGCCGCCGCCTGTTGGGGGATCGACCCGACCAGTGATGGCTCTAGCCCGGCTGAGCGAGGTCTAGCAACCTTGCCAAATCTAGGGAAATGCCACGACTCTTGCAACAGATTTATGCAAGGGCTTGCAGGCCCTTGCTATCAGTCCACTAGGGTCGTCGGCCTCTGGCCAAGGCTCAACGACCTCGGCCAACCCTCCCCCACCTTTCTGGCGACAACGAGGCGGCGGCGGTAGTGAAGGTTGAGCTCTCAACCGCCAGCTATTGTTTATCTTCCTCCTTCCCTTTAAAAAAAAAAAAGATTTGATTTAATTAATTTTTATATTAAAATTCAAATTGTGCCAAAACAACGTCGTTTTTGTGTTTCTTTACTGAGTTAGCTTTTCAACGGGCTACGTAAGTAAGTAAAATTAATAAAAAATTGCCACGTAAGATTTCCGGCGAGGTTCACTAGATGTGACACTCAATTGTTTCATTTAAAAAAAAAAGTGACACTTAAATGTCACTTTTATAAATTTTGGCATTTAAGTATCTATGTGTGCCAAGTTTTGATATTTAAGGTGTTCTTTTACCTAGATATGATTATAGATATAATTCTACGAGTTAGACATAGCAAATAGCTATGGTCATAAATTAAATAATCAGATAATTGTTACCAATCTACCTTAGTTATCGAACTTAAATTTAAATCCTCCTCGTATCATATTCATTCAAAATGTATGATTGATTCCAATCTATGAACGTTTTTGCCGCCGGCAAAATATGGTGGTATTATCATGTGTCCATTAATATAGCAGGCCATCAATAAGTCTCAATGCTTGGAGAGCAAATTTGTAAACATCAAAGGAAATTTAGAAATTTAGTATCTTCCTTTTGTTGTGTCCGTGTGTTGAATTTTTTGCCATTGCTAAAAAGAGATATTAGCAGTAAGTAATTCTATGTGGTAATTTTCATCAAATAAGCATAATAGATAATGCTCGTCCTTAGATCATATGTAGACCGCTGTGTGTGTGCTGTCATTTGATTATATCCCAAATGCATAAATGCGTTGCAATAGGGAAGTTACTTTAAATAAGATGAATTCACTGGACTTAAAATATCTATCTTTTTTCTCAAACTAAAAAAGCGATGCTTGGTAATTAAAGAATTTTTTTAATTTTTTCCTAAATAGGAAACATTTTCTTTGTGGACTTTCCTTAACATCAAAACAAAAGAGTTTTGTCGGGATCGGATTCTAAACATCCTGATGATCTTCGAATGAAAAAAAAAAAAAAAAAAAAAAAAGGTAAACCCCATCCGTCAATTTTAAAGCATTTAAGTTGCCGTGCCTAATGATTTTTTTTTAAGAGCCACGAAAAAGCGTAAGAAATGATCAGGAGTCGGGCACATTTTTCGATAATTAATTGGACTTTCGATAAAATTAAATTCAGCATAATTCTTTATTCCCTTTTTAGTATTTGCTATACAATTTCAGGACTAGAGACTCTCAAACCATCTGCCTAATTTTCTTGGTTTTTTCCTCACCTAATTAGCGCAGCACTATCAAGTTCGTTACCACATTTCTACAGGCACGTGCACGTCATGCGTCATGCTTTTTATGTAAGTTCCTTCGTCTCGCGTCCTTTTCCCTCCTGTCGAAATTGCCTTCTTGTCTCTTTTGGATCTGGTTCTCTGTCCCTTCTACAACATGCCAATATCAAACAACTTCTCGATATTCTCGTACTTAGATTACTACCACGGGGCATTGTAACGTTGTGCGATACACTTGGAATACCATAAAAGTGTCATTTTTTAACAAACAACTTGATAATACGCATGTAATTTTGGTGTATGTTAGCTTACACCATGACATGCTCAAATAGGGAGAATTACTCAATTAATCTTAAATCTATTGTGTGAATGTGAATTCAATTTTAAACTTTCAATTTTTGACAAGTTAATCATGAATCTTTGCTCAAAATTCCAATATAATCATTTTGATTAATTTTCGTTGCAAATTACTTACATGATTGTCTAATCATATTTGGTTGTTCTACTGGCACATTGCTATGTTATCAATTTCCGGCAAAAATTAACCAAAAAGACTATGTTGGGATTGTGAAAATGTTTAAGACTAAAACAAGAAAATTTAAAAAGTTAATATCGAATTGACATATGTATAATAGATTTAGGGCTTATCGAACTCCTTGAATATAATACTAAAGTCTCTCCTACTTTAAGACTATGATGTGTACAAAAGATTCAAAAAAAAAAAAGAAGAAAGGGCTCTCCTTTAAAGGGCAAAGAGAAGTTATTCAAATTCAAACATAACTAGTACGGACACGATGAACCGAAAGATCCATACATGAACAGGAACCGAGGCGCAAAAGGCCTATTATACCCCACTAAGCTGGTATAAATTACTACACCTCGACCCGACCATTCTCTCTCAAAATCCATGGCGGGGCAGCAGTGAGTGACGAGCTTGCTCATGACGATTAATAGCCATGGTTCAAATCAAATGTTTTTGCCATGGGTGGGTGTGGAACTTCTATGGTAGCGCTCAAGGGAGTCACCGACGTTGGTCGCCCATTACCACCATTTTACTATTTTTTTTTTTTGATCAGAAAGATAATATATATTGATGGAAAGTCACGTGGGAAATACAAAGCAACCCTGAGCGAGGGCGTCTTTACAGAGTATATCGAGCATAACTTGGGGAGGGGAGACAAACCAATCGGAAGAGAGGGATCCGCGGCAATGGGCCTTTGCTGCCCAATCTGCGAGGGTATTAGCCTCCCGACGGCAGTGCTGTACACGAAGATGAGAGAATCGGCGAAGTAGATCAAAGCACTCGGTGAAGAGGGCGCGGCACTCCCACGGCGGCAGGCGACCCCGATTTAGGGTTTCAACGAGGACGATGCTGTCGGACTCCACAAGCAGGTTAGAAGCTATTAACTCTTGCTGAATCAAATCGTCGAGAGAAAAAATTAACGCTTGGATCTCGGTCTCGAGTGCAGAGGAGGCAAAGACAGAGCGTGTGATTCCTCCGAGCAATCTACCCGAGTGGTCGCGGGCAATACTAGCGATCGATCCTCTGTGAGTCGCTGTGGGAAAGGAGCCGTCCAGATTTATCTTCATCGTGCCCAGCGGGGGAGGTTGCCAAGACCGATTAGGGCTCAGCCAAGAGGAATGGCCCTTGAAATCCTTTTGATGGACTCGTTTCTGGAGAGAGGCCAGGGCAAAAGCAGAGTCGATAATCTGATCTGGGGACTTCCGAATGCGGCAAAAGATGAAGTTATTCCGCGCCTTCCAGATTTCCCAAAGAAGGCTTGCAACCTGCTCAAAGTCTGGTAAGCCTCTGTTTTGATAGAGGAAATTTGCTAACCATGAGTCCATTCGGGTAGGGGTATAAGTAAAAATATTGAGGTGTACTTTTGAATGAGTCCAAATGCGTTGAGTCCAAGGGCAATGCAAGAAAAGGTGTTCTGTAGTTTCTGGGGAGGCAGAGGAACAGAGACCACAGATTGGGGTTTGAATGATCTTTCTAGGGGATAGATTATCTCTAGTTGATAATGCATTCTGACATACTGACCATAAAAAATTACGAATCTTGGGTGAAGTTTGTGCTTTCCAAATCTTTTTCCAAACAAGTTTGGGTGGTTGGTAGGAAGATGAAGCCTGAGAGGTTACCTGCTTGTGTGTGGATTGATGAATTACGTTGTAGCCACTCTTGACAGAATAGATGCCATCCTGTGTGCCTGTCCATATGAGTTTATCTGCTGTTGAAAGTGGCCAAAGTTTTAACTGGAGGATCTGCTGTACAGGTGGAGTCATCAAAGAAACGATTGAGCAGAGCGATATTCCATTCATTCGAAGAGGGGCTTATCGGACCAACGACAATGTGGGGTTCATCTCGGAGAGCAGGACCACCTAGAATTCCAGCAGGTAACCATCTATCCTCACGGACTTTTATTGATTGGCCATTCCCACTGACCATTGAAGGTTTGGACTAATTGAATCTCTTCCTAATAGGATACTCAGCCAACCCCAGGAAGGTCTATGACCTCTGTCAGCATGCCAGAAGGTTTTGAAAGGAAAGTACAAACCTTTAAAGACACGGCTCCACAAAGATGAAGGATCTTGGAATAATCTCCATGCCTGTTTGCCCAGGAGAGCCTTGTTAAAGGTTAGAAAATCTCAGAATCCCATACCTCCAGTATCTTTTTTGGCTTTGAGTAGATCCCATTGTTTCCAATGAATGCCAGATTTATTATTGTTTGTTTTCCACCAAAACCTAGAAATTTTTTGTTCAATGGATTTGCATATTGAGACCGGGATCTTAAATATAGACATAGCGTACTGAGGTAGAGATTGAACAACCGATTTTAAAAGAACCTCCTTGCTTCCTTTAGAAATGAAAGACTCTTTCCATCCCTCCAATTTTGCATTAACCCTGTCAAAGAGCCAAGCAAACATATTCTTTTTTTAAGAGCCCCAATCGGAAGGTAAACCTAGGTACTTACCAGATTTTTCCAAAATAGGAACCCGAAGTTCACGAGCCAGGTTAACTAGAAGAGGCTGAGGGCATGATTTCCCCATAAATAGACCTGATTTGTTTCTGTTAATGGCTTGACCTGTGGCTAAGCAGTACTGATTGAGGATGTTACCGAGATTTTGACATTCTCTAGTTGTACCCTCCACAAAAAAGATAGAATCATCAGCGAAACGTAAATGAGATAAAATAGGACACCATCGATTGAGTCTTATTCCCCTTAGAGATCCCATGTCCACAGCTTGAAGGATAAGTGAGGAGAGCAGATTAGCCACTAGGATAAATAAATAGGGAGAGAGAGGATCACCCTGGCGTAGACCTCGAGATGGCTGAAAAGTATGTAGCATTTCGCCGTTAAATTTAACACTAAAAGATGTTGAAGAGACGCAATGCATAATCCAGGAGATCCATTTGGCATGAAAACCCAACTGAGAAAGATAGGCAGCCAAGAAATCCCACTTTACCCTATCATAGGCCTTTTTCATATCCACTTTCAATATTCCCTAAAAAATTTTCTTGTTTGTGCGAGTTCTAATTTGATGTAGAACCTCCTGAACAAGGAGTATGTTGTCTTGTATTTGTCTGCCTGAGACAAAGGCACTCTGTTCTTGGGAGTTAGCTTAGGTAGGCAAGTTTTCAGGCGATTTGCTAAGATTTTGGATATGATTTTGTAACTAAAGTTACATAAACTAATCGGACGAAACTGATCTAACCTTTCAGGGTTTGGAGTCTTGGGGATTAGCGAGATGGAGGTCCTGTTGATTTCTGCGGGCAGCACTCCCGAACTGAAGAAAGTATGGACCATACGATAAATGTCCTCCTGAAGAATATCCTAGTGGTGGTGATAGAAGAGACCATTCAAGCCGTCAGGACCCGGTGCATTGGATGCGCCCAGCTGAAAGGTAGCCTGTTTAACTTCTTCCCGTGTAAGTTCAACGATCGGAAAGCATTCATGTCACCGTAACAACCGTAGGACATTAAGTGAGAATAAGATGAAAATCCCTAGGGCCTTCGGAGGTATATAGGTCCCTGAAAAAATCAAAGGTCATCTGTTTAAGCTGGTTTGGGTCTCGGATCCAGTTCTCATTGCTGTCCTGTAGGGTGGTGATGGTATTTCTTTTTCTACGTTGGATAGTCGTAGCATGAAAAAATCTCGTGTTTTTATCCCCACACTGCAGCCATTTGATGCGAGACCGCATCGCCCAGTAGTGCTCTTCTTGAGACCATATGTGTTGAATTTGCGTCTTCAGAGAATTTATGTGAATATAATTATGATTGACGATAGGTTGGTTGGTGCATTGCTGAAGGAGAGAAAGTTGACGATGACCCGCTTTGAACTTATGACTACTCCATCGCAACAAGGCAGCCGAGGTAGCCCGGAGCTTCTTGGAGATTGTAGCATATACGAGAGAGGAAGAAGACCAGGTATCGGAAACCACCCTGTGGCAGTCAGGATCTTGCAACCAGAAAGATTCAAAGATAAATAATCTCTTCTTCTTTGCTGCATGTTGATCAGTATTAAGTAGAAGTGGACTGTGATCCGATGCAATAGCAAGTAAGGCTATAACTTCTGCATTCGCAAAGGTCACTCGCCATTCAATCATACATAATGCACGATCAAGCCTTTCTTTGATGATAGCAGCACCACTAGGCTGATTAACCCACGTATAGGCACAGCCCTTAGAGTCCATGTCCAACAAAGCACAATCATGGATCATTTCTCTGAAGGAGTTTAAGCGATACTGATCTGCTGGTTTTTGCCCTATCTTTTCCCAATGATGTAGAACCTCATTGAAATCACTAATGCATAGCCAAGGCAGAGTATGTAAGAGGCTAAGCCGCCTCAAATCAGCCCAAAAAGGGAGTCTTTGGCTATAGACAACAGGAGCATGTAGGTAGGTAGTGCACATAGGGGAAGGGCAGCTATCACCAGAACACATGGCATCTATAAAATAGGAACCGTGAGCGATGAATCGAGAGAGAAACAGTCTCGCCAAAAAGAACCATGCCCCTTGCCAAACCGATAGGATTAACTACAAATCTATTAGGATAATGCAGCCGCCGTTGTATATTTATAATAACCTGTTCTTGGTTCCGAGTCTCCATCAAAAAGATAATATCAGGCCGATCTTGAGCCACTAAGGCTCTCAAGGCTTGAACTGTTAGGGAATTGCCCAATCCCTGACAGTTCCAACTTAAAATCTTCATTTGTCCATAGGTGGCTTTGTCGGGCAAGCCACCACAGCCCAATCCTTGGCCCTTAGGGCCTCCAGTATGGGTGTATCTAAGAGCAGACTCTCATCAAGAGTGTCAAGTGGGATGGAACGAGAGTGATACGGCAAAAAACGCTTAGCCTTTTTTTATAGGATTTGGTTTTGCACGCAAGTGCGAATGTTTAGTCTTCTTAGAGGAAGAAGCTTCTGCTGTGGAATTGGAATAATCATGTCGCTATGCTGGTCAGGGTGGGAAGGAAACAAGACCATAGGCTCAGGAGAGGAGTGGAGCTGCTGAGTTGGTCGAGCCTCCATTGGAGGGGTTTGTTGAGGGATCTCATAAGGAACAGCAAGTAGTAAGAGTTAACCTGATGGAGGAGTTTCAGGTACAGTTTCTTCAAAAGTTTCTGGAGGTGTTGTAGATTCGTAAAAAGCTTGCCAAGAGGACTGTGTTCCCTTACATCAGCCCGAAGCCATTGTCCATAGTATAGTTGATCCCTGCTATCAAATTTAGTATCCTCATAGGGAATATCCTTGCAATATGATGCATAGTGACCAATAATTCCACAAGAATAGCAGTAGTGGGGTAAACGTTCGTAACGGAAGTCGAGCCATATGTTTTTCCCCACTATGCGAATAAGTTTTCCAAGTTTTAGTAGCTCTGAGAGGCTGAGTTCCACTTTTGCTCGCACAACTCGGATTGGTGACTTATCCTTAGATTCTATGCGAACCTCCAGAACCTTTCCCACTTCACTCACAGCCTTGCTAACAAGTTGAGGAGTACATCGCTCTAGAGGAAGGCCAAATACTTGGACCCAAAATGCACAGCATGTGAAGTCATAACAGTGAAAGGGAGTATTCGGGGTCCAGGGCTTAAGAATGACCAGATTACTAGAAAATAACCAAGGACCAGTTTCTAACACACGTTGTTTTTCTGCTTCCGAGTTAAACTTGACAACGTAGAGACCTTCCTCCCTCTGTGATACCTCAACATTGTCTGTGCGCCATATACGATTCATTGTATGTTGAAAAGCAGGGAGATTGACAGTAGAAGTAGAGAGAATCTTCCCAATTAGACATAACTTACATTCCTCAAGCTTTGCTGTAGAGGCCTCGTCTTCCCAGACTTCAATCGGCTTAGGAGTCCATAAACGACCTAACCGACTGCAAAGAGCGGCAAGTCGGGCTTCCTCTCCCTGAGACGAAGACACCATCCGAAGAGAAACTCTACTGTATGGTGGTATCAGCAAAGAACGGAGAGTGAACAAAATGAAAAGCCATCCATGCAAAGAGATAATGGTGAATCGGGAACATGCAAGATGAGAATTTCAGAAATTTGAGAAAGACAACAGAAAAGAAACAAGAGTGAGAGAGCGACGAGACCAGAAAGCAGGGGAGATGAAGGGGGAAAGAAGAAAGATGGAGAAGACCCAGGTGGTCAGAAAACTACATTCACGAAAGAAATGGATGGAAAACAAGTTCGGAGGGGCCATCATCCGAAATTCCTTCCATTAGCTAAAGGAAAAGAAGAAACCCAGAAGCAAGAGATAGAGGAAGAAGACGGAAGCTCGACAGAGACGAGAAGAAAATCTCTACATAGGCAAGAGAGAAACTCTACATAGGCAAGAGAAAAGAAGACCTGGAATCGGGGAAGTACCATTTTACTGATTGAAAAGCTGAAATCGTAACGAAACATGGAAATCCCACAAATTGGAGTGTTGGATGGAGAAAGTGAAATGAGAAGAGGTAGGCATGAGAAACACGATAGTATATGGCCTTTTTGCGAGAAAAATCGGTTTAAAATGTTTACAAGGAGGGGTTTCGAATAGTTTGCATCTTGTAAAGATACTTCTGTAAATCTTTCCGCCCTTTTCCTACTAATTATCTAATGGATAGTGCAAATTGCAAGTTAGTTATCAAACTAGCCGCAAGATGAAAAGAGTAATTTTTTTTTTTTAAATTGAACATGTAAATAGAGCCAATGTGTATATCTGTACATACGTATGCAAATATCTAACATAGGACACATATTGCATTTATGAGCATGCTTATTGTCGAACAATATCAGGCTTACCCAGCAGCATCGTGATTCTAGTGATTTTATTAGCGGTTAGTGTAGGGTCGTTCTTGGGCCACTGAAGCCCGATTTCCAGCCATTTTTCAGCCCTGGAACGAACTGGACGTCCACCGCGCAGACCGCATTCTTGATCCAATTTATTCCCAGCCACAAGCAAACCTAATCATGCCATTCACCTTTCTATCTCCCTATTGGATTTACATGTCGGTCGAATATTAATTTCAACTATTCTCTCTCGTTACGAAATTGGCAAAGCATTTACACGCACTTGTTTCATTGGTAAAGAACATTTTCCTGGTCAGGGCTTGGCCTCGCCATGGCTGAGGGCTAACCATTGCTTGTGGTTGATGGCCTATCACCGGCATAAGAAAAATGAGAGAAAAAGAAAAACCGAAAAATTATTAAACTATTATTAGAAATTGACAATGTTAACACTAGCGGTGCCATGTAAGCCGATTTGCGTCCATGTTTGTAATATCTAGTGAAAATTAGCTAAAATGATTAAATAAATTGGCACTAATAAAATGTTTAAAACTAAATTGGCACTAAAGTAATAGGTTTAGGACTTTTTTGACAGTTTTACTCTTCTCTAAAACATCAATAAATGGGAATTCCACCTAGTTCTCGCATCTGGAGGTTGACTTAGTCATGTTTCTTTCTCTATTGCTTGTAGAGCAACTCTACATGACATTCTCATGATTTCCCCATAGATATTATCTCATTTGCTCGAGGAATAATACTAAAAAAGTCCTAAACATATTACATCAATACCAATTCAATCATAAACCTCTCAATTAGACCAATTTAATTTTGAAGATTTTCATATTGGTATAAATTTAGTCCATTTTGCTAATTTAGACAAAAAATTATAGACATGAATGCCAAATGTCTTATGTGACACGTTTGGCGCCAACGTGGACATTTTTATTTTTTAAATAATTGTTAATTTTTTATTAACTATTTGTTTTATTTTCTTTTTCCTTCTTTCCTTTCTCTTTTTTTTTTTTTCCTTATTTCCCTTCACTAGTTGCTAGCCTCTGTGATGGTTGGTGGAGGTTGCCGATCACCTACAAGGGTCCCTCACTAACTTTTGGTGAGGGTTTGGCGAGGCTACCCCTCACTAGATCCGATGAGGGAACCCTTGCTCAGCCTTGCCAAAAGCCAGCAAGGAGGGGCCTCACCAAGATGGCGAGGGAAGCGAGGTCAAACCTTGCTAGCCTCTGGCACTAGTTGACTTTTTTCATGTTCGCATCCCATTTAGGTTTTTGAATTGGCGGAGTTGATTGTGGGAATGTCGATCAGGAGCTCCAATTCGGGGAGCTAGAAGTTTCGATCCTGAATTTAGGGCTTGAATTGAAGGTGCAAATCTGATGGAGGTTGATTCCCCGATGGGGGCCCTCGCTCTAGCCTCACCTATGGAGCATGCACATAGGGAGTTCCCTGCGTCCTCGAGGCAATAGATGAATTGAAGTACCACAGCCAATCTAGAGGTACTAGCTAGTCATCTGGAAGTGGGCCAGAAAGCGATTGGGATCCATTGTGAGATAGAGAGAGAGGAAAGCATATATAAAAAAGTGGGAATTTGTGACAATTTGTGAGAGAACAATGAATGGTGGAAATAGGACTGAAAGAGCTCTAATCTATAATTAAGGTTTTCTGTCCCAGGGAGGACGACGATCGGCCGAGACGACCATTCAATGGCCATTAGGGTGGGACGGCGCGTTTGCCTCCCTTAGTTTAGCCCCTTCTTTTCATTTTAGATGGCGTGTGCTTCACGACTAAATTTTTCTAACCTTTCTTTACAAACGGGTATTTGAAAAGGAAAATTGAGTTTTTTTTTTTTTTTGCCACAAAGGAAAGTAGAGCTTAATATAAAACTATAGCACTTAAAATGGGAGAATTATCAAAAAAGACCTAAACCTATTACAATTGTGCCAATTCAGTCCTAAACTTTTTTTTGGGACCAATTTAATCTTAAATATTTTACAATTGTACTAGTTTGGTCCATTCAGCCAAAAATTGGCCGGCGGGTGTTGACGTGGACACCGACCGGCGATGGTTGTCCGACAAATGCTAACATGACATTTTTAAATTATTATTTTGAATTTTTTAATTTTTTTTTAATTTTTGAATTTTTTTTTCCATCCACTTCTCGTTCTAATGGTTGGCCGGCACCGGCTAGAGGCGAGGGTCAGCGAGCTTGGTCTTGCCATCACTAGGTGAGGCCCCGCCAAATTTGGCAAGGCTTGGCCTCGCCCAGCCATGGCGAGGGCCGAGCTCACCGGCATTGGCGAGGTCGATCCTTGCCATGGATGGGTGGGGCCGAGCCTCACCAGATCTAAGGCGAGGGTCGACCTCACCAGTGGCCAACGAGGCTGAGCCTCACCAAATCTGGCTATAGTGGCCGGTGAGACTCCTTGCCCAGGGACGACGAGACTCAACCTAGCCATAGCTAGGTGAGGCCGAGCCTCGCCAGATCTGGCGACTATGACCTCACCATCGCTAGGCGAGGCTCGCCTTTGCCAGTGGCCGGTGGGGACGAGCCTTGCCACCGGCCGCCGAGGCGACCTTGCTAGCCAGCCGAGGAAGGAGGTGGTGGAAAAAAAAAAAAAAAGAACTACAAATTCGAAAAAAATTAAAATATTTAAAAAGTGCCACGTCGCTTTCGTCGGATGACGTCCACGTCAGCGCCGGCTGGCCAATTTTGGCCGAATGGACTAAACTGGCACAATTGTAAAAAGGTTTAGGACTAAATTGGTAAAAAAAAAAATTAGGATTGAATTGGCACAATTGCAATATGTTTGGGACTTTTTTGGTAGTTCTCGCCACTTAAAAGCATTAAAAAAGCATCTTTGACCTATTTTTGGCCAAGACATCGTATATCATCTTAGGAAAATTGCACAAATGGTTCATAAACTTTGATTTACTATACAATGTCATCTCCAAACTTTTAATTTATTCGATATAATTCATTAACTATCAATGAATATTCAATCTAGTCCTTAAATTTTATGAAAATGTTCAATGTCGTTGTTATGTTAAGGCAAGTTAATGGAATATGTTGCTGTGGCTTCCGATCAGGTTTAGTTTGAATGGTGGATAACAAAAAAAAAAAAGGCACATGTGGATTATCCAAATAAGATATTAATCTCAACTAGAGCATAATAATTCATGTCATTAAATAATGATGGATATGTTAATGCCTAATATTTTTCCTTCTCTAAAGTATATCAATAAAAAGGACATACTGACTTGTCATTTTTAGAGTGCTTTGAACATATGATAATTCATATTATCAAATAATATTTGATTTGTGCTTTCGGCAAACAGAATGACTACATTTAACATTCTACAAGAGTTCAGACATTGCATTAAATATATTGAAAGTCTAGGGCTGACACATATTAGACCAAAGTTCAATGGCCACTTGTTTCATCTTCCCCTTTATCTTTACAAAAGAATAGTCTAGTTCTAGTAATTCAGTATTTCCTCCCTTACAAAGATCGAATTCTAGTGTTTTCATAAATTACTTTCTTAAACAGAAAGTAACTTCAGAGTATATAATGGTGCAACTCTCTATTGGCACTAAAGAATGCGCAAGTCTTTGACCGTCAACTCAGGCTAAGAAAGACCGAGAGAAATCCAATAGAGGCAAAATCTGCTAGTGTTAAAGGCTTTTAGTTGGCAAGTATGGTTAGTCGACAAAGTGAGTGGCTCTAACTAACCAGAAATACGAAAGAAAATGTTTTTGTCTTGGAGCATAGGCGTTGAAAAATGAAGCTCAATTTAGTCGACAAAGAACCACGACTAACACGACCTATGATGAGTTGGATACAAAGTAGGTATCTAAGAGATGGAGCCGACAATTTCGGACACAATTTGTTAGGGCACATCGACGTGGCTGTGAAGAAGTGAAACCGATACAATAATCAAGTGGTGAATGCCATGGATCTCGGAAGCCACTAACGAAATAGATCAAGAAAATCTGGGGTTATTGCAACTGTCGGAGTAGTGGTCCGAGGGACTTCGTAATTAACTGTGATGCTGGCCAAAGAATAACCATCGAATAATGGGTATGTCCTGGTATTGGTTAACCAGTAGCTACAAGTTGTTGAATTTTATAAGTCACATAAAATGCAGTTGTGTTCTTTGTAACCGATGTTAATTGTTGACAATAGTTATAAATACTAGAATTATAATTCAAGCAAAAGACTACCGGTCAATCAATGAACACCGATTACCGACCAAAAAAAAAAAAAAAATCAATAAACACCGATTGTTCAATTTTACTTCCAGTTTATCTTTACGTTTTAGTACGTTTTTACATGGATGGCCACAATTGTCTCCTCTCTTAATACTTTTAATTTTTCTGTCAATTACGTTTCTTATCCAAGAATCAACAAAGGACCCTACGCATTTTCTGTTGATTTCCACGTCAATCCATATTTTGAAAGGCATTTCGTCAACACTTTCTAGCAACACGTTTACAAGATAACCCCATTTTAAAAGTCAAAACTAAAATTTGGCAGGTATTAAAAATGGAGGGGCAAGAAATAGGGAAGAGAAGCAAATTATTTTCCATCTTAAATTTTGGAAAGGCAAAAGTGGACGTAAAAATACGTAGATTTTCCTATAGGGACACAAACGCATAAATCCTATAAAAGAGATTTAAATTGATTACTTCAAGTTCCTCAGTTGAATATCCCTGACACTTTAATTAACTGCGTTAAAAGGAAGGGGTTAATAAACGTAGAATTTTATCTACAAGTCTATAAATAACTAGTAATGGTAAGGCAAAATCTAGAAAGAAGTAGGTTTTGTTGCAGTATTGGAAATTGTGGAGAAGAGGTGTTGTTTATTTAACATGCAAAATTGCTCCTCCGAAATCCCTAGTTGCTTCTTAACCTCCTAAGGTCCCTGTTCGTTTATTTAACTGGTCCATGACGCACTTAACCCCAACTTAGGATAGCAATGAGGCGGGGCAAGTATGGGATTGCAATCCCTCTCCCTGCGCCGCTCCGGTGCTCGCTTCATGCCCCACATGAGTATATTTATGCACCTTATCCTCAATAGTTTCAAGGTTAAAATTGTTAAATTAAATTAATCGACAAACACATTGTATTTTAAGCGATGATATCTAGAGAAAATGTACAAGCTTTGCATAAATCAAATACGGGCAAAAAATATGAATTTGAAAATCTTAGATCTATTAGCATAAAGTTTAGTTTGAAAAATTCCCATTATTAATTAATAAGAGAAAAGGAATAAATTATTGGAAGTATTCATGTTAATATCAACACCTACGCAAAAAAATAAGTGACTTCATTACCAAAATAATATATATTATATAAAGAACTTACAGTAATACTAGGAATCTCCAAGGTCTAATGTATGATCTCGGGTAGAAGTGGGAAATGTTCATGGTGACGGGGCAGACTATATCCATTCTTGCCCTACTTGGCATGCAAGGCAAGAAAATACTCGTCGCTTGACTGTTTATATCTTGATGCAGGTGGGGTAGGCCAATATGCTTTGAATGATAAGGAATAATTGATAAATGGATACCGATAGATTAATGATAGATTACAATCACCACCAAAGTCTAAAAGATATGCCACCAGTTAAGAATAAAGATTAAGATTGACGAAATTCATCATTAAAACTTAGAAGACATGCCACCCGCCAAAGAATTGTGGTGTTCTTCTCCTTAGAAAGATTGCCAATCCAATTTATTCGGAGCACAAGCAATGATAAGTACGTTTTTTTTACCTTTCTATCCCCTATTGGCTTTACATGTCTGGTCGAATTTTGAATTAAACTGAGATTCTCATTATAAGGATCTGCAAGCATTGATGAGCACACGCTTCATCATTAAACTGCGTTACCTCCAGTTGCACTTGTTCGTGTGGATCTAATCAGTCTGCAAAATATTCATAGCGTTTCGTGATTCTTGCCAAATGGGGAGCACACAAGGCGAGTTAACAATTGAGAATCCCCACATATGGAAAGAGTTAAATGCATAGCATTGAAGCGATTAGCTACCTACTCAATAAAATATTCACAAACTTCTTATCAATTAATTATATATTCACAAACTTCTTATCAATTTGATATTTTTATTCGACCAAGGGTGCCAAAATGGTTTTTGGATATGTCTAATTATGGTACTTGATTCAAGATTCCCTTTTTAGGTACCTATTCCCTCCCTTTTTTCGTACTTCGTTCTTAGTTTGAACCCCCTTTTTTTCCTTCATTGGCACGATTCAAGATTTCCTTTTTTAGGTACTTATTCCCTCCCTTTTTCGTACTTCGTTTTTAGTTTGAGCCCCTTTTTTCTTCATTGGTATGAAAGTGAAAGCAGAGAGAGAGAGAGAGAGAGAGAGGCAATGGCAAGGCAGAAGGCAACGTTGAACTCAAGAAGGCAAGGTCTTGTGCATTTTGCTGGTGCTAGTGTCTGCCTCAGCTACTTCGTCTCAGCACATTGTAGAGACACTTCCGGGGCTTCCCGGAAGACTTCGTTTAAAGCTTGAGACCGGGTCAGCTTGTATTTTTTCATGCCATCTCTCTCTCCCTCGACGATAATTGTGAGGGCATTGAATGAATATTTTGCTATCTTTTCAATAACTGAAAAAAATCATTTTTCAACCAAAAAAATTTATTAAATTCAAAAGTAAACAAAAAAAATTAAAAGAACATTATAAGTTTCTCACATGAAGAGTAAGAATGAGGTTGATTATTGCATTAAAAGGACAATTAAGTTATTTTACCAAGTGTAATTTCTTAACAGAATACGAATACTCACTTTCTTTGTTTTACCTTTTTGTCATCTTGCTAGGTCAATTTTACCTTTTTCTTCTCTTTATTTTACAATTATGAAAATAAGTTTATAAGGGTTAATTAGAAAACACAAAAGTATGGCAATGACACCTCGGCATAATTATATAGTGTGACATTCGGATTTTCACTCAACGAAACATGAGCCTCAGACGCTTAATAGTCAACGCCGCCAAGCTAGACATCGGATCTCACCAATTCAGCTCGTTCCCATCCTCACGGAGCCACCTCAGCCTCACTCGCGACGTCACCCCGTCCCCACAACACCAACTCAGCGCCACTTCACTCGCCGCATCAACACCACATCACCGCTCCTCGCCGCGTCATCACCAGGTGGCGCCACCTCAGCAGCTCACTACCAGCAACGCAGCCCCCTCAGCCAGAGCTTGCCACCAGCCCCCATCAAAGCATGACATCCTTCTAGCTGGTGCGAATTAGCGTTGCTGAGCCAACGCCGCACCGCTTGAAGGAGAGGGAATGGCTTTGCACGCCAGTAGCTGGTCCTTCCTTCCGCTACATTCCTTCGTGCGACACCGCACCAGGCCATTCAGCCCCTTCAATGAGTGACACACCATCCCCAGCTGCACATTTCCTGGCAGCCAAAGTCAACGACGACGACCACGAGTGGGAGGGACGACCGCGATATAAATGAAGCAACACCGCCCGTCCCTCTTCAGTTCACCGAAATTTGCTCTCTGCTCTTCAACATCTCTCATGGTCTCTCTGTAATTCTCTTCTGTTTTACGTGCGTGACGCACTGCATGCAGCGCCGCGACTTCCCCGGCAACCCGTGTGCTGCTTGCCATCTCGCCTCAGCCGGACCTCAAACCACTTAAGGCTAGTCACGACCTCAGACTTCCGAGACCCTTCGAGCCGCGTCCTGACTTGCTTTGGACTAGAGGGAAATAAACTGCTCCGTATATGCTACATAGGTTGATGATTGTGCATCGAGGTCGAATTCCTAGAATTATTGTTGCCTCGGTTGATTTCGTGCTTACTTGTGTTCATCAACAGTTTCGGAAAAGGTGCATGACAAGTACTGTTGAAATTTAGCTCATTTAGTCTAAGGATGTGTTGTTGGAATGCTGGATGTTGAAATGTGTGCTAATTTGAGCTTAAATGACACGAGTTATGGACGAATTTGAGGTTATAACTATTTTCAGATCGGTTCACTGTAGGTAGGAAATTTGTCCATTTTGTATTGGCTTTTGTGGTACGAATTTGGTGAGACTTTCTTCACAAAAGTTGTGTGTTATATCTGGTTTTAGAACATACTTTAATTCGGATTTTTTGAACTTTGTACGTGCAAAATATATTTGAAAAACTACAAGGTCCGAATCCATCTTCATAAACAATTATCGGACCTTTACTTAGTTTCCATTTACTACAAAATTTTCAACACAAAATTTGAAATTGCGTCCTTCATGAAAGTTTTAGACTGTTTGAAATTTTCCCGTGATTTTTGGAACTCATTTAAGCTTTTGAAACGTCCAATTTCAGATCTGTTTTTTCACGGAAATTCACCTTGTTTTCACCTGAAGTAAATAAAATTATTGGACCCATACAAGCTGAACCGGATTTTGAGTTCTTCATGAAAATATTCCCCGGAGTCTCATCCATATCGTGTTAAAGTCTCGTGATTTCGGGACTGATTTGCTTGGCGAATGCCTTTGATTTCTGCAGACGGGCGAGCTACCCTTTTTCCGTCAATTTTGGGCAAACTCCTTTTTGTAAACCATCCTTTTGAACTAGTGCTACCAACTAAATGTTTGTATCATTTCTCTGGCTTATAAAGTATAGTTGATGGTAGACACTAAACTGTTCTTTTACATTAACTTAGCAGATGGCATGTTTAAATTGAATTATTAAATAGCTACACCATCAGATGAGCGTGCAATTTGGGAATACCATCGGTCTTTAGGGGGTGACGATGCTCTGGTTGTAGTAGGGATGCCTAGAGGGGTAAGTGCGTTCCTCTAGATGCCTAGGGGGTGTAACACGGTTTTCCAAGATGTCCGCGCAATGCTAAATGAGTGTGAGATGCCTAGGGGTAATGGAGTTCCCCGGAGGATTGACAAGTAATTCATAGTAAATATGATCATTGGCATTTTCACATTTCATTCGAGCTTTCTAGTTTCAAAGAAAATATTTTTCACTTGTTATCCTGATTTTGACAAAGGTTTTCAAGCAAGTTGATTTTAAAACAATCTTCTATATTATATGTCTAAACTTCCCCGCATGTGTTGTTATTGAGATATGTAGTACAGATTAGTTGGTAGTTTGCTTGCTGAGTTTTATACTCACTTTTGACGGATAATCATTTTTCAGATGAGTAGACATGCCTATGCTATTTGTGCCCCCAATGACCCTCTATGACGCCTTGATAGATTTCACGTGACGCTAGATTGAGATACACGACCTCGACTTTCCTGATGCCACCTTCATCTAGGTCATCGCAATACTAACAATCAATGCTGGCCTCTCATTGGGCCCGGCACGAAGTGACCTCTCTAGTCTTCAATCCCTTAGTTTACACGGGAGAGATTTGCCTAAGGCGTTCGGTGAGAGAAACTCTGCACAACTCAATGCAGGCATGTACTGGTTGTTCGACCAGGTAAAGATGATGCGCACATATACTGACCCCTCAAGCAACATAGCCGTGTTGATCGTTTTCAGGTGGACAAGAACCACGATAAGGTCATGCTATATTTTCACCTAAAATGCAAGGAAGATGATCGTTCTGTTTGTGCTCGTTTTGACATGTAAGTTCAGTGCTGTCATCGTACTTACAGCACCTCCCTGCATTTGCATCGCAGCGATTTAATCCTAATGTCATGGTGCAATGGGTTCGTGAATACCGTGGACGTCGAGCTCGATAACATCGCGCCCTTCCTCGTTGTGTAATTTGCATTCGGGCTCGAAATCGTCGTAAACACGCTTGGAGGGGGCGGCAGCCTTGGGTCTCATGGCGTGCTTTCCCTTCTCCGGTGTATTTTTGTCTGTTAAGGAGTGTTTGAAACGGGATGTTTCAATTTGTCGAATAAAGGCTTCTCCTCTTCTCTCTTTCCTTCTCTTTTTATAGGTTAAGGTGTGTTGAAAATATGTCTCGATTTGAGCCCGTTGAATGAGAATAAGTGAACTCGATCACGTGCGAGTCGGCAGAAAATGTGAATTGGCCGAAATTGTCAGAAAATCACGTGCGGATCTATGAGCCGCAAGCGTGAAGAATGGAAGGAGCATGCAGCCGCGAGAGAGGGGAAGACCATTATTTTATTGTACCTCTTTAATTGCATGCACATGGACGTGCATGCATGGTGAAGTGGACGTTGAAGACCAAGACAAAAGTAAAAGTTTGTAGGCTTGTTTTGTCTTCTTTCTCCTTGTTTCTTTCCTTTGCCATTTGTTTATTCAGCTGCAGACAACCAAAGGAAAGAAGGAATAAAATATTACTTGAAGGAGTTGAACGTCGTGGAGATGGTCTTGGAAGACGGCGGCCATCCTTCTTTCGTGCTTGAATTATGGGCGCACGTTTCTGCCTTATTAAATGCGTCCCATGCATGCATGCGTGCCCGTGAATTCTGGTGGGCGTAAGTGCTAATTGCGAGCACCGAATGGCTTCACATTTTCTGTCTTGTTTCGTCCTTAAAAGGCAGAGGAGCGAAGGAGAAGAAGGCGCCGAGCTGAGTTATTTCGGTGGCCGAGAGAGAGCTGAAGAGAGAAGTCGTGAGGCTTCAGAAGCTCTCGGTAGAGTGAGATTTTCTCGTTGAAATTACACCCGAGTGTTTTAGCAGCTAAATTTTTGTGCGTAGAATTTGTATAATTCCTTGAGTGAGGTTTCACTAGGAATTGTGAGGGGCTAAACACTGTGTGAGTTATTTGGGTGTAATTTGGGGCTGGGAAACACTGAGTGTGTTTGAGTACTCGAGTGATTGTAATCTCCGGTGTATCGCTTGTTTCTATAGTGGAATTTCGTGCTGCTCTCCCCGTGGACGTAGGTTCCGATATTCGGGCCGAACCACGTAAATCCGATGTCTGGTTTCCTTTCCTTCATTCCGACTATTTTATCAGATTCGCTTGGTCAGTCCGTATTTCTGCACGCGCGCAACAACAAGTGGTATCAGAGCCTGGTTTGGCTGACGTGAAGCGAATCGGTAACTATGGAAGATGGGAAGGTAAGAATCGACCGATTTGATGGGAAGGATTTTGCTTTTTGGAAGATGCAGATTGAAGATTGTCTGTACCAGAGAAATTTGCACTTGCCCTTATCCGAGGAGAAACCAGACTCGATGATGTTATTTATTTTTTTGTGATCCCACATTTATACCCAAATTTTCTCCTAACAGTTACGACTATTCGACATTAAGTTTTCCACGCTTCGTGCCTTTTCGTTGACAACCGTTCGTCTTGATGGGAGACGATGTATAAATAGGGACGTGCGTTCATTTCTGACGGGTGATCAAGGTCTAACACAAAATCTTCACATTTAGAATACACCATCGACGTGAGGAAATTTGGTTAGTAGAGTGCGCCTATTGCTTTCTTGATTTTTCAGGAGATTCGACGAACGTGAATGCAAACAATGGCTGGAGGTTTGTCTATAAACGATCTTGGCTTCCGCATATGAATTATTTATCTCTTACATTTGGTATCAAAGCATGTTTATAGCCTCTGCCTTGTTTTGTTAAATTTTGGTGTATTTTCGGTGTGTTTTCGGTGAATTTTCGGCCATTTTATGAGGATGAACAGTAACTTGAAGTTTTGAGGCCAAGAGAGATTCGCCGATTCCCGGCAAATCCGCGCGACCCACCCTCTCGAATTCGGACCCAAACGTTCGCACCGCCATGAGGAACATTATCCATGAGTTATTTCGGCATATCAATGTTCGCCGGAGGCTAATCGGGCGGCGAAAGTCGCGGTGGTTGAGGATTTGAGTTTTGGGAAATTTTCGTCTGATTTTGGGGCCAATTTTTGCTCATTTTCGCCAAAACTTGGACCCATGTGATCGTGCCGGCATGCTCTTCAAAACCCATCATTTATTTCGGTATGAGATGGGCTGCCGGAGAAGAAACGGGGCTGAAATCACGGCTGGAAATGGCGAAAAACCGACGGAAAACCTTCTGTTCGCGCAGGGAAGAAGGCGCATGGGGTCCACGCGCGCGCTGCAGTTGCAGGCGCGTGGAACCCACGCGCCACGCGCCTCCACGCGCGCGCCAACCGCTGGCGCGTGGTCTCACGCGCACGGAACTGTCCACGGCAGTTGCAGGCGCGTGCGTTGCACGCGCCTGAGCGGTGGACAGGGCGCGTGCTCGGCACGCGCCCGTGCATATTCTGGCGCGTGCCGAGCACGCGCCTGTGCGCCGGACGCGCACGTGCTCGGCACGCGCCCGACGTCTCCCTACCACGGCTCCTTTTTACGATTTTGCCTCAATTTTTTTAAATTTTCCAATCATGCCCTTGGCCAATTTATTTATTTACTGTTCTGCCCTTGATGTATTTATTTATTATGTCATTTCATGCATTTTTTATGAATATTTTATGCATGAAATTAAATGTCCAATGGTCCATATATTTAATTAATTAGGAGTGGCCACAGCATCTTTAATTAATTAAATTATATATTAAAAGCCTCCCGATCATATTTAGAAATGGACATTGATTGTAATTAATTATATTAATATGATGAATTTTATCCCACAGGAATTTTCATTATATTAATATGATTAATTAGGATGAAATATCATATTATTTTTCTTAATTTACCCACAGGGATTAAGAAAATGCATATAATATGGTAGTTTCTTCATGAAGTAATTATGAATCTATTTAAATTAAAAACTTAGCCCACAGGTAGTTTTTATGTTATGTGATTCATATTGTGACATGTTTACATTGGTAAAACATGATTTATTTATATTTGCCTCAAATTTTGTGATATAAGCATGATTATTTGATATGCAGTTTCGCAACTTGTGAATTTCTCTGAATTTAAGTTTGATGTTCCCGTACTCAATGGTGAGAACTATAAAATTTGGAAGGAGTCGCTTCTTCTTCAATTGGGGTGGATGGACATTGACTATGCTATAAGGAAAGACGAACCACCTGCTCCTACTGATTCGAGCACTCCAGTTGAGATAGATCTTTATAACCAATGGGAGCGGTCCAACCGCGTTTGTGTCATGTTTATAAGAGCTAAAATATCTCCAAGTATTCGTGGTTCAGTTGCTCAGCATAGCAATGCTAAGGCTTTATTGGAGACTATAGATGCGCAGTTTGAAAGTTCTGAGAAGGCGCATGCCATGACCCTGATTATGAAGTTTTCATCATTGAAGCTCACTAGTGTTAGAGGTGTGCGTGAGCACATCATGCAAATGAGGAACATTGCGGCTCAGCTTAAGAACCTTGAGGTTGAGATATCTGAATCATTCCTTGTGTATTATATTCTGAACACTCTCCCACATCAGTATGCACCTTTCAAGATCTCTTATAACACACATAAGAATAAATGGTCTATTAATGAACTCATGACCATGTGTGTTCAAGAGCAAGAAAGACTGGTTATGGAATTGGGAGAAAGTGCTCATTTGGTAACACAAGGAAAGAATAAGGGCTATGGCAAGCATAAGGGAAAAGGTAAAATACCTCCCCAAGCTGACATTAAGAAAGAATCCAAGTGTTTCTTCTGTAGACAGAAGGGGCATATAAGGAAGGATTGTGTCAAATTTAAGGCCTGGCTCGAGAAGAAAGGTAATCCAATCTCTTGTGTTTGTTATGAATCTAATATGACTGATGTAAGTCACAACACTTGGTGGATTGATTCTGGATCTACAATCCATATTTCGAATTCCTTGCAGGGTTTTCAAAACCACCGGAAGCCAGTGGGAAGTGAACAAAGCATCTATTCTAGAAACAAGATGCGTTCGCATGTGGAAACTATTGGGACATATAGACTAGTTCTCAATAGTGGTTTTGTTTTAGATTTGGAAAAGACCTTTTATGTTCCTAGTTTTTCTAGAAAGTTAATTTCAGTTTCAAGACTTGTACCTTTGGGATACTCTTTTAACTTTTCAGATTCAAACTTTAGTTTATCATTTAAATCTGAAATTGTTGGGAGTGGTATTTTGTCTGATGGTCTTTTTCGAATTAATTTACAAAACAATGCCTATTATGATGCGATGCATGTTCATGATAAATCTGGTATGAAACGATGTGTTGTGAAAGAACATTCTTCTATGTTGTGGCACCGGAGATTGGGACATATCTCCATAGAAAGAATTAAGCGATTAGTAAATGATGGAGTACTTGGTACATTAGATTTTACTGATTGTGATACTTGTGTGGACTGCATAAAGGGAAAGCAGACTAACAAGTCAAAGAAAGGTGCTAAGAGGAGTACAGAAATATTAGAAATCATACATACAGATATTTGTAGTCCGGATATGGAATCATGTGGTCAGAAATACTTCATCTCCTTTATAGATGATTATTCGCGTTATATGTATCTCTACTTGATTCATAATAAATATGAAGCATTAGATGCCTTTAAAGTATTTAAGGCGGAAGTAGAGAAACAATGCAATAAGCAAATTAAGATCGTGAGATCGATAGAGGTGGAGAATTCTATGGTAGATACACTGAAGATGGACAAGCACCTGGTCCATTTGCAAGATTTCTTCAAGAGCATGGGATAGTTGCCCAATATACTATGCCTGGTTCTCCTGGACCAAAATGGCGTAGCGGAAAGAAGAAATCGGACCTTATTAGACATGGTGCGTAGTATGCTTAGTAGCTCCAAACTTCCTAAATTCTTATGGACTGAAGCACTTAAGATGGCAGTGTACATATTAAACCGAGTTCCGACTAAGGCTGTCCCAAAGACACCTTTTGAGTTATTTAAGGGTTGGAAACCGAGTTTGCATCATGTGCGCGTTTGGGGATGCCCGTCTGAAGTAAGAATTTATAATCCACAAGAAAAGAAGTTGGACCCAAGGACCATAAGTGGGTATTTCATTAGATATGCTGAAAGGTCCAAGGGATACATGTTTTATTGTCCATCTCATACCACTAGGATTGTGGAATCAAGAAATGCTAAATTTCTTGAAAATGACTTGATCAGTGGGAGCGATCGACCAAGGGATCATGTTCCTAAGGATGATCATTCAGACACTCAACTTTCCACCTCAAGTTTAAGATTGGTTGTTGATCATAATGTCCCTTCAGTTAGCC
Source organism: Eucalyptus sideroxylon (assembly GCA_014182405.2). NCBI lineage: Eukaryota > Viridiplantae > Streptophyta > Magnoliopsida > Myrtales > Myrtaceae > Eucalyptus > Eucalyptus sideroxylon. Next base: position 27,198,774 of record CM024554.2, on the reverse strand, counting down.
GGCTATTAAACAACCAATTGTTGAAGTTCCACAACCTCGCCGATATTGATCCAAAGAGATCCAGCTTGTTCAGCAATTACCAGAAACTGTTGAACAACCAGTTGAGCAACATGCTCCTCAAGAGAATGTTGATCCAACATTGAGAAGATCTACTAGAACAAGGAAATCGGCTATTCCTAGTGATTATATTGTGTATTTACAAGAGTCTGACTACAATATTGGAGCTGAGAATGATCCTGAAACGTTTTCACAAGCCATGGATAGTGATAAATCCAATTTGTGGTACAATGCCATGAAGGAAGAGATGAGTTCTATGGCATCTAACAAAGTCTGGGATTTGGTTGAGTTACCTGATAGTGTGAAGGCTATTGGTTGTAAATGGGTCTTCAAAACTAAGAAAGATTCATTGGGTAACATTGAAAGATATAAAGCTAGACTTGTTGCCAAAGGATTCACCCAAAAGAAAGGAATCGATTATACTGAGACTTTTTCTCATGTATCTAAGAAAGATTCTCTTCGTATTGTTTTGGTATTGGTTGCCCATTTTGATATGGAATTACATAAGATGGATGTAAAAACGGCGTTCCTCAATGGAGAACTAGAGGAGGAGGTTTACATGAAACAACTTGAAGGATTCTCCTCTAGTAAAGGTGAGCATTTGGTGTGCAAGCTTAAGAAATCTATATATGACTTGAAACAAGCATCCCGCCAATGGTACTTAAGGTTTCATGATGTTATCTCTTCATTTGGTTTTATAGAGAATGTCATGGATCAATGTATATACCAGAAGGTTAGTGGGAGCAAAATTTGTTTCCATGTGCTATATGTGGATGATATACTACTTGCAACCAATTATAAGGGGTTGCTACATGAGGTGAAACAATTCCTCTCTAGGAGTTTTGACATGAAGGATATGGGTGAGGCATCTTATGTCATTGGCATTAAGATCCATAGAGATAGATCTCGAGGAATTTTAGGACTATCTCAAGAAACCTATATCAATAAGGTCCTAGAGAGATTTCGGATGAAAGATTGTTCACTAAGTATAGCACCCATTGTGAAGGGTGACAGGTTCAATTTGAACCAATGCCCGAAGAACGATCTAGAAAGGGAACAAATGTGCAACATTCCATATGCTTCTGCTGTTGGAAGCTTGATGTATGCTTAGGTTTACACTCGACCTGACATTGCTTTTGCTGTTGGAATGTTGGGAAGATATCAGAGTAATCTAGGTTTAGACCACTGGAGAGCTACAAAGAAAGTGTTGAGATACCTTCAAGGTACCAAAGACTATATGCTTATGTATAGACGGACTGACAACCTGGAAGTGATCGGTTATTCAGATGCGGACTTCGCGGGTTGCATTGATTCACGAAAATCAACATCTGGATACATTTTCATATTAGCTGGCGGAGCCGTGTCATGGAGAAGTGCCAAGCAGACTTTGACTGCTACTTCCACTATGGAGGCTGAGTTCGTTTTTTGTTTTGAGGCTATCTCGCATGGTGTATGGTTGAAGAGTTTCATTGATGGGCTTAGAATTGTTGATTCTATTTCTATGCTATTAAGAATATATTGTAACAATTCAGCTGCAGTTTTTATGGCTAAAAATGCCAAAAGTGGCAGTCGAAGTAAGCATATCGACATTAAGTATTTAGCCATAAGGGAGCGTGTTAAGGAGAATAAAGTGGTCATTGAACACGTTAGCACTGAATTGATGATAGCTGATCCTTTAACTAAAGGCATGCCACCGATGAAATATAAGGATCATGTAACTAGTATGGGAATAGGTCCCATTATGTGATTTGTCGATATATGAACAATTTTTGTTGTATGGAACTCTTATTCAGTTGTAATGTTGATTCTCAATTTTTGTGTACACATTTTGTTGTTTATGAGAATAACATTTATCCTTGGTTCTGGAATAAACATGAGGTTTATTCATTAAGATATGTTGTCACATATAGTCTGATATTAAAGAAATAAGATGCATTGTGATACATGGAAGGTATTACTCACTCTTAGAGGACATGTCGCCATGATCCATGTGTTTTGTTTCTTTTCTTTAAGCATAAAGTTTTCGTGGAATTAGTTGAATGATTCGTATGATGAAAATGATGGGATCAAGTGGGAGAATGTTATTTATTTTTTTGTGATCTCACATTTATACCAAAATTTTCTCCTAACAGTTACGACTATTCGACATGAAGTTTTCCACGCTTCGTGCCTTTTCGTTGACAACCGTTCGTCTTGATGGGAGACGATGTATAAATAGGGACGTGCGTTCATTTCTGACGGGTGATCAAGGTCTAACACAAAATCTTCACATTTAGAATACACCATCAGTACGTGAGGAAATTTGGTTAGTAGAGTGCGCCTATTGCTTTCTTGATTTTTCAAGAGATTCGACGAACGTGAATGCAAACAATGGCTGGAGGTTTGTCTATAAACGATCTTGGCTTCCACATATGAATTATTTATGTCTTACAGATGAAGGATGCCGAGTGGGAATTGCTGGATAGACAAGCGATGGGTGTTATTCGGCTGACGTTGGCTTGTAACGTCGCATTTAACCTCGTGAAGGAGAAAACCACTGCGGGACTGATGAAAGCCCTGTCGAATATGTACGAGAAACCCTCTGCGATTAATAAGGTCTATTTGATGCGACGTCTGTTTCACTTAAAGATGGGCGAAGGTACGTCAGTAGCTGAACATATCAACGAATTCAATGAGGTAGTTAACCTATTGAGTTCGGTTGAGATTAACTTTGAAGATGAGGTACGTGCGTTGATTTTATTATCCTCATTGCCTGATAGTTGGAATACTACTCACATCGCTGTTAGTAATTCCTCTGGGTCAAGAAGTTTGACGTTTGATGAGGTTCGTGATTTGATTCTGAGTGAAGACATTCGTAGGAAAGAATCTTGTGAACCCGTGTCTACTGCTTTAGTAGGTGAAAGTAGAGGAAGAACTAGCACGCGTGTTAACAGGAACATGAACAGACGAAGTTAGTCTAGGACTGGTAAGATTGTCTGTTGGAATTGTGGCAATAGTGAGCATCGTAGAAGAGACTGTTTTAAGCTGAAAAATGAAAAGGGTAAGGGAATTAAAGTTGAGTCTACAGAAAATGTTGCAGCTGTAGCTGAGAATGATTATGATGGTGTCGATTTTGTCTTGTCTGTCACTGAAGATTCGTCATTTGACGGATGGATAATGGATTCTGGTTGTTCATTTCACGTTACACCAAATAGGAACTGTTTTATCACTTATCAGTGCACGGGTAGTGACAAAGTCCAGTTAGGGAACAATGCTAAGTGCGATGTTGTGGGTGTTGGTGATGTTAAAATCAGAATGCATGATGATATTGTGAGGACATTGACTGGAGTAAGACATGTTCCAGAATTGAAAAAGAACTTAATTTCCTTGGGTGCCCTAGATTCAGCTGGTTGCAGATATTCTTCAGAAGGTGGAGTTCTGAAGGTTAATCGAGGTGCCATGGTGATAATGAAAGGAATCAAGCATGGAGGCCTGTATAAACTTCAAGGTGAGACAGTGACAGGTTCCGCCCTGGAGACGTTGGATGCATCTGTTCGAGAGTCTTTTAACTGCTCGAGGAAGACCTGGGTATTTGTGCCGATGCACAAGTTTGATGTTGGTGTCAGGATCACGCGGTTGAGAGCTTTGATCGAGACGGAGACTGGTAAGTCGATCAAGCATGTGCGGACTGACAATAGCATGGAGTCCTGCTCGGAGCTGCCAAATAAATTATGCATGAAAGAGGGCATAGTGAAACACCGCACTAGTGCCAATAAATCGCAACAATTTGCAGAATTGATGAGCAGAATATTACTAGAGACGGCCCGTAAAATGATCTCTAGTGCTGGTGTTGCTAGGAGACTCCTAGCTGATGTGCTTAGTACGGTAAGTTGCCTGGTAAATAGATCCCCATCAACTGCTATTGAATGGCGGACTCCTGAAGAAGTGTGGTCAGGTAACGTTGCTGGTTATTATATTTTTAGAATGTTTGGTTGCCCGTGTTATTTTCGAGTGAGTGATGGTAAGCTCGATGGGAGGGCAAGGTGCATATTCCATGGCTATGCACATGGTGAATGGGGCGATCAGTTGTGGTGCCCGGATATATTTTCACCTGTTGACAGCAGAGAAGTTACCTTTGACAAGTCTCCAGTACTTCTGGATATGAGTGTTTTTGGCAGTGTTAATACGGATCTGGACGGTGTTCAGCTCAAGGTGGAGTTGCAACCAGAAACTCCTGAGGTAGCGGGTACTATCGAAATAATCGACACGGATGATGCTTGTAGCGAGGTGGAGCCGATAGAGCCAACGGTTGCTGTAGCTGCTGAATTTGACAAGGTGCGTGTTCGACCTTCTGTCAGATATGGAAGCAATGATGGTTTTGCTTTATCTGTGATACAGGAGGTTATGTCGGAAAATCCTTGTGGAGTAGCTAATTATGCAGGTGGAGTTGGTATCTTGATGAGGTCCACGATTATGGGAAAGTTCAAGCACGGCTTGAACTTGGAAGCACTCTGTGGCGGTTGAGCCCGTTGGGGCTGTAGGAGAGTAGTAGCGAGGTGTCCACTGAAGCGATTATGATTTGGCTCAAACGTCGAGCCAAGGTGGAGATTGTTGAAAATATGTCTCGATTTGAGCCCGTTGAATGAGAATAAGTGAACTCGATCACGTGCGAGTCGGCAGAAAATGTGAATTGGCCGAAATTGTCAAAAGATCGCGTGCGGATCTATGAGCCGCAAGCGTGAAGAATGGAAGGAGCATGCAGCCGCGAGAGAGGGGAAGACCATTATTTTATTGTACCTCTTTAATTGCATGCACATGGACGTACATGCATGGTGAAGTGGACGTTGAAGACCAAGACAAAAGTAAAAGTTTGTAGGCTTGTTTTGTCTTCTTTCTCCTTGTTTCTTTCCTTTGCCATTTGTTTATTCAGCTGCAGACAACCAAAGGAAAGAAGGAATAAAATATTACTTGAAGGAGTTGAACGTCGTGGAGATGGTCTTGGAAGACGGCGGCCATCCTTCTTTCGCGCTTGAATTATGGGCGCACGTTTCTGCCTTATTAAATGCGTCCCATGCATGCATGCGTGCCCGTGAATTCTGGTGGGCGTCAGTGCTAATTGCGAGCACCGAATGGCTTCACATTTTCTGTCTTGTTTCGTCCTTAAAAGGCAGAGGAGCGAAGGAGAAGAAGGCGCCGAGCTGAGTTATTTTGGTGGCCGAGAGAGAGCTGAAGAGAGAAGTCGTGAGGCCTCAGAAGCTCTCGGTAGAGTGAGATTTTCTCGTTGAAATTACACCCGAGTGTTTTAGCAGCTAAATTCTTGTGCGTAGAATTTGTATAATTCCTTGAGTGAGGTTTCACTAGGAATTGTGAGGGGCTAAACACTGTGTGAGTTATTTGGGTGTAATTTGGGGCTGGGAAACACTGGGTGTGTTTGAGTACTCGAGTGATTGTAATCTCCGGTGTATCGCTTGTTTCTATAGTGGAATTCCGTGCTGCTCTCCCCGTGGACGTAGGTTCCGATATTCGGGCCGAACCACATAAATCCGGTGTCTGGTTTCCTTTCCTTCATTCCGACTATTTTATCAGATTCGCTTGGTCAGTCCGTATTTCTGCACGCGCGCAACAACAAGTGTCCCACAGGAATTGGATTCTTTTGCACTGAGAAGAACAATGATTCCTTTATTTAGTTGAAGGCTTCAGATGGTTTGTTGATCTCCTCCAGTGGGGGGCAATGTAAAAGTTCTGATCACTATTCTTGCCTTAACGCGCAGGCAATCGTAGAGAGAGCATGCCCTAATTATGCTAATTAAATCCTAAGCATCTTCATGTTTTATCAATTGCGTTCATCCGGTTAATTTTGGCCAGAAATCACTAACATTAACACCTATTGTTTTATGTTGCATGGCCAACAAACAATTTTTTTATAATTTTTCGATTTTTTTATTAATCTTTTTCTTTTTTCTTTTTCCTCTATGGGCCATCGATAAGGTAGAGATCACCTATGTCAAGTGAGGGTCCCCCTTGCCAGCCTTAGGAGTGGGATGCTTGGGCCTAGGCTTGCAAGGGTTGTCCTCACTTGGGCTGACAAGGCTCGGTGATGGCTGGTAGAGGGAAAAAGGGAAAATGAAAAAGAAAAGAAGAGAAATTATATAAAAAAAATTTGAAAAAAAAAAAAAGTGTATACACTAAAAATTATAAAAGAAATTTGATGTCAACATGAGCATGTCACATAAAACATATGGAGTTCACGTCGGCTCTTTCGATCTAAATTAACCAGATGGACTAAATTGATACCAATGTAAAAATGGTTAAAATTAAATTAATCTAATTAAAAGGTTTATAACTGAATTGGTATTAATATAATAAGTTTGAATCTTTTTTTGGTACTTTTTCCACGTTTCTTTTGTATCAATGAATCTACATACTCTTTCTTACCTTTACCAAAAAAAAAAAAAAAAATCTGCATACTCTTTAGTCCTTAATTTAGAGGTCACAAAATTGGAACCCATATTTTGATGAGTTTGCCTTAGATTTTAAAAATAAGTTTAAGTAAGCCATAAACAGGTTGCATAAGAACTATGGCCCTGTTTGGTTCAGCATTGGGAATGTTCATTTGGGCTCTAAAGGGGTTTGGCCAAATGCTATGGTGTTTGGTTCATTATTTTTGGGGACTTTGGGGAGATGCAATTGCATCTCCAAGGGGATTGAAAGGGCTTTGAGGGAATGGAATGGGAGAGGTCCATTGGGAAGTTGCATTTTCGGAATGCAACTTCCACTATTCATCTTCACCGAGAGAAGCCGATCGGAGGCCGACAACCGCCGGTCGAGGGGTCACGTGTGCCGCAATGTGCCGGCAACCGTCGGCCAAGGGTCCCCCGACCCTGGCGACCGTCGTCGGACCTCAGGCGATGCCTGGGTCGCATGACCCAGGCGGCAGTCGCCTGAATCGCACGACCCAAGCGGCCGCCCGAGGTCGCGCGACCTTAGGCGACGGTCGCTAGGGTCAGGCGACCCCAGGCGACGGCCGCCCGAGGTCGCGCGACCCAAGCGACCAAATCCGGCGGCCTAGTGGCCGGACTTCAAAAAAGAAAATAGATTTTTTTTTGTTTTTTTAATTTAATGAAAGTCATTTACAAATGCAAATTTTACCAAACGGTATTTTGGTCAAAGTTGTATTTTAATGCAAATTTTACCAAACGATATTTGTATTTCGGAAAACCCCATTCACCCAAAGGTATTTGCATTTTGATAAATGCATTCCCCAAAAGCCGAATCAAACGGGCCCTATATGGATCTTTAATGAGTCATAAATGGGTTACCTAACAAGCTTTAAGTAAATCACAAAGAGGTCATTATATATATATTTGAATTTTTATTTTATTTTATTTTATTTTTTGTTTTTATTTATTTTTTTCCTTTTCATCTTTCTTTCTTCATCCATTGGTGGCTAGCCACAAGCGAGGGACGAGCTTGTTGAATTGGGGAGGCTGAAGTCTCACGAACCTTTGGCGAGGCTCCAGCTTCGTCTATATGGTGAGACTTAAGCTTGGCCCGAACCCTTCCGACTCTAGCAAGGCAAGGGGGATTCGAGCTCGTTTATAGTCAATCGCCAGCCTGTGACCAGCGACCAAGCAAAGAAGAAGAAAAAAAAGGAAAAAAAATTTAAAATATAGATTTTTTTTTAAATAAAATCAAAGAGGGTAGTCACCTTTGGTCTCTTTGATTTCTTTTTTTTTTTTTTTTTTCTATTTTTTGTTTACATTTTTTGTTTTATTTTCTTACATCTTTTTTTTTTTTTTTTTTACTTTCTTAATTTATATAAAATTTTATCTAAGTAGCACATTAACATGAAGAGCTTAAAGTGGGTTAAGTAACTTGATATTTACTTTCATAGTTAGGGTTAAATATGGATGTGTTTTAATAATATAGGTCAGGTCAAGTATAGGTCTATGCCGAGGTCAGGTTGAGTACGGGTCATTAAAATTATATTGCATGAAAATGGATCATTATTGATTAAAGGGGTCAATATGAGTAAGATCATTTTCCACTCGACCCAAACTCAACTCATTCCACTCATCTGACATCCCTTGTCCTCATAATATTGTTACAGAACAAATGCCCTATGTTGCCGCAGTACTGAAGAACGCAACATTCTGTGGACCACAAATCATGGGCTTGCCGTTAGTCTTTGCGCTTCTCCTCTCTCGTGAGTTTTGAGAAAATTTTTGTTTACTTTAGTTTGTAAACATAGTACTAAGCGAATACACATGTGATTTAAGTGAAAGGAGTGGAAGATATGGGTATGATATCGAGTGATTGCGATAATTAGAGAAATTGTACAGATGACGAACGAAAGTCATGACAAACAACGAGTAACAATCGCTTCACCGATTACCCTTCCAGATAGCCATCTTTGCCAATCAATTATGTCGAGTGACGATCGCGTTCTGGACGTCAATATACTGAACAGGACCCTCATGTGAAGGTTTGAGGGCAGGGGAAGACTCAAGAGCAAAGAAAAGATGTTCTTGGTACCTTTTCCGTGAAAGATTGCGCTTTTACTTTCCGAAGCCATTCTGAAAATGCCCTCTGTCTAGTAATGGTTCTCCAGTCTGAAAGTTCCAAGGAAAGATCGCTGGCATGGCACTACAGAATCAAAAGTACTGCACTGTTAGATACTGAGCACAATCTAATCGATCGGGTTTGTTGTCATCTACACCCGGATCGGTGGGCATCTAGTGGGACCCCTCCCACTCCCAGACGGTGATGACGATGGAGATAGCTGGGTTGAGTAGGACGAGAGCCAAAGGACGAGGATAACACTTTTGGAAAGACCAGACAGTGGGGGTTTGGGACATGTAGGCAACCTTGTAGATAGATGGTATCGTGGTTGGAGTGATACGGTTAGTGACATTTGGTACAGTCCGAAGTATAGGTCCCGAAAAATATATAAATAAGAAGGAAATGAAGTTGCTTGGTTTTATCTTCCTGCGTGCATTCTTTGAATTTTGTATGTCCTAGATTACTATTGGTCTAAATATGCTTCCGCTTGCTTAAAAATTAGCTATAATGTACCGGGGGTGTCACATATAGATATCCAAATTCTAATCTAAAAGAAAAACAATCATCGACTAATTCACTATTTTTTAACAACTAAGACCAAACATTTATTTAAAAAAGGATAGAAGCATTTATTATGTATTTAGACTAGTTCTCATGTGTGCATGCAACTTCATTTTAAATGGTACGGTAAATTTTAATTGTAATTCATTTAGTAAAGATCATTTAGGATTAAGATGAGAACCATCATATACATAAAAATATAGGTTGAAAGTGTACATTATGATGATGGCATTCCTAAATCAGTCTGAATCATATTGCCAATTAAGAAAAATGAGACAGAAGGTAGTTATACATGCGTGAAAAAAAAAAGAAAAAGTAGAAGGTTACTCAATGAATGATATTGCTCATAGCAAAAATAATTTTAAAAAGCAAAAAGTGTAGTCAATAGTGCTTTTGGCTTAAAAACTTTAACTTCGCATGACATCTAATGTAACCTTATCATCAACTCAATCCTCATGTTCACGTAGTGGAGAAGATAAGGTCAAGTTCATTTAAAATATTTACATGCATTATAGGCCATATATGTACTAAATTTCCAGAAGGATCTATAGAATTGGCGACAATAGCCATTATATTTTTGTACATAGCGATGGATATGGATATAAATATAAGATTTCACAAGTTAGATATAGCAAATAGCTGTGGTTGTAAATGAAATAATTGGATAATTGTTACTAATCTACCGAGTTATCAAACTTGAATTCAAATCTTCCTCGTATCATCTTCATTCAAAATGTGTGATTGATTCCAATATATGAACATTGTTGCCGCTGGCAAAATGTGAGGTTACTACCATGTGTGCATTAAAATGTTGTTATAGCAAGCCATCAATAAGTCTCAATTCCTGGAGAGAAAATTTATAACATCAAAGGAATTTACAAATTTAATATCTTCCTTTTGTTGTGTATGGATATCGAATTTTTTGCCCATTGCCAAAAAGAGATATTAGCAGTAAGTAATCCTATGTGGTAATTTTCATCAAATAAGCATAACGGTACTGCTTGTTCTTAGGAAAAATTATCAAAAAAGTTATAACCTATTACACTTTTGTCAATTTGATCTAACCATTTTAATTATACTAATTGAATTCTTAATTTTTTCACGTTTTGTCAATTAAATTCATCCAGTCAATTTTGGATGAAAATCGATGATATGGACACCGACCTTTTTTTTTTTTCATTTTTTCTTTTCTTATGTTTTCCTTCTTTTCCAACGAGGGTTGTGGAGAATTCTTAATAATATTTTAATTTTTTTCAAAATTTTTATGTTATTGTGCCCAACCACCCTAGCCGCCACAATAAAATAAAAAGAAAATAAAAAAGGAAAAGAGAAGAAAAGAAAAGGTCTAGTGCCTATATTAGTGATTTCTGGCCAAAATTGACCGAATAAACTCAAGTAAAAACTTGAGAAGATTGAAGACTCAATTAATAAATTGAAAGATTTATAATTGAATTAATAAATTTTAATAGTTTGAAGACTTTTTTGATGATTTTTTCCATCCTTATAATTTTTTGATAGATCGGATTAGGAGGGGAAAAAGAAACACATTTTTTTCATAATATTCATTAACATATCAACATCCTTCAAGTTTTTTCGAAAATGGGGAGATTTTGGAAAGTTAGTACTTTTAATAAACTCATTTTCTTCTTTACTACAAATACCGTTATATTACTTTGAGTTTTTGGAAAGATAAACTACTTAGATATAAATCCCATTAAAACCCCATAGACAAGTGATATAATATATTTGAATATGCACTCTCATATGTAGATTGTATTGAGAATCACATGCAGACTGTATCGAGAGTCACGTGAATTGACAAACTAGAAATGTAGACAGAGTTACTAGTAAATTGACATTTTGAGAGTGACTAGTGAATTGACAAACTAGGAATGTACTCAGAGTGACTAGTGAATTGACAAGTTAGGAACTGCAAAATTCGAAATGACTATGGGGCGGGGGGAAGGAAAAGAACAGAGGGAGAGAGGGAGAAAGAGAGAAGAAAAGAAAAAGGGGAGGAGCTGCAGGGGATGTGGCGTGAGGGAGGAGAGAAAAGAAAGAGAGATAAGAAAGGAGGGTGAATGGGACTTGGCCGAAGAGGGGGAAAGGAAACGTACGGGAGAAAAGGATGCCACATTTTTTTGATTGGAATTGTACAAATGATCTGAATGGGAGATCGCTGTGATTTGAACAAGGAATCTTACCACATAGGACCTAGCTCTTGACCCATCAGTCGACCCCTTGATTCTTCAAGACAGTTGCCCTCGTTCCTAGGAGAACGGCCCAAAAAAAAAAAATCTACCACTTGCCCTACTTCAACGCAAATAATATTTAAAGTCATCTTCGCAATCACCACGAAGCTCAGCCTTGTTTTCTTTCATATTTGCAACGAGGCGAAAGATACATTTGTTTGTATGCGACTAAAAGATATAAGTTAGCTCTCTAAACCTCGTCGAACAAGCATGTCCTCATCGTCGACCTCCATCATCAACCCAAGCCTCAGTGAGGAGCAATGGGTGAAGCACATCCGAGACGCCCTACATCACGGGATCGATATTGAGACCCCGGTTTCCGTCCACTGCGTGCCTGAATTTATCAAATCCGCAAAGCCGGAGGCCTACGTCCCGCAACATGTTGCGCTGGGACCATACCACCACCTCCGGCCACAGCTCTACCAGACGGAGCACCCCAAGCTGGCCGCAGCCCGGCGGGCGCAGGCAGCGCTGAAGCTCCCGGCATTCGATCGGACGGCTGGTTTGCTCCAAGCGGAGGAGGCGAAGATTCGCGCAAGCTACCAGCTGCACCTGGAAGTCGGCACGGACACTCTGAAATGGATCATGACCATCGACAGCTTGTTCTTGCTCGACCTACTGTACAGATACAAGTCACCCAACATCGGAATCAAGGAAGACTCAATTTGGGATGATGACCCAGACTCCACCGTCAAAGACGTGATGATGGTGGAGAATCAAATTCCGACCTTTGTGCTCAGGAAAATAATGTTGCAGACCGAGAATTCGATGAACGAAGTGAGAGAAAATGAAGAAGATGAGTCCATAGATAGGAAGCTTGGGGAGATGTTGACGAGGTTCTGTGAAGGGATATCACCTCTCCGGCTGGAAATGTGCTTGCCGTCTGAAGCCATTCAGCGTAAGCATTTGCTCGATCTCCTTTACAATCTCATCTTGGGAACAACAGGCCCAGAAGCAGCACAGACGAAGAAGAAAGAGCTTAGAAGTTAGTTCTCATTCCCCATGCCTTGCGTTAGATGATATGGCCTCTTTCCTTCTACTTTTGTTGTATCCAAACATTAGAAAAGTGAATAAAAGTACCTTTTTATCAACAGGTGCAAGGTTTTGCCATCTGATAGACATGTTATCAACGCAAGCATCAAAAGTCACTAAGGCATGGAACAAGTTATCGAAATGCTCTTTCATGAAGAAGCTGAAAGTGCTGATCAAGCTCTTCTTCAAGATGGTATCGATACTAGCATCAATAGTCACTGCAGCATGGAACGAGTTATCGAAATTCTCTTTCATGAAGGAGCTGAAAGAGCGAATCGAGCTCATCTTCAAGATAATTCAAGTGGAAATGCAATTGATTCCCAGATGCTCCGAGTACCTTCCGAATGACCCATTTCAAGAAATCGTTATGATCCCCACAGCGTCAAAGCTCTACAGCATCGGGATCAAAATAAGCTTGGCCACAGGAGGTATCAAAACCATTGCGTTCGATAAGAAAACCGCTACCTTGAAGCTTCCTCAAATCGATCTGGATGCTACCACCGAAGTCCTGCTGCGAAACCTCGTGGCCTACGAAATGATATCGCAGAGGGGCTCCTTAATTCTGACACGATACACTGAGTTAATGTACGGCATTATCGACACCTCCGAGGATTTGAAGTTGCTGAGGGAAGCGTCCATTGTCTTGAACTGCCTGAACAGCGACAAAAAGGTCTTGGACCTCTTCAATGGAGTGATCAAATCCATAGGTTCCAAAAGCACTGCGTCGGAGCTGGACGAGACGATTCGAGATGTTAGCGAGTACTACAACAGCACTCGAAAGGTCAAGGCTTATAATCTCATGAGGAAGTACGTCTACTCTTCTTGGAAGTTTCTCACTGTGGTCGCCACCGTCGTGCTCATTTTGCTCATGGTTCTGCAGACATTTTGCTCTGTATTGAGTTGTCCTCGGTTATTCAACAAAGCATTCAACAAAGCATGAGCATTTGTATTGTTCATTGTGATATCCCCAAATTTGGCCCTATTTCGAAATATATGAAATGGTTATTTCATCAACGCATTTATGATCATTTTACTCTGAATTGATTACTCACGAGTTAACTAATCTATTTGATGAAACCGTATAGGGTTAAAATGTGAAAGACTAGAGAATTCAATTAGAGATAAATCGCTTGACCATAAAGATTGACAATGGTCAATACTACGCTGTTATAAATCAATTAACAAACGGATATAAATTGATTCAATGGAAGTACGTAGTCGGTTTGCGGGTGATTATGCATGATTACGATATTCGTGCAATTAACCGATTTTCTATTGATATTATATTTACGTAATTGAACTCTCACGATTACATGACACCGAAGGTCGTCCACGATTTGAAGAGGTACAAATGTGGATTGAGAATTATCAACCACGAGTCAATCGCGCCAGAACCCCTAAAAGCCACCCATTAATTTATGTCGTACCCAAGGCGCGTTTGATTGATTTTTAACCATGAAATTTAATTCAATTTCTCATATTGAACTTTCGAGGGTTTTGAGGATAAATTATTGGATGTTGCATCATCGTTTGTCAAATTCATGGCAAGTTCAAAATTTTCGGAAAAATGAATTATCGGATGGAAAATTGGAAGTCGAAAAGGAAAAATCGAACCCAATGGCAAGGTTGAAATTTTTGGACCAAAAAGGCTTGTATTCAAGAAATTGGAAATAAAATGAAATTGAAAAATTGGAAATAAAAAGTAATTGAGGGGACAAATTGTTAGGTTGAGAGGAAATTGTGGAGAGTGAGTGAACGGGAAATCATGAAGATTTTAGAGAAAATTCTTCTTATTTTCTCTCTCTCACTTCCCCCACTTCCTATCCCCTTGCTCAGCCGAACTCATCCCCCACACTTTCTCCATTTGTTTTTATTTTTTCAAACTTCTCATTCTTGTTTTTCTTCCCTCATTTGCCGCAAGTCACGCCATTCCTCGCCACCATGTGTTGCCGCCGTTGTCCACCGCTTGACCACCCCACCGCCATCACCGAACCACCACCACCACCATGAGCCACCATCCTTGCCACGGCCCGCTCCCCGCCGCAAGCCACCATCGCTGGTTCACCACCGCCCAAGCCAAGCTTGGCCGTGGGTTTTGAGGAGCCACCGCCACCGTTGAGTTTTTGTTCAAGTCGTGAGCCTCATGTTTTCATCACCGTTGGACCACCGTCACCATGAGCTCGCCATCATTGAAAGAATTAGGGTGTTAATTACGTTTGGGGTGGTTAGTTTAATATTAATGACGTTTAATATTAGCTAATGTTGGTTTAAACTGAATTGTGATTAAAGATGGTTTAGATTAAATTGAAGTGTGATTAATTTAAATAATTACAATTATATTAATTAATCGTGGTTAGATTAATTAATTGAGTTTAGTTTAATTAATCATGATTTATTTAAAGAATCATAATTTATTTATTTAATCGTAATTATTTTATTTAACAATGATTAATTTTAATTAAGTATAGTTATGTTAATTAAATGTGATTAGCCTAATTAATCACAATTAGCTTAATTAATTGCAATTAGTGTAATTAATGACATATTAGCCGTTAACTAAAATTTTATGCCCGTTTTTCAGGATGAAATTGTGCTTAATTTTGATCGTTTGAGCATTATGATGCTATGTTATTGATTGTCCAATTATAGATTTTATTTATTACATCAAAAAAAAAAAAGAAAGGTTTAAGGATAAGAAAATAGAAAATTTTGATGTGTCAGGTTTGGACACCGAATTTTACGTGCTTAATAAAATAATAGGGTTTAAAAAAAAAGTGTGCAAAGTTTGACAGATTGGTTTTAAATAACTCAAACTTTACTAGCGTGGAGAATTGAAAAAACTCGTCATTATTGTCTTATTTTTTTTTATCACTATGCAATTATTGATCAACATAGAGAACATTAGATAAATATTTTTCTATCTTTTCAATAACAGAAAAAAAATCATTTTTCAACCGAAAAAAACATGTATTAAATTGAAAAGTAAAAAATAAAATTAAAAGATCGTTATAAGTTTCTCACATGAAGTGTAAGAATGAGGTTGATTATTGCATGATAAGGACAATTAAGTTATTTTACCAAATGCACTATCTTAACAGAATGCGAATAGTCAATTTCTTCGTTTTGCCTTTTTGTCATCTTTCTTGGTCAATTTTACCTTTTTTCCTCTTTTCTTTACAATTAGGAAAATAAGTTTATAAGGGTTAATTAGAAAACACAAAAGTAAGACAAATGACACTATGGCATAACTATATAATTATACAAATTCTAATCTAGAAAGAAAGCAATCATTGACTATTTCAATATTTTTTAATATCTAAAACCAAACATTTATTTAAAAAGGATTTAAGAATTTAATATGTATTTAGACTAGTTCTCATTTGTGCATGCAACTTCATTTAAAATGATATGGTAAATTATATTTGCTATTTTATTTAGTAAAGATTATTTGGGATTAAGATTAGGACCATCATATACATAAGAAAAAATAAAAAAAGGTTGAAAGTGTACATAATGACGATAGCATTCTTAAATCATTCTAAATCATATTGGCAATAAAGAAAAATGATATAGATGGCAGTTATATATGCATGAAAAAAAGTGGAAGTTTACTCAATGAATGATATTGCTTATAGCAAGCATAATTTTAAAAAGCAAAAAGTGTAATAAATAGTGCTTTTGACATTAAAATGTTGAACTTGGCATGACATCTAATGTAACCTTATCATCAACTCAATCCTCGCGTTGATGTAGTGGAGAAGATAAGGTCAAGTTCATGTAAAATATGTACATGCATTAGAGGCCATATATGTACTAAATTTTCGAAAGGATCTACAGAATCGGCGATAATAGACATAATATTTTTTTATACAAAGAGATAGATATGGAAAGTCTAGGAAACTTGGGATGCCAAAACTTAGCACAATAGCACAATGGGACACTTAAACGCCAAAAGTTACGAAAGTGACATTTAAGTGTCAAAATCAGAGCAAAATGGATCGCTTCAGTGTCACTAGCGAGAAAATCCAACCAAAACGCTAACGTGGCAATTTTCCAACGAGCCAAGTATAAAATGACGTTGTTTTGCACACTGATGTAGTTAGACAAGTGCAAAAACAATATTGTTTTACTGCTGACGTGGGTAAATAATTAATATAAAATTAATTAACTTAAATCAACCCTTGCCACCACCGCCTCCTTGCTATCATCGGGAAGGTGGGGAAGGGTCAGCCGGGTCGCCGACCCTTGGCCAGGGGGCCGGCAACCCCAGCCGATCAGCGGCAAGGTCACGGCTCTCCCCAGATCTAGCATGGGTCACCGGCCCTCGCCGATCAAGCCAAGGGCCGCCGCCTGTTGGGGGGTCGACCCGGCCAGTGCTGGCTCTAGCCCGGCTGAGCGAGGTCTAGCAACCTTGCCAAATCTAGGGAAATGCCACGGCTCTCGCCACATATTTATGCAAGGGCTTGCATGCCCTTGCTATCAGTCCACTAGGGTCGTCGGCCTCTGGCCAAGGCTCGACGACCTCGGCCAACCCTCCCCCACCTTTCTGGCGACAGCGAGGCGGCGGCGATAGTGAAGGTTGAGCTCTCAACCGCCAGCCATTGTTTATCTTCCTCCTTCCCTTTAAAAAAAAAAAGATTTGATTTAATTAATTTTTATATTAAAATTCAAATTGTGCCAAAACAACGTCGTTTTTGTCTTTCTTTACTGAGTTAGCTTTTCAACGGGCTACGTAAGTAAGTAAAATTAATAGAAAAATTACCACGTAGGATTTTTGGCAAGGTTCACTGGATGTGACACTCAAGTGTTTCATTTAAAAAAAAAGTGGCACTTAAATGTCACTTTCATAAATTTTGACATTTAAGTATTTATTTGTGCCAAGTTTTGATACTTAAGGTGTTCTTTTGCCTAGATATGATTATAGATATAATTCTACGAGTTAGACATAGCAAATAGCTATGGTCATAAATTAAATAATCAGATAATTGTTACCGATCTACCTTAGTTATCGAACTTAAATTTAAATCCTCCTCGTATCATATTCATTCAAAATGTATGATTGATTCCAATCTATGAACGTTTTTGCCGCCGGCAAAATATGGTGGTATTATCATGTGTCCATTAATATAGCAGGCCATCAATAAGTCTCAATGCTTGGAGAGCAAATTTGTAAACATCAAAGGAAATTTAGAAATTTAGTATCTTCCTTTTGTTGTGTCCGGTGTTGAATTTTTTGCCATTGCCAAAAAGAGATATTAGCAGTAAGTAATTCTATGTGGTAATTTTCATCAAATAAGCATAATAGATAATGCTCGTCCTTAGATCATATGTAGACCGCTGTGTGTGTGCTGTCATTTGATTATATCCCAAATGCATAAATGCGTTGCAATAGGGAAGTTACTTTAAATAAGATGAATTCACTGGACTTAAAATATCTATCTTTTTTCTCAAACTAAAAAAGCGATGCTTGGTAATTAAAGAATTTTTTTTTAATTTTTTCCTAAATAGGAAACATTTTCTTTGTGGACTTTCCTTAACATCAAAACAAAAGAGTTTTGTCGGGATCGGATTCTAAACATCCTGATGATCTTCGAATGAAAAAAGGAAAAAAAAAAAAAAAAAAAAGGTAAACCCCATCCGTCAATTTTAAAGCATTTAAGTTGCCGTGCCTAATGATTTTTTTTTTAAGAGCCACGAAAAAGCGTAAGAAACTATGATCAGGAGTCGGGCACATTTTTCGATAATTAATTGGACTTTCGATAAAATTAAATTCAGCATAATTCTTTATTCCCTTTTTAGTATTTGCTATACAATTTCAGGACTAGAGACTCTCAAACCATCTGCCTAACTTTCTTGGTTTTTTCCTCACCTAATTAGCGCAGCACTATCAAGTTCGTTACTACATTTCTACAGGCACGTGCACGTCATGCGTCATGCGTCATGCTTTTTATGTAAGTTCCTTCGTCTCGCGTCCTTTTCCCTCCTGTCGAAATTGCCTTCTTGTCTCTTTTGGATCCGGTTCTATGTCCCTTCTACAACATGCCAATATCAAACAACTTCTCGATATTCTCGTACTTAGATTACTACCACGGGGCATTGTAACGTTGTGCGATACACTTGGAATACCATAAAAGTGTCATTTTTTAACAAACAACTTGATAATACGCATGTAATTTTGGTGTATGTTAGCTTACACCATGACATGCTCAAATAGGGAGAATTACTCAATTAATCTTAAATCTATTGTGTGAATGTGAATTCAATTTTAAACTTTCAATTTTTGACAAGTTAATCATGAATCTTTGCTCAAAATTCCAATATAATCATTTTGATTAATTTTCGTTGCAAATTACTTACATGATTGTCTAATCATATTTGGTTGTTCTACTGGCACATTGCTATGTTATCAATTTCCGGCAAAAATTAACCAAAAAGACTATGTTGGGATTGTGAAAATGTTTAAGACTAAAACAAGAAAATTTAAAAAGTTAATATCGAATTGACATATGTATAATAGATTTAGGGCTTATCGAACTCCTTGAATATAATACTAAAGTCTCTCCTACTTTAAGACTATGATGTGTACAAAAGATTCAAAAAAAAAAAAAAAAAGAAGAAAGGGCTCTCCTTTAAAGGGCAAAGAGAAGTTATTCAAATTCAAACATAACTAGTACGGACACGATGAACCGAAAGATCCATACATGAACAGGAACCGAGGCGCAAAAGGCCTATTATACCCCACTAAGCTGGTATAAATTACTACACCTCGACCCGACCATTCTCTCTCAAAATCCATGGCGGGGCAGCAGTGAGTGACGAGCTTGCTCATGACGATTAATAGCCATGGTTCAAATCAAATGTTTTTGCCATGGGTGGGTGTGGAACTTCTATGGTAGCGCTCAAGGGAGTCACTGACGTTGGTCGCCCATTACCACCATTTTACTGATTTTTTTTTATCAGAAAGATAATATATATTGATGGAAAGTCACGTGGGAAATACAAAGCAACCCTGAGCGAGGGTGTCTTTACAGAGAATATCGAGCATAACTTGGGGAGGGGAGACAAACCAAGCAGAAGAGAGGGATCCGCGGCAATGGGCCTTTGCTGCCCAATCTGCGAGGGTATTAGCCTCCCGACGGCAGTGCTGTACACGAAGATGAGAGAATCGGTGAAGTAGATCAAAGCACTTGGTGAAGAGGGCGCGGCACTCCCAAGGCGGCAGGCGACCCCGATTTAGGGTTTCAACGAGGACGATGTTGTCGGACTCCACAAGCAGGTTAAAAGCTGTTAACTCTTGCTGAATCAGATCGTTAAGAGACAAAATTAATGCCTGGATCTCGGTCTCGAGAGCAGAGGAGGCAGAGACAGAGCGAGTGATTCCACCAAGCAATCTACCCGAGTGGTCGCGAGCCATACCAGCAATCGATCCTCTGTGAGATGCCGTGGGAAAGGAGCCGTCCAGATTGATCTTCATCGTGCCCAGCGAGGGATGTTGCCAAGACCGATTAGGGCTCAGCCAAGAGGAATGGCCCTTGAAATCCTTTTGATAGACTCGTTTCTGGAGAGAGGCCAGGGCAAAAGCAGAGTCGATAATCTGATCTGGGACTTCCGAACGCGGCAAAAGATGAAGTTATTCCGCGCCTTCCAGATTTCCGAAAGAAGGCTTGCAACGTGCTCAAAGTCCGGTAAGCCTCTGTTTTGATCGAGGAAATTTGCTAACCATGAGTCCATTCGGGTAGGGGTATAAGTAAAAATATTGAGGTGTACTTTTGAATGAGTCCAAATGCGTTGAGTCCAAGGGCAATGCAATAAAAGGTGTTCTGTAGTTTCTGGGGAGGCAGAGGAACAGAGACCACAGACTGGGGTTTGAATGATCTTTTTGCGGGATAGATTATCTCTAGTTGATAATGCATTCTGACATACTGACCATAAAAAATTACGAATCTTGGGTGAAGTTTGTGTTTTCCAAATCTTTTTCCAAACAAGTTTGGGTAGTTGGTAGGAAGATGAAGCCTGAGAGGTTACCTGCTTGTGTGTGGATCGATGAATTACGTTTTAGCCACTCTTGACAGAATAGATGCCATCCTGTGTGCCTGTCCATATGAGTTTATCTACTGTTGAAAGTGGCCAAAGTTTTAACTGGAGGATCTGCTGTACAGTGGAGTCATCAAAGAAACGATTGAGCAGAGCGATATTCCATTCATTCGAAGAGGGGCTTATTAGACTAGCGACAGTGTGGGGTTCATCTCGGAGAGCAAGACCACCTAGAATTCCAGCAGGTAACCATCTATCCTCACGGACTTTTATTGATTGGCCATTCCCAACTGACCATTGAAGGTTTGGACTAATAGAATCTCTTCCTAACAGGATACTCAGCCAACCCCAGGAAGGTCTATGACCTCTCGTCGCATGCCGAAGGTTTTGAAAGGAAAGTACAAACCTTTAAAGACACGGCTCCACAAAGATGAAGGATCTTGGAACAATCTCCATGCCTGTTTGCCCAGGAGAGCCTTGTTAAAGGTTAGAAAATCTCGGAATCCCATACCTCCAGTATCTTTTTTGGCTTTGAGTAGATCCCATTGTTTCCAATGAATGCCAGATTTATTATTGTTTGTTTTCCACCAAAACCTGGAAATTTTTTGTTCAATGGATTTGCATATTGAGACCGAGATCTTAAATATAGACATAGCGTACTGAGGTAGAGATTGAACAACAGATTTTAAAAGAACCTCCTTGCCTCCTTTAGAAATGAAAGACTCTTTCCATCCCTCCAATTTTGCATTAACCCTGTCAAAGAGCCAAGCAAACATATTCTTTTTTGAAGAGCCCCAATCGGAAGGTAAACCTAGGTACTTACCAGATTTTTCCAAAATAGGAACCCGAAGTTCACGAGCCAGGTTAACTAGAAGAGGCCGAGGGCATGATTTCCCCATAAATAGACCTGATTTGTTTCGTTAATGGCTTGACCCGTGGCTAAGCAAGACGATTGAGGATGTTACCGAGATTTTGACATTCTCTAGTTGTACCCTCCACAAAAAAGATAGAATCATCAGCGAAAAGTAAATGAGATAAAACAGGACACCATCGATTGAGTCTTATTCCCCTTAGAGATCCCATGTCCACAGCTTGAAGGATAAGTGAGGAGAGCAGATTAGCCACTAGGATAAATAAATAGGGAGAGAGAGGATCACCCTGGCGTAGACCCCGAGATGGCTGAAAAGTAGGTAGCATTTCGCCGTTAAATTTAACACTAAAAGATGTTGAAGAGACGCAATGCATAATCCAGGAGATCCATTTGGCATGAAAACCCAACTGAGAAAGATAGGCAGCCAAGAAATCCCACTCCACCCTATCATAGGCCTTTTTCATATCCACTTTCAATATTCCCTGAAATTTTTTCTTGTTTGTGCGAGTTCTAATTTGATGTAGAACCTCCTGAACAAGGAGTATGTTGTCTTGTATTTGTCTGCCTAAGACAAAGGCACTCTGTTCTTGGGAGATTAGCTTAGGTAGGCAAGTTTTCAGGCGATTTGCTAAGATTTTGGATATGATTTTGTAACTAAAGTTACATAAACTAATCGGACGAAACTGATCTAACCTTTCAAGGGTTTGGAGTCTTGGGGATTAGCGAGATGGAGGTCCTGTTGATTTCTGCGGGCAGCACTCCCGAACTGAAGAAAGTATGGACCATACGATAAATGTCCTCCTGAAGAATATCCCAGCGGTGGTGATAGAAGAGACCATTCAAGCCGTCAGGACCCGGTGCATTGGATGCGCCCAGCTAAAAGGTAGCCTGTTTAACTTCTTCCCGTGTAAGTTCAACAGTTAGTAAAGCATTCATGTCAGCTGTAACAACCGTAGGACATTAAGCGAGAATAGGATGAAAATTCCTAGGGCCTTCGGAGGTATATAGGTCCCTGAAAAAATCAAAGGTCATCTGTTTAAGCTGGTTTGGGTCTCGGATCTAGTTCTCATTGCTGTCCTGTAGGGTGGTGATGGTATTTCTTTTTCTACGTTGGATAGTCATAGCATGAAAAAATCTCGTGTTTTTATCCCCACACTGCAGCCATTTGATGCGAGACCGCATCGCCTAGTAGTGCTCTTCTTGAGACCATATGTGCTGAATTTGCGTCTTCAGATTGATGTGAATATAATTATGATTGACGATAGGTTGGTTGGTGCATTGCTGAAGCTGCTGCTGAAGGAGAGAAAGTTGACGATGACCCGCTTTGAACTTATGACTACTCCATCGCAACAAGGCAGCCGAGGTAGCCCGGAGCTTCTTGGAGATTGTAGCATATACGAGAGAGGAAGAAGGCCAGGTATCGGAAACCACCCTATGGCAGTCAGGATCTTGCAACCAGAAAGATTCAAAGGTAAATAATCTCTTTTTCTTTGCTGCATGTTGATCAGTATTAAGTAGAAGTGGATTGTGATCCGATGCAATAGCAGGTAAGGCTATAACTTCTGCATTCGCAAAGGTCACTCGCCATTCAATCGTACATAATGCACGATCAAGCCTTTCTTTGATGATAGCAGCACCACTACGCTGATTAACCCACGTATAGGCACAGCCCTTAGAGTCCATGCCCAACAAAGCACAATCATGGATCATTTCTCGAAGGATTTTAAGCGATACCGATCCGCTGGTTTCTGCCCTATCTTTTCCCAATGATGTAGAACCTCATTGAAATCACTAATGCATAGCCAAGGCAGAGTATGTAAGAGGCTAAGCCGCCTCAAATCAGCCCAAAAGGGGAGTCTTTGGCTATAGACAGCAGGAGCATGTAGGTAGGTAGTGCACATAGGGGAAGGGCAGCTATCATCAGAACATATGGCATCTATAAAATAGGAACTGTGAGCAGTAACTGAGAGAGAAACAGAGTCTCGCCAAAAAAGAACCATGCCCCTTGCCAAACCGATAGGATTAACTACAAATCTATTAGGATAATGCAGCCGCCGTTGTATATTTATAATAACCTGTTCTTGGTTCCGAGTCTCCATCAAAAAGATAATATCAGGCCGATCTTGAGCCACTAAGGCTCTCGGGCTTGAACTGTTAGGGAATTGCCCAATCCCCGACAGCCCAACTTAATATCTTCATTTGTCCATAGGTGGCTTTGTCGGGCAAGCCACCACAGCCCAATCCTCGATCCTTGGGGCCTCCAGTATGGGTGTATCTAAGAGCAGACTCTCATCAAGAGTGTCAAGTGGGATGGAACGAGAGTGATACGGCAAAAAACGCTTAGCCTTTTTTATAGGATTTGGTTTTGCACGCAAGTGCGAATGTTTAGTCTTCTTAGACGAAGAAGCTTCTGCTGTGGAATTGGAATAATCATGTCGCTGTGCTGGTGCAGGGTGGGAAGGAAACAAGACCATAGGCTCAGGAGAGGAGTGGAGCTACTGAGTTGGTCGAGCCTCCATTGGAGGGGTTTGTTGAGGGATCTCATAAGGAACAGCAAGGAGTAAGAGTTAACCTGATGGAGGAGTTTCAGGTACAATTTCTTCAAAAGTTTCTGGAGGTGTTGTAGATTCGTAAAAAGCTTGCCAGAAAGGACTGTGTTCCCTTACATCAGCCCGAAACCATTGTCCATAGTATAGTTGATCCCTGCTATCAAATTTAGTATTCTCATAGGGAATATCCTTGCAATATGATGCATAGTGACCAATAATTCCACAAGAATAGCAGTAGTGGGGTAAACATTCGTAACGGAAGTCGAGCCATATGTTTTTCCCCGCTATGCGAATAAGTTTTCCAAGTTTTAGCGGCTCTGAGAGGCTGAGTTCCACTTTTGCTCGCACAACTCGGATTGGTGACTTATCCTTAGATTCTATGCGAACCTCCGTAACCTTTCCCACTTCACTCACAGCCTTGCTAACAAGTTGAGGAGTACATCGCTCTAGAGGAAGGCCAAATACTTGGACCTAAAATGCACAGCATGTGAAGTCATAACAGTGAAAGGGAGTATTCGGGGTCCAGGGCTTAAGAATGACCAGATTACTAGAAAATAACCAGGGACCAGTTTCTAACACACGTTGTTTTTCTGCTTCCGAGTTAAACTTGACAACGTAGAGACCTTCCTCCCTCTGTGATACCTCAACATTGTCTCGTGCGCCATATACGATTCATTGTATGCTGAAAAGCAGGGAGATTGACAAAGAGAAGTAGAGAGAATCTTCCCAATTAGACATAACTTACATTCCTCAAGCTTTGCTGTAGGGGCCTCGTCTTCCCAGACTTCAATCGGCTTAGGAGTCCATAAACGACCTAACCGACTGCAAAGAGCGGCAAGTCGGGCTTCCTCTCCCTGAGACGAAGACGCCATCCGAAGAGAAACTCTACTGTATGGTGGTATCAGCAAAGAACGGAGAGTGAACAAAATGAAAAGCCATCCATGCAAAGAGATAATGGTGAATCGGGAACATGCAAGATGAGAATTTCAGAAATTTGAGAGAGACAACAGAAAAGAAACAAGAGTGAGAGAGCGACGAGACTAGAAAGCAGGGGAGATGAAGGGGGAAAGAAGAAAGATGGAGAAGACCCAGGTGGTCAGAAAACTACATTCACGAAAGAAATGGATGGAAAACAAGTTCGGAGGGGGCCATCATCCGAAATTCCTTCCATTAGCTAAAGGAAAAGAAGAAACCTAGAAGCAAGAGATAGAGGAAGAAGATGGAAGCTCGACAGAGACGAGAAGAAAATCTCTACATAGGCGAGAGAGAAAATTCTACATAGGCAAGAGAAAAGAAGACCTGGAATCGGGGAAGTACCATTTTACTGATTGAAAAGCTGAAATCGTAACGAAACATGGAAATCCCACAAATTGGAGTGTTGGATGGAGAAAGTGAAATGAGAAGAGATAGGCATGAGAAACACGATAGTATATGGCCTTTTTTGCGAGAAAAATCGGTTTAAAATGTTTACAAGGAGGGGTTTCGAATAGTTTGCATCTTGTAAAGATACTTCTGTAAATCTTTCCGCCCTTTTCCTACTAATTATCTAATGGATAGTGCAAATTGCAAGTTAGTTATCAAACTAGCCGCAAGATGAAAAGAGTAATTTTTTTTTTTTTTAAAATTGAACATGTAAATAGAGCCAATGTGTATATCTGTACATACGTATGCAAATATCTAACATAGGACACATATTGCATTTATGAGCATGCTTATTGTCAAACAATATCAGGCTTACCCAGCAGCATCGCGATTCTAGTGATTTTATTAGCGGTTAGTGTAGGGTCGTTCCTGGGCCACTGAAGCCCGATTTCCAGCCATTTTTCAGCCCGGGAACAAACTGGACGTCCACCGCGCAGACCGCATTCTTGATCCAATTTATTCCCAGCCACAAGCATACCTAATCATGCCATTCACCTTTCTATCTCCCTATTGGATTTACATGTCGGTCGAACATTAATTTCAACTATTCTCTCTCGTTACGAAATTGGCAAAGCATTTACATGCACTTGTTTCATTGGTAAAGAACATTTTCCTGGTCAGGGCTTGGCCTCGCCATGGCTGAGGGCTAACCATTGCTTGTGGTTGATGGCCTATCACCGGCATAAGAAAAATGAGAGAAAAAGAAAAAAAAAAACGAAAATTATTAAACTATTATTAGAAATTGACAATGTTAACACTAGCTTGGCCTCCTTTTCTGACTGCTTAATCCTCAACCGCAAAATTGCATCATTTAAGGACAGAAACTACACTAAAATCCCACTTATCCCAAGCTCTGCTCCATTTAGGGACAAAGTATTGCACATACAAATTTACCAAATAATCAAAATAGAGCTCACTGCACATCTCGAATTCAATTGGTGAGGATTAGAATGTATGGGAACTCGCGAATATAATGAAGGACTTAAAAAGTAAGGAATCGCACGGGTAAAGCCAATCTCAGCAGCCGTATTACAGAGGTTAGCTACCGCTCTTAGTGCTGCCTTTTGTAGGGCAAGCTACGCCACAGATCTCACTCACCATATATTCATGAATGATAAGGTTATTGATACCCGTACCCGTTGCCTTTTATTATTCCAAAGCCAGATCACCTTGAATGTCCTAACAGATGCCTCTTATTTAGTAGGGTAAAAATCTCCATATAGAAAGGATTTGTGCATTGCACAGCATCGGTTAATCCTATCTTTCTTTGATAAGAATAAATACGATCTTTATAAGGTTCCTCCTCTGAATGAAATTCAATAGGATACAGAGAAACCATGTCTTCATCCATAGGATCCCAAGTACCTAGATCAATCGAAAGTTTGATTCGATCTAAACTACTCATTTTCAAATGATATCCACATTGGTCACAAATATTCATTTTGGACTTCAAAAGTTTCTTATAATTTAACCATACAACTTCACCCGTCTTTGGCCTATTCCTGAACAGCAGTCTCACTGATACTAACCAATCCCACAACCAGACGAGTCCCAAAATATCCTAAACTGAGAAAATGTACAATTATTTAAATACTGACCAGTTAACTAACATTGTAAGAAAGCACCACTCACTGGAGATTTTGGGGCCGCTGGACATTAGTTAGAATCCTCCATGCTCAAGAGATATGAGCAAGGGAGACTAAAGCCTACAAAGCTAGAAAGCAGTTGAGCTATACAGATTGCTGAATAGCATCACTTGAATTCCTTGTCCCGTTCATCAATGGTCCATCACTTGTGGCAGAGTCGCCAATTGAAGATGGCTGATCTAGTTCGGATATGGTTGACGAAGTCAAGTGCTCAGGATGGTCAAATTTACAAGCAGGACCAAACTTGCAAATGCCATAGCGGCTGTAATATAAGCAGACGTTCTGATCCTGGATATAAACATATAGTCACATTTAGCGGGAAAAGAATGGAAATGGCTGCAATCAAGCGGACAATTCACTTGTCCTTTTACTTTCTCTTTTGCCCAGAAACTTCTGAATTTGCAAGTTATCACAGAAAAATGTCTTCATACCTTATTGATCCAGGAAATTAGAGCTTCCCTGACTTCAAAATAATATAATTATAAAAAGATCCAAGAAATTCCTTATGGCATTTATCTGCCGACGTTTTACAATATGGAGCACCTAAAAAGATCCACCATAGAGAAGACAAATACAAGCACTAGACAGGCTTTGAGCGTGCATATCAAATGGTTTTCTTTCATCTTTTTCCATGAGAGAGCGATAACAAAGATATAAGACTTAAAAGAAAAAGTAGGAAACCATTACCGGTCTCAATGGAAGGCCCTTGTCACTCAGCACAACTGGAGGTGACTTTGAGATTCGATCCTTCGGATGGTGATATTTGCAGTTAGTCTTGAACTTACAATCCCCAGTTTTCAGAAAGTAACTGCAGTCAGGTTGGCCAGGTCGTTCTGGAAATTCATCGATCACCATCTGATGATGGGGATAGATATGGATATCAGTCACAGGGTGCTTCATGATATATGCCGAAGGAGGGCGCACAACTGGTCCCGGTTGATTGACAGGAAACTTGACAAGCCACGAGCAAATACGAAACAAAATAAATGAGAGAAGAAGCACTCTGTTTGACCAATGTCCAACACAAGCAAACCTCACAGAGACAATACTCAGCATAACCATGCTATTCCTCCACCTAATTTACCTAAATAGCCTAACATCATGAGAACTGAGCAACACGCAAATAGAAGAGCCATATGTTGACTAGATATACAAATTTCGCCAAACTCAAAATCTACCATTAGAGCCTTCTTTCATGGGAATTACATCTCTTTCTGTCACATTGGCTATGCTTGCTACAGTGTCCATGCTATATATTTTTATGCTATGAATGCACAACTTTGTTTTATAATTTTTAACATACACGCCAAGACTGGAAAGTTTTGATTCTATGAGGTGCTTAGAATGGAATATCTATGTGTGACATCTATTTATGGAATGCACACATTGGGATTTTCAGAGTTAGACAAATGATAAATGGCTTTAGGATCATGTATCTCTAGCAATGTCTTCCACTAAAAATTATGATGTGTAAAGGGGAGCTGTTTGGAGTTAGAATGGTTTGGTAATTAGGTGCTTACATGCACGTGTCAAATCTTGAGCAGAGGGTGCTTCTAAAATGGGGTGATTCTAGTACTAACCATGTATAATCATTACATTTTTTGCTATCAAGTCGTAGTAATTACATGGTCCGGGAGCATTACTACTCATGATTTTCAACCACTAAAAATTAGGAAACAAGGCAGTCAATGAATAACACTCATTGTCATTAATGGTTGAGAGATATTGGGGGCAATCTTCCAGATATTGGCTTTGTAATTGATTGATAAACATCTCACATGGATACCAACAGAATCTTTAAATAGTCAGGTAGCAAATTAAAATTTAATTTTCATAGCATGAGATGGAAGTTCAACAACCACTTGAGTTGGGCCAGTTAATTTGATATTTTTATTCGACCAAGGGTGCCAAAATGGTTTTTGGATTTGTCTAATTATGGTACTTGATTCAAGATTTCCTTTTTAGGTACCTATTCCCTCCCTTTTTATGTACTTCGTTCTTAGTTTGAACCCCTTTTTTTCCTTAATTGGCACGATTCAAAATTTCTTTTTTTAGGTACTTATTCCCTCCCTTTTTTCGTACTTCGTTTTTAGTTTGAACCCCTTTTTTTCTTCATTGGTATGAAAGTGAAAGCAGAGAGAGAGAGAGAGACAGAGACAGAGACAGAGACAGAGACAGAGAGAGAGGCAATGGCATGGCAAAAGGCAACGTTGAACTCAAGAAGGCAAGGTCTTGAGAAGAAATGGTTGTGCATTTTGCTGGTGCTAGTGTCTGCCTCAGCTACTTCGTCTCAGCACATTGTAGAGACACTTCCGGGGCTTCCCGGAAGACTTCCGTTTAAAGCTTGAGACCGGGTCAGCTTGTATTCTTTCATGCCATCCCTCTCTCCCTCGACGATGATTGTGAGGGCATTGAACGAATATTTTGCTATCTTTTCAATAACTGAAAAAAATCATTTTTCAACCAAACAAATTTATTAAATTCAAAAGTAAACAAAAAAATTAAAAGAGCATTATAAGTTTCTCACATGAAGAGTAAGAATGAGGTTGATTATTGCATTAAAAGACAATTAAGTTATTTTACCAAGTGATTTCTTAACAGAATACGAATACTCAATTTCTTTGTTTTACCTTTTTGTCATCTTGCTAGGTCAATTTTACCTTTTTCTTCTCTTTATTTTACAATTATGAAAATAATTTTATAAGGGTTAATTAGAAAACACAAAAGTATGGCAGTGACACCTCGGCATAATTATATAGTGTGACATTCGGATTTTCACTCAACGAATCATGAGCCTCAGACGCTTAATAGTCAACGCCGCCAAGCTAGACATCGGATCTCACCAATTCAGCTCGTTCCCATCCTCACCGAGCCACCTCAGCCTCACTCGCGACGTCACCACGTCCCCACAACACCAACTCAGCGCCACTTCACTCGCCGCATCAACACCACATCACCGCTCCTCGCCGCCTCATCACCAGGTGGCGCCACCTCAGCAGCTCACTACCAGCAACGCAGCCCCCTCAGCCAGAGCTTGCCACCAGCCCCCATCAAAGCATGACATCCTTCTAGCTGGTGCGAATTAGCGTTGCTGAGCCAACGCCGCACCGCTTGAAGGAGAGGGAATGGCTTTGCACGCCAGTAGCTGCTCCTTCCTTCCGCTATATTCCTTCGTGCGACACCGCACCAGGCCATTCAGTCCCTTCAATGAGTGACACACCATCCCCAGCTGCACATTTCCTGGCAGCCAAAGTCAACGACGACGACCACGAGTGGGACGGACGACCGCGACATAAATGAAGCAACACCACCCGTCCCTCTTCAGTTCACCTTTGCTCTCTGCTCTTCAACATCTCTCATCGTCTCTCTGTAATTCTCTTCTTTTTTACGTGCGTGACGCACTGCATGCAGCACCGCGACTTCCCGGCAACCCGTGTGCTGCTTGCCGTCTCGCCTCAGCTGGACCTCAAACCACTTAAGGCTAGTCATGACCTCAGACTTCCGAGACCCTTCGAGCCACGTCACGACTTGCTTTGGACAAGAGGGAAATAAAATGCTCCGTATATGCTACATAGGTTGATGATTGTGCATCGAGGTCGAATTCCTAGAATTATTGTTGCCTCGGTTGATTTCATGCTTACTTGTGTTCATCAACAATTTCGGAAAAGGTGTATGGCAAGTACTGTTGAAATTTAGCTCATTGAGTCTAAGGATGTGTTGTTGGAACGCTGGATGTTGAAATGTGTGCTAATTTGAGCTTAAATGACACGAGTCATGGACGAATCTAAGGTTACAACTTTGGATTGGTTCACTATAGGCAGAAAATTTATCCATTTTGTATTGGCTTTTGTGGCACGAATTTGGTAAGATTTTCTTCATGAAAAATGTGTGTTATACCTGGTTTTAGAACATACTTTAATTTGGTTGAACTTCGTACATGCAAAATATCTTTGAAAAACTATAGGGTCCGAATATGTCTTCATAAACAATTATCGGACCTTTACTTAGTTTCTATTTTCTACAGAATTTTCAACACAGGATTTGAAATCGCATCCTTCATGAAAGTTTTAGACTATTTGTAATTTTCCCATGAGCTTTTGAAATGTCCAATTTCAGATTTGTTTTTTCATGGAAATTCACCTTGTTTTGACCTGAAGTATATAAAATTATTGGACCCATACAAGCTGAACTGGATTTTGAGTTCTTCATGAAAATATTCCCGGAGTCTCGTCCATATCGTGTTAAAGTCTCGTGATTTTGGAACTGATTTGCTTGACGAATGTCTTTGATTTCTACAGACGGGCGAGCTACCCTTTTTCCATCAATTTTGGGTAAACTCCTTTTTGTAAACCATCCTTTTGAACTAGTGCTACCAACTAAATGTTTGTATCATTTATCTAGCTTATAAAGTATAGTTGATGGTAGACACTAAACTGTTCTTGTACATTAACTTAGTGGATGTCATGTTTAAATTAAATTATTAAATAGCTGCACCATCAGATGAGTGTGTGATTTGGGAATGCCATCGGTCTTTGGGAGTGACAATGCTTTGGTTGTAGTAGGGATGCCTAGAGGGGTAAGTGTGTTCCTCTGGATGCCTAGGGGGTGTAACACGGTTTTCCGAGATGTCCTCGCGATGCTAAATGAGTGTGAGATGCCTAGGGGTAACGGAGTTCCTAGAGGATTGACAATTAATTAATAGTAAATATGATCATTGGCATTTTTAGATTTCATTCGAGCTTTACTAGTTTCAAAGAAAATATTTTTCACTTGTTATCTTGATTTTGACAAAGGTTTTTAGGCAAGTTGATTTTAAAACGATCTTCTATATTGTATGTCTAAGCTTCCTCGCATGTGTAGTTATTGAGATATGTAGTACAAATTAGTTGGTAGTATGCTTGCTAAGTTTTATACTCACTTTTGATGGATAATCATTTTTCAGATGAGTAGACATGCCTATGCTATTTGTGCCCCCAATGACCCTCTACGATGCCTTGATAGATTTCACGTGATGCTAGATTGAGCTATACGACCTCAACTTTCCTTATGCCACCTTCATCTAAGATCGCAATACTAACAATTGATGCTGGCCTCTCATTGGGCCCAGTGTTGATTGGGTTTGTTGTCCTCTACACCCGGATCGGTGGGCATCTAGTGGGACCACTCCCACTCCCACACAGTGATGACGATGGAGATAGCTGGGTTGAGTAGGAAGAGGGCTGAAGAAGGATGAGGATAACACTTTTGGTAAGACCAGACAGTGGGTTTTGGGATATGTTGGCAACCTTGTATGTAGACGGTATCGTGGTCGGAGTGATACAATTAGTGAAATTTGGTACAGTCCGAAGTACAAGCATTTTTGGTTGATCCCAAGTGTACTTGACTTAGGTCACGAAAAGTATATAAATAAGAAGGAAATGAAGTTGCTTGGTTTTATCTTCCTGCGTGCATTCTTTGAATTTCATATGTCCTGGATTATTATTGGTCTAAATAAGCCTCCGCTTGCTTAAAATTGGAAAGAATTGGAAAACCACATTAGCTACCAGGGGCATCACATATAGATATCCAAATTCTAATCTAAAAGGAAAACAATCATTGACTAATTCACTACTTTTTAACAACTAAAACCAAACATTTATTTAAAAAAGGATAGAAGCATTTGTTATGTATTTAGACTAGTTCTCATGTGTGCATGCAACTTCATTTTAAATGGTATGGTAAATTTTAATTGTAATTCATATAGTAAAGATCATTTAGGATTAAGATGAGAACCATCATATACATAAAAATATAGGTTGAAAGTTGAAAGTGTACATTATGATGATAGCATTCCTAAATCAGTCTGAATCATATTGCCAATTAAGAAAAATGAGACAGAAGGTAGTTATACATGCGTGAAAAAAAAAAAAAAAGAAAAGAAAAGAAAAGAAAAGTAGAAGGTTACTCAATGAATGATATTGCTCATAGCAAAAATAATTTTAAAAAGCAAAAAGTGAAGTCAATAGTGCTTTTGGCTTAAAAACGTTAACTTCGCTTGACATCTAATGTAACCTTATCATCAACTCAATCCTCATGTTCACATAGTGGAGAAGATAAGGTCAAGTTCATTTAAAATATGTACATGCATTATAGGCCATATATGTACTAAATTTTCAGAAGGATCTACAGAATTGGTGACAATAGACATTATATTTTTTGTACATAGTGATGGATATGGATATAGATATAAGATTTCACAAGTTAGATATATCAAATAGCTATGGTTGTAAATGAAATAATTGGATAATTGTTACTAATCTACCTTAGTTATCGAACTTGAAATCAAATCTTCCTCGTATCATCTTCATTCAAAATGCATGATTGATTCCAATCTATGAACATTGTTGCTACTGGCAAAATGAGAGGTTACTACCATGTGTCCATTAAAATGTTGTTATAGCAGGCCATCAATAAGTCTCAATTCCTAGAGAGAAAATTTATAACATCAAAGGAAATTTACAAATTTAATATCTTCCTTTTGTTGTGTACGGGTATTGAATTTTTTGCCCATTTCCAAAAAGAGATATTAAAAGTAAGTAATTCTATGTGGTAATTTTCATCAAATAAGCATAACGGTAATGCTTGTCCTTAGAGAAAATTATCAAAAAAGTTATAACCTATTACACTTTTGTCAATTTGATCTAACCCTTTTAATTATACTAATTAAATTCTTAATTTTTTCACGCTTTGTCAATTGAATTCATCCAGTCAATTTTGGATGGAAATCGATGATATGGATGCCGAACTTTTATTTTTCATTTTTTTCTTTTCTTATGTTTTCCTTCTTTTCTTTTCTTTTTAGTGGCCAGCAAGGGTTGTGGAGAATTTTAATAATATTTTAATTTTTTTCAAAATTTTTATGTTATTGTGCCCAACCACCCTAGCCACCACAATAAAAAAAAATAATAAAAAAGGAAAAGAGAAGAAAAGAAAAAGGCTAGTGCCTATATTAGTGATTTCTAGCCAAAATTGACTGAATAAACTCAAGTGATAAAATGTTGAAAATGTTGAAGACTCAATTAATAAATTGAAAGATTTATAACTGAATTAATAAATTTTAATTGTTTGAAGACTTTTTTGATGAATTTTCCCATCCTTATAATTTTTCGATAGATCGGATTAGGATTGGAAAAAGAAACACATTTTTTTTTTTTTGTAATATTCGTCAACGTATCAACATCCTTCAAGTTTTTTCGAAAATGGGGAGATTTTGGAAAATTAGCACTTTTAATAAACTCATTTTCTTCTTTGCTACAAATACCATTATATTACTTTGATTTTTTGGAAAGATAGACTACTAAGATATAAGTCCCATTAAAACCCCATAGATAAGCGATATAATATATTTGAATATGCACTCTCCGATGTAGACAATACTAGGAGTCACTTGCAGACACTACTGAGAGTGAGAGTAACACGTGAATTGCCAAACTAGGAACTGCAAATTCAAAATGAATGTGGGGGCGAGGGGGAAGGAAAAGAAGAGAGGGAGAGAGGGAGAAAGAGAGACAGAAGGAAAGAAAAAGGGGAGGAGCTGCAGGGGATGGGGACTTGGCAGAAGAGGGGGAAAGGAAACGTAAGGGAGAGAAAAAAGAAGACAAAAATAGGATGCCACATTGATTGATGGGAATTGTACGAATGATCTGAAAGGGAGACCGCTATGATCTGAACAAGGAATCTTATCACATCGGATCAAGCTCTTGACCATATTCAACCGACCCATTGATTCTTCACGACAGGTTGCTCTCATTCCCAGGAGAACAGCCCCCAAAAAAAAAAAAAAAAAAAAAATCTACCACTTGCCCCACTTCAACGCTAATAATAATCAAAGTCATCTTTGCAATCACCACGAAGCTCAGCCTTGTTTTCTTTCATATTTGCAACGAGGCGAAAGATACATGTGTTTGTATGCGACTAAAAGATATAAGTTAGCTCTCTAAACCTCGTCGAACAAGCATGTCCTCATCGTCAACCTCCATCATCAACCCAAGCCTCAGTGAGGAGCAATGGGTGAAGCACATCCGAGACGCCCTACATCACGGGATCGATATTGAGACCCCGGTTTCCGTCCACTGCGTGCCTGAATCTATCAGCTCCGCAAAGCCAGAGGCCTACGTCCCGCAACATGTTGCGTTGGGACCATACCACCACCTCCGGCCACAGCTCTACCAGACGGAGCACCCCAAGCTGGCCGCAGCCCGGCGGGCACAGGCAGCGCTGAAGCTCCCGGCATTCGATCAGACGGCTGGTTTGCTCCAAGCGGAGCAGGCGAAGATTCGCGCAAGCTACCAGCTGCACCTGGAAGTCGGCACGGACACTCTGAAATGGATCATGACCATCGACAGCTTGTTCTTGCTCGACCTACTGTACAGATACAAGTCACCCAACATCGGAATCAAGGAAGACTCAATTTGGGATGATGACCCAGACTCCACCGTCAAAGACGTGATGATGGTGGAGAATCAAATTCCGACCTTTGTGCTGAGGAAAATAATGTTGCAGACCGAGAATTCGATGAACGAAGTGAGAGAAAATGAAGAAGATGAGTCCATAGATAGGAAGCTTGGGGAGATGTTGACGAGGTTCTGCGAAGGGATATCACCTCTCCGGCTGGAAATGTGCTTGCCGTCTGAAGCCATTCAGCGTAAGCATTTGCTCGATCTCCTTTACAATCTCATCTTGGGAACAACAGGCCCAGAAGCAGCACAGACGAAGAAGAAAGAGCTTAGAAGTTAGTTCTCATTCCCCATGCCTTGCGTTAGATGATATGGCCTCTTTCCTTCTACTTTTGTTGTATCCAAACATTAGAAAAGTGAATAAAAGTACCTTTTTATCAACAGGTGCAAGGTTTTGTCGTCTGATAGACATGTCATCGACGCAAACATCAAAAGTCACTGAGGCATGGAACGAGTTATCAAAATGCTCTTTCATGAAGAAGCTGAAAGTGCTGATCAAGCTCATCTTCAACATGGTATCAATACCAGCATCAAAAGTCACTGCAGCATGGAAGGAGTTATCGAAATTCTCTTTCATGAAGAAGCCGAAAGTGCCAATCGAGCTCATCTTCAAGATAATTCAAGTGGCAATGCAATTGATTCCCAGATGCTCCGAGTACCTTTCAAATGACCCTTTTCAAGAAATCGTTATGATCCCCACAGCGTCAAAGCTCTGCAGCGTCGGGATCAAACTAAGCTTGGCCACAGGAGGTATCAAAACCATTGCGTTCGATAAGAAAACCGCTACCTTGAAGCTTCCTCATATCGATCTGGATGCTACCACCGAAGTCCTGCTGCGAAACCTCGTGGCCTACGAAATGATATCGCAGAGGGGCTCCTTAATTCTGACACGATACACCGAGTTAATGTACGGCATTATCGACACCTCCGAGG
Organism: Eucalyptus sideroxylon; assembly: GCA_014182405.2. Lineage (NCBI taxonomy): Eukaryota > Viridiplantae > Streptophyta > Magnoliopsida > Myrtales > Myrtaceae > Eucalyptus > Eucalyptus sideroxylon. The sequence goes on along the minus strand of CM024554.2, from coordinate 27,162,381 downwards.
ATTTGAAGTTGCTGAGGGAAGCGTCCATTGTCTTGAACCGCCTGAACAGCGACAACAAGGTCGTGGAGCTCTTCAATGGAGTGATCAAATCCATAGGTTCCAAAAGCACTGCGTCGGAGCTGGACGAGACGATTCGAGACGTTAGCGAGTACTACAACAGCACTCGAAAGGTCAAGGCTTATAATCTCATGAGGAAGTACGTCTACTCTTCTTGGAAGTTTTTCACTGTGGTCGCCACCGTCGTGCTCATTTTGCTCATGGTTCTGCAGACATTTTGCTCTGTTATGAGTTGTCCTCGGTTATTCAACAAAGCATGAGCATTTGTATTGTTCATTGTGATATCCCGAAATTTGGCCCTATTTCGAAATATATGAAATGGTTATTTCATCAACGCATTTATGATCATTTTACTCTAAATTGATTACTCACGAGTTAACTAATCTATTTGATGAAACCGTATAGGGTTAAAATGTGAAAAACTAGAGAATTCAATTAGAGATAAATCGCTTGACCATAAAGATTGACAATGGTCAATACTACGCTGTTATAAATCAATTAACGAACGGATATAAATTGATTCAACGAAAATACGTAGTCGGTTTGCTGGTGATTATGCATGATTACGATATTCGTGCAATTAATCGATTTTCTATTGATATTATATTTACGTAATTGAACTCTCACGATTACATGACACCAAAGGTCGTCCACGATTTGAAGAGGTACAAATGTGGATTGAGAATTATCAACCACGAGTCAATCGCGCGAGAACCCCTAAAAGCCACCCATTAATTTATGTCGTACCCAAGGTCGCGTTTGATTGATTTTTAACCATGAAATTTAATTTGATTTCTCATATTGAACTTTTGAGGGTTTCGAGGATAAATTATTGGATGTTGCATCATCGTTTGTCAAATTCATGGCAAGTTCAAAATTTTCGGAAAAATGAATTATCGGATGGAAAATTGGAAGTCGAAAAGGAAAAATCGAACCCAATGGCAAGGTTGAAATTTTTGGACCAAAAAGGCTTGTATTCAATAAATTGGAAATAAAATGAAATTGACAAATTGGAAATAAAAAGTAATTGAGGGGACAAATTGTTAGGTTGAGAGGAAATTGTGGAGAGTGAGTGAAGGGGAAATCATGAAGATTTTAGAGAAAATTCTTCTTATTTTCTCTCTCTCACTTCCCCCCACTTCCTATCCCCTTGCTCAGCCGAACTCATCCCCCACACTTTCTCCATTTGTTTTTATTTTTTTCAACTTCTCATTCTTGTTTTTCTTCCCTCATTTGCCGCAAGTCACGCCATTCCTCACCACCATGTGTTGCCGCCGTTGTCCACCGCTTGACCACCCCACCACCATCACCGAACCACCACCACCACCATGAGCCACCATCCTTGCCACGGCCCGCTCCCCGCCGCAAGCCACCATCGCTGGTTCACCACCGCCCAAGCCAAGCTTGGCCGTGGGTTTTGAGGAGCCACCACCACCGTTGAGTTTTTGTTCAAGTCGTGAGCCTCATGTTTTCATCACCGTTGGACCACCGTCACCATGAGCTCGCCATCATTGAAAGAATTAGGGTCTTAATTACGTTTTGGGTGGTTAGTTTAATATTAATGACGTTTAATATTAGCTAATGTTGGTTTAAACTGAATTGTGATTAAAGATGGTTTAGATTAAATTGAAGTGTGATTAATTTAAATAATTACAATTATATTAATTAATCGTGGTTAGATTAATTAATTGAGTTTGGTTTAATTAATCATGATTTATTTAAAGAATCATAATTTATTTATTTAATCGTAATTTATATATTTAACAATGATTAATTTTAATTAAGTATGGTTAGGTTAATTAATTGGGATTAGCCTAATTAATCGCAATTAGCTTAATTAATTGCGATTAGTGTAATTAATGACATATTAGCCGTTAACTAAAATTTTATGCCCGTTTTTCAGGATGAAATTGTGCTTAATTTTGAGCGTTTGAGCATTATGATGCTATGTTATTGATTGTCCAATTATAGATTTTATTTATTACATAAAAAAAATAAAGGTTTAAGGATAAGAAAATAGAAAATTTTGATGTGTCGAGGTTTGGACACCAAATTTTACGTGCTAAATAAAATAATAGGGTTTAAAAAAAAAGTGTGCAAAGTTTGACAGATTGGTTTTAAATAACTCAAACTTTACTAGCGTGGAGAATTGAAAAAACTCGTCATTATTGTCTTCTTTTTTATCACTATGCAATTATTGATCAACATAGAGAACATTGGATAAATATTTTTCTATCTTTTCAATAACAGAAAAAAAAAATCATTTTTCAACCAAAAAAAACATGTATTAAATTGAAAAGTAAAAAATAAAATTAAAAGATCGTTATAAGTTTCTCACATGAAGTGTAAGAATGAGGTTGATTATTGCATGATAAGGACAATTAAGTTATTTTACCAAATGCACTATCTTAACAGAATGCGAATAGTCAATTTCTTCGTTTTGCCTTTTTGTCATCTTTCTTGGTCAATTTTACCTTTTTTCCTCTTTTCTTTACAATTAGGAAAATAAGTTTATAAGGGTTAATTAGAAAACACAAAAGTAAGACAAATGACACTTTGGCATAACTATATAATTATACAAATTCTAATCTAGAAAGAAAGCAATCATTGACTATTTCAATATTTTTTAATATCTAAAACCAAACATTTATTTAAAAAGGATTTAAGAATTTAATATGTATTTAGACTAGTTCTCATTTGTGCATGCAACTTCATTTAAAATGATATGGTAAATTATATTTGCTATTTTATTTAGTAAAGATTATTTGGGATTAAGATTAGGACCATCATATACATAAGATAAAATAAAAAAGGTTGAAAGTGTACATAATGACGATAGCATTCCTAAATCATTCTAAATCATATTGGCAATAAAGAAAAATGATATAGATGGCAGTTATATATGCATGAAAAAAAAAAGTGGAAGTTTACTCAATGAATGATATTGCTTATAGCAAGCATAATTTTAAAAAGCAAAAAGTGTAATAAATAGTGCTTTTGACATTAAAATGTTGAACTTGGCATGACATCTAATGTAACCTTATCATCAACTCAATCCTCGCGTTGATGTAGTGGAGAAGATAAGGTCAAGTTCATGTACATGCATTAGAGGCCATATATGTACTAAATTTTCGAAAGGACCTACAGAATCGGCGATAATAGACATAATATATTTTTATACAAAGAGATAGATATGGAAAGTCTAGGAAACTTGGGATGCCAAAACTTAGCACAATAGCACAATGGGACACTTAAATGCCAAAAGTTAGGAAAGTGATACTTAAGTGTCAAAATCAGAGCAAAATGGATCAGTTAAGTGCTAATGGTGAGAAAATTCGACCAAAATGCTAACGTGGCAATTTTCCGACGAGCCAAGTATAAAACGACGTTGTTTTGCACACTGATGTAGTTAGACAAGTGCAAAAACAATATTGTTTTACTGCTGACGTGGGTAAATAATTAATATAAAATTAATTAAATTAAATCAACCCTTGCCACCGCCGCCTCCCTGCTGTCGTCGAGAAGGTGGGGGAAGGGTCAGCCGGGGTCGCCGACCCTTGGCCAGGGGCCGGCAACCCCAGCCAATCAACGGCAAGGTCACGGCTCTCCCCAGATCCGGCGTGGGTCACCGGTCCTCGCCTGATCAAGCCAAGGGCCGCCGCCTGTTGGGGGGTCGACCCGGCCAGTGATGGCTCTAGCCCGGCTGAGCGAGGTCTAGTAACCTTGCCAAATCTAGGGAAATGCCACGACTCTCGCCACAGATTTATGCAAGGGCTTGCAGGCCCTTGCTATCAGTCCATTAGGGTCGTCGGCCTCTAGCCAAGGCTCGACGACCTCGGCCAACCCTCCCCCACCTTTCGGCGACAACGAGGCGGCGGCGGTAGTGAAGGTTGAGCTCTCAACCGCCAGCTATTGTTTATCTTCCTCCTTCCCTTTAAAAAAAAAAAAAAAAAGATTTGATTTAATTAATTTTTATATTAAAATTCAAATTGTGCCAAAACAACGTCGTTTTTGTGTTTCTTTACTGAGTTAGCTTTTCAACGGGCTACGTAAGTAAGTAAAATTAATAAAAAAAATTGCCACGTAAGATTTCCGGCGAGGTTCACTAGATGTGACACTCAATTGTTTCATTTAAAAAAAAAAGTGACACTTAAATGTCACTTTTATAACTTTTGGCATTTAAGTATCTATGTGTGCCAAGTTTTGATATTTAAGGTGTTCTTTTACCTAGATATGATTATAGATATAATTCTACGAGTTAGACATAGCAAATAGCTATGGTCATAAATTAAATAATCAGATAATTGTTACCAATCTACCTTAGTTATCGAACTTAAATTTAAATCCTCCTCGTATCATATTCATTCAAAATGTATGATTGATTCCAATCTATGAACGTTTTTGCCGCTGGCAAAATATGGTGGTATTATCATGTGTCCATTAATATAGCAGGCCATCAATAAGTCTCAATGCTTGGAGAGCAAATTTGTAAACATCAAAGGAAATTTAGAAATTTAGTATCTTCCTTTTGTTGTGTCCGTGTGTTGAATTTTTTTGCCATTGCCAAAAAGAGATATTAGCAGTACGTAATTCTATGTGGTAATTTTCATCAAATAAGCATAACAGATAATGCTCGTCCTTAGATCATATTTAGACCGCTGTGTGTGTGCTGTCATTTGATTATATCCCAAATGCATAAATGCGTTGTAATAGGGAAGTTACTTTAAATAAGATGAATTCACTGGACTTGGAATATCTATCTTTTTTCTCAAACTAAAAAAGCGATGCTTGGTAATTAAAGAATTTTTTTTTTAATTTTTTCCTAAATAGGAAACATTTTCTTTGTGGACTTTCCTTAACATCAAAACAAAAGGGTTTTGTCGGGATCGGATTCTAAACATCCTGATGATCTTCGAACGAAAAAAAGAAGGTAAACCCCATCCGTCAATCGTAAAGCATTTAAGTTTCCGTGCCTAATGATATTTTTTTTAAGAGCCACTAAAAAGCGTAAGAAACTATGATCAGGAGAAGGAGCACATTTTTCGATAACTAATTGGACTTTCGATAAAATTAAATTCAGCACAATTCTTTATTCCCTTTTTAGTATTTGCTATACAATAAAAGGACTAGAGACCCTCAAGCCATCTGCCTAACTTTCTTGGTTTTTTCCTCACCTAATTAGCGCAGCACTTGAAGGTTGCCCGAGACCGAGCCCAACCCCACATCTATCAAGTTCGTTACCACATTTCTACAGGCACGTGCACGTCATGCGTCATGCGTCATGCCATTTATGTAAGTTCCTTCGTGTCTCGCGTCCTTTTTCCTCCTGTCCAAATTGCCTTCTTGTCTCTTTTGGATCCGGTTCTCTGTCCCTTCTACAACATATCTACCATGCCAATATCAAACAACTTCTCGATATTCTCGTACTTAGATTACTACCACGGGGCATTGTAACGTTGTGCAATACACTCGAAATACCATAAAAGTGTCATTTTTAAATAAACAATTTGATAATATGCATGTAATTTTGGTGTATGTTAGCTTACACCATGACATGCTCAAATAGGGAGAATTACCCAATTAATCTTAAATCTATTGTATGAATGTAAATTCAATTTTGAACTTTCAATTTTTGACAAGTTAATCATGAATCTTTGCTTGAACTTCCAATATAATCATTTCGATCAATTTTCATCGCAAATTGCTAACGTGATTGTCTAATCATATTTGGTTGTTCTATTGGCACATGGCTATGTTATCAATTTCCAGTGAAAATTAGCCAAAAAGACTATATTTGGATTGTGAAAATGTTTAAGACTAAAACAAGAGAATTTGAGAATTTAGGATCGAATTGACATACGTATAATAGATTTGAGATTTATCGAACTCCTTGAATATAATACTAAAGTCGCTCCTACTTTAAGACTATGATGTGTACAAAAGATTCAAAAAAAAGAAAAGAAAGGGCTCTCCTTTAAAAGGCAAAGAGAAGTTATTCAAATTCAAACATAACTAGTACGGCCACGATGAACCGAAAGATCCGTACATGAACAGGAACCGAGGCGCAAAAGGCCTATTATATCCCACTAAGCTGGTATAAATTACTACACCTCGACCCGACTATTCTCTCTCAAAATCCATGGCGGGGCAGCAGTGACGAGTTTGCTCATGACGATTAATAGCTATGGTTCAAATCAAATGTTTTTGCCATGGGTGGTTATGGAACTTCTATGGTAGCGCTCAAGGGAGTCACCGACGTTGGTCGCCCATTACCACCATTTTACTGATTGAAAAGCTAAAATCGTAACGAAACATGGAAATCCCACAAATTGGAGTGTTGGATGGAGAAAGTGAAATGAGAAGAGATAGGCATGAGAAACACGACAGTATATGGCCTGTTTTGAGAGAAAAATCGGTTTAAAATGTTGACAAGGAGGGGTTTCGAATAGTTTGCATCTTGTAAAGATACTTCTGTAAATCTTTCTGCCCTTTTCCTACTAATTATCTAATGGATAGTGCAAATTGCTAGTTAGTTATCAAGCTAGCCACAAGATGAAAAGAGTAATTTTCTTTTTTTGAAAAAGAAAAATTGAACGTGTAAATAGAGCCAATATGTGTATATCTGTACATACATATGCAAATATCTAACATAGGACACAGATTGCATTTATGAGCATGCTTATTGTCGAACAATATTAGGCTTACCCAGTAGCATCGTGATTCTAGTGATTTTATTAGCGGTTAGTGTAGGGTCGTTCCGGGCCACCGAAGCCCGATTTCCGGCCATTTTTCAGCCCAGAACGAACTGGACGTCCACCGCGCAGACCGCATTCTTGATCCAATTTATTCCCAGCCACAAGCAAACCTAATCATGCCATTCACCTTTCTATCTCCCTATTGGATTTACATGTCGGTCAAACATTAATTTCAATTATTCTCTCTCATTACGAAATTGGCAAAGCATTTACGCGCACTTGTTTCATTGGTAAAGAACATTTTCCTCGTGGGGGCTCGGCCTTGCCATGGCTGAGGGCTAACCATTGCTTGTGGTTGATGGCCTATCATCGGCAGAAGAAAAAATGAGAGAAAAAGAAAAAATCGAAAAATTATTCAACTATTATTAGAAATTGACAATGTTAGTGCTAGCGGTGCCATGTAAGCCGATTTGCGTCCATGTTAGTAATATCTAGCGAAAATTAGCTAAAATGATTAAATTGACACTAATTCAAAATGTTTAAAATTAAATTGGCACTAATAAAATGTTTAAAACTAAATTGGCACCAAAGTAATAGGTTTAGAACTTTTCTGACAGTTTTCCCCTTCTCTAAAACATCAATAAACGGGAATTCCACCTAGTTCTCGTATCTAGAGGTTGACTTAGTCATGTTTATTTCTCTATTGCTTGTAGAGCAACTCTATATGACATTCTCATGATTTCCCCATAGATATTATCTCATTTGCTCCGGGAATAATACTAAAAAAGTCCTAAACATATTACATCAATACCAATTCAATCATAAACCTCTCAATTAGACCAATTTAAATTCAAAGATTTCATATCGATATAAATTCAGTCCATTTTGCTAATTTAGACTGAAAATTATAGACATGAATGCCAAATGTCTTATGCGGCACGTTTGGCGCCGACGTGGACATTTTTATTTTTTAAATAATTGTTAATTTTTTATTAACTATTTGTTTTATTTTCTTTTTCCTTCTACGGGCCATCGACAAGGTAGAGATCGCTTGCGTCAAGCGAGGATCGCCCTTGCCAGCCTTAGGAGTGGGATGCTTGGGCATAGGCTTGCAAGGGTTGTCCTCACTTGGGCTGACAAGGCTCGGTGATGGCTGGTGGAGGGAAAAAGGGAAAAGGAAAAAAGAAAAGAAGAGAAATTATTAAAAAAAAAAATCGAAAAAAATAAAAAAAGCGTATACATTAAAAATTATAAAAGAAATTTGATGTCAACATGAGCATGTCACATAAAACATATGGAGTTCACATCGGCTCTTTCGGTCTAAATTAACTAGATGGACTAAATTAATACCAATGTAAAAATGGTTAAAATTAAATTGATCGAATTAAAAGGTTTATAACTGAATTGGTATTAATATAATAAGTTTGAGACTTTTTTTAGTACTTTTTCCACATTTCTTTTGTATCAATGAATTTGCATACTCTTTCTTACCTTTACCCCAAAAAAAAAAAAAAAAAAAAAAACTGCATACTCTTTAGTCCTTAATTTAGAGGTCACAAAATTGGAACCCATATTTTAATGAGTTTGCCTTAGATTTTAAAAATAAGTTTAAGTAAGCCATAAATGGGTTGCATAAGAACTATGTGGATCTTTAATGAGTCATAAATGGGTGACCTAACAAGTTTTAAGTAAATCACAAAGAGGTCATTTATATATATTTGAATTTTTATTTTATTTTATTATTTTTTTTGTTTTTATTTTTTTCCCTTTTCCTCTTTCCTTCTTCATCAGTTGGTGGCTAGCCACAAGCGAGGGATGAGGTTGCCGAATTGGTGAGGCCGAAGTCTCACAAACCTTTGGTGAGGCTCCAGCTTCGTCTCTATGGTGAGACTTAAGCTCGGCCCGAACCCTTCCGACTCTAGCAAGGCAAGGGGGATTCAAGCTCATTTATAGTTGATCGCCACTGTGACCAGCGACCAAGCAAAGAAGAAGAAGAAAAAAATTAAAAAATATAGAATTTTTTTAAAATAAAATCAAAGACTGTAGTCACCTTTGGTCTTTTTGATTTCTTTTTTTCTTTTTGTTTTCTATTTTTTTTTACATTTTTTGTTTTATTTTCTTACATCTTCTTTTTTTTTTTTTTTTTACTTTCTTAATTTATATAAAATTTTATCTAAGTAGCACATTAACATGAAGAGCTTAAAGTGGGTTAAGTAACCTGATATCTACTTTTATAGTTAGGATTAAATATGGATGTGTTTTAATAATATAGGTCAGGTCAAGCATAGGTCTATGCTGGGGTCAGGTTGAGTACGGGTCATCAAAATTATATTGCATGAAAATGGATTATTATTGATTAAAGGGGTCAATATGAGTAAGATCATTTTCCACCCGACCCAAACTCAGCCCATTCCACTCATTTGACATCCCTTGTCCTCATAATATTGTTACAGAACAAATGCACTATGTTACCGCAATACCGAATAACGCAACATTCTGTGGACCACAAATCATGGGCTTGCCGTTAGTCTTTGCGCTTCTCCTCTCTCGTGAGTCTTGAGAAAATTTTTGTTTACTTTAGTTTGTAAACATAGTACTAAGCAAATACACGTGTGATTTAAGTGAATGGAGTGGAAGATATGGATATGATGATATTGAGTGATTACGATAATTAGAGAAATTGTACAGATGACGAACGAAAGTTATGACAAACAACGAGTAACAATCGATTCACCGATTACTCTTCCAGATAGCCATCTTTGCCAATCAATAATGTCGAGTGACTATCGCATTCTGGACGTCAATATACTGAACAGGACCCTCAGGTGAAGGTTTGAGGGCAAGGGAAGACCCAAGAGGAAAGAAAAGATGTTCTTGGTACCTTTTTCGTGAAAGATTGCGCTTTTACTTTCCGTGGCCATTCTGAAAATGCCCTCTGTCTAGTAATGGTTCTCCAGTCTGAAAGTTCCAAGGAAAGATAGCCGGCATGGCACTACAGAATCAAAAGTACCTTCATAGTAGAGTAAGACAACGTGAATCTTTGGCCATCCCTCTTAATGTACTGCACTGTTAGATACTGAGCACAATCTAATCGATCAGGTTTGTTGTCATCTACACTCGGATCAGTGGGCATCTAGTGGGACCACTCCCACTCCCAGACGGTGATGACGATGGAGATAGCTGGGTTGAGTAGGACGAGAGCCGAAGGATGAGGATAACACTTTTGGAAAGACCAGATAATGGGGTTTGGGACATGTAGGCAACCTTGTAGATAGATGGTAATGTGGTTGGAGTGATACAGTTAGTGAAATTTGGTACAATCCGAAGTATAGGTCGCGAAAAGTATATAAATAAGAAGGAAATGAAGTTGCCTGGTTTTATCTTCTTGCGTGCATTATTTGAATTTTGTATGTCCTGGATTACTATTGGTCTAAATATGCTTCCACTTGCTTAAAAATTGAAAAGAATTGGAAAACCACATTAGCGGTAATGTACCGGGGGTGTCACATATAGATATCCAAATTCTAATCTAAAAGGAAAACAATCATCGACTAATTCACTATTTTTTAACAACTAAAACCAAACATTTATTTAAAAAAGGATAGAAGCATGTATTATGTATTTAGACTAGTTCTCATGTGTGCATGCAACTTCATTTTAAATGGTATGGTAAATTTTAATTGTAAAGATCATTTAGGATTAAGATGAGAACCATCATATACATAAAAATATAGGTAGAAAGTGGACATTATGATGATAGCATTCCTAAATTAGTCTGAATCATATTGCCAATTAAGAAAGATGAAACAGAAGGTAGTTATACATGCGTGAAAAAGAAAAAGAAAAGGTAGAAGGTTACTAAATGAATGATATTGCTCATAGCAAAAATAATTTCAAAAAGCAAAAAGTGTAGTCAATAGTGCTTTTGGCTTAAAAACGTTAACTTCGCATGACATCTAATGTAACCTTATCATCAACTCAATCCTCATGTTCACGTAGTGGAGAAGATAAGGTCAAGTTCATTTAAAATATGTACATGCATTATAGGCCATATATGTACTAAATTTTCAGAAGGAGCTACATAATTGGCGACAATAGACATTATATTTTGTGTACATAGCGATGGATATGGATATAGATATAAGATTTCACGAGTTAGATATAGCAAATGGCTATGGTTGTAAATGAAATAATTGGATGATTTTTACTAATCTACCTTAGTTATCGAACTTGAATTTAAATCTTCCTCATATCATCTTCATTCAAAATGCATGATTGATTCCAATCTATGAACATTGTTGGCGTTGGCAAAATGTGAGGTTACTACCATGTGTGCATTAAAATGTTGTTATAGTAGGCCATCAATCAGTCTCAATTCTTGGAGGGAAAATTCATAACATAAAAGGAAATTTACAAATTTAATATCTTCCTTTTGTTGTGTACGGGTATTGAATTTTTTGGCCATTGCCAAAAAGAGATATTAGCAGTAAGTAATTCTATGTTGTAATTTTCATCAAATAAGCATAACGATAATGCTTGTCCTTAGGAAAATTATCAAAAAAGTTATAACCTATTACACTTTTGTCAATTTGATCTAACCCTTTTAATTATACTAATTGAATTCTTAATTTTTTATGCTTTGTCAATTGAATTCATCCAGTCAATTTTGGACAGAAATCGATGATATGAACGTTGACATTTTCTTTTTCATTTTTTTTTTTTCTTATGTTTTCCTTCTTTTCTTTTCTTTTTTAGTGGCTAGCGAGGGTTGTGGAGAATTCTTAATAATATTTTAATTTTTTTCAAAAATTTTATATTATTGTGCCCAACCACCCTTGCCGCCACAATAAAAAAGGAAAATAAAAAAGGAAAAGAGAAGAAAAGAAAAAGGCTAGTGCCTATATTAGTGATTTTCGGTCAAAATTGACCGAATAAACTCAAGTGGCAAAAACTTGAAAAGGTTGAAGACTCAATTAATAAATTAAAATATTTATTACTGAATTAACAAATTTTAATAGTTTGAAGATTTTTTTTATGATTTTTCCCATCCTTATAATTTCTCAATAGATCGGATTAGGAGGGGAAAAAGAAACACATTTTTTTTTTTTTTTGGTAATATTCATCAACATATCAACATCCTTCAAGTTTTTTCGAAAATGGGGAGATTTTGGAAAGTTAGTACTTTTAATAAACTCATTTTCTTCTTTGCTACAAATGCTGTTATATTACTTTGAGTTTTTGGAAAGATAGACTATTTAGATATAAATCCCATTAAAACCCCGTAGACAAGCGATATAATATATTTGAATATGTACTCTCATATGCAGACTGTACTGAGAGTCACATGCAGACAATACTGAGAGTCACACATGAATTGACAAATTAGGAACTGCAAATTCGAAATAAATATGGGGCGGGGGGAAGGAAAAGAAGGGAGAGAGAGGGAGAAAGAGAGAAGAAAAGAAAAAGGGGAGGGGCTGCAGGGGATGGCGAGAGGGAGCAGAGAAAAGAAAGATAAAAGAGGAGGGCGGATGGGACTTGGCAGAAGAGGAGGGACGGATCGGAAACGTGAGCGAGAAAGAGGAGAGAGAGAAGAAGAAGACAAAAAGAGGATGTCACATTAATTTATGAAAATTGTACGGATGATCTGAATGGGAGATGGGAGATGCTGTGATTTTGCACAAGGAATCTTACCACATAGGACCAAGCTCTTGACCATCAGTCGACCCCTTGATTCTTCAAGACAGTTGCTCTCATTCCCAGGAGAACAGCCCAAAAAAAAAAAAAAAAAAAAAAAAAAAAAAACAATCTACCACTTGCCTACTTCAACGATAATAACATTCAAAGTCATCTTCGCAATCACCACGAAGCTCAGCCTTGTTTTCTTTCATATTTGCAACGAGGTGAAAGATACGTGTGTTTGTATGTGACTAAAAGATATAAGTTAGCTCTCTAAACCTCGTCGAACAAGCATGTCCTCATCGTCCACCTCCATCATCAACCCAAGCCTTAGTGAGGAGCAATGGGTGAAGCACATCCGAGACGCCCTACATCACGGGATCGATATTGAGACCCCGGTTTCCGTCCACTGCGTGCCTGGATTTATCAAATCCGCAAAGCCGGAGGCCTACATCCCGCAACATGTTGCGCTGGGACCATACCACCACCTCCGGCCACGGCTCTACCAAACGGAGCACCCCAAGCTGGCCGCAGCCCGGCGGGCGCAGGCAGCGCTGAAGCTCCCGGCATTCGATCGGACGGCTGGTTTGCTCCAAGCGGAGCAGGCGAAGATTCGCGCAAGCTACCAGCTGCACCTGGAAGTCGGCACGGACACTCTGAAATGGATCATGACCATCGACAGCTTGTTCTTGCTCGACCTACTGTACATATACAAGTCACCCAATATTGGGGTCAAGGAAGACTCAATTTGGGATGATGACCCAGACTCTACCGTCAAAGACGTGATGATGGTGGAGAATCAAATTCCGACCTTTGTGCTCAGGAAAATAATGTTGCAGACCGAGAATTCGATGAACGAAGTGAGAGAAAATGAAGAAGATGAGTCCATAGATAGGAAGCTTGGGGAGATGTTGACGAGGTTCTGCGAAGGGATATCACCTCTCCGGTTGGAAATGTGCTTGCCGTCTGAAGCCATTCAGCGTAAGCATTTGCTCGATCTCCTTTACAATCTCATCTTGGGAACAACAGGCCCAGAAGCAGCACAGACGAAGAAGAAAGAGCTTAGAGGTTAGTTCTCATTCCCCATGCCATGCGTTAGATGATATGGCCTCTTTCCTCATTCTTTTGTTGTATCCAAACATTAGAAAAGTGAATAAAAGTACCTTTTTATCAACAGGTGCAAGGTTTTGCCGTCTGATAGACATGTTATCGACGCAAGCATCAAAAGTCACTAAGGCATGGAACAAGTTATCGAAATGCTCTTTCATGAAGAAGCTGAAAGTGCTGATCAAGCTCTTCTTCAAGATGGTATCGATACTAGCATCAATAGTCACTGCAGCATGGAAGGAGTTATCGAAATTCTCTTTCATGAAGGAGCTGAAAGAGCGAATCGAGCTCATCTTCAAGATAATTCAAGTGGCAATGCAATTGATTCCCAGATGCTCCGAGTACCTTCCGAATGACCCTTTTCAAGAAATCGTTATGATCCCCACAGCGTCAAAGCTCTACAGCATCGGGATCAAAATAAGCTTGGCCACAGGAGGTATCAAAACCATTGCGTTCGATAAGAAAACCGCTACCTTGAAGCTCCCTCAAATCGATCTGGATGCTACCACCGAAGTCCTGCTGCGAAACCTCGTGGCCTACGAAATGATATCGCAGAGGGGCTCCTTAATTCTGACACGATACGCTGAGTTAATGTACGGCATTATCGACACCTCCGAGGATTTGAAGTTGCTGAGGGAAGCGTCCATTGTCTTGAACCGCCTGAACAGCGACAACAAGGTCGTGGAGCTCTTCAATGGAGTGATCAAATCCATAGGTTCCAAAAGCACTGCGTCGGAGCTGGACGAGACAATTCGAGACGTCAACGAGTACTACAACAGCACTCGAAAGGTCAAGGCTTATAATCTCATGAGGAAGTACGTCTACTCTTCTTGGAAGTTTCTCACTGTGGTCGCCACCGTCGTGTTCATTTTGCTCATGGTTCTGCAGACAGTTTGCGATGTATTGAATTGTCGTCGGTTATTTAACACCACATGAGCATTTGTATTGTTCATCGTGATATCCCGAAATTTGACCCTATTTCAAAATATATGAAATGGTTATTTCATTAACGTACTTATGATTATTTTACTCTGAATTAATTACTCACGAGTTAATTAATCTATTAGGTAATGCTATATAGGGTTAAAATGTGAAAGAGTAGAAAATTCAATTAGGGATAAATTGATTGACCATAAAGATTGACAAGGGTCAATACTACGCTATTATAAATCAATTAACGAACGGATGTAACTCGATTCAATGGAAGTACGTAGTCGGTTTGGAAGTGATTCTGCATGATTACGATATTTGTGTCAAATGACAATGAACTGTTGATATTATATTTATGGTACGTAATTGAACTCTCGTGATTATATAACAACCGAAGGTTGTCCACGATTTGAAGAGGCACAAACGTAGATCGCGAATTATCGACCATAGGTCAACCACCTGAGAACCCCTAAGAGCCACCTAATAATTTATGTCGTACCCAAGGTTGCGTTCAGTCGATTTTTAACCATGAAATTTAATTCAATTTCACATATCAAACTTTCAAGGGTTTCGAGGATAAATTATTGGACGTCGCACCATTGTTTGTCGAATTCATGACAAGATCGAAATTTTTGGAAAAAGGAATTATCAGACATAAAATTGGAAGTCATAAAGGAAAAATCAAACCCAATGGCAAGTGTTGACATCTAAATTTTGGGCAACTCATTTAGTCATTTATGACACAAAAATTAAGGATTAATTTTTAACCCCTAAAAAAAATTGCATAGCATATAATTTTAGGTGCATTTATTTTAATTTGCATTTACATTGAAATGGTGATAGATGGGTTTGACTTGGTGGTTTTGAACTTTAATTTGGCAAGCCCGCGAAGAGAACAAATTGGCCAAAGTCCGTATCTTTAAGGAGATTTTACGGACTCATCTTCGCGAGATTTCAAATTTGAAGAAATCCTATTGCAATTTTGAAAATCGGTGGAGAATATTCATTTTTGTAAAGAAATATTACGCTCAGGGGTTATAGACGTTTTCGTGCATATTAAAAAGGGATGAAATATTCCACAAAGGCTATATTTGTTTTGCCTGTAAAATGGTTGTGTACGGAGGTCGATGAGGGGATCCTTTTTCAAGGGTTTGGTTTTCGAAGTCCAAAAAATTCGAAAAACAAAAACAGAGAGAAAAGCTTTCGGTGTTCTTTTATAGGGAAAAGAAAAGTCAGCACAGTGGGGGAAGAAAAGCTGAAAAAAAAAAAAAAAAAAAAAAAAAAGGGAAAACGTGACTGTTCATCTTCTTCACGGGTTCCTCCGCCGGTCACAACCGCGACCGCTGCGCTGCGCTGCTGCGGCTGCATCCCCGCGCCACCGCCGCTCCGCCGATCGCCGGAGTTCCCCCAGCCGTGCTGAGCCACCGCCGCAGCGACCTGCAGCAGATCTCGAGTTCCCTGCTGTCCGACGCTGGTCACCCCGTGCGAACACCACCACGACTCCGCCCTCGGCCCGTCGCGGCGCCTGCCCGAACGCCGTCGCTACGCCTTCGAAGCCCGAGACCTACTGTTCGTCGGCCTTGCACCAGCAACCTCCAGCGACTCCAAGCTGCTCCGCCCCCGCCGCCGAGTTGCCGGCGCCGCCGGTCCACCCTTGCCGGAGCCTCGACGCCCCTCGCCACCGCTCACCGGAACGCCAGCGACCCATCACCCCGACGAACCACCACGAGCGGCCAAGCATGGCTGGAAAGCAAAAGCAAAAAAAAAAAAAAAAAAAGGAGAAAATCAAATTAGGTAGTTTTTTTTTTCTATTTACTTTATTTTTTTTTTGTTATTTTATTTATTTGTTTGTTTTTTAGTAGAATTATTCTTAAATGTAATATTGAGATTTCCCGATACGAAATAGCCTCTTAAATTAGGGATTGATAATCCGATTTTCGCGTTCAAAATCCGACTTCCAATCGCCTGGAAAATTGCCAATCCAATCTCATGCCTAAGATTTAATTCACGATTTATTTAAAATCAGCCATATGGTTCGTCAATTTTTTGGATATTGTCACGACCTAATTTTCGGGTACACCACCTAGACTTTAGGTTAATAGACTGCTAAGCCTAGACTTAGCTCGGGCCTCCCAAGCCCATACTAATTCGCGACTTAAGGTTTAAATATTTACCATACGAAAGATTATTAGCTAAGAGTCACCACTAATTAGTTTACGGTAGATCGATTAGACACCTAAATAAAATAACGGGAGAATTATTTTACTCCTACGAACCAGAGACTAAGGGTACGGGGACTTAGTTACACTAGATTTCTCTAATGTCTTTTCGATACCATTTCTTTTTTATTTTGAAAAATGTTTGAAAAGCAATTTGAATTGATTTTAATTCACTCCCTAACATGTGAGGCGATCAAACCATCAATTTAACACCCAGATAAAGTAGTGAATAAATTGCAAAGTTTATCTTAAAGCAATGAAATCATCTGCAATGTTAAATCAGAATTCACATCAACAGCCATAGATATGATTTCTAATTAACATTCAATTTTTTTTTCACTTAATTAATGAAAATCTTGCAATATGCAATGCATGTTATTAAGGGCCCGTTTGTTTTCGTTTCTTTTTTTTTTTTTATAAACACTTTTTCTGTTTTTATGTTCCTGGGAACAAAAAGAAACGGAAACGCGTTTGGGCGCGTTTTTGTTCCTTTTTTGTTCTTTTGTTCCCGGAACAAATGTAGAATAGAAATAAAAAACAAAAAAATTGTGTTTCTTATTTTTGAAACACAATTGAAGAACAAAAGAGAAACAAAAGAGGAACAAAAGAGAAACAAAAGAGAACTCTCATGTTTCGTTTCTATTTCTTGGTCATTCCTTCGAACACGCAGCCTCTCCTCCTCCATCTTCTCCACCGCCATCTTCTCCGGTGCCTCCCACTCTCCGGCGCCGATAGCCGCCTCTATCTCGAGACCATCCGGCTTCTCCACCGTTGTCCTCTTCGGCGCCGACAGCCGCTACTCCTTCACCAGGTGAACCTACTCACTCCTCTTCTTCACCGATTGACAAGGCCCTCGCAGATCTGGGCGATGGCCGGTCGAAGCTCAAGCCGCTCGAGCTCCGACCAGCCATCGCTCGATCTAGGGCACCATTGCTCGCCAGATTTGCGGCAGCAGCTCGTGCCGCTTGCTCGAGATCCGGACAAGCATGCTTGCCCAAATCTGGCGAGCAACGGTGCCCTAGATCGAAATTTTGGTTGCAGCGAGCCCTGCTATGCTTGCTCGCTGCGGAGCGAGCAAGGCTCGCTTGCTTGCCTGCTCGAGCGAGCAAACGGTCATTGCTCTGCTCGCTCGCAGCTCACTCGAGCGTGAGCAGTAGCGAGTGTCTGCTCGCTTGCTTCTCTACTCAAGCGAGTAGAGCAGCAGGCCCTGGTCGAGCTGCAAGCGAGCGAGCAAATGAGCGTCTGCTCGCTCGAGCGTGAGCAGCAGTGAGCGTTTGCTCGCTTGCTCCTCTGCTCGAGCGAGCAAAGTAGCGAGCCCTGCTCTGCTCGCTCGCTGTTGCTTGTTCATCCACTGAAGTTGCAGATTCAACCGAGGTAAGCAAAACGAAAATCCTTTTAATAGCATCCGATGAGGCGAGGGCTTCTGGTGTCGAAATACACTCTCGACAACAAAAGTTCGGGGCTAGGATGCATTGCAATCTGAAATGATTTTTGAACTTGGATGGGCTTTGTTCTGCAATTTCGTATCTCTGACCTCTTTGTGCATATGCCTGAAAATGAGTTTGTATATGTGATTTTTGGTGCTTGATGCCTTCATGAGAGTTGAAGATAGTTCGATTAGCTTTCCAACGAGCTATAGCACGTCCCGATCCGATATCATTAGCTACCTGAAATCCTTTTCGAAAGTTAAGAAGGGATTTTGGAAAACTGATACATAATAGTTTACTGTTATACATTGACTCGGCCTTGTCTATTTTCCGATTCTCTACTGAATTTGGTGCTTCAAATTCCTGGATTGGTGCTTCATGAAAGTTGCTTGAACTATCCTTGGCTAGAACATACAGATTTTTTTAGATTTTCAGGAGTTGATATGATTAGAAAAATGTTCATTAAATCGTCCTTTTGTCCTGGCTATGGCTTGGTTGTTGTTTGTCTTGGATGAACTGTTTAACATGCTCTTTTAGTCTCGAGATCTCTGTGAAAGTAACTGTATATTCCATGGACTTTTCAATAATATACGGATTGCATCAATTGACCTTTGTTCTCCCTATCAATTGCATACTTGAAACTATGCTGTAGTCCGTCAATGTTGCTGAAGTATTGATTACTAGAACGACGTGTTCAGCTTACTATTTTTTGTGTGAGTTTCTTTGTATGGATTTTGGTTAAGATGTTTGATCCTAACACTCAGACTTAAAATTAGCTTGCTTTGCTCCTCTTTTCAGGTCTATCCTATACATACTGTTAATGTGAAATGAGAATATTTCCATGTGATTGAGTTTCTACTGATATGCTAGAGCTAGTCCCTTCTGTGTAAATCACTTGATATGAACAGGTAGATGATGTTATTAGGACTTAATGTCTTCTAGATAATTGTAATAGGCATCTCAAGCTTTAAAATGGCATATTGCATAACTGAAACGACCATCATTTGCCATGTTTAACATTTTTTTTTCTAATCCATTCTAAAATCTGGAATTTGCCTTGGTTAGAAATGCATATTCTGTTTTTGGGTTGGCCTGATTGTCTGCCACTTTTCTATGACCTTTTGAGCATAGATTTTGAGGTTGATAATACCAAAAAAGTAAATCACGTGTGGGATGGTCTTGCTCTATTGTTCTCTTTTTTAGCAAAGTTCTGTTGTTTGATAATTGATATTAGATATCCACCATCAAACCAATTTCCAACACTAATCACTTTGCCCAGTAGCTTATTTGTGTTCTACCGATCCAAACTCTGTGTGTTTTTGTTTGTAAAGATGTCCAGAGTTATGTTGTTCTTTAAGCTTGGCTGATTATCTTGTTACTCGTGTGCAAGTTGACACCATTGTCAATGAATCATCTCTTTGAAGAGTACATGGTACAAGTGCCAACATGTGATGCTTGATTGTGCATAATTTTAGAGAGCTGGCATGGATTCAATGGTTCCATCGTCCTGCTAACTTCGATTTGTGGGTCAATGCAGGAAGCAGAATCAGCAACTGTTGAAGCAATATCAAAGCTGAAAGTTGGAAATGTATGTTTGGAGAGGACCTCCAATCTATTTGATAGTATTATTGTTTACTAGTCCCTGCCACATAATTCACAATTTGCCGACTTTGGAAACAGTTATCCGCACGCTAAGGTTGGTCTTTTGGTTTTTTTTTTTTCATTGTCTTAATCTTAGAGATCTTATAATTTAGTTGGACCATGCACAAAATAAGATAGGGTATACGGATCCATATAGGTTACCATGCTGATTCTGTGTATGGCGTGTAGTTTGTATGGTATTATGTTATTGATTTAATTCATAACTCATATGATGCTCAACCGGTCGAAGATTCAATGGCATCCGAGAGATACGCATTCAATGCAAAGTGGACGGAGTCTACAACCAATATACTTATCGGTTTATTGGTGGATGAGGTAAAAAAGGGAAACCGCACCTCTTCCACTTTCAACAAAGCGGGGTGGAGGAATGTATTGTTTGAACTCGGTAGATAGACGGGATTCCAATTTACCATGGTACAGCTGAGGAAAAAAGTTAACAAATTGAAAAAACAATATGGCAGTTTTCACAAACTCATTTCTCAGTCCGGATTTGGTTAGGATAATGTGAACAAAAGAGTTGTTGTTAACGATCTAAGTATATGGGAATCTCATATCAAGGTATTTCTTAACTTTGTGGTCATTTTGATACCATTACATATGTCAGTTTTAGAATGTATGATTATATTACTGAAATGTCATTATTGTGAAAATTGTAGGATAATTTCGAGTGGGCAAGATTCCTGAGCTCTGTATTGTTTTTGGTGGTACATATGCTACCGAGGATCACGCCATAGGAAGTGCTCAAGATTGAAATGTATCGGATGATGATGACAATGGTGATGATAATGTAGGTGGTGACAACAGTGGTGGCGATGCATATGGTGTCAATGCAAGTGGTGACTATGATGGTAGTAATGCAAATGATTTCAGTGGATACCACAGTGATGACAAACTCTTTACAACAGACGATGCTGGAACTTCAGCTCGTGGAAAGCACCAATTGGATAGAACTCCAAATGGTAAACGGAGGAGAAGAAAGAGTAACCAATCTGGTATTGCTGAAACTTGCAGAGCCATACAAGAATTTCTGAAAGTTAGGTCTTCAAGTCAATCGGTGGTGGCTCTATGAGCTCAGGGACTACACAACCACCAGACCCTTTCTCCGTATCCGTTGTGGTCCAAATTCTACTGAGTATGCCTGAGATAGAGCAAGATGTTTACAATAAAGTAGTGGAACGAGCATGCGCCAGTTCTGAATGGAGGGAGGCTTTCGTTACGTCCACACCTGAAAGGAGGATTGGACTTCTTCAATTCCTTTAGTAGATGTTTGGAAATATATTATGAATTGCATGGAGTTTCATTAAACTGTATAACTTATATTATCTATTAATGTTTAGTTTATTCAAATATGATTAGTGTTGAGACTCTTGTACTTATATGCAATAGCATATGTTATTGAGATTTTATGACTTATGTTATTAAATGTTATTGGGATGTGTTTTCAAAATCTATATTGATGTTTTGGTCATTTTTGTGATTATATAGGTACTATGGAAGAGGGATCGAATAGTGTGTCTAATGAGCAGGTACAACCGGTTGGACAATTCTTGGATGATGATATTAACATATTGATAGCGTGGTTTTGCTTAGCTGCAATGGACACATCCCTACATCCGAGAGAACCTATTAGGGACAGTCAATTATCGGGAGCGAGAATGGATAAAGGAGATTGTTCATGGACATTCGGATAGGATATATGAAGCATTTAGGATGGAAAGACATGTTTTTCTGAATTTATGTGACTTAATAAGGGTAAGGGGTTAGTTGAAAGATAATCAATATGTTCAAATAGATGAACAAGTTGGGATTTTCTTAATTGTGGTTACTCACAATAACTCAAATAGAGATTTATGTGAGAGATTCCAACATTCAGAAGAAACAATCAGCAAGTATTTCAACAAAGTGTTGAAAGCAATGATCAAATTTTCAAATGAGATAATCAAACTACTATCCTTTGATGTCATTCCACAAGAAATTCTTATTGATCCTAGTCATAAACGTTACTTCAAGGTATGATTTTTATATTAATTTTATACCATCAAATACATGTAGTTGATAATCTTATATGATATTAGATTGTTAATATATTGACAGGGTTGCGTAGGTGCTATGGATGGCACCCATATAGATGCTACTTGTCCCCGTGTCTCAGCAGATTCCATTTAGAGGTAAGAGTGGGAGGACAACCCAGAATATGATGTGTATTTGCTCTTTTGATATGAAATTTACTTTCGTGTATGCTGGATGGGAAGGATCTGCCAACGATTGTCGAGTGCTTTCAGCAGCACTCGAAAATCCTCAATTGCAATTTCCTCGACCACCACCTGGTATTTACTTTGTTTATGAAGATAATTTTAAGATTATATATTATGGTTGAATATTACGACAAATTTATATATATCATGTTATAGGGAAATATTACGTGGTAGATTCGGATTATGCAGCACTTCCAGGATTTTTAACTCCATTTAGAGGCGATCGGTATCATCTAAGTGAGTATAGAGGGAATGGGGGACGACCAAGGACAACAAGATAATTGTTCAACAAGAAGCACTCTTCATTAAGAAATGTAATTAAGAGGTCATTTGGGGCATTAAAGAATCGCTTCACAATTTTGAGACAAATGCCTCCATTTACAATTCAGAAGTAAGCACTTGTTGTAATCGCTTGTTGTGCTCTCCATAATTATATTCGTGATCAAGATGTGATGGATAGAAACTTTTCCCTATATGGAGATCCGGAGTATCCATGCGGACCTACAGAAGTGGAGGTTGCAGATGATACATTGCATGATACACCTGGAATAAATATGCTTAGGACAATGATTGCAAATAAAATGGCGAAGGGTCATAATATGCCTGAGATTTCATGACTTTGTGTTTCCGACTTTTGTAATTTTGTATTTAAGTACTCACTTATCAAATTCAATGTGATGAAGTTGAACAATGAACTCTATTACTTAATTATTGTGATGTTATGTATGAAAGGGTCTATGTAGAGATCTATAAGATATTCCTCTTTTAGCTAGCTCTTATTGTACAAATTTTACTTACGAAATTTTGTTCCGAGTATACACATGATCATGTTCAGAATATTTGTCTTCACACACCATGAACAAAATTAAATTGATGAGCATTTCATTAAAGTGATAATGCAATACCAAGTTTATACTTTATTTAAAGAAAAGGCACGTGACAAAAATTTGGTACAAAGTTTATTTATAAAATTTCCTCAAAATATGCACTTATAACCATGTTCAGAATGTTTGATTTTACTCACCATGAACAAAATTAAATTGATGAGCATTTTATGATAATGAGAATTCAAAACCAAGTTTACACTTTATTAAAAAAAAAAAAAAACAATTGGGAAAATTTTGGTACAAACTTGAAAAATTTTCTTCCAAGTAAGCAAATATGATCATGTTTAGAATGTTTGTTTTCACTTACTATGAACATAATTAAATTGATGAGCATTTCATGAGAATGATAATTTAATACCAAATTTACATTTTATTAAAAAAAACACTTGAAAAACAAATTTGAAAAAAAAAAATTTTGTAGTTACCAAGGGGGTGCATGAGAACATTTCTATTTCTATTTCTGAATGAGTTTCGAGGAAAAAAATATGTTTGATAACTTAATAAAATTTATATTTCAAAAATAGAAATTCGTTTGATGAGCAAAAGGAGAGGCAGAGAAGAGTCGGAGCAGAGGCGGAGGCGGAGGTGGAGCAAAGGCAAAGGAGAGGTGGAGGCGGAGGCGGAGGCGAGGCGGAGGAGATCTGTTGCCGAGGGGTGCTCGGACAACAAGCGGGGACAGTGGGTCGCGGCGAGGGGGTGGATTCGCGAGCAGATGTGGATGAGCAAGAGAAGAGGCGGAGCAGAGATGGAACAGAGGCGGATAAGAGGCGGAGGTCACGACGAGGGGGTGGATTCGCGAGCAGATGTGGATGAGCAAGAGAAGAGGCGGAGGCGGAGGCGGAGGCGGAGTAGAGAGGCGGAGGAGACGTGGAGCAGAGGCGGAGGCGGAGGAGAGGCGGAGCAGAGGCGGAGGAGAGGCGGAGGCGGAGGAGGAGGCAAAGAAGACGCGTATGAAGGAGAGGAGTGAAATTAGGGCTGGAGAAATCAAAAATTGATTTCTTGAAGAAATCAGAAATATAAAATTTCTATTTCTGATTTCTCCTCCATTTCTATTTCTGGAATAGAAATCTATTCCAGAAATAAAAATTTGATAAACGTTATCAAACAAGTTTCTGTTCCAGAAATTGGTGCGGAACAGAAATAATTTTTATCATGCACCCCCCCAAACGTGTTTTCGTTCTTTTTCTATTCCAGAAACAGAAAATTTGTACAGTTACCAAACGTGTTTCTGTTCTTTTTCTATTTCAGAAACATAAATTTTATACATTTACCAAAAACGTTTTTCTGTTCAAAAATTGTTTTTTGAAACGAAAACATTTTTTTCTATTTCTGTTTCCTAGAACAATTTTTAAACAGAAACGTTACCAAACGCACCCTAATTTAATATGGAATGGTATGACATAGCAATATAGCCTAAGCTATATGACATGAGTAAAAGAAATGCAATAATTAAATATGCAATTTAAATTAATCTAATAACTTAACTCTAATGGAGAGTAATTTCTAATTAAATGGACCTAACAATAATCACTAATGACATGCACTTTCATGATCCTAATTCTATATGACATGGGCATTTTTATTTTTCTAGCAAAAACATGCAATCCTAATATGCAATGACATGCAAAGAATATCATAATTCTACAGCATGCAAGCTAATGTGCATATTATATATCATGCAATATTTAGCAAATGAAATAATCTAATGACGGGAAAATGTTAATGTCACTATGCTAATATGATATGCATTACCCTAAATATGATTTTATAAATGACATGATATATAATTAAATGCAATCTTAATTTAACTTAATATGAATGAATTTATTTTAATGACATGTGAGATGCAATTCATATTTGAATTTATCACTATATGTATGCAATCTAATTTATATAGTCCTAAATGTGTATGCACTACGTGATATGACATGGTACATCTATATGCATATTCTTTTTATGATTTTTTTTAATGATGATCCATTTTTAATATATGCAACCTACACCAAATAATGATGACATAAAACAGGATTAATTATGAACTAACCCATTAACCAACTAAGCAAGAGACCTTTGTATTTTTACTCTTTTTTTTCAAAATGACTTAATAATTCTTATTAAAAAGAAGGCAACCTAATGATGCAATTAAATAAAGCTACACAATGGGGCTACTAAAACATTAAACTATGAGTTACTAATTAAAGTGCACCATATTATGAAATCTATATAACCTAAATAACATTTTTTAGTTTTGGTTTTATTAAAGGAAAATTATCTTAATTCTATATGAATCTTTAAAAAAAAAAAAAAAAAACAAAATGCGTTGCTTTAAACATGAAATGTGCATGGCCCTAAGTACCTAAGTTTTAGATATGCCATAATTATACTAATAAACAAATTCTAATTAAATAAACCTATTATGCAAATTAATTAATATGCACTTAATATTTTGTATTTTTCTTAATAAAATTCGGAATTAATAAAAACCCTAATTAAACTATCTAACAAAAAATAATTTTCTAATTTATTTTAGGGATTAATTTCACTTAAACCCTATCCTATCTTAAAAACTATTTCTAGAAAAATGAGATAATTAAAATGTGCAAACATTACCTAAAACCCTATTTATGTAGAAAATTATTTAGATCTAACCCTAAACTATTTAAAAAAAAAAAAATTATCTACAGATGCAATTCTGAAAATGTAATCTTAAAAAAAAAAAAAAAAAATCTAATTTCCTAATCTTACATATTTGATTTACTAAACCTATATGCTTATGTAGGATTTTGACTTTTTTGATTTTTTCGATTGTTTTTCGTTTTTTCTTAAAGATAAGTGATTATTAAATATTAAATCTGAACAATCAATATAATCAACAAATAAAGGATTAAAGTAATCGAAAAAATAATATGTTAAATTAACAATTATTATAATCCTAATTATCATGACAAAAGATTCAAAATAATTAAAAATCTGGTCCAAAGTCTTACGAATCAAATTAATAATTATATTGATTCAACAATTAAAATACCATCAATAACCCCAAAAATTAATATAATTAAAAAATGATCCGACATCTTACGGATCAAATTGTAATTACAATAATTTTGGGGAAAACCCCTGCGGATAATGCCTACAAGATCTTATAAATATTAAGATCCAATATTGCAATTTAAATAAATAAACTTAAAAATATAAACAAAATAAAGTAAATTGAAAAAGAAAAAAAAAACTACCTAATTTACTTTTCCTTTTTTCTCTTGTTTTTTTTTTTTTTGGCCGCCGGTTCAGGGTTCACCGTCGGTCGCTGGTCGTCGGAGCTCCGGCGAGGAGGACCAGCAGCGAGCGGATCGGCGGTGAGCGGTGGCGTCGCGGGTCAGGAATCTCGAGCGGCTGGTGTCGTTCGGAGGAGGGGCATCGGACGGCGGAGGCGCGAGATCGGGCACGGCAGCAGAGCAATCGTCGGAGGAACAAAGAACTGCCGGCGTCTCGGTGGCTCGGAGCAAAGACGAGCACGCGGACAAGGCGGGGGTGCGGCTTCGGCGGCGTCGGGTCGGGGCGGACTGCGAAACGGAGGCTTCGTCGCGGGCTGGCATCGGGTCGGACAGCGATTCGACTTGGGTCCAGCTGCTGGGCGACGGTTGGCGATAGGGATCCGAGGCGTCGGGGAAGGGCAACGCGCGATGGTGGCGGACTGGTGTCGCGAGGCTGACCGAAGCGCGAGGACCGGGACTCGCGGGTTCTTGGCGCGGTGGCCGGCGCGGGCTCTCGAGCTGGTGCGGCGTCGCGGGGAGCGGGCTGCTGCGATGGAGGTCCGCCGGTGTTGAGTGACGCTGGAGCAAGGCGGAGGCGTTGGCAGCTACGGTGGGCGTCGACTCGGCGGCGGGGGTCGCCGGGGAACCTACGAAGAAGAAGACCTCTCCCTTTTTCCCCCCTTTTTTTTTTTTTTTTCACTTTTCTGCTCTCACGTCTTCTGCTTGTCAGCAAAAAGGAAGAAAACTTTTTGACTTTTTTTTTCCCTGAGCCCGAAAACTCTCTTCTCCTTCTGTAAACTTTTTTTAACCTAAAACTCGAGAGAAGCCCCTCCTTTCATCGACCTCCGTACACCCCTTTTATATGCAAAACCGTTTGAATATTTCATCCCACGAAGATTACCTCCAACCTCCCCGATCACGAAAATTTTTCTTCCTCATCTTTTAATATTCTCCTCCGATCTTATCTATTGCTAAAGATAAAGTTTATCTATTGCTAAAAATAGGATTGCAATGCGATTTTCTCAATTTTTCACAAGGTAATTAAAAAAAAAAAATGGACTTGAGCTAATTTGCTCCTTTCGTGGGCTTAGTCCGGCCCATCAATTTAGAGTTCAAAACTAATAATTCAAACCCACCTATCACCGGCCCAATATAAATACAAATTAAAAATAAATTCACTTAAAACTATATGTTATGCAATTATTAATAATTTTTTTTCAGGGATAAAATTAGCCCATAATTTTTAATGCGATAAATGACTAAATGAGTCATGTCAATAGATATTAATTTTATCTTGCTCTGATTTGCTATTGTGTGGTTTAAGTTGACTTTGTTTTTGTAAAAATAATCCAAATAATCTGAGATGGATTAGGTTCATATTAGAATATTGCATGCTTTAGAGTAATTTGCATATTTAGACTAAGCATTTTATTTATTTTGAATTTTTGAGATAAAAAATACCAAAAACATAAATTTAGGACGTTAGATTTTCCTTGCACTAATTTAAATTACATATTTAATTATTTGCAATTTTAATTTCGAATTTTAAAAGAAAAAAAGAAAAAAAAAATAGAATCAGGGCATTCTTTACACATCATTACATATTAAGATAAAATAGCACGTAGTTTAATTCTAGATAATATTTTCTAATTTCTTATAAGTTTAAATGTTTTTGTTAGATAGATTGCATTTTAGGGTTATAGTAAGATTACCTAATTCCTAATACAAATTGAATAGAACATTAATCTAGCTAGATAATCCTTGCATTTTTCTAATTTTAAATATCATGGAAAATACAAAATTGCCTTAGAAATAATCAAGATATCATCACCATCAGTTGCCTCTCTCTTATTTTCTTCCCCAAATAGTTGGGCATGTATAATATATCGGGAGTCCACACCGATTGCTTTCTTTTCCTTGTTGCCCATTGAATATCTCGAATGGTCTTATGCAAATGCATAATGCAATTTTGATATTTTTTTATTAGGGGTTAAAGATTAATCCCTAATTTTCTATGCAATAAATAACTAATCGGATTGCCAAAATTTAGGTGTCAGCAGGTGATTATTAGCATTTTTAGATTTTATTTGAACTTTACTAGTTTCAAAGAAAATGTTTTTCACTTGCTATCCTGATTTTGATAAAGGTTCTCATGCAAGTTGATCTTAAAACAATCTTCTATATTGTATGTCTAAACTTCCCCGCATGTGCCGTTATTGACATATGTAGTATAGATTGGTTGGTAGTTTGCTTGCTAAGTTTTATACTCACTTTTGGTGGATAATTATTTTTCAAATTAGTAGACATGCCTCTACTATTTGTGCCCCCCATTACCCTCTATGATGCCTTGATAGATTTCGTGTGGCAGTAGATTGAGCTGCACAACCTCGACTTTCATGATACCACTTTTATTTGGGTCATCACAATACTGACAGTCAACGTTGGCCTCTCATTGGGCCCGGTGTTGATTGGGTTTGTTGTCGTCTACGCCTGGATCAGTGGGCATATGGTGGGACCACTCCCACTCCTGGACAATGATGGCGATAGAGATAGTTGGGTTGAGTTGGACGAGGGTTGGAGGATGAGGATAACATTTCTGGAAAGACCAGGCAGTGGGGTTTGGGATATGTAGGCAACCTTGTAGATAGACGGTATTGTTGTTGGAGTGACACAGTTAGTGAAATTTGGCACAATCCGAAGTATGAGCATTTTTGGTCGATCCCTATTGTACCCGACTTAGGTCGCCAAAAGTATATAAATAAAAAGGAAATGAAGTTGCCTAGTTTTATCTTCCTGCATGCATCTCTGAATTTCATATGTCTTAGGTTATTATTGGTCTAAATACACTTCCGCGTGCTTAAAAATTGGAAAGAATTGGAAAACCATGTTAGTCGTAATATTCCGGGCATCACATATAGATATCCAAATTCTAATCTAAAAAGAAAACAATCATTGACTACTTCACTTTTTTTTAACAACTAAAACCAAACATTAATTTAAAAAAGGATAGAAGCATTTATTATGTATTTAGACTAGTTCTCATGTGTGCATGCAACTTAATTCTAAATGGTACGGTAAATTTTATTTGTAATTCATTTAGCAAAAGATCATTTAGGATTAAGATGGGAACCATCATATACCTGAAAATATAGGTTGAAAGTGTACATAATGATGATAGCATTCCTAAATCATTCTAAATCATATTGGCAATTAAGAAAAATGAGACAGAAGGTTGTTATATATGCGGGAAAAAAGAAAAGAAAAAGAAAGTGGAAGGTTACTCAATGAATGATATTGCTTATAGCAAAATTAATTTTAGAAAGCAAAAAGTGTGGTCAATAGTGCTTTTGGCTTAAAAACGTTAACTTTGCATCACATCTGTAGCCGTGTCATCAACTCAATCCTCATGTTCACGTAGTGGAGGAGATAAGGTCAAGTTCATTTAAAATATGTACATGCATTATAGGCCATATATGTACTAGATTTTCACAAAGATCTACAAAATCGACGACAATAGACATTATACCTTTTGTAAATAGAGATGAATATGGATATAGATAAAAGATTTCATGAGTTAGATAAAGCAAATAGCTATGGTCGTAAATGAAATAATCAGATAATTGTTACTAATCTACCTTAGTTATTGAACTTGAATTTAAATCTTCCCCGTATCATCTTCATTCATAGTGCGTGATTAATTCCAATCTATGAACATTGTTGCCACTGGCAAAATGTGGGGTTACCACCATTCGTGCATTAAAATGCTGATATAGCAGGCCATCAATAAGTCTCAATTCCTGGAGAGAAAATTTACAACATCAAAGGAAATTAACAAATTTAATATCTTCCTATTGTTGTGTACGGGTATTGAATTTTTGCCTATTGCCAAAAAGAGATATTAGTAGTAAGTAATTTCTATGTGGTAATTTTCATCAAATAAGCATAATGGATGATGCTTGTCCTTAGGGAAAATTATCAAAAAAGTTATAACTTCTTACACTTTTACCAATTTAATCTAACCCTTTTAACTATACCAATTGAATCATTAATTTTTTCACATTTTATCTATTGAATTTATCCAATCACTTTTGGGCAGAAATTGATGATATGGATGCCAACCTTTTCTTTTTCATTTTTTTCTTTTCTTATCTTTTCCTTCTTTTCTTTTTTTTTTAGTGGCTAGCAAGGGTTGTGGAGAATTCTTAATAATATATATATATATATATATATTTAAAAAATTATATTTTTCATTTGCTTCTCTTTTTCTTCTTTACTTTTTATTTTATTGTGCTTGGCCACCCTTGCTGCCACGATAAAAAAAGAATATAAAAAGAAAAGGAGAAGAAAAGAAAAGGCCAATGTTTATATTAATGATTTCTGGCCAAAATTGGCCAAATGAATTCATGTGGCAAAAACTTGAAAAGGTTGAAAACTCAATTAATATAATTGAAAGATATATGATTGAATTGATAAAATTTTAATGGGTTGAAGACTTTATCGATGATTTTCCCCAACCTTATAATTTTTCGACAAATCGGATTAGGAGGGAAAATAAACACAATTTTTTTTTTTTTTTGGGTAATATTCATCAACATATCAACATCCTTCAAGTTTTTTTTTTTTTTTTTTTTTTTTTTTAATGGGGAGATTTTGGAAAGGTGCTGCTTTTAATAAACTCATTTTCTTCTTTGCCATAAATACCGTTATATTATTTTGAGTTTTTGGAAAGATAGACTACTTAGATATAAGTCCTATTAAAACCCCATAGACAAGTGATATAGTATATCTCAATATCCACTCTCACATGTAGACTGAACTGAGAGTGACACGTGAATTAACAAACTAGGAAATACAAATTCGTAATAAATATGGGGCAAAACCAGATATTGTATCACATGAAACAACATATTCGTGAAATTAAGCAAAACAATGCAGTTTTTATCTAAAACCATTTATATTAAATTACTCTCTATGACATGCAAGATGGTTCGGGATGATTATATAGCCACGTTAGCAATTTCAAGTGAGACTTGAGTGAGATGACTTGATTGCATTTTTACTTAAAGGTTCAATGTAAGGATTTAGGATTAAATTGAAATTCGTATAATAAGTCTAGAATTGAAATATCATTTAAAAGAAAATTGGCACTGAAATAATCTTTTAAAAAATTAGTTGGTCGTAAAATCACAGCAGTAGTGAAATTAAAATTTGATAAATAATGTTGTCAACCAAAAGCAAAAATTACAAAGCAAATATTCTTCTTTTGCCACCTTTTTTCTTTGCTTCGTTAAGACTCAACCAAAATCATGAAGCGAACACACACACCCTTGCATTCCGAATAATTTCATTTAAAATTGCAAAGATCAGGTTGCTTTCCTTAAAAAGAAAGCCAAAAAAGGAAGTGAGGAAAATTGTCTTCACCTCTCATCCTTAGCTTCTCTTTTGCTTCTTGTCTTATTTTCCTCTATCTTGAGATTAAATATTAAAGCTAGGAGTTTTGTAAAAATGTCTCAATTAAGGAAAATCAATCATTCAACAATGTCATTTGAAACATAAATTGTGCATCATCACAATCTGAAAATTGTTAGTACCAAGAAATAGATCACTTATGCCACAACTAGTCATCCATTTACGTGATTGGCCAAAACTGCATCATGATTATTTACAACAATGTCATGTTAAAATTCTTTGGTAAACTAAGTTGTCAAAATTATTAAAGTAGTCAATATAAAAAAACCATGACAAATGATTGTTCATAAAGATTGGGCACTGAGAGTTATGCTTTCCTTTAACTCTTCTAAAAACAAATGACGGATAAAACAAATTATAAATAAAAAAAGTGAATAAGAGGATTTATTAGAGGCGTGGAACATGATAAATTTGTATATCTATGTTGATAAATTGATAAGAAAAAAAGAGCGTGTAGAAATTATGCGATTAACTAAAACGTCACCAAACAATCATATATAAATTTACATGTTAATGAAATGTTACCTTAAACCCAAATTACATGCGGCGCAAAATTTAGAAAATAAAATAAAAAGCGAAAGTTCTTTTTTATACAAAAAAAAGATTAAAAAAAATACAAACAGAGGTTGCCAATTTCTGGTTTCTCCCCTTTTCACTTTCCCTCCTTCTCTCTCCTTCGATTTTCCGCTTTCCTGTTTCCGCCACCCCACCGCCAGCAGCTCCGCCTAAAACCCCGCCGGCGAGCGGCGGCGACGACTACGGACGACCCGGCGGCGCTCCGGCCGGCCCCGAGAGGCTCATCAGAATCGGTCGCCAAATCATCCCAAACCGAGCTCGCTACTGGGTCCGATCTTTTTTCGGCTTTTTCCTCCGAAAATCTCTCGACTTCCGCGCAAAACCGGCGGTCGTAGCCGGCGCGGGGGTCGAACTGCGGCGGCCTCGTCCCTCTAAGCTCCGGGCACCTTCAGTGTGAGTCCCTCTCCCGCCCCTGTAATCGTCCGACAATGATTATTGTATGTTTGGTGGTGTATGCTGGCCACTTGCATAAGCAGACTGATCTTCATTGTAAACGGTCGGTGGCACTGGGCTTGAATGTAAACGAGTATTTTAGTTAAGGAATTTAGTGGGTAACTTTCAAAAGTGGTGCTGAAATTGAAATTCACAGTAAAGATTAGTTTTTTCTTTTTCTCTTTTTTGGTTGTTGTATGTGTCGATATTAGGCCTTGTTTTTTGGGGATTCTGTTGATGTGATTATGTTTCTCTTTGGATTGTTTTATACAGTCAAGATGGATAGCGAGGGGATTTTGGTGACTTCTATGGAAGATGAGGGTGCGGTCGGTGTGGAGGTTGAAGATGGTCAGGCCACAGTAGGAGAACCCGTACTGACTGAAGAAGAAAAGCATGAAGAAGGGGAGGGGTTGCAGGAAGAGGAGGAGGAGGGGGGAGAAGAAGAAGAAGATGATGACGATTATGATGGCGATGGCGATGGCGATGGTGAGTATGTTTTCCAATTCGGAAGTGGAATGGACCCACTAGATTTCACGAAAGACGACGATTCTGGACTCCAACCTTACCAGCAATTTGAGCGCCTTGAGTATGAAGCATTGGCCAGAAGAAATGGAAAGGCCTGGATAGCTCTCAAATGTATGGAGATTTTCATTTTGTTTGGGCTGGATGTTACTGAGTTTTGCCATGATTTGTGCTTATGTTACTGACTGTCTTCCTTCTTGTGCAGTGTTTTGGAAAGATGTGCGAAGAAGGCTCGGGTGGAGGACAATCCTGGAGCGACCTTTGAGGAGATTATGGAAGCAATGAACTATGGTCCGCGTAGAAAATCAAAAAAGGTTGGGTTTATCACTGGAATTGACATTCAACTAGTGAAAATTTAAATCTAATTCATGTAAAAGCAAATGCACACTGGAGCTTATTTACATTTAGATGAAATGGGATCAATAATAGGTAGAAGAACTTTCAGTGAATTTTGAGAGTGGGGAGATATTATGCTAGCATCCAGTTGGTGCTTAATCTTTGGGGAGGTCCTATATGTGTAGTCTAACACCGATGCAATTGTGGTGTTTCTGATTATTGAGTTTATTGTTGTTTTTTTGGTGAAATAGGGATTGTGTGTTTTGACTTAGTCCATAATGGAATGTATCTTTGAGGAATTGCATATTGTATCTTGTTTTTTGAGGGACATGATAGATGGTATTATCATTATTGTAGTCAATATTGATATTCTTATGCTGGAATGGTTGCATTTGCCTCTAGTGGCTACTTCTCATATGGCTGCAACCAAATGATGTATCTTGCTGAAGCTCTATTAAGAATGTTCAACTACCCAGAGTTGAGGGCCATCCAGGCAATACTACTGTGGATAATAAAGAGATTGGTGTATGTAATTTGTTTTTATCGTCATGCAGACTAAGAAGAGGGGTAGGAGAAAAGGGTCAAGAAATAAGCTTAGTTCGGAAATCACGCAAATGCTCGGTGATGCAACTCTTCACTATGCCCGTGGTAATTATGATGAGGTAAGTTCTAGAGAGAATCCTTTTATTATCTGTTCATAAAATCCCATGAAGGTCATGGCATTTTACTATTGATCGGAGCAACTATCTTTTGATGGACATTTTGTAGGATTTTATGCAATAATCTGTTAAGGAAATATATCCAATTGTTCATGCCCTGTCTGCACGCGTGTTGAATTTGTTCATAAGTCTCTTTAGCTGCCAGGTTTTACAATAATATTACTAATCTTCTTTTCAAGCTTATTTGACTTCTGCAAGTCTCAAATTACAAAAGTACATTGAACTCTCTCCAGCTTTATTATAATTAATTCCTTTGATCTTTCTTAAAAGTTTGTGGGGAAAATTATGTCATGTCTCCTTTGGTTCTCTGTAAAGTTGAGTCAATTAGTCTTTTGGTCCTTTAACATAGAGTATGTCATCAGGTAACCATTTTTGAGATTACTGCTCGTATTTTATGTAAGCTAAAGTTGTTTACTGCTGGACCTTTTCTACATTCTATTTTTCATCTTTTGCATACATTATGTGGGTGAGGACATGTTCTATCTTTTGTAAGATGGTTGCAGCCTTATGGTTCAGCAGATTGATTTAATCAACATACTTATTTGGCTTGTTTTCTTTTTTCAAAATTTCAGGGCATATCAATATCGAGTCAAGTGGTCAGGCTAGCACCAAATTTGCCTGATCCATATGATACATTAGGAAGGATTTATGATGATCTTGGCAATGACAAAAAAGCAGTGGACTTTTACATGATTGCTGCACATCTTAAGCCGAAAGATTCTTCAATGTGGAAGCGTCTCTTCACCCGGTCCTTGTAAGCTTTTGGTCGTCCCTATTTTCATCAATTTATTGCATAGTAGGGCTTGTACCTGGTTAGTATACTTATGTATATGAGTACATCTGTTGAAGTTCTTTGCTGATGCTGGGATGGATACTTAGACTTAACTATATTTAGACTAACTAGGCGTTATGGGCAACATTTGAGTTTCCTTTCAAAACAAAGATAATATATTGATTTTTAAAATATCATTAAAATTTGGGGTAACTTTGCATGCTGGTATTTATAAGCTTTTGAAGATTTTGGGTGTCGAAAGCCCAAAAACAAAAAATAAGAGGTTGCCTATCTAGTGTTAAAACTAAAAACAATGCAATAAATTAAAGGCCAGCAAAAACGCAATTAATTATTGGAGTGGCAATCTTTCCAAGCTCGGGGATTCAAAAGGTTGGTAGGGGAATGGTTTACCTTAGAGGTAAGTAATGCGGTGGAAGGGGTGGTTAAAGTGAAGACAATGGTGTTGGCTTGACTAGTGCAGCCATTGGTGAGTATTGCGATTAAGCGAGCGATTGAACAATAATATAGACAGATAAGAAAATAAATTGGACACTAGATTTACGTGGTTCAGCTGTAAAGACTTACGTCCACGGGGAGAGTAGCAACGAATTTCATTATAAATCAAGCGATACAATGAGATTACACCCTCAAGTCACTCAAACACTCTCGGTGTTTCCCAAATCCCAATTACACCAAATACACTAATCTTTATTGGATTTAAATCACGAATAAGTTTTGCTGCACAAGAAACACGAAGACCTATTATCAAAAACCCAGCGCCTACGAACGTATAGAACACCCACGACATTCAAAGTAAACGGCGCTTCAATATGTGGCTTCGCTCTCAACACATACGTAGGGTTCTCTTTTCTTTTAAACCGACTTCACGCGCACGCCAAAAAAGGAAATCGTGTGCCCATGGTCAAATAGTTGACCTTAGCCCACCAACGTTGGATTCACGCGTACATGCAAAGAGCTTCCCCTTTCTATTTAGCCCACCAATATTGAGTGTGCGTGTGTGCCCAAAGTCAAACTTTTGACCTTGGGCCCACCACTTTAACAAATCTTCACGTGCAGGGCTTCTTCCTTCACTTCTTCTGCGTAGAGCTGCAGCGACGTCCCTCGAAGGAAAAGAGAAACTTCAGCGGCTTCACTCTAAAGGGAAAAATTCCTCCTTTTAATTATTTCCTCCTTTGTGCAGCTTTAAGGAGTCCAGCGAATCTCATTTTTCCAAACGCTTAAACTCGAGTCATAATTTAACAGTGAGAAGTCAATTGGATGAAAATATTGTCATTCAGAAAGGCTGAATATAATTTTTTCTTGGCATCAAATTTTGATGTATGTCTGAAAGTGCTTATGAGGTGATTTGATTTGACGCCTCATGTACCTAGTGACTTTGAGAACAATCGACCTCTGTTATCTATAAATCTGTGTGCCTTTAGGGTCTCTGTGGTAATTTTTTGCTTTAATTGTAGTGTTATTGATTTCCTGCTCTTCTGTACACAGAGAACAAGGAAACAATGGTCAGGCAAGGTATTGCCTCTCTAAAGCCATCACAGCAGACCCAAAAGATGTTTCTCTACTGTTTCACCAAGCATCACTGCATTCAAACCTTGGAGATTATCAAAAGGCTGCGGAGTTGTTTGAACAGATACAAAAGATATGTCCTGAGGATGTTGAAGCTCTCCAGACTGGGGCAAAGGTTTCTAACTTGTCTCGGATGAGACATTTTCTCATAAGATAGATTCTTGATTCATGTGCTTGGAAATAGACTCGTTAATTGTAATGAACCCTTGTTGGTTGTTAAAATAATAGGTATTTTAGTATCTATCTTTTGGGCTTGGATTTTGTTTGGTTAATTTGTATGGTTGTTTTTACTTTCCGGTGCTAATTTGATGGTTTATGTACTTTATGAAAGTCAGGCTTCCTGGGCTGTATTTACATGGTGATGGATGGTTAGTTTGTGCATTGGTGTGCATCTAGGGCATGCATCTTGTGCAGGTTGGAGTAGAAAACTTATATCTTGTTAATTCAAGGGCAATTGCTACTTTCTACTCGAGGGTGAGGATAGGTTGTATGTGTAAGGTTCTTTTCAAAATATCATGCAGAATTGCGTGAGTTGCCCATGAGTTGCACGATATGCAAGTCTGATGTTTGCAATAGTTGGTCCAGGATCTAAACTTTCCATCATTTCATTGAGGAGGTTAGTTTGTGGTGAAGACTAAACTCGAAAAGTTTTTGGTACAACCATCATATAAGGAAACTGTTTCTGGGATATATGTATGGTTCGATTAGAGTGGGGATCTAGTTTTCTGTACATTTTGCTTCACATTGTGCTGATTTCCTTTACTCATGAATTTAATACCAGATGTTATAACTGAAGAGGTCTCCTAGTAGGTTTTTCTCACACTATCTGGTTGTTTCTTGAAGCTTGGAGAAGCATTTGCAGTAGATATAGTCACTTGCTAGTGTTTCCCATGGGATGATAGTTTCTTGGTCAATGACCATCTTGTTTCGATCCATTGAGAGTCACTGCTGACGTTGATTCTTCTTCCTAGAAAGCATTCTATTTTCTTTAGACAAATATCTAGACGGTGTTTATGAACACTTTTGTTTAAGCTTTAATTTGGTCACCAAATAAGTCTTGACCAAATTGTTGATTTTTGAGCAAATTTATGGTGGGACAATGGCCATAGATTACAAGATGAAGTAAGCGTCAGATAGTGTCACTCCCTGTATGATTACAATTAGGATGAATAATTATTTATCAACTTTTGTTTATTTTATGCCTTCTATAAAATCTGTTATGGACAGGGTGTCTCGCTAATATTCTGTGAGGTTGTGCTTTTGGGGAACATTGTTCTTATGTAGACATATGTTTTTCTAGAAATGTAACAGTTTCTTACTTTACTTTTTCAGTTGTACCTTAGATGTGGCCAGCTTGAGCATGCTATCAGCATTTTGGTTGAATATGTAGACAGTTATCCATCTGAAGCTGATTTGAGCGTGGT
This sequence comes from Eucalyptus sideroxylon, assembly GCA_014182405.2. NCBI lineage: Eukaryota > Viridiplantae > Streptophyta > Magnoliopsida > Myrtales > Myrtaceae > Eucalyptus > Eucalyptus sideroxylon. The sequence goes on along the minus strand of CM024554.2, from coordinate 27,124,375 downwards.
TGATCTGCTAGCCAAGATATACATGGAAAATAATGCATATGATAAAGCTATTCAGCCTTTTCATTCTCACAGCCAGAAAAAGCCACTCCCTGCAAATTTGGTTGTGAAAGAAGGAATTTGTCATCTTCATCTCAGAAATTCAGAGAAGGCAGAGGTGCAATGGCTATTGCTTTTTTTGTTTTTTTTTTTTTGCTAATTTTTTTGTGTATCTTTTGGTAATCCTATTACAGTTGCAGGGTTTGCTATCTCTACAACAGATGCTCATTTCTTGCTTACATTAATGCCAAAGGCCTGTGTTGATCAAATGTTATCATTGTGCTTGTTCTAATATTGTGTCGTATATGATGTTCAAATATTTGAGTTCTCTCAGGCTTTGTCCGTTCCAAGGCCTTTTTGACTTGCGCTTCTACCATATAATTGAGTTATTATTGGAGCATGTTGATGCCGTTGTTTGCAGTATTCAAACATCCATGGACCTAATGGATTTAAATTTGGTCTGATATAAGCCTGATGAAGGGTGCTTAAAGATGATGGATTGGATACTGTCATTTTTGTACTTTGGAAATTGGCAGAAGAGGGGGGAAGGAAACGTGAGGGAGAAAGAGGAGAGAGGGAAGAAGAAGACAAAAAGAGGATGTCACGTTAATTGATGGAAATTGTACGGATGATCTGAATGGGAGATCGCTGTGATTTGCTCAAGGAATCTTACCACATAGGACCAAGCTCTTGACCATCAGTCGACCCCTTGATTCTTCAAGACAGTTGCTCTCATTCCCAGGAGAACAGCCCAAAAAAAAATATATATATATCTACCACTTGCCCTACTTCAACGCTAATAATATTTAAAGTCATCTTCGCAATCACCATGAAGCTCAGCCTTGTTTACTTTCATATTTGCAACGAGGCGAAAGATATATGTGTTTGTATGCGACTAAAAGAGATATAAGTTAGCTCTCTAAACCTCATCGAACAAGCATGTCCTCATCGTCGACCTCCATCATCAACCCAAGCCTTAGTGAGGAGCAATGGGTGAAGCACATCCAAGACGCCCTAAATCACAGGATCGATATTGAGACCCCGGTTTCCGTCCACTGCGTGCCTAACTTTATCAGCTCCGCAAAGCCGGAGGCCTACGTCCCGCACCATGTTGCGCTGGGACCATACCACCACCTCCGGCCACAGCTCTACCAGACAGAGCACCCAAAGAGCCCGGTGGGCACAGGCAGCGCTGAAGCTCCCGGCATTCGATCGGACGGCTGGTTTGCTCCAAGCGGAGGAGGCGAAGATTCGCGCAAGCTACCAGCTGCACCCGGAAGTCGGCACGGACACTCTGAAATAGATCATGACCATCGACAGCTTGTTCTTGCTCGACCTACTGTACAGATACAAGTCACCCACTATCGGAATCAAGGAAGACTCAATTTGGGATGATGACCCAGACTCCACCGTCAAAGACGTGATGATGGTGGAGAATCAAATTCCGACCTTTGTGCTGAGGAAAATAATGTTGCAGACCGAGAATTCGATGAACGAAGTGAGAGAAAATGAAGAAGATGAGTCCATAGATAGGAAGCTTGGGGAGATGTTGACGAGGTTCTGCGAAGGGATATCACCTCTCCGGCTAGAAATGTGCTTGCCGTCTGAAGCCATTCAGCGTAAGCATTTGCTCGATCTCCTTTACAATCTCATCTTCGGAACAACAGGCCCAGATGCAGCACAGACGAAGAAGAATGAGCTTAGAAGTTAGTTCTCATTCCCCATGCCATGCGTTAGATGATATGGCCTCTTTCCTCCTCCTTTTGTTGTATCCGAACATTAGAAAAGTGAATAAAAGTACCTTTTTTTTTATCAACACAAGCATCAAAAGTCACTAAGGCATGATACACTAAGGTAATGTACGGCATTATCGACACCTCCAAGGATTTGAAGTTGCTGAGGGAAGCGTCCATTGTCTTGAACCGCCTGAATAGCGACAACAAGGTCATGGAGCTCTTCAATGGGGTGTTCAACTCCATAGGCTCCAAAAGCACTGCGTCGGAGCTGGACGAGACGATTCGAGACGTCAACGAGTACTACAATAGCACTCGAAAGGTCAAGGCTTATAATCTCATGAGGAAGTACGTCTACTCTTCTTGGAAGTTTCTCACTCTGCTTGCCACCGTCGTCGTCGTGCTCATTTTGCTCATGGTTCTGCAAACATTTTGCTCTGTATTGAGTTGTCCTCGGTTATTCAACAAAGCATGAGCATCTGTATTGTTCATTGTGATATCCCGAAATTTGGCTCTATTTTGAAATATATGAAATGGTTATTTCATCGACGCACTTATGATCATTTTACTCTGAATTGATTACTCACGAGTCAACTAATCTATTGGGTGATGCCGTATAGGGTTAAAATGTGAAAGACTAGGAAATTCAATTAGGGATAAATTGTTTGACCATTAAGATTGACAAGGGTCAATACTACGATGTTTTAAATTAATTAACGAACGGATATAAATTGATTTAACGGAAGTACGTAGTTGGTTTGCAGGTGATTCTGCACGATTACAATATTCGTATTGAATAACAATGAACCAATTTTCTATTGATATTATATTTATGGTACGTAATTGAACTCCTGTGATTACATGACAACCGAATGTCGTCCATGATTTGAAGAGGCACAAATGTGGATTGAGAATTATCGACCACGGGTCAACCACGCGAGAACCCCTAAAAGCCATCTGATAATTTACACTCCCGTTCAACCGAGGTCAGTTTCGTTCAAATTGGTGCAATCGATCCTTCGTTCATTCAAAGTGGTTATAACTTGTTGAAGCAACACGTCGACAAGGCATGCGCATATGGTGGAATATCACACATATGGCAGCGAGGATGGTAATGGTAGGACGAATTCTTTTGTTTTATGGTGTTCTTTTTGCTTGTCTTGTTGGATTTATGAGTTAATGTCTCTTTTGTCTGACAAAATGCATATAAGTTGTGTCCACTATGGAATTCTAATTAGATATTACTGCTGTTGGGATCCTACATGCTGTGATGGTGGTCCTTGTTTTGCAATTTCTTAATACTCTATTTTTGTTTTTTTTTTTCTGGTTTATATTTTGTCATTGATAGTCAGAACTCACGGCCTGTCATGGAATTTAAAAGCCCACATAGATTCTCATAGGGAAAGTAGATAGACATTTAAAAAAAAAACTATAATTACTCTAATATCGGTTCTTTGATGGAAAGTATTTAGAGGAGGAAATTTGGTGGAAGCACATTGAGACAAAAACAATTTGAGTCTATGTGTGCATGAGTTTACAATCAGAGTACGGGGGCATCTTGTTTTAAATAATTTTTGTGCGCACTAGTTATTAGGAACTCGAGGTGTCTTGTTTTCAGTTTTTGTGCACTATAATGGACGTAACTGTTGTAAAATATTGCGTTATGAATATATAATAGAGAAAAGATTGAGAAGAGAAAGCAAGTGAACACTAGAAATAGTAGAGAAAGCAAGAGGAGAGTATTATTTTCTAGTATCTCACAGTTGTATTTCTGTTGTGATTCTATTGTACATCAAAACTAAATTCCTATTTATAGGATAACAAGAATGTATTTATCATTAATATCAATGTATTAAATGATACATATACTGGATAGGGAGATGAACGTTCATTGTATAGGCAGATGTACTTAGAATGTATGATACAAATATACCATAATAAGTACATTAGATAAGATAAATATAATGAATATTCATTTATGTATTTCATAATACTTCCCCTTGAATATTCATTGTATTTATTATGAATGTGTATCGAATAATACCGCATCATTAAAAACATTAGGCCGGAAAAATCTAGTGGGACAAAAACTGAACAAAAGGGAAAAAGAGTGCAAAGCACAAACTTTATGATTTCTCTCTTTTATTGATGCATTAATTGCCTCGTTAAAAAATTTAAACTGGCAAAATCCTGTGGGAAAAAACCGGACAAAAAAAAAAAAAGTGCAATGCATATATAGTCATTGCTGGGGCTAATTAATCTTGTATCTTGTGAACTCGCCATATATCAATGTTGCAATGTATAGTTCATAATATCTCCCCCTTAATTGAGCCACGTAGCCACTGCTGGGACTAATCAATATTGCATCTTGTGAACTTGCCGTATACCAATGCCATATACTAATTTCTCAAAAGTTGATGTTGGCAATGATTTGGTAAAACGATCTATAAGATTATTTATAGATCGGATATGTTTAACATCAAGTTGTCGACTTTCTTGGAATTCATGAGTATAGAAAAATTTCGGCGAGATATGCTTGGTCCTATCACCTTTGATATATCCTCCCCTAACTTGTGCAACATAAGCAACATTATCTTCATAAAATATAGTGGGAGAATTTGTAACTGGTTTTAAAGAACAAGAATTATGAATATGCATTATAATGGATCTTAATCAAACACACTCTCTTTCAGCTTCATATAAAGCAATAATCTCAGAGTGTTTAAAAGATGTAGCTACTAGCGATTGCTTCATAGAACGCCAAGAAATAATGGTGCCATTATAACAAAATAAATACCCGATTTGAGAGTGAGCCTTATGTGGATCAAATGTATATTCGGCATCAGCATATCTAACTAAACCAGAGTTAGTGAAATTCTTGGAATAATATAATCCAAAATCTATGGTTCCTTGGAGATATCGGAAAATATGTTTAACTCCATTCCAATGTATTCGAGTTGGCTCAAAACTAAAACGTGCCAATGAATTTACCGCAAAAGCGATATCTGGTCTTGTACATTATGCCAAGTACATCAAAGCCCTAATTGCATTGAGATATGGTACTTCAGGACCAAGTATCTGTTCATTTGATTTTCTAGGACGAAATTGGTTCTTTTGAGATCTAGAGACTTTACAACTATAGGGGTGCTCAATGGGTGAGTTTTGTCCATGTTGAAGCGTTTAAGTAATCTTTCAACGTACGCTAATTGATGGACGGTTATTCTATTTGCTTTATGCTCAAGCTCTAGACCAATACAAAGTTTGGTTTTACCCAAATCTTTAACTTCAAACTCCATTTTCAAATATTCAGCAGTTTCAGCTAACTCTTTTAGAGTTCCAATTAAATTTATATCGTCGACATAAACTGTTACAATAGCAAATTCAATTTCTAATTTCTTAATAAACATGCATGGACAAATAGGATCATTCTTATACATTTCCTTAATTAGGTACTTACTTAGGCATTGATACCACATGCGACTAGATTGCTTCAATCCATACAAGGATCTTTGCAATTTTATTGAGAATAAATTGTGGGGAGTGCATGCTTTAGGCATTTTGAATCCCTCAGGAATTTTCATATAAATATCAGAGTCTAATGAGCCATATAAATATGCCGTCACAATGTCTATAAGACGCATTTTCAATATTTCAAAGATTGTTAGATTAATGAGAAAACGAAATGTAATCATATCCATCACAGGTGAATATGTCTCATTATAATCAATCCCGAGTTTCTGGAAGAATCCTTGGGCAACGAGTCAGGCTTTATACCTGACAACCTCGTTTTTTTCTTTTCGTTTTAGGATAAATTTCCATTTATATCCAGTGGGCTTTACATTATTGGGGATACGAGTTACAGGTCCAAAAATCTCTCGTTTAGTTAGAGAAGCTAATTTAGTTTTAATTGCTTCCTCCCACTTTGGCTAATCTTGTATTTGACGACATTCAATAATAGATTGCGGCTCACAATCATCATCCAAAATTTTATGAGCAACTGAGAATGCAAAAGCATCATTAATGATGATTTCATTTCAATCCTAAATTTCATTACAATATGTAATGAAATTCTCGATATTCCCGAGGCTAGTGTTCCTTTCATAGGTTTGCCCCTTTTCAGGGGTAATAGGCTCTTTAGGAGCAAGCACAACGTCAGCCTATTCTGAAGCGGATTCCTGATTCTTTCCTCTTCGTTTTTGAGGAGCAGTATCTTTTGATCTTATCGATCTACCACGCTTCAAGTGCGGGGGATTTTGATCCATTTTAGCCTATCATTCGAGAACAGCTATCCTAGCTGGAGCATTTGTAGCTGGAATGTGAGACTTCCTTACCTTAGTAGCATCATTAAATGCGTCAGGAAGTCTATTGGCCATAGCCTATAAATGGATTATACGTTGTACTTTGTTTTCATATTCAAGAGTCATTGAGTCTAATTAAAATAAAATTTTCTCATTCCATGAGAAAACCTTAACTAGTTTTTGTTTTGTAATCGTGGAAGTTGTAGCTATCTCAATTGATGGAAACCTAGTCTCATTGAAATGACAATCTGCAAATCTGGCAATAAAAATATCACCAATAGTTGGTTCCAAAAACCTAATGATAGACGGTGAATTAAACCCAACATAAATGCCCAAATGGCATTGGGGAGCCATTTTCGTCCTTTTTGGCGATGCTACAAGCACATGTACTGCTATGTGAAATATCTGATTCATAACTAGTAACCATTTGAAGGGGTGTTGGAGAAATCTTTCCAGAATATTTTGAAGCTGACAAAACGTTTCTATCAGTCTAAGTCTGGATGTTCGGAGACTAACAGTTTAAAGTCTCAAGACTCAAGACTCAAGACTCAAGACTCAAGACTCAAGACTCAAGACTCAAGACTCAAGACTTAAGTCTATTCTCACTGACAGTCTTTCTAATCCAAGTGACGAAGGAAATCCAAAGCCGAGGTAAATGGTTAAGGATTCGATCCTATCCTCTGGAAAAGATTCTTTGGTTGGATAAATATTTCGGATTCTTTGATTCTCATCTAAGATCGATTGAAGATCCGATGGTTGACGAAATAATCTTGGAATGTTCTATTCTTGGAAACCAAGATCCCGATTGTATGGGCGAACATGATTGATGGGCTATCATCGATTCCTTAAATAGCTCGGATGATCTTCTTGATTGATTCCGTCCAACGGGTAGATTGGAGGAATTCCTTTGGTAAGTGCCAACGGCTATGATGGCATAAAAGAAGTATAAAAGGAAGACGTTCTAGTTGTTTTAAGTGTGTGATTAATAGAAAAATTCCAGTCCGAAGAACCTTGATTGTTAGTCGATACGGTTCGAGCGAAATTGAATACACAGAGTGTTTATATTTGGTGACACCTTGAGAGAGTGTGGTAGATCATCTACACCTAGAAATCAAGGAAGATCGACATTGTAACAGCTCTTTGATCATAGTGGAATCCAGCCAATTGGCTGTCAGTGCAGAAGAGTGGACGTAGGCTTGAATCAAGCCGAACCACTATAATCCGCGTGTTCAATTCTCTCTTTCCCTTACTCGGTCTTGCGATTGAATTTTTAACTGTTGCAAATCCTTTAACTGTTTAAATATTGTGCAATCTTCAAAGAAATTTTTTTATACCTATTCACCCCCCTCTAGGTTCTCGTACTAGCTATATCAATTGGTATCAGAGCTCGTGTTCTTACTTTATTTGAAGTGTTTTACTTCAGAGTAAAAGATCCATGGCTAGTATGCTAGCACCAGGGCTGGTGGAAGGGCAAAGCAATACCAGACCACCCTACTTTGATGGAAAAGATTACAACATCTGGAAAAACAAGATGAAAGCTTTTCTACGGTCAAAGGATCCTCTGGAATGGGATGTGGTGGAAAGAGGAATCACTCCTACTGCTGCATCAGTATCTGAAAGAGGGAAAGAAACTGTTGAAGCCAGCGGAATGTCTCAAGAAGAAATAAACAAGAGACAAGCACTCGATGCAAAAGCAATTTACTCTTTATATTGTGCTTTGTCACCAACTGAATATAACAGAATATCTTCTTGTGTTACAGCAAAAGAAGTCTGGGATAGATTACATATCACTTATGAAGGGACAGACCGAGTGAAGGAGACCAGAATTAACATTCTCCTTGGTCAATATGAAGCCTTCAAAATGAAACCAGGAGAATCTATAACTAACATGTTTAGCCGTTTTACAGATATTGTCAATGGTCTTGAGAACCAAGGACAAAAAATTTCTGATCCCATGAAGGTGAACAAGCTTCTGCGTGGACTCTCCAAGGATTGGAATCATATCAAGACTTCAATAAGAGAGACGCAAAGAATCATGCCATTATCTGTAGATGAGCTGATTGGAACTCTTCAGTCTTACGAAGTGGAACGAATTAATGAAGACGAAGATCCAAGAGGTAAGAAATCTATTGCACTAAAATCAAATGATGACTCTGATGATGCAGATTCTGAAGATGATATGGATGATGAGGAGCTCGCCCTCATGATAAGAAGATTTAGAAAACTGAATAGAAAAGGCAAAAGGTTCAACTCAAAGAAACAAAGTTTTCAGAGACAGCAGACCAAGTCTGTTGATGATGAGGAACCAAACAAAGATGTAGTTTGCTTCGAATGTAAGAAAAAGGGACACATCAGACCCAACTGTCCTCTTCTGAAGAAGAAAAGAGGAAAGCCTGAGAAGTCTCGAAAAGCTCTTAAAGCCGAAACCTGGAGCGATACAGAGTGTGAAGAAAGTGATGAGGAATATGCCAACCTATGTCTGATGGCGCAATCAGACTCGGACTGGATCGGACTCGGAGCCAGGAATTTGAGGTAAGTGATTATAAAATCCCTGTCAAAGTCTCTAAATACATTGATGAATTATGTTTTAGTCTTAAGACTTCTCTCAAAAAGATTTCCGAACTTAAAAAGGAAAACTCAGTTTTAAAACAAAAGGAAAACATTTTAGAAGAAAAAGTGAAAAGTTTAAACTTGAATGTTTCTACTCTTAAAGAGAATGAAGAAAAACTTTCAAAAGAAAATGCTTTCTTAAAAACTGATTTATCAAATATTTCAAAGAAATTTTCAATAGGGTCGGAAAAACTTGAAAAAGTTCTTTCAGGTCAAAGACCTTACTTTAATAAGTCTGGTCTAGGTATGACAGCGGAAACAATCCCCTTGATTGATTTTCCAAAAGTAAAAGAAAGAATTAAGAAAAGACCGTCAAAAGAGGCTTACAAAAGTCATTTCAAGAAAGTCTTTGTAAAGTCTCGTAGGTCGAAATGCTCTAAGATGTTCAAAGTGTAACAGTCAAGATCATTTTGAAAAAGACTGTCCTATGGTTTGGAAGCCTGTTAAGAGAGTATGGCCTAATGATGCTCATCCTACTAACACCAAAGGACCCAAGAAAATTTGGGTACCAAAGAAAGCTTGAGACTCTTTTTTTGAATGCGGGTCTCTGTCAAAAGAAGGTAAAGTGGTATCTTGACAGCGGATGCTCAAGACACATGACAGAGACTCAAATTGCTTCATAAAGCTTATTCAAGTAAATGGTGGAAAAGTTTCATTTGGAGGAAATAGCAAAGGAAGCATTGTGGGATTCGGAACTGTGAAAATTGGAAATCTCACAATAAGCAATGTCTCTCTAGTGGAAGGACTCAATTACAATCTTCTCAGCATTAGCCAATTGTGTGATACCGATTTCAAGATCTCCTTTCAAGAAGGCATATGTTCTGGAATTAGTAAAGATTCGACTCAGTCTTTCATGGGTCGAAGGCATGGAAACATCTACCTCCTTGATGTAAAACCAAATGAAGCACAATGCCTAATCTCAATTCAAGATGAAGCATTCTTATGGCACAGAAAGCTTGGCCACATCAACATGAAGCAATTAGCCAAAATCTCATCAAAGAAGCTTGTTCGAGGACTACCTAAAGTGCCATACCAAAAGTCGACTTATGCACTCCATGCATTCTCGGGAAAGCAGGTAAGAAATTCATTTAAGCCAATAAATCATGTCTCTACTAATCATGTACTACAGTTGCTTCATATGGATCTCTTCGGACCAACAAGAACCCGAGCATTGAAGGTAAGAAGTATTGTCTAGTAATTGTAGACGATTACTCTCGCTTTACTGGGTATATTTTCTTGCAAGTAAGTCGAAACTTTTTCGTACTTTGAGAAGTTTGCAAAAAAGGTTCAAAATGAAAAAGGATGTGCTATTTCAAGTATAAGAACAGATCATGGAAGTGAATTTGAAAATCAAGATTTTACGAAATTTTGTGATAAATCTGGTTTTAACCATATATTTTCCTCACCATATACTCAGAGCAAAATGGAGTTGTGGAAAGAAAGAATAGATCTCTTCAAGAAATGGCTAGAACACTTTTAATTGAAAGTAAAATCTCTTCACGATTTTGGGCTGAAGCTGTTTCAACAGCTTGCTATATCATAAATAGAGTCTTCCTAAGACCTATTCTAGAGAAAACCCCCTATGAATTGTTCAAAGGTAAGAAGCCTATTATTTCATACTTTCATGTGTTTGGTTGTAAATGCTTTATTTTGAAAAATGCAAATGATCGAGTTGGTAAGTTTGAAGAAAGATCAGATGAAGGCATCTTCCTTGGATATTCTACTTCAAGCAAAGCCTACAGAATCTACAACAAGAAAAGCCAGTCTGTGGAGGAATCAATGAATGTCAAATTCCAAGACTCAACGCAAGATGAATCCAGCCAGACTCAATATGAAGAGTCTGAACTCGCTCTAGACTTTCCAATGTCTTCAACTCAAGAAGCATCTAAGACTCAGGAAGTCCAACATCAAGATTCTCATGAAGATTCAAATAAAGAAAGAGATCATCAACCGGGCAAATCAACTAGTAACTGGAAGCACAAATCCAGTCATCCCAAAGATCTCATTATTGGCGAAATCAATGAAGGAATCCGCACCAGATCAAAAAGGCGTGAAGAATCTAGTGCTGTGGCTCTCATTTCTGAAATTGAACCAAAAAGCATAGAAGAAGCTTTATCTGATGAAAGTTGGATCGAAGCTATGCAAGAAGAACTCAGACAGTTCAACATTAATGATGTCTGGGAATTGACATCTAAACCAAAAGGTAAAACTGTTATTGGAGCCAAATGGGTATTCAGGAATAAGATGAATGAAGAAGGAAAAGTCGTACGAAACAAAGCAAGACTCGTGGCCAAAGGCTATACGCAAGAAGAAGGAATAGACTATGATGAGACTTACGCACCCAAGAGCAAGGTTAGAGGCTATTCGTCTATTACTTGCATTTGCTTGTTATAAAAATTTCAGGTTATTCCAAATGGACGTCAAAAGTGCATTCCTAAATGGATTTATCCATGAGGAAGTTTATGTGGAACAACCACCTGGGTTTGAAGACCCAAAGAAGCAGACTCGGTCTTGGTGAAAAAGGCCTGTATGGTTTAAAGCAAGCACCTCGAGCTTGGTACGACAGACTAAGTAAGTTTTTATTACAGAATGGTTTTGTCAAAGGTAAAGTAGATACTACTTTGTTTATCAAAAAGGAAAACAAAAGCTTTTTACTTGTTCAAATATATGTGGACGATATTATTTTTGGTTCACCTAATGAAAGTCTATGCAAGAAATTTTCTAAGTCTATGCGGGATGAGTTTGAAATGAGTATGATGGGAGAGTTAACATTCTTTCTTGGACTCCAAGTAAAACAAATGAAGGAAGGAACTTTCATTCATCAAGAAAAATATGCGAATGATCTTGTCAAAAGGTTTGGATTGGGAAAGTGCAAAAAGACCGACATACCAATGTCATGTTCTCGAAGATAGACAAGGATGAAGAAGGGAAGAAAGTAGATCAAAAGCTGTACAAGAGCATGATCGGTTCACTTCTTTATCTTACTGCTTCTAGACCTGATATTTTGTTGAGTGTTTGCATCTGTGCTAGGTTTCAATCAGATCCTAAAGAATCACATCTTATTGCCGTGAAACGTATTATCAAATACGTTGCCTCATCTTCAAGCATCGGTCTTTGGTATCCAAAGAGGGGAGACTTTAATCTTCTAGGATACTCAGATGCAGATCTGGCCGATTGTAGAGTCGATAGAAAGAGCACTTCCGGAACTTGTCAACTGCTTGGAAACGGGACGGTGTCTTGGTTCTCAAGGAAGCAAAGCACTCGTAGCTCTCTCAACGACGAAGCGAGTATGTAGCTCTTGGAAGCTGCTGTTCGCAAATTCTATGGATAAAACAACAGCTACAAGACTTTGGCATTGAAGACTCATGCACGAAATCAGATGTGACAACACCAGCGCGATCAATCTCACCAAAAATCCAATCCTTCATTCAAGAGCAAAGCATATTGAGATTCGACATCACTTCATTAGAGATCATATTCAAAATGGAGAAATCTCGATTCAATTTGTTGATTCAAAGAGTCAACTAGCGGATATATTCACAAAGCCTTTGGAGAAAAATCAATTCGACTTTATCCGTGCAAGACTCAACATTTTGAAGCTTGAAGAAGTTAAAGTCTAGAGACTCACCAACTCTAAACTCTGATCTCTCAGACTTTAAATCATGAGACTCAAACATTCATGACTAAAGACTGTAAGTTGCTATCTAAAAGGTACGAATTCTTATTTAGTTATTTTATCTCGAAAAGGTACGATCTTTCATTCAGATATAATTCGTGTGAAATTTGAAAACTTGTCTTTTTTAAGGAATTAATTTTGGCAGTTATTGATTTTGAAAAGAAGTGTTCGTACACTTTCCTTGTACCGATTAAACTTCTCTTTTCAAATCCGAGGTATATATATATACAGTTTTTCTTCGCCCAATTTTCAAAACCCTAAAAGGCACTCTCCTCCCGATATTGTTTCTACTTCTTGTTCGTCGTCGAGAAAGTGGTCATTTTTCTTGGGAAAAGCAAGTGAAGGAATCTTCCAATAGACAAAGAAAGATGTCGTTTTCGAGGAAATCATCAAGAATCGCAAGCAGGGGACCACAAAGAATGGAGAAGGGACCGACTCATTTCGATCTCACCGAGGAGGAAGACTTATCAAGTCAGCGACAAAGTCCGATTCGCTCTCATCCACGTCATTCAACACCTCCTGCCCCACAAGGTGCAAGTCAACATCTAGAAGATGAGATAATCGAGGAAGTCGACCCAGTAAGAGTTCAAAGACCCTCATTTATCTATAAGCTTTATCGTGCGTTGAAAAGCTCCGGTTCTTCATTAAAATATATAGATGACTTCCTTAAGGACAAAAATTATGGGAATGAGTATCTTTTTCTGCGGAAAATGGAGGAATTGGGAATTGCTCCGAAAGGAAGGGCAGAGGAGGCTCTTGCAAACATTCCTAGTGACCCTCGTTTGCCAGGACAAAATCTGATTGAAGGGAACGATGATGACAAAATGTTCCTTGAATTTAAACCTAGAATGGGTGTGGCAGCAAAGGTGAAAGGAAATCGGATGGATTTGTTTAAATCCAAGGATCAGGAAAAAGTGTATTTCAGGCTATTGAAAAGAGGGGTGATAAACCCTAGAAGTGTTGATTTTGACTTCCTGGACACCATCAACATGAACTTAAGAGAGAAGTTGAATTTGCTTCAACTTGAGAATTTTTGCTCTGACTCTACGGACGGGTATGCTCAACTGACCACTTATTTCTATTCAAATCTTAGCTTTTTGGATGCGAATAGAATTTCATTTAGTGTACGAGACCAAGTCTACGTGGTAGATGTGAATATATTGGCGGACATAGTTGGAGTTGAACGGGGACGCTATCTCCCAATCAAAGTCTCACCTGCTCGTACTACTCGGATCTTGTCAAAGATATGGACACGAGAGAAGAAAATTACCTACTCAAGGATGAAGGCCATCAACATCGTGCTTCATAAGATTGTGATCAACTGTCTCGAGACCAAAGTCTATGTCAAAGACTTCGTGTCTCTTTACAAGCAAAGTTGATGTACGTGATCAACTCGGGACGGAAGTTTTCTCTCCCGCACACTATTCTCTTCCATATGTACAGAGCAATGTCAAAAGACAAAGGACAATTGCCTTATCCTGGTGCAGTGACCAAGATCTTCAGACACATGAACATTGAACCGCCACATACATTTTGTGTTCGACCGTGTGATAAGATGGTGGTAGGGTTGAAAATGTTAATGAAGATGCGTCTGCAAGAACTCTCCAAGGCAATGGAGAAATTCAAAGTGAAATCTCCGAGTTCGATCCGCCTCAAAGAGAAAAGGAAAGGAGGCCATTGGTGCTCCATCGAAAAAGAAGAAAAGAACTCTCATCCTGGAGGATGAAGATGAAGATGAAGATGATGAAGATCCCACTATCCATCCACTGACAAGAACCAGACGTACTGTGTCTCAACCGACGAGAACTTCGGCGAACGAGAGAAGAAGAAGAACAGAGAGAGAAGGAGAAAGAAGTTGAAGAAGAAGGAGAAGGAGAAAAAGAAAAGTCTGCTGATGAATCTGGAGAGAAGGGAAATCAAGAGCATGATCATCATTCTTCCTCTTTCGATGTCTTAGAGACAGGGGGAGTTGACGAGCAAGAGAGGTATACACCTCATGCTGCTGTCAGTGAAGATCTAAGACAATCTCCAGAAGACCCGGAAGAAGTTCAGGTCTCTCAATTGCACGAGGAAGGTCACGATACGTCAGAACCAAATCTGCAAGACTTAACAGAAGCGCCATCGTCTGCATACACACCTTCTGAGAAAGCCAATGCTAGTACACAGACGGAAGATTCTGCAGATTTTCGTCGTATCATGGATATTCTTCTGGAAATGCGTGGCCAGATATATGCTCTGGACTGTGAAATCCAAGCCTTGAAGAATGCTGGACAAGCATCTTCGATCTCTCGGAGGATAAATTCAAAGACCTCGCTCTGCAACTTCAAACCAATGCTAAGGGAGAAGAGGTAGCTCAGGAGGGAAGACCTGAAGAAGCTCGAAGGAGTAGTCCAGTCCATTGGGGATTTCCGGATCGTGCGCATTCCCAAGTGGACATGACTCCTTTCTCACCCTTTTTAATGCTGACAAAAAGGGGAGAACCAATTTGAACCAACATACCAATTTGAACCAACATTTTTTTTAACTTTTGTGATTATGGTTATGTTTGAGTATGACTTGAGAACTTGAACTTGAGTTTGAATTTGACTGAATTGGCTGTGGATTGTGATGCTTGACTGGTTGCATTTATTTCAAGTGTTGTTATATGGTGTTACTCATGAAAGACTAACCAATTTTCTGTGGATGCAGAGTCTGGTTGTTTTATTAATCTTTATGAGTTAGCCATATTGCTTGAGAAATGTTTTTGCAGGTCAAAGTTGTTCAAATCTACAAGAAAGTTTTGTCACCATCAAAAAGGGGGAGATTGTTGGAGAAATCTTTCCAGAATATTTTGAAGCGACAAAACGTTTCTATCGATCTAAGTCTGGATGTTCGGAGACTGACAGTTTAAAGTCTCAAGACTCAAGACTCAAGACTCAAGACTCAAGACTCAAGACTTAAGACTCAAGACTCAAGACTTAAGACTCAAGACTCAAGACTTAAGTCTATTCTCACTGACAGTCTTTCTAATCCAAGTGATGAAGGAAATCCAAAGCCGAGGTAAATGGTTAAGGATTCGATCCTATCCTCTGGAAAAGATTCTTTGGTTGGATAAATATTTCGGATTCTTTGATTCTCATCTAAGATCGATTGAAGATCCGATGGTTGACGAAATAATCTTGGAATGTTCTATTCTTGGAAACCAAGATCCTGATTGTATGGGCGAACATGATTGATGGGCTATCATCAGATTCCTTAAATAGCTCGGATGATCTTCTTGATTGATTCCGTCCAACGGGTAGATTGGAGGAATTTCTTTGGTAAGTGCCAACGGCTATGATGGCATAAAGGAATATAAAAGGAAGACGTTCTAGTTGTTTTAAGTGTGTGATTGATAGAAAAATTCCAGAGTCTGAAGAACCTTGATTGTTAGTCGATACAGTTCGAGCGAAATTGAATACACAAAGAGTGTTTATATTTGGTGACACCTTGAGAGAGTGTGGTAGATCATCTACACCTAGAAATCAAGGAAGATCGACATTGTAACAGCTCTTTGATCATAGTGGAATCCAGCCAATTGGCTGTCAGTGCAGAAGAGTGGACGTAGGCTTGAATCAAGCCGAACCACTATAATCCGCGTGTTCAATTCTCTCTTTCCCTTACTCAGTCTTGCGATTGAATTTTTAACTGTTGCAAATCCTTTAACTGTTTAAATATTGTGCAATCTTCAAAGAAATTTTTTTTATACCTATTCACTCCCCCTCTAGGTTCTCGTACTAGCTATATCAAGGGGAGATTGTAAAAGACTAGCAATGGGGCATAATCTTATTAGAGCTGCCACATGCAAAACTGCATGACCCCATGCTGTATCGTTGAGATTCGTTCTCAATAATAGAGTACGGGTAATGATTTGGATACGTTTAATCAATGATTTTGCCAATCCATTTTGAGTATAAACATATACAACCGAGTGCTTAAGCTCGATTCCGAGCGGAGCACAATATGTATCAAAACTCTTTGATGTAAATTTACCAGCATTATCCATTTTATGCTCTTAATTGGATAATTAGGGAATTGCACCCAGAGTTTTATAATCTGTGCAAGTAAACGTGCAAATGCGACATTGCGCGTAGATAATAGGTAAACATGGGACCATCTACAAGATGCGTCTACTAATACCATAAAATATCAAAATGGTCCACTTGGTGGTTGTATTGGTCCACAAATATCACCATGAATTCTTTGCAAGAATAAAGAATATTCAAGATTAACATTTGTTATAGAATGTTTGATAACGAGCTTTCCCTATGAGCAAGTCTCACAATTATAATCTTTGGACAACAATACGTTTATATCCTTTAAATGACGTCATTTTGTATTTTGAATTATCTTACGTATCATTGAAGTGCCAGAATGACCAAGGTAACCATGCCACAATCCAAACTAATCAGGACTTACCAATCTCCAGGATGTGGTGGCATAGGTTTCAACAGCTTTAATCATGACACAATACAAACCCATAAAAGAAACTTCTAGCTTCTCATGGATGGTCTTCAAGCCCATCTTATAAGAGAAAATGCCAATATATTCCTTATTTTGCTCATAAATAGTCTCAATATGGTACCCATTACGGCGTACATTTTTGAAATTGAGCAGATTCTTTTTTGATCTAATGCTCAAAAACGTATTCTTAATATGTAGGATTGTGCCATTTGTCAAAATAATTGTGGCATTCCCAAAACCATCAATAATCGGAATATGACCTGATATTGTATGGATTTGTGCTTTACACAATGTCGTACTCAAGAAAAAGTGTTTATTACAAAATATAATATGTGTTGTTGCACTATTAAGCAAACAAACATCTTCATTTTTCTTTTTACCAAAAAAAAAACATATTCCTTTTTCTCCGTATTTTCCATTTGCATTTATATTGACAATTTCATGTGTCAAGTATTATAAAAGTTGTATATTAGTTATATAGTCGAATAAATTTCAAAAATAAATATTATGTAAGATTCATAAGCATTTCATAACCATATTAAAGAACAATAAAAAGTAATACATTTAAAGCGAAATAACATAAAATTCGAAGTTCAAATTATCATCCACCACTCTGATCTCTCATAAAAGTAATAAGAGGTTCCCAAAGAAATTAGAGACATTCAAGGATGCATTTGCTACTTCAGGAGCAAGAGGAGTCCCACCAATAGAGATATTGTTAGCCTCAACGGTGGTTATGGAAGTAGAATTGATTTCAATGACATGAGATTCACCACGCTTGCCCGTATTTTTTAAAGATGCCCGTTATAGATCAACAAAATGTTTTGATGTACGATAAGTACGTAATTAGTGCACAGTCATACCATAGCGATGACAAATACTTTCATTAATCACCTTCTTTGGCTTCTTATTTTTGCTATGATTCAGGCCAAAGTTTGATTTTTTAAGGCGGTTAAATTTCTTGCCATCCCTTCTAGGATTATGTTTTTGCTTGCTTTTATAATCCTTAAAATGGCCAGTATTTTTTTTTTCAAAGTTAGCATGTGCTTTAGGCAATGCTTTTGAGCCAGCAAGTCTAAGATCATGATTTTTTTGCAGTAATTCCTTGGTTTGCTTGGCAGTAAGAAGTACATAAATTAATCCAGAGTATGTGGCAAACTGATGTTACTAGTATTGCTATTGCAATACAATATTTGAAGCATGGAAGGTGGAAAAAATTTTCTCTAACAATTCCGCATCAGCAATATCAAATAAAGTGGAATTATAATCAGACATTGATTTAAAATCTTGTAGTATGAGATTTTGCCAGTCATATTATGCTTGAAGGAGGATAACAGTTTTTGTATGATCATACTTATCCTTTAACCTCCTCCACAAGATATGAGGGTCTCGAACGGATAAATATTGAGTCTGCAAGCTCTCAAGCAAATGACGGTGAATAAAAATCAGCGCATTTGCTTTATCCTTTTCATTTGAGATTCCATCCTAGCGAGACCTTGCCCTTGGAGGTGCATTTTTATGTCAAGGCACCAAGATAGATAATTCTTTCTACTAACTTCCAAGATGTGGAATTTTGGCTTTTCAATATTTGCCATAATCCTTGCAAAAATAAATCCTTATAAATTAAAGGATTTACAAATATCCACCGCCACTTTAGGAGCATAAGGATACTTTTAGATTTGAAATTTGGCTTCAGGCCAAGAAAAATAAAAATGAAGAATTAATAGAAGATGAAGTATAAGTTGATTAATAAAAAAAATACCCACATTGCAAAAATTACTTACTCAGTCGGTAGATCTTCATGCTGATAACGTGTAGTAAAATATTGCGTTGTGAATATATAATAGAGAAGAGATTGAGAAGAGAAAGCAAGTGAACACCAGCAATAGTAGAAAAAGCAAGAGGAGAGAGTATTATTTCTAGTATCTCACTGTTGTATTTTTGTTGTGATTATATTGTACATCAAAATTAAACCCCTATTTATAGGAGAACAAAAATGTACTTATCATTAATATCAATGTATCGAATGATACATGTATTGGATAGGGAGATAAACGTTTATTGTATAATGAGATGTACTTAGAATGTATGATACAAATGTACCATAATAAGTACATTAGATAAGATGAATATAATGAATGTTCATTCATGTATTTCATAACAGTAATTTCTAAAGTAGCAATTTGGTAGATTACTCGTTAGAAGTTCTTCTTCCCAAGTTGTTAATATGAAGACTATTTAATCTTTGTGTCAAGATGCATCGTAGATCCTGATAGTTATCATTCCACAATTACTTAGTAAATTTTCAATTAAGTCTTCTTGATATGATTGTGTTTTCAGCCTTGTTTGTTGAACAAGAAAGAGAGAATCTAGACAAAAGTTAAGTCAACCAAACTTAGTAGTTGTTTCCATAATTTTCAAGCCAATAACATATGAGCCTAAGAAATGCTTTGAATGTATTCAACTTTCTTTTCTTTATGGTATATATATCTAAGTTTGGTTCTCGGGCCACCATGGTTGGCTTGCCTAAGGAGAAAGTTATGGCAACGTCGAAAACATTTTAACTCCATAATACATAATATTTTGACAAACGGTATCCAATAAAAGTGTGGTATATAGTCAGTAGTGTGCCTAGTTTTCTTTCGTTACTCAATGCATGGTACAATTTTATTGCAATTGTTTACTATTTTTGTTTTTTTTTTCCAGTGTACGTTTTGCATGGAAATATATTAACTTTTTTTTTACTTTATTTTGCACTAGTTGAGGGATGTAAGAACTAAACTATTCAATATATTATGGTGGGTATGATGGCGTTGCTAGAGAAGGTGGGTTCGCCTTTGTTGATCTTGATGAGTTATACATAAGAAATGTAAGTTGTGCTGACGGTGATGGTTCAATAGAGAGGGATATGGAGGTTGGAGACATTAGTTAGTATGTAGATATGTTACCTAACAATGAAGATTTCTTGAATATGAATGACGAAAATGAGTATACACATCCTGAATTTAATGTTGATGTTGATATGGAAAATCCTGTCTTCAAGTTAGGAATGTTCTTTAGTAATGTTGAGGAGTTTAGAAAGGCCATTAGGAACCATGCCATAAAAAAATGGGAGAAAGGTGAGGTTTGTTAAGAATACACCTAATAAATTGAGGGCAATGTGTTATGATGGTTGTGATTGGCTTATATATACTTCCAAATTGCAAAATGAACATACTTTACAAGTCAAAACCTTTAACCCCATACATACATGTAATAGAGCTCTCCATGTTTCTCAAATAAACACTAAATGGTTAGCAAACAAGTAACATGACAGGTTGAGAAACAATCCTACATGGCCAAGTGTTTCAATGAAAAAACAATAGAGTCTGAGAATGTTTTAAAGTTGTCGAGGACAATGGCTTATAGAGCTATGGCAATGGCAATGAGTATGATCACTGGGAATGAGGAAGAGCAGTTTCGGATGCTCGGAGCTATTGTCAAGAACTTCTTGATGCCAACCTAGGATTCACATGTATAATCAAAACCGAGTAATATCAAGACCAATGCAAGTTTAAGGCAGTCTATATTTGTCTAGATGCATTAAGGAGGGGCTTTGTAGAAAGATGTAGGCGTTTTGTGAGTTTTGATGGTTGTCATTTGTCATCAGGCTACAAGGGTATACTTCTAGCAACGGTGGTCATAGATGGCAACAATCAAATGTATCCCTTTGCATGGGCAATTGTCAGACAAGAAACATATAAGACACAACATTGGTTTATTAGTTTGATTGCTGAAAACTTGGGGATTACCAACCCTGAAAATTCAAAGTACTGGACTTTCTTATGTGACAAACAAAAGGGATTGGTGCAAGCATTATCAAATCTAATGTCTGAAGTAGAACATAGACTTTGCTTAAGGCATCTTTATGAAAACTTCAAGCTATATCACAAAGGAGTAGAACTTAAAAAGCTCATTTGGAAGGTTGCCATGGCGACTAGGGTATGTGAGTTTGACTTGGCAATGGAAGAGCTAAATGCAATAATAAGAAAGCTTATGAATGGTTGTCTCAAAGGCCTCCGGTGCAATGGAGCAAGTCCTACTTCAGGACAAGCTCAAAATGTGATATTTCCTTGAACAATTGGTGTGAAAGTTTCAACAAGAGCATCATTGATGCAGGGGACAAACCTATCATCACAATGCTTGAAGCTATAAGAGTGCAACTCATGGAAATAATTCATAAGCAAATAGAAGAGATGGCTAAGTACATTGGTGTGATATGTCCTAATATCCAAAAGATATTAGATCTTCAAAAACAATTTCAGCATCATGGATTCCTAGCTGGAATAGGGAGGATGAATTTGAATTGAGTAGCCCATATGGTGACAATAGAGTTGTTAATATTAGACATAGATCTTGTAGTTGTAGAAGATGGGACATTAGCGGAATCCCTTGCTGTCATGCTGTGGCAGCTCTTATATACATGAGAGAAGAGCTTGAAAAATGGGTTCACACAAGTTTTAGTAAGGAAACATTCATGCAAACTTATAGCTATGTTGTGCACGTTGTAGATTCTATGGATACATGGCCTGCTAGAGAGCCATTACTCTCACGAGATGTGCCTAAGCAAGTTGGCAGAAAGAATAAACAAAGAACAAAATCAGTGAATAAAACAACATATAAAAATTTGAAGACAATAAAGAAGGAAGTTGTGCAAGAGCCCGAGGGAACAAAGTTGAAGAGACAAAATACTATAATCAGTTGTGGAAAATGTGGCGGCATAGGCCATAATAGGTATCATTGCAATAATCCATCAATAGTATCGATGGCAGCAGCACCAACAACAGTCACATCAGCATCTTCAACCCCTTTAGCCCCATCATAATCACAACCTGAGATGGTTGAATTTTTTGCTTCAACTTTTGGTAACATCTCAAGCTTGTCAACATCTATAGGAAGGAAAAAGATGCAGGTACCCATTTGCCCTTGACTTTGTCCTAGAAGTGTTCTTATTTGCACTTTACTTCTTTTGACTAATTAATTAATTTTTTGATTCAATCATAGGTAAAGAGGAGAATGTAAGGATCTCAACTTGAAAGTGGTGGAAGACGAGCAATTTTTTTGGAGAAACGCAAGACCAACAACACAATTTCTCTTCTTGTTAGTTGGTGTGGATGGGTCTATTTTGGTCTATTAGGGAGCATTTTAAAGTATAAATATGTATAGGTCTACTTCGTTAGGAAGATTTCTTTTGTGGGATATTTCTTTTTTCCATCATACTGGCCGTGTTTCGTGGTCTTCAAGGAGGACCACACATCTTGTAGTCTCGTGGTTGATGTATCTAAGTTTTATGTTCTTGATATCTATGATGCTTTTACCCTTTGTTGAATATCTATCAATTTGATAGAATTATGGAATCTATTGATATCATTTGACTCCATTTAGCGCGCTAGAAGCACAACTTCCTTGTTGCTTGAACTTTGGCTAAACTAGGTTCCCAAACTCAAATTGAAGTAATGCCCCCGGTTACATTTTTCCAAGTTAGAAATACCATTATGTTCTTAAAGAATAAGTTGAAGCTCATCAGTCCATGGACGTGAGTTTCTCTACCCATTAAACTTGATCTATCAATGGCCATTTAGACATCACGTCCAAACGCTTTAGATAGCATAATTTTGTACCTTTTTCATTTTTTCTACATCCCTTGCATCATGTATGAAATCAAAGCCTTGCATGATAATCATTTAATTGTAGAAGATAGACTATGTCACTAGACTGGGCTGTTTCGGGGAATCTTTTGATATTAATGCTTCATCAACTTATTATATAAGACTCATTAGCAGAAATAAACTTCTCTGTCCATTGAAGCCCAAGGAAATGTAGGTGTATAACTTGAGTTTCTCAGTTAACATGTTCTCATGGTGCGATAAAGAAAGAGAGAATTTCAAATTTCCATCTTTACAGTATCCTTTTTTGTTTCAGATAGAGAGATCACGATACAAACTTTCTTGACATCGAAATTTGTATCTGCAAGAGCACTTCTACATCATAATTAATTTTGTACCACACTAATCCATGATTTGTCCCTAAGCTCTTGTACTTCATTGCTATTTTCTCGAACTCGATTGTAGGAAATTGTTTTGCATACTCCTCGACATCGTGGCGAAGTTTAGGACCCGATTGTAGCAATCTCTAATTGAAAGTGAGGGGAAGACTGCATTGTGGCCAGGAAGTCCTTCAACTTTGTTCTTGCTAGACAAAGTTTTTTAACATCGAATAAAGAAAGCGTGAACAAAAAAGAGGAAGCAGTAGAGAAAAAAACATTAAGCATGCTTGAATGCATGAGGTGATTTGAACCATCTATAATTGGCAAAGAAAAAAATGAATTTGGTAGGACCATTCACGACCTTGATTTTCACTACCCAACTAACGACAACATCAAAGAACTGAGCTACTTCCAAAAAGTCCTCTTCAACAAGAAAGCAACAAGATGGACAAATTCATAAGTAACCAACATAAAATCCCTGAACCTGAAAGCACAATCTAGTCCATAAGAAGCCTCTACCATTAGGAGCCATGGCAGATTCATCTCCTACAACACAACAATATGAATAGATTCCGTCACCTTTTCAACTCTGGAACCATCAATTCCTTGTAGAGATTCGAAAGCAAAAAAGAGGTATAAATTGATTCCTATTTTTGATGGGTAAATGGTAGTACAATTAAAGTGCCTACATTACCTACGAGTAAAGGGTAGATGAACTATAATATTTGTGTAAGTTCTTCAAGGTATATCTAGCAAACTTGTAGAAAGGAGAGAATGTGGAGTTTTTGCATTACCTTTTTCTTCAAGTTCACTAAAACCGAATGATTTTTAGTCCCCCCAGAAACAAGTTCAATAAAAAAAGGAAACAGAGGTAAGAAAGTAATACAGAGTATTCTACAAACATTTCAATCTCGAGCATAATTCGAATCCACTTCCATAGACCCAACCAAGAGACAGAGGACATCTCCATCTCGAGTACCCACATCTTAGGCACAATTCGAATCCACTTCCACGGACCCAACCAAGAGACAAAGAACATCTCCATCTCGAGTACCCACATCTCGGGCGCAATTCGAATCCCCTTCCACAGATCCAACCATGAGACAAAGAACATCTCCATCTCGAGTACCCACATCTCGGGCACAATTTGAATCCACTTCCACGACCCAATTGAGAGAGAGAGAGAGAGAGAGAGAGAGAGAGAGAGAGAGAGGAGGGAGGGAGGGAGGGAGGGAGGGGGAAACGTACCTTTGGAACTCAGGGAGCCAGGGATCTTGCTCCATTAATAGAGAATTTGGATTCTTCAAATGAGAGTGGACAAAGAACGTAAAAGATGAAGAGTAGAAGAAGAAGAACGTAAGAGTTTGGAGGTTTTGTTTTTGGGGTTTGTTAATTTCTATCTATATTTTTTTGGGACAAAATTGTCCATATTCCAGCCATCGGAAATGTCACATGCTTGCTGACCGGTGGGTTTAGGTCCTTATTTGAGACTTGTTAGCCATTTCGGATCCTTATTTGAAACAACGATCATTTTGTGTCTTATTTGAGAAAATAGACTTACTTTGGGTCCTTATTTGAAATTTTCCCTCCGAATAATTTCCTTTAAAATTGCAAAGATCTAGTTGCTTTCCTTTAAAAGAAAGCCAAAAAAGGAAGTGAGGAAAAGGGGAAAATTCTAAATAAGGACTTGAAGTGAATATATTTTCTCAAATAATGACCCAAAGTGAACTTTGTGTTATATAAGGACTCGAAGTGGACCCATTGTTTTAAATAAGAACTTGAAGTGAATTTTGCGTCAAATAAGGACCCAAAGTGATCGAGTTAATCTTTATTGAGGACCTTAGCTCGCCGGCAAACATTTTCCGGCAATTAAAATAGGGGCAATTTTGTCAGAAATTTGTGATTGGAATAAAAAAAGGGAAAATTCTATATTAATTAAGTTTAGTCATTCATTTAGATGTTTACGTTTTCTTCTTTCTTCTTCCCCTACTCTTTGCCTTGCTCAACCGGCGGAGAATTTGGGTCTCCACAAATAAAGAAAGAAGCATCTGGTTTTCTTCTTGTTTTTGAATTTGTGCCTCGACCAGCAGAGAATTTGGTCTTCGACTTTGCGGAGGATGGGTACAAGGAATTGGGAGAACTTCAGTCTTTGACTTAGCGGAGGATGGGTACAAGGAATAGGGAGACCGTAGAAAACCTAGGGATTTTATTTTTCTATTTTACGATTTGTTAATTTTCCCTATATTCTTTTGGGATAAAATTGCCCAAACTCCAGTCATCGAAAATGTCACATGTTTGATAGCTAGTGAATATTTGGCTGACCAGCAAGCTTAGGTTCTTATTTGAAATTGATTCAACCACTTCGAGTCCTAATTATGAATTTTCCCAAAATCGATTGATGGGCTTTTGTACATTATTTAAGTAATTTACATATACAAAAAAGAAATCAAAATGCAAGATTCACCTTTATTTATTATTATTGTCCCTTTTTCCATTTGTTTTTAATATGGAGAAAGGAAAGAAATATTGACATTTATTACTTTGCATAAATGTGGTATTTTTTATTTATTTATAAAAGAACAGTTTGGTATTAAAAAAAAAAGAAGAAGAAGGGAAATTGGTCAATTTTCAAATAGTTAGGGACTAAATAGAACATTAGATGAAAGTTCATTGACCAAATTGAGCAAATTGAAAGCTTAGTGATGAAATTGAACATTAGATGAAAGTTCAAAAACCAAATTGAGCAAATCGAAAGCTCAGTGATGAAATTGAACATTAGATGAAAGTTCATGGACCAAATTGAGCCAATCAAAAGCTCATGGATGAAATTGAACATTAGATGAAAGTTCATGGACCATTTGTGACATTTTCCCTAAATCAAAGAACCATCTTTCAATCTTCTCAAGTAAACACAACTATCCATCTTACTTTTCGAATAGTCTTGACTAGCCATGAAAGCATTTAAAAGCTTATACAATTGCCTAGGAGATTATTTCAGCCCATACAAAGATTTCTTTAACAAATAAACATGATCTTCCTTGCCAAAATAGCAAATCTCTCTAATTACCTCATGTAAATTTGCTCCTTCAACTCACCATGAAGAAACATAGTTTTCACATCTAGTTAGTCTAACTCGAGATCTTGCACAGCAACTAAAGCAAGAAAAATACAAATAGAAGTATGTTTTACCATAGGAGAGAACACATTGTTATAGTTAATGCCCTCACTCTATGTATATCTTTTGCCACAAGTCTCGCCTTATACCCTGTTGCCTCGACATTGGGAATGCCCTCCTTCCGTTTAAAAACCTATGTACTTTCAACAATATTTTAGTTCTTTGGTACTTTGACCAACTCTCATATCTAATTTTGATGAGTGATTATTCTATCTCTACGCCCATAGCCCCTAGCTACTGCGACAACTCACTCCTAACCATCATATCAAAGTAAGACAAATGCTCATCTATCTTCACCTTGTCACCTATAGTCAATGCATAAGTAATATCTGTATAACCATGACATAGTGATGATTTAATTTTTCTTCTCTGTTTGTCTGCAGCTATAATGTGCTACAACTGTGCTGATTGGTCACTATCACAAACTTTAGGAATTACAACATTATCTGTAATCTCAACTTTTGTTACTTTAAGGTCTTCGAAATCTTCACCTGAAGCTCTACCTCACTAATGACACCATGATCTGTCTACTCTAGTTTTGTTACAAGACTCCTTTGTTGAAGTATTGCAGTCTTGTTTAAGATTACGTCTTTGTTGATTAAAAACCAAGTGATCTAGGATCAATGCACCATAGCCAGTAGCATTTCACTCATGTGCATAACTCAAAAATATCACTCGCATGAGCATACTTACGATATTCAAATATATGTAATCTAAAATAATCAATAGGTTTCTATCATGACCTACCCGTTGAGGGGAGATAATAGGTTTAGGGGTATTGCCTAAAGGATGAACCTAAAGCCCATGATTAGGTATGGACTCTCCCAAACTCATACCTCGCTCGACATTGGGGTATTTTTAAGAATTTTGCAATAAGGAGCCATCATTAGTCTATTGAGGTCGGTTAGAAACCAAGTGAGGCATGTGAGTGTAACTCAATTCCTACACAACTGGATAATCTAGGATCAAGGATTTGATTACACTAATTAACCAATTAGTGCCCTTTCGGTACCTAATCTTGTTCATTAAAAAAAAAGATTTTTGTTAAACAATTTGGGTTAATTTTATACCAATCCGCTAACATGTGAAGTGATTATGTTGGTACACAATCATTAAAATAATAGTTAGCAGCCAAGGTAAACGTTTAAATAAATTGCATTGAAGAGCAAGTATTTAACATTAAGGAAAAGATAAATGTTAATCTTAATTGGACTAAAGGGGTCAAATCAGCACAAGCATGCAAACAAGAGTAATTGTCTTTGAAGACCATTGAAACTTTAATGTAGAGCGCTAAGGGCTTACTCAATTTTTTAGCATACTTTTGAGTTAAGAAACTTCCATTTTGTAAGAAAATAGCTCGGAAAGTTTGTTTATAAAATTTTTCAAATGAAATTCTGAATTTTCTGTTATTTTTTTAATTTTTGATTTTGAAATTTTTAATATTTATATTATTATATTTAGAAAAATGGATTCAGACTGGTAAACCCAATCCGGTCCATTGGCTTGACACAAACTTGGATTAAAACTAAAATAGACAAAACATATTACTTAAAACCCTTTTTCTTGTCCTTTTTTGTTTTTTTTATTTTAATATTAATATTTTAATCAATTATTTTGTCTTTTCCCTATTTCGTCTTTTTACTACGTCTCTTCTCTATGGCTTCTCTTTCCCAAAGCCAGCTTTTGTGTTTCACTTTTTCTGCAATTTTTTTCTTTTTTTCCCCCTCTGGGTCTTCTTCTCCCGTGCTTTCTTCTTCACCGATGGCTTCCATGGTGCATCTTTTTCTTCATAGTTGGCAATCCTTGGTCGCTGGTGGCTATACAACCAGCCACCAGCCCTTCACCACTCGCTTCCATCCTCACCGGCGTCAACCACCGCCGGCCACCAACTCTGGCGATTGCTAATCTACTTACCGGAACCAAGAAAAAGTTTCGCCAACTCAACAATACCCAACCATTTTGCAACAATCACGTAGAAACACCACAAGCGATAAACAAAAGGGGGATCGAGTTCGGCTAACCTCGTCTATGGAATAGAACATATCACGGTCACCAGTCAAGACCAAACTTCCAGTTATCAAAGAATGATGGTCGGGCGAGGAACTCGTGAGAATAGTTCACCGGAATGGTCGTTTATTTCCTTGCTCCTCATTATGCTCGTTGTTCCTTGTCTCCCTGCATCCGCGTGTTGCTCAAAACAATGCCGAAAAACAAGAAAAAAACCCCCTCTCTTCACTTGCTCCTCTCTCACTTTTCAGCATTGACGCCCATGGTCTTCCCGGCCTTCTCTCCGTTCGCCAAATGGAGCATGCCGTATCTCCTCCCTTTCGGCGGCGGTGACTCTCGTCTTCACGGGCTTGAGCTTGAACAGCGCGAAGCAAGAAGATGACGAAGTGGTCGTCGTTCTCGCACCCCTGACGGACTTGGTGTCCGAGAACGAGAACCCACCCGAGCTTGAGTCGGAAGAAATGGAAGTGGAGCTAAGGTATAGCGCGTTGCTGTCACGGTTGGGCTCGTACTTGGGCTTCCTTAGTAGCTCCTGCGAAAAATGGCTCCTCTTCGCTTCCGCCGCGGCATTAGCCCTGTCGCTGCCGCACTACTTCTCGACGGAGGAGGCGAACGGCGGGCCCTGCTTCTTGGACAACGCCTCCCTGCAGGACCAAAAAAAAACATAGCTGAGAACCCCCCGCTGTAGAAAATTATTCTCATAAACAATTAATCAATTAAGAACAAACGGATCCATATATCATTGTAAAACATCGAGATCAATAAATACAGCGGAATTAAAGCGTACCTGTTTGAGCCATTGCTTCACTTGAAGAAAAGTAGATCACTCTGATAATCATGGATCTATTTTGGAATGCCAAATCTTCCTTTCTATAACCTATTTCGATATAACAGCTTTCAATGGGATTAAAACAATTGATAGGCATAACCTACCCTTTTATAAGTTAGAGAGGAGACCTAGCAAACCCTAATCAACAGCATGTCAATTGGGCCCTTCCCATTACGGGCTTCAGTCAAACACAATTACCTACACTTTGCTACTCAACTAGGCCCGTTATCAATAGATGTCAATATCCAATTCAATCAAATCACTTTAGGGTTCAACAAATATTGGAATATCCATTAACCCGATTATTTAAAATAGAAAATCAATTAATTAATGTAAACCCATATTATAGGAAATTTCTAACATTCTCTCACTTGGGTTATATTAATTAACTTATTTTATTTTGAAAAGGATTTTATATTTGAAAACGACACTATCAGGTTAATAACTAAAAATTTTGTTTTATGTGGCCACAACTTTTAAAAAATAATATTCCAATAATGGCATCTCAATACCAATCTAATCCTATATAACCTCAGTATAGGACTATGGAGATTAATGTGTTAAGAAAATATCATTACACAAGACATTCCATAATCACATATAATAAACATTATATTTTCATGGATCATGGGCCTAGTAGTGTAGTAAGAAATAGTGCCATCATGTGATTAAAATATACATTATTTCTTATCGGTCCTCAATGCAATTTCTCAATGACATGAAACTGCATTAGCGCAATTTCTAAACAACATGAAATTGCTTCAGTGCGATTTCTAAACAACATGAATTGCTTCAGTGCGATTTCTAAACAACATGAAATTGCACAATTATGTCACAATCCAACATGAGATCTCATAATTAGTGACATCCAATTATCTTTAAACTAAAATTTGTTTAAAGATATTGTTTTATACTTCCATTTCTCAGTCAATAAGAGAAATGATAACAACAGAATCGATAACAACAATCATTGAAAATAAATGCTTTAATATACATCATAAAAGCATTATTAGTCTGCATATAACTATAATATCTAGAAATAGAATTTGTATAACTCCCACTAACAAAATAAATCAAAAGAATCTAAAACACCCATATTCTTTACATGTTCTTTAAACAAAATGGGTCGTAAGTCTTTTGTTAGAGAATCGGCCAACATGGACTTAGTTCTTATATTTTCAATTACAATGTCTCCATTTTTGACCAAGTCCTTAACAATATAATATTTGATCCAATTAATATTTCAACCATGGCATTGTTGTTATTTATAGCAAAAGTAACTGTTTGTCACACATAATGCAATAAGATCAATTATGGGCAATAAGTATTTCAACAAAAAATAATTAGTACATTATAAACTCCCATTTGGACAGAGTGTGTAATGCACAATTATTTTTCATAGCATAAAGTTTATAAAGCAACAATAAGGAGAATTATATATAATTGTCAAAGATCCATCCCCTTTAGGCAGACAAATCATTTAAATTATACATCTCCATGATATCAATATATAGAGACGATAAAAGAGAATTACATATAATCTTCAAGGTTCAATCCCCTTTGGGTAGACAAATGCTTTAAATTATATATATATATATCTCCATTATCTCAATAGAGGGGAATTACACATAACTCTAAAAAATTTATCCCCTTTAGGCAGATAAACCTTTTGAGTCACACATCCCCATCATTCATCTCTAATATATCAATATAGAGGAGAATTACATATAAATTTCAAAAATTTATCCTCTTTGGGCAGATAAATCTTTTTGAGTCATACATTCCCATCTTTTAATTTTAATATATAAATATAGAGGGGAATTATATATAACTTTCAAAAATTTATCCCTCTCAAAAATTTATCCCCTTTGGGCAGATAAATATTTTTGAGTCATACATCCCCATCTTTTAATTTTAGAATTTATCTTCATGCAATTTTCAAATTAATATACACAATAATCCCCTTTGGGCAAGTAATTGTATATACTAATTTTTATCAATAGAAAACTCCAAAAAATATATGCCCAAAATTCATCTAACAATATGAAGCACTTTACGACATGTGCTTCCCAAGATCATATTGCATTTATCATGCAACAATTTTTGCCATAATTTTTTTAAATTATTATTTTAACATTTCGAACTCATGGCAAAACAAGAATGGATACAAATGGTTACTAGAATTGAAGGGAGCCGAAAATCTCGTAGCTATCATTAATCATTACATCAAAAAATCATGAGGATAATCTTTATCTCACACTTCCTCACTGTCAACCCTTGGTTGGCATATTTAAATTTGGGAAATTTCGTGGTCATGCAATAACTCAATCTCCACCTATTTGACACAATTATATCATCTGAATTTAAAAGTATCCTTTATGCATGTTAGCATGAAACCCACAAGAGATCAAGCAAAATCTCTATAAAAAGAACTTCTAAACCTCAATCATGTTAAGCTAGTCCACTCCAATGATTCGTGGTAAAACCACACAAGAAGACATGAAAAGTCCGTTTGGTTTGCCAGAATTTTCAATAATATTGATTAATTCGTATTTTGATGCTATAGTCTTCCGTTAGTCACCGGTCCAAAGATTACAATAAATAAATAAAAAAGCTACAAATGGATAGATTTAAAACATAATTCTCATGTAAAAAAAAAAATCATTCATGTGCTTCTCATCATGCACCATCTACGTTTTTCCCCTTTTGAACCTGGGGTTTCCACAAAGCACTACACAGTAGACTATGGACTTTTCTTCCACTGCTGAAACCTTCAGCTTTTACATCTCTCTAGCATAATCCTAATTTTTTTTGATAAATAACATCCTCTTGTTTGTATCTATATACATTTGGATCTCGATTCACAAATCTCTTGGTTTCATTGTATCGCCTTCAATGGAATTTTAAACCTTAGTCAATAAAACACCAATGCATCACAGGAGCCGTGCGAGCAATTTGCAAAAAGATTAGAATTTGCAAGTTTGGAATTTGCTGGTCAGGCCACATTACTCAGCAAATCAACTATGAACCCAACAAATCCAGATAGATAACTTAGCATAAAACCATTTGTACAAACAAAAATCACAGTTTGATCTTTTGCTCACCCCACAATCAACATATTTATGGCGAAATCACAATGAAGCCTTAAAGCAGCGGTTTCATTTAGAATCTAGCAACAAGATGCACGCACTACACATGAAAAGCAAAAACCGACTATTTTCATCTTTAAATTTTGATATCCCGACAACTTGAGAAATCTTAACCATTGGTTCTCTTTTACAAACTAAAGGGAGCACCATAGCCCCAAAGATTGAGCAACTCACTAACTACTTAATATAGAAATAACACAAATCAATGAAAAATAGGGCACAAATCTCGACTTTATAACAAAGCACCCCATAAGGGTCACCCCTTGCGTACGTGGATCAATTGATGTGTAATCTCGGTCCACCGAGTAAAACGGCAAAGCGGCAATCAAGGAAAAGGAAAGAGGTGCAAGAACCTAATGCGAACGCACAGAAACCCCATACACACAATCGCACCGAAGCATGATGCGGGAGGAAGAGAAGGCAGAAACCCTAACCGCTCGTTCAGAGCAGAACAAACAATCAACTACAATAATCTCTAAACCAACCGTTGCTACCGTCGAATAAAAATCAAAGGTAACACTAGAGTCTAACTTAAAATTCTAGAACTTTTTCTATATATATACGAGACAATCACTCCAATTGCACCATACACAGCAACCCAAAACCCAAAAATCTCGAGTAGCCAGTTAAAAATAAATAAAAAATTCTCTCTTCCAAACAAAACGATCACTGCACAAGCTGCATCTGAAGAATTCTACCACAAGATTTCGGATCTCTAAAGCAAAAAAAAACAAGAAAAGGGTGATCAAACACAGGCACAAACGAGGATATGAAAACACACATCAATCAGTACACTAGCCACCAAATTCCAACATATGTGAATCATTAAACGTGAACCTACACGAGAAACTGAAGATGTTCAAGCCACTTAGTCCTCAAACCCGAATTGTTTACGCGCCCTCCAGTCAAAGCAAAAGCTACTGCACAATGAGGCTCAATCCCATGAATCTAGCCCAAATCACACCAACATCATCTATGTTTCGTAGATCTAGTCTAGCATTAGCAGAAGAATCTAAAAGCACCAAACAAAATAGATGTGGACACCTGACAATAAGATAAAAGTGCGGATGCCATGGAATATTAGGATTCAAAACCTTTTAAGTCTCCTTCAAAGAGCATTGGCCAAAGAGAGTGTAAAGGTAAAAGACTTTCACACATCAACTGTGATTTCTAGTGACTGCCACCGCACACATATCGCATAATGCCTTGGCACCCTAAGATCTTACATGCATAGTCAGTATGCCATACTCCCCAATCTCTACATTACAGCACACAATATTTGAAGAAGGACAGGTTGGAATTGCTTCCAAGTGGGCGCATCCATACACCCTAGACAAATCTAACAACTATCTCGTATTTCCCTCCTTTCAAGCAGTTTAGGATGCTCAAATTGTTCCATTTAGTTTCAAATGCTCATTATATTCAAGACAGCCAAACGGTCTTTCAAGATTTAATTTGATAGCAATTCTTCCGACTACGATCCAAGTGCCTCACAGAGGAAAGTTTTCTTGTGTATGGCAGCTTTCTATCAAAGACAGCAGCAACACTTTCTCGTCTTGGAAACACCAATATCACTGCCGTTCCCCGATCCTCCCGAAATTTGACGTCTTTCTAACTCTAACATTCCACATCTTGGAGAACCATTCATCAATATTATTATGCTGGAATACCCATAAGGTTTCCAGCTCAATCATTTAACCCGTCCCCCTTAAAAACTCGATTGGTTCATTCTCATCCAAGAAATTGTCCACGCGATCGATATTTCCAATGCTAAAATGGACATTGGTAAACTTTCTATGAATTACGAGCAAAAGAAAGCATGATAATGGAGAACCCAGCTAATTAAAGCTCAAGAAACTGCGATAAGAAAGTGATGCCGCATTGCATAGAAAGACAAAACGAGTGCTTACGAACAGCTTCACTTTCAAGAGTAAAATCAGCCGCAAAGCTTACGAATTGCTACTATAAATATCCAGCCAATTATTCAATTATGCGCTTGCGTATCGATGCCCCGCACAATCACACAATCACGTAGGAGAGTCGATTGCCAATACCGAAGACAGACTCAAAGCAAAACTATCATCGCTTTTCCAAAAGAGAAAATCCATCCTAAACACCCACAAAAAAAAAAAAAAAAAAAAAAAAAAAAAAAAACGAAAACTTGAAATCAAGCGCAGCAAGCACAGATCGCCAAATTCCTCCTCGATCTCGCTCTTTGTCAGATCCTTTTTTTTCTTTTTTTTGGGGGTTGATAGGATATCGAGGGCTTTTCTTAGGGCCGTGATTAATCATGGGGTTTTTCAGGGGAATTATCTGAAACCTAAGCTGACCACGGTTCCCATCTCGATGGGCACAATCTGGCCAGAGGGACGACGGGGAAACAATCCACTGCGAACTATAGAATACACACGTGAGAGCAAGCGAAAGAAAACACAAACTAGCATTCAAATCGTCATCTGCTCAATGAAAACGGTCAGCCCAACGCACGCAACCCTAATTCGCTCCGACGGATCGTGGAAGATAGCAAGCACGCAGAGAGAGATATCACATGAACAACTAATTCGACCATATTCAAGTTCAAGAAATTCAGATCTGACACTTCCATGACTACAATCTAGATTTCCACAAATTTAAGCCCAAAAAAAACTTACCTTAATGCAACAATTTACCACAAACATCAATCAATTGCAAGTCTAGAACTTTTTAATGCATAAACCCTAGAATTTCAAATTTAAAATTCTCTCTCAATTCTTAACGACATTATGCAAATTATATACAGTTGGAAAGATCTTGACATGTAGAACAAAAGCCCTAATATTTCGGGATTAATCGAGCAAAAAAATCGACACAAAAAAGTAATGCTCATATTCGGCTCAAAGAGGAAGATTTCGAATTTGTCATGAAAAAGAAAATTTTTTGGGTTCTACAATCATATATGACAAGCTCTGATACCACATGTAGAAAATTATTCTTATGAACAATTAATCAATTAAGAACAAACGGATCCATTTATCATTGTAAAACACCGAGATCAATAAATACAACGGAATCAAAGCGTACCTATTTGAGCCATTGCTTCACTTGAAGAAAAGTAGATCATAATCAAGGATCTATTGGAATGCCAAATCTTCCTCTCTATGACCTATTCCGATATAGTAGCTTTCAATGTGATTAAAGTAATTGATAGGCACAACCTACCATTTTATAGGCTAGAGAGGGGACCTAGCAAACCCTAATCAACAGCGTGTCAACTGGGCCCTTCCCATTACGAGCTTCAGTCAAACACAATTGCCTACACTTTGCTGCTCAACTAGGCCCATTATCAATAGATGCCAATACCTAATTCAATCAGATCACTTTAGGGTTCAACAAATATTGGAATATCCATTAACCCGATTATTTAAAATAGAAAATCAATTAATTAATGTAAGCCCATATTATAGGAAATTTCTAACACCCGCTTCACTTGCTCCTCTCTCGCTTTTAAGCATCGACAAGCATGGCCTTCTGCCAAGCCAGCTGTTGCTGCCGGTCTACCCCCCCGACCACCAACTCTGGTGCGAAGCTCATGCTTGTCCCTTCAACCTCTGTCCTTCCTCTTGCTCGCGTACGTTCGCCTCCTTTCTGCAGAATGCGTGAAGGACAAAGAGAGGGGGAAAAGAAGGCTGGGCTCATGTTGGGCAAAATAAAAGAAAAGTGGGCCGGTCAGGTGAAAAGAAAGAAAAGGGAAAGAGAGAGGTCAAGCTGATCCGCCCCCGGCCTAGTCTCATATTTCTCATTTTCCTTTCTTTTTCTTTTTTCTTTTTTTTTTGTAATTAATTTCTTTTGATAATTTTTAATCATTTTTCTTTTTATGACAATTTTTTTTTTTTTTGGAAAAAATTAAGAAAAGACCATTCAATATGCGGTGCAATAATGAAAACACAATAGCTTTTAATGAATTCTTTTTTTTGTTTTAACTTTTCTTTCTTTTTTTTTCTTTTTTTCTTGGCTAGGGTTTGAAAATTAATCCCTAATTTTTTACGTGATTAAGTCTTAAATAAAAATATAAAATTTAAGTGCCAACGGTTTTCCCGATCATACTTTCTCAAGAGTCTTAAACTTGATAGTAGATGATGGAGATCGGAGTAACCAAGTAACATACTATGTTCATTAATTTGCCCGAAAATCCTTTGCCTAGTCCTTCATGCAAAAGCATGCATCAAGCTCGCTCAAGTAAAGTTTTTTTATTGTGTAATGCCACGCCATTCTAATATGGTGTCCCAAGTACTAGGCGATGTCTCATAACTCCTTTGTTTTTATAAAATTTAGTAAAATCTATATCACATAACTCCATGTCATTATTAGTTCTCAGGCACTTGATTTGTTTATATAACTACTTCTCAATTAATGCTTTAAATTTCTTGAACCGATTAAACACATCATGTTTGTGCTTTAGAAAGTATAACCATTCATTCGTTGAATAATTGTCGATAAATTTTAGCATATACCAGGCACCTCCTTTTAAAGGAACCTAGACGTTTGAATGAATGTATTTAACTAGTCACTTAGTCGAATGAACAATTGAAGTAAACTTTATTTAGTGTTACTTCCTAAAGATGCAATGTTCACTCTTCAACAACCTCCTTTTACTTAGTTTCTTCATACCTGCTTCACTCATGTGCCATAAATGCATATGTCAAAACTGAGTTAAGTCAGAGATTAACTCACCTAGTGAAACTGCAATAATTCCAGTCATGGTCTTTCCTTGTAACTAATAAAGAGTATTCACATTCTTCCCTTTCATCACTATCATGGCACGTCAAGAGATGTTCAGTACTCTACCTTCAATGGTGTACTTGTCATTAAGTGTCCCTAGAGAAATAAGGTTTTTCTTAAGCTAGAGTATATGCCTCACGTCTATCAATGTGCATATGACTCCATTGTGCGTCTAAATACCAATTGTCCTCATCTCCATAGCCTTGCAAACTATGTTATTCCCCAAAAGAACTTTACCACCATTTGTAGCTTGGTAATTAGTAAGACAATTCTTATGAGGCGTCATATGATAAGAATACTCCAAATCTAGCACCAATTCAACGTAAATTCACGGCACAATATCTTTCAAGCGTTCAAGCCCTCTACATATACCCAAGATAGAATTCAACGCGTTTGTCTTTTTTCTTGCATATAGCGGCTTCTTCTTGATTGTGTTCTTGGCTTGTGCGGCTCTTGTTCTTGTGTGGCACTCTGAACATTCGATGCTTGTTTTCTTGTGAAGAAACCCACACCTTTTAATATATTGTGCCCAGAGTCAACAATTTTGACCTTGCCCGCCATGTGCAACTTCAACAAGGATTCGGCAACATATATGGGTGCGTTTGGTTCAATTTTGCAAAGGGTTTTAAGTGTAATGCAAATGCTGAAATCAAAGCTAATTGGGAAAATGCAATTTGCATTTGGGAAAAATTCTTTGCAAATAAATTTTGAGTTCAAGTTGTGCTTGGTAAAAAAAGTTTTGCAATGAGCTTTGGGTATTTTTTTTTTATATTTTTATTAAAAAATGACCTGAGCCCTTTGTTGGTTTGATGAAGGGCTATGGCCGCTAACGAGCCAGATTTGGCACCAGTTCGGTAAGTCACTCGACCCAAGTAGCATGCACCCACATGACTGTCTCCTAAGTCTCGCGACCTTAGGCGGTGGTTGTCTGGATCACACGACCCTTGACAGAGGCCAGTCGAGGTTGGGCAACTTCAACCAACGACCATCAATGCCAGATCTAACTCGTCAGCGATCGTAGCTCTTCGCCGGACTGCGAAGGGTTTGAGTCATTTTTTAATTAAAAAGTATTTTGAGGGACAAAATCAAAAAGTTGAAGAATTAGTAAGGATAGTTTTGGAAGAAAAAACTAATTTTAGTATTTTGTCAAATGCTAATAGGTACTAGCTTTGGGCTTTCAGTTTTGCCAATGCTAGCATTCGGCTGAAAGCTCCTTTAGAAAACTTACCATACACTCCAGTATTTCCCTAAGAGACTTTGGAGTCCGAAAGTTCATTGGGAAAACTATACCAAATGCACCTTATATTGTAGAGTCCTCACCTTTCATGCCACTTTTATAAAGAGACCAAGTATGGCTTCTGGAGAAATAAAAGCAAAACAAACCCTTACTTTGTTTCTTTCTCAAATAATTACCTTTTGGCCCCCAAAAGAAAAATATAATAAAAAAAGATAGTGCGCCCATCTTTTGTCCTTTAGTGTAAAACTTTTGGTTCAAACTTGAAGTCTTATATGCAAGAATGCACTCTTGGACTATTATCGAAAACCAACGCCCGTGAATAAGAAACCAAAATCTAATTTGGATTGGGAATAACAGATTTTGAACAAATCAAAATCTTCCAACTGATCAAATCCATAAAGACTCAAACTTGAGACATTAATTTAACAACATGCATGTGCAAGATTAAAAAAACATATACTTAAATAAAGAGCTAGCGAGAATTCTTTAAAAAAAAAAAAAAAAAAAAAAAAAGGAAAAGAAGTAGGCGTTATTTGATGAGAGGAGGGAATTGGTGTTGGAATATAACTACCATAAAAAATAATAATAATAATCAGGATCACCTACTTATTTGTCAACTTAAGTGAGGTAATTTTGGAAATAGTAAAAAGTAAGACGACATGGTGTTTTGGTTTCGTAGTATACTAGCTTTCATGCACGCGCTACTCACTTTCCTGATTAATTTTCATTCCATGTGAAAAATTATAACCTAACAATTAATGAAACTCACAACTTTATTAGCACGGAGAAATAATAAATAAATAAAAACTCGTCGTTATAGTGATCTACATAGAGAACATTGAATGAATATTATGCTATCCTTTCAATAACTGGAAAAAAAAATCATTTTTCAGCCAAAATTTTTTTATTAAATTCAAAAGTTAAAAAAATAAAAATAAAAGAGCATTATAAGTTTGGGCAAGAATGAGGTTGATTATTGCATTAAAAGGACAATTAAGTTATTTTAGCAAGTGCACTTTCTTAACAGAATGCAAATAGTCAATTTCTTTGTTTTACCTTTTTGTCATCTTTTTAGGTCAATTTTACCTTTTTTTCCTCTTTGTTTATTTATTTATTATTACTTCCGACAACGCCACCTTAGCAGCTCACCACCAACACCGCAGCCCTCTCAGCCAGAGCTTGCCACCAGCCCCATCAAAGCATGACATTCTTCTTGCTGGTGCGAATTAGCGTTGCTGAGTCAACGCCGCACCACTTGAAGGAGAGGGAAATGGCTTTTTACACGCCAGTAGCTGCTCCTTACATTCCTTCGTGCGACACCGCACCAGGCCATTCAGCCCCTTCAATGAGTGACACACCATCCCCAGCTGCACATTTCCTGGCAGCCAAAGTCAACGAGGACGACCACGAGTGGGACGGACGACCGCGACATAAATGAAGCAACACCACCCGTCCCTCTTCAGTTCACCGAAATTTGCTCTTTGCTCTTCAACATCTCTCATCGTCTCTCTGTAATTCTCTTCTGTTTTACGTGCGTGACGCACTGCATGCAGCGCCGCGACTTCCCCGGCAACCCGTGTGCTGCTTGCCGTCTCGCCTCAGCCGGACCTCAAACCACTTAAAGGCTAGTCACGACCTCAGACTTCCGAGACCCTTCAAGCCGCGTCGCGACTTGCTTTGGACCAGAGGGAAATATACTGCTCCGTCTATGCTACATAGGTTGATGATTGTGCATTGAGGTCGAATTCCTAGAATTATTGTTGCCTCGGTTGATTTCGTGCTTACTTGTGTTCATCGACAGTTTTGGAAAAGGTGCATTCATTGAGTCTAAGGATGTGTTGTTGGAATGCTGGATGTTGAAATGTGTGCTAATTTGAGCTTAAATGACACGAGTCATGGACGAATCTGAGGTTATAACTATTTTTGGATCGGTTCACTGTAGGCAGGAAATTTGTCCATTTTGTATTGGCTTTTGTGGTATGAATTTGGTGAGACTTTCTTCACGAAAGTTGTGTGTTATACCTGGTTTTAGAACATACTTTAATTCGGATTTTTTGAACTTCGTACATGCAAAATATATCTGAAAAA
Organism: Eucalyptus sideroxylon; assembly: GCA_014182405.2. Classification (NCBI taxonomy): domain Eukaryota; kingdom Viridiplantae; phylum Streptophyta; class Magnoliopsida; order Myrtales; family Myrtaceae; genus Eucalyptus; species Eucalyptus sideroxylon. The sequence goes on along the minus strand of CM024554.2, from coordinate 27,084,272 downwards.
CTACAGGGTCCGAATTTGTCTTCATAAACAATTATCGGACCTTTACTTAGTTTCCATTTTCTACAGAATTTTCAACACAAGATTTGAAATCGCGTCCTTCGTGAAAGTTTTAGACTATTTGTAATTTTCCCGTGATTTTTGGAACTCATTTAAGCTTTTGAAACGTCCAATTTCAGCTCTGTATTTTTTTTTTTTTTTTTTATGGAAATTCACCTTGTTTTGACTTGAAGTATATAAAATTATTGGACCCATACAAGTTGAACTTGATTTTGAGTTCTTCATGAAAATATTCCCCGGAGTCTCATCCATATCATGTTAAAGTCTCGTGATTTCGGAAGTGATTTGCTTGGCGAATGCCTTTGATTTCTGCAGACGGGCGAGCTACCCTTTTTCCGTCAATTTTGGGTAAACTCCTTTTTGTAAACCATCCTTTTGAACTAGTGCTACCAACTAAATGTATGTATCATTTCTCTGGCTTATAAAGTATAGTTGATGGTACACACTAAACTGTTCTTGTACATTAACTTAGTGGATGTCATGTTTAAATTGAATTATTAAATAGCTGTACCATCAGATGAGTGTGTGATTTGGGAATGCCATTGGTCTTTGGGGGTGATGATGCTCTAGTTGTAGTAGGGATGCCTAGAGGGGTAAGTGTGTTCCTCTGGATGCCTAGGGGGTGTAACATGATTTTCCGATATGTCCTCACGATGCTAAATGAGTGTGAGATGCCTAGGGGTAACGGAGTTCCCTGGAGGATTGACAATTAATTCATAGTAAATATGATCATTGGCATTTTCAAATTTCATTTGGGCTTTACTAGTTTCAAAGAAAATATTTTTCACTTGTTATCCTAATTTTGACAAAGGTTTTTAGGCAAGTTGATTTTAAAACAATCTTCTATATTGTATGTCTAAACTTCCTCGCATGTGTCGTTATTAAGATATGTAGTACAGATTAGTTGGTAGTTTGCTTGCTAAGTTTTATACTCACTTTTTGACGGATAATCATTTTTCAAATGAGTAGACATGCCTATGCTATTTGTGCCCCCAATGACCCTCTATGATACCTTGATAGATTTCACGTGACGCCAGATTGAGCTACACGACCTCAACTTTCCTGATGCCACCTTCATCTAAGATTGCAATACTAACAATCGATGCTGGCTTCTCATTGGGCCCGGTGTTGATCATGTTTTGTTGTCATCTACACCTAGATCGGTGGGCATCTAGTGGGACCACTCCCACTCCCACACGGTGATGACGATGGAGATAGCTGGGTTGAGTAGGACGAGGGCTAAAGGACGAGGAGAACACTTTTGGTAATACCAAACAGTGGGTTTTGGGACATGTAGGCAACCTTGTAGATAGATGGTATTGTGGTTGGAGTGATACAGTTAGTGAAATTTGGTACAGTCCGAAGTACAAGCATTTTTGGTTGATCCCCAATGTACTTGACTTAGGTCGCGAAAAGTACATAAATAAGAAGGAAATGAAGTTGCCCAGTTTTATCTTCCTGCGTGCATTCTTTGAATTTTGTATGTCCTGGATTATTATTGGTCTAAATACACTTCCGCTTGCTTAAAAATTGGAAAGAATTGGAAAACCAGCCGTAATGTACCGGGGGCGTCACATATAAATATCCAAACTCTAATCTAAAAGGAAAACAATCATCGACTAATTCACTATTTTTTAACAACTAAAACCAAACATTTATTTAAAAAAAGGATAGAAGCATTTATTATGTATTTAGACTAGTTCTCATGTGTGCATGCAACTTCATTTTAAATGGTATGGTAAATTTTAATTGTCATTCATTTAGTAAAGATCATTTAGGATTAAGATGAGAACCATCATATACATAAAAATATAGGTTGAAAGTGTACATTACGATGATAGCATTCCTAAAGCAGTCTGAATCAAATTGCCAATTAAGAAAAATGAGACAGAAGGTAGTTATACATGCCTGAAAAAAAAAAAAAAAAAGTAGAAGGTTACTCAATGAATGATATTGCTCATAGCAAAAATAATTTTAAAAAGCAAAAAGTGTAGTCAACAGTGCTTTTGGCTTAAAAACGTTAACTTTGCATGACATCTAATGTAACCTTATCATCAACTCAATCCTCATGTTCACGTAGTGGAGAAGATAAGGTCAAGTTCATTTAAAATATGTACATGCATTATAGGCCATATATGTATTAAATTTTCAGAAGGATCTATAGAATTGGCGACAATAGACATTATATTTTTTGTACATAGCGATGGATATGGATATAGATATAAGATTTCACGAGTTAGATATAGCAAATGGCTATGGCTGTAAATGAAATAATTGGATAATTGTTACTAATCTATCTTAGTTATCGAACTTCAATTTAAATCTTCCTCGTATCATCTTCATTCATAGTGCGTGATTAATTCCAATCTATGAACATTGTTGCCGCCGGCAAAATGTGAGGTTGCTACCATGTGTGCATTAAAATGCTGTTATAGAAGGCCATCAATAAGTCTCAATTCCTGGAGAGAAAATTCATAACATAAAAGGAAATTTACAAATTTAATATCTTCCTTTTGTTATGTACGGGTATTGAATTTTTTGCCCATTGCCAAAAAGAGATATTAGCAGTAAGTAATTCTATGTTGTAATTTTCATCAAATAAGCATAACAGTAATGCTTGTCCTTAGGGAAAATTATCAAAAAAGTTATAACCTATTACACTTTTGTCAATTTGATATAACCCTTTTAATTATACTAATTGAATTCTTAATTTTTTATGCTTTGTCAATTGAATTCATCCAGTCAATTTTGGATAGAAATCGATGATATGGACGTCGACCTTTTCTTTTTCATTTTTTTCATTTTTTATGTTTTCCTTCTTTTCTTTTCTTTTCTTTTCTTTTTTAGTGGCCAGCGTGGGTTGTGGAGAATTCTTAATAATATTTTAATTTGTTTTCAAAATTTTTATATTATTGTGCCCCAACCACCCTTGCAGCCAATAAAAAAAGGAAAGAGAAGAAAAGAAAAGGCTAGTGCCTATATTAGTGATTTCCGATCAAAATTGACCGAATAAACTCAAGTGGCAAAAACTTGAAAAGGTTGAAAACTCAATTAATAAATTGAAATATTTATAACTGAATTAATAAATTTTAATAGTTTGAAGACTTTTTTTTTAATGATTTTTTCCATCCTTATAATTTTTCGATAGATCGGATTAGGAGGAGAAAAAGAAACACATTTTTTTTTTGTAATATTCGTCAACATATCAACATCCTTCAAGTTTTTTTGAAAATGGGGAGATTTTGGAAAGTTTGTACTTTTAATAAACTCATTTTCTTCTTTGCTACAAATACCATTATATTACTTTGAGTTTTTGGAAAGATAGACTATTTAGATATAAGTCCCATTAAAATCCCATAGACAAGCGATATAATATATTTGAATATGCACTCTCACATGCAGACTGTACTGAGAGTCACATGTAGACAATAATAAGAGTGACACGTGAATTGACAAACTAGGAACTGCAAATTCGAAATAAATATGTTGCATTTGAAATAAATATATTGAGAGTGACGTGAATTGATAAATTAGGAACTGCAAATTCGAAATAAATATGTTGAGAGTAACGTGAAATGACAAATTAAGAACTGCAAATTCGAAATAAATATGATGAGAGTGACGTGAATTGACCAATTAGGAACTGTAAATTCGAAATAAATATGGGGCAGGGGGTAGGAAAAGAAGAAAGGAAGAGAGGGAGAAAGAGAGAAGAAAAGAAAAAGGGGAGGAGCTCTGCAGGCGATGGGAGGGTGGGGACTTTGGCAGAAGAGGGGGAAAGGAAACGTAAGAGAGAGAAAAATGAAGACAAAAAAAGGATGCCACATTGATTGATGGGAATTGTACGAATGATCTGAATGGGAGACCGCTTGACTTGAACAAGGAATGTTATCACATCGGACCAAGCTCTTGACCATTCAGCCGACCCATTGATTCTTCAAGACAGTTGCTCTCATTCCCAGGAGAACAGCCCAAAAAAAAAGAAAAAAAAAATCTACCACTTGCTCCACCTCAACGCTAATAATATTCAAAGTCATCTTCGCAATCACCACGAAGCTCAGCCTTGTTTTCTTTCATATTTGCAACGAGGCGAAAGATACATGTGTTTGTATGCGACTAAAAGATATAAGTTAGCTCTGTAAACCTCGTCGAACAAGCATGTCCTCATCGTCGACCTCCATCATCAACCCAAGCCTTAGTGAGGAGCAATGGGTGAAGCACATCCGAGACGCCCTACATCACGGGATCGATATTGAGACCCCGGTTTCCGTCCATTGCGTGCCTGAATCTATCAGCTCCGCAAAGCCGGAGGCCTACGTCCCGCACCATGTTGCGCTGGGACCATACCACCACCTCCGGCCACAGCTCTACCACACGGAGCACCCCAAGCTGGCCGCAGCACGGCGGGCACAGGCAACACTGAAGCTCCCGGCATTTGATCGGACGGCTGGTTTGCTCCAAGCGGAGGAGGCGAAGATTCGCGCAAGCTACCAGCTGCACCTGGAAGTCGGCACGGACACTCTGAAATGGATCATGACCATCGACAGCTTGTTCTTGCTCGACCTACTGTACAGATACAAGTCACCCAACATCGGAATCAAGGAAGACTCAATTTGGGATGATGACCCAGACTCCACCGTCAAAGACGTGATGATGGTGGAGAATCAAATTCCGACCTTTGTGCTCAGGAAAATAATGTTGCAGACCGAGAATTCGATGAACGAAGTGAGAGAAAATGAAGAAGATGAGTCCATAGATAGGAAGCTTGGGGAGATGTTGACGAGGTTCTGTGAAGGGATATCACCTCTCCGGCTGGAAATGTGCTTGCCGTCTGAAGCCATTCAGCGTAAGCATTTGCTCGATCTCCTTTACAATCTCATCTTGGGAACAACAGGCCCAGAAGCAGCACAGACGAAGAAGAAAGAGCTTAGAAGTTAGTTCTCATTCCCCATGCCTTGCGTTAGATGATATGGCCTCTTTCCTTCTACTTTTGTTGTATCCAAACATTAGAAAAGTGAATAAAAGTACCTTTTTATCAACAGGTGCAAGGTTTTGCCGTCTGATAGACATGTTATCAACGCAAGCATCAAAAGTCACTAAGGCATGGAACAAGTTATCGAAATGCTCTTTCATGAAGAAGCTGAAAGTGCTGATCAAGCTCTTCTTCAAGATGGTATCGATACTAGCATCAATAGTCACTGCAGCATGGAACGAGTTATCGAAATTCTCTTTCATGAAGGAGCTGAAAGAGCGAATCGAGCTCATCTTCAAGATAATTCAAGTGGAAATGCAATTGATTCCCAGATGCTCCGAGTACCTTCCGAATGACCCTTTTCAAGAAATCGTTATGATCCCCACAGCGTCAAAGCTCTACAGCATCGGGATCAAAATAAGCTTGGCCACAGGAGGTATCAAAACCATTGCGTTCGATAAGAAAACCGCTACCTTGAAGCTCCCTCAAATCGATCTGGATGCTACCACCGAAGTCCTGCTGCGAAACCTCGTGGCCTACGAAATGATATCGCAGAGGGGCTCCTTAATTCTGACACGATACACTGAGTTAATGTACGGCATTATCGACACCTCCGAGGATTTGAAGTTGCTGAGGGAAGCGTCCATTGTCTTGAACCGCCTGAACAGCGACAAAAAGGTCTTGGACCTCTTCAATGGAGTGATCAAATCCATAGGTTCCAAAAGCACTGCGTCGGAGCTGGACGAGACGATTCGAGACGTTAGCGAGTACTACAACAGCACTCGAAAGGTCAAGGCTTATAATCTCATGAGGAAGTACGTCTACTCTTCTTGGAAGTTTCTCACTGTGGTCGCCACCGTCGTGCTCATTTTGCTCATGGTTCTGCAGACATTTTGCTCTGTATTGAGTTGTCCTCGGTTATTCAACAAAACATTCAACAAAGCATGAGCATTTGTATTGTTCATTGTGATATCCCGAAATTTGGCCCTATTTCGAAATATATGAAATGGTTATTTCATCAACGCATTTATGATCATTTTACTCTGAATTGATTACTCACGAGTTAACTAATCTATTTGATGAAACCGTATAGGGTTAAAATGTGAAAGACTAGAGATTTCAATTAGAGATAAATCGCTTGACCATAAAGATTGACAATGGTCAATACTACGCTGTTATAAATCAATTAACAAACGGATATAAATTGATTCAATGGAAGTACGTAGTCGGTTTGCGGGTGATTATGCATGATTACGATATTCGTGCAATTAACCGATTTTCTATTGATATTATATTTACGTAATTGAACTCTCACGATTACATGACAGCGAAGGTCGTCCACGATTTGAAGAGGTACAAATGTGGATTGAGAATTATCAACCACGAGTCAATCGCGCCAGAACCCCTAAAAGCCACCCATTAATTTATGTCGTACCCAAGGTCGCGTTTGATTGATTTTTAACCATGAAATTTAATTCAATTTCTCATATTGAACTTTCGAGGGTTTTGAGGATAAATTATTGGATGTTGCATCATCGTTTGTCAAATTCATGGCAAGTTCAAAATTTTCAGAAAATGAATTATCGGATGGAAAATTGGAAGTCGAAAAGGAAAAATCGAACCCAATGGCAAGGTTGAAATTTTTGGACCAAAAGGCTTGTATTCAAGAAATTGGAAATAAAATGAAATTGACAAATTGGAAATAAAAAGTAATTGAGGGGACAAATTGTTAGGTTGAGAGGAAATTGTGGAGAGTGAGTGAAGGGGAAATCATGAAGATTTTAGAGAAAATTCTTCTTATTTTCTCTCTCTCACTTCCCCCCACTTCCTATCCCCTTGCTCAGCCGAACTCATCCCCCCACACTTTCTCCATTTGTTTTTATTTTTTTCAACTTCTCATTCTTGTTTTTCTTCCCTCATTTGCCGCAAGTCACGCCATTCCTCACCACCATGTGTTGCCGCCATTGTCCACCGCTTGACCACCCCACCGCCATCACCGAACCACCACCACCACCATGAGCCACCATCCTTGCCACGGCCCGCTCCCCGCCGCAAGCCACCATCGCTGGTTCGCCACCGCCCAAGCCAAGCTTGGCCGTGGGTTTTGAGGAGCCACCGCCACCATTGAGTTTTTGTTCAAGTCGTGAGCCTCATGTTTTCATCACCGTTGGACCACCGTCACCATGAACTCGCCATCATTGAAAGAATTAGGGTGTTAATTACGTTTGGGGTGGTTAGTTTAATATTAATGACGTTTAATATTAGCTAATGTTGGTTTAAACTTAATTGTGATTAAAGATGGTTTAGATTAAATTGAAGTGTGATTAATTTAAATAATTACAATTATATTAATTAATCGTGGTTAGATTAATTAATTGAGTTTAGTTTAATTAATCATGATTTATTTAAAGAATCATAATTTATTTATTTAATCGTAATTATTTTATTTAACAATGATTAATTTTAATTAAGTATAGTTAGGTTAATTAATTGGGATTAGCCTAATTAATCGTAATTAGCTTAATTAATTGCGATTAGTGTAATTAATGACATATTAGCCGTTAACTAAAATTTTATGCCCGTTTTTCAGGATGAAATTGTGCTTAATTTTGATCATTTGAGCATTATGATGCTATGTTATTGATTGTCCAATTATAGATTTTATTTATTACATCAAAAAAAAAGTTTTAAGGATAAGAAAATAGAAAATTTTGATGTGTCAGGTTTGGACACCAAATTTTACGTGCTTAATAAAATAATAGGGTTTAAAAAAAAAAAAGTGTGCAAAGTTTGACAGATTGGTTTTAAATAACTCAAACTTTACTAGCGTGGAGAATTGAAAAATCTCGTCATTATTGTCTTCTTTTTTATCACTATGCAATTATTGATCAACATAGAGAACATTGGATAAATATTTTTCTATCTTTTCAATAACAGAAAAAAAAATCATTTTTCAACCGAAAAAAACATGTATTAAATTGAAAAGTAAAAAATAAAATTAAAAGATCGTTATAAGTTTCTCACATGAAGTGTAAGAATGAGGTTGATTATTGCATGATAAGGACAATTAAGTTATTTTACCAAATGCACTATCTTAACAGAATGCGAATAGTCAATTTCTTCGTTTTGCCTTTTTGTCATCTTTCTTGGTCAATTTTACCTTTTTCCTCTTTTCTTTACAATTAGGAAAATAAGTTTATAAGGGTTAATTAGAAAACACAAAAGTAAGACAAATGACACTATGGCATAACTATATAATTATACAAATTCTAATCTAGAAAGAAAGCAATCATTGACTATTTCAATATTTTTTAATATCTAAAACCAAACATTTATTTAAAAAGGATTTAAGAATTTAATATGTATTTAGACTAGTTCTCATTTGTGCATGCAACTTCATTTAAAATGATATGGTAAATTATATTTGCTATTTTATTTAGTAAAGATTATTTGGGATTAAGATTAGGACCATCATATACATAAGATAAAATAAAAAAAAGGTTGAAAGTGTACATAATGACGATAGCGTTCCTAAATCATTCTAAATCATATTGGCAATAAAGAAAAATGATATAGATGGCAGTTATATATGCATGAAAAAAAAAATTGGAAGTTTACTCAATGAATGATATTGCTTATAGCAAGCATAATTTTAAAAAGCAAAAAGTGTAATAAATAGTGCTTTTGACATTAAAATGTTGAACTTGGCATGACATCTAATGTAACCTTATCATCAACTCAATCCTCGCCTTGATGTAGTGGAGAAGATAAGGTCAAGTTCATGTAAAATATGTACATGCATTAGAGGCCATATATGTACTAAATTTTCGAAAGGATCTACAGAATTGGCGATAATCGACATAATATTTTTTTATACAAAAAGATAGATATGGAAAGTCTAGGAAACTTGGGATGCCAAAACTTAGCACAATAGCACAATGGGACACTTAAATGCCAAAAGTTAGGAAAGTAACACTTAAGTGTCAAAATCGGAGCAAAATGGATCAGTTAGGCCTTGTTTGGCAACCATCCAAACAGTGTCTGATTCTGATTTTTTGTTCCCAGAATCAGTTTGGGAACAGAATCGCGTTTGGTAAATTTTTTGTCCAAAATTGATTCTGGGAACAAATTTACTCCCATAATCAATTTTGGACAAGAACTCAGAATCAGAAAAATATGATTCTCCGTCCGAGAATCAAAAAGAGAATCAAAAGTGCCGAATCAAAAAAAAAAATTATTTCTATATTTTATTTTTATTTCTTCCTAGTATGAAATATATATTTGTTGTATATAGAATACATATTTAATTTTATGTTATAATTTAGTATTTTTATTTATTACATATTGTAGGGATATTAGTATAGTTTATACTATGGTTTATTATTTACTATATAATAAAAATTGATTAGTTAATATTTTTATTACTTAGTATAAAAATATAATTAATCAGTGAATGGTTTATGAAAATTCAATATCAAATTTATTTTAATCTAAAAAGGTAATTAAAAAAGAATTGGAATAGAAATTTTATATTGTTACCAAACGCGTTTATATTCTTTTTGTATTCCAGAATCAGAAATTTTATTTGTTACCAAACGCGTTTTTTTACTCAGAATCAGTTCCCGGGAACAAAATCAGAAATAATCATTTCTGGTCGAATCGCCTCCCGGAACAGAATCGTTACCAAACGTGCCCTTAAGTGCTAATGGCAAGAAAATCCGACCAAAATGCTAACGTGGCAATTTTCCGATGAGCCAACTATAAAACAACGTTGTCTTGCACACTGATGTAGTTAGACAAGTGCAAAAACAATATTGTTTTACTGCTGACGTGGGTAAATAATTAATATAAAATTAATTAAATTAAATCAACCCTTGCCACCGCCGCCTCCCTGCTATCGTTGGGAAGGTGGGGAAGGGTCGTCGGGGTCGCCGACCCTTGGCCAAGGGCCGGCAACCCCAGCTGATCAGCGGCAAGGTCACGGCTCTCCCCCAGATCCGACGTGGGTCACCGGCCCTCGCCTGATCAAGCCAAGGGCCGCCGCTTGTTGGGGGGTCGACTCGGCCAGTGATGGCTCTAGCCCAGCTGAGCGAGGTCTAGCAACCTTGCCAAATCTAGGGAAATGCCACGACTCTCGCCACAGATTTATGCAAGGGCTTGCAGGCCCTTGCTATCAGTCCACTAGGGTCGTCGGCCTCTGGCCAAGGCTCGACGACCTCGGCCAACCCTCCCCCACCTTTTTGGCGACAACGAGGCGGCGGCGGTAGTGAAGGTTGAGTTCTCAACCGCCAGCTATTGTTTATCTTCCTCCTTCCCTTTTTTTTTTTCTAAAAAAAAAGATTTGATTTAATTAATTTTTCTATTAAAATTCAAATTGTGCCAAAACAACGTCGTTTTTATGTTTCTTTACTGAGTTAGCTTTTCAACGGGCTACGTAAGTAAGTAAAATTAATAAAAAAATTGCCACGTAAGATTTCCGGCGAGGTTCACTAGATGTGACACTCAATTGTTTCATTTTTAAAAAAAAAGTGACACTTAAATGTCACTTTCATAACTTTTGGCATTTAAATATCTATGTGTGCCAAGTTTTGATATTTAAGGTGTTCTTTTACCTAGATATGATTATAGATATAATTCTACGAGTTAGACATAGCAAATAGCTATGGTCATAAATTAAATAATCAGATAATTGTTACCAATCTACCTTAGTTATCGAACTTAAATTTAAATCCTCCTCGTATCATATTCATTCAAAATGTATGATTGATTCCAATCTATGAACGTTTTTGCTGCTGGCAAAATATGGTGGTATTATCATGTGTCCATTAATATAGCAGGCCATCAATAAGTCTCAATGCTTGGAGAGCAAATTTGTAAACATCAAAGGAAATTTAGAAATTTAGTATCTTCCTTTTCTTGTGTCCGTGTGCTGAATTTTTTGCCATTGCCAAAAAGAGATATTAGCAGTAAGTAATTCTATGTGGTAATTTTCATCAAATAAGCATAACAGATAATGCTCGTCCTTAGATCATATTTAGACCGCTGCGTGTGTGCTGTCATTTGATTATATCCCAAATGCATAAATGCGTTGTAATAGGGAAGTTACTTTAAATGAGATGAATTCACTGGACTTGGAATATCTATCTTTTTTTCTCAAACTAAAAAAGCGATGCGTGATAATTAAAGAATTTTTTTTTTAATTTTTTCCTAAATAGGAAACATTTTCTTTGTGGACTTTCCTTAACATCAAAACAAAAGAGTTTTATCGGGATCGGATTCTAAACATTCTATGATCTTCGAATGAAAAAAGAAAAGAAAAAAAAAAGGTAAACCCCATCCGTCAATTTTAAAGCATTTAAGTTGCCGTGCCTAATGATATTTTTTTAAGAGCCACGAAAAAGCGTAAGAAACTATGATCAGGAGTCGGGGCACATTTTTCGATAATTAATTGGACTTTCGATAAAATTAAATTCAGCATAATTCTTTATTCCCTTTTTAGTATTTGCTATACAATTTCAGGACTAGAGACTCTCAAACCATCTGCCTAACTTTCTTGGTTTTTTCCTCACCTAATTAGCGCAGCACTATCAAGTTCGTTACCACATTTCTACAGGCACGTGCACGTCATGCGTCACGCGTCATGCTTTTTATGTAAGTTCCTTCGTCTCGCGTCCTTTTCCCTCCTGTCGAAATTGCCTTCTTGTCTCTTTTGGATCCGGTTCTCTGTCCCTTCTACAACATGCCAATATCAAACAACTTCTCGATATTCTCGTACTTAGATTACTACCACGGGGCATTGTAACGTTGTGTGATACACTTGGAATACCATAAAAGTGTCATTTTTGAACAAACAACTTGATAATACGCATGTAATTTTGGTGTATGTTAGCTTACACCATAAAATGCTCAAATAGGGAGAATTACTCAATTAATCTTAAATCTATTGTGTGAATGTGAATTCAATTTTAAACTTTCAATTTTTGACAAGTTAATCATGAATCTTTGCTCAAAATTCCAATATAATCATTTTGATTAATTTTCGTTGCAAATTACTTACATGATTGTCTAATCATATTTGGTTGTTCTACTGGCACATGGCTATATTATCAATTTCTGGCGAAAATTAACCAAAAAGACTATATTGGGATTGTGAAAATGTTTAAGACTAAAACAAGAAAATTTAAAAATTTATTATCGAATTGACATACGTATAATAGATTTAGGGCTTATCGAACTCCTTGAATATAATACTAAAGTCTCTCCTACTTTAAGACTATGATGTGTACAAAAGGTTAAAAAGAAAAAAGAAAAAAGAAAGGGCTCTCCTTAATAAGGCAAAGAGAAGTTATTCAAATTCAAACATAACTAGTACGGACACGATGAACCGAAAGATCCATACATGAACAGGAACCGAGGCGCAAAAGGCCTATTATACCCCACTAAGCTGGTATAAATTACTACACCTCGACCCGACCATTCTCTCAAAATCCATGGCGGGGCAGCAGTGAGTGACGAGCTTGCTCATGACGATTAATAGCCATGGTTCAAATCAAATGTTTTTGCCATGGGTGGGTGTGGAACTTCTATGGTAGCGCTCAAGGGAGTCACCGACGTTGGTCGCCCATTACCACCATTTTACTAATTTTTTTTTTATCAGAAAGATAATATATATTGATGGAAAGTCACGTGGGAAATACAAAGCAACCCTGAGCGAGGGCGTCTTTACAGAGTATATCGAGCATAACTTGGGGAGGGGAGACAAACCAAGCGGAAGAGAGGGATCCGGGGCAATGGGCCTTTGCTGCCCAATCTGCGAGGGTATTAGCCTCCCGACGGCAGTGCTGTACACGAAGATGAGAGAATCGGCGAAGTAGATCAAAGCACTCGGTGAAGAGGGCGCGGCACTCCCACGGCGGCAGGCGACCCCGATTTAGGGTTTCAACGAGGACGATGCTGTCGGACTCCACAAGCAGGTTAGAAGCTGTTAACTCTTGCTGAATCAGATCGTTAAGAGACAAAATTAATGCCTGGATCTCGGTCTCGAGAGCAGAGGAGGCAGAGACAGAGCGAGTGATTCCACCAAGAAGTCTACCCGAGTGGTCGCGGGCCATACCAGCAATCGATCCTCTGTGAGATGCCGTGGGAAAGGAGCCGTTCAGATTGATCTTCATCGTGCCCAGCGGGGGAGGTTGCCAAGACCGATTAGGGCTCAGCCAAGGGGAATGGCCCTTGAAATCCTTTTGATGGACTTGTTTCTGGAGAGAGGCCAGGGCAAAAGCAGAGTCGATAATCTGATCTGGGGACTTCCGAACGCGACAAAAGATGAAGTTATTCCGCGCCTTCCAGATTTCCCAAAGAAGGCTTGCAACGTGCTCAAAGTCTGGTAAGCCTCTGTTTTGATCGAGGAAATTTGCTAACCATGAGTCCATTCGGGTAGGGGTATAAGTAAAAATATTGAGGTGTACTTTTGAATGAGTCCAAATGCGTTGAGTCCAAGGGCAATGCAAGAAAAGGTGTTCTGTAGTTTCTGGGGAGGCAGAGGAACAGAGACCACATATTGGGGTTTGAATGATCTTTCTACGAGATAGATTATCTCTAGTTGATAATGCATTCTAACATACTGACCATAAAAAATTACGAATCTTGGGTGAAGTTTGTGCTTTCCAAATCTTTTTCCAAACAAGTTTGGGTGGTTGGTAGGAAGATGAAGCTTGAGAGGTTACCTGCTTGTGTGTGGATCGATGAATTACGTTGTAGCCACTCTTGACAGAATAGATGCCATCCTGTGTGCCTGTCCATATGAGTTTATCTGCTGTTGAAAGTGGCCAAAGTTTTAACTGGAGGATCTGTTGTACAGTGGAGTCATCAAAGAAACGATTGAGCAGAGCGATATTCCATTCATTCGAAGAGGGGCTTATCAGACCAACGACAGTGTGGGGTTCATCTCGGAGAGCAGGACCACCTAGAATTCCAGCAGGTAACCATCTATCCTCACGGACTTTTATTGATTGGCCATTCCCACTGACCATTGAAGGTTTGGACTAATAGAATCTCTTCCTAATAGGATACTCAGCCAACCCCGGAAGGTCTATGACCTCTGTCGGCATGCCAGAAGGTTTTGAAAGGAAAGTACAAACCTTTAAAGACACGGCTCCACAAAGATGAAGGATCTTGGAATAATCTCCATGCCTGTTCGCCCGGGAGAGCCTTGTTAAAGGTTAGAAAATCTCGAATCCCATACCTCCAAGTATCTTTTTGGCTTTGAGTAGATCCCATTGTTTCCAATGAATGCCAGATTTATTATTGTTTGTTTTCCACCAAAACCTAGAAATTTTTTTGTTCAATGGATTTGCATATTGAGACCGGGATCTTAAATATAGACATAGCGTCGAGGTAGAGATTGAACAACCGATTTTAAAAGAACCTCCTTGCTTCCTTTAGAAATGAAAGACTCTTTCCATCCCTCCAATTTTGCATTAACCCTTTCAAAGAGCCAAGCAAACATATTCTTTTTTGAAGAGCCCCAATCGGAAGGTAAACCTAGGTACTTACTAGATTTTTCCAAAATAGGAACCCGAAGTTCACGAGCCAGGTTAACTAGAAGAGGCTGAGGGCATGATTTCCCCATAAATAGACCTGATTTGTTTCTGTTAATGGCTTGACCTGTGGCTAAGCATTACTGATTGAGGATGTTACCGAGATTTTGACATTCTCTAGTTGTACCCTCCACAAAAAAGATAGAATCATCAGCGAAAAGTAAATGAGATAAAATAGGACACCATTGATTAAGTCTTATTCCCCTTAGAGATCCCATGTCCACAGCTTGAAGGATAAGTGAGGAGAGCAGATTAGCCACTAGGATAAATAAATAGGGAGAGAGAGGATCACCCTGGCGTAGACCCCGAGATGGATGAAAAGTATGTAGCATTTCGCCGTTAAATTTAACACTAAAAGATGTTGAAGAGACGCAATGCATAATCCAGGAGATCCATTTGGCATGAAAACCCAACTGAGAAAGATAGGCAGCCAAGAAATCCCACTTTACCCTATCATAGGCCTTTTTCATATCCACTTTCAATATTCCCTAAAAAATTTTCTTGTTTGTGCGAGTTCTAATTTGATGTAGAACCTCCTGAACAAGGAGTATGTTGTCTTGTATTTGTCTGCCTGAGACAAAGGCACTCTGTTCTTGGGAGATTAGCTTAGGTAGGCAAGTTTTCAGGCGATTTGCTAAGATTTTGGATATGATTTTGTAACTAAAGTTACATAAACTAATCCGACGAAACTGATCTAACCTTTCAGGGTTTGGAGTCTTGGGGATTAGCGAGATGGAGGTCCTGTTGATTTCTACGGGCAGCACTCCCGAACTGAAGAAAGTATGGACCATACGATAAATGTCCTCCTGAAGAATATCCCAGTGGTGGTGATAGAAGAGACCATTCAAGCCGTCAGGACCCGGTGCATTGGATGCGCCCAGCTGAAAGGTAGCCTGTTTAACTTCTTCCCGTGTAAGTTCAACAGTCAGTAAAGCATTCATGTCAGCTGTAACAATCGTAGGACATTAAGTGAGAATAGGATGAAAGTCCCTAGGGCCTTCGGAGGTATATAGGTCCCTGAAAAAATCAAAGGTCATCTGTTTAAGCTGGTTTGGGTCTCGGATCCAGTTCTCATTCCTGTCCTGTAGGGTGGTGATGGTATTTCTTTTTCTACGTTGGATAGTCGTAGCATGAAAAAATCTCGTGTTTTTATCCCCACACTGCAGCCATTTGATGCGAGACCGCATCGCCCAGTGCTCTTCTTGAGACCATATGTGCTGAATTTGCGTCTTCAGAGAATTGATGTGAATATAATTATGATTGACGATAGGTTGGTTGGTGCATTGTTGAAGGAGAGAAAGTTGACGATGACCCGCTTTGAACTTATGACTACTCCATCACAACAAGGCAGCCGAGGTAGCCCGGAGCTTCTTGGAGATTGTAGCATATACGAGAGAGGAAGAAGACCAGGTATCGGAAACCACCCCGTGGCGTCGGGATCTTGCAACCAGAAAGATTCAAAGGTAAATAATCTCTTCTTCTTTGCTGCATGTTGATCAGTATTAAGTAGAAGTGGACTGTGATCCGATGCAATAGCAAGTAAGGCTATAACTTCTGCATTCGCAAAGGTCACTCGCCATTCAATCGTACATAATGCACGATCAAGCCTTTCTTTGATGATAGTAGCACCACTAGGCTGATTAACCCACGTATAGGCACAGCCCTTAGAGTCCATGTCCAACAAAGCACAATCATGGATCATTTCTCGAAGGAGTTTAAGCGTCTTGATCTGCTGGTTTCTGCCCTATCTTTTCCCAATGATGTAGAACCTCATTGAAATCACTAATGTATAGCCAAGGCAGAGTATGTAAGAGGCTAAGCCTCCTCAAATCAGCCCAAAAAGGGAGTCTTTGGCTATAGACAGCAGGAGCATGTAGGTAGGTAGTGCACATAAGGGAAGGGCAGCTATCACCAGAACACATGGCATCTATAAAATAGGAACGTGAGCGATGGCGAGAGAGAAACGAGTCTCGCCAAAAAAGAACCATGCCCCTTGCCAAACCGATAGGATTAACTACAAATATATTAGGATAATGCAGCCGCCGTTGTATATTTATAATAACCTGTTCTTGGTTCCGAGTCTCCATCAAAAAGATAATATCAGGCCGATCTTGAGCCACTAAGGCTCTCAGGGCTTGAACTGTTAGGGAATTGCCCAATCCCTGACAGTTCCAACTTAAAATCTTCATTTGTCCATAGGTGGCTTTGTCGGGCAAGCCACCACAGCCCAATCCTTGGCCCTTGGGGCCTCCAGTATGGGTGTATCTAAGAGCAGACTCTCATCAAGAGTGTCAAGTGGGATGAAACGAGAGTGATACGACAAAAAACGCTTAGCCTTTTTTTATAGGATTTGGTTTTGCACGCAAGTGCGAATGTTTAGTCTTCTTAGAGGAAGAAGCTTCTACTGTGGAATTGGAATAATCATGTCGCTATGCTGGTGCAGGGTGGGAAGGAAACAAGACCATAGGCTCAGGAGAGGAGTGGAGCTGCTGAGTTGGTCGAGCCTCCATTGGAGGGGTTTGTTGAGGGATCTCATAAGGAACAGCAAGTAGTAAGAGTTAACCTGATGGAGGAGTTTCAGGTACAGTTTCTTCAAAAGTTTCTGGAGGTGTTGTAGATTCGTAAAAAGCTTGCCAAGAGGACTGTGTTCCCTTACATCAGCCCGAAGCCATTGTCCATAGTATAGTTAATCCCTGCTATCAAATTTAGTATCCTCATAGGGAATATCCTTGAAATATGATGCATAGTGACCAATAATTCCACAAGAATAGCAGTAGTGGGGTAAACGTTCGTAACGGAAGTCGAGCCATATGTTTTTCCCCACTATGCAAATAAGTTTTCCAAGTTTTAGCAGCTCTGAGAGGCTGAGTTCCACTTTTGCTCGCACAACTCGGATTGGTGACTTATCCTTAGATTCTATGCGAACCTCAAGAACCTTTCCCACTTCACTCACAGCCTTGCTAACAAGTTGAGGAGTACATCGCTCTAGAGGAAGGCCAAATACTTGGACCCAAAATGCACAGCATGTGAAGTCATAACAAAGTGAAAGGGAGTATTTCGGGGTCCGGGGCTTAAGAATGACCAGATTACTAGAAAATAACCAGGGACCAGTTTCTAACACACGTTGTTTTTCGCTTCCGAGTTAAACTTGACAACGTAGAGACCTTCCTCCCTCTGTGATACCTCAACATTGTCTGTGCGCCATATACGATTCATTGTATGCTGAAAAGCAGGGAGATTGACAGTAGAAGTAGAGAGAATCTTCCCAATTAGACATAACTTACATTCCTCAAGCTTTGCTGTAGGGGCCTCGTCTTCCCAGGACTTCAATCGGCTTAGGAGTCCATAAACGACCTAACCGACTGCAAAGAGCGGCAAGTCGGGCTTCCTCTCCACGAGACGAAGACACCATCCAAAGAGAAACTCTACCGTATGGTGGTATCAGCAAAGAACGGAGAGTGAACAAAATGAAAAGCCATCCATGCAAAGAGATAATGGTGAATCGGGAACATGCAAGATGAGAATTTCAGAAATTTGAGAAAGACAACAGAAAAGAAACAAGAGTGAGAGAGCGATGAGACCAGAAAGCGGGGAGATGAAGGGGAAAGAAGAAAGATGGAGAAGACCCGGTGGTCGAAAAACTACATTCACGAAAGAAATGGATGGAAAACAAGTTCGGAGGGGGCCATCATCCGAAATTCCTTCCATTAGCTAAAGGAAAAGAAGAAACCCGAAGCAAGAGATAGAGGAAGAAGACGGAAGCTCGACGAGAGACGAGAAGAAAATCTCTACATAGGCAAGAGAGAAACTCTACATAGGCAAGAGAAAAGAAGACCTAGAATCGGGGAAGTACCATTTTACTGATTGAAAAGCTGAAATCGTAACGAAACATGGAAATCCCACAAATTGGAGTGTTGGATGGAGAAAGTGAAATGAGAAGAGGTAGGCATGAGAAACACGATAGTATATGGCCTTTTTTGCGAGAAAAATCGGTTTAAAATGTTTACAAGGAGGGGTTTCGAATAGTTTGCATCATGTAAAGATACTTTTGTAAATCTTTCCGCCCTTTTCCTACTAATTATCTAATGGATAGTGCAAATTGCAAGTTAGTTATCAAACTAGCTGCAAGATGAAAAGAGTAATTTTTTTTTTTTTAAAATTGAACATGTAAATAGAGCCAATGTGTATATCTGTACATACGTATGCAAATATCTAACATAGGACACATATTGCATTTATGAGCATGCTTATTGTCGAACAATATCAGGCTTACCCAGCAGCATCGTGATTCTAGTGATTTTATTAGCGGTTAGTGTAGGGTCGTTCTTGGGCCACAAGCCCGATTTCCAGCCATTTTCAGCCCCGGAACGAACGGACGTCCACCGCGCAGACCGCATTCTTGATCCAATTTATTCCCAGCCACAAGCAAACCTAATCATGCCATTCACCTTTCTATCTCCCTATTGGATTTACATGTCGGTCGAATATTAATTTCAACTATTCTCTCTCGTTACGAAATTGGCAAAGCATTTACACGCACTTGTTTCATTGGTAAAGAACATTTTCCTGGTCAGGGCTTGGCCTCGCCATGGCTGAGGGCTAACCATTGCTTGTGGTTGATGGCCTATCACCGGCATAAGAAAAAATGAGAGAAAAAGAAAAAACCGAAAAATTATTAAACTATTATTAGAAATTGACAATGTTAACTCTAGCAGTGCCATGTAAGCCGATTTGCGTCCATGTTAGTAATATCTAGTGAAAATTAGCTAAAATGATTAAATAAATTGGCACTAATAAAATGTTTAAAACTAAATTGGCACTAAAGTAATAGGTTTAGGACTTTTTTGACAGTTTTCCCCTCCTCTAAAACATCAATAAATGGGAATTCCACCTAGTTCTCGCATCTGGAGGTTGACTTAGTCATGTTTCTTTCTCTATTGCTTGTAGAGCAACTCTACATGACATTCTCATGATTTCCCCATAGATATTATCTCATTTGCTCGAGGAATAATACTAAAAAAGTCCTAAACATATTACATCAATACCAATTCAATCATAAACCTCTCAATTAGACCAATTTAATTTTGAAGATTTTCATATTGGTATAAATTTAGTCCATTTTGCTAATTTAGACAAAAAAAATTATAGACATGAATGCCAAATGTCTTATGTGACACGTTTGGCGCCAACGTGGACATTTTTATTTTTTAAATAATTGTTAATTTTTTATTAACTATTTGTTTTATTTTCTTTTTCCTTCTTTCCTTTCTCTTTTTTTTTTTCCTTATTTCCCTTCACTAGTTGCTAGCCTCTGTGATGGTTGGTGGAGGTTGCCGATCACCTACAAGGGTCCCTCACTAACTTTTGGTGAGGGTTTGGCGAGGCTACCCCTCACTAGATCCGATGAGGGAACCCTTGCTCAGCCTTGCCAAAAGCCAGCAAGGAGGGGCCTCACCAAGATGGCGAGGGAAGCGAGGTCAAACCTTGCTAGCCTCGGCACTAGTTGACTTTTTCATGTTCGCATCCCACTTAGGTTTTTTGAATTGGCGGAGTTGATTGTGGGAATGTCGATCAGGAGCTCCAATTCAGGGAGCTAGAAGTTTCGATCCTGAATTTAGGGCTTGAATTGAAGGTGCAAATCTGATGGAGGTTGATTCCCCGATGGGGGCCCCTCGCTCTAGCCTCACCTATGGAGCATGCACATAGGGAGTTCCCTGCGTCCTCGAGGCAATAGATGAATTGAAGTACCACAGCCAATCTAGAGGTACTAGCTAGTCATCTGGAAGTGGGCCGGAAAGCGATTGGGATCCATTGTGAGATAGAGAGAGAGGAAAGCATATATAAAAAAGTGGGAATTTGTGACAATTTGTGAGAGAACAATGAATGGTGGAAATAGGAGTGAAAGAGCTCTAATCTATAATTAAGGTTTTCTGTCCCTGGGGAGGACGATCGGCCGAGACGACCATTCAATGGCCATTAGGGTGGGACGGCGCGTTTGCCTCCCTTAGTTTAGCCCCTTCTTTTCATTTTAGATGGCGTGTGCTTCATGACTAAATTTTTCTAACCTTTCTTTACAAATGGGTATTTGAAAAGGAAAATTGAGTTTTTTTTTTTCCACAAAGGAAAGTAGAGCTTAATATAAAACTATAGCACTTAAAATGGGAGAATTATCAAAAAAGACCTAAACCTATTACAATTGTGCCAATTCAGTCCTAAACTTTTTTTTTGGGACCAATTTAATATTAAATATTTTACAATTGTACTAGTTTGGTCCATTCAGCCAAAAATTGGCCGGCGGGTGTTGACGTGGACACCGACCGGCGATGGTTGTCGACAAATGCTAACATGACATTTTTAAATTATTATTTTGAATTTTTAAATTTTTTTTTTAATTTTTGAATTTTTTTTCCATCCACTTCTCCTTCTAATGGTTGGCCGGCATCGGCTAGAGGCGAGGGTCAGCGAGGTTGGTCTTGCCATCACTAGGTGAGGCCCCGCCAAATTTGGCAAGGCTTGGCCTCGCCCAGCCATGGCGAGGGCCGAGCTCACCGGCATTGGCGAGGTCGATCCTTGCCATGGATGGGTGGGGCCGAGCCTCACCGATCTAAGGCGAGGGTCGACCTCACCGGTGGCCAACGAGGCCGAGCCTCACCAAATCGCTATAGTGGCCGGCGAGACTCCTTGCCCGGGGCAACGAGACTCAACCTAGCTATAGCTAGGTGAGGCCGAGCCTCGCCAGATCTGGCGACTACGACCTCACCATCGCTAGGCGAGGCTCGCCTTTGCTAGTGGCCGGTGGGGACGAGCCTTGCCACTGGCCGCGAGGCTGACCTTGCTAGCCAGCCGGAGGAAGGAGGTGGTGGAAAAAAAAAAAGAACTACAAATTCGAAAAAAAATTAAAATATTTAAAAAGTGCCACGTCAGCGCCGGCTGGCCAATTTTGGCCGAATGGACTAAACTGGCACAATTGAAAAAAAGGTTTAGGACTAAATTGGTAAAAAAAAAAAAAAAAAATTAGGATTGAATTGGCACAATTGCAATATGTTTGGGACTTTTTTGGTAGTTCTCGCCACTTAAAAGCATTAAAAAAAGCATCTTTGACCTATTTTTGGCCAAGACATCGTATATCATCTTAGGAAAATTGCACAAATGGTTCATAAACTTTGATTTACTATACAATGTCATCTCCAGACTTTTAATTTATTCGATATAATTCATTAACTATCAATGAATATTCAATCTAGTCCTTAAATTTTATGAAAATGTTCAATGTCGTTGTTATCTTAAGGCAAGTTAATGGAATATGTTGCTGTGGCTTCCGATCAGGTTTAGTTTGAATGGTGGATAACAAAAAAAAAAAAGGTCACATGTGGATTATCCAAATAAGATATTAATCTCAACTAGAGCATAATAATTCATGTCATTAAATAATGATGGATATGTTAATGCCTAATATTTTTCCTTCTCTAAAGTATATCAATAAAAAGGACATACTGACTTGTCATTTTTAGAGTGCTTTGAACATATGATAATTCATATTATCAAATAATATTTGATTTGTGCTTTCGGCAAACAGAATGACTACATATAACATTCCACAAGAGTTTAGACACTGCATTAAATATATTGAAAGTCTAGGGCTGACACATATTAGACCAAAGTTCAATGGCCACTTGTTTCATCTTCCCTGTTATCTTTACAAAAGAATAGTCTAGTTCTAGTAATTCAGTATTTCCTCCCTTACAAAGATCGAATTCTAGTGTTTTCATAAATTACTTTCTTAAACAGAAAGTAACTTCAGAGTATATAATGGTGCAACTCTCTATTGGCACTAAAGAATGCGCAAGTCTTTGACCGTCAACTCAGGCTAAGAAAGACCGAGAGAAATCCAATAGAGGCAAAATCTGCTAGTGTTAAAGGCTTTTAGTTGGCAAGTATGGTTAGTCGACAAAGTGAGTGGCTCTAACTAACCAGAAATACGAAAGAAAATGTTTTTGTCTTGGAGCATAGGCGTTGAAAAATGAAGCTCAATTTAGTCGACAAAGAACCACGACTAACACGACCTATGATGAGTTGGATACAAAGTAGGTATCTAAGAGATGGAGCCGACAATTTCGGACACAATTTGTTAGGCCACATCGATGTGGCTGTGAAGAAGTGAAACCGATACAATAATCAAGTGGTGAATGCCATGGATCTCGGAAGCCACTAACGAAATAGATCAAGAAAATCTGGGGTTATTGCAACTGTCGGAGTAGTGGTCCGAGGGACTTCGTAATTAACTGTGATGCTGGCCAAAGAATAACCATCGAATAATGGGTATGTCCTGGTATTGGTTAACCAGTAGCTACAAGTTGTTGAATTTTATAAGTCACATAAAATGCAGTTGTGTTCTTTGTAACCGATGCAAAATTGCTCCTCCGAAATCCCTAGTTGCTTCTTAACCTCCTAAGGTCCCTGTTCGTTTATTTAACTGGTCCATGACGCACTTAACCCCAACTTAGGATAGCAATGAGGCGGGGCAAGTATGGGATTGCGATCCCTCTCCCTGCGCCGCTCCGGTGCTCGCTTCATGCCCCACATGAGTATATTTATGCACCTTATCCTCAATAGTTTCAAGGTTAAAATTGTTAAATTAAATTAATCGACAAACACATTGTATTTTAAGCGATGATATCTAGAGAAAATGTACAAGCTTTGCATAAATCAAATACGGGCAAAAAATATGAATTTGAAAATCTTAGATCTATTAGCATAAAGTTTAGTTTGAAAAATTCCCATTATTAATTAATAAGACAAAAGGAAAAAATTATTGGAAGTATTCATGTTAATATCAACACCTACGAAAAAATAAGTGACTTCATTACCAAAATAATATATATTATATAAAGAACTTATAGTAATACTAGGAATCTCCAAGGTCTAGTGTAGGATCTCGGGTAGAAGTGGGAAAATGTCCATGGTGACGGGGCAGACTATATCCATTCTTGCCCTACTTGGCATGCAAGGCAAGAAAATACTCGTCGCTTGACTGTTTATATCTTCATGCAGGTGGGGTAGGTGAATATGCTTTGAATGATAAGGAATAATTGATAAATGGATACCGATAGATTAATGATAGATTACAATCACCACCAAAGTCTAAAAGATATGCCACCAGTTAAGGATAAAGATTAAGATTGACGAAATTCATCATTAAAACTTAGAAGACATGCCACCTGCCGAAGATTTGTGGTGTTCTTCTCCTTAGAAAGATTGTCAATCCAATTTATTCGGAGCACAAGCAATGATAATTACGTTTTTTTTACCTTCCTATCCCCTATTGGCTTTACATGTCTGGTCGAATTTTGAATTAAACTGAGATTCTCATTATAAGGATCTGCAAGCATTGATGAGCATACGCTTCATCATTAAAGTGCGTTACCTCCAGTTGCACTTGTTCGTGCGGATCTAATCAGTCTGCAAAATATTCACAGTGTTTCGTGATTCTTGCCATATGGGGACACAAGGCGAGTTAACAATTGAGAATCCCCACGGATGGAAAGAGTTAAATGCATAACATTGAAGCGATTAGCTACCTACTCAATAAAATATTCACAAACTTCTTATCAATTTGATATTTTTATTCGACCAAGGGTGCCAAAATGGCTTTTGGATTTGTCTAATTATGGTACTTGATTCAAGATTTCCTTTTTAGGTACCTATTCCCTCCCTTTTTCGTACTTCGTTCTTAGTTTGAACCCCTTTTTTTCCTTAATTGGCACGATTCAAGATTTCTTTTTTTAGGTACTTATTCCCTCCCTTTTTTCGTACTTCGTTTTTAGTTTGAACCCCATTTTTTCTTCATTGGTATGAAAGTGAAAGCAGAGAGAGAGAGAGAGACAGAGACAGAGACAGAGACAGAGACAGAGACAGAGAGAGAGGGGCAATGGCATGGCAAAAGGCAACGTTGAACTCAAGAAGGCAAGGTCTTGAGAAGAAATGGTTGTGCATTTTGCTGGTGCTAGTGTCTGCCTCAGCTACTTCGTCTCAGCACATTGTAGAGACACTTCCGGGGCTTCCCGGAAGACTTCCGTTTAAAGCTTGAGACCGGGTCAGCTTGTATTCTTTCATGCCATCCCTCTCTCCCTCGACGATGATTGTGAGGGCATTGAACGAATATTTTGCTATCTTTTCAATAACTGAAAAAAATCATTTTTCAACCCAACAAATTTATTAAATTCAAAAGTAAACAAAAAAATTAAAAGAGCATTATAAGTTTCTCACATGAAGAGTAAGAATGAGGTTGATTATTGCATTAAAAAGACAATTAAGTTATTTTACCAAGTGTGATTTCTTAACAGAATACGAATACTCAATTTCTTTGTTTTACCTTTTTGTCATCTTGCTAGGTCAATTTTACCTTTTTCTTCTCTTTATTTTACAATTATGAAAATAAGTTTATAAGGGTTAATTAGAAAACACAAAAGTATGGCAATGACACCTCGGCATAATTATATAGTGTGACATTCGGATTTTCACTCAACGAATCATGAGCCTCAGACGCTTAATAGTCAACGCCGCCAAGCTAGACATCGGATCTCACCAATTCAGCTCGTTCCCATCCTCACCGAGCCACCTCAGCCTCACTCGCGACGTCACCCCGTCCCCACAACACCAACTCAGCGCCACTTCACTCGCCGCATCAACACCACATCACCGCTCCTCGCCGCGTCATCACCAGGTGGCGCCACCTCAGCAGCTCACTACCAGCAACGCAGCCCCCTCAGCCAGAGCTTGCCACCAGCCCCCATCAAAGCATGACATCCTTCTAGCTGGTGCGAATTAGCGTTGCTGAGCCAACGCCGCACCGCTTGAAGGAGAGGGAATGGCTTTGCACGCCAGTAGCTGCTCCTTCCTTCCGCTATATTCCTTCGTGCGACACCGCACCAGGCCATTCAGTCCCTTCAATGAGTGACACACAGTCCCCAGCTGCACATTTCCTGGCAGCCAAAGTCAACGACGACGACCACGAGTGGGACGGACGACCGCGACATAAATGAAGCAACACCGCCCGTCCCTCTTCAGTTCACCTTTGCTCTCCGCTCTTCAACATCTCTCATCGTCTCTCTGTAATTCTCTTCTTTTTTACGTGCGTGACGCACTGCATGCAGCGCCACGACTTCCCCGGCAACCCGTGTGCTGCTTGCCGTCTCGCCTCAGCCGGACCTCAAACCACTTAAGGCTAGTCATGACCTCAGACTTCCGAGACCCTTCGAGCCACGTCACGACTTGCTTTGGACAAGAGGGAAATAAAATGCTCCGTATATGCTACATAGGTTGATGATTGTGCATCGAGGTCGAATTCCTAGAATTATTGTTGCCTCGGTTGATTTCATGCTTACTTGTGTTCATCAACAATTTCGGAAAAGGTGCATGGCAAGTACTGTTGAAATTTAGCTCATTGAGTCTAAGGATGTGTTGTTGGAACGCTGTATGTTGAAATGTGCGCTAATTTGAGCTTAAATGACACGAGTCATGGACGAATCTAAGGTTACAACTTTTTTCGGCACTATAGGCAGGAAATTTATCCATTTTGTATTGGCTTTTGTGGCACGAATTTGGTGAGATTTTCTTCATGAAAAATGTGTGTTATACCTGGTTTTAGAACATACTTTAATTTGGTTGAACTTCGTACATGCAAAATATCTTTGAAAAACTATAGGGTCCGAATCTGTCTTCATAAAAAATTATCGGACCTTTACTTAGTTTCTATTTTCTACAGAATTTTCAACACAGGATTTGAAATCGCATCCTTCATGAAAGTTTTAGACTATTTGTAATTTTCCCATGATTTTTGGAACTCATTTAAGCTTTTGAAACGTCCAATTTCAGATTTGTTTTTTCATGGAAATTCACCTTGTTTTGACCTGAAGTATATAAAATTATTGGACCCATACAAGCTGAACTGGATTTTGAGTTCTTCATGAAAATATTCCCAGAGTCTCGTCCATATCGTGTTAAAGTCTCGTGATTTCAGAACTGGTTTGGGTCTCGGATCCAGTTCTCATTGCTGTCCTGTAGGGTGGTGATGGTATTTCTTTTTCTACGTTGGATAGTCGTAGAATGAAAAAATCTCGTGTTTTATCCCCACACTGCAGCCATTTGATGCAAGACCGCATCGCCTAGTAGTGCTCTTCTTGAGACCATATGTGCTGAATTTGCGTCTTCAGAGAATTGATGTGAATATAATTATGATTGACGATAGGTTGGTTGGTGCATTGCTGAAGCTGCTGCTGAAGGAGAGAAAGTTGACGATGACCCGCTTTGAACTTATGACTACTCCATCGCAACAAGGCAGTCGAGGTAGCCTGGAGCTTCTTGGAGATTGTAGCATATACGAGAGAGGAAGAAGACCAGGTATCGGAAACCACCCTGTGGCAGTCAGGATCTTGCAACCAGAAAGATTCAAAGGTAAATAATCTCTTCTTCTTTGCTGCATGTTGATCAGTATTAAGTAGAAGTGGACTGTGATCCGATGCAATAGCAGGTAAGGCTATAACTTCTGCATTCGCAAAGGTCACTCGCCATTCAATCGTACATAATGCACGATCAAGCCTTTCTTTGATGATAGCAGCACCACTACGCTGATTAACCCACGTATAGGCACAGCCCTTAGAGTCCATGTCCAACAAAGCACAATCATGGATCATTTCTCTGAAGGAGTTTAAGCGATATTGATCTGCTGGTTTCTGCCCTATCTTTTCCCAATGATGTAGAACCTCATTGAAATCACCAATGCATAGCCAAGGCAGAGTATGTAAGAGGCTAAGCCGCCTCAAATCAGCCCAAAAGGGGAGTCTTTGGCTATAGACAACAGGAGCATGTAGGTAGGTAGTGCACATAGGGGAAGGGCAGCTATCATCAGAACATATGGCATCTATAAAATAGGAACTGTGAGCGAATGGCGAGAGAGAAATAGAGTCTCGCCAAAAAGAACCATGCCCCTTGCCAAACCGATAGGATTAACTACAAATCTATTAGGATAATGCAGCCGCCGTTGTATATTTATAATAACCTGTTCTTGGTTCCGAGTCTCCATCAAAAAGATAATATCAGGCCGATCTTGAGCCACTAAGGCTCTCAGGGCTTGAACTGTTACGGAATTGCCCAATCCATGACAGTTCCAACTTAATATCTTCATTTGTCCATAGGTGGCTTTGTCGGGCAAGCCACCACAGCCCAATCCTCGATCCTTGGGGCCTCCAGTATGGGTGTATCTAAGAGCAGACTCTCATCAAGAGTGTCAAGTGGGATGGAACGAGAGTGATACGGCAAAAAACGCTTAGCCTTTTTTATAGGATTTGGTTTTGCACGCAAGTGCGAATGTTTAGTCTTCTTAGAGGAAGAAGCTTCTGCTGTGGAATTGGAATAATCATGTCGCTGTGCTGGTGTAGGGTGGGAAGGAAACAAGACCATAGGCTCAGGAGAGGAGTGCAGCTACTGAGTTGGTCGAGCCTCCATTGGAGGGGTTTGTTGAGGGATCTCATAAGGAACAGCAAGGAGTAAGAGTTAACCTAATGGAGGAGTTTCAGGTACAGTTTCTTCAAAAGTTTCTGGAGGTGTTGTAGATTCGTAAAAAGCTTGCCAGAAAGGACTGTGTTCCCTTACATCAGCCTGAAGCCATTGTCCATAGTATAGTTGATCCCTGCTATCAAATTTAGTATCCTCATAGGGAATATCCTTGCAATATGATGCATAGTGACCAATAATTCCACAAGAATAGCAGTAGTGGGGTAAACGTTCGTAACGGAAGTCGAGCCATATGTTTTTCCCCGCTATGCGAATAAGTTTTCCAAGTTTTAGTGGCTCTGAGAGGCTGAGTTCCACTTTTGCTCGCACAACTCGGATTGGTGACTTATCCTTAGATTCTATGCAAACCTCCAGAACCTTTCCCACTTCACTCACAGCCTTGCTAACAAGTTGAGGAATACATCGCTCTAGAGGAAGGCCAAATACTTGGACCCAAAATGCACAGCATGTGAAGTCATAACAGTGAGGGAGTATTCGGGGTCCAGGGCTTAAGAATGACCAGATTACTAGAAAATAACCAGGGACCAATTTCTAACACACGTTGTTTTTCTGCTTCCGAGTTAAACTTGACAACGTAGAGACCTTCCTCCCTCTGTGATACCTCAACATTGTCTGTGCGCCATATACGATTCATTGTATGCTGAAAAGCAGGGAGATTGACAGTAGAAGTAGAGAGAATCTTCCCAATTAGACATAACTTACATTCCTCAAGCTTTGCTGTAGGGGCCTCGTCTTCCCAAACTTCAATCGGCTTAGGAGTCCATAAACGACCTAATCGACTGCAAAGAGCGGCAAGTCGGGCTTCCTCTCCCTGAGACGAAGACGCCATCCGAAGAGAAACTCTATTGTATGGTGGTATCAGCAAAGAACGGAGAGTGAACAAAATGAAAAGCCATCCATGCAAAGAGAGAATGGTGAATCGGGAACATGCAAGATGAGAATTTCATAAATTTGAGAGAGACAACAGAAAAGAAACAAGAGTGAGAGAGCAACGAGACCAGAAAGCAGGGGAGATGAAGGGGGAAAGAAGAAAGATGGAGAAGACCCAGGTGGTTAGAAAACTACATTCACGAAAGAAATGGATGGAAAACAAGTTCGGAGGGGGCCATCATCCGAAATTCCTTCCATTAGCTAAAGGAAAAGAAGAAACCCAGAAGCAAGAGATAGAGGAAGAAGACGGAAGCTCGACAGAGACGAGAAGAAAATCTCTACATAGGCGAGAGAGAAAACTCTACATAGGCAAGAGAAAAGAAGACCTGGAATCGGGGAAGTACCATTTTACTGATTGAAAAGCTGAAATCGTAACGAAACATGGAAATCCCACAAATTGGAGTGTTGGATGGAGAAAGTGAAATGAGAAGAGATAGGCATGAGAAACACGATAGTATATGGCCTTTTTGCGAGAAAAATCGGTTTAAAATGTTTACAAGGAGGGGTTTCGAATAGTTTGCATCTTGTAAAGATACTTCTGTAAATCTTTCCGCCATTTTCCTACTAATTATCTAATGGATAGTGCAAATTGCAAGTTAGTTATCAAACTAGCCGCAAGATGAAAAGAGTAATTTTTTTTTTAAAATTGAACATGTAAATAGAGCCAATGTGTATATCTGTACATACGTATGCAAATATATAACATAGGACACATATTGCATTTATGAGGTTGCTTATTGTCGAACAATATCAGGCTTACCCAGCAGCATCGTGATTCTAGTGATTTTATTAGCGTTAGTGTAGGGTCGTTCCTGGGCCACTGAAGCTCGATTTCCAGCCATTTTTCTACTCGGGAACAAACTGGACGTCCACCGCGCAGACCGCATTCTTGATCCAATTTATTCCCAGCCACAAGCATACCTAATCATGCCATTCACCTTTCTATCTCCCTATTGGATTTACATGTCGGTCGAACATTAATTTCAACTATTCTCTCTCGTTACGAAATTGGCAAAGCATTTACACGCACTTGTTTCATTGGTAAAGAACATTTTCCTGGTCAGGGCTTGGCCTCGCCATGGCTGAGGGCTAACCATTGCTTGTGGTTGATGGCCTATCACCGGCATAAGAAAAAATGAGAGAAAAAGAAAAAACCGAAAAATTATTAAACTATTATTAGAAATTGACAATGTTAACACTAGCGGTGCCATGTAAGCCGATTTGCGTCCATGTTAGTAATATCTAGTGAAAATTAGCTAAAATGATTAAATAAATTGGCACTAATAAAATGTTTAAAACTAAATTGGCACTAAAGTAATAGGTTTAGGACTTTTCTGACAGTTTTCCCCTTCTCGAAAACATCAATAAATGGGAATTCCACCTAGTTCTCGCATCTGGAGGTTGACTTAGTCACGTTTCTTTCTCTATTGCTTGCAGAGCAACTCTACATGACATTCTCATGATTTCCCCATAGATATTATCTCATTTGCTCGAGGAATAATACTAAAAAAGTCCTAAACATATTACATCAATACCAATTCAATCATAAATCTCTCAATTAGACCAATTTAATTTTAAAGATTTTCATATTGGTATAAATTCAGTCCATTTTGCTAATATAGACAAAAAATTATAGACATGAATGCCAAATGTCTTATGTGACACGTTTGGCGCCAACGTGGACATTTTTATTTTTTAAATAATTGTTAATTTTTTATTAACTATTTGTTTTATTTTCTTTTTCCTTCTTTCCTTTTTTTTTTTCCTTATTTCCCTTCACTAGTTGCTAGCCTCTGTGATGGTTGGTGGAGGTTGCCGATCACCTACAAGTGTCCCTCACTAACTTTTGGTGAGGGTTGGGCGAGGCTACCCCTCACTAGATTCGATGAGGGAACCCTTGCTCAGCCTTGCCAAAAGCCAGCAAGGAGGGGCCTCACCAAGATGGTGAGGGAAGCGAGGTCAAACCTTGCTAGCCTCTGGCACTAGTTGACTTTTTTCATGTTCGCATCCCACTTAGGTTTTTTGAATTGGCGGAGTTGATTGTGGGAATGTCGATCAGGAGCTCCAATTCGGGGAGCTAGAAGTTTCGATCCTGAATTTAGGGCTTGAATTGAAGGTGCAAATCTGATGGAGGTTGATTTCCCGATGGGGGCCCCTCGCTCTAGCCTCACCTATGGAGCATGCACATAGGGAGTTCCCTGATTCCTCGAGGCAATAGATGAATTGAAGTACCACAGCCAATCTAGAGGTACTAGCTAGTCATCTAGAAGTGGGCTGGAAAGCGATTGGGATCCATTGTGAGATAGAGAGTGAGGAAAGCATATATAAAAAAGTGGGAATTTGTGACAATTTGTGAGAGAACAATGAATGGTGGAAATGGGAGTGAAAGAGCTCTAATCTATAATTAAGGTTTTCTGTCCCTAGGGAGGACGATCGGCCGAGACGACCATTCAATGGCCATTAGGGTGGGACGGCGCGTTTGCCTCCTTAGTTTAGCCCCTTCTTTTCATTTTAGATGGCGTTTGCTTCACGACTAAATTTTTCTAACCTTTCTTTACAAACGGGTATTTGAAAAGGAAAATTGAGTTTTTTTTTGCCACAAAGGAAAGTAGAGCTTAATATAAAACTATAGCACTTAAAATGGGAGAATTATCAAAAAAGACCTAAACCTATTACAATTGTGCCAATTCAGTCCTAAACTTTTTTTTGGGACCAATTTAATCTTAAATATTTTACAATTGTACTAGTTTGGTCCATTCGGCCAAAAATTGGCCGGCGAGTGTTGACGTGGACACCGACTGGCGATGGCTGTCCGGCAAATGCTAACATGACATTTTTAAATTATTATTTCGAATTTTTTAATTTTTTTTAAATTTTTTAAATTTTTTTTCCATCCACTTCTCATTCTAATGGTTGGCCGGCACCGGCTAGAGGCGAGGGTCGGCGAGGTTGGTCTTGCCATCACTAGGTGAGGCCCCGCCAGATTTGGCAAGGCTTGGCCTCGCCCAGCCATGGCGAGGGCCGAGCTCACCGGCATTGGCGAGGTCGATCCTTGCCATGGATGGGTGGGGCCGAGCCTCACCAGATCTAAGGCGAGGGTCGACCTCACCAGTGGCCAGCGAGGCTGAGCCTCACCAAATCTGGTTATAGTGGCAGGCGAGACTCCTTGCCCAAGGACGACGAGACTCAACCTAGCCATAGCTAGGTGAGGCCGAGCCTCGCCAGATCTGGCGACTACGACCTCACCATCGCTAGGCGAGGCTCGCCTTTGCGAGTGGCCGGTGGGGACTAGCCTTGCCACTGGCCAGCGAGGCTGACCTTGCTAGCTAGCCAAAGGAGGGAGGTGGTGGAAAAAAAAAAAAAAGAACTACAAATTCGAAAAAAAATTAAAATATTTAAAAAATGCCATGTCAACGCCGGCTGGCCAATTTTGGCCGAATGGACTAAACTGGCACAATTGTAAAAGGTTTAGGACTAAATTGGTAAAAAAAAATTAGGATTGAATTGGCACAATTGCAATGTTTGGGACTTTTTGGTAGTTCTCGCCACTTAAAAGCATTAAAAAAGCATCTTTGATCTATTTTTGGCCAAGACATCGTATATCATCTTAGGAAAATTGCACAAATGGTTCATAAACTTTGATTTACTATACAATGTCATCTCCAGACTTTTAATTTATTCGATATAATTCATTAACTATCAATGGATATTCAATCTAGTCCTTAAATTTTATGAAAATGTTCAATGTCGTTGTTATGTTAAGGCAAGTTAATGGAATATGTTGCTGTGGCTTCCGATCAGGTTTAGTTTGAATGGTGGATAACAAAAAAAAAGGTCACATGTGGATTATCCAAATAAGATATTAATCTCAACTAGAGCATAATAATTCATGTCATTAAATAATGATGGATATGTTAATGCCTAATATTTTTCCTTCTCTAAAGTATATCAATAAAAAGGACATACCGACTTGTCATTTTTAGAGTGCTTTGAACATATGATAATTCATATTATCAAATAATATTTGATTTGTGCTTTCGGCAAACAGAATGACTACATTTAACATTCTACAAGAGTTCAGACATTGCATTAAATATATTGAAAGTCTAGGGCTGACACATATTAGACCAAAGTTCAATGGCCACTTGTTTCATCTTCCCCGTTATCTTTACAAAAGAATAGTCTAGTTCTAGGAATTCAGTATTTCCTCCCTTACAAAGATCGAATTCT
Organism: Eucalyptus sideroxylon; assembly: GCA_014182405.2. Taxonomy (NCBI): domain Eukaryota; kingdom Viridiplantae; phylum Streptophyta; class Magnoliopsida; order Myrtales; family Myrtaceae; genus Eucalyptus; species Eucalyptus sideroxylon. The sequence continues at coordinate 27,050,915 of CM024554.2, read as the reverse complement.
AGTGTTTTCATAAATTACTTTCTTAAACAGAAAGTAACTTCAGAGTATATGTTGACGCCTAAAATTTAGGTTTTTTTTTATTATTATTATTTTGTTTTATTTAATTTTCGGATAATTAAAAAGCGAAAAGAAAAGCGAAAACGGAAAGGCAGCCCCCCTCCCGCGTCGGCCTTCGGCCCATCGTCGCCTCAAGCCCGGCCCCCTCCGCGTCATCTTCTTCCTCGCGTCACGAGGAGCACGCGCGGGCAAGCGCGACGCCGGAGAAGCTTGAGCGAGAGACGGTTGCGTGCGGAGCGGAGGAGCAGGGGCGTCGACGGGATGTGACCGGAGGAGGCAATGATGGCGGATGGGACGGCGGTCCAACCGGCGGGTCGAAGCCTCGCCGACCGGCTGCTCCCGCGCCTATAAATAGGCCCTTCATCCCCGGCGAAGAGGGAAAACGGACGGAGACGCCAAGAACGATCGAAGGCTGCAAGGCTTCGAGCTTCCTGCTGAGAGACTTCAGAAGGGGAGCCGAAGTCGAGCAAGCCCAGATCCGAAGGCTCTCGGCCGGAGAGGGAGAGAGGAGAGTTCGAGCACCCCCGCCGTCGTTGCCGCCGTTTGCCGTGCAAGCTACCGTTCCCGGACAGGTAACGAGCCGCCGCCTCCACCATCACCATCGCACCCCCCCCCCGGTTGTCCAGTCCTTGCTACTCTTTTGCTCACCACTGCCGTCGCCGTCACCGCCGCGCCATCGTTGCTGTCGGATCCCTTCGGTCTCTTCCTCGACGCCGCGGATTCGCAAACCCTAGGGTTTGCGATTTTCCGGGTCACGAAGCAAATCCGGACCCGGAAAATCGAGTAGGGTTTGCGATCTGGGGGGGGGCGGCTGCGCCGGGTCATGCGCCGGACCGGGTCGGGTAGGGTTCCGGAGGAACCGGGTCGTGGAGCAGGAAGGTGGGGTGGGTAGTCGGGCCGGGCCGGGCGTTCCCAAACGCCCGGCCACGGCGTCGTTTTAATTAAGAAAAAAAAAAAAAAAAGGATAAAAAGATAAAAAAATCCGAGTCGGGCCCGCAACGCGGGCCCGTCCTCATTCGGATCGCTGGCCCGGGTCGGACCCAACCCGCGGATCCGACCCGGGTCAGTTTTTATATTATTTTAATATAAAATAAATTTTTAAATAAATAAATAATATTTTATTTAAAAAAAAAACGTTTTATTTTCAAAAAATATTTTAAAAAATGTTAAAAAATGTTTTATTTTCCAAAAAATCGAAAAAAAATAAAAAATAAATTATTTTCCAAAAATGTCAGAAAATATTTATTAAATATTTTATTTTTGAAAAAAAATCAAAAAAATCAAAAAAATGTCAAAAATCCAAAAACGCCAAAAATCCAAAAAAAGCCAAAAATTCATGAAAAAGCCAAAAATGTCAACAATTTCAGAAAAAGCCAAAAAGACTTGTATTTTTCAAAAAAATCACTTTTGTGTCCAAAAATTAGAAAGTGACTCAAAAATATTTTTCCTCCCAAAATGCATGGAAAACCCTCAAAATCCAAAAAGCCTTAGGGTTTAAACAAGATTAGGTACCGAAAGGGCATTAGTGATTAACTAGTGTAATCAAGTCCCCGATCCTAATTTCTCTGGTTGTGCAGAGTGAGTATTTCTCCCGATACTTCACTTGGGTTTCTAATCAACCCACCCCAAATCGATTAGTGGCGACTCCATTTTAAAATTTGATTTATAGGTTAAAAAACTTGAACCATTAAGTCGTGAATTGGTGGACTTGGGAGAGTCCGGGCTTAACCAATTTCAGCCGAGCCATTAGCCTCCTTAGGCGCTCGTACCCGATCGCGGGCGCCGAAAAAAAAAAAGGTCGCGACAGCTTGGCGACTCCGCTGGGGACTTTGAGGACTTAGGCCATTTTTGTCTTGTTTAAATTCTTTACTGACTCAGGTTTTTTCTTTATGCAGGTCAAAAGCTTAGAAATTTATTCTAATTTTTGCTTAAAATAGATTATCTCGTGATTATAAACTGTTGTGCATGCTTTACTATTTTAAACACTACACATGGCACACACAACCCGGCCGCCGGACCTGGGCCGCCATAAGATCTCTAGGATGGTGTTAAGAAGGATACGACCTTGAACGCGAGACTGCGATGTAGAGGTTGCCTTTCTTTTCCCCGAATTTCTTAGCCGACGTTAAGGGGGTATGCTGCTAACGCGAGACTACGACGGGCGGATACCCTTTTAATTTCATCAAGCCTTCTGAGTTAGAAATCGAGCCACATGTCCCATGTGCATGTCTTTGTGCTTGCCATTTTTCTTTAAAAGCAAAGTGATTTCTTTACTTTTACTCAGTCTTTTTATTTGGCCCATGGCAATGTAGGATAAACTTTTCAAGTCCCAGTTTATATGTGATGGGGAAAGACGATATCCAATTCATTCCTGCTCCCAAGGCGGAGCTCTTCGATGGTGGGGTCAATTAGATCGGTTTGCCCAGAGCGCGTGAAGGCCAAAATTGGTCATCTCCTATCGTTGATCCAAATCACTGTTCGTCCTGAAGTCATACAAGCCATGGCACATTTTTGGTGCCCGAAGACAATTACTTTTATATTCGGTAGGTTTGAGCTAACCCCAACCCTAGAAGAATACAGCATCATCATCACTGGAATGCCTCTTGAGAAAAAGCTTGTCAAGCCATCGATAGGCGCCCTCCCATGGCGCGGAGTTAGCACGACTTTTAGGAACTGAAATCCATGTCATGAGACAAATTCTTGAAGGCAACCATAATACCTGCCCACTAGAATTTATGAATGCCTGTTTCCAAAATCAGCCTATGACCCGAAAAGTGAGATTTTCCTCCTAGCCTTTTCGGGCTCATCATCTTCCCCATCAAAGAAATGCCATAACTCCCAAGATGGCATGGATAGTTGATCAGATCTTAAGAGGGGGAATTATGTCAACATGATTTTAACTGAAACATTCTTGTCTTTTAATCGTTTTAAAGACAACTCGGAGAAAATCATGCGAGCCTCTCCTGAAATTTTACAAGTCTGGTTCTTTTCTCACCTAAGCGAATTTCGAGACTTCATGCGAACGCCTGAAACAAATGCTTTTGAAAATCCATTACAAAAATTTATGGTTTTAGGACCGTACATTCCCAATCAAAGCTGTTTAAATTGGGTAAGCTTCCTAAGCAGCCCAGCTCCTGAGGCATTCCAATGGTGTGCTGGTTGGTTCCATGAAAAGAGGGCCCGCTTTGCTTACATGCGCACCCGCCCAATCCCGTTGCTCGGTCTCACCGGCGCCATTCCATACTACCCGTATCGGGTAGCACGACAATATGGAGCCCTTCGGAGATCCCACCGCCTTTCAAGATGATGGTCCCTCCGGTTCTTTTCAACACAAGCCGTGACTATAATTCGAAATTTCTACCGAGGAAACATGGGACAAGTGCCATCGTAAAAGGATTGTGATACCTGAAGGGCTTGAGGGAGAAGAAAAAGCTCACCACGCCTCCATGTCTTACATCCACAACCATCGTATCCCGACAAGATGGAAGCCATTAGTCCCTCACTCAATCAGCGAGAGCAGCCAGCACGAGCAAGCAGAGCTCATGGAGAGAGATTTGGGAATGGATTGGATACACACCTCAGAACCAGTTCAAGGAAGTAGGCGTCCTCGCAAGAACAAGGCTCCCCGTCACATATAAATTAGCAATCATGTGCCCCTTAGTGTAAATAGTGTGAAAGTTTTGTCCCATTGTTTAGGGACTCTTGTTTAATATCTAGTATTTCATCCTGTCTTTTCAATTTCAAGTTCTAGATGTTAGGAGTTGGCGGTCTATAAATCCTCTTTTGATAAATAAAAAAGCAGTTAGACCATTGCCATGGGTCAATCTTTGTTTACTTTCGTGCTCATTCATTGTTTTCACAACAAACAGGTAATTATGAATCGCCGGCCACCAATCGCCCGTGATTGGCCCCATGCAATAGGACCCGATCAGAATGATGTACAAAATCGCCTCATTAACATTGAAGACGGCGTAGGACAGATGTCCATTGTCCTTCAACAACTCTCGAGACAAATGAAATCCACTCAGGCTGAGCCCAACTTTATAGTTGCCTCAAACACGGTCATGACACCAGCAAATTTGCCAGAAAATAGCCAGTACTATGGACAGTTTGAAAGGATCATGAAAAAGTTAAACCAGCTGCAGGGGCAGAATCCCATGGACCTTTCCAATTATGCCAGCATTGAAATCCCTGAAAAGCTCAAAGCACCTGAATGCGAAAAGTATGCTGATACCTCCCGCCCAAAGACCTACTTGCAGGCCTACCTGGTCCGAAGGATGATTCAATCGTACCAATCGAACTTGACTGGCCCTGCCTTGCGATGGTACATTGTCAAGAAGATTAGTCCCCTTAAAACCTGGAAGGAATTAATTCATGTTTTCCATCAAGAATACGATATTGACATCACCTCTGACATCACCTTACCCTACGAAGAGCCAATGATTGCGGAGCACGAGGAGCTGTTAGCCGCTGAGGTAGGAGAGGAGCATGTCAATAAAGCCTTGCATGATAAATGGGCAGTTGAGCAGCATCTTATTACTAGAAAATTTCCCACTAGGAAAGGCAAGGAGCCTTTGTACCAGGTCAAAGACACAGAGTCTGTTCAAGAGTGGGGCACGACTGGACAACTTCCCAAGCTTACTCCAAGAGCTAGGGTCCAAAGAATACCAACCCCTATCAACCTGGAAAGTGAATCAGACAATGAAACTCTAATGTCTCTCACTTCCCTTGACAGAATCAAGTTAGCAAAACGAAGGGCCTTACTCAAAAGGTCCGGACCGAAGCCAAGAAAAGAAAGCCCAAGCGAGATAGATTCAGCATCTACCGACGAGCCATCGCACCAAAGCTTTGAACATTCCCAAGAATACAACTTTGAGGGCCACCATCCTCTAGAGTACAATCCTCAAGACTTCCCGGCCCTAGAATACAATCCCAAAGACTTCCAAATTATTTCAACAATGAAACGACGATTCATCGTATAATCAAGTTTCCTACTCTCATCCGGAGATGAAGGCCCATCAGAAGAAGAAGCATACGTCTTTATCCGCTATGATCCTAACGAAGTACTAAGCTCATCCTTTGACCATGAGGATAGCTTCAATGCTTCATCCTCATTCGGGAATTTTGACCAAGAAGAAGGCAATGGAGTAATCTCGGCGAGAATCCAACTTCCCTGAAACAGAAAAATTCACCACTACAACAGATATGCAGTGGGAAAACCAGCGGCCTAGCCAAGACATACCCGACTCGTCTTGCCCTCGTAGGATCATGACCCCCATAGAAATGTGGATACCCGATCTCTGCAAGTATAATGGCACAACTTGTCCTGTGGCCCACTTGCAGTATCTCCATGCAAAAATGAGTCGGTACCATGGCCTGATGTCGTTCACAACTCAGGCATTCCAAGAAACTCTTACGGGGTCTGCATTGCAATGGTTCATCACAACAAATGCTTATCTTCTAAAGGATTGGAATGAGCTGACTTCCACATTCCTGCATCAGTACCAAAGCCAGATCGGAACTGAACTGCCTTGTGAGAGCTGGGCTCACTTCACAAGAAAACCAACGGAGAATTTCCGAGCATATGCAGGGAGGTGGAGGGCTTTCATGATGCAAACTCGTCCTCAACTGGCCGAAGAGGAGTTAATGAAGCAGTTCATAGAAGCTTTGTCCTGCAAGCATCGCTATTGGCTGCATGGGTTACACTTCCATAGCTTCAACGAGGTAATCATTGCATGCGAATACTTCGAGTCTACTGAAGGCGAGGAATTCAAGCACGCTTAGCTTCAAGACCAGCACTATCAAAAGCACTCCTTTACACAGAGTTTTCGGGGTTTTACTCGTTTTTGTAATTTCATATTTCTTATCTTGTCTGTGTGCTACTTTGTTGTATTTTCCATTCCAAGTACTCTATTGTATAGTTCTAATGTTTTGTTTTAAGAGCATGAGGCGGTACTCCAAACCAGCCCAGTGATGTTATCCAACCATGAAAAGAAAATATCATCCAAGGAGAATACTGAGGGCTGGGCTTCCTCATGCTTTTTCTCCCCCAAAGACGTATTTTGAAAATAAAAAATACTTCATCACCCAAAAGCTTTTGTTAAAACAAGATGATAAATTTAACCATGTTTGTCTTTCTGACCCATTCACTTCATGTCTCAGAAGATCATTCCCATCCCCTTTGACTTAGTGTGACATGGGGCATTTGAAGCAAGCACATCAGGCAAACACACCAAATTCAAAGACACCCTGCCAAGAAAACAGGGGCAAATAGAAAGAATCATCCTACACCAAAAGAGGGTAAGTCTTATCCTCTGAATATAATTTGGAAATGATGTATTCTCTCTTCTTTTTACAGGATACAAAAGATGAGATGTAATAGGTACAGGCATAGAGTTGAGATCAAAGCATCCATGACATACCCCACTCCTGCCCAGCTCCATCCTAAGCTAAAAGACTATCTTGTCGCACGACGCGCCCAAATGGCTAGATGTTACAGTATCAACTTCAACATAAGGAAGGAGTTCCTCCTCTTCCTTTTAAGTGATTACTGTCAACAGGGAGAAAATCTAGACAATCAAGGCCATCTATGGCCCCACACCTTGGACAATGACTTTGGAATCTAGAAAACTTCACTCCAAACACATGTTCTTCCAAGGAGTAGTTGCCATCACAAGGCTTGGGATTTTGATCTCAGATTCCATAGAAGCTTGAGAAGGAAGGCATTGAAGATGAATCAACGACCAGCAATCATGCATATGTGGCCACAAATGATGAAGGCCAATTGAAGGAAACATTAAACTGTGCCAAGACGAAAAGGCCGTCATCGACATTCAAATATCCCTAGGAGTCAGCAAATACAAACTTTGGAGAAGAGTAATTTGGTATCGTTTCCAATACTCCCAAAGGTCTCGAACTCACTTTTGACATATTTTCTCCTATTGACAGGAAGCATAGGATTCAAGAAACAAGCTTAAAGGTTAATTTGGACAAATCAAATGACCCATATCGATTTACCTAACTTGGTATAAAAGGACGTTTCGTCATGGAGCCGGTTCGGTTAAATAAAAAAGGCAGTGCCCTACGGACACCGTCGGCGCCTCTAGCCGAGTGGTATCCGGGAAGAAGCAAAAAGGTCCGAAGTCGGGGGTTCGAATCCCGACGCGGCGCTTAGCCGCTTGGTAAAAAAATAATAATAATAAAATTTTGCTTCTCTTGCACTTGCAAATTACGAGAGAGCAGGTGACCTAACGAAGCAAAAGACGTAGGACTTCGTGTCCTACTTGCACTTCAGTCCATCCAATCCAAGTGAAGGGTAATGTTGTATCGCTTCCAAGTTATTCGACTCTTGAAAGAGCTTCGACTAACATGATCCCTTTTATCTCGTTGCGGGATCACTTGACCGTAAAAAATGCGTATAACAAATCAAAGAAAGACATGTCAAACTCGATAAGCTCTCCTAAAGAGAAATGGTGTCCTGAATAATCACCAAAGCAAATGACAGAAAATCTTCATACCTCAACTCATATTTTGATTTTGGCCAGACTAATTGATCTACTTGTACATCTTCTCTTCTGCAGAGGCAAAAACAGAGATGCCCGATCAGATTCCCAATCATTGGCTGATCATTCATGTGTCATATCCCTAATCAATAGGGACAACCAGTGACACCCATTTGCGAATAACCCTTTTGATGTTCAAAATCTAACATATTTGGAAACACCATTATGTTAACCCCTAAAGTTGTCAATAGGGTCTTTTTTTTTTTAGTCAAAACTATTCATTTGTTTTGAGAGTACAAACTCCATTCATTTAAAATGCTGCATGGATTTTGCATGATGATTTTGTCTGTCTAAGTCACTGATTCCACTGAGGATTATTAGAATAGACAGCTAAGTGAAGAATACAAGATTGATTGAGCATGCTGAATGAGGCGCGTCAGAATGATGACAGGCAAGCTATATCCTACACACAGTCCCCCCATCTATACACTTGTGAGATGAGTGCAGAAGATTCCATGGCTGTAGGGTAAAGAGTTCTCTCGCGAATAGTACGGTAACCAAAATAGTGAGAGGCATTCCATCGCTCACCCCATTGAGCCTCATACACTGATGAAATTTCTGTCCTATCCCTGTCAAGAACCGCCCCACACTGGGGCAGATCGGAGGCGAAGCAGCATCACAAAGTGAGAAGAGAGATAGAAATTTTCTTGCTCGCACTTGCATCAATCTTTGGGTGTCTTTATTGCATATGAACACTCGCATTAATTTAAGTGCCCTAGAGTCATGAAGAGCAATTCTTTCTTTACTTACTTGTATCTATTGGATAACTCAATTGAGTCTGTAAATTCACCTTCACGTGGAGGCAAAGCATAAGCTACTGCCATTTGAGTAGCATAATCAGAAGTGCCGGCAAAAGATGAAGACTCAATAGTCTAATAAAGGCGTTTGCTTGAACTTGTCAAGATCAGCTCTCAAGCAACAAGAATGAAAAAACATGGGCATAAAAAAGCAAAGTGTACCTGGTAAAAGCAAGGTCAATGCCCATAAATGAAGAACTGAAATAAAAAAACAGGAGCATGAAAAAGCAGTATGCCTGGTAAAAGCAAGGCCAATGCCCTCCAGTCAAAAATACAGCCAAGAAAAAGTTGTTGTTGTGGTTCAATTGATAGAGCCTCCATCTGATAGTGAGAAGAAAGACCGGTGACAAATGCCAAGGCAATCACTAGCTCTCGCCATTTTACACATGAGTCAAGCCAACAACATTGCATCCCATTGTAAAAGTCTCTTCAGACTAGGGGCACTTCAATTAACGTAGGATTTCATATGTGCATAAGCATCGCTCGAAGAAGTACGAGCAAGACTATTCTATCTCTTTTCGCAGGACTCTTGACTTGCAAACCTGGAGATGATCGTGCGGCACTTTGTTCATGAGCCTTGACCTCGATGATCCCACTTGATGAGCCGTTGACCAAGTCTTCATCACAATTTCAACAAAGACCTCTCACATTGGTAAAGTCGTACCGTTTGCGAGAATACTCGGACCCCTGCTGACATGATGATAGTGAGATAATGTGGTCCTTATAAATCCTGCATCAATGGTCAGGATAGCCTCCTCTATGAGAATGAGTGAAAAAGTCCTTTCAGACTGAAAGTCCCTCATCTGGCATGCTCAAAACATCTATATTCCGAGTAAATGTTGTCTTTCAAAATCTTCCCCAATGGAATTCAAATGATACGAAATTGATAAAGTTATCATGCATAAATCACATTTGAATTTATGAATTTACAGTATATACAATCATGTGTGCATATTGTACAAATAGCGAACATACTCTCGGAGATCAGAGATATTGCCAGGTAAGCATATCGCTATCTCCATTTGTCTTGAAGTACCTATCACTGTCCCGGTACTCTCTTATTGACACTCGACCTATTCGAGTTGTCCCTTGAGTTTGGGTGCTTACTACTGTCTAAGTACCCCCCTTGTTTTTGAGTACCCACCACTTGCCGGGTGCTCCCTCTGTTGACAATTAACCTATTCGAGTTGTCCCTTGAGTTTGGATGCTTGCAATTGTCTCAGTATCCCATTGTCTTTGAGTACTCACCACTTGCCGGGTACTCCCTCTTAACGACACTCGACCTGTTCGAGTTGTCCCCAGAGTATTGATACTTGTGACTGACCAAGTATCCCTTTATCGTTGAATACCTATTGCTGTCCAGGTATCCCTATTGTCTTTGAGTACCGGCCACCGTTCGGGTACTCCCTCTTAACGACACTCGACCTATTCGAGTTGTCCCTAGAGTATTGATACTTGTGAATGACCAAGTATCCCTTTATCGTTGAATACCTACTGCTGTCCAGGTATCCCTATTGTCTTTGAGTACCGGCCACCGTTCGGGTACTCCCTCTTAACGACACTCGACCTATTCGAGTTGTCCCTAGAGTATTGATACTTGTGACTGACCAAGTATCCCTTTATCGTTGAATACCTACTGCTGTCTAGGTATCCCTATTGTCTTTGAGTACCGGCCACCGTTCGGATACTCCATTTTCCTGATACTCGACCTATTCGAGTTGTCCCCAGAGTATTGATACTTGTGACTGACCAAGTATCCCTTTATCGTTGAATACCTACTGCTGTCTAGGTATCCCTATTGTCTTTGAGTACCGGCCACCGTTCGGATACTCCATTTTCCTGATACTCGACCTATTCGAGTTGTCCCCAGAGTATTGATACTTGTGACTGACCAAGTATCCCTTTATCGTTGAATACCTACTGCTATCTAGGTATCCCTATTGTCTTTGAGTACCGGCCACCGTTCGGATACTCCCTTTTCCTGATACTCGACCTATTCAAGTTGTCCCCAAAGTATTGATACTTGTGACTGACCAAGTATCCCTTTATTGTTGAATACCTACTGCTGTCTAGGTATCCCTATTGTCTTTGAGTACCGGCCACCGTTCGGATACTCCTTTTTCTTGACACTCGACTTGTTTGAGTTGTCTTCATAGCTAGGATGCCTACAATTGACCAAGTATCCCATTACCTTTGAGTGCCTTTCATTATCTGGGTACTCCATTTCCGTGACACTCGACATGTCCGAGTTGTCCTCAAAATTGTATCATTGAATACTAGTAGCCATTCAAGTATTCCATCACGTTGTGCGCCTGTGGTTATCCAGGTATGTTTTCTTACACTTGGACCAGCCAGAGTGGTCCCAAATCGTATCATCAAATATGTTCATCCAAGTATACTTTGTACACCTGCGGCTACCCAGGTGTTCCAGCCCTTTTGAGTGCCTGCGGCCATCCAGGAGGTGAGAGACCTTCATGAATATGCGGGGCACGCCCTCAATATCCGCAACTACCAGGAGGTGAGAGACCTTCATGAATATCCCAGGTACGTCCTTGATATTCCCAATTACCAGGAGGTGAGAGATCTTCATGAATATGCGAGGCACGTCCTCGATATTCCCAATTACCAGGAGGTGAGAGACCTTCATAAATATGCGAGGCACGTCCTCGATATTCCCAATTACCAGGAGGTGAGAAACCTTCATGAATATGCGGGGCACGTCCTCGATATTCCCTTTACCAGGAGGTGAGAGACCTTCATGAATATCCGAGGCACGCCCTCGATATTCCCAACTACCAGGAGGTGAGAGACCTTCATGAATATTCCAGGAGGTGAGGCACGTCCTCAATATTCTCAATAACCAGGAGGTGAGAGACCTTCATAAATATGCGAGGCACGTCCTCGATATTCCCAATTACCAGGAGGTGAGAAACCTTCATGAATATGCGGGGCACGTCCTCGATATTCCCTTTACCAGGAGGTGAGAGACCTTCATGAATATCCGGGGCACGCCCTCAATATTCCTAACTACCAGGAGGTGAGAGACCTTCATGAATATTCTAGGAGGTGAGGCACGTCCTCAATATTCTCAATAACCAGGAGGTGAGAGATCTTCATAAATATGTGAGGCACGTCCTCGATATTCCCAATTACCAGAAGGTGAGAGACCTTCACGAATATCCCAGGTATGTCCTTGATATTCACAATTACTAGGAGATGAGAGACCTTCATGAATATCCTAGGTATGCCCTCGATATTCCCCCTACCAGGAGGTAAGAGACCTTCACAAATATCCCAGGTACGCCCTCGATACTTGTGATCATCCAGGTATCCCCAAAGAGTTTGTACCTGTGATCATCTAGGTACCCCTTCGATGCTTGTGATCATCCAGGTATCCTCCAAGAGTTTGTACTTGTGATCGTCCAAGTACTATCTCCCAACAAGCAGATGCCCTGAGAAAGGTCGGCGCATCTCCCGTCAAGGCGACCGAAGAAAGGTTCGGGTCCTGGAAAAGCAATTCCCCGTCAAGGCGACCGAAGAAAGGTTTGGGTCCTAGACAAAACAATTTACTGCTCTAACAAAGCGACCAAGAAAGGTTCGGGTCCTGGAAAAGCAATTCCTCGTCACGGCGACCGAAGAATGGTTCGGGTCCGAGACAAACCACTGATTACTCCAACGGGCGACCGAAGAATGGTTCGGGTCCCGGAGGAGCGATCTCTGTCAAGGCGGCCAGAAGAAAGGTTCGGGTCCTAGACAAATCATTGATTGTTTTAACAAAGGCGACCGAAGAATGGTTCGGGTCTTAGACACAACAACTTATTGCTCTAACAAAGCGACCAAGAAAGGTTCGGGTCCTGGAAAAGCAATTCCCGTCAAGGCGACCGAAGAAAGGTTCGGGTCCTAGACAAAACAATTTACTTGCTCTAACAGGCGACCGAAGAAAGGTTCGGGTCCCGGAAAAGCAATTCTCGTCACGGCGACCGAAGAATGGTTCGGGTCCGAGACAAACCACCGATTACTCCAACAGGCGACCGAAGAATGGTTCGGGTCCCGGAGGAGCATCTCTGTCAAGGCGACCGAAGAAAGGTTCGGGTCCTAGACAAATCATTGATTGTTTTAACAGGCGACCGAAGAATGGTTCGGGTCCTGGAGAAGCAATTTCTCGTCACGGCGACCGAAGAATGGTTCGGGTCCTGGAGGAGCAGTCTCCTGTCAAGGCGACCGAAGAAAGGTTCGGGTCCTAGACAAATCATTGATTGTTTTAACAGGCGACCGAAGAATGGTTCGGGTCCTGAAAAAGCAATTTCTCGTCACGGCGACCGAAGAATGGTTCGGGTCCGAGACAAACCATTGATTACTCCAACAGGCGACCGAAGAATGGTTCGGTCCTGGAGGAGCAGTCTCCTGTCAAGGCGACCGAAGAAAGGTTCGGGTCCTAGACAAATCATTGATTGTTTTAACAGGCGACCGAAGAATGGTTCGGGTCCTGGAGAAGCAATTTCTCGTCACGGCGACCAAAGAATGGTTCGGGCCGAGACAAACCACTGATTACTCCAATAGGCAACCGAAGGATGGTTCGGGTCCTGGAGGAGCAGTCTCCTGTCAAGGCGACCGAAGAAAGGTTCGGGTCCTAGACAAATCATTGATTGTTTTAATAGGCGACCGAGGAATGGTTCGGGTCTGGAGGAGCAATTTCTCGTCAAGGTGACCGAAGAAAAGTTCGGGTCCTAGACAAATCATTGATTGTTTTAATAGGCGACCGAGGAATGGTTCGGGTCCTGGAGGAGCAATCTCCTCATATCACCAGGTAAGATGACGCCTTGATACTTGCCAAACTCGGGGCTCACACCCTATCTCACTCACTCCCGGTAAGTAACTACAAGTATCTTCTTATCTGTCTTAGAATATATAATGTTATATTGCTATTTTTGCATAGGATAATAGGTCTCAAATAAAATATAATCTACTACGCATGTATGGGTAAAATTTAGGCATCAGTTTGTCTTTGAATGCAACCTCTGCAAGCTCACCTTCAAAGAGGGGCAGCTGTTGACGCCTAAAATTTAGGTTTTGTTTTATTATTATTATTTTGTTTTATTTAATTTTCGGATAATTAAAAAGTGCAAAAGAAAAGCGAAAACGGAAAGGCAGCCCCCCTCCCCGCATGGGCCTTCGGCCCATCGTCGCCTCAAGCCCGGCCCCCTCCGCGTCATCTTCTTCCTCGCGTCACTGAGGAGCACGCGCGGGCAAGCGCGACGCCGGAGAAGCTTGAGCAGAGACGGTTGCGTGCGGAGCAGACGAGCAGGGGCGTCGACGGGATGTGACCGGAGGAGGCAATGATGGCGGATGGGACGGCGGTCCAACCGGCGGGTCGAAGCCTCGCCGACCGGCTGCTCCCGCGCCTATAAATAGGCCCATCATCCCCGGCGAAGAGGGAAAACGGACGGAGACGCCGAGAACGATCGAAGGCTGCAAGGCTTCGAGCTTCCCCGCCGAGAGACTTCGAAGGGGAGCCGAGTCGAGCAAGCCCAGATCCGAAGGCTCTCGGCCGGAGAGGGAGAGAGGAGAGTTCGAGCACCCCCGCCGTCGTTGCCGCCGTTTGCCGTGCAAGCTACCGTTCCCCAGCATGTAACGAGCCGCCGCCTCCACCATCACCATCGCACCCCCGGTTGTCCGGTCCTTGCTGCTGCTGTCACCACTGCCGTCGCCGTCACCGCCGCGGCCATCGTTGCCGTCGGATCCCTTCGGTCTCTTCCTCGACGCCGCGGATTCGCAAACCCTAGGGTTTGCGATTTTCCGGGTCACGAAGCGGATCCGGACCGGAAAATCGGGTAGGGTTTGCGATCCGGGAGGGGGCGGCTGCGAGCCGTGTCATGCGCCGGACCGGGTCGGGTAGGGTTCCTGAGGAACCGGGTCGTGGAGCGGAAGGTGGGGTGGGTAGTCGGGCCGGGCCGGGCGTTCCCAAACGCCCGGCCACGGTGTCGTTTTAATTAAGAAAAAAAAAAAAAAGGATAAAAAGATAAAAAAATCCGAGTCGGGCCCGCAACGCGGGCCCGTCCTCATTCGGATCGGCTGGCCCGGCGGACCCAACCCGCGGATCCGACCCGGTCATTTTTTATATTATTTTAATATAAAATAAATTTTTAAATAAATAAATAATATTTTATTTTAAAAAAAACGTTTTATTTTCAAAAATATTTTAAAAATGTTAAAAAATGTTTTATTTTCCAAAAAATCGAAAAAAATAAAAAATAAATTATTTTCCAAAAAATCGAAAAAAAATAAAAAATAAATTATTTTCCAAAAATGTCAGAAAATATTTATTAAATATTTTATTTTTTGAAAAAAATCAAAAAAATCAAAAAAATGTCAAAAATCCAAAAATGCCAAAAATCCAAAAAAAGCCAAAAATTCATGAAAAAGCCAAAAATGTCAACAATTTCAGAAAAAGCCAAAAAGACTTGTATTTTTCAAAAAAATCCCTTTTGTGTCCAAAAATTAGAAAGTGACTCAAAAATATTTTTCCTCCCAAAAATGCATGGAAAACCCCTCAAAAATCCAAAAAGCCTTAGGGTTTAAACAAGATTAGGTACCGAAAGGGCATTAGTGATTAACTAGTGTAATTAAGTCCCCGATCCTAATTTCTCTGGTTGCGCAGGAGTGAGTATTTCTCCCGATACTTCACTTGGGTTTCTAATCAACCCACCCCAAATCGATTAGTGGCGACTCCAATTTAAAATTTGATTTACAGGTTAAAAAACTTGAACCATTAAGTCGTGAATTGGTGGACTTGGGAGAGTCCGGGCATAACCAATTTCAGCCGAGCCATTAGCCTCCTTAGGCGCTCGTATCCGATTGCGGGCGCCGAAAAAAAAGAGGTCGCGACAGTATATAATGGTGCAACTCTCTATTGGCACTAAAGAATGCGCAAGTCTTTGACCGTCAACTCAGGCTAAGAAAGACCGAGAGAAATCCAATAGAGGCAAAATCTGCTAGTGTTAAAGGCTTTTAGTTGGCAAGTATGGTTAGTCGACAAAGTGAGTGGCTCTAACTAACCAGAAATACGAAAGAAAATGTTTTTGTCTTGGAGCATAGGCGTTGAAAAATGAAGCTCAATTTAGTCGACAAAGAACCACGACTAACACGACCTATGATGAGTTGGATACAAAGTAGGTATCTAAGAGATGGAGCCGACAATTTCGGACACAATTTGTTAGGGCACATCGAC
The DNA here is from genome assembly GCA_014182405.2 of Eucalyptus sideroxylon. Taxonomy (NCBI): domain Eukaryota; kingdom Viridiplantae; phylum Streptophyta; class Magnoliopsida; order Myrtales; family Myrtaceae; genus Eucalyptus; species Eucalyptus sideroxylon. Next base: position 27,035,271 of record CM024554.2, on the reverse strand, counting down.
GTGGCTGTGAAGAAGTGAAACCGATACAATAATCAAGTGGTGAATGCCATGGATCTCGGAAGCCACTAACGAAATAGATCAAGAAAATCTGGGGTTATTGCAACTGTCGGAGTAGTGGTCCGAGGGACTTCGTAATTAACTGTGACGCTGGCCAAAGAATAACCATCGAATAATGGGTATGTCCTGGTATTGGTTAACCAGTAGCTACAAGTTGTTGAATTTTATAAGTCACATAAAATGCAGTTGTGTTCTTTGTAACCGATGTTAATTGTTGACAATAGTTATAAATACTAGAATTATAATTCAAGCAAAAGACTACCGGTCAATCAATGAACACCGATTACCGACCAAAAAAAAAAAAAAAAAAATCAATAAACACCGATTGTTCAATTTTACTTCCAGTTTATCTTTACGTTTCAGTACGTTTTTACATGGATGGCCACAATTGTCTCCTCTCTTAATACTTTTAATTTTTCTGTCAATTACGTTTCTTATCCAAGAATCAACAAAGGACCCTACGCATTTTCTGTTGATTTCCACGTCAATCCATATTTTGAAAGGCATTTCGTCAACACTTTCTAGCAACACGTTTACAAGATAACCCCATTTTAAAAGTCAAAACTAAAATTTGGCAGGTATTAAAAATGGAGGGGCAAGAAATAGGGGAAGAGAAGCAAATTATTTTCCATCTTAAATTTTGGAAAGGTAAAAGTGGACGTAAAAAATACGTAGATTTTCCTATAGGGACACAAACGCATAAATCCTATAAAAGAGATTTAAATTGATTACTTCAAGTTCCTCAGTTGAATATCCCTGACACTTTAATTAACTGCGTTAAAAGGAAGGGGTTAATAAACGTAGAATTTTATCTACAAGTCTATTAATAACTAGTAATGGTAAGGCAAAATCTAGAAAGAAGTAGGTTTTGTTGCATTATTGGAAATTGAGGAGAAGAGGTGTTGTTTATTTAACATGCAAAATTGCTCCTCCGAAATCCCTAGTTGCTTCTTAACCTCCTAAGGTCCCTGTTCGTTTATTTAACTGGTCCATGACGCACTTAACCCCAACTTAGGATAGCAATGAGGCGGGGCAAGTATGGGATTGCAATCCCTCTCCCTGCGCCGCTCCGGTGCTCGCTTCATGCCCCACATGAGTATATTTATGCACCTTATCCTCAATAGTTTCAAGGTTAAAATTGTTAAATTAAATTAATCGACAAACACATTGTATTTTAAGCGATGATATCTAGAGAAAATGTACAAGCTTTGCATAAATCAAATACGGGCAAAAAATATGAATTTGAAAATCTTAGATCTATTAGCATAAAGTTTAGTTTGAAAAATTCCCATTATTAATTAATAAGACAAAAGGAATAAATTATTGGAAGTATTCATGTTAATATCAACACCTACGAAAAAAATAAGTGACTTCATTACCAAAATAATATATATTATATAAAGAACTTATAGTAATACTAGGAATCTCCAAGGTCTAGTGTAGGATCTCGGGTAGAAGTGGGAAAATGTCCATGGTGACGGGGCAGACTATATCCATTCTTGCCCTACTTGGCATGCAAGGCAAGAAAATACTCGTCGCTTGACTGTTTATATCTTCATGCAGGTGGGGTAGGTGAATATGCTTTGAATGATAAGGAATAATTGATAAATGGATACCGATAGATTAATGATAGATTACAATCACCACCAAAGTCTAAAAGATATGCCACCAGTTAAGGATAAAGATTAAGATTGACGAAATTCATCATTAAAACTTAGAAGACATGCCACCCGCCGAAGATTTGTGGTGTTCTTCTCCTTAGAAAGATTGTCAATCCAATTTATTCGGAGCACAAGCAATGATAATTGCGTTTTTTTTTACCTTCCAATCCCCTATTGGCTTTACATGTCTGGTCAAATTTTGAATTAAACTGAGATTCTCATTATAAGGATCTGCAAGCATTGATGAGCACACGCTTCATCATTAAAGTGCGTTACCTCCAGTTGCACTTGTTCGTGCGGATCTAATCAGTCTGCAAAATATTCACAGTGTTTCGTGATTCTTGCCACATGGGGACACAAGGCGAGTTAACAATTGAGAATCCCCACGGATGGAAAGAGTTAAATGCATAGCATTGAAGCGATTAGCTACCTACTCAATAAATTATTCACAAACTTCTTATCAATTTGATATTTTTATTCGACCAAGGGTGCCAAAATGGCTTTTGGATTTGTCTAATTATGGTACTTGATTCAAGATTTCCTTTTTAGGTACCTATTCCCTCCCTTTTTTCGTACTTCGTTCTTAGTTTGAACCCCTTTTTTTCCTTAATTGGCACGATTCAAGATTTCTTTTTTTAGGTACTTATTCCCTCCCTTTTTTCGTACTTCGTTTTTAGTTTGAACCCCTTTTTTTCTTCATTGGTATGAAAGTGAAAGCAGAGAGAGAGACAGAGACAGAGACAGAGACAGAGACAGAGGGGCAATGGCATGGCAAAAGGCAACGTTGAACTCAAGAAGGCAAGGTCTTGAGAAGAAATGGTTGTGTATTTTGCTGGTGCTAGTGTCTGCCTCAGCTACTTCGTCTCAGCACATTGTAGAGACACTTCCGGGGCTTCCCGGAAGACTTCCGTTTAAAGCTTGAGACCGGGTCAGCTTGTATTCTTTCATGCCATCCCTCTCTCCCTCGACGATGATTGTGAGGGCATTGAACGAATATTTTGCTATCTTTTCAATAACTGAAAAAAATCATTTTTCAACCAAACAAATTTATTAAATTCAAAAGTAAACAAAAAAAATTAAAAGAGCATTATAAGTTTCTCACATGAAGAGTAAGAATGAGGTTGATTATTGCATTAAAAAGACAATTAAGTTATTTTACCAAGTGTGATTTCTTAACAGAATACGAATACTCAATTTCTTTGTTTTACCTTTTTGTCATCTTGCTAGGTCAATTTTACCTTTTTCTTCTCTTTATTTTACAATTATGAAAATAAGTTTATAAGGGTTAATTAGAAAACACAAAAGTATGGCAATGACACCTCGGCATAATTATATAGTGTGACATTCGGATTTTCACTCAACGAAACATGAGCCTCAGACGCTTAATAGTCAACGCCGCCAAGCTAGACATCGGATCTCACCAATTCAGCTCGTTCCCATCCTCACCGAGCCACCTCAGCCTCACTCGCGACGTCACCACTGAGAAAGATGAAGAACTTCAAACAAGATTTGCGAATGATGAAGAACTTCAAACAAGATCAAGTGCACAATTCTGAAGACAATTTGTATTTCTAAATGATGATCATGTCATTGTATCTCAGTACAATTGAAAGACATAATGTGAATAAACTTCTGTTGTTCTATCTTCTCAGATCAAACGTACTTAACTTGCTTCAGTGTTTCGGATTTGAGCTGTTCTTCATTCTCCGAAACTTTCTTCTCTTCTGTATCAAGATTCCTTCTGCATTCGTTGATGATCTCGATACATTGTTCTCTCAATTCTTGCGACTTCTCTCTCTCTCTTTATTTCTATCTGTTCTTCCTTACATCTTATGTAAAGCACAGCAAAGTACTTATACCAGGATATGTAACCGAACTTAGTTACAAAGGAAAACAGAATATAGTAACTACTTTTAACAGAAAGAATCTATTTGACTAAGCTTTAAGACTTTGGCAATCCGAGTCATTAAGCCCTCAAGCATCTTCGTTCATTGATCATCTGGCGATCCGAGTCATTAAGCCCTCGAGCATCTTCGTTCATTGATCATCGATCCAGGCATCTTTGTTCAGGAGGTCTCTTTGTTCAGGAGGTCCTCTGTTCCTCTGTTTTGTTCAGGAGGTCCTCTGTTCCTCTGTTTTTGCTTCTGCATTTGAGCTTTATACTTAACATCCCCCCGCAAATTGGGAAGGGGATTGAATCCCATTCCTAATTTGGTGCAAAGAGACAGATGAGCTGAGTGAGAAAGAGACTTAGTGAATATGTCAGCTACTTGAAGATGACTTGGAACATGTTGAATAGAAATGGAACCAGATGATACTTTTTCCCGAACAAAGTGGAAATCAACTTCAATGTGCTTTGTTCGTGCATGTAAGACAGGATTGGCTGTGAGGGAAATAGCTGATTTATTATCACAGAATAATGATGTAGCTTTGGTGAGAGGAACTCCAATATCGCGTAGAACAAAACCAATCCAAGTTAACTCAGCTGTTGTAGATGCTAATGCTCGATATTCAGCTTCTGTGGAGGACTTTGAAACAGTAGTTTGTTTCTTGGCTGACCATGAAATCAAGTTTGAGCCTAGGAAGGTGCAAAATCCTGTAGTAGATCGTCGAGTAATAGGACAACCTGCCCAATCAGCATCTGAAAAACCATAGAGATTTGTTAAACTATTAGAGTGAAGATAATAGCCAAGATGAACAGTTCCTTTGACATATCGTAACACTCGTTTTAATTGATGAAGATCGGCCATTGTGGGATGTTGCATCTTCTGACAGAGGAGATTTGTTGCAAATGCTAGATCTGGTCGAGTGATGGTTAAGTATTGAAGACCACCTACCAAGCTTCGTATTCGGTAGGATCCATCGAGAGAACTTCAGCATTCGTCATAGCAATTGGCCGTAATGGCAGAGGTGTAGAAATTGGTTTACAATCTATCATCCGTGCTCTTTTGAGTAGATCAACTGCATATTTTGTTTGACATAAGAACATGGTCTGTAGTGTATGTTTCACTTCAATACCTAGGAAGTAATGAATATAGCCGAGATCTTTCATTTGAAAATGAAGACTAAGGTTCTGGATTAATGATGTTAAGAATTGAGTAGAGCTTCCTGTAAGAATGATATCATCAACATACAGAAGTAATAATACTGTATCTGATTCAGTATGAAGCACAAACAGAGACGGATCAGCTGTACTGCAGACAAAGCCAATTTCAAGAAGAAAGTTGCTGAATTTGTCAAACCAGGCTCTTGGTGCTTGTCGAAGTCCATATAATGACTTGTGAAGAAGATAGACATGGCTTGATTTTTGCGAATCAATGAAGCCAGGTGGCTGTTCCATGTAAACAGTTTCATTTAAATCTCCATGAAGAAATGCATTCTTCACATCAAGTTGGTGTATTGTCCATTGTCTTGTGAGAGCTAGAGAAAGTACTATACGTATTGTGGCATGTTTGACAACTGGACTTAATGTTTCAGTAAAATCCAGCCTTGCTTCCTGATGGAATCCTTTGGCTACCAGACGAGCCTTGAGTCTTTCTAGATTACCATCTGATGTGAGTTTAGTCTTAAATACCCACTTACAGCCTACAACATTCATCTGGTCTGTTCTTGGGACTAATGTCCAGGTATGATTATTATGGAGGGCATTCATCTCTTCTTGCATAGCATTGTACCATCCTGTATCAGCTAATGCAGACTTAATGGATCTTGGTTCCATAGGAACATGATACTCAGCCAAGCAAGCATATCTTGGATTTGGCTTGATAATACCTGATCTGAGTCGGGTTTGCATAGGATGACTACTAACATTTCTCAGAGAAGAGGACAGATCATGAATATGTTGTTCTGTGTCAGAGTTAGTAGTGCTAGGTAGAGTACCTGAGAAAGATGTAGAATTCTGACCGGATTGAGTTTCTGGGATATCATCATTTTGCCTTGATGTCAGAGGAATATCTTGGAACTGTATTGATACTGATGAAGGTTGTTGATGTATGTGCTGATTTTCATATTTATCCATAGTAGGATGATATTGACTTCTTCCTTCTGACTGATGGGAGATACTTTGCTTTGCTGTATCTGTTTTTGCTGATTCGAGCAATTTGACTCCTTCAAGCCACTGTCTATACAAAGGAGTATATTGACCATATTCATTGATCACAATTTTTGTGAAAGGAAAAGATGTTTCATCGAAGGTAACATGTCTACTGATATATACACGATTATCAGTAGGTACAAGGCATCTATAGCCTTTATGTATATCACTGTATCCTAGAAAAATACAAGGAAGTGATCTAGGATCGAACTTGTGTCTTGAATAAGATCTTAAGCATGGATAACAAGCACAGCCAAATACCCGTAGGTGATCATACTGTGGCTGAGTATTATGAATCTTTCTATATGGTGTATCCATGTTTAGCTTTGGTGTTGGAAGTCTGTTTATGATGTAGTTTGCTGTAACAAAAGCATCGACCCAAAACTTCAGTGGGATCTTGGAATGATAGAGCATAGCCAATCCCAATTCAACAATATGTCTATGTTTTCTTTCGGAAACTCCATTCTGTTCAGGAGTGTGAGGACAAGATAACTGTTGTTTTATTCCACAACGTTGCAGATGATCTTGAAACTTTCTACTTACAAACTCTCCCCCTCCATCACTTTGAAAGATCTTAATCTTGTGAATGTATTGTTTTTCGACTAAAGTCTGGAATCGACTAAAGATATCAAAGAATTCAGATTTCAACTTCATTGGATATAACCAACTGTATCGTGTGAAATTGTCAACAAAAATCACATAGTATCTAAACTTTTGCAAGGAATCTATCGGTGATGGTCCCCGGATGTCACAGTGGACCTTTTCTAGAGATGAAGTTGATATGGAATTTGACAAAGGAAATGATAGAGCTGTACTTTTTGCTATTTGACAGCTGCTGCAAATGTTTGAAGAAACTGAAGTAACTGAAGTAACATGAATCAGTTTCTGATGATGTAGATAATCCACTATTTGAGTATTCGCATGAGCCAATCTTTGATGCCATACTTCTGCATTGACTGCCTTCTGTCTTTGAGTGAAAAAGGCTGTTGCAGTCCGTGTATTGACTTGATAAAGGCCCTTATTCTTCTTTCCGAGCTGAATTGTTGCCTTGGTATTGTTGTCCTTTACATAAACACCAAGTTTATCAAAGATAAAGGTGCAAGGGTAGTCATCAGTAAGTTTAGATACAGAAAGAAGATTCTTCTTTATTTCTGGTACTATAAGAACATCATTAAGAGGTAATGTGTTTACTTCTGTTTTCAGATAAGTGTTACCAATGTGTGTAACAGGTAAACAAGATCCATTTCCAATCATTACTGTATCGAGACCTTGATATTTAGAAGAAGTATGAAGAATACCAAAATTCGCACTGATGTGAGCAGTGGCTCCTGTGTCAGGGTACCATTCACTTCCTTTTGGATCTTCAACATGAATTGCTGTCAGAGCTGCTGGAATTTCTTCTACTTGATAGGAATTGTCAAAACGGTACCAACAGCGGAGAGCATCATGCCCAGGTCGCTTACATATTTGACATTCTAGTCTAGCAACCTCTGTGTCTTTTCCATCCTGCAGACTTTTCTTTGAGTTTAACAGAGGAGGATAAGATTTGTTGTTTTGATACCTTTGAGGTTGTGTGGCATAAGGTCGAAATCCCTGTGTAGTTGGAGGAAAGACATTCTTTTGCCTTAGATATTGATCTCCTGGTCTTTGAAATGTTGTATCTTCTCTGTAATTCTGATTTCTTTCAGTATAACCAAACGCTCGTCCTCTGTTACCAGCAGTTCTGCCTCGACCAAAACTACGACCACCTCTATAGCTTCCTCTCTGAGCTAGAAAACCAGTAGATTGCGAAAGATATTCTTCATCAATACTTTCTTTAGGATACATTTGAATCTTTCTTTGGCCAAAATAGGCCAAACTAGGATTGAACTGACTTCTGGAGTAGGTCTTCATTCTAGATTCAAATCTCTCTAGTTGAGCTATAACTTCGTCATAGTCAGGTTGGGGCTTCAAACAGTATATGGTGGTCCGAAGTTGCTCATATTCTGGACCTAGACCTTCTAGTATACCAAAGATCTTGGTTATTTCATCTACTGGTTTACCAATAGCATTCAACTGATCACATATATTTTTGTACTCTCTGAGATAAGTAGAGAGGTTTTGATCAAGTTTCGCGGGATTGTAATTTTCCTCTAAGCTCGAACTCCTTTGCTATTGATTTTTGTGTAAATCGTTTTAGAAGAGCTGCCATACCTCAAAGGATGTTTCTAAACCAATGATTAGGCTTAGAATATTCTCAGACAGCCCCACTAATCCATGATGAAATCAACTGATCTGTTCTTGTCCAATCAATGTAATCAGGATTAACAAGTTCTGAGTCACATCCTTCATCATCGTTGTGCAATATTCGTGAAGGAGCTACAACATCACCATTAACAAAACCGAAGAGGTCTTGACTCTTCAGAAACCTTTGAATTTGAGCTTGCCACAACAGAAAATTGTCTTCGGCGAGCTTGATTGTAACAAAGTTTGAGATGTTTACGTGAATTGGAAAAGGATATTTTGGTGATCTTATTGCCATTGCTTCAGACTTTCAGATCAGACCAAATTATACAAACAACCTACAGCTCTGATACCATGAGAAAGATGAAGAACTTCAAACAAGATTTGCGAACGATGAAGAACTTCAAACAAGATCAAGTGCACAATTCTGAAGACAATTTGTATTTCTAAATGATGATCATGTCATTGTATCTCAGTACAATTGAAAGACATAATGTGAATAAACTTCTGTTGTTCTATCTTCTCGATCAAACGTACTTAACTTGCTTCGAGTGTTTCGGATTTGAGCTGTTCTTCATTCTCCGAAACTTTCTTCTCTTCGTATCAAGATTCCTTCTGCATTCGTTGATGATCTCGATACATTGTTCTCTCAATTCTTGCGACTTCTCTCTCTCTTTTATTTCTATCTATTCTTCCTTACATCTTATGTAAAGCACAAAGCAAAGTACTTATACCAGGATATGTAACCGAACTTAGTTACAAAGGAAAACAGAATATAGTAACTACTTTTAACAGAAAGAATCTATTTGACTAAGCTTTAAGACTTTGGCAATCCGAGTCATTAAGCCCTCGAGCATCTCCGTTCATTGATCATCTGGCGATCCGAGTCATTAAGCCCTCGAGCATCTTCGTTCATTGATCATCGATCCAGGCATCTTTGTTCAGGAGGTCTCTTTGTTCAGGAGGTCCTCTGTTCCTCTGTTTTGTTCAGGAGGTCCTCTGTTCCTCTGTTTTTGCTTCTGCATTTGAGCTTTATACTTAACAACCACGTCCCCACAACACCAACTCAGTGCCACTTCACTCGCTGCATCAACACCACATCACCGCTCCTCGCCACGTCATCATCGGACAGCGCCACCTTAGCAGCTCACCACCAACAACGCAGCCCTCTCAGCCAGAGCTTGCCACCAGCCCCATCAAAGCATGACATCCTTCTAGCTGGTGCGAATTAGCGTTGCTGAGCCAACGCCGCACCGCTTGAAGGAGAGGGAATGGCTTTGCACGCCGCAGCTGCTCCTTCCTTCCGCTATATTCCTTCGTGCGACACCGCACCAGGCCATTCAGTCCCTTCAATGAGTGACACACAGTCCCCAGCTGCACATTTCCGGCAGCCAAAGTCAACGACGACCACCACGAGTGGGACGGACGACCGCGACATAAATGAAGCAACACCGCCCGTCCCTCTTCAGTTCACCTTTGCTCTCCGCTCTTCAACATCTCTCATCGTCTCTCTGTAATTCTCTTCTTTTTACGTGCGTGACGCACTGCATGCAGCGCGCGACTTCCCCGGCAACCCGTGTGCTGCTTGCCGTCTCGCCTCAACCGGACCTCAAACCATTTAAGGCTAGTCATGACCTCAGACTTCCGAGACCCTTCGAGCCACGTCGCGACTTGCTTTGGACAAGAGGGAAATAAACTGCTCTGTATATGCTACATAGGTTGATGATTGTGCATCGAGGTCGAATTCCTAGAATTATTGTCGCCTCGGTTGATTTCATGCTTACTTGTGTTCATCAACAATTTCGGAAAAGGTGCATGGCAAGTACTGTTGAAATTTAGCTCATTGAGTCTAAGGATGTGTTGTTGGAACGCTGCATGTTGAAATGTGTGCTAATTTGAGCTTAAATGACATGAGTCATGGACGAATCTAAGGTTACAACTTTTTTCGGCACTATAGGCAGGAAATTTATCCATTTTGTATTGGCTTTTGTGGCACGAATTTGGTGAGATTTTCTTCATGAAAAATGCGTGTTATACCTGGTTTTAGAACATACTTTAATTTGGTTGAACTTCGTACATGCAAAATATATTTGAAAAACTATAGGGTCCGAATCTGTCTTCATAAAAAATTATCGGACCTTTACTTAGTTTCTATTTTCTACAGAATTTTCAACACAGGATTTGAAATCGCATCCTTCATGAAAGTTTTAGACTATTTGTAATTTTCCCATGATTTTTGGAACTCATTTAAGCTTTTGAAACGTCCAATTTCAGATTTGTTTTTTCATGGAAATTCACCTTGTTTTGACCTAAAGTATATAAAATTATTGGACCCATACAAGCTGAACTGGATTTTGAGTTCTTCATGAAAATATTCCCGGAGTCTCGTCCATATCGTGTTAAAGTCTCGTGATTTCAGAACTGATTTGCTTGACGAATGTCTTTGATTTCTACAGACGGGCGAGCTACCCTTTTTCCATCAATTTTGGGTAAACTCCTTTTTGTAAACCATCCTTTTGAACTAGTACTACCAACTAAATGTTTGTATCATTTCTCTAGCTTATAAAGTATAGTTGATGGTAGACACTAAACTGTTCTTGTACATTAACTTAGTGGATGTCATGTTTAAATTAAATTATTAAATAGCTGCACCATCATATGAGCGTGCAATTTGGGAATACCATTGGTCTTTAGGGGGTGACGATGCTCCGGTTGTAGTAGGGATGCCTAGAGGGGTAAGTGCGTTCCTCTAGATGCCTAGGAGGTGTAACACGGTTTTCCGAGATGTCCGCGCAATGCTAAATGAGTGTGAGATGCCTAGGGGTAATGGAGTTCTTCGTGATAGACGCAAATTGCGCAACCCCAAAATCTCCATAACCAGAACAAAGAACATGCATGATTGAATAGAAAGAATTGAAGCACCTGTTTTGGGATCCATCGAACATAAAGCGGAAGCAGAAAAGGATTGCCCACATGTTATCAAGGGGATCCACGCATCAAGTCCTTCTCCTCTATTGCCCTCCGTATCACTAGCTCAATGAGGCGGCCCCCCTCACGTTTAGCGTTAGGTAAACGCCCCTTAGGTGAGGATACATGTCAGAATTAGGGTTAGAGGAGAGACTTGAGCACTATTTATAGAGTTTCCAGCCAGTCCCCCTCATTACGGGCCAGGCTCAACTCGGCCCACACTAGCCAGCCCCATATTAAACTAATTAAGAAACCTTCTATCTCACCTTAGACCAGCCCTGTTTTACGGTAACCGTAAAAACAGTAAATTATAATATCAATTAATGTAGTCCACATTAGGAAAACTCTTACATTCTCCCACTTGGACTATATTAATTGAAATCGTACCTTATGCATGCACATTGGTCTAGAAATAATTCTTAATAGTCAATCATATCCCATAAAGTCTTAAACACCGAATCATGGCGGTAACTGCATGTATACACACAAAGCCTTCCATGGTCACGAGTGCTCTCAACTTTATTGATATGGATTCAATATGGTAGTGTGTCAAATGGATAACGTCTCTCATAGAGAGATCCCATTTGTCAGTCACCATTCTCTTACCTTAGGTGTCACAAAAACTTGTGCCACGAGAGAATGCTTTATGGTTCCAATGAACCTACATATGTCTTGTCCTTATGGTTAACCTTTCTTTATGTATCACAAGACATATGCACAAGGCTAATAACCGGATGCCCGGATGCCCCTAGCCTTCACTCAAGGTTTATACAATCCCTTGAGACTTTATCAATATGTATTCAACATAATAACAATACATTCAAAAATATTTTATTGAATGCAAAAGTTGATACATATCAAACCGTTACTAAGTGTAACGAACTACGATGTGAACTTTATCATATAAAGCCAAAATAGCTCCCACTAAACAACAGTATCCGAAGATACTCCTAAGCCCATGTTAATGACATGTCACTCAAATACACATGGGCATAGGCCTTTAGTTAGTGGATCTGCAATCACATCATCTGTGAAAATATATTATATTAAAACGTCACCTTTCTGTACCGTTTGCTTTTGGTCAAAAATTTTGACCACCATATATTTAGACCCCTTAAGATCTCTGTAGTAAATAATACTACAAATTTGTTATCTCAATACAACCGTATGGGTCTATCCATAAAGTTAACATGATCAATTACGTCATGAGGTTTTGGAGCCTAAAAGCCCAAGTAACAACCTAAAAGAACGTTACTAACACTGCTTACATAGTAGAAGATGACATAAAACTTTATTTACTGCACTTCCTACTAACATAAATCTGTATTCCGTTATTGATTGCATGTCATCAAAACAGCCAACAAAGTTTACATCTAAATACTCTACTAACTGCAAGAATTGATCATGGCTATAAATTAGCATATAATCTCTTATCTTCTTTAAGTATCTTAAAACCTTCTTAACAGCAACCCAGTAATCATGTCCTGGATTTGACCGATATCTGCTTAGAAGTCCCGTCACAAAGACAACATTTAGTCTAGTGCAAATTCGAGCATACATTATACTTTTAAGTGCACTGGCACAAGATACACCATTTAATTAGATTTTCTCAATATCTAAATAAGGACAATGTGATAGATTTAGTCAATCACCCTTAACAACAGGAGCAATTCCTGACTTGCAATGATGTATATTGAATATTTCCAATATACAATCAGCAAATGTCCTCCGAGAAAATCTAATATAATATGGCAAAAACAATCCTTACAGATCTCAGTACAAAGGATATAAGATGTCTCAAGATCACAATTTGTAAGCAAAACATGAGAAAAAATAAATTTCCTCCCACTGACCTTGTAGTATATTGAATTACTTTGTTCTCAATGGAACAAAATAATAACACTATGAAACTTTAATAATATTGTCTGGAAACTTGCTTAAGACCATAAATTAGAACTTTTCAGTCTACATACAAGTTTACTTGAATATGCTGCAAAATCATCCAGTTGCACAATATAGATTTTGTATCTATTTGGCGTAACTTTATATCAAAATAAATTATTAATGTAACGTTCACTCTGAAAGAACATTTAAAGAAATAATTATTTCTTCACTATAAACAATCCACCCCTCTTTCAGAGTTAAAACGTTAGTTACAAATTTGGATTTAAATTCCATAATCTTTGTTTGAAATTCTTTTAGTTTTGTACGCCAATTTGTAACTAATAAATTTGTGATCTTTAGACAAGTCAGTAAGTTTCCAAACATATTTCATAGATTGTATATCGCTTTTTATGGCAATTCTAATCACATACTTAATTGAGAATAAGAAACGACATTTATAAATATGTCATTACATCAACCATATAGTGGATATTGTAATCATGCTCTCACAAATAAACTATATAGTCTGATGGTATAACTGATCGTTTTTCCTTAACAAATCTCCTTAATAAAGCTACAACTACTTCATTCTGCACTTGAGAGGTTTAAGAAATTTCATTATAAACTATATCAAGAATAGTACCTTGAACCTCAACAAGTTTAGTCTATGGTACAGGAGATTCCATAATTATCTGTATAGGTAAAGACAAAAACACAAGTAACCTCCATCATACTATTATCTTTAATAATCTGAGAGTAGCTATCTTCTACAATTACGTCAATATTTAGAAACTTTAGAGTATGTGATTCCATAACTCTTGTACCTTCTTTAGGGTCATAAAATCAATACCCCTTTTGTATATGAAAAAATTGCTTTCATAATATTAGCCTACAAAAGACCAGATAAATTAATTTTACTAATCATACTCATCACCATGTTCAATATGGTGCATTTATGCCTTTCGACCAAATCTTTTTGTCAGAATTTTCAGGTATAGTAATTAAATTACCACCCCATAATCTACCAAGTATTTGACAAATGACCATTTAAGATATTTCGTATTGTCATACTTGCCAAAATACTCATTGCTACCGTTAAACCTGACAATCTTTTAATCATATACGATATATATATATGTCATTAGGACTTAAACACAATCTTTGCAGATGTTGTTGGAGAAATCTTTCCAGAATATTTTGAAGCTGACAAAACGTTTCTTTCAGTCTAAGTCTGGATGTTCGGAGACCGTCAGTTTAAAGTCTGAAGACTTTGTTCTCTCAAGACTCAAGACCCAAGACTCAAGACTCAAGACTCAAGACTTAAGACTCAAGACTCAAGACTTAAGTCTATTCTCACTAACAGTCTTTCTAAATCCAGTGACGAAGGAAATCCAAAGCCGAGGTTTATGGTTGAGGATTTGATCCTATCCTCTGGAAAAGATTCTTTGGTTGGATAATTATTTCGGATTCTTTAATTCTTATCTGAGATCGATTGAAGATCCGATGGTCGGCAAAATAATCTTGGAATGTTCTATTCTTGGAAACCGAAATCCTGATTGTATGGGCAAACAGGATTGATGGGCTATCATCAGATTCCTTAAATAGCTCGGATGATCTTCTTGATTGATTCCGTCCAACGGGTAGATTGGAGGAATTCCTTTGGTAAGTGCCAACGGCTATGATGGCATGAAGGAGTATAAAAGGAAGTTGTTCTAGTTGTTTTAAGTGTGTGATTGATAGAAAAATTCCAGAGTCTGAAGACCCTTGATTATTAGTCGAGACTGTTCGAGCGAAATTGAATACAGAGAGTGTTTGTACTTGACGAGACCTTGAGAGAGTGTGGTAGATCGTCTACACCTAGAATTCAAGGAAGATCAACACTGTAACAGCTCTTTGATTATAGTGGAATCCAGCCAATCGGCTCGGTGCGAAAGAGTGGACGTAGGCTTGAATCAAGCCGAACCACTATAAATCGAGTGTTCAATTCTCTCTTTCCCTTACTCGCTCTCGATTGATATTTAATTATTGCAAATTCTTTAACTGTTTAAAGTATTGTGCAATCTTCAAGAAAACTTGTTGCATACCTATTCACCCCCCTCTAGGTACTCATACTAGCAAATTCAATTGGTATCAGAGCCCGTGTTCTCACTTTGTTTGAAGTATTTTACTTCAGAGTAAAAGATCCATGGCTAGTATGCTAGCACCGGGCTGATGGAAGGGCAAAGCAATACCAGACCCTCCCTACTTCGATGGAAAGGATTACAACATCTGGAAGAACAAGATGAAAGCTTTCCTTCGATCAAAGGATCCTCTGGAATGGGACGTTGTGGAAAGAGGAATCACTCCCGCTGCTGCATCAATCTCCGAAAGAGGGAAGACACTATTGAAGCCAGCGGAATGTCTCGGAAGAGATAAACAAGAGACAAGCACTCGATGCAAAAGCAATTTACTCTTTATATTGTGCTTTATCTCCAACTGAATATAATAGAATATCTTCTTGTGTTACAGCAAAAGAAGTATGGGATAGATTACACATCACCTATGAAGGGACAGACGAGTGAAGGAGACCAGAATTAACATTCTTCTTGGTCAATATGAAGCCTTCAAAATGAAACCAGGAGAATCTATAACTCGACATGTTTAGTCGTTTTACGTATATTGTCAATGGTCTTGAGAATCAAGGACAAAAATTTCTGATCCCATGAAGGTGAACAAGCTTCTGCGTGGACTCTCCAAGGATTGGAATCATATAAAGACTTCAATAAGAGAGACGCAAAGAATCATGCCATTATCTGTAGACGAGCTGATTGGAACTCTTCAGTCTTACGAAGTGGAACGAATTAATGAAGACGAAGATCCAAGAGGTAAGAAATCTATTGCACTAAAATCGAATGATGATTCTGATGATGCAGATTCTGAAGATGATATGGATGATGAGGAGCTCGCCCTCATGATAAGAAGATTCAGAAAACTGAATAGAAAAGGCAGAAGATTCAACCCAAAGAAACAAAGTTTTCAGAGACAGCAGACCAAGTCTGTTGATGATGAGGAACAAAACAAAGATGTAGTTTGCTTCGAATGTAAGAAGAAGGGACACATCAGACCCAACTGTCCTCTTCTGAAAAAGAAAAAAGGAAAAGCTGAGAAGTTTCGAAAAGCTCTCAAAGCCGAAACCTGGAGTGATACAGAATGTGAAGAGAGTGATAATGAATATGCCAACATATGCTTGATGGCACATTCAGACTCAGACTCAGATTCTGGTTCGACTCGACAAAGTGAATTTGAGGTAAGTGATTTTAAAATTCCTGTTAAAGTCTCTAAATATATTGATGAACTGTGTTTCAGTCTTAAGACTTCTCTCAAAAGAATTTCTGAACTTAAAAAGGAAAACTCAATTCTGAAACAAAAGGAAGTTATTTTAGAAGGAAAAGTTAAAAGTCTAGACCTAAATGTTTCTGCTCTTAAAGAAAAAGAAGATAATCTTTTGAAAGAAAATGTTTTCTTAAAAACAGACTTATCAAATATTTCAAAGAAGTTTTCGATAGGATCCGAAAAGCTTGAAAAAGTACTTTCAGTTCAAAGACCCTATTTCAATAAGTCTGGGTTAGGCATGACAGCGGAAACAATTCCCTTGATTGATTTTCCTAAAGTTAAAGAAAGAATTAAGAAAAGACCGTCAAGAGAAGCTTACAAAAATCATTTCAAGAAAGTTTTCGTAAAGTCTGTTGGTCGAAATGCTCTAAGGTGTTCAAAGTGTAACAGTCTAGATCATTTTGAAAAAGACTGTCCTATGGTTTGGAAACCTGTTAAGAAAGCATGGCCCAATAATGCTTATCCTACTAACTCCAAAGGACCCAAGAAAATTTGGGTACCAAAGAAAGCTTGAGACTTTCACTTGAATGCAGGTCTCCGTCAAGAGAAAGATAAAATGGTATCTTGACAGCGGATGCTCAAGACACATGACAGAGACTCAAAGTGCTTCATAAAGCTTGTTCAAGTAAACGGCGGAAATGTTTCATTTGGAGGAAACGGTAAAGGAAGCATCGTGGGGTTTGGAACTGTGAAAATTGGAAATCTCACAATAAGCAATGTTTCTCTAGTAGAAGGACTCAACTACAACCTTCTCAGCATTAGCCAATTGTGTGATACCGGTTTCAAGATCTCCTTTCAAGAAGGAATTTGCTATGGAATTAGTAAAGATTCTACTGAGTCTTTCATGGGTCGAAGACATGGAAACATCTACCTCTTAGACATGAAATTGAATAAATCTCAATGTCTAATTTCAATCCAAGATGAAGCAAGCATATGGCACGAAAAGCTTGGCCATGTCAATATGAAGCAATTAGCCAAAATCTCATCAAAGCAGCTTGTTCGAGGTCTACCCAAATTACCATATCAAAAGTCTGATTCATGCACTCCATGTATTCTGGAAAACAGGTAAGAAATTCATTTAAGCAAACAAATCATGTATCTACTAATCATGTACTGCAGCTTGCTTCATATGGATCTCTTCGGACCAACAAGAACCCGAGCATTGGAGGTAAGAAGTATTGTCTAGTAATTGTAGACGATTACTCTCGCTTTACCTGGGTATATTTTCTTGCAAGTAAGTCAGAATCCTTTTCGTACTTTGAGAAGTTTGCTAAAAAGGTTCAAAATGAAAAAGATGTGCTATTTCAAGTATAAAAACAGATCATGGAGGTGAATTTGAAAATCAAGATTTCACAAAATTGTGTGATGAATCTGGTTTTAAACATGTATTCTCCTCTCCATACACTCCTCAGCAAAATGGAGTTGTTGAAAGAAAGAATAGATCGCTTCAAGAAATGGCTAGGACACTTTTAATTGAAAGCAAAATTTCTTCACGGTTTTGGGCTGAAGTCAAGCTTTTCAACAGCATGCTATATCATCAATAGAGTCTTCCTAAGACCTATTCTTGAGAAAACCCCTTATGAACTATTCAAAGGTAAGAAACCTATTGTTTCATACTTTCATGTGTTTGGTTGCAAATGCTTTATTTTGAAAAATGCAAGTGATCGAGTTGGTAAGTTTGAAGAAAGATCAGATGAAGGTATCTTCCTTGGATATTCTACATCAAGCAAAGCCTACGAGTCTATAACAAGAAAAGCCAGTCAGTGGAAGAATCAATGAATGTCAAATTCCAAGACTCGCGCAAGTTGAATCCAGCCGACTCAATATGAAGAGTCCGAACTTTCTCTAGACCTTCCAAAGTCTTCAACTCAAGAAGCATCTCGGACTGAAGTCCAACATCAAGAAGCTCATGAAGATTCAAATAAAGAAAGAGATCATCAACCAAGCAAATCAACCAGTAACTGGAAACACAAATCCAGTCATCCTAAAGATCTCATTATTGGCGAAATCAATGAAGGAATCCGCACCAGATCAAAAAGGCGTGAAGAGTCTAGTGCTGTTGCTCTCATTTCTAAAATTGAACCAAAAAGCATAGAAGAAGCTTTATCTGATGAAAGCTGGATCGAAGCTATGCAAGAAGAGCTCAGACAGTTCAATATTAATGATGTCCGGGAATTGACATCTAAACCAAAAGGTAAAACTGTTATTGGAGCCAAATGGGTGTTCAGAAACAAGATGAACGAAGAAGGAAAAGTCGTACGCAATAAAGCAAGACTCGTGGCCAAAGGATACACGCAAGAAGAAGGAATAGACTATGACGAGACTTACGCACCAGTTGCAAGGTTAGAAGCTATTCGTCTATTACTTGCGTTT
Organism: Eucalyptus sideroxylon; assembly: GCA_014182405.2. NCBI lineage: Eukaryota > Viridiplantae > Streptophyta > Magnoliopsida > Myrtales > Myrtaceae > Eucalyptus > Eucalyptus sideroxylon. The sequence goes on along the minus strand of CM024554.2, from coordinate 27,016,641 downwards.
GCTTGTTACAAAAATTTCAGGTTATTCCAAATGGACGTCAAAAGTGCTTTCCTAAATGGATTTATCCAAGAGGAAGTTTATGTGGAACAACCGCCTGGATTTGAAGACCCAAAGAAGCCGACTCGCCTTCGACTAAAAAGCTCGTATGGTCTAAAGCAAGCACCTCGAGCTTGGTACGACAGACTAAGTAAGTTCTTATTACAGAACGGATTTGTCAAAGGTAAAGTAGACACTACTCTATTCATCAAAAAGGAAAACAAAAGCTTTTTACTCGTTCAAATATATGTTGATGACATTATTTTTGGATCCTCTAATGAAAGTCTTTGCAAGAAATTTTCTAAGTCTATGCAGGATGAGTTTGAAATGAGTATGATGGGAGAATTAACATTCTTTCTTGGCCTTCAAATAAAGCAATTGAAGGAAGGAACTTTTATCTTCCAAGAAAAATATGCTAATGATCTTGTCAAAAGATTTGGATTGGAAAATTGCAAGAAGACTGACATACCAATGTCATGCTCTCGAAGATAGACAAGGATGAAGAAGGGAAGAAAGTAGATCAAAAGCAGTACAGAGCATGATCGGTTCACTTCTTTATCTTACTGCTTCTAGACCTGATATTTTGTTGAGTGTTTGCATCTGTGCTAGGTTTCAATCAGATCCTAGAGAATCACATCTCATTGCCGTGAAACGTATTATCAAATACGTTGCCTCTTCTTCAAGCATCGGTCTTTGGTATCCAAAGAGGGGAGACTTTAATCTTCTAGGATACTCGGATGCGATCTGGCCGGATGCGAGTCGATAGAAAGAGCACTTCGGAACTTGTCAATTGCTTGGAAACAGGACAAAGTGTCTTGGTTCTCAAGGAAGCAAAGCACCGTAGCTCTCTCAACGACGTAAGCGAGTATGTAGCTCTTGGAAGCTGCTGTTCGCAAATTCTATGGATAAAACAACAGCTACAAGACTTTGGCATTGAAGACTCATGCACAGAAATCAGATGTGACAACACCAGCGCGATCAATCTCACCAAAAATCCAATCCTTCATTCAAGAGCAAAGCATATTGAGATTCGTCATCACTTCGTTAGAGATCATATTCAAAATGGAGAAATCTCGATTCAATTTGTTGATTCGAAGAGTCAACTAGCAGATATATTCACAAAGCCTTTGGAGAAAAATCAATTCGACTTTATTCGCTCAAGACTCAACATTTTGAAGCTTGAAGAAGTTAAAGTCTAGAGACTCACCAACTCTAAGACTCTTGATCTCATAGACTCTGAATCATGAGACTCAATCATTCATGGCTAAAGACTGTAAGTTGCTATTTTATCTAAAAGGTACGAATTTTTGTTTAGTTATTTTATCTAATCTCGAAAAGGTACGATCTCTCTTTTAGATATAATTCGAAAATTTTTCAAGGAGTTAATTTTGGTAGTTATTGATTTTGAAACGATATGTTCGTACACCTTCCTTGTACCGATTTAAACTTCTCTTTTCAAATCCGAGGTACATATATATATACAGTTGTCTTTTTCTTCGCCCAAATCTTCAAAACCCTAAAAGACACTCTCCTCCCGATACTTTTCTACTCCTTGTTCGTCGTCGAGAAAGTGGTCATTTTTTCTTGGGAAAAGCAAGTGAAGGAATCTTCCAATAGACAAAGGAAGATGTCGTCTTCGAGGAAATCATCAAGAATAGCAAGCGGGGGACCACAAAGAATGGAGAAGGGGCCGATTCATTTCGATCTTACAGAGGAAGAAGACTTATCAAGTCAGCGACAAAGTCCGATTCGCTCTCCTCCACGTCACTCATCGTCTCCCCGCCCCACAAGGTGCAAATCGGAAGAAGAGATAATCGAGGATGCTGACCCAGTAAGAGTCCAAAGACCCTCCGTTATCTATAAGCTTTATCGTGCGTTGAAAATCACCGGCACTTCATTAAAGTATATAGATGACTTCCTTAAGGACAAAAATTATGGGAATGAGTATCTTTTTCTGCGGAAAATGGAGGAATTGGGAATTGCTCCTAAAGGAAGGGCAAAGGGAGGCTCTTGAGAACATTCCCAGTGATCCTCGTATGCCAGGACAAAATCTAATTGATGGGAACGATGATGACATAATGTTCCTTGAATTTAAACCTAGAATGGGTGTGGCAGCAATGGTGAAAGGAAATGGGATGGATTTGTTTAAATCCAAGGATCAGGAAAAAGCGTATTTCAGGCTGTTAAAAAGAGGGGTGATAAACCCTAGAAGTGTCGATTTTGACTTCCTGGACAGCATCAACGTCAACTTAAGAGAAAAGTTGAATTTGCTTCAACTTGAGACTTTTTGCTCTGACTCTACGGATGGGTATGCTCAACTGACCGCTTATTTCTATTCAAATCTTAGCTTTTTAGATGCGAATAGAATTTCTTTCAGTGTACGAGATCAAGTTCATGTGGTAGATGTGAATATGTTGGCTGACATAGTTGGAGTTGAACGGGGACGCTATCTCCCAATCAAAGTCTCACCTGCTCGTACTACTTTGGATCTTGTCAAAGATATGGACGCAGAGAAGAAAATTACCTACTCGAGGATGAAGGCTATCAACATCGTGCTTCATAAGATTGTGATTAACTGTCTCAGACCAAAGTCTACGTCAAAGACTTCTGTGTCTCTTTCTGAAGCAAAGTTGATGTATGCGATCAACTCAGGACGGAAGTTTTCTCTCCCGCACACTATCCTCTTCCATATGTACAGAGCAATGTCAAAAGACAAAGGACAATTGCCTTATCCTGGTCTGGTGACCAAGATCTTCAGACATCTGAACATTGATCTACCACATACTTTTTGTGTTCGACCGTGTGATAAGATGGTGGTAGGGTTGAAAATGTTAATGAAGATGCGTCTGCAAGAACTCTCCAAGGCAATGAAGAAATTCAAAGTGAAATCTCCAGTCAATCTGCTTCAAAAGGAAAGGAAAGGAGGCCATGGGTGCTCCATCGAAAAGAAGAAACGAACTCTCATTCTTGAAGATGAAGATGAAGATGATGAAGATCCCTCCATCCAAGCTCGATCGACCAAGACGTTCTGTGTCTCATCCGACAGAACTTAACAGAGAAGAAGAAAAACAGAACAGAGGAGAAGAAGATCAGAGAGAGAAGGAGAAAGAAGAAGAAGGAGAAGGAGAAAAAGAAAAGTCTGCTGACAAATCTGGAGAGAAGGAAGATCAAAAGCATGATCATCACTCTTCCCCTTTCGATGTCCTAGAGACAGGGGAGTTAGCGAGCAAGAGAGGTCTACACCTCATGCTGCTGTCGGTGAAGATCTAAGACAATCTCCGAAGACCCGAAGAAGTTCGGTCTCTCACTTGCCTCGAAGAAGGTGATGCATCGATTCCAAATCTACCGACCATTCAAAAGCGCCATCGTCCCGCATACACATCATCCGAGAAAGTCAATGCCGCACACGACGGATGATTCTGCAGATCTTCGTAGCATCATGAATATTCTTACGGAAATGCGTAGCCGGATATATGTTCGGACTCGTGAAATCCAAGCTTTGAAGAATGCTGGAAAAGCATCTTCGCCTCTCGAGGATAAATTCAAAGACCTCGCTCCGCAACTTCAAGCCAATGCAAAAGGAGAAGAGGTAGCTCATCCGAGAGAAGACCTGAAGAAGCTCGAAGGAGTAGTCCAGTCCATTGGGGATTTCCGATCGTGCGCATTCCCAAGCAGACATGACTCCTTTCTCACCCTTTTCAATGCCGACAAAAAGGGGAGAAACCAATTTGAACAAACATCATTTTTTTTACTTTGACTTTTGTGGTTATGTTTATTTTTGAGTATGACTTGAGAACTTGAACTTGGATGTGAACTTGACTGAATTGACTGTGGATTGTGATGCTTGACTGGTTGTATTTATTCAAGTATTGTTATATGGTGTTTCTCATGAAAGACTAACCAATTTTCTGTGGATGCAGAGTCTGGTTGTTTTATTAATCTTTATGAGTTAGCCATATTGCTTGAGAAATGTTTTGCAGGTCAAAGATGTTCAAATCTTCAAGAAAGTTTTTGTCACCATCAAAAAGGGGGAGATTGTTGGAGAAATCTTTCCAGAATATTTTGAAGCCGACAAAACGTTTCTTTCGGTCTAAGTCTAGATGTTCGGAGACCGTCAGTTTAAAGTCTGAAGACTTTGTTCTCTTGAGACTCAAGACCCAAGACTCAAGACTCAAGACTCAAGACTTAAGACTCAAGACTCAAGACTTAAGTCTATTCTCACTGACAGTCTTTCTAAATCCAAAGTGACGAAGGAAATCCAAAGCCGAGGTTTATGGTTGAGGATTTGATCCTATCCTCTGGAAAAGATTCTTTGGTTGGATAATTATTTCGGATTCTTTAATTCTTATCTAAGATCGATTGAAGATCCGATGGTCGGCAAAATAATCTTGGAATGTTCTATTCTTGGAAACCGAGATCCCGATTGTATGGGCAAACGGGATTGATGGGCTATCATCGATTCCTTAAATAGCTCGGATGATCTTCTTGATTGATTCCGTCCAACGGGTAGATTGGAGGAATTCCTTTGGTAAGTGCCAACGGCTATGATGGCATGAAGGAGTATAAAAGGAAGTCGTTCTAGTTGTTTTAAGTGTGTGATTGATAGAAAAATTCCAGAGTCTCGAAGACCCTTGATTATTAGTCGAGACTGTTCGAGCGAAATTGAATACAGAGAGTGTTTGTACTTGACGAGACCTTGAGAGAGTGTGGTAGATCGTCTACACCTAGAATTCAAGGAAGATCAACACCGTAACAGCTCTTTGATTATAGTGGAATCCAGCCAATCGGCTGTCGGTGCGAAAGAGTGGACGTAGGCTTGAATCAAGCCGAACCACTATAAATCGAGTGTTCAATTCTCTCTTTCCCTTACTCAGCCTCTCGATTGATATTTAATTATTGCAAATTCTTTAACTGTTTAAAGTATTGTGCAATCTTCAAGAAAACTTGTTGCATACCTATTCACCCCCCTCTAGGTACTCATACTAGCAATATCAGATGTGTCCTAATTTTAATATCAGACAAGACATAATTTCAAGCAACTAAGACTTCCATCATCTTATAGCAGTGTAGTCCACAGGCAAACCTCTTTTCAAGTGTTCCAGAATGGAACGCTTCATGGACAGTAAGCAAATTCAATTGCTCTTTTCTCAAGCAACAAATCATATGTCCACAACTTAAAATTTGAAGCCGTAAAAACCTTAATAGTGACGGAATTACCATTTACAGAAAATGTGACTGAAAAACAAGTAGTATATAATTAGCATCATGTGAGCATTATGTAACTTGACGTACAAGTACACATCCGGAGAGTTACATGCAAAATCATATAATCACCTTTGGGCAGAATACATGACATGCAATTATACACTCCCCACATGATAAGGGTTATGAGAATATATTCCAATCTTCGTGAATTCATCACCTTTGGGCATATGAACCATTATGATCAGTCACTCCTCCACCACACTATCATGTATCCCTCCATGAACTAATACACAATCACCTCCTTTGGGAGTATGATTACGCATTAGACCATGAGACATCCCAATCATCATACGAGATCGAAATTTCTTAAACCCAATCAAGCGTGCCACTTTGGCGGTCACTACTCAATTGAATCATTGAAATTCTCTCATACCAGGGATATAAGCTTTACTCATCACATACACCATATATATGTGATTTTAACTTTAGTGATAGGGGCATCATATCACCAAAATCACATATCATGCTAATTACATTGCTTTATTCATTAATAAAAAAATAATCATATATATTGATCATAGTAACACAAGAAACTTCTCATAACAGAGAATAAAAAATCTCTTATGCACCCCTATTACATATTACCAGAACAACATAAAAAGAATGCTGATCTATAATATCTCTCACAAATTAACATCAATAGTAATACAGGGTACACCAAATCAACAAGCACTATTGCTCATGAGTTTCATACGGCAAAACATGACTCCAAGGCCAACATCTAATTTATCAGCCAATTTTAAGCAACAAATTATCATTATAATCAACCAGTGGCCTATTAATTGAGTCAAACCAGAGAACCAAATATCTAAAATCTAACAGTAGATACTATTGCTCTGCGTAAATATTGCCATACTCCTTTACCATAAAAATATTCAACTTGATAGACATTAACAAGTGACCAGATGAGTTCATGTACAATATACAGTAACTTAATTGACATGCATTACCCACATTCAGCAGATGTGTTAATCGGTACAATCAGTTTGGTCATGAGTTCTTAATATGTCCATCATTCAAAAATTACCAGCGTGTCAAGGAGTATGCTTGAGTAACAAAAGTTTCATAACCTTTACTGTTTCTCATTAGATCAATACATAGCTCAAATACTATCACATACTGATTGTATCTCATTAAGCCAGCTTCAGTTCACAATAAAGTTTGATTTTTATTGATGAATCACACATTTATAATGATTATATGTGATAACATACTAGTAACCCATCATCTGTATTTCCAAAATCACAAAAAATACAAGAAAAAATACGCAAAAATACACTAAAAATACACGTATTTAGGGTTCCGCATGTATTTTCACATCCATAAAATCATCAAATATATAAAATAAATATACTATAAGATAGGAAATCACCATACGAGTCCAACGCCGCCAGCCACGCACCGATCCGACACTCCACGCGCCCTCACACGCCACCTGAGTGCGCGGCACGTGGAGCTCACGCGCGGCGCGCGTTCGATGCCAAGGCGGCGCGTGGCCGCACGTGGGGGCATGTGCGGCCTCCTCCGGCGACGCGCCGCCGACTGTCTTGCTCTTCTTGTCGAGCCCAGTCCGAATTTGTGATTTAATTTAATTTTTTATTGAACAAAAAATCTCGAAAATCACAAATTATGGCAAGATCCGTACTAATTAGGGCAAAAACTTTATGCATTCAAGTTTTAGAGTTATGGTTGCTCTGATACCACATGATAGACGCAAATTGCGCAACCCCAAGATCTCCATAACCAGAACAAAGAACATGCATGATTGAGTAGAAAGAATTGAAGCACCTATTTTGGGATCCATCGAACATAAAGCGGAAGCATAAAAGGATTGTCCACATGTTATCAAGGGGATCCATGCATCAAGTCCTTCTCCTCTATTGCCCTCCGTATCACTGGCTCAATGAGGCGGCCCCCCTCACGTTTAGCGTTAGGTAAACGCCCCTTAGGTGAGGATACATGTCAGAATTAGGGTTAAAGGAGAGACTTGAGCACTATTTATAGAGTTTCCAGCCAATCCCCCTCATTACGGGCTAGGCTCAACTCGGCCCACACTAGCCAGCCCCATATTAGACTAATTAAGAAACCTTCTATCTCACCTTAGACCAGCCCTGTTTTACGGTAACCGTAAAAACAGTAAATTATAATATCAATTAATATAGTCCACATTAGGAAAACTCTTACACCTCAGAGGATTGACAAGTAATTCATAGTAAATATGATCATTGGCATTTTCAGATTTCATTCGAGCTTTCTAGTTTCAAAGAAAATATTTTTCACTTGTTATCCTGATTTTGACAAAGGTTTTCAAGCAAGTTGATTTTAAAACAATCTTCTATATTATATGTCTAAACTTCCCCACATGTGTTGTTATTGAGATATGTAGTACATATTAGTTGGTAGTTTGCTTGCTAAGTTTTATACTCACTTTTGATGGATAATCATTTTTCAGATGAGTAGACATGCCTATGCTATTTGTGCCCCCAATGACCCTCCACGATGCCTTGATAGATTTCACGTGACGCTAGATTGAGCTACACGACCTCGACTTTCCTGATGCCACCTTCATCTAGGTCATCGCAATACTAACAATCGATGTTGGCCTCTCATTGGGCCCGGCACGAAGTGACCTCTCTATTCTTCAATCCCTTAGTTTACACGGGAGAGATTTGCCTAAGGCGTTCGGTGAGCGAAACTCTGCACAACTCAATGCAGGCATGTACTAGTTGTTCGACCAGGTAAAGATGATGCGCACATATACTGACCCCTCAAGCAACATAGCCGTGTTGATCGTTTTCAGGTGGACAAGAACCAAGATAAGGTCATGCTATATTTTCACCTAAAATGCAAGGAAGATGATCGTTCTGTTTGTGCTCGTTTTGACATTTAAGTTCAGTGCTGTCATCGTACTTACAGCACCTCCCTGCATTTGCATCGCAGTGATTTAATCCTAATGTCATGGTGCAATGGGTTCGTGAAATACCGTGGACGTCGAGCTCGATAACATCGCGCCCTTCCTCGTTGTGCCATTTGCATTCGGGCTCAAAATCGTCGTAAACACGCTTGGAGGGGGCGGCAGCCTTGCGTCTCATGGCGTGCTTTCCCTTCTCCAGTGTATTTTTGTCTGTTAAGGAGTGTTTGAAACGGGATGTTTCAATTTGTCGAATAAAGGCTTCTCCTCTTCTCTCTTTCCTTCTCTTTTTATAGGTTAAGGTGTCCCACAGGAATTGGATTCTTTTGCACTGAGAAGAACAATGATTCCTTTATTTAGTTGAAGGCTTCAGATGGTTTGTTGATCTACTCCAGTGGGGGGCAATGTAAAAGTTCTGATCACTATTCTTGCCTTAACGCACAGGCAATCGTAGAGAGAGCATGCCCTAATTATGCTAATTAAATCCTAAGCATCTTCATGTTTTATCAATTGCGTTCATCCGGTCAATTTTGGCCAGAAATCACTAACATTAACACCTATTGTTTTATGTTGCATGGCCAACAAACAATTTTTATAATTTTTCGAATTTTTTATTAATTTTTTTCTTTTTTCTTTTTCCTCTATGGGCCATCGACAAGGTAGAGATCACCTACGTCAAGTGAGGGTCCCCCTTGCCAGCCTTAGGAGTGGGATGCTTGGGCCTAGGCTTGCAAGGGTTGTCCTCACTTGGGCTGACAAGGCTCGGTGATGGCTGGTAGAGGGAAAAAGGGAAAAGGAAAAAGAAAAGAAGAGAAATTATAAAAAAAATCGAAAAAAAAATAAAAAAGTGTATACACTAAAAAGTATAAAAGAAATTTGATGTCAACATGAGCATGTCACATAAAACATATGGAGTTCACGTCGGCTCTTTCGATCTAAATTAACTAGATGGACTAAATTGATACCAATGTAAAAATGGTTAAAATTAAATTGATCTAATTAAAAAGTTTATAACTGAATTGGTATTAATATAATAAGTTTGAATCTTTTTTTGGTACTTTTTCCACGTTTCTTTTGTATCAATGAATCTACATACTCTTTCTTACCTTTACACCAAAAAAAAAATAATAATATCTGCATACTCTTTAGTCCTTAATTTAGAGGTCACAAAATTGGAACCCATATTTTGATGAGTTTGCCTTAGATTTTAAAAATAAGTTTAAGTAAGCCATAAATAGGTTGCATAAGAACTATGGCCCTGTTTGGTTCAACATTAGGAATGTTCATTTGGGCTCTAAAGGGGTTTGGCCAAATGCTATGGTGTTTGGTTCATTTTTTTGGGGACTTTGGGGAGATGCAATTGCATCTCCAAGGGGGTTGAAAGGGCTTTGAGGGAATGGAATGGGAGAGGTCCATTGGGAAGTTGCATTTTCGGATGCAACTTCCACTATTCATCTTCACCGGAGAGAAGACGATCGGAGGCCGACAACCGCCGGCCAAGGGGTCGCGTGTGCCAGTAATGTGCCGGCGACCGTCGGCCAAGGGTCCCCGACCCCGGCGACCGTCGGCCAAGGGTCCCCGACCCCGACGACCATCGTCGAACCTCACGCAATGCCTGGGTCGCATGACCTAGGCGGCAGTCGTCTGAATCGCACGACCCAAGCGGCCGCCCGAGGTCGCGCGACCTTAGGCGACGGTCGCTAGGGTCGGGCGACCCAGGCGACGGCCGCCCGAGGTCGCGTGACCCAGGCAACCAAATCCGGCAGCCGGACTTCAAAAAAGAAAATATATATTTTTTTTGTTTTTTTAATTTAATAAAAGTCATTTACAAATGCAAATTTTACCGAACAGTATTTTGGTCAAAGTTGTATTTTAATGCAAATTTTACCAAATGATATTTGCATTTCAGAAAACCCCATTCACCCAAAGGTATTTGTATTTTGATAAATGCATTCCCCAAAAGCCAAATCAAACGGGCCCTATATGGATCTTTAATGAGTCATAAATGGGTGACCTAACAAGTTTTAAGTAAATCACAAAGAGGTCATTATATATATATATATATATTTGAATTTTTATTTTATTTTATTTATTTTTTCCCTTTTCCTCTTTCTTTCTTCATCCATTGGTGGCTAGCCACAAGCGAGGGACGAGCTTGCCAAATTGGGGAGGCTGAAGTCTCACAAACCTTTGGCGAGGCTCCAGCTTCGTCTATATGGTGAAGCTCGGCCCGAACCCTTCCGACTCTAGCAAGGCAAGGGGGATTCAAGCTTGTTTATAGTCAATCGCCAGCCTGTGACCAGCGACCAAGCAAAGAAGAAGAAAAAAAGGAAAAAAAATTTAAAATATAGATTTTTTTAAAAAATAAAATCAAAGATGGTAGTCACCTTTGGTCTCTTTGATTTCTTTTTTTCTTTTTGTTTTCTATTTTTTTTTTACATTTTTTGTTTTATTTTCTTACATCTTTTTTTTTCTACTTTCTTACTTTATATAAAATTTTATCTAAGTAGCACATTAACATGAAGAGCTTAAAAGTGGGTTAAGTAACTTGATATTTACTCTCATAGTTAGGGTTAAATATGGATGTGTTTTAATAATATAGGTCAGGTCAAGTATAGGTCTATGCCGAGGTCAGGTTGAGTACGGGTCATTAAAATTATATTGCATGAAAATGGATCATTATTGATTAAAGGGGTCAATATGAGTAAGATCATTTTCCACTCGACCCAAACTCAACTCATTCCACTCATCTGACATCCCTTGTCCTCATAATATTGTTACAGAACAAATGCCCTATGTTGCCGCAGTACTGAATAACACAACATTCTGTGGACCACAAATCATGGGCTTGCCGTTAGTCTTTGCGCTTCTCCTCTCTCGTGAGTTTGAGAAAATTTTTGTTTACTTTAGTTTGTAAACATAGTACTAAGCAAATACACGTGTGATTTAAGTGAACGGAGTGGAAGATATGGGTATGATATCGAGTGATTGCGATAATTAGAGAAATTGTACAGATGACGAACGAAAGTCATGACAAACAACGAGTAACAATCGATTCACCGATTACTCTTCCAGATAGCCATCTTTGCCAATCAATGATGTCGAGTGACGATCGCATTCTGGACGTCAATTACTGAACAGGACCCTCATGTGAAGGTTTGAGGGCAAGGGAAGACTCAAGAGCAAAGAAAAGATGTTCTTGGTACCTTTTTCGTGAAAGATTGCGCTTTTACTTTCCAAGCCATTCTGAAAATGCCCTCTGTCTAGTAATGGTTCTCCAGTCTGAAAGTTCCAAGGAAAGATAGCCGGCATGGCACTACAGAATCAAAAGTACCTTCATAGTAGAGAGTAAGACAACGTGAATCTTTGGCCATCCCTCTTAATGTACTGCACTGTTAGATACTGAGCACAATCTAATCGATCGGGCTGTTGTCGTCTACACCCGGATCGGTGGGCATCTAGTGGGACCACTCCCACTCCCAGACGGTGATGACGATGGAGATAGCTGGGTTGAGTAGGACGAGAGCTGAAGGACGAGGATAACACTTTTGGAAAGACCGGACAGTGGGGTTTGGGACATGTAGGCAACCTTGTAGATAGACGGTATCGTGGTTGGAGTGATACAATTAGTGAAATTTGGTACAGTCCGAAGTATAGGTCACGAAAAGTATATAAATAAGAAGGAAATGAAGTTGCCTGGTTTTATCTTCCTGCGTGCATTCTTTGAATTTTGTATGTCCTGGATTACTATTGGTGTAAATATGCTTCCACTTGCTTAAAAATTGGAAAGAATTGGAAAACCACATTAGCCGTAATGTACCGGGGGTGTCACATATAGATATCCAAATTCTAATCTAAAAGGAAAACAATCATCGACTAATTCACTATTTTTTAACAACTAAAACCAAACATTTATTTAGAAAAGGATAGAAGCATTTATTATGTATTTAGACTAGTTCTCATGTGTGCATGCAACTTCATTTTAAATGGTATGGTAAATTTTAATTGCAATTCATTTAGTAAAGATCATTTAGGATTAAGATGAGAACCATCATATACATAAAAATATAGGTTGAAAGTGGACATTATGATGATAGCATTCCTAAATCAGTCTGAATCATATTGCCAATTAAGAAAGATGAAACATAAGGTAGTTATACATGCGTGAAAAAGAAAAAGAAAAAGTAGAAGGTTACTAAATGAATGATATTGCTCATAGCAAAAATAATTTCAGAAAGCAAAAAGTGTAGTCAATAGTGCTTTTGGCTTAAAAACGTTAACTTCGCATGACATCTAATGTAACCTTATCATCAACTCAATCCTCATGTTCACGTAGTGGAGAAGATAAGGTCAAGTTCATTTAAAATATGTACATGCATTATAGGCCATATATGTACTAACTTTTTAGAAGGAGCTACATAATTGGCGACAATAGACATGATATTTTGTGTACATAGCGATGGATATGGATATAGATATAAGATTTCACGAGTTAGATATAGCAAATGGCTATGGTTGTAAATGAAATAATTGGATGATTGTTACTAATCTACCTTAGTTATCGAACTTGAATTTAAATCTTCCTCATATCATCTTCATTCAAAATGCGTGATTGATTCCAATCAATGAACATTGTTGGCGCTGGCAAAATGTGAGGTTACTACCATGTGTGCATTAAAATGCTATTATAGCAGGCCATCAATAAGTCTCAATTCCTAGAGAGAAAATTCATAACATAAAAGGAAATTTACAAATTTAATATCTTCCTTTAGTTGTGTACGGGTATTGAATTTTTTGCCCATTGCCAAAAGAGATATTAGCAGTAAGTAATTCTATGTTGTAATTTTCATCAAATAAGCATAACGGTAATGCTTGTCCTTAGGAAAAATTATCAAAAAAGTTATAACCTATTACATTTTTGTCAATTTGATCTAACCCTTTTAATTATACTAATTGAATTCTTAATTTTTTATGCTTTGTCAATTGAATTCATCCAGTCAATTTTGGATAAAAATCGATGATATGGACGTCGACATTTTCTTTTTCATTTTTTTTCTTTTCTTATGTTTTCCTTCTTTTCTTTTTTTTTAGTGGCTAGCGAGGGTTGTGGAGAATTCTTAATAATATTTTAATTTTTTTTCAAAATTTTTATATTATTGTGCCCAACCACCCTTGCCGCCACAATAAAAAAAAGGAAAAGAGAAGAAAAGAAAAAAAAAAAGGCTAGTGCCTATATTAGTGATTTCCAGTCAAAATGACCAAATAAACTCAAGTGGCAAAAACTTGAAAAGGTTGAAGACTCAATTAATAAATTAAAATATTTATTACTGAATTAATAAATTTTAATAGTTTGAAGACTTTTTTTATTATTTTTCTCATCCTTATAATTTTTCAATAGATCGGATTAGGAGGGGAAAAAGAAACACTTTTTTTTTTTTTTTTTTGGTAACATTCGTCAACATATCAACATCCTTCGAGTTTTTTCGAAAATGGGGAGATTCTGGAAAGTTATTACTTTTAATAAACTCATTTTCTTCTTTGCTACAAATACTGTTATATTACTTTGAGTTTTTAGAAAGATAGACTATTTAGATATAAATCCCATTAAAACCTCATAGACAAGCGATATAATATATTTAAATATGCACTCTCACATGCAGACTGTACTGAGAATCACATGCAGACAATACTGAGAGTGACACATGAATTGACAAATTAGGAACTGCAAATTCGAAATAAATATAGGGCGGGGGGAAGGAGAAGAAGAGAGAGAGAGGGAGAAAGAGAGAAGAAAAGAAAAATGGGAGGGGCTGCAAGGGATGGCGAGAGGGAGCAGAGAAAAGAAAGATAAAAGAGGAGGGTGGATGGGACTTGGCAGAAGAGGAGGGACGGATCGGAAACGTGAGGGAGAAAGAGGAGAGAGAGAAGAAGAAGACAAAAGAGGATGTCACATTAATTTATGAAAATTGTACGGATGATCTGAATGGGAGATAGGAGATGCTGTGATTTTGCACAAGGAATGACCAACCTCTTGACCATCAGTCGACCCCTGACTCTTCAAGACAGTTGCTCTCATTCCCAGGAGAACAGCCCGAAAAAAACAATCTACCACTTGCCCTACTTCAACGCTAATAATATTCAAAGTTATCTTCGCAATCACCACGAAGCTCAGCCTTGTTTTCTTTCATATTTGCAACGAGGCGAAAGATACATGTGTTTGTATGCGACTAAAAGATATAAGTTAGCTCTCTAAACCCTCGTCGAACAAGCATGTCCTCATCGTCGACCTCCATCATCAACCCAAGCCTTAGTGAGGAGCAATGGGTGAAGCACATCCGAGACGCCCTACATCACGGGATCGATATTGAGACCCCGGTTTCCGTCCATTGCGTGCCTGAATCTATCAAATCCGCAAAGCCGGAGGCCTACGTCCCGCACCATGTTGCGCTGGGACCATACCACCACCTCCGGCCACAGCTCTACCACACGGAGCACCCCAAGCTGGCCGCAGCCCGACGGGCACAGGCAGCGCTGAAGCTCCCGGCATTCGATCGGACGGCTGGTTTGCTCCAAGCGGAGGAGGCGAAGATTCGCGCAAGCTACCAGCTGCACCTGGAAGTCGGCACGGACACTCTGAAATGGATCATGACCATCGACAGCTTGTTCTTGCTCGACCTACTGTACAGATACAAGTCACCCAACATCGGAATCAAGGAAGACTCAATTTGGGATGATGACCCGGACTCCACCGTCAAAGACGTGATGATGGTGGAGAATCAAATTCCGACCTTTGTGCTCAGGAAAATAATGTTGCAGACCGAGAATTCGATGAACGAAGTGAGAGAAAATGAAGAAGATGAGTCCATAGATAGGAAGCTTGGGGAGATGTTGACGAGGTTCCGTGAAGGGATATCACCTCTCCGGCTGGAAATGTGCTTGCCGTCTGAAGCCATTCAGCGTAAGCATTTGCTCGATCTCCTTTACAATCTCATCTTGGGAACAACAGCCCGTAAGCGGCACATTTACGAAGAAGAAAGAGCTTAGAAGTTAGTTCTCATTCCCCATGCCTTGCGTTAGATGATATGGCCTCTTTCCTTCTACTTTTGTTGTATCCAAACATTAGAAAAGTGAATAAAAGTACCTTTTCATCAACAGTGCAAGGTTTTGCCGTCGATAGACATGTTATCGACGCAAGCATCAAAAGTCACTAAGGCATGGAACAAGTTATCGAAATGCTCTTTCATGAAGAAGCTGAAAGTGCTGATCAAGCTCTTCTTCAAGATGGTATCGATACTAGCATCAATAGTCACCGCAGCATGGAAGGAGTTATCGAAATTCTCTTTCATGAAGGAGCTGAAAGAGCGAATCGAGCTCATCTTCAAGATAATTCAAGTGGCAATGCAATTGATTCCCGATGCTCCGAGTACCTTCCGAATGACCCTTTTCAAGAAATCGTTATGATCCCCACAGCGTCAAAGCTCTACAGATCGGGATCAAAATAAGCTTGGCCCTCCAGGAGGTATCAAAACCATTGCGTTCGATAAGAAAACCGCTACCTTGAAGCTCCCTCATATCGATCTAGATGCTACCACCGAAGTCCTGCTGCGAAACCTCGTGGCCTACGAAATGATATCGCAGAGGGGCTCCTTAATTCGACACGATACACCGAGTTAATGTACGGCATTATCGACACCTCCGAGGATTTGAAGTTGCTGAGGGAAGCGTCCATTGTCTTGAACCGCCTGAACAGCGACAAAAAGGTCTTGGACCTCTTCCATGGAGTGATCAAATCCATAGGTTCCAAAAGCACTGCGTCGGAGCTGGACGAGACAATTCGAGACGTCAACGAGTACTACAACAGCACTCGAAAGGTCAAGGCTTATAATCTCATGAGGAAGTACGTCTACTCTTCTTGGAAGTTTCTCACCGTGGTCGCCACCGTCGTGTTCATTTTGCTCATGGTTCTGCAGACGTTTGCGATGTATTGGATTGTCATCCGGTTATTTAACACCACATGAGCATTTGTATTGTTCATCGCGATATCCCGAAATTTGACCCTATTTCAAAATATATGAAATGGTTATTTCATTAACGTACTTATAATTATTTTACTCTGAATTAATTACTCACGAGTTAATTAATCTATTAGGTAATGCTATATAGGGTTAAAATGTGAAAGAGTAGAAAATTCAATTAGGGATAAATTGCTTGACCATAAAGATTGACAAGGGTCAATACTACGCTATTATAAATCAATTAACGAACGGATGTAACTCGATTCAATGGAAGTACGTAGTCGGTTTGGAAGTGATTCTGCATGATTACGATATTTGTGTCAAATGACAATGAACTGTTGATATTATATTTATGGTACGTAATTGAACTCTCGTGATTATATAACAACCGAAGGTTGTCCACGATTTGAAGAGGCACAAACGTAGATCGCGAATTATCGACCACGGTCAACCACCCGAGAACCCCTAAGAGCCACCTAATAATTTATGTCGTACCCAAGGTTGCGTTCAGTCGATTTTTAACCATGAAATTTAATTCAATTTCGCATATCAAACTTTCAAGGGTTTCGAGGATAAATTATTGGACGCCGCACCATTGTTTGTCGAATTCATGACAAGATCGAAATTTTTGGAAAAAGGAATTATCAGACATAAAATTGGAAGTCATAAAGGAAAAATCAAACCCAATGGCAAGTTTTGACACCTAAATTTTGGGCAACTCATTTAGTCATTTATGACACAAAAATTAAGGATTAATTTTTAATCCCTAAAAAAAATTGCATAGCATATAATTTTAGGTGCATTTATTTTAATTTGCATTTACATTGAAATGGTGATAGATGGGTTTGACTTGGTGGTTTTGAACTTTAATTTGGCAAGCCCGCGAAGAGAACAAATTGGCCAAAGTCCGTATCTTTAAGGAGATTTTACGGACTCATCTTCGCGAGATTTCAAATTTGAAGAAATCCTATTGCAATTTTGAAAATCGGTGGAGAATATTCATTTTTGTAAAGAAATATTACGCTCAAGGGGTTATAGACGTTTTTCGTGCATATTAAAAAGGGATGAAATATTCCACAAAGGCTATATTTGTTTTGCCTGTAAAATGGTTGTGTACGGAGGTCGATGAGGGGATCCTTTTTCAAGGGTTTGGTTTTCGAAGTCAAAAATTCGAAAAACAAAAACAGAGAGAAAAGCTTTCGGTGTTCTTTTTAGGGAAAAGAAAAGTCAGCACAGTGGGGGAAGAAAAGCTGAAAAAAATAAAAAAGGGAAAAACGTGACTGTTCATCTTCTTCACGGGTTCCCTCCGCCGGTCACACCGCGACCGCTGCGCCCGCGCTGCTGCGGCTGCATCCCCGCGCCACCGCTGCTCCGCCGCCGCCGGGAGTTCCCCCTCGCCGTGCCGAGCCACCGCCGCAGCGACCCGCAGCAGATCTCGAGTTCCCCGCTGTCCGACGCTGGTCACCCCGTGCGAACACCACCACGACTCCGCCCAGCCCGTCGCGCGCGCCTCGCCCGAACGCCGTCGCTACGCCTTCGAAGCTCGTGACCTCATTGTTCGTCGCCTTGCACCAGCAACCTCCAGCGACTCCGAGCTGCTCCGACCCTCGCCGAGTTGCCGGCCACGCGGTCCACCCTTGCCGGAGCCCCGACGCCCCTCGCCACCGCTCACCGGAACGCCAGCGACCCATCACCCCGACGAACCACCACGAGCGGCCAAGCATGGCTGGAAAGCAAAAGCAAAAAAAAAAAAAAAGGAGAAAATCAAATTAGGTAGTTTTTTTTTCTATTTACTTTATTTTTTTTTGTTATTTTATTTATTTGTTTGTTTTTTAGTAGAATTATTCTTAAATGTAATATTGAGATTTCCCGATACGAAATAACCTCTTAAATTAGGGATTGATAATCCGATTTTCGCGTTCAAAATCCGACTTCCAATCGCCCGGAAAATTGCCAATCCAATCTCATGCCTAAGATTTAATTCACGATTTATTTAAAATCAGCCATATGGTTCGTCAATTTTTTGGATATTGTCGCGACCTAATTTTCAGGTGCACCACCTAGACTTTAGGTTAATAGACTGCTAAGCCTAGACTTAGCTCGAGCCTCCCAAACCCATCCTAATTCGCGACTTAAGGTTTAAATATTTACCATACGAAAGATTATTAGCTAGGAGTCACCACTAATTAGTTTACGGTAGATCGATTAGACACCTAAATAAAATAACGGGAGAATTATTTTACTCCTACGAACCAGAGACTAAGGGTGCGGGGACTTAGTTACACTAGATTTCTCTAATGTCTTTTCGATACCATTTCTTTTTAATTTTGAAAAATGTTTGAAAAGCAATTTGAATTGATTTTAATTCACTCCCTAACATGTGAGGCGATCAAACCATCAATTTAACACCCAGATAAAGTAGTGAATAAATTGCAAAGTTTATCTTAAAGCAATGAAATCATCTGCAATGTTAAATCAGAATTCACATCAACAGCCATAGATATGATTTCTAATTAACACTCAATTTTTTTTTCACTTAATTAATGAAAATCTTGCAATATGCAATGCATGTTATTAAGGGCCCGTTTGTTTTCGTTTCTTTTTTTTTTTTTGTTTATAAACACTTTTTCTGTTTTTATGTTCCTGGGAACAAAAAAGAAATGGAAACGCGTTTGGGCGCGTTTTTGTTCCTTTTTTGTTCTTTTGTTCCCAGGAACAAATGTAGAATAGAAATAAAAAACAAAAAAATTGTGTTTCTTATTTCTGAAACACAATTGAAGAACAAAAGAGAAACAAAAGAGAACTCTCATGTTTCGTTTCTATTTCTTGGTCATTCCTTCGAACACGCAGCCTCTCCTCCTCCATCTTCTCCACCGCCATCTTCTCCGGTGCCTCCCACTCTCCGACGCCGATAGCCACCTCTATCTCGAGACCATCCGGCTTCTCCACCGTCGTCCTCTTCGGCGCCGACAGCCGCCGCTCCTTCACCAGTGAACCTGCTCACTCCTCTTCTTCACCGATTGACAAGGCCCTCGCAGATCCGGGCGATGGCCGGTCGAAGCTCGAGCCGCCGAGCTCCGACCAGCCATCGCCCGCATCTAGGGCACCATTGCTCGCCGATTTGCGGCAAAGCAGCTCGTTTGCTTGCTCGAGATCTGGACGAGCATGCTTGCCCAAATCTGGCGAGCAACGGTGCCCTAGATCGAAATTTTGGTTGCAGGGAGCCCCGCTTCCGCTTGCTCACTGCAGCGAGCAAGGCTCGCTTGCTTACCTGCTCGAGCGAGCAAACGGTCACTGCTCTGCTCGCTCGTAGCTCACTCGAGGGTGAGCAGTAGTGAGCGTCTGCTCGCTTGCTTCTCTACTCAAGCGAGTAGAGCAACAGGCCCTGGTCGAGCTGCAAGCGAGCAGAGCAGCGAGCGTCTGCTCGCTCGAGCGTGAGCAGCAATGAGCGTTTGCTCGCTTGCTACTCTGCTCGAGTGAGCAAAGCAGCGAGCCTTGCTCTGCTTGCTCTCTGTTGCTTGTTCATCCACTGAAGTTGCAGATTCAACCGAGGTAAGCAAAACGAAAATCCTTTTAATAGCATCCGATGAGGCGAGGGCTTCTGGTGTTGAAATACACTCTTGACAACAAAAGTTCGGGGCTAGGATGCATTGCAATCTGAAATGATTTTTGAACTTGGATGGGCTTTGTTCTGCAATTTCGTATCTCTGACCTCTTTGTGCATATGCCTGAAAATGAGTTTGTATATGTGATTTTTGGTGCTTGATGCCTTCATGAGAGTTGAAGATAGTTCGATTAGCTTTCCAACGAGCTATAGCACGTCCCGATCCGATATCATTAGCTACCTGAAATCCTTTTCAAAAGTTAAGAAGGGATTTTAGAAAACTGATACATAACAGTTTACTATTATACATTGACTCGGCCTTGTCTATTTTCCGATTCTCTACTGAATTTGATGCTTCAAATTCCTGGATTGGTGCTTCATGAAAGTTGCTTGAACTATCCTTGGCTAGAACATACAGATTTTTTTAGATTTTCAGGAGTTGATATGATTAGAAAAATATTCATTAAATCGTCCTTTTGTCCTGGCTATGGCTTGGTTGTTGTATGTCTTGGATGAACTGTTAAACATGCTCTTTTAGTCTCGAGATCTCTGTGAAAGTAACTGTATATTCCATGGACGTTTCAATAATATACAGATTGCATCAATTGACCTTTGTTCTCCCTATCAATTGCATACTTGAAACTATGCTGCAATCTTTCAATGTTGCTGAAATATTGATCGCTAGAACAACAGGTTCAGCTTACTGTTTTTTGTGTGTGTGAGTTTCTCTGTATGGATTTTGATTAAGATGTTTGATCCTAACACTCAGACCTAAAATTAGCTGCTTTGTTCCTCTTTTCGGGTCTATCCTATACATACTGTTAATGTGAACTAAGAGTATTTCCATGTGATTGAGTTTCTACTGATATGCTAGAGCTAGTCCCTTCTGTGTAAATCACTTGATATGAACTGGTAGATGATGTTATTAGGACTTAATGTCTTCTAGATAATTGTAATAGGCATCTCAAGCTTTAAAATGACATATTGCATGCCTGAATCGACCATCATTTGCCATGTTTAACATTTTTTTCTAATCCATTCTGAAATCTGGAATTTGCCTTGGTTAGAAATGCATATTCTGTTTTTGGGTGGGCCTGATTGTCTGCCACTTTTCTATGACCTTTTGAGCATAGATTTTGAGGGTGATAATATCAAAAAAAAGTAAATCACGTGTGGGATGGTCTTGCTCTATTGTTCTCTTTTTTTTAGCAAAGTTTTGTTGTTTGATAATTGATATTAGATATCCACCATCAAACCAATTTCCAACATTAATCACTTTGCCCAATAGCTTATTTGTATTCTATCGATCCAAACTCTGTGTGTTTTTGTTTGTAAAGACGTCCAGAGTTATGTTGTTCTTTAAGCTTGGCTGATTATCTTGTTACTTGTGTGCAAGTTGACACCATTGTCAATGAATCATCTCTTTGAAGAGTACATGGTACAAGTGCCAACATGTGATGCTTGATTGTGCATAATTTTAGAGAGCTGGCATGGATTCAATGGTTCCATCGTCCTGCTAACTTCGATTTGTGGGTCAATGCAGGAAGCAGAATTAGCAACTGTTGAAGCAATATCAAAGCCGAAAGTTGGAAATGTATGTTTGGAGAGGACCTCCAATCTATTTGATAGTATTTTTGTTTGCTAGTCCCTGCCACATAATTCACAATTTGCCGACTTTGGAAACAGTTATCCGCACGCTAAGGTTGGTCTTTTGGTTTTTTTTTTTCATTGTCTTAATCTTAGAGATCTTATAATTTAGTTGGACCGTGCACAAAATAAGATAGGGTATACGGATCCATATAGGTTACCATGCTGATTCTGTGTATGGCGTGTAGTTTGTATGGTATTATGTTATTGATTTAATTCATAACTCATATGATGCTCAACCGGTCGAAGATTCAATGGCATCTGAGAGATACGCATTCAATGCAAAGTGGACGGAGTCTACAACCAATATACTTATCGGTTTATTGGTGGATGAGGTAAAAAAGGGAAACCGCACCTCTTCCACTTTCAACAAAGCGGGGTGGAGGAATGTATTGTTTGAACTCAGTAGATAGACGGGATTCCAATTTACCATGGTACAGCTGAGGAAAAAAGTTAACAAATTGAAAAAACAATATGGCAGTTTTCACAAACTCATTTCTCATTCCGGATTTGGTTAGGATAATGTGAACAAAAGAGTTGTTGTTAACGATCTAAGTATATGGGAATCTCATTTCAAGGTATTTCTTAACTTTGTGGTCATTTTGATATCATTACAGATGTCAGTTTTAGAATGTATGATTATATTACTGAAATGTCATTATTGTGAAAATTGTAGGATAATGTCGAGTGGGCAAGATTCCTGAGCTCTGTATTGTTTTTGGTAGTACATATGCTACTAAGGATCACGCCAAAGGAAGTGCTCAAGATGGGAATGTATCGGATGATGATGACAATGGTGATGATAATGTAGATGGTGACAACAGTGGTGGCGATGCATATGGTGTCAATGCAAGTGGTGACTATGATGGTAGTAATGCAAATGATTTCAAAGTGGATACCACAAAGTGATGACAAACTCTTTACAACAGACGATGCTGAAACTTCAGCTCGTGGAAAGCACCAATTGGATAGAACTCCAAATGATAAACGGAGGAGAAGAAAGAGTAACCAATCTGGTATTGCTGAAACTTGCAGAGCCATACAAGAATTTCTGAAAGTTAGGTCTTCAAGTCAATCAGGTGGTGGCTCTATGAGCTCAGGGACTACACAACCACCTGTAGACCCTTTCTCCGTATCCGTTGTGGTCCAAATTCTACTGAGTATGCCTGAGATAGAGCAAGATGTTTACAATAAAGCAGTGGAACGAGCATGCGCCAGTTCTGAATGGAGGGAGGCTTTCGTTACGTCCACACCTGAAAGGAGGATTGGACTTCTTCAATTCCTTTAGTAGATGTTTGGAAATATATTATGAATTGCATGGAGTTTCATTAAACTGTATAACTTATATTATCTATTAATGTTTAGTTTATTCAAATATGATTAGTGTTGAGACTCTTGTACTTATATGCAATAGCATATGTTATTGAGATTTTATGACTTATGTTATTGAATGTTATTGGGATGTGTTTTCAAAATCTATATTGATGTTTTGGTCATTTTTGTGATTATATAGGTACTATGGAAGAGGGATCGAATAGTGTGTCTAATGAGCAGGTACAACCGGTTAGACAATTCTTGGATGATGATATTAACATATTGATAGCGTGGTTTTGCTTAGCTGCAATGGACACATCCCTACATCCGAGAGAACCTATTAGGGACAGTCAATTATCAGGAGCAGAATGGATAAAGGAGATTGTTCATGGACATTCAGATAGGATATATGAAGCATTTAGGATGGAAAGACATGTTTTTCTGAATTTATGTGACTTAATAAGGGTAAGGGGTTAGTTGAAAGATAATCGATATGTTCAAATAGATGAACAAGTTGGGATTTTCTTAATTGTGGTTACTCACAATAACTCAAATAGAGATTTATGTGAGAGATTCCAACATTCAGAAGAAACAATCGGCAAATATTTCAACAAAGTGTTGAAAGCAATGATCAAATTTTCAAATGAGATAATCAAACTACCGTCCTTTGATGTCATTCCACAAGAAATTCTTATTGATCCTAGTCATAAACGTTACTTCAAGGTATGATTTTTATATTGATTTTATACCATCAAATACATGTAGTTGATAATCTTATATGATATTAGATTGTTATATATTGACAGGGTTGCGTAGGTGCTATGGATGGCACCCATATAGATGCTACTGTCCCTGTGTCTCAGCAGATTCCATTTAGAGGTAAGAGTGGGAGGACAACCCAGAATATGATGTGTATTTGCTCTTTTGATATGAAATTTACTTTCGTGTATGCTGGATGGGAAGGATCTGCCAACGATTGTCGAGTGCTTTCAGCAGCACTCGAAAATCCTCAATTGCAATTTCCTCAACCACCATCTGGTATTTACTTTGTTTATGAAGACAATTTTAAGATTATATATTATGGTTGAATATTACGACAAATTTATATATATCATGTTATAGGGAAATATTACGTGGTAGATTCGGATTATGCAGCACTTCCAGGATTTTTAACTCCATTTAGAGGCGATCGGTATCATCTAAGTGAGTATAGAGGGAATGGGGGACGACCAAGGACAGCAAGATAATTGTTCAACAAGAAGCACTCTTCATTAAGAAATGTAATTGAGAGGTCATTTGGGGCATTAAAGAATCGCTTCACAATTTTGAGACATGTGCCTCCATTTACAATTCAGAAACAAGCACTTGTTGTAATCGCTTGTTGTGCTTTCCATAATTATATTCGTGATCAAGATGTGATGGATAGAAACTTTTCCCTATATGGAGATCCGGAGTATCCATGCGGACCTACAGAAGTGGAGGTTGCAGATGATACATTGCATGATACACCTGGAATAAGCATGCTTAGGACAAGGATTGCAAATAAAATGGCGAAGGGTCATAATATGCCTGAGATTTCATGACTTTGTGTTTCCGACTTTTGTAATTTTGTTTTTAAGTACTCACTTATCAAATTCAATGTGATGAAGTTGAACAATGAACTCTATTACTTAATTATTGTGATGTTATGTATGAAAGGGTCTATGTAGAGATCTATAAGATATTCCTCTTTTAGCTAGCTCTTATTGTACAAATTTTACTTACGAAATTTTGTTCCGAGTATACACATGATCATGTTCAGAATATTTGTCTTCACGCACCATGAACAAAATTAAATTGATGAGCATTTCATTAAAGTGATCATGCAATACCAAGTTTATACTTTATTTAAAGAAAAGGCACGTGACAAAAATTTGGTACAAAGTTTATTTATAAAATTTCCTCAAAATATGCACTTATAACCATGTTCAGAATGTTTGATTTTACTCACCATGAACAAAATTCAATTGATGAGCATTTTATGATAATGAGAATTCAAAACCAAGTTTACACTTTATTTAAAAAAAAAAACAATTGGGAAAATTTTGGTACAAACTTGAAAAATTTTCTTCCAAGTAAGCAAATATGATCATGTTTAGAATGTTTGTTTTCACTTACTATGAACATAATTAAATTGATGAGCATTTCATGAGAATGATAATTTAATACCAAATTTACATTTTATTTAAAAAAAACACTTGAAAAACAAATTGGAACATAAATTTTTAGTAGTTACCAAGGGGTGCATGAGAACATTTCTGTTTCAGAAATAGTTTCGAACAGAAATGAATTTTTCTATTTCTATTTCTGAATGAGTTTCTGAGGAAAAAAATCTGTTTGATAACTTAATAAAATTTCTATTTCAGAAATAGAAATTCGTTTGATGAGCAAGAGGAGAGGCAGAGAAGAGGCGGAGCAGAGGCGGAGGCGGAGGTGGAGCAGAGGCGGAGGAGAGGCGGAGGCGGAGGCGGAGCAGAGGCGGAGGAGATCTGTTGCCGAGGGGTGCTCGGACAACAAGCGGGGACAGTGGGTCGCGGCGAGGGGGTGGATGAGCAAGAGAAGAGGCGGAGCAGAGACGGAACAGAGGCAGATAAGAGGCGGAGGTCGCGGCGAGGGGGTGGATTCGCGAGTAGATGTGGATGAGCAAGAGAAGAGGCGGAGGCGGAGGCGGAGTAGAGAGGCGGAGGAGACGGAGCGAGAGGCGGAGGTGGAGGAGAGGCGGAGCAGAGGCGAAGGAGAGGCGGAGGCGGAGGTAGAGGCGAGGCGGAGGAGGAGGAGGAGGCAGAGAAGAGGCGGAGGAGGAGGCAAAGAAGACGCGTACGAAGGAGAGGAGTGAAATTAGGGTTGGAGAAATCAAAAATTGATTTCTTGAAGAAATCAGAAATAGAAAATTTATATTTCTGATTTCTTCTCCATTTCTATTTCTGGAATAGAAATCTATTCCGGAAATAAAAAATTTGATAAGCGTTATCAAACAAGTTTCTGTTCCAGAAATTGGTCTGGAACAAAAATAATTTTTATCATGCACTCCCCAAACGTGTTTTCGTTCTTTTTCTATTCCAGAAACAAAAAATTTGTACAGTTACCAAACGTGTTTCTGTTCTTTTTCTATTTCGAAACATAAATTTTATAGGGATATGTTTAGCGAAGTCCTAAAACTTGTGCGAGAAAGTGCAATTGAGTCTTAAAACTTACAAAAAGTTCAATTAAGTTCTAAAACTTGTCTAGAAAGTGCAATTGAGTCCTGAAACTTACAAAGAGTTCAATCAAGTCCTAAAATTCTTCCGAGATAGTGCAATCGAATCCTAAAGTTAACACCGTTAGGAAAGTTAACGGAAATTACCGACGTGGCGCGACGTCATATTTTAAATGATTTTTTTAATTTTTCAAATGGCTTTTTAAAATTATTTTTTATTCAAGATCTTTAAAATTTAGATTAAAAATAAAAAATAAAAAATAAATTTATTTAAAAAAGAAAAATTTGAATTTATTTAGAAAAAAACAATTGTACAAAAAAAAAAGGGCGGTGGACTTCCGCCGCCGCCCATCGCCGGAGGGGTCGGCGACCGTCGCCGGCCCCGGGCGGGGTGGCCGGCGACCGTCACCGGCCCCGGCGGGGTGGCCGGCCCTCACCGGGGCCGGCGACCGTCGCCCGCCTGGCGAGGCCTCGTCGGCCCTCGCTCGGGGCCGGCAAGGCTCGCGCCCGGGCGGGCGACGGTCGCCGTCCCTCGCCCGGGGCCGAGCGACCGCCGCCGCCTGGCGAGGCTCGTCGGCCCTCACTCGGGCCGGCGAGGCTCCCCCAGATCTGGCGAGCCTCGCTGGCCCCCGCCGAGGGCCGATGAGGCCGCGCCCAAGGCGGGCGACGGTCGCCGTCCCTCGCCAGGGGCCGAGCGACCGTCGCCCGCCCTTGGCGAGGCCTCGTCGGCCCTCCCTCGGGGCCGGCGAGGCTCGCCAGATCCGGGCGAGGCTCCCAGATCGGCGAGCCTCGCCGGCCCCGAGCGAGGGCCGACGAGGTCGCGCCTGGGGGCGGGCGACGGTCGTCGTCCCTCACCTGGGCCGAGCGACGGTCGCCGGCCCCGTGAGGGCCAGCCACCCCGCCCGGGGCCGGCGGTCGCCGACGATGGGCGGCGGCGGCGAAGTCCACCGCCCCTTTTTTTTTTTTGAACAATTTTTTTTTTTCTAAATAAATTTAGATTTTTCTTTTTTAAATAAATTTAGATTTTTCTTTTTAAATAAATTTAGATTTTCCTTTTTATTTTTAATCTAATTTTAAAGATTTTGAATAAAAATAATTTAAAAAAACCATTTGAAAAATAAAAAAATCATTTAAAATATTACGTCGCGCCATGTCAGCAATTTCCGTTAACTTTCTTAACGGTGTTAACTTTAGGACTCGATTGCACTTTCTGACAAGTTTTATGACTTGATTGAACTCTTTGTAAGTTTTAGGACTCAATTGCACTTTCTGGACAAGTTTTAGGACTTAATTGAACTTTTTGTATGTTTTAGGACTCAATTGCACTTTCTGCACAAGTTTTAGGACTTCTACTACACATATCCCAATTTTATATAGTTACCAAAAACGTTTTTCTATTCAAAAATTGTTTTCTGGAACAAAAACACTTTTTTCTATTTCTGTTTCCTAGAACAATTTTTAAACAGAAACGTTACCAAACGCACCCTAATTTAATATGGAATGGTATGACATAGCAATATAGCCTAAGCTATATGACATGAGTAAAAGAAATGCAATAATTAAATATGCAATTTAAATTAATCTAATGACTTAACTCTAATGGAGAGTAATTTCTAATTAAATGGACCTAACAATAATCACTAATGACGTGCACTTTCATGATCCTAATTCTATATGACATGGGCATTTTTATTTTTCTAGAAAAAACATGCAATCCTAATATGCAATGACATGCAAAGAATATCATAATTCTACAGCATGCAAGCTAATGTGCATATTATATATCATGCAATATTTAGCAAATGAAATAATCTAATGACGGGAAAATGTTAATGTCACTATGCTAATATGATATGCATTACCCTAAATATGATTTTATAAATGACATGATATATAATTAAATGCAATCTTAATTTAACTTAATATGAATGAATTTATTTTAATGACATGTGAGATGCAATTCATATTTGAATTTATCACTATATGTATACAATCTAATTTATATAGTCCTAAATGTGTATGCGCTACGTGATATGACATGGTACATCTATATGCATATTCTTTTTATGATTTTTTTTTAATGATGATCCATTTTTAATATATGCAACCTACATCAAATAATGATGACATAAAACAGGATTAATTATGAACTAACCCATTAACCAACTAAGCAAGAGACCTTTGTATTTTTACTCTTTTTTTCAAAATGACTTAATAATTCTTATTAAAAAGAAGGCAACCTAATGATGCAATTAAATAAAGCTACACAATGGGGCTACTAAAACATTAAACTATGAGTTACTAATTAAAGCGCACCATATTATGAAATCTATATAACCTAAATAACATTTTTTTAGTTTTGGTTTTATTAAAGGAAAATTATCTTAATTCTATATGAATCTTTAAAAAAAAAAAAAAAAAAAAAAAAAAAAAAAAAATGCGTTGCTTTAAACATGAAATGTGCATGGCCCTAAGTACCTAAGTTTTAGATATGCCATAATTATACTAATAAACAAATTCTAATTAAATAAACCTATTATGCAAATTAATTAATATGCACTTAATATTTTGTATTTTTCTTAATAAAATTCGGAATTAATAAAAACCCTAATTAAACTATCTAACAAAAAATAATTTTCTAATTTATTTTAGGGATTAATTTCACTTAAACCCTATCCTATCTTAAAAAACTATTTCTAGAAAAATGAGATAATTAAAATGTGCAAACATTACCTAAAACCCTATTTATATAGAAAATTATTTAGATCTAACCCTAAATTATTTAAAAACAAAAAATTATCTACATATGCAATTCTAAAAATGTAATCCTAAAAAAAATCTAATTTCCTAATCTTACATATTTGATTTACTAAACCAATATGCTTATGCAGGATTTTGACTTTTTTGATTTTTTCGATTGTTTTTAGTTTTTTCTTAAAGATAAGTGATTATTAAATATTAAATCTGAACAATCAATATAACCAACAAATAAAGGATTAAAGTAATCGAAAAAATAACATGTTGTCTCATAGGTTAAATTAACAATTATTCTAGCCCTAATTATCGTGACAAAAAGGTTCAAAATAATTAAAAATATGGTCCGAAATCTTATTGATTAAATTAATAATTATATTAATTCAACAATTAAAATATTATCAACAACCCCAAAAGTTAATATAATTAAAAAATGATCCAATATCCTACGGATCAAATTAGTAATTACAATAATTTTGGAGAAAACCCCTGTGGATAATGCCTACAAGATCTTATAAATATTAAGATCCAATATTGCAATTTAAATAAATAAACTTAAAAATACAAACAAAATAAAGTAAATTGAAAAAGAAAAAAAAACTACCTAATTTACTTTTCCTTTTTTTCTCTTGTTTTTTTTTTTTTGGCCGCCGGTTCGGGGTTCACCGTCGGTCGCCGATCGTCGAGCTCCGGCGAGGAGGACCAGCGGCGGCGAGCGGATCGGCGGTGAGCGGTGGCGTCGCGGGTCGGGGATCTCAAGTAGCGGTGCGGGTGAAGGATCTCGAGTGGCGGTCGCGGGTCGTGGGATCTCGAGCGGCTGGTGTCGTTCGGAGGAGGGGCGTCGGACGGCGGAGGCGCGAGATCGGGCATGGCAGCAGCAATCGTCGGAGGAACAAAGAACTGCCAGCATCTCTCGGTGGCTCGGAGCAAAGACGAGCACGCGGACAAGGCGGGGTGCGGCTTCGGCGGGCGTCGGGTCGGGGCGGACCTGCAGGAAACAGAGCTTCGTCGCGGCTGGGAGGTGAATTAGCGGACAAGGGCGTCGGGTCGGACAGCGATTCGACTTGGGTCCAGCTGCTGGGCGACGGGTGGCGATCGGGATTTGAGGCGTCGGGGAAGGGCAGCGCGCGATGGTGGCAGACCGGTGTCGCGAGGCTGACCGGCGCGAGGACTGGGACTCGCGGGTTGCTTGGCGCGGTGGCCGGCGCGGGTTCTCGAGCTGGTGCAGCGTCGCGGGGAGCGGGCTGCTGCGATGGAGGTCCACCGGTGTTGAGTGACGCTAGAGCAGCGGCGGAGGCGTGGCAGCTACGGTGGGCGTCGACTCGGCGGCGGGGGTCGCCGGGGAACCTACGAAGAAGAAGACCTCTCCCTTTTTCCCCCCCTTTTTTTTTTTTTTTTTTCACTTTTCTGCACTCACGTCTTCTGCTTGTCAGCAAAAAGGAAGAAAACTTTTTGACTTTTTTTTTCCCGAGCCCGAAAACTCTCTTCTCCTTTTGTGAATTTTTTTTAACCTAAAACTCGAGAGAAGCCCCTCCTTTCATCGACCTCCGAACACCCCTTTTATATGCAAAATCGTTTGAATATTTCATCCCACGAAGATTACCTCCAACCTCCCGATCACGAAAATTTTTCTTCCTCATCTTTTAATATTCTCCTCCGATCTTATCTATTGCTAAAGATAAAGTTTATCAATTGCTAAAAATAGGATTGCAATGCGATTTTCTCAATTTTTCACAAGGTAATTAAAAAAAAAAAAAAGGACTTGAGCTAATTTGCTCCTTTCGTGGGCTTAGTCCGCCCATCAATTTAAAGTTCAAAACTAATAATTCAAACCCACCTATCACCGGCCCAATATAAATATAAATTAAATATAAATTCACTTAAAACTATATGTTATGCAATTATTAATAATTTTTTTTCAGGGATAAAATTAGCCCATAATTTTTAATGCGATAAATGACTAAATGAGTCATAAAAATTTAGGTGTCAATAGATATCAATTTTATCTTGCTCTGATTTGCTATTGTGTGGTTTAAGTTGACTTTGTTTTTGTAAAAATAATCCAAATAATCTGAGATGGATTAGGTTCATATTAGAATATTGCATGCTTTAGGGTAATTTGCATATTTAGACTAAGCATTTTATTTATTTTGAATTTTTGAGATAAAAAATACCAAAAACATAAATTTAGGACGTTAGATTTTCCTTGCACTAATTTAAATTACATATTTAATTATTTGCAATTTTAATTTCGAATTTTAAAAGAAAAAAGAAAAAAAAATAGAATCAGGGCATTCTTTACACATCATTACATATTAAGATAAAATTGCACGTAGTTTAATTCTAGATAATATTTTCTAATTTCTTATAAGTTTAAATGTTTTTGTTAGATAGATTGCATTTTAGGGTTATAGTAAGATTACCTAATTCCTAATACAAATTGAATAGAACATTAATCTAGCTAGATAATCCTTGCATTTTTCTAATTTTAAATATCATGGAAAATACAAAAAATTGCCTCAGAAATAATCAAGATATCATCACCATCAGTTGCCTCTCTCTTATTTTCTTCCCCAAATAGTTGGGCATGTATAATATATCGGAGTCCACACCGATTGCTTTCTTTTCCTTGTTGCCCATTGAATATCTCGAATGGTCTTATGCAAATGCATAATGCAATTTTGATATTTTTTTATTAGGGGTTAAAGATTAATCCCTAATTTTCTATGCAATAAATAACTAATCGGATTGCCAAAATTTAGGTGTCAGCAGGTGATTATTAGCATTTTTAGATTTCATTTGAACTTTACTGGTTTCAAAGAAAATGTTTTTCACTTGCTATCCTGATTTTGATAAAGGTTCTCATGCAAGTTGATCTTAAAACAATCTTCTATATTGTATGTCTAAACTTCCCCCGCATGTGCCGTTATTGACATATGTGGTATAGATTGGTTGGTAGTTTGCTTGCTAAGTTTTATACTCACTTTTGGTGGATAATTATTTTTCAAATCAGTAGACATGCCTCTACTATTTGTGCCCCCCATTACCCTCTATGATGCCTTGATAGATTTCGTGTGGCAGTAGATTGAGCTGCACAACCTCGACTTTCATGATACCACTTTTATTTGGGTCATCACAATACTGACAGTCAACGTTGGCCTCTCATTGGGCCCGTTGTTGATCGGGTTTGTTGTCGTCTACGCCTGGATCAGTGGGCATATGGTGGGACCACTCCCACTCCTGGACAATGATGGCGATAGAGATAGTTGGGTTGAGTTGGACGAGGGTTGGAGGATGAGGATAACATTTCTGGAAAGACCAGGCAGTGGGGTTTGGGACATGTAGGCAACCTTGTAGATAGACGGTATTGTTGTTGGAGTGATACAATTAGTGAAATTTGGCACAATCCGAAGTATGAGCATTTTTGGTCGATCCCTATTGTACCCGACTTAGGTCGCCAAAAGTATATAAATAAAAAGGAAATGAAGTTGCCTAGTTTTATCTTCCTGCATGCATCTCTGAATTTCATATGTCTTAGGTTATTATTGGTCTAAATACACTTCCGCATGCTTAAAAATTGGAAAGAATTGGAAAACCATGTTAGTCGTAATATTCCGGGCATCACATATAGATATCCAAATTCTAATCTAAAAAGAAAACAATCATTGACTACTTCACTTTTTTTTAACAACTAAAACCAAACATTAATTTAAAAAAGGATAGAAGCATTTATTATGTATTTAGACTAGTTCTCATGTGTGCATGCAACTTAATTCTAAATGGTATGGTAAATTTTATTTGTAATTCATTTAGTAAAAGATCATTTAGGATTAAGATGAGAACCATCATATACCTGAAAATATAGGTTGAAAGTGTACATAATGATGATAGCATTCCTAAATCATTCTAAATCATATTGGCAATTAAGAAAAATGAGACAGAAGGTTGTTATATATGCGGGAAAAAGAAAAGAAAAAGAAAGTGGAAGGTTACTCAATGAATGATATTGCTTATAGCAAAATTAATTTTAGAAAGCAAAAAGTGTGGTCAATAGTGCTTTTGGCTTAAAAACGTTAACTTTGCATCACATTTGTAGCCATGTCATCAACTCAATCCTCATGTTCACGTAGTGGAGGAGATAAGGTCAAGTTCATTTAAAATATGTACATGCATTATAGGCCATATATGTACTAGATTTTCACAAAGATCTACAAAATCGACGACAATAGACATTATACTTTTTGTAAATAGAGATGAATATGGATATAGATAAAAGATTTCATGAGTTAGATAAAGCAAATAGCTATGGTCGTAAATGAAATAATCAGATAATTGTTACTAATCTACCTTAGTTATTGAACTTGAATTTAAATCTTCCTCGTATCATCTTCATTCATAGTGCGTGATTAATTCCAATCTATGAACATTGTTGCCACTGGCAAAATGTGGGGTTACCACCATTTGTGCATTAAAATGTTGATATAGCAGGCCATCAATAAGTCTCAATTCCTGGAGAGAAAATTTACAACATCAAAGGAAATTAACAAATTTAATATCTTCCTATTGTTGTGTACGGGTATTGAATTTTTTGCCTATTGCCAAAAAGAGATATTAGTAGTAAGTAATTTCTATGTGGTAATTTTCATCAAATAAGCATAATGGATGATGCTTGTCCTTAGGGAAAATTATCAAAAAAGTTATAACTTCTTACACTTTTACCAATTTAATCTAACCCTTTTAACTATACCAATTGAATCATTAATTTTTTCACATTTTATCTATTGAATTTATCCAATCACTTTTGGGCAGAAATCGATGATATGGATGCCAACCTTTTCTTTTTCATTTTTTTCTTTTCTTATCTTTTCCTTCTTTTCTTTTTTTTTTATTTGTAGTGGCTAGCGAGGGTTGTGGAGAATTCTTAATAATATATATATATATTTTAAAAAAAAAATTATATTTTTCATTTGCTTCTCTTTTTCTTCTTTACTTTTTATTTTATTGTGCTTGGCCACCCTTGCTGCCACGATAAAAAAAGAATATAAAAAAGAAAAGGAGAAGAAAAGAAAAGGCCAATGTTTATATTAATGATTTCTGGCCAAAATTGGCCAAATGAATTCATGTGGCAAAAACTTGAAAAGGTTGAAAACTCAATTAATATAATTGAAAGATATATGATTGAATTGATAAAATTTTAATGGGTTGAAGACTTTATCGATGATTTTCCCCAACCTTATAATTTTTCGACAAATCGGATTAGGAGGGGAAAATAAACACATTTTTTTTTTTTGGGGTAATATTCATCAACATATCAACATCCTTCAAGTTTTTTTTTTTTTTTTTTTATAATGGGGAGATTTTGGAAAGGTGCTGCTTTTAATAAACTCATTTTCTTCTTTGCCATAAATACCGTTATATTATTTTGAGTTTTTGGAAAGATAGACTACTTAGATATAAGTCCTATCAAAACCCCATAGACAAGTGATAATAGCTCAATATCCACTCTCACATGTAGACTGAACTGAGAGTGACATGTGAATTAACAAACTAGGAAATACAATTTCGTAATAAATATGGGGCAAAACCAGATATTGTATCACATGAAACAAAATATTCGTGAAATTAAGCAAAACAATGCAGTTTTTATCTAAAACCATTTACATTAAATTACTCTCTATGACATGCAAGATGGTTCGGGATGATTATATAGCCACGTTAGCAATTTCAAGTGAGACTTGAGTGAGATGACTTGATTGCATTTTTACTTAAAGGTTCAATGTAAGGATTTAGGATTAAATTGAAATTCGTATAATAAGTCTAGAATTGAAATATCATTTAAAAGAAAATTGGCACAGAAATAATCTTTTAAAAAATTAGTTGGTCGTAAAATCACAGCAGTAGTGAAATTAAAAATTTGAATAATGTTGTCAACCAAAAGCAAATATTACAAAGCAAATATTCTTCTTTTGCCACCTTTTTTCTTTGCTTCGTTAAGACTCAACCAAAATCATGGAGCAAACACACACACCCTTGCATTTCGAATAATTTCATTTAAAATTGCAAAGATCAAGTTGCTTTCCTTAAAAAGAAAGCCAAAAAAGGAAGTGAGGAAAATTGTCTTCACCTCTCATCCTTAGCTTCTCTTTTGCTTGTCTTATTTTCCTCTATCTTGAGATTAAATATTAAAGCTAGGAGTTTTGTAAAAATGTCTCAATTAAAGGAAAATCAATCATTCAACAATGTCATTTGAAACATAAATTGTGCATCATCACAATCTGAAAATTGTTAGTACCAAGAAATAGATCACTTATGCCACAACTAGTCATCCATTTACGTGATTGGCCAAAACTGCATCATGATTATTTACAACAATGTCATGTTAAAATTCTTTGGTAAACTAATTTGTCAAAATTATTAAAGTAGTCAATATAAAAAAACCATGACAAATGATTGTTCATAAAGATTGGGCACTGAGAGTTATGCTTTCCTTTATCTCTTCTAAAAACAAATGACGGATAAAACAAATTATAAAAAAAAAAAGAAAGTGAATAAGAGGATTTATTAGAGGCGTGGAACATGATAAATTTGTATATCTATGTTGATAAATTGATAAAAAAAAAAAAAAAAAGGCAAAAGAGCGTGTAGAAATTATGCGATTAACTAAAACGTCACCAAACAATCATATATAAATTTACATGTTAATGAAATGTTACCTTAAAAGCCAAATTACATGCGGCGTAAAATTTAGAAAATAAAATAAAAAGGAAAAGTTATTTTTTATACAAAAAAAAAGATTAAAAAAAATACAAACAGAGGTTGCCAATTTCTGGTTTTTTCCTCTTTCACTTTCCCTCCTTCTCTCTCCTTCGATTTTCCGCTTTCCTGTTTCCGCCACCCCACCGCCAGCAGCTCCGCCTAAAACCCCGCCGGCGAGCGGCGGCGGCGGCGACGACGGACGACCCGGGCGCTCCGGCCGGCCCCGAGAGGCTCATCAGAATCGGTCGCCAAATCATCCCAAACCGAGCTCGCTACTGGGTCCGATCTTTTTTCGGCTTTTTCCTCCGAAAATCTCTCGACTTCCGCGCAAAACCGGCGGTCGTAGCCGGCGCGGGGGTCGAACTGCGGCGGCCCCGTCCCTCTAAGCTCCGGGCACCTTCAGTGTGAGTCCCTCTCCCGCCCCTGTAATCGTCCGACAATGATTATTGTATGTTTGGTGGTGTATGCTGGCCACTTGCATAAGCAGACTGATCTTCATTGTAAACGGTCGGTGGCACTGGGCTTGAATGTAAACGAGTATTTTAGTTAAGGAATTTAGTGGGTAACTTTCAAAAGTGGTGCTGAAATTGAAATTCACAGTAAAGATTAGTTTTTTCTTTTTCTCTTTTTTGGTTGTTGTATGTGTCGATATTAGGCCTTGTTTTTTGGGGATTCTGTTGATGTGATTACGTTTCTCTTTGGATTGTTTTATACAGTCAAGATGGATAGTGAGGGGATTTTGGTGACTTCTATGGAAGATGAGGGTGCGGTCGGTGTGGAGGTCGAAGATGGTCAGGCCACAGTAGGAGAACCCGTACTGACTGAAGAAGAAAAGCATGAAGAAGGGGAGGGGTTGCAGGAAGAGGAGGAGGAGGGGGGAGAAGAAGAAGAAGAAGATGATGACGATTATGATGGCGATGGCGATGGCGATGGCGAGTATGTTTTCCAATTCGGAAGTGGAATGGACCCACTAGATTTCACGAAAGACGACGATTCTGGACTCCAACCTTACCAGCAATTTGAGCGCCTTGAGTATGAAGCATTGGCCGAGAAGAAATGGAAAGGCCTGGATAGCTCTCAAATGTATGGAGATTTTCATTTTGTTTGGGCTGGATGTTACTGAGTTTTGCCATGATTTGTGCTTATGTTACTGACTGTCTTCCTTCTTGTGCAGTGTTTTGGAAAGATGTGCGAAGAAGGCTCGGGTGGAGGACAATCCTGGAGCGACCTTTGAGGAGATTATGGAAGCAATGAACTATGGTTCGCGTAGAAAATCAAAAAAGGTTGGGTTTATCACTGGAATTGACATTCAATTAGTGAAAATTTAAATCTAATTCATGTAAAAGCAAATGCACACTGGAGCTTATTTACATTTAGATGAAATGGGATCAATAATAGGTAGAAGAATTTTCAGTGAATTTTGAGAGTGGGGAGATATTATGCTAGCATCCAGTTGGTGCTTAATCTTTGGGGAGGTCCTATATGTGTAGTCTAACACCGATGCAATTGTGGTGTTTCTGATTATTGAGTTTATTGTTGTTTTTTTGGCGAAATAGGGATTGTGTGTTTTGACTTAGTCCATAATGGAATGTATCTTTGAGGAATTGCATATAGTATCTTGTTTTTGAGGGACATGATAGATGGTATTATCATTATTGTAGTCAATATTGATATTCTTATGCTGGAATGGTTGCATTTGCCTCTAGTGGCTACTTCTCATATGGCTGCAACCAAATGATGTATCTTGCTGAAGCTCTATTAAGAATGTTCAACTACCCAGAGTTGAGGGCCATCCAGGCAATACTACTGTGGATAATAAAGAGATTGGTGTATGTAATTTGTTTTTATCGTCATGCAGACTAAGAAGAGGGGTAGGAGAAAAGGGTCAAGAAATAAGCTTAGTTCGGAAATCACGCGAATGCTCGGTGATGCAACTCTTCACTATGCCCGTGGTAATTATGATGAGGTAAGTTCTAGAGAGAATCCTTTTATTATCTGTTCATAAAATCCCATGAAGGTCATGGCATTTTACTATTGATCGGAGCAACTATCTTTTGATGGACATTTTGTAGGATTTTATGCAATAATCTGTTAAGGAAATATATCCAATTGTTCATGCCCTGTCTGCACGCGTGTTGAATTTGTTCATAAGTCTCTTTAGCTGCCAGGTTTTACAATAATATTACTAATCTTCTTTTCAAGCTTATTTGACTTCTGCAAGTCTCAAATTACAAAAGTACATTGAACTCTCTCCAGCTTTATTATAATTAATTCCTTTGATCTTTCTTAAAAGTTTGTGGGGAAAATTATGTCATGTCTCCTTTGGTTCTCTGTAAAGTTGAGTCAATTAGTCTTTTGGTCGTTTAACATAGAGTATGTCATCAGGTAACCGATTTTGAGATTACTGCTCGTATTTTATGTAAGCTAAAGTTGTTTACTGCTGGACCTTTTCTACATTCTATTTTTCATCTTTTGCATACATTATGTGGGTGAGGACATGTTCTATCTTTTGTAAGATGGTTGCAGCCTTATGGTTCAGCAGATTGATTTAATCAACATACTTATTTGGCTTGTTTTCTTTTTTTCAAAATTTCAGGGCATATCAATATCGAGTCAAGTGGTCAGGCTAGCACCAAATTTGCCTGATCCATATGATACATTAGGAAGGATTTATGATGATCTTGGCAATGACAAAAAAGCAGTGGACTTTTACATGATTGCTGCACATCTTAAGCCAAAAGATTCTTCAATGTGGAAGCGTCTCTTCACCCGGTCCTTGTAAGCTTTTGGTCGTCCCTATTTTCATCAATTCATTGCATAGTAGGGCTTGTACCTGGTTAGTATACTTATGTATATGAGTACATCTGTTGAAGTTCTTTGCTGATGCTGGGATGGATACTTAGAATTAACTATTTTTAGACTAACTAGGCGTTATGGGCAACATTTGAGTTTCCTTTCAAAACAAAGATAATATATTGATTTGTAAAATATCATTAAAATTTGGGGTAACTTTGCATGCTGGTATTTATAAGCTTTTGAAGATTTTGGGTGTCGAAAGCCCAAAAACAAAAAACAAGAGGTTGCCTATCTAGTGTTAAAACTAAAAACAATGCAATAAATTAAAGGCCAGCAAAAACGCAATTAATTATTGGAGTGGCAATCTTTCCAAGCTCGGGGATTCAAAAGATTGGTAGGGGAATGGTTTACCTTAGAGGTAAGTAATGCGGTGGAAGGGGTGGTTAAAGTGAAGACAATGGTGTTGGCTTGACTAGTGCAGCCATTGGTGAGTATTGCGGTTAAGCGAGCGATCGAACAATAATATAGACAGAAAAGAAAATAAATTGGACACTAGATTTACGTGGTTCAATTGTAAAGACTTATGTCCACGGGGAGAGCAGCAGCGAATTTCATTATAGATCAAGTGATACAATGAGATTACACCCTCAAGTCACTCAAACACTCTCGGTGTTTCCCAAACCCCAATTACACCCAATACACTAATCTTTCTTGGATGTAAATCATGAATAAGTTTTGTTGCACAAGAAACACGAAGACCTACTATCAAAAACCCAGCGCCTACGAACGTATAGAACACTCACGACATTCAAAGTAAACGGCGCTTCAATATGTGGCTTCGCTCTCAACACATACGTAGGGTTCTTTTTTTTAAACCGACTTCACGCGCACGCCAAAAAGGAAATCGTGTGCCCATGGTCAAATAGTTGACCTTAGCCCACCAACGTTGGATTCACGCGTACATGCAAAGAGCTTCCCCTTTCTATTTAGCTCACCAATATTGAGTGTGCGTGTGTGCCCAAAGTCAAACTTTTGACCTTGGGCCCACCACTTTAACAAATCTTCACGTGCAGGGCTTCTTCCTTCACTTCTTCTGTGTAGAGCTGCAGCGACGTCCCTCGAAGGAAAAGAGAAACTTCAGCGGCTTCACTCTAAAGGGAAAAATTCCTCCTTTTAATTATTTCCTCCTTTGTGCAGCTTTAAGGAGTCCAGCGAATCGCATTTTTCCAAATGCTTAAACTCGAGTCATAATTTAACAGTGAGAAGTCAATTGGGTGAAAATATTGTCATTCAGAAAGGCTGAATACAATTTTTTCTTGGCATCAAATTTTGATGTATGTCTGAAAGTGCTTATGAGGTGATTTGATTTAACGCCTCATGTACCTAGTGACTTTGAGAACAATCGACCTCTGTTATCTATAAATCTGTGTGCCTTTAGGGTCTCTGTGGTAATTTTTTGCTTTAATTGTAGTGTTATTGATTTCCTGCTCTTCTGTACACAGAGAACAAGGAAACAATGGTCAGGCAAGGTATTGCCTCTCTAAAGCCATCACAGCAGACCCAAAAGATGTTTCTCTACTGTTTCACCAAGCATCACTGCATTCAAACCTTGGAGATTATCAAAAGGCTGCGGAGTTGTTTGAACAGATACAAAAGATATGTCCTGAGGATGTTGAAGCTCTCCAGACTGGGGCAAAGGTTTCTAACTTGTCTCGGATGAGACATTTTCTCATAAGATAAATTCTTGATTCATGTGCTTGGAAATAGACTCGTTAATTGTAATGAACCCTTGTTGGTTGTTAAAATAATAGGTATTTTAGTATCTATCTTTTGGGCTTGGATTTTGTTTGGTTAATTTGTATGGTTGTTTTTACTTTCCGGTGCTAATTTGATGGTTTATGTACTTTATGAAAGTCAGGCTTCCTGGGCTGTATTTACATGGTGATGGATGGTTAGTTTGTGCATTGGTGTGCATCTAGGGCATGCATCTTGTGCAGGTTGGAGTAGAAAACTTATATCTTGTTAATTCAAGGGCAATTGCTACTTTGTACTCGAGGGTGAGGATAGGTTGTATGTGTAAGGTTCTTTTCAAAATATCATGCAGAATTGCGTGAGTTGCCCATGAGTTGCACGATATGCAAGTCTGATGTTTGCAATAGTTGGTCCAGGATCTAAACTTTCCATCATTTCATTGAGGAGGTTAGTTCGTGGTGAAGACTAAACTCAAAAGTTTTTGGTACAACCATCATATAAGGAAACTGTTTCTGGGATATATGTATGGTTCGATTAGAGTGGGGATCTAGTTTTCTGTACATTTTGCTTCACATTGTGCTGATTTCCTTTACTCATGAATTTAATACCAGATGTTATAACTGAAGAGGTCTCCTAGTAGGTTTTTCTCACACTATCTGGTTGTTTCTTGAAGCTTGGAGTAGCATTTGCAGTAGATATAGTCACTTGCTAGTGTTTCCCATGGGATGATAGTTTGTTGGTCAATGACCATCTTGTTTCGATCCATTGAGAGTCACTGCTGATGTCGATTCTTCTTCCTAGAAAGCATTCTATTTTCTTTAGACAAATATCTAGACAGTGTTTATGAACACTTTTGTTTAAGCTTTAATTTGGTCACCAAATAAGTCTTGACCAAATTGTTGATTTTTGAGCAAATTTATGGTGGGACAATGGCCATAGATTACAAGATGAAGTAAGCATCAGATAGTGTCACTCCCTGTATGATTACAATTATGATGAATAATTATTTATCAACTTTTGTTTATTTTATGCCTTCTATAAAATCTGTTATGGACAGGGTGTCTCGCTAATATTCTGTGAGGTTGTGCTTTTGGGGAACATTTGTTCGTATGTAGACATATGTTTTTCTAGAAATGTAACAGTTTCTTACTTTACTTTTTCAGTTGTACCTTAGATGTGGCCAGCTTGAGCATGCTATCAGCATTTTGGTTGAATATGTAGACATTTATCCATCTGAAGCTGATTTGAGCGTGGTTGATCTGCTAGCCAAGATATACATGGATTATAATGCATATGATAAAGCTATTCAGCCTTTTCATTCTCACAGCCAGAAAAAGCCACTCCCTGCAAATTTGGTTGTGAAAGAAGGAATTTGTCATCTTCATCTCGGAAATTCAGAGAAGGCAGAGGTGCAATGGCTAGTGCTTTTTTTGTTTTTTTTTTTGCTAATTTTTGTGTGTTTCTTTTGGTGATCCTATTACAGTTGCGGGGTTTGCTATCTCTACAACAGATGCTCATTTCTTGCTTACATTAATGCCAAAGGCCTGTGTTGATCAAATGTTATCATTGTGCTTGTTCTAATACTGTGTCGTTTATGATATTCAAATATTCGAGTTCTCTCAGGCTTTGTCCGTTCCAAGGCCTTTTTGACTTGCGCTTCTACCATATAATTGAGTTATTATTGGAGCATGTTGACGCCGTTGTTTGCAGTATTCAAACATCCATGGACCTAATGGATTTAAATTTGGTCTGATATAAGCCTGATGAAGGGTGCTTAAAGATGATGGATTGGATACTGTCATTTTTGTACTTTGGGAAATTGGCAGAAGAGGGGGAAGGAAACGTGAGGGAGAAAGAGGAGAGAGGGAAGAAGAAGACAAAAAGAGGATGTCACGTTAATTGATGGAAATTGTACGGATGATCTGAATGGGAGATCGCTGTGATTTGCACAAGGAATCTTACCACATAGGACCAAGCTCTTGACCATCAGTCGACCCCTTGATTCTTCAAGACAGTTGCTCTCATTCCCAGGAGAACAGCCCAAAAAAAAAAAATATCTACCACTTGCCCTACTTCAACGCTAATAATATTTAAAGTCATCTTCGCAATCACCATGAAGCTCAGCCTTGTTTACTTTCATATTTGCAACGAGGCGAAAGATATATGTGTTTGTATGTGACTAAAAGAGATATAAGTTAGCTCTCTAAACCTCATCGAACAAGCATGTCCTCATCGTCGACCTCCATCATCAACCCAAGCCTTAGTGAGGAGCAATGGGTGAAGCACATCCAAGACGCCCTAAATCACAGGATCGATATTGAGACCCCGGTTTCCGTCCACTGCGTGCCTAACTTTATCAGCTCCGCAAAGCCGGAGGCCTACGTCCCGCACCATGTTGCGCTGGGACCATACCACCACCTCTGGTCACAGCTCTACCAGACAGAGCACCCAAAGAGCCCGGTGGGCACAGGCAGCGCTGAAGCTCCCGGCATTCGATCGGACGGCTGGTTTGCTCCAAGCGGAGGAGGCGAAGATTCGCGCAAGCTACCAGCTGCACCCGGAAGTCGGCACGGACACTCTGAAATAGATCATGACCATCGACAGCTTGTTCTTGCTCGACCTACTGTACAGATACAAGTCACCCACTATCGGAATCAAGGAAGACTCAATTTGGGATGATGACCCAGACTCCACCGTCAAAGACGTGATGATGGTGGAGAATCAAATTCCGACCTTTGTGCTGAGGAAAATAATGTTGCAGACCGAGAATTCGATGAACGAAGTGAGAGAAAATGAAGAAGATGAGTCCATAGATAGGAAACTTGGGGAGATGTTGACGAGGTTCTGCGAAGGGATATCACCTCTCCGGCTGAAATGTGCTTGCCGTCTGAAGCCATTCAGCGTAAGCATTTGCTCGATCTCCTTTACAATCTCATCTTCGGAACAACAGGCCCAGATGCAGCACAGACGAAGAAGAATGAGCTTAGAAGTTAGTTCTCATTCCCCATGCCATGCGTTAGATGATATGGCCTCTTTCCTCCTTCTTTTGTTGTATCCGAACATTAGAAAAGTGAATAAAAGTACCTTTTTTTATCAACACAAGCATCAAAAGTCACTAAGGCATGATACACTGAGGTAATGTACGGCATTATCGACACCTCCGAGGATTTGAAGTTGCTGAGGGAAGCGTCCATTGTCTTGAACCGCCTGAATAGCGACAACAAGGTCGTGGAGCTCTTCAATGGAGTGTTCAACTCCATAGGTTCCAAAAGCACTGCGTCGGAGCTGGACGAGACGATTCGAGACGTCAACGAGTACTACAACAGCACTCGAAAGGTCAAGGCTTATAATCTCATGAGGAAGTACGTCTACTCTTCTTGGAAGTTTCTCACTGTGGTTGCCACCGTCGTGCTCATTTTGCTCATGGTTCTGCAAACATTTTGCTCTGTATTGAGTTGTCCTCGGTTATTCAACAAAGCATGAGCATCTGTATCGTTCATTGTGATATCCCGAAATTTGGCTCTATTTTGAAATATATGAAATGGTTATTTCATCGACGCACTTATGATCATTTTACTCTGAATTGATTACTCACGAGTTAACTAATCTATTGGGTGATGCCATATAGGGTTAAAATGTGAAAGACTAGGAAATTCAATTAGGGATAAATTGTTTGACCATTAAGATTGACAAGGGTCAATACTACAATGTTTTAAATTAATTAGCTAACGGATATAAATCGATTTAACGGAAGTACGTAGTTGGTTTGCAGGTGATTCTGCACGATTACAATATTCGTATTTATGGTACGTAATTGAACTCCTGTGATTACATGACAACCGAATGTCGTCCATGATTTGAAGAGGCACAAATGTGGATTGAGAATTATTGACCACGGGTCAACCACGCGAGAACCCCTAAAAGCCATATGATAATTTACACTCCCGTTCAACCGAGGTTAGTTTCGTTCAAATTGGTGCAATCGATCCTTCGTTCATTCAAAGTGGTTATAACTTGTTGAAGCAACACGTCGACAAGGCATGCGCATATGGTGGAATATCACACAGATGGCAGCGAGAATGGTGATGGTAGGACGAATTCTTTTCTTTTATGGTGTTCTTTTTGCTTGTTTTGTTGGATTTATGAGTTAATGTCTCTTTTGTCTGACAAAATGCATATAAGTTGTGTCCACTATGGAATTTTAATTAGATATTACTGCTGTTGGGATCCTACATGCTGTGATGGTGGTCCTTGTTTTGCAATTTCTTAATACTCTATTTTTGTTTTTTTTTTTTTGCTGGTTTATATTTTGTCATTGATAGTCAGAACTCACGGCCTGTCATGGAATTTAAAAGC
The DNA here is from genome assembly GCA_014182405.2 of Eucalyptus sideroxylon. Classification (NCBI taxonomy): domain Eukaryota; kingdom Viridiplantae; phylum Streptophyta; class Magnoliopsida; order Myrtales; family Myrtaceae; genus Eucalyptus; species Eucalyptus sideroxylon. Next base: position 26,972,200 of record CM024554.2, on the reverse strand, counting down.
CCACATAGATTCTCACAGGGAAAGTAGATAGACATTTAAAAAAAAAAGAAGAAGCTATAATTACTCTAATATGGGTTCTTTGATGGAAAGTATTTAGAGGAGGAAATTTGGTGGAAGCACATTGAGACAAAAACAATTTGAGTCTACGTGTGCATGAGTTTACAATCAGAGTACGGGGGCATCTTGTTTTCAATAATTTTTGTGCGCACTAGTTATTAGGAACTCGAGGTGTCTTGTTTTCAGTTTTTGTGCACTATAATGGACGTAACTGTTGTAAAATATTGCGTTGCGAATATATAATAGAGAAAAGATTGAGAAGAGAAAGCAAGTGAACACCAGAAATAGTAGAGAAAGCAAGAGGAGAGTATTATTTCTAGTATCTCACAGTTGTATTTCTGTTGTGATTCTATTGTACATCAAAACTAAACTCCTATCTATAGGAGAACAAGAATGTACTTATCATTAATATCAATGTATCAAATGATACATATATTGGATAGGGAGATGAACGTTCATTGTATAGGCAAATGTACTTAGAATGTATGATACAAATGTACCATAATAAGTACATTAGATAAGATGAATATAATGAATATTCATTCATGTATTTCATAACACTTCCCCTTGAATATTCATTGTATTTATTATGAATGTGTATCGAATAATACCGCATCATTAAAAACATTAGGCCGGAAAAATCCAGTGGGACAAAAACTGAACAAAAGGGAAAAAGAGTGCAGAGCACAAACTTTATGATCTCTCTCTTTTATTGATGCATTAATTGCCTCGTTAAAAAATTTAAACTGGCAAAATCCTGTGGGAAAAAACCGGACAAAAAAAAAAAGTGCAATGCATATATAGCCATTGCTGGGGCTAATTAATCTTGTATCTTGTGAACTCGCCATATATCAATGTTGCAATGTATAGTTCATAATATCTTCCCCTCAATTGAGCCACGTAGCCACTGCTGGGACTAATCAATATTGCATCTTGTGAACTTGCCGTATACCAATGCCATATACTAATTTCTCAAAAGTTGATGTTGGCAATGATTTGGTAAAAAGATCTATAAGATTATTTATAGATCGAATATGTTTAACATCAATTTTTCAACTTTCTTGGAATCCATGAGTATAGAAAAATTTCGGCGAGATATGCTTGGTCCTATCACCTTTGATATATCCTCCCCTAACTTGTGCAACACAAGCAACATTATCTTCATAAAATATAGTGGGAGAATTTGTAACCGGTATTAAAGAACAAGAATTATGAATATGCATTATAATGGATCTTAACCAAACACACTCTCTTTCAACTTCATATAAAGCAATAATCTCAGAGTGTTTAGAAGATGTAGCTACTAGCGATTGCTTCATAGAACGCCAAGAAATAACGGTGCCATTATAATAAAATAAATATCCGATTTGAGAGCGAGCCTTATGTGGATCAAATCTATATTCGGCATCAGCATATCTAACTAAACCAGAGTTAGTGAAATTCTTGGAATAATATAATCCAAAATCTATGGTTCCTTGGAAATAACGGAAAATATGTTTAACTCCATTCCAATGTATTCGAGTTGGCTCAGAACTAAAACGTGCCAATGAATTTACCGCAAAAGCGATATCTGGTCTTGTACATTATGCCAAGCACATCAAAGCCCTAATTGCATCGAGATATGATACTTCAGGACCAAGTATTTGTTCATTTGATTTTCTAGGACGAAATGGGTTCTTTTGAGATCTAGAGACTTTACAACTATTCCTCCTAACTAAGTCCAGACACAAGCTCGCAGTGTCCTCAAGAGTCTTTGTCCTTTTGACCGACTGCTACTTCGTTCCCTAATGCAGATTGTAAGCTCTTCCAAAAGCGGCGTGAACCTGGGGTCTCGGTCGAATTGGCAGTACTCCGTGCATAACCACTTGGTGATCCATCCAACTCAAGTCTCTTCGAATGAAAAGCCGACTAAACCACTACCCAAATCGATTCCCTCTCCGGATCCCGTCTAGTCCTCTCCCATTTCCACTGATCTGGGTCGAAAAAGTCCTCCCGGTTTGCAAGCTTTCACTACATGTCAAACACTTGGCGATATCCGCCTTCATGCCACACCACCAAAAGAGTGTTGACGACATATACATTTTAGTACTACCAGATGAATGCCAAATCGGCTACGATGCGCTTCGAGCTCCACATCATCACAATTCTCAATGTTCCATCCTCAGAAATCTGAAAGCCGGTCTTCCTTTTCTTTGCATCCCTCATGCAATTTTCGAACATCTCGAATCCGTCCGCCGGCGTTACGATCTACGCACTTCCTAGTTCCACAAGATTCGAAAGGTGGCCTACCTCGAACTTGAAATGGCTCTCTCTATTAGGCCCCATTCCTTAAGTACCATCTCGTTTAAGACTTCCTACTTCCATCCGTAACCTTATTCGCCTTCGGGTGGTACAAAATCTCGAGACACTATATTCAATTCTTTCGAGAGAATGTGTATTTGAGACTCGATGGTCGAAGGGCAAAGATGATTGCTGCAAGTTCCAAGTCGATGATTCAAATCTATATTCGGCATCAGCATATCTAACTAAACCAGAGTTAGTGAAATTCTTGGAATAATATAATCCAAAATCTATGGTTCTTTGGAGATAACGAAAAATATGTTTAACTCCATTCCAATGTATTCGAGTTGGCTCAGAACTAAAACGTGGCAATGAATTTACCGCAAAAGCGATATCTAGTCTTGTACATTGTGCCAAGTACATCAAAGCCCTAATTGCATTGAGATATGGTACTTCATGACCAAGTATCTGTTCATTTGATTTTCTAGGACGAAATGGGTTCTTTTGAGATCTAGAGACTTTACAACTATAGGGATGCTCAATGGGTGAGTTTTGTCCATGTTAAAGCGTTTAAGTAATCTTTCAACGTACACTGATTGATGGACGGTTATTCCATTTGCTTTATGCTCAAGCTCTAGACCAAGACAAAGTTTGGTTTTACCCAAATCTTTAACTTCAAACTCCATTTTCAAATATTCAGCAGTTTCAGCTAACTCTTCTAGAGTTCCAATTAAATTTATATCGTCGACATAAACTGTTACAATAGCAAATTCGATTTCTAATTTCTTAATAAACATGCATGGACAGATAGGATCATTCTTATACATTTCCTTAATTAGGTACTCATTTAGGCATTGATACCACATGCGACCGGATTGCTTCAATCCATACAAGGATCTTTGCAATTTTATTGAGAATAAATTGTGGGGAGTGCATGCTTTAGGCATTTTGAATCCCTCGGGAATTTTTATATAAATATCAGTGTCTAATGAGCCATATAAATATGCCGTTACAATGTCCATAAGACGCATTTTCAATCTTTCAAAGATTGTTAGGTTAATGAGAAAACGAAATGTAATCATATCCATCACAGGTGAATATGTCTCATTATAATCAATCCCGAGTTTCTAGAAGAATCCTTGGGCAACGAGTCGGGCTTTATACCTGACAACCTCATTTTTTTCTTTTCGTTTTAGGATAAATTTCCATTTATATCCAGTGGGTTTTACATTATCGGGGATACGAGTTACAGGTCCAAAAATCTCTCGTTTAGTTAGAGAAGCTAATTTAGTTTTAATTGCTTCCTCCCACTTTAGCTAATCTTGTATTTGACGACATTCAATAATAGATTGCGGCTCACAATCATCATCCAAAATTTTATGAGCAACTGAGAATGCAAAAGCATCATTAATGATGATTTCATTTCAATCCTAAATTTCATTACAATATGTAATGAAATTCTCGGTATTCTCGAGGCTAGTGTTCCTTTCATGGGTTTGCGCCTTTTCAGGGGTAATAAGCTCTTTGGAGCAAGCACAACGTCAGGCTATTCTGAAGCGGATTCCTGATTTTTTCCTCTTCGTTTTCAAGGAGCAGTATCTTTTGATCTTATCGGTCTACCACGCTTCAAGTGCGGGGGATTTTGATCCATTTTAGCCTATCCTTCGAGAACAGCTATCCTAGCTGGAGCATTTGTAGCTGGAATGTGAGACTTCCTTACCTTAGTAGCATCATTAAATGCGTCAGGAAGTCTATTGGCCATAGCCTATAAATGGATTATACGCTGTACTTTGTTTTCATATTAAGGAGTCATTGAGTCTAATTAAAATAAATTTTTCTCATTCCATGAGAAAACCTTAACTAGTTTTTGTTTTGTAATCATGGAAGTTGTAGGTATCTCAATTGATGGAAACCTAGTCTCATTGAAATGACAATCTGCAAATCTGGCAGTAAAAAGATCACCAATAGTTGGTTCCAAAAACCTAATGATAGACGGTGAATTAAACCCAACATAAATGCCCAAATGGCATTGGGGAGCCATTTTCGTCCTTTTTGGCGATGCTACAAGCACATGTACTGCACAACCAAAGGTGCGTAGATGTGAAATATCTGGTTCATAACTAGTAACCATTTGAAGGGGAGATTGTAAAAGACTAGCAATGGGGCATAATCTTATTAGAGCTGCCACATGCAAAACTGCATGACCCCATGCTGTATCGTTGAGATTCGTTCTCAATAATAGAGTGCGGGTAATGATTTGGATACGTTTAATCAATGATTCTGCCAATCCATTTTGAGTATGAACATATACAACTAGGTGCTCAACCTCGATTCCGAGTGAAGCACAATATGTATCAAAACTCTTTGATGCAAATTTAAATTCACCAGCATTATCCATTTTATGCTCTTAATTGGATAATTAGGGAATTGCACCCTGAGTTTTATAATCTGTGCAAGTAAACGTGCAAATGCGATATTGCGCGTAGATAATAGGTAAACATGGGACCATCTACAAGATGCGTCTACTAATACCATAAAATATCAAAATGGTGCACTTGGTGGTTGTATTAGTCCACAAATATCACAATGAATTCTTTACAAGAATAAATAATATTCAATATTAACCTTTGTTATAGAAGGTTTGATAACGAGCTTTCCCTATGAGCAAGCCTCACAATTATAATCTTTGGACAACAATACGTTTATATCCTTTAAATGATGTCCTTTTGTATTTTGAATTATCTTACGTATCATTGAAGTGCCAGAATGACCAAGGTAATCATGCCACAATCCAAACTAATCAGGACTTACCAATCTCCAGGATGTGGTGGCATAGGTTTCAACAACTTTAATCATGACACAATACAAACCCATAAAAAAAACTTCTAGCTTCTCATGGATGGTCTTCAAGCCCATCTTATAAGAGGAAATGCCAATATATTCATTATTTTGCTCATAAATAGTCTCAATATGGTACCCATTACGGCGTACATCTTTGAAACTGAGCAGATTCTTTTTTGATCTAATGCTCAAAAACGTATTCTTAATATGTAGGATTGTGCCATTTGTCAAAATAATTGTGGCATTCCCAAAACCATCAATAATCGGAACATGACCTGATATTGTATGGATTTGTGCTTTACACAATGTCGTACTCGAGAAAAAGTGTTTATTACAAAATATAATATGTGTTGTTGCACTATTAAGCAAACAAACATCTTCATTTTTCTTTTTACCAAAAAAAAAAAAAAACATCTTCCTTTTTCTCCGTATTTTCCATTTGCATTTATATTGACAATTTCATGTGTCAAGTATTATAAAAGTTGTATATTAGTTATATAGTCGAATAAAATTTCAAAAATAAATATTATATAAGGTTCATAAGCATTTCATAACCATATTAAAGAACAATAAAAAGTAATACATTTAAAGCGAAATAACATAAAATTCGAAGTTCAAATTATCATCCACCACTCTGATCTCTCATCAAAGTAATAAGAGGTTCTCAAAGAAATTAGAGACATCCAAGAATGCATTTGCTACTTCAGGAGCAAGAGGAGTCCCACCAATAGAGATATTGTTAGCCTCAACAGTGGTTATGGAAGTATGATTGATTTCAATGACATGAGATTCACCACGCTTGCCCGTATTCTTTAAAGATGCCTGTTATAGATCAACAAAATGTTTTGGCGTACGACAGGTACGTAATTAGTGCACAGTCATGCCATAGCGATGACAAATACTTTCATTAATCACCTTCTTTGGCTTCTTATTTTTGCCATGATTCAGGCCAAAGTTTGATTTCTTAAGGCGGTTAAATTTCTTGCCATCCCTTCTAGGATTATGTTTTTGCTTGCTTTTATAGCCCTTAAAATGGCCAGTATTTTTTTCAAAGTTAGCATGTGCTTTAGGCAATGCTTTTGAGCCAACAAGTCTAAGATCATGATTTTTTAGCAGTAATTCCTTGGTTTGCTTGGCAGTAAGAAGTACAGAAATTAATCCAGAGTATGTGGCAAACTGATGCTACCAGTATTGCTATTGCAATACAATATTTGAAGCATGGAAGGTGGAAAAAATTTTCTCTAACAATTCCGCATCAGCGAGTTTGATACCGCATAACTCAAGTCGAAAAACATATCAAATAAAGCGGAATTATAATCAGACATTGATTTAAAATCTTGTAATCTGAGATTTTGCCAGTCATATTGTGCTTGAAGGAGGATAACAGTTTTGGTATGATCATACTTATCCTTTAACCTCCTCCACAAGATATGAGGGTCTCGAACGGATAAATATTGAGTCTGCAGGCTCTCATGCAAATGACGGTGAATAAAAATCAGCGCATTTGCTTTATCCTTTTCATTTGAGATTCCATCCTAGTGAGACCTTGCCCTTGGAGGTGCATTTTTATGTCAAGGCACCAAGATAGATAATTATTTCTACTAACTTCCAAAATGTGGAATTTTGGCTTTTCAATATTTGACATAATCCTTGCAAAAATAAATCCTTATAAATTAAAGGATTTCCAAATATCCACCGCCACTTTAGGAGCATAAGGATACTTTTAGATTTGAAATTTGGCTTCAGGCCAAGAAAAATAAAAATGAAGAATTAATAGAAGAAGATGAAGTATAAGTTGATTAATAAAAAGAATACCCACATTGCAAAAATTACTTACTCAGTCGGTAGATCTTCGTGCTGATAACGTGTAGTAAAATATTGCGTTGCGAATATATAATAGAGAAGAGATTGAGAAGAGAAAGCAAGTGAACACCAGCAATAGTAGAAAAAGCAAGAGGAGAGAGTATTATTTCTAGTATCTCACTGTTGTATTTTTGTTGTGATTCTATTGTACATCAAAATTAAACCCCTATTTATAGGAGAACAAGAATGTACTTATCATTAATATCAATGTATCGAATGATACATGTATTGGATAGGGAGATAAACGTTTATTGTATAGGGAGATGTACTTAGAATGTATGATACAAATGTACCATAATAAGTACATTAGATAAGATGAATATAATGAATATTCATTCATGTATTTCATAACAGTAATTTCTAAAGTAGCAATTTGGTAGATTACTCGTTAGAAGTTCTTCTTCCCAAGTTGTTAATATGAAGACTATTTAATCTTTGTGTCAAGATGCATCGTAGATCTTGATAGTTATCATTCCACAATTACTTAGTAAATTTTCAATTAAGTCTTCTTGATATGATTGTGTTTTCAGCCTTGTTTGTTGAACAAGAAAGAGAGAATCTAGACAAAAGTTAAGTCAACCAAACTTAGTAGTCATTTCCATAATTTTCAAGCCAATAACATATGAGCCTAAGAAATGCTTTGAATGGGATCAGCTTTCTTTTCTTTATGGTATATATATCTAAGTTTGGTTCTCGGGCCACCATGGTTGGCTTGCCTAAGGAGAAAGTTATGGCAACATCGAAAACATTTTAACTCCATAATGCACAATATTTTGACAAACGGTATCCAATAAAAGTGTGGTATATAGTCAGTAGTGTGCCTAGTTTTCTTTCGTTACTCAATGCATGGTACAATTTTATTGCAATTGTTTACTATTTTTGTTTTTTTTTTTTCCAATGTACGTTTTGCATGGAAATATATTAACTTTTTTTTTTTACTTTATTTTGCACTAGTTGAGGGATGTAAGAACTAAACTATTCAATATATTATGGTGGGTATGATGGCGTTGCTAGAGAAGGTGGGTTCGCCTTTGTTGATCTTGACGAGTTATACATAAGAAATGTAAGTTGTGCTGACGGTGATGGTTCAATAGAGAGGGATATGGAGGTTGGAGACATTAGTCAATACGTAGATATGTTAGCTAACAATGTAGATTTCTTGAATATGAATGACGAAAATGAGTATACACATCCTGAATTTAATGTTGAGGTTGATATGGAAAATCCTGTCTTCAAGTTAGGAATGTGCTTTAGTAATGTTGAGGAGTTTAGAAAGGCCATTAGGAACCATGCCATAAAAAAATGGGAGAAAGGTAAGGTTTGTTAAGAATACACCTAATAAATTGAGGGCAATGTGTTATGATGGTTGTGATTGGCTTATATATACTTCCAAACTGCAAAATGAACATACTTTACAAGTCAAAACCTTTAACCCCATACATACATGTAATAGAGCTCTCCATGTTTCTCAAATAAACACTAAATGGTTAGCAAACAAGTACTGTGACAGGTTGAGAAACAATCCTACATGGCCAAGTGTTTCAATGAAAAAACAATGGAGTCTGAGAATGTTTTAAAGTTGTCGAGGACAATGGCTTATAGAGCTATGGCAATGGCAATGAGTATGATCACTGGGAATGAGGAAGAGCAGTTTCGGATGCTCAGGAGCTATTGTCAAGAACTTCTTGATGCCAACCTAGGATTCACATGTATAATCAAAACCGAGTAATATCAAGACCAATGCAAGTTTAAGGCAGTCTATATTTGTCTAGATGCATTAAGGAGGGGCTTTGTAGAAAGATGTAGGCGTTTTGTAGGTTTTGATGGTTGTCATTTGTCATCAGGCTACAAGGGTATGCTTCTAGCAACGGTGTTCATAGATGGCAATAATCAAATGTATCCCTTTGCATTGGCAATTGTCAGACAAGAAACATATAAGACATGACATTGGTTTATTAGTTTGATTGCTGAAAACTTAGGGATTACCAACCCTGAAAATTCAAAGTACTGGACTTTCTTGTGTGACAAACAGAAGGGATTGGTGCAAGCATTAGCAAATCTAATGCCTGAAGTAGCACATAGATTTTGCTTAAGGCATCTTTATGAAAACTTCAAGCTATATCACAGAGGGGTAGAACTTAAAAAGCTCCTTTGGAAGGTTGCCATGGCGACTAGGGTATGTGAGTTTGACTTGGCAATGGAAGAGCTAAAGGCAATACTAAGAAAGCTTATGAATGGTTGTCTCAAAGGCCTCCGGTGCAATGGAGCAAGTCCTACTTCAGGACAAGCTCAAAATGTGATATTTCCTTGAACAATTGGTGTGAAAGTTTCAACAAGAGCATCATTGATGCAGGGGACAAACCTATCATCACAATGCTTGAAGCTATAAGAGTGCAACTCATGGAAAGAATTCATAAGCAAATAGAAGAGATGGCTAAGTACATTGGTGTGATATGTCCTAATATCCAAAAGATATTAGATCTTCAAAAACAATTTCAGCATCATGGATTCCTAGCTGGAATAGGGAGGATGAATTTGAATTGAGTGGCCCATATGGTGACAATAGAGTTGTTAATATTAGACATAGATCTTGTAGTTGTAGAAGATGGGACATTAGTGGATTTTTTTGCTGTCATGCTGTGGCAGCTCTTATATACATGAGAGAAGAGCTTGAAAAATGGGTTCACACAAGTTTTAGTAAGGAAACATTCATGCAAACTTATAGCTATGTTGTGCACGTTGTAAATTCTATGGATACATGGCCTGCTAGAGAGCCATTACTCTCATTAGATGTGCCCAAGCAAGTTGGCAGAAAGAATAAACAAAGAACAAAATCAGTGAATGAAACAACATATAAAAATTTGAAGACAATAAAGAAGGAAGTTGTGCAAGAGCCCGAGGGAACAAAGTTGAAGAGACAAAATACTATAATCAGTTGTGGAAAATGTGGCGGCATAGGCCATAATAGGTATCATTGCAATAATCCATCAATAGTATCGATGGCAGCAGCACCAACAACAGTCGCATCAGCATCTTCAACCCCTTTAGCCCCATCATAATCACAACCTGAGATAGTTGAATTTTTTGCTTCAACTTTTGGTAACATCTCAAGCTTGTCAACATCTATAGGAAGGAAAAAGATGCAGGTACCCATTTGCCCTTGACTTTGTCCTAGAAGTGTTCTTATTTGCACTTTACTTCTTTTGACTAATTAATTAATTTTTTGATTCAATCATAGGTAAAGAGGAGAATGTAAGGATCTCAACTTGAAAGTGGTGGAAGACGAGCAATTTTTTTGGAGAAACGCAAGACCAACAACACAATTTCTCTTCTTGTTAGTTGGTGTGGATGGGTCTATTTTGGTCTATTAGGGAGCATTTTAAAGTATAAATATGTATAGGTCTACTTCGTTAGGAAGATTTCTTTTATGGGATATTTCTTTTTTCCATCATACTGGCCGTGTTTCGTGGTCTTCAAGGAGGACCACACATCTTGTAGTCTCGTGGTTGATGTATCTAAGTTTTATGTTCTTGATATCTATGATGCTTTTACCCTTTGCTGAATATCTATCAATTTGATAGAATTATGGAATCTGTTGATATCATTTGACTCCATTTAGCGCGCTAGAAGCACAACTTCCTTGTTGCTTGAACTTTGGCTAAACTAGGTTCCCAAACTCAAATTGAAGTAATGCCCCCCGGTTACATTTTTCCAAGTTAGAAATACCATTATGTTCTTAAAGAATAAGTTGAAGCTCATCAGTCCATGGACGTGAGTTTCTCTACCCATTAAACTTGATCTATCAATGGCCATTTAGACATCACGTCCAAACGCTTTAGACAGCATAATTTTATACCTTTTTCATTTTTTCTACATCCCTTGCATCATGTATGAAATCAAAGCCTTGCATGATAATCATTTAATTGTAGAAGATAGACTATGTCACTAGACTGGGCTGTTTCGGGGAATCTTTTGATATTAATGCTTCATCAACTTATTATATAAGACTCATTAGCATAAATAAACTTCTCTGTCCATTGAAGCCCAAGGAAATGTAGGTGTATAACTTGAGTTTCTCAGTTAACATGTTCTCATGGTGCGATAAAGAAAGAGAGAATTTCAAATTTCCATCTTTACAATATCCTTTTTTGTTTCAGATAGAGAGATCACGATACAGACTTTCTTGACATCGAAATTTGTATCTGCAGGAGCACTTCTACATCATAATTAATTTTGTACCACACTAATCCATGATTTGTCCCTAAGCTCTTGTACTTCATTGCTATTTTCTCGAACTCGATTGTAGGAAATTGTTTTGCATACTCCTCGACATCGTGGCGAAGTTTAGGACCCGATTGTAGCAATCTCTAATTGAAAGTGAGGGGAAGACTGCATTGTGGCCAGGAAGTCCTTCAACTTTGTTCTTGCTAGACAAAGTTTTTTAACATCGAATAAAGAAAGCGTGAACAAAAAAGAGGAAGCAGTAGAGAAAAAAACATTAAGCATGCTTGAATGCATGAGGTGATTTGAACCATCTATAATTGGCAAAGAAAAAAATGAATTTGGTAGGACCATTCACGACCTTGATTTTCACTACCCAACTAACGACAACATCAAAGAACTGAGCTACTTCCAAAAAGTCCTCTTCAACAAGAAAGCAACAAGATGGACAAATTCATAAGTAACCAACATAAAATCCCTGAACCTGAAAGCACAATCTAGTCCATAAGAAGCCTCTACCATCAGGAGCCATGGCAGATTCATCTCCTACAACACAGCAATATGAATAGATTCCGTCACCTTTTCAACTCTGGAACCATCAATTCCTTGTAGAGATTCAAAAGCAAAAAAGAGGTATAAATTGATTCCTATTTTTGATGGGTAAATGGTAGTACAATTAAAGTGCCTACATTACCTACAAGTAAAGGGTAGATGAACTATAATATTTGTGTAAGTTCTTCAAGGTATATCTAGCAAACTCGTAGAAAGGAGAGAATGTGGAGTTTTTGCATTACCTTTTTCTTCAAGTTCACTAAAACCGAATGATTTTTAGTCCCCCCAGAAACAAGTTCAATAAAAAAAAAGGAAACAAAGGTAAGAAAGTAATACAGAGTATTCCACAAACATTTCAATCTCGAGCACAATTCGAATCCACTTCCATAGACCCAACCAAGAGACAGAGGACATCTCCATCTCGAGTACCCACATCTTAGGCACAATTCGAATCCACTTCCACGGACCCAACCAAGAGACAAAGAACATCTCCATCTCGAGTACCCACATCTCGGGCGCAATTCGAATCCCCTTCCACAGATCCAACCATGAGACAAAGAACATCTCCATCTCGAGTACCCACATCTCGGGCACAATTTGAATCCACTTCCACGACCCAATTGAGAGAGAGAGAGAGAGAGAGAGAGAGAGAGAGAGAGAGAGAGAGAGGAGGGAGGGAGGGAGGGAGGGAGGGAAGGAAACGTACCTTTGGAACTCAGGGAGCCAGGGATCTTGCTCCATTAATAGAGAATTTGGATTCTCCAAACGAGAGTGGACAAAGAACGTAAAAGATGAAGAGTAGAAGAAGAAGAACTTAAGAGTTTGGAGGTTTTGTTTTTGGGGTTTGTTAATTTCTATCTATATTTTTTTGGGACAAAATTGCCCATATTCCAGCCATCGGAAATGTCACATGCTTGCTGACCGGTGGGTTTAGGTCCTTATTTGAGACTTGTTAGCCATTTCGGATCCTTATTTGAAACAACGATCATTTTGTGTCCTTATTTGAGAAAATAGACTTACTTTGGGTCCTTATTTGAAATTTTCCCTCCGAATAATTTCCTTTAAAATTGCAAAGATCTAGTTGCTTTCCTTTAAAAGAAAGCCAAAAAAGGAAGTGAGGAAAAGGGAAAATTCTAAATAAGGACTTGAAGTGAATATATTTTCTCAAATAATGACCCAAAGTGAACTTTGTGTTATATAAGGACTCGAAGTGGACCCATTGTTTTAAATAAGAACTTGAAGTGAATTTTGTGTCAAATAAGGACCCGAAGTGATCGAGTTAATCTTTATTGAGGACCTTAGCTCGCCGGCAAACATTTTCCGGCAATTAAAATAGGGGCAATTTTGTCAGAAATTTGTGATTGGAATAAAAAAAAGGGAAAATTCTATATTAATTAAGTTTAGTCATTCATTTAGATGTTTACGTTTTCTTCTTTCTTCTTCCCCACTACTCTTTGCCTTGCTCAACCGGCGGAGAATTTGGGTCTCCACAAACAAAGAAAGAAGCATCTGGTTTTCTTCTTGTTTTTGAATTTGTGCCTCAACCGGTAGAGAATTTGGTCTTCGACTTTGCGGAGGATGGGTACAAGGAATGGGGAGAACTTCGGTCTTTGACTTAGCGGAGGATGGGTACAAGGAATAGGGAGACCGTAGAAAACCTAGGGATTTTTTTTTTCTATTTTACGATTTGTTAATTTTCCCTATATTCTTTTGGGATAAAATTGCCCAAACTCCAGTCATCGGAAATGTCACATGTTTGATAGCTAGTGAATATTTGGCTGACCAGCAAGCTTAGGTTCTTATTTGAAATTGATTCAACCACTTCGGGTCCTAATTATGAATTTTCCCAAAATCGATTGATGGGCTTTTGTACATTATTTAAGTAATTTGCATATACAAAAAAGAAATCAAAATGCAAGATTCACCTTTATTTATTATTATTGTCCCTTTTTCCATTTGTTTTTAATATGGAGAAAGGAAAGAAATATTGACATTTATTACTTTGCATAAAGGTGGTATTTTTTTATTTATAAAAGAACAGTTTGGTATTAAAAAAAAAGGGAAATTGGTCAATTTTCAAATAGTTAGGGACTAAATGGAATATTAGATGAAAGTTCATGGACCAAATTGAGCAAATTGAAAGCTCAGTGATGAAATTGAACATTAGATGAAAGTTTAGAAATCAAATTGAGCAAATTGAAAGCTCAGTGATAAAATTGAAAATTAGATGAAAGTTCATAGACCAAATTGAGCCAATCAAAAGCTCATGGATGAAATTGAACATTAGATGAAAGTTCATGGACCATTTGTGACATTTTCCCTAAATCAAAGAACCATCTTTCAATCTTCTAAAGTAAACACAACTATCCATCTTACTTTTCGAATAGTCTTGACTAGCCATGAAAGCATCAAGCTTATACAATTGCCTAGGAGATTATTTCAGCCCATACTAACAAATAAACACGATCTTCCTTGCCAAAATAGCAAATCTCTCTAATTACCTCATGTAAATTTGCTCCTTCAACTCACCATGAAGAAACATAGTTTTCACGTCTAGTTAGTCTAACTCGAGATCTTGCACAGCAACTAAAGCAAGCAAAATACAAATAGAAGTATGTTTTACCATAGGAGAGAACACATTGTTATAGTTAATGCCCTCACTCTATGTATATCTTTTGCCACAAGTCTCGCCTTATACCCCGTTGCCTCGACATTGGGAATGCCCTCCTTCCGTTTAAAAACCTATGTACTTTCAACAATATTTTGGTTCTTTGGTACTTTGACCAACTCTCATATCTAATTTTGATGAGTGATTATTCTATCTCTACGCCCATAGCCCCTAGCCACTACGACAACTCACTCCTAACCATCATATCAAAGTAAGACAAATGCTCATCTATCTTCACCTTGTCACCTATAGTCAATGCATAAGTAATATTTGTATAACCATGACATAGTGGTGATTTAATTTTTCTTCTCTGTTTGTCTGTAGCTATAATGTGCTACAACTGTGCTGATTGGTCACTATCACAAACTTTAGGAATTACAACATTATCTGTAATCTCAACTTTTGTTACTTTAAGGTCTTCGAAATCTTCACCTGAAGCTCTACCTCACTAATGACACCATGATCTGTCTACTCTACTAGTTTTGTTACAAGACTCCTTTGTTGAAGTATTGCAGTCTTGTTTAAGATTACGTCTTTGTTGATTAAAAACCAAGTGATCTAGGATCAATGCACCATAGCCAGTAGCATTTCACTCATGTGCATAACTCAAAAATATCACTCGCATGAGCATACTTACGATATTCAAATATATGTAATCTAAAATAATCAATAGGTTTCTATCACGACCTACCCGTTGAGGGGAGATAATAGGTTTAGGGTATTGCCTAAAGGATGAACCTAAGGCCCATGATTAGGTATGGACTCTCCCAAACTCATACCTCGCTCGACATTGGGGTATTTTTAAGAATTTTGCAATAAGGAGCCGTCATTAGTCTATTGAGGTCGGTTAGAAACCAAGTGAGGCATGTGAGTGTAACTCAATTCCTACACAACTAGATAATCTAGGATCGAGGATTTGATTACACTAATTAACCAATTAGTGCCCTTTCGGTACCTAATCTTGTTCATTAAAAAAAAAAAGATTTTTGTCAAACAATTTGGGTTAATTTTATACCAATCCGCTAACATGTGAAGTGATTATGTTGGTACACAATCATTAAAATAATAGTTAGCAGCCAAGGTAAACGTTTAAATAAATTGCATTGAAGAGCAAGTATTTAACATTAAGGAAAAGATAAATGTTAATCTTAATTGGACTAAAGGGGTCAAAACAGCACAAGCATGCAAACAAGAGTAATTGTCTTTGAAGACCATTGAAACTCTAATGTAGAGCGCTAAGGGCTTACTCAATTTTTTAGCATACTTTTGAGTTAAGAAACTTCCATTTTTTAAGAAAATAGCTCGGAAAGTTTGTTTATAAAATTTTTCAAATGAAATTCTGAATTTTCTGTTATTTTTTTTTATTTTTGATTTTGAAATTTTTAATATTTATATTATTATATTCAGAAAAATGGATTCAGACTGTAAACCCAATCCGGTCCATTGGCTTGACACAAACTTGGATTAAAACTAAAATAGACAAAACAGATTACTTAAAACCCTTTTTCTTGTCCTTTTTTTGTTTTTTTTATTTTAATATTAATATTTTAATCAATTATTTTGTCTTTTCCCTATTTCGTCTTTTTTACTACATCTCTTCTCTGCGGCTTCTCTTTCCCAAAGCCAGCTTTTGTGTTTCACTTTTTCTGCAATTTTTTTTTCTTTTTTTCCCCCTCTGGGTCTTCTTCTCCCCGTGCTTTCTTCTTCACCGATGGCTTCCATGGTGCATCTTTTTTCTTCATAGTTGGCAATCCTTGGTCGCTGGTGGCTATACAACCAGCCACCAGCCCTTCACCACTCGCTTCCATCCTCACCGGCGTCAACCACCGCCGGCCACCAACTCCGGCGACTGCTAATCTACTTACCGGAACCAAGAAAAAGTTTCGCCAACTCAACAATACCCAACCATTTTGCAACAATCACGTAGAAACACCACAAGCGATAAACAAAAGGGGATCGAGTTCGGCTAACCTCGTCTATGGAATAGAACATATCACGGTCACCAGTCAAGACCAAACTTCCAGTTATCAAAGAATGATGGTCGGGCGAGGAACTCGTGAGAATAGTTCACCGGAATGGTCGTTCATTTCCTTGCTCCTCGTTATGCTCGTTGTTCCTTGTCTCCCTGCATCCGCGTGTTGCTCAAAACGATGCCGAAAAACAAGAAAAAAAACCCCCTCTCTTCACTTGCTCCTCTCTCGCTTTTCAGCATTGACGCCCATGGTCTTCTTCGGCCTTCTCTCCGTTCGCCAAATGGAGCATGCCGTATCTCCTCCCTTTCGGCGGCGGCGACTCTCGTCTTCACGGGCTTGAGCTTGAACAGCGCGAAGCAAGAAGATGACGAAGTGGTCGTCGTTCTCGCGCCCCTGACGGACTCGGTGTCCGAGAACGAGAACCCACCCGAGCTTGAGTCGGAAGAAATGGAAGTGGAGCTAAGGTATAGCGCGTCGCTGTCGTGGTTGGGCTCGTACTTGGGCTTCCTTAGTAGCTCCTGCGAAAAATGGCTCCTCTTCGCTTCCGCCGCGACATTAGCCCTGTCGCTGCCGCACTACTTCTCGACGGAGGAGGCGAACGGCGGGCCCTGCTTCTTGGACAACGCCTCCTCGCAGGACCAAAAAAAACATAGCTGAGAACCCCCCACTGTAGAAAATTATTCTCATAAACAATTAATCAATTAAGAACAAACGGATCCATATATCATTGTAAAACATCGAGATCAATAAATACAACGGAATTAAAGCGTACTTGTTTGAGCCATTGCTTCACTTGAAGAAAAAGTATATCACTCTGATAATCAGGGATCTATTTTGGAATGCCAAATCTTCCTCTCTATAACCTATTTCGATATAACAGCTTTCAATGGGATTAAAACAATTGATAGGCATAACCTACCCTTTTATAAGCTAGAGAGGAGACCTAGCAAACCCTAATCAACAGCGTGTCAAATGGGCCCTTCCCATTACGGGCTTCAGTCAAACACAATTGCCTACACTTTGCTGCTCAACTAGGCCCGTTATCAATAGATGCCAATATCCAATTCAATCAAATCACTTTAGGGTTCAACAAATATTGGAATATCCATTAACCCGATTATTTAAAATAGAAAATCAATTAATTAATGTAAACCCATATTATAGGAAATTTCTAACATTCTCTCACTTGGGTTACATTAATTAACTTATTTTATTTTGAAAAGGATTTTATATTTGAAAACGACACTATCAGGTTAATAACTGAAAATTTTGTTTTATGTGGCCACAACTTTTAAAAAATAATATTCCAATAATGGCATCTCAATACCAATCCAATCCTATATAACCTCAGTATAGGACTATGGAGATTAATGTGTTAAGAAAATATCATTACACAAGACATTCCATAATCACATATAATAAACATTATATTTTCATGGATCATAGGCCTAGTAGTGTAGTAAGAAATAGTGCCATCATGTGATTAAAATATACACTATTTCTTATCGGTCCTCAATGCAATTTCTCAATGACATGAAACTGCATTAGCGCAATTTCTAAACAACATGAAATTGCTTCAGTGCGATTTCTAAACAACATGAAATTGCACAATTATGTCACAATCCAACATGAGATCTCATAATTAGTGACATCCAGTTATCTTTAAACTAAAATTTGTTTAAAGATATTGTTTTATACTTCCATTTCTCAGTCAATAAGAGAAATGATAACAACAAAATCAATAACAACAATCATTGAAAATAAATGCTTTAATATACATCATAAAAGCATTATCAGTCTGCATATAACTATAATATCTAGAAATAGAATTTGTATAACTCCCACTAACAAAAGAAATCAAAAGAATCTAAAACACCCATATTCTTTACATGTTCTTTAAACAAAATGGGTCGTAAGTCTTTTGTTAGAAAATCGCCAACATGGACTCAGTTCTTATATTTTCAATTACAATGTCTCCATTTTTGACCAAGTCCTTAATAATATAATATTTGATCCAATTAACATTTCAACCATGGCATTGTTGTTATTTATAGCAAAAGTAACTGTTTGTCACACATAATGCAATAAGATCAATTATGGGCAATAAGTATTTCAACAAAAAATAATTAGTACATTATAAACTCCCATTTGGATAGAGTGTGTAATGCACAATTATTTTTCATAGCATAAAGTTTATAAAGCAACAATAAGGAGAATTATATATAATTGTCAAAAATACATCCCCTTTAGGCAGACAAATCATTTAAATTATACATCTCCATGATATCAATATATATAGACGATAAAAGAGAATTACATATAATCTTCAAGGTTCAATCTCCTTTGGGTAGACAAATGCTTTAAATTATATATATATCCATTATCTCAATAGAGGGGAATTACACATAACTCTAAAAAATTTATCCCCTTTAGGCAGATAAACCTTTTGAGTCACACATCCCCATCATTCATCTCTAATATATCAATATAGAGGAGAATTACATATAACTTTCAAAAATTTATCCTCTTTGGGCAGATAAATCTTTTTTAGTCATACATTCCCATCTTTTAATTTTAATATATAAATATAGAGGGGAATTATATATAACTTTAAAAAATTTATCCCTTTCAAAAATTTATCCCCTTTGGGCAGATAAATATTTTTGAGTCATACATCCCCATCTTTTAATTTTAGAATTTATCTTCATGCAATTTTCAAATTAATATACACAATAATCCCCTTTGGGCAGGTAATTGTATATACTAATTTTTATCAATAGGAAACTCCAAAAAATATATGCCCAAAATTCATCTAACAATATGAAGCACTTTACGACATGTGCTTCCCAAGATCATATTGCATTTATCAAGCAACAATTTTTGCCATAATTTTTTTAAATTATTATTTTAATATTTCGAACTCATGGTAAAACAAGAATGGATACAAATGGTTACAAGAATTAAAGGAGCCAAAAATCTCGTAGCTATCATTAATCATTACATCAAAAAATCATGAGGATAATCTTTATCTCACACTTCCTCACTGTCAACCCTTGGTTGGCATATTTAAATTTGGGAAATTTCGTGGTCATGCAATAACTCAATCTCCACCTATTTGACACAATTATATCATCTGAATTTAAAAGTATCCTTTATGCATGTTAGCATGAAACCCACAAGAGATCAAGCAAAATCTCTATAAAAAGAACTTCTAAACCTCAATCATGTTAAGCCAGTCCACTCCAATGATTCGTGGTAAAACCACACAAGAAGACATGAAAAGTCCGTTTGGTTTGCCAGAATTTTCAATAATATTGATTAATTCGTATTTTGATGCTATAGTCTTCCGTTAGTCACCGGTCCAAAGATTACAATAAAAAAAAAAAAAGCTACAATTGGATAGATTTAAAACACAATTCTCATGTAAAAAAAAAAAAATCATTCATGTGCTTCTCATCATGCACCATCTACGTTTTTCCCCTTTTGAACCTAGGGTTTCCACAAAGCACTACACAGTAGACTATGGACTTTTCTTCCACTACTGAAACCTTCAGCTTTTACATCTCTCTAGCATAATCCTAATTTTTTTTTTATAAATAACATCCTCTTGTTTGTATCTATATACATTTGGATCTCGATTCACAAATCTCTTGGTTTCATTGTATCGCCTTCAATGGAATTTTAAACCTTAGTCAATAAAACACCAATGCATCACAGGAGCCGTGCGAGCAATTTGCAAAAAGATTAGAATTTGCAAGTTTGGAATTTGCTGGTCATGCCACATTACTCAGCAAATCAACTATAAACCCAACAAATCCAAATAGATAACTTAGCATAAAACCATTTGTACAAACAAAAATCACAATTTGATCTTTTGCTCACCCCACAATCAACATATTTATGGCGAAATCACAATGAAGCCTTAAAGCAGCGGTTTCATTTAGAATCTAGCAACAAGATGCACGCACTGCACATGAAAAGCAAAAACCAACTATTTTCATCTTTAAATTTTGATATCCCGACAACTTGAGAAATCTTAACCATTGGTTCTCTTTTACAAACTAAATGGAGCACCATAGCCCCAAAGCTTCAGCAACTCACTAACTACTTAATATAGAAATAACCCAAATCAATGAAAAATAGGGCACAAATCTTGACTTTATAACAAAGCACCCCATAAGGGTCACCCCTTGCGTACGTGGATCAATTGATGCGTAATCTCGGTCCACCGAGTAAAACGGCAAAGCGGCAATCAAGGAAAAGGAAAGAGGTGCAAGAACCTAATGCGAACGCACAGAAACCCCATACGCACAATCGCACCAAAGCATGAGGCGGGAGGAAGAAAAGGCAGAAACCCTAACCGCTCGTCCAGAGCAGAACAAACAATCAACTACAATAATCTCTAAACCAACCGTTGCTACCGTCGAATAAAAATCAAAGGTAACACTAGAGTCTAACTTAAAATTCTAGAACTTTTTCTATATATATACGAGACAATCACTCCAATTGCACCATACACAGCAACCCAAAACCCAAAAATCTCGAGTAGCCAGTTAAAAATAAATAAAAAATTCTCTCTTCCGAACAAAACGATCACTGCACAAGCTGCATCTGAAGAATTCTACCACAAGATTTCGGATCTCTAAAAAAAAAAAAAAAAAAAAAAGGGTGATCAAACATAGGCACAAACGAGGATATGAAAACACACATCAATCAGTACACTAGCCGCCAAATTCCAACATATGTGAATCATTAAACGTGAACCTACACGAGAAACTGAAGATGTTCAAGCCACTTAGCCCTCAAACCCGAATTGTTCACGCGCCCTCCAGTCAAAGCAAAAGCTACTGCACAATGAGGCTCAATCCCATGAATCTAGCCCAAATCACACCAACATCATCTATGTTTCGTAGATCTAGTCTAGCATTAGTAGAAGAATCTAAAAGCACCAAACAAAATAGATGTGGACACCTGACAATAAGATAAAAGTGCGGATGCCATGGAATATTAGGATTCAAAACCTTTTAAGTCTCCTTCAAAGAGCATTGGCCAAAGAGAGTGTAAAGGTAAAAGACTTTCGCACATCAACTGCGATTTCTAGTGACTGCCACCGCACACATATCGCATAATGCCTTGGCACCCTAAGATCTTACATGCATAGTCAGTATGCCATACTCCCCAATCTCTACATTACAGCACACAATATTTGAAGAAGGACAGGTTGGAATTGCTTCCAAGTGGGCGCATCCATACACCCTAGACAAATCTAACAACTATCTCGTATTTCCCTCCTTTCAAGCAGTTTAGGATGCTCAAATTGTTCCATTTAGTTTCAAATGCTCATTATATTCAAGACAGCCAAACGGTCTTTCAAGATTTAATTTGATAGCAATTCTTCCGACTACGATCCAAGTGCCTCACAGAGGAAAGTTTTCTTGTGTATGGCAGCTTTCTATCAAAGACAGCAGCAACACTTTCTCGTCTTGGAAACACCAATATCACTGCCGTTCCCCGATCCTCCCGAAATTTGACGTCTTTCTAACTCTAACATTCCACATCTTGGAGAACCATTCATCAATATTATTATGCTGGAATACCCATAAGGTTTCCAGCTCAATCATTTAACCCGTCCCCCTTAAAAACTCGATTGGTTCATTCTCATCCAAGAAATTGTCCACGCGATCGATATTTCCAATGCTAAAATGGACATTGGTAAACTTTCTATGATTTACGAGCAAAAGAAAGCATGATAATGGAGAACCCAGCTAATTAAAGCTCAAGAAACTGCGATAAGAAAGTGATGCCGCATTGCATAGAAAGACAAAACGAGTGCTTACGAACAGCTTCACTTTCAAGAGTAAAATCAGCCGCAAAGCTTACGAATTGCTACTATAAATATCCAGCCAATTATTCAATTATGCGCTTGCGTATCGATGCCCCGCACAATCACACAATCACGTAGGAGAGTCGATTGCCAATACCGAAGACGGACTCAAAGCAAAACTATCATCGCTTTTCCAAAAGAGAAAATCCATCCTAAACACCCACAAAAAAAAATAAAAACGAAAACTTGAAATCAAGCGCAGCAAGCACAAATCGCCAAATTCCTCCTCGATCTCGCTCTTTGTCAGATCCTTTTTTTTTTTTTTTTGGGGTTGATAGGATATCGAGGGCTTTTCTTAGGGCCGTGATTAATCATGGGGTTTTTCAGGGGAATTATCTAGAAACCTAAGCTGACCACGGTTCCCATCTCGATGGGCACAATCTGGCCAGAGGGACGACGGGGAAACAATCCACTGCGAACTATAGAATACACACGTGAGAGCAAGCGAAAGAAAACACAAACTAGCATTCAAATCGTCATCTTGCTCAATGAAAACGGTCAGCCCAACGCACGCAACCCTAATTCGCTCCGACGGATCGTGGAAGATAGCAAGCACGCAGAGAGAGATATCACATGAACAACTAATTCGACCATATTCAAGTTCAAGAAATTCAGATCTGACACTTCCATGACTACAATCTAGATTTCCACAAATTTAAGCCCAAAAAAAACTTACCTTAATGCAACAATTTACCACAAACATCAATCAATTGCAAGTAATTTGAAAATTCTAGAACTTTTTAATGCATAAACCCTAGAATTTCAAATTTAAAATTCTCTCTCAATTCTTAACGACATTATGCAAATTATATACAGTTGGAAAGATCTTGACATGTAGAACAAAAGCCCTAATATTTCGGGATTAATCGAGCAAAAAAATCGACACAAAAAAGTAATGCTCATATTCGGCTCAAAGAGGAAGATTTCGAATTTGTCATGAAAAAGAAATTTTTTTGGGTTCTACAATCATATATGACAAGCTCTGATACCACATGTAGAAAATTATTCTTATGAACAATTAATCAATTAAGAACAAACGGATCCATTTATCATTGTAAAACACCGAGATCAATAAATACAGCGGAATCAAAGCGTACCTATTTGAGCCATTGCTTCACTTGAAGAAAAGTAGATCACTCTGATAATCAAGGATCTATTGGAATGCCAAATCTTCCTCTCTATGACCTATTCCGATATAGTAGCTTTCAATGTGATTAAAGTAATTGATAGGCACAACCTACCATTTTATAGGCTAAAGAGGGGACCTAGCAAACCCTAATCAATAGCGTGTCAACTGGGCCCTTCCCATTACGAGCTTCAGTCAAACACAATTGCCTACACTTTGCTGCTCAACTAGGCCCGTTATCAATAGATGCCAATACCCAATTCAATCAGATCACTTTAGGGTTCAATAAATATTGGAATATCCATTAACCCGATTATTTAAAATAGAAAATCAATTAATTAATGTAAGCCCATATTATAGGAAATTTCTAACACCCGCTTCACTTGCTCCTCTCTCGCTTTTAAGCATCGACAAGCATGGCCTTCGCCAAGCCAGCCAGTTTGCTTCTTTGCCGGTCCCCCCACCACCAACTCGTGCGAAGCTCATGCTTGTCCCTTCAACCTCTGTCCTTCCTCTTGCTCGTGTACGTTCGCCTCCTTTCTGCAGAATGCGTGAAGGACAAAGAGAGGGGGAAAAGAAGGCTGGGCTCATGTTGGGCAAAATAAAAGAAAAGTGGGTCGGTCCAGGCGAAAAGAAAGAAAAGGGAAAGAGAGAGGCTGGGCTGATCTGCCCCCGGCCTAGTCTCATATTTCCCATTTTCCTTTCTTTTTCTTTTCTCTTTTTTTTTTGTAATTAATTTCTTTTGATAATTTTTAATCATTTTTCTTTTTTATGACAATTTTTTTTTTTTTGGAAAAAATTAAGAAAAGACCATTCAATATGTGGTGCAATAATGAAAACACAATAGCTTTTAATGAATTCTTTTTTTTTTTTTTTACTTTTCTTTCTTTTTTTTTCTTTTTTTCTTGGCTAGGGTTTGAAAATTAATCCCTAATTTTTTACGTGATTAAGTCTTAAATAAAAATATAAAATTTAAGTGCCAACGGTTTTCCTGATCATACTTTCTCAAGAGTCTTAAACTTGATAGTAGATGATGGAGATCGGAGTAACCAAGTAACATACTATGTTCATTAATTTGCCCGAAAATCCTTTGCCTAGTCCTTCATGCAAAAGCATGCATCAAGCTCGCTCAAGTAAAGTTTTTTTATTGTGTAATGCCACGCCATTCTAATATGGTGTCCCAAGTACTAGGCGATGTCTCATAACTCCTTTGTTTTTATAAAATTTAGTAAAATCTATATCACAGAACTCCATGTCATTATTAGTTCTCAGGCACTTGATTTGTTTATATAACTACTTCTCAATTAATGCTTTAAATTTCTTGAACCGATTAAACACATCATGTTTGTGCTTTAGAAAGTATAACCATTCATTCGTTGAATAATTGTCGATAAATTTTAGCATATACCAGGCACCTCCTTTTAAAGGAACCTAGACGTTTGAATGAATGTATTTAACTAGTCACTTGGTCGAATGAACAATTGAAGTAAACTTTATTTAGTGTTACTTCCTAAAGATGCAATGTTCACCCTTCAACAACCCTTTTTTACTTAGTTTCTTCATACCTACTTCACTCATGTGCCATAAATGCATATGCCAGAACTGAGTTAAGTCAGAGATTAACTCACCTAGTGAAACTGCAATAATTCCAGTCATGGTCTTTCCTTGTAACTAATAAAGAGTATTCACATTCTTCCCTTTCATCACTATCATGGCACGTCAAGAGATGTTCAGTACTCTACCTTCAGTGGTGTACTTGTCATTAAGTGTCCCTAGAGAAATAAGGTTTTTCTTAAGCTAGAGTATATGCCTCACGTCTATCAATGTGCATATGACTCCATTGTGCATCTGAATACCAATTGTCCTCATCTCCATAGCCTTGCAAACTATGTTATTCCCCAAAAGAACTTTACCACCATTTGTAGCTTGGTAATTAGTAAGACAATTCTTATGAGGCATCATATGATAAGAATACTCCAAATCTAGCACCAATTCAACGTAAATTCACGGCACAATATCTTTCAAGCGTTCAAGCCCTCTACATATACCCAGGATAGAATTCAACGCGTTTGTCTTTTTTCTTGCATATAGCGGCTTCTTCTTGATTGTGTTCTTGGCTTGTGCGGCTCTTGTTCTTGTGTGGCACTCTGAACATTCGATGCTTGTTTTCTTGTGAAGAAACCCACATCTTTTAATATATTGTGCCCAGAGTCAACAATTTTGACCTTGCCCGCCATGTGCAACTTCAACAAGGATTCGGCAACATATATGGGTGCGTTTGGTTCAATTTTGCAAAGGGTTTTAAGTGTAATGCAAATGCTGAAATCAAAGCTAATTGGGAAAATGCAATTTGCATTTGGGAAAAATTCTTTGCAAATAAATTTTGAGTTCAAGTTGTGCTTGGTAAAAAAAGTTTTGCAATGAGCTTTGGGTATATTTTTTTTTATATTTTTATTAAAAAATGACCTGAGCCCTTTGTTGGTCCGATGAAGGGCTATGGCCGCTAACGAGCAAGATTTGGCACCGGCGACCTTCGGTGAGTCACTGGACCCAAGTAGCGTGCACCCACATGACTGTCTCCTAAGTCTCGCGACCTTAGGCGGTGGTTGTCTGGATCACACGACCCTTGACAGAGGCCGGTCGAGGTTGGGCAACTTCAACCAACGACCATCAATGCCAGATCTAACTCGTCAGCGACTGTAGCTCTTCGCTGGACCTGCGAAGGGTTTGAGTCATTTTTTAATTAAAAAAGTATATTGAGGGACAAAATCAAAAAGTTGAAGAATTAGTAAGGATAGTTTTGGAAGAAAAAACTAATTTTAGTATTTTGCCAAATGCTAATAGGTACTAGCTTTGGGCTTTCAGTTTTGCCAATGCTAGCATTCGGCTGAAAGCTCCTTTAGAAAACTTACCATACACTCCAGTATTTCCCTAAGAGACTTTGGAGTCCGAAAGTTCATTGGGAAAACTATACCAAATGCACCTTATATTGTAGAGTCCTCACCTTTCATGCCACTTTTATAAAGAGACCAAGTATGGCTTCTGGAGAAATAAAAGCAAAACAAACCCTTACTTTGTTTCTTTCTCAAATAATTACCTTTTGGCCCCCAAAAGAAAAATATAATAAAAAAAGATAGTGCGCCCATCTTTTGTCCTTTAGTGTAAAACTTTTGGTTCAAACTTGAAGTCTTATATGCAAGAATGCACTCTTGGACTATTATCGAAAACCAACGCCCATGAATAAGAAACCAAAATCTAATTTGGATTGGGAATAACAGATTTTGAACAAATCAAAATCTTCCAACTGATCAAATCCATAAAGACTCAAACTTGAGACATTAATTTAACAACATGCATGTGCAAGATTAAAAAAACATATACTTAAATAAAGAGCTAGCGAGAATTCTTTAAAAAAAAAAAAAAAAAAGGAAAAGAAGTAGGCGTTATTTGATGAGAGGAGGGAATTGGTGTTGGAATATAACTACCATAAAAAATAATAATAATAATAATCAGGATCACCTACTTATTTGTCAACTTAAGTGAGGTAATTTTGGAAATAGTAAAAAGTAAGACGACATGGTGTTTTGGTTTCGTAGTATACTAGCTTTCATGCACGCGCTACTCACTTTCCTGATTAATTTTCATTCCATGTGAAAAATTATAACCTAACAATTAATGAAACTCACAACTTTATTAGCACGGAGAAATAATAAAAAAAAAAAAACTCGTCATTATATTGATCTACATAGAGAACATCGAATGAATATTATGCTATCCTTTCAATAACTGGAAAAAAAAATCATTTTTCAGCCAAAATTTTTTTATTAAATTCAAAAGTTAAAAAAAAATAATAAAAGAGCATTATAAGTTTGGGCAAGAATGAGGTTGATTATTGCATTAAAAGGACAATTAAGTTATTTTAGCAAGTGCACTTTCTTAACAGAATGCAAATAGTCAATTTCTTTGTTTTACCTTTTTGTCATCTTTTTAGGTCAATTTTACCTTTTTTCCTCTTTGTTTATTTATTTATTATTACTTCCGACAACGCCACCTTAGCAGCTCACCACCAACACCGCAGCCCTCTCAGCCAGAGCTTGCCACCAGCCCCATCAAAGCATGACATTCTTCTAGCTGGTGCGAATTAGCGTTGCTGAGTCAACGCCGCACCGCTTGAAGGAGAGGGAATGGCTTTTTACACGCCAGTAGCTGCTCCTTCCTTCCGCTACATTCCTTCATGCGACACCGCACCAGGCCACTCGGCCCCTTCAATGAGTGACACACCGTCCCCAGCTGCACATTTCCTGGCAGCCAAAGTCAACGACGACGACCACGAGTGGGACGGACGACCGCGATATAAATGAAACAACACCACCCGTCCCTCTTCAGTTCACCGAAATTTGCTCTCTGCTCTTCACCATCTCTCATCGTCTCTCTGTAATTCTCTTCTGTTTTACGTGCGTGACGCACTGCATGCAGCGCCGCAACTTCCCCGGCAACCCGAGTGCTGCTTGCCGTCTTGCCTCAGCCGGACCTCAAACCACTTAAGGCTAGTCACGACCTCAGACTTCCGAGACCCTTCGAGCCGCGTCGTGACTTGCTTTGGACTAGAGGGAAATAAACTGCTCCGCATATGCTACATAGGTTGATGATTGTGCATCGAGGTCGAATTCCTAGAATTATTGTTGCCTTGGTTGATTTCATGCTTACTTTGTGTTCATCGACAGTTTCAGAAAAGGTGCATTGCAAGCACTGTTGAAATTTAGCTCATTGAGTCTAAGGATGTGTTGTTGGAATGTTGGATGTTGAAATGTGTGCTAATTTGAGCTTAAATCCATCCTTTTGAACTAGTGCTACCAACTAAATGTATGTATCATTTCTCTGGCTTATAAAGTATAGTTGATGGTACACACTAAACTGTTCTTGTACATTAACTTAGTGGATGTCATGTTTAAATTGAATTATTAAATAGCTGCACCATCAGATGAGTGTGTGATTTGGGAATGCCATTGGTCTTTGGGGGTGACGATGCTCTAGTTGTAGTAGGGATTTCTAGAGGGGTAAGTGTGTTCCTCTGGATGCATAGGGGGTGTAACATGATTTTCCGAGATGTCCTCGCGATGCTAAATGAGTGTGAGATGCCTAGGGGTAAAGGAGTTCCCTGGAAGATTGACAATTAATTCATAGTAAATATGATCATTGGCATTTTCAAATTTCATTCGAGCTTTACTAGTTTCAAAGAAAATATTTTTCACTTGTTATCCTAATTTTGACAAAGGTTTTTAGGCAAGTTGATTTTAAAACAATCTTCTATATTGTATGTCTAAACTTCCTGTTTGTTGTCATCTACACCCGGATCGGTGGGCATCTAGTGGGACCACTCCCACTCCCAGACGGTGATGACGATGGAGATAGCTGGGTTGAGTAGGACGAGGCTAAAGGACGAGGATAACACTTTTGGAAAGACCAGACAGTGGGGTTTTGGGACATGTAGGCAACCTTGTAGATAGATGGTATCGTGGTTGGAGTGATACAGTTAGTGAAATTTGGTACAGTCCGAAGTACAGCATTTTTGGTTAATCCCCAATGTACTTGACTTAGGTCCCGAAAAGTATATAAATAAGAAGGAAATGAAGTTGCCTGGTTTTATCTTCCTGCGTGCATTCTTTGAATTTTGTATGTCCTGGATTACTATTGGTCTAAATATGCTTCCGCTTGCTTAAAAATTGGAAAGAATTGGAAAACCACATTAGCCGTAATGTACCGGGGGTGTCACATATAGATATCCAAATTCTAATCTAAAAGGAAAACAATCATCGACTAATTCACTATTTTTTAACAACTAAAACCAAACATTTATTTAAAAAAGGATAGAAGCATTTATTATGTATTTAGACTAGTTCTCATGTGTGCATGCAACTTCATTTTAAATGGTATGGTAAATTTTAATTGTAATTCATTTAGTAAAGATCATTTAGGATTAAGATGAGAACCATCATACACATAAAAATATAGGTTGAAAGTGTACATTATGATGATGGCATTCCTAAATCAGTCTGAATCATATTGCCAATTAAGAAAAATGAGACCTAAGGTAGTTATACATGCGTGAAATAAAAAAAAAAAAAAAGGTAGAAGGTTACTCAATGAATGATATTGCTCATAGCAAAAATAATTTTAAAAAGCAAAAAGTGTAGTCAATAGTGCTTTTGGCTTAAAAACTTTAACTTCGCATGACATCTAATGTAACCTTATCATCAACTCAATCCTCATGTTCACGTAGTGGAGAAGATAAGGTCAAGTTCATTTAAAATATTTACATGCATTATAGGCCATATATGTACTAAATTTCCAGAAGGATCTATAGAATTGGCGACAATAGACATTATATTTTTGTACATAGCGATGGATATGGATATAAATATAAGATTTCACGAGTTAGATATAGCAAATAGCTGTGGTTGTAAATGAAATAATTGGATAATTGTTACTAATCTACCTGAGTTATCAAACTTGAATTCAAATCTTCCTCGTATCATCTTCATTCAAAATGCGTGATTGATTCCAATATATGAACATTGTTGCTGCTGGCAAAATGTGAGGTTACTACCATGTGTGCATTAAAATGTTGTTATAGCAAGCCATCAATAAGTCTCAATTCCTGGAGAGAAAATTTATAACATCAAAGGAATTTACAAATTTAATATCTTCCTTTTGTTGTGTACGGGTATCGAATTTTTGCCCATTGCCAAAAAGAGATATTAGCAGTAAGTAATCCTATGTGGTAATTTTCATCAAATAAGCATAACGGTACTGCTTGTTCTTAGGGAAAATTATCAAAAAAGTTATAACATATTACACTTTTGTCAATTTGATCTAACCATTTTAATTATACTAATTGAATTCTTAATTTTTTATGCTTTGTCAATTAAATTCATCCAGTCAATTTTGGATGAAAATCGATGATATGGACACCGACCTTTTTTTTTCATTTTTTTTTTTTTTTTTCTTATGTTTTCCTTCTTTTCCAACGAGGGTTGTGGAGAATTCTTAATAATATTTTAATTTTTTTCAAAATTTTTATGTTATTGTGCCCAACCACCCTAGCCACCACAATAAAAAAAAATTAAAAAAGGAAAAGAGAAGAAAAGAAAAGGTCTAGTGCCTATATTAGTGATTTCTGGCCAAAATTGACCGAATAAACTCAAGTAAAAACTTGAAAAGATTGAAGACTCAATTAATAAATTGAAAAATTTATAACTGAATTAATAAATTTTAATAGTTTGAAGACTTTTTGATGATTTTTTCCATCCTTATAATTTTTTGATAGATCGGATTAGGAGGGGAAAAAGAAACACATTTTTTTTTTTTTGTAATATTCATTAACATATCAACATCCTTCAAGTTTTTTTAAAAATGGGAGATTTTGGAAAGTTAGTACTTTTAATAAACTCATTTTCTTCTTTGCTACAAATACCGTTATATTACTTTGAGTTTTTGGAAAGATAGACTACTTAGATATAAGTCCCATTAAAACCCCATAGACAAGTGATATAATATATTTGAATATACACTCTCATATGTAGATTGTATTGAGAATCACATGCAAACTGTACCAAGAGTCACGTGAATTGACAAACTAGAAATGCAGACAGAGTGACTAGTAAATTAAATAAATTTTGAGTGAAATTGAATTGACAAACTAGGAATGTACTCAGAGTGACTAGTGAATTGACAAGTTAGGAACTGCAAAATTCTAAATGAAATATGGGGCAAAGGAAAAGAAGAACTGGAAAAGAAAGAGAAAGAAAAGAAAAAGGGGAGGAGCTGCAGGGGATGTGGCGTGACGGAGGAGAGAAAAGGAAGAGAGATAAGAAAGGAGGGTGAATGGGACTTGGCAGAAGAGGGGGAAAGGAAACGTACGGGAGAAAAGGATGCCACATTTTTTTATTGGAATTGTACGAATGATCTGAATGGGAGATCGCTGTGATTTGAACAAGGAATCTTATCGCATCGGACCAAGCTCTCCAGTCTTGACCATTCAGCTGACCCCTTGATTCTTCAAGACACCTGCTCTCATTCCCAGGAGAACAGCCCAAAAAAAAAAAAAAAAAAATCTACCATTTGCCCCACCTCAACGCTAATAATATCCAAAGTCATCTTCACAATCACCACAAAGCTCAGCCTTGTTTTCTTTCATATTTGCAACGAGGCGAAAGATACATGTGTTTGTATGCGACTAAAAGATATAAGTTAGCTCTCTAAACCTCGTCGAACAAGCATGTCCTCATCGTCGACCTCCATCATCAACCCAAGCCTTAGTGAGGAGCAATGGGTGAAGCACATCCGAGACGCCCTCAATCACGGGATCGATATTGAGACCCCGGTTTCCGTCCACTGCGTGCCTAAATTTATCAGCTCCGCAAAGCCGGAGGCCTACGTCCCGCACCATGTTGCGCTGGGACCATACCATCACCTCCGGCCACAGCTCTACCAGACGGAGCACCCCAAGCTGGCTGCAGCCCGGCGGGCGCAGGCAGCGCTGAAGCTCCCGGCATTCGATCGGACGGCTGGTTTGCTCCAAGCGGAGGAGGCGAAGATTCGCGCAAGCTACCAGCTGCACCTGGAAGTCGGCACGGACACTCTGAAATGGATCATGACCATCGACAGCTTGTTCTTGCTCGACCTACTGTACAGATACAAGTCACCCAACATCGGAATCAAGGAAGACTCAATTTGGGATGATGACCCAGACTCCACCGTCAAAGACGTGATGATGGTGGAGAATCAAATTCCGACCTTTGTGCTGAGGAAAATAATGTTGCAGACCGAGAATTCGATGAACGAAGTGAGAGAAAATGAAGAAGATGAGTCCATAGATAGGAAGCTTGGGGAGATGTTGACGAGGTTCTGCAAAGGGATATCACCTCTCGAGCTGGGAAAGTGCTCGCCGTCTGAAGCCATTCAGCGTAAGCATTTGCTCGATCTCCTTTACAATCTCATCTTGGGAACAACAGGCCCAGAAGCAGCACAGACGAAGAAGAATGAGCTTAGAAGTTAGTTCTCATTCCCCATGCCTTGCGTTAGATGATATGGCCTCTTTCCTCATTCTTTTGTTGTATCCAAACATTAGAAAAGTGAATAAAAGTACCTTTTTATCAACAGGTGCAAGGTTTTGCCGTCTGATAGACATGTTATCGACGCAAGCATCAAAAGTCACTAAGGCATGGAACAAGTTATCGAAATGCTCTTTCATGAAGAAGCTGAAAGTGCTGATCAAGCTCTTCTTCAAGATGGTATCGATACTAGCATCAATAGTCACTGCAGCATGGAAGGAGTTATCGAAATTCTCTTTCATGAAGGAGCTGAAAGAGCGAATCGAGCTCATCTTCAAGATAATTCAAGTGGCAATGCAATTGATTCCCAGATGCTCCGAGTACCTTTCAAATGACCCTTTTCAAGAAATCGTTATGATCCCCACAGCGTCAAAGCTCCGCAGCATCGGGATCAAAATAAGCTTGGCCACAGGAGGTATCAAAACCATTGCGTTCGATAAGAAAACCGCTACCTTGAAGCTCCCTCAAATCGATCTGGATGCTACCACCGAAGTCCTGCTGCGAAACCTCGTGGCCTACGAAATGATATCGCAGAGGGGCTCCTTAATTCTGACACGATACACTGAGTTAATGTACGGCATTATCGACACCTCCGAGGATTTGAAGTTGCTGAGGGAAGCGTCCATTGTCTTGAACCGCCTGAACAGCGACAACAAGGTCTGGAGCTCTTCAATGGAGTGATCAAATCCATAGGTTCCAAAAGCACTGCGTCGGAGCTGGACGAGACGATTCGAGACGTCAACGAGTACTACAACAGCACTCGAAAGGTCAAGGCTTATAATCTCATGAGGAAGTACGTCTACTCTTCTTGGAAGTTTCTCACTGTGGTCGCCACCGTCGTGCTCATTTGCTCATGGCTCTGCAGACATTTTGCTCTGTATTGAGTTGTCCTCATTCAACAAAGCATGAGCATTTGTATTGTTGATTGTGATATCCTGAAATTTGGCCATATTTCGAAAATATATGAAATATTATTTCATCGATGCACTTATTGTTATTTTATTTTGAATTGATCACTCATGAATTAACTAATTTATTGGGTGATACTGTATAGGGTTAAAATGTGAAAAAACTAGAAAATTCAATTAAGGATAAATTGTTTGACCATAAAGATTGACAAGGGTCAATACTACGTTGTTATAAATCAATTAACGAACGAATATAAATCGATTCAACGGAAGTACGTAGTCGGTTTGCAGGTGATTATGCATGATTACGATATTCCTGCAATGAACCGATTTTGTGTTGATATTATATTTATGGTACGTAATTAAACTCTTGCGATTACATGACACTGAAAGTCGTCCATGATTTGAAGAGGTACAAATGTGGATCGAGAATTATCAACCACGAGTCAATCGCGCGAAAACCCCTAAAAGCCACCCATTAATTTATGTCGTACCCAAGGTTGTGTTTGATCGATTTTTAAAAATGAAATTTAATTCGATTTCTCAAATCGAACTTTCGAGGGTTTCGAGGATAAATTATTGGATGTTGCATCATCATTTGTAAAATTCATGATAAGTTTGAAATTTTCAGAAAAATGAATTATCAGACGGAAAATTGGAAGTCGAAAAGGAAAAATCGAACCCAATGGCAAGGTTGAAATTTTTGGACCAAAAAGGCTTGTATTCAAGAAATTGGAAATAAAATGAAATTGACAAATTGGAAATAAAAAATAATTGAGGGGACAAATTGTTAGGTTAAGAGGAAATTGTGGAGAGTGAGTGAAGGGGAAATCATGAAGATTTTAGAGAAAATTCTTCTTATTTTCTCTCTCTCACTTCCCCCCACTTCCTGTCCCCCTTGCTCAGCCGAACTCATCCCCCCACACTTTCTCCATTTGTTTTTATTTTTTTTTCAACTTCTCATTCTTGTTTTTCTTCCCTCATTTGCCGCAAGTCACGCCATTCCTCACCACCATGTGTTGCCGCCATTGTCCACCGCTTGACCACCCCACCGCCATCACCGAACCACCACCACCACCATGAGCCATCATCCTTGCCACGGCCCGCTCCATGTCGCTAGCCACCATTGCTGGTTCTCCACTGCCCAAGCCAAGCTTGGCCGTGGGTTTTAAGGAGCCACCACCACCGTCGAGTTTTTGTTCAAGTCACGAGCATCATGTTTTTGTCGCCGTTGCACCACCATCACCGTGAGCTCATCTTCATTGGAAGAATTAGGGTGTTAATTACATTTGGGGGTGATTAGTTTAATATTAATGACGTTTAATATTAGCTAATATTGGTTTAAACTTAATTGCGATTAAATATGGTTTAGATTAAATTGAAGTGTGATTAATTTAAATAATTACAATTATATTAATTAATCGTGGTTAGATTAATTAATTGAGTTTAGTTTAATTAATTGTGATTTATTTAACGAATCATTTATTTAATCGTTATTTATTTAATTAATCATAATTATTTTATTTAACAATGATTAATTTTAATTAAGTATAGTTAAGTTAATTAATTGGGATTAGCCTAATTAATCACAATTAGCTTAATTAATCGTGATTAGTGTAATTAATGACATATTAGCCGTTAAGTAAAATTTTATGCCCTTTTTTTTTGGATGAAATTGTGCTTAATTTTGATCATTTGAGCATTATGATGCTATGTTATTGATTGTCCAATTATAGATTTTATTTATTACATAAAAAAAAAAAAGGTTTAAGGATAAGAAAATAGAAAATTTTTGATGTGTCAGGTTTGGACGCCGAATTGTATGTGCTTAATAAAATAATAGGGTTTAAAAAAAAGTGTGCAAAATTTGACAAATTGGTTTTAAATAACTCACAACTTTACTAGCGTGGAGAATTGAAAAAACTCTTCATTATTGTCTTCTTTTTTATCAATATGCAATTATTGATCTACATAGAGAACATTGGATAAATTTTTTTCTATCTTTTCAATAACAGAAAAAAAAATCATTTTTCAACCGAAAAAACATGTATTAAATTGAAAAGTAAAAAATAAAATTAAAAGATCGTTATAAGTTTCTCACATGAAGTGTAAGAATGAGGTTGATTATTGCATGATAAGGACAATTAAGTTATTTTACCAAGTGCACTATCTTAAAAGAATGCGAATAGTCAATTTCTTCGTTTTTTGCCTTTTTGTCATCTTTCTTGGTCAATTTTACCTTTTTCCTCTTTTCTTTACAATTAGGAAAATAAGTTTATAAGGGTTAATTAGAAAACACAAAAGTAAGACAAATGACACTATAACTATATAATTATACAAATTCTAATCTAGAAAGAAAGCAATCATTGACTATTTCAATATTTTTTAATAACTAAAACCAAACATTTATTTAAAAAGGATTTAAGAATTTAATATGTATTTAGACTAGTTCTCATGTGTGCATGCAACTTCATTTAAAATGATATGGTAAATTATATTTGCTATTTTATTTAGTAAAGATTATTTGGGATTAAGATTAGGACCATCATATACATAAGATAAAATAAAAAAAGGTTGAAAGTGTACATAATGACGATAGCATTCCTAAATCATTCTAAATCATATTGGCAATAAAGAAAAATGATATAGATGGCAGTTTACACAATGAATGATATTGCTTATAGCAAGCATAATTTTAAAAAGCAAAAGTGTGATAAATAGTGTTTTTGACATTAAAATATTGAACTTGGCACGACATCTAATGTAACCTTATCATCAACTCAATCCTCGCGTTGATGTAGTGGAGAAGATAAGGTCAAGTTCATGTAAAATATGTACACGCATTATAGGCCATATATGTACTAAATTTTCACAAGGATCTACAGAATCGGTGATAATAGACATAATATTGTTTTATGCAAAGAGATAGATATGGAAAGTCTAGGAAACTTGGGATGCCAAAACTTGGCACAATAGGACACTTAAGTGTCATAAGTTAGGAAAGTGATACTTAAGTGTCAAAATTGGAGCAAAATAAATCAGTTAAGTGCCAATGGCGAGAAAATCCGGCCAAAATGCTAACATGGCAATTTTCCGACAAGCCAAGTGTAAAACAACGTCGTTTTGCACACTGATGTAGTTAGACAAGTGCAAAAATAATATTGTTTTATTGCTAACATGGATAAATAATTAATATAAAATTAATTAAATTAAATCAACCCTTGCCACCGCTGCCTCCCTACTATCGTTGGGAAGGTGGGGGAAGAGTCAACCGAGGTCGCCGAGCCTTGGCTAAGGGTCGACAACCCCAGCCGATCAACGGCAAGGTCACGGCTCTCCCCCAAATCCGGCGTGGGTCACCGGCCCTCGCCCGATCAAGCCAAAGGCCGCCGCTAGGAGATCGACCCGGCTAGTGATGGCTCTAGCCCGGCTGAGCGAGGTTTGGCAACCTTGCCGAATCTAGGGAAAGGCCATGTCTCTCGTCCCAGATTTATGCGAGGGCTCACAAGCCCTTGCTATCGGTCCACTAGGGTTGTCGGCCTCTAGCCAAGGCTCGACGACCTCAGCCAACCCTCCCCCACCTTTCTGGTGATAGCGGGGCGGTGGCGGCGGTAGTGAAGGTTGAGCTCTCAGCCGCTAGCTACTGTTCATCTTCCTCATTCCCTTTTTTTATTTTAAAAGATTTGATTTAATTAATTTTTATATTAAAATTCAAATTGTGCCAAAACAACATCGTTTTTGTGTTTCTTTACTAAGTCAGCTTTTCAACAAACTACGTAAGTAAGCAAAATTAATAAAAAAATTGCCATGTAAGATTTCCAGCGGGGTTTACCGGATGTGACATTCAATTGTTTCATTTATAAAAAAAAAAAAAAAAGTGACACTTAAATGTCACTTTCATAACTTTTGGCATTTAAGTATCTATTTGTGCCAAGTTTTGATACTTAAGGTGTTTTTTTACCTAGATATGATTATAGATATAATTCTACGAGTTAGACATAGCGAATAGCTATGGTCATAAATTAAATAATCAGATAATTGTTACCAATCTACCTTAGTTATTGAACTTAAATTTAAATCCTCCTCGTATCATATTCATTCAAAATGTATGATTGATTCCAATCTATGAACGTTTTTGCCGCTGGCAAAATATGGTGGTATTATCATGTGTCCATTAATATAGCAGGCCATCAATAAGTCTCAATGCTTGGAGAGCAAATTTGTAAACATCAAAGGAAATTTAGAAATTTAGTATCTTCCTTTTGTTGTGTCCGTGTGTTGAATTTTTTGCCATTGCCAAAAAGAGATATTAGCAGTAAGTAATTCTATGTGGTAATTTTCATCAAATAAGCATAACAGATAATGCTCGTCCTTAGATCATATTTAGACTGCTGTGTGTGTGATGTCATTTGATTATATCCCAAATGCATAAATGTGTTGTGATAGGGAAGTTACTTTAAATGAGATGAATTCACTGGACTTGGAATATCTATCTTTTTTTCTCAAATTAAAAAAAGCTCAAATTAAAAAAACCGCCCGCTAAGGACCGGTGATGCGTGATAATTAAAGAATTCTTCTTTTTAAATTTTTTTCCTAAATAGGAAACATTTTCTTTGTAGACTTTCCTTAACATCAAAACAAAAGGGTTTTGTCGGGATCGGATTCTAAACATCCTGATGATCTTCGAATGAAAAAAAAAAAAAAAAAAAAAAGGTAAACCCCATCCGTCAATCGTAAAGCATTTACGTTTCCGTGCCTAATGATATTTTTTTAAGAGCCACGAAAAAGCGTAAGAAACTATGATCAGGAGTCCGAGTACATTTTTCGATAATTAATTGGACTTTCCATAAAATTGAATTCAGCACAATTCTTTATTCCCTTTTTAGTATTTGCTAAACAATAACAGGACTAGAGACTCTCAAACCATCTGCCTAACTTTCTTGGTTTTTTCCTCACCTAATTAGCGCAGCACTATCAAGTTCGTTACCACATTTCTAGAGGCACGTGCACGTCATGCGTCATGCGTCATGCGTCATGCGTCATGCGTCATGCTTTTTATGTAAGTTCCTTCGTCTCGCGTCCTTTTCCCTCCTGTCCGAATTGCCTTCTCGTCTCTTTTGGATCCGGTTCTATGTCCCTTCTACAACATATCTACCATGCCAATATCAAACAACTTCTCGATATTCTCGTACTTAGATTACTACCACGAGGCATTGTAACGTTGTGCAATACACTCGAAATATCATAAAAGTGTCATTTTTAAATAAACAATTTGATGATACGCATGTAATTTTGGTGTATGTTAGCTTACACCATGACATGCTCAAATAGGGAGAATTACCCAATTAATCTTAAATTTATTGTATGAATGTGAATTCAATTTTAAACTTTCAATTTTTGACAAATTAATCCTAAATCTTTGCTTGAAATTCCAATATAATCTTCCATCAATTTTCGTCGCAAATTGCAAATGCGATTGTCTAATCATATTTGGTTGTTCTACTGGCACATGGCTATATTATCAATTTCTGGCGAAAATTAACCAAAAAGACTATATTGGGATTGTGAAAATGTTTAAGACTAAAACAAGAAAATTTGAAAATTTAGAATCAAATTGACATACGTATAATAGATTTAAGACTTATCGAACTCCAAAGTCTCTCCTACTTTTTAAGACTTTGATGTGTACAAAAGATTCAAAAAAAGAAAGGGCTCTCCTTTAAAAGGCAAAGAGAAGTTATTCAAATTCAAACATAACTAGTACGGACACGATGAACCGAAAGATCCATACATGAACAGGAACCGAGGCGCAAAAGGCCTATTATACCCCCACTAAGCTGGTATAAATTACTATACCTCGACCCGACTATTCTCTCTCAAAATCCATGGCGGGGCAGCGGTGGCGAGCTTGCTCATGACGATTAATAGCCATGGTGCAAATCAAATGTTTTTGCCACGGGTGGGTATGGAACTTCTATGGTAGCGCTCAAGGGAGTCACCGACGTTGGTCGCCCATTACCACCATTTCACTGATTGAAAAGCTAAAATCGTAACGAAACATGGAAATCCTACAAAGTGGAGTGTTGGATGGAGAAAGTGAAATGAGAAGAGATAGGCATGAGAAACACGACAGTATATGGCCTGTTTTGCGAGAAAAAATCGGTCTAAAATGTTTACAAGGAGGGGTTCCGAATAGTTTGCATCTTGTAAAGATACTTCTGTAAATCTTTCCGCCCTTTTCCAACTAATTATCTAATGGATGGTGCAAATTGCTAGTTAGTTATCAAACTAGCCACAAGATGAAAAGAGTAATTTTTCTTTTTTTTTAAAATTGAACATGTAAATAGAGCCAATATGTGTATATCTGTACATACGTATGCAAGTATCTAACATAGGACACAGATTGGATTTATGAGCATGCTTATTGTCGAACAATATCAGGCTTACCCAGCAGCATCGTGATTCTAGTGATTTTATAAGCGGTTAGTGTAGGGTCGTTCCCGGGCCACTGAAGCCCGATTGCCGGCCATTTTTCAGCCCGGGAACGAACTGGACGTCCACCGCGCAGACCGCATTCTTGATCCAATTTATTCCCAGCCACAAGCAAACCTAATCATGCCATTCACCTTTCTATCTCCCTATTGGATTTACATGTCGGTCGAACATTAATTTCAACTATTCTCTCTCGTTACGAAATTGGCAAAGCATTTACGCGTACTTGTTTCATTGGTAAAGAACATTTTCCTCGTCGGGGCTTGGCCTCGCCATGGCTGAGGGCTAACCATTGCTTGTGGTTGATGGCCTATCACCAGCATAAGAAAAAATGAGAGAAAAATAAAAAATCGAAAAATTATTAAACTATTATTAGAAATTGACAATGTTAACGCTAGGGGTGCCATGTAAGCCAATTTGCGTCCATGTTAGTAATATCTAGCGAAAATTAGCTAAAATGATTAAATAAATTGGCACTAATAAACTGTTTAAAACTAAATTGGCACCAAAGTAATAGGTTTAGGACTTTTCTGACAGTTTTCCCCTTCTCTAAAACATCAATAAATGGGAATTCCACCTAGTTCTCGCATCTGGAGGTTGACTTAGTCATGTTTCTTTCTCTATTGCTTGTAGAGCAACTCTATATGACATTCTCATGATTTCCCCATAGATATTATCTCATTTGCTCGAGGAATAATACTAAAAAAGTCCTAAACATATTACATCAATACCAATTCAATCATAAACCTCTCAATTAGACCAATTTAATTTCAAAGATTTTCATATTGGTATAAATTCAGTCCATTTTGCTAATTTAGACCGAAAATTATAGACATGAATGCCATATGTCTTATGTGACACGTTTGGCGCCGACGTGGACATTTTTATTTTTTAAATAATTGTTAATTTTTTTATTAACTATTTGTTTTATTTTCTTTTTCCTTCTTTCCTTTCTCTTTTTTTTTTCCTTATTTCCCTTCACTAGTTGCTAGCCTCCGTGATGGTTGGTGGAGGTTGCCAATCACCTACAAGGGTCCCTCACTAACTTTTGGTGAGGGTTGGGCGAGGCTACCCCTCACTAGATCCAATGAGGGAACCCTTGCCCAGCCTTGCCAAAAGCCAGCAAGGAGGGGCCTCACCAAGATGGCGAAGGAAGCGAGGTCAAACCTTGCTAGCCTCTGGCACTAGTTGACTTTTTTCATGTTCGCATCCCACTTAGGTTTTTTGAATTGGCGGAGTTGATTGTGGGAATGTCGATCATGAGCTCCAATTT
Source organism: Eucalyptus sideroxylon (assembly GCA_014182405.2). NCBI lineage: Eukaryota > Viridiplantae > Streptophyta > Magnoliopsida > Myrtales > Myrtaceae > Eucalyptus > Eucalyptus sideroxylon. The sequence goes on along the minus strand of CM024554.2, from coordinate 26,930,949 downwards.
GGGGAGCTAGAAGCTTCGATCCTGAATTTAGGGCTTGAATTGAAGGTGCAAATCTGATGGAGGTCGATTCCTCGATGGGGGCCCCTTGCTCTAGCCTCACCTATGGAGCATGCACATAGGAGTTCCCTGCGTCCTCAAGGCAATAGATGAATTGAAGTACCACAGCCAATCTAGAGGTACTAGCTAGTCATCTAGAAGTGGGCCGGAAAGCGATTGGGATCCATTGTGAGATAGAGAGTGAGGAAAGCATATATAAAAAAGTGGAATTTGTGACAATTTGTGAGAGAACAATGAATGGTGGAAATGGGAGTGAAAGAGCTCTAATCTATAATTAAGGTTTTCTGTCCCTGGGGAGGACGATCGGCCGAGACGACCATTCAATGGCCATTAGGGTGGGACGGCGCGTTTGCCTCCCTTAGTTTAGCCCCTTCTTTTCATTTTAGATGGCGTGTGCTTCACGACTAAATTTTTCTAACCTTTCTTTACAAACGGGTATTTGAAAAGCAAAATTGAGTTTTTTTTTTTTTTTTGCCACAGAGGAAAGTAGAGCTTAATATAAAACTATAGCACTTAAAATGGGAGAATTATCAAAAAAGACCTAAACCTGTTACAATTGTGCCAATTCAGTCCTAAACTTTTTTTGGACCAATTTAATCTTAAATATTTTACAATTGTACTAGTTTAGTCCATTCGGCCAAAAATTGGCCGGCCGGTGTTGACGTGGACACCGACCGGCGATGGCTGTCCGGCAAATGCTAACATGACATTTTTAAATTATTATTTTGAATTTTTTTAAATATTTTTTTGAATTTTTGAATTTTTTTTCCATCCACTTCTCCTTCCAATGGTTGGCCGGCACCAGCTAGAGGTGAGGGTCGGCGAGGTTGGTCTTGCCATCGCTAGGTGAGGCCCGCCAAATTTGGCAAGGCTTGGCCTCGCCCAGCCATGGCGAGGGCCGAGCTCGCCGGCATTGGCGAGGTTGACCCTTGCCATGGCTGGGTGGGGCCGAGCCTCACCAGATCTAAGGCGAGGGTCGACCTCGCCAGTGGCCGGCGAGGCTGAACCTCACCAAATCTGGCTATAGTGGCCGGCGAGGCTCCTCGCCCAAGGACAACGAGACTTGACCTAGCCATAGCTAGGTGAGGCCGAGCCTCGCCAGATCTGGCGACTACGGCCTCACCATTGCTAGGTGAGGCTCGCCTTCGCCAGTGGCCGGTGGGGACGAGCCTTGCCACTAGCCGGCGAGGCTAACCTTGCTAGTCGGCCAGAGGAAGGAGAAGGTGGAAAAAAAGAATTAAAAATTCGAAAAAAAAATATTTAAAATATTTAAAAAGTGCCACGTCTGCTTTCGCCGGATGACGTCCACGTCAGTAGTGGCCAGCCAATTTTGGCCGAATGTACTGAACTTGCACAATTGTAAAAGGTTTAGGACTAAATTGGTAAAAAAAAGAAAAAGGATTGAATTGGCACAATTGCAATATGTTTGGGACTTTTTTGGTAGTTCTCCCCACTTAAAATCATTGTATCTATTCATAAAATAAAATTTAAAAAAAAAAAAAAAAGCATCTTTGATCTATTTTTGGCCAAGACATCGTATATCATCTTGGGAAAATTGCACAAATGGTTCATAAACTTTGATTTACTATACAATGTCATCTCCAGACTTTTAATTTATTCGATATAATTCATTAACTATCAATGAATATTCAATCTAGTCCTTAAATTTTATGAAAATGTTCAATGTCGTTGTTATGTTAAGGCAAGTTAATGGAATATGTTGCTGTGGCTTCCGATCAGGTTTAGTTTGAATGGCGGATAACAAAAAAAAAAAGTCACATGTGGATTATCCAAATAAGATATTAATCTCAACTAGAGTATAATAATTCATGTCATTAAATAATGATGGATATGTTAATGCCCAATATTTTTCCTTCTCTAAAGTATATCAATAAAAAGGACATACTGACTTGTCATTTTTAGAGTCCTTTGAACATATGATAATGCTATGTTATCAAATAATATTTGATTTGTCCTTTGGGCAAACAGATTGACTACATTTAACATTCAGCAAGAGTTCAGACACTGCATTAAATATATTGAAAGTCTAGGGCTGACACATATCAAGCCAAAGTTCAATGGCCACTTGTTTCATCTTCCCCGTTATCTTTACAAAAGAATAGTCTAGTTCTAGCAATTAAGTATTTCCTCCCTTACAAAGATCCAATTCTAGTGTTTTCATAAATTACTTTCTTAAACAGAAAGTAACTTCAGAATATAAAATGGTGCAACTCTCTATTGGCACTAAAGAATGCACAAGTCTTTGACCGTCAACTCAGGCTAAGGAAGACCGAGAGAAATCCAATAGAGGCAAAATCTGCTAGTGTTAAAGGCTTTTAGTTGGCAAGTATGGTTAGTCGACAAAGTGAGTGGCTCTAACTAACCAGAAATACGAAAGAAAATGTTTTTGTCTTGGAGCATAGGCGTTGAAAAATGAAGCTCAATTTAGTCGACAAAGAACCACGACTAACACGACCTATGATGAGTTGGATACAAAGTAGGTATCTAAGAGATGGAGCCGACAATTTCGGACACAATTTGCTAGGGCACATCGACGTGGCTGTGAAGAAGTGAAACCGATACAATAATCAAGTGGTGAATGCCATGGATCTCGGAAGCCACTAACGAAATAGATCCAGAAAATCTGGGTTATTGCAACTGTCGGAGTAGTGGTACGAGGGACTTCGTAATTAACTGTGATGCTGGCCAAAGAATAACCATCGAATAATGGGTATGTCCTGGTATTGGTTAACCAGTAGCTACAAGTTGTTGAATTTTATGAGTCACATAAAATGCAGTTGTGTTCTTTGTAACCGATGTTAATTGTTGACAATAGTTATAAATACTAGAATTATAATTCAAGCAAAAGACTACCGGTCAAGTAATGAACACCGATTACCGACCTAAAAAAAAAATCAATAAACACCGATTGTTCAATTTTACTTCCAGTTTATCTTTACGTTTTAGTACGTTTTTACATGGATGGCCACAATTGTCTTCTCTCTTAATACTTTTAATTTTTCTGTCAATTACGTTTCTTATCCAAGAATCAACAAAGGACCCTACGCATTTTCTGTTGATTTCCACGTCAATCCATATTTTGAAAGGCATTTCGTCAACACTTTCTAGCAACGCGTTTACAAGATAACCCCATTTTAAAAGTCAAAACCAAAATTTGGCAGGTATTAAAAATGGAGGGGCAAGAAATAGGAGAAGAGAAGCAAATTATTTTCCATCTTAAATTTTGGAAAGGTAAAAGTGGACGTAAACAATACGTAGATTTTCCTATAGGGACACAAACGCATAAATCCTATAAAAGAGATTTAAATTGATTACTTCAAGTTCCTCAGTTGAATATCCCTGACACTTTAATTAACTGCGTTAAAAGGAAGGGGTTAAAAAACGTAGAATTTTATCTACAAGTTTATAAATAACTAGTAATGGTAAGGCAAAATCTAGAAAGAAGTAGGTTTTGTTGCAGTATTGGAAATTGTGGAGAAGAGGTGTTGTTTATTTAACATGCAAAATTGCTCCTCCGAAATCCCTAGTTGCTTCTTAACGGGGCAGACTATATCCATTCTTGCCCTACTTGGCATGCAAGGCAAGAAAATACTCGTCGCTTGACTGTTTATATCTTGATGCAGGTGGGGTAGGCGAATATGCTTTGAATGATAAGTCTAAAAGATATGCCGAAGATTTGTGGTGTTCTTCCCCCTAAAAGATTGTCAATCCAATTTATTCGGAGCACAAGCAATGATAATTACGTTTTTTTACCTTCCTATCCCCTATTGGCTTTACATGTCTGGTCGAATTTTGAATTAAACTGAGATTCTCATTATAAGGATCTGCAAGCATTGATGAGCACACGCTTCATCATTAAAGTGCGTTACCTCCAGTTGCACTTGTTCGTGCGGATCTAATCAGTCTGCAAAATATTCCTAGCGTTTCGTGATTCTTGCCACATGGGGAGCTCACAAGGCGAGTTAACAATTGAGAATCCCCACAGATGGAAAGAGTTAAATGCATAGCATTGAAGCGATTAGCTACCTACTCAATAAAATATTCACAAACTTCTTATCAATTAATTAAATATTCACAAACTTCTTATCAATTTGATATTTTTATTCGACCAAGGGTGCCAAAATGGTTTTTGGATTTGTCTAATTATGGTACTTGATTCAAGATTTCCTTTTTAGGTACCTATTCCCTCCCTTTTTTGGTACTTCGTTCTTAGTTTGAGCCCCTTTTTTCGTACTTCGTTCTTAGTTTGAACCCCTTTTTTTCCTTCATTGGCACGATTCAAGATTTCCTTTTTTAGGTACTTATTCCCTCCCTTTTTCGTACTTCGTTTTTAGTTTGAGCCCCTTTTTTTCTTCATTGGTATGAAAGTGAAAGCAGAGAGAGAGAGAGAGAGAGAGAGAGAGAGAGAGAGAGAGAGAGAGGGGCGGGGGCCAATGACAAGGCAAAAGGCAACGTTGAACTCAAGAAGGCAAGGTCTTGAGAAGAAATGGTTGTGCATTTTGCTGGTGCTAGTGTCTGCCTCAGCTACTTCGTCTCAGCACATTGTAGAGACACTTCCGGGGCTTCCCGGAAGACTTCCGTTTAAAGCTTGAGACCGGGTCAGCTTGTATTCTTTCATGCCATCTCTCTCTCCCTCGACGATGATTGTGAGGGCATTGAACGAATATTTTGCTATCTTTTCAATAACTGAAAAAATCATTTTTCAACGAAAAAAATTTATTAAATTCAAAAGTAAACAAAAAAAAATTAAAAGAGCATTATAAGTTTCTCACATGAAGAGTAAGAATGAGGTTGATTATCGCATTAAAAGGACAATTAAGTTATTTTACGAAGTGTAATTTCTTAACAGAATACGAGTGCTCAATTTCTTTGTTTTACCTTTTTGTCATCTTGCTAGGTCAATTTTACCTTTTTCGTTCTCTTTATTTTACAATTATGAAAATAAGTTTATAAGGGTTAATTAGAAAACACAAAAGTATGGCAATGACACCTCGGTATAATTATATAGTGTAACATTCGGATTTTCACTCAACGAATCATGAGCCTCATACGCTTAATAGTCAACGCCGCCAAGCTAGACATCGGATCTCACCAATTCAGCTCGTTCCCATCCTCACCGAGCCACCTCAGCCTCACTCGCGACGTCACCACGTCCCCACAACACCAACTCAGCGCCACTTCACTCGCCGCATCAACACCACATCACCGCTCCTCGCCCCATCATCACCAGGTGGCGCCACCTCAGCAGCTCACTACCAGCAACGCAGCCCTCTCAGCCAGAGCTTGCCACCAGCCCCCATCAAAGCATGACATCCTTCTAGCTGGTGCGAATTAGCGTTGCTGAGTCAACGCCGCACCGCTTGAAGGAGAGGGAATGGCTTTGCACGCCAGTAGCTGCTCCTTCCTTCCGCTACATTCCTTCGTGCGACACCGCACCAGGCCATTCAGCCCCTTCAATGAGTGACACACCATCCCCAGCTGCACATTTCCTGGCAGCCAAAGTCAACAACGACGACCACGAGTGGGACGGACGACCGCGACATAAATGAAGCAACACCACCCGTCCCTCTTCAGTTCACCGAAATTTGCTCTCTGCTCTTCAACATCTCTCATGGTCTCTCTGTAATTCTCTTCTGTTTTACGTGCGTGACGCACTGCATGCAGCGCCGCGACTTCCCCGGCAACCCGTGTGCTGCTTGCCGTCTCGCCTCAGCCGGACCTCAAACCACTTAAGGCTAGTCACGACCTCAGACTTCCGAGACCCTTCGAGCCGCGTCCTGACTTGCTTTGGACTAGAGGGATATAAACTGCTCCGTATATGCTATATGTGTTGATGATTGTTGCCTAAAATTATTGTTGCCTCGGTTGATTTCGTGCTTACTTGTGTTCATTGACAGTTTCGGAAAAGGTATACTGTTGAAATTTAGCTCATTGAATTTAAGGATGTGTTGTTGGAATGTCGGATGTTGAAATGTGTGCTAATTTGAGCTTAAATGACAGAAGTCATGGACGAATTTGAGGTTATAACTATTTTCGGATCGGTTCACTATAGGCAGGAAATTTGTCCATTTTGTATTGGCTTTTGTGGTACGAATTTGGTGAGACTTTCTTCACGAAAGTTGTGTGTTATACCTGGTTTTAGAACATACTTTAATTCGGATTTTTGAACTTCGTACATGCAAAATATATTTGAAAAACTACAGGATCCGAATCTATCTTCATAAACAATTATCGGACATTTACTTAGTTTCCATTTTCTACAGAATTTTCAACACAAGATTTGAAATCGTGTCCTTCATGAAAGTTTTAGACTATTTGTAATTTTCCCGTGATTTTTGGTACTCATTTAAGCTTTTGAAATGTCCAATTTCAGATCTGTTTTTTCATGAAAATTCACCTTGTTTTGACCTGAAGTATATAAAATTATTGGACCCATACAAGCTGAACCGGATTTTGAGTTCTTCATGAAAATATTCCCCACAGTCTTGTCCATATCGTGTTAAAGTCTCGTGATTTCGGGACTGATTTGCTTGGTGAATGCCTTTGATTTCTGCAAACGGGCGAGCTACCCTTTTTCCGTCAATTTTGGGCAAACTCCTTTTTGTAAACCATCTTTTTGAACTAGTGCTACCAACTAAATGTTTGTATCATTTCTCTGACTTATAAAGTATAGTTGATGGTAGACACTAAACTGTTCTTGTACATTAACTTAGCGGATGGCATGTTTAAATTGAATTATTAAATAGCTGCACCATCGGATGAGTGTGTGATTTGGGAATGCGATCGGTCTTTGGGGGCTGACGATGCTCTGGTTGTAGTAGGGATGCCTAGAGGGGTAAGTGTGTTCCTCTAGATGCCTAGGGAGTGTAACATGTTTTTCCGAGATGTCCTCGCGATGCTAAATGAGTGTGAGATGCCTAGGGGTAACAGAGTTCCCCGGAGGATTGACAAGTAATTCATAGTAAATATGATCATTGGCATTTTCAGATTTCATTCGAGCTTTCTAGTTTTAAAAAAAACAAAAATTCACTTGTTATCCTGATTTTGACAAAGGTTTTCGGGCAAGTTGATTTTAAAACGATCTTCTATATTGTATGTCTAAACTTCCTCGCATGTGTCGTTATTGAGATATGTAGTACAGATTAGTTGGTAGTTTGCTTGCTGAGTTTTATACTCACTTTTGACAGATAATCATTTTTCAGATGAGTAGACATGCCTATGCTATTTGTGCCCCCAATGACCCTCTACGATGCCTTGATAGATTTCATGTGACGCCAGATTGAGCTACACGACCTCGACTTTCCTGATGCCACCTTCATCTAGGTCATCGCAATACTAACAATCGATGCTGACCTCTCATTGGTCCCGGCACGAAGTGACCTCTCTATTCTTCAATCCCTTAGTTTACACGGGAGAGATTTGCTTAAGGCGTTCGATGAGCGAAACTCTGCACAACTCAATGCAGGCATGTACTGGTTGTTCGATCAGGTAAGATGATGCGCACATATACTGACCCCTCAAGCAACATAGCGGTGTTGATCGTTTTCAGGCGGACAAGAACCACGGTAAGGTCATGCTATATTTTCACCTAAAATGCAAGGAAGACGATTGTTCTGTTTGTGCTCGTTTTGACTTGTAAGTTCAGTGCTGTCATAGTACTTACAGCACCTCCCTGCATTTGCATCGCAGTGATTTAACTCTAATGTCATGGTGCAATGGGTTCGTGAAATACCGTGGACGTCGAGCTCAATAACATCGCGCCCTTCCTCATTGTGCCATTTGCATTCGGGCTCGAAATCCTCGTAAACACGCTTGGAGGGGGCGGCGGCCTTGCGTCTCATGGCGTGCTTTCCCTTCTCTGGTGTATTTTTGTCTGTTAAGGAGTGTTTGAAACGGGATGTTTCAATTTGTCGAATAAAGGCTTCTCCTCATCCCTCTTTCCTTCTCTTTTTATAGGTTAAGGTGTCCGACAGGAATTGGATTCTTTTGCACTGAGAAGAACAATGACTCCTTTATTTAGTTGAAGGCTTCAGATGGTTTGTTGATCTCCTCCAGTGGGGGGCAATGTAAAAGTTCTGATCACTATTCTTGCCTTAACGCGCAGGCAATCGTAGAGAGAGCATGCCCTAATTCATTGGTGAAAGGAACCTTATGAAATTGAAAGACAAGTCATGGATTCTTTGCCCAATGTTCTTGGTCGTTGCTTTGTCTAGGGGGAAATTGTTCAAAAAGTCCAAAATTCATTGTAACTTTGCCAATTCATTCCTAAAATTTTAAGTATGCTAATTAAATCCTAAGCATCTTCATGTTTTATCAATTGCGTTCACCCGGTCAATTTTGGCCAGAAATCACTAACATTAACACCTATTGTTTTACGTTGCATGTCCGACAAACAATTTTTTATAATTTTTCGATTTTTTTTATTACTTTTTTTCTTTTTTCTTTTTCCTCTATGGGCCATCGACAAGGTAGAGATCGCCTGCGTCAAGCGAGGATCGCCCTTGCCAGCCTTAGGAGTGGGATGCTTGGGCCTAGGCTTGCAAGGGTTGTCCTCACTTGGGCTGAAAAGGCTCGATGATGGCTGGTGGAGGGAAAAAAGAAAAAGGAAAAAGAAAAGAAGAGAAATTATAAAAAAAAAATCGAAAAAAAAAAAAAAGCGTATACATTAAAAATTATAAAAGAAATTTGATGTCAACATGAGCATGTCACATAAAACATATGGAGTTCACATCGGCTCTTTCGGTCTAAATTAACTAGATGGACTAAATTAATACCAATGTAAAAATGGTTAAAATTAAATTGATCTAATTAAAAGGTTTATAAGTGAATTGGTATTAATATAATAAGTTTGAGACTTTTTTTGGTACTTTTTCCACATTTCTTTTGTATTAATGAATTTGCATACTCTTTCTTACCCTTACCCAAAAAAAAAAAAAAAAAAAAATCTGCATAGTCTTTAGTCCTTAATTTAGAGGTCACAAAATTGGAACCCATATTTTAATGAGTTTGCCTTAGATTTTAAAAATAAGTTTAAGTAAGCCATAAATGGGTTGCATAAGAACTATGTGGATCTTTAATGAGTCATAAATGGGTGACCTAACAAGTTTTAAGTAAATCACAAAGAGGTCATTTTATATATATTTGAATTTTTATTCTATTTTATTTTATTTTATTTTATTTTCCCTTTTCCTCTTTCCTTCTTCATCCATTGGTGGCTAGCCACAAGCGAGGGATGAGCTTGCCAAATTGGTGAGGCCAAAGTCTCACAAACCTTTGGTGAGGCTCCAGCTTCGTCTATATGGTGAGACTTAAGCTCGGCCCGAACCCTTCCGACTCTAGCAAGGCAAGGGGGATTTGAGCTCATTTATAGTCGATCACCAGCTTGTGACCAGCGACCAAGCAAAGAAGAAGAAAAAAAAATTAAAAATATATTTTTTTAAAAATAAAATCAAAGATGGTAGTCACCTTTGGTCTTTTTGATTTCTTTTTTTCTTTTTGTTTTCTATTTGTTTTTACATTTTTTTGTTTTATTTTCTTTTCTTACATCTTCTTTCTTTTTTATTTTACTTTCTTAATTTATATAAAAATTTATCTAAGTAGCACATTAACATGAAGAGCTTAAAGTGGGTTAAGTAACCTGATATCTACTTTTATAGTTAGGGTTAAATACGGATGTGTTTTAATAATATAGGTTAGGTCCAGCATAGGTCTATGCTGGGGTCAGGTTGAGTATGGGCCATCAAAATTATATTGCATGAAAATGGATCATTATTGATTAAAGGGGTCAATATGAGTAAGATCATTTTCCACCCGACCCAAACTCAACCCATTCCACTCATTTGACATCCCTTGTCCTCATAATATTGTTACAGAACAAATGCCCTATGTTGCCGCAGTACTGAATAACGCAACATTCTGTGGACCACAAATCATGGGCTTGCCGTTAGTCTTTGCGCTTCTCCTCTCTCGTGAGTTTTGAGAAAATTTTTGTTTACTTTAGTTTGTAAACATAGTACTAAGCAAATACACGTGTAATTTAAGTGAATGGAGTGGAAGATATAAGTATGATGATATCGAGTGATTATGATAATTAGAGAAATTGTACAGATGACGAACGAAAGTCATGACAAACAACGAGTAACAATCGATTCACCGATTACTCTTCCAGATAGCCATCTTTGCCAATCAATGATGTCGAGTGACGATCGCATTCTGGACGTCAGTATACTGAACAGGACCCTCATGTGAAGGTTTGAGGGCAAAGGAAGACCCAAGAGGAAAGAAAAGATGTTCTTGGTACCTTTTTCGTGAAAGATTGCGCTTTTACTTTCCGAGGCCATTCTGAAAATGCCCTCTGTCTAGTAAAGGTTCTCCAGTCTGAAAGTTCCAAGGAAAGATCGCTGGCATGGCACTACAGAATCAAAAGTACTGCACTGTTAGATACTGAGCACAATCTAATCGATTGGGTTTGTTGTCATCTACACCCGGATCGGTGGGCATCTAGTGGGACCACTCCCACTCCCAGACGGTGATGACGATGGAGATAGCTGGGTTGAGTAGGACGAGAGCCGAAGGACGAGGATAGCACTTTTGGAAAGACCAGACAGTGGGGGTTTGGGACATGTAGGCAATCTTGTAGATAGATGGTATCATGGTTGGAGTGATACGGTTAGTGACATTTGGCACAGTCCGAAGTATAGGTCCCGGAAAGTATATAAATAAGAAGGAAATGAAGTTGCCTGGTTTTATCTTCCTGTGTGCATTCTTTGAATTTTGTATGTCCTGGATTACTATTGGTGTAAATATGCTTCCACTTGCTTAAAAATTGGAAAGAATTGGAAAACCACATTAGCCGTAATGTACCGGGGGTGTCACATATAGATATCCAAATTCTAATCTAAAAGGAAAACAATCATCGACTAATTCACTATTTTTTAACAACTAAAACCAAACATTTATTTAAAAAGGATAGAAGCATTTATTATGTATTTAGACTAGTTCTCATGTGTGCATGCAACTTCATTTTAAATGGTATGGTAAATTTTAATTGTAATTCATTTAGTAAAAGATCATTTAGGATTAAGATGAGAACCATCATATACATAAAAAAAAATATAGGTTGAAAGTGTACATTATGATGATAGCATTCCTAAATTAGTCTGAATCATATTGCCAATTAAGAAAAATGAGACAGAAGGTAGTTATACATGCGTGAAAAAAAGAAAAGAAAAGTAGAAGGTTACTCAATGAATGATATTGCTCATGGCAAAAATAATTTTAAAAAGCAAAAAGTGTAGTCAACAGTGCTTTTGGCTTAAAAACGTTAACTTCGCATGACATCTAATGTAACCTTATCATCAACTCAATCCTCATGTTCACGTAGTGGAGAAGATAAGGTCAAGTTCATTTAAAATATGTACATGCATTATAGGCCATATATGTACTAAATTTTCAGAAGGAGCTACATAATTGGCGACAATAGACATTATATTTTGTGTACATAGCGATGGATATGGATATAGATATAAGATTTCACGAGTTAGATATAGCAAATGGCTATGGTTGTAAATGAAATAATTGGATGATTGTTACTAATCTACCTTAGTTATCGAACTTGAATTTAAATCTTCCTTATATCATCTTCATTCAAAATGCGTGATTGATTCCAATCTATGAACATTGTTGGCGCTGGCAAAATGTGAGGTTACTACCATGTGTGCATTAAAATGCTGTTATAGCAGGCCATCAATCAATCTCAATTCTTGGAGAGAAAATTCATAACATAAAAGGAAATTTACAAATTTAATATATTCCTTTTGTTGTGTACGGGTATTGAATTTTTTGCCCATTGCCAAAAAGAGATATTAGCAGTAAGTAATTCTATGTTGTAATTTTCATCAAATAAGCATAACGGTAATGCTTGTCCTTAGGAAAAATTATCAAAAAGTTATAATCTATTACACTTTTTGTCAATTTGATCTAACCCTTTTAATTATACTAATTGAATTCTTAATTTTTATGCTTTGTCAATTGAATTCATCCAGTCAATTTTGGACA